>OX941092.1:25302500-27802500 GCA_954870635.1 Arctium minus
ACATTGACTTCTTCACTCAACTTTCCATTCAAGAATGTTGACTTGACATCCATTTGATATACCTTAAAGTCTTTGTGAACTGCATAGGCTAAGAATAATCTAGTTGCTTCGAGCTTAGCCACATAAGCAAAGGTTTCATCGTAGTCTATGTCTTCCTCTTCTCTGTATCCTTGAGCAACAAGCCTAGCTTTGTTGCGGGTCACAGTCACATGTTCATCTAATTTGTTACGAAACACCCATTTGGTGACAATAACAGTGTCATTAGATGGTCTGGGAACAAGATTCCAAACTTTGTTTCTTTCAAACTCAGTCAGCTCTTCTTGCATAGCGCTGACCCAGTTTGGATCTCTGAGGGCATCATCGTTCTTTTTAGTTTCTACTAGAGATATGAAGTTCACAAATAGACAAATATTACCTGAACCATGTCGAGTTTGAATAACATCATTTGGATCACCAAGTATTTGTTCAATTGGGTGACTCTTCGTCCATCTTTGAGCAAGATCTTGAATATCCATATCTAAATAAATGGAATGGATAGGAAAATTTGCAGAGGAAGAAGTTTCAGCAATTTGATCATCATCTATTAGTTGATAAGGTTCAGATTGAACATTATCCACTGATTGTTCTTCAGAGGTAAGAGGTAATTCAGAAGTCGAAGGTTCAGAAAGGGGTACAGTGTTTACGGGAACAGCTGAAACCCAAGAAGTAGATTCTGGTTTTGTGGAGATAATGACTAGATCATCATCAGCGTTTGGAGGAATTGCTTGATGGTTATTGCTGATAGGTACATCAGCATCTCTGAGGTGAGAGAACATCCAATCATTCAGCTCTTCATTTTCAAGGACAGGTCTTGAATTAGCTGATCGGGATTCATCAAAGGTGACATATATGGTTTCTTCTATAGTTTTTCTTCTCTTGTTGAAGACTCTAAAGGCTTTGGATATTGAGGAGTGTCCTAGAAAAATTCCATCGTCAACTTTCGGATCGAACTTTCCAAGTTGATCTCTGTTGTTTAATATGTAGCACTGACAACCAAAGATATGAAGAAAACTTAGAATAGGATTTCTTCCATAGAAAAGTTTGTATTCTGTCTTCTTGAATCTTTTGACAATTAGCGATTGATTTTGAGTAAAACATGCAGTGTTGACAGCTTCAGCCCAGAATTGGGTTGGCAAATGAGATTCGTTGAGCATAGATCGAGCGGCTTCAATGATTGTTCAGTTTCGTCTTTCAACGACCCATTCTGCTGAGGTGTTCTCACAGCTGAGAAGTTATGAGATATACCCTTGTTTTCAAAAAAATTATCAAGAGCATTGTTTTTGAATTCAGTGTCATGATCACTTCTTATAGAACGAACAGTGAGGTTGTTGAGAACCTTCATCTTCCTTATCAAGGAGATGATTTATTCTAGAGTGTCACTTTTGGATCTGATGAACATGACCCAGGTATATCTGGAGTACTCATCAACAATCACCAAAGTATACTTCTTTCTAGCGAAGGATTATATGTTGACAGGGCCAAACAAATCCATGTGAAGCAGATGTAGAGGAATAGTGATTGATGAGACTTGTTTAGACTTGAAACTTTCTTTGGTTTGCTTTCCTTTTTTAACATGTTGAGCAGAGAGATTCTTTAGCATATGAGTGTTGCGGTAAACCAGTGACAAGTTCTTTCTTGCTGAGTTCATTCAGTGTCTTGAAGTTGATGTGAGAGAACCTTTTATGCCATAGCCAATTGACATCTGATGAGGCTTTAGAAAGAAAGCAAATGTTCTCAGTGTTGGATGAGTCCATGTTGATAACATAGACATTTTCCAAGCGATAACCGCTGAGAGCAAGTTTTTCATCTTTGTTAGTGACAACACATTCTTTCTTGGTAAAGCATACTTTGTAGGCTTTATCACATAGCTAACTGATGCTCAAAAGATTGTGCTTTAGTCCTTCTACGTAAGAGACTCTTCGGAAGGTTGTTGTACCATTTGTTAGTACACCAAACCCTCTGGTATAGACCTTTCCATTACCACCAAAGGTCACTGAGGGACCTTTCTCATCCTTGTAATCAGCGAGCATGTTCTTTTGGCCAGTCATGTGTTGAGAGCATTCACTATCAAGATACCAGATACCCTTCGAGACCTGTAAACATAAAGAAGATCAATTTTTAATTGGTATCCACTTTACAATGGTTCCAAAAGATTTAGTGGAGATGGAAGGTTCAACAATCTTCACAGCATCTGATGATTCATCTTCAGTGGTGACCTTTACTTTAGTTAATTTCTTAACCTTAGTGGTATTTTTCACCTTGGCATGTTTCTTAGCTTTGGTGACCTTCTTTGCCTTGGAGGCATTCATCTTCACTCTAGCTGACTTTTCAGCTATGGTGGCAGTAGGACATTTACTGGCAATGTGGTCGGTAAGTCCACAGTGATAGCATTTTCTATAGTTGAAGGTAGCCTTAAGATTATGAGCATTTGCATTAGAAAACTTTAGATGATTCGGGCCAGCTCCAAGAATTCCCTTAGCCTCAGATCTCGGAGGAGCCTTAAGTTCTTCAGATTTCTTAGGCTTAAGATCAACTTTCATCCTAGGAGTAGATCTCTGAACATGTTCAGGGATCTTGGCTTTAGAGGATGATGGTTGATTTGCTGAAGGTTTAGGAAAAACCTTATTTGGTTTAGGTACTTTTGTACCCTTCTGGGGAGTGTGGGAAGTAGACTTTCCCTTGTCTTTGAGTTTAGAACTCTTAGAGACATCCTCATGAATAGGAACAAAAGAGGAAGAAGAACACTGAGATGAGGAAGTGTCAGGGATAGATGAGACGAACATTCCAAACTTCAGCATGGAACGATCTCTGTCCGGGTTATCCTTTTCAGACTTATAACCAAGACAACTCTTAACCTAAGCAAGTATTTGAGCATCTATTATCTCAACGATCTTGACTGAGGATTTACACCATCCTTTAACTGTAGCTTTTTCAGCTTTCAGTTCAGCGATATCTTGTTTGCATTCAATGCTGATAATTTCATTTACGATGACCTGATCTTTTAAACTTTCCTCTAAATGGGTTAGTTCTTTGATCTTTAGATGACATTTCTCAAGCTTCTCTTTAAATCATTATTTTTGTTTTCAGCTTGAGTTTTACCATTCAGGCATTATACAAATCAATTGTCAGTACATCAATAGCACGACATCTCTCAGCTTCAATGAGGGTTGGATCAGAAGAGATTGATACCTGAGAGGTGGTAGTGCTCGTGGATGTTCCAGTAGAATCTTCCACTTCTTCTTCTATCTTGGCCATTAGACAGAGAGTGGCCGCATCTTCTTCATCAGAACTTGATTCTTCATATTCAGCCCAGTGATATTCTTCAGCTATCAGACCTTAACCTTTTCGCTTGAAGCTTTTCAGCTTTTGATATTTCTCTTTCAGCTCTAGGTATTTGTCATCACTGGATTTTCGGCATGAAGAAGGTTTGAAGACTTTCTTTGACCAGCACTCGCTGGCAAAATGTCCAACTTTTTCGCAGTTATAGCAAGTAACAATTGCCTTATCAACAGGTGTTGACTTAGGCTTGTCAGATATGGTGAGAGGCTTATTTCTTCTGAAGTTGCTCTTTCCTGCAATTCTCCTAAAGGAATTTGTCAAAAGTGCCAGTGATTCATCAAATTCTGATTTCCCCTTTATGGGTGATTAATTTATTTAAGTCTTTACCCACGACTTTATACATGATTAAACTTACCCTTATTTTTAGGGGTGTTATAGTTGGCCAGTTGGAGTTGGTGGGTGTTGGTTGTGGCGGTGTTGTGGAATGGTGGTGGTCTGATGAAATTTCTTGGTTGAAGAGGAAGGAGATAGAAGGAAGAGGGAGTTGGGTCCAAAATGACTAAAATACTCCTTACAGACTAGCACATGAGGACAATTGACAGAGGAATTTGTTGGTCCCTATTAAGGTTCTACAAGGGTGTTTGTTTGTAAAATGGGGGTTGAATACAAACACAAAGTTTACTTTTAAATTTGTTTATTGATTATTGAGTAAATCAAAAACACAACTTACAGATTGTTGCGGAACTAGATAAGGTAAAACCTAATCTAAACAATCTAAGTAACATTAAGCTTTCTTACAAATAAGAGTAATATAAAGAGAGAAGAAAGTTTACAGAAAAGAGAGTTTCTACAAATATCACTAAGGAGATTGAGAACACTTCAAAAATGAAGGTTTCTGTAACAACCCAGACTCACGACATAAGGCAAAACCAATTTTATTAATTAATAGCGCCAAACGTCCCAATACAACATCTAAAATACAAGGTTTGCGGAAAGACAACCTAATACACAACTGAGAATACAAGGATAAGAACCTATAATAGAGGTCCTCTAAATACGCTCCAGCTCGCACCTTCTCTTTAACCTTATCCGCTCCTCTTATTTCACAGTTTACCTGAAAAGGTTTTTTAGTTTTGAAAGAGCGAGGATTAGACCGAAAGGTCTACTAAGTTCCCTCTACAACAGGTCACAAGCCAGAGCATCTTATAAAAGATTTATAAGAAACTATAAACCAATTCAGTTATTAGAAACATAACACATATACTCACAGATCACGCTTCTGGCACACACTACCGTCACTGAAGGCAACGGCTTGTCTGGCTCATACTGCCTTACTTGGGACACATCCCCCAATAGCATAAATGGGACACACCCCACGGTATGAGCAAAGGCGGGCCACCCCCCCCCCCCCAACTTATGCATCTTGCTCTTCCGACACACACTACCGTCACACGAAGTAACAGCGTGTCTGACTCGCACTGCCTCATTTGGGACAGACCCCCCAATGACATATACGGGACACACCTCCCGGTATGAGCACAGGCGGGACACACCCCTCGACTTAGGCCATAACTTGCTAGAAACAACGTATGCATATATATTACAGCAACAACACATTTAAGCATAACTCACCTTCAATAATTCTCGCATGCACAACAATAGCATAAATAACATTTATGAGTAAGCAAACTTCGCATGTGTTCGATAACATAATTATCTGAATGAAACTTTAGTTAGAAAACTCACCTAATAGCAAGAACGCCCTTACGCTCCCATAAGCACGTTCCAACTCCTAAATGATCACCTAAAGGTGATACAATAAATTAAGTTCTGGAAGAAAACCCAACCGAAGCTCCTTCCTGGAATCTACTCGATCCCCCCCCCCTCGCTGTCGATACTAGGTTGCCTGCCCGACTCCCGGGTCCCCCGGCCTACCCCGCCTCCCGGGATCAAGACTCATCCCCGGGCGTCCCGACTCCCGAGGTCCCCGCCCGGGTTTCACCCCCGCTCCCAAGATCCCCCGATTCCCGGGGTCACGGCTCGGGTCCTCTCACTCCCCGACTCCTGGGGCTTACTTCCCCGCCCTCCCCCGACTCCTGGTGTCACAGCCCGGGGTCTCACTAATCCCGTCTCTCGGGACCTCCAAGCCAACCCCAAGTCTCCCCCGGGTGGAAGGCTCCCGGCTCACCCCGATGATGCTACTGCTGTCTCCCGGGTTATCCTAGTTACGACGCTCGGCCCAAGAGGGTCGACGAGGAAATTTGGGATGAAGGGGATTTTCTTTTGGGATAAACGATGGGAGTTACTCTCCTCGAAAGAAATCCCGACTACTCAACTAAAACAAGATTTGGGAGGATTTAATCCTTCCTTAATCAACCCAACCTTACTAATCAATCATCCCAAAAGTAAGAATAAAAGGGGGGATTATTTCTCCAACAAATCCATAGTTCTATCACAATCCAACTAAAGAAAACAAATTAAAGGATGAGGATAGAAGATTACCTTGATTACCAAATAGCAAAACCCTCTTTAAAGTTATTCTTCTTCTTCTTCAATTCCTCCAACTCTAGATTCCACCTTCAAAATCTCTCCTCTGCCTTTTCTCTTAGCCGCCACTCTCTAGAAATGAGTAGGGTGAAAAGAGATGTAGGGTTTTAACCCCCTTTTTCCCAATTTTGCAACAAACCCCCTCATCTTTAGGCTTGCAACAAACCCCCTCATCTTTAGGCTTAGAGCAAAACCTCACCCCAAATTTCCATTTATTATCTAACGAACATGATTATTATAGTTTCTCTCCTATTTATACCATATGCATTAAATGCATGGTAGAGGGTACAATCCACATGTCCATTCTTCATTGGCTTCATGTTATTGACTTTATTTTTAGCATGCTTTCTGTCGTATGATGAACAGTGTAGTGGAAGGAGAGCTTGTACGATTATGGACAAAAGCATGTTTGCTTTTGTACTTTCGTACTTGTTATGCAGAGAATAAGACAAATAAATCTTGATAAGAAAGCTTGATGATCAACTATAGCTGATGATCAGTGATCAAGAATCACTGATGTAGAAAGGCAATAGCTGAGGCTCGATCTTGATTTGTCACGCGTTGTAGACTTGTCTTGGTTTCACTGAATGCCGCTTCAGATCATTAGTAGATTTGTCTTCATAATTAGCTTAGTCTTCGATGTCAGCTATGATCTTCTTGAGCGTAAGACTTGTCTTCAGGGATTACAAAAACTGATTACATAGGAAACCACTCAGCGATAACTGAACATACTTAATTTGATCGCTGATGGTGAAAAACTAATACATATACAATTTAATGTAATTTTCACTAAGTATAAAAAATATCATCATTAAATCACTGAGAGAGTTTGGATCAACAGAATCTAACGGACATTTAGTTCAGGATCTAGTGGTGAAAGAAAAGTCAAAGGTTGGTATATATGGTATCAAAATTAGAACAGTAATGACTATTGGTAAAGTTAGGGGGCGTTTGGTTCACAGAATGTTTTTGGATGGAATGGAATCTGTTAAAGGAATTTGACTTTGATGGAATTGGAATGAAATGTTGTCAGGTTTGACCACATGTTTGGTTGACAGAATTGGAATGGAATCTGTTAAATGAATTGGAATTTTTCTGTTTGGTTCACAGATTGTAGCTTCGGAATTGGAATGGAATTTTGGTAAATGACCAAAATACCCTTTTTGATTATTTTAAATTTTTAAACAAAAATTACTTTAATAAAATAGTCATTAAATAGTTTAATTTTTAACAAAAATTGTTTTTATTATTTTAGCACATGAATGATGCCGAGAGAGTGAGGAGAGAGAGGAGAGAGAGAGGAGAGGAGAGAGAGGAGAGAGGGAAAGAGAGAGGAGAGAGAGAGTGGAGGAGAGAGAGAGGAGAGAGGGAAGAGAAAGAGAGAGGGAAGAGAAAGAGAGAGGAGAGATAAAGAGAGAGAGAGAGAGAAGAGAGAGTGGAGGTGAGATAGAGGAGAGAGAGATAGAGAGATGAGAGATAAAGAGAGGAGAGAGAGGAGAGGGTGGAGGATAGAGGGAGAGAGTGGAGGAGAGAGAGATAGAGAGGAGAGAGAGGGAAGAGAGAGATAAAGAGAGGAGAGAAATAGAGAGGATAGAGAGGGAAGAGAGAGAGAGAGGGAGGAGAGAGGGATAGTGAGAGCAGAGAGAGGAGAGAGAGGGAGATAGAGATGAGAGAGATAGTTGGTGTTTGTTGATAATCAATATTAGTAGGGTTTAGTTTGGAGTAAAGGGTAAATTTGGAATTATCAAAATATAAGATTTCATTCCATTGAAATCCTTGGGTTTTAGAATGGAATGTTCAAATCCTTCATTTGTGGAATTTGGTGGAATTCACACATTCCTTCCATAGAAAAGAATGAACCAAACAAGGGAATTGAATTTGGTCAAAGGAATTGGACATTCCAATTCCATCAGATTCCATCAGAATCTGCGAACCAAACGCCCCTTAGAGTATAGTCAAGGACAATTTATGTAATTCATTTAACTTGAAAATTCAATTTTCTACAAATTACACAAATGCACCTGAACCTTGATAGTTGATATTTTTAGCTTGAGTTATTCAAATTTATGAAAATTACAAAAATACCTCTATACTTTGTAAAATGATATTTTGGGCATACTTTGGTCACATTAATTTTGGGAAAAAAGATATACACTAAAATGCTTCTAAGTTTTATATTTTAATATGTTGGGTATTATTTCAAATATTTTGTTTTATACGAAAATACCCTTTGACTATATATAAATGTATATGCTTACTATTATTTTGATAATTGATGGTAATTTAGTCACATTTCTTCCTAAAAATACGCAAAAAAATGAATATTTTAATTAGTTAAATTATATTTCGATCATGACATTAACATTTTAATATGTACCATTTAGCTTTAGGAATTGTAATTCATCCTTATTTAAAGGGGTTTTGATTAATGAGAATTATAGATTTTTTCTTTTTATTTTATTGTTGTTTTATATCGTTTTTCCTTTAACACGTTATCAACATGTAAGCTTAGTATTTATTGTTCACCGCCGCTAACCGGTTGTTCTATTCATTACCTGACACTATTGAATGACTTGCTTCCCGCTACTTCAATCCAAGTAAGCTTTTATATGTTTTCTCTTTTATATGTAAGTATTTTAAGATAATATTAGAAGTTAAATATAGTTTATGATTTGATCTATAGCATGTTTTTGTTATATTTTCATTGTTGATATTAATAGAATTAAGAAAAATAAAATAAAACCACATAGAATTTGGAATTATTTAATATTTTTATTGATAAAAATTGATATTAATGTTAAGAAGAATAACACTAAAAGATAATTATTTTAATTGATATTGTATTATCTTTTTTTTTTTAATTCTTGAAATGAATTAAATAAGAAATTAGGGTATTTAATCTAGACCTACACGTTTATTTTTAAAGATAAAATTTTATTTGTTTTCTTTATTAACTATTTTTTATTTAATATATTATCATATTAGTTTTATTTTAGTTCAAAATCATTTAGTATCAACTGATCTATTATAAACTTTTTATTACTTTTTGAATGTTATTTGTTATTTATTACCTTATTTTATTAGGTGTGTTAATTTAATTGTTAAAATTATTTATTTACATTAGTTTAATTTATTTCAAATGTTTATTTTAATTATAATTCATAATCTTATAATTATTTTTGGGATGTTACACTTCCAACCTTCGTAACTTTTGTTATTTTGACAAAAGCTTCAAAATAGCATGAAAATGTTAAAATATTATTCAAATGTTTATCTTGATTATGAGTTTCTACTCATAATTTTAAATTATATAATAAATTTTTGGAAGTTACACTTCCAACCCCATATATTTTGGTATTTACCAAAAGATCCAAATATACTATTAAGATGTTAAAAGTTTGAAGTTGACTTTATATCAAAACAATATTTATTTGTCTAAGTGTAATCTCTTAAAATACTATTAAAGTATTAAAACATGAAATTGGTTTCATATGCCAAACACATATTCATTTTGGCCCCATGCCAAAAGTTCTATAATTAACAATGTTATCTTCAAATTAAATAAATCACAAGATATCGATTGGATTTTGCAAGAGGGTGTAAATAGCCCTAAGGTTTGTAGAGACTTAAGAAATCCATGTGATTCCCCTATTACCTGAAAATCCAATAGATTGAGTGGTTTCCCTTCACAAATTGAAATATTGATGAAGTATTATCAACAAATTATAATCATACAAAAATCTAATATTGTTATGATAATGAAAATTTCATACATAAAATAATAATTATAACCATAATCCATTGTCTTACCAAACAGAAAATCATATATTATCCCTTATATACTTAAATGGTTGAAACAACTTATCCGTGATTTAATGTCCTAAACTCAAAGGAACTTGAGTACAAATATGAGTATCCAATGTAGTTTAAAGGTACAAGAAAATACCTAAAAATTATAAACTCCTTATTGACCCTAAAACCAATCATCTGAAAAAGGTTCAAGCAAATACCTTGAATTTTTTGACACTGACAAACCAGTCCCAACCTTCGGAGAAAATAGCATTAACTAAAAGTACCCAAGAACCGCGGGACGTCCCAAAAAGAGAATTGGAATATTCATTACTATGTATTTCCTAAACTAATCATACAGTGGAATGAAACTCACTTACTCAATTACAAGAAGGTAACTGATTTCAACAAAAAAAATGTTGTGTCTCAAAATGCATCTCAATCTTCGTGGCAAAGAACTGACCGAAGATGTCATGATTCATAACATTATTTTCACCTTTCATCATAAATATTAATGAAACAATATAAGTTGGAATGTAATCTTTAGACAAACTCATCAACCTATTGCAAATGGTTGAGAGACATAATAAAGTTTTTTCGAATAACAACACCACATATGTTGGGACAAAGAAAATTCCTGATATCAATAATGAAAGTGTTAGAGGTGGAAATAACTCCAAAGGATTGTGAGTTAAAAACAATTTTACACATGTGACATTTATGTAACATGTGGACGAGACCCTAGAAAGGGTCAGGGTCTTGGTAAGAGTCAGGAAGAATTTTTCAACACCTGGAGTAGAGATACAACTACTAACCCAGGTGATAATGGACAATCAAATAAGAAATGCAGTAAAGAGTGCTCCTATCAAAAAAGGAACAAGTTGAAAATGAACTATATCATATTAATATTGATTAAGCATATGTTTCTTTGAAATTTATTTTAAGTATCAAAATTAATTTCTTTGCTAAAGTAAAATCGAATATGTAACCATTATAGATGTAAAGAAATACATCATAACAAATACAAAACTTCCAATGTTCTCCGTTCCATGTAGGAATGTGTCAAGGAGAATTGATTTTTTTGACCTCTCACACAATCTAAAAAAGATAGACTAATACCTATTTCATAATTCATCCAACCAAAATACTTAGACGATGGACTGTCATTTTCTTGTTGGTACAAGATTAATAGGAACCTTGTAAATATATTTGTATCAAATGGAAATGAACATATATACATAAGTTCTAATGAATATGAAAGGAAACATATATCATGGAAACTAATGTGTCACACTAGTAGATTATTGGGTCATCGAAACATTTTTTTGTCACCAATAAAGAACTTTGGGGCAATGACATACATATGTTTCGACATGACCATGTGGGACACCATGGTTATGACATAGTGATCCGTGTATTGCCAAATACATATAGACACATTCTCTTTCGAGTGAAAGGCAAAAAGAGACAAATTGCAATTGTTGACTTCTGCAGCATAAGAAGCAACACCACTATCATATTATGCCCTCTCAAATATCTAAAAGTTTTGTATACCCTGATCCTTAGCCAAGACAGGAATTAGACTATCCTAAATCTAAGGACATAATACAAAAATATTTCATTGTTACAACGAATACAAGGTGATACTTATGGACATAAACATCCAGAATGCGGGACATTTAAAGTACTTTATGGTTATGGTTTTGACACGATGAACGCATGTCGTATTATTATCCATATGAAATATTGCACTCCTAGCACTAGCTATACGTTTAAGGTCTCACCACCCTGATTATTTCATCAAGTCTACATGACTTGGAATGCTGGAAAATTTACATCATAAGGATTTGATGATTATTGCATATGTATTGGGATCGATGTACAGCTTCCTATACCCCATGTGTATATATAAAATGGTCTCATATAAGTTGTTATCAAAAGAATATGATGGTATCTAAGGTATTGGTAATATGCACCAATTTACCCACATCTTCCTGGGGTTATATTATTGTATGCAGTTTTTTTTTCATTTTTAGACTCACTACTAGCTAACCAGCCTCATGTGTACCAGTTGGTAATTGGATATAAGTTCCAATTGCGCCCCCACAACGTATCAAAATGGGTCCTTAAAGACAATTTGGTATATGTTGGATATGAATCCCCAACAATTATCCGCTAATTAGAATCCTTGACTAGTGATTTCTTTACCGCTAGATTTGCGGGTTGTCACTTTCATGAGACAATCTTCCCGTCGTTAGGGGGAGAAAGGAAAAAGGATTTTCCATGGGAACGATAGAAAGTGTCATTGAATATTCTCACTTTGTCTCATTTTGATCCCCAAAACTTCACGGCATAATGTTGAAGTCAAACGAATCAGACTCGATACCTGAAACATTTAATGTTATTCCAAAAGTGACAATATCACATATACGAGCTGCAAATATACTCGCAAGGTCAAAAGTCCCCAAACAAGGGCACAACGTCGCTGGAAAGTGGGTTGCAATCACACATGGTGGAGGTGTGGTTGTGGTCATAGCTCCCAAAAGGAAATCGGGGAAGCTATTTGGTTTGATAGATACTCATCTAAAGGAAGAGAAGAGTAAGACACAACTATTTATCATCAATACTTAAACCTCTCATGAGATTGTCTCTGATTATAACTATGTCTATGAATCATCACAGGAGGACGCTCCGAAGTTAATATTGATTCTAGATATCAAAGAAATCTCAAATGAAATATGAGAGTGCATATGAGTCGATAGACAGATCATACATACTTATTGATGATATATTCGTTTATATTATTGCTCATGAGATGATAGAGCACATTGACATCAAACCATACTCAGTTGAAGAATCTTAACAAAGATCAGATTTACCTATATGAAAAGAAGCAATCCAGGAGAATTATATTATTTGACATATGAACAAGTATTTGGTTTGGTAGTGCTAACCTCCAAGTGTAAAGATTGTAAGACATAGATAAATCATTTGTCATAAAGCGTAATGAGAATAATTAAGCCATAATGTAGGAGTTTCTCCTTTGGCGCAAGGTTTATCACAACGCCTTGGATTGACCATGAGAAGACTTACTCTCCCGTGATGGACGGTATAACGTTCTGCTAATTAATTAGCCTAGTAGTTTTCGAAAGACTGGAAATGCAACTCATGAATGTGATTACCACATATCTCTACGGGGATCTAGATTCAGAGATATATAAAAGTGCTTGATGATATTACATTACCAAAATCAAGTAACTCTAAACCACGAAATGCATTTGCAATAAAACTGAAACAATCACTTTATAGATTAAAGCAACTTATGCAGATGTGATATACCTGCCTAAGGGGGTGTTTACTTGGGGCTTAATGAACTTTATGACAAAAACGGCTTATTCGCGCATACGTTTGGAGTGTTTGCTTGGGGCTTAATGACAAAACCGACTTATTCGCGCAGACATTTCCGGCTTATTCACTAAGTAGGGGAAATATATGTTGTCCCCATTAAGACATAGCTTTGACATTTCTACCCTTTAAAAATAAAGATATGCCTACCCTCCTACTCAATAATCACGCAATAAAAACCTAGCTACTCAATTTCACCTTCACTATTTGTTCGATTTCGATTTCACCTTCACCGCTCGTTCGATTTTACTGCATCAAGTTCATTGTTGGTTCGATTACACTATTTCAATTCACTGTTGGTTCGATTTCAACCCTAGACAATAATTTCCTTTGGTCGATTTCTCCAAAGGTAATGATTTTACTGATTATTCGATACTTGTTTCTTCTCCATACTCGATTGTTGTTCCATACTTGTTTCTTCAGTAGATTGTTGTTCCATACTTATTTCTTAAGTCGATTGTTGTCCCATACTTGTTTTCTTCAGTCGATTGTTGTTCCATACTTGTTTTCTTCAGTCGATTGTTGTTCTTTACTTGTTTTTTCAGTCGATTTTTGTTCCATACTTGTTTCTTCTCCATAGCTGCTCAACATTTCTGCAATGTAGATTTTTGTAACCATGATTTATACAATGTCAATTTCATACTTGTTTCATACTTGCTACTTTTTGTTTGAAATTGGCTACATTGTGTTTGAACTTGGAAGTTTAAGTACTTAATGAATTTTTGTTTGATTTTTGGATTATATCAATGAATTTATGAATATATGGCTTAAAAAATAAACAACAATTTATAAAACAGCTTAAAATTCATATTCAAGGGTAAATTGGTCATTTATGTTATTCAGACTGTTAATTCAGATAAAAAAGTAAACAACAACATCAATTTATCCAAACAGACACATTTATCCATACAGGACTTAATGGAAAATTTGGTAAACAACCCCTAAGTAAATACTTGATTGAGAAATGATATATAAGAACTATGAACTGTGCCCTTGCGTATTTATTTCAGGAAAACAAGTTTCAAATTTTCAAAACATATTTATATGTTGATGTTATGAACATAATAGACACTCTTGATGAAATAAGAGAAACCACAAGCTACTTGAAATCTAAAATTGAGATGAAAAATCTTGGGAAAACTTGATTTTATCTAGCTAATTGAGATACTCACACCGAGTTTGTGAAATATTAATTCACCGATAGCATATGTCCAGAAAATAATCAGGCAATTTAATATAGACAAAGCGCATTGGGTTAACACTTAGCACTCCCATGATCGATTGATCAAAGTGTTGGATATAAGGAATGATCCATTTTCGTCTAAAGGATGATGATGAAAAAGTGTTTGGAGCTGGAATTCCCTATACAAGTACAACATGTGCATTATCGTACTTAGCACAATACACTTGATCGTATATTGTATTTCTCAGTGAACTTGTTAGCTAGATTTAGCTCAGCGCCAACACAACTTCATTGGAATGATATCAAGTTAATCTTTTGGAACCATTGACATGGGCTTGTACTTTCCCTGTAAAAATAAAAATGAGATTGTTAATGTAAATTCAATACTACATAGAATGTAAGCGGCAAAAGTACTAGCTCTTATAGAAAAACACTAAACAATGTCTTGGTATGTCTTCACTGATATTAGGTATCTGCCTGACCCATACAGCTATTCTCAAACTGGATAAGGAATTACCACAGAGAACACGTTGATTGCTTAGAAGTAAGCTAAGCAAACCCTTGTAGTTACTTCCTTGAACTAATCCAAGAATATTACTCTCCATGATATAATTAAAGAATGTATATGATTAAGGACTATCATTACATATATTAGAGGAGCTAATAATTTTGGGTTCAACCAGTATCCTACTTGCATATATGAAAATAATGCATCATGTATCGAAGAAATAAACGTAAGATACATCAAGGGTGATAACACAAAGCATTTTCTGCTTAAGTCTTATACAATCAGCAATAAAAAAAAACTCTCCTCGAGATTCAATTGAATCAAGTAAGATGTCAAGAGAACATGACACATTTTACCAAATCATTACCTAAAACCATATTTTGGAAACATGTAGAAAGTATTAAAATACAAACATTTTCCAAACTCCCTTGATTAATGCACGAATCAGGAGGAGGAGTAGACAAAAGGAGGAGTCTACTATATATATGTGACATTGGTATGTTGTGTTTTTTCCTTCAACCAAGGTTTTATTTTTCCCATTGGGTTTTGTTCCTTGGTGTAAGGTTTTAGTGAGGCAGTTGTTTATATACCATCATGTTTTTCTAACTCTCATGATTAATGTACGAATCTAAGATAAAACTAGAATAATGGAAAAGTCTATGTATTGCAAAGAAACTAGTGCGTTGTACTCTTTCCTTCGTCCTATTTTTTATCCCAGTGGTTTTTTTGTTTTGGTGTAAGGTTTTAACGAGGCAACAATTGTGCACCATCACTCCTTTAACTCGGCACAAGGAGGAATGTTGTTGGATAAGTATGACATCGTCTAAAGGATATGACGATAGAGATAGAGATAAATATATCAGAGTTAGATTAGAATTGAAATATCTCATAGCTATCTACTTGTAACGCATCCCTATTTAAAAGACTTTTGATTAATGAGAATTATAGATTTACTCTCTTTATTTTATTGTTGTTCTATTTGTTTTTTCTTTTAACATCACACATTTTTTTTACAAAATGTGTAACAATAATGATACGTTTGAAGTAATTATTAGTATTAGGAATATGAATTAATAGTTTTAAGTTGATATTTAAGACAAAGAAATATGATTATTTATATTAAAAATCTTATGGATTATCATGTAGCTGCAGGAGATTGAAAATGAATTATCACTTATTTTTTAGGTGAGTTTGTGCATATCTTAGTTTTTAACTGTGATTCATGTTTTATGTATTGTGTTGTTTCAGTCGTACTTGATACTGGTATAAGTAATGTATTCATCTTTGTAGTAGAAAGTTTTGTTAATGGATTGAAAATCGTGCCATTTTAGTACTTGGGTCGTATTTCAGATTAGTACATATGATATTTTCCTCTCTGTATTAAATTTGGTTAATTAGTGATTACAATCACTATGTAATATAGATAGTGTAACTATTACTTGAAAGTGATATCACTATTATATTTTTGATTCATGCAAATTGAATGAATGATGTTATATTTATGTTTTGAAATTATTCAATGTGAAATATGTATACATGAAATTTACAAGTATGTTTGATGAAACGACGCGTTTGTGGATTATCAAACTATGTACCAGGGGTGAACTTGGTCCGATACTATAGTGGTACCATGTAAGCATGTATATGAGGTCTGAAAATTGGCGAATCCTGGATAAAAAAAATATTTGCTTAGCAATGAGACATATTTTGTTATGTTTTCTTAGAATTTATAACATTTGACTTAAACTTTTCAATTAATTACCATGTATTACCTTATATTTTGTAATAAAACAACTTGATATTTGTATTGATGTTACCTTTACAACCTCATGAATTAGGGTGTAACATGTTTAATAATGCAACAATTTGCTTTTTGAAATAATATTATTTGCAAATTAACCAAATTTTGAAAATGAATTACGACAATTTTATTAAGATTGATTTTGATTCATAAGTTTATACAATCTTACTAATATGTATAGTTATTATTAATGCATAAATATGTAAATGTAAAGACACTCTTAAAAACCATTTTTTAAAGTTTTTTCGTCCCTAATATCAATAAAATTGGCTGGTTTAATAATTTTAATATGAACTTTATATAATCTACTCATTAAACCACTGTTCTAAAAAACTCGTCGCACAGCCGCCATACCGCGCCATGGTACCAAGGCTTGTGTCTCCCGCCACGTTAAGCCCGTGGCACGCCATGGCCTAATGCGCAGTTTTTGCAATGCAATATTTGGTTTCTTTTTATGTTTTTAATGTCTCATTTGCAGGTTTGTAATATATACAACCTAATTTAACTTGCTTATTACTATTGACTCATTGAGTAACACATCAAAACATATGTTTTTATATATAATATTATATTTAAAATAGAAATTTGACGTCATAAGTCACGCCTTGAAAACGTCATGGCTTCGCCATGGCTCCTAAGGCTTGAGGCTTGGCCTCGCTGCCACGCCACGCCTCACGCCATTTAGAACCTTGGATTAAACCAAACCAAACGGACAATAAATCTCACTTGAAATTTGAAAGTGGAGCTTGGTGGGAATATGTTCACGTATATGACCTTTACCCAAGAGAGTACCGCGACTTTTTCCATGAAGAACCCTGCCTTATACAAGAGTGTAAGCAAAGAAGTAGTAGGAAGAAAGATTAGCATATGGTGAATGAAGTATGAGAAAAGTAAGTAAGAATAAGTACTAAGAGGTATATTGAACACATACAAAATATAAGGTAAGACAATACCACAAAGAGCAAGTACAACAATAACATATCCCAAGCATAAAACTATCAGCCCTCTGCCCCATCCTTATCTGTCCAACTCTCTTTTGTTTGACTATGCTAGCTATAGGTCTTCGTTCGTAGTCTATTATCCTAATATTTATTTTTCAAGTGAACTTATTAAAGGTAATATCATTGATAATATCTAACGTCACCATGTCCAACCTCATTGTTCATCTCACATCCTCATCGACCTTCCCTTCTTGCTCTTCCACACCCCCTTTACAGTCACTTTTGCTAATCTCTTCGCTAGTGTCATCATCGGTCTTATACAACCATGCCTAAACCAATGTGATATCTCACCTCTCAATTTATCCGATATTGTGGCAACTCCTAATTATGCTAAGAAAAGCTCATTCAAAATTATGTCTATCATAGTCCAACCACATGTCTGCCTAACCATCCTCATTTCTATAGCTTCTTACTTACGCTCAACGACTTTCTCGTCACCCAATATTCCAACCTATACAACATAGTTGGACGGATGAACACCCTATAAAAAGTTGCCATTTAGTTTTAATCGAACATTCTTGTCACACAACAGTTGTATGACAACTTTCCACTTTATCCTCCATCCTCTTATGCGATGCGGTATGTCCTTCTCGACTACTCTCTTTAATTGAATCATGAAGCCTACATACTTTAAAATATCATCTTGTAGTACCCTATGCCCCTCAATGTTTACTTCTGTATTCCCCTAAAATTGCACCATATATACTTTGTCTTAGAACTACTAATTTGCAAACCTTGAGTTCCCAAAACCTACCTCTCACTAACAAACGAATATGTTGTTTCTTATTATGTTTTGCTTTATATTGTAATAAGTGTAATGCTATATGCATCATCTATTTATGTCAAATCAGGTAAAGTAATGCATTAGGAATGTAAAAAGTAAGTTTTGATGTTGATGTATATAATGCTTAAATTAGTAGGTAATGATGTATTTAACAATATATATAATTGAATTTAGCATAGAGTTTAAATAAAACTTCAAGAAAAAAGTAAAAATATACTCTCTCCGTTCCAAAATATGGGGTCGTTTATTACACGCTTACCGAGTAAGCGCTTACCAAAATCATTTAACTTATTAATTGAACATAGAATACCCGTTAAGAGATAAGGCAAGGACTAAGAGTTTTACCCGGTAAGTGTGGGAAACAACTTTTACCTGGTAAACACTTACCATGTTTAAGATGTTTACCAACAATCCATTTTCAAGACCAATAATGTTAAACGATAAGGTAAATGAAGATGATTTTTTTGTTGGTAAGCTCTTATAGGGTAAGATTTTGATAAACGACCCCTTATGTCCACAATGAAAACAACACACAACTTTAGAAATGTGTATTTATAACACTTTTTAATTAACAAAAATACAATTTTACCCTTAATAACAATAAATAAAAGTATTCTCCACCTCATAATTAATGAGAAAATAGACAATTACTACTTTCAGTGACGAATCAGGATTTTTGCCCAGTAGGGGCATCTTTAAGGTAGCTTAAAGGTCCGCAAAGTCGTCCAATGTGTTTTTAACCTAATTCCACGGTTTCGAGAGATTTTTGAAGTTTTTTGATTGATTTCGATAGATTTTTAAGTTTTTTTTTGTTGATTTCTAGAGAGTTTTTTCGGTTTTTTGTTTGATTTTGATAGAGTTTTTTGGTTTATTGGTTGATTTTGAAGTATTTTCTTTGTTTTTTAGTTGGTGGGGGCACAAGCAAAAAAACACTGCAGGGAACTATAATAAAACGTTAATTTTATTTTGTTTTTTAAGCTAGGAAAAACATGTTTTTTTTCTGTAGCAGAGGGGCTCATCCCCCCACCATTACTATACTACCTCCGCCCTTAACTACTTTTGAAAATGCACATTTATAATAAAACATACTAAGAGACTGTTTAACAGTTGCTGAATGGTTTTGTGCAAAATAATTAAATGGTCAGAATGATTAAGAGGCTCTTATGATATAGTGCAAAATGAAATACGGTTGTTTTTTAATTGTTCAGCATGAAATTAGGGCTCTGAATGGTTAAGGGAGGGTCATGATACAAAATCATTCAGGGGGTTTTGGAACCATCAAGTGACAGACTATTTTTTTGTCGAATAAGATTCACCTCATAACGATTCAGATGTTACTTTTTAATCAAACCATTAAGAATTAAACCAACAACCCCTAAAATAATAAATGTAGACACATAATTCGATTGGGGAGTATAGTTCTAGAGGAGTAAAAAGTAGAAGGAAAAAAAAAGATGAGATAGTAGTGAAATTATGAAATGACATAACGAGCGCGTGCATGGCAACAAGTCCCCTCCTATCATCTGATCCATGTATTGTCACTGTCATCCCACCTCCACCCTTCCCTCCCACCAGCTTTTATATCTCCGATCCCCATTTCCACCACATTCCATCTCTCTCTCCCTCTCTTCCATAAGAATCCTAAACTTCAATTACAGTTCCGGCCACCAGCCAGACATGGTGATGAAATGAAGGAGCGTCAACGGTGGCAGCCAGAAGAAGACTCCCTCCTCCGTGCCTACGTCCACCAGTACGGCCCACGAGAATGGAATCTCATCTCTCAACGCATGTCAAAACCCTTGGATCGTGACCCAAAATCCTGTCTCGAACGTTGGAAGAATTACCTCAAACCCGGAATCAAAAAGGGATCGCTCACCCCGCAGGAACAGTCGCTTGTCATCTCGCTTCAAGCCAAGTACGGCAACAAGTGGAAGAAGATCGCGTCGGAGGTCCCCGGTCGCACCGCCAAACGCCTCGGAAAGTGGTGGGAGGTTTTCAAAGAGAAACAGATCAAGCAGCAGATTCAGAATAGTAAGAAATCCGGATCGTCGAATATAAATCATCCTCCGCCGCCGCCGCCGCCGTCATCTGTCGCGGTTGTCTCCGGTTCGCCGGAAAAAGCAATTCAGGGGGCTTACGATCATATCCTGGAGACGTTTGCCGAGAAATACGTTCAGCCGTATTTAAAACCCACGGTGGTAATGCCGAACCTGAATCAACCGATTCTTTCACTCGGTTCGGGTTGTGCGACACAACCCGACCCGAATGTTTCGGGACCTATGCTACCACCGTGGATGAACAACGGCAACAATAACAATACGACGTCGTGTCTGACGTCATCTTCGTCGTCAAAGTCAACAACCCCATCACCTTCGGTCAGCCTCACCCTCTCACCATCCGAACCGGTGGTCCTCGACCCGGTTCACTCCGACCACCACCACCACCACCGGTTCTTCCCGGTTCAGCAGGTAGGTACGCTGGTTCAGTACTGTAAAGAGGTTGAAGAAGCGAAACAGAACTGGGTTCAACACAAGAAGGAGGCGACGTGGCGGCTGAGCCGGCTTGAACAGCAGCTGGAAGCCGAGAAGAGCCGGAAGAGAAGGGAGAAAATGGAGGAGATTGAGGCGAAGATACGGTGTTTGAGGGAGGAGGAAACGGCGTCGTTAGGGCGGATGGAGAATGAATATCGAGAACAATTGAATGCTTTACAGAGAGATGCAGATGGGAAAGAAGTGAAGTTAATGGAAACATGGAGTAATAAACAGATGAAGTTGAGTAAGCTTGTTGAACAGATTAATGGTGGATTAATCCAACATCAACATATGATTAGTGGAACTAATCATCATCATGGGTTAAGTTGAAAAAAAATAAGATTGGATTTTCCATTTGTTGGAAGAAATTTGAGTGTTCATCAATGGAGTTTAATTTTCTAGTGTTCTTTTTTTTCTTACGATATGTGTAATCAGTGGATAATTATTATTATTATTATTATTAGTAAGTAATCTTTTAATTTGTCTTTATTATTGGCATATATTTACTCCATAAAATTGAGTTTGTATAAGAAAAATATATTTATTTTATTATTATTAAATATTTAATAAATGTAAATGAATGAATATCAAGTTAGATGATAAATATAAAAATTATAAAAAAAGAGCTAAATTGCAACAAGGGGCCTCTTCAATAGTTGTAAATATAACACTAATTTTAATACCAAATAGAAAGTTGTAAGGTCATTCTATTTAGATCAAATATGCTATACAAATAATATAAATACGCATTGTTAAATTAAATTTGGTGTTTTAATATTTATAATATCAAAATGAAATATATGAGATCAATTCATATTATGAAAAATGAAGTCTGGGAAAGCCAATTTCAGTTGAATAATACCTTGTGTATTAGGGTTTTGTGTTTAATCGGATTTAGGGTTTTGCTTGGTTTGAGTTATTAATCAGATTTTAAGCAATCCAGTAATCGTAAATTTTGGTTGGTTTGATAGTTGAGTTATTTGTTATTGTGGATAAAGGGAAATTTAAGTTCCGACTACATCTCTCTAGATATGTTACCATGAATACTACATGAACTTGAGAATAGTATATATATATATACATACATATATAGGATGAGGTTTTGGTGAGAAGTTGAGTTAATGGTGAGAAGTGGTTATCGACCGTTGGATGAGAAATGCACATACATTAGGATGAGATGCACCGAGATGTACCAACTCAATTCCCTTCTAAGCCACAATTCATGGAAGGGCTTGAAATTAAAAGAGATCAACAGTTCAGATCCACTTCTCACGCTTCTCACCGTTAACTCAACTTCTCACGCGATCCTTCACCTATATATATATATATATATATAGTGTTTAGTTCATTTGAGAAATGGTAAATATATGAGAAATAGAGAAGTAATTCTAGCCATTCATATGGTCAAGATCGGATTTGACTAGTCAAATATTACGGCTTTGACCGGTCAAAAATTGCGGCTTTGACCGGTCAAAAGTTGCGGCTATCCCAAAAATAGAAAAACAATTTCATAAATTTTACAAAACACACGGGCTGTGTTCATATATGAACATGTATAATTCACATATGAACTATATGTTCATATATGAACCAGTGCAATTCACAACTGAACTCTTTTAATTGATTCATATATGAATATATGAATCAGTTGAACTAACTAACAGATTCATATATGAACATTTGTGATTCATATATGAACATTTGTGATTCATATATGAATCTGTATGAATCACAAAGATTCATATATGAACCTTTGTGAATCACAAAGATTCATATATGAATCAGTTGAACTAATTAACAGATTCATATATGAATCTTTGTGATTCATACAGATTCATATATGAACTCATCCCGTGTATTTTACGAAATTACCCCTCTACCTTCTATAGACCACACAAGGAATTATCCGGTGCTTCGCGGTCAAAGCTGCAAATGTTGACCAGATGAATGGTTAAGATTACTTCTCTATTTCTCATATATTTACCATTTCTCAAATGAACCTCTCCCTATATATATATATATATATATATATATATATATGACTTAAGTTCGCGTGAGACCAAACAGTTTCCGTGAGATCGGTGAGACCAAGCTTTAAAGTATGAAACTTCACACCAAAAAACTGTGAATGTAAAAAAAAATCGAACTTTTCATAGGGAAAACACCGTAAATGTTACGTTCACGGTGTTTTTCGCTGCGAATGTTCGTTTTTTTTTACCTTCACAGCGTCTTCACTGTGAAGGTTTGGATATACCTTCACAGTCTTTTATCTGTGAAGGTTTGATTTTTTTAAACTTGGTTTAGGTTTTTTTACCTTCATAGTGTGATTACATTATGAAGGTTCGAATGTTTTTTACCATCACAGTGTTTCGGTGTGAAGTTTCATGTTTTAAGGTTTGGTCTCACGCGGTCTCACGGAAACAGCTTGGTCTCACGTGAACCTGACCCTATATATATATATATATATATATATATATATATATATAGAGAGAGAGAGAGAGAGAGAGAGAGAGAGGGAGGATCATGCGAGAAGTTAAACATTTTTGCAAGAAGGCGAGAAGTGTTTAATCATATATGATTACACGGCTTGTAAGTATGTTTAATCATGTATGATTAAACGTCTATGTATTGTCAATATAACATGTGTTTAATTATATATGATTAAGCTTGTGTATCATATATGATTAAACACTTTTCGCCTTCTCGCAAAATGTTTAGCTTCTCGTTTGAACTTGTCCCTATATATATATATATATAGAGAGAGAGAGAGAGAGAAAGGTCCAAACGAGTACGCTAACTATTTAAGAAAACAAGAAAAACATCAATCATGTACAAAATCACATGTGATTCGGCATTAACCTGGAAAAATGGGACACGGACGACTTTTCCCGCGGCTTCAAGTCGCATGCGAAGTCGCGGGATCACATGTGATTTTGTACGTGAATCACATGTGATTTTGTATGTACCGACCTTTTTCTTGTTTTCTTAAATAGATACCGTTTTCGTATGAACCCATCTCTCTCTCTCTTTATATATATATATATAGGGTCAGGTTTAGGGAAAAGGGAAAATCTCAAAAAAATGGAAAACTAAGAAACACTCTGGTAACCCTTCATCTGGACGATATGCACTTGTGCATATAAGTAATTTGTAATATGCACACGTGCATAAAAATAACAAAACAACTTAATTTACTTGTATGCACAAGGCCATACCATCCAGATCAAGGGTTATCAGGGTGTTACTCAGTTTTCCATTTTTTTGAGGTTTTCCCTCAAACCCCTCTCTCTCTCTCTCTCTATCTATCTCTCTCTCTCTCTCTCTCTCTCTCTCTCTCTATATATATATATATATATATATATATATATATATATATTGTAACACCCTCAAATTTGGTAAGAGCAACTACTAAAAATTTCGATATAACATCCAATAAAGACAACACACATTCCTGCAATATCCAAAGTCGATACGCCTCAAAACATGATTCGATAAATAACCTCAACAATTACAAACTCTATACAAGGACTTCATTGAAGTCGGGTGTTACTCAACCTCAAATACAGTTGCTCTCTTCAATCTAATGCGGAAGACTTCATTAAGATTTTCACTCCTCGGGTGCACAACTAGTACTTCTCTCTTCACTGTGTTACTAGAACTATTCCCAACCGGAACCTGTTGCACATGCCGACAAATAAAAAGGTTAGGCTAACGCCTAGTGAGTTCAAGAGTTTTACCATATGGATAATTACATTTTTAAAAGGGAAGGATACAACTTAAATCATAGTTTTTCAAAATATTTCACTTTAAGTATGGAAACGACTCGTTCTCCAATAATATGCATTTTCAAAGATGAACACCTCAATACAAAATACACTTTATAAAATGATGCATCCCAAAAACTCACTCAAACAAGAGTAGAATCGACTTCTAATTTATGAAAACATGAATAATATTTCATATTCCGAAAACACCCAAAACACGAGTACGACCCAATACTCCACACACAAAAATTATGGACAATAGTCCACCCATAAAAGACATCACCGAAAACATAAATATAAAAGACCCAACCCGAAGACAACACCTTTCGGTGATGGGAGAGACCCGATTCCATATAATGTGACAGACATAAAGTAAGCCACACATTATGTTATATTGGTATTAATTATCGAGCTCAGCATCTTTCAGCATACGCCCATAGATACTTGCACGGATGACTTACACCATACCGGAGATGCCTAACCGCACCGTAATAGGGAAAACTAACGTTCCACCATCGGACAAAATAATAAAGTACACGCAAGGGATGTTAGGCTTGGTGGCTTTAAACGTACACCTACGGAAAATCAACTTCAACCAACTAGGGTCCTTACGTTGAAATCCCCATCCAATATCGTATACTAGCACGTAGGACTTATAACCCAATCCGATGTCTAACATGCCGCGATGTGGAAACCAAGTCATTCCATCATCGGACAAAGTGATAAAAGTGCTCATGGATCCATAACAGACGGGGCTAAAACATTACATGACCCCAAATTGAATGACACACGCACTCAAAATATGTAAATCTCCAATAACCATAAATTATGACCAAAGCTCTACGTTGAGCTATCAAAACTAGACAATTGTCCCCAAAACCCAACATAATCAAATACCCAGCCACATGCTCAAACAACCAAAGGACTCATTGTCAAAAGCAATAAAATGCAATAAACGCACTCGACCAATGTTTGTGTAAATACGTGCTCCAAGGTACACGACCAAACTCCTCACAACTTAGAATAAGATAAATCATTTTCCAAACAAGGTTATACCATAGACACGTGCTCAAATGCTCGGAATTTACTCATTGGAATACTTAAAATACATCTTTTCCCCAAAACAAATATTTGAAGTTTTCGAAATGTTCACAAGGTCGGAAATGACCAAAACCCAAGGACTCATCCGTTGATGTTTTCAAACTTCTCATAACACAAATTATGCACATTTCCAACAAACACCAAAAATGCATTTTTACCAAGATAATCTTCTTTCATGCAATAAATTATTAAAACACTTTCGTTTATGACTTGTTTATCAAAATGCTCAAAAGTCCCAAATGCGGGTTCTTCACAAAGTTTATAAAATTTAACACTTCAAATAATCAAGACTCACCAAATAACTCAACAGTTAATCATTTCATGTAAAACACATAAACACTTTAAAATAAACATTTTGGCATGTACAACGTTTTCACAAATCAACTTGAACTCACCTTGCTAGATTTAGGTTAAATCTAAGTTTTACCCCCAAAACTTGAATCTCCTTTGA
The DNA here is from genome assembly GCA_954870635.1 of Arctium minus. Lineage (NCBI taxonomy): Eukaryota > Viridiplantae > Streptophyta > Magnoliopsida > Asterales > Asteraceae > Arctium > Arctium minus. The sequence continues at coordinate 25,328,684 of OX941092.1, forward strand.
TGAAGGCTTGAAATCTCCGAGCAATCTCCCTAGATATTAGATACAACACATCTACAAGGTTTCATTCACCACACAAGTCATCAAAATCACACCCAAGTTGAAGGATGAAAGGGAAAATGATGAAACCATCAAACCCTAGCTTAATCATTAAGAGATATGAGAAGCTTACCACCACAAAATACTCTTGTATCTTCCAATAGACTTCAAATATCTTAATATATCCTTGAATATCTCTCAAAAATAAAACCATGGCAACTTGAATCACCAAAAACGGAGTTGAGATGCAAAAGTTATGAGGAAATGAAGATATAGGGCTGAAAATCGGGTTTTATGGTCGAACAGTGCTCCGCGCGGGTTACCACACGGCCTAACCCACGCCACAACCCGCCCGGTTTCCCCTAAGTCGTTGTGTGGCTCTAAGTCATGCCTTAAGTCACGTCGTGCACTGCTCGCCCAGTTTTTTTCTTGTTCACTGTTTTGCCCATAACTTCTTCATTATAGCTCTGTTTTCGCTCCGGAAAGGACCGTTGGACTAGTAATTGAATCGTTCATCCAAAAAGACTATAAAATCTAGGATCTAAGTCCAAAATCTTATCTCTTCTTTTTCCCTTAAAATACCGATTTTTGTATTAACTTGAAATGATATTTTTCGAAAATCAGGGTGTTACATATATATATATATATATATATACATACATATATACATATATATGATATGTAATAACATAAATCTCATTTGTAATGTTTTGCAAGACTTGAGGATAATTTGGTTGATGTCTCAAACTTCAGGGACTAAAGAGCAATTAAGGGTTGAGGAGGGTAAAACCCTCTAAACCCTCCGTATTTCTTCATTTCTTGATTGTGGAGGCTAGAGAGAGACTTAGAAGAGGTTGTGTGTGTGTGTGTGTGTGTGTGCGCGCTGGAGGAACTTGGAGAAGGAAAGATGATTTGGGGAGGAAGTTTATTCAATATCAAGGTAATCATCTTCGTTAAAGTCATTTATGTTTTGGAGTTTTATGATTGTAGTTTTGGGGGTGTTTCATCTTGTTAAGAGTTTGGGATTAAAACTCTAAGAAATCATTGATGGATTAAGTATTGTTTGGGTTTTGATAGAGTTTTGGACAAAACCACCATTAATGGTGTTTCTCTTCAAGGATTCTCCATTTTATGTTTTGAGAAAAGAGAACCCATCAATGGTGCGTCCAAAAGGTCTTCTATAGACTCAAAAGGTCTTCACAAAAGGTGCGTCCAAATGCATCTTCCCCAAGCTCTCACCCAAGCGCAACTATACCTGCTTTGGCACAACGCCACTAGAACCTGAGATACACATCGACACTAAACAAGTGTTAAGACAAAAAGCCTAGTGAGCGTATACAAGAAATATCATATAACTCCACATACAAATTCTTATCAGCAGTTAACCAAGGTTCATTAAATGTGGAGTCAATGGAGGTGACCCATAGCACCAATCAAGTTCCACCCAAAGAGTCGATATACCATGATGCCAACTACCACAAGTGACATCCGAAAGGCCCGACACATCCGAGGACTACAACCATGACATTACCCCGAATGACGGAGGTTTAGGTACATACCATCATGGTGGCACCCAAGACTACATCCTCCTAGTGTCTACTGATTTGGTTCGTCCAACATAATTCATAGGAGGTCTCAAGGTACATTGTAACCAAGAATATTTCAATACCAACCATGGGTACGATATTACCATCCTAAACAACATAAAGTCCGATATACATCTAGCGTAACTACAACTTTCATCATGTAGATATGATTCCACCAAAAGGTGTCTCAAGTAAGAGATCATCAAAATGCCAAGGTATACATATATACTCATCAAATCATGGCAAGTTAGAAATAAACATATTTCATAAGGAAAACCCCAAATGCATTGACATTTAGAAATGAACATTTCAAGTAAAGATTCAAGATATTAGCAAGTAGAAGATTATGATGTGTATCTAGTTTTAACAAAGGTTTAGTAAACTCATAATCTAGGTTTTGGTTAAAACCTAGGAAATAGAAACCCTAGATAATGCCAATGGGAGACTTGATGGAGGAGAGTGATAAACTTGATGAGAATCTTCAATAAATGACCTTGGATGGTGCCTTGATGATCAATAAATGATCTTACCAACCAAACCCTAGAAGAGAGTGTGAAATGTGTGTTGAATGCTCAAAAATCGCTCAAGAACAAGCTCTCCCGTTTTTTTCCAAAGTGAAATGTCCAAAATGAGCATTAGATTCAGTTTTAACAGAACACTGGGCGACACGGGCGACAATGCCACCGCGACTTTGCCCATGGCATTGTCGCCGGGGAATTGTCGTGGCCTCCATGCACCCTTCGGTACGCCGCATACGACATTGCCCAGCGACTTTGCCCTTGGGCATTGTCGCTGAGGCAAAGTCGCCGATACCACGACTCTTACGGTACACACTGGGAGACTATGCCCGACGACTTTGCCCAGGGGAATTGTCGTTGGGGCAATGTCTCCCTCCACCTGTAGGGATCTAATTTTTCTCACGAAGGGTAGTCGACACACGCACGACTACAGATTCAATTATGACATTACTTACTAGGATCACATAAGGCAACATGTATACGGATAAAAGCCTCAAATAGAAAAGTAATATAAAAGATACAATTAACTTCAATTAATCAAGTAAAATGAGAGGTTTAACAGATTCCCAATACCTACCTGAAATCCGGGTGTTACAATCCTCCCCACCTAATTAGGATTTCGTCCACGAAATCTCACCCTAAGCGAACAAATGAGGATAGTGCTTCATCATGTCATCTTCGGACTCCCAAGTGACGTTAGCACCACGATGGTGCTTCCATTGGACTTTGACCATGACCACGTCCTTATGCCGCAACTTCTTCACTTTCGATTCCAAAATCGCTTCCGGTTCTTCCACACAACGGTTTCCGTTATCTACTCGGATTTCCGTTAAGGGTATAACAGTTTCCTCCTCGGCTAGGCACTTCCGAAGGTAACACACGTGGAAGGTAGGGTGTATTCCATCCATCTCCGGTGGTAAATCCAACCGGTACGCTTGAAGGCCAATCGTTTCCAAGATGACAAAGGGTCCAAGGAAACGGGGGCTAAGCTTCCCGTGCTCCCTGAACCGGATAATCCCCTTCCATGGAGATACTTTCAACATGACATGATCGCCCACTTGGAATTCGACCGGTCTTCTCTTCTTATCCGCACAACTTTTCTGTCGGTCTTGAGTCGCCTTCAATCGTTCTCGAATTTCTTTCACTTTATCTGTCGTTTCTTGAATGATTTTCGGTCCGCCGAATTGCTTCTCGCCCACTTCAAGACAACAAACTAGGGTTCTGCACTTCCACCCGTACAACGCCTCGAACGGTGCGATTTCAATACTAGAATGGTAACTGCTATTATAAGCAAACTTGTAACACCCGTGATTTTGGTTAACCCTTAATTCACCCTTATCCGGTTAAGCCATGGTTATAGATCTTATCCAAGTGGTGTTTGTGGGTTTTGAATTTTGGACCGAGAACACGTCGGGTCGAAAAGTCGGAATTTTGACCTTCGGAGGGACCTGGGCAACTATGCCCGCGATTGTGACTGAATGTCACTCTCGCGGGGCATAATCGCGGGAGATGTACCGCGGACCTCCCCCTTCGGGCGACTATGCCAAGGGCATAGTCGTGTGGCACTATCGTCGACGGCCCCTGGTCGTTTTTAAGCAGCTTTGAGCAGCCCCTCTTCATTTATCTCAACCCCCTTTCACCCTTTTTCTCTCTAGAAACCGAACCCCAAACCCTAAAATCGGGTTTATGCATCCAAGACACCAAATCCATTATGTTCCAAGTGTTCCTCTTTCCACCCATCAAAGATTAGAAGGTATGGTCAAGAAGTTTCATCTTCACCTTCAACCTCAGGTCCATTTTGGGTTTTCTAGGCTTTCGTCAAAACCTAAATGGTAAGTATGTTCTTTCCATTTCCAAACCTTGTAATAAGTTATAATTGCCCCATCGATGTTTCCCTAGTATTTGGCTTATCAAATCTCGGACTTGTTAGTTTTGGGAGAAACTAGGGTTTTGATCTCGTTGGAGATTTTGGTGTATTATGTTTGGGGAATGTTTCTTTATGGTTGGATGTGGTTATTTACGGTTGAAAATGTGTGGATCTAGGTTTTTGGGAGCTCTAGTTGAAGAGTTGGTTTGGGTGTCCTCGGAAAGTCTCATCATCAAAAAGGGTTTTGGAAGCTCTCGGCTTGAGGATTCAAGTGGCCTTCAAAAGAGCTCGTTGGGAGAAATCTAGATTTAGCCTAAATCTAGCAAGGTGAGTTCAAGTTGATTTGTGAAAACGGTGTACATGCCAAAATGTTTATTTTTAAAATGTTTGTGTTTTACCTCAAATTGTTAACTGCTGATAAGTTTTAGTTATTTTGAAATGTTTAGTTTTATAAGCATGTTGAGACACCCATTTTGGGATCTTTAGGTATTTTGGCAAATAAATCATGTTGAAATGTTTATTTGATGATTTTACATATATAATTGGAGTTCAATTGACGTAAGTGTCATTTTGTGCATTTGATCTTATAAACCTTTTCAGAAAATGCATATTATTGTGTTATGAAGCATTTTGAAAACATAAGGGTATGAGTTCATTTGGAAAATGGTTTGGTCCCAACCAATGATGAGTTTTGAGTTAATTATACTTTTGGTCATGTTTGCATAATAATGGGTCAAACGTGTTTAAATGTTTATATATACTTTTATTTGGCTATTTACGTAAAGAGTTGGGCTTTTGGCTCGGTTTTGACTAAATGAGTCGTGTGGACATTTGTCCGAATTTATAACCATCGTGGGTTTTGAGTATGATGACACTTAAATTGTGTCATTGGTGAGTTACATGTTTTGGGAGCTTTGGTCTTTCAATTGGAGTCATGTAACGTTAGACGTTGTTGTAATGGATCCATAGGCACGTCAGTCAGTCTGTTTTGGATGGTCGATTGGGTATTGCGGGTGACCGTCAGTACCCATGTTTTATGACCAAAAACTTTACAAGTATGCATTGGGAGGGGTTGAGTCTGGTAGCGCTACAGGCAAAGTAGCCGCTAGGACCCCCGCCGCTTGGAGTACTGCCTGAGAGGTAGTCTTTAAGTGTGACGGGCCTTTGGGGTGGAGTCCTTCGGGATGTTCATCAAGGTTAACTTTACTTGGGGTGGGCTTGTAAAGAAGTCGTAGGGACACCTGGCTGTGATGTCGGGAGGTGTCATGCGATTAACGTTGTTGGGTGGCATACTTTTGTGTTCCCTCCACCCTCAACGGATACGGGTTTCCCCCGTTGTCGGCTATCAGTGTTTTTAAATATAAGGATGCTTTACTTTATTGTCATTGGGTCTTTATGGTCGACAGAAAATGAGGACCTTAATATTGGACCATCCTCCTCGTATATTAAGGTTTTAATGAATTATGTCAACTCCGTGTTTTGGTAATTAAAGTCTGTCCATTTATGGTCGTGTGAGTATTGGACCTAGTGTCCATGTTTTCGGACGTACGGTGTTCATGGTTTTGATGATGGTTCATGTTTCGAGTTAGTTCAAGTTGCATCAATTTATAAAGCAAGTTTTAAATGAGGTGTCCATATTTGGAAAGTGCATGATTTTGGAAAAGGGTCGTTTCCACTTTTTAAAGGACACCAATTGTCTGGTCATGGCTTCAAATGAGGTTCTTTCTTCTAAAGATATATTTACTCATGTAAAACTCTTGAACTCACTAGGCGTTAGCCTAACCTTTTTATTTGTCGGCATGTGCATCAGGTACCGGTTGGGGTTTGGTTCTAGCAGTTATGAAGAGTTGAGTCTTAGCTTGTGCAAATGTAAGTAGTTGGAGAAGTCTTCCGCAGTTTGGAGATAGTGACTACTATTGGGTTTTAGTAGCACCCGTTCTTGTTATAGATTGTATGTATGGAATGAATGTGTGTATTGAGGTTAAATCTTAATTTATGGTTGTAGCTGAATCATTTATTGGTGTATTTAGGAAATTTTAAATTAGTTGCTATTTCCAGATTTTAGGGTGTTACAAAACTCCACCAAAAGTAGATGCGAGTCCCAACATCCTCCGAAATCTATAACACACGATCGCAACATGTCCTCGAGTGTCTGAATCGTTATCTCGCTTTGACCATCCGTTTGAGGATGATATGTCGTGCTCAGATTTAATCTGGTGCCCAACTCTTTCTGTAAGCTAGCCCAGAAGTTCGATGTGAAGCGACTGTCCCGATCCGATACGATGGATTGCGGGACTCCATGCCTCGACACCACCTCATCGATATAAAGCTTGGCCAATTTCTCCATTGGCAAGGTCTCTCGCATAGCAAGGAAATGCGCGCTCTTGGTTAGTCGGTCAACAATTACCCAAATGGTGTCATGACCTCGCAAGGTCTTCGGTAGCTTTGTCACAAAATCTATAGTGATGTTGTCCCGTTTCCACTTGGGAATAGACAACGGTTGTAAACTTCCGTACGGTCTTTGATGCTCTGCCTTAACTTGAAGATATGTGACACATCTTTCCACATAATTGGCCACGTCTAGTTTCATCACCGGCCACCAATAGTTTAACTTTAATTCTCTATACATCTTGGTGCTACCGGGATGTATAGAGTATTTCGACTTATGTGCTTCCTCTAGAAGCAACTCTCGATTTCCACCAAGTTTTGGTACCCAAATTCGTCCTTGAAAGAGTTTAAGTCCCCGACCATCTTCCGTCAAAAGTTCACTTTGCTTCACTATGACTTCAGATTTGAGATTTTCTTCCTTGAGTGTTTCCCTCTGACTCGTTTTGATGTTTTCCAAGAGACTCGATACCACATCAATCCTTGTGAGGTTTAACTTGACACCACTATCATAGCTCATTCGACTCAACGCATCCGCCACCACGTTGGCCTTACCAGGATGGTAGAGCAAATCACAATCGTAGTCCTTTAGAAGTTCAAGCCACCTTCTTTGCCGCATGTTGAGCTCTTTTTGATCAAAGATGTACTTAAGACTTTTGTGATCAGTAAAGAGAGTACACTTCGTCCCATATAAATAATGTCGCCATAACTTCAATGCAAAGACCACTGCCGCCAATTCCAAGTCATGAGTAGGATAATTCTTCTCGTGGTCTTTTAGTTGTCGTGATGCATAAGCTATCACCTTTCCTCGTTGGATTAGCACGCACCCGAGCCCCATCTTGGAAGCATCACTATACACTACGAAGTCCTCTGATCCCTCGGGTAGGGATAAGATTGGAGCTTCGCACAATATTTTCTTGAGCGTTTGAAAGGCTTGATCTTGCGCATCGGTCCAAAGAAACTTAACATTCTTTCTCGTGAGGGAAGTGAGTGGCGAAGCTATCTTGGAAAAATCTTGTATGAAACGCCTGTAGTAACCCGCGAACCCCAAGAAACTTCGGATCTCCGTTGGGCTCGTTGGCGGTTCCCAACTCATCATCGTTTCGATATTCGCTGGGTCTACCTTTACCCCGTCCTTAGACACCATGTGGCCCAAGAATTGCACTTCCTTGAGCCAAAACTCGAACTTTGAGAACTTGGCGTATAACTTATCTTTTCGGAGAACCTCAAGCACCTCCCGTAGATGCTTCCCATGCTCGGCCTCATCCTTTGAGTAGATCAGGATGTCATCGATGAAGACAATCACGGATTTGTCCAAGAAAGGGCGACACATGCAGTTCATCAAGCCCATGAATACGGTCGGAGCGTTGGTCAAACCGAAAGGCATCACCAAAAACTCGTAGTGACCGTATCTCTTCCGAAAAGCAGTCTTCGGTATATCCTCCTTCTTTACTGGAACTTGGTGGTAGCCGGATCAAAGATCGATCTTTGAAAAGCATCCTGCGTCTTGTAGTTGATCAAAGAGATCGTCAATATGTGGTAAGGGATACTTGTTCTTCACCGTGACCTTATTGAGCTCTCGATAATCTATACACATTCGCATACACCCATCCTTCTTCTTTACAAACAAAATCGGTGCTCTCCAAGGCGACGAGCTCGGTCGAATGAATCCTTTCTCTTGGAGTTCTTGGAGTTACGTCATCATCTCCCACATCTCCGTTGGGGCCAAACGGTAGGGTGCACGGGCTATCGGAGCCGCTCCCGGAGTCAAGTCGATTTGAAACTCCACTTGACGCTCCGGTGGTAGTCCGGGTAAATCTTTCGGAAAGACGTCAGGATAGTCTTGTACAATCTTCACTTCTTCCACCGACTTCTTCTCTTTCTTCGCGTCCACCACGTAAGCCAGATACGAGGGGTAACCTTTCGCTAGGAATTTGCGAGCTTTAAGAAAGGAGATGATAGGATTACTCCTCTTCCCTTTCTCCCCATAAATGGTGACTACACCCTTTCCCGCCAAAGGCACCTGGATCATATTTTTGGAACAAAAGATGTCGTCCTTATGCCTCGACAACCAATCCATGTCTATGACTATGTCGAACCCACCTATAGTCATAGGTAGCAAGTCTACTCCAAAAGAAATCCCATTAATCTCTAGAGTGCAATCACAAAAACAATCTCGGATGATCACTTGATCTCCATTAGCTACCTCTACTACTAGTGCATCGGGGAGCACACTAATAGGGATGACGAATTGTTTACAGAAAATATCCGACACGAAAGAACATGTAGCACCCGAATCAAATAATACGCGAGCAGGCAAGGAGTTTACTAGGAACGTACCCGAAACCACATCGGCCGTCTCCTTTGCCTCCTTGGTAGTCATCCGAAAAGCTCGGCTTGGCGCTCTCGATGGTTGCTCGACTTTTGCTGTTAACTCAAACGAACTTCCACGGTTGACACCCACTAGCTTCGGGAAATCCTTCTTCATGTGGCCCGGTTCCCGACACTCGAAGCACACCGGCCCTCGGATAGGGCATTCTCGAGTCGCGTGACTCTTCTTACCGCACTTGGCACATCCAATGGGTCCCGAGTATGACCTTGGATTGCATGGGCCAGAGTGCTTGGTCTTGCACTTGTGGCACCACCGATCTTCACGATGGTTGTCACCAACTCTTCCACTCACAAACGACTTGTATTGACGAACGGCCCCAGATGGCCCTTCCCACTTTCGCTTATCTCCCACTTGACCTCTCTCTTCTTTCTCCGCCACCAAGTCGTCTTCTACCAGTAAAGACTCCTCGATTACATCCTGAAGGGTCAACCCTCTAGCATTCCTTACTGCCGTTCTCATTCCAGCTGGCAACCCATGTTGATAAGCTTTAATCTTCTCCCTCTCATCGGGGACCAGATGTCCCACCAAATTCAACTTTTCCAGAAAAAGCTTGGAGTAGTCTGTAACGGACAGAGTTCCCTTCTTCAGATTCCTTAATTCTTCTTCCAGCTTTTCCAACGACCATTCACTACAGTACTTGCCCATGATCTTTTGTTTGAAAACTGGCCAAGTTAGCTTGGCCAGAACTTCGGGAGTGAGGGTGGACCGCGTAAGATTCCACCAGATCAACGCCTCACCCCTAAGCAGTTGGGAAGCGAACTTGACCCATTGCGAGACATCGTACTCGTTAGACTCGAAAGCCATCTCCACTTCCTTGAGCCAATACATGCAGACGATCGGATTTGTGGAACCCGAAAACTCCTTCGGGTTGCACCCCAGAAAAGCTTTGTAGGTGCATCCTTTGACCTTTCCCTTGTTTCCGTTCTCGGTTTGTTACTCGGTTAACACAACGGCCGGTCCACCACCTGATCCCATCACAATATTCTCTGCCATCGTCTCAGGTTGTCGGTGACCGGCATCTCGGTCTTCCAGAAGCTTCATGAAGAATTCTTGTTGTTGAGCCATGGTATAATTCATGGCCAGCATCATGTTGTCCCTGATTCTCGTCTCCATAGTCACCTCCTCTAAGATCAGGTTATTATCGACAAGATTCACGCGCGGAATATGTTCGGGTCCTCCCCCTAGGATAGCGGGCCTGTGTGATCCCGTAGAGGTCTCGACCAAGGGAGGTTGGTCGGCAGTAGATTCCACTTCCACGCGACCCTGTTGTGGATTTGGTAGTCTGCTCCGAGTATTTACCATTGATATCTACCATACATGCACGAGAAGGAGGTTGAGAAAAGACTAAGTGAGTTAAACACATGGTACATACTACTACACACTTCAATCATCATAATTATAGTAATTCAAGCATGCTCACGTAACAATACATTCATAATAGTAGTAGCTAAGTGAAATTATGAACGAATTATACACAAGGATTCTTCTCACCACCATTACAACTCTCAAATAGTGTAATTTTGTAAGTCCTAACGCTCTCCCCACCTAAGACTTCTACCCCCAAGATGAATAACTTAGCTCTATACTTAAAGCTTAAGTCTAGGTCCACTAAGGTCAACACCTAGTTCACTTAAACTAAAGCTCTAATACCAACTTGTAACACCCTAAAAATAGGGATAACAAAAATTTCCGGAAAATGGAAACATGATATATAAATTTGCCAAAGCAAGAGCCTCCCAAAAATGGGGAAATGTAAATACCTGTTTAATTACAGTTGTAATATAACGGAAAATAGATAACAACCAACTAATCTAGTTTCTATACTAGAAAGAAGATTACAAAAAGGGTGTCATCTATAGACTCAAAAGGTCTTCACAAAAGGTGCGTCCAAATGCATCTTCCCCAAGCTCTCACCCAAGCGCAACTATACCTGCTTTGGTACGACGCCACTAGAACCTGAGATACACATCGACACCGAACAAGTGTTAGGCCAAAAAGCCTAGTGAGCGTATACAAGAAATAGCATATAACTCCACATACAAATTCTTATCAGCAGTTAACCAAGGTTCATTAAATGTGGAGTCAATGGGGTGACCCATAGCACCAATCAAGTTCCACCCAAAGAGTCGATATACCTTGATGCCAACTACCACGAGTGACATCTAAAAGGCCCGGCACATCCGAGGACTACAACCATGGCATTACCGCGAATGGCGAAGGTTTAGGTACATACCATCACGGTGGCACCCAAGACTACATCCTCCTAGTGTCTACTGACTTGGTTCATCCAACATAATTCATAGGAGGTCTCAAGGTACATTGTAACCAAGAATATTTCAATACCAACCATGGGTACGATATTACCATCCTAAACAACATAAAGTCCGATATACATCTAGCGTAACTATAACTTTCATCATGTAGATATGATTCCACCAAAAGGTGTCTCAAGTAAGAGATCATCAAAAGGCCAAGGTATATATATATACTCATCAAATCATGGCAAGTTAGAAATAAACATATTTCATAAGGAAAGCCCCAAATGCATTGACATTTAGAAATGAACATTTCAAGTAAAGATTCAAGATATTAGCAAGTAGAAGATTATGATGTGTATCTAGTTTTAACAAAGGTTTAGTAAACTCACAATCTAGGTTTTGGTTAAAACCTAGGAAATAGAAATCCTAGATAATGCCAATGGGAGACTTGATGGAGGAGAGTGATAAACTTGATGAGAATCTTCAATAAATGACCTTGGATGGTTCCTTGATGATCAATAAATGATCTTACCAACCAAACCCTAGAAGAGAGTGTGAAATGTGTGTTGAATGCTCAAAAATGGCTCAAGAACAAGCATTGTCGTTTTTTTCCGAAGTAATATGTCCAAAATGAGCATTAGATTCAGTTTTAACATAACACTGAGCGATGCGGGCGACAATGCCACCGCGACTTTGCCCATGGCATTGTCGCCGGGGCATTGTCGTGGCCTCCACGCACCCTTTGGTACGTCGCATGCGACATTGCCCAACGACTTTGCCCATGGGAATTGTCGTTGAGGCAAAGTCTTCGACACCACGACTCTTACGGTACACACTGGGCGACTATGCCCGGCGACTTTGCCCAGGGGCATTGTCGTTGGGGCAATGTCGCCCTCCACCAGCAGGGGTCTGATTTTTCTCGCGAAGGGTAGTCGACACACGCACGACTACAGATTCAATTATGACATTACTTACTAGGATCACATAAGGCAACATGTATACAGATAAAAGCCTGAAATAGAAAAAGTAATAGAAAAGATACAATTAACTTCAATTATTCAAGTAAAATGAGAGGTTTAACGGATTCCCAATACCTACCTGAAATCCGGGTGTTACATTATATATGGGAGGTGTGACCCATTTGGAATGCATGAATTTGTTTCATGTGATTTGTTTTGAGGGCAGGTGTGAGTCCTGACACGTTGTCACAGGTGTGCGTGGCTTTAGCGTGGGTCATCTACATGTGTTGTGTATGTGTGCATGGTGGTTTTAAAGGTGTGAATTATTTGTAAATGTTTATAACTCATTTTGAATGATATTTTGTGGTGCGATGTAGAAACTTGAGGGAGCTCACTAGACCTTCGGTCTAACCCTCGCTTTTATAAAACTGAAAATCTTTTTCAGGCAAGTGTATAGTGGGAGTTCATCCAAAGGGATAGAGAGGAGGCATAGTAGAAGAGGCATGGTGAAGGTTTGTAATCTCCGATAGGTGTATAGTAAATCTCAGTTGTGGATGTGTATAACCGTTGTGAAGCATTAGGGGTTGAGGTTAATGTATTTAGTTTATTTGGGACCATTTCGATTGTATTGCTATGTTTTAGTTGATTATTGGATTTGGGTTGTTACATGATCAAATAAGAAGTGTTAAATGTATGAGAAGTAGAGAAGTGGTCATAGCCTTTCATTTAGTCAACATTTGCGGCTTTGACTGTGAATCACCGGATAATTCTTCATATAGTCTGCAGAAGATAGAATGGTACTTTTGTAACTTTTACAAATAGACGACAAACAAGTTCATATGTGAATAAGCTAATTAGTTTATATGAGAATCAATAATTAGTTCAAATGTGAATTACAAGAGTTCATATGTGAATAAGTTAAAATAGCTCATATGTGAATCACACAGGTTCACATATGAACCCGTTTGCCTTCTATTTGTAAAAGTTACGAAACTATCCCTCTACTTTTGACATAACCGTAAATTTTGACCAGTCAAAGTTGTTATTCTCGACTAGTCAAAGCCACATTCTTGACCAGTCAAATTCGACATTGACCGTATGAAGGGCTATAATTACTTTTTTACTTCGTATATATCTAGCACTTCTCATTTGAATCTATGGCTATGCGTATATATATATATATAGGGGGGATCAATTGGAAACCGAAATTAACCAATCATTAAATTTCCTTTTTTTTATTTTTAATTGATAAGGTTATTTTAGTCTTTTACATAATTTCATAATATATATGGTAACTGTTATTATTATTATAATATTAATTATTTAATTTTAATGTATTTTATATATGGTAATATTGATTCTTTATTAATTTAAACATGAAACATTTAATTTAGGTAAACACAAATTGATTCATACGCAAGCTACAAATCAAATTATTTTTTTTATTCTTATGAATCAGTGATTGATTCATCCAATAAATGAAAGTTGATATTCATATAAAATCTTCAATATTACCTCTAGCCACAAAATATTAATATAGTGAAACATAATGGATTTGATATAGTGAAACAAAATATTAATATAGTGAAATCTGATGAAGCATAAAATGTTAATATAGTGAAACCTGATGAAACATATTTGATATAGTGAAACATAATGGAAAGGTAATGAAACAAAATATTAATATAGTGAAACCTGATATAGTGAAACAAAATATTAATATAGTGAAACTGATGAAACAGATTTGATATAGTGAAACATAATGGAAAGGTAATGAAACAGATTTGGGTTTTACATACTGCATATTGATGAACAGGTAATAAAAAGGTAGTCTTGATATGCTCTTTTTTTAAGAAATATACATTTTTCTATATTTAAGCATATTTCATCTTTGTTGCCAAATTTGAAACACAAAAGAAAAAAACACATTTACTGTTTTGACATATTATTATTATCTTTTATTAATAAATTTATTAATTTATTACCATATATAATTTAAATGAATATTGACCATTGATTAAAAAGATCAATGGTTGAAATTTGGTTTCCAAAGTTTCTAATGAAATTTGGTTTCCAATTGAAACCACCCCTATATATATATATATATATATATATATATATATATATATATATATATATATATATATATATATATATATATATATATATATAGGTTTGTTTTATTTGCAACCCTTAAAAAGGTTGCAAATCTTGCAACTCATATCTTAACCGTCGAATTCATGATCGGCGGTTACAATAGATATAGGGCCCAATATTTTTAATTAAAAAAAACAGAAAAATAAAAATAAAATAACCGTCGATCATGAATCCAACGGTTAAGATGTGGGTTGCAAGGGTTGCAACCTTTTTCAGGGTTGCAAAATATCCTTTCACTATATATATATGTACAATGGTTCTTTCGGTTACCCCGAAACCATAAAAAAATTAACAAAAACCAAAACGAACCAATTTTATCCTTATTCAATTAATCAAATTGTTTAACCCGAAAATCAAATAAGTAGAATTTTGTAGATTATTCGGGTTCTGTTTTTTTTTACACCACAAATTTGTATAAATAATACAAACACATTGATTAGAAATGGTTTAAAACCTACCAAAACATTCATACAAAACCTTATCTGATACACATGAAAGATTGTATATTTAGGTCAATTGACGGAAGTTCAGGGGAAAACCTCAAAAAAATGAAAAACTGGAGAAACACTCTGGTAGCTTTTCATCTGGACGGTATGCACTTGTGCATATAGGTAAGATATGTTTTTTTTTATGCACAAATGCATTATGCACGTGTGCATATGCGTGTGTCCATGTTACAAATTACTTGTATACACAAATATATACCGTCCAGATGAAAGGCTACCAGGGTGTTTTCCAGTTTTCTCTTTTTTTGAGGTTTTTCCCTGAATCTAACCCTAGGTCAATTTTTATTTAAACAACATATTTGATTATATAAAATACCTACGTACCATAATTATTATTTGTTTTAGGACAATATTTTTCTTCTAACTTTTGTTAAGAATAGAGCTCATTCACAAATGGTTGACAATGCAAATGTAAAGCAATATAACAACTAAAATAAATAGGGTGATCGTTATATCCACACTTACATAAATTAAAATCAAGTTTAATCGTACATTTGAAATGTATATAGGTATTTTTGATATTGATTGTGTGCATTTAGTTTATCCCTAAAAAATATTATTTATAAACAAAAAAATGCAACAATATTTTTAATATGTATTAAAGTAAATTGTCATAACAACTAGTTACGTATACAATATAGTTTTAACACGTTATAAAAGTTCCAGTAATCTGATGATCCCAGATATAACAAACCAAATCAAAACTTATATACCAGTTGGAATATAACTTGAAATGAAAAATATTTGTTTTCTATATATGTTTTAATTAAGAATTACTAAATATCAGAATTTGTATAATTAATCTATACTATATTATAAAGCACGGATAAAAAACTCTTAAATACAAATTATTAGGCACAAGGTACCATCATTTTATGCAAGATTTTAAAAATCTCTTAATTTACAAGTATCAAAGCACAAGATACATATTACTACTGCAGGCTTCTAACACCCACCAATTTGGTATGTGTAGGGTCTTCCTTTTATGCAGATATTTCCATGTATCACTATTAAATAATATATTATATTACTATAATTTTGTTTTAATTATATTATTAAATATGTAATTGGTTATTTTTTCTAGATGTCATTAAAATATATAAGATAATCATTTAATTCTAACAAAAATACTTAATTTTTTTATATAAAAAACATTATATTATTAAGCCTAAATTAAAGATTTTTATAAAAAAAACATCATCACTTTCTCAAAACCATCTAAAATCGTACTGTAAATCGACAAAAAAATAAAATAAAACATTAAAATCGTGATGTATCTCGCTGCATTGCGCGAGTAGACTTCTAATAAAACTTAAAAGTAAGATTTATAAACCAAAATCTCTTTTGTTAAAAATTACTCGATACATAATTTTTAACTTATTTTTAGAGCCAACTTATTTAAATGAATGAAATTTAATGAAATATATTGAATATTTATAGAAAATTATAATAACTTATTTTCTCATAAAATATCATATATAAAGTCAACAAACAGGCTTTAAATTTATTTTTGGGTTAGTATATAATGTTTTTAGATTTTTATATATAGTTTCTATGAGCAATATTTATTGTAATTGTTATTTATGTTAGTGCTATATTTTATTTATAGATGAGAGGAATGGGGTACATTGGAGTAAGTGTAAATGATGGTATGCAGTGTGGTGTCAAAAACTGTTTGATCATTTTTGTGACAACAATAACAGCTACCACTTTTAATTTAAACTCCTTTTAACTTATTATTTATTTATTTATATTTATAAATTCTATGGTGAGAGTGACCCCTTTCTCCCTTTGCTTTTCACCTCTTTTTTCAGTTTTGCAGGGCAGGGTCAAGTGAATAAGTGATGGGCAGATCACTTGTTATATTCATTGGGGGGGGGTGTGTGGGTATTTTGGACTTTCTCTAACTCATCAATTTTGTCATTATATAAATATATATACTCTCACAAACACACCCATATATGTATCTACACACATGTACACTTGTTTTTGTAAAACTTGACTCATGGCTTGTTTGACAATTGCTGAATGGTTTAGTGCAGAATGATTAAGTGGTCAGAATGATTAAGAGGTTCCTATGATATAATGCTAAATGAAATGTGATTGTTTGGTAATTATTCAGAATGAAATCAGGGCGCTTAATGGTTAAGGGAGACCCAGGATACAAAACCATTCAGAGGGTTTTAGAACCATTAAGAGGCAGACTCTTTTTTTGCCAAACAGGATTCACCTCTTAACGATTCAGATGTTGCCTCTTAATGGAACCATTAAGAGGTAAACAAACAGCCCCTCAATTATAATAATGTATAAATAGGAAAACACATACACATGTATATACTTACTTGATTTCAAAATAGATCTTTATATTTTTATTATTGTTTGTTTAAAAATAATTGATTCTTTTCAATTTAATTATTTATTATAGATTAAAAAATAATTAATCTTTTTATTATTAGAAATAAAAATAACATTATTTAACAAAAAAATAATAATTACAATTTTTTAAAACTATATGTATTTTTTAATCATAATTTGGAAGGGGGGAGTTTCCTTTGCAAACCACCATAATTTGTACAAATCGTGCAAACTCAAGCCAACCGATTATAATTTTTTTTCCCTCTTTTTCTTAATTATGAGGGTTTATTAGTTAATAATATATGAAACAATTTCATCAATAATATATGAGGGTTTATTAATCAAGAATATATGAAAAAGTTTCATCAAAGTTAGAAAATACACGAAACAATTTGATTTTTACATAAAAATGAAAAATATGAAACAATTTTATTAAGAAAAGAATTATATGAAACAATTTCATTAAATTAACCAATGAGTCAACGATTTGAACGTTTTGTATAAATTAAAGTGGTTTGCAGTTGATCTCTCCCTTATATATATGGGTTGAGTTTTTTGTTAATCCATAATTTTTTTTTGGTAACTGTGGGTTTCCGGGCAAGCTTACGTGCACCGACTAATCCCCGGGCGACCACGAGTGGCCTGGAGTCATCGCAGGTGAACCTCCATGGCCACAAGAGCTTTGGCAGCGCCTGGATTTGAACCCTGGGTAGATGAGATCTTCCACTACATCCCCCAAAGGCTTTACCAGTGCGCCACAACCCAAGTGGTTGTTAATCCATAATTGGTGTTAACTATGTGAACCAATCTTAGTCTTGAATCTTTGAAATCTTTGAATTAAATTCATCAGAGCATTTTTGTAATAAATTAAAAAACAATATGGAATGAACAATAGTAAACAGGGTAAAATTGGAAAAAAAAATCATGAACTTCTATTATGCACCGATTTCACTTCTCTGTAATCTCTCCATCGTTTTGAAACCGAAATCAATAAAATTTTACTTGTTCACTTATGAACGGTTTATTAGTTCACCAATGAATATCTATATGATAAGTAACATCAGTTGGTAGTTATGAAAATTATTAACTAACGAACCTTTGACCGCTTATTTGTGTATTAATGTCGTTGGTTTACGCATGAATATCATGTGAACTGGGTTCACTAAACAAATCCTTCAAAACAACATAAACGAAGAAATCGTCTGAATCAATATGTTGAATGGTACAATGTTCATTTTGATTATCCATAATTCAAATTAATTTAAACATAATCATTGAGAATCTTGAAAATTATGATATAATTATCTTCCCTAAAAATAAGCATTTTTTTGTAACATCTCATTTTATATAATGAAGTAACTTACAAATGAAAATTAAATATGTACCCTTAATCATTGACTCTCACATTTGAAGTAACCATGATTAAAGTTAATTCTAATTGGTCCAACGAGTTCACAAAGTTAACACAATTTTTTTGGTTAACAAAAGATCCTCTCTCTCTCTCTCTCTTTTTCTCTGTGTGTGTGTGTGTGTGTGTGTCTATCTCTATACATATATATAATATAAAAAGAGGATCAAACGAGAATAATAACTATTTAAGAGAATACAAAAATAGCCAAATCACATGTGATTTTACATTAAAGGACAAAAAAAGTGTGCAGGCGACTTTGACCCGCATCTTTAAATTGAGGGGCAAAGTCGCGTGAATCACATGTGATTTTGTACGCGATGTTAGTGTAAAATCACATGTGATTTGACCGTTTTCGTATTCTCTTAAATATGTACCATTTTTGTTTGAACCCGACTCTCTCTCTATATATATGTATGTATAGGGTGAGACACTTAGAGAGGGGGGAGGGATCAAACGAGAACATAGTCAAAATAAGAGAACAAGAAAATGACCACATACATATGAATCACATGTGATTTTAAATGTGATTACGGAACACGGTCAAAGCAAGGGTAATCAGGCGACCTGGCTCGCTACCTAAGTCGTGTGAATCACATGTGCTTTTACACGTGATTTTAGTGTAAAATCACATGTGATTCTGTCGTTTTTATGTTCTCTGATTTGATTGCAATACATAAATGATGGACACAAACACCTAAGTTGCCCGCGCACTATTTCGTCCCCATACAGTATCACATTTGTAACAACCCACACAATTAAGCACACCCAATCTACTAACTTAAAAAGGTGAAATGCCGAAACGACTCCAAAAGTAACAAGTCACGCATACGAGTTACAATACCAAGATTCACGAAAATAAAGAAATAAATTACAACTGAGAAACTTAAAGGTTAAGTCTAGCTAGGAATGTCTAATCATAATCTATCAAAATTTAAAATCTCCTCTCATCGCAAGCTCCACGCTCACATCCTGCTCTTGCCCTTACTCGAGCCCTCAACTACCTGTCTACCTGAAAAAAGTTTTAGTTTTGAAAAGCGAGGGTTAGACTATAAGGTCTAGTGAGATCCCTCTATTTCCACATCGCACCACAAATATTGACAGAAAAAGGTTTATAAGCATTTATAAAAAATCACACTTTAAGCAAAAATGAGAACACACGCAATACACGCTGATGGCCCACGTTATGGTCACACACACACACACACACTCGTTACAACGTGTTAGGGCACACACCCACCCTTGAATCAAATATATGAAACAAATTCATATACTCGACATGGGACACACTCCCCATATGTATAAAATAAATCATTACACGTTTCCACCTCTCATAACTTACCATAAAAACGACCCACCCTTCATACGTATGAGAAACAACGTAAAAATATACTATTCAAATATCGATGCATATATTTAAAAATTAAACGTCCACAACTCAGTTAGAAGGACTCACCTAGCGTCCACGCTAAGCTCCCTTCTCTATCGAACTAGATCCCAGTCGATCTGAGCTTCCCTCACAACACCAGGGCGATCCAGGTTTTAGTCTCAAATCCCGGTTACCAAACTCTCCCGGTTAAGATCCTTACCTGGTTTTTCTGATCGATCCGAGTTTCTCCCACTTGGATGGGGACATTTCCCGGACGCACCCTATCAACGCTGAAACCTCGCTGGGAAAACGATTTATAGAGACTTAGCTCATCTCGGGTGAATTTTGATCCTCCAAGAACACCAATGACACTCTAAACTTTGCCCCACCAAGATTAATCACTAGTCCAACAACTAAAACACCAACTCAAATCGATTGGGGTTATCAATTGATTCAACACCACAAACAAAACTAAAATCTCCAAAAGCTTAATGGAAACGATAGAGAGAATGCATACCTTGAAGAGGATGAAGATTTTCACCATTGCAGCTCTCAATTTCCAAGTTCTTCAAGGTTAAACGAAAAATCTTCAACTGGTTCTCTTCTATCCGTCTCTAACATTCACACCAGGGAGGATTTTAGGACGCGTTTGGTTTGCGGGATTGGAATGGATTGGGATTTCAAATACATTCAAATCCTGTGTTTGGTTTGCAAGAATGGAATTCGTTGACCGGATTTGAAATCCTTTGACCATTTTAAAATCCCTCACCTAATGGATTTGGAAGTCTAATACAAAGGGCCTAGATTTGAAATCCAAATCCTGATGGATTTCATTAATGCATTGTTTTTATTAAATATTTTATTAATAGAATATTTTATTAGAAGAGCAAGAACAACTCCATTTTTTTTGCAGTCGAAGAATATTTAATAAATTAATAAAATATTATCTTGTTTTTAGACAAATCCACTTTTGCTAATGAAATCCATCGTTTCTATTAAATATTATATGTATTAATGCAATTCATTAATGCATCGTTTCTATTAAATATTTTATTAACTCATTAATGGATCGTTTCTATTAAATATTTTATTAATTAATTCATGCATCGTTTCATTAAGAATATTTAATAAATTAATAAAAAAAAATTCCAATCCAAATCCTACAAATCAAACATGATTTATAAAGTAATGGTTTTCAAATCCATTCCAAATCCTACAAACCAAATTTCTTCAAATCCAAATCCTTACTTGAAATCCAATCCAATCCATTCCAATCCTGCAAACCAAACGCTCCCTTAAGGTTTTAGAGGGATTTTATCCCTCTTTTACATATTTACACAAAAGTCCTCCAACTCCCATTTTTCATACTACACCCACTATACTTCATTTATTTTCAAAAAGAACATGGGTTGTTCGATATTTTTAATGGTTTTCACCGGATCTTTTCCCTACAAGTGTTGGCTATCTAATTTTCGATCATTATCATAACAAGTTTTTCAAAATACATTTAAATATGATAAATTTCTAATTTTATAACATAAAACTACCATTTCCCCCACAATATGAATGGACCATGTAGGTCGACTCTGGAAAGGGTGAATGGATGATAAGTGATGGGGCAGCTCACCGTTTTTATTCATTTGTGGTGGGGTAGGGGTATTTTGGACTTTTTGAAATGCTAAAATATTTTAATAATACATATAATATTACAACGAATGTAATAAACTACAAAATCAACGAATGATTAAAATAATACGAATACACAAAAATTAGAAGGAATCAACTGAAGTTTAAATAAACGAATAAACCGTAGAAGATTTAAACGAAGCTGAGGCTCGTGTGTAACACGATTCTCTTAAACAGATTCACCGTCTGTTCCTAGGGTACAAAAGCTAAAGCAGTTGAACTGCCGGAGATGACCACTTGCCTGAAAAAGTCGCTGGAAATAAGCATATGCAGTAGAAATATCATAGAGTTGTGTATACGTATCGTTGTTCGGTATTTGGTGGTCATGGAGTGCAACCGGACTCCACCTTTTATACTTGAAATTGAAACCGACGCATTAATATGTAATTAATCAGCAATTATCTGATCATTAAAATATTATTTTTTATAATCAATGAGTATCAGTGGGAGTTACAAAAAGAATCAACGACAGTGCGCGGCGTGGGTAAACCCGCCCGGTGCACCGTTTCTCGTCTACATTCCAGTGCACGGCGAGGGTAACCGTGCGAGTTAACTCGCGGCGTAACCCGCCCAGGCCACTGGATCAAAACAAAAATTCGCAAAACCAAGTTGCGCGAGCACAAGATTTCGGAGTTGCATTCGTGTCCGCAGGTCGCGCCCACGCACAAGTTCGCCAATTTTAGCTTATGAAAATCTCAATCGACACTCCCCTGTGTGCGGGTAGGAGTTGGAGTAAAACCAATCAAAGGAGCTTGTAACTCCTTCCCACATTCATGGTTATAAACCACAAAATGTTTACTCCTCCTTCCTATATGGGACAAGTTCCCACACCCACTTGATTTTTGCCAATTTCATCCCAAACACTCAACTTTGAGCATCGATATCTCATTCACACATAATATATCGTTTCGAAGCTCTCATATAGGAGAACACAAACCCACTAAGAGTTCGATATATACAATACATATACATGTATTTAAATGTGTCCAAAGTTAGTAAAAAACCATATATATTTTACTAAATTTTCCAACAAAGAGGTAGGCATCAAAGCCAAGTACAAAGTCTTGCCAAATAATCGTTTACAATATTAGGATTTGAAATTAAGAAATGTAAGTAAAAAAGACAGACCGCTGGGAGTATGCTCTGTGAATGTCGTGGTAATAGGTGTCCTCGGGAGGTTTGTTGTCCTTCGGATTATTTGGACAAGACTTGGTTGACAACGACTATCCTTCATTGCCTTAGTGGTCGTTTACCAAATGTTTACCAAGTAAGCGCTTACCTGCAAGAGATCCCACCCTCTCTTATCTTGCTGTGTAACATTCTTAGCCATGAAAATGGATTATCTGTAAGAATCTCATACCCGGAAAAGCGCTAATCAGATAAGAGTTTTTTCCCTTACTTACCGGTAAAAAGTTCGGTTATTGCCATGCTTTTTATCAGGTAAGATTCTCGGTGTTTGTCATGCTTAACCCGTAAGGTAAGTGAAATTTCATTAAAAACGAATAAAACTTTATTATGTTGTTATTTTGCATATAAAAAATTATTAATTAAAATAAAATTCGACTTAAAATATGTTTTTATATTATGGATTAAGCTTTTGAATTTATAACGAACACTTGTTAGAATTGCCAAGATACTATAACGTTATTCTATGATAGGATGAATTGAAGCCCAATATAACCTTTGAATGTGGCCCAGTTGGACATGGGCCTCAAAATCCTCCATTGAAATAAAATTCATATCCTCGTACACGACCACAAATGATCAATCACACCGTTAATTTTCTGTTATTTTTATCGTAACTATTACCATGTTTACACACAGTTATACTTGTAGTTTGCTCTCAAGTTCCTTCTATTATTTGTTTTACTGAATTTCGTTACCTTGCTAACAATTTTAATGGAGAGAACTCTTTAACCATAATTAATAAATTTATGTTAAAATTAATTAAAATACAACATAATTGATGATATATATTATTATATAGGAGTATAAAAAATTAATAACATTTTGATATATTTAATAAGCATAAACACAAGGTAAATTCAATCTATGAATGTTACAGCTGTGGTAGATTCACATCATTGTTACATATAATTCAGAAAGAAAGAAAAAACCCGTGGTTAATCATATCATTTCTTCTTCTTTTTGAGTCGCTATTCTTACGTTATCGCGATCACGCCTGAAAACCCGATACAGCGGTGTGTAGAACAAGCAGCAGAGAGCAAACGGGATCGCCATCATTGAGAAAAGCCCTTTCGATAACGCCAACGCTTCTCTCGAAGACCCCGCGATCGGGTCCACGGATTTCGCGTCGTACCCGTACATCTTCTCGGCTAGGATCCCGACCATGGGTGCCGCAAAAGAAGAAAACGAACCTTCGAAGGCTCTGTCAAATGCGTAGATCATGGTCCGGTGTTTGGATGGGACCACTTCCGCGAACATCGGTGCGTTGGCTGCACTTCCGTTCCAGCTAATCGTGAGGCCCATAAGGAGAAGTGTGATAGCGTACGTGAGGTAGCTGTCGACCGATTGCGGGATTACTCGTAAGAGAAACAAAGAGTACGGGATCCCCATGATCGCACTGAATTGTGCACACATGATTCGACCGGAATGAGGGTAAATCTGAGCCATTCGATCGCCGATGATTCCACCCAAGAGAGAACCGAAAGAACACCCTGCCCCGAAAAGGCTCAAAAGCGTTGCAGCCTTTTGGTGATCAAAACCTAAAACCGAAAATAGAAGAGATACGTCAAGTTATAACCCGAAAGTCCTGAAAGGCTAGGCCTTAGGGTTAGCTCAAATGACAAATAAAGGCTAGGCTTTGAGGCAAGTCTCCTCAGGGCCATTAAAGATTTTCCAAACCGTTATATTTAGGGTCCATGGCATTAGTCAAGGTGTGGCCCGAACACCCGCAGTTACAAAAGAAAGGTCCTGAACACTTGACCATGGCTTGATGCATGCCAAGACATGCACACTAAAACCAAATCAAACCAAACAAACCCTGTATATTCCTATCATAGGTAGGGTCTGAGGTGGGATGGGTGCACTTTCATCTATCCCAAAGGACATGACACATGCACTAAGGGGCCGTTTACAAAACGCTTACCCGGTAAACGCTTACCGGGGCATTTACCTTAGCGGATGAACATGACAAGAGCATAAAACCTTACCCGGTAAGAGCGAGGCTAAGGATGGAGAGTCTTACCCGGTAAGTGAGTGTGACAACTCTTACCTGGGTAAGTGCTTACCGGGTAAATTGTTGTATATGATACCATCGCGATGATTACAATCTTACCCGGTAAATTAAATTAGTGTGTCGAGTTTTATTGGTAAGCACTTAAGCATTTGGGTAAACGGCCCTAAGAGACATAAAACAATGAAGAAAAGCGCGTACATGCTCACCAATTAGTTCGAACCACATCGTGAAAAACACCATGGCGGTCCATGGGAGCGAACCAACAAGACCCTGCAAGACGATGATCTGGAATGTTTGGACCTTCATTACGGCTTTTGTGGCCATCCATGACTCTGTCCAAATCGAACCAGAACTAGAATCACGCCCCCGTTCCAAAAGTTCATTCCTAAAATAGAAGAAATTTAAGAATCAGCGAAGGTGAAAACACTAGTGCGTTTGGTACACGGACCGGATGGGACGGAACAGGACAGGAAAAGCAGGTGAAAGAATTATGGAGAGTTTTAGGGTTTTAATTTGATACGGGTAGTTTAGTAATTTACTAATCTTGTCTCATCTCCCTGGTTATTATTCCACCAATTTTGATGGGACAAAAAAATGCATTTTGTCCCACTCGGTCATGTCCTGTCACATTCTAATGTCGCACTAAACATGACAGAACAACTTTTTGTTTTGTCATGTCCGGTCTCTCCTACGTACCAAACGCACCAAAGAATAAAATCCAAGAAAGATTGAAGTACCTTTCAAGATAAGTCTCTCCTCCATCACGATCGATGGTAATTACTCGTTTAGGATCAACGACGAACATGAATACAAGAAACCCAATTGCACAACTTAATAACGCCATCAAAACAAACGCACACCGCCATCCGGGTACTCCCCAAAACTCATGACCAGCCATAACCGTAGCCACCACACCGCCACCAATGCCGCCCACCATTCCGACAAGCTGCAAGAACCCAAACCCTGTCCCCCTAACGTTATCGCTGTAGGTATCCGCTATAAAAGACTGGAGTGCCGGAATCACGATCGCCAATCCAAATCCGTTTACCGCCCGCCAAAAAGCAACCTGACTGAAATAACGGCTGCCGCCAACAGCACCGGTGGATAACGCCCAACAGAGCGTGCCCATTGCAAGAACCGTGGGACGGTCATAAGTCAAAACCAAGATTCCGGCCATCGGAGATGCCAGACCTTGAACAAAGTTACGTATAAACGTTAGATAGCCCAGATCAGATGGTCCGGCATTGAACGCTTCACTGACTTCTTTGTATACGGATGGAAGAAGATTTTCATCGGCACGCTCCATTATAGATGCCAAATTGATGATAATCAGAGAAAGAGAAATCCCGAAAAACTTTCGTGCCCTGTGATCATCATCAGATGTAAGATATCATAGAAGAACAGAAGGGTTGAAAGGAGAACCGTATATGCATTGATGCATATAGACTATATGAATTCCAGTGAGTATATGCACCAATACGTATACTTGCACATATAGTACAAGGGGTCTGTTTCAAATAAGAAGGCTAAATATCGTGAGAATGTTAGAGGTGAGGTTAATATGTGAATCATAGGGCAAATCTGAAAACATCCATTTGAAGATACATATCTGAACCGACGTTACAGATTATTCACATGGATTCACTATTTCACTTATGTATCTTCAAATGTATTTTTTTTTCAATAATTCACATATTAACCTTCCTTTCTTACATTCTCACGATACTTGACCTTCTTATTTGAACCTTCCAATATAGTATGAATGTACTAACTAACATACATATATATCTATATCTATACTTATACTTATACTATATTATAAAAGAGACATAAAAAACTCTTAAAAACAACCCATTAAGCATTATGTACTATTATTTAATGTTAATCTACTTAAAATCTCTTAAAAAACAACTAATAAAGCAATATGTACTACTTTTAAATGCTTTTAACCCTAATTAATAAATTCCATCATTATCCCCCAAAATCCTTATCTCTAATCCCCAAACCCTAAAATTATGAAATTTGAATTCTGATAAACATAATCAAAACAGGATAAACATCTCAATTTAAATATAAAAAATTTAAAATATATAAGATAATTAATGAATTTTAACAAACTACTTAATTTTTTTTATATAAAAAACATTATATTATTAAGTCTAAATTAAACAAATTTATAAAAAAAAAATTATCACTCTCTAAAATTCATCCAAAATCGTACTGTAAATCGATAAAAAACAAAAATAAAAAGAAACATTAAAATCATGATGTATCTCGCTGCATTGCGCGAGTACGCTTCTAGTACATATATATATATATATATATATATATATATATATTGATAGTGTATATGCATCAAAATATACTGGTTCTCGCAGTTCTCAAAATATTTATGGTTCTCATTTGAGCTTTCCCCTACAGAAGAAAATGAAACCAACCATTCACTTATAGCTTCTCATAAGTTAAAATTTGAAAAAGATTAGACAGTCAAGCAGATGTATTGAACTGCAGCAAAGATAATATTTTGTAGATTAAAGAGTAGTTTACCAAACTGTTACCGGGTAAGTGCTTACCAACAAGAGTAATCACCCTCACTTACCTTATCGGGTGACATTCACCAACATCAAAATAGATTGTTGGTCAGCATCTTTTACCTGGTAAGGGCTAACCGGGTAAGATTCTTCTCCCTAACTTACCGGGTAAGATTCTCGGTCATAGAGTCACAGCTATACCTCTCCTCTTAAGGGGTAAGATTCTCGTTCTTTGCCATGCTTATCCGGTGGTAAGAGTTTGGTATACTGAGGCTAAATCAACTTTGAAATCGAATTTGATCTGTAATAATCTTGATTGCCCTAATTTTGATCTAAATTTGCAAAATAGTTGCCATTTTGAAACCTTAATACCTAATCAACACACATAAGCATAAACACAAACACTTTATATGCACATTAATACGAATCATTTGTTCCAGTGGCTATTGAGTGAATCCCATTTTTCTCTGCATATTTAAGTTTTCCACCATTTCATCTCTAATCAAAGACAGATAAACAGAAAGTATCGAATCATATCACTACAATCTGCATCCATTTCAAAGACAAAAGAACTACATAGTTGACCTTTAAATATGAAATGGAGTTGGTTCTAAAATTAGAACAAAATCGATACCTATTTCACCATTTGGGAAAAGAAAATTGAATCAATTTGAGCTTTAATCCACAAAATTGAATCAAACAACTAGAACGAGTCAACTGTAATCTTCAAAAAGGGGTAGAAATAAGAGAAAACACAAAAATGAAAAAACTAGAATATGAAATCGAAGAAACTCACTTCATGGTACGCAGATTCGCTTTAGGAAACAAGAACTTCGATCGATTGATGATCATAGGACGTAATTTCTTTAGCGTTCTAAAAGATGCCTCCGATCAAAACCCCAAAAGAATTCCAGATCCGAAGGGATCTCATCGTCTCCACATCGCACGACATTAATCTATCCCACCAACTCGTCATGCTACACCACTAATTATTCAACACCCACCAAAATTGAATACCCCAAATCGCGTAAACAACCAACAAAACGTTCAAATGTCTCTGGAAATGGAAATGGATCACGAAATTTCAAATATATTTGGAAAAGATTGGTGGGATTTGGTTAGAGTTGACCCGCCAAGGTTTATAGATCGATTATTGACGAACTTGATTGGGATCAAAAGCTTGATTTATCTGAAGAATAACTGTTAATTTGAATATGGTTGAAACTAATTTGATCAATTGACTTTTATGGGAAACTCAATTTTCCATTTTGTTTTTTTGGGGGGACACATTTTGCGTTGATACCCAAGATTTATCGTAGATCAAGTTAGTCCACGTGGCTAATCTTTTTTCTATTTTATTTGGGCGGCGGTTTTTGATCATTCAAATCAGGGCACAATTCAATAAAGACAAAATAGCTTACGTCATTTTGTTTTGTGTTAGTTTCTCTTTCCTTACGCAATATCCTTACAAATAAAAGGTGTAGTGGATTGTATGAAGTATTAAGTTGAACCTTTAAGTTTTTAAATAGAACCTTGTTCATACCATTTCTTATTTTTTTATTTTATTTTTTTAACTTTATAATTATTAATATATATTAATATAATCTATTTAATTATTATTGATGTTGAAAGAATTAATGAGATCCACAATAAAAAGGTTTCTATAAGAACTATCATTGTGGACTTTTAAAAGTGCTTTTAATTTGATGAATTGAAGATGAGTTGACAACAAAAAATGCAAAAAAAGATATTACTAGAGCATCTCCAATGGAGGTTCTTATAAAAACATTTTTTTACACTTTTTGTTGTCAATTCATCTCCAACTCATCAGATTAAGAACTCTATTAAAAGTCCACAATGATAGTTCTTCTAAGAACCTACTTTTTGTGGGTCCTATTGATTGTTTCAACATCAATAACAATTAAATAAGTTTTATTAAATAATTATAAAGTCAAGAAAATAAAATAAAAAACAAGAAAAATGTTACTTCTTACAAACTTTATGGCAAGAACCAATGTTCTTATTTAAGATCCTAAAGAGGTTTGGGTTCTTAGAGCATTTTAAACAACTTTTCTATAATTTCTCTAAAAATATAAAACCAAAAGTGAAAATCTCTAAAATATTGCATTCAACTCCAACAAATTTGCTATTTTGTAAATTTTAAAACAACTTATATTATTATAATATTCTCTAATTTTTCATTCGAATACACTTTAAAAAAAAAACTTAATATAAAATGATAAAAGTTAAATCTCATTGGTGGGAATTAATAAAATAATCATTTCTCTCTCCTACTATCAAGTTTTAGAGAGTTCTTTATATTTAGTCTATGTTTGACAAACTAGCTGATAAGCTAGCTGGTGATTGATAAGTTAGCTGATGAAAAAGTCACGTTTGACAAAAACTAGCTTATAAGTATGTAAAATTATCAAAAAGGACATCTAGAAAAAATTATCAATTATAATATTTAATAATATAATTAAAACAAATTTATAGTAATATAATATATTAATTAATATAGTAAATGATATAATATGTTAACTAAAATAATTTGAAATTTATTATATATATTATAAATTTTGAATTTTAAACCAAATTTTAAAAAAAATCTATATTAGTTTATGATTTTAAATAACCGTTACATATAATAAGGAAAAAATTAATCAAATAATAATTACAAAAATAATAATAACTGATAACTAAAATATATTGATCAATATTAAAACAATTGATATAATCTATACTATATTATAAAAAAGACATAAAAATCTCTTAAAAACAACTCATTAAGCATTATGTACTATTATTTAATGTTACTCTACTTAAAATCTCTTAAAAAAAACTAATGAAGCAATATGTACTACTTTTAAATGTTTTTAACCCTAATTAATAAATTTCATCCTTATCCCCCAAAATCCTTATCTCTAATCCCCAAACCCTAAAATTATGAAATTTGAATTGTGATAAACATAATCAAAACAGGATAAACATCTCAATTTAAATATAAAAAATTTAAAATATATAAGATAATTAATGAATTTTAACAAACTACTTATTTTTTGTATATAAAAAATATTATATTATTAAGCCTAAATTAAACAAATTTAAAAAAAAACATTATCACTCTCTAAAAACCATCCAATATCTATACTAATTTACTTAAATTTCAAGTTTACAACTTGCTATTGCCTATGGTACCACTTACCAAAGCACACTATCAATGCATATCCTTAAACTCGTTCAACTTTATCCTTAAACCAGTTCAACTTCCTTCCTATCCCTAAATCCCTCCAACCCGTTCAAATCAAAATTCAAAACCATTGTTATCATCATTTTCATGTATCTCTATCTCTAAACACACCCTCTTTCCCCTATTTATATCCTTATTTAAACATGAATTTTGAATGGAGAAGATGAGGATGAAATCAAAAAGATCGACTGAGTAGCGCATTTTTTCAAACAACTGTATCAGGTTTTGTTTTCTTTTTCGTTTTTGTTTGACTTGCTTGAGTGTGTATTTGTTATTACCGTCCTTCTTGATTTCTTTGAGGTGTTTCTGTATCAGGTTTTGTCTTCTTTTTTCGTTTTTGTTTGACTTGTTTGAGTGTGTTTGTTACTGGTTTCCTTCATATGTTTGTCTTTCCTTCATTTCTACATATCTATTTCTTTGTTTGGATGGTTAACAAAGTTTCTTAACAGTCAACCCATTTACCAACGGAGTTACATGCTCGAGGCTTTTAATTTTTCATTTACGATAAAATTTTACACCTTACTCACCCGGTGCATTGCACGGGCATGATGCTAGTTATCAATAATTTTAAATAATTAAAAATCAATATCAATGTATAATTAAAATTTATGTTATAATTTTTAAATAATATTAATTAATAACAATAAATTTTAATAATTAATATTTATTTATAATTAATAGTTAATATATAATAATGAATATTAATGAGGTTATAATTGGAATAATCACAAAAAAATTCTCATAAGCTACTCCAAATAGTTTATCAAAAAACTAGCTTATGTCTATCCAAACATATACCAATAAAATAAGCTAGCTTATTTTTGCCAAACGATGCCTGAGATTTTTTAATGATTCTCTATTATAGCAAATAAGATAGCAATGCTCTTGAAGAGATATAAAAAACAAAAGCCTATTTTTTTTTATATTTTAGCAATGCTTTGGAGATGCTCTAAGAACATTGCATTGGAGATGCAACAACTTTCCTATAATTTTTCTATTATAGAGAATCAAAATTTAAAATCTCTAAAATGTATTACATTCAACTTCAACAGATTTGATATTTTAGAAATTTGACAACAACTTATATTATTATAATATTCTCTAATTTATCATCCCAATATAGTTTAAAAAAATAACTTAATATAAAATGATAAAAATTTAATTTAATTGGTGTGATGAAATAAAATAATATTTCTCTCTCCTATTTAAAGAATTTGAGAGATTTCTCTATATTTAGAGATTTTTCCATGATTCTTTATTTTAGCAAACAATATAGCAATGTTGTTGAAGAAGAATAACAAAACAAAACATATTTTTTTTTTCTATTTTAGCAATGTTATTGGAGATGCTCTAATAACCTCCACTGAAGATGCTCTTATCCAATTAAAATAAGCCATTTTCAATGAAAATGGCAGGTAAGATTTATTTATTATAAATTTGTTTTTCGTGTATGCAAAATCGATAAGTTTTGATTTTCTCAATTAATGGTCGTCATAATCCAATTTAAAGGGCATTTTAGTTATTCAAAGATACTACATATATATTAGAAAATTAATGATAACATATATATTATAACCTCAAACACTCTCCCCTTTCATTCTTGTTGTAGATTCTGGTCGTTAACCCCTCACCCATATACATATTATAATTGGAGTGAATTGTGGATTTGGTCCATGTGGTTTTATAATTTATTTGACCATGATCCTCATTCTATGTTTATTGTGGATATAGTCCTTATGGTATGCAATATATTGTGGCTAGGGTCCCTAAACACTAACATCATTAATTTTAAAGGGTTAAAGGCATCATGTGCCTTGCACACTATGGGTATAATAGTCATTTTACTTTTCCATTTCAATTTATTTTATACACCTTTAAAACAAACAATACTAAATTGTGGATTTGGTCCCTATGCATCACTCATCATCTTTAAAACACATTTATCATCTCTCTTAATTTTTTTATCCAATCTTCATTGTCAAAGTACAAGAAAAACTAACTTGTTAAAGTGCAAAAAAAATAATTTACTTGCCTTTAAAAATAACAACTGTTTGAACCCAACACTACATCCTAAAAAAGACAACCTATCAAAATAACAATTGTTTGAAACCAATATTACATCCCCAAAAAGACAACCCATCAAAATGATAATTGTTTATATCAACATTTATGTAGTAATTGTTGGCAACGATTTTGTTTATTTTCTTGATGACATCTAAGTGACTTGAGTAGGAAGTACATTAATCATTTTCATAAAATGCATAGACCATTTAGAAACCATGATGTGGGAAAAGACTTATATGCATGTCCGTTGACATTTGTAAACACAAATATATTATGATATAGGAGGTTGAAGGGAAGACAATAATGTCATAAGAGCATCTCCAACCGGCCGTTAAATCGCCTATCAAAATTTATTTATACCAAAATTAAAATTTTAACATTAATAATTTGTTTTTAAAATTAACATATTTATATTAAGTAAATTATATATACATTTAATATATATTTGATGTTTTTTTAGAGTGTGATTGGAGCTGGGGGTTTTTTTTTGTGCTGATGGACCCACCAAATTTGGTATTTTTGTGTTAAATTTGGTGTTATGGTTTGAGATGCTTTAAATAGTCATACTTGAATTACACACCAAGTCACTTGACACTTGGTGGGGATCCATACCCTTTCAATTAGCATTTTAATATCTAATGCACAATATAATGAAGTTTGGATCTACAAAATGAAGATGATTATATCACATTTCCAAATGGTCTATATATTTTATGAGAATAATTAATGTACTTCATACTCAAGTCGCTTAGATGTCATCAAGAAAATAAATAAAATTATTGCCAACAACTACTACATAAATGTTGATATAAAACAATTGTCATTTTGATGAGTTGTCTTTTTGGGGATGTAATATTAGTTTCAAACAATTGTTATTTTGATAGGTTATCTTTTTTAGGATGTAGTGTTGGCTTCAAACAATTGTTATTTTTAAATGCAAGTAATTTTTTTTTGCACTTTAACAAATTAGTTTTTCTTGTACTTTGACAATGAAGATTGGATGAAAAAAAAATTAAGAGAGATGATAAATGTGTTTTAAAGATGATGAATGATGCATAGGGACCAAATCCACAATTTAGTATTGTTTGTTTTAAAGGTGTATAAAATAAATTGAAAGTGAAAAATAAAATGACTATTCTACCCATAGTGTGATAGTGTGCAAGGCACATGATGCCTTTAACCCTTCAAAGTTAATGATGTTAGTGTTTAGGGACCCTAGCCACAATATATTGCATACCACAGGGACCATATCCACAATAAACATAGAATGAGGACCATGGTCAAAGAAATCACAAAACCACAGGGACCAAATCCACAATTCACTCTTATAATTGTGAAGCCATAACGTTCTATAGAGATTGGATTTGTTGATGATTTTTTTTTAAAAGCAAACACGATTTTATTACCCACCAAATCAAATACAAACAACCACCCACCAAATCTAATACAGACTACCACCTACCAAAACAAAAACAGAACCTGGAGACAACCACAACACAGTAGCCTAAAAACGCAAGGAACAAAAAAGAAAAACGACTAAGATCGCCGGGGCTTGCCAGGAGCAAACCTCATCGCCTGGACCTCCTACCTTCTCCCAGATTCGAAGCAGCCCATGCCAGAAACAGAAGCAATCTTCGAAGCTAGCAGCAGTCGTCAATTCCTGCTACGGTATCCCGAGTTATTCCGAAATTACAACACCCCAGTGGGGTTTTCGAGCCACCGAATCCAATCTAATTTTCTGCTAAGCAACCTACTCCCAATCCATTCGAAACTGATTCTCTGGAACTCAAGGAGAAAATCAACAATTTTCCTCTTATCGTTCTTGAAAACTACCCGGTTTCGATGATTCCAAATTAAATATAAGAAACTCCACACCATTTCTTCCCACAGTGTCTATTGCGAATTCCCCCCAATTAGGTCCTCTATCGATTCCAATCGACCTTTATCAATCTTCCACCAACGACACACTTCTACCCAAACCTTTCTAACCTATTCACAACTCACGAGCGCATGATTTACCGTCTCTACTTCATTCCCACATCTTGGACATAAGATTGATGGGATATCCATCCCCAACCTATCAAGATTTGCCTTGCTAGGAAGTCTATCTAGTCTAGCCCTCCACATGAAAATGTTTACTTTATTTGGAACCGACTTTAGCCATTTGGTTTCAATCGTATGATCTTCACTCACGGACAAACGCTCTTCGATAAAACTTTTCATCTCGTGAACCGAAAAATTACCGTCCTTACCGGGTATCCATTTATATTTATCTCGAGAGTCTGGCTTAGGTCTCCAATCTTGCAAGCTTCCATTTAATACCTCTAATTCTCCTACTTCCCTCCCCCTTGGCTCCCTCCTCCACGACCAAGACCATGTCCAAATGTTATCCACCCATTCCCCCCTTTCCGCTACTAATGTTTCTTTATTTGTGTCTAAACTTAGTAATCTTTTGCATCTAATTCCCAACTCCTCATCCCCTACCCACCTTTCCGACCAAAATTTTGTATCCCTCCCATTCCCAACTTCTTTACCAAAAGAGGACAATAGATTGATCCCCGCTTTCCTTAGATCTTCCTTAATTTTAATTATATTGGACCATACCGAGCCCCCCCGGACCTTCCTAACATCGTTCCTTTAGTCCTCCCCCTTCTTGTATATGCTTTCCACCAATATCACCCACAATGCATTTTTCTCACATACAAACCTCCACCACCA
This sequence comes from Arctium minus, assembly GCA_954870635.1. Taxonomy (NCBI): domain Eukaryota; kingdom Viridiplantae; phylum Streptophyta; class Magnoliopsida; order Asterales; family Asteraceae; genus Arctium; species Arctium minus. The sequence continues at coordinate 25,363,928 of OX941092.1, forward strand.
TTTCCCCAACAACCCCCAATTCGAAGCTTGAAGACTTCCCACGTTGAGACCTCCATTTTTGAATTCTTTTAGAACCTTAACCCATTTAAACCAAGCAATCTCTTTGTTATTTTCCTTACCATTTCCCCCTCCCCGAAAGAAAGAACTCCTCACCCTCTCAAGCTCTCTAATCACTCCTCTCGGGGCGCGAAAAAGCGAAAAAAAGTACAACGATAAACTTCCAAGTACGGATTTAACCAACGTTAGCCTACCTCCGAATGAAATCATCCGAGCTTTCCAATCCGCCAACTTGTTCTTCAATTTTTGGACTACCATCTTCCAGTTTTCTTTTTTGCTCCTACCGGTAGACCAAGATATGTAAACGGTAAGGCACCATGACCACAACCAATACCTCTAGCCCATGCGTTCACTTCATCCTCGCCAACTCCCACTCCATATAATTTACTCTTTTCAATATTTATCTTTAATCCCGTTGCCATAAAGAAGCAATGAAGGATCTTCATAAGATTCTTTAAGTTTTTCGTACTCCACTTCCCAAAGAAGATCACATCATCGGCATATTGAAGATGTGAAACCTCCACTTTCTCCTTTCCTATCTCCACCCCTTAGAATAGCTTTTTTCTTTTGCTTCCAACATAAGCGTATTGAGACCTTCCGCCACTATTAAGAAAAGGAACGGTGCCAACAGGATTTGTTGATGATTACCTATCATTGCTTTTACATCTTCCTCCTTGTCATGTTTTATGGATGTTATCTGCAATTTTGTTTCTAATTTTTAAATAGTGTTTTTCATATTTGATTTTTATGGTTTTCAATATTTGTTTTTTGTTGGGATTCCAGATGAATCCTATGTAAAAGATGTTAACTTTTGAAAATGGGTATGTAAGAAAGTCTTTCCTTTCATTATTTGGCTATGTTTGACAAACTAGCTGATAAGCCAGCTGATGACTGATAAGCTAGCTGGTAGCTGATAAACTAACTGGTGATTGATAAGCTAACTGGTAGTTGATAAGTTAGCTGATGAAAAAGTCACGTTTGGCAAAAACTAGCTTATAAGATGTAAAATTACCAAAAAAGACATTAGCAAAAATAATCAATTACAATATTTAATAAAATAATTAAAATAAATTTATAATAATATAATATATTAAATTAATACAAATAAGGTGGTAAATAATATAATATGTTAATTAAAAAAAATTAAAAGTTATTATTATATATTATAAATTTTGAATTTTAAACCAAATTTAATATATATATATATAGAGAGAGAGAGAGAGAGAGAGATGTTCATTTGAAAAATGCTAAATATATGATAAATAGAGAAGTAATCCTAGTCTTTCATTTGATCAAGATCGGCTTTGACCGGTCAAATATTACGTCTTTGACTGGTCAACAATTACGGCTTTGACTGGTCAAAAGTTGCGGCTATTCCAAAAATAGAATGACAGTTTTGTAATATTTACATATACACGGGTCAAGTTCATATATGAACATGTATGATTCACATATGAACTCTTTCAACTGATTCATATATGAACTAATGAACCAATTAATTGATTCACATATGAACTAATTAACTGTAGGTTCATATGTGAATCAGTTGAACTAATTAACAGATTCATATATGAACGTATAGTTCATATATTAATCATAAATGTTCATATATGAATTAGTTAAAAGAGTTCATATGTTAATTACATTGGTTCATATATGAACATATAATTCATATATGAATCATACAGGTTCATATACGAACTCGTCCCGCGTATTTTATGAAACTACCCCTCCATCTTCTACATACCACACAAGGAATTATCCGGTGTTTTATGGTCAAAACCGCAAATATTGACCAGATAAAGGGCTAGGATCATTTATCTATTTCTCATATATTTACCATTTCTCAAATGAAACTAATCCTATATATATATATAGGGGTTAAATCACGCTAGAACCTAAAAAAGGTAGAGAACCGTGAGAACTGATCTAAGCCGTAATTTGTTTTTATCCTATGGTTTTAATTAAAAGTTGTTTCACCACATGAAATGGGCATAATCCTCATTTTAGTAATAGAGATTCACCACATGAAACAACAAATACTATTTCACCTCATGAAATAAAAGCAAAATTTTCATATATATGTTATTTCACCACATGAAATCAAACACAATTTTCATTAGTAATCTATTTCACCCCATGAAATCAAACACAATTTCCGTCTCTATATTATTTCACCTCATGAAATCAAACCCTAGTGATAAATTGTTGAAATTGATGATCCAAAACAAACAATCGGGTACTTGAAACCTGATCGGATTCTTCATGTTAATGTTGTCGACGGGTTCTTCGATAATTTCTTTGTGAAATCGAATAACAAATTTGAAACCCATTTGGTTTCTGAAGAAGAAAAAAAAAATACATCATGAAAAACGGAGTAGTGTTTCAGTCCAAGAACATGAAATCATCGATGAATCTGAGCTCATGAAGGATCTCGAAGATGATAATGAATCTGATCCAGATTTTGGTGTTGGGGACAAAAAGAATGTTCGACTCCTGAGCGACTTGGTTGTTGCTCAGAAGCTGGTACAAAGTTTTGCTTCTACCCCTTTGTCGGAGATTGACATCTCGTCTTTTCGGCCACCAGATTTGGATTCCGACACGCTTTCGATCCTAATATGTTAAAGCTCAAAAGGCAGAGAAAAGAAAGAGGGTTTTATAAAACATTGGAGACGATTTAGATCCAGAGCCGCCGTTAAAATCGATCAAATTAGAAGAAATCAATAGTCCCCTTCGGATTTCGAGAAAATCTGTCCATCGGGAGGAAGATGAATGCCATCGTTTTTAATTCTTGTTGATCGTATGGGATGAAGATGAGGATGTAACGAGTTGTAGATTTGATGGAACAGTTTGAGACTTTCTAGGTATTTGATGGTTTTGAGATTTCAAATTACAACTTTGCCCTTGAACTTTTAAAACTTTCACTAATATTACAAAAAATGTCACATTTTTAATGACCTTTGATTAAAACCCTTGAACGATTGAGATTATTTCTCACTGTCCTCAACCTTTTTACGGTTTTTACGGTTCTCATTTGATTACCGTCCTATATATATATATATATATATATATATATATATATACATTAACTTATAGTTTTAAAATATCGATACATATAAGATGGAAAAAATAATCAAATAATAATTACAAAATTAATAATAATTGATAACTAAAATATATTGATCAATATTAAAAAATTGATATAATTATCAATAATTCTAAATAATTAAAATTTTGTATCAATATATAATTAAAATTTATGTCATAAATTTCAAATAATATTAATTAATATTTATTGATTAATAATAATAAATTTTAATAATTAATATTTATTTATAATTAATATTTTGATGAGGGTTAATATATAATAAATAGCAAGGGTATATTTGGAAGAAAAAAAATAAACAATATATTGAAAATAAATTCTTAGTTACCGAGGACACATTTTTACATCTCGTCCATGGCCTAAAAAAATGTCAGGAACGGGCTTGGAAGCCATTCACTAGCACATGTTTTCAATGGTCAATCATTGACTCGTTGCTTGTTCTCTACATTTTTCCTCAATTTCATAGTTGTTTGTTGAGGTACATTTCTATATAAAATAAGTGTGTGGAAGTACTATATTCTTTAGCTTTTGTTCTTTATTCTTGATTTGTCAAGATTGGTTGAGACAAAGTTAACATGAAAATGACTACAATATTCGATTTGTATGTTTCACCCTCCAAGAAATATGAGAGTATAACGCATATATTTGTTTGATATGTTTGCGATTATATATTTCACGTATATTTTTGGATTTACTGCATTTTCGTGCATGGATATGTTTAAATTTGTTTATGCAAGTGGCTGGAGAGGAAAACTATGGTGGAGTGAAGAATGCACATATATAAGGCCTTTGATAAACGGGTTAGAGAAATGTGGGTTGCATTTGGGAAACAAAAAGAAAGAAGCAAGATGGTCATTTTTCTTTATACATCACAATAATATTCATCAGAAACAAGTAATTTAGCTTAATTAATACATATGGCTTAATTCGTATAAAGTTTAATGGAGAAAAAACAAATAAACAACACAAAAGCAGTACTATCATTAGACTCAAGAACCATTTTTTAATCTGTCTATATCGACTGCAATATTACGAGTTTCGTTAATCGTTTGATGTCGAAGTTGTTTTAGATGTTTAATAACAAATCAATGCCCCACAATTTTCATATCCAACAACACTATAATAATAAACAATGACTAGCGAGGAAGTAAGCAATTGCGAGTTTGGCTCAAGATTTACCTACGTCGTCGGATTACTCCGAATATTTTATTCGACTTTTCAATTTTACTCATTAGCTTCCATGGAAAAAGGAGGTGGTATGGAGATGTAGAAAGAAAAAAACTAATTTCTACAAAAAAAAAAAACAGAGGAGAAACGAATGAAGAAAATTGTGTCTAAAAGTATAGATTTTTAAAAATAACTGAAGATGACTAGTCAGATAACACGAAGAAGAAGATCGATGAAGATGAATTAAGTGGAGTGAAGAGTATTAGGTTTGTGTGTATCTATATATTCAAATGTATTATACTAATATATAAATAGATTAAACTACAATTTTGGTCCAGTGATTTACATAAAAGAACAAATAACATCCATAAATGAGCGAACAAGGTAAAAAGACGAAATGCCCTTCAACTACAATATTTTGACTAACGGAGTTAGTCTCAGGGACCACTTTCATAACAAAATACAACTATAGTAACCATTATTTTAAAGTAAATTACACTTTTGGTCCCTGTGGTAGCCACCTATTATCAATTATCGTCTCTCTTTCAAACTAATTACAATTTTGGTCACTGTGGTTACCATTTTGCTTCAGTTTTGGTCCCTTTGGTTACCATTTGTTTCAGATTTGATTCATCTAACTAACTCTGTTAAAATAACTCCGTTAAATAGAGGACATTTTGGTCTTTTTACTCTTTTATCCTTTTGTTTTATGCAACCCCAACCCCACGGTCCGACAAACTCTCCAGTGTTGTTCTCTGAAGTCTTCTTCAGCGATTCTGAACAAACCAAAATTCTAAATCAAATTTACATCTAAAATCAAAAACCCACTCTCGTCCTCCTTCTCCGGCTGTCAAATTGTGAACATCTTCGATGACCTTATTCACCATCATCTTTGTATCTCAAATTCTCAACCACCACCACATCTGTGTATCCAGCAAAAGAAATGGAGAACCAACGAAGTATGCTCCCATGCCCTGCCACCTTTCTGCTCCCACACTCCTCTGCCTTTTCTCTTTCTCACCGCCTTTGTAAATGTCTCCAAATAAAATGTCTAAATCACTACCATTATTGAAACTCCAGATGCTACAGATTCACAACCACCCTTCCTCCTCTCCTTCTCTTTTCTGGTGTTGATTTATCTCTTGGATTGGCCTTTCATTTACGATTTTATTTTTTATTTTATTTTGGGAAGGGTGTCTTAGGCTATGCCTAGACTAATCCCTTGGCAAATTATGGTTGTAAGACATTAACCCTGATTAAACCTCAGTGGCCACAATTCTTGTGTGCGCCTGGATTCGAACCCTAGGCAGATGGGATATTCCACCACATCCCCCAGGGCCTTAACCAGTACGCCACATCCCTTGTGGTTGATTTTATTTTAACTACACATGAAAATGGAGTCATTTGGGGCTTAGTTTTGATTTAGTTTTTTATTTGTGTTTGGATTTACAGTTTTGATTTGAAGTTCAGATTTAGGTTTTTGATCTAATATTTGATTTAGGGTTTCGATTTAGGTTTTTGATTTTGAATTTGGATTTGTAAATAGTTTGTATTTTATTTTGGATTTGTGTATCCTTCGAAAATTTGTGGTTTGCATGTGGTCGACAATGGTTTTAAAGTTGTGAAAGTTTGCAGGTGTCCGACGATGGTTTTACTGTGGTGAAAGTCAGTGATGACTGGTGGGGATTTGTCTGATTTCGTAAACAATTATGGTGTTTCTACGGTGGTGGAATGATGGAGAAGACGAATAACGTTGGAGTGGTGATGGCTACCTGCAGCTAGAAGTGGTGGAGAGGTGGGGGAGGGGAGGGATTAGGGAAGATTGAAGCAGGAGCCGGTGTAATGGGGAAGAAGATAGAATAATAAGGGGTGGATATATATTTTCTTAATATATTATATATTAATATTTAAAAGGAAAATACCATAAAATGGAAAAAACCAAAATACTCTTTAGTTAACTAACCTTTTTGACAAAAGTTGATGGAGGGACCAAAAGTGAAATAAAATGACAACCACAGTGATCGAAAGTGTAATTAGTTTCAAATAGGGACTAAACATGGTAATGAATGTCAACCATAGGGAACAAAAATGTAATTTACTTATTAAAGTTTAAGGACTTTTGTTGGTGGTATTGTGTAGGCCATGGGGACCAAAATTGTATTTTAGTTCATATTCTAATATCCTATATAGATAAAGCAAGACACATGTTGTGGACGTGCCGGAGTGGTTATCGGGCATGACTAGAAATCATGTGGGCTTTGCCCGCGCAGGTTCGAATCCTGCCGTCCACGAATTTTAATTTTGCTAAAATTAATTTTTATTTATATGATATATTTTCTATTAATTAAATTACATTTTGTAATTTTCTTGTCTTAAATTCATTTTAAATGTATTTTGATTTTGCTAACATAAAATTTTATTTTATATGATACTTTTTCTATTAATTAAATTACATTTTTTAATTTTCTCTCTTAAATTTATTTTAAATGTTACAATCTGAAAGAACAATATAATTTACACATTAAGTTTCAAAATATATTTTAATTGTCTTTTGTGTTTATCATATTAGTAGTTAATTTTTTTGGGAAAAGTTCCGACTAACTCGATGAATTTCCGCATTTTGAATAATTAAGTGTTTTTTAATAAATAAACCATTACACTTTTTAAATTTAAATGATAAGTTTTTGAGCTCGTTGAACTTTTGTAAATTGGTTAACTACATTTTAATCCAAAAGCTCTTTGTAGCAGTCTAAAAAGGTTTTAAAGTAAAAACACATAAATTTGGTTTATTGTTATCAAACTCTTTGCAATTCTAGCCCCTCGCCCAACAACATCACCCCCATTGTCGTCCACTTTTCATCAGCATCCATTGCCATCGTCGGCCCTTGCAGCGATGGAAGGTGATGACATTGGTTGTGAAAGGTTTAAAAAATTCAAGAACTTGTTCAATTTTTTTGAACTATTCCCTATTGAATACATATGATACCATTTACAGGATCGACCTTAGGGGTGGAAAATTTTCCCTGTTGAATACATATGACACCATTTACAGGATCGACCTTAGGGGTGGGAAATTTTCCCTGTTGAATACATATGACACCATTTACAGGATTGGCCCTAGGGGTGGGTAGCCAAAGGCATCAACTCATGCATGGCTGGCGAGTAGTGAGAATTAGGGGTGTCAAATTTATACCATGACAAACCAATCAATTCATCACCAACCCTACCAACTTCACAAACTTGGTTAGTATGTGGTATTGAAAATTGTCTACCATGGTAATACCGTCCCATACCGACTTTTATATATATTCTTATTTTTAATTATTTTAAATAAAAAAATAAATGAAATGAAATATATTTGATTATTAATATATTATTTATGCATCTGTGATGAGATGATCTGATTATTTTTAAAGGAATAAAGGGATTTAATTATTTAGTAAATCAACATTTTTTTGTTTTATAGTAAAAGATTAAAAGTTTTACTCGGTTAGGTTATTGCCTTTGGTACTTTGGTTTGTGAATATCCCACAAAGCACACCACTATTTGTCATTTTTATGCTTGTATTGTATTAATGTTGCTACTATTTAAGGACTGCAATCATAGGTTTTACTCTATATTGGACATGTTGTTATTCACTTGTGTGGACTATGGACAACAAGTTTGAGGTTTCGAACTTTCAATCCACTTGTGTGGACTATGGACAACAAGTTTGATATTCAATTATTTTGGACAACAGGTTTGTAAACTTTGTATTAAATCATTTGGAGTTTCGTATAATAGGTTTTGGATAGCAGGTTTGTAAACTTTATAAACTTTTGAGATGTTGGTACAAAATCGTACCAACATGAACCAACCGAACAAAGTTGGTACAATTAAGTTGGTTGATATATGATATAAATTTGTACGTACCAATTATAATTGGTTGCTATACGATATTGAGAAAAAAAAACATGGTGCCGTACCATGTTCACCAGGAGGCGAAACCAAAAAAATGAAACAATGACTTTTATTTAAATTTTCATAGGTGAAACCATAAGACCATCTCCAACAACTTTGCTAAAATAGAAAAAAAATGTGTTTTTCTTCTCTAAACCTCTCCAACAGCTTTGTTATCTTGTTTGCTATAATAGAAAAAACTTGAAAATTTTCTAAGTTTAGAAAATTATCTAAAACTTGACGTTAACAGAGATAAATGATTATTTTATTCAATCCCACCAATGAGATTCAATTTTTATCATTTTATTTTAAGTTTTTTTTAAAAGTATATTGGGATGATAAATTAGATAATATTATAATAATATAAGTTGTTTTAAAATCTCTAAGGGGGCGTTTGATTCGCAGAATGTTTTTGGATGAAATGGAACCTGTTAAAGAAATTTGACTTTGAATGAATTGGAATGTAATGTTGTCCGGTTTGACCACCTGTTTATTGACAGAATTGAAATGAAATCTGTTAAATGAATTGGAATTTTTCTGTTTGGGATTGTAGCTTCGGAATTGGAATGAAAATTTGGTAAATGACCAAAATACCCTTTTTAATTATTTTAATTTTTTTAAACAAAAATTACTTTAATGAAATAGTTATTAAATATTTAATTTTTAACTAAAATTACTTTGATTATTTTAGCACACGAATGATGAGGGGGGGGGGGGGGGGGGGAGGGAGGGGAGAGAGACTTAGTTTTCTATTTTAGAAAAAATTATAGAAAAGATGTTGGAGATGCTCTAAAGTGAAACAATAGTTTTTATTTAAAGTTGATATATTACAACCCTAGTTCTCACGCTACTTCTCCTTCTCAACAACTTTTTACATGAAGCTACAAACCTCACCTCTTTTATACAGCTTCCTACAATGATTTATTCGGATAGGAATGGACAAAGCCTGAGAGCAAATGGACGGTGGTTTCATTCCGATTGAAATGCTACTCATTTACGGGTCTAAATATTAAAGGGTCTAACCCTCCACTTTCTTTGCATTTACACATTAAGGTGCCTTTTGTTTTTTAAGAGGTCTAATGTCTGAAGTCTTATTTTAGTTATAATTAATAAGAGGTGGTGTGTAAAAAAAAGTCTAAATGATTCAGACTTAAGAGCTATTAAGAGGTTTTTAAAAAAAAAACAAACAACCCTCAAGTCCGTATTAATATTACGACTAACATTTTCTTTGGCTTTCTTTTTTTCCCTCATTCTACCATCCACACTAATATAATGTTACTCATCTTTCAAAAGTGTCACATTAGATTTTGAGATTATCTCTCACACCAATGCAATGTCACTCATCTTTCAAAAATGGACCACACTTTAACATCAATAATTCTTTTATAATTTACAATACATATTTTAATCACTTATAATTAAGGAAAATGTCAAATATAACTTATTTATAAATTTAATACTTATTGAACTTTTAATAATGTTATATATACTATATTATAACGTACGGATAAAAAAAATTCTTAAAAACAATTAATGTATCGTTATTTAATGCTAATTATTTAAAATCTCTTAAAAACAATCATTAAAGCTTTATGTACTACATTTAATGTTATTTATTAACTTTCAATCCTTATCTCTAACTACTTTAACTCTCCTAAAATCACTCTCATTTTAATTCCCTAAAATCACCCCCCTGCATAATTAAATACATAATAAATATCAAATTTTAAATATAAAAAATCTAAAATATAATTAAGAAAATATAACGGAATATTTAATGTTTATTTAAAAAAAACATTATATTTTAAATCTAAAATAAATTACATTATTATTAAACTATCGAACAAACTCTTAAAAACAAACTTTTATGCATTAAGTATTGTTTATTGATACACATTACTTAAAATTCAAGATTACAAGTAATGATGCACGAGTACAAATTTTTTAAAGCTATATGTTTGAATTCATAACTAACTAATAAACATAATCAAAACAGGATAAATATCTCAATTTAAATATAAAAAATTTAAAATATATAAGATAATCATTGAATTCTAAATTAAACAAATTTATAAAAAAAATCATCCAAAATCGTACTGTAAATCGACAAAAAATAGAATAGAACATTAAAATTATGATGTATTTCGCTGCATTGCGCGAGTACGTTCTAGTGTTATTATCATTTATAATATGATTAATAAATAATTATTAAGACATAATTTAATTGTACAATTTTTAACCAAATCTTTTTTAAAAACATAAACATATAAAAAGGAAATGAAGAATTGAGATAAAAGTAAGCATACCACCCTAATTAATTAGTTGGTTAGAAGGGATTTTCATCATTTGATTCATATTAGGATGAGATATCCCGAGATGAGATGCATCAGATGAAATGCACCGAGCAGGGCCAATTCTAGAGTTTTTGATGTCCTGTGTGAATGTTTAAAAATGCCCCTATACCTAATACCTATTCTTTAGCAAATGAAACGACGAAATGTATGATTTTTTTAAAGGGTTTAGAACCTAGACAAACTAGGTGACTCATCCCCACACCAATTTTTATTAATTATATATTGTTACTATTGTGCATCTTGTGCTCCAATTGTGTTGATGTAGTTATGTGAATTGCAATTTTCAATTTTTAATATGCAAGACTTAAGAGGTTAAATATTGTAATATTTAATTTTAAATAATCTGTATTGAAAAAGAGTACTTTATGCATTATAATTTGTGTTTAGGATTTTTTACATAAATATTTTATAATGTATAGTATAGATAGATAGATATGGATATAGATATAATTGACGTGTTTTGACGCCCTCTAGTGAGAAAGACAATGTTTGAAAATGTCAAAATTTTGATTATCCCATCATCTATGATTGAGTTGCAAAAACTTTTGGCACGTATTCCACACAAACAAAATTTATTATATCTTGGCTTGTTGAGCGATTCCAACCTCAGAACTTCTTACTTATATCTGAAAAGAACATAACATAGATCAAGATCCATATCGAGCAGTTGTAGCAGCAAAACATAAATAGTCGATAATTGAACTGCAACTTCATGATCCTTTGTCCGTATATATGCTCACCTGCAACAAACTTGAAAGTGACCAAAAGAGTCAGATAAATGGCTTTTGAATGTCTACAATATGTACAAACAATAAGTAAAAGATTAACAAAACTGTTTATTATGGTATCAACTTGAAACTATTCATTTCAACACAATAAACATAAGAGAAAACTAAGTTTCTCTAAATCTACGACAAACCTATCAAATAAAGTATAGAAAAAAAACCTCATTCGACACATATCTATACTATGTTATAAAGCATTTGAGTCAAAGTCTAAAAATCAATTTTTATGCATCAAATATTCTTTATTGATGCATATTATTTAAAATTCAACATTACAAGTAAATGGTGTATGAGAAACTTTTTAGAATTTCATGTTGGAATTCATATAACTAACTGATAAACATAATCAAATATATGATAAACGTCTCATAATATAAACAATCTAAAATATAATTAGGATAACTATTGAGTTTCTAATAGAATACCTAATTGTTATCATCTATAAACAAATATTATATTATTAAACCTAAAATAAGTTATATCGTTATCAAACCTAAATTAAATTAAAACAAAATAACTATATAAAAAACAAAGAATTTTCAAATTGTTAATTCGATACTAATATCGATATACTTCTTTAAATTTTGATGGGGTCTTCAATGTTTCTTTTCTATTCAAACAGAAAAACATATGGTTTTCCTAAAACAACATAAAACCGTATTTTAAAATCGACAGAGATAGAATAAAATGAAATATTAAAATCGAGATGTATCACGATGCATACGCAAGTACCAGGCCCGACCCTGGGCCATGGCAGTCGTGGCTTAGGCCATGGGCAGCAGGGTGCTGCCCATGAGGTTGAGTTATAAAGGCCCATATTTGTTTTTTTACCGTTGAAGAATAGATAGCAGGCTGAGGCCGCTTAATCCAACAGACCACCACGAATTGCGATTCACTCAGTCACGACGAACAGAACACTATAGCCGAACAATCTTTCGACTCTTGCATCTCAATTCTCAGCTCTCGTTATCGTTTGGTGACTCTGTCTCAAATTCTCCATTGGTGGATGCCCTAACCGGTTAATCAACTACTGGATTGCTGCCCTAAATCGAGCACTGGAAGTCTGGCCTTTTGGAGTCGTGGTTGCTGCCCTAAAACGACTAAGAGTTGTTCCTTAAATCGATTAATCAGATTACATGTTGGCTTGTTAATTTCTTTCTAACTTCCTGCCCCCAAATCGACCACCAGTCCCACCCTAATCTACAGGTTTCATTATTCGATTCTTTCTTGGTTAGATGGTAACTTCACAGTTTCTTGCTCACTGCTTAGATGAACAAGTGCAAATATCAAATATGTTTCATTCTTCGATTCTTTCTTGGTTAGATGATAAAGAAGTAGAGATATCTTTCTTTCGTTGATTCTTTTTTGCTCAACTGATAATTAAAAAAGAGTAGAGTCGATGCTCAAAGAATGTTTTGGCAAAAAGCATAATTCTATTATACAAACCGCAATCCGAGCTTATCTAGGTTTGTGTTTATTTTCTTCATCTCTTTGATTCCTTCAAAATACTCATGTCTTTATATTCAATGTATTGGATTTCTTAGCTATTTGATAATGAAGTTGCTAATCTGAGATTGTAAAATACTAGTAATTAGACAACGATAATACTAATCTCTAAAGTAAGATGAATCCATTAAGATTAAGAGGAAATTCACACCACAAAGATTTAAAATTTTCTAAAAGAAGATGAAGATTTCAGGAAAACAAATGTTGCTCTGTATTGAAGTTCCATACTTTAAAAACTGACTATAACAATACATGAGCTAATATTTTATATATATACAAAATGATCCCATAAATAAAACAAAGTTTTGAATTATAGGCCATTTCTCTCAAAATATACCGTTCTCTTTCAACCGTAAATGGTTACCAACCCAAAGAAACACAGTAGAGATTAGAGATTCTTTGTAAGCATGAGAGCTTGTGAACTCCAGACTTTGAGGCATAGACACACTTAGTTGAGACACATTTAGATAAGCATAGAATAGGAACTTTGCTTGAAATTTTCAGTCTGCTATTTATGCTCAGTGGGAGAAGCAGACATGTCATGAGTTGGAAGTTCACTGCATTCGATCAGGAAATCACCGTAGGGATAACTCGCCTACTTATTAGGTTCCAACCCCTTTAAATAGTTTATTTTGTTGTGTATGCATAAAGGGGGCACTTTTTTTGCTTTCCGCCATGGGCATCCAAAATCTCCGAACCGGCCCTGGCAAATACACTTCTAGTTCCAGAAAATGCAATAGAAATTAGAGAGGGATTAGTTAGGGATTGGGTTTGTGGTCAATCCGTCACTAATCCCTCACTAATTAGTGAGAGATTTTTTCCTCGTTAATTTCCGTCGTTAATACCCCGTTTTTTTGTAGTGAACGAAACTATAACCAACCCAGAAAAGTAAAAAAAAATGTATAAGTAATTAATAGAACAAATTATGAGATAAGCACTTATTTAAATCGATAAAAACAATTTGAATGAATAATTAATGGAGATATGAAAAATTGAGATAAAGATAAGCATATAATCCTAATTTAAGTTGGTATCTTAGGATAAGGATATGGATACTAAAAGCATATAAATAATGGAATTGTGTTTTAAGACTCGATAATCATCATTTTATTTAAACGCCCACCACTGAGTTTTAGACGTGGTTTTCAATATATATATATATATATATATATATATATATATATATATATATATATATATATATATATATATATATATATATATAGGGGTTGTTTAATTTGCGAAATATCCTTCCAATATATATATATATAATATAGGTTTAGGTTCATTTGAGAAATACTAAAAATATGAGAAATAAAGAAATGATTCTAGCCCTTTATCTGGTCAACATTTGCGGCTTTGACCGTAAAGCACCGGATAATTACTTGTGTGATATGTAGAAGATAGAGGGGTAGTTTCGTAAAATACGCATGACGAGTTCAAATATGAACATGTATGATTTAAAATTGAATCATATGTTCATATATGAACCAGTGTAATTCACATATTAACTCTTTTAACTGATTCATTTATGAACTATTCATTCATATATGAATCAGTTAATTAGTTCATGTTTGAACCACAAAAGTTTATATATAAATCTGTTAATTAGTTCAACTGATTCACATATATCTGAATCAGTTTATTAATTCATATATGAATCACGAAGGTTGATATATGAATCAGTTAAAAGAGTTCATATGTGAACCATACAGGTTCATATATGAACTCGTCCCGTGCATTTGTAAAAATTATTAAACCGTCCTTTTATTTTTGGAATAACATCAACTTTTGACCTGTCAAAGCCGTAATTGTTGACCAGTCAAAGACGTAATATTTGACTAGTCAAAGCCGATCTTAACCGAATGAAAGACTAGGATTACTTCTCTATTTCTCATATATTTAGCATTTATGGGTTCAAACGAGAACATATCTATTTAAAAGAATACGAGAACTAATAAAATAATTAGTGATTTTACATTAACACACGAAAAAAGGACTTTGGCCGCGGCTTCAGGTCTGTGTGGCTTTTTTGCGCGTTAATGTAAAATCATTAATGATTTTGTTAGTTCTCGTGTTCTTTTAAATAGTTATTGTTCTCGTTTGATCGTCTCTCTCTCTCTCTATATATATATATATACATATATAGATGGTTTATTATATAAATGAGGATAAATCAAATGAAACCACTCTAATTTTGCAAACCGTGGAAACCGTCGATTTCATTGATTAAGTTAATGAAACTGGTTCATGAAATTGTTTAATTTGATGAAATTGTGTCATATAATTCTTTTGTTGATGAAATTGTTTCATATATTTGTGTTTTTTTATGTAAAAATGAAATTGTTTCATGCATTTTCTCATTTTGATGAAATTTTTTCATTTTTACATAAAAAACACAAATATATGAAACAATTTCATCAAGAAAAGAGTTATATAAAACAATTTATCAATTTTTACAAATTGATGAAACAATTTCATTAACTTAACCAATGAAATCGATGGTTTCCATGATTTTTAAAGTTAAGGTGGTTTTCAAATGAAACTACCTCTATACAACCTCATTAATTGTTACAACCAATACAATCAAATCATAACCATTCATTATTTCATCAATGGTCAAGATTTGATCTATTAGAAAATGTTATTAATTATTATTTTTTTCAATTTATTTTTTAAATTTAATCCAATTTAGGGTAATTTGGGAATAAGAAATTCATAGAATCTCGGTTATTTTGAGATATCAAGCGGGAAATCAGGTGCATCACCATATCCCACCCACGAAGATCGCTTGTTGTTCATCGAGTCTTCAAGGAAAGATAATTCAAGCTATGGCGGAAGGAAATCAAAATCAAAACAAGAATTAACCCTGTGTTCTCGAATCTCTTTTTACGAAGGAAAAGGAGGGAAAGAGAAGAAAAGTAAAAAAAACTCGTATTCTCGAAACTTTTTTAGGAGAGAAAGGAAATGAAACGGAAGGAAAATAATGCTAAGTTTTCTTCCAAAACTTTCCTCCCAAATGTGGGAGGAAAGAGAAGGAAAAGAAAGAAAAGAAAAGAAATTAAAATCATTAAATTTTTTTATAGAAATTATTAAAATTAAAAAACTAACCAATCTTTCATTATAAAGAATATATTTTTATAAGGGTATATTTGTAAAAATGACACATTTCCTTTCCTTTCTCTCCTATTCAAGAACATAAAAACTATTTTCTTTCATTTCCTTTCCTTCCTTTTCCTTTCATTTCGAGAACACAAATGAAAAACCTATTTTCCTTTCATTTCTTTTCCATCCATTTCTTTTCTTTTCTTTTCTGTCTAGATTAGAGAACATAACGTAAGGAATTAGAGGTAAATAAACTTTATGAACGATTTCATTCTGCATTGATATGAAGTTGTAAATCGATTTCAATCAGAAAATGATAACATTAGGGTTCTTGTGGTCCATTGATGAGGAAAAGAAGCGATTGAAGTACTCGTTTCGAGGCTTCAAAAACACTACGAATAACCCGATATTGTTGGACCATGAAGACGAAGAAGTTAATGAAACCAAAAAGAATTAACATCATCAAATCAAGTAGTAGGCAAGTATAAGAGCATCAACAGAAGGCAACGATGGGAAAAAGGTAAAGAATGAACAAATTCAGACTTTTAACCTCTGATTATTTATTTGATGAAAACATATGTTTCATAAATAGATAATCTTCTATAACAAAGAAAAATTATCATCTATTTCAGATTAGATAATATAATGTATACCAAGTGTTTGATGAATGCTTGACTGTCTTTAAGTCTACCTTTTATAAACATTGAAACCGTTTCATCTACTTGGTGTTAAATAGTTTAGGGGACTACATGTTCATGAAATATGTTTCACCAACATGTTCATGAAATATGTTTCATGAACATGTTACATGAAACTTTCAGCAACTTGTTTTTATCGAATCTGTTTCATGAAACTTTTGTATTGTACAATTGATGAAGCACTGTTTCATGAACATGATGTTGAATATGAATATAGTTGCGTTTGGGAACATAATGAATGATGCATATCAGGTGTTTGATGATATGTTGATTTAGTTATGGGTTTATTAATAAAGAGTATGATGAAACTCCGGTCATTGCATTGTCCATATTTTGTTGAAACCCATAAGTGTACAAGTGGGAATTGAATGCATAAGTGAAATTGGGCTCATGATTGAAATTGTTTAAACATATAAAGTTGGGTGTTAGGGTTAAATTATGTTGAATAGAAGTTTGGGATGCAAAATGTAATTTACTTAATGTTATTTTGTTATTGGGCCCTAAGCCTTTGTGCGTGTTATATATATGGTTTACTTAACCTAGAATTTAGGTTAATGATCATTAATAGGTTTACATAGCCATATCAGAAATTCTCTCCGTAAACCTTAAACCATTGTTTGATAAATCTAATCATATGACGAGTAGTTGTGATTAAATCTCTATTGTTTATTGATTATTATATGTGATTACACTGTTTCTGGGATCTAAATTGGTATCAGAGCAAAGAGACAATATTTTTGATCTAAAAGGTTTGTCTAAAAACCCTTCTGCTTATCGATTTTATGCTTAATCGACTTAGTCGATTTTTTGGCTTCTTTGGATCGTGTTCTTCATAATCGATTTCTTGTTTTTTTTTTGGGAAGGAGTATCCCAGACCACAAGGGTGTGGCGTGGTGGTAAGAGCCTGTGTTCATTGAATTGAATTTAAGTTTGTGTTTTGTTTGGGTTTGATAAGCAGAATCTGTGTTCAATTTTTGGTTTTAAAAAGTGTTTTTGTGTGGATTTCTGATTAATCGCCGCCTAAGAATTAACCCAGAACGTTTGGTTCAATCGGTTACTATGTTCATTAGGTTGTGTTTGTTAGGGGTTAGTCTATTAAATCAAATCTGATTCATTGATGATAAACAAAATATGTGATTAATTCCTGCTTTGAAAAGTTGTTCTTTATCGAATTTGGAGTTATCGTGATTTTATCGAAGAAGGAAGAACCCAGATTTTTTCCATGTTTCGGGACTGCTATTAGGTCCCGGTACCGATTAGTTCTTTCTCCCGGTACTTGGGTTTCCCCGAGTTCTAGCAGCTCCCGGGTTCTTGCATCTCCCAGGTTCTTACAACTCCCGGGTTCTTGCGTCTCCCGATCCCTGCGTCTCCCGGGTCCTTGCGTCCTAACAGCTTAAAACTTGGTCCTTTTTCGTCGGTTTAAGACTATCTTTTTCGGATCAAATACATTGTCTCACAATCTCAACAGTGCATAAAAGATGAATTCTAGAGACGCGCTAGCTATTGGTTCAGATGTCAAACCTCCAGTGCTCTATCGGGGAGAATACCCATAATAGCACGATTGATTCATGAATTTCATCGAAGCAAAACCCGGATATGATGAAATACTTTTGTGTCTGAATGAGGGGCCATAAACCTGGACGATGAAAGTCCTGCCTGGAGACGAAAACGAAGATCGACAAGACCGTCGACTCCCAAAAACCATCGATGAGTTTACTGGTCCAGAAAAGAAACGGCATGATGCGGAAAAGCATGCGAAGACCTACATTCTCCAAAGTTTGCCTAACGACATATACACAAGCATCGACAGCTACAAGGCAACTGCGAAAGGAATGTGGGACCAAATTGAAAAAATGATGATGGGCAGCCGAATAAGCACTCAGCTGAAGATCACTAGATGCATTTCCCGATATGACAACTTCAAGGCGAGAAAAGGAGAGACGCTCACGGAAACATACGAACGGTTCAACCAACTTCTGAACGGTCTGCATAAAAACAACATCAGGAAGTCCAACACCGAGAACAACATCAAGTTCATGAACAACCTCTAGCCGGAATGGAAGACGTTTGTCTCTCATATCCGTCACCATCATACTCTGTAGAAGGTTCCCATGCACGAACTGTTTGAAATGCTTCTATAGGACGAAGATGAAGTTCTCGAACTGATGGGAAGCCAAAAGACAGACGAAAAGCTGGCCCTTAGCACTCGTCTCAGACAAAAGAGATCGATCTTTCAGTCGCAACCCTGAAAAGGAAGCAATGAAAAGTGATTCTGAACCAGAAGACACTGACAGTGATTCAGATCCAGAATATACTCAGATTAAGGAAGCTGTGATGTTTTTGTCTCAAGCCTTTCAGAAAAAGAAGTTCTTCAAAAAGCCATCATCAAACAATCAGAGGTACTCCACTACTCCTCACAAGCGACATGATCACAAGGAGAAGTATGAAGGTAAGAGACGATTCGATGAAGGAAGGAAGGTCGAGAAGAAGCATGATGAGAAAGCCAAGGATGGGCCGATCAAATGTTATAACTGTGGTCGTTTGGAACACTTTGCCAAAGAATGCCGCAAGGTAGTCGTTCGTAACTCCGAATACTACAAGGCAAAGATGTTGTTAGCCAAACAAAAGGAAGTTGGTAAGGCTCTCATGGCGGAATATGACCATTAGCTTAACCTGTCTGATGAAGATGAAGATGATGCAGAAGCTCACATGTGTTTCATGGGTAAGCACTCGACACAGCCTAATACAGACGACGATGATCGCGATTCCACCTGTCAGGTATGTGCTCCCATCCATAAAACTTTAATTGATTAGATGCAAATCACTGTGAAAAAGTTATACTCTACAAGCAAACCCTAAGAGAAAAACCTCATCTCATCTCCACTTTGGAAACTCGTGTGTCATCACAGTTTGAAAGACTTGAAAAACAAAATATAAAACATGCTGGAAACTTGTGCAAAATTTCAAATCTAAAGGAAGAGTGTGAGAGTTTTTCAAAGGAATCTAAAGAGTTAAAGATCAAAGTTTCTGGGATCTACAATTAGTATCAGAGATAGATCAGAAGGTCCGAGACAACGCAACAAAACGACGGAACTTTATTCATTTTATGAGGTTTCTTCAGATTCTTATCTGGAACTACATGGAGCTTCATCCCACGATTGATCGCCGACCCTCACATCCGGTATGTCTTCACAATCCCACTCACCGACTTCAGACTAGAGCCGAAATCGCCAACATTCAGCGAATTCCTGATGGCTTGCTAGCCTATGCCAGTTCAACGGCACAGAGTGTGATAGAGTATAGGCGCATACACAACATAGCTGATCCTATGGTCCATCCAGCACCGGAAGGACCTCACCAGGGAGCAAGACCTGAGTGGCATGAGGATCCACGCATGAGAGGTGGGAGAGTCCGGAGAGCTGGGGATCCCGGACAGGGCGTGATGAGAGAAAATTTGGTGAGGGGAAATGACGCGGGCGGTGCCGTTAGACAAAGCGAGGCTAATTCTTCACGCCGACCGCCTACACCTACACAGGCAGACCCTCAGATTTCGGAAGTGGACACCACACTCCTCGAGGTCCCAGTCATCGAGGATTCACAAGCGACCGAAACCGTCGCTACCCACTCCTCATCTGATACTGCGACTGAGATTGACCATGTCCAATCCTCCTCCCACATCAAATCTGATGTTGCTGATCTATCAGCCTCCCAAAATGAATTTGAACCCAAGTCACCGGAATCAAATGACGAGTCATCTGACTTTGATACGGACGATGACCAATCCTCATCGAGAGACATAAGGAGAGCGGAGGAAGATTTAGTTGAAAATGAAAGAATTCACAGAGAGATGGAAATAAAGAAAAAATATGAGCTTGAGAATTTACGAGCGATAAGGCAACCATCTCAGGTTGACCTTCCCCAGCCTAATATCAGCCAGGTAGCCACTGTCTCATGTGTTGGGACATGGTATAGAAGAAGCCGTTGTGGACCTAGCGACACAAATGCACCCCCCCATAGCCACTATGACATCTCTCAACGGATGTCAGTTTCACTTTCTCACGGAGATGTAGCACATATTCTACCAGTCTCTCACTTGGAGAGTTCCGATATTGAAACAAGAGGACAGTTGCCCCAATCCTCGACTTCATTCCGTGCACAACGTCTAGAGCCACTCGATGACATTCTTTCTTTGGATAGGACACACGTACATACTTCGGCTACTGCTGGACGTCTTAGTGACCCAGCCGGAACACCCATAGTAACTCTACCTATTGGTGGATTACGAGGATTGGGTGGAAGTCCTACCACAGTTAACCTCATGCCAATTATGAACGTAGGCGGTACGACTTCAACAGTCGTTACCACAACTGGAAGCGTAAGTGGCCCAGGTGTTACCTTTCCCGAGTTTGTCTTAAGGGATTTTCTGGACGGCGCCCTAAAGGCTGTCCAATCTTACATGAGGGCTGAAATGCAAGAACAGGTGGATGCATTGAAACGAATGATGAAAGGCAAAGCTCTGATGATTGATCCTGAAACTCCATTTCCACCTCCACCTACCGACTACTCCGTCGATGATCTCAAGTCCATGCTTCTAGCCAAATTATTATCCCAATCCCAAACTGAGCCATCCCAAGATGCCGATCTCATATCCCTACTTCATTCCCAAGTATCACCATCGACACCTCCAGCCCCACCCACTATATCACTAGAAGCTTTCCAGAACCTAACCGCCACTCTTCAATCTGTGCAACAATCTCTAGCTACACTTATTGATAGGGTTACATCCTTGGAGACGACCTGCAAAGGTCAAGCAGACGGACTTAAGCACAAACATGATGACCAGGATGATCCTGATCACCATGAGGGGGAGAAGCACCAACGCACATCCGAGCCCCAATCAGCACAGACAGTGGTTGTGGTTGAGGAACAGACAGACATGGTTACAGATGTGCAGAAAGAAAGAGCGGATCAGTCTCAGGATCAGGGTATGGAATGATATTATGTACGAAGCTAATCCAACGATTGAAAAGCCCGAGTATTGTGACAGAAGTTCATCTGATGATTCAAACAATTGGGCTATCATTGTTGATCCATTCGCAGAGATTGATCCATCAGCTGAACCAATAAACACAGAAAAGGCAATAGTTGTGTGTCAAGCTGAAATTGATGAATTGTGTACTTTCGAGGATGAAGAGTACATGCAAAGAGAAGACTACAACAAGTTGTATGAGCTCGTGGTTTAAAATCATCAGTCTGCCGAACATTCATCTGCCAGTGCTTACATATTCGACAGATCACCCAGTTCAAACTCAAACAGATCATCCCATCCGATTTCCTCCAGGTACTCTAGTTCGCAAAACAGTTAATACTCAACCTGATCCTCCTCTGAAATGGGAAAGAGTAATGATCTTTGTTCCATTCCTTGAAGAATCAGAATAAAAGATCTTCACCCGAAAATTAGTTAACTATGATCAGGTTGCCTTGCATGGTATTCAGTCGATGACGGATATAAATAAGCAACGAGAGTATATCTATATGCACAAAAATAATAGAAAATCGAACAGTCCGGTGAGAACAAAACACAAAATCAGATCCGTCGATCAGATTTTTTCATGCCGTTGTTTGAGCATTTGGTATTCGCATTTCGTTGTGACTAGAGAAGATGGCAACAAATGGGAGTTCTCTGAAATTGATTTTCCAAATCTCAAACTGCCAGATCTTCTATTTCTGCTTCGAGACTTGAAGACCAGAACTGTTCGACTAGGAGATATCATTGATGCACTAGAAGCTCTTAAGCGATATATGAAGTGTGCTGTGAAGCTTGCATCTATTGAAGACTTCTAGATCGGTCTAGAAAGCAATCAAGCAAAGATAAATATGCTCAAGCCCGATCAAAGTCTTCTGTCCAAAGTTCAGAATGTACCTTCCTATAAAGTGATAAATTGTCCAGAATTCGACATGTCTTACACAAATGGTAAATGTGAACTACGTTTCCTTCGATTCAGTCAGATTGCCCGATTCTGTGACGGTACATTGCTTTTGCATCGAAACAAGTTGAGACGCTTCATTGATCAAGACGACAAAGGAGTCCAGTCTTTGGATCTGAATTACAGAATGCCTTGTTCTCAAAGCTTTGGGAGAGATTGAAGAAAGGCTTGAGTACCGAGCTTCGCTGAGAACCTGCGAGATCAGCCTTGGTCTCAGAAATCGATATGTTCCGAACTGGCGGGATTTTGAACTTTTATTCAAAGGGGGAGATTGTTAGGGTTAAATTATGTTGGATAGAAGTTGGGGGTGCAAAATGTAATTTACTTAATGTTATTTTGTTATTTGGCTTTTGGGCCCTAAGCCTTTGTGCATGTTATATATATAGTTTACTTAACCTAGAATTTAGGTTAATTGTCATTAATAGGTCTACATGACCGTATCGGAAATTCTCTCTATAAACCTTAAACCCTTGTTTGATAAATCTAATCATATGACCAACAGTTGTGATTGAATATCTATTGTTTATTGATTATTATCTATGATTGCACTGTTTCTGGGATCTATATTGGGTTTACTTATGATATTTTTCGTTTAAACATATGAAGTTGGGTTCACTCCTGTCTTTCAATTCCCAAGAATTTGGACTAATCGATGAAATTTGGTTTATGGGACTAATTAAATGGTGTTCACTTATGAAAATGTGTTCACCTGTTTTAGCATATGATAGTGATGGGTCTAATTAAATGGTGTTCACCTGTTAAACTGAAATTGTGTTCACCTGTTTAAGTATATGAATTTTGTTATGGGTTTATCAATAACAAGTATGATGAAGTTTCAATCATTGTGTTGTCCATAGTTGAATAAAATCCATAAGTGTACATTTGAGAATTGAATGCATAAGTGATATATGTTTCATCAATGTCAACTCTATAAGTACTAGTGAAATTGGGATTTTGAAAGCAATTTTGTTATTTTGATTGATTAGTACATAGTTGTTTTCACTTACCAACCATGGTTTTTCTTATGTACATTTGGTGGGTAACTGAAATTGTGTTCACTTGATCCATTAGTACAAACTTGGGTTCATGATTGACATTGTAGAATGAATATGAAACTGTTTAAGCATTTGGTACTGATGGGTCTAATGAAATTGTATTCACTTGTTAAATTGAAATCGTGTTCACCAGTTTAAGGATATGATATTTTTTCAAGTATGAGAATGAATGTTGTTTTTAGAATCACATAAATTGTGACCTAAATGGTTGATTAACCATGTCATTTAGGTTCAGGTTACGAATATCATTTAGGTGGTGTTTGTTTTTTAAGAGGTCTAAAGTCTTATTTCACTTCTAATTAATAAGAGATGACACTGAAGTCTGAAATCTGAATCAATAAGACTGTATGTTTTTGTAACGTCTGGACGTGTCTTGAGAGAATGGAGAGCATATGAACTGAGGCGAGAATAAGAGGTTTTAAAAAGAGTTAGGTCACTACTTATTTCAGATCCATTTAAGAGTTAAGAGGTTCTGAAAACTGGAAAAAAACAAACAGTCTAAATGTAAAAAGGTCTGACCGATTCAGACTTAAGAGTCATTAAAAATAGGGGTGTACAAAAAGTCAACCGATCCAATTAAACCAACCAATCCAATTACAACCGACCGACCATAATCGAATATCCAATTGTTGGATTGGATCAGATCAAAATTTTCAACATCCAATTTGGATCGGTCGGTTCTTGGATGGCAGTCCAGGATCCAATAAAACCGAACCGATCTAATCCAATGGTCATCCAATTACCCATTCAATTATCATCCAACTACCATCCGATTAACATATATATATAATTATTGACACCTTACGATATTGTTTTCTAGTTGATATTTATATGTAGTGTTTTTTCAATAAATTAAGTAAATATATAGATAATTGGTTGAAATGGTGGATTAATTGGTCGAGAATTGGCTCAAAATATTGGACGAAACCAATTTGGTCCATTGGATAACCAATAATAATATCCAATGGATGGAACCGATCCGATTCAATCATCCATTGGATTTGATTGGATCGGATGTCCAATGTTAATTGGATTGGATCGGATAACAAAATCCAACACTCAATGGATGATTGGATCGGATCGGATCCACCTAAATCCATTAGATTCCAACTGATGAACACCCCTAATTAAAAGGTTTTTTTTAAAAACAAACAGCCCCTTACTCTAACCAAAAGAGCTGATTAACCATGTGTATTCTGAAAGTATTTTCACCTTTGTTGAAATGTGTTAACCCTTCAATCTGGTTCTAATGAGATAGTTCAAATGTCTTCAAATGTTTTAACATATGAATCTGTGTTAAAGTAAAAAAAGCAAAATACTTCCCATGTGAACAACAATTTGGTTTACAGACATACCAAACATAATAGAGGAAGATCAATAATATCCAATATATTTTAAAGACATAAAAAATTTATAGACCTTATTTTCATTTACAGTCTCGTTCCTAACATTTTATAGGCCCTGGGCGACAATTGAAAATGGGCCCTCGATAAGTACGATAAAAAAATTCAATATGTTGTTTTTTATCATTAGATTAACATCGAATTTAGAAAATACTAATAATTCACATAAAACCGTTTTTCCGAGTATTCCTAGACGTAAAATCAATCAAAAATTTATTTCTAAATTAATATAATTTACCATATCATTTTTATATAGCATTGTAATTTTGTTTCACCGTCAAACACATCATATGATATAACTTTAATATATATATATATATATATATATATATATATATATCATTAGGTTGCGGCTATTCCAAAAATAGAAGGAGAGTTTCGTAATTTTTACAAAACACACGGGACGAGTTCATATATGAACCTGTATGATTCACAAGTTCATATGTGAACCAGTGTAATTCACATATGAACTTAGGGGTGTTCATCGGTTGACATCCAATGGATGTGAGGGAAACCGAACCGATCCAAGCATCCATTGAATGTTGGATTTTCCCAATCGAACCGATCCAATCATCCATTGGATGTTGGATTTTTCCAATCCAATGGATGATTGGATTGGTTCGGTTCCATCCATTGGATGTTTCTTATTGGATATCCATTGGATCGGATTGGATCCATCCGACATCCAATGGATAATCAGATCGGATCCATCCAACGTGATAATTTAATGCAAATTTCTAATTAATTACTTTTAGTATGTGTTAAAACCAACATAACTGAGACTAAGAATTCAAAAACCAACACAAAACAAATTTAGATTTAAGCAAATTGCAAAAAAAGTAATTGGATGATAGTTGGATGGAAAACTGGATGGTAATTGGATGGTTACTTGGATGAGTAATTGGATGTTGGTTGGTTCGGTTCGGTCGGCTCTGGACTGCCATCTAAGAACCGACCGATCCAAATGGGATGTTGAGATTTTCAATCCGATCCGATCCAATTACAATTGGATATCCAATTATGGTCGGTCGGTTCCTATTGGATCGGTTGAATTTCTGCACACCCCTATATGAACTCTTTTGACTGATTCATATATGAACTCTTTTGACTGATTCATATATGAACTTTTGTTATTCATATACGAACTAATTAACTGATTCACATATGAACTAATTAACTGTAGGTTCATATGTGAATCAGTTGAACTAGTTAACAGATTCATATGAACCTTTGTGATTCAAATATGAACTAATTAATTGATTCTCATATGAACTAATTAACTGATTCACATATGAACGTATAAAATCATACAGGTTCATATATGAACTCGTCCGGAGTATTTTACGAAACTACCCTTCTATCTTTTATGGACCACGCAAGGAATTATCTGGTGCTTCACGGTCAAAGTCAGATGAATGGCTAGGATTAATTCTATATTTCTCATACATTTACCATTTCTCAAATGAACCTCTCCCATATATATATATATATAGAGAGAGAGAGAGAGAGAGGAAAGATCATGCGAGAAGTTAAACATTTTGTGAGAAGACGAGAAGTGTGATATCATATATGATTACATGGCTTGTGGGTGTGCTTAATCATATATGATTAAACATCTATGTATTTCCGATATAATATGTGTTTAATCATATATAATTAAACTTGTGTATCATATATGATTAAACACTTCTAGCCTTCTCGCAAAATGTTTAACTTCTCGTTTGAACCTGCCCCTATATATATATATATATATATATATATATATATATATATATATATATATATATATATATATATATAGGGGCCTAATCAAATGAGACCCTATTAGATTGTGGTAACTGTGAGATCAAATCTCAACCATCCATTTATATGTTTTTTTAAATTAATAATGAAGGATATTTTAGTCATTTACTAAATTACTTAACATTAAAATCAAAATTGTAACAGAAAGATATCAATCAATGTTAAATTAAATATTTTGTTTCCTTCATTATCTCAACCAACTAATTAGGAGATATTCTGATTTTGATAATTTGATTTGGTTTTAAACATGGTATCGACTGCATCATCCCTTCCACTGTGACATTGTTTTTTTTACAGTATCCTGCTATTCGATTTCTTCTTTATTCTTCTCGTTTCATCCATTCCGTCGTTGACAGTGTTTTTTTTTATATTAGCCTGCAACACTGTGTCTTCTTTATTCATCTCGTTTCATCCCTTCCATGTTTGTCATTGTTTTTTTTTTTTACATTAGCCTGTAATTTTATTTATTCTTTATTAATCTCGTTCTATTTCATTCAATGGATAATGAAAATTCTATAGATTCCGATCGATCTTGGTCCGTTAGTCCCAATGAATTGGAATACAACAAGGTGAAAACAATGGGTGCTATCTCCCGTATTCCAACAAGGTGAACGATGAAACTACAGGTGATATGATATGTGTAGAAAATAGATGTATCACAGAGTCACACATTGTGATACATTGTGAAACTTATGGGATACTGCAGTTGTGTTGCAAATATGATTTGTGATAGTCTGTGGTACACCAGGTTATACATGGTGATATGTTACAACTAAAACAATTCCATTGGATGATGTTTTTTGAATTTGTATTCATAATGTAATCAAAACAATTTCATGATACCCAAATAGGTAGACGTGATACAATATGTAACACACAAACTTACCTCCTTCGTTATTGTCCTCCATATCAAAGTACCCAAATAGGTAGACGTGATACAATATGTAATCAAAGTACCCAAATAGGTAGACGTGATACACAATGTAATCAAAACAATTTCGTGATACAATATGTAACACACAAAATAATGACAAATTATCCCTTCCTAAGTTATCGCTTGTCGCCTAAATCAGATAAAGACAAATTGTAATGTTATTTGACAAATTTACCCTTTTTTCTTATTTAGTGGCATAAAATCATTTTTTAAATATTATTTTATATTAGGTATTTTAGACCATTGATTAATTAAATGGATGGATGAGATTGGATCTCACAGTTACCACGAAATACTAGGGTCTCCCATGAAAGACCCCCTATATATATACATATATATATATACACACATATTGACATCATTTTGAGACACAATTTTGACTATTTGGAGTAACACTTTATGTAAATCAATGTAAATCAGTTGACTTTCCATGTCACCTCATGTTAATGTTTTTATCACCATTTTAAAATTTAATTTAGGGTTAACCAACTTTTTTTTATTAAACATCAATCTTGGAATTTAAAGTCTGTGTTCGTAATAGTTTGAGATTTTATTCTTGTTTTAGATATATGAGTCAATATTGTATGAAAAACTAGGGTAATTTTGCATTTCTAAATATAGATATAAGTTGGATCGTCTCATTTTATTGGTAAAAAATTTTCAAAATGTATGAGTTTTTCAAGTTAATAACAAAAAATATACTATAAAAATAGAATTCTTGCGGATGTAGCGTGTAAAAGGTGGGGGGATGAGCTCCCATTAAAAAAAGATTTTTACCTAGGTTAAAAATTAATTTTCTAACTTTTTAGCATAGTTCATTCCAGTAATTTTTCGTGTTTGCCCCCATCAACCTAAAAACCAAAAAAGTCTCTCGAAATCAACAAAAAAAAACAAAAAAAATCTCTCGAAATCAACCAAAGAAAATTTAAAAATCCTTGACACATCGGCTGATCTTGCAGATCTTTAATCTACCTTAAAGATGTCCTCACTAGGCAAAAATCGTGGATTTGCCACTGTGCTAATAGAATAATGGAATAATCAAAAGAGTTAGTAAAAGAAGAATTATGGAAAATATATCAAGGTTGTTTGGACAAAGTGGTTTTATATTTTAGTATTGGATAAAAAAACTTATAGAACAATAAGAAAATAAGCAATACTATAAAATGAACGATCACTGAACTTTTTACATATTTTATTATCCAATATAATTAACTAATACATGTTTGGGCCCTTAATATAATGTTAAATTCGTTTTGATGACGTATTAGATACTTAAAAATTTGTGTCTTTTTTATTTACTAATTTGTTTTAACTACTACTATATATACTATATAATATATATTTAAAAATTGGGCCCTTATTTCTTGTGGGCCTTGAGCGTATGCCCGGCCCGCCTCCCCCAGGCACGACCCTGTTCATTTAGAAGAAACCGCTCTTACATAGTTAGATACATTATAGATAGGTTGTAAATGAACTGAACGTTCATCCAACATTCAGCGGAAAGTTCGTTTATTTAATAAATGAATGAACATGAACACTTTTTTTGTTCGTTTAATTAAATGAACGAACATGAACAATAGTCTCACTCGTTCATTTATGTTCGTTTATATTCGTTTACGTTTACGTTTATATATATATAAATATATTTATATATTATGACATTAATATGTTCATTTACGTTCGTGTACCATTCGTTTAATTTGGTAATTGGTTAAGTTAAACGAACGGACCTGAATAAGCCTCCGTTCGTTGACGATAAAGCTCGATGTTCGTTTTCAAAAACATATCTCTCACATAAAGAAACGATATTGTCGATTTCTGTAAACCATAATATTCAACTATATTTCCACAATGAAGAAGAAAGCATATGCCCAATAATTGCCAAAAAAACGGTTGCAAGTTTAGGAAACAGAGATATCAATCCCAAAAAAGTTGCATAATTATCAAAAACAAGAAAAAAAAATAATCTATACCATCTAATACTATATTATAAATCACGGATAAAAAACTCTTAAATACGAATTATTAGGCACAATGTACCATCATTTTATGCAAGATTTTAAAAATCTCTTAATTTACAAGTATCAAAGCACAGGATACATATTCCTATTGCAGACTTCTAACACCCACCAATTTGGTATGTGCAGGACCTTCTTTTTATGCAGACATTTCCATGTATCACTATTAATTAATATATTATATTACTATAAATTTGTTTAAATTATATTATTAAATATGTAATTGGTTATTTTTTCTAGATGTCATTAAAATATATAAGATAATCATTGAATTCTAACAAAATACTTAATTTTTTATATAAAAAAATTATATTATTAAGCCTAAATTAAACAAATTTATAAAAAAACATTATCACTATCTCAAAACCATCCAAAATCGTACTGTAAATCGACAAAAAAATAAAATGAAACATTAAAATCGTGATGTATCTCGCAGCATTGCGCGAGTACGTTTCTAGTATCATAAAACATCTATAAAAAAAACTCTTAAAAACAATTGTTAAAGTTTAATATATCGCTATTTAATGCTAATTATTTAAAATCTCTTAAAAACAACCATTAAAGTTTTATGTTTTATATATTTAATACTATTTATTAACTTTCAATCCTTAACTCTAACAACTTCAACTCCCTAAAATAACTCTCCACTTCAACTACCCTAAAACAGGATAAACATCTCAATTTAAATATATAAGATAATCATTGAATTCTAAGAAAATATTTTATTTTTTTTATATAAAAAGTGTTATATTATTAAGCCTAAATAAAACAAATTTATAAAACATCATTATCACTCTCTCAAAGTCATCTAAAATCGTACTGTGAATCAAACAAAAACAAAATATAAAATGAAATATTAAAATCGTGATGTATCTCGTCGAATTGAGCGAGTACGCTTCTAGTTATCTTAAAAATATATACCGAATTTACCCTTTATTATTTTAGAAAATAGAAAAAAAAAAAGAATGGCAATGGAGGGCCGAGATTAGATTGCGTAGGTAAAAATGTGTTTATGTTCATTTATTTATTAAATAAACGAACGCAAATGAACTTCCCGGCGAAAGGTTCAGGAACAGTTTACTAAACGTTCGCTTCATTTACAGCTTTATGTATATATATATATATATATATATATATGTGTGTGTGTGTTTTAAATTTGTTTTTGAAATTTACGTTTTATCAATTAATAATCACAGTTAAATTATTAAATATTTATTTTCACCCGTAAACATTTTGTTTTTATATATGTTCCTAATAAAAATATCAAAAACATATATATAATAACCAAATATCTTTTATCAAAATAAATGTATTAATATTATTAAAACATGTTGCGTACAACTTTTACTAGAAATAACAAAGAAAGAAGTGGTCCGCAGAAATAATTAAAAATATAAAACCAAAATATACTGTGACAACATTGTATTTTCGTCATAATATTAATTAAATTGTAGTTTTTTTTTAAAGCACAATAATCTTAAAAACTAGACATTCAATTTATTTTCGGATGACTAACTTTCCTTCTTCCTACTTTTTAGTATAAAGGACTAGAACTCATAAGAAGTTCACATCCATTTAAATATCAGTACTAAATGAATTTTTACGATCGATCCAATTAGTAATAGAAGAGCAATCACTTTTAAATTTGTCATTTTTATACCTTTTGAAGTGTATATATCTATTACACTGAAGAAGAAAAAGAATTTTTTTTTGAAACGGTAACTAGGAATTAAACCGAAGAAGAAAAAGATTTAAATTTGTTTACGTGACATATCTGTAGAAGATTGGGTTCGGCCCCAGGTTCTTAGGCTCATGTTCCGCCACTGTCGGTTACCCTATATATATTTCAAGAAGTACAAATATGGTATCTAACAAATCAAAATATTCATTGAGAATGCTAAATCAAACTTTTACTACTAATTTTAAAGGGTGAATTATAAAATGTAAGGAATGTTAAAAATAACAAATATCATAAAACGAACTGAGATTTTCAATGTACCCAATGCCATTTCTTATTCGGCATATATCATTGGTACATGTGAACACATTGTACGAGCCTTTGTATGTGTCATAGATGATGATTTGGTTGTTGAATCTACTCCTCGCAATAATTCTTCCGTCTTCCAAAATACAAAGATTGTGGAGCGGGTTGAAGTTACCTTCCAAACATAATGTGAATGAATATGTTTTCGACCATGAGTCGTTGTTGACATCTTGTTCCCACACATCGAAGAATCCGTTATGCCTATTCTCGACTATGCAAAGGTGTCCATGTAGCGTACCCAAAACATACGATGGGTAATAACCTTGACAGGGTATATGCATCCTCGAAACTACCATCTCCTTAACATCGAGAGCCACAATAACCTTTTCAAACCCATACACACAAATCCAATGCAAAAATCCATTTAGAAACACACCGACATCGTCCAGAAACTCAACGTCATGAAAGGTGTCATTTAACGTGGTCCATGAACCCGTTTTAAGGCTGAAGACATCACAATTATACCGATAAACGTAGCAGTCACAGTATTTACTCCCAAGAATAATCTTTAAGTCATCGGGCCGGGTTTGCCCATAGCCAAATCCAAACACATAGCCGAAGTGGTTACATCGCTTAGGTGGATCAGGAAGTTTCTTGGACGCACGTGTGGACGGATTGTATAGAATTAGAATCATTTCACTGCAAAACTTTCTGAGGGACAAAAGGACTACCCCATTGAATGTTCCAACAACAATGATGTTGTACGATTTGTCTTTCGGGTATTCAAAAGGAGATGGAAGCGTGCCGACCATCGAATGATCAGTCTTGTCATCTAAAACATGAAGATGTGAGCTAAATAGAAGGATCATTGGACGTGATCTGGACTTGATAAAGTAGGGATCTAAAATCAAACTATTCCAATGCGTCGATACACATCTGAACCGAATTACGGACTTTGCAGGAAGTCGAGAAAGTATGTTGTGAAGAAGGTGATCCGGTATTTGGAATTGGGGGCTCATCATCTGCATTATTTCAAAACACAAACGTAAGAATGATAGATCGAGACAATTAAAAACAATTTAGTACCTTTCTTCGTTTTGGTTTAATGTTTCCGTCCGAAGTTTTCCTGTCATCGTTGTAGTGTGCCATCAGACCCAGAAACTTCTTTAAAACCATACCTCTGGCTACCAAAACAAATTAAACATAATTTAAAAGAAAAAAAAATCAACAATCATTAAACCCTAGAAAAGATATGATTCAGTTTTGGAAAGATGATAATTACCCTGTAAAATCAAATCTGATAGAATATTTTAAAATCATACTCCATTAAAATAGGGATTCATTATTATCTATCTAGTAATTAATTAAAAGTAAAAACAACTATATATATATATATATATATATATATATATACACGTTTTGACAAAATTACCCTTCCATGGCATTAAAAAAAAATACTACTAAACAAGATCAAAGATTGATATCAAGGTTGCATAGGTTGACACCTTTAAAATATCACTCTCCTTATATGCCAAGTTCGATTAGAGATTAAGATGAAAATTTATTTTAGTTAATCCTAAGGGCATTTTTGAAACTATGTAATTGAAATTTATTTTAATTATTTTTGAATAAAATCACGGTGCATGAAATCAGGGAGTTATTTTTGGGAGTTATTTTTTTAAGTTTGCAACTATCTTTTTTAAATTTGATTTCATTTTGATTTAAGATTCATAGTTTTTTGGTTTGTAATCTGTAAAGATTTTTGATTCATGATGGAGCGTACAGAAAAAGAAAAGAAACCTTTAATCGAACGAGTTTTCGACAGTGGCATTACATTCGGTTCATTTTCTGGGTTTATGAATGATGATTGTACTACTGTTCATGAAGCCGTCAATGAAGTTGATGCAACAATAGGGTTGAACGGTGTCGGCTGAACCAACTGTCAAGGATGTAGTCGATAGCATGTTTGTTTTTGGTTCTTTTCCTGGGTCTATGGATGTCTATGTGGATGTTCATGAAGGGTGCGTTTCGTACGCAGACAAGATAGAACAGGACAGGAGGGGACAGAACAAAACAAGACAAAACAGCTGTTTGCTGTACTGTTGTTGTATAATTTATCAAACAATCAATGTATAGTTTAATTCATAACATTCGGGTGTCCTTTGCTTCATTATATTATAATGTATATGAAATTGCTAATAAATTAGTTAAATGAATTCTTTCTACAACCATGCACACTATACATTCAAATCTATTTCATTTAATATTTCCTTAATCCTTATACAAGCTTAAACAGTCCATGATTATGTATTCATGTTTCAACTTTCATTGTAATCAGACGACAATGCACGCATATACAGTCCGTGAAACAATGTAGAAGTGTAATTTTAAAATCATATTGTATGTTTATTCATGTGCAACCTAACCCAACTGTAAATCTGATTATTAAGTTGTGTGTTATGAATTTATTTTCGTTGTTTGACTATGCTTTTTTCAGATTTCTGTATGTAATATTAAACAGGAAGGTGACGTTTGTTTTTTAAGAGATCTGAAGTCTGAAATATTATTTTACTTCTGATTAATAAGAGATGGTGTTGAATGCTAAAATCTAAATCAACAAGACTGTATGTTTCTGTAACGTCTGATTAATAAGAACATGAAAAACTATTTTCTTTTCTTTTCTTTTCTTCTTTTTCCTTCCATCTTGAGAACACAAATGAAAAAAAATTATTTTTCTTCCCTTTCTTGTCTCTCCCTTTCTTTTTCCATCCATTTATTTTCTTTTCTTTTCTCTCCAGATTAGAGAACACAACGTAACATAACGAGTCTTTTTAGGGATTTAATTTTCAACGAATCCATCTTACCATGTTCACCCGATAGTGGGTTTTTGATGAAATTCCCAACTTGGAGACTCCCTCATCTCTTGGAGGAGCAAGAAACAATCTCTGACTACTCGATCCAGTACTGAAACTGAGTATCGAGCACTAGCGACACGACTCAAGAACTTGTGTGGTTATGCTGGCTACTCTCTGACATGAGGGCACCTCAACATTCTCCAACTCCCTTGTGGTGTGACAACAACAGTGCTCTTCAGATCGCTCACAATGACGTTTTTCACGAGCGAACGAAGCATATTGAAATTGACTGTCACTTTGTTCGTCAACATGTGACTCGTCAGACTATTCAACTTCTTCCTATTTCCACAATTGATCAACCGGATGACATTTTCACTAAAGCTCATCTACCAGAACGGTTTCGAGATCTAGTTTCCAAACTCCATCTGGCTCATTCTTCTCCCGATTAAGTTTGAGGGGGGATGTTAGTGTATATAAATGTATAAGGCCCAACCCACGCTCATGGGCCCATATAGTCTAGGTTAAGTTATTTCTTTTACATTCATATTGTATGTTTTACTTTTCTCTCAATTAATATACGAAGTCATCAAGCCTTCAGCATATTCGTTGTCTCTTTCAATCATCATCATCGCTTTCTAACATTATTGATGCACTGAAGGATGAGATATCAGTTCTGGAGGCCCAACTCAAAGCGGGTGCTCAGTCTTGACACTTTTGTAATATTGTTTGTTGTTCCTTTCTTACTTGTGTTTTTCTGCTTATTTTAGGATACTACGTTTAGTCTCCGGTATGAAAACATAAACAAAATTAATGTTACAAATTTTTTGCTCTAAAAGCCATTTTAGAATGGAGTTTAACAGGCGATGATCCTTGCATCCTGTGCAAGTGATTCGGCAATGGCAGCCCGCTTCGCTTCAGACGCGTCTGTCACGACCCGGATGACACGGTCCAAGCCGTGTACTCGGAAAACAGCGGAGAATTCTTGGTGTTTCTGTGCCGGAAAATACTGACGTAGAAAATAATATAGTGTGCAATGTACCTTTCGTAGCTAGCAGGCCACACATGGCTCACTAGCGTACGAAGCCATTGAAACCTGTAAGTATGGCATTCAAACAAAATTTCTTAAAAACATTGAAATCGAGAATATGAATCTTTGTTGATATTTATTAAACATATCCACTGTATGAATTCCAAAAGATCATTGTTTCAGCTTATGAATCAAATTTAGTTACAAATTTAAGCATGCCTTTTACATCTCATTATAAACAACTATTATAATCAAACATAAACGAACGAACACAAATGAACAAAAAACAATCACTATTACTCATCTTTTCATTCCTAAAAAATAAAATGAAAAACCGGGTAAATTTAGGAGGGAAAAATAATTCTAAAAATTTAATTTAATTAATGATTTTACATATTAATTCATAATATATATATATATATATATATATATATATATATATATATATATAGGGTTAGGTTCAGGGGAAAACCTCAAAAAAACGGAAAACTGAGGAACACCCTGGTAGCCTTCCATTTGGACTATATGCACTTGTGCATATGCACGTGTGCATGTTCAAAATTACTTGTATGCACAAGTGCATACCGTCCAGATTAAAGGCTATCAGGGTGTTCCTCAGTTTTCCGTTTTTTTGAGGTTTTCCCTTGAACCTCCCTCCCTCCCTCTCTCTCTCTCTCTCTCTCTCTCTATATATATATATATATATATATATATATATAGTGTTTGGTTCATTTGAGAAATGGTAAATATATGAGAAATAGAGAAGTAATCCTAGCCATTCATATGGTCAAGATCGGATTTGACTAGTCAAAAGTTGCGGCTATCCAAAAAATAGAAGGACAATTTCGTAAATTTTACAAAACACACGGGCTGTGTTCATATATGAACATGTATAATTCACATATGAACTATATGTTCATATATGAACCAGTGCAATTCACAACTGAACTATTTTAACTGATTCATATATGAACATTTGTGATTCATATATGAATCAGTTGAACTAACTAACAGATTCATATATGAAACTTTGTGATTCATATATGAACCTTTGTGAATCACAAAGATTCATATATGAACCTTTGTGAATCACAAAGATTCATATATGAATCAGTTGAACTAATTAACAGATTCATATATGAATCTTTGTAATTCATACAGATTCATATATAGACTCATCTCGTGTATTTTACGAAATTACCCCTCTACCTTCTATAGACCACACAAGGAATTTTCCGGTGCTTCGCGGTCAAAGCCGTAAATGTTGACCAGATGAATGACTAAGATTACTTATCTATTTCTCATATATTTACCATTTCTCAAATGAACCTCTCCCTATATATATATATATATATATATATATATATAAACGAATATAAAAGAACGAACACAAATGAACAAAAACAACCACCATTACTCATCATTTTGTTCCTAAAAAATAACATCAAAAATGAAAAACCGGGTAAACTTAGGAGGGAATAGAAAAAGGAATTCTAAAAATTTAATTCAATTAATGATTTTACACACTAGTACATGAATATATAGGGGAGATATCAAATCGAAATCACTCTAATTTTGCAAACGATGGAAACCATCGATTTCATTGGTTAAATTAATGAAATTGTTTAATGAAATTGCTTAATTTGATGAAATTGTTTCATATAATTTTTTTATTGATGAAATTGTTGCATATAGTTGTGTTTTTTATGAAAAAATGAAAAAGTTTCATCAGACTGTGAAAATATATAAAACAATTTCATCAGAATGAGAAAAATACACGAAACTCCATAAAAATTACGAATATATTAAACAATTTCATTAACAAACGAATTATATGAAACAATTTCATCATATTAAACAACTTTATGAACAAATTTCATTAATTTAACCAATGAAATCGACGGTTTCCATAGTTTTCAAAATTAAGATGATTTCCAATTGAAACTATCTATAGGGGCGTAATCAAATGAGAACTGACTATTTTGTGGTAACCATGAGATCCAACTACAACCAATCATTTTAAATAATTAATGTTGTTTCCTAAAATAAAATAAAGGGTAAATTGGTAATTTACATTTTTTTGATAACTAATTCTCACGGATACCGTTTCCTAAAAAAAGCTCTTTCTCTTCCATGTTTACCCTAAAACATCTTCTTTAACCTATGCCTCAAGATGCAGCCGCCCCTCTCTCTATCTCACAAAACGATCAATTTCACCACTTTTTCTCTAGTACCATTCCTTATCCCTCAACTCCAACCACCACAACATCCCATCACCGTTCATAAAACTTCAAGTCTTGGTACCAAAGTAGGTTTTTTTTAAAAGGAAAGAAATGGTTGGTCATGGGTTATAAAAACAAAACAGGACTGCGCTGGTATTTGGGGGAGTTCTCGGCCGAATAAAAATGCCACAGGGGCTAGAGTTCTCTGGGTCCATACGCTCCATGTTCCTTCAACTCTTCCATGGTGGTTTGGGCTTTTCAGAGTTACCAAGCTTTGGACCTGGCATTCATCTCTTCCATGGCGGAGAAGATGATGATATCATCGTTGTAGTCGGCCACCTGGTTGGAAGAGGGAAGAGGCGGTGCTGTTGGCTGTGAAGGTGGTTTAGGGGTGGTTGAGTACAGTGAGAAACCAAAATTGTGGGTTGGTCGATGCCGGAATCACCGAGGTACTCTTTTTTTTCCAGCAATTTGGTGGCTTCCATGGCCGTCGATTTGGTCCATCTTCTCCGGCGATTTGGTGGCTTTCATCTTCTCCGGCGATTTGGTGGC
This sequence comes from Arctium minus, assembly GCA_954870635.1. Lineage (NCBI taxonomy): Eukaryota > Viridiplantae > Streptophyta > Magnoliopsida > Asterales > Asteraceae > Arctium > Arctium minus. The sequence continues at coordinate 25,402,486 of OX941092.1, forward strand.
TTCCATCTTCTCCAAGGATTTGGTCCTTGCCGGCGAGATGAAGATAGATGGTATATTCAGGCGATACCCATGAGAGGTTATGATTTGAACATCTCTCGTATCCATCTCTCGGTGGTATCATAGGTTGTATCACAGTACAATTGGTATCACAATGATATCACAGTTTAAATGAACGAACGTAAATAAACGAGACAATTGTTCATGTTCGTTCATTTAACTAAAACAATAAAAAAAAATATGTTCATATTCGTTCATTTATTAAATAAATGGACATAAACGAAATTCCCACCAACGAAAAGTCATGTTGGGACGTGGGAGGAGGAGGGGGTAAGATTGTTTTTTACTTATCTATAAAAAGCTTTAATAATAGGAACGGAAATCGTACTTTAAAAATAATTTGTTTAGAAACAGTAACCGATTAATCAAATCTCCAAGATCGAACTTGAAGAAATATGTAATATTCAAGAACTTCAGAAAACAAAGAATGTAGAATGTAATACGTTGAAATGGCAGAGTGAAAAATAGTTCAGAAAGTAGCAAAATATACAAGACACTGTAATTTAGATGAGATTAGTTAATTGGAATGAAGAGAATGTATGTAATATTCAAGAAACACGAAAGTTGAATGTAAAACCTGGAAATGATGGAGGTGGCAGACTCGGAAATCGGTCAGAATGTAGCAAAAGACACTGTAATTTAGATTAGATGAGATTAATTAATTAATTGGAACGAAGAAATTTTACGTAATATTCATGAAATTCAAAAAACAAAGAATGTAATACCTCTTCGATGGAGGTGGAGGTGGAGGTGGCCGTTTACACAAACGCTTACCCAGTAAGCATTTACCATCCACACTCTCGCTTACCTTACCGGGTAAGATACTAGCCCATGAAAACGGCATCATATTTAACAATTTTCCCGGTAAGTGCCACCTTCACTTACCGGGTAAGACTCTCGGTCCTTGCAATGTTCATCCTGTAAGATAAGTGACTTGGCAAGCGTTTGGTAAACGATTGCTTCCAAGTAGAAATGAAACGGATGGTATTATTAAAAGAATACCTCAACGGACTGGGCAATTGCAAGTCTGGCCAATTCTATGACATCTATCCATTACCTGTGAATCCATTTGAGGGTTCTGGAGTCACGAAAATATTTAGAATAATTACTACTTAGATATGTCACAAAAGCAATAAAAATTGTTATCAAGGGTGTAATAGCTAAAAGACAAAGTAAGAAATATTAATCTTGAAAGTTTATAACTAATTACTGTCGTATAAAATGCAGGTATCAGCTGAAGTAAGGAGCCGCTTATCAAAATGTTTACCGGGTAAGAGTCACCACACTCATTAACCTTACCGAAAAAGATTTCTTCCCCATCAAAATGACATCGTATGCAACAATCTAACCTGGTATGTGCCTACTAGTAAGAGTCGTTGCCATTGGGTAAGACTCGTGTTCCTTGCCTTTCCTCTTACCGGGTAAGATTGTCAGCCCTTGCCATGTTAATTCGGTAAGGCAAGTGACCTGGCAAACACTTACCCGATAAGCATCAAGTAAACGACCCCTACCCTAAGATTGATCCCTTACCCACCAGCCCTTTGTGCTCAGAAGAAAGATTCTATAGTTTCTGTTCACATAACTAGATGTCAGGTATATATATATATATATATATATATATATATATATATAATCATACTAAAAACAATGACACCGATGCTTGATATGCAACATAACAAGAGTAAACTTGGAACCATGTTACATAAAAGTGAAAACTTGTCAAAAATAGGGTAAGAAAACCATGGTTCATTTTGCTTGCAGGAAAAGAAGTCTACCGAACAAACTACAAACAATTTTATTAAAGTTGTCTCCAATAAGACATTTACATATTGCTCATCAAAGCCAACAACAGTCTGAAAACGAAAGCAATAATACGAACGAATAACCAACCAATAAACGCATTGATTAGTATTAGAGAAATTCGGTCACACAAAAACTCTAACAATCGTCCTACCTTTAATCTATACATCAGAATCGCTATATATAGACAAGAAGACGTATTGGATTACAATTCCTATTCTATCACCAAAATACATAATTAGGAAACTTTCCATATATGAGGTTTCTTTGGATTGCACTCCAAGGCACCTTTGGGTCGGCCCGCGGCATATAGCCCATGGACGATCCAACCATTCTCCAACAATCACCCCCTGAATGGTTGAAGACGCAATTCGCACACCCCGAGCAACGATCTCATTTCACCGAACCTAACTCGCGCTAAGGCCTTCGTTAGGGGATCCGCCACTTGACTATTTCCCGCCACGTGTTCGACTTCAACTTGCTCATTTTCCACATGCTCTCGAATGAAGTGGAAACGAGTGTGAATGTGTTTGCTCCTTCCGTGAAACACCGGATTTTTAGACAACGCAATCGTCGACTTGTTGTCTATACGAATCAACACCTTTTCCTTCTTTAATCCGGTCACCTCCGCGAGTAATTTCCTTAGCCAAACTGCTTGACATGCTGCCGATGTAGCTGCCATGAATTCGGCTTCACAAGAAGATAAGGCCACGGTATCTTGTTTTTGTGAACACCACGAGATGGGGGATTTACCAAGAAAGAAAATGTGACCAGTAGTGCTCCGACCATCATCCGCGTCTACATTATGACTGTTGTCACTATAACCCAGAAGTTTCAACTTGTCACATCTCTCGTATCTAATTCCAAGCAAAATTGTACCGCGAAGGTAACGAAGAATTTGCTTGACCGCGCGCGCATGAGATTCTCTTGGACTTTGCATATAACGACTAACTACCCCGACTGAGTAAGATAAGTCCGGACGGGTGTGAAAAAGGTAGCGTAGGCACCATACTATCCTCCGATAATGAGTGGCTTCAACTTCTGGTTCATCCTTGGCTTTCGATAATTTCAGTCCCGGTTCCATTGGATATTGTGTAGCATTACATTCTTCCATGCCTACCTCTTTCAAGATTTTCATAGCATAGTTCGCTTGCTTAATTGTTACACAATCATTTTCTTGAGAAACTTCAATGCCCAAGTAATAAGTCAACAAGCCAAGATCCGACAATTCAAAATTTGAAGACATCATGCTTTTGAATTGGCTTGTTATTTCATGACAAGTTCCCGTTACGAATAAATCATCCACGTATACGACCACAATGATGTATTCACCTCTCGAAACCTTTTTATATACTGCCAATTCTTGCAAGCATCGTTTAAAGTCCATTCCTCGTAGGATGCCATCAAGTTTTATGTTCCACGCCCTTGGAGCTTGTCGTAAGCCATACAAAGCTTTTGCTAACTTGTAAACTTTTCCTTCCTCTCCCGCCTTTTCAAAACCCTCGGGTTGACTCACGTACACTTCTTCTTTCAATTCACCGTGTAAGAAGGCCGTATTCACATCTAAGTGGTAAATCTTCCATCCTTTCCCGGCCGCAAAAGCAATCAATAATCGTATTGTCTCGAGTCGAGCTACTGGCGCGAAGACTTCATCAAAATCAATGTCGTGTTCTTGTACATAGACTTTTGCTACGAGCCACGCTTTGTACCGTGAGAGTGATCCGTCTGCATGTCTTTTGATTTTATATACCCACTTTAGTCCGATTGGTTTGGCATGCTTGGGTAGAGGCACCAGCTTCCAAGTTTTGTTCTTTTCGATTGACTCGATCTCGCTTGTCATCGCCTTAAGCCATTCGGGTTTCACAATGGCTTCTTTAAAGTTCCTCGACTCCTCATCAAAGGTTAACATTAATTCGTACATGTTTAGTTCGTAGTCGTGTAAACGGGTAGGCAAAACTGAGACACGATTGGAACGACGTACCGGGTTATCAAATTCGCTATGCCCGTCGGACTCGTGATCGCTGTTCGACTCAGATTCTGTTGAGGTTGGGGCTTCTGCTGCTGGGCTTGTCGCTGACTGTGAGCTCGTTGCAGCTGGGCTTGCTGATAGAGGTTGCTGTGACGTGGCAGTGGGCTGTACATCTTCGGTTGCTGTTGGGCTCGGAGGAACAGGCCCATTTGTCGCAAGCCATGGTATTACAAATGTGCCAGATTCACTTTTCTTTCTGCTACTGCCTTCACGCAATTCCTTTTCTTCTTTATCCCATTTCCATGCCATTTTTTCATTATAAAAAATATTGCAACTTATAATGATTTTATTTTCTTCTGGGTTAAATAAGCGGACACCTCCCGCACCCGGTTCCTTCCCAAAATAAACCAATGGTCTCGATCTATCGTCTAGCTTCTTTAGATGTTTCGAAACAATCCTTTCGTACGTGACACATCCGAACACCTTCAATCCTTCAAGGTTTGGTTTTTGACCATAGAATTTTTCGTAAGGTGTGACTCCTACCAATGCTCGCGTAGGGGTACGATTAATTATATAAGTTGCATGTCGAACGGCTTCACCCCAAAATTGATTTGGAACTTCTTTTGCTTTCATAAGACATCGCGTCATCTCGATTAGCGTCCAGTTTCGTCGTTCTACTAGACATGTACGAATTGTTTTTGTTGCATGTCGAACGGCTTCACCCCAAAGTTGTTTTTGTTGGGGTGAGTACGGAGCCGTTAACATTCTTGCAACACCTTCTTCGTTCCAAAAACGATTAAAATCGTTTGATGTAAATTCACCGCCTCTATCCGTGTGAAATGTTTTTATTTCTTTGCCGGTTCGGTTTTCGATTGACTTTTTAAATCTTTTGATTACATCTGCCGCGTCGTTCTTATGCTTCAACAAAAAGGACCACATGTATCTGGAAAAGTCATCAATAAGAACTAATATAAAAATATTAGCGGCTTGAGTGGGAGGATCAATCGGTCCGCAAACATCTCCGTGTAATATTTCGAGAATATTTGTAGACTTATAATTTGCTTTCTTCGGGAACGTGTGCTTGTTTTGTTGCCTATCACGCAAACTTCACAAACTTGATCTTGATGTTTTAAAACCGGTACTCCGTTAGTCAATTTGTGCATCATATTCACCGCACCAAAGTTGATATGGCCGAGACGTGCGTGCCACAACCAAGACTCATCATCAATTTTTGCTTGTAAACAATGAGGCTTTCCAACTTTTAGTCGGGTTTTATAAAGACGATTTTCACTCCGCGGGACCTTCATGAGCAACCTACCATTCCGATCTTTCATTGTCAAGAAATCACCATAAAGTCGGATGTCACATCCGGATAATGTAGTTTGACCGAGACTTATCACATTGCTTTGAAGTGATGGGATATAGTAAACATCTTTCAGTATTTTTTGTTCTCCGTTTTTACCTTCGAACAAAATCGATCCCTTCCCTTCTATTCGTACGCACGAGCCATCTCCAAATCTCACTCTTCCGGTTATCCGTTCATTCAATTCCGAAAAGTAAGAATACTTTCTGGTCATGTGATTGCTTGCGCCATTGTCGAGATACCAAACATTGTCGTCATCTTGGTTTGGTTCGACTTTGGGAGGAACATATTTTTCTTCGTTTAGAAACACTGTTTCTTCTTTCATCATACAAAATGTTCCTTCCTCGTGATTTACTCCTTCTTGAGCATCATTAAGGTTTGCTTCATGGTTACGCCATCGGTCCGGGCATCTTGACACAAAGTGTCCATATTTGTTTCAACGGTAACATTTAATCGTTGACATATCTCATGTTAGGACACAGTCTCATTGGATTCGAGATCATACAATACGAAGATCGCAATCTGAAGTTAAAGCTGACAAGTCGATTCTCAACAATAGTCTAGGGTCTATCTTGTAATAATAGTCAAAGTTATGTTTTTAATATCTTGTTATTAGATATTATGTTTTAGTTATTAAATTAGTTTTAATTATAATATCTAGATATTAGATATCTAGATATTATATCTCTCTCTATATACTCTCTCTATCTCTCCCAATCAGATCAGTACAACAACAGAACACACACAACTCACATACTGAAGGTGAAAAAGAGAGAAAACAGAGAGAGCTTAAGATCAAGAACATCAACCTTTGTAATCCGCATTTGTAATCAAAAACAGTTTTTTTTAATTAAACAGGATGACTTCAAAAGACGCCCTTTCCATTGGCACAGATGTCAAACCCCCAGTTCTGTTTAAAGGGGATTACGAACAATGGAAAGACAGATTTCTTGACTTTGTGGATCGACACTTAAACGGAGATAACATTCTTTTATCAATAAAAGAAGGTCCCATGGCACCAATTTCTGTCCAAGTACCTGATGATGAAGCTAAAGATGATTCTTCTGACAGTGAGGATGGTAACGTAGAAAGAGAACAGAAGATGAAAACTGTTACAGTAGAGTTTGCCCAATTTTCTAAAGAACAAAAGAAACGTTTCAATGCTGATAAGCAAGCAAGATCTTTACTTCTTCAAAGTATCCCGAATGATATTTACATCAAAATAGACAGCTACAAAGCTACTAAGAAGATGTGGGATCAACTTCAAAAGATGAAGATGGGATCTAAGGTTGGGAACCAGATGAAAGTCGCAAACTGTATCAACAGTTATGAAGAATTCAAAGCCTTTGAGGATGAAAGCCTAGCGGACACTTATGAACGATATGTTCTGCTTCTGAACGAGCTGTCAAAGAATAAAGTTAAAAAGAAACAGATTGAGAACAACGTCAAGTTTCTCAGTGTCCTTCAACCAGAATGGAAAAAGCATACACGAAGAATGAAACAGATGAAAGATCTGAGTGACATTCCACTCCACGAAGTGTATGAGACACTAAGGCAGAACGAAGAAGAAGTTGAAGAGAAAGGAATGGGAAAAAGAAAGTAGAGAAAGTTCCTGATTCAATTGCACTTGTTGTCAAAAACAAGAAGAAAAAGAAGAAAGTAATTACAAGTTCTGAATCAGAAACTGAATCTGATGGAGATGATGGAGAAAGTCTCAAGCAAGCACTGCAATTACTGACCCGTGCATTCCAAAAGAAATTCTACAAGAAACCGGGATCAAATTCACAGAGATATTCTTCATCAAGCTCCAAGAACCGTGAGCATAGAGAAAGAGTAGAAGGAAGTAGATTTGGTGAGAAGAAACCAATAGAAAGGAAGCAATTTGTGAATGACTACACCAGTACAGACAAGAACGCTAATGACCCAAGAAAATGCTACAACTGTGGCATGATTGGACATTACGCCTCAGACTGTCGGAAGCCAAAGGTTCGCAATACAGAGTATTATCAGAACAAACTAATGTTAGCCAAACAAAAGGAAGTTGGCAAAGCGTTAATGGCTGAAGACGAATTCTGGTTAGATCATTCTGATTCTGAAGATGAAGAGAATGAAGAAGCTGCTAATATGTACTTGATGGCCAATCATGCAAAGTATGATGATTCAGATGATGAAGCAGCTAAAGAGGTAATGAACTTAACCGAAAATAATTTTATGATTAAATTAGATGCGATGATGGTCGAACTTCAAGACCTTAAGTCAAAACTGAAAAAGGAAAAAGGCAGAGTTGCTAAGCGTAATCAAAAGATCTTTGAGCTAAATAAGTCAGTTATTGGGAACAAAGATCTCATGGATTCCCTACGCAAATCTGCTTCTGATTTTAATCTTAAAAACGATTGTTTAGAAAAGAAGTTTTCTGATTTTGTTTCTCAAATTTCTAAGTCTTATTTAGAAAAGAAAGAAACTGCCTTAATTGTTTATAAGATGCAGTTTGAGAACAAGAATCTAAATAAGAAGGTAAATGGTCTGGAAACCAAACTTTACTCTATAGGCCAAACAGATCAAACTATTTTCTTAAATACACCGAATGAAGAGGCTGATTTTAAAGCAAAATGAGGATTAGTTTGTAATAATCCTCATTATCTGAAACATGGTATCAGAAAACTGCCTGGTTTATATAATGCAGATTATATGTATGCTTCTCGTAAACATACTCATTTGAAACCCAAATTTGTTACCAAAGCATCAGAAGAAGTTGAGGCAAAAGAAGATACAAATAGAAAGAATTTGAAGAAAATGCAACTACCATTCTGTTATGCAAGACTGAATGATAGTTATCTTTCGGAAAAACCAAATGTTGGGAACTGAAGATGTGAACAAGTCTTTAATGCTGCTAGTTCAGAATTACTACTACTAGAAGACTGCAAAGTTAATACTGCTGAGTGTTACTACTGCTAGTAGAATTAATACTGCTAGTCAAAGTTAGTGCTGCTTGAACAAAGTTAGTACTGCTTAACTAGTTAGTACTGCTAGTGGTTAGTGCTGCTTAGTAGTTAATGCTGCTAGAAGAAATTAATGCTGCTGAGCATAGTTAGTACTGCTTATGATTTAAAGAATCGGATGGAAAGGATGACAGCTGGAAAGAATCAAGATATTCATGGAAGGCTTGAAGATAATGATGGAAGATATACTGAAGATATTTTATTTATTGTAATTATCTTTTTATTCAGTATATGTACAGATTTGATAGAATAGTTTAATATACGATTAATTCATAAATTCTAAGTTTTTAGAGAAAATCAACCTCAAGGCATAGATCCTAATTCTAGAGAAGTAGAATTCGTATTGGTGAGCCTGTTCATCAATATTGAGGTTGTGTGTTTAATCTTGTAACTTCAAGCATTCAATACAAGTTTACAAGTTGTTGATTATATACTGTTTTGGTTTACTGTTTGATTGAATATCAAAGTGTTATTCCGCAAACTTCTTTGATATTAGTTTCTGAGAATTTATTCTTGTTAAGAATTTGATCCTGACAAGTGGTATCAGAGCCTAACTCCCTCAGAAACATCTATTCATTCATCATGGAAAACCTTGCAGAATCAAACAGTACTCTGGTCTCTAAGGTTCCAATGCTCAAACCCAGTGAGTTTGACACGTGGAAGATCAGAATTAGACAATTCATTCTTCTCACTGACTACTTAATGTGGGATATCATTGAGAATGGTCCTTCTGAAGCAGGAAAGATAGGACCAGATGGGAAAAGACCTCCACCAAAGACAGATGGTGAGAGGAAGATCAGACAGACAGAGATGAAGGCCTTGAGCACTCTGCTCTTGGCCATTCCCAATGAATATCAGCATCAATTTTGCAACTGCACTGATGCTCAGATTCTCTGGAATGCTCTAGAGAAAAGATTTGCTGGAACTAAAAGTATCAAAAGAAATCAAAGAGATGTTCTAAAGCAGCAGTATGAGAATTTCACTTCTTCAAAGAATGAGTCTATGACTCAAACTTTTGATAGATTCAACAAGCTCATTGGTGAACTAGCTACTGTAGGGGTGAAGATGGAACAAGATGATATCAACAGAAAGTTCCTCAGATCTCTTGGGGATGAATGGACTATGTACACTGTCTCATATAGACAGAGTGACAATCTGGAAGAGAAGGAACTTGATGATCTATATAATGATCTAAGAGTTTTTGAAATTGAGGTAGAATCCAAGAAGAATCCCACTGGTTATATCCACAATGCTGCACTTCTTTCAACATCTATTGATACTACTGCTAACCCTGAAGCAGTTAGTACTGCCAGTGGAGTAAATTCAGAAAAAGGCACTGGAACTATCTTTGAAGCCTTTTTGTCCAGTCAGAGCAACAATTCCTTGATTAATGATGATCTAGATCAACTTCACCCTGATGACCTGGAGGAGATGGACATTAAATGGCAGATGGCCATGTTATCTATGAGAGTGAAGAAGTTTATTAAAAGAACAGGAAGGAACAACTTTTCTCAAAGAAGAGAAGATGGAGTTGGTTTTGACAAGACTAAGGTGGAATGCTTTAAGTGTCACATGAAAGGACACTTTGCTAGAGAGTGCAGGAGTGTTGTTCCAAACAACAACCACCAACAAGCTCAGAATGGAGGATACAATCAAAACAACAATTCTGCTCAAGCCCTTGTTTCTCAACAAGGAATGGGATTTGACTGGAGTGATCAAGCTGAGGAAGCCATTCAGAATCAAGCTCTTATGGCAGAAGTGTCTGATCTCCCCTCTGAGGTAATTTCTAATCTTTGCACTAAATCTTGTATAGACACTGTCAAAAGATACAGGGATCACAATCAAAGTATGCGTGATGACCTCAAAAGATTAGAAAAGGACAGAAGAGATTATGTGTTGATAGTAGAGAGATTTGAAGAGCAAATCAAAGGCTTTCAAGCTAATGAACTTCAACACTCTTATGACACAAACTATTGGAAGTGGGAAAAGAATGAGTTAGAGACCAAACTGTCTAAGTCCTTAGAAGAGAATGATAGGCTGAAAGAGGAACTGTCTAAAGTTAAGCTTGACATAGAAAAGTTTTCATATGCTTCAAAAGCAATGGATTCTCTTCTAAAGGCTCAGATTCATGATAAGATGAAGCCTGGTATTGGATACAACAATACACCTCCTCCTTACAACAACAACTATATCTCTCCTACTTCAGACTTGTTAGAAACCAAGGAGAAAAAGGACTTGTCTGAGGAAGCTCTTAAGATAGATCCTTTGGATGAGGTAGTAGTTAAGGATTTGACTGAGAAAGAAGCTAGTAAGAATAGGGATAATACTGTGAGTAAAAAGATACCATTAGAAAACAATATTATCACCAATGAGGGATGTGGGAAAATCTGGGTCAAGTCCAAGGAGATAGAGAAGACCAAAGGAAAGGATAACAAGGTCCATTACAAACAAACCACGGTTGTGAATCCTGGATCTTGTAAACAGTGTGCTTGCAATAAAGCTAAGAGCCTAAATTCTGGTATAAAAAGAGGTAATCAAAGAAACTGGAATAATCAATGGGCTCAGAAACAAGGAGTTGATCTGAATAAAATCAATAGACCAAAACCTTGTTTCATATGTGGCAAGTTGAATCATTTGGCTAAGTATTGCTTCTTTAACCCTATTAATCAATAGATAAACTTTCAAAGATTTGTGCAAAAACCTATTGGTTATAGGAAGGCTGGAAAGAAACATGTGATGAAGAAATCTGTTGAAAGTAAAAGCCCTATGAAAAATAAGGTTTTAAAAGAAAGTATTTTACTATGGGTACCTAGAAGTACTAACAGTGTTAGTACTGCTGAAAATATTAGTGCTGCTAACACAGTTACTACTGCTAACAGTGTTAGTACTGTTGAAAATATTAGTGCTGCTAACACAGTTACTACTGCTAACAGTGTTAGTACTGCTGAAAATATTAGTGCTGCTAACACAGTTACTACTGCTAACAGTGTTAGTACTGCTGAAAATATTAATGCTGCTAACACAGTTACTACTGCTAACAAGGTTAGCACTGCTAAGCATGCAAGTGCTGCTAAGGCAGTTAGTACTTCTAAAATCAGTATTGCTTCTAGCAAAAATGTTTCCAAGCCTATTATTGTGACAAAATACTCCAAGCATGAGGAATCAAAGTTTAAAAATCTTGTCAAGAAAGAATGCAAGTATTTTGATGAGAAAGGGGTACCCAAGACCACTTTGGCTTGGGTTCCTTATTCAAACTAACTGATTTATCTAATGTGCAGGGCAATCAACAGCTCAAGGGAAAGAGCATTTGGCATGTTGATAGTGGTTGCTCTAGGCACATGACAGGTAACATGTCATGCCTTCAGGATTTCAAGCATATAAATGGAGGACATGTTGCTTTTGGAAATGATCTTACTGGTGGTAAAATAAGTGGCAAAGGTAATGTCACAAAAGGTAAGATGACATTTGAGGATGTCTACTATGTTGATCAATTGAAGTACAACCTGTTAAGTGTATCACAGGTTTGTGACAAACAACATAGCATATTATTTACAAACACAGAGTGTATGATCCTTGCTCCAGGGTTCAAAGTAGTTGATGAAAGCATGATACTACTTAGAACTCCAAGAAAGGACAATGTTTATTGTCTAGATATGGACAATGTTGATAGTGATTCATCCCTGAACTGTCTTGTTTCAAAAGCTTCTATGGATGAATCCTCTCTTTGGCACAGAAGGATGTGTCACATGAATTTCAAGACTATGAACAAACTTGTCAAAAACAACCTTGTAAGAGGTTTACCTTCAAAAGTCTTTTCATGTGATGATCATTGTGTTGCTTGTCTTAAAGGCAAACAGCACAAAACTTCTCATAAGACCAAAGAATTAAATTCTATTTCTTCTTGTCTCTAGTTACTGCATATGGATCTGTTTGGTCCTACAAATGTTATGAGTATAGGCAAGAAATCTTACTGCTTGGTTATTGTTGATGATTACTCTAGATTTACTTGGGTATATTTTCTAAGGACTAAGGATGAGACAAGTGGACTGATCAAATCCTTTATTCTAAGAATTGAAAACCAAACTAATCAAAGAGTAAAAGTCATTAGATCAGATAATGGAACTGAGTTTAAAAATCTTGATCTAAACACCTTCTGTGAACAGAAAGGTATTGAGAGACAATATAGTGCTCCTAGGACTCCTCAACAGAATGGAGTTGCTGAAAGGAGAAATAGGACACTAATAGAGGCTGCTAGATCTCTGTTGGCTGATTCAAAATTGCCAATTACCTTCTGGGCTGAAGCAGTTAATACTGCTTGTTATGTCCAAAACAGAGTTCTAGTGGTCAAGCCAAAGAACAAGACTCCTTATGAGCTTTTAAATAAAAGAAAACCATTTATTGGATTTTTCAAACCTTTTGGGTGTCCCTGTACTATTCTCAATACCAAATCTTACTTAGGTAAGTTTGATAGCAAAGCAGATGATGGATTTCTTGTTGGCTACTCATCTCAGAGTAAGGCCTACAGAGTCTTTAACTCTTCTTCCAGAATAATTGAAGAAAGTGACAATGTCAAATGCAATGAGAACACACCAAATCCAATTGGGTCTGGTCCTCAGTGGCTATTTGACATTGACTCACTAACTAACTCTTTTGGTTTCAGTAGTGATGATTATACAAGTACAGGGAGTGGAGGATCAGGGACTACACAAGTCTCAGAAAGTATATCTCAATCTGTGATATTTCCCATACCCACAGTGAATCCTGTTGAAGACTGTGAAAAGGAACCATCTACTGGACCAAGTCAAGGTGAAGAAGAAAGTAGAGATGAGGAGACTCAAGAAAATAAAGAACCAGAAGTGGCTACTGAAAACACTTCAGTTGAGTTGAATGACTCTAATCTAGAGTTGGGACTTAATGAAGAACCTAGTCATCAAACCAGAATACAAAAGAATCATCCTCCACAGCTGGTAATAGGAGATATATCCTCTCCTATGATGACTAGAAATCAAAGTAGACTTCAAGAAATACAAGATCAACAACACACAGTGCTTTCTTGCTTTTTATCCCAGCTTGAGCCTAAAAAGGCACATGATGCTATGAAAGAATCCAGTTGGATAGAAGCCATGCAAGAAGAGCTACTGCAGTTCAAGCTGCAAGATGTTTGGGATCTGGTAGACCTTCCTAAAGGCTAAAGGGCAATAGGAACAAAATGGGTCTTCAGGAATAAGAGAGATGAAAGAGGTATAGTGATAAGGAATAAAGCAAGGCTGGTGGCTCAAGGGTATACACAAGAAGAAGGAATAGACTATGAAGAAGTATTTGCACCTGTGGCCAGGATAGAAGCAATTAGATTATTCCTGGCTTATGCTTCCTACATGAAATTCAAAGTCTATCAGATGGATGTGAAAAGTGCATTTCTTTATGGTTCAATTGAAGAAGAAGTATATGTCTGTCAACCACCAGGGTTTGAAAACCCAAGCTATCCAGACAGAGTATACAAATTGAAGAAAGCACTTTATGGACTACATCAAGCTCCAAGAGCATGGTATGACACTCTGTCATCCTATCTCTTGGAAAATGGCTTTGAAACAGGAGTCATTGATAAGACTCTATTCATCAAGAGAAAGAAGAAGGATATCTTGCTGGTCCAAATCTATGTTGATGATATTATCTTTGGATCAACAAGAGACAACATGTGCAAGGAGTTTGAGGAACTAATGCATCAAAGGTTCAAAATGAGTTCCATGGGGGAACTTACTTTCTTCCTTAGACTCCAAGTTCAACAGAAGTCAGATGGAATCTTCATCTGTCAGTCCAAGTATGTGCATGACATTCTAATCAAGTTTGGTTTCTCAGATTAAAAACCTGCTAGCACACCTATGGAAACACACAAGCAAATAACAGCATATCTTGAGGGGGAGGATATGGATGTTCATCATTATAGATCCATGATTGGCTCTCTCATGTATCTTACAGCCTCTAGGCCATATATAATGTTTCCAGTCTGTGTGTGTGCAAGATTCCAAGTTAGGCCAAAGCAATCTCACTATCAAGCTGTTAAGAGGATATTCAGATATCTCAAAGGGCAACCCAGATTGGGACTTTGGTATCCTCATGACTCATCCTTTGACTTACTTGCATACTCAGATAGTGATCTAGGTGGAGCAAACTTGGACAGAAAATCTACTTCTGGAGGATGTCAGTTTTTGGGTGCAAGACTAGTTTCATGGCAGTGCAAGAAACAAACCACAGTATCCACATCTACCACAGAGGCAGAGTACATAGCAGCTGCAAGTTGTTGTTCTCAAGTCTTATGGATTCAGAATCAAATGTTGGATTATGGGGTAACCTTTCTACACACTCCAATTTTTATTGATAATAGCAGTGCTATTAGCATTGTGAATAATCCTGTCAAGCACTCAAAGACAAAGCACATTGAGATCAGGTATCACTTCATAAGAGACTGTAATGAAAAGAAACTTATTCAAGTTGTAAAAGTTCACACTGATAATCAATTTGCTGATCTATTCACTAAAGCTTTTGATGTGGGTAGATTCACTTTCTTGGTAACAAGTGTGGGAATGATCAACTCTGAATAAGCCCCTTTTTAAAAAGTGGTTCTATACCTGTATATTGTTTATTCTTGGTGTTACTAATCTTCTTTTTCAGGATATGTATAGCAGTACTCAGTATTTCGCAAGATTGAAGGAGTAAGTATAGTTAATACTGCTAGTTAGTTAATACTGCTAGTAGTTAATACTGCTCTTAGTTAATACTGCTAGTTAGTTAATACTGTTAGTAGTTAATATTGCTCTCAGTTAATACTGCTAGTTAGTTAATACTGCTAGTTAGTTAATACTGCTAATAGTTAATACTGCTAGTTAGTTAATACTGCTCGTAGTTAATACTGCTTTCAGTTAATACTGCTCTCAGTTAATACTGCTAGTTAGTTAATACTGCTAGTAGTTAATACTGCTCTCAGTTAATACTGCTAGTTAGTTAATACTGCTCTAGGTTAATATTGCTTATGTTCCGAATACTATAAATACTCTTTGCCCGCCTAAAAGTTCCTAACGACTCTTTGCATACTAGTCTCTTGCGCTCTAAACCCTTTCTCTCTCAAAGTTCAAAGTTTTCAGGCAAGAATCTTCAAGGTCAATGGCATCAATGGCGTTCATTGACGAGCACAATGAAATCGCGATGCTCCAAAAGCCAAAGCAAGCTGAAGGTTTTCATCAGATAGTCAACTTTCTGAAGTCTAGCCACATTGCCCATGCTCTCACTATGTCTCCTACTATCTTCATAGAGCATCAGAGGCAATTCTGGGCACATGCCACCATTGTTTCTGAGGATGGTGTGCAAATGATCAAGACGACAGTATGTGGCAAGCCATTAACAGTTACTGAAGAAGTAATTCGCATCAGTCTACGTCTAGAAGATTCCTCTGGTATAACTTCTATCCCTAATGATGAACTGTTTTCTACTCTTACAAGAATGGGGTATGGAGGCCCATTGGGTGTTTTTAATTTCTCAAAAGCTAAATTCTCACCCCAATGGCGTTTTCTTGTTCATACCTTGATGCACTGCATTTCTAAAAAGACCACTGGCTGGAGTGAGTTCAGCAGTCCCATTGCTTATGCTTTGGTCTGTTTGGCCACTGCCAGAAGGTACAATTTTTCACAAATGATTTTCAATGATCTTGTCTCAAACATGGGAAACAACCATGAATTGACCATTTTATATGTATCCCAGGTTTGTTCAAGCAGTTATCAACCATGAATTGACGGATATTCCTCATTCTGATGGAATATATGTACCAAAACCCCCTAAAGGCAAGGTTTTCTCAAATATGAGAAGATCTGCTGGGGACTCGGAAGGAGTAGACACCCCATTGTTCTCTACAATGATGGTGGTGTCCCAAACTAATGAAGGTATGGTAGCAGGGTCAAGGCCCCCATTAGACCAACCCACTGCTAGCCAATCCCAACCTTCCATCTCTAAAATTTTTCCTCAGTCCTTTGCTGCTAAACCCACTCCCATAATATCCAAGACCTATGTCAAGAGAAAGGTACACAAGGCTCCTTCCCTTGGTGTACCTACTATTAACCAAGAGCCTCAAAGCCCTCTATTGGAGCATTCTCCAGTAGAGAATATCTACAGGGAACCCACAAGGGTGTCTCCCAACCCAAAGGAGGTGCTCTCTGAGGAGGAGGTAGAGCATATGGGTACTGAGGCTGCCACTACTTCTGCTAGCACAGAGGAGGACAGTGGTAACATAAATAAGACCTCTCCCATGGCAACTTTGAATGAGCAATCATTCAAAGGTCCCCGGTGCCAAGAAACCAAGGGGGTGGATAGTGCTTCTGCTAGGCAGAAGACTTCCACTACAAAAAGATCCTATGATCCTTCAAAAGAGGGTAACACTTCTGGAGAGGGTGAGGACAGATATACTTACTATGAATTGATGGAAACAATGGGGAACATCAACCAAGATGTTCTCAAACAAGGAAAAGAAATTGAAGAGATGAAGTTGGTCATCCTGTCACAACAAATCCAGATTGCAAAATTAAAGAAAATGGTGACAAGGTTGGTGCATAAGCAGAGGAGAAAACAGTTTGTTTTAAAGAAGAGGTCAAATAAGAAACATGCTTCCAAAAAGGGGGAGAATTCTAGCTCAGAACAGATAGATCAACAGTTTGAGGGGGAGTTTGTTGAAGAAAAAGCAGCAGCAGAAACAACACCAGCAGCAGTAACAACCCCAGCAGCAGAAACTGTTACTACTGCTAAGCCAAAACAAGCAGCAGAAACTGTTACTACTGCTAAGCCAAAACAAGCAGCAGAAACTGTTACTACTGCTAAGCCAAAACAAGCAGCAGAAACTGTTAGTGCTGCTGAAACTTCACAAGCAGCAGTACCAGAGTTAACACCAACAGAAATTGAAGTAGCTGAAATGCTCATCAAAGCAAAGAATGACACTCCCAAAGCAAAGGGAGTGGTCATAAATGAAGGGGGAGCAGAGAAAATAGAGAAGAAAGAAATGGATGCAGATACAAGGAAAAAGGGAAAAGCAAAGATGATAGAATCTGATCAACCATCTAAAAAGTAAAAGATGATTGAGTCAGATGAAGCATTAGCAAAGAAAGTGCAAGAAGAGTTAGATCTAGCAGAAAAGGAACAGGTTGAAAAAGACAGAGAAATGGCCAGAGCACTTGCAAATGAGTTAAATGAAGCATTCCAGAAAGGGCTGGAAACAGAGAAGGCAAAGCAAAGAGCAATGTGCTTGAAAAAGGCTATGATGGCCAGAACAAGTGCTAAAAAGAGAAGACCTTCACAAACTTACCTTGCCACTCAGGAAAGAAACAAAATGATAACTTTCTTGAGGAGTGCAATTGGTGTAAAGAAAGAAATGTTTGTGAAGATGAATTTTGATCAAATCAAGGAGCTCTATGAGAAAGAAATGGGGAAGCTGAAGAGTAATGAAAAGGATAGAGTGGAGTTCGAAAAGAAGGCCAAGGAGAGACATGATGTGAATATTAATAAACCTTTCCCTGAAAGTGAAGAGGGAACTCCAACAAAGAAAAAGGTAGAGATTAAGGAAGAAGAGACTATAGCTCAGAAGATCAAGAAGATAAAAAGAGTTAAGTCTATTGCTTCTAAAGGCCCTAGATCAGAAGAAAGGAAAAAGGAAGAAAAGAAGAAAGAAGCTACTATAGGACAAGGGCAAAGGATACTGAAGAGAACCAAGATGATGGTCAACAGAAAGAAAGTTGAAAAGAAGTCTAGAGTAGAAGAAGAAAAGAAAGTTGAATCTCAGGAAGAAATACCACAGAGTTCAGATGTAAACATGTACATGGTGGTAATGGATAAAATTCCAAAGCCTATTTCAGCTGAACCTGTTGGATTCAAACCTCCTGAAGTCATCCTCTGGGATACTGTAGAGGTGGATGGTAAAGAGTACATCAGATTGAAAAGAAAGGATGAGAGGTATGAAGTCTACAGCACCTGGAGCAAAATTGTCAGAGAGTGTTCAAGATCTGATTTGGAAGAAATGTTTGCAGTGGGGATGAAAGTTCATGCAGATCAGTTGACAGCTCCAGGGTTACCAATTGTGAAGCTAGTTATGGAATATTTGTGCATGTTGTTCAAACCAGAAGCAGTAAAGCATTTGATAAGAGATGTATTTAAAGCTGTTAGAGGATGGACTCTATATGAAAGGAGTGGAGTCTATGAACTGGCATTGGATACTTTTCACAGGGAGTATTACTTGGTGGATAGGGTATACAACCATACAAATCTGAAGCTTCATGCCATGTTGAATAAGAAGTTGAGTTGTGCACCAAATTCAAAAATGGCAAAGTACTTAATTCAAAGAACTATTAATCAGAGCATGGGACTGGATCCTAACCATGGAGTAGATCAATGAAGATTTTGAAAGCATTTGAAGAACTTGACTTCTCTTTCTAAAAGTCAAGTTAGGGGGAGATTGTTGGGAACTGAAGATGTGAACAAGTCTTTAATGCTGCTAGTTCAGAATTACTACTACTAGAAGACTGCAAAGTTAATACTGCTGAGTGTTACTACTGCTAGTAGAATTAATACTGCTAGTCAAAGTTAGTGCTGCTTGAACAAAGTTAGTACTGCTTAACTAGTTAGTACTGCTAGTGGTTAGTGCTGCTTAGTAGTTAATGCTGCTAGAAGAAATTAATGCTGCTGAGCATAGTTAGTACTGCTTATGATTTAAAGAATCGGATGGAAAGGATGACAGCTGGAAAGAATCAAGATATTCATGGAAGGCTTGAAGATAATGATGGAAGATATACTGAAGATATTTTATTTATTGTAATTATCTTTTTATTCAGTATATGTACAGATTTGATAGAATAGTTTAATATACGATTAATTCATAAATTCTAAGTTTTTAGAGAAAATCAACCTCAAGGCATAGATCCTAATTCTAGAGAAGTATAATTCGTATTGGTGAGCCTGTTCATCAATATTGAGGTTGTGTGTTTAATCTTGTAACTTCAAGCATTCAATACAAGTTTACAAGTTGTTGATTATATACTGTTTTGGTTTACTGTTTGATTGAATATCAAAGTGTTATTCCGCAAACTTCTTTGATATTAGTTTCTGAGAATTTATTCTTGTTAAGAATTCGATCTTGACACCAAAAGTTATTTCAACAGAATATTTTGCTACATATTCTTCTACCGAAATGGAGGCAAAACCTGTTCGAGTTTAAACTTATCTACCTCCACTCGTATTAGAAAGCAAAATATTTGAGTTAGAAAATGTCTTATCTGACGAAAGAATTTTGGTGAATATAGAACAAGATGTGTTTTCTACTGTTATCAAGAACATTGTTTTTCATTCTAAATCTACACAGTGTTCTACAGTTTCAACAGCACCTCACACTTCTACTGATTTCTTTGATAACTTATTTGAGTTTGCAAATGATTTTTTAAATTCTGAAAAAGGGTGTATAGAAGGAGTAGATATGGTTGATTTCAATGCTTCACTTCCAGATCATTCTATTTTTCTTGTAAAAGGAAAGGCTTTACCAAGTGTTTATAAAACTCAGCGTTCACAGAAACATAACACCTCTGGTAAACGCAAGAAAAGCCGATCTCAGAAATCTGATTTTCCTAATAAATCTAAATCTTCAAATCAGATTCGTACTACTAACCTTCCTTGTTACAGAAAGTTAGATGGTTCAGGTTCACTTCAGAGAAGAGGGAACTACAAGGAAGAAAATCTTTTCTGGAAGAAGAAACCAGTTAAAGATGAAAGCTCATGTGTACATACACATCATGAAACGAAGAACAATGCGCTGAAAAGTAAACCTGCTCATGTTTACACGAGAGATCAAATGATCAGGTTATCAGGTAAGGAAAATTATTATTCTTATTGTCGTACACATGATCCTGTTCACAGAACCAAAGATCATTACTGGTATGGTTCTTATTCCATAACCCCCATACGAACTGCAACTAACACATATGAACCCAAATACCAGTGGGTACCATAGAAAACTAAACCTATGTTGCAGGCACCTACTGTCAAGGGGGAGTAGGAGATCAAGTGGCTTCTGATTACAACAGATCATAACCCGTACCTGAGTAGAAGAAGAATGGTTCTTGAGTAAATCAGCTCAAGACCCAGACATCAATGTCAAAATGACTTCTAAACACAACAGTTTAGGACTCGCACTTCAATGATGAAAAAGACCTTACTCCAATGCTGATATGAAAGATTGTACTCCGATTCTCCAACGTGAAATCCAACCTTCAAGGGGGAGTACATATTTATTTCTGAAATTATATATGTTAGATGCATAATTTCAGGGGGAGTAAGAGAATTTCCTTGTTTTACTGCTTTTTGTCTTTTCATTATTAGTGAATAAAGTTTCTTTGACTTGATTTAAGACTTTTGCAGAATTTTTGAGAAGAGCTTACACGATCATATGTTTATGACTTTAAGCTAAGCTTCATGAGATGTAAGATCGCACTTAAAGGTATATTCCTTCATCTTAATCTCATATGTGATTGAAAGAAGGACAACTTTCAATCATTGAAAACATATTCTTAAACGTTCAAACCACTTCCCGATTTTTTCAAAAGATTTTATATTTTGGGAGTGTACTTTAAATGTTCTACATGAGCTTACATGATTATAAGTCATTCTGAGCATCACATGCTTTCTAGGAAAACATGAATTTTATTGTGCTAGGACTTAACACAACTTCTACGGATACACGTTAACCACTGTTTCCTACCCAAGAGGTTAATCCATAGTGATTGAGTGTGAGAAATCAAAAGATATGAGTGTGGATTGGATAATGAGCTATCATGAAAAAGAGAGTTCGGTTAGCAGTGAGCTAAATGTTTAAAAGAAAGAGGGTGTGAGAACAGAGTTAAAAGAATATCAAAACTCTGCACCAACTTTTTCTGAGCTGGGCAGCCACATTTCTAGTGTTTCACAACTCTTTTATGATCATTATTGAAACAGGCAACTAGCCCATGCCAAGTCTTGAAATTACCCCACCAGCTACTCATTTACTTCTTAACAGGAAAATGTTTCATTTTCAAAGGGGAAGCAGCACATTTGCTATCTGATTTTCATTTGGAAAGTCTGGATATTGAAAAAAAAAGGAAGTCTGCCCCACCTTCGCACTATCAATCATGCACATTGAGTCTGTGTTTAACTTACTGTTGTCTTAGTGGTTTACACAATATTGAGCCTAATAAGCAATCATCAGTGCTTAATTCGTTCTAACACAAGCACGAACACACAAGAAATTTGTTTCTTTGTCATAACGTTTATAGAAATAACCTTTGTGGTGTTTCGATGATTAAATGGAAGCCCTGGGGGAGTCAACATCAAACAGCTTCTTTCCGTTGTGTATTCGTTACACACAGTGACTTAGTGTTACTGACAGGCGATTCTAAATGATTTGTTTATTTGCTACAGGTGTTACATGACTATTTTGTCTAGATTTGCAAAGATCTGGATAAATATCTATTGCATTGACGAATAAGAGGCTTTTTATGAACAACATTTCTTGTCGTCAAGTTTTGATGAAATCGTTACACTTCTCATCAAAAGGGGGGAGAAGATCTACCCAAGAAATGGAGAAGAGCTAACCAAGAAATCACATGTTTCAAGAATCACGTCCAAGATTAAATTCTTCAAAGAGCAAGTATTCTGAAGATATGCTGAAGAATTCCGAGCTGAAACTGAAGATATTTTCTTCCCAACATCCAAGAAAGATAATCTACATCTTTTGGGGAGTTTATTATATTTTGAAGACTAAGAGAGAGATTGCATCTTCTGTGCTGAAATAGAAGATCGTATTGCTAAATCATTTTCGTAATGATCTTGATCCAAAGGGGGAGATTGTTAGGACACAGTCTCATTGGATTCAAGATCATACAATACGAAGATTGCAATCTGAAGTTAAAGCTGACAAGTCGATTCTCAACAATAGTCGAGGGTCTATCTTGTAATAATAGTCAAAGTTATGTTTTTAATATCTTGTTATTAGATATTATGTTTTAGTTATTAAATTAGTTTTAATTATAATATCTAGATATTATATCTCTCTCTATATACTCTCTCTCTCTCTCAATCAGATCAGTACAACAACAGAACACACACAACTCACATACTGAAG
Source organism: Arctium minus (assembly GCA_954870635.1). Taxonomy (NCBI): domain Eukaryota; kingdom Viridiplantae; phylum Streptophyta; class Magnoliopsida; order Asterales; family Asteraceae; genus Arctium; species Arctium minus. The sequence goes on from OX941092.1 coordinate 25,424,847, forward strand.
GTGAAAAAGAGAGAAAACAGAGAGAGCTTAAGATCAAGAACATCAACCTTTGTAATCCGCATTTGTAATCAGAAACAGGTTGGTAATCTTTACATCTTTGTTATTTGATTTATCTGGTAAACGATCGTGTTCAATCACACGGACTCACATCTCGCTTCTCAAGATTACCTTTTTTCTTTTCATCATCCCGGTTATCATGGTTTTGGGTGTTACCCCTACCACGACCACGTCCACGGCCTCGTCCCCCTCGGTTTGCACCACGCCCTTTGCTACGGCTTGAGTCTTGGTTTCGATTTGAGTATTCGGTTTTGGCATACAGTAGCTTTTCACCGGAATCGGATGCTTTGTCGGTATCTTTAGTCCGTTCCTCGTAAGCTTTTATCCTTCCGACTACATCTTCATATGTAACGGTTTTTAAGTCCAAAACTTGCTCGAGTGCCGCCACGATGTGCACGAATCGTTTAGGAAAGCTCGTAAGAAATTTCTTTACCAACTTCTCTTGCGAGATTGTTCCTCCGAGTGACGCCGAAACAGTCGCAATGCCCGATAGTTTTGAAGAGAACTCATCAATCGTGCCTGTTTCTTTCATCTTCAAACTTTCGAATTCCAAAGTCAATGTTTGCAATCGTGCTTCCTTCACCCGATCCGCACCCAAGTTCCGGGATTTGATCGCATCCCACATCTCCTTTGCCGTCACGAGATTCCTGATTTGTAAGATCAAGTCTTCCAGAATTGATTGAAATAACAAACCCATCACGATGTTGTTTTTCTTTGCATCCGTTGAACCCGGATCAACCACGTCCCACACGCCGTGAATGTCGAGTAAAACCTTCATACACATGTGCCATATCGTGTAATTCATTGATGTTAATTGCGGACATTGAAACGAAATCGAGTGTGCCTCCTTGGCGGGCGGATTCGCTTCGCCTCCCGTCATGATCAATCAACCAAGCCACAACTCACGATTTGAATTGCAAGCTCTGATACCAATTGAAAACGAAAGCAATAATACGAACGAATAACCAACCAATAAACGCATTGATTAGTATTAGAGAAATTCGGTCACACAAAAACTCTAACAATCGTCCTACCTTTAATCTATACATCAGAATCGCTATATATAGACAAGAAGACGTATTGGATTACAATTCCTATTCTATCACCAAAACACAGAATTAGGAAACTTTCCATATATGAGGTTTCTTTGGATTGCACTCCAAGGCACCTTTGGGTCGGCCCGCGGCATATAGCCCATGGACGATCCAACCATTCTCCAACAAAGCCAACAACAGTCGTGGTGATATCTATGCTGCACCAACTTCAAGAGGGAAGGGTGGCCCCCTATTTGCACCGACGAGGTTTGTAATTGTTTATATAGCCTCGTGAAAAATAAAGAGAGATATAATAGGATTCACTAGTTGAATTATCTTGTATTTTAGCCATTAGGGGTATAAAATCACGTAAATATTAAGTATCAATGAAGGGAATTAACATAAAGTGTCCAGGCCACAAGAGCAAAATAAAAGTTGTCTGCCAGGTAACAGCATAAAGGCATACTTTTTGCTTGCGAGTAAACAACTTTCACAATCACAGCTACTGAAAGTTTCCACATTGTCCAACTATTTGCTCTACATGTGGATAAAAAACTGTCCAAAAACAAATACAATGCATCAATGACTGAAATTACCAACTACCCAAAACTAGATAATGAGCAAGGATGGAAAACGGCATACTCGAAAGCTGCCTCTAGGAGGTCAGGATGGTTGCAGTTTTTTCAAAGCCGAATCATTAAATTGTTAAGCTTCCCTTTTGCACCATGACCTGCATATTTTCAAAGGAACCATTAAGCACTAGAAAGATTGCACATAAATTAAAGAAGCCAAATTTATCCATGGGTACCATATGATAGACTCCAATAACGATTGCAGCATAAAGATCCTTCTACACCCACACACATTAGAGATCAGATTACCATTTGGACATAAACGCCAACAGTTACTCATTATCATCAATGGTGTACCACAGTAAAATGCCCCCCTCATTTTTCCTTCTCTCAAGTCTCAAGTCTCAAGAATTTAATCCTATAAAGTAAGATGGTATTTTATTTATTTTAGTAGGTCAGAAATAGGTACTCCTATATCTAAATTTTTATGTCCCATGCAATATTTCCCAACTTGTATTGCTAAAGTATACTTCTACATTTTGAAAACAACATGTGCAATTACCAGTGTCTACTTTCTCCTTCAGATACTCTTCCAGTGTCCTATTGACTAAATGATCCTGGAAGTTGTTTTGATGCTCAGTAAGAGTGGCATATAAAATAATTTCTTTCTTGCGAGGAAGCATATGCTCAACATCCTCCTTCATTCTTCTAAGCAGGAAAGGCCGCAAGATAGCATGCAGTTTCACCATTACCTGCAATTGTACCTACACTGTTGGAAGTAATGATAAAACACAATAATTGTTTATTTAAATTATTAGATAGACTTATATGTATATATGTTTAAAGTATAAGGACTGCTTCTGTAAATAAATAAAGACAATTATGGAAACTGTCAAGACAGTTACTTTTGGCGCCTGTTGTGAACCGTTGTGTTGGTTCACAAAACACCTATTCATGATGTATATATATTAAACGTATTTGTGAAATAAGATATCAGTTGTGTGTATCTCTATTCTCTGTATTTTTCTTCTTCTTAATCATACACACACACAGCACTGTGCATATCAGAAAGTTTGTGACAGAATCATGAGGAGATCCACAGGGTTGTCAAACCTGCACGGAATCGACGATCTGAACGATTCTATCAGTTGGTATCAGAGCCCATGGTTGGGCAGATCGCTAGGAAGTTCGATTACAAATTCGAATTCAGAAACGAAAAACAAAAGGGTGGTCGTTTTTAAAAAGGGTTTTTGGAACCAACGACGCAAGGAAGTGCTTCAACGATTGGAACACTTAAAGATTTCTGAACAGAAAGAGATACGAAAACCTAGACTAAACTTCGTAGATAAGAGGAAGATGAAGAAATAAAGATGCTATATATGTTTCGTTAGAGGGCATGCGTATTGGAACTGCCCCAACAAACAGAAGAAAGGCGACTTCAAGCCGAAAAGAAATACGGAGAAGGCCACGTGGAATGACTTCGATGACATATTCGTACCAACACCGAATTGGGTCATTGTAGGATCCGATGAAGGAGGATGGGATGAGAGTTGGTATATCTCAGACGAATATGCAAGACACATGACACCAAATTTGGAGGCATTCGAAGACTTCAAGGCATGTACGATTGGTCCTAGTAACACGGGTCGACGAGGCGTGAAAGTTCAAGGTTTTGGAGAAATAATTGTAACAACGGAAACCAGAAATTACGTGATTCCGGGAGTTTACTATGTTCCGAAGTGTGGCTTAAATGTGTTGAGTTTAAGTCAATTAATAATTCAAGGTTTTAAGGTCTTACTTAAGGGTTCAAAAGTCATTTTGACAAGACATTTCGAAGTTGAACGCGATGATGACAGCAGCGATAAAAGTAATGAAAGTAGTGATGACATGGGACTAAAATGCAGCGACAAAGACCTTCAAGAACTTGATCTCATTAAGAAAAGGGCAATCAATGAAGTGGTGAAGTGTTTTGACTCCTTTTATGATGATTTGACAATTGAAAGAAAATTAGATGGTAAAGAACATGGAAGAGTACCATCTAAAAATGACTTTGATAGCATAATTGATTTTTTGAAAATGGTTAATGAAGATGAAATAAAAGAGGATTGCAGGAACTTGGTTAAAGAGCATTTTGAAAACCTAGTAAAATGGTTTTATGAAGATTATTTGAATTGTGAGGAGAGACCAATTCCAGTCAAGATTAATGGTAGTGAAATATGTTTGTTGGATGTTTACTTAACTGTGAATGGTATGGGTGGCCATGTGTATGTGACCACAAAGAATAAATGGAAAGAAGTAGCCTTTGCTTTGGGTTTTTCTAGAGAATATGCAGATGGTATAAAAGAGGTGTATGGGACACACCTTGGACTTTTGGGAGCCTATTATGATACCGCCACAAGATACTCGAGGGACGAGTTGGCACCGAAGGCAAAGGAGTGCAAGGGTGCAAGTGAGGCGATGGGATTAGGTTTGCCAAGAGAGGAAGATGTACCGGGAAGCTGTGTTGAAGACAAGGCTGCGGATGAAGAACCCGTAAAGAAGAAAGACTACAAAGATGATGAAGACTTCATCATTGTGGACTAGCTAAGGGTATGAAGGCTGTGTTTTATCATTAGGAGGGAGATTGTTGGAAGTAATGATAAAACACAATAATTGTTTATTTAAATTATTAGATAGACTTATATGTATATATGTTTAAAGTATAAGGACTGCTTCTGTAAATAAATAAAGACAGTTATGGAAACTGTCAAGACAGTTACTTTTGGCGCCTGTTGTGAACCGTTGTGTTGGTTCACAAAGCACCTATTCATGATGTATATATATTAAACGTATTTGTGAAATAAGATATCAGTTGTGTGTATCTCTATGCTCTGTATTTTTCTTTCAAAAACCACCAAGAACATAACGTGTTCTTCCTTTTTTTTTTGTAAAATCACCGATCTGCACCGCACCAAGAACACAACGTGTTCTTCCTTTTTTTTCGAACCAACAAGAACACACAGATGTGTTCTTCCCTTTCTTCCCTGTTCTGTTTGTCCAAAGAAATCGAGGCCTAGCCTCTGATACCAATTTGTTGCCCAGTGGGGTTTCAATCAAACACGAATCAGGTAATAACAAAAGTAAAAAGATTGATTCAAACTTTGTTGTTTATTGAATCAAATATGAATATTTGTACAATTAGGTTCCATCATTCTACATAAAACTTAAAAAAAATGTTCTATTTATACTAATCTATGATGACGGTTATTTTCCAACCATCGCATCCCTTCATGAACCATCGTGTCCCTTCGAACAGGTATGCATCTCTTCGTGAACAGTCACAATAGTTAGCATCGATTCTATCATACACCATTGAGATATAAGTGGAAAGAGCACCTAGGATGGATGAATGAGGCATCTATATTTACAAATACGTTTGACTTAATTTCTCCTCTCTTCTGTTTCCCCATTGCTGCATTTTCCAGAGAGATCAAACCTAAACATAAATAAAATCATAAGTACACATAAAAGATTGTCAGGATCGAATTCTCAACAAGAATTATGAATACTCAGAAACAATATCAAAGAAGTTGCGGAATAACACTTTGATATTCAATGTAACAGTAAACAAACAGTGTATATGATTAACAACTTGTAAACTTGTATTGAATGATTAAAATCACAAGATTACACACTCAACCTCAATCTTGAAGAACAGACTCTTTCAAGACGAACTCTACTTCTCTAGAATTAGGAACTATGCCTTGAGGTTAATTCTCTCTAGAACAAAAACTTAGAATTGAATAATTTCTAAACTATTCTATACATATACTGAAGATAACAGATAATTACAATTAATAAAATATCTTCAGAATATCTTCTATCATTATCTCTAAGCTTTCCATAATCTTCAGTTTATCCAGCTGTCATCCTCTCCATACGAATTTCCATCTCATAAGCAGTACTAATCATAAGCAACATTAATACTATGAGCAGTACTAAGTTCAACAGTACTAACCATGCTCAGCAGTATTAATCTCTTAGCAGTAGTAACTCCAGCAGTACTAATATTGAAGGGCAGCATTAACTTTGTTCCAGCAGCATTAACTACAACTGGCAGTATTAATCACAAAAGTAGTAACCATGATGAACTAGCAGCACTAACCATACTTGGTAAATTCTTCAGTTCCCAACAATCTCCCCCTAACTTGACTTTTAGGAAGAAATGTCAAGTTCTTCAGATCTTCTTCAAGATGCTCCCAAAACTCCATCATGGCTTAAATTCCAGTATTTGCATCCAACCCCAAACTCTGATTGATTGTTCTTTGGATCAAATATTTAGCCATTTCTGAATCTGGAATACATCCTAACTTCTTCTTCAGCATGGCATGAAGCTTTAATCTGCTATGGTTGTACACTCTATCCACTAGAAAGTATTCAGTGTGATTCAAATCCAAAGTCACTGCATATACTCCACTAGTTTCATATAGAGTCCAATTGTTGACTGATTTGAACACATTCCTGATCACATGATCTACTTCATCAGGCTTGAACATCATACACAGATACTCCATTACCAGTTTTGTAATTGAAATCTCTGGAGCTTTCAGTATATATGCATACAACTTCATTCCTATCTCAAACATCTCTTCAAGATCTGACCTAGAGCATGTTCTTACAATCTTTGCCCAAGTATTGAACACCTCATACTTTTCATCCTTCCTTTTGAGCCTTATGTATTCCTTTCCATCCACTGTCAATGTATCCCAGAGAATAACCTCAGGAGGCTTAACTCCTACAGGTTCTGCTGAAATTGGTTCAGGCACTTTGTCCATCACTACCATATACATATTTACATCATCTGTACTTGATGGCTCTTTCTGTTTAGATGACTCAGGTGCCCCTTCTTCTTCAACATCCTTCTCAGCCTCTCCTTCAGCTATTCTAGGCTTCTTGGTTGACTTCCTCCTTGCCATCATCTTGGTTCTCTTTAAAGTCCTTAGACTTTCACCCAGAGTGGCTTCTTTCTTTGGTGGTGTTTCTTGCTCATCTGGAAAAGGTTTTTCTATCATGAAATCATTGCTTTCTTTCATTCTCTTCTCCATCTCCACCCTGGCAGTTTCATTTCCTTGAATCTTGGTCATTTCAGAATTGTACAGCTCCTTGATCTGCTCAAATGTCATCTTGGAGAACATCTCCTTTCTGACTCCTACAGCACCCTTGAGAAAAATTATCATCTTGTTTCTCTCTTGAGTACCAAGGAAAGTCTTTGAGGGTTGTCTCTTCTTTGCAGCTGTTTTTATCACCACAGATTTCTTCAAAGATGCTGCTTTCTTCTGTGCAAGTTCAGTTGCCAGGCTTTGTTGATAGGCTTCATTCAGTTCAGCAGCTAGAGCCTTTGCCATCTCCCTGTCCTTTTCAACCTGAACCCTTTCTTCCTTTTCAATATCAGCCTGCATCTTCCTGCACAAAGCTTCATCTGATTCAACCAACCTTTGCTTTTTGACTGATTGATCAGATTCCACCATTTTTGCTTTGCCTTTGTCTTTGTTCACCTTCTTTTCTACATTTGTTTTCTTGATCACTTCCCCTTGTTCTTTGATGACTACTCCTTTGGTCTTTGAGGTGACCTTGGGAGTATCATGCTTGGCTTTAAGTAAGGTTTCTGCAATCTCCAGCTCTGTTAGAACTTCTTTCACTGTTTCTGCTGCTTTGCTTATTTCAGCAGTACTAACCATTTCTGTTGCTTTACTTGAACTAGCAGCATTAATGGTTTCTGTTGCTTTCTCTGTTACTGCTGCTTTCTCCCCCTCAACATCAAGTTCCTCTCCCTTTTCTGGACATTCTTCCCTGTGGACATCAGCTTCTGACTCCCCCTTTTTGGGAGCATCAGTCACTGGTTCCCTTCTTTTAAGCACAAATTGCCTCCTCTTCTTTTTCTGGAGCAATCTCTTTACCATATTCTTCAGTTTGGAAATCTGAGCTTGTTGAGACAGGACTATTAGTTTCAGCTCTTCGATGTCTTTTCCTTGGTTGATCACATCCCTGTTGATGTTGGCCATTGTGTCCATCAATTCAAGATAGTCATATTTGTCCTCACCTTCTCCAGGAGTGTTACCCCCTTTTGAAGGATCATGGGATCTTTTAGTAGTGGAAGCCTTTTGCCTAGCAGAAGCACTTTCCACCCCCGTGGTTTCTTGGCACCTGGGACCTTTGAATGATTGTTCATTCAAAGTTGCCATGGGGGAGGTCTTATTGATGTTACCACTGTCCTCCTCTGTGCTAGCAAAAGTAGTGGCAGCCTCAGCACCCATATACGCAACCCTCTCCTCAATGAGCACCTCCTTGGGGTTGGGAGACACCCATGTGGTTTCCCTGTGGATATTCTCTAATGGAGAATTCTCCATTAGAGGGCTTAAAGGCTTAGTGGGTGAAGGTACAAGAAGGGAAGGAGCCTTCTTTACCTATTTCCTTTTGTAGGTTTGGGTAATTGGAGAAGTTGGTTTGTCAAGAAGAGACTGAGGAATTGATTTAGAGTGGGAAGGTTGGGATTGGCTAGCAGTGGGATGGTCTAATGGGGGCCTTGACCCTGCTGCCATACCTTCATCAGTGTGGGACACCACCATCATTGTAGAGAACAATGGGGTGTCAACTCCTTCCGAGCCCAATGGAGATCTTTTCATGTTTGAAAAGACCTTACCTTTGGGGATTTTTGGTACATATACCTCATCAAAATGAGGCATATCCGTCAATTCGTGGGTGATAACTTCTTGGACAAACCTGGGGTACATATAAAAGCTCTTTTTGCTTCCCAAGTTTGAGACAAGATCACTGAAAATCATTTTAGAAAAATTGTACTTTCTGGCAGTGGCCAAGCACACCAAAGCATAAGCAATGGTGCTACTGAACTCACTCCAGCTAGTAGTCTTTTTAGAGATACAATGCATAAGGGTATGGACAAAGAAACGCCATTGGGGTGAAAATTTGGCTTTTGAGAACTTGAACACACCCAATGGGCCTCCATACCCCCATTCTTGTAAGAGTAGAAAATAGTTCATCATTAGAGATAGATGAGATACCAGTGGCATCGTCTAGACGTAGACTGATGCGGATTACCTCTTCAGTAAATGTCAAAGGTTTTTCACAGACCCTTGTCTTGATCATTTGCACACCATTCTCAGCAACAATGGTGGCATTTGCCCAGAATTGCCTTTGATGCTCGATGTAGATTGATGGCGATACAGTGAGAGCATGGGCAATATGGCTTGTCTTGAGGAAATCCACAATCTGGTGGAAACCAGCGGCCTGTTTGGGCTTCTGTAGCATCGCGATTTCATTGTGCTCGTCTATGAATGCCATTGATGCCATTGATCTTGAGAGTTCTTGCCTGAAAACTTGGTACTTGAGAGAGAAAGGGTTTAGAGCGCAAGTGAACAGTATGCAAAGAGTCGTTATGAACTTTTTAGGCGGGCAAAGGGTATTTATAGTATTCGGGACATAAGCAGTATTAACCTAGAGCAGTATTAACTAACAAGCAGTATTAACTAACTAGCAGTATTAACTGAGAGCAGTATTAACTACTAGCAGTATTAACTAACCAGCAGTATTAACTGAGAGCAGTATTAACTAACAAGCAGTATTAACTAACTAGCAGTATTAACTGAGAGCAGTATTAACCACTACCAGTATTAACTAACTAGCAGTATTAACTGAGAGCAGTATTAACCACTAGCAGTATTAACTGTGCACTGGCAGTATTAAAATTGTACTGGCAGTATTAACCATACTTACTCTTTTAAGCGTGTAATGAACTGAGTACTGCTATACATTTCCTGAAAAAGAAGATTAGTAACACCACAAATAAACAATATACAGGTATTTAACTACTTTTTGAGAAGGTGCTTATTCAGAGTTGATCATTCCCACACTTGTTACCAAGAAAGTGAATCTACCTACATCAAAGGCTTTGGTGAATAGATCAGCAAACTGGTTATCAGTGTGAACTTTTACAACTTGAATAGGTTTCTTTTCATTGCAGTCTCCTATGAAGTGATACCTGATCTCAATGTGCTTTGTCTTTGAGTGCTTGACAGGATTATTCACAATGCTAATAGCACTGCTATTATCAATAAAAATTGGAGTGTGTAGAAAGGTTACCCCATAGTCCAGCATTTGATTCTGAATCCATAAGACTTGAGAACAGCAACTTGCAGCTGCTATGTACTCTGCCTCTGTTGTAGATGTGGACATTGTGGTTTGTTTCTTGCACTGCCATGACACTAGTCTTGCACCCAAAAACTGACATCCTCCAGAAGTAGATTTTCTGTTTAAGTTTGCTCCACCTAGATCACTGTCTGAGTATGCAAGTAGGTCAAAAGATGAGTCATGAGGATACCATAGTCCCAATCTGGGTTGCCCTTTGAGATATCTTAATATCCTCTTAACATCTTGATAGTGAGATTGCTTTGGCCTAACTTGGAATCGTGCACATACACAGACTGGAAACATTATATATGGCCTAGAGGCTGTAAGATATATGAGAGAGACAATCATGGATCTATAATGATGAACATCCATATCCTCCCCCTCAAGATCTACTGTTATCTGCTTGTGTGTCTCCATAGGTGTGTTGGCAGGTTTTGAATCTGAGATACCAAACTTGGTTAGAATATCTTGCACATACTTGGACTGACTGATAAAAATACCATCTGACTTCTGTTGAACTTGGAGTCCAAGGAAGAAATTAAGTTCCCCCATGGAACTCATTTTGAACCTTTGATGCATTAGTTCCTCAAACTCCTTGCACATGTTGTCTCTTGTAGATTCAAAGATAATATCATCAACATAGATTTGGACCAGCAAGATATCCTTCTTCTTTCTCTTGATGAATAGAGTCTTATCAATGACTCCTGTTTCAAAGCCATTTTCCAAGAGATAGGATGACAGAGTGTCATACCATGCTCTTGGTGCTTGATGCAGTCCATAAAGTGCTTTCTTTAGTTTGTATACTCTGTCTGGATAGCTTGGGTTCTCAAACCCTGGTGGTTGACAGACATATACTTCTTCTTCAATTGAGCCATATAGAAATGCATTTTTTACATCCATTTGATAGACTTTGAATTTCATATAGGAAGCATAGGCCAGGAATAATCTAATTGCTTCTATCCTAGCCACTGGTGCAAATACTTCTTCATAATCTATACCTTCTTCTTGTGTATACCCTTGAGCCACCAACCTTGCTTTATTCCTTATTACTATTCCTCTCTCATCTCTCTTATTCCTGAAGACCCATTTAGTGCCTATTGCTCTTTGGCCTTTAGGAAGGTCTACCAGATCCCAAACATCTTGCAGCTTGAATTGCAGTAGCTCTTCTTGCATGGCTTCTATCCAACTAGACTCTTTCATAGCATCATGAGCCTTCTTAGGCTCAAGCTGGGATAAAAAACAAGAAAGCACTGTATGTTGTTGGTCTTGCATTTCTTGCAGCCTGCTTTGATTTCTAGTCATCATAGGAGAAGAGATATCTCCTATTACCAGCTAAGGAGGATAATTCTTTTGAGTTCTGGTGTGATGACTAGACTCTTCATTGAGTCCAACCTTTAGATTTGAGTCATTCAACTCAACTGATGTGATTTCAGCAGCTACTTCAGATTCTTTATTTTATTCACTCTCCTCATCTCCTCTTTCTTCTTCACTCTGATTTGGTTCAGTAGATGGCTCCTTTTCACAGTCTTCAACAGGATCCACTGTAGGTATGGGAAAGATCACAGATGGAGATATACTGTCTTGAACTTGTGTAGTCCCTGATCCTCCACTTCCTGAACCTGCATAATCATTACTACTGAAACCAAAAGAGTTAGTTAGTGAATCAATGTCAAACAGCCACTGAGGACCAGACCCAATAGGATTTGGTGTGTTCTCATTGCATTTGACATTGTCACTTTCTTCAATTATTCTAGAAGAAGAGTTAAATACTCTGTAAGCCTTACTCTGAGATGAGTAACCAACAAGAAATCCATCATGTGCTTTGCTATCAAACTTACCTAAGTGAGATTTGGTATTGAGAATTGTACAAGGACACCCAAAAGGTTTGAAAAATCCAATAAAGGGTTTTCTTTTATTTAAAAGCTCATATGGGGTCTTGTTCTTTGGCTTGACCACTAGAACTCTGTTTTGGACATAACAGGCAGTATTAACTGCTTCAGCCCAGAAGGTAATTGGCAGTTTTGAATCAGCCAACAGAGATCTAGCAGCCTCTATTAGTGTCCTATTTCTCCTCTCAGCAACTCCATTCTGTTGAGGAGTCCTAGGGGCACTATATTGTCTCTCAATTCCTTTTTCTTCACAAAAGGTATTTAGATCAAGATTTTTAAATTCAGTCCCATTGTCTGATCTAATGACTTTTACTTTTTGATTAGTTTGGTTTTCAATTCTTAGGATAAAGGATTTGATCAGTCCACTTGTCTCATCCTTAGTCCTTAGAAAATATACCCAAGTAAATCTGGAGTAATCATCAACAATAACCAAGCAGTAAGATTTCTTGCCTATACTCATAACATTTGTAGGACCAAACAGATCCATATGTAATAACTGGAGACAAGAAGAAATTGTATTTAACTCTTTGGTCTTATGAGAAGTTTTGTGTTGTTTTCCTTTAAGACAAGCAACACAATGATCATCACATGAAAAGACTTTTGATGGTAAACCTCTTACAAGGTTGTTTTTAACAAGTTTGTTCATTGTCTTGAAGTTCATGTGACACATCCTTCTGTGCCAAAGAGAGGATTCATCCACAGAAGCTTTAGAAACAAGACAGTTCAGGGATGAATCACTAGAAACATTGTCCATATTTAGACAATAAACATTGTCCTTTCTTGGAGTTCTAAGTAGTATCATGCTTTCATCAACTACCTTGAATCCTGGAGCAAGGATCATACACTCTGTATTAGTAAATAATATGCTATGTTGTTTGTCACAAACCTGTGATACACTTAACAGGTTGTATTTCAACTGATCTACATAGTAGACATCCTCAAATGTCATCTTACCTTTTGTAACATTACCTTTTCCACTTATTTTACCACCAGTAAGATTATCTCCAAATGCAACATGTCCTCCATTGATATGCTTGAAATCCTGAAGGCATGACATGTTGCCTGTCATGTGCCTAGAGCAACCACTATCAACATGCCATATGCTCTTCCCCTTGAGCTGTTGGTTGCCCTGCACATAAGAATAGTCAATTAGTATTGATTGGGGACCCAATCCAAAGTGGTCTTGGGTCTCCCTTTCTCATCAAAATACTTGCATTCCTTTTTAATAAGGTTTTTAAAATCAGAACACTTGTTATTGGAGTACTTTGTCAAGATTATAGGTCTAGCAGCACTGATACTAGAAGCAGTACTATCTTTAGAAGTACTAACAGAGTTAGCAGCACTAACAGGTTTGTCAGTATTAACCTTGTTGGCAGCACTAACAGAGTTAGCAGTATTAACATTTGCAGAAGTACTAACAATGTCAGCAACACTAACATTGCTAGCAGCAGTATTGCTTCTAGCAGTACTATTACTGTCAGCAGCACTATTTGCATTAGCATTAGCAACACTAATAGTTTTAGTACTTTTAGGAATCCACATCTTGACACTGTCTTCCACATTCTGTTTCTTCATGTGGCTTTTAGATTTAACACCCTTCTTAGCCACATGGTTCTTTTCTTTCTTCCTATAACCAAAGGGTTTTTGATTAGGTCTTTGAAGGTTAGACCTTTGGTTCATAGGATTGAAATAGCTATATTTGGCAATGTGATTAAGCTTTCCACAAACAAAACAGGGTTTTGGTCTATTGATTTTACTCAGATCAATCCCTTGTTTTTGTGCCCATTGATTGTTCCAGTTTCTCTGATTTCCCCTTGGTTTATCATGTTTTTGGGGCTCAGATTTATTGCATGCACACTGCTTGCAAGGAATAGGGTTCACAACAGTGGTCTGCTTATAGTAAACCTTCTTGTTCTTTCCCTCAGTCTTCTATATCTCATTGGACTTGACCCAATTCTTTCCACATCCCTCATTGGTTATTATGTGGTTTTCTATAGGAATCTCACCACTCACAGTGTTGTTCTTATTCTTGACAACTTCTTTCTCAGATTTATCTTTAACAACTACTTCATCTAAGGGATCAATCTCAGTGGCTCCCTCAGGTAGGGCCTTCCTATCCTTTGTTTCTAACAAATCTGAACTAGGAGGAATGTAGTTGTTGTTATAGGGTGGTGGTGTTGTACCCTATTCCTCTTCTCAGTTTATCATGAATCTGAGATTGTAGCAAAGAATCCATTGCTTTGGAAGCATTGGAAAACTTTTCTACATCTAGTTTGACTTTAGCTAGCTCCCCTCTTAACTTTTCACTCTCCTCTTTGGATCTGGTCAGTTGAATTTCTAAGTCATTCTTCTCCCACTTCCAGTAGTTTGTGTCATAAGAGTGTTGAAGCTCATTGGCTTGAAAACCCTTAATTTGCTCTTCAAATCTCTCAACAATCCTCACATAATCTTTTATGTCCTTTTCCAATCTCTTAAGGTCATCACTCATGTTCTGGTTGTGATCCCTATACCTTTTAACAGTGTTAATGCAATTTTGAGAACAAAGATTGGAAGTTACCTCTGTTGGGAGATCAGACACCTCTGCCATTAGAGCTTGGTTTTGGATGGCCTCTTCAGCTTGATCACTCCAATCAAACCCCATACCTTGTTGAGAGACTAGGGCTTGTGCAGAGTTTCTGTTATTATTGAAGCTTCCAGATTGAGCTTGTTGGTGGTTGTTATTTTGAGACATTCAACTTCTGCATTCTCTAGCAAAGTGTCCCTTCTGATGGCATTTATAGCATTCCACCTTTGACTTGTCAAATCCTGCTCCATCTTCTCTTCTTTGGGAGAAGTTATTCCTCCCAGTTCTCTTTATGAACTTCTTAACTCTCATAGAGAGCATGGCCATCTGCCATTTAATGTCCATCTCTTCAAGATCATCCGGATGGAGTTGTTCCAAGTCATCATTAATTAGAGAAGAGTTTTCATGACTGGATAGAAAGGCTTCAAATACAGCTTCAGTGCCTTTCTCTTGACTTGCTCCACTAGCAGTACTAACTGATTCAGGGTTAGAAGAAGAATCAATTGATGCTGAAAGGAGTGCAGCATTGTGAACATACCCAGAAGGCTTCTTCTTAGCCTCTACCTCAGATTCAAAAACTCTTAGATCATTGTATAGATCATCAAGTTCCTTTTCTTCCAGTTGATCATTCTGTATGAAAGACACAGTATACATGGTCCATTCATCACTCAGGGACCTTAGGAACTTCCTGTTTAGATCATCTTGATCAATTTGTACTCCCACAGTAGCTAATTCACCAATTAGCTTGTTGAACCTGTCAAAAGTTTGAGTCATTGACTCATTCTTGGTTGACATAAAGTTCTCATACTGTTGCTTCAGAATGGCTTTCTGATTTCTCTTGGTAATTTTGGTACCTGAGAATCTCTTCTCTAGAGCATTCTAGAGCATCTCTGCATCAGTGCCGTTGCAAAATTGATGTTGATATTCATTGGGAATAGCCAAGAGCAAGGTGCTCAAGGCTTTCATCTCTGTCTGTCTAGTCTTTCTCTCTGCATCAGTTTTTCGTGGAGTTCTCTTTCCATCTGCACCAATCTTTCCTGCTTCAGAAGGGCCATTCTTAATGATGTCCCCCATAGAATAGTCAGTGAGAAGTATGTACTGCTTGATTCTGATCTTCCACATATCGAATTCATTGGGTCTGAGCATTGGAACCTTTGAGACCAGAGTACTGTTTGATTCTGCAAAGTTTTCCATGATGAATGAATAGATGTTTCTGAGAGAACAGGCTCTGATACCACTTGTCAGGATCGAATTCTCAATAAGAATTATGAATACTCAAAAACAATATCAAAGAAGTTGCGGAATAACACTTTGATATTCAATGTAACAGTAAACAAACAGTGTATATGATTAACAACTTGTAAACTTGTATTGAATGATTAAAATCACAAGATTACACACTCAACCTCAATCTTGAAGAACAGACTCTTTCAAGACGAATTCTACTTCTCTAGAATTAGGAACTATGCCTTGAGGTTAATTTTCTCTAGAACAAAAACTTAGAATTGAATAATTTCTAAACTATTCTATACATTCTATACATATACTGAATATAACAGATAATTACAATTAATAAAATATCTTCAGAATATCTTCTATCATTATCTCTAAGCTTTCCATAATCTTCAGTTTATCCAGCTGTCATCCTCTCCATACGGATTTCCATCTCATAAGCAGTACTAATCATAAGCAGCATTAATACTATGAGCAGTACTAAGTTCAGCAGTACTAACCATGCTCAACAGTATTAATCTCTTAGCAGTAGTAACTCCAGCAGTACTAATATTGAAGAGCAGCATTAACTTTGTTTCAGCAGCATTAACTACAACTGACAGTATTAATCACAGAAGTAGTAACCATGATGAACTAGCAGCACTAACCATACTTGATAAATTCTTCAGTTCCCAACAAAGATGACAATAAAAACCCACCTCGGTATCTAATTCTACATATTTCAAATAGGGTGTTTTTTCTTCCATAAGTATGTCCAAGTCAAAAATAAGTGATAGCCGATCTATTATATATCACGCATAAATAATTGGTAAACCACTAATTCCTCCATCTCACCATAATTACATGTTCAACCCTACACGGAAATTAGTAGAAGTAAAATTACCTTCTCAAATCTCTTCTATATTATATATACTACAGAATATCATTATGATCGGTCGTTAAATTCCACTTTATTTTCTTATCAATCATCTCTTTTTAATGCACCATAATGGTAAAACCGAACTACATTAATGCGTTTTTATATTTTGATAGGTTCGGAACAATTTGGAGCGAAAAAGAACAAAATGATAATTTTTGACAGATTTACGCAACTGTGGCGTTTTGATCATATCTCACTCGTCCGATCTCCGATTTGAGTTATTCAAGATGATCTGAAAACCCAACACACAGATCTACAATGTTCTTGTTTTGAGTGTTTGGTAATTTGGAGTAAATCTAGGTCGAATCTGAAGTTGAAGTTGGGAGTACAAAATTGGACAGAAAATGAATAAAAGAATTAAAGGTGCTTCTATAAACACAGAAGAAGATGTGGTGGGATGGTAAGTGTCGTGGGTTTACATGGCTGTGGTTTCGAGATCGAGTCCTATGTGCAGCATATCATGTAAAACAATACACATTTTACACGTTTTTTTAAACCGTTTAAAAATGTGACTTTTTTAAACGTGAAACGTTTAAAAAACCCTGACATTTTCAAACGGTTATAAAACCGTTTAAAAATGTCCAAAACAACCGTTTAAAATACCTATTTCTGTAGTAGTGATACTAAATCTTGTGCACCAAACATTCATCGTTACATTTACGATTATTACAATGAGAGAAATAGGTAATTAACTTAAAGGTTTTAAAGATTATTGTGCAACTATTGTAAGATTTGACGAAGGAAACATTGGTGCAATTCTTGTTGGACAAAGGGAGTTTAAAAAAACTAATATTTCCTCAATCACAAATAAAAATAAAAATGGTTTGCTTGATGAGTATTAAATAGCATAAGTACTATAGCATAAACTTCCACTTCTTCGTATACACATACAGTCTAATGAGTGCATGTCATGTAAAGTTATGTATCGGACAAAGGGAGTTTTTAAAAAAATATATATATTTCCTCAATCACAAATGAATCATCAAAATAGTCTGCTTGATTAGTACTAAATAGCATAAGCGCTAGCATAAGGTTCCAGTTCTTTGTATTCACATGCAGTAAATGAGAGCATGTCATGTAATGTAACATAATGTATAAAGGTTATTAGCTTAGAGATGCATATACCATGATTCAAATTCCTCATAGGATGAGAATATATCTGACAAGATGAAGTTCAGAAACGACCACAATTCTGCCAGATTGTTCTGCAGAGGCGTCCCAGTTAATAATAGCTTGTTTTCAACACACAACCATTTCAATTCTCTCAATATTTTTTTTTTTGAATGGCAAGTTAACACACACATTCCAGCCGTATCGGGCCTCCATTACGGCAATCCCACTAATCCGCTCCGACCCGGCCCAACCTATGGTTGAACCCGACCGACAGGGTAGAGGGTCCCATAGACTGGACCCACCTGAACCGGTCCCGAAGGACCAGACCCAGAGTCTAGATATCTCAGGAAAGTGTCGCTCGTGGGAATCGAACCCGGTTAGTGTGGCTTTCACCCCACACCCCCCAGGATGTTACCTATCCAACTGAGCTAACCCCCTTTATATATAATTCTCTCAATAATTTGCATTGTGAATTATCAAGTACCCTCGAAAGCTGCCTCTAAGAGGTCAGGATGGTTGCAATCTTTTCGAAGCTGAACCATTAAATTGTTAATCTTCCCTTTCGTATCACGCCCTGCATATTTTCAAAGTAATTATTAAACACTATAAAGAATGCACACACTACTAGATAAATGGTTATAGACAATACGACAACGAAGGTAAAACATAAGCGGGCTCAGTGGTCGCTAGTAATGTTAAAACTATTAGGATAACCTTGTAACGTATATATTGTAAGTCGATAACAATAAAGATGGTAGCATATGGTGCGAGAAAAAACCATAGTTCTCTATTGTAAGAGATCGCACCAGTAACGTTACTTATGACAATAACGCTCAACCCGGGTTCGATTCCCTGCATTCGCAACTTTGTGGCCACTGGGTTTAACCTCAGGGCTGCATGCTTTCTCAGTCGGTTTCTTTACCAAAGGATTAGTCTGGGCCAAATGCCCAGGATACCCTTCCCAAAAAAAAAAAAAAAAAAAAACGTTACTTATGACAAGATCAACATTTCTTTGGCCCCTGATTATTTGGTTCTTTAAGGTTTTAAAGACACATAAATAGAAATATAATTATTGTACTTCATTTGTAATAACTGTAAAAAAAATTATACCATTTTTAACCCTTGTAAGCTATGCAGTCTCTAAATTTCATTCATGGTCAGAAGTATAGAATTGAGGCAGTTTAAGGAAATACTAATTGAATACTCCTAGATTAGCTAAACAACTAATATTAGTTAAAAGAAATCAGAGTGACACATGAACCAAGGATGTAGAGCTCTAACATTCTATTTTGTTTACAAAACACATTCATATTTTCTTATAAACTCCAAATTTAAATTTTAATTGATAGATAATATTAGCACTACCACCATTAATTGCGCTGCAAGAAAGGACGACAAAATAAGTAGATAGATCAATGAGATGACATAAGTATAGATGTTCAGAAAGTATAAAAATCCCCTTGAACACTACGTACGCATTGCACATATTCAGGCTTTATAGATAACGGTATCACGAAACAATCACAAAATGACATGACGAAATAATCGATATCACGAAACAATCACAAAATGCCTAATCTATATATATATATATATATATATATATATATATATATATATATATATATATATATAAAAAAGTAAAACCTCCCAACAATGATGTGTCACATTGTGAGAAGATAATTGGTCTAAAAAAAATTTCTCATTGTTTTGAGTTTTTTAAATATTAAATAAGTTAATGACTATTCTACCCCTAAATGAAAATTATGTATTTCATTATAAGAAGACCTCTTTGGTAATTTCACTTGCAATTTAATTATCTTTAAGTTTCAAACTACATAACTTCCTAGACAATTCATTATAGACTTGCTATCTATCTATCGATCTATCGATCGATCGATCCATCCATCCATCCATCCATCCATCCATCTATCTATCTATTTATCGGTCGCCTCTTCTTATCGACATAGTTCTTTTGCCGATCTTGAGCCGCTTTCAGCCGCTCCCGAATGCCCTTTACCTTACCGGTCGTTTCTTGCACAATTTCGGGTTCGGCGAATTGTTTCTCTCCCACTTCAAGACAACACACGGGAGTTCTGCACTTCCGCCAATACAATGCCTTAAGCGGTGCCATTCCAATACTCGAGTGGTAGCTATTATTGTAGGCGAACTCCACCAAAGGTAGGTGAGAGTCCCAACTGCCCCCGAAGTCGATCATACAAGACCTTAGCATGTCTTCTAGCATTTGGATTGTTCTCTCGCTTTGATCGTCGGTTTGAGGATGGCAAGTCGTACTCAATTTCACTCGCGTACCGAGCTCTTTTTGTAAACCATCCCAAAAGTTCGAAGTGAACCGACTATCGCGATCCGATACGATAGACAAGAGCACTCGATTCCTCGCAACCACCTCATCGATGTAAAGCTTTGCCAACTTGTCCATCGATAGTGTCTCACACATAGCCAAGAAGTGATCGCTCTTGGTCAACCGATCAACTATCACCCATATGGTATCGTGACACGTCACACAACGCTCCACGTAACGCGCCACATCAAGTTTCATTACCGGCCACCAATAATGTAGCTTCAAGTCCCTATACATCTTTGTACTCCCCGGGTGGATGGAATACTTGGACTTATGGGCATCCTCGAGAAGAAGTTCCTGGTTGCCTCCAACTTTGGGTACCCACACACGACCGTTGAACAATTTCACCCCACGGCTATCTTCCGTTAAGAGTAAACATTGCTTCGTCATTACTTTTTCTTTGAGATTCTCCTCCAACAAGGCTTCAACTTGAGATGCCTTGATTCTCTCAATAATACTTGACACAAGGTCGATTCTTGAAAGGGTAGCCTGAATGCTTCCGCTATAGTCCTTCCGACTTAACGCATCGACCACCACGTTTGCCTTATCGGGGTGGTAAAGCAACTCGCAATCGTAATCCTTTAGTAACTCGAGCCACCGTCTTTGCCTCATGTTCAACTCTTTTTGATCAAAGACGTATTTCAAACTCTTATGATCCGTGTAGAGCGTACATTTCATGCCATAGAGGTAACGTCGCCAAAGCTTCAAAGAGAAAACACCGCTGCCAACTCCAAATCATGGGTAGGGTAATTATTCTCATGAATTTTGAGTTGTCTTGAGGCGTAGGCGATCACTTTGCTTCTCTGCATCAACACGTAACCCAACCCCATCTTTGAAGCGTCGCTATAGACCACGAAGTCTTCCGATCACTCGGGTAGTGACAAAATTAGAGCTTCACACAACTTCTTTTGTAAAGTCCGGAATGCCTTCTCTTGCGCGTCGGTCCAAACAAACTTGACGTTCTTCCGAGTCAAAGCCGTCAAGGAAGAAGCAATTTTCGAGAAGTCTTGAATAAACCTCCGGTAATAACCCGCCAAACCCAAGAAGCTTCGGATCTTAGATGGAATCTTGGGAGGCTCCCAATTCATCATGGCTTCAATTTTAGAGGGGTCCACCTTCTCTCCGTCTCGAGTGACAACGTGACCCAAGAATTGAACCTCTTCAAGCCAAAAATCGCATTTGGAAAATTTGGCATACAACATCTCTTTTCTCAACACCTCTAGAACTTCACGAAGGTGTTGCTCGTGTTCCGTCTCACTCTTGGAATACACAAGTATTTCATCAATGAATACGATGACCGACTTGTCGAGGAATGGTCGGCACACTCTATTCATTAAATCCATAAACACCGCCTGTATGACTCCGTTTTTTTAACAACGTGTAAATATTCTTACCCGAATTGAACTATAATTAAAATATCAATCAAAAGTAGTTAAGGGGTTAGAACCGTTGATTAATAAAAATTTCTATAGTTGTTAATAGAAAAAGGTTATATTATATACCAAATAATTCACCAAAAATGTAAGTAAACTACATTTGCATCGTCCCTATCACCGCCTCATATCTCCATATCATTTTTCTCTCTCTCTCTCAAAATTCAACTTCTCTCTAAATTTCTATCAAATCCGTTGAAGTAATCGAAGATATAATTACATATTCGGAATCTACGTGAAGAACCCTTCCTAGAGGTATAAATTTCTTTTTATGTCATTTAAGTTGGTAAGTTAGGATAGTTGAAGTTGGTTGGTAGATTATTATTAGATATTGCAAAGTTATAATCATTTACATGTTTAGGAATGTTTGATTTTGTCAAAATTATAAAAGGGTAAAGTTTAGAATCAAAATGGTGATAATTTGTAACACCCTAAAAATAGGGATAACAAAAATCCGAAAAACGGACATGCGGTATATAAAATTGTCAAAGCAAGAGCCTCCCAATAAATAGGAAAATACACCAACCTGTTTAAATACAGTCGTAAATAAACGGACAATAAATAACCACCAACTAATCTAATTTCCATAACTAGAAAAGAGATTACAAATAAGGGTGTCATGTATAGACCCAAAGGTTCTCCTACCAAAAGTAAGTCCAATTGCAAAATTCCCAAATCTCTCACCCAAGCACTATGCCCGCATAGAACCGGTGCCGCTGAAACCTGAGATACACATCGACACCAAGCAAGTGTTAGGCCAAAAAGCCTAGTGAGTTGAACAATAAGAAGCATGCATGAACAGTTACAATTCTTATCAGCAGTTAACCAATTTTCCACATGTCTAGAGTCAACGGGGGATACCCATAGCACCAATCAATTCCACCCCAGAGTCGATGTACCTTGATGCCCTCCGGAAATTCCACATTATCCGAGTGGCGCACCCCAAAGGCCCGACACACCCGAAAATTCCACCTTATCCGATTGGCGGAGGTCTAAGCACATACCATTACGGTGGCGCCTACGACTACATCCTCCTTGTGTCCTTGACTTGGTTCGTCCAACATAATGCATATAGGAGGTCCTTAGGTATATTTCAACCAAATATAATTCAATACCAACCATAGGTACAATATCACTCTCCTAATAGCATGAGTCCAACATAACGCATATAGGAGGTCCTTTAGGTATATTTCAACCCAACATATTTCCATACCGACTACGGGTACAATATTAACATCCTATCCTCATGAAGTCTAACAACAAACCCAAATGACAATTATACTCATCATGCATATAAGTATGTTCCATATACCCAAATCATGTCAAAATGCCAACAATGTGCATACATGAAGTAAATCCCAATTTTTTTGACCAATAGAGTAAATCATGGCAAAATACTCGTTAAAACATATTTCTCACATAATCTCATGAAAATACCATCAAATACATAAACCCGTAAAGATGACCATTTTGAGCAAATATGTGATAATAACAACAATTAATCAAATATGATGTGTATCCAGTTTTAACAAAAGTTTTGTAAACTCACCTTGCTAGATTTAGACTAAATCTAGATTTTACCCACTTAGAACTTGAGGAACTTGATTCTTCAAACCAAATCTTCCAAAACCTAGATTCACAAGGTTCCAACCATAAATATACATAATCAACCACAAAGAATCGTTTCCCCAACCTTCTACATGAACACCTCCATTGATACCGAAATCCTAACTTCCATAAATGAAGAGAATAGAAGATTACCTTAATCCAAGCTTGAATTCACCAACCAAAACACTTCTAGTTCACCAAAATGATCACAAACCTTCAATCTATGAAAGGGAGAACAAAGGGTGGATGAAACCCTAGAAAACTTTGGGGAAGAAGATGAATAGGGAGAGATGAGAAGCTTACCACCACCAAATACTCTAGTATACTTCAATAGACTTCCAATCTCTTGTCATAACCTTGAAAATCTCTCAAAAACGAATCCATAGCAACTTGAATCACCCAAATCGGAGTTGTGATGAAGAAGTTATGAAGAAATGAAGATTTGGGTGAGAAATGCGGCTGAATCAGGTTTATAACCCGAGTCTCGGCCTGATGTGCACGGCCCGTGCGCTTTTGTGAAGGGCCCACGCACGGCCCGTGCGCCCCCTCCAACCGGCCTACGATTTCCCCGAAAACCGTTTTGGCTATAACTTCTTCGTTATAGCTCCGTTTTTGCTCCGGAAAGAACCGTTGGACTCGTAATTGAATCCTTTATTCATCAAGACTATAAAATCTAGGATTCAAGTCCAAAATCAAATATCTTATTTTTCCTTATTATAACGGTTTTGGTATTAACTTGGATTGATATCTTTCGAAAATCGGGGTGTTACAATACTCCCCAACTTGGAAATGATTTCGTCCTCGAAATCTTAATTACACAAACAAGCGAGGGTAGCTTCGCTTCATGTCCTTCTCGGCTTCCCACCAAATGTATCCACTAAACCTTACCATCAACTCCCACCATGCACTCAAGCATCTAATTCCGAATCAGTGAAAGTTCTGACAAATATCAAAATACCAATGATTGATTTCTTAATGATCAACATCTAACTTCCTTAAGTTATCGCTCGTCCTGTAGACGCACCAGATCTAACGGAAATACATTGAAGCACACCAACAGTTATTTTCCTCAAAATAGAGTGTCGACACCTATCCTCAGAATGACCATTCTGCAACCGTGGGTATACTACCTGATATTTCGTTCCCGATTAACAATGTCGATTCAAAGTTGACACCTACTCTTGGAAGTAGTCACCCAAATCCAACATCCTTATCAGTCAACCATAACATCATCACTATTCACGAATATCCAACAATATAATACACCACCGACACATAGTATGCCGTCGTACCAAAATCCCACAATTCCAAAACCAATCATTACTTAACCAACTGGGAGAAAGCACATGTCTAACGCCTCAAACTCCGAGGACTCTTTTAATCCTTAATATCGACTTCTAACACGAGGGGGATTACACCTATAGCCCAATGAGTTCAAGGTTTTTCACATTATTATGCCAATTTAAAATTTATAAAACTCTCAAATACATAAGTTTTATAACAATTAAACGTGTGTGAAAATACACTATCGTGCATTCGATAGGTTTCAAAATTTGATCACCAATGCCACGCATGTAAAACCATTTTCAAAACTCCTTTGATCAGTACTTACGCTAATAAAACGATAACGAAAGATGCGTAACAAAAATTTTTAAACGGACTACCAGTGCCTTAGTATGCATCAATTTATGCTATGCATATGAAAATAACTTCCGTCCCATAACGTACGCAATAAAAGTTTGTACAACTCCCAAAATAGGATTTCACCACTTCAACTTTAAAATCTTTTACTTTAACACAAAACATCGGAAGATAAAATTTCCAACAAGACCTATATACGTCCAATCATTTCCCAAATGTAACAATACAATGAGAACGTAAGTAAATAAATATATACATTGTAATACCTGTGTAAGACCCGGTTTTAAAAACATATAATTATTTCTTACCCGAATTAAATCGTAATTAAAAATAACAACTAATGATAGTTGAGGGGTTAAAACCGTTATATATCCAAACTCTTAATAATTATAATTATATATATATTTAGTAAAAAAAAAAATAAGAAATAAGAAGTAAACTACACTTCATCGTCCCTATGCTCTCTCTCTCTCTCTAAAAATTGCATACTCAACTTCTCTCTAAATTTCTATCAATTTCGTGAAGCAAATCAACGAAAGAATAACATATTCGGAATCTACTCGTCGAGCCCGTCCTAGAGGTATAAATTTCTTCTTAAGTTATTTAAGTTGGTAAGTTAGGGTAGTTGTAGTTGGTAGGTAGATTATGATTATATAGTGTAAAGTTATAAGCATTTACATGTATAGGAATGCTTGTTTTTGTCAAAATTACAATCGGGTAAAGTTTAGAATCAAAATGGTGAATTTTTTATTTGATTATGATTTTGTGTTAGAAGTATTAATTTGGGAAATTTGTTAGTTTTTGGTACCAAAAATGGGTAAAGGAAGGAACCATTGAAATGGTTATGAGCTCCTTGAAGTAATGCCCACAAGGTGTTTGTTGAAATGTCTTAAAGAAAATTTCAGTTTCTGTTGAGTATTTAGCTTGTTGTCCAGATATTGAAAAATTCGTATAAAATCAACCGTAAGTCGAAATAAGCTGAAATTTTGCAGTTAGAAAGTTATTTCTGTCCTTTACAACTTTGCAGTTTATACTGAAACCAAATTATAAAGCTAAGCAGCTCCAAACAATGAATTTCCAGAGCTGGTCCTGTGAAAAACGGGATCTGCACACTGTTTTTATATACTTCGTATCTAATTGGTCGTTGCTCCAATCGGGGTGAATCCAAAACGTGGTGGATCATAAGAGATGAAAGTACAACTTTGTTTTAGACATGATCATCTAGTTTGGCCCTTAAGTAAGGTATTTAAGCCAAAAACAGAGGTGTAACAGGGCTGTCCTGTGCAGTCCCGTTTGGCTTGTTTGATTAATTTCACAACCATGCTAACCTCTAGTTTTGTCTTATGAACCTACTAGGATTTATTAGAACTCATATTTAAGTTGTTTAGAGGATTAAAAAGGGTGTTAGACTTGCTTTTTCATGGGTTTAGTAGGTAAACATTCTAAGTGCATTGTGATGTTATAGGCCCTTCTTTTTGTTGAAACTCGATCAACCGCGTGGATAAATATTTTCTCGAGACCCTTATATTCAAAGGTACGGATTTCCCTACTTCATTTTATACGAGGATAATCCCTTGATAAGATTATCCATTCCATGATTAAATCATGACACTACAAAAGTAAGTGCATGTATTTCGAATCCGAAATTCCTTTATTTTGTCGAAATACGATATTCCTTTGTACAACAACATTCCTATGATTTTGTGCCTATTTTATGAATCACTTTGGAAAAACGATACTTTGAAAGTATTCATGTTCATTCAACTATTATTCTTATGTGAGGTTTGAAAAGTCATTTTAGACTTTAGTTGAACGATTTTGATAGTGAACATTTTCTTTCAATAATATTGTGAACCATAAAGGTCGTTTGATAGATTTCATGGTGGTTATTTTCTTTTAACTCTCATGATTTTTACTTGATGTTATAATTTTGTATGACACAGTGATCAGGGCATAGATCATTGTGACGCTCTGTGGTGCTCGTAAACCACAGCGTCCCCATACTGGTGCTCTATAGTGTGAGCTTTACCTAGGCATGGGTGGGGGCGTATGGACTGGTCCTAGGATATGCGCATTATGATACGCATTTGTTGCGTACGGGAATGGATGTGTGTGCCCGCAGTTCATCCCACAACCCATGTGGACTGATCCTCCCGTGGAATTTATGACACATTGAAGGTTTCATCCGTTGGATCCTCTTTGTGATTATGAACTGGGAAACCGGTCTTGTAATTTATTTTTATACGATGCTTTACCACATTTTTGTTTAAAAGTATTTTATAACTCATATGTTGACTTATTCTTTAACTTCTGTTATGTCAAACTATTATGATTGTTTCCGCTACAAATTGATTTTGTTTCCGTTATTATTCTTTATATTTGTATTTTAATCCGTTCACTGAGCAAATTGTGCTCAGCCGTGTTTTTGTTTTCTGACACGGCAGGTTCAGTAGAATAGATTCGGGGAAATTCTGGGAACTGATCGAGTAGACCTGAAGTTCCAACCGGTGGATCTTTTGATAGTGTAATTTTTTTTGTTCAGGTGTTTTACGCTCTATATTTTAGCCGGTTATGTTCAAGTTTTGAAGGGTAAATTTATCTTTTGGGTTATGTTTAAATTGCTTGATACCGACCCTAATGCTTAATTAGTTTATATTTGGGTTTCGGGTCAAAAGTGTGACACACACCCTGTCCTCAGCCACGCGGGACTGGGGGTGTTACAGTTATGGTATCAGAGCATAGGTTATGATCTTGTAGTATATAATAGGCCATGACCTGTGAGGATTGGGTAAGCTTAAGTCGGGTAAACTTATGTTAGGACTTATAATTTATTATTAATATCTTTAAATTCTTTTGATAGTTTATCATGCCTCCCAAGCAGACTCGGCGAGGTAGACCTTCATCGCGAAGGCAAGATATTGGTGGTGATTCTACTCAGCCACCACGTACTCACTCTGATGTTCCTCCAGTGAGTCCTCCTCCAGTCAGTTCTCCCTCTGGCAGTGCATCTGCAGCTGTTCTTGATGCAGCTATACGTCGGTCTCTAGCTAGTATCTTACCTGGGATGCTGACACAGGCTCTCCAGTCTATACAGCCTGGTATCACTCATCTAGGAAGTGCTCAACCTACTTCTCAAGCGACTCCTATTATGCCTCCGGGCACATCTTCTGGCCCATCTGGATCTGATATGTCTTTACATCAGTGGCTTCATGAATTTAATAAGCAAAAGCCACGTATTTTTAGTTCAGCAGCTACTCCGGTTGATGCAGAACACTGGATTTCCCATCTTGAGAAAATTTTTCTGATTTTAGGGTGTCCAGATAACATCTCTGTTCAGTTGGCTGTTTATAAGTTAGAGGATGATGCTGAGAGATGGTGGCAATCTTGGAAGAGAAGCCATGGGGGAAATGATTATGTAGGGTCCTTAACTTGGGCACAATTTAGGGATATCTTTCTTAATCAGTATTTCTCCAGACCTGAACGAGATGCTTTGTCTCGTGAATATGCCACAATAAATCAACGTGATGATGAATCCGTTACTGACTTTATAGCTCGCTTCCAGCGACTTCTTAGTTTTGTTGGATCATCTGCAGGTTCTTCAGAGGACCAGATACATAAATTCTTGTGGGGGTTACACGACAAGTTTAGTAGCCGACTAATTGACCGGGAGTTCACTAGTATCAGTCAGGTTATGGACGCCGCTCGGCATATATAGTTGTTTAAATTGAGGTCTGCATCTAGTAGTCTAAATAATAACAAGAAAGGATCTCTCAGTTATTCAGGTAGTAAGTCTGGTGGGTCATCTGCTAAACGCCAAAAGTTCGGCCAGACATCTCACGGACGATCTTCCTATAGTTTGTCTCAATCTTCTTCTATCAGAGATTCATCAGATGGGGTTCATAAAGTTTTATGTAAGGAGTGTGGAAAGTTTCATAAGTCAGGTCCTTGTCTTTCTAAAACAGGAGCATGTTTCAATTGTGGCAAGACAGGCCATATTGCTCGTAATTGCAGGTCTAAACCATCAAGTCAAAGTCAGGGTACTACTTCCCAATCTACTGTTGGTGGACGTGTCTTTGCACTGGCTACTGATAAGCCAACTTCGGGTATGGTTTCCAGTATTTTATCTATTAATACTCGTCCTGTGTATGTATTGTTTGATACGGGTGCGACACACTCAATCGTATCTGATGCATTAGAAGCTTTTCTAAAACCCTATGAATCACTGACGGAACATCCATTAGTGATCACGACACCGATGGGCACATCTGTTTATATTATTAATCAGTTCCAGCATTGTTAGTTATTAATGGGTACTCATGTACGGGAGGTAACACTACTACCCATGAGAATGAGTTATTTTGACATAATTCTCGGTATGGATTGGTTGACCCAGCATCGAGCTATTATTAATTGTGAAACAAAGCAGATCATCTTCGGTGATGTGAATCATCCCAAAGAAGTGTATCAGGAGTCTGAGCCGAATCCCGACTCTTGCACTTTCTCATCTCTTCAGGTTGAGCCATTTGTCTGGCAGAGGAGTGCTAGTTTCTTGGCTGCACTCACAGATCCTGAAGAGGTACCATCTAAACTTGATTTAATTCCTGTGGTTAATGAATATTTGGATGTATTTCCGGATGAACTTCCTGGACTCCCTCCCGATCGTGAGGTGGAGTTTTCTATTGAACTGTTTCCCGGCACAAGTCCGATCTCAAAGGCTCCTTATCGTATGGCTCCATCTGAAATGAAAGAGCTCAAGGAGTAAATTCAAGATCTTTTAGATAAAGGTTATATACGACCTAGTGTATCTCCGTGGGGAGCGCCAGTTCTGTTTGTCAAAAAGAAGGACGGTTCTATGCGACTATGTATTGACTATCGCGAACTGAACCGAGTCACTGTGTGCAATAAGTACCCATTGCCTCGGATCGACGATTTGTTCGATCAACTTCAAGGGGCAATATATTTTTCTAAAATTGATTTGAGGTCTGGTTATCATCAGCTCCGAGTTAGGGAGCAAGATATTCCAAAGACAGCATTTCGTACTCGGTACGGCCATTTTGAGTTCGTCGTTATGCCATTCGGGTTGACGAATGATCCTGCTGTTTTTATGGACCTTATGAATAGAGTGTTCAAAGACTACTTGGACGAGTTCGTCATAGTGTTTATTGACGACATTCTTATATACTCTAAATCTGAAGATGAGCATTCTAAACATCTACGTATAGCTCTGGAGGTTTTGCGATCTAAGAAGCTATACGGGAAATTTTCTAAATGTGAATTCTGGCTTCAGCAGGTGACGTTTCTTGGTCACATCATCTCAGCTGATGGTGTACAGGTGGATTCTACCAAGGTTGAAGCTGTTTCTAAATGGCCGAAACCGACTAATGTGTCTGAAGTGTGTGGTTTCCTTGGTCTGGCAGGTTATTATAGATGCTTTGTCGAGAATTTCTCTAAAATTGCCTTACCAATGACTCAGTTACTTCGTAAAGGAGTTAAGTTTGTTTGGGGTGAGGCTCAGGACCGTAGCTTCGAGGAATTAAAGCGTCGACTCATTACTGCCCCGGTGTTAGCTTTACCTTCGGGTACCGGTGGTTTCCAGGTCTATAGTGACGCATCTCGTCATGGGTTAGGTTGTGTATTGATGCAACATGGGAAAGTTATAGCCTATGCTTCACGACAATTGAAGCCATATGAGGCTAATTACCCAACTCATGATCTCGAACTTGCTGCAGTCATCTTTGCTTTGAAAATCTGGCGACATTACTTATACGGCGAAACTTGTGATATTTTTACAGATCATAAGAGCCTAAAGTACATCTTCACCCAGAAAGAGCTAAATATGAGACAACGACGATGGCTCGAGTTGCTTAAGGACTATGATGTTCGCATTCAATATCACCCCGGTAAAGCGAATGTCGTAGCTGATGCTTTGAGTCGAAAAAGCGTAGGTGAAGTTTCTTGTCTTCTAGTTCCGCAGAAAATAGAAAAAGATTTAGAGCGCCTTCAGATCGAGTTCTGTCCATATCATGGAGATGGATGGTTGGTTGCCTTGTCTATTGAGTCAACTCTCATTTCCAGTATCAAAGAGGCTCAAAAGTCTGATGGCGAGTTGTGGGCAATCATAGATAAGATAGAAAAAGATTCTTCGTCTAAATTCTCTATTAATGATGATGGTGTAATTTGGTACGGTAGCAGGTTGTGTGTGCCTAATGTGTCCGAGCTTAAAGAAGTTGTTCTTCGTGAGGCACACAGTTCACCATTCTCTATTCATCCAGGATCCACGAAAATGTATCGAGACCTAAAACAACATTTTTGGTGGAACGGTATGAAACGTGATATAGCTGAGTATGTTGCTAAATGTTTGACTTGCCAGAAAGTGAAAATCGAGCATCAGCGAGCCAGCGGTCTGTTACAACCCTTAGAGATTCCAGTATGGAAATGGGAGCACATCTCAATGGACTTTGTGACAGGATTACCAAGAACTGTACGTAAGCATAATGCTATCTGGGTGATCGTTGACAGATTAACGAAATCGGCACATTTTCTGGCTATACGAAAGACCTTTTCAGTTGACAAGTTAGCTGAATTGTTTGAAAGAGAGATTGTTCGACTACATGGCACTCCAGTTTCAATTACTTCTGACAGAGATCCTAGATTTACCTCTAGGTTCTGGAAGAGTCTCCACCAGGCCTGGGGTACAAAGTTAACCATGAGTTCGTCTTATCATCCTCAAACTGATGGTCAAACTGAACGAACAATCCAAACTCTTGAAGATATGCTTCGAGCTTGTGTTCTTGAGTGGTCTGGTAGCTGGGATGAGTATCTCTGTTTACTTCTGACAGAGATCCTAGATTTACCTCTAGGTTCTGGAAGAGTCTCCACCAGGCCTGGGGTACAAAGTTAACCATGAGTTCGTCTTATCATCCTCAAACTGATGGTCAAACTGAACGAACAATCCAAACTCTTGAAGATATGCTTCGAGCTTGTGTTCTTGAGTGGTCTGGTAGCTGGGATGAGTATCTCTGTTTAATTGAATTTGCCTACAACAATAGTTTCCAATCTAGTATCGGTATGGCTCCGTTTGAGGCTCTTTACGGACGCAAATGTCGAACTCCTTTGTGTTGGAATGAAGTTGGCGAGAAAGCTATCGAAGGCCCTGATCTTGTTCGAATAACCACGGAAAAAGTTGAAGTGGCTAGGCAGAAAATGAAAGAAGCTCAATCACGACAAAAGAGTTATGCGGATAAGCATAGACGGTCAATAGAATTTCAGCCCGGTGAGCATGTTTTTGTGAAAATTTCTCCTTTTCAAGGTGTTCGAAGGTTCGGATTCAAGGGTAAACTGAGTCCTCGATATATTGGACCTTTTGAGATATTAGAGAGAGTTGGCGAGGTGGCGTATCGTTTGGCACTACCTCCGCAACTTTCACACATTCACGATGTTTTCCATGTATCGTCGCTCCGTGGATATCGCTATCATCCTTTGCATGTGATTGACTATCCTTTAGAACGAATTGAGACAGATCTCTCTTATGTTGAAGAGCCGGAAGCGATCATAGATCGAGAAGAGAGGCGATTGCGGCGCAGAACCGTCCCTTTTGTGAAAGTATTGTGGAAAAATCATACAGATCGGGAAGCGACATGGGAAACAGAAGACTCGATAAGGAAGCTATATCCACATCTATTTTAAGGTATGAAATATACATCCTTAATTTGGTTTCGAGGACGAAACCTTCTTTTTAGAGAGGGAGAAATGTAATACCTGTGTAAGACCCGGTTTTAAAAACATATAATTATTTCTTACCCGAATTAAATCGTAATTAAAAATAACAACTAATGATAGTTGAGGGGTTAAAACCGTTATATATCCAAACTCTTAATAATTATAATTATATATATATTTAGTAAAAAAAAAAATAAGAAATAAGAAGTAAACTACACTTCATCGTCCCTATGCTCTCTCTCTCTCTCTAAAAATTGCATACTCAACTTCTCTCTAAATTTCTATCAATTTCGTGAAGCAAATCAACGAAAGAATAACATATTCGGAATCTACTCGTCGAGCCCGTCCTAGAGGTATAAATTTCTTCTTAAGTTATTTAAGTTGGTAAGTTAGGGTAGTTGTAGTTGGTAGGTAGATTATGATTATATAGTGTAAAGTTATAAGCATTTACATGTATAGGAATGCTTGTTTTTGTCAAAATTACAATCGGGTAAAGTTTAGAATCAAAATGGTGAATTTTTTATTTGATTATGATTTTGTGTTAGAAGTATTAATTTGGGAAATTTGTTAGTTTTTGGTACCAAAAATGGGTAAAGGAAGGAACCATTGAAATGGTTATGAGCTCCTTGAAGTAATGCCCACAAGGTGTTTGTTGAAATGTCTTAAAGAAAATTTCAGTTTCTGTTGAGTATTTAGCTTGTTGTCCAGATATTGAAAAATTCGTATAAAATCAACCGTAAGTCGAAATAAGCTGAAATTTTGCAGTTAGAAAGTTATTTCTGTCCTTTACAACTTTGCAGTTTATACTGAAACCAAATTATAAAGCTAAGCAGCTCCAAACAATGAATTTCCAGAGCTGGTCCTGTGAAAAACGGGATCTGCACACTGTTTTTATATACTTCGTATCTAATTGGTCGTTGCTCCAATCGGGGTGAATCCAAAACGTGGTGGATCATAAGAGATGAAAGTACAACTTTGTTTTAGACATGATCATCTAGTTTGGCCCTTAAGTAAGGTATTTAAGCCAAAAACAGAGGTGTAACAGGGCTGTCCTGTGCAGTCCCGTTTGGCTTGTTTGATTAATTTCACAACCATGCTAACCTCTAGTTTTGTCTTATGAACCTACTAGGATTTATTAGAACTCATATTTAAGTTGTTTAGAGGATTAAAAAGGGTGTTAGACTTGCTTTTTCATGGGTTTAGTAGGTAAACATTCTAAGTGCATTGTGATGTTATAGGCCCTTCTTTTTGTTGAAACTCGATCAACCGCGTGGATAAATATTTTCTCGAGACCCTTATATTCAAAGGTACGGATTTCCCTACTTCATTTTATACGAGGATAATCCCTTGATAAGATTATCCATTCCATGATTAAATCATGACACTACAAAAGTAAGTGCATGTATTTCGAATCCGAAATTCCTTTATTTTGTCGAAATACGATATTCCTTTGTACAACAACATTCCTATGATTTTGTGCCTATTTTATGAATCACTTTGGAAAAACGATACTTTGAAAGTATTCATGTTCATTCAACTATTATTCTTATGTGAGGTTTGAAAAGTCATTTTAGACTTTAGTTGAACGATTTTGATAGTGAACATTTTCTTTCAATAATATTGTGAACCATAAAGGTCGTTTGATAGATTTCATGGTGGTTATTTTCTTTTAACTCTCATGATTTTTACTTGATGTTATAATTTTGTATGACACAGTGATCAGGGCATAGATCATTGTGACGCTCTGTGGTGCTCGTAAACCACAGCGTCCCCATACTGGTGCTCTATAGTGTGAGCTTTACCTAGGCATGGGTGGGGGCGTATGGACTGGTCCTAGGATATGCGCATTATGATACGCATTTGTTGCGTACGGGAATGGATGTGTGTGCCCGCAGTTCATCCCACAACCCATGTGGACTGATCCTCCCGTGGAATTTATGACACATTGAAGGTTTCATCCGTTGGATCCTCTTTGTGATTATGAACTGGGAAACCGGTCTTGTAATTTATTTTTATACGATGCTTTACCACATTTTTGTTTAAAAGTATTTTATAACTCATATGTTGACTTATTCTTTAACTTCTGTTATGTCAAACTATTATGATTGTTTCCGCTACAAATTGATTTTGTTTCCGTTATTATTCTTTATATTTGTATTTTAATCCGTTCACTGAGCAAATTGTGCTCAGCCGTGTTTTTGTTTTCTGACACGGCAGGTTCAGTAGAATAGATTCGGGGAAATTCTGGGAACTGATCGAGTAGACCTGAAGTTCCAACCGGTGGATCTTTTGATAGTGTAATTTTTTTTGTTCAGGTGTTTTACGCTCTATATTTTAGCCGGTTATGTTCAAGTTTTGAAGGGTAAATTTATCTTTTGGGTTATGTTTAAATTGCTTGATACCGACCCTAATGCTTAATTAGTTTATATTTGGGTTTCGGGTCAAAAGTGTGACACACACCCTGTCCTCAGCCACGCGGGACTGGGGGTGTTACATACATACCTATATATATATATATATATATATATATATATATATATATATATATATATATATTATTTGCGTTTCAAATTTGGGTCGCACCAATAAAACGTACTTACCCAACATTGTAATTACAACGACATGTAAACCGAAAATTCATTTCATGCAGTGCAGAAAACTCCTATCAGTAAAATCAATAACTGAAATATGTTTTGGGCAAAAGTTCTATCCAAAATACCATAAATCTTTCATACGATTACTCACACCGACAGTAAAATTTATGTAAAGAACTAGAAATAGTTTCATGTACTAAAACAGCGTATGACAAGTCGTTCTTACAAAACTACAGAAGAAAAATTCACAAAATCGAACCTCAAAATTTCTGCAATTAACAATGAAATGACATGGAATAAAACTTCCCCACGTGACTCGTATCCATCGGTTTATTCCCCAAAATTTAGTAAAGACACATGCATGCGATTTGAGAAATTGTAAGAGTAGTTTAGTCTAATTCCAAACTGTATAAATAAAATGTTTGCAAAACCCAAGACAACATGCTCATAATATCGAAGTCTTAAAGTTTTCTCTCTTTTAGTCACAATGCGACACGAAATAAGATTTCACAACAAAACTTGCATGCGACCGTTTATTCCACAAAGCTAGTAGATTGATATGCGTATGCACTTGGTTAAAACATGAAATAATTTATGTCGTTTTCGAGTTCAAAGCCAAATATAAACATGCTCTCATCGTTCTAAAACGTTGGCTGAAATACCATGACGGAAATTTCCAATAAAATATGCATATATGATATGTGCAACTGAACTGCTCCCACCAACTCAAAAGGAAAACAATACCACTGTTTTTAAACCGGATAAATTTCTTCAAGACTCCATTTAGTTAAAACCGAGTCAACGACCCAATAGTTTACATAAATACCCAATGAAAGCCAGTAGAGACATCGAAATACGTTTGACCACAATTATGCAAACACCACGACCCAAAAGGTAATTAACCCAAAATCTCATCGCTGGTTGAGACAAACCATTTTTCAAATGAACTCATACTCTTATGTTTTCAAAATACCTCATAACACAATAATATGCATTTCTGAAAAGGTTCATAAAATTAAATACACAAAATGACCCTTACGTCAATTGAACTCCAATTATATATGTAAAATCATTGAAGAAACATCTCAACATGATTTATTTAACAAAATACTCAAAGATCCCAAAATGGATGCCTCAACATGTTCATAAAACTAAACATTTCAAAATAACCAAAACTTCTCATTGGTTGCAACAAAATGTTTTTCAAATGAACTCTTTCTCTTCATATTTCCAAAACAACTCCTAGTTCAATGACATGCATTTTCTAGTGGTTTATAGAATCATATGCACAAAATGGGCAATTATATAAAATGACTTCCATTTATATATTACATCGTAAAAGAAATATTTATCAAAATGAATTATTTATCAAAATGCCCAAAAATCACAAAGATGTGTGTTACATAAGTTTATAAAGTTAAATATATCCAAATAACCCAAAACTTATCAGTAGTTAACAATTTAATGTAAAACACAAGCACTTTAAAATAAATAACTTATAGATAATAGCCCATTTTCTTTCTAAATAATAAAGACCGACTCATATACATATGAATCCACTGCATTACAGTCTAAACAGTACATGGCTCCAATTGAATGACCAACGCACTCAGAACATGTAATTCTCAATTGATGCGCATTAACCGCCATCATACTTGGTATTTCACAATTGGGCTATTAAACCGGACCGAAGTCCTAAAGACTCATTTATTTTCAAATATGTCTTTCCAAGTTTAACTGCTGATAAGAATGGAAATCATAAAATGAGACTATATACATACTTTCAAATGCTTCACATAAATATGCAAGTAATGCTTCATAAAACATTCCATTTCATGAATGATGCATAAAAACCGACAACCATTCAAAAGTATATTTCTTTGACCAAAGATTGTTTTATGCAATAAAACGTTAAAACACATTGATTTGTGACCCTTTATCAGAATGTCCAAAAATCCCAAATGTGGTGTTATACAAAGTTTATAAAGGTAAATACTTCAAATAATCAAAGATTACCAACTAACCCAACATTTGATAATTTCATGTAAAACACATAAACACCTTAAAATGGATCTTTTGGCATGTACACCGTTTTCACAAATCAACTTGAACTCACGCTCCTCGATTTCCCTAGTTACACTATCGTCATCCAGATGTTCAATATCTTAAGGAAAAATCACGGACTTCATAGGTTCACCTTACAATTTCTCCTCGAATACATCGATTCAAAAAGTCTACGGTTCTAATCCAACCAATTAATCCGACTCGAAACTGTCCACTTAATGCAATCACCATACTTACCGTTACTCCAAGTAACGAATAATAAAATCGTCAACTTTTTCCAATAGTTACCCATTCAGAAACTTCCTTATTACTCCAACGGTCGACATACCAAGGCAGTTCATACAAGCACGAAGATGAATAAGAAAGAGACTAACCGAATTGAACACGAATGAAACGTACTACTACGTCTACAAATATCATAACATTAGTATAAACCAAATACAAGAGAACGTACTACTACAATACCAATTGTCACAGTAACGGCAGTTCAAGCACCATCACGTATAAATATCCTCATAATAACATTAGCTATGTGAGATTATGAACATATATTACATAAAGGTTCTCGTTACCATCGCCACAACGCTTGATAACCATAGTTTTCGTCGACTCTAAGACTAACCCATCTTAGAAATTCTACCCATATCACAATCATTGCTTAACATACTCAGTCTAAGTCTAGACATCTTACTTTCATGCCTAGTTTACTTAAACTAGAGCTCTGATACCAACTTGTAACACCCTAAAAATAGGGATAACAAAAATCTGAAAAACGGACATGCGGTAT
This sequence comes from Arctium minus, assembly GCA_954870635.1. Classification (NCBI taxonomy): domain Eukaryota; kingdom Viridiplantae; phylum Streptophyta; class Magnoliopsida; order Asterales; family Asteraceae; genus Arctium; species Arctium minus. The sequence continues at coordinate 25,462,619 of OX941092.1, forward strand.
ATAAAATTTCCAAAGCAAAAGCCTCCCAATAAGTAGGAAAATACACCAACCTGTTTAAATACAGTCGTAAATAAACGGACAATAAATAACCACCAACTAATCTAATTTCCATAACTAGAAAAGAGATTACAAATAAGGGTGTCATGTATAGACCCAAAGGTTCTCCTACCAAAAGTAAGTCCAATTGCAAAATTCCCAAATCTCTCACCCAAGCACTATGCCCGCAAAGAACCGGTGCCGCTGAAACCTGAGATACACATCGACACCAAGCAAGTGTTAGGCCAAAAAGCCTAGTGAGTTGAACAATAAGAAGCATGCATGAACAGTTACAATTCTTATCAACAGTTAACCAATTTTCCACATGTCTAGAGTCAACGGGGGATACCCATAGCACCAATCAATTCCACCCTAGAGTCGATGTACCTTGATGCCCTCCGGAAATTCCACCTTATCCGAGTGGCGCACCTCAAAGGCCCGGCACACCCGAAAATTCCACCTTATCCGAGTGGCGGAGGTCTAAGCACATACCATTACGGTGGCGCCTACGACTACATCCTCCTTGTGTCCTTGACTTGGTTCGTCCAACATAATGCATATAGGAGGTCCTTAGGTATATTTCAACCAAATATAATTCAATACCAACCATAGGTACAATATCACTCTCCTAATAGCATGAGTCCAACATAACGCATATAGGAGGTCCTTTAGGTATATTTCAACCCAACATATTTCCATACCGACTACGGGTACAATATTACCATCCTATCCTCATGAAGTCTAACAACAAACCCAAATGACAATTATACTCATCATGCATATAAGTATGTTCCATATACCCAAATCATGTCAAAATGCCAACAATGTGCATACATGAAGTAAATCCCAATTTTTTTGACCAATAGAGTAAATCATGGCAAAATACTCGTTAAAACATATTTCTCACATAATCTCATGAAAATACCATCAAATACATAAACCCGTAAAGATGACCATTTTGAGCAAATATGTGATAATAACAACAATTAATCAAATATGATGTGTATCCAGTTTTAACAAAAGTTTCGTAAACTCACCTTGCTAGATTTAGACTAAATCTAGATTTTACCCACTTAGAACTTGAGGAACTTGATTCTTCAAACCAAATCTTCCAAAACCTAGATTCACAAGGTTCCAACCATAAATATACATAATCAACCACAAAGAATCGTTTCCCCAACCTTCTACATGAATACCTCCATTGATACCGAAATCCTAACTTCCATAAATGAAGAGAATAGAAGATTACCTTAATCCAAGCTTGAATTCACCAACCAAAACACTTCTAGTTCACCAAAATGATCACAAACCTTCAATCTATGAAAGGGAGAACAAAGGGTGGATGAAACCCTAGAAAACTTTGGGGAAGAAGATGAATAGGGAGAGATGAGAAGCTTACCACCACCAAATACTCTAGTATACTTCAATAGACTTCCAATATCTTGCCATAACCTTGAAAATCTCTCAAAAACGAATCCATAGCAACTTGAATCACCCAAATCGGAGTTGTGATGAAGAAGTTATGAAGAAATGAAGATTTGGGTGAGAAATGTGGCTGAATCAGGTTTATAACTCGAGTCTCGGCCTGATGCGCACGGCCTGTGCGCTTTAGTGAAGTGCCCGTGCACGGCCCCTTGCGCCCCCTCCAGCCGGCCCACGATTTCCCCGAAAACCGTTTTGGCCATAACTTCTTCGTTATAGCTCCGTTTTTGCTCCGGAAAGAACCGTTGGACTCGTAATTGAATCCTTTATCCATCAAGACTATAAAATCTAGGATTCAAGTCCAAAATCAAATATCTTATTTTTCCTTATTATAACGGTTTCGGTATTAACTTGGATTGATATCTTTCGAAAATCAGGGTGTTACATAATTGTATCTAGATGTTTAACTGCACACCAAGTGTTCGGTTTAATGTCTAAGAGAATATAATTTCGTGATTAAGCTTAGATAAACTTTGAGTTTTATGTTATGCGAGTAATAGTAATTTATGGTTTAAATAGGCAATTGAACGAGTTAAAGTTCGTTGTGAGTCTCGATTGATCACGTGTTAAATCTCAATTTGGTTAAGGTATGGATTTCATTTCTTTTGAATCATGGGCAACTATTTGTTGTAGTTGACCCTTCCAAAGGTGGTTCACCGCCTTGTGATTGATTAACTGAATGTGATCAACGAACGTGTAATTATATACACAAATACACATTGATTTTTGGTCTGAATCTTATGTTTGAACGTTTTCGTGTTTTGTTGTCTCATATTGAGATTGGATTATGAATCATTTGTTAAAACTGTTAGCGTTTTACTAAAATGTGTCTCGTATGGAATTGTTTATAAAAAATTGTGAACTATATTGAATTTGATTTTATGATCGTCATTTGGGTAAGTGGCATATGTTTAGTTTTCGTTGATTTTTAGAATAACCCAATAAATGGGCACATTATTTGGGATGCCTTCTATGGCGGCTTTGTTGTAATGGCGTCCTGCAGATGACGGTCCACCAGAGTTAAGCCTTAGTGGCTTACGATAACCTACTCTGGGGGACTAGGCCGACTTTGTTGGCTTCGAGGCGGATGGATCGATCCTAGAACTTTTACCCACAGAATATGTGACCGTGGTTAAATTCACGGGGGATTCGTGTGTGTGTGCCCGCACGCCGACCCAGTTCGTGTGGCTGATCACCCCACGAACACAACAGGAATTGACGGACTTTATTTATATTACGTTTTGAAATTAAAGTGTGAATCGTTCTTGAAGTTATTGTCTTTGAAAATTACTGAACATTTCTTTTGCTATGAACTTGAATTTCAAGAACATTGTTCGAATGAATTTTTAAGTCTTTCGCTTCGTTATCGATGTTTTCAATATTATTTATGAATTTATATTACAATCCATTCCTTGAGCCCTGTGCTTAGCCGTGTTTTTTGTTTTCTGACACGGCAGATTCGAAGTGACGTTTTCGGGGACGGGACTTGAGATCGAGCGTGATATTTTGGAGTTCTTAGACTCACCTTATTTTATAAGTTTATAAAGACTTTTTAAGGTATGATAGTTTGGATTGTAAAAGATGTTTTAGAAGTATGTAATATACGTTTAGAGTTTATTAATAGCTTTGAATTAGTCGTGTATATGTGTTACGTCCTGTTCGTGACATCACCCGTTCCGGACCATAGGGATGGGGGATGTTACAAATGTGGTATAAGAGCATAGGTATCGACTTGTAGATTTACTAGACTTGACCTGTGAGGATTGGGTAGACATTAGAATAGGTAGACTAGAATTTAATTCTATTTACTGATTGTCAATCCGTAGCTGATTTGAATTCTGATTTTGATATTGTTCTGTGTTAAAATGTCGAGACGTGGTCGCCCACACAAATCCATATATCAACTTGAGGGTAACCTAAATCCCAACTCAGTGAAGGGTACAAGTGAGCCTAATATTGCTGATGTGGTTCGTCAGACCATGTCAAGTATGATGCCTACATACCTTGAGCAGGCCATGTTAACTTAATCGTTTTATTTGTTTATGCCTTGTTTGATACCAGGGCAACACACTCTGTTGTTTCTGAACAATTAGAATCTTGGTTAAAACCTTATGAACAAACCACCGAATTTCCAGTCGTGATATCTACCCCTATGGGTGGTTCAATTTGTGTGTTAACTCGATTTTCAAACTGTCCGTTATTTATTGGAGATTGCATATGGGAGGTCACTCGACTTCCAATGCATATTTCCCACTTTCAATTAATATTGGATATGGACTGGTTGTCACACCACTGTGCAACTATAGATTGTAATGCCAAACAAATATTGTTTGGGGATATTGACAAACCAGAGGCAATCTTCTAAGGAGGTACTCCAAAAGAAGATGTTAACGTTTTAAGTTTCATAAACCGTTGTTTTCGAAATTTTCAAATTTCATAAACTGTTTCATAATATGTTTGTTGGATTTTTAAGTTTCATATATTTTCTATCATATGAATAATTATAAAATTTCGAATAATCATGTATTTTATACCATATGAATAATCATATTTTGAAGTTTCATGTATTTTTCTCATATGAATAATCAGATTATGAATCGTGAAAATTTCGACAAAACAGTTTATGAAAGTTAAAAAACTTGAAAATTCAAAAATAGAGCTTATGAAAAAACAGTTTATGAAATTCGCCGAAATTGGAGGGAGGTTATCGGAGTCGGAGGACGTCGCCGGAACTGGATGGTGATGGTGGATCATGAGAGAGAGATGGAGATAATTGAGAAAATTAAGGAAGGTGGTTGTTCCTAAAAATATGAATTATTCCTAAAATTATGAATTTGAAAAAAAGACCTAAATACCCTTAGTTTACAAGTTCACATGATAAAGTAGGTTTACAAAATAAGTATGCTCTCTCTCTCTATATATATGTGTGTGTGTGTGTGTGTTAAATTTGTTTTTGAAATTTACGTTTTATCAATTAATAATCACAGTTAAATTATTACATATTTATTTTCAGCCGTAAACTTTTTGTTTTTATATCTATACTATATTATAAAGACGGAATAAAAAACTCTTAATTACTACTTATAAAACATAAGGTACTACCATTTTATGCATACATTTCAAAAATCTCTTAATTCACAACTTAGTATGCATAATGTACAACTCATTTGAAAAAAAAATTCAAACTTTACTTTTTTACTACCTTCCATATTCAAGTTTTTTCCCTTCCATTTGGGGTTTCTCCAAAAAAAGAAAAGTTATTTACTTGCTCAAATTAACATATTTCTTTAATTATGATAGTACATATATTTTCTTCATGTATACAAGTTTTTAAAGCATTTTGAATTCTATAAAACTAACTAATAATGAACCTATATATATACGTTTAGATACAAAATAATATTATCCAACATTATATTTGTTATTTTTACCTATTCTATATTTCAGTATTTAAAAAAATATTATTATTCGTTAGATATCGCTGATTAATACATGTTTTTAAAATTCAAATATACATTTAACGATTACTTTAATATAATTTTTTAATGCTTCATGATTGAAAAAACTCAAGTTATGCGTTTATCACTACTAATGCTACATAAATTATAAATATATGATTTAATCCATATATATATATATATATATATATATATTCTGATAAGCTATTACATTAATTTTTTATTTCTATTTACATTTGCTCACCCCGATGCATTGCACGGGTACACTGCTAGTATGTTCCTAATAAAAATATCAAAAACACATATATATAATTGTTAGTACACAGATATGTATTTCAATAATACATATAAAATAAAATTATCGTAATAACTTAATATAATCAACAAATGATTAGAGAAATTTAAATACAGGGAATCGACTGAAAATTAAAATCGAATAAACCGTAACGAGGCTGAGGCTCGTGTTGAACACGATTCCCTTAAACAGATTTGCCGTCTGTTCCCAGGGTACAACAGCGTGAGCAGTATGTACTGCCGGATAACTTTACTTGCCTGAAAATCGCTGGAGATGAAAGTGTACGCAGAGATAATTCAGAGAGATATGTGTGTTCGTTCGGGTATTCGAAGTGTGTTGGAATGAGCCGAACTCTCCAATTTATACTTGAAAGTAGAAACCGACAATTTATTATGAATTAATATGTAATTAAACAATTTTTAATTACAATTAATCATATTAATCTTACACATCAATGAGTATCGTTCGGGAGTTACAGAAAAACGAAACAGTGAATTTCGCGACTTACCACGCGGGTAAGGTCGCGGCACAACCCGCGTAACTTACTGTTTGTCGTCCTCGAGACAGTGCATATCGCGACTTACGGCGCGAGTAAGCCCGCGACCTAACTCGCGAACTGCACTGGATTAAAACAAAAATTTTAGAAAAACCAAGTTGCGCGAGCACAAGATTTCGGAGCGGCATTCGTGTCCATGCACAAGTTCGCCGATTTTAGCCTACGAAAACCGCAATCGGCACCCCCCTGCGCGCGGATAGCTGATGGAGTAAAACCAAACAAAGAGCTTGTAAGCTCCTTCCACATCTAACGTTATAAACCTCATAAATTTTGGTCCTCCTTCCTATGTGGGACAAGTTCCCACACCCACTTGGTTTTGCCAATTTTCATCCCAAACACTCAACTTTGAGCATCGATATCTCATTCACACATATTTCATTTTGGACACATAATATATCGTTTCGAAGCTCTCATATAGAAGAACACAAACCCACGAAGAGTTAGATATATACAATACATATACATGTATTTATTTGTGTCCAAAGTTAGTAAAAAATCACATTTTTACTAAAATTTTTCAACAATAATAACCAAATATCTTTTTTTTTTTTAAAAAACCAAATATCTTTTATCAAAATAAATGTATAGTAGTAATATTATTAAAACATGTTGCGTACAGTTTTTACTAGAAATAACAAAGAAAGAAGTGGTCCCCAAAAATAATTAAAAATATAAAACCAAAACATACTGTGACAACATTGTATTTTCGTCATAATATTAATTAAATTGTAGTGTTTTTAAAACACAATCTATACTATATTATAAAGATGGCATAAAAAACTCTTAATTACAACTCATTAAGCTTTATGTACCATTATTTAAAGCTATCTACTTAAAATCTCTTAAAAATAACTACTAAAGCCTAATGTACTACCTGTAAAGCTTTTAACCCTAATTAATATATTTCATCCTTATCCCCCAAAATCCTTATCTCTAATCCCCAAACCCTAAAATTATGAAATTTGAATTCTGATAAACATAATCAAAACAGGATAAACATCTCAATTTAAATATAAAAAATTTAAAATATATAAGATAATTAATGAATTTTAATAAACTACTTAATTTTTTTTATATAAAAAACATTATATTGTTAAGCCTAAATTAAACAAATTTATATATAAAAAATCATTATCACTCAATAAAAACCATCCAAAATCGTACTGTAAATCAATAAAAAAACAAAAGATAAAAATAAACATTAAAATCGTGATGTATTAAGCATTATTTACTATTATTTAATGCTAATCTACTTAAAATCTCTTAAAAACAATTAATGAAGCAATATGTACTACTTTTAAATGCTTTTAATCCTAATTAATAAATTTCATCCTTATCCCCCAAAATCCGTATCTCTAATCCCCAAATTCTAAAATTATGAAATTTGAATTCTGATAAACATAATCAAAACAGGATAAACATCTCAATTTAATATAAAAATTTTAAAATATATAAGATAATTAATGAATTTTAACAAACTACTTAATTTTTTTTATATAAAAAACATTATATTGTTAAGTCTAAATTAAACAAATTTATATATAAAAAAACCATTATCACTCAATAAAAAACATCCAAAATCGTACTGTAAATCAATAAAAAACAAAAAATAAAAATAAACATTAAAATCGTGATGTATCTCGCTGCATTGCGCGAGTACGCTTCTAGTAATCTTTAAAACTAGACAATAATCTTTAAAACTCAGATTAATTATACATTATTTATCTCTACTATATATTAAAGGGCTTGCACGGTTCTTGAAAAAATACTGCTCTTGAAAGTAGTTCTTGAAAAGTAGTTATTGATATATATAGTTACAGTTTTGGTCCCTTAACTCTTTTGATAGATTTACTTTACACCTTTTAGTTTTACATTTTACATTTTACATTTTACATTTTCATTATATTAACACATATAAGCATATATTAATTAAAATACGTTAAAAAAAATAATATTTAATTTTAACAAGTTACACCATTATAGTCGTCTCTTCGATACCTTCGAAATGAATCCAATATTGAATATTTTTGGATTTAATTATTTTATTATATGTTAAAAATATGTTAAAAAATACGTTTTAACATATCACATTAACATATATAATTACGTTGTATTTTGTGGATATCACATGTGATTAATTGTGGACATCACAAATTTCGATTATTTTGGGATATCACATGTCGATCAATGAAAACAGAATCATTCGACATATATAATGACAATTATTCTAACGCGCCAACATTTATCAACTCCAAATATTTTTGTCATAAAGAATCAGCGAGACATAGCTCATACTTCCAACGACAACCCCCCCCCCCCTAACTCCATATCTTGATCAAATCCCGAATTTATTTCATCAATACATTGCACAAGTACAAAATGTATTAGGCGATGGAAATTGTGAATTTCGAGTCATATCTACTTGTTTCGGTGGTCATGAAGATGCATGGGACACTATCCGTACAGAGTTAATGGGTGAACTAACTGGGTATTAAAAGGAGATTACCCAATGCCCGCACTCATACATCATTGGACACGTCATGCACTTCCAGATGCAATGTCGTGGATTATCCCATACAAACGTAGATTAGATGTGAATGAAGAATATATAGAGTGTACTCGTACTCGTGAATATGTTGATTTAAATGAATTATTAAAGTTGGAATATGTTGGAATAAAAAAATACGCAATATATTTATTATGTTTATTGTCTTGATGTTAAAACTTACGTTCTATGTAATGCATTTTTTTTTAAAATCGATTAACCAAGGTATAATATATGACATATAATAATATAATTAAATCAAAAAATATTCAATATTGGGCTCATTTCGAATGTATCGACGAGACGATTATAATGGTGTAACTTGTTAAAATTAAAAATTATTTTTTTAACGTATTTTAGTTAATATATGCTTATATGTGTTAATATAATGAAAATGTAAAATGTAAAATGTAAAACTAAAAGGTATAAAGTAAATCTATCAAAAAAGTTTAGGGACAAAAACTGTAACTATGAATTAAAAATAAAATAAGATGTGATGTGAGAGAGAATTGGAAATCCATACCGTTAGCATATTAAAAATACATAATTGTAGATCAACTAAAATATATTAAAAGTATGTTTCATTAGTATTATAAATTCTAATATTATAATTTTTTGGTCAATAATTTTAATATAAACTAATTATTGAATATTTTTATTGGTAGCATAAATATGTAACATTATATATATATATATATATATATATATATATATATATATATATACTATCTATATCTATACTATTATATTAAAATTGTAAACGGTTATTTTCAAAATTCAATGTTACATTTAACATCTTTACAATTAGTTATTTAATTTACTTTATATCCCTTATTTTTCATTTTTCATTTTACATCTTTGTTATATTAACACAAATAATGGTATATGAACAAAATGCAATGAAAAAATATGTTTTTTTTTTACAAATTATACCATTATAATCGTCTCGTCAATATCTTATAAACGAGCCCAAAATTGAATATTTTTTTAATGTAACCGTATTATTAAATATCATGAATATATCTATGAACTAATTTGTTTTCTATCCATACGTTTTATTTTTTTTCCACCTTTAGCATATTAAAAATACATAATCGTAGATCAAATAAAATATATTAAAAATACATTTCATTATTATTATAAACTAGGCATATACGGATATACCCGCGCACGATGTGGCGCGAAAAATCGTGAAATCGAAGGAACAATTGACCAAGGTATGTATCCGCTCGCGAAACATCTCGAAATCAAAATGACAACAACGTTTCATTTTAAGTTTGTATTTCTTCGTCCTTATCGATATTTTAGTCTATGAACGAAGTATCGATAAGAACGAAGAATACAAACTTAAAATGAAAACGTTGTTGTCATTTTGATTTCGAGATGTTTTGCGAGCGGATACATACATTTGCCAATTGTTCCTTCGATTGCACGATTTTTCACGCCGCGTCGTGTGCGGGTATATGTCTATATAATAGTATAGATAAAAATTCTAAAACGGTTATTGTACAATCTTTTGTACAATAACATTTACCACCCTTACAATGTTACATTTACCACATTACACTTACGTATTTAATTTACTTTATATCCCTTGTTTTTTCATTTTTCATTTTACACCATTATCATATTAACACAAATAATCGTATATGAACAAAAATGCAATGGAAAAAAAAAATACGTTCATTTTTCTACAAATTATACCATAATAATCGTCTCGTCAATACCTTCAAAACGAGCTCAATATTAAATGTTTTTTTAATTTAACCGTACTATTAAATATCATGAATATCTACGAACTAATTTGTTTTCTATCCATACGTTTTATTTTTTTTTCACCGTTAGCTAGGGGTGGCAAAAAGTGACCCAACCCGCCAACCCAACCCGAACCCAACCCAATAGTAGCAGGTTGGGTTGAGAATTTCAACCCATTTAAGTTAAATGGGTCAACCCGCCTAACCCATTTATTAATTGGGTCTGGGTTGGGTTGAAATTTTCAACCTGTTTTCAACCTGATTTCGACCCATTTACAACCTGATTTCGACCCATTTACAACCTGTTTCTAACTCATTTACAACTTGTTACTAACCCATTTACAACCTGTTACTAACCCATTTATAACCTGTTTCTAACCCATTTATAATATTACCTAATAATATTTTTTAGTTATTAATAAATATAATATAATTTCAATATTAAAATTTGAAAGTTAAAATTGAAAGTAACCCTAAAAGGAAATAGGCGCCGCTTTCTTCCTCATTTCGATTTTCCATCCTCTCGAGTCTCCTCCCTCTCGGCTCTGTACTGTTCACGCTACACGGCGGCCGGCCGACCTCTCCTCTCCCTTTGTTAACGGCGACTCCTCATACGCCGGAGTCCTCTCCCTCTGTAATCTGTTCGACTGTTCCACACTTCCACGAGGACCACGACGAGTTCCAGAATCCATACTTCCATTGTTCCACGAGACCACGATGACTCCCGACCACGACGACTCCAGTCCACGATGACTCCAGTCCACGACGACTCTAGTCCACGACGAGTTCCCGATCTCAGTTCCACTGTTCCAGACGAGTTCACGACTTCAGTTCCACTTCAGTTCACGACTTCACGGTAAACTTCTACAATCTGTCCATTTAGAGGAGAAGCTCACGCCTCGCGTGAAGAATATAAACATTTTGGACTATTGGAGAACTCATGAGATTCGGTATCCAACTCTTGCTCGGATGGCTAGGGACATCTTAGCTATCCCAATATCAACTATGGCATCTGAATCTGCTTTTAGCATCGGCGGTAGGGTTCTTGATGCTTATAGAAGTTCGTTGAAGTCTTCTACGGTTGAGGCTATTATTTGTCTAAGAGATTGGGTTTATGGAGAAGGTTTGTTCTAACTTATTATTTGTATATTTCGTATTATCATATAAAACTATTTATTTGGTATAACTAAGTTGGTTAATTTATTTATTTTTATAGCACAAATGGAATCGCTACTTGAGGCGTTATGTGGATCAATCATAACGGAGAAGATGGAAGATCGAGAGGAAAGTAATACCGAGAATGAAATTGGAGCCGATGAAAGTGCAAGTCGAGTTACTTAGAAACGTTTTTGGAACTATGATTTATTTAACTTTGTGGTTGTGTTTTTATTAAACTTCGAACAATTTGTTTGACTTTGTCGTGTATTTGTCGTGGAATGAAGTAGTTTAAACATTTTTATTTCATTTACAATTTTAAATTTAAATGGGTCAACCCAAGTTCAACCAATTTATTTAACAGGTTGGGTTGAGATAGTCATAAACAAGTCAACCCGCTACCAACCCATCAACCCAACAGGTTGGGTTGGGTTGAAAATCTCAACCCATTTAATTAAACAGGTTGGGTTGGGTTGATATTTTCAACCCAATTAATAAATGGGTTGAACCCGAACCCAGCCCAACCTGACCTATTTACACCCCTACCGTTAGCACATTAAAAATACATAATCATAAAATACATTTCATTCTTATTATAAATTACTAGTGTTGGGCCCGTGCATTGCACGGGAGGATAAATTTTTTGTTGGAATATTGAACCGAGTTAAAATGAAACGTAATTTCTCTGTTAACAGTTAATGAAATACAATGTGAAAAACGAATGTATTTTCATAAATGGTTAACTTGCATATATTCTTAATCGTTTGTTGTTATGAGTTTGTGCAATAATATTGATAATAGTTTTGTATTATATTATTTAAAACTCAAACGACATGTCTCACAACATATCACTATTATTGAAATAATTATAAATATGAACATACGTTTTTACAGATTTTGCAATTTTTCTGAAATCTCCTCGACAACATTTGACAATCACTTTGAACGTATAAATCTGTAGATTAATTAACAACATTCAACCCACATCAAATATGACAAAGAAAATAAATGATTTCTATCTTTTGTAACCGGCAACTCAACTGGTATAGTTCAAATTCACTCAGTACCACTTGAAAATTTATCTGACTATGTAAAAAGATTTTATAAAATAAAATATAGAAAAATCATTATGAGATGTAATATAAAAAAATACGGAAGAAAAAAGATTTTATATTACATCTCATTAATATAGATTTAAATGTAAAATCTACATTTAAAATAGATTATGCTAATATAAAATATTTATATTATAAAAACAAATATTTATATTAATAAATGAGTATCCATTCCACAAATAGATGATTATGTGCTTGGAAATGTTGTACCAAAACATTAAGAAATTGTAAATTAAGTAATTGGCTTTAATTAGTTGTACATTGTGCTTAAAATGTTGTAATTAATAGTTTTTATGTCGTTTTTATAATATAGTATAGATATATAGATTATATTAACAAAAAAAATACGGAAGAAGAAAGAGTTTATATTACATCTCATTATGTAAAAAGATTTTATAAAATAAAATATGGAAAAAGATTTTATAAAATAAAATATGGAAAAATCATTATGAGATGTAATATAAAAAAATACGGAAGAAAAAAGATTTTATATTACATCTCATTAATATAAATTTAAATGTAAAATATATTATGCTAATATAAAATATTTATATTATAAAAACAAATATTTATATTAATAAATGAGTATCCATTCCACAAATAGATGATTATGTGAGATAATGTGCTTGGAAAGGTTGTACCAAAACATTAAGAAATTGTAAATTAAGTAATTGGCTTTAATTAGTTGTACATTGTGCTTAAAATGTTGTAATTAATAGTTTTTTATGTCGTTTTTATAATATAGTATAGATATAGATTATATTAGCAAAAAAAATACGGAAGAAAAAAGAGTTTATATTACATCTCATTATGTAAAAAGATTTTATAAAATAAAATATGGAAAAAGATTTTATAAAATAAAATATGGAAAAATCATTATAAGATGTAATATAAAAAAATACGGAAGAAAAAAGATTTTATATTACATCTCATTAATATAAATTTAAATGTAAAATAGATTATGCTAATATAAAATATTTATATTATAAAAACAAATATTTATATTAATAAATGAGTATCCATTCCACAAATAGATGATTATGTGAGATAATGTGCTTGGAAAGGTTGTACCAAAACATTAAGAAATTGTAAATTAAGTAATTGGCTTTAATTAGTTGTACATTGTGTTTAAAATGTTGTAATTAATAGTTTTTATGTCGTTTTTATAATATAGTATAGATATATAGATTATATTAGCAAAAAAAATACGGAAGAAGAAAGAGTTTATATTACATCTCATTATGTAAAAAGATTTTATAAAATAAAATATGGAAAAAGATTTTATAAAATAAAATATGGAAAAATCATTATGAGATGTAATATAAAAAAATACGGAAGAAAAAAGATTTTATATTACATCTCATTAATATAGATTTAAATGTAAAATCTACATTTAAAATAGATTATGCTAATATAAAATATTAATATTATAAAAACAAATATTTATATTAATAAATGAGTATCCATTCCACAAATAGATGATTATGTGAGATAATGTGCTTGGAAAGGTTGTACCAAAACATTAAGAAATTGTAAATTAAGTAATTGGCTTTAATTAGTTGTACATTGTGCTTAAAATGTTGTAATTAATAGTTTTTATGTCGTTTTTATAATATAGTATAGATATATAGATTATATTAACAAAAAAAATACGGAAGAAGAAAGAGTTTATATTACATCTCATTATGTAAAAAGATTTTATAAAATAAAATATGGAAAAAGATTTTATAAAATAAAATATGGAAAAATCATTATGAGATGTAATATAAAAAAATACGGAAGAAAAAAGATTTTATATTACATCTCATTAATATAAATTTAAATGTAAAATCTAAATTTAAAATAGATTATGCTAATATAAAATATTTATATTATAAAAACAAATATTTATATTAATAAATGAGTATCCATTCCACAAATAGATGATTATGTGAGATAATGTGCTTGGAAAGGTTGTACCAAAACATTAAGAAAATTGTAAATTAAGTAATTGGCTTTAATTAGTTGTACATTGTGTTTAAAATGTTGTAATTAATAGTTTTTATGTCGTTTTTATAATATAGTATAGATATATAAATTATATTAGCAAAAAAAATACGGAAAAAGAAAGAGTTATATTACATCTCATTATATAAAAAGATTTTATAAAATAAAATATGGAAAAAGATTTTATAAAATAAAATATGGAAAAATCATTATGAGATGTAATATAAAAAAATACGGAAGAAAAAAGATTTTATATTACATCTCATTAATATAAATTTAAATGTAAAATATATTATGCTAATATAAAATATTTATATTATAAAAACAAATATTTATATTAATAAATGAGTATCCATTCCACAAATAGATGATTATGTGAGATAATGTGCTTGGAAAGGTTGTACCAAAACATTAAGAAATTGTAAATTAAGTAATTGGCTTTAATTAGTTGTACATTGTGTTCTTAAAATGTTGTAATTAATAGTTTTTTTATGTCGTTTTTATAATATAGTATAGATATAGATTATATTAGCAAAAAAAATACGGAAGTAAAAAGAGTTTATATTACATCTCATTATGTAAAAAGATTTTATAAAATAAAATATGGAAAAAGATTTTATAAAATAAAATATGGAAAAATCATTATGAGATGTAATAAAAAAAATACGGAAGAAAAAAGATTTTATATTATATCTCATTAATATAGATTTAAATGTAAAATCTACATTTAAAATAGATTATGGTAATATAAAATATTTATATTATAAAAACAAATATTTATATTAATAAATGAGTATCCATTCCACAAATAGATGATTATCTGAGATAATGTGTTTGGAAAGGTTGTACCAAAACATTAAGAAATCGTAAATTAAGTAATTGGCTTTAATTAGTTGTACATTGTGCTTAAAATGTTGTAATTAATAGTTTTTTATGTCGTTTTTATAATATAGTATAGATATAGATTATATTAGCAAAAAAAATACGGAAGAAAAAAGAGTTTATATTACATCTCATTATGTAAAAAGATTTTATAAAATAAAATATGGAAAAAGATTTTATAAAATAAAATATGGAAAAATTATTATGAGATGTAACATAAAAAATACGGAAGAAAAAAGATTTTAGATTACATCTCATTAATATAGATTTAAATGTAAAATATACATTTAAAATAGATTATGCTAATATAAAATATTTATATTATAAAAACAAATATTTATATTAATAAATGAGTATTCATTCTACAAATAGATGATTATGTGAGATAATGTGCTTGAAAGGTTGTACCAAAACATTAAGAAATTGTAAATTAAGTAATTGACTTTAATTAGTTGTACATTGTGCTTAAAATGTTGTAATTAATAGTTTTTTTGTCGTTTTTATAATATAGTATAGATATATAGATTATATTAGCAAAAAAAATACGGAAGAAGAAAGAGTTTATATTACATCTCATTATGTAAAAAGATTTTATAAAATAAAATATGGAAAAAGATTTTATAAAATAAAATATGGAAAAATCATTATGAGATGTAATATAAAAAAATACGGAAGAAAAAAGATTTTATATTACATCTCATTAATATAGATTTAAATGTAAAATCTACATTTAAAATAGATTATGCTAATATAAAATATTTATATTATAAAAACAAATATTTATATTAATAAATGAGTATCCATTCCACAAATAGATGATTATGTGAGATAATGTGATTGGAAAGGTTGTACCAAAACATTAAGAAATTGTAAATTAAGTAATTGGTTTTAATTAGTTGTACATTGTGCTTAAAATGTTGTAATTAATAGTTTTTATGTCGTTTTTATAATATAGTATAGATATATAGATTATATTAGCAAAAAAAATACGGAAGAAGAAAGAGTTTATATTACATCTCATTATGTAAAAAGATTTTATAAAATAAAATATGGAAAAAGATTTTATAAAATAAAATATGGAAAATCATTATGAGATGTAATAAAAAAAATACGGAAGAAAAAAGATTTTATATTATATCTCATTAATATAGATTTAAATGTAAAATCTACATTTAAAATAGATTATGCTAATATAAAATATTTATATTATAAAAACAAATATTTATATTAATAAATGAGTATCCATTCCACAAATAGATGATTATGTGAGATAATGTGCTTGGAAAGGTTGTACCAAAACATTAAGAAATTGTAAATTAAGTAATTGGCTTTAATTAGTTGTACATTGTGCTTAAAATGTTGTAATTAATAGTTTTTTATGTCGTTTTTATAATATAGTATAGATATAAATTATATTAGCAAAAAAAATACGGAAGAAAAAAGAGTTTATATTACATCTCATTATGTAAAAAGATTTTATAAAATAAAATATGGAAAAAGATTTTATAAAATAAAATATGGAAAAATCATTATGAGATGTAATATAAAAAAATACGGAAGAAAAAAGATTTTATATTACATCTCATTAATATAGATTTAAATTGAAAATCTACATTTAAAATAGATTATGGTAATATAAAATATTTATATTATAAAAACAAATATTTATATTAATAAATGAGTATCCATTCCACAAATAGATGATTATCTGAGATAATGTGTTTGGAAAGGTTGTACCAAAACATTAAGAAATCGTAAATTAAGTAATTGGCTTTAATTAGTTGTACATTGTGCTTAAAATGTTGTAATTAATAGTTTTTTATGTCGTTTTTATAATATAGTATAGATATAGATTATATTAGCAAAAAAAATACGGAAGAAAAAAGAGTTTATATTACATCTCATTATGTAAAAAGATTTTATAAAATAAAATATGGAAAAAGATTTTATAAAATAAAATATGGAAAAATTATTATGAGATGTAACATAAAAAATACGGAAGAAAAAAGATTTTAGATTACATCTCATTAATATAGATTTAAATGTAAAATCTACATTTAAAATAGATTATGCTAATATAAAATATTTATATTATAAAAACAAATATTTATATTAATAAATGAGTATTCATTCTACAAATAGATGATTATGTGAGATAATGTGTTTGAAAGGTTGTACCAAAACATTAAGAAATTGTAAATTAAGTAATTGACTTTAATTAGTTGTACATTGTGCTTAAAATGTTGTAATTAATAGTTTTTTTGTCGTTTTTATAATATAGTATAGATATATAGATTATATTAGCAAAAAAAATACGGAAGAAAAAAGAGTTTATATTACATCTCATTATGTAAAAAGATTTTATAAAATAAAATATGGAAAAAGATTTTATAAAATAAAATATGGAAAAATTATTATGAGATGTAACATAAAAAATACGGAAGAAAAAAGATTTTAGATTACATCTCATTAATATAGATTTAAATGTAAAATATACATTTAAAATAGATTATGCTAATATAAAATATTTATATTATAAAAACAAATATTTATATTAATAAATGAGTATTCATTCTACAAATAGATGATTATGTGAGATAATGTGCTTGAAAGGTTGTACCAAAACATTAAGAAATTGTAAATTAAGTAATTGACTTTAATTAGTTGTACATTGTGCTTAAAATGTTGTAATTAATAGTTTTTTTGTCGTTTTTATAATATAGTATAGATATATAGATTATATTAGCAAAAAAAATACGGAAGAAGAAAGAGTTTATATTACATCTCATTATGTAAAAAGATTTTATAAAATAAAATATGGAAAAAGATTTTATAAAATAAAATATGGAAAAATCATTATGAGATGTAATATAAAAAAATACGGAAGAAAAAAGATTTTATATTACATCTCATTAATATAGATTTAAATGTAAAATCTACATTTAAAATAGATTATGCTAATATAAAATATTTATATTATAAAAACAAATATTTATATTAATAAATGAGTATCCATTCCACAAATAGATGATTATGTGAGATAATGTGATTGGAAAGGTTGTACCAAAACATTAAGAAATTGTAAATTAAGTAATTGGTTTTAATTAGTTGTACATTGTGCTTAAAATGTTGTAATTAATAGTTTTTATGTCGTTTTTATAATATAGTATAGATATATAGATTATATTAGCAAAAAAAATACGGAAGAAGAAAGAGTTTATATTACATCTCATTATGTAAAAAGATTTTATAAAATAAAATATGGAAAAAGATTTTATAAAATAAAATATGGAAAATCATTATGAGATGTAATAAAAAAAATACGGAAGAAAAAAGATTTTATATTATATCTCATTAATATAGATTTAAATGTAAAATCTACATTTAAAATAGATTATGCTAATATAAAATATTTATATTATAAAAACAAATATTTATATTAATAAATGAGTATCCATTCCACAAATAGATGATTATGTGAGATAATGTGCTTGGAAAGGTTGTACCAAAACATTAAGAAATTGTAAATTAAGTAATTGGCTTTAATTAGTTGTACATTGTGCTTAAAATGTTGTAATTAATAGTTTTTTATGTCGTTTTTATAATATAGTATAGATATAAATTATATTAGCAAAAAAAATACGGAAGAAAAAAGAGTTTATATTACATCTCATTATGTAAAAAGATTTTATAAAATAAAATATGGAAAAAGATTTTATAAAATAAAATATGGAAAAATCATTATGAGATGTAATATAAAAAAATACGGAAGAAAAAAGATTTTATATTACATCTCATTAATATAGATTTAAATTGAAAATCTACATTTAAAATAGATTATGGTAATATAAAATATTTATATTATAAAAACAAATATTTATATTAATAAATGAGTATCCATTCCACAAATAGATGATTATCTGAGATAATGTGTTTGGAAAGGTTGTACCAAAACATTAAGAAATCGTAAATTAAGTAATTGGCTTTAATTAGTTGTACATTGTGCTTAAAATGTTGTAATTAATAGTTTTTTATGTCGTTTTTATAATATAGTATAGATATAGATTATATTAGCAAAAAAAATACGGAAGAAAAAAGAGTTTATATTACATCTCATTATGTAAAAAGATTTTATAAAATAAAATATGGAAAAAGATTTTATAAAATAAAATATGGAAAAATTATTATGAGATGTAACATAAAAAATACGGAAGAAAAAAGATTTTAGATTACATCTCATTAATATAGATTTAAATGTAAAATCTACATTTAAAATAGATTATGCTAATATAAAATATTTATATTATAAAAACAAATATTTATATTAATAAATGAGTATTCATTCTACAAATAGATGATTATGTGAGATAATGTGTTTGAAAGGTTGTACCAAAACATTAAGAAATTGTAAATTAAGTAATTGACTTTAATTAGTTGTACATTGTGCTTAAAATGTTGTAATTAATAGTTTTTTTGTCGTTTTTATAATATAGTATAGATATATAGATTATATTAGCAAAAAAAATACGGAAGAAAAAAGAGTTTATATTACATCTCATTATGTAAAAAGATTTTATAAAATAAAATATGGAAAAAGATTTTATAAAATAAAATATGGAAAAATCATTATGAGATGTAATATAAAAAAATACGGAAGAAAAAAGATTTTATATTACATCTCATTAATATAGATTTAAATGTAAAATCTACATTTAAAATAGATTATGGTAATATAAAATATTTATATTATAAAAACAAATATTTATATTAATAAATGAGTATCCATTCCACAAATAGATGATTATGTGAGATAATGTGTTTGGAAAGGTTGTACCAAAACATTAAGAAATCGTAAATTAAGTAATTGACTTTAATTAGTTGTATATTGTGCTTAAAATGTTGTAATTAATAGTTTTTTATGTCGTTTTTATAATATAGTATAGATATAGATTATATTAGCAAAAAAAATACGGAAGAAAAAAGAGTTTATATTACATCTCATTATGTAAAAAGATTTTATAAAATAAAATATGGAAAAAGATTTTATAAAATAAAATATGAAAAAATCATTATGAGATGTAATATAAAAAAATACGGAAGAAAAAAGATTTTATATTACATCTCATTAATATAAATTTAAATGTAAAATATATTATGCTAATATAAAATATTTATATTATAAAAACAAATATTTATATTAATAAATGAGTATCCATTCCACAAATAGATGATTATGTGAGATAATGTGCTTGGAAAGGTTGTACCAAAACATTAAGAAATTGTAAATTAAGTAATTGGCTTTAATTAGTTGTACATTGTGTTATTAAAATGTTGTAATTAATAGTTTTTTATGTCGTTTTTATAATATAGTATAGATATAGATTATATTAGCAAAAAAAATACGGAAGAAAAAAGAGTTTATATTACATCTCATTATGTAAAAAGATTTTATAAAATAAAATATGGAAAAAGATTTTATAAAATAAAATATGGAAAAATTATTATGAGATGTAACATAAAAAATACGGAAGAAAAAAGATTTTAGATTACATCTCATTAATATAGATTTAAATGTAAAATCTACATTTAAAATAGATTATGCTAATATAAAATATTTATATTATAAAAACAAATATTTATATTAATAAATGAGTATTCATTCTACAAATAGATGATTATGTGAGATAATGTGTTTGAAAGGTTGTACCAAAACATTAAGAAATTGTAAATTAAGTAATTGACTTTAATTAGTTGTACATTGTGCTTAAAATGTTGTAATTAATAGTTTTTTTGTCGTTTTTATAATATAGTATAGATATATAGATTATATTAGCAAAAAAAATACGGAAGAAAAAAGAGTTTATATTACATCTCATTATGTAAAAAGATTTTATAAAATAAAATATGGAAAAAGATTTTATAAAATAAAATATGGAAAAATCATTATGAGATGTAATATAAAAAAATACGGAAGAAAAAAGATTTTATATTACATCTCATTAATATAGATTTAAATGTAAAATCTACATTTAAAATAGATTATGGTAATATAAAATATTTATATTATAAAAACAAATATTTATATTAATAAATGAGTATCCATTCCACAAATAGATGATTATGTGAGATAATGTGTTTGGAAAGGTTGTACCAAAACATTAAGAAATCGTAAATTAAGTAATTGACTTTAATTAGTTGTATATTGTGCTTAAAATGTTGTAATTAATAGTTTTTTATGTCGTTTTTATAATATAGTATAGATATAGATTATATTAGCAAAAAAAATACGGAAGAAAAAAGAGTTTATATTACATCTCATTATGTAAAAAGATTTTATAAAATAAAATATGGAAAAAGATTTTATAAAATAAAATATGAAAAAATCATTATGAGATGTAATATAAAAAAATACGGAAGAAAAAAGATTTTATATTACATCTCATTAATATAAATTTAAATGTAAAATATATTATGCTAATATAAAATATTTATATTATAAAAACAAATATTTATATTAATAAATGAGTATCCATTCCACAAATAGATGATTATGTGAGATAATGTGCTTGGAAAGGTTGTACCAAAACATTAAGAAATTGTAAATTAAGTAATTGGCTTTAATTAGTTGTACATTGTGTTATTAAAATGTTGTAATTAATAGTTTTTTATGTCGTTTTTATAATATAGTATAGATATAGATTATATTAGCAAAAAAAATACGGAAGTAAAAAGAGTTTATATTACATCTCATTATGTAAAAAGATTTTATAAAATAAAATATGGAAAAATATTTTATAAAATAAAATATGGAAAAATCATTATGAGATGTAATAAAAAAAATACGGAAGAAAAAAGATTTTATATTATATCTCATTAATATAGATTTAATTGTAAAATCTACATTTAAAATAGATTATGCTAATATAAAATATTTATATTATAAAAACAAATATTTATATTAATAAATGAGTATCCATTCCACAAATAGATGATTATGTGAGATAATGTGCTTGGAAAAGTTGTACCAAAACATTAAGAAATTGTAAATTAAGTAATTGGCTTTAATTAATTGTACATTGTGCTTAAAATGATGTAATTAATAGTTTTTTATGTCGTTTTTATAATATAGTATAGATATAAATTATATTAGCAAAAAAAATACGGAAGAAAAAAGAGTTTATATTACATCTCATTATGTAAAAAAATTTTATAAAATAAAATATGGAAAAATCATTATGAGATGTAATATAAAAAAATACGGAAGAAAAAAGATTTTATATTACATCTCATTAATATAGATTTAAATTGAAAATCTACATTTAAAATAGATTATGGTAATATAAAATATTTATATTATAAAAACAAATATTTATATTAATAAATGAGTATCCATTCCACAAATAGATGATTATGTGAGATAATGTGTTTGAAAAGGTTGTACCAAAACATTAAGAAATCGTAAATTAAGTAATTGGCTTTAATTAGTTGTATATTGTGCTTAAAATGTTGTAATTAATAGTTTTTTATGTCGTTTTTATAATATAGTATAGATATAGATTATATTAGCAAAAAAAATACGGAAGAAAAAAGAGTTTATATTACATCTCATTATGTAAAAAGATTTTATAAAATAAAATATGGAAAAAGATTTTATAAAATAAAATATGGAAAAATCATTATGAGATGTAATATAAAAAAATACGGAAGAAAAAAGATTTTATATTACATCTCATTAATATAGATTTAAATGTAAAATATACATTTAAAATAGATTATGCTAATATAAAATATTTATATTATAAAAACAAATATTTATATTAATAAATGAGTATCCATTCTATAAATAGATGATTATGTGAGATAATGTGTTTGGAAAGGTTGTACCAAAACATTAAGAAATTGTAAATTAAGTAATTGGCTTTAATTAGTTGTACATTGTGCTTAAAATGTTGTAATTAATAGTTTTTTATGTCGTTTTTATAATATAGTATAGATATAGATTATATTAGCAAAAAAAATACGGAAGAAAAAAGAGTTTATATTACATCTCATTATGTAAAAAGATTTTATAAAATAAAATATGGAAAAAGATTTTATAAAATAAAATATGTAAAAATCATTATGAGATGTAATATAAAAAAATACGGAAGAAAAAAGATTTTATATTACATCTCATTAATATAGATTTAAATATAAAATCTACATTTAAAATAGATTATGCTAATATAAAATATTTATATTATAAAAACAAATATTTATATTAATAAATGAGTATCCATTCCACAAATAGATGATTATGTGAGATAATGTGATTGGAAAGGTTGTACCAAAACATTAATAAATTGTAAATTAAGTAATTGGCTTTAGTTAGTTGTACATTGTGATTAAAATGTTGTAATTAAGAGTTTTTTATGTCGTTTTTATAATATAGTATAGATTAATATAGATTTAAATGTAAAATCTACATTTAAAATAGATTATGCTAATACAAAATATTTATATTATAAAAACAAATATTTATATTAATAAATGAGTATCCATTCCACAAATAGATGATTATGTGAGATAATGTGATTGGAAAGGTTGTACCAAAACATTAAGAAATTGTAAATTAAGTAATTGACTTTAATTAGTTGTACATTGTGCTTAAAATGTTGTAATTAATAGTTTTATGTCGTTTTTATAATATAGTATAGATATAGATTATATTAGCAAAAAAAATACGGAAGAAAAAAGAGTTTATATTACATCTCATTATGTAAAAAGATTTTATAAAATAAAATATGGAAAAAGATTTTATAAAATAAAATATGGAAAAATCATTATGAGTTGTAATATAAAAAAATACGGAAGAAAAAAGATTTTATATTACATCTCATTAATATAGATTTAAATGTAAAATCTACATTTAAAATATATTATGATAGTATAAAATATTTATATTATAAAAACAAATATTTATATTAATAAATGAGTATCCATTCTACAAATAGATGATTATGTGAGATAATGTGATTGGAAATGTTGTACCAAAACATTAAGAAATTGTAAATTAAGTAATTGGCTTTAATTAGTTGTACATTGTGCTTAAAATGTTGTAATTAATAGTTTTTATGTCGTTTTTATAATATAGTATAGATATATAGATTATATTAGCAAAAAAAATACGGAAGAAGAAAGAGTTTATATTACATCTCATTATGTAAAAAGATTTTATAAAATAAAATATGGAAAAAGATTTTATAAAATAAAATATGGAAAAATCATTATGAGATGTAATATAAAAAAATACGGAAGAAAAAAGATTTTAGATTACATCTCATTAATATAGATTTAAATGTAAAATCTACATTTAAAATAGATTATGTTAATATAAAATATTTATATTATAAAAACAAATATTTATATTAATAAATGAGTATCCATTCTACAAATAGATGATTATGTGAGATAATGTGCTTGGAAAGGTTGTACCAAAACATTAAGAAATTGTAAATTAAGTAATTGACTTTAATTAGTCGTACATTGTGCTTAAAATGTTGTAATTAATAGTTTTTTATGTCGTTTTTATAATATAGTATAGATATAGATTATATTAGCAAAAAAAATACAGAAGAAAAAAGAGTTTATATTACATCTCATTATGTAAAAAGATTTTATAAAATAAAATATGGAAAAAGATTTTATAAAATAAAATATGTAAAAATCATTATGAGATGTAATATAAAAAAATACGGAAGAAAAAAGATTTTATATTATATCTCATTAATATAGATTTAAATGTAAAATCTACATTTAAAATAGATTATGCTAATATAAAATATTTATATTATAAAAACAAATATTTATATTAATAAATGAGTATCTATTCCACAAATAGATGATTATGTGAGATAATGTGATTGGAAAGGTTGTACCAAAACATTAATAAATTGTAAATTAAGTAATTGGCTTTAGTTAGTTGTACATTGTGATTAAAATGTTGTAATTAAGAGTTTTTTATGTCGTTTTTATAATATAGTATAGATTAATATAGATTTAAATGTAAAATTTACATTTAAAATAGATTATGATAATACAAAATATTTATATTATAAAAACAAATATTTATATTAATAAATGAGTATCTATTCCACAAATAGATGATTATGTGAGATAATGTGATTGGAAAGGTTGTACCAGAACATTAATAAATTGTAAATTAAGTAATTGACTTTAATTAGTTGTACATTGTGCTTAAAATGTTGTAATTAATAGTTTTTATGTCGTTTTTATAATATAGTATAGATATAGATTATATTAGCAAAAAAAATACGGAAGAAAAAAGAGTTTATATTACATCTCATTATGTAAAAAGATTTTATAAAATAAAATATGAAAAAAGATTTTATAAAATAAAATATGGAAAAATCATTATGAGATGTAATATAAAAAAATACGGAAGAAAAAAGATTTTATATTACATCTCATTAATATAGATTTAAATGTAAAATCTACATTTAAAATATATTATGCTAATATAAAATATTTATATTATAAAAACAAATATTTATATTAATAAATAAGTATCTATTTCCACAAATAGATGATTATGTGAGATAATGTGATTGGAAATGTTGTACCAAAACATTAAGAAATTGTAAATTAAGTAATTGGCTTTAATTAGTTGTACCTTGTGATTAAAATGTTGTAATTAAGAGTTTTTTATGTCGTTTTTATAATATAGTATAGATTAATATAGATTTAAATGTAAAATCTATATTTAAAATAGATTATGCTAATATAAAATATTTATATTATAAAAACTAATATTTATATTAATAAATGTGTATCCATTCCACAAATAGATGATTATGTGAGATAATGTGATTGGAAAGATTGTACCAAAACATTAAGAAATTGTAAATTAAGTAATTGGCTTTAATTAGTTGTACGTTGTGATTAAAATGTTGTAATTAAGAGTTTTTTATGTCGTTTTTATAATATAGTATAGATATCATTATAATTCTTTTTGTTAATAATTGTAATATAAATTAATTATTGAATATCTTTATGGGTTTAGGGTTTAGTGTTTAATAAGTTGTGATTTTTAGGTAATGGTTTATTGTTGATGACATTTCTATAAAGAAGTAGGATTAATTGTTCATTTTTTACTCATATTCCACTGCATCGTGCGGGTATATGCCTAGTTTTAATTAATATTTTAAGTTGGGAATTTCATAAAAACCCACTATCCGCTAAACATGGTAAGATGGATTCGTTGAAAATCAAATCCCTAAAAAGACTCCTCATTATCTTAACTAATAAATAATCATCGTCCCTGGAGCAAACGGAAAAGAATCAACACCATGGAACGCAATCATTACCTTCATTGTTTTCTTGTTCATCTTATCATTCTTTTACTTATTTTGATTTCAAGGTTCTCTAGAGGAAACCGACGACTACGGATACTGAAACCGTTTTCGAACACTGTTGATTCACCCATTCTTCTTGATGAACACAAGAATGATGAAAGACGACACACCGTACTCGGGAACACATCAACAGAGAAAGGTACGATCATTATTTAAGGCGTTTTTCCTTTTTTTTTAACTTATATATTTCACATCGACATCCATAGACCAAGAAAAAGAACCGAAAACAAACCCGTTATCGACTACTTCCTTGACAACTGGTTCACAATAACGATGGCCGACACCATTCAACCCTACTGCACCAACTTCATTGACGGTTTCATGAACAGTAGTACAATCATTATTCATAAACCCAGAAAACGAACCGAATGTATTACCACTGTCGAAAACTCCTTTGATTAAAGGTTTCTTTCCTTTTTCTGTATGCTCCATCATGAATAAAAAATCTTTACATATTACAAACCAAAAAACTATGAATCTTAAATCAAAAATGAAATCAAATTTAAAAAAGATAATTGCAAACTAAAAAAAATAATTCCCAAGAATAACTGCATAATTTAAAATTAAGATTCTTCCTGATTTCATACACCGTGATTTTATTCAAAAATAATTAAAATAGTTTTCAATTACATAGTTCCAAAAATGCCCGTAGGATTAACTAAAATAATTTTTCATCTTAATCTCTAGTTTGCATGGTTTGTTGCAAATTATCCTTGGCATATAAAGAGAGTAATATTTTGCAACCCTGAAAAGGTGGCAACCTATGCAACCTTGATCTCAATCTTTGATCTTGTTTAGTAGTATTTTCTTTTTTCTTTTTTTTTAATGCCATGGAAGGGTAATTTTGTCAAAACGTATATATATTTTTGTTTTTACTTTTAATTAATTACTAGATAATAATGAATCCCGATTTTAATGGAGTATGATTTTAAAATATTCGTCAGATTTTACAGGGTAGTTATCATCTTCCCAAAACTGAATCATATCTTTCTAGGGTTTAATGATTGATGATTTTTTCTTCTTTTAAATCCTATGTTTAATTTGTTTTGGTAGCCAGAGGTATGGTTTTAATTGTCTCGATCTATCAATCTTACGATTGTGTTTTGAAATAATGCAGATGATGAGCCCCCAATTCCAAATACCGGATCACCTTCTTCACAACATACTTTCTCGACTTCCTGCAAAGTCCGTAATTCGGTTCAGATGTGTATCGAGTATCGACGCATTGGAATAGTTTGATTTCAGATCCCTACTTCATAAAGTCCAGATCACGTCCAATGATCCTTCTTTCTAGCTCACATCTTCATGTTTTAAATGACAAGACTCATTCGATGGTCGGCACGCTTCCATCTCCTTTTGAATACCCGAAAGACAAATCGTACAACATCATTGTTGTTGGAACATTCAATGGGGTAGTCCTTTTGTCCCTCAGAAAGTTTTGCAGTGAAATGATTCTAATTCTATACAATCCGTCCATACGTGCGTCCAAGAAACTTCCTGATCCACCTAAGCGATGTAACCACTTCGGCTATGTGTTTGGATTTGGCTATGGGGAAACCCGGCCCGATGACTTAAAGATTATTCTTGGGAGTAAATACTGTAACTGCCCCATTTATCGGTATGATTGCGATGTCTTCAGCCTTAAAACGGGTTCATGGACCACTTCAAATGACATCTTTCATGGCGTTGACTTTCGGGATGATGTCGGTGTGTATCTAAATGGATTTTTGCATTGGATTTGTGTGTATAGGTTTAAAAAGGTTATTGTGGCTCTCGATGTTAAGGAGATGGTAGTTTCGAGGACGCACATACCCTGTCAAAGTTATTACTCATCGTATGTTTTGGGTACGCTACATGGACACCTTTGCATGGTTGAGAATAGGCGTAGTAACATATTCTTCGATGTGTGGGAACAAGTGTCAACAACGACTCATGGTCGAAAACATATTCATTCACATTATGTTTGGAAGGTAAGCTCAACCCGCTCCACACTATTGTTTGTATTCTGGAAGACGGAAGAATTATTGCGAGTAGATTGAACAACCAAATCATCATCTATGACCCATACAAAGGCTTGTACAATGTGTTCACATGTACCAATGATAAATGCCTAATAAGAAATGGCATTGGATACATTGAAAACCTGAGTTCGTTTTCTGATATTTGTTATGTTTGACATTCCTTACATTTTATAATTCACCCTTTAAAATTCGTTCTAAAAGTTTGATTTAGCATTCTCAATGAATATTTTGATTTGTTAGATTCCATATTTGTACCTCTTGAAATATATATAGGGTAACGGAACATGAGCCTAAGAACCTGGGGGCTGAACTCACGTAAACAAGTTTAATTTTTTTTCTTCTTTGGTGTAATAGATATATACATCATTCATCGAAGGGGAATTTATTGATCTTTTACAACCTTGAAATTTTACTACACTAATCTTTACAGCAAATTCCCTTTTGATAAACGACACCATGTCACCATCCAATCATTCTAAAACTCATCTTCTATCACTAATTGCATCGATCGTAAAAATTCATTTAGTATTCTTGATCAGAGTGGCCGCACCCTCTATAAAAAAAACATTTAGTAATATATGATTGATTTTAAATGGATGTGAGCTTCTTACGAATTCTAGTTTTTAAGATTATTGTGCTTTAAAAAAACACTGCAATTTAATTAATATTATGACAAAAATACAATGTTGTCAAGAGTATGTTTTGGTATTATATTTTTAATTATATTTGGCACCACTTATTTCTTTGTTATTTTTATTAAAAACGGTACTCAACATGTTTCAATAATAATAAAATACATGTATTTTGATAAAAAAAAATATGTTTTTTATATTTTTATTAGCAAACAAAGTTAAAAATGGTTTTTAATTATAATCTGAGATATTGTTTTGGTGGGCCAATATTTAAACCAAACAAAATTACATAAAGATGAGACTTGGTGGTGTATCAAGCAGAAAATAAAGTATATAGAGAGGCCATGGCCGCTAGGGTAACCGTAAACCATGGAATCATCGCCTGTTAAATTCCATGTCTATAATGGCTTTTAGAATAAAAATTTTGTAACAGAAACTTTGTTTATGTTTTTATACCGGAGACTAAACGCAGTATCCTAAATTAAGCAGAAAAACACAAATAACAAAGGAACAATAAACAATATTACGAAAGTGTGAAGTCTGAGCACCCGCTTTGAGTTGGGCCTCCAGAACTGATATCTTATCCTTCAGTGCATCAATAATACCCCGATTTCCGTATATTGGGCTGCCGTTGCCGAATCACTTCACAAGATGCAAGAATCCGCCTATCAAACCCGATATATAGGAATCCGGTGAAGTAATCGAAGATATAATTACATATTCGGAATTTACGCGACGAACCCTTCCTAGAGGTATAAATTTCTTTTTATGTTATTTAAGCTGGTAAGTTAGGATAGTTGAAGTTGGTTGGTAGATTATGATTAGATATTGCAAAGTTATAATCATTTACATGTTTAGGAATGTTTGATTTTGTCAAAATTACAAAAGGGTAAAGTTTAGAATCAAAATGGTTATAATTGTATCTAGATGTTTAACCGCACACCAAGTGTTCGGTTTAATGTCTAAGAGAATATAATTTCGTGATTAAGCTTAGGATAATAACTTTTGAGTTTTATGTTATGCGAGTAATAGTAATTTATGGTTAAAATAGGCAATCGAACGAGTTAAAGTTCGTTGTGAGTCTCGATTGATCACGTGTTACATCTCAATTTGATTAAGGTATGGATTTCATTTCTTTTGAATCGTGGGTAACTATTTGTTGTAGTTGACCCTTCCTAAAGGTGGTTCACCGCCTTGTGATTGATCAACTGAATGTGATCAACGAACGTGTAATTATACACACATATACACATTGATTTTTGGTCTGAATCTTATGTTTGAACGTTTTCGTATTTTGTTGTCTCATATTGAGATCGGATTATGAATCATTTGTTGAAACTGTTAGCGTTTTACTAAAATGTGTCTCGTATGGAATTGTTTATAAAAATTGTTAACTATATTGAATTTGATTTTATGATCGCCATTTGGGTAAGTGACATATGTTTAGTTTTCGTTGATTTTTAGAATAACTCAATAAATGGGCACATTATTTGGGATGCCTTCTATGGCGGCTTTGTTGTCATGGCGTCCTGTAGATGACGGTCCACCAGAGTTAAGCCTTAGTGGCTTACGTGAACCCACTATGGGGGACTAGGCCGACTTTGTTGGCTTCGGGGCGGATGGATCGATCCTAGAACTTTTACCCACAGAATATGTGACCGTGGTTAAATTCATGGGGGATTCGTGTGTGTGTGCCCCGCACGCCGACCCAGTTCGTATGGCTGATCACCCCACGAACGCAACAGGAATTGACAAACTTTATTTATATTACGTTTTGAAATTAAAGTGTGAACCGTTATTGAAATTATTGTCTTTGAAAATTACTGAACATTTCTTTTTCTATGAACTTGAATTTCAAGAACATTCTTCGAATGAATTTTTAAGTCTTCTGCTTCGTTATCGATGTTTTCATTATTATTTACGAATTTATATTATAATTCATTCACTGAGCCCTGTGCTCAGCCGTGTTTTTGTTTTCTGACACGGCAGGTTCGAAGTGACGTTTACGGGGACGGGACTTGAGATCGAGCGTGATATTTTGGAGTTCTTAGACTCACCTTATTTTATAACTTTCTAAGTTTATAAAGTCTTTTTAAGGTATGATAGTTGGATTGTAAAATATGTTTTAGAAGTATGTAATATACGTTTAGAGTTTATTAATAGCTTTGAATTAGTCGTGTATTCGTGTTACTTCCCGTTCGTGAGATCACCCGTTCCGGACCACGGGGACGGGGGATGTTACAAATGTGGTATCAGAGCATAGGTATCGACTTGTAGATTTACTAGGATTGACCTGTGAGGATTGGGCAGACATTAGAATGGGTAGACTAGAATTTAATTATATTTAATGATTGTCAATCCGTAGCTACTTTGAATTCTGATTTTGATATTGTTCTGTGTTAAAATGTCGAGACGTGGTCGTCCACACAAATCCAGATCTCAACTTGAGGGTAACCTAAATCCCAACTCAGTGAAGGGTACAAGTGGCCTAATATTGCTGATGTAGTTCGTCAGACCATGTCAAGTATGATGCCTACATACCTTGAGCAGACCATGTTAACTTAATCGATTTATTTGTTTATGCCTTGTTTGATACCAGGGCAACACACTCTGTTGTTTCTGAATAATTAGAATCGTAGTTAAAACCTTATGAACAAACCACCAAATTTCCAGTCGTGATATCTACCCCTATGGGTGGTTCAATCTGTGTGTTAACTCGATTTTCAAACTGTCCGTTATTTATTGGAGATTGCATACGGGAGGTCACTCTACTTCCAATGCATATGTCCCACTTTCAATTAATATTGGGTATGGACTGGTTGTCACACCACTGTGCAACTATAGATTGTAATGCCAAAGAAATATTGTTTGGGGATATTGACAAACCACAGGCAATCTTCTAAGGAGGTACTCCAAAAGAAGATGTTAATGCTTTAACCTCTATTACTATGAAGCAGGATACTTGGCAAAGTAACGAAGATTTTCTGGCCTCGTTACAAGATCCCAAACAGGTAATCCCTACATCTGCACCCACACCTGTTGTTTTCGAATATCTTGATGTGTTTCCCGATGAACTACTGGGTATACCACCAGTTCGGGAAGTCGAATTTATCATTGATCTAGTTCCGGGAGCTTCTTTTATTTCCAAGGCTCCCTATCGAATGGCTCCAACTGAAATGAAGGAACTAAAAACTCAACTCGATGACTATTGAATAAAGGTTTCATTCGAACCAGTGTCTCACCCTGGGGAGATCCGATTCTCTTTGTTAAAAAGAAAGACGGTATGATGCGTCTTTGTATTGATTACCGGGAGCTTAATAAAGTAACGTTTCGTAACCAGTATCTGTTGCCGAGAATCGACGATCTGTTCGATCAATTACAAGTGGCACGATACTTTTCAAAATTGATCTTCGGTCCGGGTCCATCAACTTCGTATCCGAGATTTGATATTCCGAAAACCGCATTCAGAACTCGCTATGTGCACTATGAATTCTTAGTAATGCCTTTCGGGCTAACTAATGCTCCAGCGGTCTTTATGAATCTTATGCGTCGGGTTTTTAAGGATTATCTCGACGACTTTGTTATCGTGTTTATCGATGACATATTGATATACTCAAACTCAAGAGAGCAACATGATCAACATCTTCAAATCGTTTTGGAAACTCTTCGAACGAAAAAATTATATGCAAAACGTTTCAAGTGTGAATTCTGGCTTGATCAAGTATCTTTTCTCGGACACGTAACCTTTGCGGAAGGTGTCAAAGTCGATCCAACAAAAATTGAAACCGTTACTAAATGGCCTCGACCTACGAATTTATCTAAAGTTCGTGGTTTTCTGGGTCTGGCCAGTTATTATAGACGATTCGTTGAAGGATTTTCTAAAATATCTCTACCGTTAACCCGATTACTCCTAAAAGGATTCAAATTTAATTGGGGTTCCGAACAAGAATCTAGTTTCGAGGAATTGAAGAATCGATTGGTTACCGCGCCTGTTCTTGTATACCGTCTGGCACCGACGATTTTCAAGTTTACAGTGATACTTCATAGAAAGGTCCTCGGATGTGTTCTTATGCAAAACAGACGAGTGATTACATATGCATCACGTCAATTAAAGGCTTATGAGGTCAATTATCTGACTCACGATCTCGAATTGGCTGCAGTTATCTTCACATTCAAAATTTGGCGTCATTATTTGTACCGTGAGACATGTGAAGTTTTCACCGACCACAAAAGCCTTAAATATATATATTTAATCAAAAAGAGTTAAATATGCGTCAGCGAAGGTGGCTCGAACTTTTAAAGGATTATGATGTTGATATACAGTATCATCCGGGTAAGGCTAATGTAGTCGCCGATGCCTTATGTCGTAAAGCTGTGGAACAAGTTTTTTCTTTACTTGTTCCTACAGAGTTGGCTTTGGAGATCGAACGGTTCGGACTGGAAATCTATTCGAGTTCGCAAACGGAAATTCTATCGAATCTAATAGTAGAACCGACTCTAATCTCTCGAATCAAAGAAGCCCAACAAGACGACAGTGAATTGTGGGCAAACTTCCAGCAAGCACAAGAGAATGTTAGTTCGGAATTCAGGAACAATGATGATCACGTGTTGTGGGTTAGGGATCGTCTTTGTTTTCCAAATAACTCGGAGCTTAAAGATCAAATTCTGATTGAAGCTCATAAATCTATGTTTTATGTTTACCCGGGTACAAAAAAAATGTATCGCGACTTAAAGAACCATTATTGGTGGGTTGGAATGAAGCGAAATATAGCCGACTTTGTATCTCGTTGTCTCACTTGTCAACAAGCTAAAAGTGAACACCAACGTCCGGGCGGTCTTCTCCAATCGCTGAACATTCCCGTATGGAAATGGGAACACGTAACTATGGATTTTGTAGTCGGACTACCCCGCACGACCTTGAAACACGATGCAATTTGGGTAGTGGTTGACCAACTGACGAAATTGACTCATTTTCTTCCTATCCGACAAACTTGGTCAATTGATAAATTGACAAAAGTATTCCAACATGAGATTGTACGTCTCCATGTCACTCCTGCATCAAGTACCTCCGATGGAGACCCATATTTTACATCTCGATTTTGGGAAGGTTTACATAAAGCTTGGGGGCACACGTTTGAATTTTAGTACAACCTTTCATCCACAAACTGATGGGTAATCTGAACGTACGATGCAAACATTGGAGGATATGCTCCGATCATGTGCGTTGGAATGGCATGGAAGTTGGGATAGTTACTTGTACCTAATAGAGTTCTCCTATAATAATAGCTGGTAGTCGAGTATCGGCATTGCCCCGTATGAAGCACTTTATGGCCAAAAATGTCGAACACCGACTTGTTGGAATGAAGTTAGAGAACGTATTCTCGAAGGCCCAGAATTGGTACAAGTTACTACCGAGAAGGTCGAGATTGCACATCAAATGATGAAAGAGGCTCAGGCTCGTCAAAAGAGCTACGTCGACAAGCGACGATGACCTATCGAGTTCCAACCAGGAGATAGAGTTTTCTTAAAAGTTTCACCAACTCGCGGTATTAGATGTTTCGGTCTCAAAGGAAAGTTGAGCCCGAGATATATTAGTCCCTTTGGAATTCAAGAAAGTGTTGGAGTTGTGGCTTACCGGTTAGCTCTACCGCCGCAGCTATCTCACGTACATAATGTATTCCATGTCTCTTCACTTTGAGGGTATAATTATCATCCCTTACACATCATTGAATATCCTTTAGAACACATAGAACCTGATATTTCTTATCGCGAGGAGCCTGAAGCGATTATTGATCGTGATGAGAGAGGTATACGGAAGAGAGTGATTCATTTTGTAAAAGTTCTTTGGAATAATCACTCGGAATGTGAGGCGACGTGGGAAACCGAGAACCATATGCGACGGGAGTCCCCCGAGTACTTTAATCTGTTGGATCAAATAATTGTATTCAAGATTAAAGGGTTTAAACTGTATTTATTTGATAGTTAAAGTTAGAGGGTCTAATTAGTATTTATTCAATAGTTATTAAGCTATTGGGCCTCAAGCCCATTAAGCATTAGGAAGCCCATAAGGCTTAGGTATTTATAGTTTTGGTTAATTAGTTTTTAGGGTTAACCTTTCATAATTTCATAATCATAGTTTTAGAGAGAAAAGTAGCCATATTGTAATCATATTCAAAGGGTATCAAGAACACTCAAGGGTTTCATTGTTTATTCAAGGGATTGGTATGTTACTCTGATTTATATATCTCTTGATTATTATTGTGTTGCTTGATTACTTGATTGATTATTTACCAACTAGATTAAACTGAGATAACATAATCAATGTAAGTTTCTTGTCTAAATTCGATTTCGAGGACGAAATCTCTTTTAAGGGGGGGGGGGGAATAATTGTAAGACTCCGTTTTTTTAAAAACATGTAAATATTCTTACCCGAATTAAACTATAAATAAAATATCAATCAAATGTTGTTGAGGGGTTAGTACCGTTAATTAATCAAACTTTCTATAGTTGTTAATAGAAAAAGGTTATATTATATATATATATATACATATATATATATATATACCAAATAGTTCACCAAGAATTTAAGTAAACTACAATTGCATCGTCCCTATCACCGTCTCATATCTCCATCTCGTTTTTCTCTCTCTCTAAAAATTCAACTTCTCTCTAAATTTCTATCAAATCCATTGAAGTAATCAAAGATATAATTACATATTCGGAATCTACGCGACGAACCCTTCCTAGAGGTATAAATTTCTTTTTATGTTATTTATGCTGGTAAGTTAGGATAGTTGAAGTTGGTTGGTAGATTATGATTAGATATTGCAAAGTTATAATCATTTACATGTTTAGGAATGTTTGATTTTGTCAAAATTACAAAAGGGTAAAGTTTAGAATCAAAATGCTGATAATTGTATCTAGATGTTTAACTGCACACCAAGTGTTCGGTTTAATGTCTAAGAGAATATAATTTCGTGATTAAGCTTAGGATAATAACCTTTGAGTTTTATGTTATTACGAGTAATAGTAATTTATGTTTTAAATAGGCAATCGAACGAGTTAAAGTTCGTTGTGAGTCTCGATTGATCACGTGTTACATCTCAATTTGGTTAAGGTATGGATTTCATTTCTTTTGAATCGTGGGCAACTATTTGTTGTAGTTGATCCTTCCTAAAGGTGGTTTACCGCCTTGTGATTGATCAACTGAATGTGATCAACGAACGTGTAATTATACACACACATACACATTGATTTTTGGTCTGAATCTTATGTTTGAACGTTTTCGTGTTTTGTTGTCTCATATTGAGATTGGATTATGAATCATTTGTTGAAACTGTTAGCGTTTTACTAAAATGTGTCTCGTATGGAATTGTTTATAAAAATTGTGAACTATATTGAATTTGATTTTATGATCGCCATTTGGGTAAGTGACATATGTTTAGTTTTCGTTGATTTTAGAATAACCCAATAAATGGGCACATTATTTGGGTTGCCTTCTATGGCGGCTTTGTTGTCATGGCATCCTGCAGATGACGCTCCACCATAGTTAAGCCTTAGTGGCTTACGTGAACCCACTGTGGGGGACTAGGCCGACTTTGTTGGCTCCGGGGCGGATGGATCGATCCTAGAACTTTTACCCACATAATATGTGTTAGGTCTAAAATGTGCTAAGTCCAGATAGTGCTGCTAAGTATTGTAGGATTACTACTGCTGAAGATGTTAGTACTGCTACTTGAAGATTACTATTGCTGGAGGTATTACTACTGCTAGTAGTTAGTACTACTTGAAGATTTAATATTGCAAGCATGGTTAGTACTGCTATTGATAAGAAGATGCTGCTGAAGATTAATGTTGCTTATGATGATAAATATGGATTGGTTGCTTAAAACGAAAGACAAGGAGATTGAAGATAATTATGGACTGGACGCTGAAGATCAATATTACTTTTGTAATTATCTTGTAATCTGTTTTGTATATATAGTCTAGAAGTCTTAGATTATAGAAGATAGACAGAGATACATATTGTTTTGTTTTAGAGAGAATTAGCCTCAAGATTGTTAGTAATCCTTTCTTTAGAGAAGTATTGAACGTTTGTTGAGCCTGTTCAACAGATTGGGGCTTTGGTTGTAATCATTAAGTTAATTCAATATAACTTGTGATTTGAGTTCATATACTGTTTCATTGATTTATTGTTAAAGTGTTATTCCGCAAACTTCTTTAACAAAGTTTCTGAGTGTTAAGTTAAATTCTTGTTTGAATCTCGATCCTGACAAGTGGTATCAGAGCTATTGGAACTCAGAAATCAAGAATCATCATGGACGGATCACACGACAGTGTTCTTGTTTCAAAGGTTCCCATGCTCAAACCTAATGAGTTTGACATGTGGAAAATCAGGATCAGGCAGTATATTCTTCTTACAGACTACTCAATGTGGGATATAATTGGAAATGGTCCCTCCAATGAAGGAGAGATTGGAGCAGATGGCAAGAGACCTCCACCAAAGACTGATGGAGAAAGAAAGATGAGGCAGACTGAGATGAAAGCCTTGAGTACTCTGCTCTTGGAAATTCCTAATGAATATCAGCATCAGTTTTTCAACTGTGCTGATGCCAAAACCTTGTGGAATGCTTTGGAAAAGAGATTTTCAGGTACCAAAAGCACTAAGAGAAATCAGAAAGCAATTCTCAAGCAACAATATGAAAACTTTATGTCTACAAAGAATGAGTCTATGACTCAAACCTTTGATAGATTCAACAAGTTAATTGGAGAATTGGCCACAGTTGGTGTCAAGATGGACCAGGATGATGTCAACAAAAAGTTTCTAAGATCTTTTGGTGAAGAATGGATAATGTATACAGTATCCTCAGACAGAATGATAATCTGGAGGATAAGGAACTTGATGACCTCTACAATGATCTCAGGGTGTTTGAAGCAGAGGTTGAATCAAAGAAGAAGCCAACTGGATATTCTCATAATGCTGCTCTTCTATCATCTACTAATGATTCTTCTGCTAATACAAATTCTGCTAGTGCTGCTTATGGCTCAAAACAGGATGGACCCAACGATTATGTTTTGGAAGCTTTTCTTGCTAGTCATGCTAAATCTTCTCTTATTAATTATGACCTGGAGCAGATTAATGTTGATGATCTTGAAGAGATGGACATCAAGTGGCAAATGGCTATGCTCACCATGAGAATCAAAAGATTCATTAAAAGAACAGGAAGAAATAACTTTGCCATGAAAAGAGAAGATGGTTCTGGATTTGACAAATCCAAGGTAGAATGCTACAAGTGTCATAAACTGGGGCACTTTGCAAGAGATTGCAGAGGACGAATCTCTCAACAGCATGGGAGCAACACTCAACAATCAAATTTCACAAACTACAACAACAACAGGAACTCATCTTAAGCACTTGTCTCACAAGATGTAATGGGATTTGATTGGAGTGATCAAGCAGATGAGGCAATCCAGAATCAAGCATTGATGGCTGAGGTTTCAGAGTCTTCAAGCACAACAATCCCCACAGAGGTAAAATCTAAACTTTGCTCTAAAGCCTATCTTGAAACTGTTAAAAAGTACAGGGATCACAATCAGAGCATGTGTGATGATCTTAAAAGGTTGGAGAAACATAGGAGAGAGTCTAATTTGATCATTGTGAATTTTGAAGAACAGATCAAGGCATATCAGGCTAATGAACTTCAACATTCATATGATCACAACTATTGGAAGTGGGAGAAGGAGTTAGAGATTAAGCTAGAGAAGGCTAGAGAGGAATGTGAGAAAATTAAGAGTGAGTTTGAGAAGGCCAAACTAGACATTGAGAAATATTCCAATGCTTCTAAAGCAATGGACTATTTACTCAAATATCAAGTTCATTACAAACTGAAGAGAGGTATAGGCTACAATAACACTCCTCCACCTTACAATAACAATTATATTCCACCCACCTCAGACCTCTTAGAAAGACAAGATAAAAAGGACTTACCTGAAGGAGCCACAGAAGTAGATCCACTAGACAATGTAGTGGTTGAAGAAGAGTCTGAAGAAGATAACACTGAGGATAAGAATAAGGAAGACCAGAAAGAAATTTCCTTAGAAAACCATATTCTTACAAATGAGAAGGGGGGTAAACCATTTGTTAAGAGTGAGAAAGCTGAGACCTCTAAGTCTGAGAAGGGAAAGGTACAGGGAGTTCATTATATGCAAACTACTGTTGTAAATCCCTATACTTGTCAATAGAACAAGACCCATCAACATGATAAAATAAGGGGAAATTAGAGAAACAGAAATAACCAGTGGGCTCAAAAACAAGGAATTGATCTAAGCAAAATCAATAGACCAAAGCCTTGTTTTATTTGTGGCAAGTTGAATCATTTAGCCAAACACTGTTATTTTAATCCTGTTAACCAAAGAATTACTTTTCAAAGACAAACACGAAATACTGTTGGTTATAGGAAGCAATCAAGGAACCACATGGCTGCTACTGTGAGAACAGCAACAATGAAAACTGGGACTGCAAAATCTCATATTCAGAATAAGTTTGCTAAAGCAAAAGAAAATACTACAAACAAATCAAGGAGTAACTCAAAGAATAAGAAATCAAACAACTTTGTCAAAATTTGGGTTCCAAAATGCACTAAACCTATTAGTACTGCTTTCTCAAATAGTACTGCTAACAGAAATAGTGCTGCTGATAGCAATACTACTGCTAACTAAGTTAGTACTGATAACAAGGATAGTACTGCTAACCAAGTTAGTACTTCTAACAAGGATAGTACTGTTAACCAAGTTAGTACTGCTAACCAAGTTAGTACTGCTAACATAGATAGTACTGCTTCTAGTGTTAATACTGTCAAACCTATAATTCTGACAAAGTATTCCAGCCATGAGATTATTAACTCTGATCATCTCATCTAGACTAAGCTTACTGATTAGGAATATGTTGATGAGAAAGGGCAACCCAAGACCACTTTGGCTTGGGTTCCCTAAAAAACTAACTGATTTATCTAATGTGCAGGGAAACCAACAGCTCAAGGGAAGAGCATTTGGCATGTAGACAGTGGTTGCTCTAGGCACATGACAGGTAACATGGCCTGCCTTCAAAATTTCAAAAGATTTGATGGAGGACATGTTGCTTTTGGTGACAATCCAGCAGGAGGTAAGATAAGTGGTAAAGGTATTGTTTCAAAAGGTAAGATGACTTTTGAAGATGTTTACTGTGTTGAGCAGTTGAGATACAACCTGTTAAGTGTATCACATGTTTGTGACAAGAAACATAGTATATTATTTAGTGATACTGAATGTATTATCCTTGCTCCAGGATTAAAGGTAGTTGATGAAAATATGATACTACTTAGAACTCCTAGAAAGGATAATGTTTATTGTTTGGACCTAGAAAGTATTTCATCTGATTCATCACTAAACTGTCTGTTTTCAAAAGCTTCTTTAAATGAATCATCTCTTTGGCACAGAAGGATATGTCACATGAACTTTAAAACTATGAACAATCTTGTGAAAAACAACCTTGTAAGAGGTTTGCCTGAAAAAGTGTTTTCATGTGATGATCATTGTGTTGCTGTCTTAAAGGTAAGCAGCACAAAACTTCTCATAAGTCCAAAGAAATAAACACAATCTCATCACCCCTTCAGTTATTGCATATGGATCTTTTTGGTCCTACAAATGTGATGAGTATTGGAAAGAAATCCTATTGCTTAGTCATTGTTGATGATTTCTCTAGATTTACTTGGGTATATTTTCTGAGGACTAAGGATGAGACAAGTGGACTGATCAAATCCTTTGTTCTTAGGATTGAAAACCAAACAAATCTAAGAGTTAAAGTCATCAGATCTGATAATGGAACTGAGTTTAAAAACAGTGACTTAAACAACTTTTGTGAGACTAAAGGTATTGAGAGACAATTCAGTGCTCCTAGGACTCCTCAACAAAACGGTGTTGCTGAGAGGAGAAATATGACACCGATTGAGGCTGCTAGATCTCTGTTGGCAAATTCAAAATTACCCATTACTTTTTGGACAGAAGCAGTTAATACTGCTTGTTATGTCCAAAACAGAGTTCTAGTAGTCAAATCCCAAGGAAAGACACCTTATGAACTTTTCAAAAAGAAGAAACCTTTTATTGGATTTTTCAAACCTTTTGGGTGTCCTTGTACAATTCTCAACACCAAATCTCATTTAGGCAAGTTTGAAAGCAAAGCCGAGGATGGATTTTTTGTTGGATACTCATCTCAAAGTAAGGCATATAGAGTTTTTAACAGTTTTTCCATAATTATAAAGGAAAGTGACAATGTCAAATGCAATGAGAACAAACCAAATCAGATTGGTACAGGTCCTGATTGACTGTTTGACATTGATTCACTAACTAATTCTTTGGGTTTTAGTAATGAGCAAATTGCAGGAACAAGTTTAGAACAGGTACAAGAACAAAAACCAGAGTTTGTGCTATTCCCTACACCTACAGTTGATCCTGCTGAATTCTGTCAACAAGAAAAGAAAGATGATTCAGAAACAGAGGATTCTGAACCATAACAGAATGAAGAGGATAAAGGTGAAGGGTCAGGAAATACAGGTCCTGAAATGCCCATATTGTCAGAGCATGATACAGTTGATGAAAACTCTTCAGTTTTTGGGGGAAATACTCCTGAAAAGAATGACTCCAATCTTGATGCGAATATTAATGAGGAGGATGTCCATCATACAAGAACTCAGAAGAATCATCTTCCTCAATTGGTGATTGGTGATATCAATTCCCCCATAATCACAAGGCATCAAAGTAAGTTAGGAGGATTGAAAGAGTTACAGTCAGGGTTATTGTTCTGTTTCTTATCCCAGATTAAGCCAAAGAAGGCTTATGATGCAATGAAAGACCCAAGCTGGATAGAAGCAATGCAAGAGGAGTTGCTGCAGTTTGTGCTACAAGATGTATGGGATCTGGTTGACCTTTCACAAGGACACATGGCAATAGGAACTAAATGGATCTTCAGGAATAAGAAAGATGAGAGAGGGATAGTGATAAAGAATAAGGCCAGACTGTCAGGATCGAATTCTCCACAAGAATAAATTCTCAGAAACTAATATCAAAGGAGTTTGCGGAATAACACTTTGATATTCAATGTAACAGTAAACAAACAGTGAGTATGATTAACAACTTGTAAACTTGTATTGAATGATTCAAATCACAAGATTACACACTCAACCTCAATCTTGAAGAACAGACTCTTTCAAGACGAATTCTACTTCTCTAGAATTAGGAACTATGCCTTGAGGTTGATTCTCTCTCTAAAACAAAAACTTAGAATGAATAATAATATCAAAAGTTATCTTACTATTCTAAACAATACAATATATATGCTGAAGATAAAAGATAATTACAATTTATACAATATCTCAAGAATATCTTCCATCATTATCTCTAAGCTTCCATGAATATCTTCAGTTTATCCAGCTGTCATCCTTTCCATACAGATCTCCATCTTATAAGCAGTATTAATCATAAGCAGCATTAATACTCTGAGCAGTATTAATCTCTTAGCAGTAGTAACTCCAGCAGTACTAATCTTGAAGAGCAGCACTAACTTTGTTCCAACAGCATTAACTTCAACTGGCAGCATTAACCTCAGAAGTATTAACCTCAGAAGTATTAACTTCAGAAGTATTAACCTCAGAAGTATTAACCTCAGAAGTATTAACCTCAGAAGTATTAACCTCAGAAGTATTAACCAAGTTCTTCTAGCAGCATTAACTTCAGAAGTAGTAACCATGTTGAACTAGCAATATTAACACATTCAACAGTAGTATCCATCCTTGACATCTTTCAGACCCAACAATCTCCCCCTAACTTAACTTTTCAAAACTGAGAAGTTAAGTTCTTCAACATAAGGTCTTTATGATAATTTCAAAACTTTCTGTAATTTCTAGTTCTTCTTGATTCAGTTTCTGCAGTTATCTTCTTTTCTGTTTCTACTGTTATCTTCTTTTCTGTTTCTGGTGTAGTTACTGCTTTGTTTCAGCTTCTTCACTTATCTCCCCCTCAAAATAAGATTTCATATCAATACAAACTTTAATTTTTTTCTTTTTCAGTACCAGCTTCTTGATATGATCTATCTGCTAGTGATAAGAAGTGATCACCTTTTCATCTCTTTTATCTCCATAATTTGATTATGAACTTTCAGACTAATTGTACCAAGTGTATCCATAAATTCTTTGTAGTTAAACTGTCCTCACCTTCTTTAGGTGTTTTACCCACCCTTGAAGGATCATTGGAATCATTTCCATCAATTCATTGGTTTCAGATCTGTCCTCACCCTTTTTGGATGTTTTTCCCACCCTTGAGGGATCCTTGGATCTTGTAGTAGTGGAAGCCTTCTGCCTAGCAGAAGCACTATCCACCCCCGTGGTTTCTTGGCACCTGGGACCTTTGGTTGATTTCTCAGCCAAAGTTGCCATGGTGAAGGTCTTAGAGATGTTACCACTAACCTTCTCTATACTAGCAGAAGTAGTGGCAGCCTTCTCACCCATATGCTTTTCCATCTCCTTAGAGAGCACCTCCTCAGGGTTGGGAGACACCCTATTGGATTCCCTTTGGATATTCTCTATTGGAGAATGCTCCAATAGAGGGCTTAAAGGCTTAGTGGGTGAAGGTACAAGAAGGGAAGGAGCCTTCTTTACCTGTTTCCTTTTGTAAGTTTGGGAAATAGGAGAAGTGGGCTTATGAAGTAGGGACTGTGGGATAGATATAGAGTGGGAAGGTTGGGTTTGGTAAGCAGTGGGAATGTCTAA
Source organism: Arctium minus (assembly GCA_954870635.1). Taxonomy (NCBI): domain Eukaryota; kingdom Viridiplantae; phylum Streptophyta; class Magnoliopsida; order Asterales; family Asteraceae; genus Arctium; species Arctium minus. The sequence continues at coordinate 25,506,748 of OX941092.1, forward strand.
TGAGGGCCTTGACCCTGCTGCCATACCTTCTTGTGGTTGGGACACCACCATCATTGTTGAGAACAATGGGGTGTCAACTCCTTCCGAGTCCCTAGCAGATCTTCTCATGTTTGAGAAAACCTTGCCTTTAGGGGGTTTAGGTACATATACCCCATCAAAATGAGGTATGTCCATCAATTCATTAGTAATAACTGCCTGAACAAACCTGAAACACTTACAGACACAAGGTTAGTAGTACCATATACCATAAAATTTTCAAAAGTTACTTTATCTTTTGAAACTATACCTTTTTCACTTTTCTTACCTTCTGCTGGATCAAAAGTAACATGTCCTCCATCAAATCTTTTTAAGAATTTGAAGGCAGTCCATGTTCCTTGTTATGTGCCAAGAGCAACCATTATCTTCATTCCAAATGCTCTTCCTCTTGAGCTTTTGGTTGCCCTGCACACTTGATAAATCAGTTAGTCTTTGATGAAACCCAAGCCAAAGTGGTCTTGGGTTGACCTTTCTCATTAATATAATCTGTCAGTTTGGTCTGAATGAGTTGTTTAGGATTCTCATGACTGGAGTACTTTGTCAAGATTATAGGCTTGGCTGCATTACTACTAGAAGCAGCACTAGCCTTGTTAGCAGTACTAACTTGGTTAGCAGTACTAATCAAGTTAGCAGCACTATTCTTGTTAGCAGTACTATCTGGGATAGCAGTACTAACAGGTTTCTCTGCAATTGGAACCCAAACTTGAGCAAAGTTGTTTGCTTTCTTTGTCTTTAAGTTACTCCTTTGTTTATTTGAAGTATTTTTCTTAGTTTTAGTAAACTTGTTTTGAACATGAGACTTTTTAGGTGCTCTGTTCTCAGCCATTTGATTCCTTCCTGGCTTCCTATAACCAAAGGAGTTTTGAGTTTGTCTTTGAAAATTAACTCTTTGGTTGATAGGATTGAAATAACAGTATTTGGCAACATGATTAAGCTTTCCACAGATAAAACAAGGTTTTGGTCTATTGATTTTACTCAGATCAACCCCTTGTTTTTGTGCCCACTGATTATTCCAATTTCTCTGATTTCCCCTTGGTTTATCATGTTTTTGGGGCTCAGACTTATTGCAAGCACACTGTTGACAAGGAGCAGGTTTCACAACTGTGGTCTGTTTGTAGTGGACTTTGTTAGACTTTCCCTCAGTCTTCTCAATGTTCTTAGATTTGACCCAAGTCTTTCCACATCCCTCATTGGTGATAATGTGATTTTCTAGAGGAATCTCACCACTCACAGTGTTCTCCTTATTTTTTTCACTAGAGTTCTCTTCTTCAGAGTCTGTTTCAACCACCACTTTTTCTAATGGATCTACCTTAGTGGCTCCATCAGATAATTCCTTCCTATCCTTGGTCTCTAGCAAGTCTGATATAGGAGGGATGTAGTTGTTGTTGTATGGTGGTGGGGTGGTGTTATAGCCTATTCCTCTTCTAAGTTTGTCATGGATTTGAGTTTGGAGCAAAGAGTCCATTGCTTTTGAAGCATTGGAAAATTTCTCAATATCCAGCTTGGATTTCTCAAACTCACTCTTTATCTTCTCATTCTCCTCTTTAGTCTTTTTCAGCTGAAGTTCTAGGTCATTCTTTTCCCACTTCCAGTAATTTGTATCATAAGAATGTTGAAGTTCATTGGCTTGGAAAACTTTAATCTGTTCCTCAAAGCTCTCAACGATTCTTACATAGTCTTTTATATCTCTCTGTAATCTTTTAAGATCATCACACATACCCTGATTGTGATCCCTGTATCTTTGAACAATTTCAATACAGGATTTAGAGCAAAGATTAGATGTTACCTCAGTGGGAATGGCAGTGCTTGTCGATTCTGATTCTTTAGCCATGATGATTGATGTTGAATGAATGTTTCTGAGAATACGAGCTCTGATACCACTTGTCAGGATCGAGTTCTCCACAAGAATAAATTCTCAGAAACTAATATCAAAGGAGTTTGCGGAATAACACTTTGATATTCAATATAACAGTAAACAAACAGTGAGTATGATTAACAACTTGTAAACTTGTATTGAATGATTAAAATCACAAGATTACACACTCAACCTCAATCTTGAAGAACAGACTCTTTCAAGACGAATTCTACTTCTCTAGAATTAGGAACTATGCCTTGAGGTTGATTCTCTCTCTAAAACAAAAACTTAGAATGAATAATAATATCAAAAGTTATCTTACTATTCTAAACAATACAATATATATGCTGAAGATAAAAGATAATTACAATTTATACAATATCTCCAGAATATCTTCCATCATTATCTCTAAGCTTCCATGAATATCTTCAGTTTATCCAGCTGTCATCCTTTCCATACAGATCTCCATCTTATAAGCAGTATTAATCATAAGCAGTATTAATACTCTGAGCAGTATTAATCTCTTAGCAGTAGTAACTCCAGCAGTACTAATCTTGAAGAGCAACACTAACTTTGTTCCAGCAGCATTAACTTCAACTTGCAGCATTAACCTCAGAAGTATTAACCTCAGAAGTATTAACCTCAGAAGTATTAACCAAGTTCTTCTAGCAGCATTAACTTCAGAAGTAGTAACCATGTTGAACTAGCAATATTAACACATTCAACAGTAGTATCCATCCTTGACATCTTTCAGACCCAACACAGACTTGTAGCACAAGGGTACACACAATAAGAGGGGGTAGACTATGAAGAAGTGTTTGCACCAGTAGCCAGAATTGAGGCAATTAGGCTGTTTCTAGCCTATGCTTCTTTCATGAAGTTCAGAGTATTTCAGATGGATGTTAAGAGTGCATTCCTATATGGGAAAATTGATGAAGAAGTGTATGTTTGTCAGCCTCCAGGGTTTGAGAATCCTACCTTTCCTGACAAAGTATACAAATTAAAGAAGGCACTCTATGGGCTACATCAAGTACCAAGAGCATGGTATGACACTGTGTCAAACTATCTCTTGGAAAATGGTTTTGAAAGAGGAATCATTGACAAGACCCTTTTTATTAAAAGGAAGAAGAAGGACATCCTGCTTGTCCAAATATATGTGGATGATATCATCTTTGGATCCACAAAAGATCATATGTGCAAGGAGTTTGAGGAGCTAATGCACAAAAGATTCAAGATGAGCTCTATGGTGAACTCACATTCTTCCTTGGGCTACAGGTTAAACAGAACAAAGATAGTATTTTCATAAGTCAATCCAAGTATGTGCAGGATATACTTACAAAGTTTGGATTTTCAGAAGCAAAGTCTGCAAGCACACCTATGGAAACACACAAACAGATCACTGCAGGTCTTGAGGGGGAGGATGTGGATGTTCATCATTATAGATCCATGATTGGCTCCCTCATGTATCTCACAGCTTCAAGACCAGACATTATGTTTGTTGTATGTGTGTGTGCAAGATTTCAAGTTAGGCCTAAGCAATCTCACTTTCAAGCAGTCAAAAGGATCTTCAGATATCTCAAAGGACAACCTAGAAAGTCTACATCAGGAGGATGTCAGTTTTTGGGTGCAAGGCTAGTTTCATGGCAGTGTAAAAAGCAAACCACTGTGTCCACCTCTACAACAGAAACAGAGTATATAGCTGCTGCAAGCTGTTGCTCACAAGTGCTATGGATTCAGAATCAGATGTTGGACTATGGTATTACTTTTCTTCACACTCCTATATTCATTGATAACAACAGTGCTATAAGAATTGTTAATAATCCAGTGAAGCACTCAAAAACCAAGCATATTGAAATAAGGTACCATTTTATTAGAGATTGCAATGAAAAGAAGTTAATTCAGGTTTTGAAAGTACATACTAGTAACCAGTTTGCTGATCTATTCACCAAAGCTTTTGATGTGAGTAGATTCACATTCTTGGTAACAAGTGTGGGCATGATAAACACTGAATAAGCCTCTTTTGATTTTCTTCATGTACCATTTATGTATAGACTCCTTGATGTTTCATTTCTCATATTTCATTGTGCATGGTGCTACTAACCTTTTGTGTTTAAGTGTTTCAGATTGCTTTGCTGATTAAATACTTGGTATTTCTAGTTAAGTTAATACTGCTCTCATTATTACTCCTTCTGACAGTTCAAATATGGTTAAATATGGTTACTACTGCTAGGTGGTTTATACTGCCAGTGCAGAGTTACTACTGCTTGCCTTATTTCTACTGCCAGACAGTGTTAATACTGCTGGTATGTGTTAATACTGCTAGTCAGTGTTACTACTGCTGGTATGTGTTACTACTGCCAATATAAGTTAATACTGCGGGTATTTGTTAATACTGCTAGGATACTTAGTACTGCTTTTAACTGAATCCCTTACCCTATAAATACCCATTCTGACCGCCAAAAACCAAACGGCTCTTTGAACTCCCATTGAGTTTTCCTCTTCTCTCTCTCTCTCTCGAATTCTTTCTTCCTAGTGCGTAAACCCTAGTGTTGATTCAAACCCAAGAACGATGGCAGGACTGGATTTTGTTGACGATCACAATGAGCTGGCAATGCTACAAAAACCCAAGCAAGTTGAGGATTTTCATGAAATTGTGGATTTCTTAAAATCCACACACATCGCATATGCACTCACAGTCAATCCTACCATCTATGTGGAACACATGCGACAATTTTGGACAAATGCATCCATTCAGACTGTGGATGGCAATCAGGTAATCCAATCAAGGTTCTGTGATAAACCTATCACAATCACAGAAGGCTGCATTTGCACTCATCTACGTCTAGATGATGCCTCAGGTATTAATTCTCTCTCCAAAGAAGACTTATTTCAGGTGCTTGATCGAATGGGGTATGAAGGCCCTACTGAGGTTTACAAGTTTTTCAAGAGCAAATTTTCACCTCAGTGGCGATTTTTTGTTCATACTCTGCAACATTGTATTTCTCGCAAAACAACTGGATGGAGTGAGTTCAGCAGTACCGTAGCTTATGCTCTTGTATGCTTAGCTACCTCCAGAAAGTTTAATTTTTCACAAATGATTTTAAATGATTTACGGTCAAACTTGGATACCAAAACCAAAACTAAAAGATTTTATATGTATCCAAGGTTTGTACAAGAAGTACTAAACCAGGAATTGACAGATCTACCCTCTTTTGAAGAGGTGTATGTACCTAAACCTCCCAAAGGGAAGGTGTTTTCCAACATGAAAAGACCTAGTAAGGACTTTTCTGGAAAAGACACACCATTGTTCTCTACAATGATGGTTGTGTCCCATTCACATGGTGAGGCATCAGGGTCACAGCCCACATCTGACCAACCCACTGATGACCTACCCACACCATTCATTTCAAATGATCCTCCTCAGCTCCCTGTTGTTAAGCCAATTCCCCCCATCACTCAACAATATGTAAGGAAAAAGGTACAGAAGGTTCCTTCCCTTCATGTATCTACACCCCAAAAGCCTACAAGCCCTCTGATGGAGCATTCTCCATCAGAGAATATCCAAAGGGAATCCCCAGGGGTGTCTCCCAACCCCAAGAAGGTGCTCTCTAAGGAGAAGGATGAGCATGTGGGCAGCAAGGCTCACACTACTGATTATGCACAATGTGTGGGTCAGGACAGTGTGAACATAACTAAGACCTTCCCCACGACAACTTTAGATGAGCAATCATCTAAGGGACCCAGGTGCCAAGAAACCAAGGTGGTAGTAGGTGCTTCTGCTAGGCAAAAGGCCTCTACTAAAAGATCCAAGGATCCTTCAAGGGTGGTAAAAACACCTAAAGGAGGTGAGGACAGATATAACTATGATGAATTGATGGAAACCATTGGAAATGTCAATCTGGATGTCTTCAATCATGGTAAGGAGATAAAGGAGATGAAACAGGTGATCATTTCTCAACAGGAGCAGATAGCCAAACTAAAGAAGATGGTGATTAACTTGGTGCATAAAAAGAGGAGAAAGCAATTTATCTAAAAGAAAAGGACAAGTGCTCATGATGCTTCCAAAAAGGGGGAGAATCCAGAAGCTGAAGTAGAGAAGGAAAACCCAGTTGGTATGGAATCTCAGTTTGAGGGGGAGATTAGTGGTAAAACTGAAAAGAAGGTTGCAACAGAAACAATGAATGCAGTAGAAACTGAGAAAGAAGCAAAAACATTTAAAGCAGCAGTAACTCAGTCAGCAGCAGAAACTGAAATGACTATAGAAGAAATAGAAATTGCAGAGACTTTGGTGAAGGCAAAGAATGATACTCCTAAGGCCACTCAAAAGGCTAAGGGAGTGGTGATCAAAGCAGGAGTATATTTGAAGAAAAAGACAAAGGTCAGTGTGTCAGATGCCAAGATGAAAGGGAAAGAGAAGACGGTTGAGCCTGAGAAACCAGTGAAGAAGCAGAAACAAATTGATTTGGATGCAGAGTTGGCAAAGGAGCTAAATGTACAGTTTGAGAAGGAACTTGAAAAGGAGAAAGAAATCTAAAAAGCCAAAGACAGAAAGATTGCATTAGAGTTGGCAAAAAGGATCAATGAAGAATATCAGAAGAGCTTGAAAACTGCGGTAAAGAGGGTTACCATGAAAGCTTCAAAGAAAAGACAACCTTCAAAGACCTTTCTAGCTACTCAAGAAAGAAGAAAGATGATCAACTTCTTGAAAGGATCCATTGGAGTTCCTGAAGGGATGTTTAAAAACATATCCTTTGGCAGAATAGAAGACTTATACAAGAAGGAGATGGCCAAGCTTCAAGGAGATATCAATCAAAGGGTTGAATTTGAAAGAAAAATGAAAGAAATACATGAATTAAACATTCAACAGCCTTTCCCTGACAGTGAAGAAGGCACTCCGAATAAAGAAAAGGCAGAAGTCAAGAAGGAAGAGATCCTAGCTCAGAGGATTGGAGCTGTTAAAAGAATGAAGTCAGTGGCTTCAAAGACAAAGGCAAAAAGGCCTAGAACTGAGAAAGGTGAGAAAGAGAAAGAAAGTGAAAGAATGGAAGCTGAATCATCAAGACCTACTGCTGCACCTCATGTAGAGCAGCAGAAACAAGCTGAGCAGGTAGAAAATCAAGAGAAGAGTCAAGAGCAATCAAGTAAACAATAATCAGAACAACCAAGACAACCTGAGCAGTTTGATTTATATATGACAGTGACAGATGAAGAACCTCTAAAAGTTGATCATATCTCAGTGAATGCTCCAGAAATCATTCATTGGGATACTTTGGTGGATAAAAGAACAGAATACTTAAGAATCAAGAGAATGGGTGACAAGTATGAAGTTTATTCAACTTGGGGTAAGATAATCAGAAGTTGTTCCAGAGCTGATTTGGAAGAAATGTACAAGGTAGGAGTGAACTTGTATGGTGACTTGCTGAAAGGATCAGGGATGAGCCTAACAAAGATGGCTATGGAATATTTGTGCATGATGTTTGACCCTGTTAAGGTTGAATATCTTATCAAAGATGTGCATCACGAAAATGGATTTAAAAGTATTGATAATTGGATGATTTTTGAAAGATGTGGAGTCTATGTCATAACCATAGATAAAAGCTTTCATGAGTATTACTTGGTTGATAAGGTGTATGACCACAACAAGGCAAAGTTGCAAGGGATGCTGAAAGCAAAGTTGGTCTGCAATAAAGGTTCAGAGATGGCAGTGATTGTGATTAAATGAACCATCAATCAAAGTATGGGATTGAATCCTGATCTAGGAATCTGAGCAGTTATTTTGAAAGCATCATGAAGACCGTATTTTAAAGAACTTAACTCCTTGAATTGAAAAAGTTAAGTTAGGGGGAGATTGTTGGGTCTGAAATGTGCTAAGTCCAGATAGTGCTGCTAAGTATTGTAGGATTACTACTGCTGAAGATGTTAGTACTGCTACTTGAAGATTACTACTGCTAGAGGTATTACTACTGCTAGTAGTTAGTACTGCTTGAAGAGTTAATACTACAAGCATGGTTAGTACTGCTATTGATACGAAGATGCCGTTGAAGATTAATGCTGCTTATGATGATAAAGATGGATTGGTTGCTTAAAGCGAAAGACAAGGAGATTGAAGATAATTATGGACTAGATGCTGAAGATCAAAATTACTTTTGTAATTATCTTGTAATCTGTTTTGTATATATACTCTAGAAGTCTTAGATTATAGAAGATAGACAGAGATACGTATTGTTTTAGAGAGAATTAGTCTCAAGATTGTTAGTAATCCTTTCTTTAGAGAAGTATTGAACGTCTGTTGAGCCTGTTCAACAGATTGGGGCTTTGGTTGTAATCAATAAGTTAATTCAATATAACTTGTGATTTGAGTTCATATACTGTTTCATTGATTTATTGTTAAAGTGTTATTCCGCAAACTTCTTTAACAAAGTTTCTGAGTGTTAAGTTAAATTCTTGTTTGAATCTCGATACTGACAATATGTGACCGTGGTTAAATTCACGGGGGATTCGTGTGTGTGTGACCGCACGCCGACCCAGTTCGTGTGGCTGATCACCCCACGAACACAACAGGAATTGACAGACTTTATTTATATTACGTTTTGAAATTATTATCTTTGAAAATTACTGAACATTTCTTTTGCTATGAACTTGAATTTCAAGAACATTCTTCGAATGAATTTTTAAGTCTTCCACTTCGTTATCGATGTTTTCATTATTATTTACGAATTTATATTATAATCCATTCACTGAGCCATGTGCTCAACCGTGTTTTTGTTTTCTGACACAGAAGGTTCGAAGTGACGTTTACGGGGACAGGACTTGAGATCGAGCGTGATATTTTGGAGTTCTTAGACTCACCTTATTTTATAACTTTCTAAGTTTATAAAGACTTTTTGAGGTATGATAGTTTGAATTGTAAAATATGTTTTAGAAGTATGTAATATACGTTTAGAGTTTATTAATAGATTTGAATTAGTCGTGTATTTGTGTTACGTCCCGTTCGTGACATCACCCGTTTCGGACCACAGGGACGGGGGATGTTACACCGCCGGTGCGTTCGTTAGGCTCTTGAAAGCCCAAAATGAGACGGATTTCATATGCGTGGAGATGGATTTCATCCAACTCAGATAGCTGAAGAAGTCGTCGATCCTTGACATCTTTGAAATTGAAGTTTAGGCTCTTGACAGCCCAAAATGCTTTGTGTTCGAGTTCCACCGGAAGGTGACATGCTTTCCCATAGACTAGTCGGTAGGGTGACATTCCTATAGGAGTTTTAAAAGCTGTCCGATATGCCCAGAGCGCATCATCGAGTTTTATAGACCAATCCTTTCTCGAAATTGCTACAGTTTTTTCAAGGATTGTTTTTAACTCTCGGTTTGAGATCTCAACTTGCCCACTCGTTTGTGGGTGCTAAGAAAGTTCAACTCGATGATGTACTCCATACTTTTTAAGTAGGGCCTCAAACTTATTTTCGATAAAGTGTCGTCCCCCATCGCTTATAATTACTCTCGGTACACCAAACTGAGGGAAGATTATTCGCTTAAAGAATTTAGAGACTACACGGGCATCATTGGTGGGGGAAGCTATGGCTTCCACCCATTTGGACACATAATCCACTGCTACAAGAATGTACTTATTCGAATAGCTAGATGGAAATGGTCCCATGAAATCAATACCCCAGACATCGAAAATTTCAACTTCAAGAATAGAATTTAAAGGCATTTCGTTTCTTCGCGAGATGTTTCCAGTTCGTTGCCAACGATCACAACTCTTGACATAGGTATCAACATCTTTGAACAAGGAAGGCCACCAGAAACCACTTTGAAGGACTTTTGCTGATGTTTTACTTGTTCTAGCATGGCCACCATAAGGAGAGGTATGACAATGAGAAACAACAGACTCAGTTTCGTTTTCAGGAATACATCGTCGGATGATGCCGTCAGAACAAGACTTGTACAAGAAAGGATCATCCCAAAAGAAGAGTTTGACATCGTGGAAGAATTTATTACGCTAATAAGAAGAAAGGTCGTGTGGTTTGAAACCACAGGCTAAGAAATTCACGATATCTGCAAACCAAGGTGTGACACTAAGGGCAACGGCGCCAAAAACTTGTTGAGCTTTATTTTAATCGCAAGCGTACGGGTTGTGTAGCATACGGGTCGATCACAGGGAGCAGTGGTTTAGGTACTACTCCTGCTATAAATCATAAACTAGCTATGGGAAAACAATTTGGTTTGGGTTTTTTCTGAACTAGAGATTAATCTATAAACCGAAATACAGGTATAAAACATAAACACATACAAGAAGTCTAGACTATTTATAACAAAGATATACAAATTTACAGTAAATGAGTAATTAGGATATATACCGAAATAAGACATAAAGATGAGATGGAAGTGGTGACATCCAACAGTTATATCGAGGTAGAGATTTATCTTTCTAAAAACGTTTGAGACCCTCTTCCGAGGTGAAGCAAACCTTCCTAGTTAAGCGGGTTGACTACTTCCGTGACATCCGACTTAACTAGAAGCATTAAGATTTTTGATAAAACAATTTCTCCGATTCCTACTTTTATCTATTTCCATGATAATTTTAGAATCGTTGGTTAATCAACCAAAAGCCAAATTCAAACTTCCGTTTATAATTTGGTTTGTTAGATAAAGGTTATCAAATAGTCGGTCTCCGATCACAACACAACTTCCGTTGGTGATGGAACGTAAAACCAACATTCGACAACCATATCGTTTAACCTCGAGTTAGCCAATTTCTCGACATAACTGCGGATTATCACCACACAATCTTATATACGAAAAGAACTAAAAACGACTCTTATTGATTGAGAATCTAAACAATATATATATATATATATATATATATATATATATATATATATATGCTAGATACTAATATACAACATAAAATATATAAGAGATAATTAAACAACATTTCTACATATACTTGTTAGAAGATTAAAGAAGTATAGTAAGAGAAATGATTCTTGTTGACATGTATGATCTAAAAGAAATCATATTAGATGTTATTTGAATTATAGAAACAAAGGTAAATGATATTAGATGTTAGTTGAATTATAGAAACAAAGGTAAATGAAAATATATAAATATATGTATAAGATAGTAAGAATAACACAAGAAGAATAACATAATAATAGGAAAGAAATACAATACTAGAATGTTTGAACACAATGTAGAACACTTCCAGGAGGAGAATGATCCAAGAAGATACAATGAGCTAGAGAGAATGTTGTTTAAAACAAACAAGGGATGGATATTAAGGAAGGGGAAGCACTCTATTTATACTACTCAATCAAAGCATAAAAAATGTCTAAACAATTAATCTAAAGACTGAAATCAAGCTGTCAAAGTAGATCTAAGATCAAGTTGTCCAACATAGATGATGAAAACAAGCTGTCAAAACAGTTGCAGAAAGTAGAAAAGCCACTGATGTAGCGCACGGCCCGTGCGTTTTGCAAGCCTTAGGTGCGCATGGGACGTGCGCATCCACAGAAGGCACGTCAGCCTTTGTTCTTCTATTTGCTTCTTCTGCCTCGCTTCCCTTGCATTACTCGGCGTTTATTGCAACCAAACCGAGTGGTACCAAATCAACCTACAATGTGAATAAAGTCGTAAGTTTTACCAAATATGACCCGAACACGGAATGAATGATGGATGCAATGCATTTTAGGCTAAAAATGCATGATTTATGCTAAAATAAAATGCACAACACACTAGATTAATAAAGAAAATAAGTACAAAATAACTAGCTAACAAAATGCCCTAAGCTAAACTCTTCCTTGTCCTCAAGGAAGCATGTGTTCATTAAGATAAATTGGGGTAAAACAACAAAGGAGACAAACCTTAAAAGCAACAAGATAAGCTAACCATATTTCCAAAAGAGATAATCATCTATTTAAATTCACTAATGTACAAACACAACCAATACCCGCATGTTAATCACTAAACGTAAGAAAATACAACTGTTTTACACAAAGGTTAACACTAACACGAAACTTGATTCACCAAATCACACACACGACCTTAAGAGAGATTGTAAAACATACCATAATCAATAAGGGAGTGGGATTAGTGATCATGCTGGATGGATGCTCGCGGAATCCACTCAATTTCTCTCATGTGTATAAGGTAAGGTGTATACACTCAAATAGCCTTCCTAACCAAGAATGTATTTCACTCTTAATGTTTTTGAAATGGTTCTCAAAGTCTAGAAGTTTCCACAAAACTACACATATAGAGGACTTTTTAGGCTCAAAGGGGGTTTTTGGGCTAAAGGAAAGTCTTGGGTTAGATGGTGTCTTTGCACGCTCAATTTTATCCTTTTGCCTCTCTTTTGATCTTGGCTTATTTTATAATAAACATAGCCTTGAAAGGCTAATCTGATTCAAGAATCTTTCGGTTCCCTTTGTGAACCTCTTCTACTGTATTTCCCCCAAGCTATCTTCTTTTGTATATATTTTTTAATATAGCTTTGTGGTGAAGGGGATGATAGGGGGTGCTCTTGGTGAGTTCAAAGAAAAATGATGGCCTCAATGAAGTTTCATAGTTATTCTAAACGAGAATCAAGTCAAAAACTTAGAGCTACGTTTTGGTGGAAGGTACCTCACAAGAAAGAATAGATTGTGATTGATTATAGATGATTCAATCCAAAACGGCCCAAATTCTCACTGGGTGGGGTCCATCCAAGCAGTCACATTTGTAATGTAGGGCTATTACGGTATGTTGACTAATTCTAAAGGTTACGTGTGGTGATCTAGTGAAAAGTGTGTGTAAGTGTCTTCCTAATAGTGAAACAGTGCCTTTCTATACAGTTTAGATTTTAACTAGCAATGAATGGGGTGATGTACAAGTAATGAACCTAAATGTTGATTATATCAATTGTGAATAGGTTATCTACATCTTTAAAGCTAAAAAGGTTTATCAACAGAAAATATTTTTGTATTTTTATATTTAGATACTAAGAAACAAGAAAGTAAAATGCATGAAAGAAACAAGAAAAAAATGCATGAGATAGAATGACACCCCCCAAGCTAGAATTTAGCATTGACCTTAATGCTTAGAGGGATGTGTCGGTGCTCGTTGGACTGGAAAAGACCAATACGTGTTGCGAGACACTTCTGTTAAATTTTCATCGTGTAGTGTACAAAGTGGCTCGTGGTGCCTACCATGCAACCAAATGTAACGGTCCTCCCCTTCAAATCTAATCATGTTCATCCGCTCTAAAGAATCCAAATCTAGACGGAAATCCCCCTCAATTTTAGGAGTATCGTCGGGAATATTAATTGACAGACAAGACTTTGTAATCAACCAAGTGATTACTCCGCCGCAACAAATGTATCCCGACTTTTGTTCACTAATTCGGACTAGACGCCTAACTACCCAAGCGGCTCCATTAAAGGGAACAACTCGTGGGTCACGGTCAGGGTTCGCTGGATGCTTTGTCATAGCCCATAGAAAATAAAGCTCTTCAAGTGTCACAGTTCCTGTTTCTAGGCGGGAAAAAATAACACAAACAATAATCCTGTGGGCTATGCGAAGGCATGGGTGGTAAAAAGCATCCAGAATCCTAAGGCATTGAAATCCGGATGTTGGGCATCATCGGGTCTAGTGTTCCTTCACCATCAAACTCAAACGCGTCATTGATTTGGTCAAAAGTTAGTTGGCATTCTTGATTAAAAATTCGGAAGGTGATGGTGTCCCGCGTCGGATTCCTAAGAGTGCTTAAGAATTCTAGGGTGATCCTGGGGGTATGTACTTGCCCTCTGTAAAAGGATTTTTTCTAATCCAATATTATTCAGAAGCTGTATTATACCCCTTTTGACTCCTAAAGCGTGGAACTCGTTTGTCTTAGGGAATCTCGTTGCTGAAATAACCCTTTTTGCCAAGTCTTTGAACCTAGCCTTGTCACTAGAGTTGGTCAAGACGATGTGTAACACCCTCAAATCTGGAAATAGCAACTAATTTAAAATTTTATAATTACATCAATAAATGAGTCATTCACAACCACAAATCTAGATTCAACTTCAATACATACAGTCAATCTATACATACAAACTATAAAAGGACGAGTGCTACTAAAACCCAATAATAGTTACTATCTCCAAGTTGCGGAAGACTTCACCGAATACTTACACTTGCGAAATACTAAAGCACAACCCTTCTTGAAACTGCTAGAACCAAACCCCCAACAAAAACCCGATGCACATGTCGACAAATAAAAAGGTTAGGCTTAACGCCTAGTGAGCTCAAGAGTTATAATAGGAGAGAATATGTCATTGAAAGAAAGGAATTTAGTTCAAATCATGAACTTTCAAAATAGTTTACTTCTAGAAATAGGAACGACACATTTTCCTTAATATGCCCCTTTTAAGACAATGTTTCCAAACGCACACATTCCTTATAAAATGATGCAACGCATAACTCACCCAAGCGGGATCATAGTTCGACCCCCATTTGTGAAAATGTGAATAACCATTCATAACCCCAAACATCCAAAACGTGGATAGTACTTAAAGCCCTCAATTTATAAAAATATGAAACAAATCTTTACTTCTCAAAATACTTCAAACATAGACGGAGTATAATACGCAACCCATAAATCTTGAGTAAACAATTCCCTAAGTAAAACGTTACCGAAAACATAGATAATAAAAATGACGCATTTACATACCCAATTGGCACCTTCCGGTGACGGGAAAAATACCCGATTCCATTGTACGTGGCAGAACACAAAGTTAAGCCACATCACTATGTTATCGAACTGCACCTCAAATCAAAGACTTTAGAGCACACTAACACAAGCTTCACCTCAAGTCCCCAACACCTTTAGAGCACACCACTTAACGGGTGTCACCTCAAGGACACGGTACCTTTAGTGCCCAGTCCGTCGAGCTGCACCTCAAGGTTAACCGAGCTTAGTGCACATACATTTTCTAGTAGAGTTCCAACCTCAAGGTCCTCATTCGACCTTTAGTGTCTACCCACTAGCATTCAAGATAGGAATCTCAACTCCTTACTTGATAACACTCGATGTCTAAACCTCGTGCACAAGGACTAGACATCTAAACACCAGACCCAAGGTCTCGAAGTACAACCCATGAGGGTTCCTCTTCGTCCAACAACCGGGACGACAATAATGCCAACACGGCGTAACTTCCCAAAGTGAGGATCCCAAGGGTCCTCACCGATACATACGACTGATTTACATGCCTATGGATCCAATGCAATACAGTATAAAATACATGACTCCAAATGAATGACTCACGCACCCAAAACATGTATTCTCCAAAATAAAATGCAATAAATGCAACTCATGCCCCAAAGCTCCACTTAGGTTATTAAACCGGACAAATGCCCTCAAGACTCAATTAGTCAAAACCGGGCCCAAGGCCCAACAACTTACGTAAACCCCCAAATGAAAGCCACTAAAACGTCGAAACATGCTTGATCGACAAATAACAATTCCTATATAATGAAATGACTATAAACGACGTTTATAAAGACCCATACTCCAATGGTTTTCCAAAGGGTTTATGAATGCAAAATACACCAAAATGCATAAATCATCAAATAGATTACGTTTGTACAAAAATCACCAAAGATGTATAAGTCATGAAATGGACTCTATTTGTACAAAATTGCTAAGAACCCAGATATGAGCATTTTATGAAATTAAACAACCCAAGTTTACCAAATATGAAAACTTATCAAAATACTCACACGTTAATAAATAACCAAGTAAAACACATCTTTACTTCAAAATACGCATTTTGGCATGTACACCGTTTTAACAAATCAACTTGAACTCACCTTGCTAGGTTAGGTTAAACCTAGGTTTCACCCAACGAGCTCTTTTGAAGGAAGCTTGAATTCCCAAGCCGAAAACTTTCAAAACCTAGATCCATACAAATCCAGACCATAAATACCCAAACATAATCATATAGAAACATTTCCCCAACTTTTACATACTAAAATCCTCAACAAGATCAAAACCCTAGTTTCCCAAAAACCATCAAATCCGAGATTTGAGATACCAAACACTAAGAAACCACCAATGGAGCATTTATAACATTATTTCAATAAAGCTTACCATTAGGGATGACGAGACTTTCCAGGAACACCCACTCCAACTCTTCACCCGAGCTCCCAACCGATGAACTTGATGAGGGAGATGAAAATGGAGGTTTTGTGGTTCAAGAGTCCAACTAGTTAGATGGTGAGTAGCCATGAGGTTTGGGGAGGAAAACCCCCTAAGATAGGTTAGGGTTCGGTTTTGGGTTTTGGGAGAGAAAAGGGAAGGAGATAAAAGATGAAAATGAGAGAAATGGTTGAAAGTTCGGACATTTAGACGACCAGACATCGCGCGCGACCCTGCCACGCGATAGTGACAATGTCACTATCGCGAGTCACTATCGCGCGGTTTGTACCGCGAGTTCGTGATCCTCCGCTATTGTGTCACACGACAGTGACACTTGTCACTATCGCGAGTCACTATCGCGCCACCTGTACCGAAGCCTAAGATGGCCGAAAACTCGTGATTCTCGCATGGGTCGACTCAAGGATCGAAAGCACAACATTTTCCACCCAAAAAGATAGGTGGGAGGCGGAGGGATTACCAACGAAGGACGGAACTTGCTTTACGAAAAACCGGGTGTTACAATCCTCCCAACCTTGGATTGATTACGTCCTCGAAATCTAGGTTCACACAAAACCTTACCCACAGAAAGATTAACCTTAACCCATTGCCAACTCTACTAACATGATATTCACATCTACTTCCCCTCTTGGGCATCTTGTACTCTTAACCGAGCGAACACTGAACTCCCCAAAGGAACCTTTTACTCACAATGTTACGGTTGTCTCCCAACCTTGGATGACAATTACCATCTCCAGATATTTTATGACTGTTAGAGCATAAATATGTTGGATACAAGATCAAGAAGACTGAAGGTCAAAGTTCAAGAAAGTCAAAGCTGAAAGAAAGTCAACTCTCATCAAAGTCAAAGTCTTTTGTAATAGAAGTCAATGTATTGTATGTGTATTTGTTTTTCCTTATTTTAGTTGTAGGTATAAATAGTTTCCTTTCCTTTGTAATTTGTAGTGAACAAAAGTGGAGCATATAATTCAGTTGTATTTTAGAGAGAGAATACGTTTAGAGAGAGAAAGAGAGTTCTAGAGAGAGAAAGTTGTAATTTTGAATTGGATTAAAATCAAACAGGTAATTGATTGATATATCCTTGTTTGTTTGATTAATTGCATTTAGGAACTAGAATATGGGAATAATAATTGGTATCAGAGCAGATCCAAATCGAAAAATCAAGAAAAATCAGAAAGTTCGCATTTGTGTTCTTCGGTGTCCAGATCAAGTTTGAATTTTTTGTGCGATTTTGGAGTTGTAATTGATTAGGTTTTGTTAGAAAAGTGTAATCG
This sequence comes from Arctium minus, assembly GCA_954870635.1. Classification (NCBI taxonomy): domain Eukaryota; kingdom Viridiplantae; phylum Streptophyta; class Magnoliopsida; order Asterales; family Asteraceae; genus Arctium; species Arctium minus. Next base: position 25,524,091 of record OX941092.1, read on the forward strand.
ATCGAGTCTGTATAAGTTTTAGATCAATTTGCACTGTAATCGATTGTTGATTTTGGTTTTTGGTGAGTTTGAAGTTCACGAGTCAAATGCACTGTATTCATATCGATTTGTACATTTTTGTGTATTTAATCGAAATTAGTTGTTAGAATTGTGTTCTAGGTATTTAGGCGAGCTAATTGTCAAATTTTCGTACTGTAATTCGAGGTCTAGATAGTTTTTTGGTGTAATTTTGATCGAGTTTCGTCGTTTGCGTAAGATCTGAGGTTTGCGCAAGTTCGTCGAGGTTTGCGCAAGATTCATCAAGGTTTGCGCAAGATTCATCAAGTTTTCATCAAGTGATTTTTTGAGATTTGCGTATTCATCTTGAATTGAAAAGAGAAAGTTTGAATTCAGACAAGTATACTTTGCGCAAGTATATAGATACGCAAAGTAAGATTTGCGTACACTTCTTGATACGCAAAGTAAGGTTTGCGTACGCTTCTTGATTTGCAAAGTCAGATTTGCGTAACCTTCTCAGCACGCAAAGCTATTCGTCACAAGACTTAGTTTGTATAACCAGTTCGATACGTAAAGGGAGATTTGTGTAACCAGTTAGATACGCAAAGTGTAGTTTGCGCAAGTTGAGTGATACGCAAAGTGTGGTTGGCGTATTCAGCGTGATACGCAAAGTAGTGGTTTGCGTACCCCATGTGTTGCGCAAAGCTTGGTTTACTTAGAATTTTTTTTTTCTCTCTGAGAAGTTTTTAAAACTGTAATATGGCCTATAATAGTGATTTTTTTTTTCTCTAGGGGCGCTGCCCCTCGACCCCGCAAGGGCGTTGCCCCTTGAGCCCACCCGCTAACCGGTTGGCGGGACCCCCGTGCTAAGTCTGCGAAGGGGGACATAGTTTTAATTGTGATCAAAATTTCTGAATTTTTATTTCAAGTTTTCTGTATTTTCTTGATTGTTTCATTTCGACTAACGATTAGTTCTAGTTTCTTATTGCAAATATTTTTCAAACAGGTTTTATCAAGATGACTTCTAAAGATGCACTTTCCATTGGCACTGATGTCAAGCCTCTTGTACTGTTTAAAGGAGAGTATGAGCAATGGAAGGACAGATTCCTTGATTTCGTGGACCAGCACACAAATGGAGAGAATATTCTTCTGTCAATTACAGAAGGTCCTATGGCACCAATCATAGTTCAAGTACCTGCTGGTGATGATTCATCTGATAGTGGACATGGTGATGAAGAAAGAGAACAAAAGACAAAACCAGTTAAAGTGGATTTATCTTAGTACTCTGAAGAATAGAAAAGTCGATATAAAGCAGACAAGCAAGCAAGATCTCTTCTATTTCATAGCATTCCTAATGAGATTTACATCAAGATTGATAGCTACAAGGATGATGCTAAGAAGATGTGGGATCAATTGCAAAAGATGATGATGGGATCCAAGGTCGGGAATCAGATGAAAGTGGCTAAATGCATCAATAGCTACGAGGAATTCAAAGCCAAAGAGAATGAGAGTTTGGAAGATACTTATGAACGGTTTACTTTGCTTCTGAATGAACTGACGAAGAACAAAGTGACAAAGAAGCAGCTGGAAAACAATGTCAAATTCCTAAGTATCCTACGACCTTAATGGAAGAAACATACACGTAGGATGAAGCAGATGAAAGACTTAAATGACATACCTCTTCACGAAGTCTATGAGACTTTACGTCATAATGAAGATGAGGTTGAGGAGAAAAGAGCTGAAAAGAAGAAGGCTGAAAAGGTTCCTGATCTGATTGCTTTGGTTATTGGAGAGAAGAAGAAAGAAAAGAAAGAAAAGGCAGAGAAGAAGAAAAAGAAGAAAGTGCTTACGAGTTCCGAGTCAGAATCTGAATCAGATGGTGATGATGGAGAAAGTCTGAAACAAGCCATGATGTTACTGACCCGTGCCTTTCAAAAGAAATTCTACAAGAAGCCGGGATCAAATTCTCAAAGGTATTCTTCATCAAGTTCGAAGAATCATGAGCACCGAGAGAGGGTGGAAGGAAAGAGATATGAAGAAAACAGATATGTTGAGAAGAAACCTGATGAAAGGAAGAAGTTCGTGAATGATTACACTGTTGCCGAAAAGCCAGCAAGTGATCCAGTCAAATGCTACAACTGTGGCAAGATTGGACATTTTGCAAAAGATTGTAGTAAGCCAAAAGTTCGTAATTCTCAGTACTATCAGAACAAACTGCTACTGGCCAAACAGCAAGAAGCGGGCATAGCTTTAATGGTTGAGGATGAATTTTGGCTGGATCATTCAGAAGGTGAAGAGGAAGAGAAGGTAGAAACTGCTCATCTCTGTCTTATGGGAAAAGAGGTCAAGTATGATGAATCAAATGACGAGACAACTGATGAGGTATTAAACTTAACTGAAAAAGATTTTATAACCAAGATGGAAGCTATGATGGTTGAGCTTAATGATCTTCAAGTAAAACTAAAGAAAGAAAAGGACAGAGTTGCTAAAAGAAACAATAAGATCTTTGAGCTTAATAAGTCTGTTATTGGGAACAAAGATCTAATTGATTCTTTACGCAAGTCTGCTTTTGATTCTAAACTTCAAGTAGATTGTTTTGAAAAGAAGATTTCTGATTTTGAAGTTAAAATTTCTAAGTTTGAGTTTGAGAAGAAAGAATCTGCACTAACTATTCATAAACTGCAGGTTGAGAACAAGCTTTTGAATAAGAAGTTAAATGGTCTGGAAGCCAAACTTTACGCTAGAGGCCAAACAAATCAAACAATCTTTCTTAATGCACCTAACGATGAGACTGGTGTTAAGGAAAAATGGGGCCTTGGTTTTGAAAACCCTCATTACCTTAAGAAAGCCATCAGAAAACAACCAGCACTTTATAATTTTGATTTTCTTGCTTGTGCTGGTAAACATACTCATTTAAAACCCAAATTTGTTACCAAATTACCGGAAGAAGTTGAGGCCAAAGAAACTGAAAATAGAAAGAATGTGAAGAAAATGCAACTACCATTTAACTATGCAAAGTTAAATGATAGTTATCTTTCAGAAACACCAAAAGTTCTTTCAAACGATTATTTTGCTAGTTATTATGTTTCTGAGATGAAGGCAAACCTGCAGTTGCAAAGGTTTATGTTCCTCCACTCATTCTTGAAAGCAAAATATTTGAGTTGGAAAATGTTTTATCTGATGAAAAACTTTTGGTTGATATTCAACAAAGTGTATTTTCTACTGTATTAAAGAACACGATTTTTCAATTTACATCTACAAAGTGTTCTAAAGTTACTGAGGCATCTCAAACATCGTCTGATAATTTTGATGACTTATTTGAGTCTGCAAATGACTTTCTTAATTCTGATGATGGGTACATAGAAGAAATTGATATGTTTGACTTCAATGCTCCTCTTCCTGATCATTCTACTTGTCTTACAAATGAAAAGGTGTTACCAAGTGTTCTTAAAACTGCTAAATCATCAACTAAGGTTGGTGAATCGGTTTCTGTAACTGATGATTATTATTCTCAAGGTAAGAAACATAAGAAACAACGATTACAGAAACAGAAACACACTAGTACACAAAAGAAAACTCAGTCTCAGAAATTTGCTTTTCCTAATAGATCTAAATCTTTTGTTTCAGATATAAGCAAGAAAAGGTCGAAAGCTCGAACTGAATGGCGACCAAAAAGGAAGGATGATGAGATAGCTAGACCAGTTTCTGATAATTCTTGTACTAGATCAGTTAGTAGTGATAATGATGTAATTGATCAACTTGCTTCACATAAAAAATACCTTGTAACTTCTTACAAGCGATATTCAATAAAGCAATTGATTCAATTATCTCCTATTTCTACTACATCTTATCATTATTGGAGAAATGATTTTGCTTACTCTCATAATTCTTCTGATTGGTATGGATCTTATCATGTTTATTCTTCGAGATCAAATATTTTTAAAGGTTTTCAAAAGGACAGAGGGTCCATTTTCAAATGGATACCAAAATCTTGTGTTAATCTGTTAGGACCCTTTTTTAAATGGGTACCTAAATCTATTGTTTCCTGATTTCTCTTGCAAACCCGACATATGTGGTACTTGGACAATGGATGTTCCAAGCATATGACTAGGCAAAAAGCTTTATTGTCTAACTATATAGAGAAATTCAGTGGAAATGTCAAATTTGGAAACGACCAGCTTTCACCAATCTTAGGATATGGTGACATCATTCAAGACAACATAACGATCAGTAAGGTGAGTTATGTCGAAGGCTTAGGGCACAACCTGTTTAGCATTGGTCAATTATTCGATAAAGGGTTAGAGGTCAACTTCAAATCTAAGAGTTGCTCGGTTCGTACTGAAGACGGCACAAAACTCTTAGGTGGACATCGCAAGACAAACCTCTATACCATCAACCTGTCCAAAGTTCAGATTGACAATCAAGTTTTCTTAATGACAAAAGCTTCAATGCAACAAAGTTGGCTCTGGCACAGACGTTTATCACACCTGAACTTTCGTTATATCAACAAGCTGGTTAGTGGGAAATTGGTAAAAATACTTCCTGAGCTGAAATAAGAGAAAGAACACTTATGTGCTGCATGTGAGAAGGGTAAGATGAAGAGAGCTCCGCATAAACCGAAGCCTGAACCAAGCACTAGTTCTCCGTTAGAATTGTTACATATGGATTTGTGTGGTCCAATGAGAACTCAGAGTTTGGGTGGAAAGAAATACGTGTTGGTTATTGTGGACGATTACTCAAGATACACATGGGTCAAATTTCTTCGATCAAAAGATGAGATGCCCGAAGTTCTCATTACTTTCTTAAAGATGACCCAAGTGAATATGCAACGACAAGTCAAGTTTCTTCGAACGGACAACGACACAGAGTTCAAAAACAAGATAGTTGAAGAATATCTTGAATCGGTCGGGATATCACATCAGTACTCTGCTGCTCGTACGCCTGAACAAAATGGAGTAGTTGAAAGGCGAAATCGGACGCTAGTTGAGGCCGCTCGTACTATGCTCAGCCAATCCGATCTACCTCTATTCTTGTGGGCAGAAGCTGTGTCAACTGCATGTCATACTCAAAATCGATCCATAATACACCGCCGTTTTCAAAAGACTCCATATGAGCTGATCAACAACAGAACACCGACAATCAAGTATTTTCACGTATTTGGGTGTAAGTGTTTCGTGCTTAATGACAGGGAGAGTCTGAATAAATTCAGTGCTAAGGCGGACGAGGGTATCTTCATTGGTTATTCTTCAACATCGGCAGAATATCGTGTTTATTTGAAAAAGTCAAAAACTGTAGTCGAGAGCGTCAATGTAACATTCGATGAAGAGATGGCTTCTGAACAACTCAGTTTAGAACCCGTTATCACTGGAGTATTAGCTTCTGGGCAGATCAGTCCAGAACCTGCTTCTACAGCCAATAATTCGAATAACGCTTCTACATCTATTTCACATTTATCTGATTTAGATTTGTTATTTGAATTCTTTTATGATGAGTTTCTAGGTTCTAATGTATCTAAATCTGCTGTGACTGACAGGTCTGAAGACACAAGTTGCAATCATCTAGTCACTTTAGAAGTCATAACTGAACAAGAATCCCCCGTTCAGTCAGAAACTCACATTCCAACGTCTACTCCTACAGTTGAAGATACACAAGTAACTGCTGAGCCAGAAGTAACTATATCAGTTGGGTGTGATATAATGTCTACTCAACAGCCAGAGTCTGCTGTTCCAACTGATGCTTTTGCACCTGAATCTTCAACTGCAAAACCCCTTCCATCTATTCAATCTGAAGAGTCTGATAGTGGATTTCTAGATGATGATCATGTTTAATCAGTATCTACTCCATTACCTCATGAGCATCGCTGGACCAAAGAACATCCATTACATCAAGTAATTGGAGATCTTAACAAGCCTGTACAAACTAGGTCAACGACTCTTAATAAATGTATGCATGACTCATTCCTCAATAAGATAGAGCCCACGCGAGTATCAGAGGCTCTTGCTGATTCGGATTGGGTGTCTGCTATGCAAGAAGAGATCAATCAGTTTGAAGCCCTAAAGGTTTGGAGATTAGTTCCAAAACCATAAGGTAAAACCGTGATAGGCACTAAATGGGTTTTCAAAAACAAGAAGGATGAAGATGGTATCGTCATAAGGAACAAAGCTAGACTTGTTGCCAAAGGTTACCGGCAAGAGGAAGGCATAGATTACGATGAGACGTATACTCCAGTAGCGCGTATAAAAGCAATCCGCATGTTTCTAGCTTATGCAGCTCATAAGAATTTCACAGTCTTTCAGATGGATGTGAAAACAGCCTTTCTGAATGGCATTCTTAAAGAGGAAACGTGTCTCAACCAGAAGGGTTCGTCAATCCAGAGAAGCCAGATCACGTCTACATCTTGGACAAAGCCCTGTATGGTTTAAAACAAGCCCCTCGAGCATGGTATGACATTTTATCTAAATTCTTGGTCAAGTCCGGTTTTTCCAAAGGTAAGATAGATACCACTTTATTCATCAAAAAGGAAAAAACTGATATTATTCTTATTCAAATATATGTTGATGATATAATATTTGGTTCTACAAATCCAAAATTTTGCAAAAACTTTTCTAACCTCATGGTGTCACGTTTTCAAATGAGTATGATGGGAGAGATGGATTTCTTTCTCGGATTACAAGTTAAACAATTTTCTACGGGGATTTTTATTAATCAATCTAAGTACATTTTGGACATTCTTCGAAAGTACAAAATGGAAAATTGTAAACCTATTGGAACCCCGATGGCACCAGGTACTAAGATTAGCATTGATCCTTCGGGTAAAAGTGTTGATGTTAGAACTTATAGAGGTATGATAGGATCGTTAATGTATCTTAAATCTAGTAGACCAGATATTATGTTTTCAACATGCATTTGTTCTAGATATCAGGCTACTCCAAAATAATCCCATTTTGCTGTTGTCAAACGGATTTTAGATATCTAAAGGGCACTGCAGACCTTGGTCTGTGGTATCCTAAGGATACTGGGTTTCAACTGACTGCTTATTCAAATGCAGATCATGCAGGTTGCATGTTGGACAGAAAGAGTACTTCAGGTCATGTTCAATTTCTTGGAGACAAGCTCGTTAGTTGGGCATCAAAGAAACAATTATGCGTTTCCACATCGACTGCTGAAGCAGAGTACGTAGCTGCTGCTAGTTGCTGCTCTCAAGCCCTGTGGATGCGAACACAACTACGAGACTATGGCTTCAAGTTTGATAAAATTCCAATATATTGTGACTCGAAGAGTGCAATCGCAATATCTGCTAATCCTGTCCAACATACGAAAACCAAACACATTGATGTCAGGTATCATTTTATTAAGGATAATGTAGAAAAAGGAACAATTGAACTCTATTTTGTAAAAACAGATTATCAACTTGCAGATTTATTTACCAAACCATTAGATGAAAAGAGATTTAATTTTCTTATCTCTAAGCTTGGTATGTTAAATCTGAAGACATAATCAGTTATTACCTAATATAGTTAAGTATTGTTATTTTTCATCATTTTTTTTGTCTCTATTTCTGAAAGATATTTGCACTTTAATTGTTTGCTCATGATCTCAGGGGGAGTAAGAGAAGATTTTAGATGATCTACATTCATTTGATGGGGAGCATAACTAATTTCTGCATTTTACTTAAATGATTAAATTTTGTGATGCATGATTTTAGGGGGAGCTAATCAAAATGAGTAAGACTATGATTTCTGATTATTTCTGATCAGAACTCGTTCTCTAATCGTTTTACTGTTTTATGTTCTTTTATTTTTCGAATAAATTTTGTGAATGAATTTTTTACTAGACTTTGAGACTTATGCAGGATGAGAGAGGATGACACGATCATATCATTTTGACTTAAGCATGACTTCATGAGATTTAAGACAAAGCTAAAAGGTAAATTTCTTATCTTAATCTCAAATATATCTGAAAGAAGGACAACTTTCAGATATAGAAAACATGTTCTGAAATGTTCAAACCACTTCCCGAATTTTAACCAGATTTTATAATTTGGAAGTGTGATTTTAAATATTTTCATTTTATTTTTGTGCTTAATTGATAAATAAACCGTGTGTTTCCAAAGATAAATACTTGCGTATTGTCTTTTCTTTATATACTTTCAAGTATTCACACACACCGGTTTAATTCTTTTGTTGAAAAAGTTATCACCATGTCTCATATTGACCTAGTTTTTGATGGTGATACACCCCGCTTGTACTTCAAAGAATTTTGAGCGATATTTCATTTCGAAACGTCATTTTCAAGAATGTCTATATTTTGTTTCGTATAGACACATATCCATTATTCTTGACCATAAGCCTTAATTGATTTATCATTCATTTCTGATCATTTTCATACAATGTCATATTTTCAAACAAGTTTCTTGCATTTATATTCATTCATTCAATATACTTGTTTGAAAATATTTCAATGTTTCAAATGCTCAAATATTCATGATTATATTTTATAAGCTTACATTCATCTGGCATTTGTATATGAGCTTTAACTGATAAAGTTAAATCATTTTGAGCAACATTATGCTTTCATAGGATTACATGGGTTCTTTGTGCTAGGACTTAAATGAACTTCTATGAAATCACGTTAACTAGTGATTTCTACCCAAGAAGTTAATCTATAGAGATTGAGTGTGAGGAGTCTAAAAGAAATGAGTGTGGGTGTGATGAGGTAAAATGGAAAAGAGAGTTTGGTTAGTAGTGAGCTTAATGATTAAAAAGAAAGAGGGTGTGAGATCAGAGTAAAAGAATATCAAACTCTGCACCAACTACTTTCTGAGCCGGGCAGCCACATTACTAATGTTTCACATTTCTTCGTGAACGTTATTGAAACAGGCAAATAGCCGATGCCAACTCTTGACTAAACCCCACCATCTACTCATTTTCTTCTCAAAAAGAAAATGTTTCATATTTTCTGGGGACGCATCACATTATCTAACTGATTTTCATTTGGAAAATATGGATATTGAAAAAGAAGGAAGTTTGCCCCACCTTCGCACTTCAATCATGCACAATGAGTCTGTGTTTATCTACTGTTGTCTCAGTGGTTTACACAAATTTGAGCCTTTATAAGCAATTATTCGTGCTTAAATCTTTCTACACATGCACGAACACACAAAGAATTTGTTTCTTTGCCATAACATTCATAGAAATTGCCTTTGTGGTGTTTCGATGATTGGATGGAAGCCCTGGGGGAGTGAACATCAAAAAGCTCCTTTATATTGTGTATTCGTTACACACAGTGACTTTGTGTTACTGACATGCATTTTAACTGATTCATCTGTTGATTCAGGAGTTACCTGTTCTTATTTTGTCTGGATTTGCAAAGATCTAGATGAATATTTGGCTATGGATCACAGGATCAGAGGCTTAGTTTGACAAATCAGAATGGTTAAAGACATTTCTTGGAAGTAAAGTTTTGATGATATAGATGCTCAGATCATCAAAAAGGGGGAGATGGTATCAAGAAATGATAAAGTTTTGAGAGATGATTTTTAGAAATGTCCAAGCTAGAAAAGTTCAAAGTAAAGATTTGAAGATTTTGAGAAGATCAAAGAATTTCTGAAGATTTGAGGAAATTTTCTTTGAAGATTATCTGCTAAAGCAATACGAGATGATTCTGAAGATAAATTCTTTCCAAAGTCTGAAAGTATTTTGTGAAAGTTTTGGGGAGATTGTTAATCGTTTGAAGACAGTTTTGGAAAGAATTTCGTCAAAGAAAAAGGGGAGATTGTATTGACAGAGCTTAAAAGTGAAGACTGAATAGCTAGATATTTCAACAGTGATCTTGAATCCAATGGGGGAGATTGTTAGAGCATAAATATGTTGGATACAAGATCAAGAAGACTGAAGGTCAAAGTTCAAGAAAGTCAACTCTCATCAAAGTCAAAGTCTTTTGTAATAGAAGTCAATGTATTGTATTTGTATTTGTTTTTCCTTGTTTTAGTTGTATGTATAAATAGTTTCCTTTCCTTTGTAATTTGTAGTGAACAGAAGTGGAGCATATAATTCAGTTGTATTTTTGAGAGAGAATACGTTTAGAGAGAGAAAGAGAGTTCTAGAGAGAAAAAGTGTAATCTTGAATTGGATTGAAATCAAACAGGTAATTGATTGATATATCCTTGTTTGTTTGATTAATTGCATTTAGGAACTAGAATCTGGGAATAACAATGACTCCAACTCCTCACCGACCCATTCCTTCGGATCTAAACGATTCCGAACCCAACATCGAAGATCATAACCGCACTTCCAATTTCCTCAGATTTCGACTGATCCATTCCTAATATCTATAAAGACATTCTTCCAAGGCGCACCAATACGTCCTTTATGTAACCGGTTAACACAGATTCGGCGGTCACTTAACTCCGATCCAACACCAATTTTACAACATTCCTAAAGTGAAATCCTTATCACCATAGGAACGCTTAAGCACGACGATACTTAATCCTCAATATCTAAACTCCTTTCAAATTCCAACTCAGAAAGGTCAATATTCTCCATAAACCAACCGGGTTACACCCATCCATTCCAAGATCCATTGACCTCAGGGAACTAAGTCGACGCCTAGGACTAAACGGTAACCTCAAAAATGTAGACATCTCGCCCAAAATTCCATTCCAGATGGATTGTCGCACTAAGGTTGACACCTAACAGAGAGCTAAAATTTCAAATCTTACATCTCTAGCAGACAGATCACCAAAATTTTCTTTAATCGCGGAACCCGCCAAGACGGTATACCGACCACACCAGCCATGGCGTCACACCGACGAACAAACCACCAAAACGAAACCCGATCTAATAGCCAATAATTACTTAAAACTTTAACTCACGTGATCACCGAAGCATAAAATTACCCCTTAATTAACTGAGAAGACTTAAATCTACCATACCCATTAAACATGCACACCGATTCAAGACTGAAACCCAACATCCAAGACTTACCGCAAGTTGGATCATCTGACGCTTCAAAACCCAAGGACTCTCTTAGTCCAAAAATACAATTCCTCACACAACATGGTTTAAACCTATGGGCCTAATGAGTTCAAGGTTTTTCAACCAGTATGCCAACTCGAATTTTATAAAGCTTTTACATACATAAACGGTTAAACGACTAGACGTGCGGTAAAAATACATTACCGTTCAACCTATAGGTTTCAAGATGGACTATCAACACGGCGCATATAAAACTATTTCCAAAAAAAAAACATATTTGTGCAATGCTTACGTTAATAAAGACGATAACAAAGCATGCGCAACAATTTACATTATAAACGTGAAAATAGGTTCTTGCACCTCAATACGTGCAATAACTGTTTGTACAACTCTAAAAGAGAAGTTCGTAATTTTAACTTAAAAAAAATCTTTACTCCTTGACCAAAATAGTGACTACGACGATATGAATGCCACTAACCCGATAAATGCATTGCGAAACTTTTAACAGTAAAAAGGTAATGACTGAAATAGGCTCAGAACAGAAGTTCTGTTTGGAAATAACATAAATCTGTACATTCATACACACACCAGCGCTACAAATTATTCCCAATGCAAAGATAGTATGCAACGAATGACATTTGTCTAAAATTCAAAAATTAACGCACACCAAGATGCATATGCACATGTTCCCAAAATTATTTACGCAACGCAGAACGACGTAAGATGAGACACTATAAACCTAACCGAATTTCTTAAAACTTAATTGTGCTAAAATCAAGTGGTGTCAAATTTTCATTTCCCAACAAAGAGTGTAAGGTAACAATATGACTACGATATTAGACTTCTAAGAGTTTCCTCTTTTACCGCAATGCAAGGTAAAGTGGTATTTTACGAAATTTACATGGGACACGACGCTAAATAAACTCGCAAGTTTAAACGAAGCAAAGTTAAAACTCACGCATAAAAAGGACATCGTAAAACAGTACACCATAAAATTTAGCAAACTCGCACAAACTAAAAATCTTCAAGAAATTCCGACTCAAAACGTGGGATTAACCTTTCCTTTAAAACCATTGACACACGTGGAGGTGATCCAATGTCTAGGTTAATCTCCTAGTTACTTGCCCAATACCCAAATGACATTAAACATGAATATTGCAATATCCGAAAATAATGTTAAACATGAGACGTGAATGAAGAGAATTTTGATAACACATTGCAAACATATGCAACAAAACAATTTCATGCATGCTTAAGCTCACAGTTTAAAATCTGATGAGTGATAAACGTTTGTCAAAACCTTATAATGTAAATCACTTTTGTTTTGCAAACATGAGAAACAACTTGTGCAAATTTATTTTTGAAATAAACTTAGTGCATGGATTCGGTCGGCACTCACATCCTAGGATTACGCTTCTCAATAACCCGACATACTATTGTCATCCGGATGCATCAAACATCTTAAAGCCACAAACTCAATAATTGATGAATTTACGAATTCTTCTTGAATAGAATTGGTCTACCAATCTTACGAATCCAATCCACCCAAGATTTCCGACTTAAGATGATCAACTTAACGCATTCATCGCACATAACTATCATTTCAACGTGACATTGCTATGGACATCAACCTTTTCTTAGATTACTCGCTTAGAAACTTCCTCACTACCCCAACGGTCATCATACCAAGGTAGCTCAAGTATACATATGTAGCATGTAGGTCTACCATGACACTGGCCAGGTGCCATTATGAACGTGCCGTACACAATCATCCTTGCGACCCTCGACAAGTTTCCCGTTTTTAATGACTTGGTCAACCTCAAAATATCTTATCTTAAGATACTTAAAGTGCAACTCCACTTATCATCACTTATAATAACGCTAGTTTGAGTCTAGGCATACAAAGATCATTACCTAATTCTCTCAAACTTAAGCTCTGATATCAACTTGTAACACCCTCAAATCTGGAAATAGCAACTAATTTAAAATTTTCTAATTACATCAATAAATGAGTCATCTACAACCACAAATCTAGATTCAACTTCAATACATAGAGTCAATCTATACATACAAACTATAAAAGGACGAGTGCTACTAAAACCCAATTATAGTCACTATCTCCAAGTTGCGGAAGACTTCACCGAATACTTACACTTGCGAAATACTAAAGCACAACCCTTCTTGAAACTGCTAGAACCAAACCCCCAACAGAAACCTGATGCACATGCCGACAAATAAAAAGGTTAGGCTTAACGCCTAGTGAGCTCAAGAGTTTTAATAGGAGATAATATGTCATTGAAAGAAAGGAATTTTGTTCAAATCATGTACTTTCAAAATATTTTACTTCTAGAAATAGGAACGACACATTTTCCTTAATATGCCCCTTTAAAGACAATGTTTCCAAACGCACACATTCCTTATAAAATGATGTAACGCATAACTCACCCAAGCGGGATCATAGTTCGACCCCCATTTGTGAAAATGTGAATAACCATTCATAACCCCTAACATCCAAAACGTGGATAGTACGTAAAGCCCTCAATTTATAAAAATATGAAACAAATCTTTACCTCTAAAAATACTTCAAACATAGACGGAGTATAATACGCAACCCATAAATCTTGAGTAAACAATTCCCATAAGTAAAACGTTACCGAAAACATAGATAATAAAAATGACGCATTTACATACCCAATTAGCACCTTCCGGTGACGCATTTACATACCCAATTAAGCAAGAAAATGGATCCAATGCAATACAATATAAAATACATGACTCCAAATGAATGACTCACGCACCCAAAACATGTATTCTCCAAAATAAAATGCAATAAATGCAACTCATGCCCCAAAGCTCCACTTAGGTTATTAAACCGGACAAATGCCCTCAAGACTCAATTAGTCAAAACCGGGCCCAAGGCCCAACAACTTACGTAAACCCCCAAATGAAAGCCACTAAAACGTCGAAACATGCTTGATCGACAAATAACAATTCCTATATAATGAAATGACTATAAACGACGTTTATAAAGACCCATACTCCAATGGTTTTCCAAAGGGTTTATGAATGCAAAATACACCAAAATGCATAAATCATCAAATAGATTACGTTTGTACAAAAATCACCAAAGATGTATAAGTCATGAAATGGACTCTATTTGTACAAAATTGCTAAGAACCCAGATATGAGCATTTTATGAAATTAAACAACCCAAGTTTACCAAATATGAAAACTTATCAAAATACTCACACGTTAATAAATAACCAAGTAAAACACATATTTACTTCAAAATACGCATTTTGGCATGTACACCGTTTTAACAAATCAACTTGAACTCACCTTGCTAGGTTAGGTTAAACCTAGGTTTCACCCAACGAGCTCTTTTGAAGGCAGCTTGAATTCCCAAGCCGAAAACTTTCAAAACCTAGATCCATACAAATCCAGACCATAAATACCCAAACATAATCATATAGAAACATTTCCCCAACTTTTACATACTAAAATCCTCAACAAGATCAAAACCCTAGTTTCCCAAAAACCATCAAATTCGAGATTTGAGATACCAAAAACTAAGAAACCACCAATGGAGCATTTATAACATTATTTCAAGAAAGCTTACCATTAGGGATGACGAGACTTTCCAAGAACACCCACTCCAACTCTTCACCCGATCTCCCAACCGATGAACTTGATGAGGGAGATGAAAATGGAGGTTTTGTGGTTCAAGAGTCCAACTAGTTAGATGGTGAGTAGCCATGAGGTTTGGGGAGGAAAACCCCCCAAGATAGGTTAGGGTTCGGTTTTGGGTTTTGGGAGAGAAAAGGGAAGGAGATAAAAGATGAAAATGAGAGAAATGGTTGAAAGTTCGGACATTTAGACGACCAGACATCGCGCGCGACCCTGCCACGCGATAGTGACAATGTCACTATCGCGAGTCACTATCGCGCGGTTTGTACCGCCAGTTTCGTGATCCTTCGCGATTGTGCCACGCGACAGTGACACTTGTCTCTATCGCGAGTCACTATCGCGCCACCTATACCGAAGCCTAAAATGGCCGAAAACTCGTGATTCTCGTATGGGTCGACTCAAGGTTCGAAAGCACAACATTTTCCACCCAAAAAGATAGGCGGGAGGCGGAGGGATTTCCAACGAAGGACGGAACTTGCTTTACGAAAAACCTGGTGTTACACGATGCCCAAACTTCCTACTCGAAGCCTGTGGTTTAGAAGACTCACCTCGTGACCTCTTAGACCTACTCGATGATGCCATTGATTTCGGACACACGTACGATTGACAAAATTGAAACAAAAACCAATCCTATGTCTGTCCCAACACAATTGACAGTCCAATCTAAACAAATAATGTAAACTAAACTAAAAAATTAAAGCACACAAAATCTAAAGAAAGGAACGAATTTACCACGGTTTTAGGATGATGAATTGTACTCGAAAGCGGTATGAATTCTAATCTTTTCTACCAATGCAACCTGTAAACAAACTAAAATCCCAATTTTTTTTTTAGGTTTTGGTTCCAATTAGGTGAAATTGGAACACAATCGATGAAAAAGGGTAGAAATTGGGGAGGGTTAGTGGAAAGGAGTGTAGATTAGAAGAAGAAATCAAGAAAATTTGGGTTTGGAAGATGATTTTCAGAGGTTTATGTTGAAGAAAAGATGAAGTTTCTTGGAAGAAAATGGGTTTGGATGGAAGATTTGTGGGAGATTTGGAGAGAATAGAAACTGGGGATTAGGGTTTGTTGGAGATAAACCGCGAGGAAGAAGAGAGAGTTAGGAGAAAATGAGAATTTTTTTTTTTGCACCTTAATCGACCCACTAACCCGACGCACGGTCTGTGCGCCGTTAAGGCACAAAGACCGCACGTGTCGTGCGCACCAAACAGAAGCCAAATCGTATGCAGCGCACGGGTCGTGCGTTTTTGCTCTTCGACCAGCGCACAAGTCGTGCGTGAATAGTAATTTTTTTTTTGAACAATGAATATATATATACTCTCGTTATTATTATGAAGTACGACGGAAGATTTGAATGAGCGCCTTATTCGTCACTGAGCCATGGTCGGTTGTGCAAACGTGTGTGATATTTTCCCAACGATTGGTTCACCCGCGATGTAATGCTTTAAAAGTTGCCCGTTGACTTTGAAAGTTCTGGACTTGCAGGACACTTCGACTGCGCCATATGGGAAGACACGAACTACAGTGAAAGGACCAGACCAGCGTGAACGGAGTTTTCCAGGGAGAAGTTTGAGTCTTGAATTGAATAAGAGTACTAGATCCCCTTCATTAAACTCCTTACATTTGAGTCGTCGGCCGTGCCATTTTTTCGTTTTTTCTTTGTAGATACGTGAACTTTCATATGTGTCGAGACGGATTTCATCCAACTCAGATAGATGAAGAAGTCGTCGATCCTTGACTTCCTTGAAATTGAAGTTTAGGCTCTTGACATCACAAAAATGCTTTGTGTTCGAGTTCCACCGGAAGGTGACATGCTTTCCTATAGACTAGTCGGTAGGGTGACAATCCTATAGGAGTTTTAAAAGCTGTCTGGTATGCCCAGAGCGCATCATCGAGTTTTATAGACCAATCCTTTCTCGAAATTGCTACAATTTTTTCAAGGATTGTTTTTAACTCTCGGTTTGAGATCTCAACTTGCCCACTCGTTTGTGGGTGCTAAACGAGTCCAACTCGATGATGTACTCCATACTTTTTAAGTAGGGCCTCAAACTTATTTTCGATAAAGTGTCGTCCCCCATCGCTTATAACTACTCTCGGTACACCAAACCGAGGGAAGATTATTCGCTTAAAGAATTTAGAGACTACACGGGCATCATTGGTTGGGGAAGCTATGGCTTCCACCCATTTGGACACATAATCCACTGCTACAAGAATGTACTTATTCGAATAGATAGATGGAAATGGTCCCATGAAATCAATACCCCAGACATCGAAAATTTCAACTTCAAGAATAGGATTTAAAGGCATTTCGTTTCTTCGCGAGATGTTACCAGTTTGTTGGTAACGATCACAACTCTTGACATAGGTATCAATATCTTTGAACAAGGAAGGCCACCAGAAACCACTTTGAAGGACTTTTGCTGATGTTTTACTTGTTCCAGCATGGCCACCATAAGAAGAGGTATGACAATGAGAAACAACAAACTCAGTTTCGTTTTCAGGAATACATCGTCGGATGATGCCGTCAGAACAAGACTTGTACAGGAAAGGATCATCCCAAAAGAAGAGTTTGACATCGTGGAAGAATTTCTTACGCTGATAAGAAGAAAGGTCGTGTGGTTTGATACTACAGGCTAAGAAATTCACGATATCTGTAAACCAAGGTGTGACACTAAGGGCAACGGCGCCAAAAACTTGTTGAGCTTTATTTTAACCGCAAGCGTACGAGTTTTGTAGCATACGGGTCGATCACAGGGAGCAGTGATTTAAGTACAAATCCTGCTATAAATCATGAACTAGCTATGGGAACACAATTTGGTTTGGGTTTTTCTGAACTAGAGATTAATCTATAAACCGAAATACAGGTATAAAACATAAACACATACAAGAAGTCTAGACTATTTATAACAAAGATATACAAATTTACAGTAAATGAGTAATTAGGATATATACCGAAATAAGACATAAAGATGAGATGGAAGTGGTGACATCCAACAGTTATATCGAGGTAGAGATTTATCTTTCTAAAAACTTTTGAGACCCTCTTCCGAGGTGAAGCAAACCTTCCTAGTTAAGCGGGTTGACTACTTCCGTGACATCCGACTTAACTAGAAGCATTAAGATTTTTGATAAAACAATTTCTCCGATTCCTACTTTTATCTATTTCCATGATAATTTTAGAATCGTTGGTTAATCAACCAAAAGCCAAATTCAAACTTCCGTTTATAATTTGGTTTGTTAGATAAAGGTTATCAAATAGTCGGTCTCCGATCACAACACAACTTCCGTTGGTGATGGAACGTAAAACCAACATTCGACAACCATATCGTTTAACCTCGAGTTAGCCAATTTCTCGACATAACTGCGGATTATCACCACACAATCTTATATACGAAAAGAACTAAAAACGACTCTTATTGATTGAGAATCTAAACAATATATATATATATATATATATATATATATATATATATGTTAGATACTAATATACAACATAAAATATATAAGAGATAATTAAACAACATTTCTACATATACTTGTTAGAAGATTAAAGAAGTATAGTAAGAGAAATGATTCTTGTTGACGTGTATGATCTAAAAGAAA
Organism: Arctium minus; assembly: GCA_954870635.1. Lineage (NCBI taxonomy): Eukaryota > Viridiplantae > Streptophyta > Magnoliopsida > Asterales > Asteraceae > Arctium > Arctium minus. Next base: position 25,542,354 of record OX941092.1, read on the forward strand.
TCATATTAGATGTTAGTTGAATTATAGAAACAAAGGTAAATGATCATATTAGATGTTAGTTGAATTATAGAAACAAAGGTAAATGAAAATATATAAATATATGTATAAGATAGTAAGAATAACATAAGAAGAATAACATAATAATAGGAAAGAAATACAATACTAGAATGTTTGAACACAATGTATAACACTTCCAGGAGGAGAATGATCCAAGAAGATACAATGAGTTAGAGAGAATGTTGTTTAAAACAAACAAGGGATGGATATTAAGGAAGGGGAAGCACTCTATTTATACTACTCAATCAAAGCATAAAAAATGTCTAAACAATTAATCTAAAGACTGAAATCAAGCTGTCAAAGTAGATCTAAGATCAAGTTGTCCAACATAGATGATGAAAACAAGCTGTCAAAACACTTGCAGAAAGTAGAAAAGCCACTGGATGTAGCGCACGGCCCGTGAGTTTTGCAAGCCTTAGGTGCGCACGGGACGTGCGCACCCACAGAAGGCACGTCAGCCTTTGTTCTTCTATTTGCTTCTTCTGCCTCGCTTCCCTTGCATTACTCGGCGTTTATTGCAACCAAACCGAGTGGTACCAAATCAACCTACAATGTGAATAAAGTCGTAAGTTTTACCGAATATGACCCGAACACGGAATGAATGATGGATGCAATGAGTTTTAGGCTAAAATGCATGATTTAAGCTAAAATAAAATGCACAACACACTAGATTAATAAAGAAAATAAGTACAAAATAACTAGCTAACACTTAGCGTCAAACACGTATGCCAAAATGGACGAACATCCTTTCACCAATCATTTTCGTGCCTTGGTCATGGTGATAACCGCCAGATCGCCTTTTCTCCTTTCGCCATAAACTATCACCATTTCACCATCCGATAAAGGGAGTCGGATCAGTTTCTTGGAGCATAGGATTTCGGCATGATTGTTTTCCAACCAATCAATGCCGACAACCACATCAAAGCTGCCAAGGACCATCGACATCAAGTCGATCGGAAATTCCTTCCCTTCGATTCCAAGAGTACACTCCCTCAAGACATCGCTGATTAATACTTGGCTAGCATTCGTTATCGCTACCACTAAAGCATTCTCTAGACTATTAGTGGGCATAGCAAGCTTTTGACAGAATGATTCAGAAATGAAAGAGAAACTGGCACCCGAATCGAAAACTACACGAGCAGGTACGGAGTTTAGGAGAAATGTACCCGATACCACGTCGGTGGATCTCTTATCCTCATCGGACGTCATCTAAAAAACTCTACCCGGAACCCTAGATGGGTTCTCCCTCTTCTCTGGCGCACTACCCGACTTAAGCTTCGGGCAATCTCTCTTCACATGCCCCGGTGCCTTTGAAGCAAATATTTCCTCTTATCGGGCAGTCTCTGGTGGTGTTATCAGGTTTCCTACACTTGGCACAAGAGTGGGGAATTGTGTTACAGCTACCATGGTGCTTGCTTTGGCACTTCTGGCACCATCTAGCTTCTTGGCGATTGTCGAAATTTCGATTTCCGATAAAAGGTCGAGTCCTCTTAAGAGGTCCGGAATTGCTTTCCCATTTCCGTTTCTCTCCTACCACCACAACAGTCTTCTCCCCTTGTCTCTAGCGTAGACATCCTCTATGATCTGCTCCTCCTCTCTGGTCTCACGGAGATTTGAGGGCTTAGAATTGCGGACCATTGACATCATATCCGCCGGTAGACCCTTGGGGTAGGCCTTAATCTTTTCTTTCTCCGTTGGGGCCCTATGCCCCACATGCCCTAACTTCTCCATGAAACAACGGGTGTACTCCCTCACCGTCAAGTTCCCCTTTTTGAGAGACCGGAACTCTACTTCAATGCGATCCAAGGCCCTCTCATTGCAGTATTCGTCCAAGATCTTCTTCTTGAACCCGACCCAAGTTAGTTGAGCCAGAACAGTAGGGGAGAGGGTGGACTTGGTGACATTCCACCAGGTGAGTGTCGTGTCTCTGAGCATTTGGGAACCGAAATTCACCCTCTGATCTTCCCAGCACTCGGACGAGTCGAATGCCTGTTCGATCCCATGGATCCACTTCATGCAGGCAACTGGGTCTTCAGAACCGGAGAACTCCGACGGCTTACAACATAGAAAGGACTTGTACGAGCAAGCTCTCTTGCCTTGTCTCCCATCAACAGTTATTGGTTCCTCAGTTCGGTTCACATGACCCGTACCACCGTATCCAATCACTCCAATATTCTCCGCAACCGTATCATTTCTCCGATTCCTCACATCCCGATCCTCGATCACCTTCAGAAGGAACTCTTGTTGTTTGGCCATGGCTTCATTTATCATCAACATCATGCTAGCCATCATCTCAGATTGGGGAGTTACATCCCGAATAACTGGGTTGGACAAAGCCAGGTCCACCCGTGGAGTGATCTCAAGCCCTCTGCCTAGCAATGGTTCGGTAGATGGGCGTATAGCGGCCTCAACCCTCTCCGGTTGATCAGCCGTTGAAGCGGTCGCCTCCCCGTCATTCATTCACATGTGTATGCGGCCTACCGCGCGTACTCACCATCCTAAATCTGCCACACACGCATGAGAAGGGAGGTAAGAGTAGGTTATAAGAATTAAACAAAAGGAAACGTACTGATACATTCATCAATCATCGTAACGATAGTACATCAAGCATGTCCACGTAACAATATATTCATAATAGCATTAGCTAAGTGAAATTATGAACATATTTTACACAAGAAGTCTCCTTACCGTCGTTATAATTTTCAATTAGTGCACTTCCGTCGACCTCTAAGACCGTCCTGTCTTAGAAATTCTACCCAAACTCACCAATCATCACTTAACATACTCAGTCAAAGTCTATACATGTTACATTCATGCCTAGTTCACTTAAACTAGAGCTCTGATACCAACTTGTAACACCCTAAAATTTAGAGTAATTTAAAAAGAATTGAAAAATCGGCAATATAACGTTTGAAATTGGAATAAACCACCCAAAAGGGTAAATGTATGATAGCGTTTACAAAACCTGCGCATGAATATGGGAACTAACAACAAACTAATCTAAATACATCCTATCTAGATTACATTGGTTGTCAACCCAAAATTTCCAAAATAATAAAGTCGTCTAAATGCAAAGACTCCAAAAATTTATCATCACAAAAATGCCTCAAGCGTCCACGCTCATCACTCAAACCTTTGGCAACCCAACGCTAAGGGTACCTGTTATACACATCTTTTGAGAAAAAGTGTTAGGATTAAAGGCTAGTGAGAACACACAGTTTATATAAGACTTGAGAAATAATTTAAGTACGACAATAAATAATCTTTTCCAAAAAGTTGAGTTTACAAAAAGGGAGTAACAACCACATATTAACAAGTCCTTTCACAAAGAGGGGTTTAAAACTATGGTTCTAATGAGTTCAAGGGTTTTTCAAGCCAATATGCCAATTTGACCTTTTATAAAACTTTCAAATACACAAGCTTTTTAACAATTAATCGTGCGAGTAAAAATCCACTACCGTTTACTCGGTAGGTGTACAAAGTGGTCACAATGTCACACAGATAAGAAAATGTTTCAAAAACATTTTGAAAACATTTGATCACTACTCACGCTAATACTGGCGATAATAAAGGATGCGCAACAAAACTTTCAAATAGACCACCACGATCCTAGCGTTCATCAGTCTATGCCGTGTACGTAAAATAATTTTAAGTACTAAAACAATGTGTGACAAATAATTGCACAAACTCCAAAAGGGGAACTTCATGATTTCAAACCCCCAAATTCTTTATTTTAGTCCATAAAAATGACATGGAGTCAAATTTCCTACAAGGCCCACATACACCAGTTTATTTCTCAAACTTAGTAAAACGATAGGTGCATGCGATTTGGTCAAAAGTGAATAAATTTTAAATCGCTTTAAAGCTTTTGGCCACATGAATGCAATGCTCTCGTCCAAAGATAGTGGCTACGAAGCCATGCATACTAGCAGTCAATAAAATGCATTGCGAGAAACAATAATGATAAAACCGATAATCAAAGAATGCTCATACCAAAAGCTTAAATCGACTTACCCACTAAGTTGTACAACGAAATATACTTGTATAAAACTCGCTAATAGCATATAGGGTGACATCCACCAACAAAACTTTCATGAAATAAATTTCTCGATAAACCATAAAGCAACGCACACAAAGAACTTAGTCTACGCATTTCAAGGTTCATCCATATGCCGCAAACGTCGTAAATTAATACTCCATGAAACTTAACAAAACGCACACGGAATAAAACTCCCAAGAAAATTCAAACACTAAAATAGTGGAAGGCAACTCTTCGTCCAAGGCCTTAACATATGTGGAGGTGATCCAATGTTAACGTCAAAATACGAACATCGCAATATCCGAAAATAGCGTTGGACAACAATGAGAACAAAGAAAGTCTCAGCAAAGTTTGCAATCTCATACAATCAAGTAGTTTTATTCATATTTAAAATCATGGTTTAAAATCTTGTGTGTGCTAAACATCTTTCCAAAATTTCATAATACAATCCACATGATGATTTGGAAACATGAGGAGTAATTGATACAATTTATTTTAGAAACAAATTTCGTACATGAATTTGATCGGCATTCAACATCTCGAAACCACTCTCCTCAATTTTCCGGTCACACTATCGTCATTCGGATACTCAAATATCTTAAGGCACTGATCAAGGATTTCATCAGTCTACCTTACAATTTCTCCACGAATAATGTTGACCCCATAAGTCTATGGTTCCAATCCAACCAATCATTCTGTCTCAAAATGGTTCACTTAATACAATTCCTAGCTTACTGTCACGACAAGTGACGAATGTTAAAACTATTAATTTTTTCCAACGGTTACCCACTTAGAAACTTCTTCACTACCCCAACGGTCGTAACATCCCAGTAGTTCAAGTATTCACATGTGACTTGTAGGTTCACCATAACATTGGCCAGGTGCAATGATGAACGTACCGTACATGATCATCCTTGCTACCCTCAACGTGATTCCCGTTCCTAGCGACTCTATAAATCTCAAAACATCCCATCTTAAAGTGCCTATTGATGAAATTATCTCTCTCAATCACTAAAAAGAACACTAGTTTGAGTCTAGGCATTCCAAATAAACACCTAATTCTCACAAACTTAAGCTCTGATACCAACTTGTAACACCCTCAAATTTGGTAAGAGCAACCAATTTAAAATTTTAAACATAGCATCAAAGATAAGGGACAAAACTTCCTCTTACGATCCAAAATTCTATATGTCTCAAATACAAACTCTATAATTAACTTTGACAGATATTAAACTCCAATAATATACAGACTAAATTGAAGTCGGGGGTTACTTAACCAAAATACAAGCTGCTCTCCTTAACCTAGTGTGAAAGACTTCATCAAGTTACTCACTTCTTGGGCGCACAAAGGGCACTCCTCTCTTCACTGTGATACTAGAACTATTCCTAACCGGAATTGTTGCACATGCCGACAAATAAAAAGGTTAGGCTAACGCCAAGTGAGTTCAAGAGTTTTACATGAGTAAATATATCTTTAAAAGAATGAACCTCACTTGAAATCATGACCTTTCATTTGATGTACTTTAAAACGTGGAAACGACTCTTTTCCAATATCATCCACTTTCAAAGATAGACACCTCATTACAAACATTCTTTATAAATTGATGCAACTCAAACTCAAACTCACTCGAAATGTTAATATGAATTGACTCCCATTTAAGAAACATGGATAAAACGTGGCACCCCAAAACACCCAAGCGTGCGTGGGACAAAATACACAACCCATAAATCATTGGCAAAATCCACATATACAATAAGTTCGAAAACATGGACACTAGGCCTAATACTCACAAGACCATAAACGAAAGGAAACGAAATATCCAAACATGGGGATGACATACTTCATTCAAACCTTAATATACGTGGAGAAAGATCCAATATTAAGGTCCTTAATTATTGTCGACCACATAAAACCAAAGATAATAAACTAAAACGTCAACATATATGATAAAGTTGGCCGACGACGGGGGAGACTCGTATCTGTTGAGAGTGGAGGAAGACAAAAGTATGTCACTCTTGCAACGTTAATCGCATGACACCTCACGACTAACCAGTCCAAGTGTCCCTACGAATTCTTAACAAGTTACACCATAAGAGACGATTGACCTTGATGAACATTACAACGAACTCCATCCCGAAGGCCCGACACACTTAAAGACTACCTCCCAGGCATTATTTCAAGTGGCGGAGATCCTAGTGCCTACCTCTCAGGTAGCACCTCCAGACTAAACCCTCCAGTGCCTACTTGTAAGTTTTCAGTTGTAAAACATGGGTACCGGGGTTCAACCCCGCAATACCCAATTGACAATCCAAAACAGACTGACTTACGTACCTATGGATCCAATGCAACACAGTCTAACATTACATGACTTCACAAGAATGACCAACGCACTCGAGCATGTAATAAACATCAATATGCAACACGGTGCATTAGCGTGTAAACCATAACCGACTTTACATTGAGCCATCAAAACCGCACAAGTGTCCTCAAGACTCTTTTAATCAATACCGAGCCAAAATGCTCAAAACTCTTTTTGACCAACGATTAATAATCCCCAAATAAATAGCGCAACCGACTCACGTCATGCATACACACTCCAAAATACATGTGCAGACTCCAATACAGTTTAAATTGGGACAAATTACTTTCCAAATGATATTATACCATTTATTTCTTCAAAACGCCCCATAACACAAAATTAAGCATTTCTCCAAAACAAACACTAAAGATGCCTTTTAACGAAATAATCTCATTTATGCAATAAATCACCAAAACACGTCCATTTACGACTAATTTATCAGGATATCCAAAAATCCCAAATATGGGTATTTTACAAGGTTTATAAAGCCAAACTTCTCAAATAATCAAAACCCATCAAATGACTCTACAAATGATAATTTCATGTTAAACACATAAGCACTTTATAAAATAAACATTTTGGCATGTACAACGTTTTCACAAATCAACTTGAACTCACCTCGCTAGGTTAAGTTAAACCTAGGTTCCAACTCCAACCATTAGCCCCCAATAGTGTAGATCCTTCCACTTTCAAGTCATCACCAACAATAAGTTTGAGTTTCCAAATAACCCATTTCTCCAAATCTAAAAGAAATGAACCAACAACAAGTGAAACCTTTATATCTACAAGGATCCTTACCCCAAAGTTTGGATTACACAAGAGATTCGAAACTTAAAGCCTTCAAATCCACCATTCTCAAGAAATCCTCCATTCTTTCCAAAGTCAAGCCTCGAGCCACAAACTCCTTGATCTTTTTATTACAGATCCACACCAAGAAGCTCCCATAAACGATTCTTTAGCCCCCAAAATCGCCCCAAGGAGAGAGGCATGGAGAGGAGAAGTGAAAATGAGAGAAAACCATAAAATCTTGTCGCGACCCAAAGACGCGCACCAGGCTGCGGGGCTCCTTTCCCCGTTTTCCTTCTGATTCTTACGCCCGATCCAATCCTCGATGGCTCCACTATAATGGGGAAGTCAAACCTTACTAAATCTCCATTATGATGGTCATACAGTTACGATAGTATGGGTTACGGGTTTTCCAAAATCACGGATGTTACAGTAAGCCATCCTAAAAGTTTAAAGTGAACCGACTATCGCGATCCGATACGATAGACAAGGGCATTCCATGCCTCGCAACCACCTCTGTTGGGAACTGAAGAAAAACTCAAGTATGGTTAATGCTGCTAGTTCAAAATTACTACTGCTAGAAGACTTAAAGGTTAGTACTGCTGAGTGTTACTACTGCTAGTACTATTAATACTGCTAGTCAAAGTTAGTGCTGCTTGAACAAAGTTAGTGCTGCTTAGCTAGTTAGTACTGCTAGTGGTTAGTACTGCTTAGTAGTTAATGCTGCTAGAAGGAAGTTAATGCTGCTGAAGATTAATACTGCTTATATGATGAAGATTCGTATGAAAGGATATACATGGAAGCTTAGAGATATACATAGAAGATATACTGAAGATATTTTATTTATTGTAATTATCTTTGTATTCAGTATATATATTGTATTGTTTAGAATAGTTAGATTACTTCAACTTCAGTTTTCATTCTTTTAGAGAAAAACAACCTCAAGGCATAGATCCTAATTCTAGAGAAGTAGAATTCGTATTGGTGAGCCTGTTCATCAATATTGAGGTTGAGTGGGTAATCTTGTAACTTCAAAGCATTCAATAAAAGCTTACAGTTTGTTATTCATATTTTCTGTGTTGATTTACTGTTTCATAGAATATCAAAGTGTTATTCCGCAAACTTCTTTGATATTGTTTCTGAGAAGTTAATTCTTGTTGAGAATTCGATCCTGACAAGTGGTATCAGAGCCTGATTTCTCAGAAACAACTTTTCATCATGGAAAATCTTGCAGAATCAAGCAGTACTTTGGTCTCAAAGGTTCCAATGCTTAGACCCAATGAATTCGATATGTGGAAGATCAGAATCAAGCAATACATACTCCTCACTGACTATTCTATGTGGGACATCATAGAGAATGGTCCTTCTGAAGCAGGAAAGATTGGTGCAGATGGAAAGAGAACTCCACCAAAAACTGATGCAGAAAGAAAGATCAGACAGACAGAGATGAAAGCCTTGAGCACCTTGCTCTTGGCTATTCCCAATGAATATCAACATCAGTTCTGTAACTGCACTGATGCAGAGATGCTCTGGAATGCTCTGGAGAAGATATTCTCTGGTACCAAAAGTACCAAGAGAAATCAGAAAGCCATTCTGAAGCAACAATATGAGAACTTTATGTCAACCAAGAATGAGTCCATGACTCAAACTTTTGACAGGTTCAACAAACTTATTGGTGAACTAGCTACAGTGGGAGTACAAATTGATCAAGATGATCTGAACAGAAAGTTTCTAAGGTCCTTGAGTGATGAATGGACCATGTATACTGTGTCTTTCAGACAGAATGATCAACTGGAAGAAAAGGAACTTGATGATCTTTATAATGATCTAAGAGTTTTTGAATCTGAGGTAGAGGCTAAAAAGAGGCCTTCTGGGTATGTTCACAATGCTGCACTCCTTTCAGCATCAACTGATTCTACTTCCAACCTTGAATCAGTTAGTACTGCAAATGGAACAAACCAAGAGAAAGGCACTGAAACTGTGTTTGAGGCCTTTCTGGCAAGTCATGGAAACTCTTCTCTCATTAATGATGACTTGGAACAACTCAATCCAGATGATCTTGAAGAGATGGATATTAAATGGCAGATGGCCATGCTCTCCATGAGAGTTAAAAAGTTCATCAAAAGAACTGGGAGGAACAACTTCTCCCAAAGAAGAGAAGATGGAGCAGGATTTGACAAGTCCAAGGTGGAATGTTACAAATGCCATCAAAAGGGACACTTTGCTAGAGAATGCAGAAGTGGAATGTCTCAGAATAACAACCACCAACAAGCTCAATCTGGAAGCTTCAACAGAAACTCTGCACAAGCCCTTGTCTCTCAACAAGGTATGGGGTTTGATTGGAGTGATCAAGCTGAAGAGGCTGTTCAGAATCAAGCTCTAATGACAGAGGTGTCTGGTCTCACTACAGAGGTAACTTCCAATCTTTGCTCTCAAAATTGCATTAACACTGTTAAAAGGTATAGGGATCACAACCAGAACATGAGTGATGACCTTAAGAGATTGGAAAAAGACATAAAAGATTATGTGAGGATTGTTGAGAGATTTGAAGAACAGATTAAGGGTTTTCAAGCTAATGAGCTTCAACACTCTTATGACACAAATTACTGGAAGTGGGAGAAGAATGACTTAGAGCTTCAACTGACCAGATCTAAAGAAGAAAGTGAAAAGCTAAGAGGAGAGCTAGCTAAAGTCAAACTTGATGTAGAAAAGTTTTCTAATGCTTCCAAAGCAATGGATTCTTTGTTACAAACTCAGATTCATGATAAACTGAGAAGAGGTATAGGGTACAATACCACACCACCACCCTATAACAACAACTACATCCCTCCTAGTTCAGAGTTGTTAGAAACAAAGGATAGGAAGGATCTACCTAAGGGAGCCACTGAAATAGATCCCTTAGATGAAGTGGTTGTTAAGGATAAAACTGAGAAAGAAGTTGTCAAGGATAAGGACAATACTGTGAGTGGTGAGATTCCTAAAGAAAATAACATTATCACCAATGAGGGATGTGGAAAGCACTGGATCAAGTCTAAAGAGATAGAAAAGACTGAGGGAAAGAACAAGATGGTTCACTATAAGCAGATCACTGTTGTGAACCCTATTCCTTGCAAACAGTGTGATTGCAATAAAGTCAAGAGTCTAAATTCTGGTTTAAAAAGAGGAAATCAAAGAAACTGGAATAATCAATGGGCTCAGAAACAAGGAGTTGATCTGAATAAAATCAATAGACCAAAACCTTGTTTTATATGTGGCAAGTTGAATCATTTGGCTAAGTATTGTTACTTTAACCCTATTAACCAACAGATGAACTTTCAAAGATTTATGCAAAAATCTGTGGGTTATAGGAAGGCTGGAAAGAAACATGTGATAAAGAAATATGTTGAAAGTAAAGGCACTTTAAAGAAAAAGATTTTAAAAGAAAGTATCAAAATGTGGGTGCCTAGAAGTACTAACAGTATTAGTACTGCTAACAATATTAGTACTGCTAACACAGTTACTACTGCTAACAGTGTTAGTACTGCTGAAAATATTAATGCTGCTAATACTGTTAATACCTCTTCAAAAGTTAATACTGCCAACACAGTTACTGCTGCTAACACAGTTACTACTTCTAACAAAGTTAGTGCTGCTAAGCATGCAAGTGCCGCCAAGGTAGTTAGTACTTCTAAAACTAGTACTGATTCTAGCAAACATAGTTCCAAGCCTATTATTGTAACAAAGTACTCCAAGAATGAGGAGTTAAAGTTCAAAAATCTTGTCAAGAAAGAGTGCAAATATTTTGATGAGAAAGGGGTACCCAAGACCACTTTGGCTTGGGTTCCTATATCATACTAATTGATTTATCTAATGTGCAGGGCAACCAACAGCTCAAGGGAAAGAGCATTTGGCATGTTGATAGTGGTTGCTCTAGGCACATGACAGGCAACATGTCATGCCTTCAGGATTTCAAGAATATCAATGGAGGACATGTTGCATTTGGAGACAATCTTACTGGTGGTAAGATAAGTGGAAAAGGTAATGTCACCAAAGGTAAGATGACATTTGAGGATGTCTACTATGTTGATCAATTAAAGTACAACCTGTTAAGTGTATCACAGGTTTGTGACAAACAACATAGTATATTATTTACAAATACTGAGTGTATGATCCTTGCTCCAGGGTTCAAGGTAGTTGATGAAAGCATGATACTACTTAGAACTCCAAGGAAGGACAATGTTTACTGTGTTGATATGGACAATGTTGATAGTGATTCATCTCTAAATTGTCTTGTTTCAAAAGCTTCTGTAGATGAATCCTCTCTATGGCACAGAAGGATGTGTCACATGAATTTCAAGACTATGAACAATCTTGTTAAAAATAACCTTGTAAGAGGGTTACCTTCAAAAGTCTTTTCATGTGATGATCATTGTGTTGCTTGTCTTAAAGGCAAACAACACAAAACTTCTCATAAGACCAAAGAGTTAAATTCTGTTTCTACTTGTCTCCAGTTATTGCATATGGATCTGTTTGGTCCTACAAATGTTATGAGTATAGGCAAGAAATCTTACTGCTTAGTTATTGTTGATGATTACTCCAGATTTACTTGGGTATATTTTCTAAGGACTAAGGATGAAACAAGTGGTCTTATCAAATCCTTTATTCTAAGAATTGAAAACCAAACCAATCAAAGAGTAAAAGTCATTAGATCAGATAATGGAACTGAGTTTAAAAATCATGATCTAAACACCTTTTGTGAAGAGAAAGGTATTGAGAGGCAATATAGTGCTCCTAGGACTCCTCAACAGAATGGTATTGCTGAAAGGAGGAATAGAACACTAATAGAGGCTGCTAGATCTCTGTTGGCTGATTCAAAATTGCCAATTACCTTCTGGGCTGAAGCAGTTAATACTGCTTGTTATGTCCAAAACAGAGTTCTAGTGGTCAAGCAAAAGAACAAGACCCCATATGAGCTTTTAAATAAAAGAAAACCTTTTATTGGTTTCTTCAAACCTTTTGGGTGTCCTTGTACAATTCTAAATACCAAATCTCACTTAGGTAAGTTTGATAGCAAAGCAGATGATGGATTTATTGTTAGATATTCATCTCAGAGTCAGGCCTACAGAATATTTAACTCAACTTCTAGAATAATTGAAGAAAGTGACAATGTCAAATGCAATGAGAACACACCAAATCCTGTTGGGTCTGGACCTCAGTGGCTATTTGACATTGATTCACTAACTAATTCTTTTGGTTTCAGTAGTGATGATTCTACAGGAACAGGATGTGGAGGATCAGGGATCACACAAGTCTCAGAAAGTATATCTAAATCTGTGATATTTCCCATACCCACAGTGACTTCTGTTGAAGACTGTGAAAAGGAATCATTTACTGGACCAAATCAGAGTGAAGAAGAAACTAGAGATGAGGAGACTCAAGAAAGTAAAGAATCAGAAGTGGCATCTGAAAACACTTCAGTTGAGTTGCATGACTCTAATCTAGAGGCTGGACTGAATGAAGAACCTAGTCATAACACAAGAGTTCAAAAGAATCATCCTCCACAGCTGGTAATAGGAGATATCTCTTCTCCTATGATGACTAGACATCAAAGCAGGCTTCAAGAAATGCAAGATCAACAGCATACAGTCCTTTCTTGTTTTCTATCCCAGCTTGAGCCTAAAAAGGCACATGATGCTATGAAAGAATCTAGCTGGATAGAAGCAATGCAAGAAGAACTGTTACAGTTCAAGCTACAAGATGTATGGGATCTAGTAGACCTTCCTAAAGGTCACAGAGCAATTGGCACAAAGTGGATTTTCAGAAACAAGAGAGATGAAAGAGGTATTGTCATAAGGAACAAAGCAAGGCTGGTGGCTCAAGGCTATACTCAAGAAGAGGGTATAGATTATGAAGAAGTTTTTGCACCTGTGGCTAGGATAGAAGCAATCAGACTATTCCTAGCCTATGCTTCTTACATGAACTTCAAAGTCTATCAAATGGATGTAAAAAGTGCTTTTCTCTATGGATCAATTGAAGAAGAAGTATATGTCTGTCAACCACCAGGGTTTGAAAACCCAAGCTATCCAGACAGGGTATACAAATTAAAGAAAGCACTTTATGGACTACATCAAGCCCCATGAGCATGGTATGACACTCTGTCATCCTATCTCTTGGAAAATGACTTTGAAAGAGGAGTCATTGATAAGACTCTATTTATCAAAAGAAAGAAGAAGGATATCTTGTTGGTCCAAATCTATGTTGATGACATTATCTTTGGATCTACAAGAAACAACATGTGCAAGGAGTTTGAGGATTTAATGCATCAAAGGTTCAAAATGAGTTCCATGGGGGAACTTACTTTCTTCCTTGGACTCCAAGTTCAACAGAAGTCAGATGGCATTTTCATATGTCAATCCAAGTATGTGCAGGATATTCTAACCAAGTTTGGTTTCTCAGAATCAAAACCTGCCAGCACACCTATGGAAACACACAAGCAGATCACAGCAGATCTTGAGGGGGAGGATATGGATGTGCATCATTATAGATCCATGATTGGCTCTCTCATGTATCTCACAGCATCAAGGCCAGATATAATGTTTCCAGTCTGTGTATGTGCAAGATTTCAAGTTAGGCCAAAGCAATCTCACTTTCAAGCTGTTAAGAGGATATTCAGATATCTCAAAGGGCAACCCAGATTGGGACTTTGGTATCCTCATAACTCACCTTTTGACCTAATAGCATACTCAGACAGTGATCTAGGTGGGGCAAACTTGGACAGAAAATCTACTTCTGGAGGATGTCAGTTTTTGGGTGCTAGACTAGTCTCATGGCAGTGCAAGAAACAAACCATAGTATCCACATCTACAACAGAGGCAGAGTACATAGCAGCTGCAAGTTGCTGTTCTCAAGTCTTATGGATTCAGAATCAAATGTTGGATTATGGGGTAACCTTTCTACACACTCCAATCTTTATTGACAACAGCAGTGCTATTAGCATTGTAAATAATCCAGTCAAGCACTCAAAGACAAAGCACATTGAAATCAGGTATCACTTTATAAGAGATTGTAATGAAAAGAAACTTATTCAAGTTGTCAAAGTTCACACTGATAATCAGTTTGCTGATCTATTCACTAAAGCTTTTGATGTGGGTAGATTCACTTTCTTGGTAACAAGTGTGGGAATGATAAACTCTGAATAATCTTCTTCTCAAAAAGTGGTTTTATACCTGTATATTTTTATTCTTGGTGTTACTAATCTTCTTTTTCAGGATATGCATAGCAGTACTCAGTGTTTAGCAAGTTTAAAAGGAGTAAGTACAGTTAATACTGCTAGTGGTTAATACTGCTTTCAGTTAATACTGCTAGTGGTTAATACTGCTTTCAGTTAATACTGCTAGTGGTTAATACTGTTTTCAGTTAATACTGCTAGTGGTTAATACTGCTTTCAGTTAATACTGCTAGTGGTTAATACTGCTTTCAGTTAATACTGCTAGTGGTTAATACTGCTTTCAGTTAATACTGCTAGTGGTTAATACTGCTTTCAGTTAATACTGCTAGTGGTTAATACTGCTTTCAGTTAATACTGCTAGTGGTTAATACTGCTAGCCGTTACTACTGCTAGTAGTTAATACTTCTCTAGGTTAATACTGCTTATATTCCGAATACTATAAATACTTTTTGCCCGCCTAAAAGTTCATAACGACTCTTTGCATACTGTTCTCTTGCGCTCTAAACCCTTTCTCTCTCAAAGTTCAAAGTTTTCAGGCAAGAATCTTCAAGGTCAATGGCATCAATGGCGTTAATTGACGAGCACAATGAAATCGCAATGCTCCAAAAGCCAAAACAAGCAGAAGGCTTTCATCAGATTGTGGATTTCCTCAAGTCTAGCCACATTGCTCATGCTCTTACTGCATCCCCTACAATCTACATTGAGCATCAAAGGCAGTTCTGGGCTAATGCAACCATTGTTGTGGAAAATGGTGTGCAAATGATCAAGACAAGAATCTGTGATCAATCACTTACAGTTACTGAAGAGGTTATTCGCATCAGTCTACGTCTAGACGATGCCTCTGGTATAACTTCTATCCCAAATGATGAACTATTTTCAAATCTTACAAGAATGGGGTATGGAGGCCCATTGGGTGTTTTCAAATTTTCTAAAGCAAAATTCTCACCCCAATGGCGTTTCTTTGTCCATACTCTTATGCATTGTATATCCAAAAAGACTACTGGATGGAGTGAGTTCAGCAGCACTATTGCTTATGCTTTGGTGTGCTTGGCCACTGCCAGAAAGTACAATTTTTCTAAAATGATTTTCAATGATCTTGTCTCAAACATGGGAAACAAAAAGAGCTTCTTTATGTATCCCAGGTTTGTTCAAGAAGTTATTACTAATCAATTGACGGATATACCTCAACCTGTTGGGGTATATGTACCTAAACCCCCCAAAGGCAAGGTTTTCTCAAATATGAGAAGATCTGCTGGGGACTCTGAAGGAGTTGACACCCCATTGTTCTCTACAATGATGGTGGTGTCCCAAACCAATGAAGGTATGGTAGCAGGGTCAAGGCCCCCATTAGACCAACCCACTGCTAGCCAAGCCCAACCTTCCCTCTCAAAATCAATTCCCCAGTCCCTTCTTGAACAACCAACCTCTCCCATCACCCAAACCTACAAGAGAAAACAGGTAAAGAAGGCTCCTTCCCTTCTTGTACCATTACCCACTAAGCCTATAAGCCCTCTAAGGGAGAATTCTCCCCTAGAGAATATCCAAAGGGAAACTACAAGGGTGTCTCCCAACCCAAAGGAGGTGCTCTCTGAGGAGGAGGTAGAGCATATGGGTGATGAGGCTGCCACTACTCCTGCTAGCACAGAGGAGGAAAGTGGTAACATCAATAAGACCTCCCCCATGGCAACTTTGAATGAGCAATCATTTGAAGGTCCCTGGTGCCAAGAAACCACAGGGGTGGATAGTGCTTCTGCTAGGCAGAAGACTTCCACTACTAAAAGATCCAATGATCCTTCAATAGGGGGTAACACTCCTGGAGAAGGTGAGGACAAATATAACTATGATGAATTGATGGAGGCAATGGGCAACATCAACATGGATGTACTCAAACAGGGCAAAGATATAGAAGAGCTTAAACTCATAGTTCTGTCACAACAAGAACAAATCATCAAGTTGAAGAAAATGGTAAGGAAACTGATTCTGCAAAGGAAGAAGAAACAATTTGTGCTAAGAAGGAGGAAACCAGTGACTGATGCTCCCAAAAAGGGGGAGTCAGAAGCTGATGCCAAAGCTAAGGGGGGGCAAGAGGAAAAACATGATGGTGAGGGGGAGAATGAGCAAGAAGCAGAAACAGAGCCAGCAACAGAAATGGTTAATACTGCTGAGCTGAAAGAAGCAACAGAAACAGTAAAAGAGGTCCTTACAGAGCTTGAGGTTGCAGAAACACTCATCAAAGCCAAACATGATACTCCCAAGGTCACCTCAAAGGCCAAAGGAGTTGTCATAAAAGAAAGAGGTGATGCAGCAAAGAACTCTAGCATTGAGAAGGGGATGGGTAAAGATAAAGGTAAGGCAAAGCTAGTTGAATCTGATAAACCAATGAAAAAGCAGAAGCTGATTGAATCAGATGAAGCTCTAGCTAGGAAGATACAGGCTGAATTTGAAGAAGCAGAAACCATGCAAGTACAAAAGGATAGAGAGATAGCTAAAGCAATGGCTGCAGAGTTAAACAAAGCCTATCAACAAAGCTTAGCAACCGAACAAGCCAAGCAGAAAGCCACATCTTTGAGGAAGCCTGATAAGATCAAAATGGCTGCAAGGAAAAGACAACCTTCAAAGACATACCTGGGTGCTCAAGAGAGAAAGAAAATGATTACTTTCCTCAAGGGTACAGTAGGTGTCAAGGTCGAGATGTTTTCAAAGATGTCTTTTGAGAAGCTCAAGAAGATGTATGATGCTGAGATGATAAAGCTTCAAGGGGATGATCTTGCAAGGGTTGAAATGGAGAAAAGAATGAAAGAAAGCAATGATTTCTTACAAAAACCATTCCCTGATGAGCAAGAAACTCCAGAGAAGGAAACAACAATTGGTGAAAGTCTAAGGACTTTAAAAAGAACAAAGATGATTGCCAGGAGAAAGTCTACAAAGAAGCCTAGATTAGTGGAAGAAGAGGCTGAAAAGGTTGCTGAAGAAGAAGAGGCACCTGGGTCATCTACAATGAAAGAACCTGCAAGTACTGAGGATGTCAAAATGTACATGGTTGTGATGGACAAAGTGCCTGAACCAATTGCAGCAGAACCTGTAGGAGTTAAACCTCCTGAAGTCATTCACTGGGATGTTTTGGAAGTAGATGGCAAGGAGTATTTCAGACTGAAGAGAAAAGATGAAAAGTATGAAGTCTACAGTACTTGGGCTAAAATTGTCAGAACATGCTCAAGGTCTGATATTGAAGAAATGTTTAATATAGGGATGAAGTTATATGCAGATCAGTTGAAAGCTGCAGGGATTTCAATTACAAAACTGGTGATGGAGTATCTGTGTATGATGTTCAAACCTGATGAAGTAGAGAAGATCATAAGGAGTGTTTTTCAAGTAGTTAACAATTGGACTTTGTATGAAACTAGTGGAGTATATTCAGTGACTTTGGATTTAAATCACACTGAATACTTCCTAGTGGATAGAGTGTATAATCATAGCAGATTGAAGCTACATGCCATGCTGAAGAAAAAGTTAAGGTGTGTTCCAGATTCAGAAATGGCTAAATACTTGATTCAAAGAACCATCAATCAGAGTTTGGGATTGGATGCAAACACTGGGATTTAGGCATTGATAGAGTTTTGGGAGCATCTTGAAGAAAATCTGAAGAACTTGACTTCTCTTCCTAAAAGTCAAGTTAGGGGGAGATTGTTGGGAACTGAAGAAAAACTCAAGTATGGTTAATGCTGCTAGTTCAAAATTACTACTGCTAGAAGACTTAAAGGTTAGTACTGCTGAGTGTTACTACTGCTAGTACTATTAATACTGCTAGTCAAAGTTAGTGCTGCTTGAACAAAGTTAGTACTGCTTAGCTAGTTAGTACTGCTAGTGGTTAGTACTGCTTAGTAGTTAATGCTGCTAGAAGGAAGTTAATGCTGCTGAAGATTAATACTGCTTATATGATGAAGATTCGTATGAAAGGATATACATGGAAGCTTAGAGATATACATAGAAGATATACTGAAGATATTTTATTTATTGTAATTATCTTTGTATTCAGTATATATATTGTATTGTTTAGAATAGTTAGATTACTTCAACTTCAGTTTTCATTCTTTTAGAGAAAAACAACCTCAAGGCATAGATCCTAATTCTAGAGAAGTAGAATTCGTATTGGTGAGCCTGTTCATCAATATTGAGGTTGAGTGAGTAATCTTGTAACTTCAAAGCATTCAATAAAAGCTTACAGTTTGTTATTCATATTTTCTGTGTTGATTTACTGTTTCATAGAATATCAAAGTGTTATTCCGCAAACTTCTTTGATATTGTTTCTGAGAAGTTAATTCTTGTTGAGAATTCGATCCTGACAACCTCATCGATGTAAAGCTTTGCCAACTTGTTCATCGGTAGTGTCTCACGCATAGCGAAGAAGTGAGCGCTCTTGGTCAACCGATCAACTATCACCCATATGGTATCGTGACCTCAAAGAGTTTTGGGCAACTTAGTCACGAAGTCCATGGTAATGTGTTCCCATTTCCACCGGATCCAACCACTTCAATATTCTCCGCAACTGTCTCATTTCTCCGGTTCCTCACATCCCGATCCTCGATCACCTTTAGAAGGAACTCTTGTTGTTTGGCCATGGCTTCATTCATCATCAACATCATGCTGGCCATCATCTCGGATTGGGGAATTACATCCTGAATAAGTGGGTTGGACAAAGCCAGGTCCACCCGTGGAATGATCTCAGGCCCTCCGCCTAGAAATGGTTGGGTTGATGGGCGTATAGTGGCCTCAACCCTCTCCGGTTGATCAGTCGTTGAAGCAGTCGCCACCCCACCATTCACACGTGTACGCGGCCTACCGCGCGTACTCACCATACTAAATCTGCCACACACGCACGAGAAGGGAGGTAAGAGTAGGTTATACGAATTAAACACAAGGAAACATACTAATACATTCATCAATCATCGTAACGATAGTACATCAAGCATGCTCACGTAACAATATATTCATAATAGCATTAGCTAAGTGAAATTATGAACATATTTTACACAAGAAGTCTCCTTACCATCGTTATAATTTTCAATTAGTGCACTTCCGTCGACCTCTAAGACCGTCCTGTCTTAGAAATTCTACCCAAACTCACCAATCATCACTTAACATACTCAGTCAAAGTCTATACATGTTACATTCATGCCTAGTTCACTTAAACTAGAGCTCTAATACCAACTTGTAACACCATAAAATTTAGAGTAATTTAAAAAAAATTGAAAATTCGGCAATATGACGTTTGAAATTGGAATAATCCACCCAAAAGGGTAAATGTTTGATAGCGTTTACAAAACCTGTGAATATAGGAACTAACAACAAACTAATCTAAATACATCCTATCTAGATTACATTGGTTGTCAACCCAAAATTCCAAAATAATAAAGTCGTCTAAATGCAAAGACTCCAAAAATATATCATCACAAAAATGCCTCAAGCGTCCATGCTCATCACTCAAACCTTTGGTAACCCACCGCTAAGGGTATCTGCTATACACATCATTTGAGAAAAAGTGTTAGGCTTAAAGCCTAGTGAGAACACACAATTTATATAAGACTTGATAAATAATTTAAGTGCGACAATAAATAATCTTTTCCAAAAATTTGAGTTTACAAAAAGAGAGTAACAACCACATAGTGACCATTCGGTCCATAATACAACTTGATCGATTTCAAACCCAAAAACACTCTAAAACTCGAAAATGAATTTGAAATGAAAAACACAAAGTCGTTTTTCTATAAACTTGATTTGAATCTGTTAAAAGCTCTGATACCAATTGTCGGTCCAAAATACTATCAAGTTCTTATCGACTCAAACACATATACTATTACCAACCTGTTTGATTAATAATCAATTGATTACAAGGTTGATGTTTACACTTGAATCTCTCAACTTTCTCTCTTGATGAACAGTATTACACCGTGAGTGTGTGTATTGGTTGTGTGATCTGATGTCTAAGTTAGCTTGTCTAACACACTTGCTTCAAAACCTAACAAACATAATATCTAAATAATAATATCTAACTTAACTAATATCTAGATATTTAGGACTTATAACTAAAATACTAAAATACAATAAACTTTGACATTTTATTACAAACGACATTAGACTTATATCGAGAGTGGCTTTTCAGCTTTAGCTTCAGATTCCAGTCATCAGATTGGATGATCTTGAATCCAATAAATCTATGATCTAACAATCTCCCCCTTTGGATCAAGATTATTACTAAAATGATTTAGCAATTCAGTCTTCTCTTTCAACTCAGAAGTTGGAATCTCCTTCTCTTTCTTCAGTATGTAATCATCTCCAGTTTTAGCTTAAAATGCTTTAGCAAAGTATCTTCAAAGAAAATTTCTCTCAGATCATCATGTCTTTAGAATAATTTGAAGAATCTTTTCTTGGTTAGCTCTTCTCTTCTCTAACTTGTAATGGAATGGACATTTCTTCAAGCTTTAGGTTCTCCCCCTTTTTGATGAAAAGATAAACGATTTCATCAAAACTTTGAGTAAGAAATGTCTTTCATAAGAGATTCTGATCCGTCAATTCAAAAGATATTCATTCAGATCTTTGCAAATCCAGACAAAATAATCATGTTATACCTGAATCAAGAAATGAATTAGTTAAAATGCCTGCCAGTAACACTAAGTCACTGTGTGTAACGAATACACATTGGAAATGAGCTTTTTGATGGTCACTCCCCCAGGGCTTCCATTCAATCATCGAAACACCACAAAGGTAATTTCTATAAACGTTATGACAAAGAAACAAATTCCCTGTGTGTTTGTGCATGTGTTAGAAACAATTAAGCACTGATGATTGCTTATAAGGCTCAATATTGTGTAAACCACCGAGACAACAGTAAGTTAAACACTGACTCAATGTGCTTGATTGAAGTGCGAAGGAGGAGCAGACTTCCTTCTTTTCAATATCCAGATTTTCCAAATTAAAATCAGATAGCAAATGTGCTGCTTCCCCTTTGAAAATGTGAAACACTTTCCTGCTAAGAAGAAAATGAGTAGTTGGTAAGGTTTGATCAAGAGGTGGCATGAGCTAGTTGCTTGTTTCAATAATGATCACCAAAGAATTGTGAAACATTAGAAATGTGGCTGCCCGACTCAAAAAAAGTTGGTGCAGAGTTGTGATATTCTTTTAACCCTGTTCTCACACCCTCTTTCTTTTAAACATTTAGCTTACTCTCTTTTTCTGTATACCTCATCATACAATCCACACTCATTTCTTTTCGACTTCTCACACTCAATCACTATGGATTAACTTCTTGGGTAGAAATCACTGCTTAACGTGATTCCATAGAAGTTGTGTTAAGTCCTAGCACAATGAAATCATGTTTTCCTATAAAACATGTGATGCTCAAAATGGTTTAACTATATCAGTTAAAGCCCAATGTAGATCTTGAAAACGTTTAAAATCACACTTCCAAATGATGAAATCAGTTTAAGATTCAGGAAGTGGTTTGAACATTTAAGAACAATGTTTTCTATGATTGAAAGTTGTCCTCTTTTCAACCATATATGAGATGAAGATAAAGGATTATACCTTTTGAGTGCAATCTTACATCTCATGAAGTCAAGCTTAAAGTCATAAAGATATGATCTTGTAAGCATCTCTCAAAAACTGCAAAAGTCTTATGTCATAGTCAAAGCAAATTTATTCACTGAAAATGAAAATGACAAAAAGCAGTAAAACCTTTAAAGTATGAGTTCTGATCAGAAATAACCAAAAGTCATTTCCATACTCCTTTGAATTTGAAAAGCTCCCCCTAAAATCATGCATTACAAAAATTTGACATAAAAGGTAAATGTAGAATTTAGGTATTCTTTTCCTCAAAATTCTTTTCACACTCCCCCTTTGATCATGAACGGAATTTTAAAGGGCAGGTATGTTGCGGAAAATGATAAAGAAATGATGAAAAATTTACAATAAGAAACTATAATAGGTAACCACCGATTAGGTCTTAAGATTTAGCATACCAAGCTTAGAGACAAGAAAATTGAATCTCTTTTCGTCTAAGGGTTTGGTAAACAAATCTGCAAGCTGATAATCAGTTTTTACAAAGTAAAGTTCAATTGTTTCTTTTTCGACATGATCTTTGATAAAGTGATACCTGACATCGATGTGTTTGGTCTTTGTATGATGAACAGGATTAGCAGTTATCGCGATGGCGCTCTTCGAGTCATAGTATATCGGGATATGGTTGAAGTGAAAACCATAGTCTCGCAGTTGAGTTCTCATCCACAAGACCTGAGAACAGCAGCTACATATTCTGCTTCGACCGTTGAGGTTGAGACACATAATTGCTTCTTCGAGGCCCAACTGACGAGTTTATCACCGATGAACTTTACATGACCTGGCGTGCTCTTCCTGTCTAACATGCAACCAACATGATCTACATCTGTATATGATGTTAGTTCAAAACTAGTATCTTTAGGATACCACAGACCAAGATCTGCAGTGCCCTTTAGATACCTAAAAATACGCTTAACGGCAGACACATGGGATTCTTTAGGATTAGCCTGATATCTTGCACATAAACATATTGAAAACATTATATCTGTCCTACTGGAAGTGAGATACATTAAAGAACCTATCATTCCTCTGTAAGTCCTAGCATCAACAACTTTTCCCGAAGGATTAGTGCTAATTTTAGTACCAGGTGCCATTGGGGTACCAATCGGTTTAGAATTTTCCATTTTGAACTTCCGAAGAATATCCATAATGTATTTAGATTGATTGATAAAGATCCCCGTTGAAAATTGTTTGACTTGTAATCCGAGAAAATAATTCATCTCTCCCATCATATTAATCTGAAAACGTGACACCATGAGGTTTGAAAAATTCATACATTATTTAGGATTAGTAGAGCCAAAAATAATATCATCCACATATATTTGAATTAGAATGATATCGGCTTTGTCCTTTTTCAGGAATAAAGTGGTATCGACTATATCTTTTGTAAAACCTGACTTGACCAAAAACTTAGATAATACCTCATACCAGGCGCGAGGAGCTTGTTTCAGTCCATAAAGAGCTTTGTCGAGAACGTATACATGATTTGGTTTCTCTTGGTTGACAAAACCTTCTGGCTGTGAGACGTAGACTTCTTCTTTGAGAATACCATACAGAAATGTTGTCTTCAGGTCCATTTGAAAGACCGTGAAGTTCTTGTGGGCTGCGTACGCTAGAAACATTCGAATTGCCAGTAAACGCGCCATAGGAGCATATGTCTCCTCGTAATCTATTCCTTCCTCTTTCCTATATCCTTTGGCAACAAGTCGTGCTTTATTTCTGATAACAGTACCATCTTCATATTTCTTGATTTTGAACACCCATTTCGTACCTATGATAGTTTTACCTTGAGGTTTGGGTACGAGTCTCCATACTTTAAGTGCTTCGAACTGATTCAGCTCTTCTTGCATTGCAGTCACAAGTCTGAATCGACAAGAGCCTCGGATACGCGAGATGGCTCGATCTTGCTCAGAAAGGATTCATGCATACACATATTCATTGAAGCTGACCTAGTTTGCACCGGTTTTGATGGATCACCAATGACTTGGCTTATTGGGTGCGCTTTGGTTCATTTGTGTTCATGAGGGAGTGGATTATATGTAGTTAGATCCATATCATCATTTATGAATCCACTGTCATCTTCTACAGCTTGTTCAGTAGGAATGGGGGGGTACAATTGAAGTAGATGGTGCAGAAGTCTCAGTAGGCACAACTTGAAGAGGCTGTAGATCAGTCCGTATAGAACAACCTACTGATTCAGCAACTTCTGTCGCTTCATTATTGATCACATCTTCAACTGTCGGAGTAGGTATTTGAACTTGAACTTCTTGTTGAATCGGGGAGCCGGTTTCAGTAGAAATATCTGAACTGGTTGGATGAGTAGTCATTGAGTCTTCCATCCTGTCAACCACAACAGATTTAGGTATTTTAGATCCAGGAAATTCATCATAAAATAGTTCAAATAATAAATCCAAATCAGATAGACGATTAGTAGACGTTGATGCTTCATCTGATTTGTTCGCTTCAGACACAGGTTCTAGACTGATTTTCCCAGAAGCTAGTACTCCTGTTATCACGGGTTCTGAACTGGCGTGTTCAGAAGCCATATCTTCATCAAATGTAACATTGACGCTTTCGACAACATTCTTTGACTTCTTCAAATATACACGGTATGCAGTAGATGTAGAGGAATATCCAATGAAAATGCCCTCATCCGCTTTAGCGCTGAACTTGTTCAGACTCTCTCTGTAATTTAGAACATAACACTTACACCCAAATATATGAAAATATTTGATTGTCGGTGTTCGGTTGTTGATTAATGCATAAGGAGTCTTCTTGAATCTGCAGTGTATCATGGATCGATTCTGAGTGTAGCACGCAGTCGATACAGCTTCTGCCCATAAAAATAGAGGTAAGTCAGATTGGCTTAGCATAGTTCGAGCAGCCTCGACTAGCGTACGATTTCGCCTTTCGACAACTCCATTCTGTTGAGGTGTACGAACAGCAGAGTACTGATGTGAAATCCCGACTTATTCGAGATATTCTTGAATTGTTCTGTTCTTAAACTCTGTGTTGTTGTCAGTTCGTAGAAGCTTGACTGGTTTCTGCAGATTCACCTGGGTCGTCTTCAGGAATGTAATGAGAACATCGGGTGTCTCATCTTTTGAACGTAGAAATTTGACTCAAGTGTATCGCGAGTAATGGTCCACGATAACTAGAATGTACTTCTTTCCGCCTAGACTTTGCGTTCGCATCGGACCACAGAGATCCATATGCAACAACTCTAACGGATCGCTTGTACTCGGTTCAGGCTATGGTTTGTGCGGAACTCTCTTCATCTTTCCTTTTTCACAGGCTGCACACAGATGTTCTTTTTCATACTTGAGCTCAGGAAGTCCTTTCACTAACTTCCCACTGACCAGTTTGTTGATGTACCGAAAATTGAGGTGAGAGAGTCGTCGATGCCATAACCAACTTTGTTGCATCGAGGCTTTCGATAGTAGACACACTTCCTTGTCAGTCTGGACGTTTGACAAATTGATTGTGTAAAGATCGGACGTTCGTGTGCCGACCAAGAGTTCTTTGCCTTCTTCAGTGCGAACAGAACACCTCTTGGCCTTGAAATTGACCTCTAATCTTTTGTCGCAGAACTGGCCTATACTGAACAGGTTGTGTCTTAAGCCTTCAACATAGCTCACCTTCTTGATCGTGACTTTGTCATGTACCATATCACCATAACCCATAATTGGTGAAAACTGATCATTCCCAAATATAACTGTTCTGCAATACTTCTCTGTAAAGTTGGTCAACATACCTTTCTGCCCTGTCATATGCTTGGAACACCCAATATCCAAGTACCACATATGACGGGTCTGCACAAGAGAAATTTCGAAACAAGAGGTTTAGGTACCCACTTAAAGATGGGTCCTACAGTGTTAGCACATGTTTTAGGTACCCATTGAAATTTGGGTCCTTTCTGCTTTTGAGAATCAAATGAATAATTTGAATTGTAAGAGTCAACATGATAATTTCCAAACCAAACATCAAAATCTTGACAAGAAGCATAAGCATGTTTATCATAATATGAAGACTTTCTAGCAGATAAAGATAACTGGAATAATTGCTTCATAGTGTATTTCTTACGATAAACGACAAGTTTTGGTTTTATAGTAGCAACATTCGCAATCAAAACATCTTTACTAGGCTTAGTCTTATTACAATCAACACTACAAAAAGATTTAACGGTCTTGTCAATCTCCTGTTTTGGTTGCCATTGAGATTTAACTTCTGGACTTTTCTTGCTCATATCTGAAACATTTGAAACTTGTGAGTTAGACTTTTGAGCAACAAATGAATGCATCTTCTTCGTCTTACTAGTAGTGATCGGTTTCTGTGAATGCTGAGATTTGTTCACAGAGACTGATTTATCAACTTTCGTTGATTTTGCACCTTTTACAGGCATACTGGATTTTCCCAAGGATTTCACTACAAAAGATGAATGGTTAGGAAGTTTCGCATTAAAGTCAAATTGATCAAAACAATCATCCGAACCACTGTCAGAGTTTAGAAAATCAAACCCTCCATCAGCTAGACCAAAATTATTTTTAGATTTTGAAGTCTTAGATAGAACATCATTTTTAAGCACAGTTGAAAACACTTTTTGTTCAATCTCAATCAAGAGTCTTTCATCTACTAAAGATTTCTCAAGTTCAGAAATTTTACTTTCCAACACAAGAGGAGGGACGTAAATTTTACCTTTAATAGGTTTCGCCTCCATTTCTTTTACAGAATAACTCGGAAAGAAGTCATTTGAAAGAGATTTCTTTTGAAATATTGGATCATCATTATAACTATTATTCAACTTCGCATAATAAAATGGAAGGTGAACTTTAAATGATTTCTTTCGTTTTTCTATTTCCTTGGCTTCATCCTCTTTAGACAGTCCAGTCTAGAAAACTTCAAGCTCAGGGATTATTCGAGCTAGTTTCAAAAATGTAAGATCATAAAGTGTTGGCACTTCAGATATACCCTTTTTAAGGTAGTGAGGATTTTCGTACCTGAGTCCCCATTTTTCTATTTCCTCTTTGGGTTTGTTAGATGAATGGTTTGTTCAGATTGACCCATTGTGTATAACTTCTCTTCCAAAGCTTTTAACTTTGCAAGTAAAGAACTGTTTTCTTTGGAACACGAAGAATACGTTTTCGTAAGCTCTTTGAAATCAAACTCACTCTTTCGCAATTTAGTCTTTGTTTCAGTAACCTCTTTAAGAATTATGGTCTGTTCTTTTGCGCTGGTATCATTGTCTTTGTGTAAAGTCTCAATCAATACTTTCTTCTCAGCAAGGTCATTGCTAAGTTTCTGTATTGACTGGTTTTGTTCAATAATAACACCTTTTTCACGCTTAAGTTTCGACTCTAATTCTTGGAGTTTTAACATCATGGCATGCATTTAATTTAAGAAATCTGATTTGTCTAAATCACATACCTCTTCGTTCTCATCTTCATCTGAATCTGCTTCAGCTTCTATTTCCATCTTGCCCATGAAGCATAGATGTGATGTCTCGTCCTTCTCGTCTTTGTCATCTTCTTCGTCTGTTTGATCAAGCCAGAACTCATCTTCTGCCATCAATGCTTTTCCAGCTTCCTGTTGCTTGGCTAGAAGCATTTTATTCTTGTAGTAGTCGGAGTTCCTGACTTTGGGTCTTCGGCAGTCTTTGGCAAAATGTCCAGGTCTACCACAATTGTAGCACGTTGGAGGTTCTGGATGTTTGATCTCTTCTGCCTTATACCTTCTCTCTTCTGGCTTCCTTTCCTCAAATATTTTTCCTTCAAATCTCTTTCCTTCAACCCTCTCCTTGTGAACATAGTTGTTTGGACCAGATGTATACCTCTGACTGTTTGAGCTCGGCTTTGTGTAGAAATTCTTTTGAAAAGACTTAGTCAACATAAGCATAGCCTACTTTAGTTGTTTACAGTCGTCAGAGTCAGAGTTTGCTTCAACATCATCTGATTCATACACAATCATCTTCTTCTTCTGCTTCACAACAAGAGCAACTGAGTCATCAACTGTCTTCTCAGACCGCCTCTTATCATCCATAATCTCATCCACCTCTTCCTCATTCTGCTTCAGGGTTTCATAAACCTCGTGAAGTGGAATATCATTCAGATCTTTGATTTGCTTTATCTGCCTTGTAAATCTTTTCCATTCAGGCTGGAGGATGCTTAGGAACTTGACATTCAGCTCTATCTGTGATTCATTGACCTTGTTCTTGCTTAACTCGTTCAACAAGGTCACAAATTTGTCGTATGTTTCTTCTAGAGATTCTCTAACTCTGCCTTTGAATTCTTCATAGTTGTTTAGTCAGTTGGATATCTTGAGCTGGTTCCCAACCTTTGAACCTAGCATCATTTTCTCTAGTTGATCCCACCTCTGTTTGCCTGTGGCTTTGTAGCTGTCTATCTTCACATATATTTCATTTGGAATGCCTTAAAGAATGTATGACTTTGCTAATCTATCAGCTTTTGCTCTCTTTAGGTTTTCACCTTCTAGTTCTTCAAACTTAAGTTGATATGGTTGCTCATTAGTTCCCTCTGGAGGAGTTCTCCAAACAGGTGCCATAACTCCTTCCTCTAAGGATTTCCTGATTAAAACACCATAATCATGTCTTTCAATGAAGTCCATGAACCGATCTTTTCACTGTTCATACTCTCCCCTGAAGAGTACTGGTGGCTTTGAGTTAGTTCCGATAGCTAGAGCTTCTCTTGAAGTCATTATGTTTGAAAAAGACTAAGTCAAGCTTTTCTGGCACAAAAAGGCACAATTTGCGCTAGTTGAAGGTGGCGCAAAAGTCAGGTTTGCGCTAGACGAAGGTTTACGCGATGAGAGGCTGGCGCAAAAGGAAGTTTGCGCTACTAGAGGTTGGCGCAAAAGTCAACTTTGCGTTTATGAGTTGTTGGCGCAAAAGTGACTTCTTGAACTTGTGATCTGAGGATTGCGCGAAATATTTGCGCGAGACAAAGGTGGCGCAATCTGAGGTTTTCCTGAGTCGAAGGTCGCGCGAATTTTGAGTTTGCGCGATGAACTGTTGGCGCAAAAGTGGAGTTGTATGCTCGACCGGTGTGCTGACCAGGGTCCTCGACCGGAGTCTTAAGTGGCGCAAATGGAGGTTTGCGCTAGACAAAGGTCGCGCGAAAGAACTTTTGTGCGAGACGTTGATGGCGCAAAAGTGAACTTTGCGCTAAATGTTGTTGGCGCAAAACTCGCTTTGAACTGGCGCAAATCTCACACTCTCGCGAGTTCGTCCCTGTGTTTCAAAATTTTGATCTTTTTGCTCAAATAACCCTGTTGATCAACGATTAGCAGTACCAAAATTCGACAAATATTCCACTAACACTTCTAGAACTGATTACAACCCTTTGATCTAAAAAACAAACACCTTTTGAAGTAAAGATCGATGGAACAATGAGTTTTTGGTCGTGAACAGTTGACTCCAAAAATCACAAAATGGAACTCGATTGTTGTGTTATACTGAAATTAAACACTAACAACTCGATCTAGTACCCTATTCGATCACAACTTGATCGATTTCAAACCCAAAAACACTCTAAAACTCGAAAATGAATTTGAAATGAAAAACTCAAAGTCGTTTTTCTATAAACTTGATTTGAATCTGTTAAAAGCTCTGATACCAATTGTCGGTCCAAAATACTATCAAGTTCTTATCGACTCAAACACATATACTATTACCAACCTGTTTGATTAATAATCAATTGATTACAAGGTTGATGTTTACACTTGAAGCTCTCAACTTTCTCTCTTGATGAACAGTATTACACCGTGAGTGTGTGTGTTGGTTGTGTGATCTGATGTCTAAGTTAGCTTGTCTAACACACTTGCTTCAAAACCTAACAAACATAATATCTAAATAATAATATCTAACTTAACTAATATCTAGATATTTAGGACTTATAACTAAAATACTAAAATACAATAAACTTTGACATTTTATTACAAACGACATTAGACTTATATCGAGAGTGGCTTTTCAACTTTAGCTTCAGATTCCAGTCATCAGATTGGATGATCTTGAATCCAATAAATCTGTGATCTAACAGTGGCGGAACACAAAAGTAAGTCACTCTCCGAGTTGTGAGCTCAATACTTGGACCCATGGCCACGAACAACGCCGACTCGTACTTAGATGTGGAGGAGGGCACCCGAGGATCCAAGTCATACTCGTTCGCTAGGATTACATTTACAGCCCATGGCTAGTAATCGGTCCCACATAACCGTACTAAATTATCTCTGAGGACCCAATGTCTCAACTAGTTACAAAGGGGAATACATCCCAAAATAAGTCGACTCAATACCTATGGATCCACTAGTAATAGTCTAGACTTGTCACAATTACATCTGTGACCAACTATAATCAAACATATAGTTCTTAGTACCAATCATTTCCCAAAATGCATTTCTTTGTATAAATGACAATAAGTAAAACGAAATCCATTCATGAGCCATAATGTGGCCATTTTCCCATTTCCAAATATGATTCCTTTACCAAGTACACCGTTCAAGCATTATACCATTTTAAAGTGGTCATAGACCACAACAACAATAATCCATTTATATTCCTCTCAAAGGTTCATTTTATCAAGTAAAATCCAATCATAAAATGAGAATCATAAATATGAAAATATATATATTTTTTCAAGTAACCCACCATAAATATGCAAGTAAAACCATATTTCACATCACATATGATGAAACCCTTCATTTTAGTTGAAAGTGATAAAAACCCTAAAATCTCCAAAAATACAAAGTTAGGTCAAAATCATTCAAACATGAATATAATCAAGGAGAAATTTAGGAGTTCAAGATGTAACGTTTTTGACATGTATAAAGTTTAATAAAAGGAAGTATGAACTCACAATGCTTGGTTTGGGAAAACCCTAGAAACCAAGAGACCTTCAAAAATGGAAGCAACCTTGACCTTGAGCGCTAGATTAACAATCTTGATGAAGATGATGGAGTAGCTTCTTGGAATCTAGGTATTTAATGCTTTGAGTGGAACTAGGGTTTGGAATTTAATGAGAAAAAAACGAGAGATAATGGGAGAGTTTTGGGTAGGTGAAAGTGTTTTATGAGAAAAATGACAAAGAAAGCATTTAAGGGGGGTCTGGTCCGTCGGCAACCTTTCCCCGTGACTATGACACGGTCATTCTCGCCGGTCATAGTCGCCCACTCAAGGGAACCTACGGTACCACCCTCACGAGATTGATACGCGACAGAGTCTGTTGTGGAATAAGATTAAGTAAAACTCAATCTAAACAAACTTAAGGAAACACTAAGATGGTTGCACAAGAATATAGAGAAAGGGGGATTAGAGGGTATAGAAAACAAGGGTTTCTATATTTTATAAAGATGAAGTCTAGGGGCGCATGCATTCTCCAGATGGAGAGGTAATCTTTCTCTTTATACCCTATGCATTAAATGCATGGCAGGGCACTTTACACGTGTCCTTCATTGATTGGCAGAGAGGGTCTGACTTTGGGAGACATGCTTTAGGCCGTATCATGAACACTGTAGTTGACAAAGTTGTTGTACGACTTGTAGCAGAGGTATGTCCATTCTGACACATCATACTTGGTGTGCAAGGGAAAGACAAAAGAGACTTGGGGCATAAGCTAAGTGATCATCGATCGCTGAATATCTCTTCCTTAAGAGATACAAAGGAGTACAGCTATCAATGAGGCTTTTCCTCAAGTTTATTCGCGTGTATAGATTTGTCTTGCTTCACTGATATCCACATCAGGTCACTAGTAGACTTGTCTTTGTTCAACAGCTTTGTCTTCGATTCATCTATGAACATCTGTTGACGCAAAACTTGTCTTTAGGGATTACGTCTAACTGTTTACATCAGAAATTATCAGTGATACTGAACATACTCAGTATTGAATCGTTGATAGTGAAACACTAATACATATGAATGTTTACAAGAATGATCATCAGTGATAACTGAACAGACTCAGTCTGATCGCTGATGATGAAACACTAATATATATTGTTTAAACGTAATTTTCACTAAGTATAGAAGAGGGTCTTTATCAAATCACTGAGAGAGTTTGGATCAACAATCTCCCCCTATTTGATAATGACAAAGTAACTGAAGAAAATTACTTTTTAATTCAAAATAAGGAATAATAAGGACTCATAACATACATGTCCCAATTACTATTTTGAGGGATCTTTTACAGTACTGATAGGGTTAAGTATTTCACTGAAATTTTCATTAATTCAAAAAAATAATTACAAGATATGAAAATATAAAGTACAAGTGAAGAACTAACTACTGTAAGTTTAACTAATAGATTACAAGAATTGAGAAACAAATCTATCAACTATCTAGAGAAGACTTTGGAGGATTGATCATATAGTCAGGTATTTCTTCTCCTCTTTGCCTTCGATCTGAAGATTCTTGACTAATGAATGTCTTGATTGATTCATCTAAAGGAGAGAAGTCACACCATAGACATAAGAGATCCTTGAGATGACTAAGAGGACAGATAGGGATCTTAGAGACTTTGGAATCTGAGCTGTTCCTCATCATCTCTGAAGAAGATTCCAGAAGGATCTTTAAGTACTTGCCTAGGAATATATGGTCCACCAGGAGGCAGGGATAGATCTAGAACTGAGAGATCAGAAAGAGGACCAAACAATGCTTCCTTTGAGAATTTGAAGGATGTGTCGTTTCTGATGACAACGACATTCTCAGAGAAGGAGGAGGCAGACCTTCTTTTGATTTGCCTTGGCTTAGAAGGAAGAGCAGATGGCACCTTTAATACAGCAGCGACTCTGTTGATGAGAGCATCAGTGATCCCTTCAACATAACTTCTGTAAGTTGACTTTGATTTCTTCAGTGGATCCTTAAACTCTAACCATTCCATGTAGCCAAAGCTTTCAAGTCTTGACACGAACATTGACTTTAAGCTTCCATCCTCTCTTGTTATCTCCATTGTTACAGAAGTTCGGTCCTTCTTCTTTCTTCCAGAGATGACAAAAGCTATAATCTTCATCGGGTCATAGCGAAATTCGATTTTTTGTTTACACCATTCAAGTGCTTTATCGCCGACCTCCTTTTCTTTTGAGCGTTTCTCTTCAATTTCTTTGAGTAGAGCAACCTGAACTTCCGCTGGATTTTTCTTTAGCTTCTTGTCTTTGACTTGAGAAGGATGAACCTTGAGAGTTATAGAAGCATCTTTTTGGCATTCAGCGATCAGTTTCTCAGCTCTGACAGATTCTTCAATTTCAGCTTCAGTCAGGAAGTCAAGCTCTGTAGATGGAGTTTGAAGAGAGATCTTCAGTCGTTGACTCTTCAGATGAGAGATCATCTATGTTCTTCTGTTCAGTTCTTCCTCTGACCAATGAGCTGGTCTGGAGGGCCTTCCTGGATGGAGCAGGGCTTCTTTTTCTTCTTCTTGATGTTCATCAATCTTACTAAAAGAGATTGGGATTATTGGTTCTTCAACTTTGGAAGCTGGGATTATTTGGAGTTCAGTTCCCTTAAGCAGGGGAGAGAACTGTCTGGACAAGAAGTAAAAAGGAGTTAGTGTATATATGGGAAAGAGAAAGATAAAGGATTAGAAAGAAACAGGGGTGGGAAAGGTATAGAAGGATATGGGTACAATAGAAAGACATACCTGAGAAGGATGCTCCTCCTCAGATTGTGAAACTATGTTCAGGTTTCCCTCGGCAGCTATACCCTTCTGCTTGCCTTGGGAAGGAGTACCTGAAGAAGTTCCACTTCTCTCCCCTGCTGTGATAACTCCTTTTAAAGTTGTTGCTGAAGTGATGTTCGCCGCTGAGAACCAGAGAGATTGGTCTTCCTCATCGTCGTCATCATCATCAGCTTGTTGCTCTTTCTCTTGATCTTGCAGATCAAGATCTTCTTCGTCTTCTTCGTCCTCCTCCTCTTCGTCTTCTTCAATAACTTGATCAAGCACTGAAGATGGAGGGGCTTTGTCAGCAACCTTCTCCCCCTCAACATGAGAGGGAGGTTCTTCCGCTTGGACTTCAGCAGCGGCTTCCTCAGTATTTTCTTCATTAAGGTCTTTCTCCCCCTCTTTGTCATTATCAGCGCGGGGGATTTCAGCAGTTGAAGGAGTAGCTTTTTCAGTTGCCAAAGATCAGATCCAGCCTCCAAATGCTCAAGACGGCCCTTGATGACAGGAATGTCTGAAGTAGCCAGATGAATAAATTCCACGGCTACGTTCAGAGATGTGCGATTATTCTCTGTAAAAGAAGGTGTGGGCATCGGAGCTGGTTCAATCAGCTTGAGTAGTACTTGTTGATGCATGGAGGTGCAGGAGTCAACCTTGAAAGAAAGATCCTTGAAGTCATCTCTGAGGGTGTTCTGCAATCCCTGAATGTGAGAGACCTGTTGTTGACTCCTGACAAGGTCTTATTTGATTTTGACGATGTCCCCCTGAATAGATGCGAGCTGAGATGAGTCAGCTTTGGATGAGGAGGCATTAGTCAATTTCTTTAGCTCAGCACCAGCGAGATTGACAGCGCTAGTGGATTCGTTGACCGAGGTGGTGAGAGACTCCACCTTTTCAGCAAGTGTGTTGACGTGGGCGTCAACAGTAGCCAAAGTAGGACCTGCAAGTAAAGTTAGCGAATAAGCACGATGCTCAGGCTTATATGGTGAGATGGGAGTGGTGTTTAGGGTTATAGGAGTACCTGTGTTTTCAAACATATTGTAGAAGTGCATAGATTCTTCAAACGTTTGATTATCAGGTCCTAATGGTGCAAACTGAGGTTGCTGTGAAAGATATGGGGGATTAGAGACCAATGAAATAGAAGGATGAGTAATGGGGATAGAAGAAGTGTGGATAGTGGAGATTACCTCAGAAGGTTGTTGAAGAACTGAGGTAATGGGTAGCTTCACTGTTGTTGTGACAGCGATTGTCATCGTTGGCATGGTTGATATGGTGGTTGCTGAAGTTGTGGAGGAGATACCCACAAAAGCATCCAAAGTAGTTTGTTGAGAAACTACTTCAGGCATGGAACTAGTAGTGGTGAATTCCTTAGTCTTTTTGGCCTTTTTAGAAGGACCATGAAGACTAGCTGATGGTCTTTTGTTAGAGGAGGCATCGACTTGGTTTACAGGAGAAGGAACCTCCTGCGTGACCTCTGAAAGCGAAGAGTGGAGAGAGAGACGAGTCCTTAGAATTGAGAGAGTTACCTCGTTGTCGACCTGCTTGACCTCCAGTGATCGCTGACCAACCTTTGAAAAAGTACCATCTTGAGAAGTTGGGTACTTGTCAGCGTATAGAAACTTTAGGTACACGCAGATAAAGCGTACATAAGGGATTTTGGGATCCTTCTCTGTCTTCTCTATCTTTGACTTGAGATCGTCAAATATAGCGCCAACGTAATCAAAATGCTTGCCAACGATTACAGAATAGCCCATTTGGAGTTGAACTTTGCTCGCCTGATCCAGTGAGCCAATCTTCCCACTCATGCTTTGAATGATGTGTGAAAAGATGTAGTTTAGTTGAGAAGGCATGTTTGCCTTCTGGATCTTTGTGAGGCACTTGTTGGGAATGGTAGAGCGAGGTTTATTTTCCCAACAGTACTCCATGTCATCTAAGAACTGAATGAGTTCAGCATCAGTAGGAAGGGCATCGAATCCAGCTGTTGTCTTCTCAGGGAGTCGTAGTGCCTTCCGGAGGCCATAGACAGTGAGCATGCCTGATCCTAGTTCAATAGAGAATGAAATAGCGGGAACCACTTGACCCTTTTTGTTGGTGATGGTGGCTTCATCAACTGTGAACCAGAACTGTTGCAGAAGTGTATTGGAAGGTTTTGGGTCTACATTGAGAGCATAGGCCAAGCAAGACTGCTTCAGAAATGCAGTTGCATCCACCAAGTGTGGGTATTTGTCAGCTTCAAAGTCCAACCTTGCGAGATGGTTGTTCTTTGGGACCTCAGATTCAGTGATAGCGAATTTGACATTCTTGGAGGCAATGAGCGTAGCTTGGGCCATTTCTGAATATAGAAAGGAGAATAGAATATAAGGAAAGGTTTAGAGTCCAAAAATAAATAAAGTTTTTACCAGTTTCTGTATTTAGAAAGAAACATAGAAAAACCAAGTTATTTTCAGACTAAAGCAATGTTCTTTGTGAAGAATAAAGAACATGAAGAAAACCAAAAGTTTTTAAACAAGATAAAATAAAAAAAAATGATTTTAATGTTTTTGAAAATCCATTATAAAGAAATATAAAGGATTTTAAGAATAAGATAAGAACATGTGAAACAAAAACCTGTTGATCTGTAGAAGATGAAGATCCAAAGATATGAATGGGTTTTTGTTTGCTTGAATGCCTTGAGAGTTTTTCTTGCTTGAGAGTTTTTCTTTTTATATGATAGAGAATGAGTGGGGCGGGAAAACAAATGCTCATCATGACATGGACACGTATTACGAAGTTGATTGGATAGAAGGGCAACGAACGAACGT
The DNA here is from genome assembly GCA_954870635.1 of Arctium minus. Lineage (NCBI taxonomy): Eukaryota > Viridiplantae > Streptophyta > Magnoliopsida > Asterales > Asteraceae > Arctium > Arctium minus. The sequence continues at coordinate 25,578,875 of OX941092.1, forward strand.
GTCAGAGAAAAAAAGGCATGTCGTGGATTGTCGGTTCAAATGACGTCATAGGAGAGAGAAAACAAAAACGTTTCATTTGTCCTTTTTGAAATTATCCCTGAAGAAAAGTTAGAGATATGTTTTCTTTTTGAAAGAATCACTGATGAGAAATCTCAGTGATAGATTTTGTTTATCAAAAAGTTTTTAATCATTTGAAGAAAAATCAGTGATTAAAGTCTTGATTTTGAAAAATTGTCTTACTGAATTTGCATTCAGTGAATGAAAGTGAGAGAACGTACCTTAGAATAAAATATTTATTCAGTGATTAAGTGATAAAAGGTAAGTTAGACTCACTGACATAATGCGTGAAAGAAGAAAAATTACTCTTCAAGATTCAGCATTCCAAGCTCACTGATGAGAAAGTTGAACCTTGTCTCATCAAGAGGTTTGGTGAATAGATCAGCTAGCTGATAGTCAGTGGGGATAAAGTGAAGTTCAATATCACCATTCATCACATGATCTCTGATAAAATGATATCTGATTTCTATGTGTTTTGTCTTTGAATGTAGCACTGGATTATTTTCTATAGCGATAGCACTAGTGCTGTCGCAATAGATTGGAATTTTGGATAACTGAAGGTCATTGTCTAATAGTTGATTTCTCATCCATAAGACTTGAGCACCACAACTTCCAGCAGCTACGTATTCAGCTTCAGCTGTGGAAGTGGACACTGAATTTTGCTTTTTGCTAGTCCAGCTTACCAGCTTTCCTCCTAGAAGTTGACATCCACCAGTGGTGCTCTTTCTATCAAGTTTACAACCTGCAAAATCACTATCTGAATATCCAATTAGATTGAACCCTGAGTCTTTGGGATACCAAAGACCGAGGTTAAGAGTTCCTTTCAGATATCTGAAGATTCACTTGACAGCGATCAGATGGGATTCCTTGGGTTCAGATTAATAACGTGCACATAAACATGTAGAGTACATGATGTCACGTCGGCTCGCTATAAGATACAGCAGTGAGTCTATCATTCCTCTATAAAAAAAAGGTTTAATGGCGGGAACCTATGGCCCCATGGTCCCCTTTTGGAGACCCTACAGACCCTAGCCCCATGAATCAACACCGGAAAAGTCACCCTGTCTCCCCCAAGATTCGAACCCTGAATGAGAACTACTGGCAGGAGCATTTGCGGATGGGAGTTGGCCACTAGGCCAAAGACCTAGTGGTTATTATCATTCCTCTATAAGCAGTGACATTTACAGGTTTCTGTTAGAGCTCAGTTTTATTGGATTCAAGATCATCAATTACTGAAGATGGAATTCTGAACTTAAAGCTGGAAAAGTGGAATCTCAACAAATAGTCTAGGTCATTTGTAATAAATAGTCAAAGTTTGTTTTTGTATTTTCGTATTTAGTCCTTTTCCTTAAAATAGGTTTAGGATATAAATTAGATAATTAGGTTTTTGTTTTATTTGTTGGTTAAGGAAGCAGCCGTACATTGAGAATATACAGAGTGAGAGCTGCGGCGCTAGAGAGAAACAGAGAGATAGCTTGATCGAGTTTTTCTTCAACCTGTAACCATTCAAATCGTTTGAATAATCATATCAGGTTTGCTTAATCTTATTGTTTAATTGTTTTGCTTGATTGAATCGTGAATCACAGGGACACACAATTGGTCTCAGAGCCTTGCAGATTGAAATCGAAAAAGAATTTTTTTTTCTTTTTTCGGTACTGTTCATCTGTCAAGATTCAAAAATTTTTAATTGTGTGATTGTTCTTTCAAGTTGTTTTTGATTGGGTGTTATTCGATTTGTTTATTCTATTGAATTGGTATTTATCTATTTGAGTATTGCACATCAATCGTTTATATATTTGTTGATTTTTGGTGTTTTTGGTTTTTCACGGTTCGGCACTGGCTCATAGATAATTTTTTTTTGAGTGTGAGTTTTTGAAATTACTTGTTTGCAATCAGTTCTAGATGATTAGGAGATCGAATTGGAAAAGTTTCGTAGTATAAATCGAAGTCTACATTGGTTTTTAGGATTTTCAGTGACGTTTTTTGAAGTACAGGGAAGAACAGTGACTTTGCGCCAGTTCTTAAGGTCTTTTGTGCCACAAGCTCGTAGCGCAAAGTTTCCTTTTGCGTCATTAGTGTCTCGCGCAAAACAACTTTTGCGCCACCAGTCGTTCGCGCAAACCTTACTTTGCGCCATTCAAGACTCCGGTCAAAGGTAATACCAGTCGAAGGTACTCCTCCGGTCGAGGTTTCACAACTTGATACCGGTCGACTATCTCACTTTTGCGCCATCATCGTGTCACGAAAAACTCCAAATCGCGCGACTAACTACTCGCGCAAACCTCATCTCGTGCGACCTGCTTCTCGCCCAATCTGACTGTTGCGCCAGCTTCGTCTCACGCAAACTTATTTTTGCGCCATCATCCTCTCACGCAATCCTCAAAGGTTTCAAGTTCACGCTAAGTCCATTTCGTGCCAACTCCTTTTCGCGCAAAGTTGTGTTTCGCGCCACCTGGTGTTAGCGTCAAACTTCATTTTGCGCCAGACACTATTAGCGCAAAATCTTCTTTTGCGCCACTGCCTTTTGGCGCATTTCTGCCTTTTTGTTCCAGATTCTCTTTTTCATTATTAATTTGTATTTACTTGATTTTATCTGGACTAACGATCATTTCAAGTTTCTTATCAGTTTTATCTGAATAATCATATCATTAAGGATGTCATCTCGGGAAGCTCTTGCTATCGGAACCAATGTGAAGCCACCAATACTCTTCAAGGGGGAGTACGAGCAATGGAAGGACAGATTCTTGGATTTCATCGATCGAAATGATTTGGGAGATTACATCAGAAAATCTCTGAAGGAAGGAATCATGACACCTCCAACCAAGGTTCTCACTGTAGCTGGAGAAAATGGTGAAGAAGAAGAGAAAGAGTATAAATTACCGATTGATGAATACTCGGATGAGCAGAAAAAGAGGCACAAGGGTGACAAATTGGCAAGATCATTTATTCTCCAAGGCATACCGAATGAAATTTATGTCAAGATTGATAGCTACAATGTTACCGACAAGCAAATGTGGGATCAATTGGAGAAGATGATGATCGAATATAAAGTCGGCAACCAACTCAAAGTATCCAACTGCCCGAACAAATATGAAGAATTCAAAGAAAAAGTTGGAGAATCACTAGAAGCCACCTATGACAGATTTGTTACTTTGCTGAATGAGCTAAGCAAGAACAAGAACAACAAATCTCAAGCTGAGCTGAATGTGAAATTTCTCAGCAACCTCCAGCCTGAGTGGAAGAGATTCACTAGACAGATGAGTCAAACGAAAGATCTGAACGACATTCCACTTCATGAAGTCTATGAAACCCTCAGACATAATGAGGAAGAGGTGGATGAGATCAAGGCTGAGATGAAAAAGGCTGACAAAGAAGTTGTTGATCCAGTTGCACTTGTGGTCAAGAAGAAGTCTAAAAAGAAGAAGATTGTTGGGAACTGAAGATTCTACTAAGTGTAGTTACTACTGCTAGTACAAGTGTAGTTACTACTGCCAGAACAAGTTGAAGATTAATACTGCTAAGTGTTACTACTGCTAGTAGAATTACTACTGCTAGTTAAAGTTAGTACTGCTTGAACAAAGTTAGTACTGCTTAGCTAGTTAGTACTGCTAGTAGTTAGTACTGCTTGAAGTTAATGCTGCTAGTTGAAGTTAATGCTGCTGAGCATTATTAGTGCTGCTAAAGAGATCCGGATGGAATGTACTACAGCTGGATATACTGAAGATATACTTAGAAGATATACATGGAAGATATACTGAAGATTTGTTTATTCTTTGTAATTATCTTTTTATCAGTATATGTATAGAATGTTTAGAATAGATAGAAATAACTTTCTGATAATCGTTCTTCAAGAGAGAAAAATCAACCTCAAGGCATAGATCCTAATTCTAGAGAAGTAGAATTCGTATTGGTGAGCCTGTTCATCAATATTGAGGTTGAGTGTGTAATCTTGTAGTTTTAAGCATTCAATAAAAGCTTACAGTTTGATAATTATATACTGTTTTTGATTACTGTTTTATCAAATATCAAAGTGTTTTTCCGCAACTTCTTTGATATTAGTTTCTGAGTATTAATTCTTGTTAAGAATTCGATCCTGACAAGTGGTATCAGAGCAAAATTCTCTCAGAAACAGTTATTCATCATGGAAAATCTTACAGAATCAAGCAGTACTTTGGTCTCAAAAGTTCCAATGCTCAGATCCAATGAATTTGACATGTGGAAAATCAGAATCAAGCAATATATTCTCCTCACAGATTACTCTATGTGGGACATCATTGAGAATGGCCCATCTGATGGAGGAAAGATTGGTGAAGATGGCAAAAGAACTCCTCCAAAGACAGATACAGACAGGAAATCAAGACAGACAGAGATGAAAGCCTTGAGCACACTGCTCTTGGCCATTCCAAATGAGTATCAACACCAATTCTGCAATTGTACTGATGCACAGATGCTCTGGAATGCTCTAGAGAAGAGATTCTCAGGTACTAAAAGTACCAAGAGAAATCAAAAGGCAATCTTAAAACAACAGTATGAAAACTTCATCTCAACTAAGAATGAGTCCATGACTCAAACTTTTGACAGGTTTAATAAACTAATTGGTGAACTAGCTACTATGGGAGTACAGATTGATCAAGATGATGTGAACAGAAAGTTCTTAAGGTCCCTTGGAGATGAATGGACCATGTACACTGTGTCATTCAGACAGAATGATCAGTTGGAAGACAAAGAACTTGATGATCTGTACAATGATCTTAGAGTATTTGAAGCTGAGGTGGAGGCAAAGAAGAAGCCTTCTGGATATGTTCATAATGCTGCACTCCTATCAGCATCAATTGATTCTACTGCTAACCCTGAATCAGTTAATGCTGCTATTGGATCAAATTTAGATAAAGGCACTGATTATGTATTTGAAGCTCTTCTTTCTAATCATGGAAATTCTTCTTTGATCAATGATGACTTAGAACAACTTCATCCTGATGATCTGGAAGAGATGGATATTAAATGGCAGATGGCCATGCTCTCCATGAGGGTTAAAAAGTTTATAAAGAGGACTGGAAGAAACAACTTCTCACAAAGAAGAGAAGATGGAGCAGGGTTTGATAAATCAAAGGTAGAATGCTACAAATGCCATCTGAAGGGACATTTTGCTAGAGAATGCAGAAGTGGAATGTCTCACAACAACAACCATCAACAAGATCAATCTGGAAGCTTCAATAACAACAGAAACTCTGCTCAAGCCCTTGTTTCTCAACAAGGATTGGGGTTTGATTGGAGTGATCAAGCAGAAGAAGCTATTCAGAATCAAGCTCTTATGGCTAAAGTATCTGATCTCCCATCTGAGGTAAGTTCTAATCTCTGCTCTAAAACTTGCATAGACACTGTTAAAAGGTACAGGGATCACAATCAGAAGATGAGTGATGACCTGAAGAGACTAGAAAAGGATATAAAAGACTATGTGAGGATAGTAGAGAGATTTGAAGATCAAATCAAAGGTTTTCAAGCCAATGAACTACAACACTCATATGACACTAATTACTGGCAGTGGGAGAAAAAGGATTTAGAACTTAAACTGACCAAATCTAAAGAGGAGAGTGAAAAACTGAAAGAGGAGTTAACCAAGGTTAAGCTTGATGTAGAAAAGTTTTCCAATGCTTCTAAAGCAATGGACTCCTTACTGCAAAATCAGATTCATGATAAATTAAGAAGAGGAATTGGGTATAATGCCACACCTCCACCATATAACAACAATTACATTCCTCCTACTTCAGACCTGTTAGACACCAAAGATAGGAAGGACTTGCCTGAGGGAGCCACTGAAATAGATCCCTTAGATGAGGAAATTGTTGAGGATAAGACTGAGAAAGAGGTTGACAAGAGTAAGGAGAACAAGGTGAGTGGTGAGATTTCTATAGAAAACAACATTATCACCAATGAGGATTGTGGAAGGGCTTGGATCAAATCCAAGAACATAGAGAAGACAGAGGAAAAGTTTGGTAAGGTCCATTATAAACAGACCACAGTTGTGAATCCAGGTCCTTGCAAACAGTGTGCTTGTAAGAAGAATGAGCCCCAAAAACAGGACAAAAAGAGGGGAAATCAAAGAAACTGGAATAATCAATGGGCACATAAACAAGGGGTTGATCTGAGTAAAATCAATAGACCAAAACCTTGTTTTATCTGTGGCAAATTGAATCATCTAGCAAAATTCTGTTATTTCAATCCTATGAACCAAAGAATGAATTTCCAAAGATCCATGCAAAAACCCTTTGGTCATAAGAAAATTGAAAAGAACCATGTGGCTAAGAAAACTGTTAAAACTAAAAGCCATATGAAGAAAAAGTATTCTGTTAAAGAAAGTGTCAATATGTGGATTCCTAAAAGCACTAAAACTGTTAGTACTGCTATCACAAATAGTGCTGCTGACAATGATAGTGCTGCTAGAAGTAATACTACTGCTAACAATGTTAATGCTGCTAACAAGGTTAGTACTGCTAAACCTGTTAGTACTGCTACACCTGTTAGTACTGCTAACTCTGTTAGTACTTCTAAGGTTAGTACTGCTTCTAGTGTTGATTCTGCTAAGCCAATCATATTGACAAAGTACTCTAATAAAGAGTGCTCTGAGTTTAAAAACCTCATTAAAAAGGAATGTAAATACTTTGATGAGAAAGGAAGACCCAAGATCACTTTGGCTTGGGTCCCCAATCATACTAATTGATTTATCTAATGTGCAGGGCAACCAACAGCTCAAGGGAAAGAGCATTTGGCATGTTGATAGTGGTTGCTCTAGGCACATGACTGGCAACATGTCATGCCTTCAGGATTTCAAGCAAATTAATGGAGGACATGTTGCATTTGGAGACAATCTTACTGTTGGTAAGATAAGTGGAAAAGGTAATGTCACCAAAGGTAAGATGACATTTGAGGATGTCTACTATGTTGATCAATTAAAGTACAACCTGTTAAGTGTATCACAGGTTTGTGACAAACAACATAGTATATTATTTACTAACACTGAGTGTATGATCCTTGCTCCAGGATTCAAGGTAGTTGATGAAAACATGATACTACTTAGAACTCCTAGGAAGGACAATGTTTACTGTCTTGATTTGGACAATGTTGATAGTGATTCATCTTTAAATTGTCTTGTTTCAAAAGCTTCTATAGATGAATCCTCCCTTTGGCACAGAAGGATGTGTCACATGAATTTCAAGACTATGAACAATCTTGTTAAAAATAACCTTGTAAGAGGTTTACCTTCAAAAGTCTTTTCATGTGATGATCATTGTGTTGCTTGTCTTAAAGGCAAACAACACAAAACTTCTCATAAGACCAAAGAGTTAAATTCTGTTTCTTCTTGTCTCCAGTTATTGCATATGGATCTGTTTGGTCCTACAAATGTTATGAGTATAGGCAAGAAATCTTACTGCTTAGTTATTGTTGATGATTACTCCAGATTTACTTGGGTATATTTTCTAAGGACTAAGGATGAAACAAGTGGTCTTATCAAATCCTTTATTCTAAGAATTGAAAACCAAAGTAATCAAAGAGTAAAAGTCATTAGATCAGATAATGGAACTGAATTTAAAAATCATGATTTAAACACTTTTTGTGAAGGAAAAGGTATTGAGAGACAATATAGTGCTCCTAGGACTCCTCAACAGAATGGTGTTGCTGAAAGGAGAAATAGGACACTAATAGAGGCTGCTAGATCTCTGTTGGCTGATTCAAAATTGCCAATTACATTCTGGGCTGAAGCAGTTAATACTGCTTGTTATGTCCAAAACAGAGTTCTAGTGGTCAAGCAAAAGAACAAGACCCCATATGAGCTTTTAAATCAAAGAAAACCTTTTATTGGTTTCTTCAAACCTTTTGGGTGTCCTTGTACAATTCTAAATACCAAATCTCACTTAGGTAAGTTTGATAGCAAAGCAGATGATGGATTTCTTGTTGGATATTCATCTCAGAGTAGGGCCTACAGAGTTTTTAACTCTTCTTCTAGAATAATTGAAGAAAGTGACAATGTCAAATGCAATGAGAACACACCAAATCCTGTTGGGTCTGGACCTCAATGGCTATTTGACATTGATTCACTAACTAACTCTTTTGGTTTCAGTAATGAGTATACAGGAACAGATGGTGGAGAATCAGAGATCACACAAGTTCAAGAAAGTATATCTAAATCTGTGATTTTTCCCATACCCACAGTAAATGAAGACTGTGAAAAGGAATCATTTACTGAACCAAGTCAGAGTGAAGAAGACACTAGAGATGAGGAGACTCAAGAATCAGAAGTGACATCTGAAGACACTTCAGTTGAGTTGCATGACTCTAATCTAGAGGCTGGACTGAATGAAGAACCTAGTCATAACACCAGAGTTCAAAAGAATCATCCTCCACAGCTGGTAATAGGAGATATCTCTTCTCCTATGATGACTAGACATCAAAGCAGGCTTCAAGAAATGCAAGATCAACAGCATACAGTGCTCTCATGTTTTCTATCCCAGCTTGAGCCTAAAAAGGCACATGATGCTATGAAAGAATCTAGCTGGATAGAAGCAATGCAAGAAGAACTGTTACAGTTCAAGCTACAAGATGTATGGGATCTAGTAGACCTTCCTAAAGGTCACAGAGCAATTGGCACAAAGTGGATTTTCAGAAACAAGAGAGATGAAAGAGGTATTGTCATAAGGAACAAAGCAAGGCTGGTGGCTCAAGGCTATACTCAAGAAGAGGGTATAGATTATGAAGAAGTTTTTGCACCTGTGGCTAGGATAGAAGCAATCAGACTATTCCTAGCCTATGCTTCTTACATGAACTTCAAAGTCTATCAAATGGATGTAAAAAGTGCTTTTCTCTATGGGTCAATTGAAGAAGAAGTATATGTCTGCCAACCACCAGGGTTTGAAAACCCAAGCTATCCAGACAGAGTATACAAATTAAAGAAAGCACTTTATGGACTACATCAAGCCCCAAGAGCATGGTATGACACCCTGTCATCCTATCTCTTGGAAAATGACTTTGAAAGAGGAGTCATTGATAAGACTCTATTTATCAAAAGGAAGAAGAAGGATATCTTGCTGGTCTAAATATATGTTGATGACATTATTTTTGGTTCTACAAGAAACAACATGTGCAAGGAGTTTGAGGATTTAATGCATCAAAGGTTCAAAATGAGCTCCATGGGGGAACTTACTTTCTTCCTTGGACTCCAAGTTCAACAGAAGTCAGATGGCATTTTTATATGTCAATCCAAGTATGTGCAGGATATTCTAACCAAGTTTGGTTTCTCAGAATCAAAACCTGCCAGCACACCTATGGAAACACACAAGCAGATCACAGCAGATCTTGAGGGGGAGGATATGGATGTGCATCTTTATAGATCCATGATTGGCTCTCTCATGTATCTCACAGCATCAAGGCCAGATATTATGTTTCCCGTCTGTGTATGTGCAAGATTTCAAGTTAGGCCAAAGCAATCTCACTTTCAAGCTGTTAAGAGGATATTCAGATATCTCAAAGGGCAACCCAGATTGGGACTTTGGTATCCTCATAACTCACCTTTTGATCTAATAGCATACTCAGACAGTGATCTAGGTGGGGCAAACTTGGACAGAAAATCTACTTCTGGAGGATGTCAGTTTTTGGGTGCTAGACTAGTCTCATGGCAGTGCAAGAAACAAACCACAGTATCCACATCTACAACAGAGGCAGAGTACATAGCAGCTGCAAGTTGCTGTTCTCAAGTCTTATGGATTCAGAATCAAATGTTGGATTATGGGGTAACCTTTCTACACACTCCCATCTTTATTGACAACAGCAGTGCTATTAGCATTGTAAATAATCCAGTCAAGCACTCAAAGACAAAGCACATTGAAATCAGGTATCACTTTATAAGAGATTGTAATGAAAAGAAACTTATTCAAGTTGTCAAAGTCCACACTGATAATCAGTTTGCTGATCTATTCACTAAAGCTTTTGATGTGGGTAGATTCACTTTCTTGGTCACAGGTGTGGGAATGATAAACTCTGAATAATCTTCTTCTCAAAAAGTGGTTTTATACCTGTATATTTTTATTCTTGGTGTTACTAATCTTCTTTTTCAGGATATACATAGCAGTACTCAGTGTTAGCAAGTTTAAAAGGAGTAAGTATAGTTAATACTGCTAGTAGTTAATACTGCTTTCAGTTAATATTGCTAGTAGTTAATACTGCTAGTAGTTAATACTGCTTTCAGTTAATACTGCTAGTAGTTAATACTGCTAGTGGTTAATACTGCTTTCAGTTAATATTGCTAGTAGTTAATACTGCTAGTGGTTAATACTGCTAGTAGTTAATACTGCTAGCCGTTACTACTGCTAGTAGTTAATACTGCTAGTGGTTAATACTGCTTTCAGTTAATACTGCTAGTTAGTTAATACTGCTAGCCGTTACTACTGCTAGTAGTTAATACTGCTCTAGGTTAATACTGCTTATATTCCGAATACTATAAATACTCTTTGCCCGCCTAAAAGTTCATAACGACTCTTTGCATACTGTTCCCTTGCGCTCTAAACCCTTTCTCTCTCAAAGTTCAAAGTTTTCAGGCAAGAATCTTCAAGGTCAATGGCATCAATGGCGTTCATTGACGAGCACAATGAAATCGCAATGCTCCAAAAGCCAAAACAAGCAGAAGGCTTTCATCAGATTGTGGATTTCCTCAAGTCAAGCCACATTGCTCATGCTCTTACTGTATCCCCCACAATCTACATTGAGCACTAAAGGCAGTTCTGGGCTAATGCAACCATTGCTGTGGAAAATGGTGTGCAAACGATCAAGACAAGAATCTGTGATCACTCACTTACAGTTACTGAAGAAATCATTCGCATCAGTCTACGTCTAGACGATGCCTCTGGTATAACGTCTATCTCTAATGATGAACTGTTTTCTAATCTTACTAGAATGGGGTATGGAGGCCCATTGGGTGTTTTCAAATTCTCAAAAGCAAAGTTTTCACCCCAATGGCGTTTTCTTGTTCATACCCTGATGCATTGCATCTCCAAAAAGACCACTGGATGGAGTGAGTTCAGCAGTCCAATTGCATATGCTTTGGTATGCTTGGCTACATCCAGAAGGTACAATTTCTCAAAGATGATTTTCAGTGATCTTGTATCAAATATGGGAAACAAAAAGAGTTTCTTTATGTATCCCAGATTTGTTCAGGAAGTAATTAACCATGAATTGACGGATATACCTCAACCTGTTGGGGTATATGTACCTAAACCCCCAAAAGGCAAGGTTTTCTCAAATATGAGAAGATCTGCTGGGGACTCGGAAGGAGTTGACACCCCATTGTTCTCTACAATGATGGTGGTGTCCCAAAACACTGAAGGTATGGCAGCAGGGTCAAGGCCCTCATTAGACCATCCCACTACTAGCCAAGCCCAACCTTCCCTCTCAAAATCAATTCCACAGTCCCTTCTGAATAAGCCCACTTCTACAATTACCCAAACTTATCAAAGAAAACAGGTAAAGAAGGCTCCTTCCCTTCTTGTACCATCACCAACTAAGCCTTTAAGCCCTCTAAGGGAGAATTCTCCCCTAGAGAATATCCAAAGGGAAACCACAAGGGTATCTCCCAACCCAAAGGAGGTGCTCTCTGAGGAGGAGGTAGAGCATATGGGTGATGAGGCTGCCACTACTCCTGCTAGCACAGAGGAGGAAAGTGGTAACATCAATAAGACCTCCCCCATGGCAACTTTGAATGAGCAATCATTTGAAGGTCCCTGGTGCCAAGAAACCACAGGGGTGGATAGTGCTTCTGCTAGGCAGAAGACTTCCACTACTAAAAGATCCAATGATCCTTCAATAGGGGGTAACACTCCTGGAGAAGGTGAGGACATATATAACTATGATGAATTGATGGAGGCAATGGGCAACATCAACATGGATGTACTCAAACAGGGCAAAGATATAGAAGAGCTAAAACTCATAGTACTGTCACAACAAGAACAAATCATCAAGTTGAAGCAAATGGTAAGGAAACTGATTCTGCAAAAGAAGAAGAAACAATTTGTGCTCAGAAGGAGGAAACCAGTGACTGATGCTCCCAAAAAGGGGGAGATCAACATGGAAGAAGCATCAAGGAAAGGGGAGATTGATAAAGAGAGAGTTGAAGTTGAGGGGGAGAAGGAAGCAGAAACAGAAAGAGGTTCAGTACAAAAAGAAGCAGAAACTGTTAATGCTGCTGAAACCTCACAAGCAGCAGTAACAGAGTTAACACCAACAGAAATTGAAGTAGCTGAAGTGCTAATCAAAGCTAAGAATGACACTCCCAAAGCAAAGGGAGTGGTCATAAATGAAGGGAGAGACAGAAAATCAGAACAGAAAGACAAAGCTGCAGAATCAAAGAATAAGGGAAAAGAAAAGATAGTGGAATCTGATCAACCAATCAAGAAGCAAAGGTTGGTTGAATCAGATGAAGCTTTAGCAAGGAAAATGCAGAAGGAGATGGAAAAAGAAGAAAGAGCTCAGGTGGAGAAGGACAGGGAAATGGCAAAGGCTTTAGCTGCTGAGCTAAATAAAGCCTATCAAAAGGGGCTTGAAACTGAAAAGGCTAAACAAAGGGCTATAAGTCTGAGAAAGGCTATGATGGCTAATACAAGTGCAAAGAAAAGAAGACCTTCACAAACTTACCTTGCCACTCAGGAAAGAAACAAAATGGTAACTTTCTTGAGGAGTGCAATTGGGGTAAAGAAAGAAATGTTTGTGAAGATGAGTTTTGATCAAATCAGAGAGCTCTATGAAAAAGAAATGGGGAATCTGAAGAGCAATGAAAAGAAAAGAGTAGAGTTTGAAAAGAAGGCCAAGGAGAGTAATTATATAGATATGAATCAACCATTCCCTGAAAGTGAAGAGGGAACTCCTATCAAAGAGATGGCAAGGGAAAAGGAAGAAAAGAAGAAGGAAGTTACTCTAGTACAGGTTCAAAAGACTTTGAAAAGAACCAAGATGATGGCCAAAAGAAAGAAAGATAAGAAGCCTAGAGTAGAAGAAGAACAAAATGTTGCTGAAGAAGAAGTGGCACCTGAGTCATCAAGCCAGCAAGGGTCATCAATCAAAGATGATGTAAGCTTATATATGGTAGTGATGGACAAAGTGCCTGAACCAATTTCTGCAGAACCTGTTGGAGTTAAGCCACCTGAGATCATTCACTGGGATGTACTGACAATGGATGGGAAAGATTACATCAGACTCAAGAGGAAGGGTGATAAGTATGAAGTATTCAACACTTGGGTCAAGATTGTCAGAACATGCTCTAGATCTGATATAGAAGAGATGTTTGACATAGGAATTAAGCTGTATGCAGATCATCTGAATACTCCAGGAATTTCTCTTACAAAACTGGTGATGGAGTATCTATGCATGATGTTCAAACCTGAAGAAGTGGACCAGGTCATCAAGAGTGTGTTTAAAGAAGTCACAAGTTGGACTCTATATGAAACTAGTGGAGTATATGCAGTGACTTTGGATAGAAATCACACAGAATACTTCCTAGTGGATAGAGTATATAATCACACCAGACTGAAGGTTCATGCCATGCTAAAGAAGAAGTTGGGTTGTGCACCAAATTCAGAAATGGCCAAGTATCTAATTCAGAGGATAATCAATCAGAGTTTGGGACTGAATCCAGACTTAGGAGCATGATCTTGGAAGTTTTGGGAGCATCAAAAAGAGCATCTGGAAGAATATCTGAAGAACTTGACTTCTCTTCTAAAAGTCAAGTTAGGGGGAGATTGTTGGGAACTGAAGATTCTACTAAGTGTAGTTACTACTGCTAGTACAAGTGTAGTTACTACTGCCAGAACAAGTTGAAGATTAATACTGCTAAGTGTTACTACTGCTAGTAGAATTACTACTGCTAGTTAAAGTTAGTACTGCTTGAACAAAGTTAGTACTGCTTAGCTAGTTAGTACTGCTAGTAGTTAGTACTGCTTGAAGTTAATGCTGCTAGTTGAAGTTAATGCTGCTGAGCATTATTAGTGCTGCTAAAGAGATCCGGATGGAATGTACTACAGCTGGATATACTGAAGATATACTTAGAAGATATACATGGAAGATATACTGAAGATTTGTTTATTCTTTGTAATTATCTTTTTATCAGTATATGTATAGAATGTTTAGAATAGATAGAAATAACTTTCTGATAATCGTTCTTCAAGAGAGAAAAATCAACCTCAAGGCATAGATCCTAATTCTAGAGAAGTAGAATTCGTATTGGTGAGCCTGTTCATCAATATTGAGGTTGAGTGTGTAATCTTGTAGTTTTAAGCATTCAATAAAAGCTTACAGTTTGATAATTATATACTGTTTTTGATTACTGTTTTATCAAATATCAAAGTGTTTTTCCGCAACTTCTTTGATATTAGTTTCTGAGTATTAATTCTTGTTAAGAATTCGATCCTGACAAAGATGGTAGCATCTGAATCAAAAGAGGCTGATAGTGAGGCAAATTCTGACTCTAACGATTGTGAAAATTTGAAAGAAGGTATGCTAATGTTAACCAAGGCCTTCCAAAAGAAGTTCTATAAAAAGCCTAGCTCCAACAATCAGAGGTACTCATCTGGTCCAAATAACTACAAACACAAGAAGAAAGTTGAAGAAAAGAGGCCCGAAGAGAAGAAGAAGGATAGAGCCGTAGAGCCCAAGCAGGAAGAACCAACAAAGTGCTACAACTGTGGCAAACTCGGTCACTTTGCCAAGGACTGCCGAAAACCTAAAGTCCGAAACTCTGACTACTACAAAAATAAGATGCTTCTAGCCAAGCAACAGGAGGCTGGAAAGGCATTAATGGCCGAGGATGAATACTGGCTCGGCCATTCGGACCAGGAATCTGAAGGAGTGGTGGCAGTAGCGGGAACGACAGTTATGATAGTGAAAGGTTCATAGGGTCCATTAGCTACATAATCAGGTATAGAAGGATCTACACCTTCTAGAAATAACATCATTCGATTCTTCCAGAGAGCAAAGTTATCTCTGCTAAATCAAGGAGGTTTAGTGAGTGAACCATTATCATAGTAGTTTGTGTTTGGGTTAAGTGTCATTTAGAATAGCAAGGAAGAGAATATAGCAAGATCTTGTTTATTAGATTAAACAGTCTGCTCTGATACCATTTGTTGGTCCCGAAGGTGCTTAACAAGTTTGTAGAAGGGGGGGGGGTGAATACAAACACATAATTTAAAGTTTAATAAATTGTTTATTAATAAATCAAATACAATTTACAAGTCTGTTGCGGAATAAGATTAAGTAAAACTCAATCTAAACAAACTTAAGGAAACGCTAAGATGGTTGCACAAGAATATAGAGAAAGGGGGATTAGAGAGTATAGAAAAACAAGGGTTTCTATATTTTAGAAGGATGAAGGCTAGGGGCGCATGAATTCTCCATATGGAGAGGTAATCTTTCTATTTATACCCTATGCATTAAATGCATGGCATGGCACTTTACACATGTCCTTCATTGATTGGCAGAAAGGGTCTGACTTTGGGAGACATGCTTTCGGCCGTATCATGAACAATGTAGTTGACATAGTTGTTGTACGAATTGTAGCAGAGGTATGTCCATTCTGACACATCGTACTTGGTGTGCAAGGGAAAGACAAAAGAGACTTGAGGCATAAGTTAAGTGATCATCGATCGCTGAATATCTCTTCCTTCAGAGATACAAAGGAGTTCAGTTATCGATGACGCTTTTCCTCAAGTTTCTTCGCGTGTATAGATTTGTCTTGCTTCACTGATATCCACATCAGGTCACTAGTAGACTTGTCTTTGTTCAGCAGCTTTGTCTTCGATTCAGCTATGAACATCTGTTGACGCGAAACTTGTCTTTAGGGATTACGTCTAACTGTTTACATCAGAAATTATCAGCGATACTGAACATACTCAGTATTGAATCGCTGATAGTGAAACACTAATACATATGAATGTTTACAAGAAGGATGATCTGTGATAACTTAACAGACTCAGTCTGATCGCTGATGATGAAACACTAATACATATTGTTTAAACGTAATTTTCACTCCCAAAAAAAATGTAATTTTCACTATGCATAGAAGAGGGTCTTTATCAAATCACTGAGAGAGTTTGGATCAACACACGACTATGCCCAGGGCATAGTCGTTGGGCACTCTCACCCTGGAGGTACCGAATCCGAACGTTTAAGTGACCTCGACACCATCGAGACCCAAAGCCCAAGGCCCTATCTTTGACATTTAATATGTGTATTTCATGTCAAAGAGAGCCCACTAAGAACACCACACTCCAAGTCCCAAACAATTAAATGATTCATTTAATGCTCATTGATTGGAGTTTATTAAGTGCTCTAATTTTTATTTTAGCTCTTATGTGGGACAAAGTTTCTCCTCTAACCTTTTTACCACTTAGGGGTCACAGTCACACAAATACACACATAAATCACAAGTGGATTATTCTTACCGAAAATTCGGGCGTTACAATATATTATAAGTTTTCTTTTTAATGCTTTGGATTTTTAATGTTTTAGATTTGGTTCTAATAAGTTTGAACTATAAAATTTGGATTTCTAATTCTTTCATTTGAATTTTGTATTTGTATTTGTATTTTTTTTGTGAATTTTCGATTTTTAATTTTTAGTTTTATAAATGTTAAACTAATTAAACGGGTTAGGCGGGTCGTGTCGGGTTAGGCGGGTCGGGTTAGGGTTGGGATTTTCTGACCCGTTTATTAAACTGGTCGGGTTAGGTTAGACACTTTCAACCCGTTGAACTTTGAACCTGACACGATACGACATGTTTTCCAGGTCTATAAGATAGTAAAATAAAGACAAACAAAAATCCAACTCCAACTACCGGTTGATAAACGTGTACCTTAACAACATCTATGTTGTGAAGGTATGAAATAATAGATGTAGAATAATAAAGTCTACTTGATAAACCTCACTAGTGCTTGGACATGCAAGTTAATATCATTAAATAGTAAAACGAAGACAAACAAAAATCCAACTCCAATTATCAGCTGATAAAAATGTACCTTTACATCATCTATGTTTTGAATGTATGAAATACTAAAAATTGTCGTTAAAACTATTTTAACCAATTATCATTTATCCCTTTAATTAATCTAATTAATTATATTTTAGCTTACAATTAATTTATCATCAAATGACAAATTAATAAACTAATTGTTTCCCTTTATCCTTCTGATTGTTTATTTGGGTCTTAAGGGCAACCCAAAATGACCCTGCTATTATTAGAAATATTACCAATAGTTAATGACTTTGGACACTATATCCAACAATCTCCCACTTGGATAAGTTATTAACTCTATTTGGTTCAACATTTTCAAATAATCGGCAAGAGAGCAAGCCATCCAATGCAGCTGTCGAACTCTGATAAAGATTCGGTCCTAAAATAAGTGATTTAATGTTCCTTTCTTCTACAAGATATCATATGAACATAAGACATGGATAAATGTCTATCTCATGGATCAAGATTATGTTTCCCAATTTCCGAAATGTGTTGAATTCTTCAGACTACTCAATCGAACACATCAATTCTAGTCAGGGTTTGGCCAAACACTTAATGTCAACACCAAATCATCGAGGGGCCCATGGATATCGCTTCTCCTGTTTAGGTATAAGGAACAAATAAACTTTGACTACACAGTTCATTTCTACTCATCATATTATACATGGACATACCATGTATAGCTGGCAGTTACGGTCAACGTTGGAGCACACCAAAGCATAACAGAATCCTAGAGCAAAACTCTATGTATCTCCGTTTGAAGAACATAAAATATTATTATCTCAAAATTACTCTGACTTAATCCATGGAGTAAACGTTTGAGTGCGGGTTGTTCCAATACTCAAATCACTATTAAGTATCCATGAGTGTTAGTTGCATTCTCTATGCTTCTAACACTCCATGACAATCTTGAATCACTACTTACTTCCAGGAGTATGACTGACTGTGGAGGTTTAAGTAAATTAATACTCAGGAAGTTGGTTCTAAACATGCAAAACAAACACGATAATAAATTAAATGTAAATGGACGCAATCCAACATATGTTATAATCTCCATATAATAATCTCCAAATCAAATACAATTTATTATGTTTTCAATACATCAAACTAACAACTAAAACATTCAAGGTATATTGATAATTCTAACACCTATGGCTTCAGTATGATACTCATGTTTGGGTCGAGTTAATGCTTTCGTGAAAGGATCCGCCAGATTCTCTTCAGTCGGCACTCTACTCACCACGATATGATTTTCCGCAACCTTGTGTCGCACAAAGTGATACTTCCTCTATATGTGCTTTGACTTCCCATGGTCTTTAGGTTCTTTAGTCAATGCGATTGCACCTTCGTTATCAAAAAAGATTTTAATGGGTTCATTGATGCTTAGTACAACGCCCAGATCACCTATGAAATTCTTCAACCATGCAGCCTCTTTTGCTGCTTCACTAGCTGCAATATATTCTGATTCACACGTGGAGTCCGCCACCGTGTCCTATTTGGAAATTTTCCAAGTCACGACCCCACCATTCAACAAGAACACCTGTCCTGACTGCGAGCGGGAATCATCCTGATATGTCTGGAAACTCGCATCAGTATAACATGTTACTCGTAATTCATCCTTTCCACCGTAGACCAAGAACATGTCTTTAGTCCTCCGAAGATACTTAAGAATGTTTTTTACAGTCGTCCAATGACTTTCGCCTGGGTTCCCTTGATATCTACTCACCATGCTTAAAGCAAATGAGACATCAGGTCTTGTACATGTCATGGCATACATGATCGATCCTATAGCAGATGCATATGGAATTCAACTCATCCTGTCCAGTTCTTCACTAGTGCTGGGACATTGATCTTTACTCAATCTTATGCCATGTTGGATGGGCAAATACTCTTTCTTGGATTCACTCATATTGAATTTCTTCAATATCTTATCCAAGTATGTACTTTGGCTATGTCCAATTAAACGCTTGGTTCTATCTCGATAAATTCTTATTCCAAGTATGTATGCTGCATTTCCCAGATCTTTAATAGCGAAACATTTCCCGAGCCAGACCTTTACATCTTGCAACATTGGAATATTGTTTCCTATGAGTAGTATGTCATCAACATACAAGACTAGAAATACAACATTACTCCCACTAGCCTTAACATATACGCAGGACTCATCTTCGCTTCGAGAAAATCCAAACTCCTTGACCTTTTTCATGAAAACAAAGATTCCAGCTACGAGACGCTTGTTTAAGTCCATAAATGGATCTTTCAAGCTTACACACCTTATCTGAATACTCGGTATGTACAAAACCTTCAGGTTGTTCCATATACACATCCTCATCAAGTTTCCCATTAAGGAAGGCGGTTTTTACATCCATTTGCCATACTTCATAGTCATGAAACATAGCTATGGCAAGTAATATCCTGATAGACTTAATCTTTGCCACTGGTGAGAAGGTTTCATCATAATCAATCCCTTGAGTTTGAGTGTAACCTTTTGCAACCAGTCTAGCCTTGAATGTATGCACATTCCCATCCATGTCGGTCTTCTTTTTGAAGATCCACTTACACCCAACTGTCTTGCGACCTGGTGTATGATCAACCAATTTCCAAACTTGGTTATCATACATAGATTGAATCTCGCTCTCCATGGCCTCTTTCCATTTGGCAGCCTCAAGGCCTGCCATCGCTTCCTTGTAGTAGGATGGCTCATCCACACTATCAAATGTTTTATCATTGACTAGTTTATCTCCTTCCTTTGTAATATGAAAACCATAATAAAACTCAGGAGGTCGATTAACTCTACTTACTCTACTAGTTCTGCGAAGAGGTGGTGGAGGTATGTTAGTTTCCTCAACAGGTGGTTCATCCTCATGTTGAGGGCTAGTGTCAACTATAGGTTCATCATTGGTTGTTTCTTGAATTTCTTCAAGATCAATACTGCTCCCACTATCCTCTTTGGAAATGAGCTCATTTTCTTGGAAGACTCCCCTTCTAGCTACTGTAGAACTTTGTTCTTAGAAGGTTTGTAAAATATATATCCAAAGGAATTGTAGGGATAACCAATGAACGGACACTTCTCTGCTCTAGGTTCTATCTTGTCGTTAGTTTCGCGCCGAACGAAGACTTCACAACCCCAGACCTTTATATGTGCTAACGAGGAACGAGTCCCGGTCCACATTTCAGAGGGTGTCTTTGCAACCTTCTTAGTTGGAACGAGGTTTAAGATATGAGTTGCAGTTTCTAAGGCATAGCCCTAGAATGATATTGGTAGTGTAGCACGACTCATCATGGATTGAACCATATCAAGTAGCGTTTGATTTCTTCTCTCAGCTACACCATTGAGTTGTGGTGTTCTGGGAGGAGATAATTGTGAAACTATTCCACAATCCCGTAGATAGTCGTAGAATTCATGACTCAAGTATTCTCCACCCCTGTCGGACCGGAGCATCTTGATCTTCTTGCCCAGTTGGTTTTCTACTTCGTTTTTGAATCCTTTGAACACTTCAAAGGTGTCCGATTTGTTTTTCATCAAATAGATAAATCCATATCAACTGAAATCGTCAGTAAAGGTAACAAAGTATCTCTCACCGTTTCTCGTGGCAGATCTGAACGGTCCACATACATCTGTGTGGATTAAGTCCAACAAATCCTTACCCCTTTCCATTTTTCCTTTGAAAGGTGCTTTTGTCATCTTGCCAAGCAAGCAAGACTCACATTCTTCATCCGACTTTAAGTCGAATGATTCTAAGATCCCGTCCGATTGGAGCTTGGCGATGTGTTTCTTGTTTATGTGGCCAAGACGATGATGCCATAACGACGATTTATCCAATTCACTATTGGAGGAACCAACATTTATAGTTAAGTTATTATTATTTCTACCAGCACATATCACGCTTTCATAGACGCCATTACAAGGAGAGGCTTTAAAATAAAAACAATCATGTTTATAAACCAAAATGCAACCATTATCAAATTGAAATTCAAAACCATCCTTGTACAATGCATGAAAAGAAATAATGTTTCGAGCCATTTCCGGCGAGTAGCAATAATCTAATAACTTTATTGAAAAACCACTACTAAGCACGAGCTCAAAATCTCCAATCTTGGTAACAGCGACAGTCACCCTGTTTCCCATGATCAAATTTATCTCCCCATGTTTCAATGTCCTACTTCCCTTTAGTCCCTGAAAATTAGAGCAAATGTGAGTACCATAACCCGTATCAAGGACCCAAGAGTTAGAAATTGAAGTACTATGGAGTTCAATCATAAAAATACCTGAGGTGTCACACCCTTTGACCTTGTTCTTTTTCAAGTCCTCCAGATATTTTGGGCAACTTCTCTTCCAATGGCCCTTTTCTTGACAGTAAAAGCATACGGCCTCTTTAGGGTCACTTATGGGTGGTATGTCAGAAGAATCAACACCTTGGTTGCGAGGAACAACTTTATCCTTTCCCTTCCCTTTGGGATGAGAAACTTTGTTCTTCTTACATCCACCTTCCCTAATAGTCAGGACGGGAGCAGTTGAGTGAGCACTTTGGGTCTTACCCATACTTGCTTCAGCAGATCTCAACATGTCATGGAGCTCCATCAAAGTCTTGTCCATATTGTTCATATTGAAGTTCACTATGAACTGTTTATATGCCCCACTAAGAGAGTTCAGCACCATGTCAATGGCGAGTTCTCTTGGGAAATCGACACCTAGATTGCCCAACCTATCAATGTACGCTTTCATCTTTTGCACATGCGCACATACAGGCGCACCGTCCTGTTGCTTACATTCCACAAGCGATTTTACGACTTGGAACCTTTCTTGCCTCGCTTGCTCCTGAAACATTTCACGAAGCTGCTCATTCAGTTCAAACGCCCCCATGTTCTCGAAACTCCTTTGAAGTTTCGGGGACATGGACGCCAACATGAGACATGCGACTTTTGTGGATTCCGCGAATTGCTTGTTGTACTGAGTTACCGCTTCAGGGCTTGCATCATCATTAAGTATAGGAAGATCCTCGTCGAGAAAATACTCTTTATCTTCGTACCTCAAGGCACGAATCCAATCCAAGTAGTTTGGCCCAGTCAACTTATCTTTACTTAGGGTAGAGAGTAACGTAAGGTTGGATATTGAGTGACTAGGAGGAGGAGGAGGAAGATTTTCAGCCATCTGTAGATATAGTTTTAGTTAGTTTGATATTTATTTCCCCAAAAATATTTAACAAGGGTTAGGATCCATATTTTACTCTATGATGCGAAAAGGGATGCCGTAATCACATCACAAAGTTATTTCGGTAAACAAATGCTATTTGTTAATTTCATTCACTATGAAACTCCTAGGTCTTTTGAGATTCATTGACTTATGTCAATGGTATATTAATCTCGATTATGCTTATCTTCTATTTGTGACTGGGATGCCGAGTATCACAAACTAGATGGTGAATCGACCATGCAAAAACACATGGACCCCTCGGCTCAAGTACGCTTGAGAATCACGAGCGCCACATCATTTTCGACTATAGTTTCACATTAACGTGCTGGCAAACCGCACACGCTCCGTTAACAAACTATAAGAATATGTGTGTTCTTTTCATGGGTAACATAAGACTTTCACATTTCTTAGTATATCTAAACGGGATTTTCGTTTTATACTTTATAGTTAATACTTTTAACTTGTCATATTGACCTATCAAACCTTTTCGGTAATTCCACTAGTCCACACAAGAGGCGGTGAGTATGGTAACGCATGGCGTTTTAAAAACCATTGACTCATTCAGCAACCATATTATAGGCAACCTCCTTAAACCCCCTTAGAGTGCTTATAGTGAGTACGCCTAATCTCGGTTTGACTATCAATGTATTGTTTAATTTTATATCTATACTATATTATAAAAACGGTATAAAAAACTCTTAATTACAACATTTTAAGCACAAGTTACAACTAATTAAAGCCAATTACTTAATTTACAAATTCTTAATGCTTTGGTACAACATTTCCAAGCACAGTATCTCACATAATCATCTATTTGTGGAATGGATACTCATTTATTAATATAACTATTTGTTTTTTTTTTTTTGTGGAGGATTTTATAAAATAGATTTTATATTAGCATAATCTATTTTAAATATATCTATTTGTGGAATGGATACTCATTTATTAATATAACTATTTGTTTTTTTGGTGGAGGATTTTAAAAAATAGATTTTATATTAGCATAATCTATTTTAAATGTAGATATTACATTTATATCTATATTAATGAGATGTAATATAAAATCTTTTTTCTTCCGTATTTTTTTATATTGCATCTCATAATGATTTTTCTATATTTAATTTTATAAAATCTTTTTCCATATTTTATTTTATAAAATCTTTTTACATAATGAGATATATATGCAAGTTAACCACTTATGAAAATACATTCGTTTTTCACATTGTATTTCATTAACTGTTAACAGAGAAATTACGTTTCATTTTAACTCGGTTCAATATTCCAACAAAAAATTTATCCTCCCGTGCAATGCACGGGCCCAACACTAGTATATATAAATTGAATGGAATTTTAAAACAATTTAAAATTATGATTATCTAATTAGTTCTAATTAACCATGTGATGACACATTTAATAATTAATATAATTAATTCCAATTAAACATGTAAGGATACATGTTAATAACTAATGTAGATATTTAAAATTATGATTATCTAATTAATTCTAATTAAACATGTGATGACACATTTAATAATTAATATAATCGTTTAAAATTATGATTATCCAATTAATTCTAATTGATTAACCATGTGATGACACATTTAATAATTAATATAATCGTTTAAAATTATGATTATCCATAATTAATGTAAATATTTGACATACAATTTATATTTACTATATAAATAATGTTGATATTTATCTTACAATATTATTCAAACTTAAATATATATATATAGGTAAGATTATCTATTCAGTATTTGCCAAAACTCAAATTTGTGTATTTAAGGCAAGTTAGGAAACTAGTCAAAAATAATCAGGGTTTAACATTGCATAAAAACGGCTACCCTATACCCTTTAGGGATTTCGATAAACATATAGGATTAAAAATATATATATATAATCGCTAATAATACAAACCTTTTATGCAAGTTAAAAACATAGTTTCAAAAATTAGGTTTTGAGGTCATGACCATGAAACCCTAACTTAGGGATTAAGCAATCCAATGGCCATTTTTTTTTTTGAAATCGAAAATTTTAACCTCAAACTCTAATTTTCGAAAACTTTAAACCAACACAAATAGTTTTGCAAGTAAAATTGAAACTACTTTTGAGCAAATATCTAAGAACTATGGCTTTGATACCACTGAAAGGTTTTGAACAAACCTACTACCACATGATATAGGCAACGGAAGCATATTTAATATTATCATGTGTAGCAATACAAACTAGCAACTATTCAGGATGCATATGGTCTAGACAATTAACTACAAAAGATTAAACCAAGATTACTTACTTGTTTATTGTGATTGTCGAAAACCACAATGATAAATCAGTCCCTTGATCTTGCTTCTTGGATGTTAAGGACCAATATTATGAATCCCTCTAGTGGCTCATACTTAAGAACACCAAATACCAACAATCAAGAAAAAGCTTAAACCCTAAACCCTTATTAGGGTTCACGATTTTGGGAGAGAGAGAGAGGGTCGACGGCTACTAGAGAGAGAGAAAAAAACTGATTAGGTTTTGATCCCTAGCAGTTTATTTATACCCCTCTCCTGCTTCTCTATTTTACACTTATCCCCCTTGAACAGATAAGTTCGTTAAAACTATTTTAACCAATTATCAT
The DNA here is from genome assembly GCA_954870635.1 of Arctium minus. Lineage (NCBI taxonomy): Eukaryota > Viridiplantae > Streptophyta > Magnoliopsida > Asterales > Asteraceae > Arctium > Arctium minus. Next base: position 25,603,796 of record OX941092.1, read on the forward strand.
TTATCCCTTTAATTAATCTAATTAATTATATTTTATCTTACAATTAATTTATCATCAAATGACGAATTAATAAACTAATTGTTTCCCTTTATCCTTCTGATTGTTTATTTGGGTCTTAAGGGCAACCCAAAAGGACCATACTATTATTAGAAATATTACCTATAGTTAATGACCTTGGACACTATATCCAACAATTGCTTCCTCTAGAGTATTTAAATTTTGAAACAAGACCTTTTGTTGAAAGCATATTTTTTCTTGGCATTTTAATGCGTTTGTTGAAACATAAAAGTAGACGACAAGAATGGGTCTTACAAAAAACCCTTGGTCTCATAGAAGTAGAACCAATTTAAATTACAAACATTCATTTAGTTCGTAGACATATAATTTATTAAAATTAGTTAATAAATTGAACATAAACATGGAAATGTAACATCTAGTGCTTAAGTATATGTTTTATAAAGTGGATTACTATTGATCTATTAAGCAAGTGAAATATTATCAATCTATTTCAACCAGAAGTTTTAACACCATCTTTGCCTCATCATAAATGGCTGTGATACTGAAATGCCAATTACTCAAGTTATAAACAATGTATAAAAGCGTAAGTTGGTCCTGAGTGAAATCAAGTAAACCTTCACAATAGGTTTGGAGTGAAGGTTTGTTCATTTAAATGACGGTAAGAACTATTTGACACAAAACAATTTGGGAAAGTTCAATGGTTGGTTTACCTTCCTTCTAGTTACATTAAAAATAAAGTAAAAAAGCAATTAAAGAAATATAAACAACAAACCACTTAACCTGCACAGTAACTTGTAGTGAAGGTTCATTAACATCTAAACAAGCCATGATTTACGTCAAAATAAATGACACACACATTAAAAATGACTATTTACGGCATCTACATTCATTAAAATCTAAACAAACCATGATTTCCAACAATCTGAAATGGAAATCCATCAGAAATGAAAAATGGGAACTCATATAGTCTCATTAGATGATTTGATATTTAAACTTGATCAAAATCAGTTTACTTTTTGAACCAAATGAGCTTCATCTCGGTTCCAATTTTGTAGTCCCAAATACTAATTCAGAAAGACCAACCTACCATTCTCCAACAGATGATTTGAAAAACCTAAAATTTCTTTAGCCAATCTGACCACTTTTCCCACACAGAACATGCCAACATGAAAGAATTTCCAGTTAAAGATTAGAACATCAATGATCTGGCATGACACATTAATCTTTAAACATGATAAATGAAAAATGTACATACAAAGGCACATATGCTGTTAATATCATTTTCTAGATGCATGTAAGTTTGGGGGAAAATGAACAAAGACCAATTGAAATGTTATTTTAATTTGCTGACCCTATTGATGGGACAATGAGATGAGGATATTTGTACCAGGATAAGGGGTCTAGTAGATCTAGAGTTTGGATTAAAGCATGGGTTGAAAATTGTTTACATACAAAGATAAGTGACATGGACATCTACAAAAGCTAACAGGACATACCAATACCAAGAAATTAGTAACCAATATCAAGATTCATCACAAACACAAACAAATATTTGATCAAGTTTCAAAGTTCATGGGGAACTTACATGTAGCTTTTGACGACAGTACAACAAACTGCTTCCAAACACCAATGTCAAAGTCAAATAAGAGGAAAATGTCAGTGAAAATGGGGCATTAACACCTACAAAAACAAAGAACAATCAATTCACAAGGAGAAATTAAAACCCAAATAAACCCTATGAAGATAAATAGAATTTTTTTTAACCTAGATTAGCATATAGAGATGAATTGAAGCTTATAAGGGCCATTGAGAAAGAGATGAATTGACCCAGCAACCCAACATAAAAAACCCTCCAAAATCCCCCATATTTTACACCCAAGTTGTTCATCTTGGAACTGATGATCCGTCTCCGCCAATCAGTGAGAATTTCAATTAGACATTGAGAAATCTCTTGAAGCCAAAAACCAGATACACGATTTCGTTGATAGAAAACTGTAAAACCCTAATTTTTCTTTTAAAAACCCCTATTTTGAGAACCACAATTTCACTTACAAAATGTTGAGCTTTTGATGCACGATATTGTTTGTATTTTGGAAGACGGAAGAATTATTGTGAGGAGTAGATTGAACAACCAAATCATCATCTATGACCCATACAAAGGCCCGTACAATGTGTTCACATGTACCAATGACATATGCCGAATGGCATTGGGTACATTGAAAATCTGATTTCCTTTTCTGATATCTATTATGTTTAATATTCCTTACATTTTTTTAATTTACTAAAAACTAGTTGTAAAAGTTTGATTTAGTATTCTCAATGAATATTTTGATTTGCTAGATTCCATGTTTGTATCTCTTGAAATATATATAGGGTAACCGATTGTGGCAGAACATGATCCTAAGAACGTGGGCCGAACCTAATCTTCTACAAATATGTCACATAAACAAGTTTAATTTTTTTTCTTTTTTAGTGTAATAGATATTAGTGATGGCCAAAAATCGGGCTCGGGCCGGGCCGGGCCGGGCCAAAACGGTCTTCGGGCCGCTACAGTGAAAGAGAAAACCGGGCCCAAACGGGCTTCGGGCCGGGCCGGGCCGGGTTTCACCTGAAAAGGGGTGGCCCGGTTAGTGTTTGGGTAAACCGGTTTACCAAAAACCGGGCCGAGCCGGGCCCAAAACCGGGCCAAGATCGGGCTACCTTTTTTTTTTAATAATTTCCTTTATATAATAATTAATTACTAAACTTTAAAAAATAAAATTTGGATTGAATCACTAAAATACACTTTAAAAATACGTTTTATTTATAATAAATCTCTAAAATACACTTTAAAAATACATTTTATTTATAATTTTAAGTTATAAACTTACAATACATAAATTCTAAGAACCCGAAGGTCCCGCTCCCGAACTCCCACCCTCACCCCATCCCCATGGATTGTAATTGTATGGATTGTATGGATTATAGTATGGATTATACTCTGGATTGTAGTCTTCAAGAGTTCCGTATTTTTCCAGTCGATCAACAGCCGTATTATCATCAAGGCGGTCGATGTCTGGTTCTTCTTCTTCATCGTCGTAACGTGAGACGCCACCGGCACTACTAGCATCGTCCTCGGTTACGGTTCCTGGTGTACTTAGTCCTACGTCGACTTCGTTTTCGGCTAAGTTTAATTCTACATCGTCTATATCCGCCTCCAGGCTTGTTTCATGTTGAATTCTTTGTTGGCCATCCAAGTAATCCTTCAAACATATGCAGCACTCTACCGACTCCGAGGTTAATCTTGATCGACGCTCCGATATGATCCTGCCACTAAGAGAAAAAGCAGACTCCGAAGCTACGGTACTAGCTTGGATTGTTAGTATATCAAGGGCAATAGATGCCAAAACCGGGTATTGTGGTTGTTTACCTTTCCACCATTCTAATAAATCTAGTGATTCAACATCGCTGACGGTTGTGGAGGATGCCGCTATAAAATTAGTATGTATGTACATATTGAATTCACTCAAATTATCTCCATCAAATCTAGATTTTTTACTAGATTCATTTAAAACCGAGTTCATTAAATTTGCCATTAAGTCAGACCGGTTTCGCCCACGAGAACTAGAACTAGAACCCGGTGAAAACATTTGAGTTGTAGGGGTTTGTTGGCTTCCTCTCCCATAATTAATTCTATAAATATCAAATAATTGATGAAAATCACTATTAAATTGTAGTATGCGGTTCCTTGAAAAAGAAGAATTTGTAGCCGTATCCAAACCAAACGCTACACATATTGATTGTATTAAAACTTCGACACCCGTAACATTTAAATACGGATTTAATGCCACGGCACAAAGAAAACTGAAGGGGATCTCTTTAAAATATTTTAACAATTTTGCTTTCATTGGTGCTACCACGTTGTGAAAGTTGAAATGGTCTTCGTATTGAGAAATTTTACTTGCCAAAATATATATTTGATTTAAAAGTAAAGGGCTTGTTGGATAATAAATACCGGATAACAAAGTTGTTGCAGTTTTGAAATCGCCCAAAATATCATGTAAGCCTTCAAGCATTTGCCTATCATATTCAGATATCGTGTTATCCGGGTATTGAATGTTATAAAATGCGTGAATATATGGTTTTTGTCTTAATAAATTATCCATCATTTTGTAAGTCGAATTCCATCGAACCGCCATATCGTGTGCCGGTCCCAAAGCTTTAAAACCGACATCTTTGCAATATTTTATATATGCTTGTTGCATGTTTTTACCTTTTGTGAAAATCCGGCGTAACATAAGTCTAAACTTAGTTAAAGAATGTTTACATACTACTAAGCCGTCTTGAACGGCTAGATTTATTATGTGTGTACAACAACGTGTGTGAAATAATTTTCCATTTAAAATAGGGGCTAAAGCCAACTTTAATTTCTCAACACATAACGTATTATTTCTAGCATTATCAAACGAAATACTAATAACCTTATTAGTTAAATTATAATATTCAATATTTCTCATAATTATATTAAATTGACGCTCACCCGAATGTGGCGAACCAAAGTGCTCAAACGTGATTACACGTTTGCATAATTGCCACAATTGCGGCACAATCCAATGTGCCGTTATGCATATATAAGATTGTGGCAATCCGAATGGTGCGCTCCATATATCACACGTTAAAGAAATGTTGTTGGATAATGATAAAAACGTATGTCGCGTATCTTTTTTGGCCATTTTTCAAAGTTTTATAGCATCACGTCTAAGAGTTTGACGACTTACCGAACCCACGTAGCGTGGTTGGAGCGAGAGTTTGATCATGTTCGTAATGTGAGGATTGTCGAAATGTCCGAACGGCAACCCCACTTGAATGACACATTTCATTTGCATTTCTCGGGCCAACGCGGCATCATACGACCATACTTGACCGGAATTGTCAAGTATGGGTTGACTTGGATCGTCACCCGATTTCAACTTCTTGCACGAAGACTCGTAGTGGCGCTTTAACGTGCTATTTGCGGCCGCCGCAAGGAGATCTCCACACCGTTTGCATTTTGCTTTTTTTGTACCGTCGGGGAGCATCACCAAGTTGAAATGGTTCCAAATTGGTGCTTTTCGTCCATGATCGGCAATAACTTGGTAATTTTGTTCGGCCATTTTGAGAGTAGAGACTTGATAGTAGAGACTAGAGAGTAGAGAACTAGAGATATTAGACTAGAACTTGCGAGAAACGAATATAAGGAGAGCCGATAAATGAGAATTGTATGCGTTTTTTGCGTTTTTTGTGTTTTGTAAGTTGGTGTCACTATCCATAACCAACACAAGTATTTATATGGGTTTGGAGGGGTAAAAAACACCAAAAAAACGGTCAAAAAATGCATACCAACGGCTATAAAACGGCTATAAATTTGAATTGTTAAAATCGGGCCGGGCCGGGCCAAAAAACCGGGCCGTGAACCGGTTTCGGGCCGAGTCGGGCCGGGCCGCCGAAAACTCCAAAAACCCAAACCGGTCTAGGTTTTCGAGCTCAAAACCGGTTTTCCACCGGGCCGGGCTTTCAGTCGGGTCGGGCTCGGTTAATCGATCGGGCCGGGTCGGGCTGGGCCCATTTGGCCATCACTAATAGATATATATTTCAGAAAGTTAAATGCACCAACCAAAGTTCTAACATATTTAAACTCTAAAACAAGACAAGAAAATTATATGGAATCCAGGGCCGGTCCTAAAAGCTTTTCATGCCCTGGGCGAAAAACCTAAAAAATGCCCCCAACCTAAAAAACAAACAAAACACACTATTTTTAAAGTACCACGGATTTACCGATGAGTTGACATTTTTCAAATGAAAGAAACCACTAGGTCTTTGGCTTAGTGGCCAGCTCCCATCCGCAAATGCTCCTGCCAATAGTTCCCATTCAGGGTTAGAATCCTGGGGGAGACAGGGTGACTTTTCCGGTGCAGATTCATGGGGCTAGGGTCTGTAGGGTCTCCAAAAAGGGGACCACGGGGCCATAGGTTCCCGCCATTAAACCTTTTTTTTTACAACGGACCACATGTAACCGTCAACATTTTTTATCAACATAAATATGCAATAAATTGCTAGATATGTGGCAAAATAGGTGATTTAAAGGACTACTAATGCACAAGAGGAAAAAACAAAAAAAAATATTTAAGAAATAGTTTGGAATACATTAGAGAAGTGATGTAAAAGCTAGAAATCCATAAAACATCTTTAACATGTTATAGGAATTAGTGTTTATGAAATCAATTTGACAAACAACTCATTAGGCAGATAAACCACAAGGTTTATGCAAATTGACATTGTTATTATATACTCGTGAAATGAAATTAAAACAATGTCATTACTACTATAATATGAATGATGCATTTAATAGAATATGTCAACATGCTATGAAAGAGATATGGTTGATTATTTTTATAAGTTTGTTTCATGTACTAAGTAATAGCTAATGCTTTGCAATATCGGAGAGTTCACATTTGTGACATTTCATCGAACAATTGGAGCCTGAAGGGCATCATCAAGCTTGGTTATATTATAAGCAATGGGCAACAAATCAAACCATAAACATAAAACAAATAATAATGAGCAACCAATATATGCACAATAGCAAATTGGAAAAGGCTCAAACCTTAAACCAAATACGAAAGAGGCAGAACCTTAAATCAAGAATCGAGAGCAAGATCTGAGAGTGATAGACTATTTAAAATAAAAAATCAAAAAGTTGAAATGAACCTAGAGTAGTGGTGGATTGGATTGTCAGTTGATGCCCCTTGGACAATGATGCCTGTGTCGTCGCCCAGACTGCACATGGCCAGGGTCGGCCAGGATGGAATCTTCATACATCATTCATGGAAGTGGACTTTGTTAATCTTTTACAACCTTGAAATTTTACTAATTTCCCCTTTTGATAAACAACACCATCCAATCATTCTAACTCATCTTCCATTTATTTTTTAATATTGTATTCACATTGTTGAAAATGATATTTCCAAACGGGAGGAGTATAAGTATGAAACTAGCTATTTATAACAAAATTAAAAGTGATTGCTCTTCTATTACTAATTGCATCGATCGTAAAAATTCATTTAGTAATGATATTTAAATGGATGTGAGCTTCCTACGAGCTCTATTCCCTTACGCTAAAAAGTAGGAAAAAGGGAAATTACTCATCTTGATTATTGCTTGCAAAGTATTTCCTAACGAAAATAAATTGGATGTCTAGTTTTTAAGATTATTGTGCTTTAAAAAAAATACTGCAATTTAATTAATATTATGACGAAAATACAATATTGTCACATTATGTTTTGGATCTATATTTTTAATTATTTTTGGGCCACTTATTTCTTTGTTATCTATACTATATTATAAAGCAGGGATAAAAAAACTCTTAAATGCAAATTATTAGACACAAGGTACCATCATTTTATGCAAGATTTAAACCCTAAACTCTAAACCCTTATAACTATATTAATATTTAAAATAATATTTATATTGACTATCTCATTGCAAAAACAAAAATAGTGCCTTTGAGAGAATAAGGATGGATCTGTCTAAAACAGCTCTCATGTCTAAAACAACAGGATCAATTGTTGAGGCTTTACTTAAAAGGGGTCTTGAGAGAGAACTCACATGATCAGAACCTCATGAAAGAAACATATTTCAAGAATCACACGATCGATCTTTAGAGAGAACTCACAGAGTAGCGGTCAAATCATTGAGACGTTATTCAGAATCTTTGAATAAAAGGGACACAACTTCCAGTCTTCCACAACAAAATCCGGGTTGCTCTCATCTTGCAGTTTCTGAAGTTGCGTAACCTGATTATTAAGATACCCCTATTAACTCACGAAAACAACAAATCAGACTGCTTTTTTCAAGATCAATCACAAAATTAAGTGGTCTTAGAATTTCTAAGTTAGAAACTGAGAACAAATACCGGCAAAGAAAGATTCGTTTAAGTGAAAGAACAAAGATGTCGTGCATTCGACAAACTGACTTTGCAATTGAGAGACAATATCCATGATTGCTTGCTAGCTTTAAAAACGCCCTTTACTCCAGATGCCAAAATTCGTAAAATTTATCGGCTTATTTTGTCGATCGACTATAAATAAATGTATCCATAGGCAGATGGGGTTCTCTTCAATCTATGCAATTCCTCAATCATCACTTTCTCAACAATGTCAATGGAGTTAAGCAATAATAAAGAAAACAAGAAACCCTTGATAAAAAGTCAAGTTAACTAAACCCTTACATGGAAACATAGAATTAGAAGCCCAATCAGGATAGAATAATGGCGATTACATGGAAACTCGGAAACATTGGAGATGCTTATTAAATACCGGTAACTTGTCTAAAATGCATTTTTTTTTGTTATCTTGTGAACCAAAAATTGGACAAATATGTAATTTTAGGTTACAATTTGATATATGAAGACCATAACTTTGATGGAGAGCAGATGAAGTATGAACAGAACTGTTAGATAGTATAGGGGTTGTTTTGTACTTTTGTATATTCTTGGTTCTTTTATATATTGTGTAACCCTTGTGTAACCATTGTATTCTTTTTTATGAACTTGACTGGAAAAGAGGTTCTCTTCCATTACCAGATTAGCAAAACCCTAGCCATTCTTCTAGCAATCCTTTTATCTTCTTGAAAGTTATCATGGTATCAGAGCAAGGTTAATCTCTTCTTCTTCTCTCAAGTACTGTTAATCTCAAGCACGGTTTTGCGCGGATCTGTTCTTCAGTGTCTTTTTTTCTGTTCGACGGTGTCCTTTTCTGTTCGACGGCGTTAGGGTTTCTCCTTGTTTGACGCTTCTTTCTGGATCTAGCAACTTTGATCCTTGTTCAAGGGTCTTGTTCGACGGTTGATTTTGGCATACGGTATCTCTATACTCTCTATTTTATTTTCCTTCCTGTTGTTTTTCGTTTGCAATGGCTGGAAAAGATGATTCTCTCCAAGCCATTAGTGTTCGTCTGGATGGAAAAAATTACTCCTATTGGAGTTATGTCTTGAAAAATTTTCTGAAGGGCAAAAAAATGTGGGGTTATGTTTCTGGCACTGTTGTGAAACCGAAAGAAGCAAAAGATTTGGATTCTTGGGAAGTAGATAATTCGAAAATTATTACATGGATAAACAATTCTGTTGAACACTCGATTGGTGTTCAATTGGCAAAATATGAAACAAGCCAGGAAGTATGGGATCATCTTGAGAGAATGTATACACAGTCTAATTTCGCAAAACAGTATCAACTAGAAGTTGATATTCGAGCCCTCGAACAGAGAGATATGAGTATTCAGGAGTTCTACTCAACAATGACCGATTTGTGGGATCAGTTAGCTCTTACTGAACCTGCTCGATTGTGTGCCTTTGAACCATACATTGCTCGTAGGGAAGAACAAAGGTTGGTTCAATTTCTTATGGCCTTGAGAAGTGACTTTGAAGGACTTCGTAGTAACATCTTGCATCGCACCCCACTCCCTTCAGTCATTCTATTTTGGCTGTTCCTCATAAGCCTTTCACTTCAAATCAGAATAAGAGTCGTCCAAGAGTTGGGTTTGATGAATGCAGTTTTTGTAAGAAAAAAGGCCATTGGAAGTCTCAATGTCCAGAACTTATGGGTCGAAATCAATCACAGCAGTCTGGTAATCCGAGACAATTTCATCGTTTTCCTCCTCAATTTAGCACTGCTGCCGCTATTCCTCCCTCTGGGTCAACTACTAATCCTACTCTTGCATCTATAACTGAACAACTCCAGAAGCTCCTTGATGTTCAGTCTCATGCCATGTCTGTCTCCTCGCCCATAGGTCAGTCGATTAGTAACGAATCAGGTATGCATCCAACTACGTGGATTCTAGATTCTGGTGCTTCTTTTCATATGTCTCCGAATTCTAAATTATTTGCTTCTTTAAATCCTATGCCATCTGTGCCAAAATGCATTTTTTTTGTTATCTTGTGAACCAAAAATTGGACAAATATGTAATTTTTGGTTACAATTTGATATATGAAGACCATAACTTTGATGGAGAGCAGATGAAGTATGAACAGAACAAAAAGAAATATTAGAAACCAGGTGTTGCACACCAGATAACAACAAACAGAAAACTTGCATCAAATTAAAAATGTTAAATGACAACATCTAAGGAATGAACAACTTTGTAACAAATACTAAATTTCAAACTAAAAAAGCAACTTCAAGTATTTAATTATGTAAAGAGTCAGGAGAAATGAAAAAAAAGGATACCTGGAGAATGAGTATCTTTGTTTTTCCATCATCTTGTGAGACATGATGATCTGAGCAAAAACAACTCCAATTTTCAACACCAGAATGAATGTTATGATGATGATTGCGTCTTGTTTTCCATTTTCAATTCAATCCAAACACCCCTAAAAGCCCATATGGAAAACACAAAAATTGAGCAGCAATTACAAACACATAATCAAAATTGGTACCTTAATCGAAATGGTGCAAGCCAGGGCATCAAGATCTTCAAACAATATCCCTATTCTGACCTCATTCCATGGATCCCTATACTGTTCTCTCAATATATAATAGTTGAGAAATTGTACAGAAAATCGTAGTCCTGCTTTGAGAGGGGACTCGTGTGAGAAATTCACTCTATGGAAATGCATCTTTTGGTGGATCAAAATTTTGACCTATTATCCCATAGAGCAGCGGTGACAGGATAATGATACAGACCTGGCCATAAACTGAGTAGCTTACTGGATGATGAGTTCTCATCATCTCCCTTCGGAGTGCTCTCAAATGGTGATGTGAAAGTTGAATTGATTTTGATGGGGTTGAACTCCATTTTTGTGTGAGAATGAGATCTCGATTTTGGGTTTTTGGATGAATCAGAGAAGAGGATGGTGAATTATACAGCGATGGGTTCTTGTTGGAAATCGATCGTGGAAATGGAGGTTGAAGATGAAGGAGAGAAGTACGCTGCTTTCTAGCTGTTGTCAAAGAAATCGAGAGGGAGGCGAGACGTGGTAAGAGGGGGAGATATTGGGGTTTTTCAAAACAACCGTCTGGAGAGGATTAAGGGAGGATAAATCAGGGGTCGTGGGGAGAAGACGGAGATAATCAAGGGGCATGTTGAGGAGGGTTTGTAATCGCAAAATAATGAATTTGAACGGTCGGGATTGAAAATTAGATGATTTTAAACGGTCGAGATCAACCCAAAAAGTGGTTGACTCGGCTCCATCCATATATATATAATTATATATATATGGATGGAGACGAGTCAACCACCCCTCCATTCAATCTACACCATTTAAATTCATCCAAAATTAAATCTCATCTCTTCAAATTCTTTATTTCACGACAAATAACTAACCCTTCTATCTCCAGCGCACTTCTCTTAATCCCCCACCCCCAAATCACGATCCAGCCCACTTCCCCATTTGTTTCCCTCTCTCCCCTCACGCCTGATTTCTCTCCACGTCTTCGCCTTCAACCTCCACGAGCTCTCCCCTCACACCTGTTTCTATGGAGTTCCAGCCCCACTCGGCCACTCCTCTCCTTCAATCGGAATTCCCTCACTCCCTATTTCCCCTCGTACGACTGCACTCCCGCCTTCAATGGAGTTTCAACTCCTCCATATTGCATCTATAAATTGGCGATTGACCATCTGCAACATAACATTTCACATCCGACATTTTCACATCCGACATGTGGTAAGCGTATAAACCCTAATTTCAAGTTTATTTTAACTATTTATATCAATACAACCATTTATTAGGTCACCGCCCTATTAATTTTGTGTGTTTTTTGGTTTAGGATTACGATTTCATTCTTCAAACAAACTGGAGGAAACATGCATTTCTTGCTTTATCCATGTTTAATTTGAGACTGAAAGTTTTTCCTTAATTATCTTGGATGGCTATTGAGGTAACCCTAAAATCAAAATCCAATGCCAGAGTTTCTTCACATAATTTTTCTGTTTGGTTTTTCTTTTCATCATTGATGTCGAAGGCAATGGTGGTTATTAATCGATCCCAACAGTAGTAGGTAAGGTCTGGAGTTCAAAATTCTGTAATATTTTGTTATTGTTTCCTGAAGCTGCGGTAACTATTTCAATATATATTTTGGTCAAATATTGAAATTTTAGTTTGCATTTTAGACATTAATTATTGATATATCGTTTCAGGCAGGTACTAAAAATAGTCAATGAATCAACAATAAAGATTTTAATACTTTTGAGGATGTGAAAAACAGAAGCACCCCCATCTGTTGATAATTTTGAAAAGCAAATTGGAGTAGCAATGGTTTCTTTGAACCACAAGATTCAAAATGTAGAAGAATTTCTACAGGAATCATGCAGATCCTGCTTTCAGAAAAGAAAGGTATGCATCTCCTCTATGATATTGATATTAAAGTTTATTTCCATGATGTAATCATAAGCGAACTTTACACCTAAAAACATTATCTTCATTCATTTTTATGATGAAATATCAAATCACAATCCAAACAAAAAATTAATGTTGGTTCATGTTTGAATCCAAATTGGGAATAACTTCGTTTCCCTTGGTAACATCATGTGCATGTGGACTTCCATATAGCGATTGAATGGTATGAACAAATGTGTTCCATTGTTGTGATGTAATGTGGTTAAAGCAAGCTATAGTCACGTTTTTGTTGGATTATGTCTTAATCGGTTTTTATGACACACTTATCGCTTAACCTTTAATCCTATGTTACTTAATCAACCCATTTTTGGGGTTTAAAGCTTACAGTCCAGCTTGAGTTCTGATGGATCAGCTTGATGTATAAACCAAATAAATGTCAATCTTAATTTATGCATCTTTGGTATCTATTTAAGTGTTTTATCTTTTTTTTGCATATATACCATGTATAGTTATAATATACATGTAAGAAAATTGTAAATCTATATACCGCCTTTGATATCAAGCAATGTGCTAAATTGATGTTGTATTTGAGTACCTTTTATGTTCACTTATGTGTGGGTTCATGAGTTCAACCTAAAGCATCGTTGGATTTTCCATCATCGGTTCTCATAATTGACAAGTGTACATCGCCTGTTTCTCTTGATTCCGTTGTGGTTCCAGGGAAGGGTATCACAAAATGTGAGAAATATGGTGCCAATCCTATCGATTATATTGTTGGGAGACCAAACAGATTTGTGTTGTGCAATAGTTTGTAATTAAGAACATCTAACGAAACATTAGGGTTCATGCTTATCTCGTGTTGTTGTTCATCATACTTTTATAAGCCTTGGAATTTCAAGTTGTGCATTTAAGATAAGATGTTATTTATACTTTATAAAGTTACAAGATAAAACTATATTTGATCCTGCAATTGGTAATTGTAGCTTATGCAAGAATGGCTTATGGTTGAGTAAGGATTTAACATTTTAGGGATTGCATACATCCATGTTTATGTGATGCTTGGAGTAAGTGGTTGGTTATCTCTACTTTGATTCATTGTTTCTCCTTTATTCTATATATAACAAATAATCAACAGAAAATACAAAAAAGAAAGGACAATCTTTATACTCTATGCTACATTCTGATTAATTAATTCCACACACACACACACACACACACATATATATATATATATATATAGTGGAAGGATATTTTGCAACCCTTAAAAAGGTTGCAACCCTTGCAACCCACATCTTAACCGTTGGATTCATGATCGACGGTTATTTTATTTTTATTTTTCTCTTTTTTTAATTAAAAAAATTGGTCCCCATATCTTTTATAACCGTCGATCATGAATCCGACGGTTAAGATGTGGGGTATTCTGCCAGTTGATAGACCGTGATGCTGTTAGGAAGGAGCTAAGACTTCTGAAATCATTGCATGTAGATGGTGTATTCGTAAACTGTTGGTGGGGTATTGTTGAATCCCAGTGTCCTCGGAAATATTGTTGGTCTGGGTATCAGGAATTATTCAACATTATCCATGAATTCGAGCTTTACATGTATCAAGATTTGATCACTCGTATTTGGTCATTCCCCCCTAACGATTCCAAACGTATCTTTTAACTCTATTATCCTTATTGATTGTTTACGGTTTAACTACTCAAAGTGTTTGAACCATTTTCAATCATATAGATCTTCACCATCTAAATTTCAAAGATACAAACTTTCAATACATGAACTTTTGGAAATCTAGGAGCATACGTAGGCTTGAAGGGTTCAATGACCATTTGACATTTTATTTTTTCTTCAAATTTAAAGGTTGGGTTGGCATTTTATGAGTTTGAAGAGAATGATTCCGGGGGGATATCTATACCCCTCCCGCAGTGGGTTCTTGAAATTGGGAAAGCAAACAAGGATATCTTCTTTACGGACCACGAAGGAAGAAGAAATACTGAATGATTATCTTGGGGTGTTGATAAAGAACAAGTATTGAAAGGAAGAACTGGCGCTGAGGTATTATAAGCTTTTAATTATATATACTTCTTCCTTTCAACCTTTGACGAGTCACTTAAAATGCTTTTCGACTTCTGATATGTTCTTAAAGATTTAACATCTTCTGTGGGTGCTTCGATTACTTCCATTATATTTACGTTATATATTGCTACTTGGATAGTTGGATATGAATAGAACATTCTGGATTCGTCTAACATAATTGCGATCTTCATCTGGCAGGTCTATTTTGATGTCATGAGAAGCTTCCGAACGGAGTTTGACGATATGTTTGTCGAAGTTCTTATTACTTCCGTTGAAATATGATTCGGAGCCTCTAGAGAACTGAAATATCCTTCTTTTTCAGAATGGATTGGATGGAGATATCCTGGTGAGTTCCAGGTGTCTGAGCATATTTATCTCTGCATTTTGCTTACGCTTTCTCATCCATCAATCTAAAGCACACGAGTCTTTTGCAGTGTTATGATAAATATTTGCAACAAAATCTACGCAAAACTTCAAGTCTACGTGGTCACACTTACTAGGCTCGAGGACCTGAAAATTCCATTAATTACAATTCTAGGCCCCAAGAAAGCGGGTTTCTTCTTTGAGCAAGGTGATTATGACAGCTATTAGAAGTGTTTATGATTATTTTTTTTGGATGGAGTATGTTGAACAACTTTAGTAATTTGTCTAGGCAGATTCCCACTGTTTATTAGTGGTATAAATCTAGAATCCATGCAACACAGCTCACAGTTGGATATTAAACCCTGCTAACCAAGATGGGTACTCTGACACTCTTTAAGAACAGAAATACTCGGTTGCAGTGAAGTTTATCTACTCAGTTATCTCCAATTTTCAGTTACAATTTCTTGGTCTATTACAAGTTTACAACAATTTTCTTTTTTACAATTTTTTCTTTTTTGTTTAAACCAAAACAACATTTTACTTATATAACTAGTTGCAAACGTTTAATGCATTTAAGGTGCTAGACTTTTAAACGAACACTTGAAACTATATTTCAGCACCAAACTATGAGGGACAGTTTGACAATGTTGTCCTGATCAAGTTGAGTGAGATTTCATGTAAAAGTTGTCGCTTTAATCGTGAGATCTTAGGTTGAATTTTTATAACTGTTGAGCTATTCAATAAAAACTATACAATTACTTCTTGCACATAACATGTGAGTTTTCTAGATTACTTTGGATCCATTGATCACATGAATTGACAAAAAAAAGTCTTAATATAAAATAGAATGATACTTAAGGATTTACACCTTAATTTAGATTAAAGTCACAGCGTGTATTCGACTAACGATGCAAGATAAAAAAAACAAATTAAATTTCAAGGTGGGGGACTATATGCACCATTATTCATGTTTGTCCAATTTTTCCTTTGAGTTGACATATCACTCCATCAAGAAATGGTAAATCTGTAACAAATGAGCTTATTGATGCATATAACAAATGACCTTATTGATGCATAGATTAAAATCATGTTGTATGACATGGCTTCTCCCTTGAGCCAGGAAATCCCTTTCTCTTTTTTCTCCATTTTGCTCAACTTTTTCTTCCCGATTCGCTATTTATTTTTTATTCTCACATTTAATCCCCTCCCCCATTCGTCTTCTCCTCCTCCAAAACCTACTAGGTCTTTTCATTTTCCTCATCTATTCATATTAACAAGTATCGTTCGAATTGCAGATTATGGTTAAAACATTGTGGCTGAGCTTGAATCAGCTTCGCAATTGAGGGTTGCAGGCTTCTTCATAACACGAAGGTCATGGCTTGGTAAAATTTAATTCAGTGTTGTTATAAATGTTATGATTTCTTATTCGTAGTCATCATTTGCTTTTTGTCGATATTTTCCCTTCTATTATCACTTACCTTCCATTCAAATTTAGGTGTTTTGGCTTTAATATCAATCAAGTTTCCATATTTATGGCAGTTTTTGTCTACCTCATAAAGTGGAAGATAGACAAAACTGCAGAAGGGAAGGCAATGGAACAAACGACTTGCTATTAACTTTTGACAAATAATATAATTGAAGAATAAATCTTAGTTATTGTCCATTTTGAGAGAGTGCAGACTGATCATGGAACAACCTTAAATGGAAATGAAGAAATGTGATTTAGAACAGGTATGTGTTAGTTTTCTCACACTTGCTTTTATCAATGTCAATAACTGTAGATTTATATGGGGTTAATGTAAGACCAGTGGCTCCTTTTGGTAGCACATGTAGTAAACCAGTTGATTCATCGTTGATACATAGATGCTTGCTAGATGAATTACTGTTTGAGGTACGATGACTGTTTGTGTTGCTTCGTAGATATGAGAAGTTGCTGAAGCTAATGGCTACTTTCTTATTAACATCAAGGCAGAAAGTAATTGGTGGCCTTACTTCAATTACTTTCTGATGTATTTCATTGCCAATCATGTTGTTAGGTTTGGAATTATAATCTAGCTACTCCTTTGGAGTTAGTATTGATAAAAAGGAGTCTAAAGAAGCGGTATGTCTTCTGCTAGGGAATTATATATAAAAATAAACCAAACCAAACGAACACCGTATATCCCATTTAGAAGTAGGGTCTTTGGGGGGGGGGGGACACATGTGTGTCCTCTACCCCAAAGAGTAGAACGATATCTGTTAGAGAATTGAATCGGTAATGTTTGTCATAGCATGTTATAGGTGTAATATTTTGTGCATGTTATAGGTGTAAGATTTTTGTTTGGACCATATATTGTATTGTTGTTTAACTTCAAATTATACACTGCTCTCCCAAGCTCTTTTCTATTTTCATAAACTTTTACCGAACAATGTATAATTGTATATAATAAACTACAATTATTGAATCTTGGAAAAAAAATTATGTAGATTTTTGCTAGAATGACTCCATACAACTTAGGGAAGGTAGCTTGTGTTTGTCAAAAATGGAGAAATACCGTACGTAACCTGTGTTTTGGATCAATGCATGCTTAAAGGCCTGGAAGGTATTTTTGTTATAAAATATGCAATGCTATTTTACCAAATTATCGCTTGAAATAGTATAAAATGTTCATTGAATTCCTTGAAGCTCTCTGGTGTGGTGGAAAATTACAAGCTTATGCAAAGTAATTATGATTCCTCATGGAGGAAAATGTGGCTTTCCAGACCAAGGGTCTGCATAGACGGTAAGTTGTGAACATCTATAGGTTAGTGCTATTATATAGAATTATAATTACATACTTTAGACTTCTTAGTGTCATAAAAAGGTCAACGTTCTATGTGGGGAAGAGGCAGTCTCTAATGGGACTTTGCCATGCATTTTATATTCACCGAGGTTTACTCAAAATCTCAAAGTAGTTATAATTTCCACTAAAAATTTCGACTAATTTGCAATGGGAGTTCTTTGTATTTGCTTAAGCAATTAACGGGTTCTCTCAAAAGTTCTACTATTGTCAACTTCTTAGAAATGTTTTTGGCTCGGTATAAGATGAAATAAATGAAATCTCACATTTCGTAAATAAATCCTTGCCTTGATAATATTCCAAGGATACCCTTTTAGCTATTTGTATCTGGGTTGGAAGCTTGCAAAAATTTTATTTACATGTTCATGTCTGACATCTATCTCTATTTTCTCTTCTCAGCACTGCAAATATCGTCTCTCTTTCCGTTTCTTTATTTCATGATAAGTACGTTTACTTCTATCTCTGCTTTCTTTCCCATTTTCTATATTATGATGTTGTAGAATGTATTGTTTGTAGAGATATAAATCTGATTTGTAGTAATGAAGTTAGAACTTCAAACAAGTTAAAGCAAAACCTGATGTACATATATATGGTAGAGTTGTGATTCTGCCTTCTGATGATCAACTTCCAACATTTAGGGTTAAATATTAGCTCAAAATTTGAAATTGGACATTCTGCTTCCTTTTTAATTCCTTAGAGCTGGCACAACAATTTAATGGCATAATTGAAAATATTGAATACAAGTACTTAAAGTGTCAGAAGACCGACTACCACAAGCAATCAATTGGCTGAAAGACATGTATAAAATATAAAACAATGAAGTGGGGGGGGGGTGGTATGCATGTTTATATGATGTGTCTTATAGGCCATGCTAGCAGAATGGATGGTGCATAATTTCTTATATATTTTAGAGGACATGTTAGAGCCCAGTCTCATTGGATTCAAGATCATCCAATCTGAAGATCGCAATCTGATGCTAAAGCCCGAAAAGTCGACTCTCGATATAAGTCTAAAAGTCAGTTTGTAAAAAATGTCAAAAGTACGTTTTTAGTATTTTATTGTTATCCTAAATATCTAGATATTATAATTTAGATATTTAGTATTAGTTATTATATTAATTAATTATATTAGATTATATTAGTTTATTTATTATATTAGTTTTATATGTAATATCTAGATATTAGATATCCAGATATTAGATATCTAGATATTATATCTCTCATATACTCTCTCTTCTCTCATATCGGTTCAACACAGAACACACACAACACACATTCAAAAGGTGTAAACAGAGAGAGAGCTTATCGATCAAGAACATCAACTTGTAATCATCGTTTATATATCGAAACAAGTTGGTAATCGTTATATCTCTGTTGTTTGATTATCTGGTAACGATCACGGACTCACAATTGGTATCATAGTCTCTACCAGATCAAAATCAAAATTATAAAGTCTCTGTGTTCTTCATTTCTTCAAGAACACTGTGTTATTGATCAAAACTTCAATATGTGGTTATTTTCGAAATCAAATTGTTATAACTTGTTGTAGTTGGTAAGTCGATCTTAGTGTCAAAATATTGGGCTGTAAATCGATTCCTAGATCGGTCAATTTGGGATTTACAGGTTCGTAAATCGGAGAAGAGAAGATATCGGTCGAAGGTTCTATACCGGTCGACCGATATCAATATTTTGTACCGGTCGAAGTTTAATTTTCGGTCCTCATTACTACCGGTCGATCATCAAGTACCGATCGAAGAAAAGAAAAAAACTTACCTTACCGGTCATCCTTTCAAAACACCGGTCCGCTTCATATATCTTCAGTACCGGTCCATCTGTTTAACAATATATCGGTCCACTGCATCTTTAATACCTGTCGAACTCAGAAATTTCTTGAAGACCGGTCGACCTAATTCCTTACAACATACCGGTCGATATAAAAGAATTATACCGTTCTAGAAAAAGCCCATACCGGCCGAAGACCAATTCATCCGGTCAAGCTCAATCCCGGTCACTCTTTCCATACCGGTCCACGTCACATTTTTCGGTCGAAGTCTTAATATCGGTCGACCACATTACATACCGGTCCACATCACATTTCCCGGTCGAAGTCTTAATACCGGTCGAATCTATTCAACTTTGTACCGGTTGAGAAGAAGAAACTACAAAGTACCAGTCCAGAAGAAAGCAATATACCGGTCGACTTTTAAACAAGTCTTTGTACCGATCCACATCTTTGTTCCCACTCTCAAACAATTTACCGGTTGAAGAAATCAACATACCGGTCGAAGACATCAAATACCGGTCGACCCACATCCACCAATTACCGGTTTAATTTTTTTATCGGTCCAAGACTTTTACCGGTCGAAGCATAACTTTTTACCAGTCAATCAGTTTTACCGGTCGAAAATTTTGCCGGTCTTTACATCTTACCGGTCAACTCAAGCTTTGCGCGACTAACTACTCGCTCAAACCTCAACTCTGTGCGACCAACAGCTCACGCAAACCTCTTCTTCGCGCGATCTTCACCTCGCGTAAATCTCAGTTCGCGCGACCCGCTTCTCACGCAAAACTCCAATTTTGCGCCAATACCTGACTGTCATTTCTGAATTATCTTTATCTGTATTCATTTTATCTGTTCTAACATATCGAATCAGATTTTTATTTCTCATTATCGAATCAGAATGACTTCAAGAGAAGCCCTCGCTATCGGAACCGACTCAAGACCACCAGTACTCTTCTGGGGAGAGTATGAACAGTGGAAGGATAGGTTCATGGACTTTATTGAAAGACATGAGTTGGGTGAATTCATCAAGAAATCTATAGAAGAGGGTCTTATGGCACCAGTTCCTGAGACTCGTATGGAAGGAACTGTGGAAACATAATATGAACTTAAGTATCATGAACTAGAAGGTGATAACCTAAAAAGAGCGAAATGCGACAGATTAGCTAAGTCTTAGATTCTTCGGGGCATTCCAAATGAAATTTATGTGAAGATAGACAGCTATAAAGCCTCTGGAAAACAGATGTGGGATCAGCTAGAGAAGATGATGCTCGGTTCAAAGGTTGGAAACCAGCTGAAAATCTCCAACTGCCTAAACAATTATGAAGAATTTAGAGGCAGAGCTGGAGAATCTTTAGAAGAAACCTATGACAGGTTTGTGACATTGCTGAACGAACTAAGCAAGAACAAGGTCACCAAATCGCAAATAGAGTTGAATGTCAAGTTTCTCAGCATCCTCCAGCCTGAATGGAAGAGATTTGCCAGGCAGATGAAGCAGATCAAAGATTTAAACGAAGTTCCACTTCATGAGGTGTATGAAACCCTCAGACATAATGAAGAAGAGGTGGATGAAATACTAGATGAAAAGAGGCAAACTGGGAAAACAAGTGATGATACAGTTGCTCTTGTTGTGAAACAGCAGAAGAAGAAGATGATTTTATCTCAACCAGAAGAGATTGAAGCTGAAGCGAACTCTGACTCGGATGAATGTGAACAACTGAAGTAAGCATTGCTTATGTTGACTAAGGCTTTTCAGAAGAAGTTCTACAAGAAGCCAAGTTCAAACAATCAGAGGTATTCTTCTGGTCCGAGCAATTATGTTCATAAAGAGAGGGTAGAAGGAAAAAGGTTTGAAGGAAAGAGAATAGAGGAGAGGAAGCCTGAAGAAAGAAAGTTTAAAGCTGAAGGGTCTAGTCAGTCAGAACCTCCAAAGTGCTACAATTGTGGTAGACTTGGACATTTTGTAAGAGACTGCCGACAACCCAAAGTCAAAAACTCAGACTATTACAAAAACAAAATGCTTCTGGCCAAGCAACAAGAGGCTGGAAAGGCATTAATAGCAGAAGACGAGTACTGGCTTGATCATTCAGACCAGGAAGAAGATGATGAAGAGAAGGATGAGGCAGCTAACATGTGCTTGATGGGAAAGCAGGAATCAGATGCTGAAGCTGATTCTGATGATGAAGAAGATGAGGTATGTGATTTATCTTATTCCGATTTCATAAATAAAATGCATGCCATGAATATAAAACTCCAAGATTTAGAGTCGAATCTTAAGCGGGAAAAGGGTGTTATAACTGACAAAAACCAATCGATACAGAAACTTAGCAATGAAATTGCTGAGAAGAAAGTATTGATTGATGTTTTACACAAAAAACATTGACACCAGCGCCAAAGAACAGACTATAATTCTTCAAGAAGTTACTGAAACAAAAGCTAAACTGAGAAAGAGTGAGTTTGATTTAAAAGAACTTACGAAATTGCATTCTTCAACTTCCAAAGAAAACGTTTCTTTACTTGCAAAATTAAAAAGTTTGGAAGAGAAGTTATACAAAATGGGTCAAAGTGAACAAACTATTCATCTGAACAAACCCAAAGAGGAAATAGAGAAATGGGGACTCGGGTATGAGAATCCTCACTATCTGAAAAAGGGTAAATTTGAAGTGCCTACACTTTATGATCTTACATTTTTAAGACTAGCTCGAAGAATCCTTGAGCTTCAAGTTTTCTGGACTGGATTGTCAAAAGAGGATGAAGCCAAGGAAACGGAAAAACGAAAGAACACAACTGAAGTTCAACTTCCATTTCGTTATGCGAAGTTGAATAATAGTTATAATGATGATCCAATATATCACAAGAAAACTTTTTCAAATGACTTCTTTCAGAGTTATTCTGTCAAAGAAATGGAGGCGAAGCCTATTCAAGGTAAACTATATGTCCCTCCTCTCGTTTTGGAAAGTAAAATTTCTGAACTCGAGAATTCTTTAACAGATGAAAGACTTTTGATGAATATTGAACAAAAAGTTTTTTCAACTGTGTTCAAAGATACTGTTCTTTCTAAGGCTTCAAACTCTGATGATATGTTTGGTCTAGCAAATAAAGGGTTTGATTTTCTGAACTCTGACGGTGGTTTAGATGATTGTTTTGGTCAAATTGATTTTAATGCTAAACTTCCTAATCACTTATCCAGTATGTTTGAGAAAACTGCAAAATCAACGAAAGTTGATAAATCAGTTTCTGTGAAATCTAAGAACGCGAAAGGTAAGAACAAATCTCAGCATTCACAGAAACCGATCTCTACTGGTAAGCCCAAGAAGAATCATTTGTTTGTTGCTCAAAAGTCTAACTCACCAGTTTCAACTGTTTCAGATCTGAACAAGAAATGGCAACCCAAACAGAAGCTTGACGAGACTTCTAAATCTTTTGCTTATGTTAATTGTAATAAGACTACGACTAGTAACAATGTTATTGTGAATGTTGCTACTTCAAAACCGAATCTTGTTGTTTCTCACAAGAAATATTCTATGAAGCAATTATTCCAGTTCCGTATGTCTGCTAGAAAGTATTCCAATTATGATAAACATGCTTATGCTTCTTGTCAAGATTCTGATGTGTGGTTTGGATCATATCATGTGCATACTAATCATTCTACTGCTTCAAATGAATTTCAAATGAAAAGCGGACCTAATTTCAAATGGGTACCAAAATCCAGTGCTAACACAGTTGGACCCAAATTCCAGTGGGTACCAAAGGCTAAATCTGTGTTGCAGGAAACCAAAGTTTGAGAGGGAGCTTAGAAAAATGATTTCTAGACAACACAGTCTAGGACTCGTACCTCAATGAACATTATGGTTCTTGAGTAAATTATCTCAAGACCCGGACATCAATGTCATTAGGCTTTTGAACAAATCAGTTCAAGACCCGCACTTCCATATCAATGCTCAACTGTTTTTACTCAAATTTTGTATTATGGGTAAACTAAATCTTTTGTTTCATAATTTCTCTTGTGCAGACCCGTCACATGCGGTACTTGGACAGCGGATGTTCCAAGCATATGATAGGGCAGAAAGAAAAGTTGACCAACTTTAAAGAGAAATACTGCGAAACAGTTAGATTCGGGAATGATCATTTTTCACCAATACTAGGTTATGGTGATATGATACATGACAATGTAACGATCAAGAAGGTGAGCTACGTTGAAGGATTAAGACACAACTTGTTCAGTATCGGCTAGTTCTGGGACAAAGGCTTAGAGGTCAATTTCAAAGCCAAGAGGTGTTCTGTTCGCACTGAAGAAGCCGATGAACTCTTGGTCGGCACTCGAAAGACCGACCTCTACACAATCAATTTATCAAACGTCCAGACTGACAAACAGGTGTGTCTACTCTCGAAAGCCTCGATGCAGCAAAGTTGGCTATGGCATCGACGGCTCTCTCACCTCAACTTTAGGTACATAAACAAACTGGTCAGTGGAAAACTAGTTAAAGGACTTCTAGAGCTCAAGTATGAAAAAGAACATCTTTATGCAGCATGTGAAAAAGGCAAGATGAAAAGAGCTCCACATAGACTGAAGCCTGAACAAAGTACAAGCGCTCCGTTAGAGTTGTTGCATATGGATCTCTGTGGTCCAATGCGAACTCAAAGTCTAGGCGGAAAGAAGTACATACTAGTTATCGTGGACGATTACTCGCGATACACTTGGGTCAAGTTTCTACGTTCAATAGATGAGACACCTGATGTTCTCATTACATTCCTGAAGACGACCCAGGTGAATCTGCAGAATTCGGTAAAGCTTCTAAGAACAGACAACGGCACAGAGTTCAAGAACAAAATTGTTCAAGAATATCTCGAATCAATCGGGATATCACATCAATACTCTGTTGCTCGTACGCCTCAACAGAATGGAGTTGTCGAAAGAAGAAATCGTACGCTAGTCGAGGTTGCTCGTACTATGCTAAGTCAATCTGACTTACCTCCATTTCTGTGGGCAGAAGTTGTATCGACTTCGTGTTACACTCAGAATCGATCCATGTACATCGCAGATTCAAGAAGACTCCTTATGCGTTAATCAATAACCGAACACCGAAAATCAAATATTTCCATATATTTGGGTGTAAGTGTTTTGTTCTAAACGATAGAGAGAGTCTGAACAAGTTCAGTGCCAAGGCGGACGAAGGCATCTTCATTGGATATTCCTCTACATCAACTGCATACCGTGTATATCTGAAGAAGTCAAAGACGATTATTAAAAGCATCAACGTCACGTTTGATGAAGAGATGGCTTCCGAACAACACAGTTCAGAACCCGTTATAACCGGAGTACTAGCTTCTGGGCAAATCAGTCCAGAACCTGCATCTCAAAAGAATAAATCAGATGAAGCATCAACAAATTCTAACCATTTATCTGATTTAGATTTATTATTTGAACTGTTTTATGATGAATTTCTTGGATCTAATGTAAAGAAATATGTTGTGGTTGACAGGATGGAAAACTCAACGACTACTCATCCAACCAGTTCAGATATCCCTAATGAATCAAATGCCCTGATTCAACAAGAGATTCCAGTTCAAATACCGACTCCGACAGTTGAAGCTGTGATCAATAACGAAGCTATAGAAGTTTCTGAATCAGTAGGTTGTTCTATCCAGACTGATCTACAGCCTCTTCAAGTTGTACCTACTGAGCCTTCTGTACCATCTACTTCAACTGAACCCCCTACTACAACTGAACCCCCCATTCCTTTTTATATTGATCTATCTACATATAATCCACTCCCTCGCGAACAAAAATGGACCAAAGAGCACCCGAGAAGCCAAGACATTGGTGATCCATCAAAACCGGTGCAAACTAGGTCAGATTGGGTGACTGCAATGCAAGAAGATCTGAATCAGTTCGAAGCACTGAAAGTATGGAGACTCGTACCCAAACCTCATGGTAAAACCATCATTGGTACGAAATGGGTTTTCAAAATCAAGAAAGATGAAGATGGTACTGTTATCAGAAACAAAGCATGACTTGTTGCCAAAGGATATAGGCAAGAGGAATGAATAGACTACGACGAGACATATGCTCCTGTGGCGCGTTTAGAGGCAATTCGAATGTTTCTAGCCTACGCAGCCCACAAGAACTTCACGGTCTTTCAAATGGATGTGAAGACAACATTTTTGTATGGCTTTCTCAAAGAAGAAGTCTACGTCTCGCAGCCAGAAGGTTTTGTCAACCAAGAGAAACAGAATCACATATACATTCTCGACAAAGCTCTTTATGGACTGAAGCAAGATCCTCGCGCCTGGTATGAGGTATTATCTAAATTTTTGGTCAAGTCTAGTTTTACTAAAGGTACAGTAGATACCACTTTATTCTTGAAAAAGAACAAAGCCGATATCATTCTAACTCAAATATATGTGGATGATATTATCTTTGGCTCTACTAATCCTAAATACTGTAAGAATTTTTCAAACCTTATGGTGTCAAGATTTCAGATGAATATGATGGGAGAGATGAATTTCTTTCTCGGATTACAAGTCAAACAATTTTCAACTGGGATTTTTATCAATCAATCAAAATACATTATGGATATTCTTCGGAAGTTCAAAATGGAAAATTCAAAACCGATTGGTACCCCAATGGCACTATGTACTAAAATTGGCACCGATCCTTCGGGAAAGGCTGTTGATGCTAGGACTTACAGAGGGATGATAGGTTCTTTAATGTATCTTACTTCGAGTAGGATAGATATAATGTTTTCAACATGTTTATGTGCAAGATATTAGGCTAATCTTAAAGAATCCCATGTGTCTGCTGTTAAGCGCATTTTTAGATATCTGAAGGGGACTGCAGATCTTGGTCTGTGGTATCCTAAAGATACTAGTTTTGAACTAACAACATATACAGATGCAGATCATGTTGGTTGCATGTTAGACAAGAAGAGCACGTCTGGTCATGTACAGTTCATCAAAGATAAACTCGTCAGTTGGGCCTCGAAGAAACAACTGTGTGTTTCTCTTCCTCAACGACCGAAGCAGAATATGTAGCTGCTGCTAGCTGCTGTTCTCAGGTCTTATGGATGCGCACGCAACTTCGCGACTACGGTTTTCACTTCAACAAGATTCCGATCTACTGTGACTCGAAGAGCGCTATCGCGATAACTGCTAATCCTGTTCAGCATACTAAGACCAAACACATCGATGTCAGGCATCACTTCATAAAAGATCATGTAGAAAAAGGAACAATTGAACTTTACTTTGTAAAAACTGATTATCAACTTGCAGATTTGTTTACCAAACCCTTAGACGAAAAGAGATTCAATTTTCTTGTCTCTATGCTTGGTATGCTAAATCTTAAGACATAATTTGTGGTTACCTATTAAAGTTTCTTATTGTAAAATTTTCATCATTTTCTTCATTTCCGCAAGATATCTGCACATTAACAATCTGTTCATGATCAAAGAGGGAGTATGAGAAAAGATTGACAGATGGTCAATATTATTTTGAGGGGGAGCTCATAATTTCTGCATTTACCTTTTATGTCAAAATTTTTGTAATGCATGATTTTAGGGGGAGCTTTTCAATTCAAAGGAGTTTGGTTATGACTTCTGATTATTTCTGATCAGAACTCGTACTTTCATTGTTTTACTGCTTTTTGTCTTTTAAATTATAGTGAATAAAGTTACTTTGACTTTGAATTTAAGACTTTTGCAGATTTTTGAGAAACGCTTACATGTTCATATCTTTATGACTTTAAGCTTTACTTCATGAGATGTAAGATCGCACGTAAAGGTATAATCCTTTATCTTAATCTCATATATGGTTGAAAGAAGGATAACTTTCAATCATTGAAAACTTGTTCATAAATGTTCAAACCACTTCTCGATTTTTCAAACAGATTTTATATTATGGGAATGTAATTTAAATGTTTTACATGAGCTTACTTGATTATAAATGAGTTTGAGCAACATATTCTTTATAGGACATACGAAATCATTATGCTAGGATTTAACACAACTTCTACGGATTCACGTTAACCAGTGTTTCCTACCCACGAAGTTAATCCCTAGTGATTAAGTGAGAGAAGTCGAAAAGAAATGAGTGTGGATTGGGTGATAAGTTAAATAGAAAAAGAGTTAACTTAATGTTTAAAAGAAAGAGGGTGTGAGAACAGAGTTAAAAGAATATCAGAACTCTGCACCAACTTTTTCTGAGCCGGGCAGCCACAATTCTAATGTTTCACAATTCATTGGTGGTTATTATTGAAATAGGCAACTAGCCCATGCCAACTCTTGATCAAACCTCACCAACTACTCATTTTATTCTAAAAAAGAAAGTGTTTCACATTTTCAAAGGGGAAGCATCACATTTGCTATCTGATTTTCATTTGGAAAATCTGGATATTGAAAAGAAGGAAATTTACCCCACCTTCGCACTTCAATCATGCACATTGAGTCTGTGTTTAACTTACTGTTGTCTCAATGGTTGACACAAATTTGAGCCTATAAGCAATCATCCGTGCTTAATTCTTTCTATCATATGCACGAACATACAAGGAATTTGTTTCTTTGTCATAACGTTTATAGAAATTACCTTTGTGGTGTTTCGATGATTGAATGGAAGACCTGGAGGGGTGAACATCTAAAAGCTCCTTCATTAGTGACTTAGTGTTACTGACAGGCATTTTAACTGATTCATTTGTTGATTCAGGTGTTACATGACTATTTTGTCTAGATTTGCAAAGATCTGGATAAATATCTTATGAATTGACGAATCAGGGGCTCTATAAGCAAGACATTTCTTGTCAACAAAAAGTTTTGATGAAGTCGTTGCACTTTTCATCAAAAAGGGGGAGAATGACTACACAAGAAATGGCAAAGATCACATTTTTCAAGAATCACGTCCAAGATTGAATTCTTCAAAAGAAAGTATTCTGAAGACATGTTGAATTTAAAGAAATTTTCTTTGAAGATACTTTGCTACATCATACTGAACTAAATCTGAAGATAATTTCTTCCCATCATTCGAAAAAGAGTTTATCTACATCTTTTGGGAAGATTGTTACATTCTGAAGACGAAAGAAGGAGATTGCATCTTCTGAGCTGAAAAAGAAGACTGATTTGGATAAATCTTTTTACTAATGATCTTGATCCAAAGGGGGAGATTGTTAGAGCACAGTCTCATTGGATTCAAGATCATCCAATCTGAAGATCGCAATCTGAAGCTAAAGCCCGAAAAGTCGACTGTCGATATAAGTCTAAAAGTCAGTTTGTAATAAATGTCAAAAGTACGTTTTTAGTATTTTTATTGTTATCCTAAATATCTAGATATTATAATTTAGATATTTAGTATTAGTTATTATATTAATTAATTATATTAGATTATATTAGTTGATTTATTATATTAGTTTTATATATAATATCTAGATATTAGATATCTAGATATTATATCTCTCATATACTCTCTCTTCTCTCATATCGGTTCAACACAGAACACACACAACACACATTCAAAATGTGTAAACAGAGAGAGATCTTATTGATCACGAACATCAACTTGTAATCATCGTTTATATATCGAAACAAGTTGGTAATCGTTATATCTTTGTTTTTTGATTATCTGGTAACGATCACGGACTCACAGGACACCTTAATCAGAATGAACATAATGATGGTTTACATTTCTCTATCTTGATTTATGTTGTAGATAAGGGATTTTCATATTACAGAAGACTAGAAGACTAGAAGACTAGAAGACTAGAAGACTAGAAGACTAGAAGACTAGAAGACCAGGAGGACATAAGTTACTATGAAGGTTTTGTTGGTAAGCAATTTTTTCCCACTCTGTTCTATGAATCAATGGCATTTTGATGATCATTTCTTACCTCTACTAAAAGCATATATCATATGTTCCTCAATCTTCTGAAGGGTCTTCCTATATATATATATATATATAGTTGGAAGGGCACTGACATACATCTTCTGGGGAGTAGTGGTTGATCGATATGGTAGCAAACCAATTATTATTTTGGGCACTTCAACAATGTTCGTAACTACTTGACTTGAACTGTTTTGTACTTTTGTATGCCTGATCCCTTTCATTCTCATAAGACTGTGATTGTTATCTTCTTCAGGGTTATTTTCAACACACTCTTTGGTTTTAGTTGAACTATTGGATGAATATATATCATTACAAGCTTTCTTCTTGGCTTTTTAAACGAGGTACTTTGACCGATGAAGGTATTTCTTATCTTACATTTACAGTAGCTTCACATCTTACTGATAACGTTTCCATTTTGTGTATTAAGTTATTCTTAGCTTCTTTGCGGTTATAGTATCTGAGTCGTTCTCCGATGTGAAATTTTCAGAGAGGAACACCAAGATTTAGGATTATCAGCTATAAGCAAAAGCAATGGACCCATTTCTTTTTCTTCATTTCACACTCCATAAAAGGTATGTAGTTCAAGTTGATCATATTTAATCATTATTGTTTCTTAGATTTATAAGCAACAAGAAACTTGCAAATGATAGCGGTTTAGTTCCATTTTTTACCCCTCTAAACCTGAGATATATATATATATATATATATATTAGGGTATGATATATGTACAATTTACATATTAATACCCAAAGTATTTATACTACCGCGCAACGCACGATTCTCATAATAGTGTTTAGTTAATGATGGTTGAAGTATATCTTGGGATTGTTTTATTGATTGATTTGGTCTAATATTCTTAATTGCATAATGATCAACAATTTTTTATTGTACTCTCTGCTCATCCTTAATCGTTTCTTTCCCTATGATCTATTATGAAAAATACAGAAGGACCCTTCAACCCAAAGGGTACCTAACCGAGAGTCAAAGGCACGGGAAAACCGGTTATAGTTTGACTAAGCTTCTTGCTTGATTGGAAAACATTCGGCAATGATGAAAAGAGTGACCAATCAAATAATTGAAATTAGATTAAAGTCATGTTGTATACCTGACCAACGGACGGGTATAACACTAGTTACATAAAGATGAGATTTGTTGGTTATTACCATCTGCCACTAGGGTAACCGTAAACCTTGGAATCAATAATCATCAACTTTTAAACTCCATGTCTCAAATGGCTTTTAGAGCAAAAATTTTGTAACAGAAACTTTGTTTATATTTTCATACCGGAAACTAAAGGTAGTATCCTAAAATAAGCAGAAAAACACAAGTAAAAAAGAAACAACGAAAGTGTGAAGTCTGAGCATCCACTTCGAGTTGGGTCTCCAACACTGATATCTCATCCCTTAGTGCATCAATAATACCCCGATTTCAGTAGATCTGGTTGGATAGCCGGAACCTTGCATCATGTGCAAGTGATTCGGCAACGGCAACCTGTTCGCTTCGGATGACATGGTCCGAGTCGTGCACTCGGAAAACATCGAAGAATTCTTGGGAGTTTTTGTGCCAGAAAGTATTGACGTAGAAAACAATCTGGTGCGTGATGTAACCTCCGTAGTTGGCAGGCCACACATGTCCCACCGGCGAATGAAGCCATTAACCAGAAACTTGTAATTATGGCATTCAAATGAAATTTCTTAACAACATTAAAATCAGACGACCAACTAGTTATCATATGACAATTTGCCAAAGGGGGTCAAATTCCTGATCGATGAAGATTCAGAAAGTACCTTCAGAAGCTCTCCCAACTCTTTGTTCTTGCGATTATGATAATAGTGATTAGGAATTTGACCCCCTTTGCCAAGTTTTGAATGTTATAATAACTAGTTAGTATTCTGATTTCAATGTTTTGAGAATTTTCATTTGAATGCCATAATTACAAGTTTCTGGTTAATGGCTTCTTACGACAGTGGGCCATGTGCAACCTCCCAACTATGGAGGGTACATCGTGCACAGGTAGAAATGAGCAAAACCCGAAAACCCGATCCCACCCGACCGGAATAATCGCTTCTCCCCCGATATCTGAAACCCGAACCCACCCGATACCCGATATCCGACTTATAATATGGATATGTAGGATCGGGTTGGGTATCCATCCTACTCACTCACCCCGCCTCGAATATCCGAATATATATATATATATATATATATATATATATATATATATATATATATATATATTTAAATATTATTTCATCATTAATAAATAATAATAAACTAATAACTAGTAAATAAAACTAAACCTAATACTTTCAGTTTCAGACTCAATCATTCAAACACAGACCGCTCTTTCTCATCGCTGCCTCTCTCGACGTTGCACACCCCTGGTCCACATCGAGTCATCGACCGGCCACTGCCGTCGCACCACCCCACGACGCTACCACCGCACGCCCATGCCGCCCCCTCTCCCCTGCATGCAGTCACGACTCACGCACGCACGACACAACCTCCCTCGTCTCTTTTTGAAACAGGGTTGGAAAATGGGCTGGAAAACAGGCCCAACCCCATTTGTCCCGATCCGAAAACGATACCTGAACCCTACCCGATACCCGATACCCACGACCCGAACTTTTGTTTGGACAGGTTTCGGGTTCCACAAACCCCACCCAAAACCCGATCGGGTTATGAGTTTTGGGACCGATCTTACCCGACCCGACCCGACCAATGCACACCCCTACGCACCGGATTACTTTCTACGTCAGTATTTTCCGGCACAAAAACTCCAAGAATTCTCCGATGTTTTCCGAGTACACGGCTCGGACCATGTCATCCGGTCCTGACAGACACACCCGAAGCGGGCGGGCTGCCGTTGCCGAATCACTTGCAGAGGATGCAAGGTTCCGGCTATCCAACCCGATCTATGGAAATCGGAGTAATGGATGAGATATCAGTGCCGGAGACCTAACTCGAAGCGGTTGCACAGACTTCACACTTTCGTTGTTCCTTTTTTACTTGTGTTTTTCTGCTTATTTTAGGATACTACCTTTAATTTCCAGTATGAAACATAAACAAAGTTTCTGTTACATAATTTTTCCTCTAAAGGTCATTTTAGACATGAAGTTTAACATGTGATGATTATTGATTCCAAGGTTAATGGCTTCATACGCTGGCATAGCTACGAGGGTACATTGCGCAACGGATTGTTCTTACGTCAGTATTTTGCAGAAACTACAAGAACTCTTGGATGTTTTACGAGTACACGGAGCGGACCGAGTCATCAAATTCCTTAGACTTGCCCGAAGAGGAACGGGCTCCCTCCCTCGTTTATCCGATCATCCCTATGGAACGACCCATTTTTTATTGGGTTTCATCGAGATTTCTACACCAGTAACTCCGGTATCCACTCATCCACAACGAGAACAAAAACCACCACCAGAAATCAATTTCCCGATGAACATGAATTAGTTTTCTGGGTTTTTATCGTTTTTTCCCATCACTCCGTCACAAACGAGATATATATTAACGGTTTGTGGCAGATTTCCAACGGATTTACGCTAATGTTTACTTTTGTTGACTTTTCTTGATTCCGCCGGAATCCTCCATCGGTAATAGTTCTTTGTTTAGTAATGCAGATGGTATTATAAAAACAATACCTCAACAGACCAGGCAGTTGCATGTCTGGCCAATTCTATGACATATATCCATTACCTGCAAAGACGATGGAGATCGTGTGAGAAGTTGAGTTAACCTGAGAAGTGGATCTGAACCTTTGATCACTTTTAATCTCAAGCCCACCTATGAATCACGTTTGATACAGGGATTGATCTTGTACATCTCAGTGCATCTCATCCTAATGTGCATCCAACGGTTGCTAACCACTTCTCACTCTTCTCATATTAACTCAACTTCTAAGCGAAACCCAACCCTACCTGCAAATCCTTTTGAGAGTTCAGGAGTGCAAAAACATTTAGAATCATTACTACTTAGATATGTCACAAAAGCAAAAAAAAAATGTTATCAAGGGTGTAAAAGCTAAAAGACAAAGTAAGAAATATTAATTTGAAAATATAACTAATCATTGTCGTATAAAATGCAGGTATCGGCGGAAGTAAGGAGTCGCTTACCAAAACGTTTACCGGGTAAGTCGTTACCATCACCTACCTACCAGGTACGAATCTCGGCCCTTGCCATGTTAATTCTAGGGGCGGAACACGACCGTTGTAGTCAAGGAGGCCGAAATATAATACTACAAAAATTTAGAGATCGAAATGACACACGTAACTTGTTTTTTTATCCTTTTTTTTCTATGATATAACATTAAAATTTTAGAAAAGAAATTGTTAATGTTGTAGATCCCAATGCAGTGCAATCACAAGTAATATGAACAATGATGAACAGATGATAGGCCACAACAACTAGTCATATGATTGATATAACTTCAAAGGGCTAACGTTTACAGAGAGAATTTCTGATAATAGTATGTAAACCTAACAACTAGTAAACTGAATAATGAATCTCTAGACTGATAAATGAAAACAGAAATAACTTTAAATACATGGGCTCGCAGGCCTAATGAGCTTATGGGCTTTAAGGCCCAACAAGCTTACAACTTTAATAACTTGTCATAATCTACCCTGAACTTCTATTTAACTAACAAAGTAGCCCTAACAATCTCCCCCTTTAAATAGAAGTTGATAGTCACGCCAGTTAGAAACAAAAATTTTCCGGAAACCAAAGTTGATCTCAAAATATCTGATTTGCGTTCTATACTCCAATCGTTCTTCAATAACATTCAGTGCTTTAAGAACAAGTGCTTTGTATGAAAAATCCAGTAATTGAACTCCTTTTTCATCTTGACTCAGCGCACGCTTCAACTTGTCTTTCAAAAACATCAACGTACCATCACAAAATCTGGCAATCTGATCAAAACGGATAAAGCGTAGAACACCGTTATTGTTCACATATGACATACCAAACTCTGGAAACTTTATAACTGTGAATGCAGGTACATTTAGAGCATCAGACGGAACACTCAGATCAGGCTTGAACAGATTAATCTTCGGTTGATCACTTTCTAACCCAATCTGAAAATCTTCCACCGAAGCAAGTTTCATTGCGCACTTCATGTATCTTTTCACTGTTTCTAGTGCATCAATGACTTCTCCGGGTCTGACGGTTCTGGTCTTTAAGTCACGTAATATGTACAGCAGATCTTGTGGCTCCAGACATGGAAAATCAGCATCAGAAAAACAATATTGTTGACCATCTTCTCTAGTAACCATAAAGTCCGTATACTTAACCTTCATGAAGTAGGCAGGTATAATCTTATCAACTGATACAATCCTGAGCTTTGTCTTGGAGTACTTGTGCTGGAACTTTCTGTACACGAACACAAGTTCACGCTGTTTTTCTTTATTTTTCACTGACTGTAGACCATGGATAACGACTTCATCATACTTTCTGATCCAGTGGGCAAAGATCTTTTTCTGACTTTCTTCGAGGAAAGGAACTTTGATTCGGACTCTTTCCCACTTGGATGGACGAACTGGAGTAGTACTAACTGGTTCTCTAACTGGTGAAGCTGTAGGAGATCTCTCGGGAAAAACTGTAGAAGAAAAATCAGGGTGATTAACTGGATAGGTCAATAAAGGAATCACGGCAGAAGACTGATCATCTGGATGTAGTATTTCATCAATTTCTTCTTGCATAACCACCAGAGCTCTTTCAGTATTGGCACATTCTTCTGTCGTGTCCGTCACTTCATACGGATCTGGTATTATTGCCCAATCTTCAGGAACTATCGGAGAACCATCTTCAAATTCCTCAGGCTTTTCAACCGTCGGATAATCGTATAGTATCAAGTCTGTCACCGGTTCCCGTTCGTGTTCCTGTCTCTGTCCCTCTGTTCTTGTACCCGAACCCGTACCCCGTTCAACCTGTTCTGACTCCACTACATGTGTCTCCGGCTCAGATAGACGTTTGCGCTTCTCCCCCTCATGGTGATCAGGATCATCCTGATCATCATGTCGGCGCTTGAGCCGTTCTGCCTGGTTACGGCAGGTATCCTCCACTGCTGAAAGGCGTTCAGTCAAAACAGCTACGGTTTGCTGAAGTGACTGAAGCATAGCTTGCTGGATCTGGAAGGCTTCGGTAGAGACAGTAGGCTGGGGTGTAGGTGGAGGAGGTGTGGATGCTTGAGAACGAAGTAGAGATAGCAAGTCGGCATCTTGGGTGGGTTCGGTTTGAGATTGGGCTATAAGTTTGGCGAGAAGGATAGATTTGAGTTCAGGTATGGAAAGATCCGTGGCTGATAGAGAAGGTGGAATAGGTGTGGTCTCCGGCTCAATCGCAGGACCTTTGCCTTTGACCATTCGTTTGATGTTGTCCACCTCCTCCCTCATCATAGATTGGACAGCCTTTAGGGCGCCGTCCATGTATTCCCTTGAGACAAACTCATGTGGGTTAACTCCGGGGTCACTTAGACTTCCCGTTGTAGCTACGACTGTTGAAGTCGAGCCGCCTACGTTCACGGTTGGCGTGATGATAGCCGTGGTAGGACTTCCACCCAATCCTTGTAACCTACCCGAAGGTGGGTTTACTATGGATGTTCCGGCCGGGCCACTTAGGCTACCGGCGATAGCCGAAAAAGGAATCTGTGTCCTAGGAATGGCATGAATAACAAGCGGCTCTAGACTCCGTGCATGCAAAGAAGGCGAGAACGGGGGCAGCTGTTCTCTTGTTTCAATATCGGCACCCTCCAAGTGAGAGCCCGATAGCGTATGTGCTAAATCCCCGTGAGTTTGTGAAACCACCATCTGTTGAGAGATGGTGGAGTGGCTTGGTGGGGCGTGCAAGTGCGCCGCTAGGTCCACGGCGGCTTCTTCAATACCCAGTCCCAACACATGAGACTGGATAGCAGATATGGCTACCTGGCTAGATGTGACTGGGGGGGATACAACCGAAGATGATTGTCCCATCACTCGTGTACTCTAAGAATGTAGCTTACTCCGCCTTTCCCTCACACAGCTCACCTCTTGATGTTCAACTAATACTCCCTCCGCTCTCCTTATCTCTCCGGATGGGGGCTGATTATCGTCACCATCAGAGTCAGAAGACTCTTCATTTGATGCCGATGTTGCTGTTTGGGTTTCCTCGGTATCTGAAGTGGCTGATGTTCCTTCAGTAGCAGCGACAGAAGAAGACTGATCTTGAACGGCTTCAGAAACTGTTGCCTCTTCTGTCGTTTGAGTACCTGTTGTTGGTGGCGGAGAAGGTTGTCTCGAAGAACTCGGCTGGCTCGTTCCAACGGCACTGCCCACGCCAGATCCCCTTACAATAATAGCTCTCGACACACCCTGTCCGGAAGCCCCAGCTGTCCGGACGCTCCTGCCTTTCGTTTGTGGACGCGGACCCTCACGTCGCTCAGGTCTTGCTCCCTGGGCAGGTCCTGCCGGTCCTGGCCGGACCATAGGAGCTGGAATGTTGTGTGTGTGCCTATAAGCTATCACACTCAGTGCCATGGGACGAGCATGGTCTAGTACCCCGACTGGGATTTGTCGGGAGACAACACCTTCCGGGTCAGCACGGGAGGGAATCTTGCGCGTTGGATGTTGTGGACACGTCGGGTGGGTAGAGCGGCGTTGTATCTCGGGATACAGGTTCATGTAGTTCCGGATAACGATCTGTAGGAACCGCATGAATGGAATGAAGTTTGATCGGCGAGATGCAGTAGAACGAACTCTCTGTATGAGTTCAAACCAGAGAAAGTCGGCAAAGTCCACGTGGCGATTAAAAGCCACCGCGTGAAAGATGCGAAGAATCGGGGCGCTCGTCTGATCAATGCCCTTCGTTATAGACGAAAGGCACCGATTGATGTATGTGAACAACGTATACCATATTGTTGATAGATGTTTGCGGTTGAAGGTTGATGGAATGCGAAGTTCTGCGCCGTAACCCAAAGAGAGAAGATCAGCGCATAGTGTAGCATCAGTGACCATGGGGTCAAAGGTTTCGCGGCCGGCTACGGATCCGGCGGTCGGTAACCGAAGAAATTGACGGAAAAGATCACATGTGAGAAGCACTGGAGTGTGATCTATTCGTCCTTCAAGATGAAATCCTCCATCGGCCTCTAACGTATGGAGAGAATGCCAGAACTGCTGTAAGTATAGAATTGGTACGGTTGCAGTTTCCGTTAGAGCATAGGCGATTGGATGGCCCCTGAGTATCTCGATGATAACCTGATGTTGAATAGCAGGTTGGGATACATCGAGATGGTAGTTATTGGCTGTAAGAGGAAGGAACTGATCCTCGGGAATCAGTTCCGCATCTGTGATTGGGTCAATCGCTGGTGACTGGTTTTGTGCCATTGTACCTGTGAAGAATTGACAGATTAGTGCGCAGGTTTGGAGAAAAAATAATAGCCGTTGGAGTTATTCAGTCATGATTTAGATCACACCGGATAGTAACTCCAAACATTGGAAGAGCAAACCCTACTCATGAAATAGGGTCAGTCACCAAGGCGCATAGACTTGCACCAGCACCAATAAAAATTTCCTCGTAAACAACATATAAACAAAAAAAAACCAAAAAAAAATTGGTTCGACCGGATAAGATTCAACCGGGGTTTTTCTAAGACCGGATACAAGCATGATCGGATAATGCATTCGACCGGAGGTTACTAAGACCGGATAAATGTTCGATCGGATGGGGTGTTCGACCGGAGGTCAATAAGACCGGATAGGGTCTTCGACCGGATGAGGTCTACGACCGGAGGTCACTAAGACCGGAGACATGTTAAGACCGGGGTTTGATTAAGACCGGAAGTTAGTCGACCGGATGGGGTCTTCGACCGTAGGGCACCTAAGACCGGGGGTGCATTCGACCGGAGGTGACCTTAAACCGGAGGAACAATTTGACCGGGGGTGAATTTGACCGGGGCGAAACCTAGATCGGAGTAAAACCCCCGGAGAGTCGAATCGTCAACGACGCAGACTCATAGTCATCGATTAAACACCGAAAAACTCGATCAATTACAATCGATCGATGCAGATTGAACACATCTAAAAATGATAACACCTACCTTGTCGAATGAAGAAGATGGAGACGAGAGATTCGGTCGAATGTCGTTTCGGTCGAATGGAGTCCGGGCGAAGGAGAGATGGGAGAATACGATAGAAGGAATCGATCGAATGAGGAAGACCACCGTTCGACCGGGGTTTATAAACCCCCGAAGGTTGTATGGGCTTGGGCCGAGTCTGGGATTGGGCCGGGGGGGTAGGCTATGGGCCGAAACAACCAACCAAACAAACCAAACCACAAAACAAAATCAAAGAAACAAACCCTAAAAAATCTTTTTGGAGATTTCGGAGATATATAAAACTACTAAAAAAAAAAAATTCAAGGGAGGAAAAAAAACTTAAAAAATAAAATGACTTAAATAAACAGACACGAGACCTAGCTCCCCCTTGAATGATTACCATGAGGAGGTCCAAACACAGAACTCTTTTACCTGCTCCCCCTCGAATAGAGGATCCGGGAGACTTACCAACCAACTGATGCTAGTGGTCCTCCTGAACACATTACCGGGTTGTGGATCCACCACCCAAACCACCTTGCACTTTTCAGCGAACAAGAGATAAACTGCACACATAATCACAGAAACAGACATACGAACACAAAAGAAGCGGGAAAACACGAAATCTACTTTGTTGATACAGAAGTTCGTAACGGACACAGATCTGAACGAGTGAAATGCAATACCCAAGGAGTGTGGATAATAGCAACCAGAGACAAGGCACTGGTGCATTTGTCACAGTCATTCGTTATTGAATGAAACTCGTAGAGAGCTGCGAACGGATCAAACTTTCAGATTTAGCATACCTAGCTTGGACACAAGGTAATTAAATTGTTTTTCGTCCAAGGCTTTGGTAAATAGGTCTGCTAACTGATGCTCTGAATTGACAAAATAGAGTTCGATTGTACCTTTTTCCACGTGATCTTTTATGAAGTGATAGCGCACATCAATGTGCTTCGTCTTCGTGTGCTGGACGGGATTGCTTGATATAGCAATAGCGCTCTTCGAGTCGCAGTAGATGGGAATCCTGGAGTAATTAAATCCATAATCTTTGAGCTGGGTGCGCATCCAGATGACTTGCGAGCAGCAACTGGCGGCTGCTACATACTCCGCCTCGGCGGTGGAGGTGGACACGCAGTTTTGCTTCTTGGAAGCCCAGCTTACAAGACGATCGCCCAAGAACTGAACATGACCCGACGTGCTCTTCCGGTCCAGCATGTTTCCAGCGTGGTCAGCGTCCGAGTAGGCTGTCAATTCAAAACCTGTCTCTTTTGGATACCACAAACCAAGATCAGCAGTACCTTTTAAATATCGAAAAATTCGCTTAACCGCAGCTAAGTGAGACTCTTTAGGTTTCGACTGAAATCTTGCACACAAGAATGTCGAAAACATAATGTCAGGCCGACTAGCCGTCAAGTACATCAGAGAGCCAATCATACCTCTATAAATAGTAGCATTCACATCCTTACCGTCAGGATCGGAGTGAAGCTTTAGAGTAGTGGACATGGGGGTTTTCATAGATGAAGATTGTTCCATCTGGTATTTCCGAAGAATATCCGAGATGTACTTAGATTGATTAATGAAAATTCCTGATTGTAATTGTTTTACTTGGAGACCCAGGAAAAAATTCATTTGCCCCATCATGCTCATTTGAAAATGTTTACTCATTAAGGCAGAAAAGTTCTGACAATACTTGGGGTTCGTGGAGCCAAAGATTATATCATCAACATAAATTTGTACAAGAATGATATCATTCTTCTCTCTTTTAATAAATAAAGTGGTATCAATTTTACCTTTAGAGAATCCAGACTTGACTAAGAAGGATGATAGTGCATCATACCAGGCTCGTGGCGCTTGCTTAAGACCGTAGAGGGCCTTGTCAAGAAAGTAGACGTAATTCGGATTTTCAGTACTCACGAAGCCTTCGGGTTGCGAGACATAAACTTCCTCCTTGAGCACGCCATTGAGAAACACGGATTTCACGTCCATGTGAAAGACGATGAAATTCTTGTGAGCGGCGTAGGCGAGGAACATGCGGATCGCTTCAATGCGGGCCACCGGTGCAAATGTCTCATCGTAATCAATTCCTTCTTGCTGGCGATATCCTTTAGCCACTAGACGCGCCTTGTTCCGAACAATGATGCCGTTTTCGTCCTTCTTGTTCTTAAAAATCCATTTAGTCCCGATCACCGTCTTGTTCTTAGGACGGGGAACTAGGCGCCATACTTTGAGGGTCTCAAACTGGTTGAGTTCCTCCTGCATAGCAATTACCCAGTTCGGATCAGTCAGTGCGTCAGAGACAGTGGAAGGTTCGATACGGCTGAGGAACGAGGAAAATAAGCAGTCATTGGCGGTGGTGGATCGAGTTTGAACTGGTGTGGAGGGATCACCAATGATCTGATGAAGAGGATGTTCTCGAGTCCATTTGGTAGTATGTGGATGTGGTTGATATGTCTGATGGGAGGTATCGGAATCCACATGACCACCTGGGGGTAAATCCTGAACTGCCTCGAGGGATGATGGCTTGTGAGGTGTAAGCTTCGTAGTGGGAGTCGAACTAGGAGTAGAGGACGACTCAGCTGGAGATGAAACTATGGAATGTTCCGAGATTGCCGGAGAGGAAGCTTCGAGAGCACCTTGGACAGAAGTCGGTGCAGGAAGTTGTACGGAAACATGAGTTGGTTCAGTAGCACCGTCATCAAGAGCTTGAGCAAGAGGGTGTCTATCACTTGAGCTCGGGGAAGCTTGATCATTGGCAGTAGAGGATGGAGCACCAGGCGAGGATGGACCACCGGAGTCGGTAGGGCCCGTGACTTGTGTCACTTCTGGTGCTTGAGCATTATTCCTGTCACATGACGTAGTATTAGACTTAACATTAAATAAGTCAGTATAAAAGAATTCAAACAGTAAATCCAAATCAGAAAGATGTGCTCTTGACGCATGATGTGGATCCACTGGAGATTGTGTAGCCTCCGTACGAAATTGTCCAGAAGCTAACACACCAGTAAGCGCGGGTTCTGAACTGAGATGTTCAGAAACCATGTCAGGGGCCTCGTCAAAAG
The DNA here is from genome assembly GCA_954870635.1 of Arctium minus. Taxonomy (NCBI): domain Eukaryota; kingdom Viridiplantae; phylum Streptophyta; class Magnoliopsida; order Asterales; family Asteraceae; genus Arctium; species Arctium minus. The sequence goes on from OX941092.1 coordinate 25,645,194, forward strand.
TCACATTTACGCTCTCAATGACAGTCTTCGTCCTTTTGTTGTAGACACGGTAGGCTTTTGCTTGTTGAGAGTAGCCGATAAACACTCCTTCATCCGCTTTGGGACTGAATTTGCCAAGATCATCCTTATCATTTAAGACAAAACAGGTGCATCTGAAAGCATGAAAGTAGTTGATGTTCGGGATACGCTTATTGATGATCTCGTACGGAGTCTTGTTGAACCGTTTGTTGATGATAGACCGATTTTGAGTATAGCAAGCGGTAGCAACTGCTTCTGCCCAAAGAAATAGAGGTAGCTTGGAATGAGATAACATCGTACGTGCTGCTTCAACTAGAGTTCTGTTTCGATGCTCTACCACCCCATTCTGCTGAGGAGTACGAGCGGCGGAAAAAGTATGCGAGATACCCACTGAAGTGAGATAACCGGTGAGTATTTGATTCTTGAACTCAGTGCCGTTGTCCGTCCTGATGGTCTGAACTACTTGGTTGAGACTGACTTGGATGCTCTTCAGAAGAGAGATTATTAACTCGGGAGTTTCGTCCTTTGAACGGAGAAATCGGACCCAAGTGTAACGAGAGAAATCATCAACCATCACCAGGGCATACTTCTTGTGATTTATGCTTTGAACGCGCATCGGTCCACATAAGTCCATGTGGATTAGCTCAAGGGACCGAGAAGTACTCGGAACGTCTTTCGGCTTGTGAGACGCCTTTTTCATCTTGCCCTTTTCGCAGGCAGCGCACAGATGATCTTTTGCAAACTTGAGATCAGGCATACCTTTGACATGTCCACCCAGCACCAACTTGTTGATATTCTTGAAGTTCAAGTGCGAGAGACGACGGTGCCATAGCCAACTTTGTTCAGCAGATGCTTTGGACAACAAACAGACTTCCTTGTCAGGTTTCAAGGACGAGAGGTCAATCGTATAGAGGTTGGTGCGTCGCGTTCCAGCAAGTATTTCTTTACCATCCTCAGTTCGAACGCTACACCGTTTAGCCTTGAAAGTAACCTCGAGATTCTTGTCGCAGAATTGACCGATACTGAAGAGATTGTGACCGAGACCTTCGACATAGGAGACTTTCTTGATCGTGATGTTATCTTTGACAATATCGCCGTAACCCCTGATGGGAGAGGAGTGATCATTCCCGAAACGTACATTCCCACAGAACCTCTCGGTGAAGTTTGTGAGAAGCTCCCTTCTTCCGGTCATGTGTTTGGAGCAGCCTGAATCTAGATACCACACATGACCTTCCTGCAAAACAGGTTATTTCTTTTTAGGTACCCATTCGTAAATGGGTCCTTTGGGGTTAGATTTAACACCCGACTTAGAGACCCGTTTAGAGTTGGGTCTTTGTCTTTCACGGGAAACATGACTATGAGAATTATTAGTAGCAATATGATATGAACCAAACCAATCAGATGCATACCGGCTATCAACAAAATCATTTGATCCACAATGAGAACAACACAAACAATCATGCGACAGTTGAAGTAATTGCGGAATTGAATAAACTTTTAAAGGAAAAGTTCCATTACACTCAACTAGAGGTTTAGAAATAAAAACATTATGATTGTTATTGTTCTTTCTAGACTTTAACACTGGATCAACTAATTCTGATGTTGCCGAGCTCTCTTTTGACTTCTTAGCTACCCAAGCATATTTCACTTCTTTCCGCCGACCAAACGTATCTGAAATGCCGTTAAACCCATAGTCAGAGGATTTGAAATTTGACGATTGTGACATTTGAGAGCGACCGGTCTTTTTCTTCTTCTGTGAACGCCTTTTAGATTTAGACTTGGAAGGTTTTGAAGAATTGTTCACAGAAGGTTTTCTCGAGGCAAATGTAGAACATTCACCTTTATAAAATTTAACCGGAGGCTCACATGACTCATTTAAAAAATCAACATGGCTAGGTAGAGAAGGATTAAAATCAAATTGGCTCAAAGTGCTATCTAAACACACCTCAGAATTCAAGAATGCGGAAAATTCAAGTTCCTCATCAGAAAGGACCTTATCACATGAGGACTTCAGAGCATTTGAAGAGTTTGTTGAGTGCAGATCATATGCGGAAGCATTTTTACAATCAGAACACTGATCTGATTTAAGACTTTGAGGCTCTTTTCCTTTATTTGAAATGATCGGTGACGAGTCACCCATAAAAGCTTTGTAGGAAGATGAGTCAGAAGAAGGATAAGAGTTTTCAGACAGAGACGATAACTCTCTTTGGAGAATGGAAGGCTGAGCATGAGAGTCAACCTTGTGAAGTTGCACTTTCAGATTATCTGCTGCCATAGCAGTCAGTTGTGAGTGCAACTTCTTTATTTCTGTCTGGTAATATTCTTTTTCTTCTTTCGACATAGTCTCCTTTTTGTTGGAACTGAGACACTCAATTTGAGATAAAAGACTTTGCTTTTCCTTTTGAAAATTTTCCCTTTCTAGTGCATACGATTCTTCTAGCTGAACAAGTTTCTTTTCTAAAAGTAGAGTTGGAACATAAACCTTGGGATCTAGAGGTTCCTCCTCAGTTTTAACGGTTTTAGTATCTAGTTCAGCTTGAGAGTAACTATGGAAAAAATCGGATGACAAGAAACGGGGGTTGTCAGTATTATAAGAAGCATTTAAAGTATCATAAACAAAAGGAAATGTCCTTTTAGAAAGAACAGAGTTTTCTCTTCTCAACTTATCTTCAAGGTCTTCCTCCTCAGTGGGTGTGGTCCAATGTATCTTATATTCAGGAAAGATTTTGTCTAATCCAAAAAATTCAGATGCATATAAAGTAGGAACTTTGGATAAAGCCTTGTTTAAATAATTAGGGTTATCGTACCCGATACCCGCATTTCCGTACTTTGGTTCTTTTGGTGCGATTAGCTTTAGCGTTTGATCAGATTGACCAAATTTATAAAGTTTCTTTTCAAGCTCTTCTAGCTGATTGGATAACCTTATGTTCTCATTTTTGTAAGCCACGTTTTGATTTAACAAATCAATTTTCTCGGACTCAGACATACGGAGCTTATCGGTCAGGTCATCTACTTTGGTCATTAGATTTTGTGACTCTGTTGAACACCTCACATTTTCTTCTCTTAGATTAGAAATAGTGCACATGTAGCTAGAGATTTCTAAGCTTTGATTTTCCATAAAGTCAGACTGCTTAGTGACACGGTTTTCCAGAGAAGAGATAAGTTGTTCTTTTTCTTTTAACAGAAGCTTGTAAGAGTTAAGTTTGTTCATAGATAGTTGCATCTGATCAAGTAAAGCTTCATGAAAAGGGGTACATACCTGGCAAGGAGCATTGTTATCGTCTTCATCAGTATCAGATGGTGATGAATGGTTGCCCAAGAAGCACAGATGAGCTTCAGCATCCTCGGGTTCTTCATCCGACACTTGTAGCCAGTAATCGTCTTCAGCCATTAGAGCTTTACCAGCTTCCTTTTCTTTGGCAAGAAGCAGCTTGGCTCGGTAGTAGTCCGCGTTGCGCACAATTGGCTTGCGACAATCTCTGGCGAAATGACCTAACCGACCACAATTGTAACATTTGATCGGTTCGTCTTTAGGCTTTTCTTCATGTCTCTTGCCAGGCTTCTTACCAGCTTCAAAGCGACTGTTACCTTCAGACTTATCACGATGATCACGATGAGTAGAAACTCTTTGCTTATTGGAAGTCTTGGAGAAAAACTTCCTCTTTTGAAATGCTTGAGTGAGAAACACCATTGCTTCTTTCATCTTGGCAAGTTCTGGATCCGAATCGCTATCGGGATCTTCAGGTTCAGAATCACTCAGCACATGTTCTTTTCCAGATGATCGGCTGACGGATTTGCCTCTTCTCTCAGATACGAGTGCTATTTGATCAGTTGCTGGCTTTTCTTCTGCTTTCCCAATAAGTTCCATCACTTCCTCTTCGTCTTGGAGCAGCATTTCATACAGTTCGTGAAGGTACAGCTTCTCCAAGGTTTGAGTGTGGCGAATATGGGAGACGAACGGTTTCCACTCAGACTGTAAGTTGTTCATAAACTTTATGTTGTTTTCCGTGTTCGTCTTTGTGATCTTATTTTTCTGAAGATCATTTAGAAGCATATTAAACCTTTCGTATGTTTCCGTCAGCGTTTCACCCTTTCGTGCTTTAAACCCATCATATCTGGTGATACAGTTTGTCACCTTTAGCTGGTTATTGATGTGGCTTCCCATCATCATCTTCTCTATTTGGTCCCACATCTTTTTCGATGAGTCCTTGAAACTATCTATACAAGCATAGATGTCATTCGGTAGACTTTGAAGAAGGTACGATTTTGCCAGCTTTTCTGCCTCGTACATATCCTTTTCTTCCTTAGTAAAATCACCAACAGATTTCCGAATCTGACGCTCTGGCCTTCCTTCAGCTGGGTTTCCCGGTACCACTTTCATTGGCCAATCTTGTGGACCCTCAGTCAGACATTTCTATATATCTTCATAGTTGGATTTTGCTTCTATGAAATTCATAAATCGGTCATGCCACTGAGGGTACTCTCCCCGAAAGAGCACCAGGGGCTTTTGGTCAGAACCGATGGCTAGAGCATCCCTTGAGTTCATCTTTACTTCTTAACTTAAGAGCACTGTAATGATCGTTAGGCAAGCAGAATGATCCAAATACAATAAAATAGAAGAAACACAGAAAACACTTGGTCTAATCAGAAAATCAGGTCAAACAATATCCGGTCGAAGGTATGCCCGGAGGAAGCAGGTATCCGGTCGAAGGACACGTCCGGGGATACACTTATCCGGTCGAATGATACGACCGGGGACACGCGTATCCGGTCGAAGGACACGACCGGAGGAACTCTAATTCGGTCGAATGGACAAGACCGGAGCACTCCTATTCGGTCGAATGGGTAAGACCGGGGAAACTCTATTCGGTCGAAGGAGTTTGACCGGAGCACAAGTGTCCGGTCGAAGGAGGAAGTCCTATTCGGTCGAAAGGACAAGACCGGAGCACAGGTGTCTGGTCTAATATTCAGGTCGAAAGACTTAAATTACGATAACCACAAATAAGGATAAGATCGATTACCCCCGAAGAACCCGATGAGTTCGACCGAAGAACTCGAAGAGTTTCTGGGATTCGATCGAACCCAAACTCAGATCCTTCGATCCTTTGATCGAAGGAATTCAAAAAAAAAAAAAAAACAATCAATCAAAATACCAATTCACTAAGACCGAATACGAAGAACCCAGAATCACTAAGATCGAAGGAAACAATGACCGGATACGAAGAACCCAGAATCACTAAGACCGAATGTTTACTTTCCATAAAAATACCAGATTCGATCGATAAAAGAAAAACATAACCAGATAATCAAAATAAGGCACATATTAGCGATTAACACATAAAAGAATGATTATAGGGTTTTAGACAAACCTTTTTCTGGATCAAACCTTTTGCCTACCTGCTCTGATACCAATTGTAGATCCCAATGCAGTGCAATCACAAGTAATATGAACAATGATGAACAGATGATAGGCCACAGCAACTAGTCATATGATTGATATAACTTCAAAGGGCTAACGTTTACAGAGAGAATTTCTGATAATAGTATGTAAACCTAACAACTAGTAAACTGAATAATGAATCTCTAGACTGATAAATGAAAACAGAAATAACTTTAAATACATGGGCTCGCAGGCCTAATGAGCTTATGGGCTTTAAGGCCCAACAAGCTTACAACTTTAATAACTTGTCATAATCTACCCTGAACTTCTATTTAACTAACAAAGTAGCCCTAACAAATGTAAAGACTAAGAAACCGTCTACCAAACACTTACCCGGTAAGCATTTACCAAGTCATGTTACTTTACCGGATGAACATGGCAAGAACCGAAAATCTTACCCGGTAAGAACAATGTTAAGGACCACAAGTCTTACCTCGTAAGTAAGGAGCCGTTTACTAAACGCTTACCCGACTAAGCACTTATCAAGTCACATTACCTTACCGGATGCATATGACAAGGACCACACATCTTACACGGTAAGAGCAAAGGCAAGGACCAGAGTCTTACCATGGTTAGCGCTTACCGGGTAAATTGTTACATACGGTGTCGTAGTAAGTGATAGTGTTGAATTTTGCCGGTAAGCACTTACCCAAGTAAGCATTTGGTAAACGGCCTCTAAGGTGATGACTCTTACTCGGTTAGCGCTTACCGAGTAAATTGTTGCATTTGATGCCATTTTGATGAAGTAAAAAACTTACCCGACAAGATAAATGATAGTGTTAAATCTTACGGGTAAGCGCTTACTATATAAGTGTTTGGGTAAACGGCCCATAAAACTCACAATCTTTAAACTATTAACCGAAAAATAATAATAAAATTTTGTTATGTTTTTCAGTTTTTGTATTATTATGAGCTAATAAAAAAACGTTTTAAGTAGTAATATAACACTATATACCAACTTAAACATTATTTCTTTATATTATTTAAAAAGTAATTTTTTATACATAAATTGATATTAATAATTTAATATGTAATGATGGGAAGAAATAGATGACATTAATAAAAAAAAGATGACATAAATAGAAAAAACATGCATGGCAAGAGATTTGAAACAAGACCTAAAGGATATAGCACCAAGATGATAACCACTTAAGCTAACCATTCTATGTGCCTCTAGTACTTCATGTATAGTATTTAACTCAAAAAAAGGGGGGGCATGACCCCCAAAAGCCCCCATGGGATTTCGCCTCTGGTCAAGGACTTAAGGGAAGTAACTTGGCAAAACACTTACCCGATAAGCATCAAGCAGAGCGCCCTTTGTGCTCAGAAGAAATATTCTGTAGTTACTGTTCACATAATTGAACTCCTGAATCTGTTGTAAATTGCAAGACACTATATGTCAGGTAAACATAATCATACTATAAAAAATGACACCGATGCTTGGTATGCAACATGACAGCAGTAAATTTGGACCAGTAGAAGAAATAAACCATGTTACATAGAAGTGAACACTAGTAAAAAGACATGGTAAGAAAACCATGGTTCTACAAGCTTCCAAACAATGGATTAGTAATCTAAAATGGTATAAACCTTCTCACTAAAATTGTAGTGCATCTTAGTTGTTTGCCAAAATATGAGTACAAAGAGCATGAAAGCACACATACATAATACACCAAGCAACACAAATAATGCTATGAGCAATATTTTTGTGTCAACTACCTACACATCCAAAACCAACATTGCACTTGTTTTGCCTTCATCACACCATTTGAATTTTCACCAAAACATGGGTGAAGTATGAAATTACCAAATACCCATGACTAGATAATTAGTAAGGATGGCAAAAGAAATACAGGAACCCTCGAAAGCTGCCTCATAAGAGGTTAGGATGGTTGCAATTTTTTCGAAGCTGAACCATTAATTTGTTAAGTTCCCTTTTCGTACCGCAACTTGCATATTTTCAAAGAAATCATTAAGCATTATAAAGAATGCACATAAAAGAAGCTAATTTTATCCATGGGAACCATATAATAAACTACAATCACGATTTTAGAATAGAGTCTTCTGCACCCACACACATTACAAATCATATTACAGTTTGAGAGCCAATCTATTATATACCATCAGGCAGAAATAACCCACTTAATTAGTAGAAGTAGGTGATCACTAACTTTCCAAAATAACCTTCTCAAATCTCTTGTACATTCAAACTAAACTAAATCTTGTGCACCAAACATTCATTGTTACATTTACAAATATTACAATGAGAGAAATAGGTAATTAACTTAAAGGTTTTAAAGAAATTGATGCAACTATTGTAAGATTTGAAAAAAGGAAAATTGATGCAATTCTTGTTGGACAAAGGGAGTTTATAAAAAAATATTTCCCTCAATCACAAATGAATCATCAAAATGGTTTGTTTGATGAATACTAAATAGCAATGGCATGCACTAGCATAAAGTGTAAGAATGTTAATTTCTGTATATCTCATCTAATGATACAAAAGGCTAAATATATACAAATATAAAGAGATAATTACGGATCTATCTAAGGTAAACCAATCAATTCTAACTAATTGGAAGATTCAAAATAATCACAAGATACATGCCAATAATATGGGAGATATTATCGGCTAACAGTCCCCCGCAGTTTGAGCCGTAGGTGAGCGAAGGCGTAAACTGGATCGAAAATGTTGAAACAAATGTTTAGGTAGCCCCTTGGTGAAGATGTTTGCATATTGATAATCTGTCGGAACGTGAAGGACTTTAATAGTGCCAAGGCGGACCTTCTCCCGAACAAAGTGTATATACAGTTCGACGTGTTTAGTTCGTTGATGTTGCACTGGATTTTCAGCAACGTAGACGGCCGAGATGTTATCACAATAGATAAGTGTGGCATGTCTAATAGGGATGTGCAGTTCGAGTAGGAGGTTTCGGATCCAACTGATTTCTGCGACTGTGTTGGCTACTCCTCTATATTCGGCTTCGGCACTAGATCGTGAGATCATGGGTTGACGCTTTGAGGACCAGGAGATTAAGTTTGTACCCATGAATACACAGTAGCCGGAGGTGGACCTGCGACAGTCGGGGCACCCACCCCAATCCACATCTGAGTAGGCGGTGAGTTTAGTGGTCGAGGTGGGAGATATAATTAGACCCTGATTGATCGTACCTTTAATATACCTGAGGATCCGTTTGAGTAGCTGAAAATGTGGTTCACGTGGTGCATGCATGAAGAGACAAATTTGTTGAACCGCATAGGATATGTTCGATCGAGTGATGGTGAGATACTGTAGAGCACCGGCTAAGATACGATATAAAGCCCCATCAGCGAACAGGGCACCAGTAGTAGCACTGAGCTTGGAGACGACTTCAACCAGGGTGCTAACCGACTTAAAGTTGGACATGTTAGCACGTGATAATATATCTGCTGCATACGTGGATTGTGTCAAAAAAAAGTCCACCCTGTTGTTTTTGGATAGCAATACCAAGAAAATGGTGTAAATCACCGAGATCGGTCATGTTAAACTCAGCGGATAGTGATTTGATGATGCTTCTTACGAGAGGGTCACTAGATGCCGTGAGTATGATATCGTCGACATAGAGAAGTAAGTAATCTATTTGATCGCCCTTGTGATATATAAATAACGAAGTGTCACATAGGCTACTCTTGAAGCCACATTTGGAGAGATGTCCTGCAAAACGTTGATACCAAGCCCGTGGGGCTTGTTTCAAACCATATAGAGACTTGTTGAGCTTGCACACATATTTCGGGTGTGAGGAAGAAGTGAATCCTGGTGGCTGAAACATGTAGACGGTCTCTTTCAGGTGCCCATGTAAGAAGGCATTTTCGACATCTAGTTGGTGAATGGGCCATGCTTTGGATACTGCCAAGCTAAGGACTATGCGTATTGTAGTGGGATTAACCACGAGACTGAAAGTTTCATCACAGTCAATGCCTACAGTTTGACTCTTACCATTAACCACGAGTCGTGCCTTGTGTCGTTCCAAAGAGCCGTCAGCATGGAACTTATGTTTGAATAACCACATGTAACGAATAATAGGAACATCCTTAGGTCTCGGTACAAGTTCCCACGTATTATTTTCCAAGAGCTTCATATTCGTTGCTCATGGCACTTTTCCAGTTCCGGTCGCTGAGTGCGGTGAGATGTGATTTAGGTAATGGTGAGATGGTGGGAGGTGTTTTGGTTAAAAGAGACAAGGGTTGACGCGGTTTAAAAATACCGGACTAGGACCGCATTTGCATGGGATGAGTGGATGTTGTAGAGATGGGAGGTGGTGGGAGGTTGTTCAGTGCATTCTGATATGGTGAGGCAGGGGGCGGTGTTCGAATTGTGAAGGTGGGGAAGCAGGTTGTGGGTCGTAGGGAGTGGGTGACGGGTTGTGAGTAGGAGATTGTTGACCGTGGGGAGGGGTTTGTGTAGTATGAAAGACAGGTTCATGTGGTGGGCTTACAGGCGAGTGGGGTGGGCTTATTTGGCCAGGCTAGGTGGTGGAAGATGCATCAGTGGGTGGTCGAGAAACGTATGGGTGGGTGAGGGTTTAGATGGGTTGGCAAAAGGAAATTGAGTTTCAACAAAAGTGACATGTCTAGAAAATAAAGTTTTTCCGGTTGAGATTTCTAGACACCGGTACCCGCGAGAGATGGCCGGGTAGCCAGGGAAGACACATGGGGTGGAGTGGTAGGCGAGTTTGTGGGGACGGGTGGATGAAGTATTTGGATAGCATAAACAACCGAACACGCGAAGGTGTTCGTAGGATGGTTGGAGAAGGTAAAGTAAGGATGTGGGGTGTGGAATTTATGGAGTTTTGTTGGAAGGATATTGTGAAGATATGAGGTGGTGTGAACTGCCTCGACCCCAAATGAGGACGGTAGTGATGCATGGGTGAGTAATGTGAACATTATTTCGTTTAGACAACGAATCATACGTTCGGATTTTCCGTTTTGTTGAGATGTGTGTCGGCACGAAAAACGAAATTGAATGCCATTTTTAGTTGCAAAGTTTTTGAAGGTTAGTATTATCGAATTCCCCCCCCCCCCCCATGTCACATTGGAATGCTTGGATTGGCATGTGAAATTGGGTTGCAATATATTGATGAAAGTGAGTAAACTTAGGAAAAGTCTCAGATTTAAATTTTAAGGGATAAAGCCACGTATATTGCGTGAAATCATCCGTTAAAACCATATAATATTTTATGGAGTTTTTTTTCCTTCCTTTTGATCCCTTGGTCTTTGTCTTCATTCACCATGGGTAACAAAGCCGATAGGGTTGATCCCATAACCAAAACCCTTCATCCCGTTTATACCGTCACAAATATCCAACACAAGGTTCGTGTACTCAACGGCGTCAAAGTTTCCTATTCATCGTGGGTTAAACTTTTCATGCTTCACGCCAAAGGTTACGATGTGATTAATCACATCGACGGTTCACCGACACCTAGTGAAACTACCCCCGAATACTCGTCTTGGACGAAGATCGACGTGATGGTTCTACAATGGATATACGGTACACTAACTGACGATCTTCTCGTCCGGGTGTTGACCGACGAATCTACCGCCTATGAGGCCTGGAAACGGGTCAAGAAGTTGTTTCTAAACAACAAAGGACCTCGCGCAGCGGCCCTTCAACATGAACTGACCAACCTTACACTTGCTGCCATGCCATCTCTTGAGGCATATTGTCAATGCATCCGCGATTTGGTGGATCAATTGGCTATCGTGGATTGCCCCGTCAACGACACCCAACAGATTTTACACCTCGTTCATGGCCTACCGCACGAGTATGACACCATTGCAACTATCTTGAATCAAACTCTCCCGACTTGGGAAGAGGCAGTCGAACAACTCCAATCAAAGGCACGCCGCATCGCGGCCCGAGAACACATCACACCTACACCTATTGTTGTTGCTGCCGTGAATTCCCCACCGCCCAACACCCGCGATCATCAGCCTTCCTTCCACCGTAACACCCAGAACCGTCGCTCCACCAACAACCAGCCATGTCGTGATTCTAGAAGGAATAGCCGTCCCACCCACCGTGGCCCCACTGGCCCACCTCAGTCCCAATATTCGTGGTCCAACAACCGTGCCCCAAATCACCCACAACATCTCCCATATTATGCCTACTCCCCACAATTTGCTCCTCCCCCTTACTGGACTCCTCCACCATGCCCATACCTAACCCAAAACTGGGTCCAACCATGGGAACAAAGGCCCAATACCCAGTATAACAACCACCCTACAGCACAATCAAGAGGTCGGTCGGCCCAGGCCCATTTGGCAGAAGTGGATCCACTGGAACCAACAAAACTTGTTGATGCGATTCATGCTCTCTCAATGGAATCGGGTGATACGGGTGATGAAAAGTGGACCTTCGACACGAGAGCTGCTTCTCATGTCACAAATGATCAAGGTAAACTCAACAATTTTTCCACTTATTCACCAATAGCGTCAATAATTGTCGGAAATGGTAACAAAATTCTAGTTATGAGTTCAGGATCTTCCATAATACACACACCATCTAGACCACTCCACCTTAAATATGTTCTTTTTAATCCTAAAATCATTAAAGATCTTATATCCGTGCGTCAGTTCAATATTGACAATTACACTTCCATTGAATTTGACCCCTTTGGATTCTCTGTGAAGGATTTCAAGGATGGCACGATCCTGACTCGTCACAACAGTTCGGGTGACCTCTACCCGCTCACCTATAATGCTTCCGCCACCGCTTGCTTCGTTTCAACCAAAGAATCTCCTTTTTGGCACAACCGACTTGGACACCCGGGTCAACCTGTCATGGAATTTCTTCGTTCGAAACCTGTCATGGAATTTATTGACCTGTTTCCAGGCCTCATAGGCGGTAGATTCATCGGTCAACACCCGGACGAGAAGATCGTCAGTTAGTGTACCGTATATCCATTGTAGAACCACCGCGTAGATCTTCGCCCAAGACGAGTATTCGGGGGTAGTTTCACTAGGTGCTGGCGAACCGTCGATGTGATTAATCACATCGTACCCTTTGGCGTGAAGCATGAAAAGTTTAACCCACGATGAATAGGAAACTTTGACGCCGTCGAGTACACGAACCTTGTGTTGGATATTTGTGACGGTATAAACGGGATGAAGGGTTTTGGTTATGGGATCAACCCTGTCGGCTTTGTCACCCATGGTGAATAAAGACAGAGACCAAGGGATCAAAAGGAAGGAAAAAAAAAACAGGATGGAGAGGTGATCGAGATCAATCCCTGGTGAATGATACCATGTAAGAATGTTGATTTCTGTATATCTCATCCAATGATACAAAAGGCTAAATATATACAAATACAAAGAGGTAATTACGGATCTATCTCAGGTAAACCAATCAATCCTAACTAATTGGAAGATTCAAAATAATCACAAGATACATGCCAATAATATGGGAGATATTATCGGCTAACATAAAGTTCCACTTGTTTGTATTCACATGCAGTAAATGAGAGCATGTCATGTAATGTAACATAATGCATAAAGGTTATTAGCTTAGAGATACATATATCATGATTCAAATTCCTCATGGAATGAGAATATATCTCGCAAGATGAAGTTCAGCAATGACCACAATTCTGTCAGCTTGTTGATCTGCAAAGGCGTTCCTAGTTAATACTAGCTTGTTTTCAACACGCAACCATTTCAATTCTCTCAATAATTTGCATTGTGAATCTTTCAATCTGTGACCCTACAAGTAAAGAAATTGAAGTGATATTCTAGCTAATGTGAAATAATTGTGAATTTCCAGTTGTAATGTCTCAGGTGTTTTTTAGGTAGCAGATCAAGATATTCTAGGCTAATCCACTCTTCCTTGAAACATGGAAATCGCCCGCTATTTAAACTTTTTTAACTTAAAATGAGTTGTTTCTCGACTAACTAACTCACATTCTTCTCCTATCTTTTTAAGAGTTGCCAAGGGGATTTTTCTTTCCTTGGATGCTATAAGAATGGGCTCACTTTTGCCCCATGAAAAAGGATGAAATTTGACAAATCCATTAAGAGTCTCATTTGTCACTTATCTTGATTTCCCACCCACATACCTATCATCTCTCAATCATTTAAAACAACTTCATATGAAATAATTAAATAGAAAATTTTGTAACTTCATCTCAGGGATGGACCCAGCAACCTTTTCATATTGATACGGTGGCACCATATTTTTTCATACGATTTTTATCGACGTGTCTTCATTTTTTACCGGCATTCAATATCGCCCGATGTATTTTTAGCCTAATTCCGGCATTTCGAAAGATTTCTAAAGTTTTTTGCTTGATTTTGAGACATTTTTAAGTTTTTTTATCTATTTTTCGAAGACTTTTTCGGTATTTTTGGTTGATTGGAAAATATTTTTTCGGTTTTTTTGGTTGATTTCAAGAGTTTTCTTGGTTTTTTGGTTGATTACGAGGTACGGTTGCACTTCTAAAATAATAGGGTTGCACCTTCTAAAACGATACGTTTGCACCTTTCACAAATCTAATTTTTTTTACCTTACGACGGAGAAACGATACGGTAGCACGTGCCACTGTGGGCACCTATACAGGTCCGTCCCTGCTTCATCCATATAACTCCAAAAAATGACTAATGGATTATCTCGAAGTAAACTTCGTGAATACCCAAGGTTGTATAAGGGTCAAAATATTACTGAAGGACATTGATTTTTCACGTCCTAGATTTCAGATCCAAGCCAATTTCATAGATATATAATCTAGGGGTGTTATTCGGTCAGTTAAATCAGTTTTCGGTTTATTCAGTTTGGGCTAACCGGTTTTCAATTTTTTTTAAATTAACCGATAACCAAACCAAATAAGATTCAGTTTAATCAGTTTCTTGTTATTCAGTTTAAAACTAACATGTATTTGGAATAATTTTCAAAAACCAAATTAGAAAGAAAAAATATTAACCAAAGACCGAACGAACTGTTTAACCCGAATACCGAATAACCCAAAAACGTTTAACCCAAATTTCATTCGGTTCGAATGAGTTATTCAGTTTCAGTTATTTTTTACACCCTTAATCTAATCCGATAAAAAACGAGCCTAATCAATATATTTCTTTAAAATATTCGGTGTAGGGTATGGGGGAGGGACCATGAATCTGGTTTTATATAAAAAAAGGATAGTTGGGGTGGGGGTGGGCAACGACGGACCTGCAAGTTGATGGTGGACCTACACACATTTTCCTGAGCTCGTTCCATGTGTCCACCCATTGCGGATGGCGGACCTCGGTAAAACGTGGACCCGTTACGGACCTGACGCAATCCGTGTTTATTTTTTTTGGAGGTATTGCGGATTAAGGACCTATGGATTGCAAACCTGAGGCTATTTTTGCAAAAATTAGGAAAAATTGTTTGGAGATGAAATTACAAATGTGATTAGGTTATTTGAGTCAATTTCCGTTAATATTTCCAATTAAAAACAGTAACTTATTATTATTATAATTAATAAACTCCCGTTTACATGGATTCTCTTCAAAAACCATGTAAAAATGTAGATGACTATGTTTTTTAATTACTTTTTACATGGTTTTTGAGATGAAGTTGTATAAAAAAGTCTCCTACTTTTTATACGGTTTCTCTTCAAAAAACGTATAAAAATGTATATAACTATTGTAAAGACGTTTTTACACGGTTTTTCACGTATAACTTTTTTTACACAGTTATTTTTAAACATCGTGTGAAAATGTTGCAAGACCTTTTTAAACGGATTTTTTTTAAATAACCGTGTAAATGCTTATACATTTTTACACAATTTCTATTCAAAAACGGTGTAAAATTGTAGATGACTGTGCTTTTTTAAATTCCTTTTTTACATGGTTTTTGAGATGAAGGCATATAAAAAAAGTCTCTCGGACCTTTTTACACGGTTTCTCCTCAAAAACTGTGTAAAAATGTATAGAACTGTTGTAAAGACGTTTTTACATGGTTTTTAAAAAGAAACCATGTAAATTAAAATGTATATCTTTTTACACGGTTATTTTTAAAAACCGTTTGTAAATGTTCTGAGACCTTTTCAAATGGTTTTTCTCAAATAATCGTGTAAAATGCTTTTACACATTTTTACATGGTTTTGTAGAAAGGTATTCGAACGTTTTCACTCGGCTTTGTTGCCAAAAAAAACCCGTATAAAAAGTCTTTAAAAAAACACGTGTACATTTTTACACGATTTTTTTTTAAATTATGTAAAAATAGGCGTGTAAAACAGTAATTTATGTTGTAGTGCAATATAAAAGCTACACCTTGAAATCTCGTTCTCCAAGTTTGAGAGAGTAGACAAAGGAGCAGTTTACCCCTTTAATTTGGTTTGCAAGAATCCCGTTAAGACCATTTTGCCACAGAGAGATGAACCATTTTACCCCTTTAATTTGATAAGGTTTCAACTTTCCACCGGTCAATAAGGGAATAAGCTCAGTTTGCTCTTTTTCAGCTCTCTCTTCATTGCAATTTAACTCAAAAATGGGGCGTAGAAAAATGCATGACAAGTATTATGTAATAAGTTTTTTTCCCCTATATCCTAATTGTAATGTATTCTCAAGTTTAATTAAGAATGTATAATCTTGTGTGAAAATCTCCATCCTTGATATTTTCGAACACAAACCAAATGTGGAAACGTCAAATTAACGGTTCATGAAGAGAGAAAAATGTTATCGAACACAAGGTTGTTAAAGGCTCAAGGCGCACTTAGGCACAAAGGGGTCCCGGGGTCTAAAGCACAAGGCGCATGCATGAAGCGTGGGTCTCAGGAATGCGAGGCGCATCTTATCAATATATATATATATATACACACAGTTACATACAACTCAAATATGCAACAAGTACAAGCCTCCAATGCAGCAACCGACCAACAGTACTTCGATAGAGGCAGGATAGAGAAGGGTTTACGTGAGAAGTGAGGGAGAGAAATTTTAAGATATGGGTATTTATAGAGGAGGCTGGGTATTTATGTTAGGGTTTAACTTATGTCATCTATTTAATAGTTTTTTTTTTAAAAAGTCTACGAGATGAGAAGATGGAAAACTAATTTTATATTAGGGTTTGACTAGGTATTTAGTAACTCTTTATAAGGCGCGTCTAGCCCATAAGGCACCTCAGCCAAGACGCAACACCTTTGTGAGTCTCATGAATACGCCTAGCCTCGACTTTAAAAAATCCCAAGAGATGAGTCTTATGAGCCCCAAAGTCTAGCACACCTCAGGCACGCTTTTAACAACTATGATTGAACAAGTTCTCAACTTTATTCAAATACCACCATACCCCAATAAACATAGATGAGTAGACTAAAAGAAGATGAACCAACATTTTGATGAACTATAAATTCATAACCAATATCATCTAGAAAGTGTCATATAAAACCATATTTATTTCAGTGCAAGCTATGTCCAAGCATTGGCAAATACGATTGGGACTATTATAATATGAACTCCATGAAAGACAGTTGCAAATTAATGGGTTGTTGTTAAATTACCTGCAAAGAACTAATGGTTGCAAATGGATTTAAAAGCAACATTAAACCAGGTGGTAACAACAAAAGATATAAAGCAATCCTACAAGCAACTACAGGATTCGCTTAAAAGGAATGCATAGATTTAGAATAGATTATTTAACTAGTTTCAAATAAAGATTATTTTATTTGAATTAATATTGAAGGAATTTGTAGCTTATTATGACTTGGAGCTAAAAAATAGATGGATTGATAGAAACTTGTTGAAAGCAGATATTTACAAAGAAACCACACACATGGTGCAATATATGAGAACTTTCATTCCAATTCTACACAAAACTCTATCATGCATCACTTCTTTAATTTTGTCAAACAACGATGCTTCAAGAACCTTATTGCACCTCATAACTCTATCATGTGGTCTATGGTTCTCAAATACACTGATAGAAAATGGCCATCAGTGTAGATATTATATCAGTGCAGAAGCAGTTTTGGTCAATTGTTTACCAAACTAGTTTGTCAAAATAACTTTGTTATCATCTTCATATACCTGATTCTTGATAGCAAAAAGTTTCCTAGAATCCATATTAAATTTAAACAGAATACCAATAAATTTCTTGTGTACATAAAAGTCCCACCTAACAACTATTGCAACATCAATATTAGCTAGGATGATGTCAATCAGACTTAAGCTATAACACCCGTAATTTTCGGTAAGTAAAGGTCACCCGAACGTTTTTACAACTTATAAATGGTGGGATTTATGTTGGGGAAACATTATTTAAAGTCCCTGAGAGTGTCGAGGTCTTGGTGTTGAAAAAGTCGAGTTTCGGAGCTTGGTACTAGCACGACTACAATGCCTGACGACTATGACTGTCATAGTCACACCTGACAATGTAGCAGCAAAAATCAGAACATGGGGGAGGGTTGGCGACAATGACCAACGACATTGCCCAGGGCATTGTCGCCTGCAATGTCGCACTAGGAGGATGGATTGCTGTAAAATACAGGATTTTGCTTCTTTTTTCATTTCTCACCTCCCATTTCACTCCCAGCTCTCTCTCTAAACTCTTCCAAGAGCACCCAAACTCATCTATGGTGGTTTTTATTCATTAAATGCCTCAATCCTCAAGTATTGAAGTGTCATCAAGGGTAGAAGCTAGACATCAAGAGTCTCCATCTTCATCTTCAACCTCAAGCTTCATTTTAGGGTTTTCTAGGTTTTCACCAAAACCTAAGGGGTAAGTTCATCATCTCCATTCACAAGCTTCTTTATAAGTTATAAACGTCTCATTGATAATTTGGTTTCTCAAATTTCGGGTTTGTTGATTTTGGAAAAATTAGGTCAAATTAGGGTTTTGGCCAAATTTGGGGATTTCGATGTAAAATGTTTGAGGAATGATTATAAGTGTTTGGATGTGTGTATTTATGATTGGAAACTTGTGGATCTAGGTTTTTGGAAGATTTGGCTTGAGGATTCAAGTTTCTTCAAAGGAGCTCAAGTTGGGGAAAATCTAGATTTAGCCTAAATCTAGCAAGGTGAGTTCAAGTTGATTTGTGAAAACGGTGTACATGCCAAAAATGTCAATCTTTAAATGTTTAAATGTTTCACATGAAATTATTAATTGCTAAGTTATCGAATAAGTTTTGATCATCTGAAGTGCTTAACTGTATAAACTTGTAAAACTCCCATCTTTGGGATTTTTGGGAATTTTGATAAATGTATCATGATGAAAATGTTTTGATAACCTATTTTCATAAATGGGGACTAATTGGTATAAATGCATTTTAGTGGTTACCGGTAATAAGTGTATATTGTGTTGTGAAAGGTTTTGAAAATATCAACGTGTGGGTCATTGGAGTTTGGTTATTCCCAACCTTGCGAACACTTCGAAAATCATAAATCTTTTGGTCTTGGGGAAAGATGTATTTCAAGTATTATGTTGAGTAAATCTTTGATATTTACATTTTAACGATTTATCGTACACGTGTGAATCCTTTGGAATAATTGTACTTTTAATGTGTGTTATGGGAAATGTTTGATTTTGTGTTATGGGACGTTTTGAAAGAGTCAATGAGATTATAAACTTGTTCGAAAAATGATTTGTCCCAATATAAACTATGTTGGAATTTAATCATGTATTTTGGAGTACGTGTTTGCATAAACGTTGGTCCTTGTATTTTATTGCATTTTACTGCATTTTGTGGATTTTAACTTATGGCCATTTGATTTTGGGCTTGAAGCCCGATTTTCGTTTGTATCGGGTCTTGAGGACATTTGTATAGCTTTAATAACTTAATGCGGTACTTTGGTGTGAGTTGCATTTATTGCACTCTATATTGGAGATTCCATGTTTTGAGTGTGTGAGTCATTCATTTGGAGTTATGTGTTTGGACTGTAATGCATTGAATCCATAGGCATGTAAGTTAGTCATATTTAAGGGTGAGGAGTATTGATATTCTAACCTTGGGAATTATGTCGTGTGGGCATTGTTGTTGTCCCAGTCGTTTTGCGGAGAGGAACCTTTATGGGTTGTACTCCGGGACCATGGGTTTTGTAATTTGATGTTCTAATTCTTATGCACGAGGATTAGACTTCATGAGTTATCAAGTAAGGAGCTGAGGCTTCTATCTTGAATGCTAGGGAGTATGCACTAGGGGTCGAATGAGTACCCTGAGGATGAAACTCCACTAGAGAACGAACATGCAATAAGATCGCGTATCCTTGAGGTGTAGCTCGACGGAGCAGGCAATGGGGGATACGGTGTTTTTAGGACTTGAAATACAGTCCGACTGGAGGTGTAGCTCGGTAGAGCAGGCAATACAGTTACGATCTGAAGTGTAGTTCGACAACGTGGCTATGTGGCTTAACTTTGTGTTCTGCCACGTACAACGGAATCGGGTTTACCCCGTCACCGGAAGGTGTTATTTGGGTATTAAATTGTATAATTTTATTATCCATGTTTTCGGTGACGTTTTGCATATATGGATTTGTTTACTTAAGGTTTATGGGTTGAGTATTATGCTCCGCCCATGTTTAGGGTGTTTCGGTAAATAAAGTTTATTCCGTATTTTTATAAATTGGGAGTTTACTTACTATTCACGTTTTGGGTGAGTTTGGGGTCGAAGTTTCTTTACAAAGAAATGTGTATGTTGGGATACTTGTCTTTAAATGTGTGTGTTATTGGAAAATGAGTCGTTTAACATTTAAAGTAAATCATTCTGAAATATTATGATTTAAAACGCATTGTTTCATTTTAACAAATATATTTGTTCATGTTGAAAACTCTTGAACTCACTAGACGTTAGCCTAACATTTTTATTTTTTGGCATGTGCATCAGGTTCAAGTTGGGGAATGGTATTAGTGTTTTTGTGAAGAGATGAGTGTTAGTTGCATGCACGAGTGAGAGTAACATAGTGAAATCTTCTGCATTAGCTTTGAGAAGAGCAACTTTTATTGGGGATAAGTAGCACCCGACTACTGTTTAGTCCTTGCTTAATACTGACGTTATTATTGTCGTGGTTAATTATAGAATATTTATTTTGAGTTTTGATTTATAGAAAGAAGTTTGTCTTTCATTTGATGTGATATTTGAAAATTTTTAATTAGTTGCTCTTACCAAATTTGATGGTGATAAGTAACAATTCACCAAAGGGAGTTTCCACGTCTCCTCAACAGTATCAACAACAAGGAATACCACTCAACAATATTAACAATCTGATTCATAGT
Source organism: Arctium minus (assembly GCA_954870635.1). Taxonomy (NCBI): domain Eukaryota; kingdom Viridiplantae; phylum Streptophyta; class Magnoliopsida; order Asterales; family Asteraceae; genus Arctium; species Arctium minus. The sequence continues at coordinate 25,665,869 of OX941092.1, forward strand.
AGAAACATTAATTTTGTAGTTTGCATAAGAGTGGACAAGAGCAAATACTCACGCGAGTCTTAGCAGAGTCGATGATTACACTAACAATTCACATTATTCTATCGATCTAAAATATAAATCTAGATTTTGATAGAGATGTATCAAATCATATATCTCTTGATCACCAAAATCATATCCCTTGATCTATTCTATATTCATATCTCATGTAATTAATTTTGTGATCTCTAGGATAGAGTAATTATATTTGTAATCTCTAGGATAGAGTAATTAATTTTGTAATTTATAGAATAGAGTTTTTATTTCTCAAATTGTGTATATACCTCATAGTGGTCGATGTAAAAACATGTCAATTTGATTACAAATTATAATGTTTGTTTATATGGTATCAAGAGCATAATAAAGATCCATTTTTTTTCTTTTCTTCCCGTTGCTCCCACGATAGTGTCCTTTCCTTTTTTTTCCTTCTGTATTCCATCTTCTTTTAATGGCACCCAATGAAGAATTCATTATTCCTAACACTATAGAACCTATATCCTAAAACTCACTCCTACAAACGACATTTCTTGGAACCCTAACTTGAAGCAACTCTCCTTGGCTATGATTTACATAAATTTATAGATGGATTTTACCCTGCTCCCGCAAAGATACTTACCAACAATAATACTACTACTAATAATTCTTCTTACATCACCTGGTTCCGTCAAGACAAACTCATACTTGGAGCCCTTGGCGGAACGCTTTCTAGCCAAATCGTCCCTCTCATCTCTCAATGTCCTACCACCTATGATGATCTGGCAAACTCTTGCTAAGACATATGCCAATCCCTCCACATGACATCTTAAACAAATAAAAGAGCATCTTCGTAATATTACCAAGGGCACTCATTCTATATTTGACTTTATGCAGGAAATAAACAATTAGCGTCTCTTGGTTGCCCTTTTGACTCCGATGACATCATTAAAGTCATTGACCAACTCAATGATCCTAACTATGATTTAGTTGGTCGGTACAACTATTTATTTCTTGCATATATAGTCAGACATATAATGAGTGCCCTTGGTAATATCATAAAGATGATCTTTTATTCGTTTAAGATGGCCTTTGGAATCCTTTTTACATCACTTGGTTCCGTCTAGACAACCTCATACTTGGAGCCCTTGTCGGAACGCTTTCTATCCAAATCGTCCCTCTCATCTCTCAATTAAGAGATATGTCAGTCCCTAATTAGTGGTAGTATCATTGTTTGTAAGCATCTTTGAGGGTGTGGGGTAAAATCCATCTATTAATTTATGTAAATCATATCCAAGGAGAGTTGCTTCAAGTTGAGGTTTTCAAGAAATGTAGTTTGTAGGAGTGAGTTTTAGGATATGGGAGAGAGAAATGATGATGAAGGGTTTGGTAGGTTCTATAGTGTTGGGAATAACGGATTCTTCATTGAGTGCCAATGAAAGAAGATGGAATATGGAAGGAAAAAAAGGGAAATGGCACTATCGTGTGACCAAGGGGAAGAAAAGAAAAAGTTAATGGATCTTTTAGCTCTTGATACCATAACAAACATCATGGTTTGAAATTGAATTGACATGTTTTTACATCAACCACTATGAGGTATATATACAAAATTTGAGAAACGCAAACTCTTTCCTAGAGATTACAAAATTAATTACTCTATCCTATAGATCACAAAATTAATTACATGAGGCATGAATTGAGAATAGATCACGGGATATGATTTTGGTTATGTACGATTTGATGTATCCCTATCAAAATCTTTATTTATATCATAGATCGATAGAATATTGTGAACTGTTAGTGTAATCATTGACTCTGCTAGACTCATGTTAGTGTTTGCTGTTGAAAATTTATGTAAATAGCAAAAACTAAGAATTCAAGAAAGCTCTTTTATTAATAAAGATCACGTCTTTATTAATAAAGGTTACAACTTTATTAGTAAAGACGGAGACTTAATTAATGGAGATCGTTAAATAATGATTGCTTATTAGAGAATTTAGGTCTCGAACCAAATAACCCAACTAATTATATCCTTCTCGATAGAATCGTTCAAGAAAGGAGTAGAAGAAAGAATGTTCACTCAGTGAACGAAAATAAATTACACGACAATAAATGTAAAACCAACCTAGAAGTAAAACGATGAATTCTACCGAGCAGACTGCACGGAATAGTTTCCTGTCCTTAAAGGTTTTGGTGACACTCTAGAAATTTGTGAGTTTACTATCGCTTAACCCAGGATCTGATACAGTAGTAATCAAACACTAACAGCTATAGTGTTTAACTGTTTAATGCAAAGCTTTGACAGAAAGTAGTAGAAACGTAAACACAGATCGAGAGAGAGAGAGAGAGAGAGAGAGAGAGAGAGAGAGAGAGAGAGAGAGCAGATCGATAGAGAGAGCAGATCAATTTCTGGTGTTTAACAAAGGGAGGAGAAGGTTTAATTTATAGTTGAAGAGATCAGGTATCAACCAGATCTCTCCCACATTTTTCTCCTCAAAATAAGAGATCATGGGTAGAGTTGGAGACAAAGTCTCCAACTGAATTTACAGCTAATTAATCACGTTTTTATTAAGCTGAAAAAACGAAATTATCTGCTCAAAACAATTAAAATTAAAACTTATCTGCTTCAAATTAATTCATTAATTAACACAGATTCATTAATCAATTAATTTTACAACTCTAAAACTCGAGTTATAAAAAGAAACTCGGATCTTGGGGCGAGGCTCCTCTGCTCCAATGCGAGCGTGCAAAGTGCAAAGTGTGCGGCTCTTCGCGAGAACCGCACCCTCGGCCTCGGCCACGACCATAGCCATGCGCGTGCGTGCGTGCGCTGCACTTCTTTGATACCCCCACCATAAGCCCACCATTTTACTCAAGACCCACTTGAGACTCTAGTCTTATAAACTTGAGCTTCTTTTGTATTTCTACCAATGTGGGATGGAAAAAATTCCAACCTCACACTCAAATTTCCAACAATCCCCCACCAAGTTGGAAAGTTTTCTGCCTTTCAAGAAAAATGATGTCACAGTAGTGTCACTAAGATTAAACCCCATTTAATGTGAATAAGCAAGAAGGAATCAATTCAGAAGTATCCTTAGGATTTAAACTTTGAATCTTGTAACTACTTCGGCTAATTCACACACATCATCTTTTGTCTTTACATTCTCATTGAGCGTGGATATGTCCATGCGCTAAAATCTTGTTTCATGACCTTTTGGAAGAGAAACCATAACTCTCCATTTGAAGCGGCACCACCTCTCAGTCATATAGGCAAAATTCTATAACATCTTCGTTGCTTAGATGCCTCTAAATTTTGTTAAGAGATTGTCCTCATCCTAGTTCTCGGCAACGACGTACTATCATGTACCTTACATGGGTCTATCAGTTGATAGTACCTTATATCAATCAAGTGACTTGTTGTTACCCATTAAACTTGATAGATAGGAGCACTAAATTCAAGCTGGGTTTCCATCACAAACTGATTCTGCATGGTTTCAAACCCATGTCTCTGGTAGTTGATCCTACTAAGTCTCTCGTCAGAGGCTTAGTCAACGGATCTACCAAGTTTCCACATGACTTGACATATACAATACTAATGGTACCATTTTTTATCAACTCTCGCACATAGTTATGCTGAAGACCTATGTGTCGAGATTTCCCATTATACATGGAATTGTACACTTCTGACAGTGTGGCCTCACTGTCACAATACATGGGAATCGAGGGAGTTGGTCGAGGCCACAAATGGATATCTATTAACAGATCTCTAATCCATTCAGCTTATTTTCCTGCAACTGTCAAGGCAATGAATTCGGCTTCCATAGTTGAATGGGTGATACAAGTTTGTTTTTTGCTTGCCCAGGAAACCGCTCCCCCAACTAGAGTATAAATCCACCCACTTGTTGATTTAGAGTCACCTGAGTGATCTATCCAACTGGCATCATAATATCCCTCCAATATTCTTGGATGTGTATAGTATGTCAATTCTAGATTACTAGTTCTTTTCAAGTAACCTAACACTCTACTAATTGCCTTCTAGTGATCAGGACCCGGATTGCTAGTATATTGACTCAGTTTACTCACAGCAAAAGCAATATCCGGTCTAGTTCAATGCATTGCATACATCATGCATCCCATTGCACTAGCATACTGTAGCTGAGCCACCGCTCTTCCAGAGTTTTTATCAAGTTTTACACTTGAATCAAAAGGTGTGTTAAACTCCTTTGAAACTTTGTCAGTATCTTCTCAATGTAGTGTGATTGACTTAAAGAGATTTGTGATCCTGACCTTTTTACTTTTATTCCAATAATAGTGTCTACTTCTCCAAGATCTTTCATCTTAAAGATAGAGGAAAGGTAGTCCTTTGTTTCAAGGATACCCTCAAGGTTATTACCGATGATCAACATATCATCTACATAAAGACAAATTACAACAGTGTATTCTTTTGTGCATTTTGAGTAAATGCATTGATCAGTCCCGTTATGTCTGAACCCGAAAGAAGTGATAGTCGTATCAAATCTTTCATGCCACTGTTTAGGCGCTTGTTTCAACCCATATAGAGATTTAACAAGTCTACATACCTTATTCTCTTGTTCGGATATCACAAACCCTTCAGGTTGCTCCATATAAACTTCTTCATTTAGATAGCCATTCAAAAAGGTTGTCTTCACATCTATTTGATGAATGTACAGTACTTTTATGGCTGAGATTGCTATAAGAGTTCGAATAGAACTAATTCTAGCAACCGGAGCATTGGTGTCGAAGTAATCGACTCCCTCTTTCTGTCTATATCCTTTAGCCACTAATATGTCCTTAAAAGCTAATATTGATCCGTCTAGATGCAACTTCCTTTTGAATACCCACTTGGAACCTATGGGTTTCACTCCCTTGGGCAAATCAGCCAATTCCCAAGTTCCATTTCCTATAATAGAATCCATTTCATCATTTATTGCCTCCTTCCATAGTGGAGCATCCCTTGAAGACATGGCCTCTTTAAAAGTCTTAGGATCATCTTCGATGTTAAACGATAAAATGACTTCTCTAGTCACTTTCTTTTGTGTTCCTTCTACTAGGTAGGAGAAGAAATCATCTCCTAGACTTTTCTCTTTTCTTACTCTAGTACTTCTGCATGGTTCGTCAACCTTGTTTGAAGTTTTCGAACTATCATGAGATGTACTGGGAAGATTTGAAGCCAAATTTCTTTCAGAGTTTTCAGCATCTTCTGAAAACTTGTCTTCAAAGAATTCCATATCCCTGGATTCGACTATTACTCCTGATTCTTTATCCAACAACCTATAAGCCTTGTTATTTCTAGCATATCCCACAAATATGATTTTAATAGCACGGGCTCCCAACTTGGATCTTTTAGGATCAGGAGTTCGATAGTAGGCAACACAACCCCAGACTCTAAAGTAGTTCAAATTGGGTTTCCTACCTTTCCATAGCTCGTATGGACTAGTTGGGATCACACGACTAGTGATCCGGTTGTGAATATGACAAACGGTCAATAGGGCTTCTCCCCATAGGTTGTTTGGCAGACCTGATTGGTTCAACATACAGTTGACCATCTCAACAAGAGTACGATTCTTTCGTTCCGCCAGACCATTCTGTTGAGGGGTGAATGGTGAGGTGCGTTCATGTTTGATACCATTCTTTTCGCAGAAAGTATCAAATTCTCTATTAAAGTATTCCCCACCTCTATCTGATCGAAGTATTTTGATTCGTTTTTCAAGTTGATTTTCCACTTCAGATTTATAAAGTTTAAAAGCATCAAAAGCTTCGCCTTTTGAATGTAATAAGTAAACGTATAACTACCGACTAAAGTCATCACAAAATGTAATGAAATACCGTTTACGACCACGGGTAAGTATTCCATTCAATTCACATATATCGGAATGAATCAACTCTAAAATAGTAGTATCCATTTTCACTGATGGAAAAGGTTTCTTTGTAAACTTTGATTTTACACACGTTTCACATTTTTCAAAATCTTTGTTGTCAATTTTAATTAATCCTTTATTTTGCATTTTTTCAATATTTTTAATATTGGTGTGTGCTAAACGATTATGCCATAAAGATATTGAACAAGCAAAATACTCAAAAGAATTAACTATATTGAAATCAGAAGGTATTACATCAATAGTAGAAACAAAAACTTCATCAGAAATGGCTAAGACATTACTTCCCCCACTCGGCCCGGCCCCATTCTCATCATCACTCAAGTTCAACCGATACATACCCAACTCGTTGTATCTTTTTCCTATGAAAGTCTTCCGTTTGTAGATCACTAGCTTCCTTGCCTCGATGTTGAGTCCAAATCCGTGTTCATCGAGTTTGTTCCCAGAAACGAGGCACTTATTGATGGAAGGAATGTGAAGAACATTCCTCAAAGTGACAGTTTTCCCAGAAGTGAACTTGAGTAGCACCGTACCCATATCCACAACATCGACCTTGCCATTGTTAGCCACGATCACCTGTTTTCCTTCTCGAACAGGACCATATTCAACAAACTTGGATCGGGAGTTACACACATGAATTGTGGCTCCCGTGTTTAAGTACCAACCTCCTCTACTAGCTGTGATTCTGGTAGTTGCCTCCGAGATCATATCAATCTCTTCCATTTGCAAGTTTGCAACAAGATTATGGATTCCTTCAACAGTGTTGGCTACTGGCGGTACGTATTTCCTTTCCTTGCATTCTCGGGCATAGTGTCCCGTCTCTTCGCAGACGTGACATTTCCCGGTTCTTTTGAAGTGTTGCACAAGTTTGGATTGTTGTCCGAATCTTTTAAAACTCTTGTTTTGTGGACCCAGATTCCCCTTCTTACTAAAACCTCCAGCCTTTCCCTTCCCTTTGTTGTTGTGAGCCTGCACGCTGTTTGCAACCATCACAGACTTACCCCTCTTATCCCGATTACGAGTCTCTTCTTTGATCCTTATATGTTTGAGCAGGTCATCCAAAGAATAGTCTTTAGATTTGTGCATCATTCTTTTTGAGAAGTCTTTCCAAGATGGGGGCATTTTATCAATCACCTCCCCCACTTGGAAATTTTTTGGAAGAGTTATGGAAAGTGCTTTTAATTTATTTGTAATAACCTGGAGCTCGTGAATCTGCTCTAGGGCTGGGTTTTCATCAATCATTTGAAAACGTAAAAACTTAGACACGAGGTACTTATTGGTGCCTTCTTCTTGTGTCTTATATTTGAATTCAAGTGCATTCCATAACTTTATTGGATCGGTAATCGGAGAGTATAAGTCATATAGTCTATCGGATAAGGCATTTTTTATATGTCCGCAGGCCAAGGAAGTCTCCTCCTTGCGGATTAGCCTTAACTTGTTAAGTTCGGCTATTTTTGCCCTATTCGGCTGTTTTCCTTTATCAGGAATGGGATCATTAGGGATAGGCGGGAGGTTCGCTTCCATTACATGATAGAGTTTTATTACCATTAGCATAAACTTGACTTTTTCAGCCCAATGAGTGTAGGTACACCCGTCGAACCAGTTAAGTTTCACGATCTCTTGATTCATTACACGAATGTTGGTAGAGCTTCCGAAATCCATAACAAAACCTTTAAGAATGTTGAAAATTTATGTTAATAGCAAAAACTAAGAATTCTAGAAAGCTCTTTTATTAATAAAGATCACGTCTGTATTAATAAAGGTTACAACTTTATTAGTAAAGACGGAGACTTTATTAATGGAGATCGTTAAACAATGGTAGCTTATTAGAAAATTTAGGTCCTGAACCAAATAACCCAACTAATTATATCCTTCTTGATAGAATCGTTCAAGAAAGGATTAGAAGAAAGAATGTTCACTCAGTGAACGATAATAAATTACACGACAATAAAGGTAAAACCAACCTAGAAGTAAAACGATGAATTCTACCGAGCACACTGCACGGAATAGTTTCCTATCCTTAAAGGTTTTGGCGACACTCTAGATAGTTGTGAGTCTACTATCGGTTAACCCAGGATTTGATGCAATATTAATAAAACACTAACAACTATAGTGTTTAACTGTTTAATGCAAAGCTTTGACAGAAAGTAGTAGAAACGTAAACACAGATCTCGAGAGAGAGCAGATCAATTTCTCAATTTCTGGTGCTTAACAAAGGGATAAGAAGGTTTAATTTATAGTTGAAGAGATCAGGTATCAACCTGATCTGCTCAAAACAACTAAAATTAAAACTTATTTGCTTCAAATTAATTCATTAATTAACACAAGTTCATTAATCAATTAATTTTACAACTCTAAAACTCAATTTATAAAAAGAAACTCGGAGCGGAGCTCGGTCCTCTACGATAAGTGGTTAGGAGCTATGGATGAGGAAATGGAAGCTCTATCTAAAAATAACACTTGGGAGCTTTCTCCATTACCGAAAGGCAGTCATGCAATTGGCTGCAAATGGGTCTATAAAGTCAAAGACGATAAGCGTTATAAAGCTCGCCTGGTTGCGAAAGGTTTTGCACAGCAGAAGGGTATCGAGTATGACGATATCTTCGCGCCTGTAGTTCGACACACATCTATCCGGGTCCTTCTGGCCCTTGTGGCAATTTTTGATATGGAGCTCGAACAGTTAGATGTGAAAACAATTTTTCTGCACGGAGATCTTGAAGAAACCATCTACATGAAGCAACCGAAAGGTTTCATCTCCGACAATAAACCTGATTGGGTCTGTAAATTGAAAAAGTCCCTTTATAGACTTAAACAGTCGCCTCGACAGTGGTACAAGAAGTTTGATTTATTTATGCTCTCGTTGGGTTTTGAGCGTAGTGAGAAAGACGATTGTTTCTATCATAGATCAAGCGGTGGCATTTCTATTTGTCTACTTCTTTATGTTGATGACATGTGGATAGCTTGCAGGGATCGTTCTAAAATCAACCGTTTGAAAAATAGGTTGAAATCAGAATTTGAAATGAAAGATCTCGGTGAAGCTCGTGTTATTCTCGGCATGGAAATTGTTCGGGACAGAAATTCTCGTACTCTGAGGTTAACACAGAAGGGCTATATTCAGAAGATTCTGAAGCGGTTTAATCTTGATGGAGAAAAATCGGTGTCTACACCACGTCCAAGACACATCAAGATTACAAGAGACGATTGTCCGGTAGACGATATTGGAAAGGCTGAGATGGAAAAGATTTCATATGCCAGTGCAGTCGGGAGTCTCATGTATGCTATGGTATGCACTCGTCCCGATCTTGCACATTCCGTTGGAGTGATTAGCCGGTTTCTATCGAACCCGGGTAAGTCACATTGGAATGCATTGAAAACTGTTTTTCGTTACTTGAAAGGTACGGAAACTCACGACCTCATTTATGGTATGCAAAACAACTGTGATATTCTTGGTTACTGCGATTCAGATTACGCAGGTGATTGCGTCAATTGGAAATCCACTTCTGGTTATGTTTTTAAATTAGGTGGAACAACTGTCAGTTGGAGATCTCGATCACAGTCTGTTGTTGCATTATCAACTACCGAAGCTGAACTTATTGCAGCGGTGGAGTCTGCTAAAGAAGCAGTTCATTTACAGGAACTCTTGTTTGGTTTGGGCCTGAAGCAGACTACTGTCCGTATTAATTGTGGTAGCTAGAGTGCTATTCACTTGGCAACAAATTTGGCGTTCAGCTCTCGAATGAAGCACATTAATGTGTGTGATGCATTTATGGTAGCTTTACATGACGCAAAGGTTGTGTACTTGAAGAAAATATTATCTCAAGATAATGTTGCCGATATGTTCACCAAGTCGTTATCGCCAGCCGCATTCGAGCATTGCTCGAATTTGATCCATCTCAGATTGTGTTAGTGTCGTTTGGCACCTTGTGGGAGAGTTGAGAATATTGCTACAGATGACATAGCGACATCTTTGGGGAAATATTACTTGGTACATGTTTTTAGGTTGCATAACTCGTTCGTTTATTGAAATTGCTCACTTGAGGATTTTTGCTTTTGATTTTGACAGGTGATGGCCGAGCCGAAGCTCATCACGATCAAAATGCATTTTGTTACCCCGTGTCAATCTCTATCAGTTATTTGTCCGTATTCGGGGGTTTGGTTCGTGCTTTGGTTTTGTCGGGTGATTTGCACATCATGGTGGAGTGTTGAAAAACTTAAATCAGATAAGTTTTATTGGTGCGGTGCAACTCACCAAGCACAATGTACAAGTGCTTGATGGATGAGATTCTTTTGCATGGGAAATATGGATGACAACTTGCATCCATATGTCATACATACATACATACATACATACATACATACATACATACATACATACATACATACATACATACATACATACATACATACATACATACATACATACATACATACATACATACATACATACATGGTTCATGGTAAATATAAAAAGATTGTTACCAGTGTACCTTTGCCTTCTTTTATAAACATTGCCAACCCAAACCCCATTTCCTTCTTCCTTCTTTCTTTTGTCTTATTCCATTTATTCCCCTATATATAGATGCATGCATTCCATCCCAAAACAAACCAACAAGAAATTAGAAGTCTTCTCTCTATTTTTTTCTTTTTTTTTCTTCCTTGTTTCTTTTTTGTTGATATATATATATATATCATTGATATATATTTATATATATCTTGTTTTTGGAGGAACATTTGGGTGGCCGATTTGTTGATCCAAGGATCTCGTAAACACGTTGTAATTTCTCCCGGTTGGTAATATAAAGATCTATCTCTCACTGTGGATGTACACTTTCACACTGATAGTGGAACCACGTTAAATCTTGCAGTCTCGATTTATTTGTTGTTATTTAAATTTAATCGTATATTCGATAACTGCTATATTTACGTTTGTGGATCGGTATGAATCAATAGACCAAAATATACAATATTTAGATCTCGTTATTCCGCATTTGTTGTAACGATTCAGTTGCACGTGATTTATTGTTATCACTTTTAGGACCGTAAATCACTTGAAATACGATTTTGTAACTACCACCGACCCTTACAACTGGTATCAGAGCAGCTAGATCTAAATTTGTTTTGGATTGTATATTTTTTTGGTCGCACGATAAGTGCTCGTTAAAGTGCCTGTTGATTCAGGAAATCCGTTCGCCGGTTCCGTTTCCAACTCAGACCCAAATGTTTATCAAAATGGTGCCTTTAAATTATCGGGGGCCGGGATTAGAATAGAAAAATGGAACGGGGAGGGTGATTTTGGTAAATGGCAGTGTACTACAGCAGCAACACTTAGGAAAAATAATGTTCACCCCATAGTCTTTGCTCCGGAAGAAATAAATCCGGATATGTCCACCTAAGAAGCAAAGGAAATGGAGGCTTGGGCCTTCACTACCTTACAAATGGCTATGGGTCCAAATGTAATTTTTGAAATCGTTTCTGAAAAGACAGCCGCAGGGATTTGGAAAAGACTTGAGAATCTTTATCTCAAGAAAACTTTGACTAACCGACTGTTATTTATGAGGTCGTGTCTGTTCTTCAAAATGAGGAAAGGCACTACCATTCAGGCCCACATGACTGAATTCGAAGACATCATAATGAAGTTGAAGGCAACATATTCTATTTTTTCCACAGATAATGAGGCACTCGCCTTGATTCTGTTGTATTCACTTCCCGAAAAATATTCCCAGTTCACTAACAGTTTTATTTATGGAAGGATTCCATATCTTTGTTTGACGTGAAAGCAGGGATGATCTGTGAAGAACAGAGAATTCAGATGAAAATCGATAACAGTTCGCGGGAGAACAACCACAACAGTCATGGTCTATTTGCTGAAAGAGACCAAGACGATCAGTTCAGGGGAAGAACTCGTGGCCGCTCCCAATCTCGTAAACCTGGTCATCGCGGGAAATCTAAGCAACGTGACAATTGTAATTATTGTCACAAACCAGGTCATTGGGTCAGAGATTTTCCGAGTTTGAAAAACAAGGACAAGAACAAAGCAGAATCTTCAGCAGTTACAACCGAACAAGATACAGGCTTCTCAGCAACGGTTACTGCACCGCAAGGCGACAGGCGTTGGGTGTTGGATACCGGAGCTTCGTGCCATATGATATCATTTCAGGACTGTTTCACTACTTTTGAGGAGTTTGAAGGTAACCATATTTATATGGGTAACAGTACATCATGTGTCACTCGGGGCATCGGTTCGGTCAGAATCAAAATGTTTGACGGTACTATTCGAACTTTATCAAATGTTAAATTTGTACCGTCTATGACTCATTCTTTGATTTCTGTTGGACAACTGTCCAAACTTGGCTGTAAGATTCGAATAGAGAGTGGGAGTATGAGCATCTCCAGAGGGAACTTTATTGTGATGAAGGGTGAGCAGGCATAAAATTACCTGTTTCATCTAGTAGGCAAAACAGTCAGTTCTGATGCGTGTGTCGCGGATAGTTCGAGAAACTTAGATGCTACCCATTTGTGGCATCTTAGATTGGGGAACACTTGAGAGAAGAATTTGGAGATTCTGCGCAAGCAGAAACTCATTGCAGTTGACACACCTACGAGTCTGGACTTTTGTTCAGAATGTGTCTCGTGTAAACAGACGCGTGTTTCTTTTGGTGTTGGAAAACACAACACCAAAGGGATCCTCGATTACGTTCATACAGACGTCTAGGGACCATCTTTGACACAGTCCCTCAGTGGAAGTAAGTAATATGTTACTTTTATTAATGATTTCTCGCACAAATTTGGGTGTATGTGATTAAGTTAAAGTCAAATGTTTTTGAAATATTCAAAACTTGGTTAGCACTAGTTGAAGTCGAGACTGGTAGAAAATTAAAAGTGCTTAGATCTGACAATGGTGGTGAATACACTAGTGATAACTTTAACGACTTTTGTTCACGTAGAGGTATTCATCGACACTACACCACACCCGGCGATCCGCAATCAAACGGAGTCGCCTAGCAAATGAATAGGACTTTGTTAGAAAAAGTCCGATGTATGTTAGTTACATCTGGTTTCCCTAAAATGTTTTGGGCTAAAGCACTTCACACTGCTGTACACATTGTGAATCGGTCACCGTGTTCAGCCATTGGGGGAAAAATTCCGGAATAAATTTGGAGGGGTAAGGGTTGTATCTGTTTGAAGTACATACGTGTATTTGGATGTCCCGTGTATATTCATGTGACAGGTCAGGACAAGTTGGATCCCAGATCCACCAAGGGATTCCTACTCGGCTATACAGATGGAATCAAGGGTTACTGAATCTGGAACCCGGTCACCCGAAAGGTGATTCACTCTCGACATGTGACCTTCGATGAGTCGATTATGTTCAAGTCTAATCATAATCGACAGCCTGCTCCAGAACCGAAAGTTATCTCCTCAGTTTCTCCAACAGCCGATGGGGATGAGATAATTTTCAGTCCTATTGTACCCAACTCATCTGCTCGTGGTTTTACTTTGGGATCAGAATCTGAAGAAGATGTTAGTCCACCAGATACATCTACTTTTGATCCAGTTAGCTCAGTTCAGGAAGAAATTCTGAATGATGGTGGAGGTCAAGGCGATGCAATTCTAGTATCAGTACCTGTGAGGCAGAGCCAGAGAACTATCCGTCCTCCTAATAGGTATGGTGATTGGGATTTTGCAAATGTGAGTTTTACTGACCAGCTTGAGTATGCTTTACATATTGTACAGGATGAGCCGTTTGACTATTCGGAGGTCCTAGCTTCGAGCCACTGTGATAAGTGGTTAGGAGCTATGCATGAGGAAATGGAAGCTCTATCTAAAAATAACACTTGGGAGCTTTGTCCATTACCGAAAGGCAGTCGTGCAATTGGCTGCAAATGGGTCTATAAAGTCCAAGACGATAAGCGTTATAAAGCTCATCTGGTTGCAAAAGGTTTTGCACAACGGAAGGGTATCGAGTATGACGATATCTTCGCGCCTGTGGTTCGACACACATCTATCCAGGTCCTTCTGGCCCTTGTGGCAATTCTTGATATGGAGCTCGAACAGTTAGATGTGAAAAAAACTTTTCTGCACGGAGATCTTGAAGAAACCATCTACATGAAGCAACCGGAAGGTTTCATCTCCGACAACAAACCTGATTGGGTCTGTAAATTGAAAAAGTCCCTTTATGGACTTAAACAGTCGCCTCGACAGTGGTACAAGAAGTTTGGTTTATTTATGCTCTCGTTGGGTTTTGAGCGTAGTGAGAAAGACGCTTGTGTCTATCATAGATCAAGCGGTGACATTTCTATTTATCTACTTCTTTATGTTGATGACATGCTGATAGCTTGCAGGGATCGTTCTGAAATCAACCGTTTGAAAGATAGGTTGAAATCAGAATTTGAAATGAAAGATATTGATGAAGCTCGTGTTATTCTCGGCATGGAAATTGTTCGGGACAGAAAGTCTCGTACTCTCAGGTTAACACAAAAGGGATATACTCAGAAGATTCTGAAGCGGTTTAATCTTGATGGAGCAAAGTCGGTGTCTACGACACTTCCAAGACACATCAAGATTATAAGAGACGATTGTCCGGTAGACGATATTGGAAAGGCTGAGATGGAAAAGATTTCATATGCCAGTGCAGTCGGGAGTCTCATGTATGCTATGGTATGCACTCGTCCTGATCTTGCACATTTCGTTGGAGTGATTAGCCGGTTTCTATCGAACCCGGGTAAGTCACATTGGAATGCATTGAAAACTGTTTTTCGTTATTTGAAAGGTACGAAAACTCACGACCTTATTTATGGTATGCAAAACAACTGTGATATTCTTGGTTACTGCGATTCTGATTACGCAGGTGATCGCGTCAGTTGGAAATCCACTTCTGGTTATGTTTTTACATTAGGTGGAACAACTGTCAGTTGGAGATCTCGATTACAGTCTGTTGTTCCATTATCAACTACCGAAGCTGAACTTATTGCAGCGGTGGAGTCTTCTAAAGAAGCAATTCATTTACATTTACATGAACTCTTGTTTGGTTTGGGCCTGAAGCAGACTACTGTTCGTATTAATTGTGATAGCCAGAGTGCTATTCACTTGGCAACAAATTTGGCGTTCAACTCTCGAACGAAGCACATTAATGTGCGTGATGCATTTCTGGTAGCTTTACATGACGCAAAGGTTGTGTACTTAAAGAAAATATTATCTGAAGATAATGTTGCCGATATGTTCACCAAGTCGTTACCGCCAGCCGCATTCGAGCATTGCTCGAATTTGATCCATCTCAGATTGTGTTAGTGTCGTTTGGCACCTTGTGGGAGAGTTGAAAATATTGCTACAGATGACATAGCGACATCTTTGGGGAAATATTACTTGGTACATGTTTTTAGGTTGCTTAACTCGTTCGTTTATTGAAATTGCTCACTTGAGGATTTTTGCTTTTGATTTTGACGGGTGATGGCCGAGTCGAAGCTCGTCATGATCAAAATGCATTTGTTACCTCGTGTCAATCTCTATTAGCTATTTGTCCGTATTCGGGGGTTTGGTTCGTGCTTTGGTTTTGTCGGGTGATTTGCACATCATGGTGGAGTGTTGAAAAAATTAAATCAGATAAGTTTTATTGGTGTTGTGCAACTCACCAAGCACAATGTACAAAGGCTTGATGCATGAGATTCTTTTGCATCGGAAATATGGATGACAACTTGCATCCATATGTCATACATACATACATACATACATGGTACATGGAAGATATGAAAAGATTGTTACCAGTGTACCTTTGCCTTCTTTTATAAACATTGCCAACCCAAACCCCATTTCCTTCTTCCTTCTTTCTTTTATCTTATTCCATTTCTTCCCCTATATATAGATGCATGCATTCCATCCCAAAACACACCAACAAGAAATTAGAAGTCTTCTCTCTAATTTTTCTTTTTTTTCTTCCTTGTTCCTTTTTTGTTGATATATATATATATATATCATTGACATTGATATATATTTATATATATATCTTATGGAGTAACATTTGGGTGGCTGATTTGTTGATCCAAGGATCTCGTAAACACGTTGTAATTTCTCCCGGTTGGTAATATAAAGATCTCTCTCTCCCTGTGGATGTACACTATCACACTGATAGTGGAACCACGTTAAATTTTGCAGTCTCGATTTATTTTTTGTTTCGTTAAATTTAATCGTATATTCGATAACTGTTATATTTACGTTTGTGGATCGGTATGAATCAATAGACCAAAATATACAATATTTAGATCTCGTTATTCCGCATTTGTTGTAACGGGTCAGTTGCACGTGATTTATTGTTATCACTTTTGGGATCGTAAATCACTTGAAATACGATTTTGTAACTACCACCGACCCTTACAATGGACATAGCTTGCACTACAACAAATACGGGTTTATAGGATACTTTTTAAATGACATTGGTTATGAATTTATAGTTCATCTAAATATTGGTTCTTCTTTTAGTATACTCATATGTGTTTGATTTATGGTCTATTCATATGTGTGTGTGTGTGTTGTGTTTTAACGTATTATAATAATTACGATAGATTTTTATGTGCAAGTACTTTTTTTAAGGATAATAAGAGTTTTTTTTTTGTAACCGTGGGTTTCCAGACCAACTTACGTGCATCAAATGATTCTCCAAGCGACCATGAATTTCTTGGAGTCGTTAGATGAACCTCCATGTCCACAAGGACTTTGGAAGCACATGAATTCGAACCCAGAAGATGATTTATGATTTCGATATGAGATTTTGGTAGAGTGTTTTAACTCTGAGGTTTTGGTAGAGTGTTTTAGCTCTGAGGATAATAAGAGTTGCATCACATTGCTTGCGAAAATGAAAGTATAATGTGTAAATTAAAAAATTAATGTTGTGTGCAATAGTCGATTTGGGAAAGTATTAGGTTAGGAGTTTGGAGATTAGCTTATGGTACAATACACCAATAAAATTGTGAATTTGAAAAGAAGGGTGTAATGAATTACTTGTGAAAAATGAAACTACAGTGCATAAAAGACATATGTCAATTTGTATATTATTGGGTGAGTGAGTCGAATATTACCTTCCATCATGAACTCTCCAATAAAATTGTGAAACGGTTGAAAATCCATCGTTAAATGGCAGACTCATTTTCCTGTTGAAATAAGTTATCAAATCAAAAGTATTAATTTATGTATTATGTTACGTATGAGCGAGCATTATTTATTATCATGGCAAAAGCATGTTGGCAACGGTATCTTGTATCATTTAGAACATGATTATTCTTTGAATTGTGACATTTTGTTGCAAACTACCGAATAGTCACACACAAAAGGAATAAAAAAAAAACTTAACCAAATCAGATTGTGAATTAATAGAACCAACTACCATGTCCCCTGCTTTCACCTGCCTATTTGATTGTCAGTTGTCACCCATCCTTGTCCAATTATAGTTTTAGTTGCCTTGTTTGTTGTTGATTCAAATAGGTTCGACCTATGTATGTTCGAGCATTACTTTGAAGAGCTAGGGCATTTGAAGGCGGTAGAAATTATGATATAGCTCCCGAGTCGAATGTTCTTTCCCAAAAAAAAAAAACAATTTCAAAACTTGAAACATACAAAAAATTTGAATGTCACTACAAAGGGATCCTGTAAAAAATTGCAGATGATTGCCTAATGCATCAACGGTGTTTACGGGTTTCTATTGTCAACAAAAGGAAAATAATTATTAAACATGGATTCAGAAATTATATGTCAAAACCTCTATAGAAAAAAGCACACCAAGGGTTGGAGCATTTGTGGCAGTAGGTTTGTATAATATAGCTACCGAGTCGAGTATCCTTTCCCAAAACCAAACCAATTTCAAAACTTGAAGCGTGACAGAAAAAATAAAAATTGAATCCAAATTCTTGTAAATGAACATTTATGATTAACTAAGGAATGCATCAATTGGGAGTTTTGAGTTTCGATTGTTGAACGAAGATATAACAATTGTTAAACATGGCTTAAAGAATATCCAAAACCAGGCTAATTTTGATGCCGACCCGAGTATTTATTTGTTGTATACGCACGATAGGGATAACCAAATTGATGATGCCATCCAAGCTTAGAAATAGTTACACCAACAACATTAAAACGCATCCGTCGATCATTACATATCTTGACTAAGGACCACAACATCCAAATCCATAAATGTCAAACAATCATGACAACTTCCTTAAGCATTTGTTGAAAATGAAACGAATGGATGCTATAAGAGTGGATCCACAGATCATTGGTTTGCATATTCATTATGGCACACAAATTAACCAATCCAACAAAGCCATATACCCGTTCAATGCTACGGGATATAAAACTTGAATAAAATGTAAGGAATAATGCATAATACAAAATACATTATTTTTT
The DNA here is from genome assembly GCA_954870635.1 of Arctium minus. Lineage (NCBI taxonomy): Eukaryota > Viridiplantae > Streptophyta > Magnoliopsida > Asterales > Asteraceae > Arctium > Arctium minus. The sequence goes on from OX941092.1 coordinate 25,684,165, forward strand.
TCAAATAAACACATAATTGGATACATCTTATGTAAAATGTAGGAACGGACGGAAGCTAACATGGCGTTATGATTGTGAAAAACATATATTCTTATTTGTCAAATTTTGTTGAATTGTATACATACATACATATAGAAAGATTCAAACGAGACGTTAACTATTTAAGAAAACAAGAAAAACAACAATTATCTACAAAATCACATGTAATTCGACATTAACTCGGAAAAATGGGACACGAGCGACTTTTCCCGCGGCTTCAAGTCGCGTGCGAAGTCGCGGGATCACATGTGATTTTGTACGTGAATCACATGTGATTTTGTATGTACCGACTTTTTTCTTGTTTTCTTAAATATATATCACTAGGTAACAACACCGCGCCTTGCACGGCGAATCGAACGATTATTATATGAACGTAAGTACGACGAATAGTGTACTCTATGAATATATTATATCTTTTGAACTTATCAATAATGTATCGGTAGAAATAAATGTTGGTCGATTTTATAAGTCATCGAACCAAAAAAATCCAATTTGTGAAATCTAAAAAAAATATTCAAAAATGAAAAGTTGAGATTGGGATGTTTGTTGTTAAAGTTCATGCTAAACATTTTTAAGGTTGCATTAGCAACATGGAAAAATTATACATACATTTCAATCATAGCGGTTAAAAATATTTCATAAAAATATAATAAAAAAAATTACAATATGAAATATATACATAAAATAAATAAAAACATATAAATTAGATTTATAAATCTGACAGTATTATGTCATCATTAATGCGTGATTTAGCTAAACTTTGAGATATAAACTCAAAGCCATTGACAAACATTTTTATCACATCTTCTTCTAGTTTTTTTTTTTTACAAAAGTGAAAGTCAAAAACCATATCTTCTACTTAGTTGAAAGTGGTCGGTAATTTCCTTTACTTTCAATAACCTCAAACTTTTTTAGACAATACCAAACACCCTTACTCAATAGATGACGAAACCTTGGGATCAAATTCTTATGCACAGATGCATGCATTAAGATTTCCTGTAAAAAAGGTGGATAACAAATGAGACAAATTATAAGAAATTAGTAACACAATTGACAATTTCATCATACCTTCATCGATTAGAATCATGTCTAAACTGATCAATTCTCCATCTTTCTTTGTGTTTAAACATTCTCACATTCTACAAATCCGAATTTTGATAATGTAATCATCACGACCATTTTTCAAGTTGTTTAGTAAATAATACTCCATGACGCTTCAAATCAAATAACTAACAAATATTCAAGCACATGGAATAATTACTTTTTCTACAGCCTTTGTATAAAGAGAAATTGGATTAAAGTAAATAAAATTATAATTATTAGTAAATCATAATTGTTATTTAATTGTATTCAATTGTCATAAGTATTTCATTTGTATAATGATAGGTTATAATAAGTTTTTTTTTTTAACTATTTAATAAAAATTAATATTAAGGTTCTTCTAAACAATATGTATAATGGGGTTTTGTGCAAATAATAATATATGTAATGACTATCATGTAAGAATTGTGTAGATAATAATTAATGAAAACAGTTATGTAAGAATTGTTAGCTTATTCAAAAAGAAAAAAAACTATATTATATATTTTTCACTTAATAAAAGTTTTGATTTATAAACATTGTTAGTTACTAAATAATATATGTTTATTAGATAAATAAAAGTTTAAATAATTAATGATAGCCATTTAATGTATGACTATTATTTAAAAATAATTCAAAATTCTATAAAAATTTTGGTTTATAAACACTACACCAAATGTCACTTAGGCAACAAATGAAAAATGTTGCCTAAGAGGGGTTTATGTGTTGCCTAAGGCTTAGGCAACATGCCTATATTGCTTAAGCAATGTTGCCTTAAATATTGAGCTTATTCATAAAAAAAAAAACTCTATCAAAAAATAAGTTTTGATTTATAAACAATTGTTAGGTTAATATGATTTATAAAGATTGTTAGCTTATTCAAAAAGAAAAAAAAAACTCTATTAAATATTGTTCACTTAATATAAGTTATGATTTATAAACATTGTTAGTTAGTAAATAATATATGATTATTAGATAAATAAGAATTGTGATTTATAAAGTTTTTTTTAATGATTTTTATATATCTTAAAATGAAAAATGAAAAGTTTTAATAATTAATGATAGACATTTAATGTATGCCTATTATTTAAAAATAATTCAAAATTCTAGAAAATTAGATAAATATTAAGGAAGTGCTCTCCTTAACTCTCTCTCGTATTCCTTCTTTTATATATATATATATATATATATATATATATATATTGATATATTGATAATTCAAAATTTCTAGAAAATTAGATAAATATTAAGGAAGTGCTCTTCTTAACTCTCTCTCCTATTCCTTCTTATATATATATATATATATATATATATATATATATATATATATATATATATTAATTGTTATGTTAATATGATTTATAAAGATTGTTAGCTTATTCAAAAAAAAAACTCTATTAAATATTGTTCACTTAATATAAGTTATGATTTATAAGAGCATCTCCATCAGCTTCTCCAAAATAGAGAAAATGGAGATTTTAATCATTTGTGTGCTCCAACATATTCCCTAAATCTTTCTCCAAAATGGAGAAAGTAGGAGAGAGGGTGTAATTTTCTCCAAATATGGAGAACTCTCCAAAATCTCAAAAAATGATTACCATGAGAGAGAAATTGTTTTTTATTATATTCTATCAATAAGATTTCTTCAAATGAGATGGGTATGAGAGATAAATAATATTTTATTAGATTTATACAATATTTTAATATTATAAGTAATGATTTCATCTCCAAAATGAAGAATCTGTTGGAGATGGATGTAAATTTTTATGTAAATTTTAACTTTTAATTCTCCATTTTAGAGAAATTTTGAAGATGCTGTTGGAGATGCTCTAAACATTGTTATTTAGTAAATAATATATGATTATTAGATAAATAAGAATTGTGATTTATAAAGTTTTTTTAATGATTTTTATATTTCTTAAAATGAAAAATGAAAAGTTTTAATAATTAATGATAGACATTTAATGTATGACTATTATTTAAAAATAATTCAAAATTCTATAAAATTAGATAAATATTAAAGAAGTGTTCTCCTTAACTCTCTGTCATATTCCTTCTTTTAAATATATATATATATATATATATATATATATATTGTTAGTTAGTAAATAATATATGATTATTAGATAATTAAGAATTGTGATTTATAAAGTTTTTTTTAATGATTTTTATATATCTTAAAATGAAAAATAAAAAGTTTTAATAATTAATGATAGACATTTAATGTATGACTATTATTTAAAAATAATTCAAAATTATAGAAAATTAGATAAATATTAAGGAAGTGCTCTCCTTAACTCTCTCCTATTCCTTCTGTGAACTGAAGATCTAAAGATTCTAGAGAGAGAAAGTGAATGTGGAGCCAAAAGTAGTTATGTATTCAATATATGAAAAATAATCTCTTGTTCTAAAAAACAACTAAGACAAGGGCTTATATACCCACAAGGTAAAATAAATACAAATGTTACAACTAAAAATGATCTAACAATCTCCCCCTTTGTAACCTTTGGCACCAAGCTCTAAAATCAAGAAAATCTTCTGAAATCCACTTGAGCTTCAAGGCGACGTAAAGCATTTCGAAAGTTGATTCGGTCTTGAATTACATCAATTGCCTTCTCCAATCTCAATAACTCCTTGTTTCCTTCCTTTTGTGGATAAAAATTGAATCTCTGTCTGTTTGCCACATTCTGCTTTTCATAATTCAACTTCTGAATTAGATGCATCTTGATAAGCTTCAAAGTTCCATCAGAATACTTGCAGACTTCTTCAAATCTCATAAAACAATGACGACCCTTCAAGTTTCTGTACACCACACCATACGGTTCATCAACAACAGTATATAATAAGAAACTTTCAATGTCGAGCTTCTGTTTTGGCTTGTGCAAGTTGATCGTAGGTTGATGATTTTCAACACCCAACTGAAAGTCAAATAAGCTATAAAAGCGAATTGTTCTGATAATATGTCTTCTGACAGTGTTGAAGGCTCTATTCATATCATCTGATCGTTCATTGAGAGAGCTGAAGAAATTGAATAGAAACTCAATATCATCCACATGAACTTCATTAAAATCTGCTTCTGTGAAGGTATAGTCTTTGCAGTCTTTTCGTTGAACAGTGAAATTAGAAACCCAGATGTTGAATATGTTGAACATGGAAACACATTTAACTTGTACAATCCCCTTCTCAGAATATACTGTTTCTTTCCCTTGTCTCAAATACCTCATGGCCATCAAATAGTTCTGTTTAACAAGATCAGACTCTTTTTCAATGCCTAAGAAAAACTCAATACTCAAAGCAGTCTTGTGTTTCACAAAAATACTTCGGTGAGTATCTTCAAGGTATACATTTCGAAACACCTGTCTCATATCTCTAGCTTCAAACCTTTGTCGTCTATGCTCCCTTGAAATAAGAATTCCTGAAGATCTAAGGTTTTCTGGAATAAAATCAGGAGCCATATAATTAGAATCAACTGACTTACCAGATTTACTTGTTGGAGCACGAGGAATCTTGGTAGGTGGAATCATAACTGGAATAGACACATTAGAAACAATTGCTGGAGGCTCAGAGACAACTGATGTAGAAGATATAAGAGTTGTAGAGACAACCAGAGGATTTGAAACTGCTTCAGGCTGAATATGAGAAGAATCATCTTGTGGAGAATTCTGTTCATTGTGAAAAGGGAATCTAACTTCTTGAGATGAAAGATCTGCATACAATACATCAGCATCACTATCATCATCATCTTCTTCTTATTATTATTCTTTGACTTTCCAAAAGCTTTCAAACTTGGCATCAATTTCATTTTCAGAATCCACATCAATAATATTTTCGTAAGATGCTCTGAAATTCTCAAACGCTTCAGCCTCAGTCATATTCACAGATTTTGGTATAACAGAAGAAACTGGCTCAGAATCTGGATCAACATAAAGTACCAGCTGTAAATTGTTTTCTGTAGAAATATCAGTCTCTAGAAGATTTACTTTGCTCAACATGTCTTCAAACATAGACTGCATTTCTGTTTCTGCTTCTTTAGGCTTTTCTTTATCAGCAGAGCATGTTTCACTTGGAGCAGTTTCTGCTTTATTTTCTTTAGAAAGATCAGTTGCAGACTCATCTAAGCGTCTCTTTTTCTCCCCCTCATGATCAGGTTGAGAATCATCATGATCATGTGAACGCTTGTTAGATGGTCCAGCTTCAGCACGACACGAGACATTTGGAACCTGCAAGTGTTGAGCAATAGCAAAAACAGTGGATTGCAATTGACCCAAACCTAACTGTACCTCATCTCTAAATTTCTCAAAGTCTGATCGTAAAGCAGAGAGAGAATCTTCAGTTGTAGGTGGTCGAAATGATGGCTGAAAAGATCTGAGAAGAGACAAAAGATCGATCGACTGTTGATTTGCTGGAGCCATAGATGCAAGTCGAGCTCTTAAGTGCTCAGCTACTTCCTGAACAGAAAGATCATCAATACGAGGGCCTGCAGGAGTAGAAGAGGAAGATACACCCGCAAAAGTTGATGACATAGTAGCACATGAAGCCATTTGGGCAGAAAAAGATAGATGAACCGATGACATAGTAGATGACGAAAAGATCGGTGCAGATAGTGAAGGTGCAGAACCCAGAGCTGCTGAATGAGAAAGATGAAGTTCTATGGGTTTGCCGGTCAACAACTGTGGAGGGATAATAGAAGGATCAATATTTGACAGATTTCCTTGCAGAAACGCCTCCATCCTGGCTAATTGAGTATCTCTTTCTGCATCCATAGAAGCCTTTGTTGTCCGTAGAAGATTATGAACAATGTCTAGTTTTGAAGAAGAGTGCAAACCAAAAGAAGTGGACACCATAGCCAATGCTGAATCAGTGGTAGATACAACAACAGTAGAAGATTCATGAGCAGTAGAAAATTTCTTCAGTGAAAGATCAAGCTCGTCTACAGCAAGATGGCCAACACTTGGATTTATTGGAACAGACTCATCATCAGAACCTTCTTGATTGGATTGAAAATCAACAAACTCTTGATTATCATCATCAGCATGTAAAATCCTCAAGTTCATCTTCAATGACAAAGTGAATATCTGAACCTGATTCAGGGATTACCTGAACCAAACGAGAACCTACAGGGAATGCCTGTTGTTGTTTCTGAATTTGCTCTGCAACTTCTTGAACTTCATCAACATGTTCCTCTGCAACCTGGTCTTGAACTTGTCGTTGTAATTGAGCAACTTGAATATCTGAATCAACATTCTCTGCCTGTGGAATCTCGTAATCATGATCTAGCATATATTCGACCACAACTTCATTTGTCAAATCTGCATAATTCACGATAAGACTTGCTGGAATGGGCATCCATTGATCTTCATTCGTAAACGTATGCTTTTGAATCTGGAAGTATTTACACTGATAATCGGCAATGCGAGGCCACTGTGTGTGAGTAGGAAAATTCTCTATGCTATCCATAATGCTCCGAACAAAGATCTTCAAAAATCGCAAAAACGGCACAAACTTTCTCCTATTGTTTGTCGCTTTAGCATATACAACTTCTGAAAGACCAGTCCAGATGGCCAAAGTATAATCGATATGAAGATCGTGAATAACACAGTAGAATAGCTTCAGAATCGGCATGCTTGTGCTATCTGTACCAGTAGCCTTTGAAGTTAAGCACCGATTGAATATAGAGAAGAAATCATACCAGTGAGGTGGAAGCTTAGCCTTGTGAAACTGAGTCACTTTCCTGAGTTCACCATTATAACCAAGTGCAATAATGCCATCAAGAACAGTTTGATCAGAAGGGAACGGATCATAAGCAACTTTGACTGGTCTGGAATCAGGGCCTGGAAATTGTAGAAGCACACGTAACCTTCTGAAAGTAAGCCGAGATTCAAACTGATCGACATTTATCAGGAAATGTGGAGGATTTACTTTATCATTCTTTGTAATATAGTGCCAAGCTTGCTGCACATATACCTCAGGAACATCAACTGTTTTTGTCAACGCATAAACAAGGGGATGTCCTCTTAAAATTTCTTTCACCACACCACGTATGTTCAGATGTCCAAAATCAATATAATGATTATTGCCCTTGTATGGAAGGAAGTGAGAATGATGCAGAAAATCATCCGGAACTAGTCCTTAAGCAGATTGATCAGCTGTTGTGGAAGGTTGAGAAGGCATAGAACGAAGCCTAGAAATTTGTTCTTGATCATTAAGATGATCTAAGAGATCATTCTCATCTTGTTGTACTTGAACATCAGCCATTAAGTCTGAAAAATAAGCATAGTTAAAAAGTTAGGACATAATCAATCTGAAAGAACCAAGTGAGGTTGTCGGTTGTAGAACAAACCGAAAAGCGAAAAAAAAATTCATTTGAAACAAGAACCGAAAAGCGAGGTTCTCGGTTATAACATAGACCGAGAAATGAGCTTCTCGGGTATGGATTGAACCGAGAAGCAAAGATAGCAAAACATAGAGTGAACCAAGGTTAAAGTTCTCGGTTGAATGGAAGGAACCGAGAAGTGAAGTTCTCGGTTGGTGAGTGAACCGAGAAGTGAAGTTCTCGGTTGGTGAGAGAACCGAGAAGTGAAGTTCTCGGTTGATGAGTGAACCGAGAAGTGAAGTTCTCGGTTGATTAGTGAACCGAGAAGTGAAGTTCTCGGATATGAGGGGACCGAGAAGTAAAGTTCTCGGATTTTGAAAAGATCGAGAAGTGAAGTTCTCGTTCCAGATTAGAATCGAAAGAACCCCCTTTGCTCCCCCTACAAAAATGCATACAAAAAAACCTTTCAATCGAAGCATAAGAGTAGAAAAACATACCTGTAATGCGGAATTTGTTAAAAGACAAAAAATCGACTTAACTCTAGAAGAACAAGTCGATTCGAATACTCCCCCTGAACTTCACCACCACCGTAATGAGCAAATCGATTCGAAGATGAATCGGCGAACCACGAAACACACAAATGAAATCAAAAATGAGTCGAAGACAATCTGAAATTTGAAAAGAGATCTGGAACCCAAAGAGACCGAATGGAAGAGAAAATGAAGAAGAAGATGAATAATGACCTTTGGGAAAAGTGAAAAATTTGAAAAAACGAACCGGGTTTTCAAGAAAAGCACAAAAAAAATATTTAAAATATTGAGAAAAGAAAATCATTTCATATTTCATCAACATTTTTAGAAAATAAAATTGAACAAGATTTTGTAATTGTTGAGTATTTTAAAGAATAAAAAATAATTGACAAATAAAATTTGACCTAATAAAATTTTCATAAAGTAAACCATCTAATGAAATCCTATGCATGCTTTTGGAACTATAGACATGTATTATTGCATAAAGAGTTTATATAAGTTCGAAAACAAAGATTTTCATCCTTCTAATAGGTGGACAAACATGAGAAAAAATGACCAGTCTTAAGAAAAATGTATTTCACTATATAAGAGTAAAAGCAGCTGTTACTCACACTAAAAAAAATAGAACTTTCATAGATTTACAGGTTTATCACATCTTAGCAGTTTCACCAAGTATCATGAGATGTTGTGCTCATTGGCATCTTTTTGTACAGTCTGCACATTGGCATCTTCAAATGAGTGTGCTCTTATAGCATCTTTTGCATTTGTGCACTTTGGCATCTTTTTAACCAGAGAGTTTAGTAAGCCTAGAAAACATCGTAAACATAACTTTCTATCTGATCCTATAGTAGGTTTTCTGATCAGTCGCTCCCAGACCATAGCCTTAGGGGACTAGGTGACAAGCACCCCTCGGAACTTACTTACCCAGATCAGAAAGGCTATATCGATATTCCCTAAGCCCATTCATATCAGTAGAACATGACTTTCTAACTAGTTTTATAGCAGAATTTCTGATCGACCGCTCCCAAACCGTAGCCTTAGGGGGTCAGATGTCAAGCACCCCGCGGATCTTACTCTTCCAAACCAGAAAGGTCACAGATATGAACTATCAAACTAAATGATTTATGTATTACGAAATATGAATTATTTTATCATCTCAATCACTAGGATCAACTAACTAATTAGTTTAGCCTATATCTCCATAATCATCCATAAAATTTGTATAATAAAGCCTTGATGACTATTATATATTGACCTACATATCTTAAAACACATATCAAAATTTTCATGAAGTGGACCATTCGAGATCAGAAATTTTGAAATTTGAACAAATAACACTCATTTATAAACAATAAACTTGTAAATATTTCCTAGGCATGCACAGGCAATCAAAAGATAGAAAATTTATAAAAATTCTATTCTGTTAAAAAATATTTGTTAATCATTTTGAATCTTTAAATTAAGCATTCCAATTTTCGACAGAAGAAAATTAAAGCGTTTTTCATCCAATGCTTTAGTAAAGATATCAGCTAATTGATACTCAGTAGGTACAAAATAAAGTTCAATCGTACCTTCTTCGACGTGATGCTTTATAAAGTGATATCTCATATCAATATGCTTTGTTTTAGTGTGCTGAACCGGGTTTTACAGAAATAGAAATGGAAGACTTGCTGTCACAATAGATTGGTATCTTGTTGTAATTCATCCCATAGTCCCGCAGCTGTGTTTTCATTCATAACACTTGAGCACAGCAGCTTGCAGCAGCCACATATTCTGCTTCAGCAGTACTGATTGACACACAGTTCTGTTTCTTTGATGACCAGCTAATCAAACAATCTCCCAAAAACTGGATATGCTCGGAAGTGCTGTTAATCTGCATCTAAAAAAGCTGTTAATGAATAATCAGATGATTTAGGATACCACAAACCTAGATATGGTGTTCCTTTGATGTAACGGAAGATCCGCTTTATGGCTAACAGATGAGATTCTTTTGGATTCGCCTGAAATCGTGCAAGTAAGCATGTTGAAAACATGATGTCCGGTCTACTGGCAGTTAAATACATTAGAGATCCTATCATGGCTCTGTAAGTCTTGATGTCAACAGCTTTTCCATCTGGGTCTAAGCCTATCTTTGCACCATGAGCCATTGGAGTTCCAATGCTCGTAGATTTATCCATATTGAACTTCTTCAGAATGTCAAAGACATATTTGGCTTGATTGATGAAAATCCCATCTGAAAGTTGCTGAACATTGAGTCCGAGAAAGAATTTAATCTCTCCCATCATACTCATCTGAAATCGAGAAGTCATGAGATCGGAAAACCAAGTACAAAGTGAAGGATTAGTAGCGCCGAAAATAATGTCATCAACATAAATTTGAACTAAGCAAATATCAGAATCTTTTCTAAAAACAAACAGAGTAGTATCGATTAAACCTTTTGTGAAACCTGAGCTTAGCAGAAATGCAGACAATTCGTCATACCACGCTCTTGGAGCTTGTTTCAAGCCATACAATGCTTTGTCGAGGATGTAAACATGATCTGGATGATCTTTGTCCATAAAACCTTCCGGTTGAGATACATAGACCTCTTCCTTTAGACGACCGTTAAGAAACGCTGTCTTTACATCCATCTGATAAACTTTAAAGTTCTGATAAGCAGCAAAAGCGAGAAACATTCGAATAGCTTCAAGACGTGCAACAGGAGCAAATGTCTCATCATAGTCTATCCCTTCTTGTTGACGATAGCCTTTTGCAACAAGTCTTGCTTTGTTTCTGACAACAATACCCTCTGAATCTTTCTTGTTTTTAAAGATTCACTTCGTTCCGATAATGCTCTTTCCTCGTGGTTTTGGAACAAGACGCCATACCTTTAATGCCTTGAACTGATTCAGTTCATCTTGCATTGCAATGATCCAGTCTGGGTCGGCCAATGCTTCAGAAACTTTTGTAGGTTCAAGCTTGCTTAGAAAACAAGTGAACAAACATTCATTTGAAGAAGCAACTTTTGACCTAGTTGATACCGAAGAAGCAGGATCACCAATGATTTGATGAAGAGGATGCGCCTTTGTCCATTTTGTCGTATGTGGTAGAGGAATTATTTCATCTTGAACACTTTGAATATCATGAGATGAAATTATGTGAGGTTCTGAATCAGAAGATATAATCTGTGTAGAATGAATTGTTGGAGGAGGGACTACTTCAAATGATTCAGATAAAGTATCATTTGGAAATGATGTTTGAGAATCATCAGAAATAGCTGAAGCATCTTCAGATTGAACTGGTGGAGAAAAATTCAGCTCTATAACAATGGATGGTTCCAGTTGAGATGTAGTTTCAACTGCTGATGTAGGAAGTTCAATCACAGGAACATCTGGAATTGCATCATCAGAATTTTGTGTAGCAGCGGAAGAACTAGTAGAAGCAATGCCAGGTTCCTGTAATACAGCAGTAGAAACATTAGAAGAATTAGTTTTAGGTACATCATCATAAAAATTTTCAAATAATAAATCAAGATCAGTAAGAATAATAGATGAAGTATTAGATGAAAAATCTTGATTATCAGAAATCTTCACTGGTTCTGATCTTGGTTGATCAGAAGCATTCTTAATAACACCGGGTTCTGATCCAGGCTGGTCAGAAGCCAAACCAGCAGCTTCATCAAATCTGACATTGACACTCTCGATGACTTTGCGCGAAGAAGTGAGATATACTCGATAAGAAACTGAAGAAATTGAATAACCAAGAAAGATTGCTTCATCAGCCTTTGGTGCAAACTTGTTGAGGTTATCTCGATCGTTCAGAACATAACATTTTGACCCAAACGCTTTGAAGTATTTGATATTGAGCTTGATTCCATTCATCAGTTCGTATGGAGTCTTATTGAATCTGCGATGTAGAATCGAACGGTTCTGAGTATAACACGCAGTAGATATAGCCTCGGCCCAAAGAGAGATAGGAATACCAGAGTAAGCAAGCATAGAACGAGCAACTTCTACAAGCGTACGATTGCGGCGTTCAACAACTCCGTTCTGTTGTGGTGTACGAGCGGCAGAAAACTGTTGTTGGATGCCATGTTCATTATAAAAAACTTGTAAAATGTTGTTCTTGAATTCTGTACCATTGTCCGATCGGACAATCTTGACTGGCTTTTGCTTGTTAGTCTGAGTAGTCTTGATGAGAGTGATGAGTATCTCCGGGGTTTCGTCTTTGGATTTCAGAAAACGAACCCAAGTGTATCTTGAATAATCATCAACGACGACCAATACATAGCGTTTCTTACCAATACTCTTTGTCTTCATTGGGCCACACAAGTCTACATGAAGGATTTCTAGAATATCCTTTGTGCAAAAATCAGGCTTTGGCTTGTGTGCAACTTTCTTCATTTTACCTTTCTCACAATCTCGGCAAAGTTTGTCTGTTTGAAATCGAAGAGTCGGAAGACCACGAACTGAGTCGTTTTTAGCAAGACGATCAATGTACTTGAAGTTGAGATGAGCTAGCCGTCTATGCCACAACCAGCTTTCTTGAACTGAAGCCTTTGAAAGAAGACAAGTCTTGGAAGGGAACTTGGCTGTTGAGAAGTCAATAGTGTAAAGATTTGACCGTCTTCTAACAATGAGAAGTTCCTTACCACTGTCATCTTTGACTGTAACTCTCTTTGATTTAAAATTGACTCCCAAATTCTTATCACAGAATTGCCCAATACTAAAGAGATTGAAGTCGAGGCCTTCAACATAGCTAACTCTTTTAATCGTTATGTTGCCTTGTACAAGATCGCCATAGCCAAGAATAGGAGAAGTGTCTCTGTTTCCGAATCTCACACGACCTCCAGACTGTTCTTTAAAATTTGACAATAAAGATTTATTGCCAGTCATATGTTTTGAACATCCAAAGTCCATGTACCAGAGATGACTAGGCTGCATTCATGTAAAAAAAAAAAAAAACTCACAAAGATTTAGGAACCCACTTCAGAATGGGTCCCTTTTTATTAGAACATTCCATGAGTTTGTTAAAGAAAAGTGTACTTTTCACAAAAGATTTTGCATAGTGAAACAAAGAAGAGTTAGTACATTTAGATGAAGTGTGTAAAGCAATAGAAGATAGATCACATGGAGAAGACAAACATGCGATATCCTGTTGAAGAATCAACATTTGCTCACGAGAATATTTTTGAATATTATTCAAACTAGCAAATGTGTTTTTATTACAAGTATCATCACGTTTATCTAATACATGTATATCATCTATTTTTCTATTCTTCACCCGCCATTCCATCTTGATTTCCTTTCTCAAAGGCCGATCTAAAAAGGAAGAATCAGAATCAGATTTATCAGACTCAACCTTATCTTTCTTCTTAGACTTTCTTGACCGTCTTCTTTTTCTTTTCTTTGAAAAATAAAAATCATTGAAAGTCAAAGAATCATCCATTTGATCAGACAACTTATATGATTCACCATCAGTAGCACAAGTCGTAAAATTATCACAATGATAAGAGTTAGAATTTGGTTTTCGTTCCAAAGATGAACCTAAAACTGATGTTTTCGTTTCTATCTGAGACCGAGAGAGTCCAGTTTTCGTTTCGAACTGGGACCGAGAGAGTCCAGTGTTCGTTTCTAACTGAGACCGAGAAGATTCAGTTTTAGTTTCTAGCTTGGACCGAGAACCAACACTTGATGAAAATCCCATTTTATTTTCAACTGAAACCTCAGAAAATCCAGAAACTTGTTTTTCAGAAATAACATTCTCTTCAAAACTAGATTTAAAAACAGTAAAAATGATGTCTTTTTCCAAACTGTTTTGAATAAAATCATCATCTATCTTATCTTCCAACTCAACAATTTTAGATTCTAAAATCAAAGGAGGAACGTATTTCTTAGTATCATAAGATGTTTTAGAAACACTATCCTCATTTTTGTTTACAATATAAGAATCAAAATAGTCGTTTGGTAAAGTTGTTTTGTTAGATGAGTTTGTATTTAAAAATATTCCAGATTTCTTTTTCTTTTGAGGATCAGGAAAATATTTTGCATTTTCACGCGAATAAACAAATGGGAGTTCCATTCTAGTGTTTTCCGTTCTTCTCTTAGCCTCAATATCTAAGATTTGCTGTTCATTCATCCAATCTATTGTAAATTGGGGAGCATAACGAGCAAGTCTCAAATATTCAAAGTGATATATAGTGGGGGATTTGTTAATGGCTAAATTTAAATATTTAGGACTTTCATATCCAAGCCCCCACTTTTCTTTAATGGACTCATAACTACGAGGTTTATTCATATTAATTGTTTGTTCAGATTGAGCTCTCATATATAATTTTTCTTCTAAATCAACAATGTTATTTGAAAGCTCATTTTTAGAAGTGGTCAAGCTAGTCAATGAATCAAGATAAGTCTTGTTTGAACTTTCCAACTCATTTATTTTATTTTGCAAATTTTCTTTGGTATCGTTTAGAATCAATTTTTGATCTTCCAAAGAAATTTGTAATTTTTCAATTTTATAAGACTTTTCTTGACTCATTTCCTTTTCAGATTTAAGCATTTTTCGAAATTTTTGCAAGGCAGAAATGATAATATCAAACTGAGAGTTAATGAATTTAATTTCTAAGTAAGAATATACCTCAGACTCATCAGTTGAATCATCATCTTCATCATCAGATTGATCATCACCGATAAAGCACATTGCTGCAGTTTCCTCTTTTTCTTCTTCATTATCAGAGAAATCAATAAATGATTCTTCCTCAGCTAAGAGAACAGCTCCAATTTCCTTCTTTTTCAACATATCAGCCTTCTTTTGATAGTAGGTAGAATCACGAACCACCTTTGTTCGGCATTCTTTAGAGTAATGACCTACTTTACCACAATTGTAGCATGTGGGAAGTTTCTTCTCATCCCTCTTTTCTTCCACAAGCTTTGGATGATCAGGCTTTGGATAGATAGTCTTTGACCCAGAAAAATCCACCTTCCTTGACCCAGATGAAAGTCGAAGATTGTTGTTGGAGCTGGCCCGGTTAGGAAACTTTCGTGCAAACTGCTGAGAAAGTAAGATCATTGCTCTTTGAAGAGCTTCTCCTTTATCATCAATATTCCCATCATAAGCATTCTCAAAAGCTTGCTCAGTAAATTTTGCAGTCATTAGAGCAATAGGATCTACATCTTTTCCTTTCTTCTTCTTTTCTTGCTTTTCTTTCTTTGCCACAATCAGATTTTCTTCATTCAGGAGAATTTCAAACATTTCTTGAATTGACATGATTGAAATCTTTGGATCAATACGGAGTCTATGACATGCCTTTGTCCATTCAGGTTGAAGAGCGTTCAGAAACTTTAAGTTTGTTTCCAACGGGGACTTTTCCACACTAATCTTGTATAAATCATTTATCACGGCACAGAATCTATCAAAGACAGTCTTCAAATCCTCCCCACTCTTTGCTTTGAACTCCTCAAAACTGTTCATATATCTCGTTTTTCGAAGTTGAGTAGCCACCACTGAGCCAAGCATGATTTTCTCCAAATGAGTCCACATGAGCATTAGATTGTTCTTGTAACAATATACACGATTGTATATGTGATTTGGCAAGGCAAGAATGAGATTAGACTTAGCAATTCTTTCTCCGTTGTACTTTAAAGATTCTTCTTCATTGTATTCATCAACTGGCTTTAGTATTGTGGATTGTTCAGAATTAGCAGTGGCTGGAATGATCTTGACAGGTCTCTCAAAAGGAGGATTGGTTAAAGCTCGAACCATGTAATCCCCATTTTGTTGTCTCTCAAGAAAATTAATAAATCGATCTCTCCATTGAGAATACTCATTCTCATTGATAAGCACAGGAGGACGTGTATCTGTCCCGAGAGACATCATCAACTCATTCTTATAAACTTGTGATTGAAGAGACATGCTGAATAGAAGCAGAGTGCTTTTCGGCTGAAGAAAATAAGGACCGAAAACCACCTTTTTCGGTTGTTGAAGAAACCGAAAACCAAACCTTTCGTTTATATAGGAAACCGAAAACCTAGCTTCTCGGTTGAAGAAGAAACCGAAAGACTAAGCGAGATACTGAGAAGATCGAAAACCCTTAGCCGAAAACCTTAGCCGAAAAGAACAAATCGAAAACTTCCCTAAATACCCAAAATTCCAGATGAATGAACCGAAAATCCTAAAGAATGAACCGAAAACCCTGATGAATAACCCGAAAACTCTTATGAATGAACCGAAAAACGATTCTGCCAAGTTTACGATCTAAGAAAAACACACAAGTCCAAAATTCCTCAAAACACTCTCGCGGAATTCATTTAGAAACAGGTTCATAATCCAAAACTAATCCAAAAATTGATCAAACAACCAAATTCAGCAAGAATTCGCGAAGAACAGAAAACTCGAGAACTTTTCTGGAATATACAAAATTGACAAATTTGATTACAAAATGATCAAATCTTTGCACAAAACAAGAACAAAACTTGTTCTAAACTGTATTCCGAAGCAATTGAATCCAAATTCACTGAAAATCGTTCAGAAAAACAACCTAGATCTAGAGAAATGTCCAGAAAATGATTTTCTTAAAAAAAATTTCTGACGAATTAGAAAATCAAATGATTTGATAACACGAAATTAGAACTCTACTCTCAAATCTCTCAAAATCTGACCAGCTCTGATACCAATTGTGAACTCAAGATCTAAAGATTCTAGAGAGAGAAAGTGAATGTGGAGCCAAAAGTAGTTATGTATTCAATATATGAAAAATAATCTCTTGTTCTAATAAACAACTAAGACAAGGGCTTATATACCCACAAGGTAAAATAAATACAAAAGTTACAACTAAAAATGATCTAACACCTTCTTTTACACACACACACACACACACACACACACACATATATATATATATATATATATTTGATGATTTATAAACATTGTTAGTTAGTAAATAATATATGATTATTAGATAAATTAGAATTGGGATTTATAAAGTTTTTTTTAATGATTTTTATGTATCTTAAAATGAAAAATGAAAAGTTTTAATAATTAATGATAGACATTTAATGTATGACTATTTATTTAAAAATAATTCAAAATTATAGAAAATTAGATAAATATTAAGGAAGTGCTCTCCTTAACTCTCTCTCCTATTCCTTCATTATCTATTTCACCATTTTTTTCTCTATTTTTTAGATTTACTTTTTGAATCACATGTGATTAACTTCGTTTAACATATGATCTATTATTATGTGTTACATATGACCCCACCGGGTGATTTTTTGTAAATATCACATATGATAATATATGTCTGAATATAAGTGACGCATAATCACATGTGATAATATTTACATCACAAAAAGATCTTATAATTATAAATATACATAATCACATATGATTAACTAAAATATATACAATTATCACATGTGATAATATTTACATCACAAAAAGATCTATAAATATAAATATACATAATCACATATGATCAATTAAAGTATATATACAATTATCACATATGATAATATGATATGTATAAATATTCATATAATGATATCACATGTGATATTTGGTCAAAATTGTGATTTTTTCTATTAAAAATATATTTAGAAAAAAAATTAATAAAAAAATTATTAAATAATTGAAATTAAAAAATAAATAAATCTAAAAGATATAATGAAAATTTTAAGAATTTATCCAATTTAAAATCATAATTATCTTAGTTTCTAAAATTATATTTCATTTTTATTTATGGTATTTTTAATTAATAAATTATGTGGCTCACATTTCTTCTCGCCTCTCGCAAATTAGTTTACTTCTCGCATGATCCCCCCCCCTCTCTCTCTCTCTCTCTCTCTCTCTCTCTCTCTATATATATATATATATATATATATATATATATATATATATATATATATATATATATATATATAGGGGTTAAATCAAGTGAGAACCACAAAAATATTGAAAACTATAAGAACCAATCTCAACCACAATCAAGATTGATCAATGGTGATAGTAAGGAGGTAACATTTTACATATATGGTGTCATTTACATAAAAACTTAACTCTTAAAAGGGCATAAAAGCAAATCTCTTCAATTCCTATCTCTTATTGAAATTATATAATTTAAATTAAACACCACCCCCTTTATAAATTAAAACTATATTATTTACAATAAAATTTTAAATAAAAAAATTTACATAAAAAAGCGAACATTTTTTTAATTTGATACGAGTATCATTATATTTTTCACCAGGAGTACATTGTTTCACCATGTGAAACTGTATTACATTGTTCACCATGTGAAACAAGACTACATTGTTTCACATTAGCAAATTTGCGTTGTTTCACAATATGAAACAACACTTTAGTATTTGATATCACATTTCACGTCAATTTTTGTTTTCAAAATTGTGAAACGACACTAAATTGTTTCACTTTATGAAACAACATTTTATTGTTTCACTTTAGCGACATTATACGGTTTCACAATATGAAATACAAGGCCGTTCCTAATATTTTGGAGGCCCTGTACGAAAAATAAAATATCTTTTATTTTTTTTATATTCTTTATTAAATTATTTTTATTATATTTATCTTATAATAAATCTACCGATAACTTACTTTTGAATTTGATTAAATTGTCCATCTTTTATTCTCTTTTGACACTAAATTTTATTTGTAATGTTATTATGTTAGTGTGGATTCAAAATTGGTAATTAATTCTTTAACTTTTACTTAATGTTAATGTTTTAACTTTCATAACTTAACTCCTCCAATAAGGGCTGTGAGGAGGTAGGAGATGTGAAATACAATGGTATGGAGGAGATATGAATAACAATTGTCCTTGTATAAAATTGATCAACCATTATCGATAATTACAAAACCCATATCAACAAGAACTTATCATCATTAAAAATCAATATATTAAAAATTAAAAGTGTGCCAAAAATCATACGGAAAAAATCGACAAATACTAAAAAATATAAATCTATTAAATATTCAAAGAAAAATATAAGATGTATCATTAAAAAAGTAAACAACTAACGTTATTCAGAGTATCTCTATCAACTATTTTATAATTTTTTCTAAAATAGACAATCTAAATTTAATGTGTCTAAGAAAATTACATTCAACTCCGATAACTATTTTATTTTTACGATTTCAACATTATTTATAGTATTAAAATATTTTATAAGTTTATTATCTCAAAAATTTTTAGAAAAACATTATAGAAAACTAAAAGTTAAGATATAAATTAAGGATAAATCGTATAGAAAACATTTTTAAAACAATTATATTATTAATTTAATTATCATAGTAAAAAGAGTAATAAAAAATAATATATTTAAGTCATCTTCAAAAAAAGAAAATTTTAAAGTAAAAAAATAGTTGAACAACTTATATACCAAAAAACCTATAATAAGACAAAACTTTTTTTTTTCTTTTTACTAAAAACAAGATTAATTGAGAAATAAAATAAAATTGCACTGTATGGGATTCGAAGTCTAGTGGAAGGCATGCATACACACAATGCAAACGTGCTCTTGCAACTATGCTGGAGCTGATTTTTGTTTTGAACTTTTGCATTAAATATTTATATAGTGATTTATATTATAAATAAAAAATTTAGAAAAGTTCCGAGGCCCCCCGACGATCGGAGGCCCTGTGCGGTAGGACCACTTCGCACACCCTAAAGAACGGCCCTGATGAAATAACACTTTAGTGTTTCACTTTCACATCACATTTTACGTCAACTATGTTTGTTTTCACAATCTCAAACAACAATAAATTTGTTTAACTTTAACAACATTATATTATTCATTGTGTGAAATAAAACTTTGGTGTTTCTATAATCCAGGTGATGTTTTAATTACAATATCTTTATATTTACTATATTTTCTTTTCCCATGTGATGTTTTTATTATTTAAAATAGTCAAATATATTTTATAAAGATGTATGTTTTTCTATACATTATCAGCAAATAATGTATATGTGAGAAAGTAAACGATTAAAAATTAAATTAATAATACAATCAATTAATGAAATATAAAAGATTATTATCATTTAATGAAAATTAAAATATCATACTATTACATATAAATTACATCTCATAATATTGAATAAAAATAAAATAATAATTGATTCTAAATTTTGATATCTATAAAAAAATGAAGTGGAAAATAATCAAGAAAAGGAAAAACTACCATCACGTCCTTCCTTATTATAAATTGAACATTAATTAAGGTTGTTAGATTGGAGTGATTAGATGATTGACATTGGTTCTTAAGGTTCTCAACATTTTTATGTTTCTCATTTGATTATCTTCCTATATATATATATAAATATATACATGCCTTGAAAATAATGTTAAAAAAAAGGTAGATGAGGATAAATAATGCTAAAATGTGGAACTACAATGCATATTTAGAGCTGATTCATGTTTTAATAAAACGACCATCACAATATGCAACGTCAATAAAATATAATTACATAAAATTAGTTTTATCTACGTACATATGTTTTACTCGTAGTTCTTCCATCAACAAATCTCAAAGCACATTCCTTAAACAATATCCAAAATCTAATTCTAACCTTTCATTTATCTGACGATTATAAATGAGAACCCATTTTTAACCAACATAACACTAAAGATTGAAATAGCTACCCGACTTAGTTTATACGTAGCCATTAAAGTTTAGATAAGTGATAATCTAAATAATTTAATATATATTTTTTGATTCTCATACAATGGAATCGAGTTTATAAGATATTTAAAATGTCTGAATGTCCTATAAAGAAGACTTATGGAACATATGTCTTATATCCAAATCTTGCAACGTGCTTTCACCTATTGGTTTAAGCACTGCCACCAAAAATATTGTTTGACCTTAACTTCACACAAATTATGACAATGGCATACTATCACAATATCAAAGCTACAGAGTTAACCATTAAATTATTCAAATTCTAACTTTATTTAAGATAAATTATGAAATCCCCTCAATATGCCAATGAAAGTGACATTCTCACATCCCTAAGATGAAATCGAGCTCACAAACAAGAAGTCTAACATAAATCACATGGGAAAAATAAACTTACTTGTATCCTCTAACTGAGGTTCTTGTTTCTGCTGCCACACATAAAAAGAAATTGTTAGATTTGTTTCGAATTGCATGACCTTGCCTTGGGGTTGAGACAAAATATATACAAGGGAATGTGAATGATTCTATAAGGTGGTCGAATAACATGAGTAGCTAACTTGTTGAAAACCTTTGAACTACTCTTTTTTTTTTAAAAGAAATTGTGACAGGAGCTGAATTTGAAGGGTTTATCTTTAGTGGCAGCTAGTTATAACAACAAAAAGAATTTCTTTCTATCCACATTGAGATAGAGTGACGCAGCATAGGTTTGCGGAAGGATCGACAAGCGTCTAAACCCTTTTGATAACGAGATTACGAAACGTAAAACTCGAGAACATGTACTCAAGATAATACTCTCTAAAAGATTAACTTTATTGAATAATTGAACTTGAAAAACAATTAAACTTAATAGTCCTATTTATAATCTAAAACTAAAGATAACTATGGAAATAAATATATCCTAATTTAGGAAAAGGAAATAAGGTAAAAGAAAATAAATAAATCTAATCCTAATTTAGAAAAAGGAAATAATTAATAAAAGGAAACTAAATAATAATCCTAATAATAATTAAAGCTAACAATAATTATCCTAAGTTTAAATAATTAAAATAAGGAAATACGTTTTCGAGAGTGAAACTCTCGGTAGCTTCTGTTTGCCTCTTTTCCGATTCCAATTTCCGAGCCTCTTTCGAGCTCGTTTTCTTCTTTTCCAATTATTCTCGAAAATCCTTATTACCTCTCGAATTCTCCTTGTATCATCACAGAGTGTTTCTTTAGTGGCATGGTAATGTCATATACTCAAAAATCAATCGATGATACAATTTCTCTAAGTGGTGGGGATAAGGTTACGATTGGGGGTGAAGGGGTTAAGGTGGGGATGAGAACAAATGGTGGTTGGAATGGGGTTCGCCCATGACAGTGGGGATGGAGTCCATGGTGGTCGGTCCCTGTGGGGGATAATATAAATATAATTAATATTAATTTTTAATTGACAGTTTATAAAATGAAGTTCAAAATACTGAATTACCCCTAGTTTAACGAACTTCTTATAATGAAGTTAGTCTCAAGGACAAAAGAACAAAACAAACTAAAAACCACAATGACAAAAAAACAATTATTAAAGATCAGGGACGAAAATGACAATAAACAAACCACAAGGGAAAAAATCATAGTTTACTCAAATAAAAAGTAGAGGTTGAGATAAGTTATAAGAGGCATGTCTATTTAAGTAACAAGGTCAATCAGGGTTTATCCACATATCTAATCATTTAGGCCTATGCTAAAGCCCAAATCAAACTACCGTTAGCCCAAAATTACAAACCTGTAAGTTGTAAGTTGTAAGTTGTAAGTTGTAAGTTGTAAGTTGTAAGTTGTAAGTTGTAAGTTGGAAGTTGTAAGTTGTAAGTTGGAAGTTGGAAGTTGGAAGTTGGAAGACCATCTCCAACCCATTTTGTTAAAGCACATATTTATTGGATTCAAGATCATAATTATCTGAAGATGGAAATCTGAAGTTAAAACTGATAAAGTCGTCTCAACAAATAGTCTAGGGTCCTTTTGTAATAAATAGTCAAAGTCTGTTTACATATTTTATTTATTAGTTAGTTTTAATTTTAGTTAAATTAGTTTGTTTTAGGTTGTTGGGCCAAGCTTTGTAAAGCCCATTACCATGCCTTGCAAGCCCATTAGGCTATATGGGCTAAGTATAAATAGTTTGTTTTAGAGTTAATTAGGGTTTAAGGTTCTTAATTGCAATATTATCATAGAGAGTGAATTAGTCGTGGTGGTGGTGGTGTGGCGCCGTGAACAAGAAAGAGAGAAAGAGAGGATTTCGATTTCAACATTGTAATCCTTTGAATTCATTGAATATCAATATCAGGTTTGATTTATCGTATTGTTTATGTGATTACTTGATTGAATGATTGCATATCAGGACACACAATTGGTATCAAAGCTTTGTACAGATTGGATTGAATAAGTTTTTGTTCGGTTCTAATTTTCTGTCAAAGATTCATAATTTTTATTGTGTGATTGTTCTTTCAAGTTATTATTGGTTGAATTGTGTTTGTTTTACCTATTATAGTGATTGGGTATTGTTTGATTTAATAATTGCATTGATTATGTTTATCAATTTGTTGATTTTTATTTTCTGGGTTCGGTTCGGAGTCGCTACTGTGTGTTCAATCGATTCCATCATAAAGTGGTTTTTACTGAAATTAATTGGTACCAATCTGTTCTAATCGTTTAATCGATCGTTTTTGCAAAGTTTGGGAGTTTAATTTTGTGTTTTGATCTGTTTCTGGGCTGATTATTTGAGTTTCTGGGTCGATACTGTGTCAAGAACACTCCGGTCGAACATTTCGGTCTTTGTTTCTATCGGTCTAAGTCCACTTCCGGTCGATTACCTTTATCGGTCTATAGCATTCGACCGGGACACTCATTGTCCCATCCGGTCTTAACAACCATCCGGTCTTAGCAACATCCGGTCTTAACACTTCCGGTCTTTCATAGTATCGGTCCGGTCTTACCATCATCCGGTCTTAGCAACATCCGGTCTTAACACTATCGGTCTTGCATTCTATATCGGTCAAATCACTCGACCGGACTCTACAAGTTCCCGGTCGAAGGCAATATCGGTCTTTGCACTCCCCCGGTCGAACAAGTTCCCGGTCGAACTCTCGACCGGTCTTTACAAGTCTCCGGTCGACTCAAGTCTCCGGTCGAAGCACATCCCCGGTCGTTTTTTTGCAAACTGTAATAGGGCATCTAAATGTCAAATTTTTTTCGCTAGGGGCGCTGCCCCCATACCCCCGCAAGGGCGTTGCCCCTTGACCCCACCCGCTAACTGGGTAGCGGGACCCCCGTGCTAAGTCTGCGAAGGGGGACAAAGTTCTGTTCGTGATCAGATTTTTCTGAATTTCTTTCTAAGATTTTCAGTATTGTGTGATTTTATCTTGACTTCTAACGATCTCATCCAGTTGATTGTTTCAATATCAGATAAGTTTAATTTCTAATCATATAAGTAAAGATGTCTCGAGAAGCTCTTGCTATTGGAACAAATGTGAAGCCACCAGTACTCTTCAAGGGGGAGTACGAGCAATGGAAGGACAGATTTTTGGACTTCATTGATCGACATGATTTGGGAGATGAAATCAGAAAATCTCTGAAAGACGGGATCATGATACCTCCGACCAAGGTTCTCACTGTAGCTGGAGAAAATGGTCAAGAAGAAGAGACAGAGTACAAATTACCGATTGGTGAATATTCGGAAGATCAGCTGAAGAGACACAAGGGTGACAAGCTGGCAAGATCATTTATTCTCCAAGGCATACCGAATGAAATATATGTCAAGATTGACAGCTATAATGCTACCGGTAAGCAAATGTGGGATCAATTGGAGAAGATGATGATCGGATCCAAAGTCGGCAATCAGCTCAAAGTATCTACATGCCTGAATAATTATGAAGAGTTCAAAGCCAAAGCTGGAGAGTCTCTCGAAGCTACTTATGACAGATTTGTCACTTTGCGGAACGAGCTCAACAAGAACAAGATCAGCAAATCTCATGTGGAGCTGAATGTGAAATTTCTCAGCAATCTTCAGCCTGAATGGAAGAGGTTCACCCGTCAGATGAGACAGTTGAAGGATCTACATGACATTCCTCTTCATGAAGTTTATGAGATCCTCAGACAGAATGAGGAAGAGGTAGAAGAGATCAAGGCTGAGATGAAAAAGGCTGACAAAGCAGTTGCTGATCCAGTTTCTCTTGTGGTTAAGAAGTCAAAGAAGAAGAAGGTGATAGAATCTGATTCAGAAGAAGCTGATTGTGAGGAAAAGTCTGAAACTGACGATTGTGAAAAACTGATGGAAACCATGCTCATGTTAACCAAGGCTTTCCAAAAGAAGTTCTATAAAAAGCCAAACTGCAATAGTCAGCGATACTCGTCTGGTCCGAACAACTACAAGCATAAAGAGAAAGTTGAAGAAAGGAGATCAGAAGAAATGAAGAAGGATGGAGCTGAAGAGACCAAGAAAGAAGAACCGATTAAGTGCTACAACTGTGGTAGACTCGGTCATTTTGCCAAGGACTGCCGCAAATCAAAAGTCCGAAACTCAGACTATTACAAGAATAAAATGCTTCTAGCCAAGCAACAAGAGGCTGGAAAAGCATTAATGGCTGAGGATGAATACTGGATCGACCACTCGGATGAAGAATCTGAAGAAGGAGAGAAGGATGAGACAGCACATCTGTGCTTGATGGGGAAGAATCAGTCAGAAGCTGAAGCTGATTCGGAAGATGGAGATACTGATGAGGTATGTAACTTTACTGTATTTGATTTATTGAACCAAATGAATGCCATGATGTCTAAACTCCAAGAATTAGAGTCAAAACTGAAGCGTGAAAGAGGTGTCATAAATGAGAAAAATCAATCTATACATAAACTTAGTAATGATATTGCTGAGAAAAATGTATTAATTGAAACTTTGCACAAAAATATAGACACCAGCGCTAAAGAAAAGACTATAATTCATAAAGAGTTATCTGAAACTGATTCAAAGTTTAAAGAATGTGAGTTTAAATCTAGAGAGATTGCTAAAAGGTACTTTTCTACTTCAAAAGAGAATAAATCTTTAGTAGAAAAGGTGAATGCTTTGGAAGAAAAATTACACTCTTTGGGTCAAACTGAACACACTATTCATTTGAACAAACCTAAAGAGAAACCTGATACTTGGGGACTTGGTTACAAGAACCCACATCATCTCAAAAAGGGTATATTTGAAGTGCCTGCACTTTATGACTTTGGGTTTATGTTGTTGGCTCCTCAACATCAAGAACTCAAACCCTTTTGGACTAGTCTGTCGGAAAAAGATAAAGCCAAGGAATATGATAAAAGAAAGAACACAACTAAAGTTCAACTTCCATTTCGCTATGAGAAGTTGAATAACAGTTATCGTTCTAATAAATCAAAATTTCTTTCAAATGATTATTTTGAAAGTTATTCTGTTAAAGAGTTGGAGGCTAAACCCATTGAAGGTAAGCTTTACGTCCCTCCCCTAGTTTTGGAAAGTAAAATTTCTGAACTTGAGAATACTCTTACAGATGAAAGAAATTTGATGGACTTAGAACAAACTGTATTTTCAACAGTGTTCAAAAATTCTAATTTTCCTAAACTCTCCAAAGCTTTAAATTCGGATGACAGATCTGGTTCACTTGATAATGAGCTTAATTTCTTAAACTCTGAAGGTGTTTTAAATAAGTGTGTTTCTCAGTTTGATTTTTCTTCTAAACTTCCTGATCATTCATCTTGTGTTGTTAATTCCTTTGGATTACGCAGTGTTTTTGACAAAGGTGAAACATCAACGAAAGTTGATAAATCAGTTTCTGTGAAATCAAAGAAAGCAAAATGTAAGAAACAAATATCTCATCTTTCACAGAAACCGATCCCCACTGGTAAGCCAAAGAAGAAGCATTCTCTTAATTCTCATCATTCTAACTCTAAAGTTTCACATGTTTCAGATTTGAGAAAGCAAAGGGTTGGAGTTAAGACTGCATGGATACCGAAACAGAAGATAGACGAGAAAGCTAAATCTAGTTCTAGTTTTGTTTTGAATAAAAAGACTTCTAGTAAAGATGATTTGAGTGTGAATGTTGCTACTTTTAAAAATAATCTTGTTGATTCTCGCAAGAAATACTCTATAAAGCAATTATTTCAGTTAGCTCCATCTAGTACTAAAAAGTTTTTAAATTATGGTGAATGTGATTATGCTTCTCGTAGATATTCTGATGTTTGGTATGGTTCATATAATGTTTCATCTTATCATTCTCATACGTCTTATCATGCTTCTGGTTTTCAAAGAAAAAGCGGACCCAAATTTAAATGGGTGCCAAAATCAAGTACTAACAGTGGAGGTCCCATTTTTAAATGGGTTCCTAAACCTCTTCTTTCTTGATTTGTTTTGTGCAGACCCGTCATATGTGGTATTTGGATAGTGGGTGTTCCAAACATATGACCGGGCAGAAGAGTATGTTGTCTAATTATAAGGACAAATACTGTGGCACAGTTCGTTTTGGGAATGATCAGTTTTCACCTATTCTGGAATATGGTGATGTTGTACATGAAAATCTTACAATCAAGAAGGTGAGTTACGTTGAAGGCTTAGGGCACAACCTATTCAGCATTGGCCAGTTCTGCGACAAAGATTTAGAGGTTAATTTCAAGGCCAAGACATGTTCAGTACGCACTGAAGAAGGAAAAGAACTCCTGGTCGGATCTCGCAAGTCAAACCTCTACACCATCAATTTGTCAAAGGTCCAGGCTGACAATCAGGTCTGCCTACTATCAAAGGCCTCGATGCAACAAAGATGGTTATGGCATCGACGACTTTCTCACCTCAACTTTCGGTACATCAACAAGCTGGTCAGTGGCAAGCTTGTGAAAGGTCTTCCAGAACTGAAGTACGAAAGAGAACATCTATGTGCAGCGTGTGAAAAGGGAAAGATGAAGAGAGCCCCACACAAACCAAAGCCTGAACCGAGTACAACCTATCCGTTAGAGTTGTTGCATATGGATCTATGCGGTCCTATGCGAACGCAAAGCTTAGGAGGAAAGAAGTATGTGTTGGTTATCGTGGATGACTATACGCGATACACTTGGGTTAAGTTTCTACGGTCTAAAGATGAGACTCCCGATGTTCTCATTACGTTTCTGAAGACGACCCAAGTCAATCTGCAAAAACAGGTCAAGATTCTCAGGACTGACAACAGCACATAGTTCAAGATCAAGACAGTTGAAGAATATCTCGAATCGGTCGGGATATCACATCAATACTCTGCTGCTCGTACGCCTCAAAAGAACGGAGTCGTCGAAAGGCGAAATCGTACACTTGTCGAGGCCGCTCGGACAATGCTCAGCCAATCTGACTTACCTTTATTTTTGTGGGCTGAAGCTGTATCGACTGCGTGTCACACTCAAAATCGCTCCATGATACACCGCCGATTTAAGAAGACTCCGTATACGTTGATCAACAACCGCACACCAACCATTAAATATTTTCATGTTTTTGGTTGTACGTGTTATGTTCTAAACGACCGAGAGAATCTGAACAAGTTCAGTGCTAAGGCGGATGAAGGCATCTTTGTTGGTTATTCCTCTACATCTACTGCATATCGTGTTTATTTAAAGAAGTCGAAGACAGTGATCGAGAGCGTCAATGTTACATTCGATGAGGAAATGGCTTCTGAGCACATCAGTTCAAAACCCGTCATTACCGAAGTTTTAGCTTCTGGACCAACCAGTCCAGGACATGTACCTCAAGAGAACAAATCAGATGGCTCTTCGTCGTCTACTTCTAATTTATCTGATTTGGATTTATTATTTGAACTGTTCTATGATGAATTTCTTGGTTCTAAATTGCCTAACTCTGTTGTGATTGACAGGATAGAAGACTCGATGACTACTCATCCGACCACTTCTGATATCTCTACTGAATTTGGTTCCCCTATTCAGCAAGAAGTTCCAGTTCAAAAGCCTACTCCGACAGTTGAATTTGTGACCAACAATGCCGAGACAGAAGTAGCTGACTCCGTAGGATGTACTGTAGGGACTGATCAACAGATTGACCAAGCTGTACCTACTGCTACTTCTGCAACAACTACTTCAACTGAAGCCCCCATTAATTTTGAACCATCTGAAGGAGATACCAGTGGATTCCTAGATGCGGACAATGATCAACATGCATCTAATCCACTCCCTCATGAACATAAGTGGACCAAAGAGCACCCAATACATCAAATTATTGGAGATCCTTCTGCACCGGTGCAAACTAGGTCTGCAACA
This sequence comes from Arctium minus, assembly GCA_954870635.1. Lineage (NCBI taxonomy): Eukaryota > Viridiplantae > Streptophyta > Magnoliopsida > Asterales > Asteraceae > Arctium > Arctium minus. Next base: position 25,713,070 of record OX941092.1, read on the forward strand.
TCAAATCTATGTATGTATGAATCCTTTCTAAGCAAGATCGAGCCTACACGCGTATCTGAGGCCCTTGCCGATTCAGATTGGGTAACTGCGATGCAAGATGAGCTGAATCAGTTTGAAGCACTGAAAGTCTGGAGACTCGTACCCAAACCGCAAGGTAAAACCATCATTGGTACGAAATGGGTGTTCAAAAACAAGAAAGATGAAGATGGCACCGTTATCCGAAACAAAGCACTACTTGTCGCCAAGGGATATAGGCAAGAGGAAGGGATAGACTACGATGAGACTTATGCTCCAGTGGCACGTATAGAGGTAATTCGGATGTTCTTAGCCTACGCAGCCCACAAGAACTTCACCGTATATCAAATGGACGTGAAGACAACTTTTCTGAATGGAGTACTCAAGGAAGAAGTCTATGTCTCACAGCCAGAAGGGTTTGTAAATCCAGATAAGCCGAACCATGTCTACATCTTGGATAAAGCTCTTTATGGACTGAAACAAGCTCCTCGCGCCTGGTATGATATTCTATCCCAATTCTTGGTTAAATCGGGTTTCACAAAAGGTACGGTTGATACCACTCTTTTTATTAAAAAGGATAAAGGCGATATCATTCTAATTCAAATATATGTGGATAATATTATTTTTGGTTCTACAAATCCTAAATACTGTAGGAACTTTGCAAACCTCATGGTGTCTCGTTTTCAAATGAGCATGATGGGAGAGATGAATTTCTTTCTCGGATTGCATGTCAAACAATTTTCAACGGGGATCTTTATGAATCAATCTAAATACATTCTGGATATTCTTCGGAAGTTCAAAATGGAAGATTGTAAACCGATTGGTACCCCAATGGCACCTGGTACTAAGATTGACACCGATCTTTCGGGAAAAGGCTGTTGATGTTAGGACTTATAGAGGGATGATAGGTTCCTTAATGTATCTCACTTCAAGTAGGCCGGATATAATGTTATCTACATGCTTATGTGCTAGATATCAGGCCAATCCTAAAGAATCCCATTTGTTTGCTGTAAAGCGGATTTTCAGATATCTGAAGGGACTGCAGATCTTGGTTTGTGGTATCCTAAGGATACAAGCTTTGAACTAACATCTTATTCAGACGCAGATCATGTTGGTTGCATGTTAGACAGGAAAAGCACCTCGGGTCATATACAATTCCTCGGAGATAAACTCGTCAGTTGGGCTTCGAAGAAGCAATTATGTGTCTCCACATCAACGGCCGAAGCGGAATATGTAGCTGCTGCTAGCTGCTGTTCTCAGGTCTTGTGGATGAGAACACAACTGCGAGACTATGGATTTCATTTCAATAGAATCCCGATCTATTGTGATTCGAAGAGCGCTATTGCAATTTCCGCTAACCCTGTTCAGCATACAAAGACCAAACACATAGATGTGAGGTATCATTTTATAAAAGATAATGTAGAAAAGGGAACAATTGAACTTTACTTTGTAAAAACCGATTATCAGCTTGCAGATTTGTTTACCAAACCTTTAGACGAAAAGAGATTTAATTTTCTTGTCTCAAGACTTGGTATGCTAAATCTTAAGACCTAATCGGTGGTTACCTATTAAAGTTTCTTATTGTATTTTTTTATCATTTCTTTCTTATTATTTCCTCATGATACCTGCTCTTTAATAGTTTGTTCATGATCTCAGGGGGAGTGTGAAAAGTATCTTATAGATGATCAATGTTAGTTTGAGGGGGAGCAATTATGAATGCATTGTACTTACTGATCAATGTGTTAGTAGTGCATAATTTTAGGGGGAGCAATCAAGTCAAAGGAGTATGGTGATGACTTCTGATTATTTATGATCAGAACTCGTACATCAATTGTTTTACTGCTTTATGTCATTTCAATTTCAGTGAATAAAGTTACTTTGACTAGACTTTTAGACTTTTGTAGGTTGAGAGATGCTTCAAAGATCATATCTTTATGACTTTAAGCATGACTTCGTGAGATGTAAGACTGTACTCGAAAGGTATAATTTCTTTCTCTTCATCTCCTCCATGGTTGAAAGAAGGACAACTTTCAATCAGAAGAAAACATGTTCTTCATTGTTCAAACCACTTCCCAATTCTCAAAAAGATTTCTTGATTTGGAAGTGTGATTTTAAATGTTTTCTGCTTCATCATTGAGCTTTAACTGATAAAGTTAAATCTTCTGAGCAACTTTTGCTTCTTAGAAAAACATGGGATCAGTGTGCTAGGACTTAAAAGAAACTTCTATGGATTCACGTTAACCCGTGTTTCCTACCCAAGAAGTTAATCCTGTAGTGAAAGAATGTGAGGAGTCCAAAAAGAAATGAGTGTGGGATGTGTGATGAGAGAATATGTCAAAAGAGAGTTCGGTTAGCTGTGAGATTAAAGATTAAAAGAAAGAGGGTGAAAGATCAGAGTAAAAGAATATCAAACTCTGCACCAACTACTTTCTGAGCCGGGCAGCCACATGTCTAATGCTTCACAATTCTTGGTGAACATTATTGAAACAGGCAACTAGCCCATGCCAACTCTTGACTTTACCCCACCAACCACTCATTTTCTTCTCAACAAGAAAATGTTTCATTTTCAAAGGGGACGCAACACATATGCTATCTGATTTTCATTTGGAAAATCTGGATATTGAAAAGAAGGTAGTCTGCCCCACCTTCACTCTTCACTAATGCACATTGAGTTTGTGTTTCACTACTTTTTTCAGTGGTTTACACATTTTGAGCCTTATAAGCAAACATCATATGCTTTATTTTATTCTATCACTTGCACGGACACACAAAGAATTTGTTTCTTTGTCATAACGTTCATAGAAATTGCCTTTGTGGTGTTTCGATGATTGAATGGAAGCCCTGGGGGAGTGAACATCATAAAAGCTCCTTTATATTGTGTATTTGTTACACACAGTGACTTTGTGTTACTGACAGGCAATTTTAACTGGTTCATTTGTTGATTCAGGTGTTACCTTTCATATCTATCTATTTTGTCTGGATTTGTAAAGATCTGGATGAACATCTTAATGAATTGACGGATAATCAGTGGTTCTGTTTGCAAGATCAATGGTGGAAGAAATTTCTTGAAGAAACGTTTTGATGAACTCTTTGCTCTTTTCATCAAAAAGGGGGAGAAGCGTCAATCAAGAAATGTGGAGATCAAAAGTTTTTGAAAGAATTTCTGAAGATGATTTGCTGAAGTATTCCGAGCTGAAAATGGAGATAATTTCTTTTCAAAAGATATTCTCATAGATTGGGGAGATTGCTACATTCTAAAAAGAAAAAAAAGAAAAGGAAGATTACATTTTCTGAGCTTAAAGAATGATCTTGATCCAAAGGGGGAGATTGTTAAAGCACATATTTATTGGATTCAAGATCATAATTATCTGAAGATGGAAATCTGAAGTTAAAGCTGATAAAGTCGTCTCAACAAATAGTCTAGGGTCCTTTTGTAATAAATAGTCAAAGTCTGTTTACATATTTTATTTATTAGTTAGTTTTAATTTTAGTTAAATTAGTTTGTTTTAGGTTGTTGGGCCAAGCTTTGTAAAGCCCATTACCATGCCTTGCAAGCCCATTAGGCTATATGGGCTAAGTATAAATAGTTTGTTTTAGAGTTAATTAGGGTTTAAGGTTCTTAATTGCAATATTATCATAGAGAGTGAATTAGTCGTGGTGGTGGTGGTGTGGCGCCGTGAACAAGAAAGAGAGAAAGAGAGGATTTCGATTTCAACATTGTAATCCTTTGAATTCATTGAATATCAATATCAGGTTTGATTTATCGTATTGTTTATGTGATTACTTGATTGAATGATTGCATATCGGGACACACACATTTCCTATATCCACATGAGGTTGTGAAATGAAAATGTGAATAAGAATCAAAATCAAAATCAAGGAATGAAAATGATAATGAATTTTCATTCCTCCAGTTTAATCTGGAATGAAAATTTAGGATTATGTGGGAATAGACCAATTGTATTATATAAAACCAAACAGTTTTTTTTATTATCATTTCATTGATTACTATTTAGTACTTGTAACCTAGACACCCCTTAGTTATTATAAGAAACCAAAATAAAAAATTCATAGTTCAATCACTCCTTATGACTCATGTCTTACCTTAAAAGGTCGTAGTCGTGGGAGGGGTGGAATTACATGTTCATCAAGAGGTATCATTGCCGAAAGCTCGACAAGCAGAAGGAGTAGAGGCGACTCTAGAGGTCGTGGTCGAGGGCACAACCAACCTTTTGTGAACAAGGAAGACTTAGCAACTCAAGTAGGTAAGCTACAAACCACTTTACAAGCCTTGTTGGCTTAACAAGAAGAGTCGATACAAGTGAAGTAAAAGAGTAAAGGCGGTGAAGGTACGAAGGTGCCTAGATCACCCTTGACTATTGTGGGTGGTCACTCTATTCTAACCCCCGAATCTCCACGTGATCCTAAGCCACCATCTAAAGGGTGTAATTACAAAATGTTATTATCGTGTAAACCTCCTACCTACCAAGGAGAGTGTGATCCAATATTGGCCCTGAGAAGGATTCTTGAGATGGAAGTGATTTTCGACACAAACATATGTGCAGATGGGGATAGAGTGGTGTATGCAATTACAATGTTGAAGTCTGATGCTATCTTTTGGTGGCATATTGAGTCAGAAACAAAGGGCTCAGGGGCAACCAAAGAAATGACTTGGGAGAGATTCACTTCTAGATTTATAGCTCAGTTTTTCCCGGTAGCGACAATCAAGAAGCTAGAAGAAGAGTTTCTGAGATTGAAATAAGGGGGAATGACAGTGCAAGATTATACCCAAGTTCATCGAAAATGTCCGATTCATGGATTTATATGTTCCTACTGAATAACGGTGTATAGAGAGGCACATTTTGGGATTGAAGGGTAATGTCGAGAGTTGGGGACAATAAGGAATCCTATGGCCTTTCAGTCGGCAGTAGATGTGGTGGAAATAAACAAGAAGAAGAAGAATATGCAGTATGTGGAGAGGAGTAGAGACAAAAGAAAATGTTAGGGGCTAACAAATGACTCCAAGTCAAATAGTTTGAGATCTGATAGTTTAGTAAGTCAAAGAACAAGTGAGAGGCCATGCGGCAAGTGTGATTAAGTGCATCAAGAAGAGTGCTTATTTGGGACCCGAAATTGCTTTAAATGTGGAAAGTCAGGTCCATTGGTCATTAACTGCAAACCGAGGATGACTTGTTTCTCTTGTGGATCTCCTGATCATGTTCGTATTGACTGCCTCAATTGAAGGATAATGAAATGACAAAGTTTGGTAGTGTTCAAGGTAGCAAGGATGTCGGCAAGAGTTATGAGGCATGAAAGGTGAAGGATGTGCCTATCAGATGGTTACATATGAGATTGATCAGACACCCGTTTTAGTAGAAGGTATGTCCCTCTTACATTTCGTTCGTTTTGAGTATTGATAACTCTGGTGTACTTATCATTAGTGTTGGTCCTATTGAGAATGATGGGATAAGTCTAGTGATGCACATTGAGAGGTGAATGTCTGATTAAATTGACCCGTGTGAGTTAAATGAGTGCAAATGCTAGTTTGGAGCAGTTATCTCCAGAGTAGGAGAGAAGCATTGGTTTAGGATTAAAGGCAGGAATTGTCAAATATATCTTTGGGTATATAGAGAGAGGATTATAGTGATGTTGTAACGGTGAACTTTGCAGAATGAGCAGTCTTGCGGATATCATTGTTAAAGCATTTAAAATTTGTTGGGTGAATCTTCAGAGAGCTTGAGGATAGGGTTAGCATGAGTAATAGATGATGGAAAGTTTTTAGTTCCGTTTTAGGCAAGATCTGAGCAATGTTGCTGAGTTGATTGGAGGATCTCGCGTTGTAATCTGTGGGCGTGGTAGTGGAGTTAATCCTAGCCTCAAAGTGTCAACTCTAAGTGGGTAGGAGATATGAAGAAAAGCATCTAGCCTTATGTGGTGATTTTATCGTGATTTCAGTTTTGGATTCGGGAAAGAAATCAAGCTTATTTGGAATTCGGTTGATATTGGGTATGACGTGAAGCTTAGCAGGTGGTTATTTGAGGGAAGTGTGACTAGAAGAGGTGGGGGTGTTGTGTGATGCTCTAGAGTTGCATTCTTTGGCAAGTAGTGGTGAATGGTATTATGTATGTAGTAGGAATGATTTGGGTTACGGTAGAGTTACGAACGATCTGTTAGACCATTCAAATTATCCGATAGGAGCGGAGGGATTGGTGAGGTCGATGTTGGATTGAAGGATGTTATATTCTTCTTGTGATGACTCGAATGCATTCCAAGACATAATTCTATTAAGGGGAAGAGGGTGTAATAATCCAATTTCCAAAAAATGGTATTTATGAGAGAGTTCAAGGGCGGAATGGAAAAAGTTCTATTTCCAAGGGACCAATGGTAAAACTTGTATTTTTTTTAAAGAAAAGGTAATCCCATTCTTGGAGGGGAAGAAAAGGTCCTTAGGAAACTATGTGTGTGAGGAGAGTGTGTTTCTTGAAGAAAAAGCATCCAAGGAAGGATTTGTGGAGGATTTAAGAAGATGTGGATTCTTTATGCCTTCACTATAGGTATTAATCCTAAACTTTTTCAGTTTTTCTCTTGGGATAGAGTTTTCCATCAATGGAGTTTGGAATTCTTTTCTTAAGGATTTTGTTATTGGGATTTTTTATTTGAAGATTTTTGGTAGAAATGAAGATTTCATGGTAAAAACCTTTATTTCAGATTGAATATAATCTTGTTGGAGTCTTTATAAAACGGATTTCCATGGAGATTTATGTATTTTTTAATAGATCACCGTGAAATTGGGTTTTCTTGGTTAGAAGCTTGATTTATGAGTTGTTGGATGAGTATTTGGAGATTGGTTTATATTTAGTTGATTATTTCATGTTATATTTATGATAGAGGTTCAAATGTAGTGAGTAAATGATTTGATTTGGATTGTTTAAACGTTTTAACAAATGGTTTACTTTGAGAAATCCACCATTGTTGATGGTTTCATTAAGGGCTTAAGTATTCCAAGTTTGAAAATCTAAAATCATGATTCTTAGATGGATTTGGATTAATTGATTCATGTCTTGTAGTTAGTTTGATGTTTAAAATGGATTTGGATATTGATTCTCATGTTATTGGACCTTTACATCGATTTGGGAAGGTTTGGGCAAGAGATGCTAGTTGGATACTTGGATTTTTGGTACAGAATTCGTGCTCTCAAACAGTAGCTAAAGCGACTTTTCAAGCGAATTTTGGTGCTTCAAAAGTCAATTTAGGCACTGTTGAGTGCCACTTCAATTCTGCATCATTTCTTGATTTGGGGTAGGTTCGAGGCATTGTTTAAGGTTTGCTTTAAGAATCATAATAGATGGTTTTCAAGATAATTTTGATAGTTTAACTCCATTTCTATGTCGAAAAGTTCAAGTGTTCGGTTTTGAAAATTATAGTCTTTAGAGCGTACCTTCGAGCGTGGACCTGAGGTGAGTTTCTTGTACGGTTTTTACTAAAATGCAAGGAAATGTTTTTATGGTAATTGTTGATCTGTGAAATGATTATATGATATTCTATGAAATGTTTATTTACAATTATTGGAAATTTTTATAAATAGAGTAGGCATGTTATGTGCCTTGCATTGTGGAGTCTATGTGCATATTTCTTGATATGGTGCCTATGAGTAAAGAATGATGGAATGTAGTCCAAGTAGAGTATATATATTCTTCTTGGATATAGGAATACCAAGTTAAGAAATATGTCGTGACTACACTTAAAATGAAATATTGTCCAAGTAGAGTCTACATTCATTTTAAAGAAAAAGTGAAGGGTCTAGAATGTCTAAGATGGATTGTAGTTCGAGAAGAGGTTGCTTTCATCTTAATTATGCAGACGTTACTCGGATGGAATGTAGTTCAAGCAGAGTCTACATCCACCCAGAGTTCATTGTATATTTTTTCTTTATGATTAAATTTTATTACCAATGTCATGTTTAAGAAATTCACTAGACTTTTGATCTAACCCATGTTTTCAAAACCCTAAAATGTTTTCAGGCATGATTCAGAGCGAGGTTCTAGCAAGGGCAAAGGCAAGATGTAGCCTTGTTTTGGAAGGTTGCATAGGAGTCAATGCCATAATTAGTGGTTGCTTAGTTCCACTCTAGACATAAGTTCATTTTAATTCCTTGTAGTAATCCCAGTGGTGGTTTCACTGCAACATTTGAGGAGTTGTTTATTTTAATGCATCAAAATTTTGGGACCTTAGATTTAAATCGTGTGGTTGTTCTTCCTGATGGTAAATTTTGGTTTTGGGGAGTTACAAGTTAAAAGAACAACCACGGATGATCGTATTGAATAATAACGAAGAATGATGACTTTACATTATAATCTTGAAATGTAGTAGAGTTTGGATATCTCACATTGGTGGGAATAAGAAGATTGAAAGAATGAAGTGTGTATATGAAAAGAAGAGATCATTCTTTTGTAGCAAGTCATATTGTTGGCTCAAATGAGTCAACTCTTTTTTTCTTTTGCGAAAAATATTGTCTATATAAGATATTGTTAAGACAATGTATTTATGGTAACTAAATCTATTTATATAAAAATTGGATAAGAGAATGATGTTATGAGGTGACATTACTCTATATTTTATATTTCGAAAGAAATAACACCAAACGGGAAGTCGGTTTATACAAACAACCAAGGATGACGAGATGATATTATGAAATTTGAGTATTCTCAAAATATTTAATGTGATCGAGTTTGATCATCCAACATTGGTGAGATTAAATGATGATTGAAAGAAGGAAACGTATATATGAAAGGATGTCATTTTTTTGTAACAAGTCATATTGTTGACTCAAATGAGTCAACCATATATATATATATATATATATATATATATATATAGGGTCTCATTCATTTGCAAACCAAACTATTGGTGCTAACCATACTAACCAATCTAGAACGTTGATTATTTAGATCAATGGTTAACAATTAATTACAATTTTAATTTTATAAAAAAAATAAAAACGTTATGGAATTAATGTGCATAACCGTATAGGGTCAAAATTGTAAAATCGCATATCCATTCATTAAATACATTCAACCGTTCACAAAAGAAAGAGGCGAAAAATTAGGGCAATTTCAAATTGAGATTCGATTTATTGAAGAAAGGATTATACAAATCATACTAAGGATTGCTTATCGATATCTACTCCGACAAAGAAGGTGGAAACGAAGTCGTGAAGAAGAAGGAATCTTAGAAATCATCAATCGATTTGCTTCGAAAACCCCGGGAAAAAAGGAAAGCTAATATCAATCGGGTTTGAAATTAGCGCGAAATGGAAGAAATCGAGGGCGGGAATAGACGATTGAGAGGTAAAAACCTACATTTCTAGGGTTTAAAAATGGGGTTTATACTCATATCTACATTGTTGTTATCACGATTTCAGTAAGAAAACCTAGTGAAATAATATTCAAGAAGTGTGGACTTTCAAGGTTCAAGAACACAATGGAAACACCAGTTGAAGTTGACCTTGAAGAAACACGTTCTCTGATCGATTTGGTGCAAAGGATTTCAGGAGATATTGTACTTCCAACAAATGCGGTGATTCAAGAAACAGAAGACGAAGGTAATGTTCCAGAAACAGAAGATGAAGGTAATAATAAAAAGTGTTCGATATTTTTTTTTCTGCTGTTAGTTAAAATTTATTTGATAAAGTGTCCATTCTTATGGGTTTTTTGTTTGGAGTACTCTTCTTTTGGAATTTTGAATGTTAAATAATGCAACATATGGATTCAAATAGTAATTATTCCGGTGCATATATGCATTGTTATGTATTTGTGGATGGTCTGTGCATATGAGCATTTTTTTATTGAATTTTGAAAGTGCATGTATGCATTGTTATGGATTTTTGCATATAGGCATGGAAATAGATCTATGGATGGAATCTATGCATATGAGCATGTGTTATTGAATTTTGAAAGTGCATGTATGCATTGTTATGGATTTCTGCATATAGGCATGGAAATAGATCTATGGATGGAATCTGTGCATATGAGCATATTCTATTTAATTTTGTAAGTGCATGAATGTATTGTTATGGAATTCTGCATATAGGCATGGAAATAGATCTGTGGATGGAATATGTGCATATGAGCAGTTTTTTTTGAATTTTGAAAGTGCATGTATGCATTGTTATGGATTTCTGCATATATGCATGGAAATAGATCTGTGGATGGAATCTGTGCATATGAGCATGTTTTATTGAATTTTGTAAGTGCACATATGCATTGTTATGGATTTATGCATATATGCATGGAAATAGATCCGTGGATGGAATCTGTGCATATGAGCATGTTTTTTTGAATTAGGAAAAGTACAAGCCAATTGAACATATTGAATCAACAAATCTTTGATGTACATATTGTGGATATGTGGATATTTAATTAAAATTTCTAAGTGCATGTATGGATTGTTATATATTTGTGCATGTAGGCATATAGGAAAAAATAAATTATTTGTAGTTGTGCATATGAGCATAACTTGCTTAGTGTGCATGTGTGCATAAAAGAATATATGCATATGGGCAGTCTATTTAATGCATATCTTGATATGCATATATGCATTCCATAACATATATACATTTTAGAATGTGCATATGGGCAGTCTAGTGAATGTATGTATTTTAGATCTTTGATACAAGCATATGAGCATTCTTTCAGTGTTTAGTATTTCTACGCATGTCTACACAAATGCATGTAGGAACACAATTGAAAAGAAGAAGGAAAATACAAGCCTCAACATCAGTTTCTGATTGTAAAGCTGAAAAAGGTAATTTATGGGAAAGATATGTTGGCATCTAATTATCGGCCTTATGACATGCATAACATAATTAATTCCCTGCAAACGTGGATTGCTCATTTGCATGAATGATTTAATAAATATTGCAAGTAAATAACCGATGGTTGACAATGAATCCGATGGAAAGCGCGTTACAAGATCCTGTGCACAAAACAAAACAAAACAAGGAAGACACATCGAAGCGTCATCGACAGCAAGTGAGTATCACAACCAGCATCCTAAAATGACATTTTTCATTAAACATACATGTCTACAGACAGTGATTTCGAAGAAGAACCTAATATGAATTTAAGGAAAAAGAATAAGAATGAAGTGCAGGGTCAAGGAAAAAACCAAAAGGATATAAAGTGCACAAAGGTTAGAAAGCAAAAAGATCCGAGGGGAGTAACGCACAAGGGCATCACCTAAGGCGTTGTATGAGACAATTAAGAGCTTGAATGACAAACAAAAAATTGCAGTTAGGGAAATAGGGATGGAATCTTTGCTAGATATGACAATAGACGGAATACCATTAAAGTTAGGCTACTACGTGGTGGACGCCATGAACACAACACAGATGCATTTGAAAGTTCACACCGGGGTGATACCAATTACAGTGGAGTCAGTACATCAGATTCTAGGGCTTCCAACAGGGGGGTTAGACTTGGCGAAGGAAGAGCCATTGGATGCGAATGAAAACCTGTCTTTGTTCTGGAAGAGACAGTTTATAAAAGGTCTGATTACACCACAAGATGGCATTAACGAAATACGCAGAACAAAAGAAGGTGACATTAAGTTTATGCTGAATTTCCTGGTGCTTGAGGTGAACACCCTAGGAGAGTGTAGTCGGACCGGTCAGTGCAAGACTGACTTCTTGTCAAAGGTAACTGGGGTTCAAATGATACTTGAGGTTGATTGGTCAAAGTACATATATGACTGACTGACTGTATACCGAATAGTAAGAAAACTGGAAGAGAGAGAGCTCCCGGGCTTTCTATGCTGGTCCATTGACATTTCTTACTGCAAGTATATCTGAACAATTACTTACACTAATTTAAACAAATCAATATTTCTTTATCACACAATAATAACTTAACACAACGTGACAGCTCCTATACGTTGAATCAACATGGGGTCCGGTAATTGAAGTTCCACAAGCAGAATTACCGACGAAGAGATGGACCATGGACAAGCTAAGGAATAGACAAGATGTAGAGTTACGCGGAGGGGGATTTGGTCATTTAGACTTAACTCTTATTGGAGGTGAGTCTGAACAAAGTGAAAGCGTAAACCGTTGGCATGCTGAAATCAATCAAGAGGTGGCAAGATTAGAACGGAAGAAGGTAAAGGCATGCATACATTAAAATATGAATTAACAATTAATTTTTAATGGATTGTATGTATTCCACCAACATAATCGTATTGTTCAACATTCAGACTATCATGAGAAGAATTGATGACATTATATTCAACATTCAAGGGTCGCGATGGGAAGCAGACACCGAGCTCACTACAGCTATAGAAGAATTCAAGGGTAAAAAAATATGCATATATGCATTAAAATAAATATGTACTTATAAATGTGTTTTGCACACATGCATTGCACCTTGTACTGAACATGTAAATGTCTTTTGCATATATGCAATGAACATGTAATGTCTTTTTTCAAATATGCACGATATCAAGTTATGCATAAAACTAGGTGACTATCAACAAAATATAGACTGTTGGTAACTGTTTTTCTTTTCTTAAAATTTGGTAATTGTTTTTCTTTTCTTAAAATTTGGTAACTGTGTACAGGGGACACAGACTTTGATAAACTCAAGCTAGACTTGGCAAGCATTTTCAAGAACATCAAGTGGGATGTGGCCAATAATGCGGGTCGGGACACCGAGCCATCGGTCTCAATTGACAAGACCCATGTAGCGTTCGATACCGTTGGGTCACCTGGACCATTGGAAAATATAAATGATGAGCGAGCCATAGTGTGTTATCCAATGTCCTTACATACACCTAGAACTGAACAGTATCATAACTCCCCGTTATCGCCCTACTGAGAAAGTCCTAGAGTGCATGCAGAGGTGGATATGTTATCAGCTGAGAAGACGGGTAATGTAATGGCGAAAACAAATGCCAGAATTGATGGAGCGGACAACGATAACAACAAATCTATTGTGCATGAGTTAGATAAGGGAAACCAAATACATATGGTCAGCACAAGAAATCAAGAGCCGATTATTTTTGCAAGCATATCACCACCAGGTGTTGAGCTAGTATTAAGCACACAAAAGTCTCAGCCGCGACCATTAGAAGAAAGTAAACGAAAAGGTAAGATAAAAGTCCATTAACAACAATGCATATATGCACATATATATTAAATGTTAAATAATGCAACCTATGGATTCAAATAGTAATTATTCTGGTGAATATATGCATTGTTATGTATTAGGGAATGGAGTGTGTACGTATGAGCATATTTTATTGACTTTTGAAAGTGCATGTATGCATTGTTATGGATTTGTGCATATAGGCATTGAAATAGATCTATTGATGGAATCTGTGCATATAAGCAATTTTTATTGAATTTTGTAAGTGCATGTATGCATTGTTATGGATTTGTGCATATAGGCATTAAAAAGGATCTGTAGATGGAATCTGTGCATATCAGCAGTGTAATTGAATTTTGTAAGTGCATGTATGCATTGTTATGGGTTTGTGAATATAGCCATATGAGAAAAAGTTAATTATTTGTATTCGTGCATATGAGCATATCTGACTTAGTGTGCATATTTGCGTACTGTCAAAAATGTTGATTAGGATTCGTGCATATGAGCATATCATAAAGATAAGACCTTTTGCAACTAATTGTGCATAAATGTAGTTTATAGCACATATGATCTTATTACTTATGTTTAAACTTTATTGTGCATAAACTATGCAAACATGAATTAGGAAAAGTACATGCCAATTGAACATATGGAAGCAACAAATCTTTGATGTACATATGATTGTTATGCATTTACCACACACAAACGAAATATTAACCGTCTACATAATTGCATATGATTATAATTGTTTATATGCACATTGTAACTCATGATATGGTAATGATTGTGCATATGTTTACTAACAAAGCAAATGTAACAAATGAAGACAAAGGCAAACAGTCAGAGGGGGGTAGCTCAGATAATACACCGCTAGTGGCATTCCCAATATTATCAACACCATCTTTCGACTTAGGCATCAACCCACAAAAGAGTCCAGATCATGCATTAAAAGAAGGTGAAGTCAAAGGTATCATCTTATTCACTTTCACAATAATTGATTATATGCATATCAGAACCGTATGATCATATGCACACATGGAATATTTCAACATATGATAAAATCACAAATGCATGCATGTAAAAATGGATTATCTATAGGTAAAGGACATGTATATACGTGCTTACGGTTAGTCATTGATGTTTGTGCATTTAAACTATGAATATGGAACTCAATGTACATAGTGTCAATCAGGATGAATAAAAATTTATGTATTTCACTTGAAACGTGGTACATGGCATGTGGGGATGCAGAAACGGACACTTCAAAACCTGGAAAAAGATCAAAGAGATTGGGACCCATGTTTTGCTCCCCTTATGTATCCCGAGCGGTTAATTTTGAAGTAACAAAGGACGAAACCAATCTGAGAGCTTGGGTGTTAAGGGGTATTGGAGGATTAATGTAAGTACCTTAACACGTATTCATCTATATTGTTGTTAATAAGATATATAAACTACAATATGACTTAACATGTTTTACATTAATTTCAGGGAGATTATGTACATAGATACAATGGGTATGAGGATAGATCGAAGGGATATGCAGTTCCTAGATGGGGAGACAACCATTCCAAGACGAATCATTGACGTCTGGTCAACGGTTTTGAATTACGACGAAAGGCGTCGAAGCAATGACTCTCCGCGCAGATTTTTTTTCAACACAGAAATAACGGTAAACAATAAGTATATTATTATAATGCTATATTGGCATCATAAAAAAAAATCATTCATTAAATACATGTTAAAAAATACTAAATTAACATTTGAGGATGCTAGATTGCTAGTAATGACTTTTGCATATGTGCATTTTATTATATTAGTTAATCTAGCATTAGTTGGAATGCATGAAAGTAAAGTGTGGACAAACAAAGGTGTGCAAATTCGGACAACAATAAAGATACATACTCATGGATAATTATTTGGTGCAAGTATGGACATGGGAAACTGTTCTTTTAATTATATATCTTTAACAAAATATTGATTTCATATTTGTGATAAATTGTTAAATTAGATGGATCTGGTGCTCAATGACCTACAACTACCTGTGGTAACAAGGTACGAAGCATTCCGATGATATATCGATGATTTGGGAAAATATAATCCCGATTTGATAACGATGAAGGACATTGATCTGGTATGTTATACAACTTTTTGTTAATGCTTCATGTTTTCCAAATTGTTATTGTTTTATTTATTAACAAACCAGTGACTAATTATCATCTTTATAGGTTTTCTTCCCTGTTTTGGATGGTTTACACTATTATCTCGTTGTATTCAACCTGAAAAACCCATACGCTACCATCATAGTGTCAGGATCGAATTCTCAACAAGAATTAATTCTCAGAAACAATATCAAAGAAGTTTGCGGAATAACACTTTGATATTTAATGAAACAGTAAATTAACACAGAAAATATGAAGAACAAACTGTAAACTTGTATTGAATGCTTGAAGTTACAAGATTACACACTCAACCTCAATATTGATGAACAGACTCACCAATACGAATTCTACTTCTCTAGAATTAGGATCTATGCCTTGAGGTTGATTTTCTCTCTCAAAAATAATTATTTCTTCTCTTTCAAACTATTCTATATTATCTATACATATACTAAAGAAAAAGATAATTACAATAATTAAACAAATCTTCAGTATATCTTCCATGTATATCTCTAAGCTTCCAAGAATATCTTCATTCTTTCCAGCTGTCTTCCTTTTCATACGAATCATATAAGCAGCACTAACTATGCTCAGCAGCATTAACTTCTTCTAGCAGCATTAACTACTAAGCAGTACTAACTAGCTAAGCAGTACTAACTTTGTTCAAGCAGCACTAACTTTGACTAGCAGTATTAATTCTACTAGCAGTAGTAATACTCAACAGTATTAATCTTCAAAGTACTCTGGCAGTACTAACTCTGAACTAGTAGTAGTAATCAGCAGTAGTAATTCTGTACTGGCAGCAGTAACCATACTTAATAGAATCTTCAGTTCCCAACAATCTCCCCTAACTTGACTTTTAGGAAGAGAAGTCAAGTTCTTCAGATACTCTTCCAGATGCTCTCCAAGATGCTCCCAAAACTTCATAGTGGCCTACATTCCAGTATTTGCATCCAATCCCAAACTCTGATTGATGGTTCTTTGGATCAAGTATTTAGCCATCTCTGAATCTGGAACACACCCTAACTTTTTCTTCAGCATGGCATGAAGCTTCAATCTGCTATGATTGTACACTCTATCCACTAGGAAGTACTCAGTGTGATTTAAATCCAAAGTTACTGCATATACTCCACTAGTTTCATATAGAGTCCAATTATTCACTGTTTGAAAAACATTTCTGATTACCTCCTCTACTTCATCAGGTTTGAACATCATACACAGATACTCCATTACCAGCTTTTTAATTGAAATCTCTGGAGCTTTCAGTTCATCTGAATATGACTTCATCCCTATTGCAAACATTTCTTCAATATCAGACCTTGAACATGTTCTGACAATCTTACTCCAAGTGCTGTACACTTCATATTTCTCATCTTTTCTCTTCAGTCTGATATACTCTTTTCCATCCACTGTCAATGTATCCCAGTGAATGACCTCAGGAGGTTTTATACCAACAGGTTCTGCTGAAATAGGCTTTGGAATTTTATCCATTACCACCATGTACATGTTTACATTTGAACTCTGTGGTACTTCCTGAGAGTTAGCTTCATTCTGAGGTGCCTCTTCTTCTTCAGCAACCTTTGGCTCTTCTTCTACTCTAGGCTTCTTTACATTTTTCTTTCTTTTAGCCATCATTTTGGTTCTTTTCAAAGTCTTTTGAACCTGCACTAGAGTAGCTTCCTTCTTCTTTTCTGCCTTTTCTTTGATAGGAGTTCCCTCTTCACTTTCAGGGAATGGTTGATTCATATCCATATCATTACTCTCCTTGGCTTTCTTTTCAAATTCCACTCTATCCTTTTCATTACTCTTTAGCTTCCCCATTTCTTTCTCATAGAGATCTCTGATTTGATCAAAATTCATCTTCACAAACATTTCTTTCTTTACCCCAATTGCACTTCTCAAGAAAGTTATCATTTTGTTTCTTTCCTGAGTGGCAAGGTAAGTTTGTGAAGGTCTTCTTTTCTTTGCACTTGATTTTGCTATCATAGCCTTTCTCAAGCTTATGGCCCTTTGTTTAGCTTTCTCAGTTTCAAGCCCTTTCTGATATGCTTCATTTAATTCAGCAGCTAAAGCCTTTGCCATCTCCCTGTCCTTTTTCACCTGTACTCTTTCTTCCTTTTCAATATCCTCCTGCATCTTCCTGGCTAAGGCTTCATCTGATTCAACTAACCTTTGTTTCTTGACAGGTTGAGCAGATTCCACCATCTTTGCTTTTCCCTTATTCTTTGCTTCTGCGGCCATGTCTTTCTGTTCTGATTTCTTATCTCCCCCTTCATTTATGACCACTCCCTTTGCTTTGGGAGTGTCATTCTTTGCTTTGATTAGCATTTCAGCTACTTCAATTTCTGTTGGTGATAACTCTGTTACTGCTGCTTGTGAGGTTTCAGCAGCATTAACAGTTTCTGCTTCTAGTTGTACTGAATTTCTTTCTGTTTCTGCTTCCTTCTCCCTCTCAACATCAACTTTCTCTCCATTAAGCTCCCCCTCTCTTGTTGCTTCTTCCAAGTTGATCTCCCCCTTTTTGGGAGCATCCTTCTCAAATTCCCTTCTCCTTAGCACAAAATGTTTCTTCTTCTGTTTCTGTACTAGTTTCATCACCAATTTCTTGAGCTTGGTAATCTGCACTTGTTGAGATAGGATAACCAGCTTCATCTCCTCTATTTCTTTTCCTTGCTTGATGACATCCTGGTTGATGTTTCCCATGGTATCCATCAATTCATCATAGTTATATCTGTCCTCACCTTCTCCAGGAGTGTTACCCCCTATTGAAGGATCATTGGATCTTTTATTAGTAGATATCTTCTGCCTAGCAGAAGCACTATCCACCCCCGTGGTTTCTTGGCACCAGGGACCTTCAAATGATTGCTCATTTGAAGTTGCCATGGGGGAGGTCTTATTGATGTTACCACTTTCCTCCTCTGTGCTAGCAGGAGTAGTGGCAGCCTCATCACCCATATGCTCTTCCTCCTCCTCAGAGAGCACCTCCTTGGGGTTGGGAGACACCCCTTTGGTTTCCCTATGGATATTCTCTAAAGGAGAATTCTCCTTTAGAGGGCTTAAAGGCTTGGGGGATACTGGTACAAGAAGGGAAGGAGCCTTCTTTACCTGTTTCCTCTTGTAAGTTTGGGTAATAGGAGAGGTTGGTTTTGCAAGAAGAGACTGGGGGATTGTTTTTGAGTGGGAAGGTTGGCTTGGCTAGCAGTGGGATAGTCTAATGGGGGCCTTGACCCTGCTACCATACCTTCAGTGGTTTGGGACACCACCATCATTGTAAAGAACAATGGGGTGTCAACTCCTTCAGAGTCCCCAGCAGATCTCCTCATATTTGAGAAAACCTTGCCTTTGGGGGGTTTAGGTACATATACCCCAACAGGTTGTGGTATATCCGTCAATTCATTAGTAATAACTTCTTGGACAAACCTGGGATACATAAAGAAACTCTTTTTGTTTCCCATGTTTGATACAAGATCACTGAATATCATTTTTGAAAAATTGTACCTTCTGGCAGTAGCCAAACAGACCAAAGCATAAGCAATGGGACTGCTGAACTCACTCCATCCAGTAGTCTTTTTAGAGATGCAATGCATCAAGGTATGAACAAGAAAACGCCATTGGGGTGAAAATTTTGCTTTAGAGAATTTGAAAACACCCAATGGGCCTCCATACCCCATTTTTGTAAGGGAAGAGAACAGTTCATCATTGGGAATAGAAGTTATACCAGAAGCATCGTCTAGACGTAGACTGATGCGAATAACTTCTTCAGAAACAGTTAAGGGTTGGTCACACACCCTGGTCTTGATCATCTGCACACCATTCTCAACAACAATGGTGGCATTGGCCCAGAACTGCCTCTGATGCTCTATAAAGATGGTTGGGGAGACCGTGAGTGCATGAGCGATGTGACTTGTCCTCAGAAAGTCGACAATCTGGTGAAATCCTTCAGCTTGCTTTGGCTTTTGTAGCATTGCGATCTCATTGTGCTCGTCGATGAATGCCATGGATTCCATTGAGCAGGGATGTTCTTGCCTGAAAGACTTGGTACTTGAGAGAAAAAGGTTTAGAGAGCAAGTGAACAGTATGCAAAGAGTCGTTATGAACGATTGGGCGGGCAAAGGGTATTTATAGTATTTGGGACATAAGCAGTATTAACCGCGAGCAGTATTAACTAACTAGCAGTATTAACTGCGAGCAGTATTAACCGCGAGCAGTATTAACTGTGAGCAGTATTAACTAACTAGCAGTATTAACTGCGAGCAGTATTAACTGCGAGCAGTATTAACTAACTGGCAGTATTAACCACTAACAGTATTAACCACTAGCAGTATTAACCAACTAGCAGTATTAACCAACAAGCAGTATTAACCAACTAGCAGTATTAACCAACTAGCAGTATTAACCAACTAGCAGTATTAACCAACTAGCAGTATTAACTGACTAGCAGTATTAACCATACTTACTCTTTGAAGCTTAGGCTGAATTGAGTACTGCTATGTGTGCCCTGTAAATGAGGATTAGTAGCACCAAGAAACTATAATATACAGATATTTAACCACTTTTTGAGAGAATGCTTATTCAGAGTTGATCATTCCCACACTTGTTACCAAGAAAGTGAATCTACCCACATCAAAAGCTTTGGTGAATAGATCAGCAAACTGGTTGTCAGTATGAACTTTCACAACTTGAACAAGTTTCTTTTCATTACAGTCTCTTATGAAGTGATACCTGATCTCAATGTGCTTTGTCTTAGAGTGCTTGACAGGATTATTTACAATGCTGATAGCACTGCTATTATCAATAAAGATGGGAGTGTGTAGAAAGGTTACCCCATAGTCCAACATTTGATTCTGAATCCATAAGACCTGAGCACAGCAACTTACAGCTGCTATGTACTCTGCTTCTGTTGTAGATGTGGACACTGTGGTTTGTTTCTTGCACTGCCATGAAACTAGTCTAGCACCCAAAAACTGACATCCTCCAGAAGTAGATTTTCTGTCCAAGTTTGCCCCACCTAGATCACTGTCTGAGTATGCTATTAGGTCAAAGGGTGAGTCATGAGGATACCATAGTCCCAATCTGGGTCTCCCTTTGAGATATCTGAATATCCTCTTAACAGCTTGAAAGTGAGATTGCTTTGGCCTAACTTGGAATCTTGCACACACACAGACTGGAAACATTATATCAGGCCTTGATGCTGTGAGATACATGAGAGAGCCAATCATGGATCTATAATGATGCACATCCATATCCTCCCCCTCAAGATCTGTTGTTATCTGCTTGTGTGTCTCCATAGGTGTGCTAGCAGGTTTTGAATCTGAGAAGCCAAACTTGGTTAGAATGTCCTGCACATACTTGGACTGACAGATGAATATTCCATCTGACTTCTGTTGAACTTGGAGTCCAAGAAAGAAAGTAAGTTCCCCCATGGAACTCATTTTGAACCTTTGATGCATTAGATCCTCAAACTCCTTGCACATGTTGTCTCTTGTAGATCCAAAGATAATGTCATCAACATAGATTTGGAACAGCAAGATATCCTTCTTCTTTCTCTTGATAAATAGAGTCTTATCAATGACTCCTCTTTCAAAGCCATTTTCCAAGAGATAGGATGACAGAGTGTCATACCATGCTCTTGGAGCTTGATGCAGTCCATAAAGAGCTTTCTTCAATTTGTATACCCTGTCTGGATAGCTTGGGTTTTCAAACCCTGGTGGTTGACAGACATATACCTCTTCTTCAATTGAGCCATAGAGAAAAGCACTTTTTACATCCATTTGATAGACTTTGAAGTTCATGTAAGAAGCATAGGCTAGGAATAATATGATTGCTTCTATCCTAGCCACAGGTGCAAAAACTTCTTCATAATCTATACCCTCTTCTTGAGTATACCCTTGAGCCACTAGCCTTGCCTTGTTCCTTATGACAATTCCTCTTTCATCTCTCTTGTTCCTGAAGATCCACTTTGTGCCAATTGCTCTGTGACCTTTAGGAAGGTCTACTAGATCCCATACATCTTGTAGCTTGAACTGTAACAGTTCTTCTTGCATTGCTTCTATCCAGCTGGATTCTTTCATTGCATCATGTGCCTTTTTAGGCTCAAGCTGGGATAGAAAGCAAGAAAGCATTGTATGCTGTTGATCATGCATTTCTTGAAGTCTGCTTTGATGTCTAGTCATCATAGGAGAGGATATATCTCCTATTACCAGCTGTGGAGGATTATTCTTTTGAACTCTGGTGTTATGACTAGGTTCTTCATTAAGTCCAGCCTCTAGATTAGAGTCATTCACCTCAACTGAAGTGTTGTCAGCAGCTACTTCTGATTCTTTATCTTCTTGATTCTCTTCAAGTCCACTTTCTTCTTCACTCTGACTTGGTCCAGTAGATGGTTCCTTTTCACAATCTTCAAAAGAATTCACTGTGGGTATGGGAAAGATCACTGATGTAGATATACTTTCTTGAACTTGTGTAGTCCCTGATCCTCCACATCCTGAACCTGCATAATCATCACTACTGAAACCAAAAGAGTTAGTTAGTGAATCAATGTCAAATAGCCACTGAGGACCAGTTCCAATAGGATTTGGTGTGTTCTCATTGCATTTGACATTGTCACTTTCTTCAATTATTCTAGAAGATAAGTTAAAAACTCTGTAGGCCTTACTCTGAGATGAATATCCAACAAGAAATCCATCATCTGCTTTGCTATCAAACTTACCTAAGTGAGATTTGGTATTGAGAATTGTACAAGGACACCCAAAAGGTTTGAAAAATCCAATGAAAGGTTTTCTTTTATTTAAAAGCTCATATGGTGTCTTGTTCTTTGGCTTAACTACTAGAACTCTGTTTTGGACATAACAGGCAGTATTAACTGCTTCAGCCCAGAAGGTAATTGGCAGTTTTGAATCAGCCAACAGAGATCTAGCAACCTCTATTAGTGTTCTATTTCTCCTTTCAGCAACACCATTCTGTTGAGGAGTCCTAGGAGCACTATACTGTCTCTCAATCCCTTTCTCTTCACAAAAGGTGTTTAGATCAATATTTTTGAATTCAGTCCCATTATCTGATCTAATGACTTTTACTTTTTGATTAGTTTGGTTTTCAATTCTCAGGATAAAGGACTTGATCAGTCCACTTGTCTCATCCTTAGTCCTTAGAAAATATACCCATGTGAATCTAGAGTAATCATCAACAATAACCAAGCAGTAAGATTTCTTGCCAATACTCATAACATTTGTAGGACCAAACAGATCCATATGCAATAATTGGAGACAAGAAGAAATTGAATTTATTTCTTTGGTCTTATGAGAAGTTTTATGCTGTTTGCCTTTAAGACAAGCAACACACTGATCATCACATGAAATGACTTTAGATGGTAAACCTCTTACAAGATTGTTTTTAACAAGTTTGTTCATAGTCTTAAAATTCATGTGACACATCCTTCTGTGCCAAAGAGAGGATTCATCTACAGAGGCTTTTGAAACAAGACAATTTAGAGATGAATCACTTTCAACATTTTCCATATCTAGACAGTAAACATTGTCCTTTCTTGGAGTTCTAAGTAGTATCATGCTTTCATCAACTACCTTGAACCCGGGAGCAAGGATCATACACTCAGTATTTGTAAATAATATACTATGTTGTTTGTCACATACCTGTGATACACTTAACATGTTGTACTTTAATTGATCAACATAGTAGACATCCTCAAATGTCATCTTACCTTTGGTGACATTACCTTTTCCACTTATCTTACCACCAGTAAGATTATCTCCAAATGCAACATGTCCTCCATTGATATGCTTGAAATCCTGAAGGCATGACATGTTGCCTGTCATGTGCCTAGAGCAACCACTATCAACATGCCATATGCTCCTTCCCTTGAGCTGTTGGTTGCCCTGCACATAAGATAGATCAGTTAGTTTGTATAAGGAACCCAAGCCATAGTGGTCTTGGGTACCCCTTTCTCATCAAAATACTTGCATTCTTTCTTGACAAGATTTTTGAATTTTAACTCCTCATTCTTGGAGTACTTAGTCACAATAATAGGCTTGAAAACATGTGTGCTGGAAACAGTACTGGTTTTAGAGGTACTCACTGCCTTAGCAGCACTTGCATGCTTAGCAGTACTAACCTTGTTAGCATTAGTAACTGTGTTAGCAGCAGTAACTGTGTTGGCAGTATTAACCTTTGAAGAGGTACTAACTGTATTAGTAGCATTAATATTTTCAGCAGTACTAACACAGGTAGCAACAGTAATACTTCCAGCAGCACTAACCCTGTCAGCAGCACTAACAGTTTTAGTGCTTTTGGGCACCCACATTTTAATACTTTCTTTTAAAATCTTTTTCTTCATGGGACCTTTCTTTTCACCATGTTTCTTTCCAACCTTCCTATAATCAACAGGTTTTTGCACAAATCTTTGAAAGGTCATTTGTTGATTAATAGGATTGAAGAAGCAATATTTAGCCAGATGATTTAACTTGCCACATATGAAGCAAGGTTTTGGTCTATTGATTTTACTCAGATCAACTCCTTGCTTCTGAACCCATTGATTATTCCAGTTTCTTTGATTTCCTCTTTTTAAACCTGAATTTAGGCTCTTGGCTTTACTGCAATCACACTGTTTACAAGATCCAGGATTCACAACTGTGGTTTGTTTGTAATGAACCTTGTTATCTTTTCCTTTGGTCTTCTCTATTTCCTTGGATTTGACCCAGATTTTTCCACATCCCTCATTGGTGATTATATTGTTTTCTACTGGGATTTCTTTACTCATATCATTATCTCTCTTCTTACTGACTTCTTTTTCAGTTAAATCCTTAATTACTACTTCATCCAAAGGGTCTATCTTAAAGGCTTTTTCAGATAAGTCCTTTTTCTCCTTGGTTTCTAACAAGTCTGAAGTAGGAGAGATATAATTGTTGTTATAAGGAGGAGGTGTACTGTTGTATCCAATACCAGGCTTCATCTTATCATGAATCTGAGCCTTTAGAAGAGAATCCATTGCTTTTGAAGCATATGAAAACTTTTCTATGTCAAGTTTAACTTTAGACAGTTCCTCCTTTAGCTTATCACTCTCTTCTAAGGATTTAGACAGTTTGGTCTCTAGCTCATTCTTTTCCCACTTCCAATAGTTAGTGTCATAAGAGTGTTGAAGTTCATTAGCTTGAAAGCCTTTGATTTGTTCTTCAAATCTCTCTACTATTAACACATAATCTCTTCTATCCTTTTCTAACCTTTTGAGGTCATCACACATACTTTGATTGTGATCCCTGTATCTTTTGACAGTGTCAATGCAAGTTTTAGTGCAAAGATTAGAAATTACCTCAGAGGGGAGATCATACACTTCTGCCATAAGAGCTTGATTCTGAATGGCTTCCTCAGCTTGATCACTCCAGTCAAAGCCCATTTCTTGTTGAGAAACAAGGGCTTGAGCAGGATTCTTGTTCTGAGTGTAGCCTCCATTTTGAGCTTGTTGGTGGTTGTTGTTTGGAACAGCACTCCTGCATTCTCTAGCAAAGTGTCCTTTCATGTGACACTTATAACATTCCACCTTAGTTTTGTCAAAACCAGCTCCATCTTCTCTTCTTTGAGAGAAGTTATTCCTTCCTGTTCTTTTAATGAACTTCTTCACCCTCATGGATAACATGGCCATCTGCCATTTAATATCCATCTCCTCCAGGTCATCAGGGTGAAGTTGATCCAGATCATCATTAATCAATGAATTGTTACTATGACTGGACAAGAAGGCTTCAAAGATTGTTTCAGTTCCTTTTTCTGAACTTGCTCCACTAGCAGTACTAACTGCTTCAGGGATGGCAGTAGTATCAGTAGCTACTGAAAGAAGTGCAGAATTGTGGACATAACCAGTAGGCTTCTTCTTGATCTCTACCTCAGATTCAAAAACTCTTAGATCATTGTATAGATCATCAAGTTCTTTCTCTTCCAGATTGTCACTCTGCCTATAAGAGACAGTGTACATAGTCCACTCATCCCCAAGAGATCTAAGGAACTTTCTGTTGATGTCATCTTGATCCATCTTCACTCCTACAGTAGCCAGTTCACCAATGAGCTTGTTAAACCTATCAAAAGTTTGAGTCATAGACTCATTCTTTGAGAAAATAAAGTTTTCATATTGCTGCTTTAGAACATCTCTTTGATTTCTTTTGATGCTCTTAGTTCCAGCAAATCTTTTCTCTAGAGCATTCCAGAGAATTTGAGCATCAGTGCAGTTGCAAAATTGATGCTGATATTCATTGGGGATTGCCAAGATCAAAGTGCTCAAGGCCTTCATCTCTGTCTGTCTGATCTTCCTTTCACCATCTGTCTTTGGTGGAGGTCTTTTCCCATCTGGTCCTATCCTTCCAGCTTCAGAAGGACCATTCTCAATGATATCCCACATTGAGTAGTCACTGAGGAGAATATATTGTCTGATTCTGATCTTCCACATGTCAAACTCACTGGGTTTGAGCATTGGAACCTTGGAGACAAAAGTACTGCTTGATTCTGTAAGATTTTCCATGATAGATAGATGTTTCTGAGAGAGTTTGGCTCTGATACCACTTGTCAGGATCGAATTCTCAACAAGAATTAATTCTCAGAAACAATATCAAAGAAGTTTGCGGAATAACACTTTGATATTTAATGAAACAGTAAATTAACACAGAAAATATGAAGAACAAACTGTAAACTTGTATTGAATGCTTGAAGTTACAAGATTACACACTCAACCTCAATATTGATGAACAGGCTCACCAATACGAATTCTACTTCTCTAGAATTAGGATCTATGCCTTGAGGTTGATTTTCTCTCTCAAAAATAATTATTTCTTCTCTTTCAAACTATTCTATATTATCTATACATATACTAAAGAAAAAGATAATTACAATAATTAAACAAATCTTCAGTATATCTTCCATGTATATCTCTAAGCTTCCAAGAATATCTTCATTCTTTCCAGCTGTCTTCCTTTTCATACGGATCATATAAGCAGCACTAACTATGCTCAGCAGCATTAACTTCTTCTAGCAGCATTAACTACTAAGCAGTACTAACTAGCTAAGCAGTACTAACTTTGTTCAAGCAGCACTAACTTTGACTAGCAATATTAATTCTACTAGCAGTAGTAATACTCAACAGTATTAATCTTCAAAGTACTCTAGCAGTACTAACTCTGAACTAGTAGTAGTAATCAGCAGTAGTAATTCTGTACTGGCAGCAGTAACCATACTTAATAGAATCTTCAGTTCCCAACACATAGACAGCGAAGATCGTGATGGTGATTACGAAGATTTGTATGAAATGGAGTCAGATGCAATGGTATGTATAATTTGTGTATATATTATTAGAAAACGGATTTAAATACCTAAAAATAACAACTTTTTTAAATTGTATTCCTTCCAGCAATCAATGATATTTCATCATCTGCAAATCCACAACCACAAAAACTAGCATGCATTTCGAGAGGTTGGATCAATTGTTTTACAGATGAGATGGAGGGCAAAGAAAAACTAAGATGACAAGGGAATACTCTTGATCCGGTCTATGGAGATGTATTATGGTGAAATGGGAACAAAGTGGGATACCGGATTATATAGGAAAAGCACCAAACAGAAGGGTCAGTTGAAGGCACTGCGTTCAAAGTATGTAATACGCAAGTTAATGTGCCAGTTGCGGGGGCTAGAGGTGGGAAGACGACTGATGTTGAGCGTTAAGCTAGAAGCGTTGATGCGGGACCTGAACTAGAAACCTCTCTTTAGGAAATTTCAACTTCGATGAGGGATCGAAAGCAGACTAGGAATCGTGGTGGAGGACGAACGCAGGGGTTTGTCACGCAAGAAACCTTTGCGACAGAGATGGGGAAACTGCAGGAGGCTTTGAACGCGTTGTTGACGCAACGATCTAATGAAGTGTCGGCCAGTAAAGAAAAGAGTGGGGACAAAGGGGTACCTGAAATGGCGGATTCACCGGTTACTATGGTGGGGAGTCACATGCAGTCGACTCCTGCAGTTATGACCCAATCAATGGGTGAAAAAGGGTGTAACTTCAAGGAGTTTGTTGCTTGCAAACCTCCTACCTACAAGGGTGAGTGCGATCCTGTTCTGGCAATGAAATGGGTAAAAGGAATGGAGTTAGCTTTCAGCACCAGCAAGTGCTTGGAAGGGGACATAGTGATTTATGCATTGGCTATGTTGAAGGATGAGGCGGTTATGTGGTGGACGTGGAGTCTAGTGGACAGGGTTCAGCAGCAGCTATAGAAATGTCTTGGACTGAGTTCGTAAAGAGATTCAAGGCGCAGTTTTTCCCTCTGGCGGCAATTAAAAAGTTAGAGGAGGAATTTTTAAGTCTAGAGCAGAGAGATATGTCAGTTCGAGAATATACAACCAAGTTCATTGAGAAATCCAGATTTGCAGATATTTATGTACCTAACGAAGAAAGACGGGTGGAACGTTACATCTATTGGTTAAGAGGTAATATTCAGGAGTTTGTCTCGAACAAGGACCCAGCAACATTTCAAGCAATGGTAAATGTAGCCGATTACGGGAAAAGGAAAGGAATCGTCAGGCCACCGAGAGAAGCGGAGACAAACGAAAATGGGAAGGGCCGAACCGTGATTTCAAGACGTTCAAATCGGCAAAACCTGACCATCGGGGTAATTTGAAGTTTGAGAATAAACCATGCAGCAAGTGTAATCGGGTTCACAAGGGGGTTGGAGCGAGAAGGGTGCTACAAATGTGGGAAAACTGGGCATATGGCTCGTGACTGCCGCGGGTCGAGGGCGTGTTACCAGTGTGGGTCTCCTGATCATATCAGGACTGATTGCCCTCAACTGAAGAAGGGAATTGCTGGGGTGTTTGGAGATAAAGGGAACGAGAAGAAGGTGGATCCAGCTCGGGCGAGAGCAAGGGCTTTTAATATGACAGCAGAAGAGGCAGTGGAGACGCCAGATGTGGTAACAGGTACTTTTCCCATAGACTCGATTTTTGCTAAAGTATTGCTTGATTCGGGCGCAAATCGTTCATTTGCGTCACCAAATTTCGTGCGCAAGTTGCTTGTGAAACCCAAGAAGCTGAGTCAAGGGTTTGAGGTAGAAGTAGCATATGATAGTCGAGTCTTAGTGGGAGAAGTATAAGATGGGTGTAGTATAGACATTGACGGTCATAACTTTCCATTACGGTTATACCCGATGGGTATGTGGGAGTTTGACGTCATTGTGGGAATGGATTGGTTAGCGTCTAACGATGCCAGTATCGTATGTAATAAGAAGTTAATCCGGATAGGTTTTCCGGATCAGATGGAAGTTATAGTGTATAGGGATCGTCGGGATTGAAAGTCGTGCTTGATCTCGATGATCAAGGCTAGGCGTTGTTTAGTAAAAGGGTATGTAGGGTTCTTAGCGTATGTGGTAGATGCTAAAAAAGAGAAGAAGGGATTAGAATCGGTTCCAATAGTGTGTGAGTACCCGGAGATGTTTCTGAAATACTTAACCACTTTGCCACCGGACAGGCAAGTGGAGTTCAGAATAAGTATCCGCTTCCTAGGATTGATGATCTCTTTGATCAGTTGCAAGGAACGAGTTACTTCTCGAAGATAGATTTGCGTTCGGGTTATCCCCAGCTGAAGGTGAGAGTGGAGGATGTACCCAAGACTGCGTTTCGTAAGAGGTATGGTCACTTCGAATTCCTAGTCATGCCATTTGGGCTGACGAACGCACCGACAGCATTCATGGATCTGATGAATAGAGTGTGTAGCTCCTTTTTGGACAAGTGTGTCATTGTCTTCATTGATGACATACTAATCTATTCACAGTCCATGAGTGACCATGAAATGCATCTGCGAGCTGTGTTAGAATTGCTTAAGTAGGAGAAGTTGTACGCCAAGTTCTCGAAATGCAAATTCTGGCTAAGGGAAGTGTAGTTCTTAGGACATGTGGTGTCGGAAGACGGGATCAAGGTGGATCCAGTGAAGATTAAGGCAATCGTAGAGTGGGAGGTGCCAAAGACGCCGTTCGAAGTGAGAAGTTTTCTTGGCTTGGCGGGCTACTATCGAAGGTTCATCCAGGACTTCTCGAGAATAGTCACACCATTAACTGCACTAACGAGGAAAAATGTTAAGTTTGCATGGAAAGAGACTCAGGAGGATGCATTCAGCGAATTGAAAAAGAGATTGAGTAGTGCACCGATTCTGTCGTTACCCAAAGGAACTGAAGGATTTGTAATTTACAGTGATGCCTCAAAGTTTGGTTTAGGATGCGTGTTAATGCAAGATGGAAAGGTGATAGATTACGCTTCTCGACAATTGAAAGAGCACGAGCGGAGTTATCCTACGCACGATCTGGAGCTGTCCGCAGTGATATTCGCGTTGAAGATCTGGAGGCATTTCTTGTACGGGATTAAGTGCCAAATTTATACTGATCATAAGAGTCTACAACATCTATTTAATTAGAAGGAGTTAAACATGAGGCAACGAAGGTGGATGTAATTGCTGAGCGACTATGATTGTGAGATCCTATACCATCCAGGAAAAGCTAATGTGGTGGCGGACGCCCTGAGTCGAAAAGAACATAATGCAGTATCTAAAGTGGTGGCGATTCGAGTGGAGGCGATTTCAAGCTTTCTAGAAGAAGTCAAACAATATCAAGAGGAAGTCGTGTCGAGTGAAAATTTGAAAAATGAAAGAATCGTGGGAATAGTTGACTTGTTAACTGTGGACAATCGTGGGGTTAGATGTTATGAGCAAAGAGTGTGGATTCCAAAGCGGGGAGGTCTTCGGAAGAGAGTATTGGAAGAAGCTCACAAGTCGCAATACTCGATACATCCGGGAACCAATAAGATGTATCGGGACTTGAAGCTGAGTTATTGGTGGTCAGGCTTGAAAAAAGATATAGCTTATTTCGTGGAGAGATGTCTAACGTGTTTGAAGGTGAAAGCGGAGCATGAAATACCGTACGGGGAACTGCAGCCGTTGGAAATACCGGTATGGAAGTGGGATGAAATAACAATGGACTTTGTGACGAGACTGCCGCGATCACCTAAGGGAAACGATGCTATTTGGGTAATAGTGGATCGACTCACCAAATCGGCTCACTTTCTACCAATCAAGGAGACTTACCCGCTAGAGAAGTTAGCTAAATTGTATATTGATGAGATCGTATCCAGGTATGGAGTGCCGACTTCTATTGTGTCAGATCGGGATGCTCGCTTCACATCAATGTTTTGGAAAAGCCTTCAAAGAGAGTTGGGATCACAACTTAGATTGAGTACAACGTATCACCCTCAGACGGATGGCCAGAGTGAAAGAACTATTCAGACGCTAGAAGACATGCTTCGAGCATGCGTGATCGATTTCAAAGGTTCGTAGGAGACTCATCTACCTCTGATAGAGTTCTCTTATAACAAAATTTATCACGCTAGTATTCAAGCCGCTTCGTTTGAAGCATTGTATGGTCGAAAATGTAGAACACCGTTATGTTGGAATGAGGAGGGGGAAAAGCAGTTAGCAGGACCAGACATTGTGCAACTGACAGCCGATAAGGTATGTCAGATCAGAGAGAGGTTGAAGATCTCTCAAGATCGTCAGAAGATGTACGCAAATAAGCGAAGGAAGCCGATAGAGTTTCAATTGGGAGATACAGTGATGCTTAAAGTTTCGCCTTGGAAAGGAGTTGTTCGTTTCGGCAAGAAGGGTAAATTGAGGCCGAGATTTGTGGGGTCGTTTCCCATTATGAGGCGTATTGGGGAGGTAGCTTACAAGTTATAGTTACCCGTGGATCAGCGTGGAGTGCATTCCGTTTTCCACGTATCTAATCTGAAGAAATGCCTAGCCGAAAGTGATGTAGTTGTACCGCTGGAGGATATCCAATTAGATGATCGGATAAGCTATGTAGAGAAACCGATAGCCATTTTAGACCGTAAAGTAAAGAAGTTGAGGAGCAAAGAAATCCAATTGGTGAAAGTTCATTGGCAATTCCACAAGAGACAAGAAGCGACTTGGGAGTTAGAGTCGGATATGAGGAAACAATACCCCAGTTTGTTTGACGAAGGAATTCCGGGGACATAATTCTTGTGAGGAGGGGGTATTGTAATAAGCGGGTTAAAAATGATGGAATTTAAAGTTGGGTGTGAAATTAGAAGAATCTTAATGGAGGGGTCTAAATTGGAAAAAGGGGAAAAATGGTTTAAAACCCTAGGAATCAGTATTGTTGGCGGCTGGAAAGTTTTTGGAGACAGAGAAGGATTTTGGGCGATTTCTTAGAGAGAACGAAGAGGAAGGAGAAGCCATCAAAGACTTCAAGATTTGGGTTGATTTCTCTTTGAGGTAAGTTAACTTATAACCAAAAACCTTTAATTCTTCAAAGTTTGTTTCAATGGGAATTATGTTAATTCCCGAACCCATCTTAAGAAGTCGATGCTGAGTTTTGGGTCTGGTAATTTAAGTGATTGTTGTTGTTGAGAGTAAGATTTTTTATTTAAATAATCCATGTAATAATTGAGTTTTTGAAGAAGTTTAGTTTTCTGCTATCGATAATTAAGGACTGAGGGTTGGGCATAATCACCATTAAATCCGAAAATCGATTGACCTCGGTTCGTTGGGACCCCGGTCAAGCTCAAACACCGATAGAGACCCCGGTCAAAGAGTTGCACCAGTCTACCTTCAGTCCGGTAGAGTTATAGGACATTGGGCGACCCTTTCGGTCGGGCCCCGGTCAAGGTGTCAACACCGATCGAAGGAGAGGGAGAGGACACCGGTCAACCTCAGTCCGGTCAACCTCACACCCGGTCGAGTATTAGCATGAAGTCACCGGTCTACTATTGAAAGATTACACCGGTCGGCCATTGAAGGCACATACCGGTCGATGAATTTGGGAAGACCCCGGTCGTGAGAAGGGGTTGGCCTCAGTCGCCATGTAATGCAGACTCCGTTCGTGGAGCTGAGTCCGGTCATACGCTGAATCTGGTCACTGGTTTGTACAGGGTGGGCCGAAGCCCACGTGGAGATAAATCTTAATTTAGGTCCAAGTTGGTTAAAAATTAATATTGGTGTTGGACTTCTTTAGCGGCCCAATTGTTTAGTCATTTAAATTGTTTAAATTGTTGGGTAATTCGTCTCAAATTAGATTTAGCGGGTTAATTTCGGTAAAAGGATAGATGATGTTGGGATGAGGGTGTTAAGGTCAATCTTCGCTAAAATAGAGAGTATAGGAAATTTACGGACGATGCCTTGTTTTTTAGGTTCGGTTCGGATTATAAAGTAGACGTAAAGCTTAAAGCAAAGGACACCAGGTGAGTTTTTCAGAACTAAATCCTTTATGAATGAAAGCATGCGAAGTTGGATTATTTTAAATGTTGATTTATTTATGATGCCAAGTTTATAACGAAATGATTTAAGTGTGTTATCAATTTGTTGATGTTTATATGTATGCATATATTATTTGTGGAATATGTTACCTAAGTCGGGGAGTGTGGCCCGCCTACTCGTGCCGGGGAGTGTGGCCCGTTTATGTCGTTGGGGGTGTGTCCCAACAATAAGGCAGAGCGAGTTAGACATATCGTCTTTGACGGTCGTGTGGTCCGTAGCGTGTTTTACTTGCGTGAGATCATTAAATGTTTTTTTTTAAATTCTGGAAAGTATTTTGTTGCTTATCTGTTAGAGGGATCTCACTAGACCCATGGTCTAACCCTCGCTCTTTCAAAACTAAAAATCTTTTCAGGCCGTCGTGAATTAGACAGAGCAGCTAAGGGCAAGGAGAAGGTTTAGCGGGGACGGATAGAAGACCAACATTTAGTTATCCTTCTTTATCTCGGTTGTGTGTAGGTTGTTTTTTAGCAAACCTTGATTCATCTATTGTATGTTTGGGACCGATTTGGCATGGATTATTATTAATCATTGAGTTAAACCTTGATTCATCTATTGAATTAGACAGAGCAGCTAAGGGCAAGGAGAAGGTTTAGCGGGGACGGATAGAAGACCAACATTTAGTTATCCTTCTTTATCTCGGTTGTGTGTAGGTTGTTTTTTAGCAAACCTTGATTCATCTATTGTATGTTTGGGACCGATTTGGCATGGATTATTATTAATCATTGAGACTTTATTTTAAGAGTTGATCCGCTTGTTTATTTTTTTGGTTGGGATGTTATAGTTGGTATCAGAGCCATAGTTTAAGGGATCTAGGCGACCAGTTGGGCTTAGACTTAAACTTAGTGAGTGAATCACAACTGAGATTATAGGATGGCCGTAGGAAGTCGGGTGATAGAGTAGTGAGGACTAACATGTAAGGTAAATTTAGAATTACATCTGTCCAGTGTAATTGTAAATTTACAGGTACATGTGCGTGCTTAACTTGCTTTATTGCTTTTGGGGTTACCTTAATGGAGTTTTATTGGTGTTTTAATTGTAGCTATGTCCGAAAGAGTAACTAGGATCAGATCAATGCCAGCAGTAGTGGTGGCACCTGTTAATGAAGTTATGGAGGATGGACCAGTTGCTCCTCCTCATACAGCGGTTACTCGAGGAAAGGGTCGCGGACGACCTAAAGGGAAGACAACAAAGAAAGCGACTACGCAAGTTAATGAGCCAGCTGCGGGGGCTATTGGTGGGAAGACGACTCGTGTTGCGCGTCGAGCTAGAAGTGTTGATGCGGGACCTGAACTAGAAACCTCTCTTCAGGAAAGTTCAGCTTCGGTGAGGGGTCGAAAGCAGACTAGGAATCGTGGTGGAGGACGGACATAGGGGTTTGTCACGCAAGAAACCTTTGCGGCTGAGATGGGGAAACTGCAGGAGACTTTGAACGCGTTGTTGACACAGCGATCTAATGAAGTGTCGGCAAGTAAAGAAAAGAGTGGGGACAAAGAGGTAACTGAAATGGCGGATTCACCGGTGACTATGGTGGGGAGTCACTCGCAGTCGACTCCTGCAGTGATGACCCAATCAATGGGTGAAAAAGGGTGTAGCTTCAAGCAGTTTGCTGCTTGCAAACCTCCTACCTACAAGGGTGAGTGTGATCATGTTCTGGCAATGAAATGGGTAAAAGGAATGGATTTAGATTTCAACACCAGCAAGTGCTTGGAAGGAGACAGAGTGGTTTACGCCTTGGCTATGTTGAAGGATGAGGCTGTTATGTGGTGGGACGTGGAGTCTAGTGGACAGGGTTCGGCAGTAGCTAGATAAATGTCATGGACTGAGTTCGTAAAGAGATTCAAGGCGCAGTTTTGCCCTCTGGCGGCAATTAAAAAGTTAGAGGAGGAATTTTTAAGTCTAAAGCAGAGAGATATGTCAGTTCGAGATTATACAACCAAGTTCATTGAGAAATCCAGATTTGCAGAGATTTATGTGCCAAACGAAGAAAGGCGGGTGGAACGTTACATCTATGGGTTAAGAGGTAGTATTCGGGAGTTTGTCTCGAACAAGGACCCATCAACATTTCAAACAACGGTAAATGCAGCCAAGTTACGGGAGAAGGAAAGGAATCGTCAGGCCACCGAGAGAAGCAGAGACAAACGGAAAAGGGAAGGGCTTAATCGTGATTCCAAGACGTTCAAATCGGCAAAACCTGACCATCGGGGTAATTTGAAGTTTGATAATAAACCATGCAACAAGTGTAATCGGGTTCACAAGGGGGAGTGTCTGTTGGAGCGAGAAGGGTGCTACAAATGTGGGAAAACTGGGCATATGGCTCGTGACTGCCGCGGGTCGAGGGCGTGTTACCAGTATGGGTCTCCTGATCATATCAGGACTGATTGCCCTAAGCTGAAGAAGGGAATTGCTAGGTTGTTTGGAGATAAAGGGAACGAGAAGAAGGTGGAGCCAGCTCGGGCGAGAGCAAGGGCTTTTAATTTGACAGCAGAAGAGGCAGTGGAGATGCCAGATGTGGTAACAGGTACTTTTCCCATAGACTCGATTTTTGCTAAAGAATTGTTTGATTCAGGCGCAAATAGTTCATTTGTGTCACCGAATTTCGTGCGCAAGTTGCTTGTGAAACCCAAGAAGCTGAGTCAAGGGTTTGAGGTAGAAGTAGCAGATGATAGTCAAGTCTTAGTGGGAGAAGTATATGATGGGTGTAGTATAGACATTGACGGTCATACCTTTCCATTACGATTATACCCGATGGGCATGGGGGAGTTTGACGTCATTGTGGGAATGGATTGGTTAGCGTTTAACGATGCCAGTATCGTATGTAATAAAAGGTTAATCCGGATAGCTTTGCCGGATCAGAAGGAAGTTATAGTGTATGGGGATCGTCGGGATAGAAAGTCGTGCTTGATCTCGATGATCAAGGCTAGGCGTTGTTTAGTAAAAGGGTGTGTGGGGTTCTTAGTGTATGAGGTAGATGCTAAGAAAGAGAAGAAGGGATTAGAATCGGTTCCGATAGTGTGTGAGTAGCCGGAGGTGTTTCCGGAAGACTTAACCACTTTGCCACCGGACAGGCAAGTGGAGTTCAGAATAGATTTGGTGCCAGGAGCGGCACCAATAGCGAGGGCTCCTTATCGTTTGTCTCCGGCTGAAATGAAGGATATGATGACTCAACTGAAGGAGCTGTTGGATAAAGGTTTTATCCGCCCCAACACTTCGCTGTGGGGAGCACCGATATTATTTGTTAAGAAGAAGGACGGGTCTATGCGAATGTGTATAGACTATCGAGAGCTTAATAAAGTAACAGTTAAGAATAAGTATCCGCTTCCTAGGATTGATGATCTCTTTGATCAGTTGCAAGGAACGAGTTACTTCTCGAAGATAGATTTGCGTTCGGGTTATCACCAGCTGAAGGTGAGAGAGGAGGATGTACCCAAGACTGCGTTTCATACGAGGTATGGTCACTTCGAATTCCTAGTCATGCCATTTGGGCTGACAAACGCACCGGCAACATTCATGGATCTGATGAATAGAGTGTGCAACCCCTTTTTGGACAAGTGTGTCATTGTCTTCATTGATGACATACTAATCTATTCACAGTCCATGAGTGACCATGAAATGCATCTGCGAGCTGTGTTAGAATTGCTTAAGCAGAAGAAGTTGTACGACAAGTTCTCGAAATGCGAATTCTGGCTAAGGGAAGTGTAGTTCTTAGGACATGTGTTATCCCAGTTTAATCTAGTTGGTAAACAATCAATCAAGTAATCAAGCAACACAATAATACTCAAGAGATATATAAATCAGAGTAACATACCAATCCCTTGTATAAACTGTTAAACCTTGAGTGTTCTTAATACCCTTGGATTACAACAACCACTCTCTAAACAATAATTATGAAAGTAATAATAATGAGAGTTCACCCTAAAACTGAAATAAACAAAACATTAAATACCCCGACCTAATGCCTATTGGGCTTTACTAAATGCTAAACGGGCTTGAGCCCAATAGCTAATAACTATTAAACTATTACAATTTAAACCCTCTAATTAACTTTAGCACAATTGCAGTTTAAACCCTTAACTTTAACTTTAATCTTGAATACAATTATGATCCAACAATCTCCCCCTTTGGATTCAAGATTAAAAAAAAATTTGCAATTGTCTTCGGGTCTTCTCTTGTCTTCACTTTTCTCTTGAGAATCTTCAAATCTTTAAAATCTTTGAAAATTTGAATATCTTCAGATCTTCAGATTGTATTCTCCCTTTTTGTATCTTCTCTCCCTTTTTTTATATCTTCTCCCCCTTTTTGATGAGTGGTGAGAATCAACATCTTCAAAACTTGGCAAAACAATCTCCCCCTTTTCAAGACAATCTCCCCCATCATGTATGATCACGTAAGCACAGTCTTCATCATGTAACGAGGCCTGTATGGAAATAAGAGCAGTCTCTCCAAATGGAAAGAGTGATTATCTCAATCTTTTCAGATTCAAATAAAAAGTAGTACCCATTCAAATCTTTTCAAATTCAAACAGTTAATAAGTGTAACCCTGAATCAACAAATGACTCAGTTAGAATGCCTGTCAATGACACAAATTCACTGAGTAACACAAAGTTACTATATAAGGAGCTGGTTTGATGTAGATTCCCCAGGTCTTCCATTCAATCATCGAATAACACATGGTTATCTATGAACGTTCTGATAGAAAACAAACTTCTGTGTGCTCGTGCATGTGTATGAAATAAATTAAGCACAGATGATTGCTTTTCAATATAGGCTCAAAGTATGTAAACTTGTTGAGACAACAACAAATTGTACAAAGACTCAATGTGCATGAGAAAGGGTTCGAAGGTGGGGCAACTTTCCTTCTTTTTCAATATTAATATCTTCCAAATGAAGAACCAATAGCGTATGTGTTGCGTCCCCAAAAAATGTGAAACATTCTCTTTTTGAGAAAAGAATGAGTAGCTGGTGGGGTTGTATGCAAGAGATGGCATAGGCTAGTTGCCTATTTTAATGATGGTCACCAAAGAATGTGAACCAATCAGATTATGTGGCTGCCCGGCTCAGAAAGAAGTTTGAAGCAGAGATTAATATTCTTTTACTCTGATCGCTCACCCTCTTTCTTTTAGTTCTCACTTCTAACCAATCTCTCTTTTCCATTTTACCTCTTCACACACCATCACTAAATTCTTTTGACCCTTCTCCCCTCAATCACTCAGGGAATACTTCCTGGGTAGGAAACACTGGTTATCATGAATCCATGGAAGTTCTGTTAAGTTTTCACAATGAATCCCATGTATTTTCCTAAAATTACATGCTGTTCAACAGACTATTGTACATGTAATCACAAATATCACTTGTTACATGAAGAATATAATATTCGGAGATGTCAAAACAGTTGTATTTGACGATGCAATTCTCCCCCTCAAACTAAAAGAGTTTGACAATTAAGTTCATAGGAGATTTGTCATGAAGAATAATATGTTGAAGAATAAAAAAAAAACGAATGTTGTTTATATGAACAATATATAAACATGTTTTCAATGAAAGCACATGAAATAACGTTTGATTCAATCAACAGTGAATACAAAGAACGTGAGTATTACCATAGAAAGAATTAACTTTTGATACATGGTAATAACAAAGTCAAAATAGAATGTTCTGAACCGTTATGTGTATGAATACTTGACAAAGTATATTGACAAGATAAAACGCAAGTATTTATCTTTAAGAACACACGGTCAGATAAGCATTTAAGGATCCAAAAATCTGTTAATATCACAGATATTCTCCCCCTTAAATCACTATAGTTTTTTTTTTTAATAAGGAAATAAAGCATATAAAAAATAGATAGAGCACTGAGGTGAGGGTTCTAATCCGATGTGATTAGAAACCATTCTCCGTTCAAGTACGGGTTCTAAGCTGATTTACTTAGAAGCCTTCCTTTTTGACGATGAAGTCCGGGTTTGTTGGATCATAAATTGTATTCAAGATTAAAGTTAAAGTTAAGGGTTTAAACTGCAATTGTGCTAAAGTTAATTAGAGGGTTTATTATGTAATAAGTTAATAGTTATTAAGCTATTGGGCCCAAGCCCATTTGAAAGCCCATTAAGGTTAAAGCCCATATGGTCTGGGTATTTAAAGTTTTGATTAGTTTAGTTTTAGGTTAACCTTGTAAGAACTCTGATAATTTTCTAAATAGTCGCTGTAAGTTTTCTCTGTATTCAAAGGGTATCAAGAACACTCAAGGGTTTCATTGTTTATTCAAGGGATTGGTACGTTATTATTAATCTTTATATCTCTTGATTATTATTGTGTTGCTTGATTACTTGATTGATTGTTAACCAACTAGATAAAACTGGGATAACAATTGGTATCAGAGCCTAAAGAATCAAGTTTTTAGGATTAAATCTGTGTTTTGCGATTTCACTATTCATCGATTACTATTCACAGATTACTGTTCATCGATTACTATTCACAAATCTATTTTTTTTCGAAATTTTTTTTTACTATTCATCGAAAATCACTGTACATCGAAGTTACTGTTCATCGAAATTTTTTTTTACTGTTCATCGAGTGAAAATTGATTTCGTGAATTAACATGCTTTTATGGTTAAAATCGATATGAATAGATGCGATATATGCTAGTGAACAGTATCTAATAGATTAATTGCATTGTGGATTAACAAGTGATTGAATCTGTGATTTTGAGTTTTCTGGTTTCGTGAAAAGTTAACACTGTGTTCTTCATAATCGATGCATGAAAGTTGAAATTAATCTTTGATTTTGATTTAATATTGTTCGATACATGCTTCTGGGTACAAAAGTCTGATTTTTGCTTTCAATTTAAGTGATTTTTGTGATTTCTGGGTTGATGTTTCTGGATTGTTCATCGTTCTGGGTAAATTAAGAACATTCCGGTCGAACATATCGGTCTTTGTTTCTATCGGTCTAAGTCCACTTCCGGTCGAATACCTTTATCGGTCTATAGCATTCGACCGGTACACTCACTGTCCACTCCGGTCTTACATATTATCGATCGAAGCATAGTGTCGATCGAACAACCATCCGGTCTTAGCATTATCGGTCTAAGCACTATCGGTCTAAGCATTCTACCGGTCTTTGCACTTCCCCGGTCGAACGAGTTTCCGGTCTTACATCTTACCGGTCTTGCACCTTCGACCGGATAATTGTTTCTCCGGTCTTCCCATTCGACCGGGTAATTGTTTCTCCGGTCTTCCCATTCGACCGGGACCCCCGTGCTAAGTCTGCGAAGGGGGACAAAAGTTTGTGCTTGATCAAAATCTTCCTAATTTTTTCAGTATTTTATTCATAGATATTAGTACTTTATACTGTGTACGAGGACTGCATTTGATTATTTTTGGAAATTTATTTTTTCTGAAAATTTTTGAGTGTAGTCTTTACTTTTGATTCTAACGATCTCATCTAGTTGGTTGTCTTGGTACAGAAAAGACTATTTACTAACAGTACAGCTAAGATGTCGAATCAGCTTCTCTCGATGGGCTCTCAAGTCAAACCTCCTGTCCTCGTGGCTAATGAGTATCGGCAATGGAAGACCAGAATGATTCAGTTCCTGAATCACAAAAACAAAGAATTCATGAAAATAATCATTGAAGGTCCTAAACCTCCAATGATCACAGTAAAGGGTCAACCTGCTACAGATTCCTCTCCTGAAATCCCTGACAGAGAGATTCCTAAACCTGTTCAGTTCTTCACTGAAAAGCAGAAAGACCAACTCAAGCTAGAAGAAGAGGCTCTAATCTATCTGACGATGGCAATTCCAAACGACATCTACAATCGTGTCGACAGTCAGAGCACTGCAAAAGGAATCTGGGATGAACTAGCAAGGCAGTTTGAAGGAAGTGAAGCCTCTATTCAAGCTAAGCAGAATCTGTGCATAAATGCTTACGAGGGATTTCATGCAAAAGAAGGAGAGCTGCTTTTAGATACCTACAATAGGTACAACATTATCCTCAATGACTTGCGGAGGAACAACATCGCCAAATCTGCTTCTGAGATAAACTACAAGTTCATCAAGAATCTGAATCCAGAATGGAAGAACTTTGCTATCAACCTCCAGATGTCGAAGAATATGGCTCAAGAAAATGTCACCGATATCTTCTCTACTCTTGCTCAACATGAGGATGAGGTGAGATCCATTAACAATGAGTCGAATCATCTGAAGGATTTTGTGGCTCTCATAGCCGGCAAAGGTTCTGTATCCTCTGCAAGGTCGAAGAAAAAGGCATCTAAAGCTCTAGTTACCGAAGTTACTGACTCTGACTCTGATTCAAGTGATGAAGAACTGGAAGTTGATTCAGATCCTGATATTCAAAAGTTCTCTGAAGACTTGGCTCTCATTACACGACGATTCAAGAAGAGCTTTGGCAAGAAAAGATTTTACTCAAAGCCAGAGTATGATGGATACAAGAAAGAGAAGTCTGAGATGCGATACAAGCCGAGGCATGGAAAGAGAGAGGAAGGACGAGAAGATCGGAAGGAAGATAGAAGAGAAGGAAAGAGAGAGGAGAAGCGAGAAGAGCGAAAGGATGAACCAGGAAGATGCTACAACTGTGGCAAATTTGGGCACTTCTCAAGGGACTGCAAATTCAAGAAAGTGAAGAACTCAGAGTACTACTCAAGAAAGTCACTAATTGCCAAGAAAGCTGAAGAAGGAAAAGTACTAATGGCTGAAGAAGAGAACTGGCTGTTCCAAAGTTCTGATGACGAGGAGCAAGCACATTTCACCCAAGTTTCTTACATGGCAAAGCTGGAAGGTGACGATGAAGACTCTGAGACACAATCCGAAGAAGCAAACTCTGAGGTAAGTGAAAATTCTGAACTTATTGAATCTTTAATGGCCCAAATACATGGCATGAAAGATGAATTTGCTTTACTGAAAGGCAAACTTAGCTCTGCACATCAATCTGTTTTAAGCTTTCGTGATGAAAATGCTATTTTAAAAGTTGTTGTGGAAGAAAAGGAAAAGGAAAAAGATGATTTAAAAGCTGAAAAAGAGTCTTTAAAAGAAAAAATATCTGGTTTAGAAACAGATCTTGTGAATCTTAATGCTGAAAAGGGTGAGTTTCAAATCAAATTTGAAGTTTGTTATAAAGAAAGAAATGAAGCTTACACCAAAATAAAGCAACTGGAGGACATTAACATGAAACGAGGTCAGACTGAA
Organism: Arctium minus; assembly: GCA_954870635.1. NCBI lineage: Eukaryota > Viridiplantae > Streptophyta > Magnoliopsida > Asterales > Asteraceae > Arctium > Arctium minus. Next base: position 25,754,929 of record OX941092.1, read on the forward strand.
CAAACATTAAATCTGTTGACCAATAAACTCCAAGACGAAAGGTTTTACAAACTTAAACCAGGTTTGGGTGTGCCAATTAATGAAATTTTGAAAAAGGCACCGGAGCACCTATATAATTTTGATAAATTTGGCTCCGCAATAAAACCCATTCCTGACATTCGCGCTACTTTTGTTGAAGCAAGTTCTCCTAAACCTTCTGAAGAGACCAAAGGTCAAGAAGAAATAAGAAAGAACAAGTCTGGTGACACTGATTCTCAAAATCTTTTTAAATCTGTTGGTTTTACATATGGTGATTTGAACGAAAGCTATGCAACTCGAAAGATCGAATTTACTGAGTTTGAATCACTATTTACCACACCTTCTAAAGAATCAGTGAGCACCAACACAGTTCTACCTGAGACTGCATGCAAAATTGATGAGTATGAATCGGATGTTGATCCATCTACTATACCATCAGTCTCAACTCTCATTGCTTCTAAACCTTTACTTCCTGAAGAGGTTGAAGAAGTTGCTGCTACCGCGGATGAATCTTGTGTTCAAAATGATAAAACGGAGTTTATTGAGTCCATGACTGAAGAGATATTCTCTGATATGATGAATGCATCAGACTCTGATCCTGTTTCTGATTTAAAGGGATCAAATTCTGTGGATGGTAATACATCTGAATTGATGAAGCAAATTGATATGTTGCAACAATCTCTTGATGAGGTTGAAGATGAAAACTTTGATCTCAAACATAAACTTGAAAAGTCTTTAAAAATAAATCAAGAGCTTTGCACTGAGATCAATGATTTGAAAATTACTTTGTTTAAAAATGCTTCAAATGAAAAACAGATGTTAAATGATCCAAGCTGGAAGGTAAGAACCAATCCAGAATTTGATGCTCCTGCAAAACCTACAGTTGCTTACTCTGATTGTCCTGAATATCCTCCAAGTATTTTTGAAAAGGGTGAGACTTCAAAGAGCACTAGAAAAGAACCACCTTCTAAGTTAGAGACTAACAAGGTTCCTGTTTCTGTTTCAGATATAAGAGGAAATGGAGTTGGGAAGAGTAAGAAGAATAAAGATCTTAGTTTGAATAAAAAGAATAGTTTGAATTCTAGTAGTTGTTCTACAGACAGTGTTATTTTGAATAGTACTTCTTTTGATAAACATGAATGTAAGATTTGTTCCGATAAATCTAAGTTTATGAATTTTGCTCGAAAGAATCTTTATTGCAAACACTGTTGGGATAATTCATTCAAATACTACTCCTCTCCTAAGTCCAAAAAGAATAAAAGCAAAGCTAAGCTGAACTCTAAGTCTAATTCTAATTCTGATTCTTCTACACAACCAAAAGTGTATCGTGCTAAGGTTGCCAATCCTACTTCTAAAAAGCACTTTCAGGAATTGAATGTTAAGATGGTTTGGAAATGGGTTCCAAAACCGCGTTATGAATGGAGAGTGAAAGTCAAACCAGATGATATTCCTGAGTTGCTTGATGCTAACCGCGAAGGACCCATCCTGATATGGGTGCCTAAGCAAAACTAATTGTCTCTTTTGCAGGCCTGTCGATTGTGGGTAATAGATTCCGGATGTTCACGCCACATGACAGGATTCAAGCACCTCTTGCATAACTATGTGGAGGAGCCTGCCGGAGCAGTTAGATTTGCCAATTCTGAAGCCGAAGGCCACGTCAGAGGATATGGAATGCTCGATAACGGTGTTGTGAAGATACAAAAAGTGCTATATGTTGAAGGACTTGATCACAATCTGTTCAGTACCAGTCACTTCTGTGACATGCAATATCAAGTCCGCTTCACAACCACTCATTGCTATCTAGAAGATCACGATGGTTACGAAGTCTTCAAAGCTGAGCGCCATGGAAATCTATACTATGTAGATTTCCCTACACTGTCTGCCACACGTCCAGTATGTCTACTAGCCAAAGCTTCTAAAGCACAATCATGGACGTGGCATCGACGCTTGTCTCATCAAAATTTCCGATCTATAGCGAAGCTACAAAGACAAGGTCTGGTCAAAGGTCTACCAGAAATGAGGTTCGAAAAAGACTCACTCTGTTCCGCATGTGAGTTGGGCAAAATGAAGCGTAGCTCCTTCAAGTCCAAAGTTGAATCATCGACCTCATCAGCACTGGAACTTCTTCATATGGACCTTTGTGGCCCAATGCGCACAGCATCTATCAACGGAAAGAAGTATGTGTTGGTAATGATAGATGACTACTCAAGGTATACATGGCTCGAGTTTCTTCGCAACAAGTCAGATGCACCAGAATTGATTATCGCTTTCATCAAGTGTATTCAAGTACGTCTTCAACTGCCAGTAAGAACCATTCACAGTGATAATGGCACGAAGTTCAAGAATGACACCCTGAAGAGTTATCTTACTTCCGTGGGTATTTCACATAACTTCTCCGCAGCCTACACTCCACAGCAAAACTGCATTGTTGAACGGAAGAATCGCACTCTGGTTGAAGCAGCTCGTACTATGCTTGCTTACTCAGATCTACCCATGTACCTTTGGGCCGAGGCAGTCGCTACAGCATGTTTTACACAGAACCGTACCATTGTGGTCAAGCGCTTTAATAAGACAGCATATGAGTTAATCAACAATCGTACACCTAACATCAAGTTCCTTCGTGTTTTTGGTTGCAGGTGTTACATTCTAAAAGAGCGTCAAGGATTATCAAAGTTTGATAAGAAAGCAGATGAAGGATATCTCGTTGGATACTCTCTGACATCCAAAGCTTATCGAATTTACATTATTCGAACAAAGACGGTTGTTGAGAGCATGAATGTCTCCTTTGATGAGAATTCAACAAGGACTTCTGGACACAACAGTTCAGAACTCGGTCTTAACGACAAAGCTTCTATTCAAGCAAGAATAGAACCAGCTATAACAGGATCATCTTCTTCAAACTCTAACTCTACTTCATCTGAGTTAGATTTATTGTTTATTGATGCCTTTGATGATATATGTGCAGATTTTGAAAAAGGCATATCAACATCAATAACAAGTGGAACAAACTCGGAGGTCCCTACTATATCTGAAGACATGCCTGGACCTTCCGACGAAGTCACTGACACTTCAACTCCATCAGGTACAACTACACCATTAGTTTCTGACTCTACTAATACTGAATCTGTCTCTGGAAACGAAGTCCCGAGCACTTCAACCGCTAGTCCAGAAGCTTCAGTGTCAGAAACACCAGTACAAGATGTCCCGAGTACATCTGTGGAGCAACCTGCCGTACAAGATGACAACGATGCATCAAATACGCAACAAGCAGTTGATGCACTACCAAGCACACATCGTTGGACTAAGGATCATCCCCTGGAAAATGTGATAGGTGACGTACAATCTGGTGTCACAACAAGATCTGCAACAGCTAACTTCTGCATGTTTTCAAGCTTCCTCAGTTCCTTAGAGCCAAAGAAAGCGGCTGAAGCTCTACGTGATCCATTCTGGATTTCTGCTATGCAAGACGAGCTTCTACAATTTGAAAGGAACAAGGTATGGCGCTTGATCCCGCTACCTAAAGGTAAATCCGTTATAGGAACAAAGTGGGTTTTCAGAAATAAGAAAGACGAAGCCGGAGTAGTCGTGAGAAACAAAGCTCGATTGGTCGCAAAAGGGTATTGTCAACAAGAGGGCATTGACTATGATGAAACATTCGCCCCGGTTGCAAGGATCGAAGCCATCAGAATCTTTCTAGCCTATGCAGCGCACAAAAACTTTACAGTCTATCAAATGGATGTAAAGTCGGCTTTCCTGAACGGCGTTCTGCATGAGGAGGTCTACGTGGCTCAACCTGAAGGTTTCGTTGATCCTCATCACCCTGATCATGTCTATGTTTTAGACAAAGCGCTTTATGGTCTTAAACAAGCACCGCGAGCCTGGTATGAAACTCTCACTAAATTTCTACTTGCTTCTGGTTTCAAGAAAGGTACTGTTGATACAACCTTATTTCTTAAAAGGCAAGGTGAGGACTTGATTCTTATTCAGATTTATGTTGACGACATAATATTTGGGTCGACAAATCCGAAATTTTGTAAGAACTTTTCAAAGATAATGGAAACAAAGTTTGAGATGTCGATGATGGGTGAATTAAATTTCTTTCTTGGTCTACAAGTAAAGCAATTACCCGAAGGCATATTTATTAATCAAGCTAAATATATAAAAGATATTTTGAAAAAGTTCAATATGTCAGATAGTTCAGTCATGAAAACACCAATGGCTACTGGTACACTCTTAGACGCGGATCCCTCCGGGAAGCCTGTTGATCAAAAGGTGTATCGTAGCATGATTGGATCTTTACTTTATCTGACTGCCAGTCGCCCGGATATAATGTTTGCCACATGTTTTTGTGCGAGATATCAGTCTAATCCTAAAGAGTCGCACTTAACTGCTGTTAAGCGAATCCTTAGATATCTCAAAGGTTCTCCTAATCTAGGCCTTTGGTATCCAAAGGATTCTCGTTTTGAACTAACTGCCTTTACAAATGCTGATCATGCAGGTTGTAAGCTAGACCGGAAAAGCACCTCTGGATCATGTCAATTCATAGGTGACAAACTTGTGAGCTGGACTTCAAAGAAACAAAACTGTGTCTCAACATCCACTGCCGAGGCTGAGTATGTAGCTGCTGCTAGCTGCTGTTCTCAAGTCCTCTGGATGACGACACAGCTAAGGGACTTTGGATACAACTACAAGCGCGTTCCGATTTATTGTGATTCCAAGAGTGCAATATCTATAACTGCTAATCCGGTACAACACTCGAAGACCAAACATATAGATGTACGCTATCATTTCATCAAGGATCATGTAGAAAAAGGTAATATTGAAATGCACTTTGTTCAAACTGACTTCCAGTTAGCTGATCTTTTCACCAAGCCATTGGATGAAAAGCGATTTCAATTTCTAATCAGCAAACTTGGTATGTTGAACATGTCTTAAACCTTACTCATGATTCAAGGGGGAGTATTCCAAATCTTGATAGTGTGTTATTTTCCAACTGTTGTTAACAAGAAAGGAATCATTTTCATAAATGATTACCATTGTTTCTTTCACTTATGCAGGTTGGTTCAAGTGACTATGGCTTCTAATCACATCGGATTAGAACCCGCACTTCAGTGCTCTATCTATTTTTTATATGCTTTATTTCCTTATTTATAAAATAAAAAAAAAAAAAAAAAAACCCAATAGTGATTTAAGGGGGAGAATATCTGTGATATTAACAGATTTTTGGATACTTAAATGCTTATCTGACCGTGTGTTCTTAAAGATAAATACTTGTGTTTTATCTTGTCAATATACTTTGTCAAGTATTCATACACATAACGGTTCAGAACATTCTATTTTGACTTTGTTATTACCATGTATCAAAAGTTAAATCTTTCTATGGTAATACTCACGTTAGTTGTATTTACTGTTGATTGAATCAAACGTCATTTCATGTGCTTTCATTGAACATATGTTTATATATTGTTCATATAAACAACATTCGTTTTTGATTCTCCAGCATAGTATTCTTCATGACAAATCGTCTATAAGCTTAATTGAAAACTCCTTAAGAGCTTAAATCGTCAAACTCTTTTAGTTTGAGGGGGAGAATTGCATCGTCAAACATCTTCTGTTTTGACATCTCCGAATATTTTATTCTTCATGTAACAAGTGGTATTTGTGCTTACATGTACAAAAGACTGTTGAACAACATGTTCTAATAGGAAAATACATGTGATTCAGTGTGAGAACTTAACAGAACTTCCATGGATTCACGATAACCAGTGTTTCCTACCCAGGAAGTATTCCCTGAGTGATTGAGGGGAGAAGGGTCAAAAGATTTGAGTGTTGGTGTGTGAAAAGAGGTAAAATGAAAAAGAGAGATTGGTTAGACGTGAGCATTAAAAGAAAGAGGGTGAGAGAACAGAGTAAAAGAATATTAAACTCTGCACCAAACTTCTTTCTGAGCCGGGCAGCCACATAATCTGATTGGTTCACATTCTTTGGTGACCATCATTGAAATAGGCACCTAGCCCATGCCATCTCTTGCATACAACCTCACCAGCTACTCATTCTTTTCTCAAAAAGAGAATGTTTCACATTTTCTGGGGACGCATCACATACGCTATTGGTTCTTCATTTGGAAGATACTAATATTGAAAAAGAAGGAAAGTTTCCCCACCTTCGAACCTTTCTCATGCACATTGAGTCTTTGTATAATTTGTTGTTGTCTCAACAAGTTTACATACTTTAAGCCTATATTGAAAAGCAATCATCTATGCTTAATTTCTTTCATACACATCCACGAACACACAGAAATTTGTTTTCTGTCAGAACGTTCATAGATAACCATGTGTTATTCGATGATTGAATGGAAGACCTGGGGAGTCTATATCAAACCAGCTCCTTATATAGTAACTTTGTGTTACTCAGTGACTTTGTGTCATTGACAGGCATTCTAACTGAGTCATTTGTTGATTCAGGGTTACAACTATTAAACTGTTTGAATTTGAAAAGATTCGAATAGTTACTACTTTTATGTTATTTGAATCTGAAAAGATTGAAATAATCACTCTTTCCATCTGGGAAGACTGCTCTTATTTCCATACAGGGCTCGTTACATGATGAAGACTATGCTTACATGATGATCATACACAAAGGGGGAGATTGTCTTGAAAAGGGGGAGATTGTTTTGCCAAGTTTTGATGATGTTGATTCTCACCACTCATCAAAAAGGGGGAGAAGATATAAAAAGGGGGAGAAGATACAAAAAGGGAGAATACAATCTGAAGATCTGAAGATTTCAAAGATTTTAAAGATTTTAAAGCTTTTTAAAGATATCAAGTTTTGAAGCGATCAACGACATATCTGAAGATAAGTGAAGACAAGAGAAGACCCGAAGACAATTGCAAAATTTTTTTTAATCTTGAATCCAAAGGGGGAGATTGTTGGATCATAAATTGTATTCAAGATTAAAGTTAAAGTTAAGGGTTTAAACTGCAATTGTGCTAAAGTTAATTAGAGGGTTTATTATGTAATAAGTTAATAGTTATTAAGCTATTGGGCCCAAGCCCATTTGAAAGCCCATTAAGGTTAAAGCCCATATGGTCTGGGTATTTAAAGTTTTGATTAGTTTAGTTTTAGGTTAACCTTGTAAGAACTCTGATAATTTTCTAAATAGTCGCTGTAAGTTTTCTCTGTATTCAAAGGGTATCAAGAACACTCAAGGGTTTCATTGTTTATTCAAGGGATTGGTACGTTATTATTAATCTTTATATCTCTTGATTATTATTGTGTTGCTTGATTACTTGATTGATTGTTAACCAACTAGATAAAACTCGGATAACAGGGTTTTGAACTGTTTTGTTCAAAAGCCATTGTTCTTTCTTCCCCTTAAACATTGGGTGCCTGCAACACAGATTTAGCTTTTTGTACCCACTGGTATTTGGGTCCTAATGGGTTAGTTGCAGTTCTAGTAGGAGATATAAAATAAGAACCATACCAGTTATTAACATAATCTTTTCTTACAAAATCATTTGAGCCACAGTAGGAACAACTAATTTTCTTTTGTGCTAACCTGATAAGTTGATGGATTGTGTAAACCAAATCAGGTTTGCCAAAAGTTTTACCTTTTGTAGCATAGTTCCATTTAGCATTTGATGTATGCACGAATGATTCTACTTTCTTCTTTTCCTCCGGAGATCCTTTAACTCTCCAGATCCAATTACCTTTATCTTTCTCATCATCTTTTCTCCAGAGGCTTTTCTTCTGAGACTTATTCTTCTTGAAGTTACCTGAACCATCAACATTTTTGTCATAACAAAGGTTAGAAGGATGAATCTGATCAGTAGATTTAGAAGTAAGACAATCATCTGAATAACAGAAAGGATTATAGAAAACATTTGAAAAATGTGAACTTGAAGCTGTTTTTAATGAACTATTTGAGTCAGCTAGATCGTCTCTTGGTGATTGAGCTATGGACTCTGGCGTCTTGTGCTCAGTCAGCTTCACCTTGAATACGATCTCTTCAAGTTCCTTTATCTTTGAAGACAAACTGTTTCTTTCCTTTTCAATTAGATCAAACTTCTTATGCAACTCAGATTTTGCATTCTTCTCCTTCATGATGTTTGTTGACAATTCAACTAGCTTTCCTGTCAGCTTGGCTATCTCCGTCTCAAATATCTTCTTTTCTTCCAAAAAGTCTGTATTTGCTTTCTTCAGCTCATCTTTCTTCTTCTCATTCTCAGCCTTTTCTCTTTCATTAATGATAACCTTCTCAAAGTCTGAAACTTGTTGAGAAAGTTTAACACATCTAAGTTCTAATGCTTTCTTCTCTTCAAAGGCTTTTCTGGAGAAGTCAGAGAATTTCTTGGCAAATTCTTTTCTCTCTTTCTCAATCTTTAACATTTCATCTTGAGCTTTTGACTTGTCTCTGTCTTGGGTTGCCTTTTCTTTTAGCTTATCGATCTCAACCTCAAGACTGAGAACTTTATCTTTAAACTTATCTCTGTCCGCACATAGTTGAGAATTTATCGTTCTAAGTCCTTCATATGTCTCACTCACAATGTTTGCTCTTCTTCTCAATTGATCTAGCTCTTTTTGCATTAGTTCCTTCTTTGACCATGTTGAGCTTGACTCAGGTTTTTTCAACTTTGCTTGAAGATCGAAGATCTCTTTTTCTTTTGACTCAATTATTCCTGCAAAGTTAATTAAGGAATCAGAATCTTTTAATTTTTTTTTAAAGCATTGATCTGAATAAGAAGAGATGAGTTCTGAATCTGTAAATCCTTGTTTTCAGCTTTGAGCATTTTTTCTTCTTTGTCATACTCATCAATCATGCGAGATGATGTTGATAACCGTCCAACAAGTTGTTTAGCCTTTGCTCTTACTTCAGAAAGAGTCATGTTGTTAAAATCAAGGCTGTAACCTTCAGACATCATTTGCTGATTCGACATCCTAGCAATCCCTTGAATAAACAATGAAACCCTTGAGTGTTCTTGATACCCTTTGAATACAGAGAAAACGTATAGCGACTATTTAGAAAATTATCAGAGTTCTTACCTAAAACTAATTAAACAAAACATTAAATACCCAGACCTAATGCCTATTGGGCTTTACTAAATGCTAAACGGGCTTGAGCCCAATAGCTAATAACTATTAAACTATTACAATTTAAACCCTCTAATTAACTTTAGCACAATTGCAGTTTAAACCCTTAACTTTAACTTTAATCTTGAATACAATTATGATCCAACAACATGTGGTGTCGGAAGACGGGATCAAGGTGGATCCAGCGAAGATTAAGGTAATCGTAGAGTGGGAGGTGCCAAAGACGCCGTTCGAAGTGAGAAGTTTTCTTGGCTTGGCGGGCTACTATCGAAGGTTCATCCAGGACTTCTCGAGAATAGCCACACCATTAACTGCACTAACGAGGAAAAATGTTAAACTTACGTGGAAAGAGACTCAGGAGGATGCATTCAGCGAATTGAAAAAGAGATTGAGTAGTGCACCGATTCTGTCGTTACCTAAAGGAACTGAAGGATCTGTAATTTACAGTGATGCCTCAAAGTTTGGTTTAGGATGCGTGTTAGTGCAAGATGGAAAGGTGATAGCTTACGCGTCTCGACAATTGAAAGAGCACGAGCGGAGTTATCCTACACACAATCTGGAGCTGGCCGCAGTGATAATCGCGTTGAAGATCTGGAGGCATTACTTGTACGGGATTAAGTGCCAAATTTATACTTATCATAAGAGTGTACAACATCTATTTAATCAGAAGGAGTTAAACATGAGGCAACGAAGGTGGATGGAATTGCTGAGCGACTATGATTGTGAGATCCTATACCATCCGGGAAAAGCTAATGTGGTGGCGGACGCCCTGAGTCGAAAAGAACATAGTGCAGTATCTAAAGTGGTGGCATTTCGAGTGGAGGCGATTTCAAGCTTTCTAGAAGAAGTCAAACAATATCAAGAGGAAGTCATCTCGAGTGAAAATTTGAAAAGCGAAAGAATCGTGGGAATAGTTGACTTGTTAACTGTGGACAATCGTGGGGTTAGATGTTATGAGCAAAGAGTGTGAATTCCAAAGCGGGGAGGTCTTCGGAAGAGAGTATTGGAAGAAGCTCACAAGTCGCGATACTCGATACATCCGGGAACCAATAAGATGTATCGGGACTTGAAGCAGAGTTATTGGTGGCCAGGCTTGAAAAAAGATATAGCTTATTTCGTGGAGAGATGTCTAACGTGTTTGAAGGTGAAAGCGGAGCATCAAAGACCGTATGGGGAACTGCAACCGTTGGAAATACCGGTATGGAAGTGGGATGAAATAACAATGGACTTCATGACGAGACTGCCGCGATCACCTAAGGGAAACGATGCTATTTGGGTAATAGTGGATCGACTCACCAAATCGGCCCACTTTCTACCAATCAAGGAGACTTACCCGCTAGAGAAGTTAGCTAAATTGTATATTGATGAGATCGTATGCAGGCATGGAGTGCCGACTTCTATTGTGTCAGATCGGGATGCTCGCTTCACATCAATGTTTTGAAAAAGCCTTCAAAGAGAGTTGGGATCACAACTTAGATTGAGTACAGCGTATCACCCTCAGACGGATGGCCAGAGTGAAAGAACTATTCAGACGCTAGAAGACATGCTTCGAGCATGCGTGATTGATTTCAAAGGTTCGTAGGAGACTCATCTACCTCTGATAGAGTTCTCTTATAACAAAAGTTATCACGCTAGTATTCAAGCCGCTTCGTTTGAAGCATTGTATGGTCAAAAATGTAGAACACCGTTATGTTGGAATGAGGTGGGGGAAAAGCAGTTAGCAGGACCAGACATTGTGCAACTGACAGCCGATAAGGTATGTCAGATCATAGAAAGGTTGAAGATCGCTCAAGATCGTCAGAAGATGTACGCAAATAAGTGAAGGAAGCCGATAGAGTTTCAAGTGGGAGATTTAGTGATGCTTAAAGTTTCGCCTTGGAAAGGAGTTGTTAGTTTCGGGAAGAAGGGTAAATTGAGGCCGAGATTTGTGGGGCCGTTTCCCATTAGAGGCGTATTGGGGAGGTAGCTTACAAGTTAAAGTTACCCGTGGATCTGCGTGGAGTGCATTCCGTTTTCCACGTATCTAATCTGAAGAAATGCCTAGCCGAAAGTGATGTAGTTGTACCGCTGGAGGATATCCAATTAGATGATCGAATAAGCTATGTAGAGAAACCGATAGCCATTTTAGACCGTAAAGTAAAGAAGTTGAGGAGCAAAGAAATCCAATTGGTGAAAGTTCATTGGCAATTCCACAAGGGACAAGAAGCGACTTGGGAGTTAGAGTCGGATATGAGGAAACAATACCCCAGTTTGTTTGATGAAGGAATTCCGGGGACGGAATTCTTGTGAGGAGGGGGTATTGTAATAAGCGGGTTAAAAATGATGGAATTTAAAGTTGGGTGTGAAATTAGAAGAATCTTAATGGAGGGGTCTAAATTGGAAAAAGGGGAAAATGGTTTAAAACCCTAGGAATCGGTATTGTTGGCGGCTGGAAAGTTTTTGGAGACAGAGAAGGATTTTGGGCGATTTCTTGGAGAGAACGAAGAGGAAGGAGAAGCCCTCAAAGACTGCAAGATTTGGGTTGATTTCTCTTTGAGGTAAGTTAATTTATAACCAAAAACCTTTAATTCTTCAAAGTTTGTTTCAATGGGAATTATGTTGAACCCATCTTAAGAAGTCGATGCTGAGTTTTGGGTCTGGTAATTTAAGTGATTGTTGTTGTTGAGAGTAAGATTTTTTATTTAAATAATCCATGTAATAATTGAGTTTTTGAAGAAGATTTGTTTTTTGCTATCGATAATTAAGGATAGAGGGTTGGGCGTAATCTCCATTGAATCCGAAAATCAATTGACCTCGGTTCGTTGGGACCCCGGTCAAGCTCAAACACCAGTAGAGACCTCGGTCAAAGAGTTGCACCAGTCTACCTTCAGTTTGGTCGAGTTATAGGACATCGGGCGACCCTTTCGGTTGGGCCTCGGTCAAGGTGTCAACACCGGTCGAAGGAGGGGGAGGGGACACCGGTCGACCTCAGTTCAGTCAACCTCACACCCCGGTCGAGTATTAGCATGAAGTCACCGGTCGAATGTTGAAAGCTTACACCGGTCGGCCATTGAAGGCACATACCGGTCGATGAATTTGGGAAGACCCCTGTCGTAAGAAGGGGTTGGCCCCGGTCGCCATGTAATGCTGACTCCGGTCGTGGAGCTGATTCCGATCATACGCTGACTCCGGTCGCTGGTTTGTACAGGGTGGGCCGAAGCCCACGTGGAGATAAATCTTAATTTAGGTCCAAGTTGGTTGAAAATTAATATTGGTGTTGGACTTCTTTAGCGGCCCAATTGTTTAGTCATTTAAATTGTTTAAGTACTTGGGTAATTCGTCTCAAATTAGATTTAGTGGGTTAATTTCGGTAAAAGCATAGATGATGTTGGGATGAGGGTGTTAAGGTCAATCTTTGCTAAAATAGAGAGTATAGGAAATTTACGGACGATGCCTTTTTTATAGGTTCGGTTCGGATTATAAAGTAGACGTAAAGCTTAAAGCAAAGGACACCAGGTGAGTTTTTCTGAACTAAATCCTTTATGAACGAAAGCATGCGAAGTTTGATTATTTTAAATGTTGATTTATTTATGATGCCAAGTTTATAACGAAATGATGTAAGTGTGTTATCAATTTGTTGATGTTTATATGTATGCATACATTATTTGTGGAATATGTGACCTAAGTCGGGGAATGTGGCCCGCCTACTCGTGCCGGGGAGTGTGGCCCGTTTATGTCGTTGGGGGTGTGTCCCAACAATAAGGCAGTGCGAGTTAGACACATCGTCTTTGACAGTCGTGTGGTCCGTAGCGTGTTTTACTTGCGTGAGATTATTAAATGTTTTTTTTTAATTCTGGAAAGTATTTTGTTGCTTATCTGTTAGAGGGATCTCACTAGACCCATGGTCTAACCCTCGCTCTTTCAAAACTAATTTTTTTTCAGGCCGTCGTGAATTAGACAGAGCAGCTAAGGGCAAGGAGAAGGTTTACCGGGGACGGATAGAAGACCAACATTTAGTTATCCTTCTTTATCTCAGTTCTGTATAGGTTGTTTTTTTAGAAACCTTGATTCATCTATTGTATGTTTGGGACCGATTTGGCATGGATTATTATTAATCATTAAGACTTTATTTTAAGAGTTGATCCGCTTGTTTATTTTTCTGGTTGGGATCTTATATAGCCATATGAGAAAAAGTTAATTATTTGTATTCGTGCATATGAGCATATCTGACTTAGTGTGCATATTTGCGTACTGTCAAAAATGTTGATTAGGATTCCTGCATATGAGCATATCATAAAGATAAGACCTTTTGCAACTAATTGTGCATAAATGCAGTTTATAGCACATATGATCTTATTACTTATGTTTAAACTTAATTGTGCATAAACTATGCAAACGTGAATTAGGAAAAGTACATGCCAATTGAACATATGGAAGCAACAAATCTTTGATGTACATATGATTGTTATGCATTTACCACACACAAACGAAATATTAACCGTCTGCATAATTGCATATGATTATAATTGTTTATATGCACATTGTAACTTATGATATGGTAATGATTGTGCATATGTTTACTAACAAAGCAAATGTAACAAATGAAGACAAAGGCAAACAGTTAGAGGGGGTAGCTCAGATAATACACCGCTGGTGGCATTCCCAATATTATCAACACCATCTTTCGACTTAGGCATCAACCCACAAAAGAGTCCAGATCATGCATTCAAAGAAGGTGAAGTCAAAGGTATCATCTTATTCACTTTCACAATAATTGATTATATGCATATCAGAACCGTATGATCATATGCACACATGGAATATTTCAACATATGTTAAAATCACAAATGCATGCATGCAAAAATGGATTATCTATAGGTAAAGGACATGTATATACGTGCTTACGGTTAGTCATTGATGTTTATGCATTTAAACTATGAATATGGAACTCAATGTACATAATGTCAATCAGGATGAATAAAATTTTATGTATTTCACTTGAAACGTGGTACATGGCAGGTGGGGATGCATAAACGGACACTTCAAAACCTGGAAAAAGATCAAAGAGATTGGGACCCATGTTTTGCTCCCCTTATGTATCCCGAGCGGTTAATTTTGAAGTAACAAAGGACGAAACCAATCTGAGAGCTTGGGTGTTAAGGGGTATTGGAGGATTAATGTAAGTACCTTAACACGTATTCATCTATATTGTTGTTAATAAGATATATAAACTACAATTTGACTTAACATGTTTTACATTAATTTCAGGGAGATTATGTACATAGATACAATGGGTATGAGGATAGATCGAAGGGATATGCAGTTCCTAGCTGGGGAGACAACCATTCCAAGACGAATCATTGACGTCTGGTCAACGGTTTTGAATTACAACGAAAGGCGTCGAAGCAATGACTCTCCGCGCAGATTTTTTTTCAACACAGAAATAACGGTAAACAATAAGTATACTATTATAATGCTATATTGGCATCATAAAACAAAAATCATTCATTAAATACATGTTAAAAAATACTAAATTAACATTTGAGGATGCTAGATTGCTAGTAATGACTTTTGCAAATGTGCATTTTATTATATTAGTTAATCTAGCATTAGTTGGAATGCATGAAAGTAAAGTGTGGACAAACAAAGGTGTGCAAATTCGGACAACAATAAAGATACATACTCATGGATAATTATTTGGTGCAAGTATGGACATGGGAAACTGTTCTTTTAATTATATATCTTTAACAAAAATATTGATTTCATATTTGTGATAAATTGTTAAATTAGATGGATCTGGTGCTCAATGACCTACAACTACCTGTGGTAACAAGGTACGAAGCATTCCGACGATATATCGATGATTTGGGAAAATATAATCCCGATTTGATAACGATGAAGGACATTGATCTGGTATGTTATACAACTTTTTGTTAATGCTTCATGTTTTCCAAATTGTTATTGTTTTATTTATTAACAAACCAGTGACTAATTATCATCTTTATAGGTTTTCTTCCCTGTTTTGGATGGTTTACACTATTATCTCGTTGTATTCAACCTGAAAAACCCATACGCTACCATCATAGACAGCGAAGATAGTGATGGTGATTACGAAGATTTGTATGAAATGGAGTCAGATGCAATGGTATGTATAATTTGTGTATATATTATTAGAAAACGGATTTAAATACCTAAAAATAACAACTTTTTTAAATTGTATTCCTTCCAGCAATCAATGATACTTCATCATCTGCAAATCCACAACCACAAAAACTAGCATGCATTTCGAGAGGTTGGATCAATTGTTTTACATATGAGATGGAGGGCAAAGAAAAACCAAGATGACAAGGGAATACTCTTGATCCGGTCTATGGAGATGTATTATGGTAAAATGGGAACAAAGTGGGATACCGGATTATATAGGGAAAGCACCAACAGAAGGGTCAGCTGAAGGCACTGTGTTCAAAGTATGTAATGAAAATACTGAATAGCGAGATGAACATCAGAAAACACGCAATCAGTATTGAAGTTATAAGATATATGTCGATGGAATCCAACACGACGGCACAAAGGAAACGTCGGTGAAGAATTGATTGACTGTTGAACTACTTTACCTCGTGTTAAAATATGATCATCGTCTATGATTTTTTGAGACTTTTATGTGTTACATAATCATTTTGGTAGCAATTACTTAGTATATTTCATTAAAAATGTCCACTTTTTATATTTAGTGCATATCAGCACAATTTTGTTATTAATATTAGTGGACATGATTTCGTACATTTCTTATATATATTTACCATACGCTTTTGGAAGTTGTTATATGCAACTCTACTTCGAGCATATTAATTAGTGTATCTAACAAATCCAAAAACATTAAAACTCATGGATATATATGCATATTATTAGTACTTCATGCCTATATGCACATTATTACTTAAATCCATACTCAACATTTCACTGCTAAAGAAAATTAACACTTAGTATATTTCATTAAAAATGTCTAATTTTTACATTTAGTGCATATCAGCACAATTTTGTTATGAATATTATTGGACATGATTTCGTACATTTCTTATATGTGTTTACCATACGCTTTTGGAAATTATAATATGCAACTCTATTTCGAGCATATTAATTAATGTATATAACAAATCCGAAAACATTACAACTCATGGGATATATGCATAATATTAGTATTTCATGCCTATATGCACATTATTACTTAAATCCATATGCAACTTCACGATGAACTATGAATAAGAATGAACTGAGAAAAGAAGTCTCATATACTACCGAAATAAGAATGAGAAAAAGGTAGTACCTAAACGTTAAAGATTCTTTAATAGATGATACTAACAAAATGCATGCGTTTTGTGATAACATACGAAATCGGAAAATGCATACTTTAACACATAACTGTGTTTTTTCTAACAAACGCAAACATCATACAAAAAAACCGAACATTCAACGAAAGTAGATCGCCATCTATTGTTGGCATGTACACTTCATCTTGTAGATTAAGAACTCGTTCTCGATCGACATCTTTTCCCATTGCATTAGTGAAAATTGCCGGCGAAGATCATACAACTCATCATGAACATTTTCAAGTTCTTCATCTCGTTGGTTAAGTTGTATCTCCTTAAAATCACGAGCATCTTCAACATGTTATACTTTATTAAACAACAACATTATAGAAGAACAAATATAACGTAACAAGTACAACAGGAAAAAAACAAATCAATCTAAAACGTACCTGCTGCAACTGAAGATGGAGCCTACGGTTGTATTCCAAAAGCTTTTCGTACTCGGATACTATGTGTGATAACGATGTCCCGTTACCATGAACATTCTCTCGGTTGTTGTTATTCGCTATTTTAGGAGGAAGTGTTTGTATGAATTTAGAAAAACAAAATTCTTTGGATGAATATAGCACCAATCTACACGATTGTGATCCTATATTTATCAATCCACATGCAACAACCTCATTTAATGATATTAACTCTTCTCACCAAACATTCACCATAATTGACTTCATCCACCAACAAACATCATTTACTTCTTCCTATTCAAGTATAGAAAAAATATAAAAAGCTACCCAATTTATAGGAAACAATACTGATTTCTAATGAATAAATACATATATTGTCAGAGACAAAAACACATGAACACTTCATTTAATGGACAGACAATTATGTTCAAATAAAAACAAAATCAAACATTAAATAGCCCACAAATTTTAAATGCAATTATCACGAAAATAAGCGTAGACAATTAAAAAAAAAAAGATCTTGAACTGATGTCCTGTGCACAACTGAATATTAGGAAAACATACTAAATAATTTAAATTGATTTCACGATCGAGAATCAAGTGGGCAAATACGAGAATCATGTCTTGTGCTCTGACC
Source organism: Arctium minus (assembly GCA_954870635.1). Taxonomy (NCBI): domain Eukaryota; kingdom Viridiplantae; phylum Streptophyta; class Magnoliopsida; order Asterales; family Asteraceae; genus Arctium; species Arctium minus. The sequence goes on from OX941092.1 coordinate 25,772,424, forward strand.
ACATTTCTTGCATTTACACTTGGGCTTTTTACTCTGCGACTGTATCCTCTTAGAAATACCAACCAACCGTTTCCCGGTACCACAACCCTTGTTCCTGATACCAGTAGGAGGAAATATATCAACCTCGTCGGGAACAGGAACACCTAAGTACTCATTAATTGTATCGACCTTCTGCTTGCCTGGATCTTCAAGTTTCAACTGACTATCTATCTCTTCTTTCAACTCATCAAGCATTTTCGAAAGTTTACATAACCACGGTTTCTCGTTCCGAACACGACTAATAATTTCATCCATCTTAGAATAGGCGCCATTTATTAATTCCTCCTTTTCCGGGTCGACCTCACCGTATTTTACTTTGGCAATTTGAAGTTGTACGAGTACCAACTCTGGCAACCATCTTCTGACAACATATTGATCTGGAATATATTCGACGTTTTCATTCATCAACACCTTCAACGCATGGCGACATAAAAACCCATTACGAACAAAGAATTTACATTCGCAATCAACGTTGTTGCTTGAAGAACTACGAACAACCTAATTAATTGTGGAAAACAAAAAAGATTATTCCAAGAAGAAAAAAAACAGTTGAGACAATAATAGAAAAATAATTTAAATTTACCTTATAAAAAATCTTCATTTCCACCCTCTTATTATTATGGCTAATAATAAATGTCTTGGTGTCACCAATACATTCAAGAGCTTCCACCCCACAAACCAACATAGCCTTCTTTAACTCTTTCTGAAAATCGAAAAAAACGTTCCTTGTGTACAACTTGGTAGCATACCTTTCGATAGGAAATTCACTAACCAGCTGTAGATGTAGGTACGTAGTCCTGGTTACATGCTCATTCTCAGATTGCTTCTCACGTTACGCCTCGATTGCACAGCCATAATTGCTAAGAAACCGGACAAGATGAAAGTGCCATGCTACATAAATATTAAAAAAAGCATTCGCACTCTCTGATCTTGAAGTTGTCTTCATAAGACCTGACATTGGAGTATCCCTATAAAGGGCAGGAATCCATGAATTACAAATTTCATACATCTCGGTGAATCATGGGTCATCAAAAAGGTTGAATTTGACAATCATCGTTTGCCACAACCTCTCGAAATCATCAGGACTGATATTCACTTTCCATACGATTTTGTTTATAAAACGATTGAACTCTGTGTTGGATCCCAGATCTAATATCGTAACAATGATATAAATAATAAGAGTAATGACAGCGGAAGTAATACAGTTTAATATCAAAGGAGATTCAAATATCACAGTTCATAAAGCAGATAAAGATAAACAAGATATTCTTAGAATAAAATATTCAACTTATATTATCAGATATATAACTTCTTAAGCACACTTTGAACAATAAGGTGATGGTACTATTTATAGGACCATAAAGTAAGCAGTGTACTTGCATGACAAAAAAGAGCATGCTGAACAGTGACCTACTCTAGAAAGTAAATCTTATCACTAAGTGACGTGTCATCTGTTCTTCTGTTCATTCGTAGAAAACTTGTGTGAACATCTTCAGAGAGAATGTCTTTAGAGCTCTGACGTTGTCTTCAGAGCCTCTGATGAAGCCATCTCTGATTTCTTCTTTGAAAGTTGCAATCTCTGATAAGTACTTCAGAGGCAGGTTTGTCCTCTGAAGTCTTCGTCCTCTGACGTCTTTGTCCTCTGACGTCTTCGTCCTCTGACGTCTTCGTCCTCTAAAGTGTATCTTTTGGAAGTCCTCTGAAATAGGACGGGTATTTTCAACACTTTAACAAACAGATGATTTGGAGCTAACAATCTCCCCCTAAGTATCGAAAATAAAAGATACAAAAATAACAGAGAATAGAATTTTAAACTAGAAAGCATAGAGGAGAAAATCATCCTCTTAAGTATTACTTCTTAAACATTTGGAAGTTTATTACAAAGAAAGTAATATCAAAAAAAAAAAAAAAGAAACAGACTACAATTTGTCACTTGAACAGATTCCATGGAATTTCATGATCAGAGCTCTGAAGTTGATCATCGAGTCAATCTCTAAGTCAAGCTTTGCCAGTAAATCTGCTCTATGCCTTTCTTCCTTTGCATGGATCAATTTCTTTATACCTCTCAAGGTTTCATCAGAATACTTCGACACTTCCGAAGCTAGAAAGATCTTCTTTTCTTGATTTACTCTGAAGACGAAACCCAGAGGTTCTGCAACGATTGATCCAGTCTTCTGTTCTTCAAGTTTGTCGAATGACTCCACAGGTTCAGTTACCTCCATCTTCTCTTCCCCTAGGTTCAGAGCTATTTGAAAGTCACGTTTTGCTCGGTGTTTGACATAGGCCTCCATTGCTCGTCGGACTTCAACCATGCCCATCTTGATTTCCCTTCTTCCATGATCATACCTGGCAGAGCATTAGGCATATAAATGTGGTAAATCATATGGATTTAGATTTACGAGATCATTGTCATTGAGCTCGTAAATCTTCTGATCCGATCGAGTTACCACATAATTCCTATAGATAATCTTGTTGTAAGCAAAGGTCTTTTCTGAGATATTGTTGATTTTGATGATTGGATCATCAGAGAGGACCTATGCTCTTGGTTTGGTTTTATCTCTGATAAATCTTCGCTCATAGTCTGGCATGTCCCCTCTGACTCTTAGATTCATAGGAATGACTAGTGTGTCTGCCATGTTGAACTCACAGTAGATGTATCTGAAGTGGTCTTCTATGGAAGCTTCGGGATTTGATTCGAGGAATGTGGGAGGTTTGTTGAACACTTTTGCTGGAAGACCGATGCTTGCTTTCTGAACAGGATTCTCTGAAGGAGCCTGTTCATTAACAACCATGGTTTCTGGTTCCTTCGTCTGTAGAGGATCTTCTTTTGAGGGTTCAGAGATGTAGCCATCTATCTCTGGTGATTCCCTCAGCTCTGACGTTGTTGAAGTATGATGTGGTTGAGCATTCTTGAAGACATACTCTTCGACATCAACTACTTCAACTTCTTCTTCAACCTCTTTTCCAGAATCTGATTTTTCTTTTTTTTTCAGATTCTGATTCGTAAGCATCTCTCATCACATAAGTTGGTCTTTCTGGTGATGAGAATGCATCTTCTGATGTTGAGAAGTCTACGAGTTGTTCATCTTCTTCTTCGTCCAGAGCTCCAATAGTTTCTTGAGATGCAGCTGTGCTTTGTTCAGCTGTGATTGGAACTATTGGAGCACCTGAAGTGGATGGTCCTAAAAAGATGATCGGTACTGGCGACTTTAGAGTGGCCTGAATATCTTCAGCAGAGGTGGAGGTTGAACGTCTCTCTGTTCCTTTCTCCTTGTGTTGGTTTAATTCAGAGGGAGTGTTCTCCTTTTGTGTTTCAACAGGTTTTGGAGTAGGAGTCTTCTCCCCCTTATGAAGATCGGATGATCCCTGAGGTTGGTCATCTTCGTCATCAGAATCTTCATATCTAGCCTTCTTTCGCGCTTCCTCAGAGCATGCGACCTCTGGTTCCTTTCTCTTCAATAGTCCCTCTGAAGATTTGACATTCTTCAGAAGGTCTTCAATCTTCTTGTTCTGCTGAGTGGTCTTGGAGACGAACTTGCTGGAGATATTCATTACATTGCTGGTGATCTTCTTGGAGAAGTTGGTTAGGTCAGCCTTTGTAATGAACTCTGTTGTAGCAGGAGCAGCAGCATAGGAGGTAGGGATCTTTGCAATTACCTCTGTCAAAGAACGCAAGACATCCTCTTTGAATTGAGAGAAGTCTGCTTGTGATGGAGTGGGGGCAGAGGTAGGTGGAATCGCCTGGAGGAGCTCTGTTTTCGAGTTCTGAATTTCTCTGGACAATACGGAGTCATTTTTTATGACCAAGCTTTCCAGAGCATCCAGTTTTTCGTTCTGATTGAGAACCGTCGTGCGCAGCTCAGAGACCTCTGAAGTGAGCTTTTCAACTTCAGAGTAAGAGGCAGAGGCCTCTGAGGTCTTCTCCATTTGAAGTTTTATGTCCTTCAGAGATTCTCTTATTTCATCACCAAAGATTTTGAACTCCTCTTTGGTAACATAATCAGAGGGGGTAACCTTAGGATCAACACATGATTCTAAGTTTCCCTCGAGTTCAGAGGGGCCTTCTTTCGGAGGTGGTTTGATGTTTTCTCCGGAAGGACTTCCCATTAATCCTTAGGGACCCTTTTTCAAGGATTTCCCTATAATGGTTCCGATTGGTCTCTGATCATCAGAGTCAGAATCTGATGATGAGAACCGAATGTGTTTGGAAACCTTGCTGTCCAGGCTAAGGATTCCTTGTGCAAGAAGGTCGTGCCATTCTTTTTCTGACAGGCAATCCTTACGTTCTAAGGGACGGTCCAACTTAGTTTGAGCCACAAAGGCATCATGTGTGGGTGGAGGTGACATACTATGGGGTGATTGAGTATTTTTATCTTGGTCTAAGTCCTTTTGGGAGGACTTAGTCGTATCAGAGGTTTCCCCTCTGGTGCATGCTTCAGAGGCAGAAATAGATGCCTTTGAGATGTTAGGATGGGAAGGGTTCGAGGTGTGCACCTCTGTTTCAATATCCATTGATGCTGGACCACCTTGGACAGTAAATTTGTTTGCACTGGGATTTGGGCTTTGGATTCTCTCATTTGTGTCGTCAAGGACATCTTTTTCTACCTCACCGCCCTCAGATTCTAAGTTTAGAAACTCACCCTCTGGAAATCTCTCTTCCTCACCTTCCTCTGCTCTGACAGAGTTATTCTCTTCGTCAGAGGGAGGGTTCTCATGTTCTCTCTTCCTCACTCTCTCAGAGCCACCCTCTGGTTACGCTCTGTTAATGTTTTGAGCAGTATCAGAGATATCACTCTCTGATTCAGGCTCAGGCTCAGAACCTAAGTGTGTTGAGGATCCCATCATCGGTTCTGATGATTGGGCAACACGACTAAGTAGGAGATGGGTAGGAGAGTCAGCAGGAATTATCTCAATCATGGTGTGTGGGAAACGTCGGTCATGTGGATAAGGAGGAACCTCTGTGTCTTTGAATGAGTTCATCATAAACAGAGGTGTCATTGGGCCCTCCTCAGTGATGGAGAATTTCTCCATTGCTCATTGAATGACCACAGAGATGAATCGGGGAAATAGTACCGATATTGGTTGTTTTCCTTTGGCCAAGTCCTTGTTCTTCTTATCCACCGCCGTCAGCATCTCACAAAAGAGAATGTGAGCCATATTGATGCTTTCTTGGATAGTCCTTGTTCTAAGATTGAACACTCTGAAAGCTTTTGAGGCTAATGAATATCCAATGAATTTGTCCTCATCAGCTTTCTTGTCAAACTTTTCAAGATATTCTCTATCTTTCAGAATGTAACACCTGCATCCAAAAAGATGAAAATATTTAATATTAGGTTTCCTATTGTTAATGAGTTCATAGGATGTTTTCTGAAATCTCTTGACAATTGTAGCTCTATTCTGAGTGAAGCAGGCTGTTGCTACTGCTTCTGCCCAAAAATTTGTTGAAAGATCAGATTCAGCAAGCATTGTTCTGGCAGCTTCAACAAGTGTTCTGTTTTTCCTTTCAACTACTCCATTTTGTTGAGGAGTTCTTGCTGCAGAGAAGTTAGGGGTAATGCCTTCTTCTGATAGATAAGAATTGATTTTGGCATTTCTGAACTCTGTTCCATTATCACTTCTTAGTTTCTGAACTTTGCTACTGAATAGAACCTGTAATCTTTTCAACAACCTTATTAATATGTCAGGTACATCAGATTTAGCTCTAATGAATTCTATCCATGTGTATCTGGAAAATTCATCAATCAGAACCAGAATGTATTTCTTACCTGCTAGACTCTGTACAGAGATAGGACCACAGAGGTCCACATGAAGCATGTGCAGAGGTATAGGACAGTTGTTTTCACTTTTGGTTTTATGGGAAGATCTTTTCATTTTTCCCATCTCACAAGCAGAACAAAGATGATCTTTGTTAAACTTTAGAGATGGTAATCCCTTAACCAAATTAAGTTTAACTAACTTATCAAGTGAGGAAAAGTTTAGATGTGAAAACTTTTTATGCCAGAGCCAGATTTCATCACTATTCAGAGATACAAGACAAAGTTTCTCTGAATCAGTGTCTGTGATTTTGGTAAAGTTCATTCTATAGAGGTTACCTTTTCTGTCTGCTCTTAGCATTTCTTGACCTGATTCTGAGTGAAGAAGTGAACAATATTTTCTTTGAAATTTCACATCAAAACCATGATCACAAAGTTGACTTATGCTTATCAGATTGTGTTTTAATCCATCCACATAAGCAACCTTTGATACTGAAACATTTCCTCTTGATAACTCACCATATCCTTTAATCTGTCCTTGCTTGTTGTCTCCAAAAGTAACTGCTCCTCCAGATTTTTCTTTGAATGAGGATAGTAGTTCTTTATTTCCAGTCATATACCTTGAACATCCAGAATCTAGGTACCAGATTGGCATTGACTGTTTCTGCAAAACAACTTATTGTTTCTTAAGTACCCACCTCATTATGGGTCCTTTTGTGTTAGACTTTGGTGGAATCGTATGACTTTTTGGCATCTCATCTTTTGATGTCTTGCCTTTACTTGTCTTCTTTTGAGATTTTGTGTCTGAGATATTTTTCAGAGATTTATTGAAAAGGCAGTGTGATCCTTTAAAATGATTTTTCAGTTTCATCAAGAGATAAATGCAGTTACAATTAATAGAACAAGAAGAAGTAGGAGCAAAGTTTTTCTTTTTATTAAAAGCATTTGTTAAATTTTGACTTCTTTTGAAACTAGCACTAGGAATATTACATTTATCCCTAACTACTTCTTTTCTTTTTGCTTGATAGACAGTCTTCTTTTCAAGTTGCTTTTTCTTGTTCAAAAACATCTTCTTTTCTTTGCTGCTTACTGCACAGACAGGATCAATATGGTTAATTTTTGTCCATTTGCCTTTTTGTTCAGGAGAGAATTTTATTGTTTTATAGGTGTAAGAACCAGAAGTGTTTGTTTTATTCTTTGCCTTTTCTTGCAACTCTTTTTCAAGTTCTAGAGATGTTTTTGCTTGTAAACACATATTTGCAAAATCAGGACTTATTGGTATTCTGGTTTTGGTTTTCAATACTGAAATTGGAACATTCAAAATACCAGAGCCAACAGTTTCTATCTTTTTGTGAATTACATTCCCTGGTTTACAAAAAATCTGTTCATCAATCTCTAAATCAGATTCTGAATCAGAGTCAAGAAAGTCTCTCTTAGATTTAATAGAGATATCTACCTCTATTGGTTTTTTAATTTCTTTTGATCTAGAGACTTTGATGATCTGTTTCATGCTTTCTTTTCTTTTTAAGTCCTCCATGACATTTTCTTCCCAAATCTTTTGAACATCATCTTTAAACGTAGTTCTGATGTTTTCATCTGACTTTGGTGAATACAGAGGAGCATTCGGATTAAGTGAACTCTGAGATTCATTTTCAGAAGTACTTGTATCAGAGGTACTTGGTTCAAATGTCTCTGATTCACTTGAGATGAAAGCATTAAATCTGAAAATTTCTTTGGAATCATAGCTCTGAGGTTTTGTAAAGTGTACCTCTGAAGTTTCTTTTTTTATCTGTAACACAGATTCTTTAATGTCTTTTACTTCAGAGTACTTTGTATTTTTGAAATTTAAAGCTCTTGCTTTTGATCCCACTGATGTTTTCATTCTTTTGAAATTATTCAGAGATGGATCTTCAGAGCTTTGGACCTTTCCTATACAGAAAGGGGAAGAAAGTGAAGTTTTCTCCAATCCATTAAATGAATTCAACTAATTGAATCCTAGCTCTTGAGAGTCCATCTGAGTTTTTATTTTTTCGAAAACACTTTGTGCATTAACATAGCTTTTGATTCGAAGATTTTGTCTATCTAGAGATTGATGTAGGATTTCTCTTTCCTTTTGAAAAAATTTGGTTAAGGCAATAGAATTGAGCCTTTCATACTCAGATTTCTTTACTTCTTCTTCTTTTCCTTTTAAAACTTTTTCAATCTCTTTTATTTCTTCTGAAAATGATTTTTCTTTTTGCTTGTTGATTTCTTCAAGTTTGGTTTTTTCAAGAAAAATTTCTTTCTTTTCTGATTCCAGAAGATTCTTTTCTCTTTTGTAAAAAATGAGCTCTTTTGTTACTTGCTCTCTTTTCTCTTTTTCTTCAACAAGCTTTTGCTTTAGATCCTGAAGTTCATTAATCTGGGTTCTTGTTGAAATCTTCTCTCCGGATTTCTTCTTTCTTCATTCTCTCTCCTTCCTTCAAATACCTTCTTACCAAATTTCTTGTTAAACTGATGAGTGATTAATGCAAGAGATTTGGCGAAGGCATTTATATCTTCATCTGAGTCTGAATCAGTATGAGTTTCTTCTGCTATCAAAACCGTTTTGGATCTTCTTTTTGTTTCCAAACATTTTTGTGACTCTTCACAGTTGTTTTCTTTCAATGTTTGTTTTGAAACAAGTGCAAGGGGTCCACCCAAAGAGGTTTTTGATTTTTGCTTCATAACTTCTTTTTCATGTGCAACAAGAGTACCATAAATGTCAGTTAATGACCATGACTCAAGATCTTGATTAGCCTGTATAGACATGGACAGTTGTGACCATTCTTCATTCAAGCTTTTCAAAAAAAGAACGTTGTTTTCCTCTTTTGTTCTTATCACTCCAAACTTTCTACATTTGTTTATTAGAATGTTGAATCTTGAGTAAGTTTGGTGTAACTTTTCTTCTGGTAGAGCATGAAAATCATGATATTCATTGATGCATAGATTTCTTCTATTTTTCTGAGTTTGTAGGCCACCTTCAAGTTGATTTAACAACTGATCATATATCTCTTTTGCAGTTTTACAAGAATCAAGTTCTTCAAAGATATCATTGGGAATGGCCATTATGAGTAATCTAACAGCTTTTGAGTCATTATCCATCATATTATTTTCTTCATCAGTGAAGTTTGTTGTTTTCTTTTCATAATATGCAGGTATTTCGGCAGTATCTGCTGTTGCAAGAACTCTTGGTACCAACACCATTGGAATGTAAGGTCCAACGTTCACAGATCTAACAAGATCCCTGTCCATACCTTCTAGAAAATTTACCATCCTTATCTTCCATTGGGGATATTCATCCCTTAAAAGTGTAGGAGGTTTTGTTAATGACCCAGCTGTATACATGGCACTTATGCTTGAGTTTTCCATTAAAAAAATGAAGATTTGAAGAACTGATGCTTTTTGTAATGAATTGAGATTAACTATCAAATCTAGAGCATATGATGTTCTTGAATAAACTAGGTTTATATGAACATGCACAGATATTGAAAGTTTAGAATCAATGAGATGTAAATCTATCCGAGTATGCAGATATGATCTTTCTTTGTTTTAGAAACAAAGGAGGCTCTGATACCAATTGTTGGATTCCAGATCTAATCTCGTAACAATGATATAAACAATAAGAGTAATGACAGCGGAAGTAATACAGTTTAATATCAAAGGAGATTCAAATATCACAGTTCATAAAGCAGATAAAGATAAACAAGATATTCTTAGAATAAAATATTCAACTTATATTATCAGATATATAACTTCTTAAGCACACTTTGAACAATAAGGTGATGGTCCTATTTATAGGACCATAAAGTAAGCAGTGTACTTGCATGACAAAAAAGAGCATGCTGAACAGTGACCTACTCTAGAAAGTAAATCTTATCACTAAGTGACGTGTCATCTGTTCTTCTGTTCATTCGTAGAAAACTTGTGTGAACATCTTCAGAGAGAATGTCTTCAGAGCTCTGACGTTGTCTTCAGAGCCTCTGATGAAGCCATCTCTGATGTCTTCTATGAAAGTTGCAATCTCTGATAAGTACTTCAGAGGCAGGTTTGTCCTCTGAAGTCTTTTTCCTCTGATAAGTATCTTTTGGAAGTCCTCTGAAATAGGACGGGTATTTTCAACACTTTAACAAACAGATGATTTGGAGCTAACACTCTGGATCATGATTTAGTGCAGCACTCACCTTAAAGAAACAAAAACATATAAGTTGATAAAACATATCAGAACTAATGTAATTGTTACAAAAAAGTACATCGTGAAAACTAAAGAAAATTACCTTTGAAGGTACTTTCTTCATTATATGCCACATACATAGACGATGTCTAGACTCGGTGAACACAAACGGAACAACTTGTTTCATCGCTGAACATTGGTCAGTAATCACAACCAAAGGTTGCTTCTCGTAGCATCTTTAAAAGGCCCTTAACACCCATTTGAAATTATCAATAGTTTCTCCCGCTATCAACGCAGATCCAACAACAACTGAACTTTGGTGGTTATCAACAGCCAAAAACGGAACAAATGCCAACGAATGCCTAAAAAAAATTAAATTCAACTGAAAATATTAAAAACAATAATTTTTAGAAAAAAAACACTCACTCATTCGTCCTATACGTAGCATCAAACGATATTACATCTCCGAAATGTCTGTAATTAATTTGAGCCACTTCGTCCACCCAAAATATCGCATGCAACTCACGTTCATGGCACTTGTACTCGAAAAAAAAATCTTTTTTACACTCCTTCCTATTGATCAATTTATTACTCAACATTTTGGCATCCTTGTTTCCCACAAACACATCGACGTCTCTCTTAAAGTTCTGGTAATCAACAATAGTGCAACGAACGTTCTCAGCTCCACCCTTCAAAGCAGTTTGCATGCGATGCGCTCTTGTTGCTCCAACCTTATAACTAGCGCTATTCAACAGATTCCTACAATCAGTGTACTGGATCTTTCTGTTCTTACGTGAAAAACGTCTATCATTATCATTAAACATCACATGATTATGAGTTTCAAAAAAATCGTAGACTTCGTATCGAGATTTGTCCTTTGTCAAATGTAACTTCAGGCAAGCGTTGCAACCAGAGCGTTTGACATTCGAGTTACGAACCCGACGGTCACCGGAACGGAGCTCAAGAGAATCAAAATTATTTTTCTTCGGAAACCCCTCCTTACTACAAACTATCCAACGGGTCTGGATCGACCCGTACTTGTTTGTCTTCTTTGCCTTCAAACGAACATCAAATCCCGCCTTATCGGCATACTTTTTGTACATAGCCTCGGCCTCGATAACAGTCGCAAACTGGTCACCCAACTTCGGTTTAAATTCATCAGGTACCGTCGGTATCCATAGCTTGTTGCCATCAGCATCCTCATCGACCTCGACATCATTCACATCGACTACACATACAAAACACATAAATCATTTAACAATTTTATGTGTATATATGCATACTGAATCAGATGGTGCTCAAAATAAACAACATGGTCGTGTATCTATGTATTAACCAATAAATTTTAATGTTTTGTATCAATGTAACCAACATGGTCGTCTTGTTGAACGATTAGATTGTCATGATATATACTGATGACATAATATTCATCATTTAAGCGTAGTGATGGGAAACAAACACATATTTCACAACCGATATATAAGAATTGAATTGTAAAAAATCTGCATATATGAATTAAAGTCAATATGTACTTGTAAATGTATTTTGCAAATATGCACTAACACATGCATATGTGTAATCTAATTATTATGACTGTAAATTACAAAATGGTATCTGCGAATCTGGGCAGTTTATGTAAATTTTCAACCACCCTATGAATCTGTGCAATTTTCGACAAATTTGTGTACATTATATCAACATGGTCGTCTTCAAAGTAAATAACAATTCCTTTTACCGGTATTAAATTCTGGATGCATTCAACTAGATGATGGGAAATCCTCGATATTGGTCTCCGGGGAGATGTCATCAAGTCCGGTAGAATTACCGAACTCTAACGATAATCCGGCATTCAACGGTTGAACAGGCTCATCAACCCGTGTGCACGGAGCAACTTCTTGACTTCCGAAAACGATTCCATTAAACTATCGTTATCAACAACAGACGTAATTCGATTATCGCTCATTGTGATATTACGAAGAAAAGATAAAGTCTATTGCACAAACTTAATAAACACGAAAACTGTAAAAAAAACTTATTCACTTATTCGATTTGTAGATCCATATAAAAAGTGATATAATGAAAAAAAAATGTAAAGGATATGTTAAGATTTAAGATAATCTTGAAAAAAATAAAATTTCAAACTATTATATTTAATGTGGTATATCATTACCATAACAAACCTTGTTATAATTATGGTAAACATCCAATAGGCGATTTTGATTACTTAATTTGGATATGCCGATTTTATATAAATTCCATTATTACCCTTGTAAATTTAAAATAATCATAAGCATTATCTAAACTCTAGGAGCATTCTGATTGACCGAAAATCGGTTAGCATGGTTAGCAACAATAGATTGGTTAGCAAATGAATGACCCTCTCTCTCTCTCTCTCTCTCTCTCTATATATATATATATATATATATATATATATATGTGTGTGTGTGTGTGTATGTGTGTGTATTTAATTTAAATATTAAACAAATTCGAGTAATCAATAAAAATAAAGTTTAAATGAAAATTTAGAATAGTGGGAGTAAAGTTGTTGGGTCATCTAAGATTTAAAGATAACCTCTCCTTAGTCTTTATTGATGATTGAACCTTGTATTTTGATTTATGGTTCTTTGTAATAGCTTAGTTAGTTTAACAGATCGGTGAGTCGAAGATAAACCAAATTCAACATGAAGGAAGTCTACAATGCGGATTGAGATGGACTTCAAAAGTGAACTAAGCATAGTCTGTCGATTTCAATTCGGCAGATCATACCTGTGCCGATTTCTATATTGGCAACTCTTGTCCTTGCCGATTTACTGTTCGACATTCATCCCTTCTGTGCCGAGTTCCTTCTACGACACATACTTAAGTTACCGAATCTCTCTTTCAGTAACTTTCCTCGTACAGATTGCTTCTTTATCTAGTACAAGCATTTATGTTAAATCCTCATGATTTGACATACTTCCTCTTTCCCAATGATCTTCTAACAATGGGAATGGAAGCTTCTTTCTTCCTTTAGAAAATTTACATTTAGTCTTAATTTGATTAGATGTTTATTTTCTAATAGATCTCAAAAAGATTGTCCCTTGAATATTTTATAATTGATATTGTACTTTCATAGTACAAAATCTACCTTTTGTATTGTGACAAGTCACATCAAATATCTTATAATTTATTGTCAACCTCTCAACCACCAAAGCCTTTACTCCTACTTGTCCTTTGCACTCATTACATTGGATAGTATATAAAGGATGGAAGTAGCACCTTGCTACTTACGCTTTCAGCTCAAGTTTTGGCATTCACAAGATTTCAAGCAGGTTGATAGTTGTCTTTCATTTTCTTAAGGTTTAAGTCTTTGTGTTCTTAATATCTTCTAAGTGTTAGATTGTTTAGAGTAGTTCTTAACTATTCTTATTCCGCAACAATCTTTATTTTCTCTTTGTGTAATTCTTGATATTCATTATCAATAAAAGAATTAAAATTAAGTAATTTTGTAGTATTGTATTCAACCCCCCCCCCCCTTTTACAATACTTGTTTACTTTTTTAGGAGTAACAAGTGGTATCAGAGCGGTTGGTTTAATCTAATAAACCAGATCCGTAATGGCTTCTCCTTCTACAAAACCTGAGTCTTCTTCTCAAAATTCTTTTTACTCTGACAATGGATCTACTGTTAAACCTCCTAAGTTCAACTCGAACAACTTCTCCTTATGGAAAAGTAGGATGATGCTCTTCCTTGAAAGAGCTGACAGTCGGTATCTTACCATCCTTAGTGACGGTCCTCTTATCCCAAAAGTCTGGGATAGATTTGTCAAAACTCCTAAGGATAAAGAAAAGAAAAAGGACAATCTCTTTCAAGTTTCCGATGACTCATCAGAGGAGGAAAGAACTTCTGCAACTGGTCGATATGTCTTAAAAATGACCAAAGAATACAATGATGAAGATAGGCGCATGGTTGGACTTGATTCCAAAGTGTGAACCATCATTACTCAATCCCTTCCTGATGAAGTATACCAATCTCTTGTCAGTCTTAAAACGGCAAAAGAAATGTGGTCAACTCTATGTGTTTTGTACGAAGGTACCAGTGAAGTAAAGAAATCTAAAAAGATCTCTCTTGTACGTAGATACGAATTTTTCTCTCATGAAAAAGGAGAATCTCTTCCCTCCTATTACAACCGTTTTAACAGTCTTTTAAATAAGTTAAAACTTGTTGGAAAACTTTATGACAACGAGGAAATCATATGCAAATTCATGGATGGTCTTCCAGATTTCTGGAATACCCTTTCCACTTGCATTAAGATTTCCAAGGACTTGGAAAGCCTTCCTCTCACTTCTCTCTATGGTATGTTTCTTAATCACGAACAAACCCAACTTCAAAGGAAAACCATCTATAAAGAAATAAGAGCCCCCTCTATGGCTCTTATCAGTGATGGCTCCAAGAAATCTGTGTGTATTCCTCGTATAACCTACCCTTCTGATGATTCAGATAGAGAAAGTCATGAAAATCTGAATCACTCCTTGGAAGCTTATCTAAGTGAAGCTGATGATGAAGGAGAAAATCCCTCTGTCAATCTATTGACAGAGGAAATGGGTATGCTTGCAAATTTCTCTAAATTTCGAAAGAATTCTTCTAATAAATTTCAAAGAAACAGAAATTTCTCTTCTTCTAGAAACTCCTTGAACAAATCCAAGGAGGATTGTTATGCATGTGGTAAGAAAGGCCATTTTGCATCTGAATGCAGAAGCAATCCTTCTAGGATTTCCATATCTAATTCTTCTAACTCTTCTAAAAGAAGACATCTTCGATCTAATTCTACAGGTAGATCGCATCCAAGAAAACCTTCTCCGTCCTCTTCCTTCAAAGAACTTACCAACAAAGCCGACAAATACAAAGCCAAATATAGAAGAGAGAAAGAAAGAAATTTCAACTCTCAACGAAAAGGCAAAGGCTTGATGGCTGAAACTCTAGACTGGACAGACGAACCCACTTCCGACAGTGAGAAAGAAGTGTCGAGTAAATGTCTTATGGCCAAACTCGATGAAGAACCTAAAGACTCCTGCTCTAGGATGGACTTCACTGCTGAGTGCTCTTCCTCTTCTTCTCAGGTACATCCCTTCCTCTCTCTCACTAATGAAGAAAAGATTGAGGCTTTTGACTCTTTAACTGTACTTTTTCACAATGAAAAGGATGTAAAGAAAAGAGCAAATGCTCAAGTCAAGTCTCTCTCCTCTCAACTTCATGAGTCTCTATCCCAGTTGGTACAGTTTAACAAACTAAAAGCTGTGTTAGATGACTTAAAGACTATAAACTATGTGCTTGCCAAGGACAAGAACAAGCTTCTAAAGAAGCTTCAGAAGGAACAAGAAACCCTAAACAAATGGAACACCTCTTCCAAAAATCTTGAGAAAATCTTTCAAGATCAAGTTGTTGGTGAAACTTATGGTCTAGGGTACTGGAAAGAAAATGTTGTGTGCCTACCTTCTGAAAACATATCCTCTCCTATCCATGATATTCCTCTGTCTTCTAAACTACCTTCTTATTCTACTGACTGGGATGATTCTATGTCAGAAGACTCTAATTCTGTATATTCAATGGATCTTCGCGATTCAAGAAAGCTTGGCTACTTTGTGTCTGCTAAAACTTCCAAACCTCTTCTAACAGAAGATCAAGACTCCAATGAGTTGGTCAAACCTGTAAATGATCTTCTTATGTCATTAAATCTAAACAACGACTCCTCTTCTTCTTCTTCTTCCCATTCTTCGAAAAAGGCCCCTTTCTTCTCTAAAGGAAAATCCGTTATCATTAATACTTCTAACAAAAGAAAGATTACACCTTCTTCAAAAGGTAAATCTCCCATGAACACAACGGACTTCATCCCTAGAGCCCTAAAAATAAAGAAGTCCAAAGGAATCTCAAACATTTCTTCTTCTTCCATTTACAAAGGAATCCTTGGACCGGCTCCGCATAACCCTCACGTTCCGTACAACTATCCCATTCCCTCTCACCTTTCCAATCCTCCTAAATCTAAACCTCAAGGAAAGGTAAAAGCTGCTTCTCTTGATCCAACGAAAAAATTTATTTACCGAAAGTGTTACAACTGCGGTGATACATTTCACTTGGCCAAAGACTGTCCAAAGGACCGTATCGAAAGATATCGTCAGACCAATCCTTTTTCTTCCTCTTCTAAACCTAAAGGACCCACCTCAAAACGGGTTCCAAAAGACTAATTTGTTCTTATCTGCAGGTCTATGAGCATCATCAAACATGGTATCTTGATAGCGGATGCTCACGACATATGACTGGGAACAAATCTCTTCTTCTAAACTTTGTGAAAGAACAGGGACCAACTGTAACTTTTGGTGATAACTCTCGCGGTTCCACTAAAGGTTTGGAACTATTTCTAACGGTTCCATTACTTTTAACAAAGTTGGCTATGTGGAGGGACTGATGCATAATCTTTTAAGCATTAGTCAACTATGTGATTTAGGTTTCTATGTAATTTTCAGAGAAATTGATTGTCTCATCACTGATAAACAGTTTCACACTGTTCTATCTGGTTTTAGAAAGGATAATGTGTACGTCATCAATATGAATGACAAATCAACTGAAAATGAAAGCATATGTTTCATTTCTGAAGACTCTGAAAAGAAAAACTGGCTCTGGCATAAACGTCTTTCTCATCTCAACTTCAAGACTTTAAATGCTCTCTCCAACAAAGAGCTTGTGGTCGGCTTGCCGAAAATCTCTTTCTCAAAAGATAAGCTTTGTGCAGCTTGTGAGAAAGACAAACTGACAAAATCTTCTTTCAAATCAAAACAGTGTTACTCTATTTCTACTCCTCTACAGATGCTGCATATGGATCTTTGTGGGCCTGTCAGCACACCTAGCCTAGGTGGAAAAAGGTACATTCTTGTAATTATTGATGAATACACACGTTATACTTGGGTATTCTTTCTCAGGTACAAAAGTGATACACCTGAAGAAATCATCAACTTTATCAAGAAATCTGAAGTTCTCAACGGTCAATTAGTCAGATCTATCAGAAGTGACAATGGAACCGAATTCAGAAATGCTACTTTAGATGCCTTTCTTTGTGACAAAGGTATCTCTCAAAACTTTGCAGCAGTAAGATCTCCACAACAAAATGGTGTTGTGGAAAGAAAGAATCGTACGCTATGTGAAGCTGCAAGATCCATGCTAAGTGAATCAAATCTTCCAACCTATTTCTAGGTTGAAACTGTCAATACAGCATGTTTCACTCAAAATCGATCTATCATTGTGAAAAGACACAACAAGACTTCCCATGAAGTCTTCTATGGCCGAAAACCAAACATTGGTTTTCTTCATGTTTTCGGCTGCCTGTGCTTTATCTTGAATGATCGAGAGCATCTTGGGAAATTTGATCCCAAAGCTGATGAAGGTATATTTGTGGGTTATTCTCTCTCCTCTAAAGCCTACAGAGTATATAATCTAAGAAGAAAATGTATTGATGAGTCAATACATGTGAAGTTTGATGATCACAAAACATCCTCTCTATCTTGTGATGACACTGAACTTCATGAATGGATTATTTCCTGTGTTGGAAACGAATATCCAACTGTTGGTCCCGAAGGTGCTTAACAAGTTTGTAGAAGGGGGGGGGGGGGGTTGAATACAAACATTGAAATGAAAGTTTAATAAATTGTTTATTGATAAATCAAAATACAATTTACAAGTTTGTTGCGGAATAAGATTAAGACAGACTTAATCTAAACAAACTTAAGAAACACTAAGATGATTGCACAAGAAATTCAGAGAATGGGGGATTAAGAGATATATAAAACAAGGGTTTCTATGTGGGGTTCAAGGATTGAGCACACTTCAGATGAAGGGGTGAACTTGCTATTTATACCCTATGCATTAAATGCATGGCAGGGCACTTTACACGTGGCGTTTACAGAATGGCTTTGGGAGTCTTACTTTTGGGAGACATGCTTTCGGCCGGGTCATGAACAGTATAGTTGACAGAGTTGTTGTACGTATGGTGGCAGAGACATGTCCGTTCTGACACATAGTACTAGTTTGTGCAAGGATAGACAAAAGGAAACTTGAGACATAAGCTTTGTGATCCTTTGATCGCTGAATATCTCTTCTTTCAGAGATAAAGAGGTTCAGCTATCGCTGAAGCTTTTCCTTATGTTCCTTCGCGTATATGTAGAGTTGTCTTTGCTTCACTGATATCCGCATCAGATCACTAGTAGACTTCTCTTTATTCAGCAGCTTCGTCTTCGATTCAGCTATGAACATATGTTGACGCGAGACTTGTCTTCAGGGATTACGTTGGCTGTTTACTTCAGAAACTATCAGTGATAACTGAACAGACTCAGTCTGATCACTGATAGTGAAACACTAATACATAGAAATGTTTATGAGAGAGACTATCAGCGATAACTGAACAGACTCAGTCTGATCGCTGATGGTGAAACACCAATACATATTAAAACGTAATTTTCACTAAGTATAGAAGAGGGTCTTTATCAAATCAATGAGAGAGTTTGGATCAACACGAACTATTCTAAATTCAGGATCTCCTTATGTACCATTCTCAGTATCTCCCTCTTCCCTGCATCATGGTTCGGCAGCTCCCTCCCCTGCTATCGAACCCATTGCTTCTACCGAACCCACATCTCCCACCAAACCAACCTTACATTCTTCACCTATCCAACACATGCAACCTATATCCACCGATCCTTCACCTTCAAACACATTTCCAGCACCTCTTCCCCCAGCTTTAAAATGGACTAAAGATCATCCGATAAATCAAATTATCGGAGATCAGCAAGCAGGTGTCTAAACTAGAAGAGGTATTGGAAACATCTGTCTCTATGTGAATTTTCTATCTGTTATCGAACCCAAGAAAATTGAAGAAGCTCTAGCAGATTCTTGTTGGGTCACTGCCATGCAAGAAGAGTTGTCTCAATTTGAGAGAAACAAAGTCTGGAGACTTGTGCCAAGACCTTTCGGTAAAACCATTATAGGTACTAAGTGGGTTTTCCGAAACAAAATGGACGAAGTCGGTACTGTAATCCGGAATAAAGCCAGGCTTGTTGCTCAAGGATATAGGCAGGAGGAAGGTATTGATTATGATGAAACCTTTGCTCCTGTTGCTAGACTTGAGGCAATAAGAATCTTTCTTGCTCATGCTGCTCACAAAAACTTCCAGGTCTTTCAAATGGATGTTAAAAGTGCATTTCTCAATGGAGAACTTGCTGAAGAAGTCTATGTGAAACAACCACCTGGTTTTGAAGATCCCGCTCATCCGTACCATGTGTTCAGACTTGACAAAACTCTCTATGGTCTGAAACAAGCTCCTCGTACTTGGTATGACACCTTGTCTGATTTTCTTCTATCCAACCGATATACCAGAGGTAAAATTGATAATACTCTTTTTCTCAAGAAAACAAAAGGTAATATCATTCTTGTTCAAATCTATGTGGATGATATCATTTTCGGTGCCACTGATGAAAATCTTTGTCAGGAGTTTGCCTCTCTCATGAAAAGTAAATATGAGATGAGCATGATGGGTGAACTTACTTTCTTTCTTGGTCTTCAAATTAAACAATCCTCTGAAGGTATTTTCATTTGTCAGAATAAATATATTCGTGATCTTTTGAAAAAGTTTGATTTTGAAAATTGTTCTCCCATGAAAACTCCAATGGCACCACCTCTAAAGATTCATGCAGATTCCACCGGCAAGTCGGTAGATATCACGAATTATAGAGGAATGATAGGGTCTCTTCTTTATCTTACTGCTAGTAGACCTGACATCATGTATGCTACGTGTCTACGTGCACGTTATCAAGCCAATCCCAAGGAATCTCACTTGGCGGCTGTGAAACGTATTTTTCGGTACCTAAAAGGTACCATGAATCTGGGTCTTTGGTATCCCAAGGACTCAGGTTTTGATCTAATTGGCTATTCAGATTCTCACTTTGCAGGGTCTAAGGTTGACAGAAAAAGTACAACTGGCAGCTGTCAATTACTAGGTGGAAACTTAGTCAGTTGGTCCAGTAAAAAGCAAAATTCGGTATCCACCTCCACTGCCGAAGCCGAATATGTTGCAACTGGAAGTTGCTGTGCTCAAATCTTGTGGATGAAGAACCAACTACAAGATTATGCCAAAGTTTATTCTCATGTACCTATTCTTTGTGACAATTCTAGTGCCATAGCCATTGCCAACAATCCAGTGTTGCATTCCAGATCTAAACACATTGATATTCAATATCACTTTATAAGAGATCATATCTCTAAAGGTGATATTGAACTTCACTTCATTCCTACAGATCTTCAAATTGCAGACCTCTTTACAAAACCACTGGATGAGGCACGTTTCACCTTCCTTGTGGGATCCTTAGGTATGTTAAATTTGTCTTAAAAAAAAAATTTGCCCAATAATGGACGGTACCTCCTTTACCGAAGATTTCCTTTGGGCAACAAATGGTGGACCATGTTGTTACCAACGAGTCTTCACATTTTACTACTTCCACATACCGAACTCATTCTTACCGAACTTTCTTCATATTTCGGTATCTTTCATATCAGAATTCATCTACTGAAATATCTTTCATATTTCGGTACTTTTCACTTTCAGTACCTATTCATTTCGGTAACTCTTTCGGTATGTTGTATGAGGTGTCATCCTTATCTACATCACACATACCGACTATCATCGGCACCATTTCTGTACCATATGAAAATATGACACGTGGCACCACAGGGTACGTGCGTCAGTTGATGGGACGTCCATGACCTGACATTCAGCCGTTCCACTTCCCCATTACGTACGTTTGCGTCACAACATCATTACATTTTTTTTGGCTTTTGAATTCCCAAATACGCATGATTTTCCCTCTTCTTTTTCCAACCTATAAATACTTCTTCTCTTTTCCTTTTTATTCTTTATCTGTTTTCTCATCTTTTTCATCAAGTCACACTAAACCTGCACCTCTCTTCTTCATCAATGGCATCCTCCAAATCAACTAAGGCTTCCAAGGATACTCCTCTCACTCGTGATTCTCTCACTTTCCCTGCTTGCAACCAAGTTGCTCGTCTCTCTGCGGATGCTGATCACCCAGAGTTCAACCAAGTCTCCATCTTTTTCCAAAGATCTCCAATATGCCATGCTCTCACTTCCTCCACCAAGATGAGCAAAATGCTCCTTGGTAATTTTTGGTTAACCTGTAAGTATGATTCAACTACTAACCAGGTGTCTGCTTCTGTTCTATCTTCTGACGAGCACCCCGATCTCTCCTTTGGGGTGGATGATATTCGCTCGGTTCTTCAAATTCTAGAATTCAATGTGTATGCTCCATTTCCTACTCATCACGAACATGATGAGGTCGTTGCTGCTCTCCAATATGTACACGAAGGAAAGACTAAGGGTTCCGACACTCTTCTACGAAAGAATATGGGTGCACTCTGGAACTACTTCTTCTCTCATCTTCTTTACTGTCTTTCCCACAAGACGTCGGGGTGGGATCAATCTCCAGCAGCTATTACCCGACTGGCTCATGCTCTCATTTTTATGAGGCGTATAGACTTTGCTCAGGTATTCTTCGATTCCTTGATCACCGCCATCTCTCCTCCCAGGAATCACAATGTGGCTCTTCCTCGCTTCATCTCTCTCATCATCAACCACAAGCTTTCTGCACAACTAAGTGCCGATGCTGCTCTCCCCGAGCCAAGGATAAAGTTTGACTTGCCCATTTCTCAAATTAGCAAGGAAACGATTTTCAAGCAAACAAAGCCTACCGACTCTCCGCTCACCTCAGGTATGCTTTCTTTCATCTCTTCTCCCAATCCGATTTGGGGAACGCTTGCCGAAGGTGAATCCGAAAGGCCATCATCTTCTCCCAAGCCATCTAAATCGGTGGTCCCTTCTCCCCCAAAATCTTCCCGAGCTAAGACGGTGGCTATTAAAAAGAAAAAGGCCACCGGAAACGTCGCACTTGCTCTCATGACTCTGCCACCGACGAATCCTACGGTGGCTACCCCAGTCATAACCCCTTCTATTTCTGTTAAGCGACGGAGCTCCAAATCCCCTCCTAAGTCTCGTTCTAAGAAACTTAGGAAACCTTCGACCGAGACTCACACTCCATCTACCAATTCTCAACAATCGGTAGATGTTGAACTTTCCCCTCCAGGGCCACGGGGATCTGTTAAACCCTCTCCCACCTCCTCCAAACCTTCTCAACAAGATTTGGATGTACAAAAGGAGTCCCCAAATATTCCTTCTCCTCCTCCTTTCTGTGTGGAGGATGAAGATGAGTTGGTCTTCTCTCCGGACCGACATTCTGCTTCCTCACAGCACAGCCTATCACCCGGGGTCAATCCCGTTGATATTGCACCATCTGGGGTTTCATCCCAGGATATGTACCGAAGGCTCTTCTCTCCCACTTCCTCACCTATGAAGTGTTCCCCTTCTCTTTCTCCTAAGCCATCACCGAAGAAATCCCCTTCTCCAAAGTCATCACCTAAGAAATCCCCTTCTTCACAACTTTCACCAAAGAGATCTCCACCAATCAAGCCTTCCCCTGCCAAAATGGTTGGGTCTTCTACACAGGTACCAATCACAATATCTGCCGACTTCATTGCCGAAATAAGTGACTCCAATCGGCAGGTAAGAATGCTCGGTACCTAGTTCGAAAAGCTTCGCCAGTCTTTGCGTGAACCGGCGCTCCTCGAATCTCTGAACGCCAACAACATCTCTTTGGAGGAACTTCTGCAGCTCGTCAAGGAGCAAAATTCTGAGGTTGTCGATCTAAATCGCGACATCTTTCAGTGTTTGGAAGTAATGCATAAGCAGATTGACGGTCTTCGTACTCCTCTATCAGCAGCAATGTAATCTATTCTCAAGGAGGTGGTCAGACTTAATGATCAAAATACCTCCTTGACCTTATCAATAGCTGCACTCAAGGCCTCCTCAGATGCTCAGGATCAAGATCTTATCCGTCTACGGCAGCAGACCTCGGCT
Organism: Arctium minus; assembly: GCA_954870635.1. NCBI lineage: Eukaryota > Viridiplantae > Streptophyta > Magnoliopsida > Asterales > Asteraceae > Arctium > Arctium minus. The sequence goes on from OX941092.1 coordinate 25,795,413, forward strand.
CAGGAGTCTATTAATTCTGAAATTCTATGTGCCTTGCAGAATTTGAATAGGCGTCTTGATTCTCTACCTGCTGATATGGCTCAGTATTGTGCTCAGTCTCTTGACATTGATATCACTGAGTCTGCCTTCACTCCTGACGATCGCAAAGTTTTGGAACGAATTGATCGCCGAGTAGGCCGTGTGTCGGCTACTTCTGATGTTTCTTCTCTGACTCGTACTGAGGGGGAGAAACAACCTGAGGGAGAGAAACATGCTGAGGGGGAGCAACTCCGTTCTTAGGTTCATATCAGTACGAGTCAGGAAAAACACTCTGCTGTTGCTGAAACTACTACTACCAAACCATCTGCCTCTACCGACCCTTCTGCTACCAAAGAGAAGGGAACCGATCAACCCAAGGTGGTCGAAGAGCCTGAAGGGGAGAAAATGCCCAAAAAGGATAAGGGCAAAGGTATTATGTCACCAGATGAAGTAGCTGCTGAAGAAAAGCGTCGTAAAGATGCTCTATTAAAGAAAGCTGCGGATGGTGCTGGTCTTCATCTTTCTCCTCCAAAGGCTACCTCTCCTGATCTAGGCTTATCTGAAGAGGAACTGAAAGTTGCAAAGCTTGCCCAGATTGCTCGTGACAGAGATGCCGAGATAGCGCTGAAGATTGCTGCCGAAGAAGATCCTACCGACACAATCAAAACTCAGATAAGCGCTCTAGAGGATTCGGCGAAGAAAAATGAAGAAATAAAGTCTTTGTGTATCGACTGGTATCGCAAAACTCTCAATAGACGCCGAATCTCTGCCAAAATCACAGATGTCAAAATAATCAAACCGTTTGCAACCTGCAATGTTATTCGGCTAAAGATTACCAGGGATGATGCTTCATTGTCTATGGATCGACTGGACTCTCTTGTTCGGTTCGGAGTATCAGAATGGGTAGAAATTGGTATCTGCTTGTTAAAAAGCCAAAGCTCTGCAAAAGCTGAGGTTGATAAATTCATTGCAGATCTTCAAACCAAGTTCAGAACCTACCGAAAAAGATACAACATCGTCCATACTCCTGCCGAAGAAGAGATTATCAACAATTTAATGTCTGGTCGTCCTCCTCCCAAATCGAAGTTGAAATCCAAAAAGGAAGACGTGTTTGCCCAAATGGCTAGAGAAGGAAAGGTCCCGGATACTTCAAATCTTGATCTCTCTTTACCAATTCCGGTTCCTCATCCTTCAACCACTGTGATTTCTGAGCCGACTCATGGTATCTTCTTCAACAACGCGCTTGGGTAGATCTTCTTCTTCAGATCAAGCCAAATCCCTATTGCCGACACAACCTTTCTCCACGGGATTATTCAAATAATTCCAATGTCGGCTAAGGATTTCTATATGGCTACTACCGACGAACTAAAGAAGAGGGATGCTGAACCGCATTTTTCTTTTGAATAAACTCGGTATTTTTTTGTTAGTATTTATTTTGTTTTCCTCTGTATTGTAATCTTCTTAAAAAGATTAATACATTGAGTTTTTATGTCTTATCGTAAATAGTTTGTACAAATATTTATTTCATTTCTTTTATACTTGTAAATGTCGGATACTCAAAAAATCCAGAAATAAACAAAAAGATTGGTCTATGTGAAAAAGAACCCAAAAGAATATGAAAAAGGGTCAAAATGCATTATTCATTAACTTCCAAGTTGTATGAGATGTTATCATCAAATAGGGGGAGATTGTTGGGTCATCTAAGATTTAAAGATAACATCTCCTTAGTCTTTATTGATGATTGAACCTTGTATTTTGATTTATGGTTCTTTGTAATAGCTTAGTTAGTTTAACAGATCGGTGAGTCGAAGATAAACCGAATTCAACATGAAGGAAGTCTATAATGCGGATTGAGATGGACTTCAAAAGTGAACTAAGCATAGTCTGCCGATTTCAATTCGGCAGATCATACCTGTGCCGATTTCTATATTGGCAACTCTTGTCCTTGCCGATTCACTGTTCGGCATTCATCCCTTCTGTGCCGAGTTCCTTCTTCGGCACATACTTAAGTTACCGAATCTCTCTTTCGGTAACTTTCCTCGTACAGATTGCTTCTTTATCTAGTACAAGCATTTATGTTAAATCCTCATGATTTGACATACTTCCTCTTTCCCAATGATCTTCTAACAATGGGAATGGAAGCTTCTTTCTTCCATTAGAAGATTTACATTTAGTCTTAATTTGATTAGATGTTTATTTTCTAATAGATCTCAAAAAGATTGTCCCTTGAATATTTTATAATTGATATTGTACTTTCATAGTACAAAATCTACCTTTTGTATTGTGACAAGTCACATCAAATATCTTATAATTTATTGTCAACCTCTCAACCACCAAAGCCTTTACTCCTACTTGTCCTTTGCACTCATTACATTGGATAGTATATAAAGGATGGAAGTAGCACCTTGCTACTTACGCTTTCAGCTCAAGTTTTGGCATTCACAAGATTTCAAGCAGGTTGATAGTTGTCTTTCATTTTCTTAAGGTTTAAGTCTTTGTGTTCTTAATATCTTCTAAGTGTTAGATTGTTTAGAGTAGTTCTTAACTATTCTTATTCCACAACAATCTTTATTTTCTCTTTGTGTAATTCTTGATATTCATTATCAATAAAAGAATTAAAATTAAGTAATTTTGTAGTATTGTATTCAACCCCCGCTTTTAAAATACTTGTTTACTTCTTTGGGACTAACAAAAGTGCATTTAACAAAAAACAACCGGTTGTTATAAAATAAGACTATTTTTTTCTCGAATTTTATTAAACTTTTTCCAATGTAAAACAATAGATATAAAATATTAATTTTAGGAGATTTAAACCCAAAGCTTTGAAGAAAATATCATGTATTTATCAGTATTTTTAATGAAATTATTTGATTATTTTTATAATTAAAGTTATAATGATTATGAAAATATACACTATAATTAATAGAAAAATATATGTCTTCATTAAATACAATAAATAAATAAAATGTAAAAAAAATGTAAACTAGTTAATTTTAAGGATAAAAATATAAAAAGTTGTATACCACAAAGACCAAATATGTAATTTGCTTATTCACTTTTTAGATGAATTAACATTTAATTTTAATAAAGTTGGATGAAAGGACTAAAATGGAAGCAAATAAAAACTATAGGGACGGAAAAAGCAGTTTTAAAAGACCATAGACAAAAATCGTTATAAGTATCAAACCATAGGGACGAAAACTGTTATAAACATTAAAACACAGGGACCAAAATCGTAGTTTACTCCCGAAACAATTTCGGTTTAGATAATAAATTTCGAGGTTATTACAATCAACATACACATACCGATATATATATATATATATATATATATATATATATATATATATATATATATATATATATATATAATAGAGTTAAAATGAAAACTCATTTTTTATTGTACACGTAAGGACAAATCTCAGCCACTCGATCTCTTTTGATCTAACAACTCATATTAAATAGAGTTTTTAATTTTAAAATGGTTAGGGGTAAAACTGAAAGAAAATTTAAACACACGCCTACCATATTTGACTTTTTATTTTCTTTTTTAATTAAAAACTTTTTACCCAATTAAAGTTTAAAATAAATTATCTTAAAAATTACTAATATTTTAATCAAACAAATTACATAAAAAAAACGACAATTTCGTACTTTTCGATATGGTATCCATCTCGATATAGTTTTTTTTGTCGTTTTAACCGTTTTTTACATGAAATGCTATATATGTGTTATATTCATTATGAATATTTATGTTCGTTCAAGTTTGTACAACGTCTTGACACCGTAAGTATGTAACTCAACATCACCTTCTTCACCACTTTGCTCAACGTCGTAAGACATCATGTTTCTTCAGCACCGTAACCCAACACCCATCAAGACGAATCGAGAACATATCGAGTAATTCTGTTGTGAATCGGGGAACAAAAGAGAGTGCGTCACGTCTCCACATCTTCACAAGTCATTCATGTGTTATTCATAATCAATAATGTATCATCCAGGATGAATAATACAACATTCAGGGTGAATAATTCACGATTCATGAATTCGTGTATTATTCGTAATGAATGTTGTGTAATTCATCCTGAATACTATATTATTCATCATGAATAATAGAACATTCAGGGTGAATAATACACGATTCATGATAAATAAAACATGAATCATGAATTCGTGTATTATTCATCCTGAATACTGTATTATTCATCACAAATAGTGAATGAACGTTCACCTTTTTTATTCATACTGAATGTGGACACCTGAGGCCGTGCATGCATATTCATAATGAATATAACACATATATAGAATTTCACATAAAAAACGGTTAAAACAAAAAAATCCTGAATATTGTATTATTCATCCTGCATACGGTATTATTCATCATGAATAGTGAATGAACATTCACTTTTGTTATTCATACTGAATGTGGACACCCGAAGACGTGTATGCATATTCATAATGAATATAACACGAATAATGAATTTTACGTAAAAAACGGTTAAAACGAATATATATATATATCGAGATGGATGTCATATCGAAGAGCACAAAATTCTCGTTTTTTTTATGTAATTGGTTTGATTAAAATATTAGTAATTTTTAAGATAAATTATTTTAAAGTTTAAGGGGGTAAATATTTTTTAATTAAAAATAAAAATAAAAAGTCAAATAAGGTAGACGTTGATTCAAAATTACAATTTTGTTCTTAATCACTTCCCAATTAATCTTATTATGTATTAACCATTGATTAGTTTTCTAAGTTTTGATCAATGGTTAATATTTGTTCTCATGTGTACAATAAAAGATGAGTTTTCATTTGAACCCACCCCTATATATATATATATTATATATATATATATATCCTTTATTATACATAATATTAATGGAACTTGGATGCCAAAAGGATTTATTTTGCCGTGACGATGATCAGTTTCAGAAAGCAACCGGAGTAGTAGTCGGGAGGCTATGGAGAACCACTGTCTCAATCGTCAAACCAGGGCCAAACCCAAACAAAACACCCCAATCTAAACCCTCGCCGGTGGTGCTTTTTCCTTCCTCCATGGATTTCTTCCTCATTTCGTCAATGATGAACAAGACACAAGCACTGGTCATGTTTCCATACTCACTGAGTACGTGCCTACTCGCCCTCAATTTCTCCTTCTTAAGGTTAAGCTTTAACTCCAATAGGTCTAGTATGAGTCGACCACCTGGATGAACTACCACGAAGAGCGAGTTCCAATCACTTATGCCTATTGGAGAAACCGCATGCCTCAAAACATCCTCTATGTTATCAGAGATCATTTTGGGTACATCCTTTTGCAAGTGAAACGTGAGCCCTTCCTCCCTCAAGTGTAACTTCATGGCCATCTCAGTGTCCTCTAAGATCGTTTGAGTTGTGGACACAATCTCGAATAAGGGATGCTCAATGGATAACTCAGGGTCTGAACCCACGATGATTGCAGCAGCTCCATCGCCAAAGAGAGCTTAGCCAACGAGTGAGTCAAGGTGGTTCTCATTTGGTCCGCGGAAGATGATTGCACTGCTTTCTGAGCAAACAACAAGGATACGCGAACCTTTATTGTTTTCAGCAAGGTCTTTGGCGAGACGAAGGACCATGGCTCCGGCCGAGCAGCCTTGCTGGTACATCATGAGCCGTTTGACCATGGGGGAGAGACCAAGAAGCTTGACGAGTTGATAGTCAGCACCAGGCATGTCAATGCCAGCGGTGGTGCAGAAGATGAGGTGGGTGATCTTGGATCTTGGGAGTCGCCATTCATCAATAGCTTTAGTGGCAGCTTCCTTGGCAAGCTTTGGAATTGCGGTGACTAACAAATCTTGGCGAGCATTCAAAGATGGAGCCTTGAATTCACATATATTTGGGTTCTCTTTTAGAAACTCTTCTGTTAGGAACATGTATCGTTTCTTTATTTGAGTTTTGTCACCTGCAAATCATATATGATCAGGTTACACGAGCAAATGTAACACTATTTTATCTTATGGCAAAAATTCAAATTCATATTCACATTTAAGTATTCATGAGGCGAAAGATCGTGGTGTGAGAAGTTGAGTTAACGGTGAGAAACGTGAGAAGTGAATTTAAACCGTTGATCTCTTTTAATCTTAAGTCCTCCCATGAATTGCGGCTTAGAAGAGAATTGATCTGGTGCATCTCATCCTAATGTGCGTCTATTTCTCATCCAACGGTCGATAATCACTTCTCACGCTTTTCACCGTTAACTCAACTTCTCAGCGGAACCCAACCCTCTCATATGATGAGTGAAGTATTTTGCACTAAGTGAAGAATGGCTAACGATGTAAACAAGGCATGTAATGGCGGGGAATGCACCCTTTTTCCCTATTTATCTCCCTTACGGCCCACATCATCTAATTCCTGACTGGTTCGAAAAAGGAAGAAATCATCCTCAGGTATGAAAAACTCGTTGGCCATCAGTTTAATGTATAAACGTGAGATTGTGTGAGAATAATGTTTATAGTGAGAATGATGAGAACACTTATGAGCCTCTCGATGCTAATTAATTTTTCTTTAACTATTTTCAGTACATTCATCTACCCTTTATCTTCACTTTTAGTCAATTTCATGAACTTTAATTTTACATACATTTAATTACTTCACATGCATGAATTTGTTAAAGTTTCGTTCTTGATGATAAAAATAGATAAATAAAGGTAGATGAATGTATTTAAAGTTTTGTTCTCACCTTCTCACCGAAACTCTTATTCTCACCGGAACCCAACCCTAGTAGGGGTTTAGTGAAAATAAAAGATAAGGTGAGAATGTGAGAACAAAACATATATATATATATATATATTCGTCTTTTTTTCCATGAGAGATCATATATTCACCTACATTCACTTATGTCATTTACCTTCACCTACCTACATTCACTCGCCTTAGTCTACCTTCACATACATACTTGCATTACAATGACTAAAAAATTAACATATTTATTCATGTGAAGGTGACTGAAGATATGAGAAGTTGTATGAAGGTCTGATCTTCCTTACAACCATGCCATTGAACTTCTATTTATTCACAAAAATGCCAATGCATTTTTGTGAGTCATCAGATAAAACACCCAAAGGCTTAGAGTTGTTCTCATGGTTCTCATCAAACTCAATTGTCCTCACATAATCCCATCTATATATATACATAATACATATATATATATACACACGCATACACACATACATATATACGTACATACTACTTACATACATACAGACTAGGGTATGATTAAGAGTGTACAATATCGTTCCCGACTTTGCCTGAACTAGTTTCGGATAAAGAAATGAACACTTGTCCCCTCTTTGCTACCCGTCAAGACGGGGAACCTTGGGACGGTACAAGTAGATCAATTTTTCATCTCTAAGAATGACAAAGTTGTATAAAAAAAAGTTGTAGAAAAAGCACAAATGTAATACATACAAATGCGTTCAAATTTCTTTTTGAGATCAACCATATGCTCATTGTTTGTAACACGAAAATAGTAGTCGGGGTAATCAGCCTGATAGAAACAATTGGAAGGAGTTGTGGTGCCAATGGCAAGGATGGTGGCATGACCTCGAGTTTTCTCCACATCAACATCCGACTCAAATAATGCCATCTTATGACCTCTAAAATACTATAAAGTGGTAATATATAGTTTGATATGGATATATGAAATACATAAGACCTATTTATATCCCCATAATAGAAGCATGTGTCTTTACTATGAGCATTTATGATATATATTAAAATTGTCCACGTTAGAGCATCTTCAACAACATTACTATTTTTCTTCTAAAATAGAGAATGAAAAATCAATATATCAAAAAAACATTTTCTTCTAACTCCAACAGTTTTTTTCTATTTTAGAGAATTAATCATTATTTATATTATTATATATAATATTCCATAATTTATCATCCCAATACACTTTTAAAAAAAACTTAAAATAAAATGTTAAAAATTGAATCTTATTGGTTGGATTGAATAAAATAATATTTGCTCTCTTCAATTTAGAGATTATAGAAAATTCTCTATATTTAGAGATTTTTTGATATTTCTCTATTTTAGCAAACCATATAGCAAAGCTGTTGGAGAGGAATAACAAAGAAAAAACCAAAATTTTCTATTTTAACAATGCTGTTGGAAATGCTCTTACTTTCGTGTTTGGTTAGCATTTTTTTTTTGGAAATTGAATGAAACAATTCTAAAAACAAGACAAAGTAGAAAAAAATGTAAGCCAAAATACAAAAATAATGGAATAAAATTTGGCTTAGTTTATATTTAGTATAATAATGATTTTTTTCTCAACTAGTGTAAACGTTAATTTCTTTCTATCACATACATAATTTGATCAGTAACGATTTTATAATCATAAATGACGTGAATGTTAAGTTGTCAAGTTAAATTATAATTCTTGATTATGTGGAAAAAAGTACCACATCAAAATCAACTGATGTCACGTAGGTTGAAAATCCATTATATTTACCAGGTAAAAATCAGTACATAATAAAAAAAATTGGGTGTTTGTTACGCTAATTAAGAAAAAAGTTACCTTTATATTAATTGAAATAAAACAAACTACCACTACAAAAAAGACGCTTATCACTGACGGTCAAATCCGTCGGTGATCTGTCGGTAAAGGTAAAATCCGTCGGTGATCCGTCGGTAAAAGGTCATTGGTATTTCAGTACCGACGGATCACCGATGACTGATTTTTTCCGACGGATCAACGACGGTGTGGTTAATTTCTGACGGTCACTATTTTCCTACGGATTACCGACGGATTTTCACCGACGAATCATTTTCGACGGACTTAGCGACGGAATTCCTACGGATATTTAATAAATAAAAATTAAATTAACAACCATTTACCGACGGATTATCCGTCGGTAATGTAATTTAAAAAAAAATTTAAAAATTAAAAAATGTCAGTTTATAACCTGTACAAAACAACGTAGTACAAAACGTAATCCTACAGAGGGGGAAAGGGGTGATCTTGAAACTTCCTCATGAACGCCTCAAACTGCTCAATTCGCTCCTGCATCTGCCTCCTCTCTGCTTCATCTCTCTCTATTCACTCCTGCATCCGGATCCTCTCTCTGCAGTCGCTCATGCATCTGGATCCTCTCTGATTCCTCTCTCTCTACCCTCTGTCTCAGCTCATCCAACTGAAATTCAACATTTGACAAACATATATAGAACAATGTTAGACAACATTAACAAACATATAATTAACAATGTTAAACAGCATTTGACAAGCATACCTCTTCATCGCGACGATCGCGCGAGCTCCCGCTCGAACTAACACCAGAATCAACGGTCATAGCATAATAAGGATCATGACTGGCCCCCCATCCAAAAATACGACCTTTACGTCGTCCTCCGACACTGCGCTCCCATAACTCGGCGTCATTGGGAGGTACAGTGCCGGGAGGTAAGTCTGTGTGAGTCCTGTTTCTAGATTCTAATCACAAGCAAATCAACAAAACAAGATATGATCAACTACTTGTTTGATTCAATTCACAATCTCAAATGATTTACAACTCTGTTCTTGACTTTCTCTCTCTCGACTCCTCTTTCTCACTCTAGAATTCTCTTTCTCTAATTCGTATACAAACTCTAGTCACTACTCTCTACAAAACAGAAAATAAAAGGTATTTATACCTATATGAATTACAAGGAAAACAAATACAAAAACAAGGACTTTGACTTTTTATTACAAATTGACTTTGACTTTAATGAGAGTTAACTTTCAACTTTGACTTATTGTATCTTTGTCCTTCAACAATCTTGATCTTGTATCCAACAGATTTATGCTCTAACAATCTCCTCCTTTGGATTCAAGATCACTGTTGAAAGATCTAGCAATTCAGTCTTCTCTTTTAAGCTCTGTCAGATGCAATCTCTCCCTTTAACATTGTAATCTTCCAAGTCTGTCTTCGAAGAATATAACAATCTCCCCAAATATGATAAACAAAATCTTCAACAATCTCTTCAGTATTATCACAATACTCTTTCAGACTTCGGAAATAAATTATCATCAGATTCAGCTCGGATTGCTTTAGCAAATAATCTTCAAAGAAAATTTCCTCAAAATCAGCACATCTTTAAAAATTCTTTGATCCTCTTCAAGTCTTTACTTTGAATCTTCTGACATAGACATTTCTTTAAAATCATCTCCCCTTTTTTGATGATTTGAGAATCGATATCATCAAAACTTTCTCCAAGAAATGTCATTGACCAATCTGATCTGTCATACTGAGCCTCTGATTCATTGATCTGTAATCATGTATTTATCTAGATCTTTTCAAATCCAGACAAGTTAGAAATGTGTAACACCTGAATCAACAAATGAATCAGTTAACATGTTTGTCAGTAACACTAAGTCACTGTGTAACGAATACACAATATAAAGGAGCTTTTATGATGTTCACTCCCCCAGGGCTTCCATCCAATCATCGAAACACCACAAAGGCAATTTCTATGAACGTTATGACAAGAAAACAAATTCCTTGTGTGTTCGTGCAAGTGTAGAAAGAATTAAGCACGAATAGTTGCTTTTATAAATGCTCAACATAGTGTAAACCACTAAGACAACAGTAGATAAACACAGACTCAATGTGCATGATTGAAGTGCGAAGGTGGGGCAAATTTCCTTCTTTTTCAATATCCAGATTTTCCAAATGAAAATCAGATAGCATATGTGTTGCGTCCCCAGAAAATATGAAACATTTTCTTTTAGAGAAGAAAATGAGTAGCTGGTGGGGTAGTAAGCAAGAGTTGGCATGCGCTAGTTTCCTGTTTCAATAACGTTCACCAAAGAATTGTGAAACATTAGTAATGTGGCTGCCCGACTCAGAAAGTAGTTGGTGCAGAGTTTGATATTCTTTTACTCTGATCTCACACTCTCTTTCTTTTAATTCAATAAGCTCACATCTAACCAAACTCTCTTTTCCATTTGACCTCAACGCACAACCCACACTCATTTCTTTTAGACTCCTCACACTCAATCACTATGGATTAACTTCTTGGGTAGAAATCACTGGTTAACGTGATTCCATAGAAGTTCAGTTAATTCCTAGCACAAAGAACTCATATAGTCCTAGAAAGCATGTGTTGCTCAGATGATTTAACTTTAGCAGTTAAAGCTCATATACAAATGTCAGATGAATGTATGCTCATAAAATATAATCATGAAGAATTGAGCATTTTAAACATTTGAAGTATTTTCAAACAAGTATATTGAATGAATATTTATGAATGCAAAAGACTTGATTGAAAATCTGACACTGTATGAAAAATGATCAGAAATAAAATGATATATCAATTAAGACTTATGGTCAAAATAACAGATATTGTCCATATGAAACAAAAATATAGACTTTCTTGAAATGAACGCTTCGAAATGAAATGACGCTAAAAAATCTTTGAAGTACAAGCGGGGTGTCTTACCATCAAAAATATGTTTCAATATGAGACATGGTAAGAACAATTTGAACAAAAATGAAACCGGTGTGTGTGAATACTTGAAAGTATGTAGAAAAGACAATACGCAAGTATTTATCTTTGGAAACACACGGTTTGTAAACTTTGAAGCTCAAAATTAAAATGAAAACATTTAAAATCACACTTCCAATTCATGAAATCTGTTTAAGAATCGGGAAGTGGTTTGAACATTTAAGAATATGTTTTCTTATGATTGAAAGAATTATGGGAGTTGTGTAACCATGGGCTTTGGGATAATCGTCTATCTGTAGAGTGTAATGGTACATTTCAGGAGGAAACATCAGGCCAATGCTTGGATCTATGGAAGTTTAGGAGCCCTTGCAGACATCGTGTCTGTGTCAACTTTGAGGAACGAATTTAAGGTTGTGTTGGTTCAGACCAAACAAGTCGTTAGAAAATTTTGTCGGAAGATGATAACTCTTTGGTGGTAATGATTATTGGAGGCATTTGGTGAGAATGTCGAGGTAGACTTTAAGTACGAATCAATTATTGAGGAGGCCTTGATGCATCGTATTTAGAGGTATCTTAGGGAAAGGTGTTAGAGCACAGTCTCATTGGATTCAAGATCATCCAATCTAAAGATCCAATCTGAAGTTACCGCTGAAAAGTCGCTCTCGATATTAAGTCTAATGTCGTTTGTAATAAATGTCGAAGTAAATTATTGTTTATTGTAATTTAGTATTTAGTTTAATTAGATTTAATATCTAAGTTATTTAGATATTAGTTATTAGATATTAATTAGTTAGTTTTAGATATTATAGTGTTAATATCTAGATATTAGTTTTAGTTAGATATTAGTTGTTTGTGTGTTTGAGAAGCTAACACTCTAACAATCTAATACTCTCTCATCTCTCATATCGGTCTAAGAACAACAATACACACACACAAAAAGCATACCGGTCCATCATGATCAGAGAGAAAACAGAGAGAAAGCTTAAACTTCAAGAACTCAACCTTGTAATCATCGTTTGTTATTGAAACATTTTGGTTTATCTTCTATATGTTTGTTGTTTGATTATCTTGTAACGATCACGGACTCACAATTGGTATCAGAGCTGAATACCATATTCAAAATCAAATTTTCAAGTCTCTGTGTTCTTCATTTTTCTACACACTGTTTTATCGATCAAAAAACTCCATTTTGTGGTTGTTTTTGAAATCAAAGTGTTGGAACTTGTTCTAGTTGATAAATCGATTGCTTTGTCAAAGTTTGGAGCTGTAAGTCGAATTCTAGTCCAGTCAATTCAGGAGTTGCAGGGCCGTAAATCGGAGAAGAGAAGATACCGGTCAAGGGTTCTATACCGGTCGACCGATATCAATACTTAGTACCGGTCGAAATATCCCTATCGGTCAAAGGTTTGTAATTCAATTTACCGGTCGACCGATATCAATCATTTATCCGGTCGTGATCAAGTCACTACCGGTCCAAGAAGCATACCGGTCCATTGTTAAAACAGAATACCGGTCCATTCAAGTTTTACAACATATCGGTCCATTCAAGTTTTACAGAATACCGGTCCATTCAAGAATATCGGTCGAACTCCTCACTTCCATTATACCGGTCAAAGTCTCATTCTTCTCTTATCGGCCGGTTTTATAATTCAAAGTCACTCTCACCACAGTTTACCGGTCGACCCACATTGAATATTATCGGTCGACCGACCGACCTCTTGCAAATACCGGTCCATTCTTAAACATTCTATCGGTCCAATTTAGCATTCTATCGGTCGAAGGAATTACAGCATACTGGTCCTCAGTTGAAAGCTCACTATCGGTCGACCTACTCACCCTCTCTTTGTACCGGTCGAACTATCACTTCCGGTCGACCCATTTTTACAACATCCCGGTCGACCATCAACCTACATATTACCGGTCGACTGTTTCAATGCCGGTCAAAGAAATTGCATTCGTCTGGTCGAGCATAACTTCACTACTACCGGTCGAACCAATTTCTTCTCTATATTGGTCCTTACAAGTTAGCGGTTAACTATTCTTCATCCGGTCGACCTACCTCATATCGGTCTTTACATCTTACCAGTCTTTACATCATACCGGTCGATGCAACAGTCCGGTCGAGACAACACCCCGGTCGTAACATTTTACCGGTCGAACAAATACTTTGCGCCATACACTGCTTGCGCAAAGTTCCATTTGCGCCACTCAAGTGAAACGCAAACATCAAGTTTGCGCCACCCACTGCGCAAGCAAACCTCCATTTCGCGCGACCTGCCTCTCGCGCAAAGTCCAATTTCGCGCCAGTTCCTGACTTGATCATTTCTGAATTGTTTTAATCTGTATTCGTTTTATCTGAACTAACAATTTGAAACAGGTTTTTTTATTTCACATTATCTAAAAGAATGACTTCAAGAGAAGCCCTTGCTATCAGAACCGACACGAAGCCACAGTACTCTTCAGGGGAGAGTACGAACAGTGGAAAGATCGGTTCCTGAACATTATTCAAAGACAAGATCTGGGTCATTACATCAGGCTATCCTTAGAAGAAGGACTTATGGAACCAACTTATAGGGAACCTACAGCGGGAACTAATGAGCAAAGAGTTGAAATTAAATATGAAGAGCTCGGAGGTCAAGACAAAGACAGAGCAAACGGAGATAGATTAACTATGTCTTATATTCTTCAAGGCATTCTAAACGAAATTTATGTGAAGATAGACAACTATAAAGCCTCTGGCAAGGAGATGTGGGATCAGCTAGAGAAGATGATGCTGGGTTCAAAGGTTGGGAATCAACTCAAACTTTCCAACTGCCTAAACAATTATGAAGAATTTAAAGACAGAAGTGGAGAGTCTCTAGAAGGAACTTATGATAGATTCGTGACCTTGCTGAACGAACTAAGCAAGAACAAGGTCATCAAATCTCAAATAGAGCTGAACGTCAAATTCCTCAGCATTCTCCAGCCTGAATGGAAGAGATTTGTCAGACAAATGAAGCAGATCAAGGATCTGAATGAGATTCCACTTCATGAGGTGTATGAAACCCTCAAACAAAATGAAGAAGAGGTGGATGAAATTCTAGATGAGAAGAGGTAGACAGTGAAGACAGGTGATGACACAGTTGCTCTTGTTGTCAAAAAGAAGAAGAACAAGACAATTGTGTATGAATCAGAAGAAATTGAAGCTGATGCAAACTCTGACTCGGATGACTATGAACAACTGAAGCAAGCAATTCTTATGCTGACAAAGGCGTTTCAGAAAAAGTTCTACAAGAAGCCAAGTTCAAACAGTCAGAGGTATTCTTCTGGTTCGAGCAACTATACTCATAAGGAAAGGGTTGAAGGAAATAGGGTTGAAGGAAATAGATTTGAAGGAAAGAAGTTTGAAGGGAAGAGAATAGAGGAGAAGAAGCCGGAAGAGAGAAGGCATCATGCTGAAGGAAAGAGAATAGAGGAAAGGAAACCAGAAGAGAAAAGGTTTCAAGCTGAAGGATCCAGTCAGTCAGAACCTCCAACGTGCTACAACTGTGGCAAAACAGGTCACTTTGCCAGAGACTACCGAAGACCCAAAGTCAGAAACTCCGACTACTAAAAGAACAAGATGTTTCTTTCAAAGCAACAGGAGGCGGGTAAGGCACTGATGACAGAGGATGAATACTGGCTTGATCATTCAGACGAGGAAGAAGAGGATGAAGAGAAGGATGAAGCAGTCAACATGTGCCTGATGGGAAAGCAGGAATCAGAAGCTGAAGCAGATTCAGATGAGGATGAAGAGGATGAGGTATGTGATTTATCTTATTCAGATTTCATAAATAAAACGCATATCATGAAGTTAAAACTCAAAGAATTAGAGTCGAATCTAAAGCGGGAAAAGGGTGTCACTAAAGACAAAAACCAATCAATACAGAAACTTAGCGATGAAATTGCTGAGAAGAAAGTATTGGTTGAGGTTTTACACAGAAATAATGACACCAACGCAAAGGAACAGACAATAATTCTTAAAGAGAATTCTGAACTCAAGTCTAAACTGAGAAAGAGTGAGTCTGATCTCAGAGAGCTTACTAAAATGCATTCTTCATGTACTGAAGAAAACAAAACTTTAATTGCAAAATTAGATGCTTTGGAAAAGAAGTTATACTCACTAGGTCAAAGTGAGCAAACCATTCATCTAAATAAACCAAAAGAGAATAAAGAAAATTGGGGAATCGGTTATGGGAATCCTCACTGTCTTCAAAAAGGTATATCTGAAGTGCCTGCACTTTATGATCTTACTTCATTGAAAATAGCTCGAAGAATCTCTGATCTTAAAGTTTTCTGGACTCGACTGTTTGAAGAGGATGAAGCCAAGGAAACTGAAAAACGATTGAAATCATCTAAAGTTCACCTTCCATTTTATTATGCGAAGTTGAATAATAGTTATGATAAAAAATCTCAAAAGCAATCTCTTTCAAATGACTTCTTTCAAAGTTATTCTGTAAAAGAGATGGAGGCGAAGCCTATTAAAGGTAAAATTTACGTCCCTCCTCTTGTTTTGGAAAGTCAAATTTCTGAACTCAAAAAATCTTTAACAGATGAAAGACTTTTGATTGAGATTCAACAAAAAGTTTTTTCAACTGTGTTGAAAATGTTGTTATTTCAAAGGCTTCTACATCTGATGACATGTTTGGTTTAACAAACAGTGGGTTTGATTTTCTTAACTCTTAAGGTGGTTTAGATGATTGTTTTGAACAATTTGATTTTAATGTGAAACTTCCTAACCATTCATCTTTTATTGTGAAATCTTTGGGAAAAACCAGTATGCTTGTTAACAGTGCAAAATCAACGAAAGTTGATAAATCAGCCTCTATGAAAGCTAAAAATGCTAAAGGTAAGATTATATCTCAGCATTCACATAAACGGAACACTACTGGTAATGCTAAGAAGAAGCATTCGTTTGTTGCTCAGAAGTCTAACTCACGAGTTTCAAATGTTTCAGATCTGAGCAAGCGAAAGCCAAAAGTTAAATCTAATGGCAACCGAAACAGAAGCTTGACAAGGCTGATAAATCTTTTTGTAGTGTTAATTGTAATAAGACTTTACCTAGTAAAGATGTTTTGAAAGCGAATATTGCTACTATTTTGAAATACTCTTTTACGCAACTAATCAAGTTATCTAAATCTGCTAGAAAGTCTTCCTTTTATGATAAACATGTTTCTAACTCTTGTCAAGATTCTGAGGTTTGGTTTGGAAATTATCATGTCCATTCATCTAATTATAATCCTTCAAATGAAAAGAGCACCCATTTTCAAATGGGTACCAAAATCAAGTGCTAACACAGCAGGACCCAAATTCCAGTGGGTACTGAAAGCTAAATCTGTGTTGCAGGCACCCAACGTTTAAGAAGGAGAAATCTGATATGGTTTCTGAACACGTTTGTTCAGAACCCGTGCTTAAGAGAAATAGGCTTTTGAACACTTCAGTTCAAGACCCGCTCTTCAATGATCAAAAGTCTTAACTCCATCTTTGTTTTAAGACTATCTAAAACACTTGTTTCGTTATTTCTCCTATGCAGATCTGTCATATATGGTACATGGATAGCGGATGTTCCAAGCATATGACTGGACAAAAAGAGATGTTGTCCAACTTTACAGAGAAGTATTGCAGAACAGTTAGATTCGGCAACGACCAGTTTTCACCAATAATGGGATATGGTGATGTACAACATGACCAAGTCACGATAAAGAAGGTGAGCTATGTTGAAGTCTTACGACACAACCTGTTCAGTATCGGCCAGTTCTGTGACAAAGGCTTAGAGGTCAATTTCAAAGCCAAGAGGTGTTCAGTTCGCACTGAAGAAGGCGAGGAACTCTTGGTCGGTACTCGAGAATCCGACCTCTACACAATTAATTTGTCAAACGTCCAGACTGACAAGCAGGTTTGTCTACTACCGAAAGCCTCGATGCAACACAGTTGGTTATGGCATCGACGACTCTCTCACCACAATTTTCGGTACATCAACAATCTGGTCAGTGGAAAACTAGTCAAAGGACTTCCAGAGCTGAAGTATGAAAAAGAACATCTTTGTGCAGCATGTGAAAAGGGAAAGATGAAGAGAGCTCCACATAAACCAAACCCTGAACCAAGTACAAACGCTCTGTTAGAGTTGTTGCATATGGATCTTTGTGGTCCGATGCGAACACAAAGTCTAGGAGGAAAGAAGTACATACTAGTTATCGTGGACGATTACTCCAGATACACTTGGGTCAAGTTTCTACGTTCAAAAGATGAGACATCAGATGTTCTCATTACTTTCCTTAAGACGACCCAGGTGAATCTGCAGAAACCGGTCAAGCTTCTACGAACAGACAACGATACAGAGTTCAAGAACAAGAAGGTTGAAGAATATCTCGAATCTGTCGGGATTTCACATCAATACTCTATTGCTCGTACGCCTCACCAAAATGGAGTGGTCGAAAGAAGAAATCGTACGCTAGTCGAGGCTGCTCGTACTATGCTAAGTCAATCAGACTTACCTCTATTTTTATGGGCTGAAGCTGTATCGACTGCGTGCTACACACAGAATCGATCCATGATACACCGCAAATTCAAGAAGACTCCTTATGCGTTAATCAACAATCGAACACCGACAATCAAATATTTCCATATATTTGGGTGTAAGTGTTTCATTCTAAACGATAGAGAGAGTCTGAACAAGTTCAGTGCCAAGGCGGACGAAGGCATCTTCATTGGTTATTCCTCTACATCAACTGCATACCGTATATATCTGATAAAGTAAAAGACTGTTATAGAAAGCATCAACGTTTCGTTTGATGAAGAGATGGCTTCTGAACCACACAGTTCAGAACCCGTGATAACCAGAGTACTAGCTTCTGGGCAGATTAGTCAGAACCTGCATCTCAACAGAACAAATCAGATGAAGCATCAACGTCAACTAATCATATATCTGATTTAGACTTATTATTTGAATTGTTTTATGATGAATTTCTTGGATCTAATGTAAAGAAATCTGTTGTGGTTGACAGGATGGAAGACTTAACGACTACTCTTCCAACCAGTTCAGATATTCCTATTGAATCCAACACCCCGATTCAACAAGAAATTCCAATTCAAATGCCGACTCCAACAGTTGAAGAAGTGACATGTAATGAAGAGACAGAAGTAGCTGAAACAGTAGGATGTTTTGTACAGATCCATCTACAGCCGGACCAAGCTGTACCTGCTGAGCCTTCTGAACCTATCACTTCAACTGCAATCATCATTCCTCCTGAACAAGCTGAAGACGGTACAAGTGGATTTATAGATGAAACATTTGATATACATTTATATAATCCATTGCCTCATGAACACAAATGGACCAAAGAGCACCCGACAAGCCAGATCATTGGCGATCTAACGAAACCGGTGCAAACTAGGTCAGCGACAATGAACATGTGCATGCATGACTCCTTTCTGAGCAAGTTTGAGCCAACTCGCGTATCAGAGGCACTTGCGGATCTAGAATGGGTGATCTCAATGCAAGAAGAGCTGAATCAGTTCGACGCACTTCAAGTCTGGAGACTCGTACCAAAACCTCAAGGTAAAACAATTATAGGTACGAAATGGGTTTTCAAGATCAAGAAAGACGAAGATGGTACCGTTATCCGAAACAAGGCGAGTCTTGTAGTTAAGGATACAGACAAGAGGAAGGAATCGACTATGACGAGACTTATGCTCCTGTGGCGCGATTAGAGGCAATTAGAATGTTTCTAGCCTACGCAGCCCACAAGAACTTCACGGTCTTTCAAATGAACGTGAAGACTGCCTTTCTGAATGGCATTCTGAAGGAGGAAGTCTACGTCTCTCAGTCAGAGGGTTTTGTCAATCAAGAGAAACCGAATCACGTCTACATTCTCGACAAAGCACTCTATGGACTGAAACAAGCTCCTCGTGCTTGGTGTGATGTCCTTTCACAATTTCTAGTCAAGTCTGGTTTTTCAAAAGCTACGGTGGATACCACTTTGTTTATCAAAAAGGAAAAAGCCGATATCATTCTAATTCAAATCTATGTAGATGATATTATTTTTGTCTCTACAAATCCTAAGTACTGTAAGAATTTTTCAAACCTTATGATGTCCAGATTTCAGATGAATATGATGGGAGAATTGAATTTCTTTCTCGGATTACAAGTCAAACAGTTTTCAACGGGGATTTTTATCAATCAATCAAAATACATTCTTGAAATTCTTCGGAAGTTCAAAATGGTAAATTCAAAACCGATTGGTACCCCAATGGCACCAGGTACTAAGATTGGCACGATCCTTGGGGAAAGGCTGTTGATGTTAGGACTTACAGAGGGATGATAGGTTCTTTAATGTATATTACTTCTAGTAGGCCATATATATTGTTTTCAACATGCTTATGTTGAAGATATCAGGCCAATCCTAAAAAAATCCATATGTCTGTAGTTAAGCGCATATTTAGGTATCTGAAGGGGACTGCAGATCTTGGTCTGTGGTATCCTAAAGATACAAGTTTTGAACTAACAGCGTATACAGATGCAGATCATGCAGGTTGTATGTTAGACAGGAAGAGCACATCAGGACATGTACAGTTCCTCGGTGATAAGCTCGTAAGTTGGGCATCGAAGAAGCAACTTTGTGCTTCAACTTCAACGTCCGAAGCAGAATATGTAGCTGCTGCTAGCTGCTGTTCTCAAGTCTTATGAATGAGAACTCAATTGTGCGACTACGGTTTCCACTTCAACAAAATCCCGATATACTGTGACTCCAAGAGCGCCATCGCAATAACAACGAATCCTGTTCAACACACAAAGAATAAACACATAGACGTCAGGTATCATTTTATTAAAGATCATGTCGAAAAAGGAACAATTGAACTTTTCTTTGTAAAAACTGATTATCAGCTTGCCGATTTGTTTACCAAACCTTTAGACGAAAAGAGGTTTACCTTTCTTGTCTCTAAGCTTAGTATGCTAAATCTTAAAGTATAATCAGTAGTTACCTATCAAAGTTTTCTAATTGTATACTTTTTCATCATTTCTTCATTCTTAATTCTGAATGATATCTGCACTTCTATATTCTGTTCATGATCCAAGGGGGAGTAGAAGAAGAAATTGACAAGTGGTCAATATTATTTCGAGGGGGAGCTCATAATTTATTTTTTTTGCATGTACCTTTTATGTCAAAAAAAATTTAATGCATGATTTTAGGGGGAGCTTTTCAAGTCGAAGGAGTACGGATATGACTTCTGATTATTTCTGATCAGAACTCGTACTTTAAAAGTTTTACTGTTTTTTGTCTTTTCAATTTAAGTGAATAAACTTGCTTTGACTTGACATAAGACTTTTGCAGAATTTTTTGAGAAGAGCTTACAAGATCATATGTTTATGACTTTAAGTTAAGCTTCATGAGATGTAAGATCGCACGTTAAGGTATAATCCTTTATCTTAATCTCATATATGGTTGAAAGAAGGATAAATTTCAAACATTGAAAACATATTCATAAATGTTCAAACCACTTCCCGATTTTTCATCAGATTTTATATTTTGGGAGTGTACTTTAAATGTTTTTACATGAGCTTACATGATAAGCTAAACCAATTTGAGCAACATATTCTTTATAGGATATACGTAATCATTGTGCTAGGATTAACACAATTTCTACGGATTCACGTTAACCAGTGTTTCCTACCCAAGAAATTAATCCATAGTGATTGAGTGTGAGAAGTCAAAAGAAATGAGTGTGTCAAACAGAGAAAGAAAGTTTGCTTAGAGTGAGCTTAATGTTTAAAAGAAATAGCGTGAGAGAACAGAGTTAAAAGAATATCAGAACTCTGCACCAACTTTTTCTGAGCCGGGCAACCACATTTCTAGTGTTTCACAACTATTTGGTGAACATTATTGAAACAGGCAACTAGCCCATGCCAACTCTTGATCAAACCTCACCATCTACTCAATTTCTTCTCAACAAGAAAATGTTTCATTTTCTAAAGGGGAAGCAACACATTTGCTATCTGTTGGATCAAATAATTGTATTCAAGATTAAAGTTAAAGTTCAGGGTTTAAACTGCAATTGTGTCAAAGTTATTTAGAGGGTTTAAATTGTAATAGTTTAATAGTTATTAGCTATTGGGCCCAAGCCCATTAAGCATTAGGAAGCCCATATGGCCTAGGTATTTAAAGTTTTGTTTAGTTTAGTTTTAGCATAACTCTGATAATATTCTAGTTAATAGCCGTAAGTTTTCTTTTTATTCAAAGGGTATCAAGAACACTCAAGGGTTTCATTGTTTATTCAAGGGATTGGTTCGTTTTGTTAATCTTATTATCTCTTGATTATTATTGTGTTGATTGATTACTTCTGTGATTATTTACCAACTAGATTAAACTGGGATAACAAGTGGTATCAGAGCAAAAAGAATCAAGTTTTTTTTTTATTTTACTGTTCATCGAAAATCACTGTTCATCGAAAATCACTATTCATCGAAAGTTACTGTTCATCTGATTTCATGAATTAATGCGTTTATTGGTTTAAAATTGATTTGATTAGGTGTGTTTTGCGTTATTGAACACTATCTGGTTGCTTAATTGCTTTCAAATTCATTAAGTGATTGAATTTTTGGGTTTGTGTTTTTCTGGGTTCGTATGGTAGTCGATCACTGTGGTCTCAAAATTGAATCTTAAAAGTCGATTTCAATCTTTAAGGTTGTTTGGGTTGTGTTCGATATATGTTTTAGGGTATAAAAGTCTAATTTTTGCATTCAATTTTCGTGATTTGTGTGTTACTGGGTTGATTTTTCTGGGTTGTTCATCGTTCTGGGTAAACTAAGAACGTCCCGGTCGAACGCATAATATCGGTCAAATCAGGACACCGGTTAAATAGTCCGATCGCCCGGTATACTCACAGACCACCTCGGTCGATACCTTGTCCGGTCGAATCAATACCGATCGAATCAATACCGGTCGAAGTGGTTTACCGGTCTTACAACCTCCCGGTCGAAGACTTTTATCGGTCGAATATTTTTATCGGTCTTCACTATACCGGTCAACTATATTCCCGGTCGAACAAAGTACCGGTACAAGCAACTTACCGGTCGAACTCTCTATACATGTCTTAGTCGTTTACCGGTCGAGCATAAGACCGGTTGTTACATCTTACCGGTCAAACAAGGTACCGGTCTAAGCAAAACCCCGGTCGACTCAATACCGATCGAAGCACTTCCCAGGTCGATTTTTGCAAACTGTAATATGGCATCTAATTTTTGCCCCCGTGCTAAGTCTGCGAAGGGGGACAAAAGTTTTGTGCTTGATCAAAATTTTCCTAATTTCATTATTCAGTATTATTTCTTTGTATTTTATACTGTGCAAATTCTGCACTTAATTATTTTTTGGAAATTTATTTTTCTGAAAATTTTTAGTGTGATTTTTATCTTGATTCTAACGATCTCATCTAGTTGGTTGTCTTGGTACAGATAAGTTTAATTACTAACCGTACAGCTAAGATGTCGAACCAGCTTCTCTCGATGGGCTCTCAGTCCAAACCGCCTATCCTTATGGCTGATGAATATCAGCAATGGAAGAAGAGAATGGTCCAGTTTCTGAATCATAAAAACAGAGACTACATGGAATCAATCATCAATGGTCCGGTCAATCCGATGATCAAAGTTGATGGCCAAGCAGCAACTAACACCTCTCCAGAAATCCCAGACAGATATGTTCCTAAACCTTATCAGTACTTTACTGAAAAGTAGAAGGAACAGTACAAGACAGATGAAGAGGCTCTTATCTATCTGACCATGGCAATCCCGAACGACATCTACAACCGTGTAGACAGTCGGAACTCTGCAAAGGAAATCTGGGATGAACTATCCAGACAGTTTGAAGGAAGTGAAGCCTCTATCCAAGCTAAGCAGAATATATGCATAAATGCATACGAAGGGTTTCATGCAAAATAAGGAGAGACGCTGCTAGAGACCTACAACAGATATAACATCATTCTCAATGACCTGCGGAGGAACAACATCTCTAAGTCTGTGTTAGGGCTAATTTGTTAGTTAAATAGAAGTTCAGGGTAGATTATGATAAGTTATTGTAGTTGTAAGCTTGTTGGGCCTTAAAGCCCATAAGCCCATTAGGCCTGCGAGCCTACGTATTTAAAGTTAATTCTATTTCATTTGTTAGTTAAGAAACTCATTATTCAGTTTACTAGTCATTAGGTTTTACATACCCTTATCAGAAATTCTCTCTGTAAACCTTAACCCTTTGAAGTATTATCAATCATATGACTAGTTGCTGTGGCCTATAATCTGTTCATCATTGTTCATTATTACTTGTGATTGCACTGCACTGGGATCTACAGTTGGTATCAGAGCAAGTAGGCAAAAAGGTTTGATCCAGTAAAAAGGTTTGTCTGAAACCCTAAAATCAATTACTTGTGATAATTGCTATATTTGCTTTAAATGATTTTTAGTGTTTACTTTCTGTGTTTATTTGTTTTTCTCGTTATCTGCAATTTTTTTTTGGTATCTGTTTTTCGATCGAATTTTATCTTTTGAAATTTTTTTATCGATCGAATCTGGGTTTTTCTGTGTGCAAACCTTGGGTCTAAGTTTTTTTTGTGTTATCTATCGCATCCGGTCGATTATTTGTTTGATTTTTTCTGTGTTTCTTTCGATCGAAGGATCGAAGGATCTGGGTTTGGTTTCGGTCGAATCTCAGAAATTCATCGGGTTCTTCGGTGGTTTCTTCGTGTTCTTCGGTCATTTGAGGTTAATCGATCTTATCTGTTTTTTTTGTGTTTATCATTTAATTTGTCTTTCGACCTGAGCCCTTCGACCGAATAAGAGTTTCTCCGGTCTTGTCCTTTGATCGGATACGTGTATCCACGGTCTTGTCCTTTGACCGGATACGTGTATCCCCGGTCTTGTCCTTCGACCGGATACGTGTATCCCCGGTCTTGTCCTTTGACCGGATACGTGTATCCCCGGTCTTGTCCTTCGACCGGATACGTGTGTCCCCGGTCGTATCATTCGACTGGATAAGTGTATCCCGGTCTTGTCATTCGACCGGATACCTTCTTCCTCCGGGCATACCTTCGACCGATATCTTGCATACTCTGGTCTTTCGTTTGACCTGATATTCTGTTAGACCAAGTGTTTCTGTGTTTCTTCTATTTTTATTGTATTTGGATCATCCTGCTTGCCTAACGATCATTACAGTGCTCTTAAGTTAAGAAGTAAAGATGAACTCAAGGGATGCTCTAGCCATCGGTTCTAACCAAAAGCCCCCAGTGCTCTTTCGGGGAGAGTACCCTCAGTGGCATGACCGATTTATGAACTTCATAGAAGCAAAATTAAACTATGAAGATATATACAAATGCCTGACTGAGGGTCCACAATATTGGCCAATGAAAGTGGTACCGGGAAACCCAGCTGAAGGAAGGCCAGAGCGTCAGATTCGGAAATCTGTTGGTGATTTTACTAAGGAGGAAAAGGAAATGTATGAGGCAGAAAAGCTGGAAAAATCGTACCTTCTTCAGAGTCTACCGAATGACATCTATGCTTGTATAGATAGCTTCAAGGACTCATCGAAAAAGATGTGGGACCAAATAGAGAAGATGATGATGGGAAGCCACATCAATAATCAGCTAAAGGTGACCAACTGTATCACCATATATGATGGGTTTAAAGCACGAAAGGGTGAAACGCTGACGGAAACCTACGAAAGGTTTAATATGCTTCTGAATGATCTTCAGAAAAATAAGATCACAAAGACGAACACGGAAAATAACATAAAGTTTATGAACAACTTACAGCCTGAGTGGAAACCGTTCGTCTCCCATATTCGCCACACTCAGACCTTGGAGAAGTTGTACCTTCACGAACTCTATGAAATGCTGCTCCAAGACGAAGAAGAAGTGATGGAACTTATTGGGAAAGTAGAGGAAAAGCCAGCAACTGATCAAATAGCACTCGTATCTGAGATAAGAGGAAAGTCCGTCAGCCGATCATCTGGAAAAGAGCCCGTGCTGAGTGATTCTGAATCTGAAGATTCCGATAGCGACTCGGATCCAGAACTTGCCAAGATGAAAGAAGCAATGGTGTTTCTCACTCAAGCATTTCAAAAGAGGAAGTTTTTTAACAAGTTCTCCAACAAGCAAAGAGTCTCTACTCGACGTGATCATCGAGAAAAGACTGAAGGTAATAGTCGCTTTGAAGCTGTTAAGAAGTCGGACAAGAGAAATGAAGAAAAGCCGAAAGAAGAACCGATCAAATGCTACAACTGTGGTCGGTTAGGTCATTTCGCCAAAGATTGTCGCAAGCCAATTGTGCGCAACGCCGACTACTACCGAGCCAAGCTGCTTCTTGCCAAAGAAAAGGAAGCCGGTAAAGCTCTAATGGCTGAAGATGATTACTGGTTACAAGTGTCGGATGAAGAACCTGAGGATGCTGAAGCTCATTTGTGTTTCATGGGCAACCATTCATCACCATCCGATACTGATGAAGAAGATCACAATGCTCCTTGCCAGGTATGTGCCCCCTTTCATGAAGCTCTACTTGATCAGATGCAACTTTCAATGAACAAACTTGACTCTTACAAGCTACTTTTAAAAGAAAAAGAACAACTTCTCTCATCTCTGGAAAACCGTGTCACTAAACAGTCTGAATTTATGGAAAAACAAAGCTTAGAAATTTCTAGCTACCTGTGCACGATTTCTAATTTAAGAGAAGAGAATGACAGTTGTTCAACAGAGTCACAAAAGCTAAAGACCAAAGTAGATGACCTGACCGATGAGCTACGTACGTCTGAGACCGAGAAAATTGCTTTAATCACTTAAAACGTGGCGTACAAGAATGAGAACAAAAGGTTATCTAATCAATTAGAAGAGCTTGAAAAGAAACTCATTATTCAGTTTACTAGTCATTAGGTTTTACATACCCTTATCAGAAATTCTCTCTGTAAACCTTAACCCTTTGAAGTATTATCAATCATATGACTAGTTGTTGTGGCCTATAATCTGTTCATCATTGTTCATTATTACTTGTGATTGCACTGCACTGGGATCTACAATTGGTATCAGATTTTTTTTTAAAACCCCGATCGAAGGGTTTTTTCCTCCTCATTCGATCGATACATCTGTTTCTCCCATATAAATCTCTCTCTCGCCCGGACCTCTCCTTCGACTGAATTATTCGACCGAATCCTTCGTCTTCATCTTCTACAATCGACAAGGTAGGTTTCATCAAGGTTCGTTGTGTTTAGTCTGCTTCGATCGAGTATAATCGATCGATGTTACGGTGTTCTTTGATCTGGACTTTCCCCGGGGAAGGATCTGGTGTCGCTTTATCTTCTCCGGGGGTATACTCCGATCTAGGGTTTTGCCCCGGTCGAAGGCTCCCCCGGTCAAAAGGTCCCTCCGGTCGAACACATATCCGATGGTTTAACCACCGGTCGAATGTGACCTCCGGTCGACTATCTCCTCCGGTCGAAGACCATATCCGGTCTTCAGTAATATCCGGTCGAGCACCTAACCGGTCTTAGTGACCTCCGGTCGTAGACCTTCTCCGGTCGAGCACCTATCCGGTCTTAGTGACCTCCGGTCGTAGACCTTATCCGGTCGAGCATTTATCCGGTCTTAGAGACCTCCGGTCAAATGCCTTATCCGATTCTGCACTTATCCGGTCTTAGTAGAACCCCGGTTGAATCTTATCCGGTAGAATCCAAGTTCTTGGTGCTCATAGTTATACCTGTTAATATGTGTGTTTATGAGGAATTTTTGGTGGTTCTATGTGCTGGTGCAAGTCTATGCGCCTTGGTGACTAACCCTAATTCACGAATAGGGTTTTGTTCTTCCAAGATTTGGAGTTACTATCCGTTGTGATCTAAATCATGACTGTATAACTCTAACGGATATTATCTTTTTCCAAACCTGCGTACTAATCGATTAATTCTTCGCAGGTACAATGGCACAAAACCAGCCACCAGCGATTGATCCAATCGCAGATGCGGAACTGATTCCCGAGGATCAGTTCCTTCCTCTTACAGCCAATAACTACCATCTCGATGTAACCCAACCTGCTATTCAATATCAGGTCATCATCGAGATACTCATGGGCCATCCAATCTCCTATGCTCTAACGGAAACTGCAACCGTACCAATCTTATACTTACAGCAATTATGGCATTCTCTCCATGCGTTAGAGGCCGATGGCGGATTCCATCTGGAAGGTCGGATAGATCACACACCAGTGCTTCTCACAAGTGATCTCTTCCGACAATTCCTTCGGTTACCGACCGCCGGATCCGTTGCAGGCCGAGAAGACTAAGACCCGATTGTCACTGATGCTACACTGTGCACCGACCTTCTCTCTTTGGGTTACGACGCAGAACTTCGCATTCCATTAACCTTCAACCGCAAACATCTATCGACGATATGGTACACGTTGTTCACATACATCAATCGGTGCCTTTCATCTATAACGAAGGGCATTGATCAGACGAGTGCCCCGATTCTACGCATCTTTCACGCGGTGGCCTTCAATCGCCACGTGGACTTTGCCGACTTTCTCTGGTTTGAACTCATTCAGAGAGTTCGTTCTACTGCTTCTCGCCGGTCAAACTTCATTCCATTCATGCGTTTCCTACAGATCGTTATCCGTAACTACATGAACCTGTATCCCGAGATACACCGCCGCTTTACCCACCCGACGTGCCTACAACATCCAACTCGCAAGATTCCTTCCCGCACTGATCCGAAAGGTGTTGTCGCCCGACAAATCCCAGTCGGGGCACTAGACCATGCTCGTCCCACGACACTGAGTGTGATAGCTTATAGGCACACACACAACTTTCCAACTCTTATGGTCCGGCCAGGACCGGCAGGACCTGCCCAGGGAGCAAGACCTGAGCGACGTGAGGGTCTGCGTCCACGAACGAGAGGCAGGAGCGTCCGGATAGCTGGGGCTTTCGGACAGGGTGTGTCGAGAGCTATTATCGTGAGGGGATCTGGCGTGGGCAGTGCCGTTGGAACGAGCCAGCCTAGTTCTTCAAGACAACCATCTTCGCCACCACCAAACGAGACTCAAATGGCAGAAGAGGCAACAGATTCTAAAGCCGTTCATGTTCAGCCCTCTTCTATCGCTGCTACTGAAGACACGGCAGCCAATTCCGACTCAGAAGAAACCCAAACTGCAGCATCGGCATCAAATGACGAGTCTTCTGACTCCGATGGTGACGATAATCAGCCCTCCTCTGGAGAGATAAGGAGAGCGGAGGGAGTCTCAGTTGAAAATCAAGAAGTGAGCCGTGTGAGGGATAGACGGAGTAAAATGCATTCCGAGAGTACACGAAAGACGGGACAACCATCTTCGGTTGTATCCCCCCTAGCCACGTTTAGCCAGGTAACCACATCTGCTACCCAGTCTCATGTGTTGAGACAGGGTATTGAAGAAGCCGCCGTGGACCTAGCGGTGCACTTGCACGCCCAACCAAGCCACTCCACCATCTCTCAACAGATGGTGGTTTCACATTCTCACGGGGAGTTAACACATACGCTATCGGACTCTCACTTGGAGGGTGCCGATATTGAAACAAGAGAACAGCTGCCCCCGTTCTCGCCATCCTTGCATGCACGGAGTCTAGAGCCATTTGTTATACATGCCATTCCTAGGTCACAGATTCTCTTTTCGGCTATCGCCGGTAGCCTAAGTGGCCCGGCCGGAACACCCATAGTAAATCCGCCTTCGGATAGTTTACGAGGATTGGGTGGAAGTCCTACCACGGCTATCATCACGCCAACCGTGAACGTAGGCGGCTCGACTTCTACAGTCGTAGCTACAACGGGAAGTCTAAGTGACCCCGGAGTTACCCCAACTGAGTTTGTCTCAAGGGAATACATGGACGGCGCCCTAAAGGCTGTCCAATCTATGATGAGGGAGGAGATAGACAACATCAAACGCATGGTCAAAGGCAAAGGTCCTGCGACTGAGCTGGAGACCACACCTATTCCACCTTCCCTACCAGCCACGGATCTTTCAATACCTGAACTCAAATCCATCCTTCTTGCCAAACTTCTAGCCCATCTCTAACCGAACCCACCCAGGATGCCGATTTGCTATCCCTACTTCGTTCTCAAGAATCCACAACTACCCCACCTACACCCCAACCTATTGTCTCTACCGAAGCCTTTCAGATCCAGCAAGTTATGCTTCAGTCACTTCAGCAAATCGTAGCTGTTTTGACTGAACGCCTTTCAGCAGTGGAGGATACCTGCCGTAGCCAGGCAGAACGGCTCAAGCGCCGACATGATGATCAGGATGATCCTGATCACCATGAGGGGGAGAAGCGCCAACGTCTATCTGAGCCGGAGACACATGTAGTGGAGTCAGAACAGGTTGAACAGGGTACGGGTTCCGGTACTCGATCAGAAGGGCAGGGACAGGAACGGGAACAATGTATGGAGTTAGTGCTGTTTGACATTCCAAGGGTTGAAAAGTCTGAGAAATTTGATGAAGGTTCTCCGATAGTCCCTGAAGACTGGGCATTGATACTTGATCCTTATGAAGTTTATGAACCGACGGAAGAATGTGCTAATACTGAACGAGCGTTGGTTGTCATGCAAGCCGAAATAGATGAGATCCTTCATTCGGACTATCAGCCAGACGATCAGACCTCTGTTGCGGTTCCACTTTTGACCTATTCTGTTGCTAATCCTGATCTTCCTGAATCAGATATTCCCTTCAGATCTCCTCTAGCATCTCCAGTTATGGGAACAGACAGTACTACGCCAGTTCGTCCATCCAAGTGGGAAAGAGTCAGAATAAAAGTTCCTTTTCTTGAAGAAAGCCAAAAGAAGATCTTTGTTCACTGGATACGTAAGTATGATGAAGTTATACTGCATGGTCTACAGTCAATGAAAAACAAGGAACATCAGCGTGAACTCATATTCGTGTACAAGAAGTTTCAAGTCAAAAGCAACAAGACAAAGCTGAAGATTACATCGGATGATCAGATATTATCTAGTTTTTTCATGAAAGTAAAGTATTCAGATTTCATGGTGACAAGAGAAGATGGTCAGAAGTATTGTTTCTCTGAAGCTGACTTTCCGTATCTTGAACCACAAGATCTGCTGTTCATTCTTCGAGACTTAAAGACCAGAACTAACAGACCCGGGGAAGTCATTGATGCACTTGAGACAGTAAAGAGATATATGAAGTGTGCAATGAAGCTTGCCTCGGTGGAAGATTTTCATATTGGGTTAGAAAGCAACCAGCCAAAGATTAATTTGTTCAAACCTGATTTGAAGATTCCGTCTGATGCCCAGAGTGTACCTGTATTTACTGTGATAAAGCTTCCAGAGTTTGGCATGACCTACTTGAACGACAAAGGAATTATGCGTTTCATTCGTTTTAATCAGATTGCCAGATTCTGTGATGGTACGTTGATGTTGCTGAAAGAAAAGTTGAAGCGTGTACTTGATAAAGATGAAACAAGGGTTCAGCTTTTGGATTCTAAATACAAGTCACTTGTTCTTGAAGCACTGGGTGTAATTGAAGAGAGACTGGAGTACAGGACTCAGATTCGATATTTCGAGATCAGCTTTGGTTTCCGAAAAATTTATGTTCCTAACTGGCGTGACTATCAACTTCTATTTAAAGGGGGAGATTGTTAGGGCTAATTTGTTAGTTAAATAAAAGTTCAGGGTAGATTATGACAAGTTATTGTAGTTGTAAGCTTGTTAGGCCTTAAAGCCCATAAGCCCATTAGGCCTGCGAGCCTACGTATTTAAAGTTAATTCTATTTCATTTGTTAGTTAAGAAACTCATTATTCAGTTTACTAGTCATTAGGTTTTACATACCCTTATCAGAAATTCTCTCTGTAAACCTTAACCCTTTGAAGTATTATCAATCATAAGACTAGTTGCTGTGGCCTATAATCTGTTCATCATTGTTCATTATTACTTGTGATTGCACTGCACTGGGATCTACAGTCTGCTTCGGAGATTAATTATAAGTTCATCAAGAACTTAAATCCAGAATGGAAGAACTTTGCCATCAACCTTCAGATGTCAAAGAACATGGCTCAGGAAAACGTCACTGATATTTTCTCTACTCTTTCTCAGCATGAGGATGAGGTGAGAACCATCAATCTTGAGTCCAATAAACTGAAGGATTCTGTGGCTCTCATAGCTGGCAAAAGTTTTGTATCTTCCGCAAGGTCAAAGAAAAAGGTGACAAAAGCTCTAGTTACTGAAGTTACAGACTCTGACTCTGCTTCAATTGATGAAGAACTGGAGATTGATTATGATCCAGATATTTTGAAGTTCTATGAGGACTTGGCTCTTATTACTCGAAGATTCAAGAAGACCTTTGGCAAGACGAAGTTTTATTCAAAGCCTAAGTATGAAGGTCACAAGAAAGAGAATGCTGAATTAAGATACAAACCAAGGCAAGGACGAGGAGAGGAAAGACAACAAGAGAGAAAAGAAGACAGAAGAGAAGACAAGAGAGAAGAAAATAAAGAAGACAGAGCTGATGAACCAGGAAGATGCTACAATTGCGGCAAATTTGGGCATTTCTCAAGATACTGCAGATTCAAGAAGATCAAGAACTCAGACTATTATGCGCGAAAGTCACTTATTGCCAAGAAAGCTGAAGAAGGAAAGGTGCTAATGGCTGAAGAAGAGAATTGGATGTTCCAAAGTTCTGATGATGAGGAGCAAGCACACTT
The DNA here is from genome assembly GCA_954870635.1 of Arctium minus. Classification (NCBI taxonomy): domain Eukaryota; kingdom Viridiplantae; phylum Streptophyta; class Magnoliopsida; order Asterales; family Asteraceae; genus Arctium; species Arctium minus. Next base: position 25,827,622 of record OX941092.1, read on the forward strand.
CACCCAAGTTTCCTACATGGCAAAGCTGGACGGTGACGATGAAGATTCTGAAGCGTATTCTGAAGACGCAAACTCTGAGGTAAGTGATAATTCTGAGTTTATTGAATCTCTTATGGCCCAAATTCATAGAATGAAAGATGAAATTGCTTTATTGAAAGGCAAACTTAGCTCTGCACAACAATCAATATTGAGTTTTCGTGATGAAAACGCTTTGCTGAAAGTTGTTGTGGAAGAAAAAGAAAAGGAAAAAGACGGTTTAAAAGCTGAAAAGGATTCTTTGAAAAGCAAAATATCTGATTTAGAAAAGGATCTTGTGAATATCAATGCTGAAAAAGGTGAGTTCAAAATTAAATTTGAAGTCTGTTTTCAAGAAAGAAATGAAGCTTATACAAAGATTAAGCAATTGGAGGATATTAACATGAAACGAGGTCAGACTGAGCAGACGCTAAATCTGTTGACCAATAAACTCCAGGATGAAAGGTTTTATAAACTGAAACCATGTTTGGGTGTGCCAACTAATGATGTTTTGAAAAAGGCACCGGAGCATATATATAACTTTGATAAATTTGGCTCCGCAATCAGACCCATTCCAAACATTCGTGCTACTTTTGTTGAAGCTAGTGCTTCTAAACCTTTTACTGAGACCAAAGGTCAAGAAGAAATGGGAGAAAACAAGTCTTGTGCCACTGATTCTCAAAATGCTTTTAAATCAGTTGGTTTTAAATACAATGATTTGAACAAAAGCTATGCAACTCGAAAGATTGAATTTACTGAGTTTGAATAATTGTTTACCACTTCTACTAAAGAATCAGTCAGCAATGACACTGTTCCATCTGAGACTGAATGCAAATACGATGAGTATGAATCAGATGTTGATCCATCTACTATACCATCAGTCTCAAATCCCATTACTCCTAAACCTTTACTCCTTGAAGAGGTTGAAGAAGAAACTATAAACACGAATGAATCTTGTTTGAAAAATGATAAAACGGAGTTTATTGAGTCCATGACTGAAGAATTATTTTCTGAAATGATGAATGCTTCAGACTCTGATCCTGTTTCTATTCCAAAGGAGTCGAATTCTGTGAGTGATCATACATCTGACTTGATGAAGCAAATTGATTTGTTGCAACAGTCTCTTGATGAGGTTGAAGATGAAAACTTTGATCTCAAATTTAAACTTGAAAAATATTTGAAAGAAAATCAAGAGCTTTGCACAAAAATCAATGATTTGAAAATTACTCTATTTAAAAATGCTTCAAATGATAAACAGATGTTCAACGATCCAAGCTGGAAGGTAAGAACAAATACAGAATTTGATGCTCCTACAAAACCTTCAGTTGTTTACTCTGACTGTCCTGAATATCCACCGAGCATATTTGAGAAGGGTGAAACTTCAACTAATTCTAGAAAAGAATCACCTTCTAAGCATGAGACTAATGAGATTCCTATTTCTGTTTCAGATATAAGAGGAAATGGAGTTGGGAAGAGTAAGAAGAATAAAGATCTTAGTTTGAATAAAAAGAAGAGTTTGAATTCTAGTAGTTGTCCTACAGACAGTGTTATTTTGAATAGTACTTCTTTTGATAAACATGAATGTAAGATTTATTCCGATAAATCTAAGTTTATGAATTTTGCTCGAAAGAATCTTTCATTCAAATACTACTCCCCTCCTAAGTCCAAAAAGAATAAAAGCAAAGCTAAGCTGAACTCTAAGTCTAATTCTAATTCTGATTCTTCTACACAACCCAAAGTGTAACGAGCTAAGGTTGCCAATCCTACTTCTAAAAAGCACTTTCGGGAATTAAATGTTAAGATGGTTTGGAAATGGGTTCCAAAACCGCGTTATGAATGGAGAGTGAAAGTCAAACCAGATGATATTCCTGAGTTGCTTGATGCTAACCGCGAAGGACCCATCCTGATATGGGTACCTAAGCAAAACTAATTGTCTCTTTTGCAGGCCTGTCGATTGATAATAGATTCCGGATGTTCACGCCACATGACAGGATTCAAGCACCTCTTGCATAACTATGTGGAGGACCTACCGGAGCAGTTAGATTTGCCAATTCTGAAGCCGAAGGCCACGTCAAAGGATATGGAATGCTCGATAACGGTGTTGTGAAGATTCAAAAAGTGTTATATGTTGAAGGACTTGATCACAACCTGTTCAGTACCAGTCACTTCTGTGACATGAAATATCAAGTCCGCTTCACAACAACTCATTGCTATCTAGAGGATCCAGATGGTTACGAAGTCTTCAAGGCTGAGCGCCATAGAAATCTATACTATGTAGATTTTCCTACACTGTCTGCCACACGTCCAGTATGCCTACTAGCCAAAGTTTCCAAAGCACAATCATGGACGTGGCATCGACGCTTGTCTCATCAAAATTTCATATCTATAGCAAAGCTACAGAGACAAGGTCTAGTCAAAGGTCTACCAGAAATGAGGTTCGAAAAAGACTCACTATGTCCCGCATGTGAGTTGGGCAAAATGAAGCGAAGCTCCTTCAAGTCCAAAGCTGAATCATCGACCTCATCTGCACTGGAACTTCTTCATATGGACCTTTGTGGCCCAATGCGCACAACATCTATCAACGGAAAGAAATATGTGTTGGTAATGATAGACGATTACTCAAGGTATACATGGCTCGAGTTTCTTCGCAACAAGTCAGATGCGCCAGAGTTGATTATCGCTTTCATCAAGCGCATTCAAGTACATCTTCAACTGCCAGTCAGAACCATTCATAGTGATAATGGCACGGAGTTCAAGAATGACACCCTGAAGAGTTATCTTACTTATGTAGGTATTTCACATAATTTCTCCACCGCCTACACTCCACAACAAAACGACATTGTTGAACGGAAGAACCGCACTCTGGTTGAAGCAGCTCGAACTATGCTTGCTTACTCAAATCTACCCATGTACCTTTGGGCTGAGGCAGTCGCTACAGCATGTTTTACTCAGAATCGTACCATTGTGGTCAAGCGCTTTAATAAAACAACATATGAGTTAATCAACAATCGTACACCTAATATCAAATTTTGTCGTGTCTTTGGTTGCAGGTGCTACATTCTTAAAGAGCGTCAAGGATTATCAAAATTTGATAAGAAAGCGGATGAAGGATATCTCTTGGATACTCTCTGACATCCAAAGCTTATCGAATTTACATTATTCGAACTAAGACGGTTGTTGAGAGCATGAATGTCTCCTTTGATGAGAATTCTACAAGGACTTCTGGATACAACAGTTCAGAACTCGTACTTAAGGACAAAGCTTCTATTCACTCCAGAATGAAACCAGCTGCTAAAAAATCCAATTCTTCAAACTCTAACTCTACTTCATCTGAGTTAGATTTATTGTTTATTGATGCCTTTGATGATATATGTGCATATTTTGAAAAAGGCATATCAACATCAATAACAAGTGGTACAGGCTTGGAGGTCCCTCCTATATCTGAAGACATGTCTGGACCTTCCGAATAAGTCACTGAAACTTCATCTCCATCAGGTACGACTACAAAGTTAGTTTCTGACTCTACTAATGCTGAATTTGTCTCTAAAGATAGTTCTTCTGGAAACGAAGTCCCGAGCACTTCAACTGCTAGCCCAGAAGCTTCAGTATCAGAAACACCAGTACAAGATGTCCCGAGTACATCTATGGAGCAACCTGTCGTGCATGATGAAAACGATGCGTCGAATACGCAACAAACAGTTGAAGCTCTACCAAGCACACATCGTTGGACTAAGGATCATCCCCTAACCAATGTGATAGGTGACGTACAATCTGGTGTCACGACAAGGTCAGCAACATCCAACTTCTGCATGTTCTCAAGCTTCCTCAGTTCCTTAGAGCCAAAGAAAGCGTCTGAAGCTCTACGTGATCCCTTCTGGATTTCTGCTATGCAAGACGAGCTTCTACAATTCGAAAGGAACAAGGTATGGCGCTTGATCCCACTACCTAAAGGTAAATCCGTTATTGGAACAAAGTGGGTGTTCAGAAATAAGAAAGACGAAGCTGGAGTAGTCGTGAGAAACAAAGCTCGACTGGTCGCCAAAGGGTATTGTCAACAAGAGGGCATTGACTATGATGAAACATTCGCCCCGGTTGCAAGGATCGAAGCCATCCGAATCTTCCTAGCCTATGCAGCGCACAAAAACTTTACAGTCTATCAGATGGATGTAAAGTCGGATTTCCTGAACAACGTTCTGCACGAGGAGGTCTACGTGGCTCAACCTGAAGATTTCGTTGATCCTCATCACCCTGATCATGTCTATGTTTTAGACAAAGCGCTTTATGGTCTTAAACAAGCACCGCGAGCCTGGTATGAAACTCTCACTAAATTTCTACTTGATTCTGGTTTCAAGAAAGGTACTGTTGATACAACCTTATTTCTTAAAAGGCAAGGCGAGGACTTGATTCTTATTCAGATTTATGTTGACGACATAATATTTGGGTCGACTAATCCGAAATTTTGCAAGAACTTTTCAAAGATAATGGAAACAAAGTTTGAAATGTCGATGATGGGTGAATTGAATTTTATTCTTGGTCTACAAGTAAAGAAATTACCCGAAGGCATATTTAATAATCAAGCTAAATATATAAACGATATTTTGAAAAAGTTCAATATGTCAGATAGTTCAGTCATGAAAACACCAATGGCTACTGGTACACTCTTAGACGCGGATCCCTCCGGGAAACCTGTTGATCAAAAGGTGTATCGCAGCATGATTGGTTCTTTACTTTATCTGACTGCAAGTCGCCCAGATATAATGTTTGCCACATGCTTTTGTGCGAGATATCAGTCTAATCCTAAAGACTCGCACTTAACTGCTATTAAGCGAATTCTTAGATATCTCAAAGGTTCTCCTAATCTAGGCCTTTGGTATCCAAAGGATTCTCGTTTTGAACTAACTGCCTTTACATATGCTGATCATGCAGGATGTAAGCTAGACCGGAAAAGTACCTCTGGATCATGTCAATTCATAGGTGACAAACTTGTGAGTTGGACTTCAAAGAAACAAAATTGTGTTTCAAAATCCACTGCCGAGGCTGAGTATGTAGCTGCTGCTAGCTGCTGTTCTCAAGTCATCTGGATGACGACACAGTTAAGGAACTTTGGATACAACTACAAGCGTGTTCCTATTTATTGTGATTCCAAGAGCGCAATATTTATAACTGCTAATCCGGTACAACATTCGAAGACCAAGCATATCGACGTACGCTATCATTTCATCAAGGATCATGTAGAAAAAGGTAATATTGAAATGCACTTTGTTCAAACTGACTTCCAGTTAGCTGACCTTTTCACCAAGCCATTGGATGAAAAGCGTTTTCAATTTCTCATCAGCAAACTTGGTATGTTGAACATGTCTTAAACCTTACTCATGATTCTAGGGGGAGTATTCCAAGTTTTGATCTTGTGTGTTATTTTCCAACTGTTGTTAACGTGAGAGGAATCATTTTCATAAATGATTACCATTATTTCTTTTATTTATGCAGGTTTGGTCAAGTGACAATGGCTTCTAATCACATCGGATTAGAACCCGCACTTCAGTGCCTTATTTTTCTGTTTTTTTCTTAATCTTTAAAAAAAAAATCTTTCAGTTAAGGGGGGAAATATTTGTGATTTTAACAGATTTTTGGATACTTAAATGCTTACCTGACCGCGTGTTCTTAAAGATAAATACTTGCGTTTTATCTTGTCAATATACTTTGTCAAGTATTCATACACATAACGGTTCAGAACATTCTATTTGACTTTGTTATTACCATGTATCAAAAGTAAAATCTTTCTATGGTAATACTCACGTTCTTTGTATTCACTGTTGATTGAATCAAACATCATTTCATGTGCTTTCATTGAAAATATGTTTATATGTTGTTCATATAAACAACATTCGTTTTTTGATTCTCCAAAATATTATTCTTCATGACAAATCGTCTATAAGCTTAATTGAAAAACTTCTTAAGAGCTTAAATTGTCAAACTCTTTCTAGTTTGAGGGGGAGAATTGCATCGTCAAACACAACTGTTTTGACATCTCCGAAAGTCTTATTTTTCATGTAACAAGTGGTATTTGTGCTTACATGTGCAAAAGACTGTTGAACAACATGTTCTTCTAAGATATTACATATGAGATTCAGTGTGAGAACTTATAAGAACTTCCATGGATTCACGATAACCAGTGTTTCCTACCCAGCAAGTATTCCCTGAGTGATTGATGGGAGAGGGGTAAAAAAGAATTGAGTGATGGTGTGTGAAGAGGTAAAATGAAAAAGAGAGATTGGTTAGACGTGAGCATTAAAAGAAAGAGGGTGAGTGAACAGAGTAAAAGAATATTAAACTCTGCACCAAACTTCTTTCTGAGCCGGGCAGCCACATAATCTGATTAGTTCACATTCTTTGGTGACCATCATTGAAATAGGCAACTAGCCCATGCCATCTCTTGCATACAACCTCACCAGCTACTCATTCTTTTATCAAAAAGAGAATGTTTCACATTTTCTGGGGAAGCAACACATACGCTATTGGTTCTTCATTTGGAAGATACTAGTATTGAAAAAGAAGGAAAGTTGCCCCACCTTCAAACCCTTTCTCATGCACATTGAGTCTTTGTATAATTTGTTGCTGTCTCAACAAGTTTACATACTTTGAGCCTAAAATGAAAAGCAAACGTTTGTGCTTAATTCTTTCATACACATGCACGAACACACAGAAATTTGTTTTCTGTCAGAACGTTCATAGATAACCATGTGTTATTCGATGATTGAATGGAAGACCTGGGGAGTCAACATCAAAACCATCTCCTTATATAGTAACTTTGTGTTACTCAGTAACTTTGTGTTACTGACAAGCATTCTAACTGAGTCATTTGTTGATTCAAGGTTACATTTATTACCTGTTTGAATTTGAAAAGATTCGAATGGTTACTATTTTTGATCTGAAAAGATTGAAATAATCACTTTTTCCATCTGGGAAGATTGCTCTTATTTCTTACAGGGCTCATTACATGAAGAAAGTGCTAAATTGAAGTCTATAAAGACAAAGGGGGAGATTTTTCCATAAAGGGGGAGATTGTTTTGACAAGTTTTGATGATGATGATTCTCACCACTCATCAAAAAGGGGGAGATACAATATCTTAAAGGGAGAACATAATCTGAAGACTGCTGAAGTTTTGAAGCTATCAATGACATATCTGAAGAAAAGTAAAGACAAGTGAAGACCCGAAGACAATTGCAAAAAAAATTTAATCTTGAATCCAAAGGGGGAGATTGTTGGATCAAATAATTGTATTCAAGATTAAAGTTAAAGTTCAGGGATTAAACTGCAATTGTGTCAAAGTTATTTAGAGGGTTTAAATTGTAATAGTTTAATAGTTATTAGCTATTGGGCCCAAGCCCATTAAGCATTAGGAAGCCCATATGGCCTAGGTATTTAAAGTTTTGTTTAGTTTAGTTTTAGGTTAACTCTGACAATATTCTAGTTAATAGCCGTAAGTTTTCTTTGTATTCAAAGGGTATCAAGAACACTTAAGGGTTTCATTGTTTATTCAAGGGATTGGTACGTTTTGTTAATCTTATTATCTCTTGATTATTATTGTGTTGCTTGATTACTTCTGTGATTATTTACCAACTAGATTAAACTGGGATAACACTATCTAATTTTAATTTGGAAAATCTGGATATTGAAAAAGAAGGAAGTCTGCCCCACCTTCGCACTTCAATCATGCACATTGAGTCTGTGTTTAACTTACTGTTGTCTCAGTGGTTTACACAATTTTTAGCCTATAAGCAATCATCAAGTGCTTAATTCTTTCTATCATAAGCACGAACACACAAGGAATTAGTTTCTTTGTCATAACGTTTATAGAAATTACCTTTGTGGTGTTTCGATGATTAAATGGAAGCCCTGGGGGAGTTAACATCAAACAACTCCTTTCCAATGTGTATTCGTTACACACAGTGACTTAGTGTTACTGACAAGCATGTTAACTGATTCATTTGTTGATTCAGATTTTACACGACTATTTTGTCTAGATTTGCAAAGATCTGGATGACTATCTTTTGAATTGACGGATCAGAGGCTCCAACTGAAAGACATTTCTTACTCAAAGTTTTGATGAAGTCGTTGCACTTTTCATCAAAAAGGGGGAGAATCTAAAGCTTGAACAAATGTCCAATTCATTACATTACAAGACATTGGAGAAGAGAAAAGCTAACCAAGAAATGCAAGATCAAAGTATTCTGAAGACATGCTGATTTCAGATAAATTTTCTTTGAAGATACTTTGCTAAAGCATTCTGAGCTAGAGAAAGAGATTGCATCTTCTAAGCTGAAAAAGAAGACTGAATTGCTAAAATCTTTTTAGTAATGATCTTGATCCAAAGGGGGAGATTGTTAGAGCACAGTCTCATTAGATTCAAGATCATCCAATCTGAAGATCCAATCTGAAGCTACCGCTGAAAAGTCGCTCTCGATATTAAGTCTAATGTCGTTTGTAATAAATGTCGAAGTAAATTATTGTTTATTGTAATTTAGTATTTAGTTTAATTAGATTTAATATCTAAGTTATTTAGATATTAGTTATTAGAGTAATTAGTTAGTTTTAGATATTATAGTGTTAATATCTAGATATTAGTTTTAGTTAGATATTAGTTGTTTGTGTTTTTGAGAAGCTAACACTCTAACAATCTAATACTCTCTCATCTTTCATATCGGTCTAAGAACAACAATACATACACACAAAAAACATATCGGTCCATCAAGATCAGAGAGAAAACAGAGAAAAAGCTTAAACTTCAAGAACTCAACCTTGTAATCATCGTTTGTTATTGAAACAGGTTGGTTTATCTTCTATATGTTTGTTGTTTGATTATCTGATAACGATCACGGACTCACAAAAGGTTTGCTTTGGGGTATTCTCGATGGAAAGGACTGAATAAGGTCGTAAGTTACTCTTGAGGCATTATGAGCAACATAAGGTTGGGAGGCAACCGAGATTTAATGTTAAGAAAGTGATTAAGCAAAGACTCAACATTCATCACGACATGGGCGAGTTATATTGAACGTTGAGGTTGAGTTTGGGATGGCTTGTTATGAGAAACACAACGACAACCTCAACCGGGATGTAATCGAGTTAGTATATGAGGTAAGGTTTCGTGAAGGCATTCCTTTTGGATAGGAAATCAATTGATCTTGCCAAGTGCGATATTGGGTGCTTGGTTGATGCTAGATTTCGAGGACTAAATCTCTTTTAAGGTTGGGAGGATTGTAACACCCCGATTTTGAAATGTATCATTTCAAGTCAATACAGAAATCGACAATTTTAAGGAAAAAATAAGATATAGGATTTTGGACTTGAATCCTATATTTTATAGTTTTTTTGGATGAAGGATTCAATTACGAGTCCAACGGTTCTTTCCGGAGTAAAATCGGAGCTAAAACGAAGAAGTTATGGCCAAAACAATGATCGAGCATGAAAAATGAAGAAAATCGGACAAACAGTGCACGTGGTGACTTACGGGGCGACTTAGGGTCATCCGGGCGAGTTGTGGGGCGACTTAGGTCGCCCGGTAACCCGCGTGGAGCCCTGTTCGAGCATAAAACCCAGTTTTCTACCCTAGAACTTCATTTCTTCATAACTTTTGCATCTCAACTTCGTTTTTGGTGATTCAAGTTGCCATGGTTTCGTTTTGAGAGCTCTTCAAGGATATAACAAGAGATTAGAAGTCTATTGGAGAATACAAGAGTATTTTGTGGTGGTAAGCTCCTCATCTCTATAAATGTTAAGCTAGGGTTTGATGATTTCATTCTTTTCCCTTTCATCCTTCCACTTTGGTTTGATTTTGATGACTTGTATGGTGAAGATGATCTTGTAAAGGTGTTGGATATATGATCTAGGGAGGTTTCTTGGAGATTCAAACCTTCATCAAAGGAGATTCAAGTTTTGGGGGGTAAAATCTAGATTTAGCCTAAATCTAGCAAGGTGAGTTCAAGTTGATTTGTGAAAACGTTGTACATGCCAAAATGTCTATTTTAAAGCATTTATATGTTTTACATGAAATTATGAACTGTTGAGTTATTTGGTAACTTTTGATTATTTGAAGTGTTTAGCTTATTTGAAGTGTTTAGCTTATTAAATTTTGTAAAACACCACATTTGGGATTTTTGGGCATTTTGATAAATAAGTCATAAAGGGAAGTGTTTTAATGATTTATTGCGTAAATAGATATTTGGTCACAAATGCATTTTTAATGTTTGTTGGGTTTTATGCATCATTCATATAATGGGACGTTTTCAAAATAAGAGTGTGTGAGTCCTTGGGATGAGTTATTCCCGACCTTGGGAACATTTTGGAAATAATAATCTTTTTGGGCTTTGGGCCGAAGGCCATTGGTGATTTGATAAACAAAGATTTTAGGAAACTATGTAGTTTGGTTTATGTAACCATATTGGCTCTCGTATTTTAGCCAAACGTCTATTATGCCTTTTGGGGATTGATTTGTACTCGGTTGAGTCTTTGGAACATTTGTTCAATTTTGCTAGCTTGTTAAGGAGCCTTGGACGTATGGTGTACTTAGTTGCATCTTATTTGAGAGTTACATGTTTTGAATGCGTTAGTTCATTCGTTTGAATCATGTAACGTTTTAGACAGTAATGCATTTGATCCATAGGCATATGAGTCAGTCAGTTGGTTTAGTGGGGACTTTATCCCCGTCTTGGGACTGGAAATTGTTTATGGCTAGCGGGAGCTCGAGGTATAGATCGTGGGTGGTTGAACTCGATGCCCGTTGGTAATCCAGTTTGGTTACTCATCATGGAATTTACTGTCCGTGTTTGAAGTCTAGTGAGTGGTCCCCAAGTCATGTTTTAATGGAAGCTTGCGGTGGTCCTCTGCAGAGGCGTATACAGAGCTAAGTCTTGCAGTGGTGCCCATTGTGAGCCGGATACGGGGACTTATGGCTTTTGTGGTGACACTCATGTAGAGGTCGAGTAGACACTAGAGGCATTTGGGTATCTTGCGGTGGTTGCTCGGTTGGGAGTCGTATACAGGGATCCATGGCTCTATGTGAAGCTTGAGAACATTGACAAGTGGCTTAACTTTGTGTGTGTTAGGGCCATTTTCAATGTTAAATAGAAGTTCAGGGTAGTTTGTGACAAGTTGCAATAGTTGTAAGCTTGTTGGGCCTTAAAGCCCATAAGCCCATTATGATTGTAAAGCCTAAGTATATAAAGGCTTAATTTTCTCATTATTAGGGTTAGACATTATTCAGAACAGTTTAGAAGTTGAGAGAGATTCATTATTCAGTTTACTAGTTGTTAGGTTTACATACTATTATCAGAAATTCTCTCTGTAAACCTTAGCTCTTTGAAGTTATATCAATCATATGACTAGTTGCTGTGGCCTATAATCTGTTCATCATTGTTCTTATATCTGTTGATTGCACTGCATTGGGATCTACAATTGGTATCAGAGTAGATAGGCAAAAGGTTTGATCCAGAAAAAGGTTTGTCTAAAACCCTATAATCATTCTTTTATGTGTTAATCGCTAATATGTGCCTTATTTTGATTATCTGGTTATGTTTTTCTTTTATCGATCGAATCTGGTATTTTTCTGGAAAGTAAACATTCGGTCTTAGTGATTCTGGGTTCTTCGTATCCGGTCATTGTTTCCTTCGATCTTAGTGATTCTGGGTTCTTTGTATTCGGTCTTAGTGATTTGGTATTTTTGATTGATTTGTTTTGAATTCCTTCGATCAAAGGATCGAAGGATCTGAGTTTGGGTTCGATCGAATCCCAGAAACTCTTCGAGTTCTTCGGTCGAACTCATCGGGTTCTTCGGGGTTAATCGATCTTATCCTTATTTGTGGTTATCGTAATTTAAGTCTTTCGACCTGAGTATTAGACCGGACACCTGTGCTCCGGTCTTGTCCTTTCGACCGAATAGGAGTGCTCCGGTCTTGTCCATTCGACCGAATTAGAGTTCCTCCGGTCGTGTCCTTCGACCGGATACGCGTGTCCCCGGTCGTATCATTCAACCGGATAAGTGTATCCCCGGACGTGTCCTTCGACCGGATACCTGCTTCCTCCGGGAATACCTTCGACCAGATATTGTTTGACCTGATTTTCTGATTAGACCAAGTGTTTTCTGTGTTTCTTCTATTTTATTGTATTTGGATCATTCTGCTTGCCTAACGATCATTACAGTGCTCTTAAGTTAAGAAGTAAAGATGAACTCAAGGGATGCTCTAGCCATCGGTTCTGACCAAAAGCCCCCGGTGCTCTTTCGGGGAGAATACCCTCAGTGGCATGACCGATTTATGAATTTTATAGAAGCCAAAACCAACTATGAAGATATATACAAATGCCTGACTGAGGGTCCACAAGATTGGCCAATGAAAGTGGTACCGGCAAACCCAGCTGAAGGTTGGCCAGAGCGCCAGATCCGGAAAACTGTTGGTGATTTTACTAACAAAGAAAAGGAAATGTACGAGGCAGAAAAGCTGGCAAAATCATATCTTCTTCAAAGTCTACCTAATGACATCTATGCTTGTATAGATAGCTTCAAAGACTCGTCGAAAAAGATGTGGGACCAAATAGAGAAGATGATGATGGGAAGCCACATCAATAACCAGCTAAAGGTGACAAACTGTATCACCAGATATGATGGGTTTAAAGCACGAAAGGGTGAAACGCTGACGGAAACCTACGAAAGGTTTAATATGCTTCTAAATGATCTTCAGAAAAATAAGATCACAAAGACGAACACGGAAAACAACATAAAGTTTATGAACAACTTACAGCCTGAGTGGAAACCGTTCGTCTCCCATATTCGCCACACTCAAACCTTGGAGAAGCTGTACCTTCACGAACTCTATGAAATGCTGCTCCAAGACGAAGAGGAAGTGATGGAACTTATTGGGAAAGCAGAAGAAAAGCCAGCAACTGATCAAATAGCACTTGTATCTGAGAGAAGAGGCAAGTCCGTCAGCCGATCATCTGGAAAAGAGTCCGTGCTGAGTGATTCTGAACCTGAAGATCCCGATAGCGACTCGGATCCAGAACTTGCCAAGATGAAAGAAGCAATGGTGTTTCTCACTCAAGCATTTCAAAAGAGGAAGTTTTTCTCCAAGACTTCCAATAAGCAAAGAGTCTCTACTCGTCGTGAGCATCGAGACAAGTCTGAAGGTAACAGTCGTTTTGAAGCCGGTAATAAGCCTGACAAGAGACATGAAGAAAAGCCTAAAGACGAACCGATCAAATGTTACAATTGTGGTCGGTTAGGTCATTTCGCCAGAGATTGTCGCAAGCCAATTGTGCGCAACGCCGACTACTACCGAGCCAAGCTGCTTCTTGCCAAAGAAAAGGAAGCTGGTAAAGCTCTAATGGCTGAAGACGATTACTGGCTACAAGTGTCGGATGAAGAACCCGAGGATGCTGAAGCTCATCTGTGCTTCATGGGCAACCATTCATCACCATCTGATACTGATGAAGACGATAACAATGCTCCTTGCCAGGTATGTACCCCTTTTCATGAAGCTTTACTTGATCAGATGCAACTATCTATGAACAAACTTGACTCTTACAAGCTTCTGTTAAAAGAAAAAGAACAACTTATTTCTTCTCTGGAAAACCGTGTCACTAAGCAGTCTGATTTTATGGAAAATCAAAGCTTAGAAATCTCTAGCTACATGTGCACTATTTCTAATCTAAGAGAAGAAAATGTGAGGTGTTCAACAGAGTCACAAAATCTAATGACCAAAGTAGATGACCTGACCGATAAGCTCCGTATGTCTGAGTCCGAGAAAATTGATTTGTTAAATCAAAACGTGGCTTACAAAAATGAGAACATAAGGTCGTCCAATCAGCTAGAAGAGCTTGAAAAGAAACTTTATAAATTTGGTCAATCTGATCAAACGCTAAAGCTAATCGCGCCAAAAGAACCAAAGTACGGAAATGCGGGTATCGGGTACGATAACCCTAATTATTTAAACAAGGCTTTATCCAAAGTTCCTACTTTATATGCATCTGAATTTTTTGGATTAGACAAAATCTTTCCTGAATATAAGATACATTGGACCACACCCACTGAGGAGGAAGACCTTGAAGATAAGTTGAGAAGAGAAAACTCTGTTCTTTCTAAAAGGACATTTCCTTTTGTTTATGATACTTTAAATGCTTCTTATAATACTGACAAACCCTGTTTCCTGTCATCCGATTTTTTCCATAGTTACTCTCAAGCTGAACTAGATACTAAAACCGTTAAAACTGAGGAGGAACCTCTAGCTCCCAAGGTTTATGTTCCAACTCTGCTTTTAGAAAAGAAACTTGTTCAGCTAGAAGAATCGTATGCACTAGAAAGGGAAAATTTTCAAAAGGAAAAGCAAAGTCTTTTATCTCAAATTGAGTGTCTCAGTTCCAACAAAAAGGAGACTATGTCGAAAGAAGAAAAAGAATATTACCAGACAGAAATAAAGAAGTTGCACTCACAACTGACTGCTATGGCAGCAGATAATCTGAAAGTGCAACTTCACAAGGTTGACTCTCATGCTCAGCCTTCCATTCTCCAAAGAGAGTTATCGTCTCTGTCTGACAACTCTTATCCTTCTTCTGACTCATCTTCCTACAAAGCTTTTATGGGTGACTCGTCACCGATCACTTCAAATAAAGGAAAAGAGCCTCAAAGTCTTAAATCAGATCAGTGTTCTGATTGTAAAAATGCTTCCGCATATGATCTGCCCTCAACAAACTCTTCAAATGCTCTGAAGTCCTCATGTGATAAGGTCCTTTCTGATGAGGAACTTGAATTTTCCGCATTCTTGAATTCTGAGGTGTGTTTAGATAGCACTTTGAGCCAATTTGATTTTAATCCTTCTCTACCTAGCCATGTTGATTTTTTAAATGAGTCATGTGAGCCTCCGGTTAAATTTTATAAAGGTGAATGTTCTACATTTGCCTCGAGAAAACCTTCTGTAAACAATTCTTCAAAACCTTCCAAGTCTAAATCTAAAAGGCGTTCACAGAAGAAGAAAAAGACCGGTCGCTCTCAAATGTCACACTCGTCAAATTTCAAATCCTCTGACTATGGGTTTAACGGCATTTCAGATACGTTTGGTCGGCGGAAAGAAGTGAAATATGCTTGGGTAGCTAAGAAGTCAAAAGAGAGCTCAGCAACATCAGACTTAGTTGATCCAGTGTTAAAGTCTAGAAAGAACAATAACAACCATGATGTGTTTATTTCTAAACCTCTAGTTGATTGTAATGGAACTTTTCCTTTAAAAGTTTATTCAATTCCGCAATTACTTCAACTGTCGCATGATTGTTTGTGTTGTTCTCATTGTGGATCAAATGATTTTGTTGATAGCCGTTATGCATCTGATTGGTTTGGTTCATATCATATTGCCACTAATAATTCTCATAGTCATGTTTCCCGTGAAAGACAAAGACCCAATTATAAACGGGTCTCTAAGTCGGGTGTTAAATCTAACCCCAAAGGACCCATTTACGAATGGGTACCTAAAAAGAAATAACCTGTTTTGCAGGAAGGTCATGTGTGGTATCTCGATTCAGGCTGCTCGAAACACATGACCGGAAGAAGGGAGCTTCTCACAAACTTCACCGAGAGGTTCTGTGGGAATGTACGTTTCGGGAATGATCACTCCTCTCCCATCAGGGGTTACGGCGATATTGTCAAAGATAACATCACGATCAAGAAAGTCTCCTATGTCGAAGGTCTCGGTCACAATCTCTTCAGTATCGGTCAATTCTGCGACAAGAATCTCGAGGTTACTTTCAAGGCTAAACGGTGTAGCGTTCGAACTGAGGATGGTAAAGAAATACTTGCTGGAACGCGACGCACCAACCTCTATACGATTGACCTCTTGTCCTTGAAACCTGACAAGGAAGTCTGTTTGTTGTCAAAAGCATCTACTGAACAAAGTTGGCTATGGCATCGTCGTCTCTCGCACTTGAACTTCAAAAACATCAACAAGTTGGTGCTCGGGGGACATGTCAAAGGTATGCCAGATCTCAAGTTTGCAAAAGATCATCTGTGCGCTGCCTGCGAAAAGGGCAAGATGAAAAAGGCGTCTCACAAGCCTAAAGCCGTTCCGAGTACTTCTCGGTCCCTTGAGCTAATCCACATGGACTTATGTGGACCGATGCGCGTTCAAAGCATAAATCACAAGAAGTATGTTCTGGTGATGGTTGACGATTTCTCTCGTTACACTTGGGTCCGATTTCTCCGTTCCAAGGATGAAACTCCCGACTTGATAATCTCTCTTCTGAAAAGTATTCAAGTCAGTCTCAACCAAGTAGTTCAAACCATCAGGACAGACAACGGTACTGAGTTCAAGAATCAGTTACTCACCACTTATCTCACTTCAGTGGGTATCTCGCATACTTTCTCCGCTGCTCGTACTCCTCAGCAGAATGGAGTGGTAGAACGTCGAAACAGAACTCTAGTCGAAGCAGCACGCATGATGTTATCTCATTCCAAGCTACCACTATTTCTTTGGGCAGAAGCTGTTGCTACCGCTTGCTATACTCAAAATCGGTCTATCATTAACAAGCGGTTCAACAAGACTCCGTACGAGATCATCAACAAACGTATTCCGAACATCAACTACTTTCATGCCTTCGGATGCACCTGCTTTGTCTTAAATGATAAGGATGATCTTGGCAAATTCAGTCCCAAAGCGGATGAAGGAGTGTTCATCGGCTACTCTCAGCACGCAAAAGCCTATCGTGTCTACAACAAACGGACAAAGACCGTTGTTGAAAGCGTAAACGTGACTTTTGACGAGGCCCCTGAAATGGTTTCTGAACATCTCAGTTCAGAACCCGCGCTTACTGGTGTGTTAGCTTCTGGACAATTTCGTACGGAGGCTACACAATCTACAGTGGATCCACATCATGCGACAAGAGCACATCTTTCTGATTTGGATTTACTGTTTGAATTCTTTTATACTGACTTATTTAATGTTAAGTCTAATACTACGTCATGTGACAGGAATAATGCTCACGCACCAGAAGTGACACAAGTCACGGGCCCTACCGACTCCGGTGGTCCATCCTCGCCTGGTGCTCCATCCTCTACTGCCAATGATCAAGCTTCCCCGAGCTCAAGTGATAGACACCCTCTTGATCAAGCTCTTGATGACGGTGCTACTGAACCAACTCATGTTTCCGTACAACTCCCTGCACCGACTTCTGTCGAAGGTGCTCTCGAAGCTTCCTCTCCGGCAATCTCGGAACATTCCATAGTTTCATCTCCAGCTGAGTCGTCCTCTACTCCTAGTTCGACTCCCACTACGAAGCTTACACCTCACAAGCCATCATCCCTCGAGGCAGTTCAGGATTTACCCCCAGGTGGTCATGTGGATTCCGATACCTCCCATCAGACATATCAACCACATCCACATACTACCAAATGGACTCGAGCACATCCTATTCATCAGATCATTGGTGATCCCTCCACACCAGTTCAAACTCGATCCACCACCGCCAATGACTGCTTATTTTCCTCGTTCCTCAGCCGTATCGAACCTTCCACTGTCTCTGACGCACTGACTGATCCGGACTGGGTAATTGCTATGCAGGAGGAGCTCAATCAGTTTGAGACCCTCAAAGTATGGCGCCTAGTTCCCCGTCCTAAGAACAAGACGGTGATCGGGACTAAATGGATTTTTAAGAACAAGAAGGACGAAAACGGCATCATTGTTCGGAACAAGGCGCGTCTCGTGGCTAAAGGATATCGCCAGCAAGAAGGAATTGATTACGATGAGACGTTTGCACCGGTGGCCCGCATTGAAGCGATCCGCATGTTCCTCGCCTACGCCGCTCACAAGAATTTCATCGTCTTTCAAATGGACGTGAAATCCGCGTTTCTCAATGGCGTGCTCAAGGAGGAAGTTTATGTCTCGCAACCCGAAGGCTTCGTGAGTACTGAAAATCCGAAGTACGTCTACTTTCTTGACAAGGCCCTCTACGGTCTTAAGCAAGCGCCACGAGCCTGGTATGATGCACTATCATCCTTCTTAGTCAAGTCTGGATTCTCTAAAGGTAAAATTGATACTACCTTATTTATTAAAAGAGAGAAAAATGATATCATTCTTGTACAAATTTATGTAGATGATATAATCTTTGGCTCCACGAACCCCAAGTATTGTCAGAACTTCTCTGCCTTAATGAGTAAACATTTTCAAATGAGCATGATGGGGCAAATGAATTTTTTCCTGGGTCTCCAAGTAAAACAATTACAAACAGGAATTTTCATTAATCAATCTAAGTACATCTCGGATATTCTTCGGAAATACCAGATGGAACAATCTTCATCTATGAAAACCCCCATGTCCACTACTCTAAAGCTTCACTCCGATCCTGACGGTAAGGATGTGAATGCTACTATTTATAGAGGTATGATTGGCTCTCTGATGTACTTGACGGCTAGTCGGCCTGACATTATGTTTTCAACATTCTTATGTGCAAGATTTCAGTCAAAACCTAAAGAGTCTCACTTAGCTGCGGTTAAGCGAATTTTTCGATATTTAAAAGGTACTGCTGATCTTGGTTTGTGGTATCCAAAAGAGACAGGTTTTGAATTGACAGCCTACTCGGACGCTGACCACGCTGGAAACATGCTGGACCGGAAGAGCACGTCGGGTCATGTTCAGTTCTTGGGTGATCGTCTTGTAAGCTGGGCTTCCAAGAAGCAAAACTGCGTGTCCACCTCCACCGCCGAGGCGGAGTATGTAGCAGCCGCCAGTTGCTGCTCGCAAGTCATCTGGATGCGCACCCAGCTCAAAGATTATGGATTTAATTACTCCAGGATTCCCATCTACTGCGACTCGAAGAGCGCTATTGCTATATCAAGCAATCCCGTCCAGCACACGAAGACGAAGCACATTGACGTGCGCTATCACTTTATAAAAGATCACGTGGAAAAAGTGCAAGTTGATTGTGATGGATCTACACCCCGGTAATGTGTTCAGGGGGAGCACTAGCGTCAGATGGTTGGTAAGTCACACGAGTCCACCTTTCGAGGGGGAGCAGGTAAGTGGGTTCTGAGTTTGGACCTTCTCTTGGTAAGTCTTTGAGGGGGAGCTATGTTTAGTTTATTTTTCTTTTTCGTGAATTTATTTCCGTTTTTCTCGTATTCGAAAAAGTCAAAAATATTTTATTTCTTTCAGTTTTCTTTTTACTTAAGAAAATCCCAAAAATATTTTTTTCTTAGTTGTCTTTTGTTTTATTTTGTTTGTGTAAGTTTGTTTGGCTTGATTCGACCCTAATTCTAACCGACCCACCCCCCCTCGGCCCAAGCCCACGACTTCTCCGGGGGTTTATAAACCCCGGTCGAAAGTTTGGTTTCTCCTCCTCACTCGATCGATCATTTGATTCTCCCATCTAAACTATCTCTCGCCCGGACCTCTCCTTCGACCGAACACTTCGACCGATTCCTTCGTCTTCATCGTCTACAATCGAAGAGGTAGGGTTAATCATGTTTCGGGTTTGAGTCTGCATCGATCGTTTGTATTCGATCGATTGTAATCGATCGATTTCGAGGTGTTTTTCTGCTATGGATGTTCCCCAGGGATGGACCTGTGTCGCTTTATCTTCTCCGGGGGAATACTCCGATCTAGGGTTTCGCCCCGGTCGAAGGCTCCCCCGGTCAAAAGATCCCTCCGGTCGAACACATATCCGGTGGTTTAAACCATCGGTCGATTGTAACCCCCGGTCAAAAGGTCCCTTCGATCGAACACATATCCGGTGGTTTAATCATCGGTCGAATGTGACCTCCGGTCGAATATCTCCTCCGGTCGTCGACCATATCCGGTCTTAAGGAATATCCGTTCGATTGTAATCTCCGGTCTTAGTGACCTCCGGTCGAATACCCCATCCGATCGAACGTTAATCCGGTCTAAGTGACCTCCGGTCGAATGCCTTATCCGATCATGCACTTATCCGGTCTTAGTCGAACCCCGGTTAAATCTTATCCGGTCGAATCCAATTTCTTTGGTGCTTATTGTTATATCTTTTTAATAGCTTGTTTATGAGGTGATCTTGGTGGTTATTTGTGCTGGTGCAGTTTCTTGGTGCCTTGGTGACTGACCCTAATTCTCGAATAGGGTTGTGTTCTTCCAATTTTTGGAGTTACTATCCGTTGTGATTTAAATCATGACGGTATAACTCCAACGGCTATTATCTTATTCTAAACCTGCGTACTAATCAATTCATTCTTCACAGGTACAATGGCACAAAACCAGCCACCAGCGATTGATCCAATCGCAGATGCGGAACTGATTCCCGAGGATCAGTTCCTTCCTCTTACAGCCAATAACTACCATCTCGATGTAACCCAACCTGCTATTCAACATCAGGTCATCATCGAGATACTCAGGGGCCATCCAATCGCCTATGCTCTAACGGAAACTGCAACCGTACCAATTCTATACTTACAGCAGTTCTGGCATTCTCTCCATGCGTTAGAGGCCGATGGAGGATTTCATCTTGAAGGACGAATAGATCACACTCCAGTGCTTCTCACATGTGATCTTTTCCGTCAATTTCTTCGGTTACCGACCGCCGGATCCGTAGCCGGCCGCGAAACCTTTGACCCCATGGTCACTGATGCTACACTGTGCGCTGACCTTCTCTCTTTGGGTTACGGCGCAGAACTTCGCATTCCATCAACCTTCAACCGCAAACATCTATCAACAATATGGTATACGTTGTTCACATACATCAATCGGTGCCTTTCGTCTATAACGAAGGGCATTGATCAGACGAGCGCCCCGATTCTTCGTATTTTTCACGCGGTGGCTTTCAATCGCCACGTGGACTTTGCCGATTTTCTCTGGTTTGAACTCATTCAGAGAGTTCGTTCTACTGCATCTCGCCGATCAAACTTCATTCCATTCATGCGGTTCCTACAGATCGTTATCCGGAACTACATGAACCTTTATCCCGAGATACAACGCCGCTCTACCCACCCGACGTGTCCACAACATCCAACGCGCAAGATTCCCTCCCGTGCTGATCCGGAAGGTGTTGTCTCCCGACAAATCCCAGTCGGGGTACTAGACCATGCTCGTCCCACGGCACTGAGTGTGATAGCTTATAGGCACACACACAACATTCCAGCTCCTATGGTCCGGCCAGGACCGGCAGGACCTGCCCAGGGAGCAAGACCTGAGCGACATGAGGGTACGCGTCCACAAACGAAAGGCAGGAGCGTCCGGACAGCTGGGGCTTCCGGACAGGGTGTGTCGAGAGCTATTATTGTAAGGGGATCTGGCGTGGGCAGTGCCGTTGGAACGAGCCAGCCGAGTTCTTCGAGACAACCTTCTCCGCCACCAACAACAGGTACTCAAACGACAGAAGAGGCAACAGTTTCTGAAGCCGTTCAAGCTCAGTCTTCTTCTGTCGCTGCTACTGAAGGAACATCAGCCACTTCAGATACCGAGGAAACCCAAACAGCAACATCGGCATCAAATGAAAAGTCTTCTGACTCTGATGGTGACGATAATCAGCCCCCATCCGGAGAGATAAGGAGAGCGGAGGGAGTATTAGTTGAACATCAAGAGGTGAGCTGTGTGAGGGAAAGGCGGAGTAAGCTACATTCTGAGAGTACACGAGTGATGGGACAACCATCTTCGGTTGTATCCCCCCCAGCCACATCTAGCCAGGTAGCCACATCTGCTATCCAGTCTCATGTGTTGGGACTGGGTATTGAAGAAGCCGCCGTGGACCTAGCGGCGCACTTGCACGCCCCACCAAGCCACTCCACCATCTCTCAACAGATGGTGGTTTCACAAACTCACGGGGATTTAGCACATACGCTATCGGGCTCTCACTTGGAGGGTGCCGATATTGAAACAAGAGAACAGCTGCCCCCGTTCTCGCCTTCTTTGCATGCACGGAGTCTAGATCCATTTGTGATTCATGCCATTCCTAGGACACAGATTCCTTTTTCGGCTATCGCCGGTAGCCTAAGTGGCCCGGCCGGAACATCCATAGTAAACCCACCTTCGGGTAGGTTACAAGGATTGGGTGGAAGTCCTACCACGGCTATCATCACGCCAACCGTGAACGTAGGCGGCTCGACTTCAACAGTCGTAGCTACAACGGGAAGTCTAAGTGACCCCGGAGTTACCCCACATGAGTTTGTCTCAAGGGAATACATGGACGGCGCCCTAAAGGCTGTCCAATCTATGTTGAGGGAGGAGATGGACAACATCAAACGAATGGTCAAAGGCAAAGGTCCTGCGATTGAGCCGGAGACCACACCTATTCCACCTTCTCTATCAGCCACGGATCTTTCCATACCTGAACTCAAATCTATCCTTCTCGCCAAACTTATAGCCCAATCTCAAACCGAACCCACCCAAGATGCAGATTTGCTATCTCTACTTCGTTCTCAAGCATCCACACCTACTCCACCTACACCCCAGCCTACTGTCTCTACCGAATCCTTCCAGATCCAGCAAGCTATGCTTCAGTCACTTCAGCAAACCGTAGCTGTTTTGACTGAACGCCTTTCAGCAGTGGAGGATACCTGCCGTCACAAGGCAGAACGGCTCAAGCGCCGACATGATGATCAGGATGATCCTGATCACCATGAGGGGGAGAAGCGCCAACGTCTATCTGAGCCGGAGACACATGTAGTGGAGTCAGAACAGGTTGAACAGGGTACGGGTTCGGGTACAAGAACAGAGGGACAGAGACAGGAACAGGAACGGGAACCGGTGACAGACTTGATACTATACGATTATCCGACGGTTGAAAAGCCTGAGGAATTTGAAGATGGTTCTCCGATAGTTCCTGAAGATTGGGCAATAATACTAGATCCGTATGAAGTGACGGACACGACAGAAGAATGTGCCAATACTGAAAGAGCTCTGGTGGTTATGCAAGAAGAAATTGATGAAATACTACATCCAGATGATCAGTCTTCTGCCGTGATTCCTTTATTGACCTATCCAGTTAATCACCCTGATTTTTCTTCTACAGTTTTTCCCGAGAGATCTCCTCCAGCTTCACCAGTTAGAGAATCAGTTAGTACTACTCCAATTCGTCCATCCAAGTGGGAAAGAGTCCGAATCAAAGTTCCTTTCCTCGAAGAAAGTCAGAAAAAGATCTTTGCCCACTGGATCAGAAAGTATGATGAAGTCGTTATCCATGGTCTACAGTCAGTGAAAAATAAAGAAAAACAGCGTGAACTTGTGTTCGTGTACAGAAAGTTCCAGCACAAGTACTCCAAGACAAAGCTCAGGATTGTATCAGTTGATAAGATTATACCTGCCTACTTCATGAAGGTTAAGTATACGGACTTTATGGTTACTAGAGAAGATGGTCAACAATACTGCTTTTCTGATGCTGATTTTCCATGTCTAGAGCCACAAGATCTGCTGTACATATTACGTGACTTAAAGACCAGAACCGTCAGACCCGGAGAAGTCATTGATGCACTAGAAACAGTGAAAAGATACATGAAGTGCACAATGAAACTTGCTTCAGTGGAAGATTTTCAGATTGGGTTAGAAAGTGATCAACCGAAGATTAATCTGTTCAAGCCTGATCTGAGTGTTCCGTCTGATGCTCTAAATGTACCTGCATTCACAGTTATAAAGTTTCCAGAGTTTGGTATGTCATATGTGAACAACAACGGTGTTCTACGCTTTATCCGTTTTGATCAGATTGCCAGATTTTGTGATGGTACGTTGAGTTTTTTGAAAGACAAGTTGAAGTGTGCGCTGAGTCAAGATGAAAAAGGAGTTCAATTACTGGATTTTTCATACAAAGCACTTGTTCTTAAAGCACTGAATGTTATTGAAGAACGACTGGAATATAGAACGCAAATCAGATATTTCGAGATCAGCTTTGGTTTCCGGAAAATTTTTGTTCCTAACTGGCGTGACTTTCAACTTCTATTTAAAGGGGGAGATTGTTAGGGCCATTTTCAATGTTAAATAGAAGTTCAGGGTAGTTTGTGACAAGTTGCAATAGTTGTAAGCTTGTTGGTCCTTAAAGCCCATAAGCCCATTATGATTGTAAAGCCTAAGTATATAAAGGCTTAATTTTCTCATTATTAGGGTTAGACATTATTCAGAACAGTTTAGAAGTTGAGAGAGATTCATTATTCAGTTTACTAGTTGTTAGGTTTACATACTATTATCAGAAATTCTCTCTGTAAACCTTAGCTCTTTGAAGTTATATCAATCATATGACTAGTTGCTGTGGCCTATAATCTGTTCATCATTGTTCTTATATCTGTTGATTGCACTGCATTGGGATCTACAGTGTGCCCGCCACTTTCAATGGAATTTGGGTATCCCCCGTCACCGAAAGGTGTTGTTTTTGGGTATTGAGTCTTTTTATCCATGTTTTCGGTGACATTTTGTATAAATGGATTTATCCATGATTTATGGGTTGAGTATTATGCCCCACCCATGTTTTGAGTGTTTCGGGATATAAATTTTTAACCGCATTTTGATAAACGGAGTGTTCGATTTCTATTCACGTTTTGAGTAAGTTTTGGGTTGAAATTTATTTACGAATAAACATTTTATTTTGGGATCTTGTCCTTGAAGTAGTTTGGATAAGAAAACGTTTATATCGGTGTTTTTTTTTTTGCCTAAAATGCATATTATTGGAAAACAAGTCGTTTCATACTTGAGTCATATCAAATTGAAAGATTACGATTTAAATTGCATTACTTCTTTTCAATGATATCTTTATTCATGTTGAAAACTCTTGAACTCACTAGGCGTTAGCCTAACCTTTTTATTTGTCGGCATGTGCAACAGGTTCCAGTTGGGAATAGTCCTAGTGACACTATGAAGCGAAGAATGCTAGTTGTGTACTCGAGGAGTGGATATCCTAGTGAAGTCTTCCGCATTTATAGCAACTTGCGTTTGGAGGTTTAGTAGCACCCGACTGTGGTTTAGCCGTCGTGTATTATTGAAGTTTGTATTTTTTGAGGTTATTTATCGAATTTTATAATTGGAGCGTAATGAGTTCGTAATAGTAGGATGATGTGTTGATTTATTTGATGTTATATCGAAAATTTTCGTTAGTTGCTCTTATCAAATTTTGAGGGTGTTACAAGTTGGTATCAGAGCTTAAGTTTGAGAGAATTAGCAGAGTCTGTTACACTAATAATTCACATTATTCAATCGATCTAAAATATAAATATAGATTTTGATAGAGATACAACATATCATATCTCTTGATCACCAAAATCATATCCCTTGATCTATTCTCTATTCATATCTCATGTAATTAATTTTGTGATCTCTAGGATAGAGTAATTATAATTGTAATCTCTATGATAGAGTAATTAATTTTGTAATTTTTAGAATAGAGTTTTTATTTCTGAAATTGTGTATATATACCTCATAGTGGTCGATGTAAAAACATGTCAATTCGATTACAACTTACAATGTTTGTTTATATGGTATCAAGAGCATAATAAAGATCCATTTTTTTTCTTTTCTTCCCGTTGCTCCCACGATAGTGCCCTTTCCCTTTTTTCCTTCTGTATTCCATCGTCTTTTAATGGCACCCAATGAAGAATTCATTATTCATAACACTATAGAACCTACCAAACCCTTCATCATCATTTCTCTCACCCATATCCTAAAACTCACTCCTACAAACGACATTTCTTGGAACCCAACTTTAAGAAACTCTCCTTGGCTATGATTTACATAAATTTCTGTTCCCGCAAAGATACTTACCAACAATAATACTACTAATAATAACTCTTCTTACATCACCTGGTTCCGTCAAGACACACTCATACTTGGAGCCCTTGGCGGAACGCTTTCTATCCAAATTGTCCCTCTCATATCTCAATATCCTACCACCTATGATGATCTGGCAAACTCTTGCTAAGACATATGCCAATCCCTCCACACGACATCTTGAACAAATAAAATAGCATCTTCGTAATATTACCAAGGGCACTCTTTCTATATCTGACTTTATGCAGGAAATAAAGAGTTGTACCGACCAATTAGCGCCACTTAGTCGCCCTTTTGACTCCGATGACATCATTGACAAAGTCATTGACCAACTCAACAATCCTAACTATGAGTTAGTTGGTTGGTACAACTCTTGATTTCTTGCATATAGTCAGACATATAACTAGTGCCCTTGGTAATATCACGAAGATGATCTTTTATTCGTTTAAGATGGCCTTTGAAATCCTTTTTACATCACTTGGTTCCGTCTAGACAACCTCATACTTGGAGCCTTTGCCGGAACGCTTTCTAGCCAAATCGTCCCTCTCATCTCTCCATTAAGAGATATGCCAATCCCTATTTAGTGGTAGTATTATTGTTTGTAAGCATCTTTAAGGGTGTGGGGGTAAAAGCCATCTATTAATTTATGTAAATCATATCCAAGGAGAGTTGCTTCAAGTTGGGTTTTTCAAGAAATGTAGTTTGTAGGAATGAGTTTTAGGATATGGGAGAGAGAAATGATGATTAAGGTTTTGCTAGGTTCTATATGTTTGTTTTTGTCATGGTATTACTTTGTCAACTGCAGCCCCTTTTATCTCAAAATGATTGTAGGAAGCCATAGTATAATAATAAGTAGTATTTATTTACTTGAAGATGATGATTGATTACAGACACATACACAACCTATATATAGATTTCAAAGGGGTGCTTTGAACCAACGTGACTGTTGGAATGGTAGTTACCAACGTAACAGTTGGAATGGTAGTTACCATTCGGTTTCAACCACCCCCATAAAACTATCGTCCAGATTTATATGTATGTGTACATACCCTAGAAACATACATATAATTATTTACAAATTACTAACATAAGTCTAATAATAATAATAATAATAATAATAATAATAATAATAATAATACTAACACTAATATTTAACAAATGATGATAATATTTAGAAGGTTTCCAACAATACTCCCCCTAAATATTATATCATTTGTTTTATTCGGGTCTTCTTCCAATCTTCAGAGTATGATGACGAAGTCATCATCTTCCTTGTTGCTTTCAACGATTTCTTTGTTCGGGTAGTAACCTTCTATGCTTGGATCTTCGTCCTCACTAACCTGAGCTTGAATAGGATCCGGACTTCGAGTACCAACAAAGTTTTGATCGTCCTGATCCTGCCCTATGGCTAAACCTCCTTCTGAGGCAACTTTGGCTGAGAAGACCCTTTGGTTATACTACCAACGTTTTGATCTTCAATACTCGAAATTCTGCCGAACCTTTTCAATCCAAACTCGTAGTGTTCTTGAGGAATCAATAAGTATTCATCAAATAATTTCTTTAAATTATGCTCAAAACTATCCGGATAACCAAAGTTCATAGTCGTTTCATCCCACTCTTTTTCCTTCGTTATCTTCTCGTACCCTCCTGATTTTATGAAAAATTTGTATAGATCAAATAAGCAAATATTTAAACCTGCTATCTTTGGTGGCAGTGAAATGGCCGATCCTTCCTTCATCTTGTGGAACCAACTAATTTCCTCGTCGAATTTCTTTCTGAATAGTTCTCTTTCTTTGTAACAAATCCGGTCGCAATTGGCTAACACCATAAATGATATATAATCATCAAAAGTTCCAAATGATATCATTTTTTCTTCAATTCTAAGTCCATCTTCTACCGTGCTTGTTTTAATTCCACTTATGGATTGGTAAATTTCGGGCACCTTTTCAAATATGGACTTGTTCCAATCATCTTCTCGTTTTTGTCGATCCATACACATATGAGTAATCACGCATGCCGTGTCTTTGATGTCAATATCAAAGCCTTGCAAGATGAGTTGTTTCAAACTCAACACGTTAATGTTAATCCCGGGTGCGTAAGTTACGTATGGTATCGAAAACTTTATGCCACCCGATTCCAATTCTATCTCGCCAATACCGTGTATAGCAATCTGATGATGCTCTTCTTTGTTGATGTTGAAACAGCCCTTGTGTAACACCCGAAAATCGAAGGTAAGTATTCCCCTCGTTCCTTGACTTCTTGGTTAACTTGAGAATCCCTATGTGTGCTTAACGTGTGTTATATCAACCTGTTCATGGCATGTTCATCTGCATATTTAGCTTCACTTCATTGAACATTAGAAAAGTCAAGTTTTTGGTGCCGAGGGGGTGTGGCGCGATAGTGCCACGCGACAGTGCCCTGGGCACAGTCGTTGGTCACTATCACGGGAACTGTACCGTAGGGTCGGGGGTGGTCGCGATTGTGCCACCGCTATAGTGCCCTTGGCACAATCGCCAGGCACTATCGCTTGAGTTGTACCGAGAGTCGTTTGAGTGGCGCGATAGTGCCATTGGCACAATCGCCAGGCACTATCGCCGGCGGTGTCTGAGAGTATAAAAAACCCAACTTTGACTATTTTGAATTCACTTCTCATCTTAAATCGTTTTGGGGCCGGCTTAGAACTAGTTTAGGCGATTTTCTTCTACTTCTAAACCTACCAAACATTTATTGAAACCCTAGATTAGTTGGGGACATTTATTGGTGTTTAAAGGAGCTAGAAGATCACTCAAGAGAAGCATTCAAGTCCCATTCAAGTCTCCACCTTCTCACCATCCAAACCAAGTTTTCTAGGGTTTTGTATAAAACCCTAGATAGTGAGTTCCTTGTACTATTTTCAAATGAGATACATATTTATGTGCTTTCCTACTTAATACACCATTTTTATGAGAAGATCTGATCACCTGATAAGTTTGACCGAACTACTATTTTGATGTTGTTGGTATCTTAGCCTTGGAGATGGGTGTGGACATGGATGAGATTATTATTCATGATATTTGAACATGTGATATATTTGTCTTGATGAGCCATGTGTAATATGGAGTATTTGTGTATTTAGAGTTTGGTACCTAAATTATGCTTGGGATTGTTGAAGTCTTATACATGTATCTTATGGGTATGGAATTGTGTATAGAGACGGACATTGTAATTACATAGAACGAACCATGAGTAAGTGCTAGGAGGATGTAGTCTTAGGTGCCACTATGATGGTATGCGCCTAGACCTCCGCCATTTGGAGTAATGCCTGGGAGGTAGTCTTCAAATGTGCCAGGCCTTCGGGATGTTGCTCAAGCGAGTGAACATCAAGGTACATTGACTTGAGGTAAAACTCATTGGTGTAATGGGTCTCCCCCATGATTGACCCCGTATGGACTTTGGTGATGGAAGTGTCTTAATTGCTCATAACATGCTCTATATAATTATGCCATGTTTTATGCAACTCACTAGACCCGTTTGGTCTAACACTTGATTGTTGGTATGTATCTCAGGTTCTAGTGGCGCGAGCGCCAAGGAAGCTTAATCGACTTTAGTGGCGAGCTTGGGAACGTTTTGGGATGCCAATATTGAAGAACATCATTTGGGACATAGTTGACAACCTTTTTGTAATCTTATGTCTAGAGAGACTTAGATTAGGGAGTTGTCATCTAATTGTGTGTTTTATTACAAACTTGTAATTAACAGGCATTTGTTGTTCCTTTCGTATGAGCTTGTGCTTTGGCATTTATGCATACCACATTTCTACTTTCCGGATATTTTTGTTAGTCCCATTTTTGGGGTGTTACAAGTTGGTATTAGAGCTCTAGTTTAAGTGAACTAGGTGTTGACCTTAGCATACGTAGACTTAGACTGGTTTCGCTTATAGAATCACTGTCCAATTGGGTAGAACATTTTTAGGTGGGGAGAGTACTAGGACCTCGGAATTGCATTGATTGAGACTTATGATGATGGTAACAAGAATTCTTGTGTAAAATACGTTCACAATTTCACTTGGCCAGTGTTGTTCTGAATTTATGATTACGTGAGCATGCTTGAAGTTATTGTTATGATGATTAATCCTTGTAGTAGTACGTATTGTACCGGTTATCTTTTAAAGAATTAACCGGTATGACTCTCATCATGTGTGACAGTTCATAATGGTGAATACGCGGAGTCAGGTCGGGGCAACCGAGGATGCAAATGAGGCCAGTGTAACCGCCCCGGAAGTTACTCGACAAGCAAATGCAACAGCAAATCAAGTCATCTCACCGATACCCCGAATGCTCGAAGGGATCATAGACACGGTCCCTCAAGTGAACCTGGACACCGAGGACCCGGTGGTCCAAGAAGTGGACCCTCAGTCGGTCCTATTGGCCAGGATAATGCAATTGATGAACTCTGCGATGGACAAGCGGGATGAGAAACTTATGAAAGTCTTAGAGGACAGGGATGCGAGCAACCAGAGACATGAGACGGTGGGGGACAACGCAGTGGTGGGATCAGGTGGTACAGATAATTCCATGGGAATAGAGGAGCATGCGATTAGAGCGGAAAAGAGGAAGGAAGGGGGTTGTTCTTTCAAGACCTTCCTATGTAGTCGGGCTCCCGAGTTTTCTGGGACGACCGACCCATTAGTCTGTATGAAATGGATTCAGGACGTGGAGATGGCTTTTGAGTCAAGCGAGTGCGCGGACTCTCAGAGAGTCAAGTTTGCCTCTCAACTGCTTAGAGGGGATGCTTTGAGCTGGTGGAACGTTACCCGAAGAGCGCTCACCCCGGAGGTTTTGGCCAAGCTCACTTGGCCAACATTCAAGAAGAAAATCATGGAGAAATATTGTAACGAGAGAGTGCTTGACAAAATAGAGGAAGAGTTCCGAAGTCTGAAGAAGGGCAATTTGTCGGTCGCCAACTATGCCAAACTATTCATGGACAAGCTCGGCTTGGTCGAGCACTTGGCGGCGGACGAAGGGTCCAAGATAAAGGCATTTGTGAAGGGATTACCGGCGGAGATGAAGATGGGTGTGAGGAACGCCCAAAAGTCTACTTTGCAAGAAGTGATCGAGGCATCCCAATTGGTAGAAGACGATATACTACAAGAGAGAGAGAGGAGAAGAAACTGCAAAGCGAGAAGCGTAAATGGGAGGGGCTAACCGGGCCCACGCGACCTTCCAAACCCTTTAACGGGGGGAGGAACTCTGATCCGCGACGAGAGGCGAGATGGTGCCCCAAGTGTAAGAGCAAGCACTTCGGGTCTTGTAATCCGAAGCTGTTTTCTGGGGCTATGGAATGTTTTAAGTGTGGGCGAAAGGACCACATGAGTCGGGATTACCCCTCACGGGGAGTTTGTTACGAGTATCGGGAACCGGGGCACATCAAGCGGGATTGCCCTAAGTTAGCCAGGGGCAATCAAGGGGCGTCGAGCGAGTCAGCGGCGCGAAAAGAAGTTCAACCGAAGGTGCCAAGTCGGGCCTTCTAGATGACGGCTAGTGAAGCAAAGGAGGCGGCGGACGTAGTTTCGGGTACGTTTCTAGTGAACTCTCTACCTACTCGTGTTTTATTCGATTCCGGTGCGAACCGATCTTTTGTGTCTACCTCTTTTTGCAAGAACCTCGCTACTCCTTGTAGTTTGTTGAGTGAGGCTCTAGTGGTAGAGGTAGCCAATGGAGAGAATATGGTTGTTCGGAATTGTTATGTAGGATGTACCTTAGAGATAGGTGGAGAGCCCTTCATCATAGATTTGTTGCCAGCCGATATTGGGGGATTTGATGTAATAGTGGGAATGGATTGGTTAGCTAAGCACGACGCTGACATCTTTTGTTCTAAGAAGTTGATTCGGGTCCCCTTGTCCAAGGGTGGTGAAGTGTTAGTTTACGGAGAGAAGAATCGAGGAACCAAAATGATTATATCGTCACTCAGAGCACGCAAGAACCTAGCCAAGGGATGTGAGTCGTACTTAGCCTATGTGATCAACGCGAAGATAGAGAAGAAGAGGTTGGAAGAAGTGGAGATAGTGTGCGACTACCCAGACGTCTTTCCGGACGATCTACCCGGACTTCCACCGGAACGACAAGTAGAGTTCCACATCTACCTTACTCCGGGAGCTGCTCCGATTGCTCGTGCTCCCTACCGTTTAGCCCCGACAGAAATGAAAGAGATGATGACGCAACTCCAAGAGCTAATTGAGAAAGGATTTATAAGACCGAGCTCGTCACCTTGGGGAGCGCCGGTGTTATTTGTGAAGAAGAAAGATGGGTCTATGCGAATGTGTATAGACTATCGTGAGCTCAACAAAGTTACTGTGAAGAAAAAATATCCACTACCCCGGATCGATGACCTCTTCAATCAACTCCAAGGAGCGAGATGTTTCTCCAAAATAGATTTGCGATCCGGCTATCATCAAGTGCGGGTGAAGGAGAGCGATATACCGAAGACGGCGTTTCGGACAAGGTACGGTCACTATGAGTTTTTAGTTATGCCATTCGGGTTGACTAATGCTCCGGCCGTGTTCATGGACCTGATGAACCGAGTATGCCGACCCTTCCTAGATAAGTCGGTCATAGTCTTTATCGATGACATCTTGATCTACTCGTCGAATGAAGGGGAGCATCGGCAACATTTACGGGAAGCTTTAGAGATCCTTCGACGAGAGAAATTATTTGCCAAGTTCTCGAAGTGCGAATTCTGGCTACAAGAAGTGCAATTCTTGGGCCACGTGGTGTCGAAGGATGGAGTAAAGGTGGACCCGGCCAAGATCGAGGCAATGATCAATTGGGAACCACCGACGAGTCCAACGGAGATAAGGAGCTTCTTGGGTTTAGCCGGTTACTACCGGCGGTTTATTCAAGATTTTTCGAAAAACGCCTCATCACTCACGTCGTTGACAAAGAAAAAAGTCAGATTTGTATGGACTGAGACGCAAGAGGACGCCTGCCGAACCCTTCAAAGGAAGCTATGCGAATCTCCGATACTATCCTTACCCGAAGGATCCGAAGATTTTGTAGTGTATAGCGACGCCTCTAAGTTGGGATTGGGGTGTGTTCTGATGCAAAGGGGGAAGGTAATCGCGTATGCATCGTGACAACTCAAGGATCACGAGAAGAATTACCCCACACACGACTTAGAGCTAGCGGTGGTGGTATTCGCTTTGAAGTTTTGGCGACATTATCTTTACGGGACGAAATGTACTTTATTCACCGACCATAAAAGTTTGAAGTACATTTTCGACCAAAAGGATCTCAACATGCGGCAACGAAGATGGTTGGAACTCTTGAAGGATTACGAGTGTGAATTGCTTTACCACCCCGGTAAGGCCAACGTGGTAGCGGACACGTTAAGCCGGAAGAGTTATGGGGGGAAAGGTAAAGTAGCTTTTGCTAGGATCGAGGTGGTGTCGAACCTAATCGAGGACATAAAGCTAAGTCAAGTGGAGGCACTTCGGGAAGAAAACCTCAAGGAGGAAATCATGGTGAAGCAACGAGAAACGCTAACGGAAGACAGTCGCGGCCTTAAGTTGTTCCAAGGGAGGATTTGGGTGCCGAAAATTGGGGGAAACCGCGAGTTCCTATTGACGGAGGCACACAAGTCAAAGTACTCCATACATCCTGGTAGCACCAAGATGTATAGAGATTTGAGACTTCATTATTGGTGGCCGGTGATGAAGCTCGACGTGGCCAACTATGTGGAAAGGTGCATCACCTGCCTTCAAGTCAAGGCGGAACATCAAAAGCCTTATGGGAGTTTGCAGCCGTTAACCATTCCGGAGTGGAAGTGGGAACACATCACGATGGACTTCGTCACTAAACTACCGAGGACACTGAAAGGCCATGATACTATTTGGGTAGTGGTGGACAGACTTACCAAGAGTGCTCACTTCTTGGCAATGCGGGAGACGTTACCGATGGATAAATTAGCTAAGCTCTATATTGACGAAGTGGTGTCTCGTCATGGTGTTCCGTTATCCATAGTCTCGGATAGAGATAGTCGGTTTACTTCCAAGTTTTGGGATGGGTTGCAAAGGGAGCTGGGCACGAAGGTGAAGTTGAGTACGACATATCATCCTCAAACCGACGGACAAAGTGAGAGGACGATTCAAACTCTCGAGGACATGATTCGATCGTGCGTCATAGACTTTGGAGGGTCTTGGGATTCGCATTTACCATTAGTGGAGTTCTCCTACAATAACAGTTATCATTCGAGTATCGGGATGGCTCCATTCGAGGCACTTTACGGGCAGAAATGTAGGACACCGGTGTGTTGGCTCGAGGCGGGAGAAAAGCAATTTGCGGGTCCGGATATTGTGCAAGCAACGGCGGTGAAGGTGAAGGACATTCGAGAGCGATTGAAGGTGGCCCAAGACCGGCAAAAGAGCTACGCGGACAAAAAGCGAAGACCGGTGGACTTCCAAGTGGGAGATCGGGTAATGTTAAAAGTGTCGCCCTGAAGGGGATCATTCGATTCGGGAAGCGCGGAAATCTTAGCCCTCGTTTCCTTGGACCCTTCACGATTTTAGAGAAGATCGGGTTGCAAGCTTATCAGTTGGACCTGCCGCCGGAGATGGATTGAATCCATCCTACCTTTCATGTTTGCTATCTTCGCAAGTGTTTGGCCGAGGAGGAGAGTATTATTCCGTTGACGGAAATTCGAGTGGACAACGGGAACCGATGTGCAGAGGAACCGGAAGCTATTCTAGATTCAAAGACGAAACAATTGCGGCATAAAGAAGTAACGATGGTGAAGGTTCAATGGAAACATCATCGGGGCACTAACGTGACTTGGGAATCGGAGGAGGACATGAAGAAAAGATATCCGCATCTGTTTTAGTAGATAAGATTTTGGGGACGAAATCCCTAGTAGGTGGGGAGGATTGTAACACCCGAAAATCTAAGGTAAGTATTCCCCTCGTTCCTTGACTTCTTGGTTAACATGAGAATCCCTATGTGTGCTTAACGTGTGTTATATCAACCTTTTCATGGCATGTTCATCTGCATATTTAGCTTCACTTCATTGAACATTAGAAAAGTCAAGTTTTTGGTGCCGAGGGGGTGTGGCGCGATAGTGCTACGCGACAGTGCCCTGGGCACAGTCGCTGGTCACTATCGCGGGAACTGTACCGTAGGGTCAGGGGTGGTCGCGATTGTGCCACCGCGATAGTGCCCTTGGCACAATCGCCATGCACTATCGCCTGAGTTGTACCGAGAGTCGTTTGAGTGGCGCGACGGTTCCCCCGCGATAGTGCCATTGGCACAATCGCCAGGCACTATCGCCGGCGGTGTCTGAGAGTATAAAAACCCAACTTTGACTATTTTGACTTCACTTCTCATCTTAAATCGTTTTGGGGCCGGCTTAGAACTAGTTTAGGCGATTTTCTTCTACTTCTAAACCTACCAAACACTAGACCCGTTTGGTCTAACACTTGATTGTTGGTATGTATCTCAGGTTCTAGTGGCACGAGCGCCAAGGAAGCTTAATCGACTTTAGTGGCGAGCTTGGGAACGTTTTGGGATGCCAATATTGAAGACCATCATTTGGGACATAGTTGACAACCTTTTTGTAATCTTATGTCTAGAGAGACTTAGATTAGGGAGTTGTCATCTAATTGTGTGTTTTATTACAAACTTGTAATTAACAGGCATTTGTTGTTCCTTTCGTATGAGCTCGTGCTTTGGCATTTATGCATACTACATTTCTACTTTCCGGAAATTTTTGTTAGTCCCATTTTTGGGGTGTTACACCTTCAAATTTGTGAACAAATTATAATTGGGAGTCATGTGCTTTGAGATCACTGAATTAACGTACCAAATTGCATCCCAGGCTCCTTGATCCGATTTGTCAACAAGATAATCACTGTTTATAATTATTTGATCGATGTAAGTTTGTGTGAATGGTTATATATTCGAGACTTCTTTTTGCCCGGTGTGGAGATCGAAAAATCTTGTCAGTTTCAAGGGGCACTCCCATGCGAAATGTCCCTTTTCATGACAACGATAGCATGTTGGTTTACGGATCCTCTTGTCGTCAGTTTGTCCGCCAAGATCCCAACCTCGTAGCAAACTCACAGGTTTCGTACTTCTCTTTGTTGATACTTAACCTAAACTTGTGGGTTAAATATAATCAAGTCAGAAAGTATAGTATATATATGGTAGTTATAGGTAGTTATGGTAGTTATGGTAGTTATGGTAGTTATTTATGAAAGGATGTGTCGTTTGGGGCTGCTGTGGAACTGCCACCAACCACCACCACCAACCATCACAATGGTTCAATAACCACCATTCGAACAGTCACGATGGTTCGGAGGCACCTTTTCAGTATTTATAAATAGGGTCAATGTATTGTAAATTGTATGAACAAAAAATTACAAGTGTCAATAAAATTAGCAAGTGTATTCATACTATTATCTGTGATTTGTTCATCATAGCAAGATTATTTCCAACATTTGGTATCAGAGCACGTTAATCGATCCAGGGAAGAACAAGTGCATGGGGCGATCGATTGGAAAGCAGATACCAAACCACCACCGCCATATTTAAAAAAAATAAAAAAAAAGAATCCTTAGGTTCATAGCAAGTTCCGAACCTTAAGATTCAAATAGCAAGTTTTGAGCCTTTTCTTAGGTTCAAATAGCAAGTAGAACCCTTGATTCAAACCAGCAAGAAATTAGAATCATTGGGTTTAATATCAGCAAGAAAGGATCAATTATTTTGATCAAAGCAAGTAAGAACCTGATTAGCAAGTGGGTCAGGAGGCACGAACTGATTAGCAAGTAGGTCAGATACGTGCAGCAAGAGCCAGATTAGCAAGTGGGTCTGGAAACACAATATTGATTAGCAAGTTGATCAATATTGAGCAAGTTTAGCAAGAAAAACTGGTTAGCAAGTTGGCCAGTAGTAAGTAAGGTTTTTTTTTTATCTTTCGATCAAACACAAGAGCAAGAAAACCAGAAACCATCTTGGTTCTGATTTGTAAGAAGTAAGCAAGCTAAAAGCAAGCAAGCAAGCATGACAGGAAAAGGTGATAAACATGATAACGCATCAAGCAGTACATCAGTTCGAGAGCAAGGAAACGTTTTACTACAATGTCCAAAATTGACTGAAACAAACTACACTACGTGGGCATTGTTGATGGAAACAATATTGAAGGCCCATGGTCTGTGGGAAACAATTGATGTTAAAAATGCGGTGGATGAGAAGAAAGCACATACATCAAAGCAATGATCTTTCAAACTTTGCCCGAAGATGTCCTAATGCAGGTAGCACAGTGCTCGACTACAAAGGAAGTTTGGGACTCAATCAAAGTTCGTTTCATTGGAGTAGACTTAGTTCAAAAAGCATGCTCGCAAACTTTGAGGAGTGAACTAGAGTCTTTAAAGATGAAAGAAAATGAAACTGTAAGTAGTTTTGCAAACAAATTGAGCAACATGAGGGAAATATTTACAAATCTTGGAACTACACTCGAAAGTAAGATAATTGTGAGGAAATTACTCAATTCGGTTCCAAAGAAGTTTTTACCGATCGTGGAAACTATTGAACAATATCAAGATTTCGACAAAATGTCGTTTGAAGAAGCTGTTGGAAGATTAACAGCCTTTGAAGAACAAATCAAAAGTCAAGACATGCCAGAGGAAAATGATGAAGACAAACTTCTGATGGCAAGTTCAAACAACCAAAGCCATGGTAAAGGGCGAGGTAAAAATTTCAACAACGAAGCCAAGGAAAGCATAAAATGGAAGAATAGTCCAAATACACGTGGAAGAAGTACGAATCAAGGAACTAAAAACAAGAGCACTTTCAGATGTTATGAATGTGGTGATTTCGGCCACTTTGCGAGGGAATGTTCGAAGTGGAAACACGATAAAGACAAGAAAGAAGAGTCTTATCTCATTAATGATGACGAAGGACCTACACTGCTGTGAAGAGCAAGATAAAAGCAAGTTAAAGACCTACCTTAAACCAAAGTTTAGTTTAAGGGGGAGTGTTGATAGTTAACCTAAACTTGTGGGTTAAATATAATCAAGTCAGAAAGTATAGTATATATATGGTAGTTATAGGTAGTTATGGTAGTTATTTATGAAAGGATGTGTCATTTGGGGCTGTTGTGGAACCGCCACCAACCGCCACCGCCAACCATCACAATGGTTCAATCACCACCATTCGAACAGTCACGATGGTTTGGAGGCACCTTTTCAGTATTTATAAATAGGTCAATGTATTGTAAATTGTATGAACAAAAAATTACAAGTATCAATAAAATTAGCAAATGTATTCATACTATTATCTGTGATTTGTTCATCATAGCAAGATTATTTCCAACACTCTTAAAGTTTTGGGTTTTCTTTATTTGCAGATTTCGTTTTGTCCTTCCACTTCTTCGATCAATCTTCCTGGCCCTGCGAATTATTCCTGCCACTGCCACTTGGTTGTTCTCGATGTTTGGTTGGAATCGATCACTGCACTCTGCAGATTGATTGATTTCTGCAATTCGTTTTAGTCCCATCGATTTTTCTAACATCAAGATTGACTTTAAGGCTTTCGAATTTTCTGCCTTCCTGTTCGATTTTGATGCAGGTGACTTTTCTTCCGTTCTTGATCTTCCCAGTGATGCCTCAGACCTTTGGCTCTGATACCATGTTTGTTTTTGGCATGGTATTACTCTGTCTACTACAACCCCTTTTATCTTAAAATGATTGTATAGATTTTAAAGGGGTGCTTTGAACCAACGTGACTGTTGGAATGGTAGTTACCAACGTACTGTTGGAATGACATAAGTCTAATAATAATAATAATACTAACATTAATATTTAACAAATGATGATAATATTTAGAAGGTTTCCAACACTATATATAGTGTTGGGAATAATGGATTCTTCGTTGAGTGCCAATGAAAGAAGATGGAATATGGAAGGAAAAATAGGGAAATGGCACTATCGTGGGACCAAGGGGAAGAAAAGAAAGAAAAATATGGATCTTTTAGCTCTTTATACCATATAAACAAACATTATAGTTTGTAATTGAATTGACATGTTTTTACATCAACCACTATGGGGTATATATACACAATTTGAGAAGCACATTCTCTTACCTAGAGATTACAAAATTAATTACTCTATCCTATGGATCACAAAATTAATTACATGAGATATGAATTGAGAATAGATCACGGGATATGATTTTGGTTATCAAGAGATATGATTTGATGTATCCCTATCAAAATCTTTATTTATATCTTAGATCGATAGAATATTGTGAACTGTTAGTGTGATCATTGACTCTGCTAGACTCATGTGAGTATTTGCTCTTGTCTACTTCTTATGCAAACTATAAAATTAATGTTTCTACCTTGAATTAGATTGTTAATACTGTTGAGTGGTATTCGTTATTGTTGATATTGTTGAACAGGCGTGGAAACTCCCTTTGTTGAGTGGTATTCCTTATTATCAGGGTGCTTAAATATGATTGACATCATCCTAATATTGATGTTGCGGTAGTTGCGACGGTGAGATTTTTATGTACACAAGAAATTTATTGGTATTCCATTATGTTAGTACACAGTTTCATTGGATTCAAGATCATCCAATACGAAGATCGCAATCTGAAGTTAATGCTGAAAGTTACTGTCAACCAAAGTCTAGGGTCTATTCTGTAATAAGAGTCAAAGTTATAATATCTAGATATTATTTAGATATTATGTTTTTAGTTTAATATTAGTTTAAGTTTTGATAATATCTTTAACAGATATTATCTCTTTCTCTCTGTACAATCAATCAATACACAGAAAACACATATCGAAGGTGTAGAACATCAGAGAGAAAGCTTCAAACTGTAAACCTTATCAACCCTTTGTAATCCGCGTTTATAATCTAAACAGGTTGGTAATCGTTATATGTTTGTTATTTGATTTATCTGGTAACGATCATGGACTCACACATTATTACAGAGGAAATTTAATATGGATTCTAGGAAATTTTTTGGTATCCAATATCGGGTATATGAAGATGAAAGAAAATTTATTTTGACAAACCGGTTTGGTAGATAATTGAACAGTTGCTTCTGCACTGATATATCATCTACATTGATGGCCATTTTCTATCAAGGTATTTGAGAAACATAGACGACATGATAGAGTTCTGAGATGCAATAAGGTTCTTGAAGAATCAGTGTTTGATAAAATTAAATAAGTGATGCATGATAGAGTTATGTGTACAATTGGAATGAAAATTCTCATATTACACCATGTGTGTGGTTTCTTTGTAAATATCAATTTTTAAACAAGTTTCTATTAATCTATCTATTTAATTTAGCTCCATGTCATAATATTACGATAGATTTTTATGTGTGAGTATTTTTTTAAGGATAATAAGAGTTTTTTTTTTGGTAACCGTGGGTTTCCAGACCAACTTACCTGCATCGAATAATTCTCCAAGCGACCATGAATTGCCTGGAGTCATTAGATGAACCTCCATGTCAACAAGGACTTTGGAAGCATATGGATTCAAACCCAGATAATGATTTCTGATTTCGATATGAGATTTTGGTAGAGTGTTTTAACTCTGAGGTTTTGGTAGAGTGTTTTAGCTCTGAGGATAATAAGAGTTGCAACACATTGCTTGCGAAAATGAATGTATAATGTGTAAATTAAAAAATTAATGTTGTGTGCAATAGTCGATTTGGGAAACTATTAGGTTAGGAGTTTGGAGATTATCTTATGGTACAATACACCAATAAAATTGTGAATTTGAAAAGGTGTAATGAATTACTTGTGAAAAATGAAACTACAGTGCATAAAAGACATATCAATTTGTATATTATTGGGTGAGTGGGTCGAATATTACCTTCCATCATGAACTCTCCAATAAAATTGTGAAACCGTTGAAAATCTATTGTTAGATGGCAGACTCATTTTCCTATTGAAATAAGTTATCAAATCAAAAGTATTAATTTATGTATTATGTTACGTATGAGTGAGCATTATTTATTATCATGGCAAAGCATGTTGTCAACGGTATCTTGTATCATTTAGAACATGATTATTCTTTGAATTGTGACATTTTGTTGCAAACTACCGAATAGTCACACACAAAAAGAATAAAAAAACTTAACCAAATCAGATTGTGAATTAATAGAACCAACTACCATGTCCCCTGCTTTCACCTGCCTATTTGATTGTCACCCATCCACTTTACCCATCCTTGTCCAATTATAGTTTTAGTTGCCTTGTTTGTAGTTGATTGAAACAGGTTCGACCTATGTATGCTCGAACATTACTTTGAAGAGTTGGGGCATTTGAAGGCGGTAGAAAGTATGATATAGCTCCCGAGTCGAATGTTCTTTCCCAAAAAAAACCAATTTCAAAACTTGAAACATACCAAAAATTTGAATCACTACAAAGGGATCTTGTAAAAAATTGCAGATGATTGCCTAATGCTATTAATGCATAACAGGTGTTTACGAGTTTCTATTGTCAACAAAAGGAAAATAATTATTAAACATCGATTCAGATATATGTCAAAACCTCTATAGAAAAAAGCATACCAAAACCAAGGGTTTGAGCATTTGTGGCAGTAGGTTTGTATAATATAGCTACTGAGTCGAGTATCCTTTCCCAAAACCAAACCACTTTCAAAACTTGAAGCGTGACAAAAAAATAAAAATTGAATCCAAATTCTTGTAAATGAACATTTATGATTAACTAAGGAATGCATCAATTGGGATTTTTGAGTTTCGATTGTTGAACGAAGATATAACAGTTGTTAAACATGGCTTAAAGAATATCCAAAACTAGGATAATTTTGATGTCGAC
Source organism: Arctium minus (assembly GCA_954870635.1). Taxonomy (NCBI): domain Eukaryota; kingdom Viridiplantae; phylum Streptophyta; class Magnoliopsida; order Asterales; family Asteraceae; genus Arctium; species Arctium minus. Next base: position 25,869,196 of record OX941092.1, read on the forward strand.
CCGAGTATTTATTTGTTGTTTACACATGCATACCACAATAGGGATAACCAAATTGATGATGTCATCCAAGCTTAGAAATAGTTACACCAGCAACATAAAAACGCATCCGTCGTCGATCATTACATATCTTGACTAAGGTACACAACATCCAAATCCATAAATGTCAAACAATCATGACAACTTCCTTAAGCATTTGTTGAAAATAAAACTAATGAATGCTATAATAGTGGATCCATTAGTTTGCATATTCATTATGGCACACAAATTAACCAATCCAACAAAGGAAGGCCATCGGCAAGGCCATATACCCGTTCAATGCGAAGGGATATAAAACTTGAATAAAATGTAAGGAATAATGCATAATACAAAATACATTATTTTTTTTCAAATAAACACATAATTGGATACATCTTATGTAAAATGTAGGAACGGACGGAAGCTAACATGGCGTTATGATTGTGAAAAACATATATTCTTATTTGTCAAATTTTGTTGAATTGTATACATACATACATATATGTCAGGATCTAATTCTTAACAAGAATAATGAAACTCAGAACCAATATTAAAGAAGTTGCGGAAAAACACTTTAATATTCAAATATCAATGTAACAGTCAAATAGAAATCACAACTTGTAAACTTTATTGAATGATTAAAGTTACAAGCTTTCACACAAAACCTCAATCTTGATGAACAGGCTCACCAAGACGAATTCTACTTCTCTAGAACTAGGGTTGTAAACCTTGAGGTTAATTCTCTCTTTCAAAAACAAAAACTCAGAAGAATCGACTTAACAAACTATTCAGAATAATTCTATACATATACTAAAAATAAAAGATAATTACAAAACATAAAAGATCTTCAGTATATTCTTCCATAGTTATCTTCAAACCTACCTTGATTATCTTCAAACCTTGATCTGCATGTATCTTGATTATCACATAAGAAGTATTAAGTTGTAGCAGCATTAACACTCTGAACAGTACTAATCTTCACCAGCAGCAGTAACTCTGCTTAGCAGTATTAATCTTCATCAAGCAGTATTAATATGGCTCAGCAGTAGTAACTTGTCTCAGCAGTATTAACACATGTTGTACTGGAAGTAGTAATCATACTTGAACAAATCTTCAGTTCCCAACAATCTCCCCCTAACTTGACTTTTAGAGAAGAGAAGTCAACTTCTTCAGATGCTCCCAAAACTTCAATAATCATACTTCTATATCAGGATTCAGCCCCAAACTTTGTTTAATAGTTCTCTGGATCAAGTATCTTGCCATTTCAGAATCTGGTGCACATCCAAGCTTTTTCTTCAACATAGCATGCAACTTTAACCTGCTATGATTGTAAACTCTATCCACTAGGAAGTATTCAAAGTGACTTGTATCCATAGCCAGTGCATATACTCCACTTCTTTCATATAGAGTCCAGTTGTTGATGGTTTTGAACACATTTCTGATGACATGCTGAACTTCCTCTGGCTTGAACAACATGCACAGATATTCCATCACAAGTTTTATAACTGGTATCCCTGGAGTTTTCAGCTTATCAGCATATAAATTCATCCCCACCTCAAACATTTCCTCTAAATCAGATCTGGAGCATACTCGTACAATCTTGGCCCAAGTAGGATACACTTCAAATTTGTCATCTTTCCTCTTCAGCCTGATATACTCCTTTCCATCTACTTCCATGGTATCCCAGTGAATAATATCAGGAGGCTTGACACCAACTGGTTCAGCTGTTATAGGCTCAGGCATTTTTCCATTACCACCATGTACATATTCACATCATAAGTACTGGATGGTTCTTCCTGAGATTAAGCTTTCTTTTCATCAGACTTAGGTGCCCCTTCTTCTTCAGCTACCTTCTGTTCTTTCTCTGCTTCCTCCTCATCCACTCTAGGTTTCTTAGCTGGTTTTCTTCTTGCCATCATTTTGGTTCTTTTCAAAGTCCTCAAACTTTCACCTAGAGTAGCTTCCTTCTTTGGTGTTTCTTGATCATTAGGAAAGGGTTTTTGTATTAGAAGGTCATGACTTTCTTTCATCCTCTTTTCCACTTCAACTCTTGTTTTGTCATTCCATTGTAACTTGGTCATCTCTGCCTCATACAAACCTTTGATTTAATCAAATGACATCTTTAAGAACATCTCCTTTTTGACTCCTACAGCACATTTAAGGAAAGTGATCATCTTCTTTCTCTCTTGAGTACCAAGGTAGGTCTTTGAAGGTTGCCTCTTCTTTGCACCCAGTTTGATCATCACAGGTTTCTTTAGCATTGCAGATTTCTTCTTTGCTATCTCTGTTGCCAAGCTCTTCTGATATGCTTCATTAAGCTCTGCAGCTAGAGCTCTTGCCATCTCTCTATCTTTTTCCACTTGATCCTCTTCTTCTTGCTCAAGTTCTGCTTGAATTTTCTTGGCCAAAGCTTCATCTAACTTAATCAACTTTTGCTTTTTGAGAGGTTGATCAGATTCCACTACCTTGGTTTTGCCTTTATCCTTGCTTGCTACCTTATCTGTGCTAGCTTTCTTGATAACCTCAGCATTGTCTTTGATGACAACTCCTTTGGCCTTTGAAGTGACCTTAGGAGTATCATGTTTAGACTTGATTAGTGCTTAAGCTATCTCAAATTCTTTCAAATTTCTGCTAATGAGGTCAGTTAATACCTCTTGAACAATTTATGCTGCTTCATTCAGTTCAGCAGCATTAATTGTTTCTGCTGCTTTGCTTGCTTCAACAGCATTAACTGTTTCTGCTGCTTTCTCTGTTATTGCTACTTTTTCAAACCCAAACCCTTCTTCTATTTCAGCAAACTCCCCCTCATCTCCATGTTTCTCCCCCTCATTCATAGCATTCTCTATGTTGACCTCAGCTTCTGACTCCCCCTTTTTGGGAGCATCATCCACTGGGTTCCTTCTTCTGAGCTCAAATCTTTGCTTTTTCCTTCTTTGAACCACCTTCTTAACCAATTGCTTTAAGGTGATGATTTATTCTTGCTGGTTGATGATGACTTTCTGGAGTTCATTAACAATCTTCTTTTGAGAATCCAATTCAGATGCCATTTTGGACATGGCAGAAATCCATTCCTGGTAGTTATATCTATTCTCACCTTCTCTAGGAGTGTTACCCCCTTTTGAAGGATCATTGGAATGGTCAATAGGGATCTCCAGCCTGGCTTAAGCACCACCTATTCCCTTGGTTTCTTGGCACCTGGGACCTTTGAATGATTTCTCATTCAAAGTTGCCATGGGGAAGGTCTTAGTGATGTTACCACTGGCCTCCTCTGTGCTAGCAAGAGTAGTGGCAACCTTCTCACCCACATGCTCATGCATCTCCTTAGTGAGCACCTCCTTGGGGTTGGGAGACACCCCAGTGGTTTCCCTATGGATATTCTCTAATGGAGAATGCTCCATTAGAGGGCTTTGAGGTTCTGGGTTAATAGGAGATACAACAAGGGAAGGAGCATTGTGTACCTTTCTCTTTGCATAAGTTTTGGATATAACTAGAGTTGGCTTCTGAAAAAGGGACTGAGGAAGTGATATAGTGGTTGAAGGTTGGGTTTGGCTATCAGCGGGATAGTCTAGTGAGGGCCTTGACCCTGATGCCATACCTTCTTGGTTGTGGGACACCACCATCATTGTAGAGAACAATGGGGTGTCAACTCCTTCCGAGTCCTTGGCAGACCTTTTCATATTTGAAAAGACCTTGCCCTTAGGGATTTTAGGTACATATACCTCATTAAACTGAGGTATATCCGTCAATTCAGAGGTGATAACTGCCTGTACAAATCTTGGATACATATAAAAACTCTTTTTATTATCCAACTTTGACACAAGGTCATTGAAAATCATTTTTGAGAAATTATACTGTCTGGCAGTGGACAAGCAGACCAAAGCATAAGCAATGGTACTACTGAACTGACTCCATCCAGTAGTTTTTCTAGAAATACAGTGCATAAGGGTATGAACAAAGAAACGCCATTGGGGAGAAAAATTAGCTTTGTAAAATTTGAAAACACCCAGTTGGCCTTCATACCCCATCCTTGTAAGATTGGAAAACAAATCCTCATTAGGGATAGAGATAATACCAGAGGCATCATCTAGATGTAGACTGATGTGAATGACCTCTTCAGAGACTATCAAGGGTTTGTCACACACCCTTGTCTTGATAATATGCACACCGTTTTCAGTAACAGCGGTGGCATTGGCCCAAAATTGCTTCTAGTTCTCGATGAAAATTGGTGGTGACACTGTAAGAGCATAAGCTATATGACTGGACTTGAGAAAATCAACTATTTGATGGAATCCAGCAGCCTGCTTGGGCTTTTGAAGCATTGCGATCTCATTGTGTTCATCAATAAACTCCATGGATGCCATCGGTCTTGAGGATTCTTGACTGAAACACATTTGTTTCTTGAGAGAAAAGAGTTAGAGAGAAGATGAACAGTATTCAAAGAGTCGTTGTGAGCTTTTAGGCGGGCAAAGAGGGTATTTATACAATTTGGGAAAGAAGCAGTATTAACCCTAATTTCAATTAAAGCAGTACTAACTAACAAGCAGTATTAACTGAGAGCAGTATTAACTGAGAGCAGTATTAACTGAGATTAGTAGTAACACATACCTGAAGTAGTAACTCAGACTAGCAGTAGTAATAATGAACCTGCAGTAGTAACTTTGCACTGGTAGCATTAAAACTGCACTGGCAGCATTAACTATACTTACACTGTTGAAGCTTGTGTTAGTCTGAGCAGAGCAATAAACTTCCTGAGAAAGATGATTAATAAACAAATAACAGGTATACAAACACTTTTGAAACATGAGCTTATTCAGAGTTGATCATTCCCACACTTGTGACCAAGAAAGTGAATCTACCCACATCAAAATCTTTAGTGAATAGATCAGCAAACTGGTTATTAGTATGAACTTTAGCAACTTGAATAAGCTTCTTTTCATTACAGTCTCTAATAAAGTGATACCTGATTTCAATGTGCTTTGTTTTGGAGTGCTTGACTGGATTGTTAACAATGCTAATAGCACTGCGATTGTCAATGAAGATTGGAGTGTGAAGAGAGGTTACCCCATAGTCCAACATTTGATTCTGAATCCATAGAACCTGAGAGCAACAACTTGCAGCAGCAATGTACTCAACTTTTGTTGTGGATAAGGACACTGTGGTTTGCTTCTTACACTGCCAAGATACTAGTCTTGCACCCAAAAGCTGACATCCTCCTGAAGTAGATTTTCTATCCATATTAGCACCACCCAAGTCACTGTCTGAATATGCAATCAAGTCAAAGTTGGATTCATAAGGATACCAAAGACCTAATCTAGGTTGCCTTCTTAAGTATCTGAAAATCCTCTTAACTGCTTGAAGATGTGACTGCTTTGGCTTGACTTGGAATCTGGAACACACACACACTGGAAACATGATATCTGGTCTTGAGGCTGTGAGATACATGAGAGATCCAATCATTGATCTATAGAGATGGACATCAACATCCTCCCCCTCAAGGTCAGGAGTGATTTGTTTGTGTGTTTCCATTGGTGTGCTTACTGGCTTTGAGTCTGATAAACCATACTTGTCTAGGATGTCTTTCACATACTTTGATTGACATATAAAAATCCCATCTTTCTGCTATTTCACTTGAAGCCCAAGGAAGAAAGTGAGTTCACCCATTGAACTCATTTTGAAGCTCTTGTGCATCAACTTTTCAAAGTCTCTACACATCTGATCTTTTGTGGATCCAAATATGATGTCATCCACATAGATCTGAACAAGTAGGATGGCCTTCTTACTTCTTTTAATGAAAAGGGTCTTGTCAATGATTCCCCTTTCAAACCCATTTTCTAAGAGATAGGTAGACAGAGTATCATACCATGCTCTTGGGGCTTGATGTAGACCATAAAGTGCTTTCTTAAGTTTGTATACTCTGTCAGGATATGATAGATTTTCAAATCCAGGGGGTTGACAGACATATACTTCTTCATCAATTGTTCCATATAGAAAGGCACTCTTCACATCCATCTGATATATATACCTTGAACTTCATATATGAAGCGTAGGCTAGAAACAGCCTAATTGCCTCTACCCTTACAACTGGAGCAAAAACTTCCTCATAGTCTATGCCTTCTTCCTGAGTGTACCCTTGTGCCACTAGCCTTGCTTTGTTCCTGATTACTATTCCTCTCTCGTCCTTTTTATTTCTGAAAATCCACTTGGTGCCAATTGCTCTATGACCTTTTGGAAGGTCCACCAAGTCCCAAACATCTTGCAATTTAAACTGTAGCAACTCTTCTTGCATGGCTTCTATCCAACTTGAATCTTTCATTGCATCATAAGCCTTTTTAGGCTCAATCTGAGATAGAAAGCAAGACAGTACTGTATGTTGTTGATCCTGCAAATCTTGAAGTCTGCTTTGATTCCTAGTCATCATAGGAGAAGTGATGTCTCTTATTACCAACTCAAGAGGATGATTCTTCTGAGTTCTTGTCTGATTACTAGGTTCTTCATTAATTCCCACATCTAAATTGGAGTCATTTACGTCAGCTGAGGGGATCTCATCAGCTACTTCTGGCTCTTCATGCCCTGAATTCTCCTCATCTCTTCTTTCTTCTTCACTCTGAATTGGTTCAGTAACAGCCTCCTTTTCACATATTTCAACAGGATCCATTGTAGGTATGGGAAAGATCACATATTGAGGAATAATATCTTGTACTTGTTCATCCCCTGATCCTCTACTTCCTGATCCTGCATGATCATCACTACTGAAACCCAAAGAGTTAGTTAGTAATCAATGTCAAATAACCACTGAGGACCGGAACCAATAGGATTAGGTGTGTTCTCATTGCATTTGACATTGTCACTTTCCTCAATTATTCTAGAAGATGAATTAAAAACTCTGTAGGCCTTACTCTGAGATGAGTAACCAACAAGAAAACCATCATCTGCTTTGCTATCAAACTTTCCTAAGTGAGTTTTGGTATTGAGAATGGTACAAGGACACCCAAAAGGTTTGAAAAATCCAATAAACGGTTTTCTTTTATTTAAAAGCTCATATGGTGTCTTGTTCTTAGGCTTGACTACTAGAACTCTGTTTTGGACATAGCAAGCAGTATTAACTGCTTCAGCCCAGAAAGTAATTGGAAGTTTTGAATCAGCTAACAGAGATCTAGCAGCCTCAATCAGTGTCTTATTCCTTCTCTCAGCAACACCATTTTGTTGTGGAGTCCTAGGAGCACTGTATTGCCTCTAAATTCCTTTTTCCTCACAAAAGGTGTTTAGGTCAAGATTTTTAAATTCAGTACCATTGCCTGACCTAATGACTTTTACCTTTTGATTTGTTTGGTTTTCAATTCTTAGAACAAAGAATTTGACCAGTCCACTTGTCTCATCCTTAGTCCTTAGAAAATATACCCAAGTAAATCTAGAGTAATCATCAACAATAACTAAGCAGTATGATTTCTTACCTATACTCATAACATTTGTAGGACCAAACAGATCCATATGCAACAACTGAAGAGAAGAAGACATTGTGTTCAATTCTTTGGACTTATGAGAAGTTTTGTGTTGTTTGCCTTTGAGACAAGCAACACAATGATCATCATATGAAAAGACTTTTGAAGGAAGACCTCTTACAAGGTTGTTTTTAACAAGTTTATTCATTGTTTTAAAGTTCATGTGACACATCCTTCTGTGCCAAAGTGATGATTCATCCAAAGAGGCTTTTGAAACAAGACAGTTTAGGGATGAATCATTTGAAACATTTTCCATATCCAAACAATAGACATTATACTTTCTAGGAGTTCTTAGTAGTATCATCTTTTCACCAACTACCTTGAATCCAGGAGGAAGGATAATGCATTCTGAATCAGTGAATAATATACTATGCTTTTTGTCACAAACATGTGATACACTTAACAGGTTGTACCTTAACTGCTCAACGTAGTAAACATCTTCAAAGGTCATCTTACCTTTTGTTACATCATCCTTACCACTAATCTTACCTCCATCTGGAGTATTACCAAAGGCAACATGCCCTCCATCAATTTTCTTGAAATTCTTGAGGCAAGCCATGTTCCCTGTCATGTGCCTAGAGCAACCACTATCAACATGCCAGATGCTCTTTCCCTTGAGCTGTTGGTTGCCCTGAACATAAGATAAATCAATTAGTATTGACTGGGAACCCAAGCCAAAGTGGTCTTGGGCCTCCCTTTCTCATCAAAGTACTTACACTCCTTTTTTATGAGATTTTTAAATATAGAATACTCATTACTGGAGTACTTTGTCAAGATGATTGGTCTAGAAGCACAAATACTAGAAGCAGTACTAATTTTAGAAGTACTAACAGAGTTAACAGAAGCATTAACAGAGTTAGCAGTATTAACATCTGAAGAAGTACTAACAATGTTAGCTTTAGAAGTACTAATACTCTCAGCAGCACTAACATTGATAGCAGCAGTATTGCTTCTGGCAGCACTATCTTTGTCAGCAGCACTATTTGTGGTAGCAGTACTAACAGTTTTAGTGCTTTTGGGAACCCACATCTTGACACTCTCTTTTACAGTCTTTTTCTTCATGTGGCTTTTGGATTTAACAGGTTTCTTAGCCACATGGTTCCTTTCAACCTTACTATAACCAAAGGGTTTTTGCACAGATCTTTGAAAATTTATCCTTTGGTTAATAGGATTAAAATAACAGTGCTTGGCAAGATGGTTCATTTTGCCACATATGAAACAAGGTTTTGGTCTGATGATTCTACTCAGATCAACTCCTTGTTTCTGAGCTCACTGATTATTCCAATTTCTTTGATTTCCCCTCCTTTTATCATGTTTTAGGGGCTCAGATTTATTACCTGCACACTGTTTGCAAGGAACAGGATTCACAACTGTAGTCTGCTTGTAATGGACCTTTTTAGACTTTCCCTCAGTCTTCTCACCATCAGATTTGACCCAATCCCTTCCACCACCCTCATTGGTAAGAATGTTATTTTCTAAGGGAATCTCACCACTCACAGTATTATCCTTACTCTTATCAGCTTCTTTCTCAGTCTTGTCCTCAACAACTACTTCATCTAAAGGATCTATCTTAGTGGCTCCCTCATGGAAGTCCTTCCTATCCTTGGTCTCTAACAAGTCTGATTTAGGAGGGATGTAGTTGTTGTTGTATGGTGGTGTGTGGTATTATACCCAATTCCTGGTTTAAGCTTATCATGGATTTGGAACTTTAGAATTGTATCCATGGCTTTAGAAGCATATGAAAACTTTTCCACATCTAGCTTAACCTTGGCTAGTTCTCCTCTCAACTTTTCATTCTCCTCCTTGGACTTTGTCAGTTGGATTTCTAGATCATTTTTCTCCCACTTCCAGTAATTTGTATCATATGTGTGTTGAAGTTCATTTGCTTGGAACCCTTTAATTTGTTCCTCAAACCTCTCAACAATTTTCACATAGTCTTTTCTATCCTTTTCTAACCGCTTAAGGTCATCACTTATACTCTGGTTGTGATCCCTGTACCTTTTAACAGTGTCTATGCAAGTTTGAGAACAGAGATTAGAAAGTACCTCAGTTGGGAGATCTGATACCTCTGCCATGAGAGCTTGATTTTGAATGGCCTCTTCTGCTTGATCACTCCAGTTAAACCCCATTCCTTGTTGAGAAACAAGAGCTCGAGCAGAGTTTCTATTCTGCTTGAAGCTTCCAGTCTGAGCTTGTTGGTGGTTTTTATGAGACACTCCACTTCTGCATTCCCTGGCAAAGTGTCCCTTCATGTGACACTTGTAGCAATCCACCTTTGACTTATCAAAACCTGCTCCATCTTCTCTTCTTTGAGAGAAGTTGTCCCTCCCAGTCCTCTTGATGAACTTCTTCACCCTCATAGAAAGCATGGCCATCTGCCATTTAATATCCATCTCTTCTAGATCATCAGGATGAAGCTGTTCCAAGTCATCATTGATTAAAGGAGAGGTACCATGGCTGGAAAGAAAGGCTTCAAAAACAGATTCATTGCCTTTTTCTTGATTTACTCCACTGGTAGCATTAACTGATTCAGGGTTAGCAGTAGAATCAGTTGATGCTGATAGGAGTGCAGCATTATGAACATATCCAGTAGGCTTCTTCTTTGCTTCCACCTCAGATTCAAACACTCTCAGATCATTATACAGACCATCCACTTCCTTTTCTCCCAACATGTTATTCTGTCTGAATGAGAAAATGTACATGGTCCATTCATCTCCAAGAGATCTGAGAAACTTTCGGTTGACATCATCTTGTTCCATCTGAACTCCAACAGTAGCCAACTCACCAATTAGCTTATTGAATCTATCAAAAGTTTGAGTCATAGACTCATTCTTTGAAGATGTAAAATTCTCATATTGCTGCTTGAGAATATCCCTTTGATTCCTCTTAGTGCTCTTGGTGCCAGCAAATCTCTTCTTTAAAGCATTCCATAGAATCTGAGCATCAGTGCAGTGATGAAACTGATGTTGATACTCATTAGGAATGGCCAAAAGCAGGGTGTTTAGGGCCTTCATCTCCAATTGTCTCACTTTCTTCTCAGCATCAGTTTTTGGAGGTGGTCTTCTTCCATCTTGTCCAATTTTACCTTCAGCAGAGGGACCATTCTCAACAATGTCCCACATAGAAAAGTCTGTAAGGAGTATGTACTGTTTGATCCTAATTTTCCACATGTTAAACTCATTGGGTTTGAGCATGGGAACCTTTGAAACACGAGTACTGTTTGATTCAACTGTGTTGTCCATGATGAATGAAGGTTTCTGAGAATACTAGGCTCTGATACCACTTGTCAGGATCTAATTCTTAACAAGAATAATGAAACTCAGAACCAATATTAAAGAACTTGCGGAAAAACACTTAAATATTCAAATATCAATGTAACAGTAAAATAGAAATCACAACTTGTAAACTTTATTGAATGATTAAAGTTACAAGCTTTCACACAAAACCTCAACCTTGATAAACAGGCTCACCAAGACGAATTCTACTTCTCTAGAACTAGGGTTGTAAACCTTGAGGTTAATTCTCTCTTTCAAAAACAAAAACTCAGAATAATCGACTTAACAACATATTCAGAATAATTCTATACATATACTGAAAATAAAAGATAATTACAAAACATAAAAGATCTTCAGTATATTTTTCCATAGTTATCTTCAAACCTTCCATGATTATCTTCAAACCTTGATCTGCACGTATCTTGATTATCACATAAGCGGTATTAAGTTGTAGCAGCATTAACACTCTGAGCAGTACTAATCTTCACCAGCAGCAGTAACTCTGCTTAGCAGTATTAATCTTCATCAAGCAGTATTAATATGGCTCAACAGTAGTAACTTGTCTCAGTAGTATTAACACATGTTGTACTGGCAGTAGTAATCATACTTGAACAAATCTTCAGTTCCCAACAATCTGTCCCTAACTTGACTTTTAGAGAAGAGAAGTCAAGTTCTTCAGATGCTCCCAAAACTTCAATAATCATACTCTTGTATCAGGATTCAGCCCCAAACTTTGATTAAAAGTTCTCTGGATCAAGTATCTTGCCATTTCAGAATCTGGTGCACAACCAAGCTTTTTCTTCAACATAGCATGCAACTTTAACCTGCTATGATTGTAAACTCTATCCACTAGGAAGTATTCAAAGTGACTTGTATCCATAGCCAGTGCATATACTCCACTTCTTTCATATAAAGTCCAGTTGTTGATGGTTTTGAACACATTTCTGATGGCATGCTGAACTTCCTCTGGCTTGAACAACATGCACAGATATTCCATCACAAGTTTTATAACTGGTATCCCTGGAGTTTTCAGCTTATCAGCATATAAATTCATCTCCACCTCAAACATTTCCTCTAAATCAGATCTGGAGCATACTCGTACAATCTTGGCCCAAGTAGGATACACTTCAAATTTGTCATCTTTCCTCTTCAGCCTGATATACTCCTTTCCATCTACTTCCATGGTATCCAAGTGAATAATCTCAAGAGGCTTGACACCAACTGGTTCAACTGTTATAGGCTCAGGCACTTTTTCCATTACCACCATGTACATATTCACATCATAAGTACTGGATGGTTCTTCCTAAGATTAAGCTTTCTTTTCATCAGACATAGGTGCCCCTTCTTCTTTAGCTACCTTCTGTTCTTTCTCTGCTTCCTCCTCATCCACTCTAGGTTTCTTACCTGGTTTTCTTCTTGCCATCATTTTGGTTCTTTTCAAAGTCCTCAAACTTTCACCTAGAGTAGCTTCCTTCTTTGGTGTTTCTTGATCATCAGGAAAGGGTTTTTGTATTAGAAGGTCATGACTTTCTTTCATCCTCTTTTCCACTTCAACTCTTGCTTTGTCATTCCCTTGTAACTTGGTCATCTCTGCCTCATACAAACCTTTGATTTGATCAAATGACATCTTTGAGAACATCTCCTTTTTGACTCCCACAACACATTTAAGGAAAGTGATCATCTTCTTTCTCTCTTGAGTACCAAGGTAGGTCTTTAAAGGTTGCCTCTTCTTTGCACCCAGTTTGATCATCACAGGTTTCTTTAGCATTGCAGATTTCTTCTTTGCTATCTTTGTTGCCAAGCTCTTCTGATATGCTTCATTAAGCTCTTCAACTAGAGCTCTTGCCATTTCTCTATCTTTTTCCACTTGATCCTCTTCTTCTTGCTCAAGTTCTGCTTGAATTTTCTTGGCCAAAGCTTCATCTGACTTAATCAACTTTTGCTTTTTGAGAGGTTGATCAGATTCCACTACCTTGGTTTTGCCTTTATCCTTGCTTGCTACCTTATCTGTGCTAGCTTTCTTGATAACCTCAGCATTATCTTTGATGACAATTCCTTTGGCCTTTGAAGTGACCTTAGGAGTATCATGTTTAGCCTTGCTTAGTGCTTCAGCTATCTCAAATTCTTCCAAATTTCTGCTAATGAGGTCAGTTAATACCTCTTGAACAATTCCTGCTGCTTCATTTAGTTCAGCAGCATTAACTGTTTCTGCTGCTTTGCTTGCTTCAGCAACATTAACTGTTTCTGCTGTTTTCTCTGTTATTGCTACTTTTTCAAACCCAAACCCTTCTTCTGTTTCAGCAACCTCCCCCTCATCTCCATGTTTCTCCCCCTCATTCATAGCATTCTCTATGTTGACCTCAGCTTCTGACTCCCCCTTTTTGGGAGCATCATCCACTGGGTTCCTTCTTCTGAGCTCAAATCTTTGCTTTTTCCTTCTTTGAACCACCTTCTTAACCAATTGCTTTAAGGTGATGATTTATTCTTGCTGGTTGATGATGACTTTCTGGAGTTCATTAACAATCTTCTTTTGAGAATCCAATTCAGATGCCATTTTGGACATGGCAGAAATTAACTCCTGGTAGTTATATCTATCCTCACCTTCTCCAGGAGTGTTACACCCTTTTGAAGGATCATTGGAATGGTCAATAGGGATCTCCAGCCTGGCTGAAGCACCACCTATTCTCTTGGTTTCTTGGCACCTGGGACCTTTGAATGATTTCTCATTCAAAGTTGCCATGGGGAAGGTCTTAGTGATGTTACCACTGGCCTCCTCTGTGAGATCTAGCAGCCTCAATCATAGAAAGATTCAAACGAGACGTTAACTATTTAAGAAAATAAGAAAAACAACAATTATGTACAAAATCACATGTGATTCGACATTAACTCGGAAAAATAGGACACGGGCGACTTTTCCCGCGACTTCAAGTCGCGTGCGAAGTCACGGGATCACATGTGATTTTGTATGTACCGACCTTTTTCTTGTTTTCTTAAATATATATCACTAGGTAACAACACCGCGCCTTGCACGGCGAATCGAACGATTATTAATTATATGAACGTAAGTACGACGAATAGTGTAATCTATGAATATATTATATCTTTTGAACTTATCAATAATGTATCGGTAGAAATAAATGTTGGTCGATTTTATAATCCATCGAACCAAAAAAATCCAATTTGTGAAATCTAAAAAAAATATTCGAAAATGAAAAGTAGAGATTGGGATGTTTGTTGCTAAACATTTTTGAGGTTGCATTAGCAACATGGAAAAACTATACATACATTTCAATCATCAGCGGTTAAAAATATTTAATAAAAATATAATAAAAAAATTACAATATGAAATATATACATAAAATAAATAAAAACATATAAATTAGATTTATAAATTTGACAGTATTGTGTCATCATTAATGCGTGATTTAGCTAAACTTTGAGATATAAACTCAAAGCCATTGACAAACATTTTTATCACATCTTCTTATAGTTTTTTTTTACAAAAGTGAAAGTCAAAAAACATATCTTCTACTTAGTTGAAAGTGGTCGGTAATTTCCTTTACTTTCAATAACCTCAAACTTTTTTAGACAATACAAAGCACCCTTATTCAATAGATGACGAAACCTTGGGATCAAATTCTTATGCACAGATGCATGCATTAAGATTTCCTTTAAAAAAGGTGGATAACAAATGAGACAACTTATAAGAAATTAGTAACACAATTGACAATTTCATCATACCTTCATCGATTAGAATCATGTCTAAACTGATTAATTCTCCATCTTTCTTTGTGTTTAAACATTCTCACATTCTACAAATCCGAATTTTGATAATGTAATCATCACGATCATTTTTCAAGTTGTTTAGTAAAGAATACTCCATGACACTTCAAATCAAATAACTAACAGTTATTCAAGCACATGGAAATAATTATTTTTTCTACAGCCTTTGTATAAAGAGAAATTGGATTAAAGTAAATAAAATTATAATTATTAGTAAATCATAATTGTTATTTAATTGTATTCGATTGTCATAAGTATTTCATTTATATAATGATAGGTTATAATAAGTTTTTTTTTTAATTTTTAACTATTTAATAAAAATTAATATTAAGGTTCTTCTAAACAATATGTATAATGGGGTTTTGTGCAAATAATAATATATGTAATCACTATCATGTAAGAATTGTGTAGATAATAATTAATGAAAACATTTATGTAAGAATTGTTAGCTTATTCTAAAAGAAAGAAAAAAACTATATTATATATTTTTCACTTAATAAAAGTTTTGATTTATAAACATTGTTAGTTACTAAATAATATATGTTTATTAGATAAATAAAAGTTTAAATAATTAATGATAGGCATTTAATGTATGACTATTATTTAAAAATAATTCAAAATTCTATAAAAGTTTTGGTTTATAAACATTGTTAGCTTATTCATAAAAAAAATTCTATTAAAAAATAAGTTTTGATTTATAAACAATTGTTAGGTTAATATGATTTATAAAGATTGTTAGCTTATTCAAAAAAAAAAATACTCTATTAAATATTGTTCACTTAATATAAGTTATGATTTATAAACATTGTTAGTTAGTAAATAATATATGATTATTAGATAAATAAGAATTGTGATTTATAAAGTTTTTTAATGATTTTTATATATCTTAAAATGAAAAATGAAAAGTTTTAATAATTAATGATAGGCATTTAATGTATGACTATTATTTAAAAATAATTCAAAATTATAGAATATTAGATAAATAATAAGAAAGTGCTCTCGTTAACTCTCTCTCATATTCCTTCTTTTATATATATACTAGTGGCAACCCGTGCATTGCACGGTAGCGATAAATTTTTTTAAAGAAGTACTTGACCGAGTTAAAATAGAACATAATTTCTTGCTTAATAATTAATGAGATACAATTTAAAATGAAGAATGTATTTACATAAGTGGTTTATTTTCACGTATTGTTAACCTTTTATTGTTACGAAGAGTTTGACACGTATTGACATCAACTTTTTTGTTATGTTATTTAGAATGAAACAACATGTCATACACCCATATCATTATTGTTGTTACGAAAGTTTCGAGGAATCACCGTCTGGCTCAAATTTGAGTTTGATAATTTTGAAGTTTGAACTTAAAAAATGTTGCTTATTATTTTAATGACTCAAACTTGTAATGCGCTAATATGATATCCAACTTGATTCGTTCCAAAAGTTCGTTTGATGCTCTTGAGTTTATATATAAGTTGACATATAATAAAAACACTCTAACAAACATGTTGACATTAAGTTTTAAACTTAAGGCCTAAAGTAGATGTATAGATTTTTTGAAAAATTATTGTTGGTCAATATATTTAGTCAAACCTATTTTTAAATTTTTCAAGCCAACTTCTACTCATATATAACCATCTATTTTTAATTTTTATCATCTTTGTAATAATGTGGGATAATTTAACCAAACCATAATTTAACGTTTAATAATACTCAAACTTGGTTAGGCCACATCATCAGTTGTGGCGATAATTATTTCAGGAAATATATGTATCGAGATAAGATATATAAAACATAATTCGTCAGTTAACAGTTAATTGAATACAATATAAAATAATTGATGTGTTTCAATGAGTGGTTAATTTGTGTGTGTGTGTATATATATATATATATATAATTTTTTTTGGAAAATGAGAGTTGGCAGCCAATATCAACCCTCTCTTCCAAATCCTACTTTCTTGCTAATTTATTATGGGATTTCAATCGTGAGGTAAAACATATTTATCCAACTAAAATTTTGATTATCAAAATCAACCCTTGTTTCTTATAGTCATCTTCATTCTCCAATCTTGCACCTTGCATCAAGGTGGGATAATTGAACTACAACACAATGCAACATTTTAGAATACTGAAATCTCACAATGTCATCTCATTATTTATGGTTGTTCTTTTTTATATAAATAAAGTCACATAAAGATTAATATTTTATAAAATTTGATTTTTAGCGAAAGAGGTCAACTAAAATGAGACAACCACATAGGTTGCCACAAACTTTTAAACTTGTAAGTCATCTTATCCGTCTTTTCTTTTGTTTACCTCATCTTCCAAATTTATTATATTTACGTTGATGTGGATTAACCAAATAAGATAGCTCATGCACCTTTTATATACTAACCTCTTCTTTCAAATCTATCTTTTTTTACCGATGTGGGATAAATAAATAAGACATTTCATCCAACTTTTATATATTAACATCTTCTTCCAAATCTATTGTCTTTATGTCGATGTGGGACAATCAAATAAGACATCTCATTCAACTTTTACATACTCATCCATTCTTCCAAATTTATTTTCTTTCTATCAATGTGGGATAACGAAATAACATCACAATTCAAGATTTGAGAATACTTAAATCTTCTTGTGACTTGTAAGAAAATAAAAAGACATCAAGGTTCAACATTGATAATATTGTATAAATTGATGAAATATGATGATTTGTATACATTTGTCTATCGATTTATTTGCTTATATAAATGGGTATTTTTAACAAAAATAGGGGTCGGCCAAAAAGAATATTTAGCCAAGTAATCTTTTAATTTATCAAAATCTAAATCTCTGTGTTTCTACAGGTATATCTTCATTCTCCAATCTTATATTCACTCATCAAGGTGAGATGTGTAAAACACCACCAGAATATAGTAGTATTTGAGAATACTCATATCACATATCAAATCCAAATGTCCTCGTTTCTTATAGGTACCTACATTACTCAAATCTCACAATGTCATATCATTCTCTATGGTTCTTTCTTTTATATAAATATAAATATATATATATATATATATATATGTATATATTGATGATTCTTAATTGAGGCGTGTCATTTCTCTTGGGTAATTATATTAGATTTCTTAATCCACATCATGATATGTCATTTTGTCTTGTTTTTCATTTTATGTATACAAAGACAAAAAGATATAAAAAATAAACAAATTAAATGAAATAAGTGTATCTTATTAGTTGTAATACAATATATATTAACACCAATAAATTTGTAACTAAAAATCAACTCTTTAATCCAAAATGGATTAAAACAAATCATAAATCATGTAAAAAAAGTTGGCATACTTTTCCTTTTATAATCATTTTCATGTTCCAACATTTCATCTTTCTATCAATATAGGATAGTCAAAGTTAACTACAATCCAATATTTTAGAATTCTCAATCCACATTGTACCATGTCATTTATCTTGGTTTTTGCTTTTATATATTTAAAGATAAAGATAGTTGTAATACAATATATAATATATATTCAACATCAACAAATTTGTAACTAAAAATAAACTCTTTAATCCAAAATGGATTAAAACAAATCATAGGTCATGTCAAAAATGTTGGCATTCTTCTCTTTTTATAATCAACTTCATGTTCCAACATTTCATTATTCTATCAATGTGGGATGATCAAAGTTAACCACAATCCAATATTTTAGAATTCTCAATCCACATTGTGCCATGTCATTTATCTTGGTTTTTGCTTTTATATATATAAAGATATATATATATATATATATATATATATATATATATATATTGATTGTTAGTTAGTAAATAATATATGATTATTAGATAAATAAGAATTGTGATTTATAAAGTTTTTTTTAATGATTTTTATATATTTTAAAATGAAAAATGAAAAGTTTTAATAATTAATGATAGACATTTAATGTATGACTATTATTTAAAAATAATTCAAAAATCTAGAAAATTAGATAAATATTAAGGAAGTGCTCTCCTTAACTCTCTCTCCTATTCCTTCTTATATATATATTGATGATTTATAAACATTGTTAGTTAGTAAATAATATATGATTATTAGATAAATAAAAATTGTGATTTATAAAGTTTTTTTTAATGATTTTTATATATCTTAAAATGAAAAATGAAAAGTTTTAATAATTAATGATAGACATTTAATGTATGACTATTATTTAAAAATAACTCAAAATTCTAGAAAATTAGATAAATATTAAGGAAGTGCTCTGCTTAACTCTCTCTCCTATTCGTTCATTATCTATTTCACCATTTTTTTCTCTATTTTTTAGATTTACTTTTTGAATCACATGTGATTAACTTTGTTTAACATATGATCTATTATTATGTATTACATATGACCCAACCGAGTGAATTTTTGTAAATATCACATATGATAATATATGTCTGAATATAAGTGACGTATAATCACATTTGATAATATTTACATCACAAAAAGATCTTATAATTATAAATATACATAATCACATATGATTAACTAAAATATATACAATTATCACATGTAATAATATTTACATCACAAAAAGATGTATAAATATAAATATACATAATCACATATGATCAACTAAAGTATATATACAATTATCACATATGATCAACTAAAGTATAAATATTCATATAATGATATCACATGTGATATTTGGTCAAAATTGTGATTTTTTCTATTAAAAATATATTTAGAAAAAAAATTAATAAAAACATTATTAAATAATTGAAATTAAAAAATAAATAAATCTAAAAGATATAATGAAAATTTTAAGGATATATCCAATTTAAAATCATAATTATCTTAGTTTCTAAAGTTATTTTTCATTTTTATTTATGGTATTTTTAATTAATAAATTATGTGTCTCACATTCCTTCTCGCCTTCTCGCAAAGTAGTTACTTCTCGCATGATCCCCCCCCCCCTCTCTCTCTTTATCTATCTATATATATATATATAGATAGATAGATAGATAGGGGTTAAATCAAGTGAGAACCACAAAAATATTGAAAACTATAAGAACCAATCTCAACCACAATCAAGATTAATCAATGGTTATAGTAAGGAGATAACATTTTACATATATGGTGTCATTTACATACAAACTTAACTCTTAAAAGGGTATAAAAGCAAATCTCTTCAATTCATATCTCTTATTGAAATTATATAATTTAAATTAAACATCACCTCCTTTATAAATTAAAACTATATTATTTACAATAAAATTTTAAATCAAAAAATTTACATAAAAAATCGAACATTTTTTTAATTTGATACGAATATCATTATATTTTTCACCAGGAGTACATTGTTTCACCATGTGAAACTGTATTACATTGTTTACTATGTGAAAGAAGACTACATTGTTTCACATTAGCAACTTTGCGTTGTTTCACAATATGAAACAACACTTTAGTATTTCACATCACATTTTACGTCAATTTTTGTTTTCAAAATTGGAAACGACACTAAATTGTTTCACTTTATGAAACAGTATTTTATTGTTTCACTTAACGACATTATACGTTTTCACAATATGAAAAAACACTTTAGTTTTTCACTTTCACATCACATTTTACGTCAACTATGTTTGTTTTCACAATCTCAAACAACAATAAATTTGTTTAACTTTAACAACATTATATTATTCATTGTGTGAAATAAAACTTTAGTGTTTCTATAATCCAGGTGATTTTTTAATTACAATATATTTATATTTACTATATTTTCTTTTCCCATGTGATGTTTTTATTATTTAAAATAGTCAAATATATTTTATAAAGATGTATGTTTTTCTATACGTTACCAGCAAATAATGTATATGTGAGAAAGTAAACGAGTAAAAATTAAATTAATAATACAATCAATTAATGAAATATAAAAGATTATTATCATTTAATGAAAATTAAAATATCATACTATTACATATAAGTTACATCTCATAAGATTGAATAAAAATAAAATAATAATTGATTCTAAATTTTGATAATTATAAAAAAAGGAAGTGGAAAATAATCAAGAAAATGAAAAACTACCATCACGTCCTTCCTTAATTATAAATTGAACATTAATTAAGGTTGTTAAATTGGAGTGATTAGATGATTGAGATTGGTTCTTAAGGTTCTCAACATTTTTATGTTTCTCATTTGATTATCTTCCTATATATATATATATATATATATATATATATATATATATATAGTGTTTGGTTCATTTGAGAAATGGTAAATATATGAGAAATAGAGAAGTGATCTTAGCCATTCATATGGTCAAGATTGGATTTAATTGGTCAAAAGTTACGGCTTTGACTGGTGGTCAAAAATTACGGCTCTTCCAAAAATATAAGGGTATTTACGTAACTTTGACAAAAACACGCGCGTGTTCATATATATGAAGGCATGCAGTCATACATGAATGCATGCGTTCATATATGAATGTTCGTAATTTTAAATAAACACTGACTGCATGCCTTCATATATGAATGCATGCGTTCATATATGAATGCATGCAAAAAAAAAGAGTGACATTCATATATGAACGCCTGTTTTTTGCATGCCTTCATATATGAATGCATGCGTTCATATATGAATGCATGCAAAAAAAAAGAGTGACATTCATATATGAACGTCTGTTTTTTGCATGTCTTCATATATGAATGCATGCGTTCATATATGAATGTTCATAATTTTTACATAAACACTGACTGCATGCCTTCATATATGAATGCATGCGTTCATATATGAATGCATGCAAAAAAAAAAGAGTGACATTCATATATGAGCGCCTGTTTTTTGCATGCCTTCATATATGAATGCATGCGTTCATATATGAATACGTACAAAAAAAATAGTGACATTCTACTAACATTCATATATGAACGTCTACTAACATTCATATATGAACTTCTGCTTTTTGCATGCATTCATATATGAACACACACGGCTAAAAAAAAAGAAAAAAAAAGAAAAAAAAAGTGATATTCATATCTGAACGTTTGGATAATTTACAAAAATACCCTTCGAATAATAAACAATGTGAGGAACACGGGAGTGGACCATGGGAGCAATTATCCCCTAATTATCGGTCAAACCCGCCGATCTTGACCGAATTAATGGTTTAAGATCACTTCGAACCTTTCCCTATATATATATATATATATATATATATATATATATATATATATATATATATATATATACACGCCTTGAAAATAATGTTACAAAAAAGGTAAATGAGGATAAATAATGCTAAAATGTGGAACTACAATGCATATTTAGAGCTGATTCATGTTTTAATAAAACGACCATCACAATATGCAACGACAATAAAATATAATTACATAAAATTAGTTTTATCTACGTATATATGTTTTACTCGTAGTTCCTCCATCAACAAATCTCAAAGCACATCCCTTAAACAATATCCAAAATCCTATTCTAACCTTTCATTTATCTGACGATTATAAATGAGAACCCATTTTTAACCAACATAACACTAAAGATTGAAATAGCTACCCGACTTATATAGTTTATATGCTGCCATTAAAAATATTGTTTAAGCACTGCCACCAAAAATATTGTTTGACCTTAACTTCACACAAATTATGACAATGGCATACTATCGCAATATTAAAGCTACAAAGTTTACCATTAAATTATTCAAAGATTCAAAAGTTTCTAACTTAATTTATCCCCTCAATATGCCAATGAAAGTGACATTCTCACATCCCTAAGATGAAATCTAGCTCCCAAACAAGAAGTCTAACATAAATCACATGGGAAAAAGAAACTTACTTGTATCCTCTAACTGAGGCTCTTGTTTCTGGTGCCACACATAAAAAGAAATTGTTAGATTTGTTTCAAATTGCATGACCTTGCCTTGGGGTTCAATCACTTCTATAAGGTGGTCGAATAACATGAGTAGCTAACTTGTTGAAAACCTTTGAACTACTCTGGTTTTGAAAAGAAATTGTGACAGGGAGCTGAATTTGAAGGGTTTATCTATTAGGGATATGTGCAACAACAAAAAGAATTTCTTTCTATCCACATTGAGACAGAGTGTTTCTGTAGTGGCATGGTAATGTCATATACTCAAAAATCAATCGATGATACAATTTCTCTAAGCGGTGGGGATAAGGTTACAATTGGGGGTGAAGGGGTTAAGGTGGGGATGAGAACAAACGGTGGTTGGAATTGGGTTCGCCCATGACACTGGGGATGGAGTCCATCGTGGTGGTCGGTCGCTGTGGGGGATAATATAAATATAACTAGTGTTCGACACTGCGTGTTGCGCGGTGACAATAATTTTTGTTGAAAATATTGAAGTTAAATGAGCGATAATCACATATAAGAATCGATATTACGTTTGATATGAAGTTGTTTCATCATCCTCAATCGGTTATTTCTTTATACATATACATATATATATATATAATTAATTAATAAGTTTTACATCATCAAACTTTGTAATTGGTTCAGAATGATAAAAGAAATGTGTAAAGCTAATAATTACAAGCATGAGATGTATAATGAGAATTGTTTTGTCATAATTAGGAATGGCAACGGGCCGGGTTTGGGCCGGGGATTGGTATCCCCATCCCCGAAACCGTCCCGATCCCCGTCGGGGATCTTATCAGGGATCCCCATCGGGTCCCCGCGGTTTCCCCGATCCCCATTGGGGAACACGTTAAGGCTAAAAAATCACCGTTACCCGTTGGTAATACCCGAAACCCGAATCCGAAACCGAAAAATTAATATTTTGTTAGACTCGTTCATTGAATTAATCACGGGATTATGAGATTGAGTGTTTGTATTAGAATCATTACATTGCCTTTCCATTTCACCTATGCAAAGACAATTAGAGTAAATATTTAATCATTGTATTGCCTAAATATTTAACCTATGCAAAGACAATTAGAGTAAATATTTAACCTATGTATTATATGTCATAAGTTTGTTCCCAAATTTGGCAGTTAAAAGCAACCCCAACCCAACAATGGCAGTAAGCAATGCTGCCCCTTTGCTGTCAAATATTTATATATATATATGCCAAATTAATTTCAAGATATATGGTTTTTCATATATAGTCCTAAAAAAACATCTTTGAACAACATGATTCAAGGCGTTAATATTACATGATTCAGCAAAACTAATCAAACTTCTTTTAAGGAAATAAATCAATGAACATGTATATTTATACTATTCAAACAATTCGTGTGTGTATATATTATATATATATGCACGGTTGTTGCAAAGAATTTGGAATGTACACAGTACACTCATCTTTTGGTACCTGTTTGAATCAAACGTCATATGCAACATAGAACTAGACAAATATGATAATTAGTGCCTGTATGTTAGGTACATCAAAGAGAACAAGAGCATGATTCATATAAACAGAAACTTTCTCAGCATTTCACAACCAAAGATTTTATATATACCTCAAGATATCGAGAGGGAGACTGGACTGCCTTGTCACCGGAGATATCGAGAGGGATTGAGGGAGACTGGAGTTGTCGAGAGTGGAGTTGTCTAGAGTAGTGGAGTTGGAGTCTGGAGTTCGAAAGGTCGAGAGGGACTGAGGGAGTTGGAGTTCGAGAGGTCGAGAGGGAGTCTGGAGATGGAAGTCGATGGAAGTCTGGAGATGGAAGTCGATGGGGAGAGTGACCGAGGCGTGGACCGGAGAGTGGAGACTTGAGCGTCGATTGTCGAATCGTCGATGGGATTGGGGAGCGACCGAGGCGTGGGCGGTGGTGGCCGGTGGGAGGGAGACTGTCGAAGTGTCGATAGATTAGGAAATAGGGATTTAGGATTTAGGGATTTGGGTTTGGGCTGAAAATGGTATGAGGATTAAGGTGGGCCGTGGGCTTTTATATAATATATATAATTATTACATGCATATATATTATATTTCGGTCCGGTCCGGGGCGGTGAGTATCGTCCCCGTCCCCGTTAATATCCCCGATAGTATCCCCGATCCCAGCCCCGTCCCCGATAAGAAGTCCCCGAACCCGACCCAAAATGTTCGGTTTTCGGTTTTCACCGTCGGGTTCGGGTTTTTTTGCCATCCCTAGTCATAATTCATAATATATTGATTTATATCCTCTACATATATTCCCATAAAATATTTATTTACCATGCAAATGTGATGTTGCTACTTAGTTTTGCATAATTGCGAGATATTTTGATAATTTTTTTACATTTGTTGTAATATACTCGTCTGCAACTTTGGCCGAAAACCCTCCTCAAAACCCTCTCTTCTCAAACCTATATACTATTGCACGAACAATAATAGTAATCGTCAGTATTATCACCTCTTCAACTCTAGGCAAGTCCGATTGAGTTGTTAGTTTTTCATTTCATCTGTTCGAGTTTTTTCGATCTGATTGAGACTGTTTCTTCATAGTTTGGTTTCTCTCCAATTTTATTTGAAAAAAATAGCTTTTAATCATTTTTATGTAAAATGAAAGGTAAGAAATACATAAGTTAAGATGAAACGTAATGTTGGTGATTTTAGTGAAATCATCGGTCATTTTGTGTAATTGGATTCACAAGATAATAATGGGGTTTGTAGCTAAGTTACAACACGAGTTAGGAGGTGTGGAGTGCACACTCGTGTAAACTAACTATGACCCGGGATTGTTGGACTGTCATTTAGTGTGCGTGGGACAAAACAGAGGCTCACGCGGGTTGTGCCGCGGGTTAACTCGCGCGACTACCCGCGTGGTGCACTGTTTCGTATGGGAGACAGTGGCTCACGCGAGTTGTGCTGCGGGTTTAACCCGCGCGGCTACCCGCGTGGTGCACTGGTTTTGGGACGAACAGAGAATCACGCGGGTTGTGCCGCGGGTTAACCCGCGCGGCTACCCGCGTGACGCACTGTTGCAGGTGCGGTTTTGTAACCCCCAAAAATCTCTTTTGTAATTCCTGTAGATCCCAGTGCAGTGCAATCACAAGTAGATATGAACAAAGATGAACAGATTATAGGCCACAACAACTAGTCATATGATTGATAATACTTCAAAGGGTTAAGGTTTACAGAGAGAATTTCTGATAAGGGTATGTAAACCTAATGACTAGAAAACTGAAAAAATGATTTTCTCACATTACAAATGAAATAGAAATAACTTTAAATATGTAGGCTCGCAGGCCTAATGGGCTTATGGGCTTTTAGGCCCAACAAGCTTACAACTATGATAACTTGACATTTTATACCCTGTACTTCTATTTAACTAACAAAATAGCCCTAACAATCTCCCCCTTTAAATAGAAGTTGAAACTCGCGCCAGTTAGGAACATATATCTTCCGAAAACCAAAACTGATCTCGAAATATCTGATTTGCGTTCTGTACTCCAGTCGTTCTTCGATAACTCTCAGTGCTTTAAAAACAAGTGCTTTGTATGAAGAATCCAGTATATGAACTCCTTTTTCATCTTGACTCAGCGCACGCTTCAACTTGTCTTTCAGAAGCATCAATGTACCATCACAGAATCTGGCAATCTGGTCAAAACGGATAAAACGTAGAGCACCTTTGTTGTTCACGTATGACAAACCAAACTCTGGAATATTTATAACTGTGAATGCAGGTACATTTAGAGCATCAGACGGAACACTCAGATCAGGCTTGAGCAGATTAATCTTCGGTTGATCGCTTTCTAACCCAATTTGAAAATCTTCCACCGAAGCAAGTTTCATTGCGCACTTCATGTATCTTTTCACGGTTTCTAGTGCATCAATGACTTCTCCGGGTCTGACGGTTCTGGTCTTTAAGTCACGTAGGATGAACAGTAGATCTTGTGGCTCCAGACATGGAAAATCAGCATCAGAAAAGCAGTATTGTTGACCATCTTCTCTTGTAACCATGAAGTCTGTATACCTAACCTTCATGAAGTAGGCAGGTATAATCTTATCAACTGATACAATCCTGAGCTTCGTCTTGGAGTACTTGTGCTGGAATTTTCTGTACACGAACACAAGTTCACGTTGTTTTTCTTTGTTTTTCACTGACTGTAGACCATGTAGAACGACTTCATCATACTTTCTGATCCAGTGGGCAAAGATCTTCTTCTGAGTTTCTTCGAGGAAAGGAACTTTTATTCGGACTCTTTCCCACTTGGATTGACGAGCTGGAGGAGTATGTACTGGTTCTCTAACTGGTGAAGCTGGAGGAGATCTCTCGGGAAAAACTGTAGAAGAGAAATCAGGGTGATTAACTAGATAGGTCAATAAAGGAACCACGACAGAAGATTGATCATATGGATGCAGTATTTCATCAATTTCTTCTTGCATAACCACAGAGCTCTTTCAGTATTAGCACATTCTTCTGTCGTGTCCTCCACTTCATACGGATCTAGTATTATTGCCCAATCTTCAAGAACTATCGGAGAACCATCTTCAAATTCCTCAGGCTTTTCAACTGTCGGATAATCGTATAGTACCAAGTCTGTCACCGGTTCCCGTTCCTGTTCCTGTCTCTGTCCCTCTGTTCTTATACCGGAACCCGTACCCTGTTCAACCTGTTCTGATTCCACTATATGTGTCTCCGGCTCAGATAGGCGTTGGCGCTTCTCCCCTTCATGGTGATCAGGATCATCCTGATCATCATGTCGTCGCTTGAGCCGTTCTGCCTGGCTACGACAGGTATCCTCCACTGCTGATAGGCGTTCAGTCAAAATAGCTACAGTTTGCTGAAGTAACTGAAGCATAGCATGCTGGATCTGGAAGGCTTCAGTAGAGACAATTGGCTGGGGGGTTGGTGGGGTAGGTGTGGATGCTTGAGAACTAAGTAGTGATAGCAAATCGACATCCTGGGTGGGTTCGGTTAGAGACTGGGCTAGTAGTTGGCAAGAAGAATGGATTTAAGCTCTAGGATAGAAAGATCCATAGCGGGTAGGGAAGGTGGAATAGGTGTGGGCTCAGGCTCAGTCGCAGGACCTTTGCCTTTGATCATGCATTTGATGTTGTCCACCTCTTCCATCATCATAGATTGGACAGCCTTTAGGGCGCCGTCCATGTATTCCCTTGAGACAAACTCAGTTGGGGTAACTCCGGGGTCACTTAGACTTCCCGTTGTAGCTACGACTATAGAAGTCGAGCCGCCTACGTTCACGGTTGGCGTGATGATAGCCGTGGTAGGACTTCCACCCAATCCTCGTAAACTACCCGAAGGCGGAGTTACTATGGGTGTTCCGGCCGGGCCACTTAGGCGACTGGCGATAGCCGAAAATGGAATCTATGTCCTAGGAATGACATGTATAGCAAAAGGCTCTAGACTCCGTGCATGCAAAGATGTCGAGAACGGGGGCAGCTGTTCTCTTGTTTCAATATCGGCACCCTCCAAGTGAGGGCCCGATAGCGGATGTGCTAAATCCCCGTGAGAATGTGAAACCACCATCTGTTGAGAGATGGTGGAGTGGCTTGGTGGGGTGTGCAAATGCGCCACTAGGTCCATGGAGGCTTCTTCAATACCCTGTCCCAACACATGAGACTGGGTAGCAGATGTGGCTACCTGGCTAGACGTGGCTAGGGGGGATACAACCGAAGATGGTTGTCCCATCACTCGTGTACTCACAGTGTCATATTTTCTCTTTCTTTCCCTCTCTCGGCTCACTAAAATATCATCTTCAACTAAAACTCCCTCCGCTCTCCTTATCTCTCCAGATGAGGGCTGATTATCGTCACCATCGGAGTCAGAAGACTCTTCATTTGATGCCGATACGTTAGTGGCTGGGTCCGACTCACTGTCGGATTGATCGGCTGCCTCCGCAGAGTCAGTTGAACCTGATTCCGCCACAGACTCGGATTTGGCCGAAGGTTCCTCCGAGGCGGAATGCGCTATTGTCTCCTCAGTGACAGCGACAGAAGAGGACTGAACGTGAAAGGCTTCAGAATCTGTTGCCTCTTCTGCCATTTGAGTCTCGGTTGGCATCGGCGATGATGGTTGTCTAGAAGAACTAGGCTGGCTCGTTCCAACGGCACCGCCCACGCCAGATCCCCTTACGATTATTTCTCTCGACACACCCTGTCCGGAAGCCCCAGCTATCCGGACGCTCCCGCCTCTCGTTCGTGGACGCGGACCCTCACGTCGCTCAGGTCGTGCTCCCTGGGCAGGTCCTGCCGGTCCTGGCCGGACCATAGGAGATGGAATGTTGTGTGTGTGCCTATAAGCTATCACACTCAGTGCCGTAGGACGAGCATGGTCTAGTACCCCGACTGGGATTTGTCGGGCGACAACACCTTCTGGATCAGCGCGGGAAGGTATCTTGCGTGTCGGATGATGTGGGCAAGTCGGGTGCGTAGGACGACGTTGTATCTCGAGATACAGGTTCATGTAGTTCCGGATAACAATCTGTAAGAACCACATGAATGGAATGAAATTCGATCGGCGAGATGCAGTAGAACGAACTCTCTGAATGAGTTCAAACCAGAGAAAGTCGGCAAAGTCCACGTTGCGATTGAAGGCCACCACGTGAAATATGCGAAGAATCGGGGCGCTCGTCTGATCAATGCCTTTCGTTATAGATGAAAGGCACCGATTTATGTAGGTGAACATCGTGTACCAGATCGTCGAGAGGTACTTGCGGTTAAAGGTTGATGGAATGCGAAGTTCTGCGCCGTATCCTAAAGAGAGAAGGTCGGTGCACAGTGTAGCATCAGTGACCATCGGGTCGAAGCTTTCTCGGCCTGGAACGGATCCGGCGGTCGGTAACCGAAGAAATTGTCGGAAGAGATCACATGTGAGAAGCACTGGTGTATGATCTATCCGACCTTCAAGATGGAATTCGCCATCGGCCTCTAACGCACGAAGAGAGCGCCAAAATTGCTGTAAGTATAGAACTGGAACGGTCGCAGTTTCCGTTAGAGCGTACGAGATTGGATGGCCCATGAGTATCTCGATGATGACCTGATATTGAATAGCAGGTTGGGTTACATCAAGATGGTAGTTATTGGCTGTAAGAGGGAGGCACTGATCCTCAGGAATCAGTTCCGCATCTGCGATTGGATCCATCGCTGGTGGCTGGTGTTGTGCCATTATACCTGTGAAGAATTAATCGGTTAGTACGCAGGTTTGGGAAAAAGTAGTCGTTGGAGTTATACAGTCATGATTTAAATCACAACGGATAGTAACTCCAAAAATTGGAAGAACAAAACCCTATTCGTGAATTAGGGTCAGTCACCAAGGCGCATGGAATCGCACAGATAACCACCAAAAACACCTCATAGACAAAGATATTGAAAAGTTATAACTAAAAACACATTAGAATCATAAAGGATGATTCGACCGGATAAGAGTTCGACCGGTTATGGTATTTGACCGGAGGTCACTTAAGACCGGATAAAGGTCGAGTGGATCAGCCAAATGACCGGAAGTCATTTGACCGGGGATCTCCTAAGACCGGGGGTCATTCGACCGGAGGTCTCCTAAGACCGGATAAAGTCTTTGACTGGATAAGGCATTCGACCGGGGATGGTATTCGACCGGTGTTTACCATCGACCGAAGGTGCCTTCGACCGGGGCGTAACCCTAGATCGGAGGAAACCCCCGGAGAGTCGAATCGTCAACAAAGCAGACGCCGACGCATACATATTCGGCAATTAAACCAATAAAACTCGATCGATATAAACACCGAAGGATCGATTAAACCTACCTTGTCGATCGAAGATGAAGAGAAACGAGGTGTTCGGTCGAATGGGGTTTCGGTCGAATAGAGTTTCGGGCGAAAGAGAGAAAGAGACGATGGAGATGATAAGAAATCGAAAAGGAATCGATCGAATGATTAAAATGGGGGATTCGATCGGGGTTTATAAACCCCCGAATGTGGCTTGGACCGGGGCCGGACGATATTGGGCCGGGGAAACAATGGGCCGGGTAGGAAAAAAAACAAACAAACAAACATCTAAGAAAGAGAAAGAAAAAAATTAAAAGCAATATTTTTGGGATTTTCTTAAGTAAAAAGATAAATTAACTAAAAGAAATAAAACATTTTTGACTTTTTCGAATAAGAGAAAAAAAAACGAAATCAAGTTCAAAAAAAACAGCTCCCCCTCAAAGATTGCCATGAGGGGGTCCAAGCACAAAATCCACTTACCTGCTCCCCCTCGATCGGAGGACTCGAGAGACTTACCAACCATCTGACGATAGTGCTCCCCCTGAACACATTATCGGTGTGAAGATCCATCACAAACAACATACGCTCTTCAGGGAACAAAGAATGAACTGCACAAAGAAACACGAAAAACACCACGAAGACAAGACCAAGAACACAAGAGAAACTAGAAAACACGAAATCTACTTTGTTGATACAGAAGTTCGTAACTGACACAGAACTGAACGAGTAAAATGCAATAACCAAGGAGTGTGGATAATAGCAACCAGAGACAAGTCACGGGTGCAGTTGGCACAGTCATTTGTTAGTGAACGAAACTCGTAGAGAGCTGCGAACGAATCAAACATTCAGATTTAGCATACCTAGCTTGGATACAAGGTAATTAAATTGTTTTTCGTCCAAGGCTTTGGTAAATAGGTCTGCTAACTGATGCTCTGAATTAACAAAATAGAGTTCGATAGTACCTTTTTCCACGTGATCTTTTATAAAATGACAGCGCACATCAATGTGCTTCGTCTTCGTGTGCTGGACGGGATTGCTTGATATGGATATAGCGCTCTTCGAGTCGCAGTAGATGGGAATCCTGGAGTAATTAAACCCATGATCTTTGAGCTGGGTGCGCATCCAGATGACCTGCGAGCAGCAACTGGCGGCTGCTACATACTCCGCCTCGGCGGTAGAGGTGGACACGCAGTTTTGCTTCTTGGAAGCCCAACTGACAAGTCGATCGCCCAAGAACTGAATATGACCCAACGTGCTTTTCCGGTCCAACATGTTTCCAGCATGGTCAGCGTCCGAGTAAGCTGTCAATTCAAAACCTGTCTCTTTTGGGTACCACAAACCAAGATTAGCAGTACCTTTTAAATATCGAAAAATTCGCTTAACCACACCTAAATGAGACTCTTTAGGTTTCGACTGAAATCTTGCACATAAGAATGTCGAGAACATAATGTCAGGCCGACTAACCGTCAAGTACATCAGAGAGCCAATCATGCCTCTATAAATGGTAGCATTCACATCCTTACCGTCAGGATCGGAGTGAAGCTTTAGAGTAGTGGACATGGGGGTTTTCATAGGTGAAGATTTGTCCATCTGGTATTTCCGAAGAATATCCAAGATGTACTTAGATTGATTAATGAAAATTCCTGTTTGTAATTGTTTTACTTGAATACCCAGGAAAAAATTCATTTGCCCCATCATGCTCATTTGAAAATGTTTACTCATTAAGACAGAAAAGTTCTGACAATACTTGGGGTTCGTGGAGCCAAAGATTATATCATCAACATAAATTTGTACAAGAATGATATCTTTCTTCTCTCTTTTAATAAATAAAGTAGTGTCAATTTTACCTTTAGAGAAGCCAGACTTGACTAAGAAGGATGAGAGTGCATCATACCAAGCTCATGGCGCTTGCTTAAGACCGTATAGGGCCTTGTCAAGAAAATAGACGTAATTCGGATTTTCAGAACTCACGAAGCCTTCGGGTTGCAAGACATACACTTCCTCCTTGAGAACGTCGTTGAGGAATGCGGATTTCACATCCATTTGAAAGACGATGAAATTCTTGTGAGCGGCGTAGGCGAGGAACATGCGGATCGCTTCAATGCGGGCAACCGGTGCGAACGTCTCATCGTAATCAATTCCTTCTTGCTGGCGATATCCTTTAGCCACTAGACGCGCTTTGTTCTGAACAATGATGCCGTTTTCGTCCTTCTTGTTCTTAAAAATCCATTTAGTCCCTATCACCGTCTTGTTCTTAGGTCGGGGAACTAGGCGCCATACTTTGAGGCTCTCAAATTGGTTGAGTTCCTCTTGCATAGCGATTACCCAGTCCGGATCATTCAGCGCTTCAGAGACAGTGGAAGGTTCGATACAGCTGAGGAACGAGGAAAATAAGCAGTCGTTCGCGGTGGTGGATCGAGTCTGAACGGGTGTATTGGGGTCACCGACTATTTGATGCAGGGGATGAGCTCGAGTCCACTTGGTGGTGTGTGGATGAGGTTGATATGTCTGATGAGAGGTATCGAAATCCACATGACCACCTGGGGGTAAATCATGAACTGCCTCGAGGGATGATGGCCTGTGAGGTGAAAGCTCCTTAGTGGGAGTCGAACAAGGAATAGAGGACGACTCAGCTGGTGATGAACCGATAGAAGGATCCGGGATTGCCAAAGAGGTAGCTTCGGGAGCACCTACAACAGGAGTCGGTTCAGGGAGTAAAACTGAAACAGGAGTCGGTTCAGGAGCACCGTCATCAGGAACTTGAGCAAGAGGATGTCTATCACTTGAGCTCGGGGAAGCTTAATCATTGGCAGTAGAAGATGGAGCACCAGGCGAGGATGGACCACCGGAGTCGGTAGGGCCAGTGACTTGTGTCACTTCTGGTGCTTGAGCAGAATTCCTGTCACAAGACGTAGTATTAGACTTAACATTAAATAAGTCATCATAAAAGAATTCAAACAGCAAATCCAAATCAGAAAGATGTGTTCTTAACGTGGACACTTGATTTGGATTGACTGGAGAGTGTGTAGCTTCTGAACGGAATTGTACAGAAGCTAACACACCAGTAAGCGTGGGTTCTGAACTGAGATGTTCAGAAGCCATATCAGTGGCCTCGTCAAAAGTCACGTTTACGCTCTCAACGACGGTCTTCGTCCGTTTGTTGTAGCCATGATATGCTTTAGCGTGCTGGGAGTAGCCGATAAACACTCCTTCATCCACTTTGGGACTGAATTTTCCAAGATCATCCTTATCATTTAAGATAAAGCAGGTGCATCCGAAAGCATGAAAGTAGTTGATGTTCGCTTGTTGATGATCTCGTACGGTGTCTTGTTGAACCGCTTGTTGATGATAGACCGATTTTGAGTGTAGCAAGCGGTAACAACGGCTTCTGCCGAAAGAAATAGTGGCAGCTTGTAATGAGATAACATCGTACGCGCTGCTTCAACAAGAGTTCTGTTCCGACGCTCTACCACCCCATTCTGCTGAGGTGTTCGAGCAACTGAGAACGTATGCGAGATACCCACTGAAGTGAGATAACATGTGAGTATTTGATTCTTGAACTCAGTGTCGTTGTCCGTCCTGATGGTCTGAACTACTTGGTTGAGACTGACTTGAATGCTCTTCAGTAGTGAAATGATCAACTCGGGAGTTTCATCCTTTGAACGGAGAAATCGAACCCAAGTGTAACGAGAAAAATCGTCAACCATCACCAGGACATACTTCTTGTGATTAATGCTTTGAACGCGCATCGGTCCACATAAGTCCATGTGAGGGATCGAGAAGTACTAGGAACGACTTTAGGTTTGTGAGACGCCTTCTTCATTTTTCCCTTTTCGCAAGCAGCGCACAGATGCTCTTTTGCAAACTTTAGATCTGGCATACCCTTGACATGGCCATCGAGCACCAACTTGTTGATATTCTTGAAGTTCAAGTGCGAGAGACGACAGTGCCATAGCCAGCTTTGTTCAGCAGATGCTTTGGACAACAAACAGACTTCCTTGTCGGGTTTCAGGGACGAGAGGTCAATCGTATATAGGTTTGTGCGACGTGTTCCAGCAAGTATCTCTTTTCCATCTTCAGTCCGAATGCTGCACCTTTTAGCCTTGAAAGTAACCTCGAGATTCTTGTCGCAGAATTGACCGATACTGAAGAGATTGTGACCGAGACCTTCGACATAGGAGACTTTCTTTATCGTGATGTTATCTTTGACAATATCCCCGTAACCTCTGATAGGAGAGTAGTGATCATTTCCGAAACGCACATTCCCACAAAACCTCTCGGTGAAGTTTGTGAGAAGCTCCCTTCTTCCGGTCATGTGCTTGGAGCAACCTGAATCTAGATACCACACATGACCGTCCTGCAAAACAGGTTATTTCTTTTTAGGTACCCATTCGTAAATGGGTCCTTTGGGGTTAGATTTAACACCCGACTTAGAGACCCGTTTAGATTTGGGTCTTTGTCTATCACGGGAAACATCATTATGAGCAATATGATATGAGCCAAACCAATCAGATGCATAACGACTATCAACAAAATCATTTGATCCACAAAAAGAGCAACACAGACAATCATGAGACAGTTGAAGTAATTGCGGAATTGAATAAACTTTTAAAGGAAGAGTTCCATTACATTCAACTAAAGGTTTAGAAATAAAAACATCATGATTGTTATTGTTCTTTCTAGACTTTAAGACAGGATCAACTAATTCTGATGTTGCCGAGCTCTCTTTTGACTTCTTAGCTACCCAAGCATATTTCACTTCTTTCCGCCGACCATACGTATCTGAAATGCCGTTAAACCCATAGTCAGAGGATTTGAAAATTGAAGATTGTGACCTTTGAGAGCGACCGATCTTTTTCTTTTTCTGTGAACGCCTTTTAGATTTAGACTTTGAAGATTTTGAAGAATTGTTCACAGAAGGTTTTTGCGGGGCAGATGTGGAACATTCACCCTTATAAAATTTAACCGGAGGCTCACATGACTCATTTATAAAATCGACATGGCTAGGGAGAGAAGGATTAAAATCAAATTGGCTCAAATTGCTATCTAAACACACCTCAGAATTCAAGAATGCGGAAAATTCTAGTTCCTCATCAGAAAGGACCTTATCACTTGAGGAGTTCAGGACAGCGGAAGAGTTTGTTAAGAGTGGATCATTTGTGAAAGCATTTTTACAATCAGAACACTGATCAGTTTCAAAAACATGAGGCTCTTTTCCCTTATTTGAAATGATTGGTGACGAGTCACCCATAGAAGCTTTGCAGGAAGATGTATCGGAGGCAGGATAAGAATTTTCAAACAGATGAGTATTCTCACTTTGGAGATTTGAAGGCTTAGCTTGAGGTTCAGCCTTGTGAAGTTGTTCTTTCAGGCGATCTGCTGCCAAAACAGCCAGTTGTGAATTTAACCTCTTTATTCCTGTCTGAAAGTATTCATTCTTCTTAACTGACACATTTTCCTCTTTAGTGGAATAGAGACACTCAATTTGGGATAAAAGCTCTTGTTTTTCCTTTTGAAATCTGTCTCTTTCTTGTTTAAACGACTCTTCTAGATGAACAATCTTCTTTTCTAAAATCAGAGGTGGAACATAGACTTTATGGTCTGATTGTTCCTCCTCATTTTTAACGGTTTTAGCATCTAGTTCAGTTTGAGTGTAGCTTCTAAAATAGTCATTTGATAGAAAAACAGGTTTTTCGTCGTGGTAAGATGCATTTAAAGAATCATAAACAAAAGGAAGTTTCATTTTTGTAGAGGTCTCCCTTCTTAACTCATCCTCTTCCCAATCCTCATCCTCAATTGGTTTGGTCCAATTGATTTTGTATTCTGGATAGGTCTTGTCTAATCCAAGAAATTTGGATGCGTACATTGTAGGAACTTGGGATAAGGCATTTTTCAGATAATATGGGTTATCGTAACCGATACCCCTATTCGCATACTTGGGTTCTTTTGGTGTAATTAGATTTAACGTTTGTTGAGATTGCCCAAGTCTATAAAGCTTCTTTTCCATCTCCTTTAACTGATTAGAAAACCTTATGTTCTCATTTTTGTAAGCCACGTTTTGATTTAACAAATCAATTTTCTCGGTCTCAGACGTACGTAGCTCATCGGTCAGGTCATCTACTTTGGTCATTAGCTTTTGTGACTCTGTTGAACAACTCACATTCTCTTCTCTTAAATTAGAAATCGTGCACAGGTAACTAGAAATTTCTAGCTTTGTTTTTCCATAAATTCAGACTGTTTAGTGACACGGTTTTCTAAAGATGAGAGAAGTTGTTCTTTTTCTTTTAAGAGTAGCTTGTAAGAATCAAGTTTGTGCATTGAGAGTTGCATTTGATCAAGTAAAGCTTCATGAAAAGGGGCACATACCTGGCAAGGAGCATTGCGATCTTCTTCATCAGTGTCGGATGGTGATGAATGGTTGCCCATGAAACACAAAGGAGCTTCAGCATCCTCAGGTTCTTCATCCGACACTTGCAACCAGTAATCGTCTTCAGCCATTAGAGCTTTACCGGCTTCCTTTTCTTTGGCAAGAAGCAGCTTGGCTCGGTAGTAGTCGGCGTTGCACACAACTGGTTTGCGACAATCCTTGGCGAAATGACCACAGTTGTAGCATTTGATCGGCTCGTCTTTCGGCTTTTCTTCATTTCTCTTGTCAGACTTCTTACCAGCTTCAAAGTGTCTATTACCTTCAGACTTTTCTCGATGATCACGTCGAGTAGAGACTCTTTGCTTGTTGGAGGACTTGTTAAAAAACTTCCTCTTTTGAAATGCTTGAGTGAGAAACACCATTGCTTCTTTCATCTTGGCAAGTTCTGGATCTGAGTCGCTATCGGGATCTTCAGGTTCAGACTCACTCAGCACAGGCTCTTTTCCAGATGATCGGCTGACGGACTTGCGTCTTCTCTCAGATACGAGTGCTAATTGATCAGCTGCTGGCTTTTCCACTGCTTTCTGATTCCCAATAAGCTCCATTACTTCCTCTTCGTCCTGGAGCAGCATTTCATAGAGTTCGTGAAGGTACAGCTTCTCCAGGGTCTGAGTGTGGCGTATATGGGAGACGAACGGTTTCCACTCAGGCTGTAAGTTGTTCATAAACTTTATGTTGTTTTCCGTGTTCGTCTTTGTGATCTTATTCTTCTGAAGATCATTCAGAAGCATATTAAACCTTTCGTAGGTTTCCGTCAGCGTTTCACCTTTTCTTGCTTTAAACCCATCATATCTGGTGATACAGTTGGTCACCTTTAGCTGGTTATTGATGT
The DNA here is from genome assembly GCA_954870635.1 of Arctium minus. Classification (NCBI taxonomy): domain Eukaryota; kingdom Viridiplantae; phylum Streptophyta; class Magnoliopsida; order Asterales; family Asteraceae; genus Arctium; species Arctium minus. The sequence continues at coordinate 25,906,672 of OX941092.1, forward strand.
GGCTTCCCATCATCATCTTCTCTATTTGGTCCCACATCTTTTTCGATGAATCCTTGAAGCTATCTATATAAGCATAGATGTCATTTGGTAGACTTTGAAGAAGGTACGATTTTGCTAGCTTTTCTGCATCGTACATATCCCTTTCGTCCTTAGTAAAATCAGTAAGAGATTTCCGAATCTGTCGGTCTGGCCTTCCTTCAGCTGGGTTTCCTGGTACCATTTTCATCGGCCAATCTGGTGGACCCTCAGTCAGGCATTTGTAAATTGCTTCATAGGTGGTTTTTGCTTCTATGAAGTTCATAAATCGGTCATGCCACTGACGGTACTCTCCCCAAAAGAGCACCGGGGGCTTTTGGTCAGAACCGATGGCTAAAGCTTCCCTTGAGTTCATCTTTACTTCTTAACTTAAGAGCACTGTAATGATCATTAGACAAGCAGGATGATCCAATAATAATAAATAGAAGAAACACAGAAACACTTGGTCTAACAGAAAATCGGTCAAAAAGAAGACCGGAGTATGCAAGATACCGGTCGAAGGTAAGACCGGAGTAAGCAAGTAGCCGGTCGAAGGGTAAGACCGGAGTAGCAAGTATCCGGTCGAATGACAAGTACACGTATTCGGTCGAAGGTGCAAGACAGGAGAACAAGTATCCGGTCGAATGGGTAAGACCGGGGAATACACTTATTCGGTCGAAGGGGTAAGACCGGATTGAGAAAGTACCCGGTCGAATGCTCAGGTCAAATGACTTTAAATGCGATAAACACAAATATGAGATAAGATCGATTAATCATAAACAACCGATGAACACGAAGAGTCGACCGAAGAACCCGATGAGTTTCTAGGATTCGACCGAAACCAAACCCAGATCCTTCGATCCTTCGATCGAAAGAAACACAAAAAAATCAAACAAAAATCGACCGGATACGATAGATAACACAGAAAACACTAAGATCGAAGGTTTGCACACAGGAAAAAAAACAGATTCGATCGAAAAAAAAAATTCCAGAAGATAAATTTCGATCGATAAACAGATAAAAAACACTTAACTTAACAGATATCAATCAACCAGATAACACATAATGTAAACACTAACAATCAATTAAAGCAAGTAAAGCAATTAACACAAGTAATTGATTTTAGGGTTTCAGACAAACCTTTTTACTGGATCAAACCTTTTTGCCTTTCTGCTCTGATACCAATTGTAGATCCCAGTGCAGTGCAATCACAAGTAGATATGAACAAAGATGAACAGATTATAGGCCACAGCAACTAGTCATATGATTGATAATACTTCAAAGGGTTAAGGTTTACAGAGAGAATTTCTGATAAGGGTATGTAAACCTAATGACTAGAAAACTGAAAAAATGATTTTCTCACATTACAAATGAAATAGAAATAACTTTAAATATGTAGGCTCGCAGGCCTAATGGGCTTATGGGCTTTTAGGCGCAACAAGCTTACAACTATGATAACTTGACATTTTATACCCTGTACTTCTATTTAACTAACAAAATAGCCCTAACAATTCCCAATCAGTTGTGTAACCTACACCATTATGACTAATTAACAATCAATACCATTAATTGGTTGATTATTATCATTAATATTATAGCATCAGTTACAAGTCTCTATGTGTTTAAATAGGATCGTTTTCTGCCTAAAACGAGACCGGTGAATTTGAGATTATCCTCGAGTGAATTTCGTGATACCCAGGCATAATAGGGTCGAAATATCACTCAAGGAAAGCGAGCTCTCACGCGATCTCACATTCTATCCAAGTCGATCACTCCTCTCCCTCTCTACCCATCGATTTCTGTAACCCCCATCCCCAACAATCTTAAGTGATATTCTGGTCGTGAGAGATGGCGAGTGATCAATCCGTGAGAGACATAACGACCAAGTTCACGAAGCTGGAGAAGTTCGAAGGCGTTGACTTTCGACGATGGCAAAAGAAGATGCACTTCTTATTGACCACGTTGAAGGTCGTGTACGTGTTGAGTACGCCTATGCCGGAAGTGATGGAGGACGAGACGTTGGAGATGACCCGGCATCGCGACAAATGGGAAAACGATGACTACATATGTCGCGGCCACATCTTGAATGGTATGTGTGACTCCCTCTTCGATATCTATCAAAACGTTGAATTCGCTAAAGAGCTATGGGACTCTCTTGAGGCCAAATACATGGCGGAGGATGCTTCTAGTAAGAAGTTCCTCGTGAGTAATTTTAGTAATTACAAAATGGTGGATTCAAGGCCTGTGATGGAGCAATATAATGAGCTCCTACGCATTCTAGGCCAAAGTGCTCAACATGATATGAAGATGGACGAATCCATCTCCGTATCGAGCATAATTGATAAATTGCCTCCCTTTGTAAAGACTTCAAACATATGTTAAAAAACAAGAAGGAAGAGTTGTCTCTTGTACAACTCGGTAGTCACTTGCGCATAGAGGAATCTCTTCGGGCGCAAGAGACTGAGAAACCTAAAATAAAAGAGGTTTCTACACCTTCGGTGAACATGGTGGAAGAGGGAAGATCCAACAATTTCAAGGGAAAACGTAAGTCGAACCATAAAGTAATTTAAATACTTGCATCACGAGTTACGTTAATTTAAATAGCCGACTATGGTGCAAGTATTCCGGTAAAGAGGCGGAATGGTTTTCTTCAAGTATTTAAATACTCGTCTTCAACCATAAAGTAATTTAAAGTTTGATTAAAAGAGCAGGTTATGTTTTTGAGATATAAAGTTTTGTTTAAATGTTTTAATTAATATTTGAACTGTTGCAGTAGTGATTGGAGGGGGACTCACTAGACCATTGGTCTAACCCTCGCTCTTTCAAAATTATAATCCTCTTTCAGGTTATCGCAAGATAGCAGGTACAGATAAGGGTAAGAAGAAGATGTAAGCTATTTCCAGGAGATAGAAGACTTACTGCAATAGTTTATACTTTTTGAACTCAGTTGTGTAATAAGAGATAGTTGTAAACTTTGTACTCTGAAATGTAAGCCTGGGGCAGTATTTAGACATAATGTTATATTTATATATATATATAAATGTTCAGGTTGTTACAATTGGTATCAGAGCATTAGTTTAAGGGATCTAGGTGACCAGATGGGCCTAGACTTAAACTGAGATAGTAGAAGCACAAGTGAGTACTAGGAAGACCGTAGGAAGATAACATTAAGGTAGTAAGGACTAGCATGTAAGGTAAATTTGGAATTCCATCTGGCCAGTGTAATTGTGAATTTACAAGTACATGCTTGTGCTTAAACTGCCGTAATGTGTAGCATGTTAGATTGAATATCTTATGTTTCTTCTTATCAGAAGTATGTCTGAGCGAGTGACAAGGAGTAGGTCTATGCTGAATCCTGATATGGAGCCAGATAATGAAGTCATTGCCGAAGAGCGAATGACTGCTGTCAACCCGACTGCTATCCAAGGAAAGAGTCGCGGACGACCTAAAGGTAAGACAGTTTAGAAAGCAGCTACTCAGGCAAGAGTTTCCAATGTGGGAACTCGAGGGGGGAAGACGAGTCGTGGTATTCGTCAGGATGAAAGTGTAGAGGTAAGAGTTGAGCAAGAAAATTCTCATCAAGAAAGTTCAGCTTCTGTGAGGGGTCGAAAACAGACGGGAAACCGTGGTGGAGGTAGAACGCAAGGTTTTGTTACCCAAGAAACCTTCACTGCAGAAATGGGAAAGTTACAAGAAACGTTGAATTCTTTATTGGCTCAACGTACTAATGAAGTTTCGGCAAGTAAAGAAAAGAGTGAAGATAAAGTAGAGACTGAGGTAGCAGAATCACCAGTAACTGGAATGGGTAGTCACCCTCAGTCATGTCCCATTGTGTCAGTTAAAGCTGTAGCTGGTAAAGGATGTAGTTTTAAGGAGTTTGCTGCTTGCAAGCCTCCTACTTATAAAGGGGAATGTGATCCTGTTATAGCATTAAGATGGTTAAAAGGTATGGAGCTAGCGTTTGATACGAGTAAGTGTGCGGAAGAAGATAGAGTAGTCTATGCTTTGTCTATGCTGAAAGATGAAGCGGTAATGTGGTGGGATGTAGAATCCGGATGTCAAAGTTCGGCTGTAGCTAAAGAAATGTTTTGGGGTGAGTTTGTGAAAAGATTTAAAGCACAGTTCTCCCCTCTGGCGGCAGTTAAAAAGTTGGAAGAAGAGTTTTTGGGTTTAGAACAGAAAGGAATGTAAGTTCGAGAATATGCCACAAAGTTTATTGAAAAGTCTCGATTTGCAGGAATTTATGTACCTAATGAAGAAAGACGAGTAGAACATTTCGTCTTTGGATTAAGAAGTGATATTCGGGAATTTGTCTCGAATAAGGAACCGTCTACTTTTCAAATGGCAGTAAATGCAGCTGAAATGAGAGAGAAAGAAAAGAATAGGCAGGTTATTGAAAGAAGTGGAGATAAAAGAAAGTGGGAAGGAACAGTTCGTGATTCCAAACCGTTTAAGTCTGCAAAGTTTGATCAGCGTTCTGTTAATAAGTTTGAAAATAAGTCCTGTAGCAAGTGTAACCGAAGGCATAAAGGAGAATGTAAGATTGACCAAGAGGGTTGTTATAAATGTGGGAAGGTTGGGCATTTGGCTAGGGATTGCCAGAATTTGAGGTCTTGTTATCAGTGTGGATCTCCTGATCATATCAGGACCAATTGTCCACAGTTGAAAAAGGAATCGGTCGGAGGAAATGTAGAAAAGGGAAGTGAGAAAAAGATGGAGCCAGCTAAAGCGAGGGCTAGAGTTTTCAATATGTCAGCAGAAGAAGCGGCTGAGATACTTGATGTAGTGACAGGTACTTTCTTTATAGATTCGAATTATGCAAAAGTATTGTTTGATTCAGGCACAAATCGTTCGTTTGTGTCTCCAAATTTTGTGCATAAATTGATTGAGAAACCTAAGAAGCTTAGGCATGAATTGAAAGTAGAAGTGGTTGATAATAGTCAAATCTTAGTGGAAGAAGTGTATGATGGGAGTAGTATTGTCATTGATGGACAATCATTTCCCCTTCGACTATACCCGATGGGTATGAGAGAATTTGATGTTATTGTGGGAATGGACTGGTTGGCGTCTAATAATGCTCATATAGTATGCAATAAGAAATTGATTCGTATAGCGCAGCCAGGAAAAGAAGAGATAGTAGTATTTGGAGATCGAAGGGATAGAAAGTCATGTTTGATTTCTATGATTAAGGCTAAGAAATGTTTAGTAAAAGGGTGTGTGGGGTTCTTAGCTTATGTAATAGATGCTAAGAAGGAAAAGAAGGGATTAGATTCAGTTCCGGTGGTAAGTGAATTTCCAGAAGTATTTCTGGAAGACTTAACCACTTTGCCTCCAGATCGGCAAGTGGAATTTCGTATTGATTTAGTACCCGGAGCAGCGCCGATTGCAAGAGCACCATATAGATTGGCACCTGCAGAGATGAAAGAAATGATGACTCAACTGCAAGAGTTGTTAGACAAGGGGTTTATTCGCCCTAGTTCCTCACCATGGGGATCGCCAGTATTGTTTGTTAAGAAGAAAGACGGGTCTATGAGAATGTGCATAGATTATCGTGAGCTCAATAAGTTGACTGTCAAAAATAAGTATCCGCTTCCCAGAATTGACGATCTTTTTGATCAACTTCAAGGAGCGAGTTACTTTTCGAAAATAGATCTTCGATCTGGATATCACCAGTTGAAAGTGAGGGAGGAGGATGTGCCTAAGACTGCATTTCGTACGTGGTACGGACATTATGAGTTTCTAGTTATGCCATTTGGTTTAACCAATGCGCCAGCAGCTTTCATGGATATGATGAATAGAGTATGTAGTCCGTTTTTAAATAAGTATGTCATAGTCTTTATAGATGATATACTGATCTATTCACATTCCAAAGAAGATCATGAAACTTATTTAAGAGCGATTTTAGAATTGCTTAAGCGTGAGAAATTGTACGCCAAGTTTTCAAAATCTGAATTTTGGCTGAAAGGAGTTCAGTTTTTAGGGCACGTGGTGTCAAAAGATGGGATTAAAGTTGATCCAGCTAAGATTGAAGCCATTAAAAGGTGGGAAGCACCGAAATCACCATCTGAAGTAAGAAGTTTTCTTGGATTGGCTGGTTATTATGGAAAGTTCATTCAGGACTTTTCAAGGATAGCTTCGCCACTAACAGCATTAAGCAGAAAGAATGTCAAGTTTGTATGGGCAGAGGCTCAGAAAGAAGCGTTCAGTAAATTGAAAGAGAGTTTAAGTAGCGCTCCTATTTTGTCTCTACCCAACGGAACGGAAGGATTCATAATTTATAACGATGATTCAAAGTTGGGTCTGGGATGTGTGTTAATGCAAGAAGGCAAGGTAATTGCTTATGCATCTCGACAGCTAAAAGAACATGAAAAGAATTACCCAACTCATGATTTAGAGTTGGCAGCTGTAGTTTTTGCTTTGAATATTTGGAGGCATTATTTGTATGGGATCAAGTGTCAGATTTACACAGATCACAAGAGCCTTCAATATCTTTTCAATCAGAAGGAGCTTAATATGAGGCAGCGTAGGTGGATGGCACTGTTAAGCGATTATGATTGTGATATTCTGTACCATCCAGGCAAGGCTAATGTGGTAGCAGATGCTCTAAGTCGTAAGGAAAGTGGAGAAAAAACAGAAGTTGTAGCATTTCGAATTGATGTTGTTTCTAATTTCTTAGAAGAAGTTATAAAGTATCAAGAAGAAGCAACGTCAAAGGAAAATTTGAAAAGTGAAAGAATAGTTGGAATTGTTAACTTGTTAGTAGTTGACAATCGCGGAGTAAAGTGCTTCAATAAGAGAGTATGGATTTCAAAAGCAAGAGATCTGAGGCAGAAAGTGTTGGAAGAAGCACATAGATCCCGTTACTCAGTACGTCCAGGAACCAACAAGATGTATCGAGATCTGAAACAAAGCTATTGGTGGCCAAGTTTAAAGAAAGATATTGCTCACTTCGTTGAACGATGTCTGACATGTTTAAAGGTTAAAGATGAGCATCAGAGACCTTATGGTGAGCTTCAGTCGTTAGAAATTCCAGTTTGGAAGTGGGACGAGATTACTATGGATCTTGTTACTGGGTTACCGCGATCACCTAAGGGGCATGATGTTATTTGGGTGATAGTGGATAGACTCACAAAGTCAGCTCATTTCCTACCAATCAAGGAGACGTACTCACTAGAGAAATTGGCTCAATTGTATATGGACGAGATAGTAACCAGACATGGAGTACCGTCGTCCATTGTGTCAGACAGAGATGCTCGTTTTACATCAGCTTTCTGGAGAAGTTTGCAAAGAGAATTAGGTTCTCAACTTAAGCTGAGTACGGCCTATCATCCGCAAACTGATGGTCAAAGTGAGAGAACTATTCAAACATTGGAAGATATGCTTCGTGCATGTGTTATTAATTTCAAAGGTTCGTGGGAAATTCATTTGCCGTTGATTGAATTTTCCTACAACAATAGTTATCATGCTAGCATACAAGCGGCTCCGTTCGAAGCTTTGTATGGTCGTAAATGTAGAACACCTTTATGTTGGAATGAGGTGGGTGAAAGACAGCTAGCGGGACCAGAAATTGTACAGGTAACAGCTGATAAAGTCGACCAGATTCGAGCAAGATTAAAGATTGCTCAAGATCGTCAGAAAATGTATGCTGATAAGCGAAGGAAATCGATAGAGTTTCAGATAGGAGACAAGGTAATGTTGAAAGTTTCGCCCTGGAAAGGGGTAGTCAGATTTGGAAAGAAAGGAAAGTTGAGACCAAGGTTTGTTGGACCATTTATCATCACGGGACGTGTTGGTGAAGTGGCTTATGAACTTGATCTACCAGAAAGTTTGATTGGGATTCATCCTACATTTCATGTGTCAAACTTGAAGAAGTGTTTGGCAGAAGCAGATATAGTTGTTCCTTTAGAAGACATTCAGGTAGATGAAAAACTAAGTTATATTGAGGAGCCCGTAGCGATTACGGACCTCAAGATAAAGAAGTTGAGGAACAAAGATATACGTTTAGTGAAGGTTCAGTGGAAATTTCATCAAGGGCAAGAGTCTACGTGGGAAGTAGAGGCAGATATGAAATCTCAGTATCCCTATTTGTTTAGCGATAGAATTCCGGGGACGGAATTCTCTTAAGGGGGGAAGATTGTAATATTTGAATCCGAAACCTTTATTAATTTTGGAAGTTGGGTGAAAAGTGAATCGAGACCCAAAGTACAGGGGGGTTATTTGAAACTTTGGTTTTTATATAACCTAAATATCAGATGATTGATTTATTCAGTCTGATAATTTTGTAAACCGACATAGAGAGAAAGAGAGAACCCAGAGCAGAAACAGAGAGAAAGAGAAAGAGATTTTTTTGAAGGATCGTTCGTTTTTGGTCAAATAGAGGTATGATTTCAGCTTAATACTTCTATCTGCATGTATTAGTCGGTAAATAGTCTTGTTATTCAAGCTTTTAACCGTGTATTTGATCAATTTAATGATCAAAAAGTTTTTTGGGTTCGAACTGTGAGTCGTCGACTTAAGTATGAATTCGACCGGTATAGGACCTAAACGATGAACATCGACCGGGAAAGTGTATTCGACCGGTATTGTTCGACTGGTGATGTTCGACCGGTAATGTTCGACCGGTTTAGTGATCGACCGGTATGTTGTTAATCGGTCCTAAGAGTATTGATCAGAGTGGTTTCGACCGGGAAAATAGCAGTAGATTGTATTTGATGAGTTTTTAGAAAGAAAGAGTGTTAGTTGCAAGTTAGCTTACCTTTGTTTTTAATAACATCGTAGGTGGTGTTAATCAGTAGAAGTCAGAGTTAATCAAGAAGAATTAGAGGTGAGTCTTTCAAACTAAATCTTTTATGATTTTAGCAGTTATTTGATAAATGTGGATTTTATATACTGCACATTTATAGTATTGAAAGTTATGTAGAATTATTTCAAAAGATTGATTTAATCAGTTTGGCATGTTTATGCTCAGTTTATATAAACTTGTTTTATATACAGTCAGGACTAGGTGTATGCATACATTTGAGTCAGAAGTCTGACCTAAGTCGGGAAGTGTGACCCACCTGCTCGTACCGGGGAGTGTGGCCCGTTTATGCCATTACGGTGTGTCCCTAAAATAAGGAAGTGCGAGACAGACATACCGTCTTTGACGGAAATGTTGGTCAGTAGCTTAAGGTACGCTTGCGAAGCGTAAAAAGTAGTCAGTGATAGCCAGTAAATTGAGTTATGCCTGCGAAGCATAAAGTAATTTAAAGTTTGATTAAAAGAGCAGGTTATGCTTTTGAGATATAAAGTTTTGTTTAAATGTTTTAATTAATATTTGAACTGTTGCAGTAGTGATTGGAGGGGGACTCACTAGACCATTGGCCAAACCCTCGCTCTTTCAAAATTATAATCCTCTTTCAGGTTATCGCAAGATAGCAGGTACAGATAAGGGTAAGGAGAAGATGTAAGCTATTTCCAGGAGATAGAAGACTTCCTGCAATAGTTTATACTTTTTGAACTCAGTTGTGTAATAAGAGATAGTTGTAAACTTTGTACTCTGAAATGTAAGCCTGGGGCAGTATTTAGACATAATGTTATATTTTTATATATATAAATGTTCAGATTGTTACATACCCCTAGTTTAACGAACTTCTTATAATGAAGTTAGTCTCAAGGACAAAAGAACAAAACAAACTGAAAACCACAATGACAAAAAAAATAATTATTAAAGATCAGGGACGAAAATGACCATAAACAAACCACAAGGGAAAAAATCATAGTTTACTCAAATAAAAAGTAGATGCTGAGATAACTTATAAAAGGCATGTCTATTTAAGTAACTATGTCAATCAGGGTTTATCCACATATCTAATCATTTGGGCCTATGTTAAAGCCCAAATCAAACTACCGTTAGCCCAAAATTACAAGCCTGTAAGTTGTAAGTTGGAAGACCATCTCCAACCCATTTCCTATATCCACATGAGGTTGTGAAATGAAAATGTGAATAAGAATCAAAATCAAGGAATGAAAATGATAATGAATTTTCATTCCCCCGGTTTAATCTGGAATGAAAATTTAGGATTATGTGGGAATGGACCAATTATATTATATAAAACCAAACAGTTTCTTTTATTATCATTTCATTGATTACTATTTAATACATGTAACCCAGAAACCCCTTAGTTATTATAAGAAACCAAAATAAAAAATTCACCAGTTCAATCTCTCCTTATAACTCATGTCTTACCTTAAGAGGTTGTAGTCGTAGGAGGGGTAGAATTACATGTTCATCAAGAGGTATCATTGCAGAAAGCTCGGAAAGCAGAAGGGGTAGAGGCGACTCTAGAGGTCGTAGTCGAGGGCACAACCAACCTTTTGTGAACAAGGAAGACTTAGCAACTCAAGTAGGTAAGCTACAAACCACTTTACAAGCCTTGTTGGCTTAACAAGAAGAGTCGATACAAGTGAAGTAAAAGAGTAAAGGTGGTGAAGGTACGAAGGTGACTAGATCACCCTTGACTATTGTGGGTGATCACTCTATGCTAACCCCGGAATCTCCACGTGATCCTAAGCCACCATCTAAAGGATGTAATTACAAAATGTTATTATCGTGTAAACCTCCTACCTACCAAGGAGAGTGTGATCCAATATTGGCCCTGAGATGGATTCTTGAGATGGAAGTGATTTTCGACACAAACATGTGTGCAAATGGGGACAGAGTGGTGTATGTAATTACAATGTTGAAGTCTGATGCTATCTTTTGGTGGGATATTGAGTCAGGAACAAAGGGCTCAGGGGCAACCAAAGAAATGACTTGGGAGAGATTCACTACTAGATTTATAGCTCGGTTTTTTCCAGGTAGCGAAAATCAAGAAGCTAGAAGAAGAGTTCCTGAGATTGGAATAAGGGGGAATGACAATGCAAGATTATACCTAAGTTCATCGAAAATGTCCGATTCACGGAGTTATATGTTCCTACTGAATAACGGTGTATATAGAAGCACATTTGGGGATTGATGGGTAATGTCGAGAGTTGGGGACAATAATGAATTCTATGGACTTTCAGTCAGCAGTAGATATGGTGGAAATAAACAAAAAGAAGAAGAATATGCAGCATGTGGAGAGGAGTAGAGACAAAAGAAAATGGTAGGGGCTAACAAATGACTCCGAGTCAAATAGTTTGAGATCTGATAGTTTAGTAAGTCAAAGAACAAGTGAGAGGCCATGCGGCAAGTGTGATCGAGTGCATCAAGGAGAGTGCTTATTTGGGACCCGAAATTGCTTTAAATGTGGAAATTCAGGTCCATTGGCCATTAACTGCAAATCGAGGAAGACTTGTTTCTTTTGTGGATCTCTTGATCATGTTCGTATTGACTGCCCTCAATTGAAGGATAATGAAATGACAAAGTTTGGTAGTGTTCAAGGTAGCAAGGATGTCGGCAAGAGTTATAAGGCATGAAAGGTGAAGGATGTGCCTATCAGATGGTTACATATGAGATTGATCAGACACCCGATTTAGTGGAAGGTATGTCCCTCTTACATTTTGTTCGTTTTGAGTGTTGATAACTCTGGTGTGCTTATCATTAGTGTTGGTCCTATTAAGAATGATGGGATAAGTCTAGTGATGAACGTTGAGAGGTGAATGTTTGATTAAATTGACCCGTGTGAGTTAAATTAGTTCAAATGCTAGTTTAGAGTAGTTATCTCTAGAGTAAGAGAGAAAAATTGGTTTAGGATTAAAGGCAGGACTTGTCAAATATATCTTTGGGTGTATAGAGAGAGGAGTATAGTCATGTTGTAACGGTGAACTTTGCGGAATGAGCAGTCTTGTAGATATCATTGTTAAAGCATTTAAAATTTGTTGGGTGAATCTTGAGAGAGCTTGAGGATCGGGTTAGAGTGAGCAATAGATGATGAAAAGCTTTTAGTACTGTTTTAGGCAAGATCTGAGCAATGTTGCTGAGTTGATTGGAGGATCACGCATTGTAGTCTGTGGGCTTGGTAGTGGAGTTAATCCTAGCCTCAAAGTGTCAACTTTAAGTGGGTAGGAGATATGAGGAAAAGCATCTAGCCTTATGGGGTGATTTTATCGTGATTTCAATTTTAGGTTCGGGAAAGAAATCAAGCTTATTTGGAATTCGGTTGATATTGGGTATGACGTGAAGCTTAGTAGGTGGTTATTTGAGGGCAGTGTGACTAGAAGAGGTGGGGTGTTGTGTGATGCTCTAGAGTTGCATTATTTGGCAAGTAGTGGTGAATGGTATTATGTACGTAGTAGGAATGATTTGGGTTGTGGTAGAGTTACGAACGATCTGTTAGACCATTCAAATTATCCGATAGGAGAGGAAGGATTGGCGAGCTCGACGCTGGATTGAAGGATGTTATATTCTTCTTGTGATGACTCGAATGCATTCCAAGACATAATTCTATTAAGGGGACGAGGGTGTAATAATCCAATTTCCAAAAAATGGTATTTATGACAGAGTTCAAGGGTGGAATGGAAAAAGTTCTATTTGCAAGGGACCAATGGTGAAACTTGTATTTTTTTTAAAGAAAAGGTAAACCCATTCTTGGAGGGGAAGAAAAGGTCCTTAGGAAACTATGTGTGTGAGGAGAGTGTGTTCTTGAAGAAAAAGCATCCAAGGAAGGATTTGTGGAGGATTTAAGAAGATGTGGATTCTTTGTGCCTTCATTATAGACATTAATCCTAAACTTTTTCAGTTTTTCTCTTAGGATAGAGTTTTCCATCAATGGAGTTTGGAATTCTTTTCTTAAGGATTTTTTTATTGGGGTTTTTTATTTGAAGATTTTTGGTAGAAATGAAGATTTCTTGGTAAAAACCTTTATTTCAGATTGAATCTAATCTTGTTGGAGTCTTTAAAAAACGGATTTCTGTGGGGATTTACGTAGTTTTTAATAGATCACCGTGAAATTGGGTTTTCTTGGTTAGAAGCTTGATTTATGAGTTGTTGGATGAGTATTTGGAGATTGGTTTATATTTAGTTGATTATTTCATGTTATATTTATGATAGAGGTTCAAATGTAGTGGGTAAATGATTTGATTTGGATTGTTTAAACGTTTTAACAAATGGTTTACTTTGAGAAATCCACCATTGTTAATGGTCAGGGTCGTTCCTAAGAATTTTGATGCCCTGTGCGAGATACTAAAAAAATGCCCCTAAGCGGTTTTAAGTAAATGAAACGACAAAATCATCAACTAATTCTTCAATTGGATTTTCAATATTGTCAACAAACTCATTGAGATTTCCAGGCACATTTTTAGACCTAACAAAATATCTATTTAATGATCCCTGTAAAGATTGAGCAATTTCTTGCTGTTTTTTTTTCTTTTTCTATTTTGTGCACCTGAAGGTTGTGATCTAAGAAACATGTTTACTACTAGTCGAGTATAGAAGGATAAAACCTGGATTAAGATCGTGCTTCGTTCCTTTCTAGTTTTCCCTTTTCCAAATTAGTACCGATACACTAGAACCTTTACTTCAATCTGCAACTTAAAAGACAAGTAAAAACTATAATTAGTATAACCAAAGTTGTAAACAAAATTCAAAAGACCAAAGTAACTAAGTAAGCCATTGACAAAAATCACAAAATCAATAAGCCAAAGTTGTAAGCCATTGACATAACTAGTAAATCAAAGTCGTAAGCCATTGACAAAAATCACATAATCAGTAAACCATTGTCAAAATAAGCCAAAATCAGTAAGCCATTGACAAATGAGCTTTAATTTCATCTTCTTAAAACTAGGGTTTTTTTCCCAAATTTCCACCATCATCAATTTTAAACACAATGAAATAGATTATCAGTAACCACACAAGAGTTTCTAAAACTAGGGTTTAATTATCAATTATCAGTAAACTACACAAAAATTGGAAATTGGAAATATAATAAATTTAGAGTTTAGAAACAAAAATTATACCTGGGACAGTGGGACATGGGAAGAAAATCTAGAAACAACTTAACAAGAAATAGCAATCATCTTCTAGTGTTCCACAGAAGCACAGCCGCACAGATTGTGATGAACCGACAATGAAATATTGAGAACTAAAGCACATAAGTCAGAACTAACAGAAGAAATCCACTTGAGATTTGAGAAACAACGAAAGATTAAGAGTTGCCTTTGCTAAATGCCTAAATTGGTCACATAGGTGAGATTGTGATGTGAATCGGCCATATATCTCGTATATATAGTCACCGACGGCCGACAACAAGCATCGGCCCATACATCGTCGGCCTAACGACCCTAATCCTGTGCCTCTGGAAATGGAACGTCGTATTGAAAATCGGAAGAGTCGATGTCGGTCGACGCTAGAAGGCAGAAGCTTGTTAAGCCCAGATATTAGTTAATTAATGATAACACAACACAATAAAGATAAGAGATCAAGATGAATCAATCAAAATAGCCATAAATCTCTTGTGTCACAAGTCCAAGTATGAGTGTGTGTTCTTGGTGTAGTCACTACCTTGTGTGTGTAATACTCAAATGATGCCCTATGGATTCTCAAAGAAACAATGCCTTATATAGGTCCACATGACCAAGGCAAGATAAACCTAGACAACTACAACATACTCCCTAGGAAATTATAAACACTTACAAATAAGACCCCTCTCTACATTTTAATCTTGAATACAACTAATGATCTAACAATCTCCCCCTTTGGATTCAAGATTAAAAAAATTTGGCAATTTTCTTCGGGTCTTCACTTCTCTTGAAAACTGTATCAGATATGACGTTAACAACTTCAACACTTGTAGCTCTTCACAATCTTCACAACTTTGAGGAAACAGTTACCTTCCCCTTTTTGCTGAAATTGGAATGAAGTGTCCTTCTGACGATCATTTTCAGTCAGACTTTTGATAATTCAGATAGGTTCAGACACTTTGAAATCTTTGAAGAACTTGAATTCTTCAGAAATCTTCAACAAACTTTCTTTTTAACAATGTAACTCAGATCTGACTTTGAAATCCTTGGATATTCTCCCCCTTTTTGATGAATGTTGAAAATCAGCATCATCAAAACATATCAAAGCAGGTCAGTCTTGGAAGTATATCCCCCAAATCAACATTTAAGCTCAGTCTTCATGAATATCTCCCTCTTTGGAAATAGTAGAAATCTCCCCCAGATAGAGAAAGATACTAATATCTTCAAAATACAATCTGAATCTGATTCTGTCGTCAATTTATACAATGTAATTATTTGAATCTTTGCAAATTCAAACAATTTAGGAGTTGTAACCCTAAATCAACAGATGAAACAGTTAGAAGTGCCTGTCAGTAACACAGAGTTACTGAGTAACACGAAGTTATTGTATAAGGTCATGGTTGTGACGTAGACTCCCCAGGACTTCCATTCAATTATCGAATAACACATGGTTATCTATGAATGTTCTGACAGGAAAAAAAATTCTATGTGCTCGTACATGTGTATGAAAGAATTAAGCACTGATGATTGCTTTTTAACTTTGGCTCAAAGTATGTAAACTTGTTGAGACAACAACAAATTATACAAAGACTCAATGTGCATGAGAAAGGGTCGAAGGTGGGGCGGTTTTCCTTCTTTTTCAATATCCGAATTATGCAAGTGATAATCTGATAGAGTATGTGTTGCTTCCCCGTTCAAATATGAAACATCTTCTTGTTAAGAAGAAGATGAGTAGCTGGTGGGGTTGTATGCAAGAGGTGGCATGGGCTAGTAGCCTGTTTCAATATTGTTCACCAAAGACTGGGAAACAATAGATTATGTGGCTGCCCAACTCAGAAAAGATGTGGTGCAGAGTTTATTTTTCCTTTACTCTGATCTCTCACCCTCTTTCATTTAAATCAACTGAGATCACTTCTAGCCAAACTCTCATTTGCATTTTGACTCAGCACTCTCCCCATCTCTATTTTTAATGAACCCCTCTCCCCTCAATCACTCCGGATTACTTCTGGAGTAGGAAACACTGGTTAGTATGCATCCATGGAAGTTCTGATAAGCTCACACTAAATCCCGTATTTTCCTAAGAGAACATGATGTTCAACAGTCATTTGTACATGAAAGCACAATAAAGCACAGTTAATCATGAAGAACAAAGATTTGGAAGACCAAAGACGTAAGGTGTTAGAGCACAGATTTGTCGGATTCAAGATCATATTATCTGAAGGTCAAAGTCAAGAAGTCAAGAGTTGAAGTCAACTCTTAAACAAGTCAAAGTCTTTGTTAATAAAGTCAAAGTCAATGTTTTGTGTTTTTGTTTCCTTGTAATTGGTAGAGGGTATAAATACCTTGAGTTCTTGTTTTGGTAATTATAGTTAATCATTCACACGAACAGATTAGAGAAGAGGTCAATTGAATATCTTTCTAGAGAGAGATAGTGAATGTAGTGAGAGAAAGTGATTGTATATTCTTTGTGATTTGGAAATGAATGACATGTGATTTAGATTAATTGTTCATCTTGATAATATGTATGTTTAAAACTTGAATTTTGGGAATAACAATTGGTATCAGAGCTATATCCAGATTGAAATCAATCAAGAAAAACGAGTCGACACTGTGTTCGTTGAAAATAGATCAATTTTGAATTTTAAGTCTGTTTTTCGAGTTGTAATTGATTTGTTTGTGATCGTATAGTGTTTTAGAATGAAAATGTATAGGTGAATTGGTTTTTAACACTGTAATTTTCATCATTTTTGAGATCTTATTGAGTTTGAGTTTCACGAGTTCACGAGAACTGTATTGAATCGATTTATATCTTTGAATGTATTTTGTTGGAATTTAATGGTAGGAAATTGTTCTAGATGTATTTATGGTCCAATTGTCAAGATTTGAGATCAAAATTCGATGTCTAGGTGAGTTTTTGGGTGATTCAGAGTCGTTTTTAAAAGTAGATCTGAAGAACTCGCAAGATCTACAAAGAACTCGCAAGACTTATGAAGAAATCGCAGATGTCTGAGAATTCGTAGAAATATTGAAAGAATTCGCAGAAGCCTCTGAATTCGCATTGTGAAATTTTCTGAAAAAATCTTAAGGATAGAATTCCCAGTTCTCTGTGTTATGAAAAGCACGGATTTCGTTAATGTGTCTGTTACGAATTTCATAAAATTCGCAAAGTGTCAAAACCTGAAAAATTATTAAGTACAGAATTCGCAGATATGTATATTATGAAAAGTTTAGAATTCGTAAAGGGTTTAATCTGAAAAGTCTAAGAACATAATTCGTAATTGTATCTATTGCGAATTGCTTATAATTCGCATATCAGTGTATTAAGAATTCCTAGAATTCACATTACTCTATCTTGCGAATTGTTCATAATTTGTAGGTGTGGAAATTTTATAAGTATAGAATTCGTTAACTTCTATCTTACGAATTCTATCATTTTCTTGTTTGCGAATTCTGTTTGAAATTTTTAGCTTGCGAATTCTAAGTCTAATCTTGTGAATTCTTTGTGTTTCAAGTATATTTTGCGAATTCTGTGTATCTTCTAGTATTCTGCGAATTATAGACTTAGTGGATTTTAGAAATTCCTTTGTTTAGTTCATTTCAGTGTTATTCTGTATTCTTGTGATTTCATTTGGACTAACGATCATATTCAAGTTCTTGTTGATACAGATATTCAGGATGGGATATTTTTCTGATGATGATGAAGATAAGATTGCAAGGCTGAAACGTAAGATTTCAGAGCTTGAAAAAGAACATAGAGAAGATCGGGTTCTCAAGATTGTCAAAATCTGAAACAAGTGTTCAAAGTTTTTCAGAATTGTTGAAGATAATTTTGCTGAAGCAAAATGAGCTGAAACTGAAGATAATTTCTTTTCAAGTTTGAAAGAGGTTTGTTTACAACCTTTGGGGGAGAATGCTACTCTGTTTAAAGATCAGACGTTGAGAAGATTGCTGAAAGTTTTTGAAGACAAAGTTTATCAAAGAAAGGGAGAATGTTAATATTTCATTTGAAAAGCAGGAGAATGTTGTTTGCTTGAAAAGATCTTGTTTACATGAAAGGGAAAGATTCAGATTGAGCTTAAGAGAGGAGATTGGATTGCAATATCTTTTTAAAGATGATCTTGATCCAAAGGGGGAGAATGTTAGAGCACAAATTTGTTGGATTCAAGATCAAATTATCTGAAGGTCAAAGTCAAGAAGTCAAGAGATGAAGTCAACTCTTAAGAAAGTCAAAGTCTTTGTTAATAAGGTTAAAGTCAATGTTTTTGTGTTTTTGTTTCTTTGTAATTGGTAAAGGGTATAAATACCTTGAGTTCTTGTTTTGGTAATTAGAGTTAATCATTCACACGAATAAATTAGAGAAGAGGTCAATTGAATATCTTTCTAGAGAGAGAGATAGTGAATGTAGTGAGAGAAAGTGATTGTATAATCTTTGTGATTTGGAAATGAATGACATTTGATTTAGATTAATTGTTCATCTTGATAATCTGTATGTTTAGAACTTGAATTTTGGGAATAACACAAGGTGTTTATACGACCAATGTATAAACATATTGGCAATGAAAGCACATGAAAATGAAATGACGTCTGATTTTCAAAAAAATAATGAAATTTCAAACGGGAGGATTACCATTGAAAGATTTATCTTTTGAGATGTGGTAATCACAAAGTCAAGAAAATGAGTGTCCTGACCAATGTGTGTAAGAGTACTTGATAAAGTATAAAGAAATGGCAAGTACACAAGTATTTGTCATTGGAAACACATGGTCAGTTGATGGCATGGAGTCTAAGGATTAGAAAGATATACCTTGAGTATGATATCCTTAACTTCCCCCAAAAGATATTATCTATTGAGTTATGTGACAAAAGTCCAGGTTCTCCCCCTATAACCTGTGAAAAGTCAACTCATCAGAAAAATATGACAATATCAATGCACATATCTTTTCTCTCTAACAGATATGACTGTTAAAGTTTTAACATTTCTCCCTCTCAAAACAAAAATATTTGACAGTTAAGCTCCCCCTCAACGCAAAAACTTCTAGAATGATGTGATCTTGAAAGCATTCCTTTTAGAAGAAAATCATTGAAGTGCGGGTTCTAATCAGATGTGATCAAAAGCCAAAGTCACTTGAGATATCCTGCAAAAGAGAATATTGGTAATCATTTATGAAAATGATTTCGCTTCCGTTAGTAAAAGATATGAATAACAACTATTTGAGAATCAATACACAAGCAACAAGATTAGGATACAGAAAACTCCCCCTTGAGTCATGAGAAAGGTCTAAGTAGACATGTTCAACATTCCAAGTTTGCTGATTAGAAACTTGAACCTCTTTTCATCCAACGGCTTGGTGAAAAAGGTCAGCTAACTGGAAGTAGGTATGAACAAAGTGTATTTCAATATAACCTTTTTCTACATGGTCCTTGATGAAGTGATAGCGTACATCTATATGCTTGGTCTTTGAGTGCTGGACCGGGTTTGAAGTTATTGCAATTGCGCTCTTGGAATCGCAATAAATAGGCACTCGCTTGTAGTTGCACCCAAAAGTCCTTCAACTGCGTCTTCATCCAGAGGAATTGCGAACAACAGCTAGTAGCAGCTACGTACTCTGCCTCAGCAGTGGATGTAGAAACACAGTTTTGTTTCTTTGATGTCCAACTAACAAGTTTGTCTCCTATGAATTGACATGATCCAGAAGTACTCTTACGGTCTAGCTTACATCCTACATGGTCAATATCTGTAAAGGCAGTGAGATCAAAACGGGAATCCTTTGGATACCAAAGGCCTAAATCAGGAGTGCCTTTAAGATATCTAAAGATTCGCTTAACAACATTAAAGTGCGACTCTTTGGGATTAGCTTGATATCTCGCATAAAAGCAGGTTGCAAACATGATATCTAGACGACTTGCAGTCAGATAAAGTAAAGAACCAATCATGCTACGATACACCTTTTGATCAGCAGGTTTACCAGATAAATCTGCGTCTAAGAGTGTACCAGTAGTCATTGGTGTTTTCATGACAAAACTGTCTGACATATTGAACATTCTCAACATATTATTAATGTATTTGGCTTGATTAATGAAAATGGCTTCAGGTAATTGCTTTACTTGTAAACCAAGAAAGAAATTCAATTTACCCATCATCGACATTTCAAATTTCGTTTCCATGATCTGTGAAAAGTTCTTGCAGAATTTCGGATTGGTCGACCCAAATATAATGTCGTCAACATAAATTTGTATGAGAATCAAATCCTTACCTTGCCTTTTTAGAAATAAGGTAGTGTCAACTGTACCTTTCTTGAAACCGGAAGCAAGGAGAAATTTAGTAAGAGTTTCATACCATGCTCTTGGTGCTTGTTTGAGCAACATAAACCTCCTCATGCAGAACGCCATTCAGAAAAGCTGACTTTACGTCCATTTGATAGACGGTAAAGTTTTTGTGTGCTGCATATGCTAAGAAGATTCTGATCACTTCGATCCTCGCAACAGTAGCGAACGTTTCATCGTAATCAATGCCCTCCTATTCACAGTACCCTTTTGCTACCAAACGAGCCTTGTTTCTTACCACTACTCCAGCCTCGTCCTTCTTATTTCTAAACACCCACTTAGTGGGATCAAGCGCCAAACCTTGTTCCGTTCGAATTGCAGAAGCTTATCTTGCATAGCAGAAATCCAATTGGGATCGCGTAGAGCTTCTGATGCTTTCTTTGGTTCTAGGGAACTAAGGAAGCTTGAGAACATACAGAAATTTGCTGACGCAGCACGTGTCTTGACACCAGATTGTACGTCACCTATCACGTTGTGTAGAGGATTATCCTTTGTCCATCTGTGTGTGCTTGGCAAAGACTCAACGTTTTGTTGTGTATTCGTCTCATTATATTCATCATAAACTACAGGTTGATCCTCAGATGTTCTCGGGACATCTTGTGAAGGAGTTTCTGATACTGAAGCTTCGGGAATTGCAGTTGAAGTACTCGGGACTTCATTCCCAGAAGGAATATCTGCAGGAGCAGATTCAGTGTTAGTTGAATGAGAAACTATCGGTGTAGTTGTACCTGATGGGGTTGCAGTTTCAGTGATTTCTTCAGAAGGTTCAGATATGTCTTCAACAAGAATAGGAACCTCCAAACTTGGTGTTGACATTGTTATGCCTTTATCAAAGGCTGCACAAATTTCATCAAAAGCATCAATAAACAACAAATCAAACTCAGATGAAATAGAGTTTGAGTTAGAAGAAGTAGACGGTTTGGAAGCTGGTTCTATTTTGGGATGAATAGAAGCTTTGTGCTTAAGTCTGAGTTCTGAACGGTTGTGTTCAGAAGTCCGAGTAGAACTCTCATCCAAGGATACATTCATGCTTTCAACAACCGTCTTGGTTCTTGTATTATAAATCCGATAAGCTTTGGATGTCAACGAATATCCAACAAGATAGCCTTCATCCGCTTTCTTATCAAATTTTCAAAGTCCTTGACGCTCTATTAAAATGTAGCACCTGCAACCAAAGACACGAAGGAATTTGATATTAGGTTTACGATTGTTGATCAACTCATATGCAGTTTTATTGAAGCGTTTGACCACTGTGGTACGATTCTGAGTAAAGCAAGTTGTCGCAACCGCCTCAGCCCAAAGATACATGGTAGTTCAGCATATGCAAGCATGGTACGAGCATCTTCAACAAGGGTGCGGTTCTTTCGTTCAACAATGTCATTATGTTGTGGAGTGTAGGCCACGGAGAAGTTGTTTGAAATTCCCATAGAGATGAGATAGCTCTGTAAGGTGTCATTTTTGAACTCCGTGTCGTTATCACTATGATGTGTCCGAACCGACAATTGTAGACGTACTTGAATACGCTTAATAAAAGCGATAATCAGTTCTGGCGCATCCGACTTGTTTCAAAGAAACTCGAGCCATGTGTATCTTGAATAGTCATCTATCATCACTAAAACATATTTCTTTCCATTGATAAACGTCGTTCGCATTGGGCCACAAAGATCCATGTGAATAAGTTCAAGCGCAAATGAGGTTGATGATTTAGTCTTGGACTTGAATGAGCTTCGCTTCATTTTACCCATCTCACATGTTGAACACAGTGAGTCCTTTTCAAACCTCATTTCTGGTAGACCTTTTACCAGACCTTGTCTCTGAAGCTTAGCTATTGATCTGAAATTCTGGTGAGAGAAGAAGCGATGCCACGTCCATGATTGTGCTTTAGAAGATATAGCCAGTAAGCATACGTGACGTGTGGCAGATAGTGTTGGAAAATCTACATAATATAGATTTCCATGGCACTCAGCTCTAAAGATTTCGTAACCAAGCTTTCTGCGAAACCTAGAATTTGCAAACAGTAGACATGCGAAACGTTAACAATTCACAAAGCAATACCTAGCGAATCCTTGCCTTAGAGTAATTTCAGCATATTAATTTTCGCAAGTAGAATTCACAGAGTATAGAGTAGCGAGTTCTGTACTTGGAAAACGTTTCAGGTTGCAAGTTTTCACAATTCGCACAACAAAGCTTTCGTAAGAAAGGATTCGCAAGACACGGACTTACGAATCATGGACTTAGAAAATTTTTAACTTTCCACTTAACTTTCGCAAATTAACTTTCGCAACCTGAATAGAGTTATGATTATAAGAACCTGCGAATCCTATACTTAGTGAAATTTTTTGGAAGTTAGAGGTTAAGGATTCGTAAACACAACATGCGAATCTTAGGGAATTCGCAAACTAGTAGCCTGCGATTTCTTCAGTATTCGCAGCTAAGGCACCTGCGAAACCTGTACTTAATCAACTTTTAAGAGTCCTGCGAATCCTAACTTTCATAGGTAAAGTTCTTGCGAGTCTTGAGGTTTTCGTAATACAAACACAAGCGAATCCTATACTTAGACAATTTCAAGAATCTCTGCGAATTCAGAGATCTTGTGAGTTCTTCCTAGAACTTGCGAGTTCTTCCCAAAGACGTCCCTGTACTCGACTTTTAATCCAAAAACACATCAAATGGTTAAATGTCAGTGTAAAAATCACACAATTAATTTACCTATGTATTTCGATCATTCCCCAATCAAGATCAATCACAGAAAACAACTTATATGCTCAGATTTGAATGGAACAGCGTTCGAACTTCTCATGAACAAAAACTTCAAAAAACTTCAAGAATAGCAATATATTGATGTTTTTTAAATGAAATGAGGCAATCTGACGATGTTATATAACATAATGCGCACCTAATAAAATCATTTTCAGGCCCAAAAACACAATAAATTTCAAAAACGATTTTCACACAGTGAAGTTTTCGAAAAATACACTTTTCAATACAATAGTCTTGATTCTTGGCTCTGATACCAAATGTTAAGCCCATATATTAGTTGATTAATGATAACACAACACAATAAATATCAGAGATCAAGATGAATCAATCAAAATAGCCATAAATATCTTGTGTCACAAGTCTAAGTGTGAGTGTGTGTTCTTGGTGTAGTCACTACCTTGTGTGTGTAATATTCAAATGATGCCCTAGGGATTCTCAAAGAAACAATGTCTTATATAGGTCCACATGACCAAGGCAAGGTAAAACCTAGACAACTACAAAGTACTCCCTAGGAAATTATAAACACTTACAAATAAGACCCCACCTCTTGGATACAACCCAATATGGACTTTGATTTTTTTTAGCCCAAACCCAAATTATTAAACCTATACTACTGATATATAAAAATTTGATTCCCCTATCGGCTTTGATGCCCTGTGCGGCCGCACGGGCTGCACGGCCCCAGGGCTTGGCCTGTTGATGGTTTCATTAAGGGCTTAAGTTTTCCAAGTTTGAAAATCTAAAATCATGATTCTTAGATGGATTTGGATTAATTGATTCATGTCTTGTAGTTAGTTTGATGTTTAAAATGAATTTGGATATTGATTCTCACGTTATTGGACCTTCACATCGATTTGGGAAGGTTTGGGCAAGAGATGCTAGTTGGATACTTGGATTTTTGGTGCAAAATTCGTCCAGCTCAAACAGTAGCTAAAGAGACTTTTGAAGCTAGTTTTGGTGCTTCAAAAGTCAATTTAGGCACTGTTGAGTGCCACTTCAATTTTGCATCATTTCTTGATTTGGGGTAGGTTCGAGGCATTGTTTAAGGTTTGCTTTAAGAATCATAATAGATCGTTTTCAAGATAATTTTGATAGTTTAACACCATTTATGTGTCGAAAAATTCAAGTGTTCGGTTTTGAAAATTATAGTCTTTAGAGCATATCTTCGAGCGTGGACCTGAGGTGAGTTTCTTGTACGGTTTTTACTAAAATGAAGGAAATGTTTTTATGGTAATTGTTGATTTGTGAAATGATTATATGATATTCTATGAAATGTTTAATTACAATTAATGGAAATTGTTATAAATAGAGTAGGCATGTTATGTGCCTTACATTGTGGAGTCTATGTGCATATTTATTGATATGGTGCCTATGAGTCAAGAATGATGGAATGTAGTCCAAGTAGAGTCTATATTCATCTTGGATATCGGAATACCAAGTTAAGAACTATGTCGTGACTACACTTAAAATGGAATATTGTCCAAGTAGAGTCTACATTCATTTTAAAGAAAAAGTGAAGGATCTAGAATGTCTAAGATGGAGTGTAGTTCGAGAAGAGGTTGCATTCATCTTAATTATGCAGACGTTACTCCGATGGAATGTAGTTCATGCAGAGTCTACATCCATCCGGAGTTCATTGTATATTTTTTCTTTATGATGAAATTTTAATACCAATGTCATGTTTAAGAAATTCACTAGACTTTTGGTCTAACCCTTATTTTCAAAACCCTAAAATACTTTCAGGCAGGATTCAGAGCGAGGTTCTAGCAAGGGAAACGGCAAGATGTAGCCTTGTTTTGGAAGGTTGCATAGGAGTCAATGCCATAATTAGTGGTCCTAATGGTGGTTTCACTGCAACATTTGAGGAGTTGTTTATTTTAACGCATCGAAATTTTGGGACCTTAAATTTAAATCGTGTGGTTGTTCTTCCTGATGGTAAATTTTGGTTTTGGGGAGTTACATGTTAAAAGAACAACCAAGGATGATCGTATTGAATAATAACGAAGAAAGATGACTTTACATTATAATCTTGAAATGTAGTTGAGTTTGGATATATCTCACATTGGTGGGAGTAAGAAGATTGAAAGAATGAAGTGTGTATATGAAAAGAAGAGATCATTCTTTTGTAGCAAGTCATATTGTTGGCTCAAATGAGTCAACTCTTTTTTTCTTATGTGAAAAATATTGTCTATATAAGATATTGTTAAGACAATGTATTTATGGTAAGTTGGTAACTAAATCTATTTATCTAAAAATTGGATAAGAGCATGATGTTATGAGGTGACATTACTCTATATTTTATATATATTATGAAAGAAATAACACCAAACGGGAAGTGGTCTATACAAACAACCAACGATGACGAGAAGATATTAAGAAATTTGAGTATTCTTAAAATTTTAAATGTGGTCGAGTTTGATCATCCAACATTGGTGAGATTAAATGATGATTGAAAAAAGGAAACATATATATGAAAGGATGTCACTCTTTTTGTAACAAGTCATATTGTTGACTCAAATGAGTCAACCATATATATATATATATTTGCAAAAATAAGTGTTAAAAGAATGCATTTTTGATAAATAAATCTATTTATATAAAAAGTATTCATTTGAAAACGAAAATGTTGGTTAGCTAAATGACTATCTTTTTTGCAAGACAAACCTACTAATAAAAATAAAAATAATTAGCTAAATATTTTTATATATAAAAGAAAGATGAAAGATACATAATGTGATGTTATGAAAGTTGAAAAATGGAAAATCTATAGTTTGAAAAATGGATGTAGATATATAAAAGGATGGAAGTTTTTTTTCTTTTTTCTTTTTGAAGATGAA
Source organism: Arctium minus (assembly GCA_954870635.1). Taxonomy (NCBI): domain Eukaryota; kingdom Viridiplantae; phylum Streptophyta; class Magnoliopsida; order Asterales; family Asteraceae; genus Arctium; species Arctium minus. The sequence continues at coordinate 25,932,528 of OX941092.1, forward strand.
AAAGTTAGTTGGCTAAATGACTACCTTCATTTTGTAAATCAACCTATTTATACGAAAAATAAAAATTAATCAAATAATTATGAAAAATAAAGTTGACAAAATCTGTCTAAAAGAAGATGGATAAATGAAGCATCCATATAAGATTAAAATATATAAAAATCATGAATTGTGTTGTGATTTTGGTTATTCAACATCAATGGGAAGATGGTAAATTGAAGAAATTTTTTTTAAACCCAAATAGACAAATATTTTTGTTAAAGTGACCACATTGAAAATTTGACCGACCTAAATTAAACCCAAATATTCCTTTTTTCCTTCCAAAATCGCTCTTCTAAAAAGAAATGTGTAGTTCTCTTAATTTCCTTCGCCAATCGGATCTCTCTCTCTCTCTCTCTCTCTCTCTCTCTCTCTCTCTCTCTCTCTCTGTGTGTATATATATACATATATATGAGTAAATTACATTCTCGGTCCATGTGGTTTGCTGATATTTTGGTTAACGTCCCTAAAAACGTTTTTATCCTGTAGTATGCAAAAGCGCACACCAAGAGTCCCGCCCTCTAACAAACTATGTTAGCCCAATTAACTTAAAGGGTATTTTTTGTCTTTTTCCTAATAATAAATTAAAAAACAAATAAATTAGTAAAGAATAAACACATTGGACCCCACCCCTACCCCCAGTACAACCTCACCCCCCCCCCCGGGGCGCAACACCTTCTTCTTCCCCACATATCGGAAAGTGGAAACTGTCGATCTCTCCAAACATCCGGCAAGACACCAGACTCCAAACCCACTGATCTCTCCCTTCACACCCACATCACACACACACCACCTTCCTCATCGTCTGAACCATTTATCGTTGATCTCCCTCAAAAGTCAAACCGTCGGCAGCCCGAAACCCACTAACCTCTCCGTTCTCACCTACATCACACATATCCACACACAGTAAACTCGTTGAGATTGTAAGGGTCGGTGACAGTTACAAAATCGTATTTCAAGTGATTTACGGTCCCAAAATGATAACAATAAATCACGTGCAACTGACCCGTTACAACAAATGCGGAATAACGAGATCTAAATATTGTATATTTTGGTCTATTGATTCATACCGATCCACAAGCGTAAATATAGCAGTTATCGAATATACGATAAAATATAACGAAACAGCAAATTAATCGAGACAGCAAGATTTAACGTGGTTCCACTATCAGTGTGATAGTGTACATCCACAAGGAGAGAGAGAGATCTTTATATTAACAACCGGGAGAAATTACAACGTGTTTACGAGATCCTTGGATCAACAAATCAGTCACCCAAATGTTCCTCCAAAAACAAGATATATAAATATATATATCAATGATATATATATATATATATATATATCAACAAAAGGGAACAAGGAAGAAGAAGAAGAAAATTAGAAAGAAGACTTCTAATTTCTTGTTGGTGTATTTTGGGATGGAATGCATGCATCTATATATAGGGGAAGAAATGGAATAAGACAAAAGAAAGAAGGAAGGAGGAAATGGGGTTTGGGTTGGCAATGTTTATAAAAGAAGGCAAAGGTACACTAGTAACAATCTTTTCATATCTTCCATGTACCATGTATGCATGTATGTATGGCATATGGATGCAAGTTGTCATCCATATTTCCCATGGAAAAGAATCTCATGCATCAAGCACTTGTACATTATGCTTGGTGAGTTGCACAACACCAATAAAACTTATCTGATTTATGTTTTTCAACACTCCACCATGATGTGCAAATCACCCGATGAAACCAAAGCACGAAGCAATCCCCCGAATATGGACAAATAGCTGATAGAGATTGACACGAGGTAACAGAATGCATTTTGATCGTAACGAGCTTCGGCTCGGCCATCACCCGTCAAAATCAAAAGCAAAAAATCCTCAAGTGAGCAATCTCAATAAACGAACGAGTTAAGCAACCTAAAAACACGTACTAAGTAATAACTCCCCAAAGATGTCGCTATGTCATCTGTAGCAATATTCTCATCTCTCCCACAAAGTGCCAAACGACACTAACACAATCTGAGCTGGATCAAATTCGAACAATGCTCGAACGCGGCTGGCGGTAACGACTTGGTGAACATATCGGCAACATTATCTTCAGATAATATTTTCTTCAAGTACACAACCTTTGCATCGTGTAAAGCTACCAGAAATGCATCACGCACATTAATGTGCTTCGTTCGAGAGCTGAACGCCAAATTTGTTGCCAAGTGAATAACACTCTGGCTGTCACAATTAATACGGACAGTAGTCTGCTTCAGGCCCAAACCAATTAAGAGTTCCTGTAAATGAACTGCTTCTTTAGTAGACTCGACCGCTGCAATAAGTTCAGCTTCGGTAGTTGATAATGCAACAACAGACTGTAATCGAGATCTCCAACTGACAACTGTTCCACCTAATGTAAAAACACAACCAGAAGTGGATTTCCAACTGACGCGATCACCTGCGTAATTTGAATCGCAGTAACCAAGAATATCACAATTGTTTTGCATACCATAAATGAGGTCGTGAGTTTCCGTACCTTTCAAGTAGCGAAATACAGTTTTCACTGCATTCCAATGTGACTTACCCGGGTTCGATAGAAACCGACTAATCACTCCAACGGAATGTGCAAGATCGGGACGAGTTCATACCATAGCATACATGAGACTCCCGACTATACTGGCATATGGAATCTTTGCCATCTCAGCCTTTCCAATATCGTCTAACGGACAATCGTCTCTTGTAATCTTGATGTGTCTTGGAAGTGGCGTAGACACCGACTTTGCCCCATCAAGATTAAACCGTTTCAGAATCTTTTGAATATATCCCTTCTGTGTTAACCTGAGAGTACGAGACTTTCTGTCCCGAACAATTTCCATGCCGAGAATAACACGAGCTTCACTGAGATCTTTCATTTCAAATTCTGATTTCAACCTATCTTTCAAACGGTTGATTTCAGAACGATCCCTGCAAGCTATCAGCATGTCATCAACATAAAGAAGTAGATAAATAGAAATGTCACCGCTTGATCTATGATAGACACAAGCGTCTTTCTCACTACGCTCAAAACCCAACGAGAGCATAAATAAACCAAACTTCTTGTAACACTGTCGAGGGGACTGTTTAAGTCCATAAAGAGATTTTTTTTAATTTACAGACCCAATCTGGTTTGTTGTCGGAGATGAAACCTTCCGATTGCTTCATGTAGATGGTTTCTTCAAGATCTCCGTGCAGAAAAGCTGTTTTCACATCTAACTGTTCGAGCTCCATATCAAGAATTTCCACAAGGTCCAGAAGGACCCGGATAGATGTGTGTCGAACCACAGGCGCGGAGATATCGTCATACTCGATACCCTTTCGCTGTGCAAAGCCTTTCGCAACCAGGAGAGCTTTATAACGCTTATCGTCTTTGATTTTATAGACCCATTTGCAGCCAATTGCACGACTGCCTTTCGGTAATGGACAAAGCTCCCAAGTGTTATTTTTAGATAGAGCTTCCATTTCCTCATGCATAGCTCCTAACCACTTATCACAGTGGCTCGAAGCTAGGGACTCCGAATAGTCAAACGGCTCATCCTGTACAACATGCAAAGCATACTCAAGCTGGTCAGTAAAACTCATATTTGCAAAATCCCAATCACCATACCTATTAGGAGGACGGATAGTTCTCTGGCTCTGCCTCGCAGGTACTGATACTGGAATTGTATCGCCTTGACCTCCACCATCATTCAGAATTTCTTCCTGAACTGAACTAACTGGATCAGAAGTAGATGTATCTGGTGGACTAACATCTTCTTCAGATTCTGATCCCAAAGTAAAATCACGAGCAGATGAGCTGGGTACAATAGGACTGACAATTATCTCATCTCCATCGGCTGTTGGAGAAACAGAAGAGACAATTTCCGGTTTTGGAGCGGGCTGTCGATTATGATTAGACTTGAACATAATCGACTCATCGAAGGTCACATGTCGAGAATGAATCACCTTTCGGGTGACCGGGTTCCAGATTCGATAACCCTTGATTCCATCTGTATAGCCGAGTAGGAATCCCTTGGTGGCTCTGGGATCCAACTTGTCTTGACCTGTCACATGAATATACACAGGACATCCAAATACACATATGTATTTCAAATAGATACAACCCTTACCCCTCAAAATTTCTTCCGGAATTTTCCCCATAATGGCTGAACACGGTAACCAATTCACAATGTGTACAACAGTGTGAAGTGCTTCAGCCCGAAACATTTTAGGGAAACCAGATGTAATTAACATACATCATACTTTTTCTAACAAAGTCCTATTCATCCACTCGACGACTCCGTTTGATTACGGATCACTAGGTGTGGTGTAGTGTCGGTGAATACCTCTACGTGAACAAAAGTCTTTAAAGTTACCACTAGTGCGTTCACCACCATTGTCAAATCTAAGCACTTTTAATTTTCTACCAGTCTCGACTTCGACTAGGGCTAACCAAGTTTTGAATACTTCAAAAACATCTGACTTTAACTTAATTACTTACACCCAATGTTTGTGCGAGAAATCATCAATAAAAGTAACATAGTACTTACTTCCACTGAGGGATTGTGTCGAAGATGGTCCCCAGACATCTGTATGAACGTAATCGAGGATCCCTTTGGGGTTGTGTTTTCCAACGCCAAAAGAAACATGCGTCTGCTTACCCGAGACACATTCTGAACAAAAGTCCAGACTCGTAAGCGTGTCAACTGCAATGAGTTTCCACTTGCGCAGAATCTCCAAATTCTTCTTTGAAGTGTTCCCCAATCTAAGATGCCACAGACGGGTAGCATCTAAGTTTCTCGAACTATCCGCGACACACGCATCAGAACTGACTGTTTCGCCTACCAGATGAAACAGGTTATTTTATGCCTGCTCACCCTTCATCACAATAAGGTTCCCTCTGGAGATACACATACTCCAATTCTCTATTCAAATCTTACAGCCAAGTTTGGACAGTTGTCCAACAGAAATCAAAGAACGAGTCATAGACGGTACAAATTTAACATGTGATAAGGTTTGAATAGTACCGTCAAACATTTTGATTCTGACCGAACCGATGCCCCGAGTGACACACGATGTACTGTTTCCCATATAAATATGGTTACCTTCGAACTCCTCGAAAGTAGTGAACCAGTCCCAAAATGGTGTCATAGGGCACGAAGCTCCGTTATCCAACACCCAACGCCTGTCGCCTTGCGGTGCAGTAACCGTTGCTGAGATGCCTGTTTCTTATTCGGTTGCAACTGCTAAAGATTCTGCCTTATTCTTGTCCTTGTTTTTCAAACTCGGACAATCTCTGACCCAATGACCTGGTTTGTGACAATAATTACAATTGCCACGTTGCTTAGATTTCCCGCGATGACCAGGTTTACGAGATTGGGAGCGGCCACGAGTTCTTCCCCTGAGCTGATCGTCTTAGTCTCTTTCGACAAATAGACCATGACTGTTGTGGTTGTTCTCTCGCGAACTGTAACCGATTTTCATCTGAATTCTCTGTTCTTCACAGATCATCCCTACTGTCACGTCAGACAAAGATATGGAATCTCTTCCATAAATAAAATTGTTAGTGAACTGGGAATATTTTTCGGGAAGTTAATACAACAGAATCAAAGCGAGTGCCTCGTTATCTGTGGCAAAAATAGAATCTATTGCCTTCAACTTCATTATGATGTCTTCGAATTCAGTCATGTGGGCCTGAATGGTAGTGCCTTCCTTCATTTTGAAGAACAGACACGACCTCATCAATAACAGTCGGTTAGTTAAAGTTTTCTTGAGATAAAGATTCTCAAGTTTTTTCCAAATCCCTACGGCTGTCTTTTCAGAAACGATTTCAGAAATCACATTTGGACCCATAGCCATTTGTAAGGTTTTGAAGGCCCAAGCCTCCATTTCCTTAGCTTCTAAGGTGGACATATCCGGATTTATTTCTTCCGGAGCAAAGACTACGGGGTGAACATCGTTTTTCCTAAGTGTTGCTGTTGTAGTAAACTTCCATTTACCAAAATCACCCTCCCAGTTCCATTTTTCTATTCCAATCCCAGCCCCCGATAATTTAAAAGCACCTTTTTGATAAACATTTGGGTCCGAGTTGGAAACGGAACCGGCGAATGGATTTCCTGAATCAACAGACATTTTTAACGAGCACTTATCGTGCGACTAAAAAAATATACAATATAAGTCAAATTTAGATCTAGATGCTCTGATACCAATTGTAAGGGTCGGTGGCAGTTACAAAATCGTATTTCAAGTGATTTACGGTCCCAAAATGATAACAATAAATCACGTGCAACTGACCCGTTACAACAAATGTGGAATAACGAGATCTAAATATTGTATATTTTGGTCTATTGATTCATACCGATCCACAAGCGTAAATATAGCAGTTATCGAATATACGATAAAATATAAGGAAACAGCAAATTAATCAAGACAGCAAGATTTAACGTGGTTCCACTATCAGTGTGATAGTGTACATCCACAAGGAGAGAGAGAGATCATTATATTAACAACCGGGAGAAATTACAACGTGTTTACGAGATCCTTGGATCAACAAATTAGCCACCCAAATGTTCCTCTAAAAACAAGATATATCAATGATATATCAATGATATATATATATATATATCAACAAAACGGAACAAGGAAGAAGAAGAAGAAAATTTGAAAGAAGACTTCTAATTTCTTGTTGGTGTATTTTGGGATGGAATGCATGCATCTATATATATGGGAAGAAATGGAATAAGACAAAAGAAAGAAGGAAGGAGGAAATGGGGTTTGGGTTGGAAATGTTTATAAAAGAAGGTAAATGTACACTAGTAACAATCTTTTCATATCTTCCATGTACCATGTATGCATGTATGTATGGCATATGGATGCAAGTTGTCATCCATATTTCCCATGCAAAAGAATCTCATGCATCAAGCACTTGTACATTGTGCTTGGTCTCGTAGATCAGACTTTGATTTTCCAGGTTCCAGGCTAGAGAAAGGCGATTCCATATCCGCTGCTTCTATGCTAGGAAAAGGACTGAAGGAACTTACATTAGGTCGTGACTTGTGAGGGTTCTGGGTCAGGAGCGGTAAAGAAGTAAGGAGGTCGACTAGATTTTAGCTTGGTCAGCATAGTTATTAGTGTGGCGCGTTAACCAAAAGAATAAGCGAATAAGCGCGGAAAGAGCAATAAGATGAAAAGAAGCACGTCGGGTAAGCGCACAACACCAATAAAACTTATCTGATTTAAGTTTTTCAACAGAGATGTATGCAAAGTGTGGCTATGTTGAGAAATCCTTGGTGATCTTTAATTCAATGAAAGAGAGGAATCTGCAGTTTTGGATTATAATGATATATGGGCTAGCAGAAAACGGGGATGGTGAAGAAGCAATTTCATTGTTTAACGAAATGGAAAACTTTGGGTTGATGCCCGACGCCTTGTCGTTTTCTGGGATCCTTTCTACTTGCAGCCACCCGGGCCTTGTCGAAAAGGGTCAAGAGTATTTTGATCGAACGGTGAAGTATTACAAGGTTAAGCCAACAATTGAACATGGATGCATGGTGGACATGTTTGGCAGAGCTGGAATGATTGAAGAAGCATATGATGTTATAAGAAACATGACAATGGAACCCATCCCAACCCGTTCCTTCTCCTTCGGTTTTCCCCCTTCATCTCCGGTGAAATACATCCCAACCCGTTGCTTCCTGTTCCTCCTCCTTCGGTCTTCCATCCTTCATCTTTCTTCACCTTTCCTTTGTGGTATGACTAAGGTCCCAAAAACAGCAGAACGAACTCCTACCTAGACGCCTACCACTCACCTCGTTTTACCCTTGATGCAATTTCATACAAAATAAAAAACCACCCCATGTCCACTGCAATTAAAGCCCACCCCTTCAACGACTCACATGTAATTAAAACACAGGTATTGGAAGTCTGTAAATGAATTCCCACTCATGGCAAGTCAAAAAAAGTCTCATAGTTCGACTAATCTATTCTCATTACCATGGAAGTCTACAACCATTCATTACTTTATTATTCACACACAAAAACACAATTATGTATATATACACACCCATAAACATGAAAGAGGGTGGGATAAAATTTGCAGGTGTGTATTTGTGTTAATATGTGTTGAAAGGTATGTTTGTGCATGTTAAATGTGTGTGAGATATGGTTTAACCTCTATGTTGATGTAGAGGGATGAAGGATAAGGGGAGGGGCATTGAACGAATGGAGGAGATATGGTTGTGGCGACAGATAGTTCAAGTAAGAGGGAGCTCAAGGATGGGGATCAACATAAGGAAGCCGTCAGAGATGAGGAGGCCGACAAGATGAAGAAAACGGTGAAGTGCAAGTATGAGGTTAGGTTTTGTGTTTGTTTCTGTGTTGGTTCCGGTTTAGAGAGTCTATGGAGCACGAAGAAGGCATTGGGAAGGTGGGATCGTGGGTGTGGGTTCAGGTTCTTAAAAGACTAAGACAAAAGGATATAATATAATAATAACAACAACAACAACAACAATAATAATAATAATAATAATAAATGATGATTTTTTAATTTTCTACCAGGAAAAGGACAAAAGAAAATGTAAAAAGATAAAAATGTCCTCATACTTAACTGGGTTGACAAGATCTATTAGTGTGAGGACCCTCGACATGCGCTTTTGCATACCATAGGGACGACCAGTGTAATAAACACGTTTTAGTGACTATATCCAAAATATCAGCAAACAATAGGGACCGAGAATGCAATTTACTCTCTCTCTCTCTCTCTCTCTGTATATATATGTATATATATATATACAGAGAGAGAGAGAGGTGAGTTCAAATGAAAACCCATATTTCATTGTGCACATGAGGACAAGTATGGACTATCAATAAAAAAAAATGAATAGATCAAAGCTTCAAAAACTCGGTGGCAGTTTTGTAAATAAGTTGAAAACTCTGTCCATGGCTTATTGAATATTTAGCGCCTAGGGGTAATTTCGTAAAAAATCATAGACGGTTCAAAAGCCAACATAGACCATAATCATAATGCACAGACTGCAAATACGGCTTCTTCAGAAATTCTATCACTAAAACCACCATTATCGACGAAAATTCTCTCACTAACTCTCTCATTAATTCTCTCACTAAAACCGCCATTGTCAAAGAGCATCTACGAAGAATTTTTGCTGAAAAAAAGCAAGAAATATGAGCGATTCAACTGAAGAACAACGAGATAACATTCCGATTGCATAGGTTTTTGCAAGAGGTAAGTTCTAAAATCTAAAAATATGTATATTCTGAATAGTTAGAGCTTGGATTCATTATTTACTAAATAACAATTACTAGATAAAGTTGAAAGAGAAACAACAAAATCTCATTCGAAAACCCTAAAACGGAAAAAATGAAGAACATAATATATGTTACTTATTTTACTAGTAAAATAGACATCTGTTTATGAGATTTAATTTATATGAAGATACATTTTTAGATATTATTACATTTAATGAATAAATGCTTGAAATGAAGAGTTATTATCTGAAAAAAAAAATGATTATTAAAAACGTTATTCGATAAACTTTACCAAAAACCAGAAATATTTTGTTAGATCTTGTTACAAACTGAATAAAGGTATATATTCGGTAGGAATATCAGTTATTCGGTAGAAATTTCACTTACAAACCAAAAATATTTTGTTAGATATGTTTTATTCATAGTAAATAAAACATATGAAATGTGATTGCTTATTGATGCTGAAAATTTGGTCTCATGCCCTGGATGTATTATATTCATACTGAATATGTAGCTTTATTACATTCAGTAGGAATATCACTTCAAAAGTTTAAAATAAATGTGATATTCATAGTGAATAAAACATATGAAATGTAATTTCTTATTGATGCTGAAAATTTGGTCTCAAGCTCTAGAGGTGTTATATTCATACTGGATATGTAGCTTTATTCATTTTGAATAATTTAATACATTCAGTAGGAATATCACTTCAAAATTTTGAAATAAATGTGATATTCATAGTGAATAAAACATATGAAATGTAATTTCTTATTGATGCTGAAAATTTGGCCTCAGGCTCTGGAGATGTTATATTCATATTGAATATGTAGCTTTATTCATTTTGAATAATTTAATACATCCAGTAGGAATATCACTTCATAAATTTGAAATAAATGTGATATTCATAGTGGATAAAACATATGAAATGTAATTTCTTATTGATGCTGAAAATTTGGTCTCAGGCTCTGGTGGTGTTATATTCATATTGAATATGTAGCTTTATTCATTTTGAATAATTTAATACATTCAGTAGAAATATCACTTCAAAATTTTGAAATAAATGTGATATTCATAGTGGATAAATCTTATATTTATTAACTGTCTGATTTTAAATACAATAGGAACAAAAAGAAAGAATGAAGATGAACAATCTTCATCAAAAAAGAGAATGAAAAAAAGAGAAAAAACAGATTGAAGAAAGCAAAAAAGAAGACAAAAGATGGAGAGAGAAGCAAGAAGAAAAAAGTTAAAGAGAGAAAGAAGAAGAAACATGGAGAGACTGCAACCCCATTAGGTACAACTACACCGATAGTTTCTGATTCGACTAACACTGAATCTGCTCCTGTCAGGATCGAATTCTTAACAAGAATTAATTCTCAGAAACTAATATCAAAGAAGTTTGCGAAATAACACTTTGATATTCAATGAAACAGTAGTCCCACACAGTAAATATGAAGAACAAACTGTAAACTTGTATTGAATAATTGAAATCACAAGATTACACACTCAACCTCAATCTTGAAGAACAGACTCTTTCAAGACGAATTCTACTTCTCTAGAATTAAGATCTATGCCTTGAGGTTGATTTCTCTCTAGAACTTCGAATGAATAATTAATTCTCAAAAGTTAATTCTTTCTATTCTATACATTCTATACATATACTAATCAAAAGATAATTACAATGAATAAACAAATCTTCAGTATATCTTCCATGTATATCTCTAAGCTTCCATGTATATCTTCAGTATATCCAGCTGTCATTCTTTCCATCCGGATCTCTTAAGCAGCACTAATTATGCTCAGCAGCATTAACTTCTTCTAGCAGCATTAACTATTAAGCAGCACTAACTACTAGCAGTACTAACTAGCTAAGCAGTACTAACTTTGTTCAAGCAGCACTAACTTTGACTAGCAGTATTAATTCTACTAGCAGTAGTAATACTCAGCAGTATTAATCTTCAAAGTACTCTGGCAGTACTAACTCTGAACTAGCAGTAGTAACCAGCAGTAGTAATTCTGTATTAGCAGCATTAACCATACTTGGTAGAATCTTCAGTTCCCAACAATCTCCCCCTAACTTGACTTTTAGGAAGAGAAGTCAAGTTCTTCAAATGCTTTCAAAATCTCATGGTTCATGCTCCTATATCTGGATTCAGTCCCAAACTCTGATTGATTATCCTCTGAATTAGGTACTTTGCCATTTCTGAATTTGGTGCACAACCCAACTTCTTCTTTAACATGGCATGAATCTTCAGAGGTGTATGCTTGTACACCTTGTCCACTAAGTAATACTCCATGTGAAAAGTATCCAAAGCTAATTCATACACTCCACTCCTTTCATACAAAGTCCATCCTCTGACAGCTTCAAACACATCTCTTATTAAATGCCTCACTGCTTCTGGCTTGAACAGCATGCACAAATACTCCATGACCAGCTTCACAATCGGTAACCCTGGAGCTGTCAACTGATCTGCATGTACTTTCATTCCTACTTCAAACATTTCTTCCAGATCAGACCTTGAACATTCTCTGACAATTTTACTCCAGGTGCTGTAGACTTCATATTTTTCATCTTTTCTTTTCAGTCTAATGAACTCTTTGCCATCCACCTCCATAGTATCCCAATGAATAACTTAAGGAGGTTTAATTCCAACAGGTTCAGCTGAAATGGGCTTTGGAATTTTATCCATTACCACCATGTACATGTTTACATCTGAACTCTGTGGTACTTCTTCCTGAGTTTCAGCTTTCTTTTCTTCTTCAACTCTAGGCTTCTTGCCAACTTTCTTTCTGTTTGCCATCATCTTTGTTCTCTTCAGTATCCTTTGCCCTTGCTCTACAATAGATTCCTTCTTCTTTTCTTCCTTTATCCTTTCTTCTGATCTAGGACCTTTAGAAGCAATAGACTTCACTCTTTTTATCTTCTTGATCTTCTGAGCTAGAGTCTCTTCTTCCTTAATCTCTGCCTTTTCCTTTGTTGGAGTTCCCTCTTCACTTTCAGGAAAGGGTATATTGATATTTACATCATGTCTCTCCTTAGCTTTCTTTTCAAACTCCACTCTGTCCTTTTCATTATTCTTCAGCTTTCCCATTTCTTTCTCATATAGTCCCTTCACTTGTTCAAAAGTCATCTTTATGAACATTTCTTTCTTCACACCAATTGCACTCCTCAAGAAAGTTATCATCTTGTTCCTTTCCTGAGTTGCAAGGTAAGTTTGTGAAGGTCTTCTCTTCTTTGCACTTGATCTGGCCATCATGGCCTTTCTCAAGCTTATTGCTCTTGCCTTAGCCTTCTCTGTTTCCAACCCTTTCTGAAATGTTTGATTCAGTTCATTGGCTAATGCTCTGGCTATCTCTCTGTCTTTCTCAACCTGTTCTTTCTCTGCTTGATCTAACTCTTCTTGCAGTCTTTTGGCTAATGCTTCATCTGATTCAATTAGCTTTTCCTTTTTGTTTGGTGGATCCCTTTCTATCATCTTTTCTTTCCCTTTTCTTTTTACATCTGCAACCATGTCTTTCTTTTCTACTTTCTTTGCTCCCCCTTCATTTATGACCACTCCTTTTGCTTTGGGAGTGTCATTCTTTGCCTTTACCAACATTTCTGCTACTTCAACTTCTTCAGATGTTAATCCTGTTACTGCTGCTTGTGTAGTTTCAGCAGCACTAACAGTTTCTGCTGCTGCCTTTTCTGCAACAAATTCATCCCTTTCTTTGACAAGCTCCCCCTCAACCTGTTGATCTTTTTGTTCTGAGCTTGAATTCTCCCCCTTTTTGGAAGCATTTTCCTCCTTCTTTTTGTTTGCCCCATTTCTCCTCCTTAGAACAAACTGCTTTCTCCTTTTCTTGGCAATTAGTTTTCCTACCAAGTGCTTGAGTTTGGAAATCTGCTCTTGTTGGGAGATGACCACTTGCTGCAATTCTTTAATTTCTTTACCTTGATTAACCACATCAACATTGATGTTGGCTAATGCTTCAATCAATTCCCAGTAAGTATATCTATCCTCACCTTCTTTAGGTGTTTTACCCACCCTTGAAGGATCCTTGGAATGTTTTGCCATCAAATCATCAGTTTCAGTACTGTCCTCACCCTTTTTGGATGTTTTGCCCATCCTTGAGGGATCCTCGGATCTTTTAGTAGTGGCCTTCTGCCTAGCAGAAGCACCATCTACCCCCTTGGTTTCTTGGCACCGGGGTCCTTTGGTTGATTTCTCACCCAAAGTTGCCATGGGGAAGGTCTTAGAGATGTTACCACTATCCTTCTCTGTGCTAGCAGAAGTAGTGGCAGCCTTCTCACCCATATGCTCTTCCATCTGCTTAGAGAGCACCTCCTGAGGGTTGGGAGACACCCTGTTGGTTTCCCTTTGGATATTCTCTAAGGGAGAATTCTCTAAGGGTTGGGAGACACCCTGTTGCTCTGATACCACTTGTCAGGATCGAATTCTTAACAAGAATTAATTCTCAGAAACTAATATCAAAGAAGTTTGCGGAATAACACTTTGATATTCAATGAAACAGTAGTCCCACACAGTAAATATGAAGAACAAACTGTAAACTTGTATTGAATAATTGAAATCACAAGATTACACACTCAACCTCAATCTTGAAGAACAGACTCTTTCAAGACGAATTCTACTTCTCTAGAATTAGGATCTATGCCTTGAGGTTGATTTCTCTCTAGAACTTCGAATGAATAATTAATTCTTAAAAGTTAATTCTTTCTATTCTATACATTCTATACATATACTAATCAAAAGATAATTACAATGAATAAACAAATCTTCAGTATATCTTCCATGTATATCTCTAAGCTTCCATGTATATCTTCAGTATATCCAGCTGTCATTTTTTCCATCCGGATCTCTTAAGCAGCACTAATTATGCTCAGCAGCATTAACTTCTTCTAGCAGCATTAACTATTAAGCAGCACTAACTACTAGCAGTACTAACTAGCTAAGCAGTACTAACTTTGTTCAAGCAACACTAACTTTGACTAGCAGTATTAATTCTACTAGCAGTAGTAATACTCAGCAGTATTAATCTTCAAAGTACTCTGGCAGTACTAACTCTGAACTAGCAGTAGTAACCAGCAGTAGTAATTCTGTATTAGCAGCATTAACCATACTTGGTAGAATCTTCAGTTCCCAACAGCTCCTGCAGATATTCCTTCTGGGAATGAAGTCCCGAGTACTTCAGCTGCAATTCCCGAAGCTTCAGTATCAAAAACTCCTTCACAAGATGTCCCGAGAACATCTAAGGATCAACCTGTAGTTTATGATGAATATAATGAGACGAATACGCAACAAACCATTGAGTCTTTGCCAAGCACACACAGATGGACAGCGGATAATCCCCTACACAACGTGATAGGTGACGTACAATCTGGTGTCAAGACACGTGCTGCGTCAGCAAATTTCTGTATGTTCTCAAGCTTCCTTAGTTCCCTAGAACCAAAGAAAGCATCAGAAGCTCTACGCGATCCCAATTGGATTTCTGCTATGCAAGATAAGCTTCTGCAATTCGAACGGAACAAGGTTTGGCACTTTATCCCACTACCTCAGTATGAATAAAACTAAATATTCAGTATGAATAACTAGTAATATCCATTATAAATATCAAATGCATTCATCATTTTCTTGTAATATTTATATGTTTAATTGGATTTTTAACAGGGATGTTTGTAACACCCCGATTTTTTTTGCCTGGCCAAAATTGAGGACGAAAATGTAGACAGCGCTCCGCGCGACTGACCACGCGACCTGAGTCGCGCCACAACCCGCGCGAAGGTCTGTTTGCTCGCAATTCTAGTGTTTGGTGCCCCTTTCTGCGCAAGTCAACCCGCGTCACGACCCGCACGGAGCCTCTGTGCGTAAATAAAAGGGTTGAATCAGCCTCAAAACCTCATTTACTCCTCTTTCACCCCTTCTTAAATGCTTTCCTCAATATTCTAGAGCAAAGGTCGATTTTTGGGTGCATTAAAGGAGATCAACCACCATCTTCCTCAAGGCTTTCATCATCAACCTAAGATCAAGTCTAGGATCTCATTTGCTCCATAGCCTCCGTGTCTTTCCTCAAAAATATTTGGGTTTCTAGGGTTTTCATCAAAACCCACTTTGTGAGTCTTTCCTTCATAGTACATGTTCTTAAATGCTATGAAAACCTTTTTCCTTTACATTACCTAAAATACTAATATTATTCTCCATTTTTACACCTTTTGAACTATTGGGTCAAAATCTAGGGTTTTGACATATGTATGAACCTGTTGATTAATGTTGTTATGAAGTAGGTAAATGTTTATATACATATAACCTTCTAAAGGTATTACAAAATGCGGAAACCAAAATGGGTATTATGATTTATTTGGAAACTATGAGTGGGATAGGGGTGGAGTGGTGATATTAGTTATATGTTATAGATATTTGTGTACATGAGATGCTATGGAATTATGTCCTACCTTTTTAGGAAAATGTGACTTAGGTGAATGTGATGGTATTATAATGGTTGAAATTATCTATGATGGTATAATGATCAAAGTTATGTTATGTTTGGGTTCGGTTGCCAAGAACACCATGATAAAGTGACATGCCTTTAAAGAATGGAGAATGGTGAGAGTCCAAGGTAAAGACCTGGATAGGGTTGAACTTGGATATCTTTGGGGTAAAGACTTGGATAGAGTTGAACCCATGTTTACATGGAACTAAAGACTTGGATATAGTTGATGTTCTAACGGCTATAGACTTGGATAAAGTTGATGATGGTAAGCACCAATTCTCAAATATGTGCACCGTAGGTGTTTTGGCCTACCAATGTGTTTCGTCACAACCTACGATAGGACGGGTCTCCCCCGTTTTACATAAAGAACTTAAGTGTTGGAAAGTTAACCGATTACCTTATTATAAATGGACCCTTAAATATTGTTATGCATCAATTACTCTTATTATAACTGTGGAATGAACTCACTAGTGTTAGATCTCAGATTTATTGGATTCAAGATCATCCAATATGAAATTTGGAATCTGAAGCTAATGTTGAAAAGTTGCTCTCAAGATTAGTCTAATGTTAAGTTTGTAATAATTGTCAAAGTTAATTATTGTGTTATTTTTAGGATATTAAATTTAGATATTAAATTTTTTTTAGATAATATCTTAGTTAGATATTATGTTAGGTTGTGAAGTTAGAAATTAGATCACACAATCTTACACAACAAAACCTGATCATCACTGTTCACGAGAGAGAAAAACATCGAGAGCTTCAAGAGATCAAATCCTGTAATCTTTGTTATTAATCAAACATGTTGGTAAATCATGTGTGTCGTTGTTTTGATAAGAACTTGATTATATTGTGGACCGACAATTGGTATCAGAGCCTGAAAACCTGATTCAAATCAAGTTTTAAAAGAACGACTCTGTGTTCTTCATTTGCAAAATCATTTTCGAGATTTAAAGTGTTTTAGGTGTTGAAATCGATTAGGTTGTGATAGATTTGTGGTCTAGATCGATTGGGTATAATTTAATTTCAGTATATCACTGAAATCGAGTTCTGTTGGGAAATTCAGAAATGCACAAGTATGGTTAATGTTGTTGGAACTAAATGGTTACTACTTCTGAGATTAATGCTGTTGAGTGAAGTTAATACTGCTGAACAAGATTAGTACTGCTAATTCAAGATTAATACTTCTAGAGGAGATTACTACTGCTAAGAAATTTTAGTACTGCTAGTAGTTAGTACTGCTGAATGTTAATACTTCTCAAAGTATTAATACTACTGAAGACTTAGTGCTGCTTATGAGATAATCTAGATTCGTGCAGATCAAGTTTGAAGATTATGGAAAGCTTGGAGATAAAGATGGAAGATTATTTTGAAGATCTTTTATTATTTGTAATTATCTTTTATTTTCAGTATATATAGAATAGATTAGAATTGATAGAAGTTAACTAATTCTGAATTTTTGTTTTCATAGAGAGAATCAACCTCAAGGTTTGTAATCCTAATTCTAGAGAAGTAGAATTCGTATTGGTGAGCCTGTTCATCAATATTGAGGTTGTGTGTTGAATCTTGTAACTTTATAATCATTCAATAAAGTTTGCAAGTTCTTATTCTGATTTACTGTGTTCCATTAATTATTGAATATCAAAGTGTTATTCCGCAAACTCCTTTGATATTGTTTCTGAGTGTTTATTCTTGTTTAGAATTAAGATCCTGACAAGTGGTATCAGAGCTAGTATTCTCAGAAATCTCATTCATCATGGAAAACACAGCTGAATCAAACAGTACTCTGGTCTCAAAGGTTCCAATGCTCAGACCCAATGAATTTGACATGTGGAAGATCAGAATCAAGCAATACATTCTCCTCACAGATTACTCTATGTGGGACATCATTGAGAATGGCCCATGTGATGCAGGAAAGATTGGTGAAGATGGCAAAAGAACCCCTCGAAAGACGGATGCAAACAGAAAGACAAGGCAGACAGAGATGAAAGCCTTAAGCACACTGCTCTTGGCCATTCCAAATGAATATCAGCACCAATTCTGCAATTGTACTGATGCACAGATGCTCTGGAATGCTCTAGAGAAGAGATTCTCTGGTACCAAAAGTACCAAAAGAAATCAAAAGGCAATCTTGAAG
Source organism: Arctium minus (assembly GCA_954870635.1). Taxonomy (NCBI): domain Eukaryota; kingdom Viridiplantae; phylum Streptophyta; class Magnoliopsida; order Asterales; family Asteraceae; genus Arctium; species Arctium minus. Next base: position 25,950,445 of record OX941092.1, read on the forward strand.
CAACAGTATGAAAACTTCATGTCAACTAAGAATGAGTCCATGACTCAAACTTTTGACAGGTTTAACAAAATGATTGGTGAACTAGCTACTATGGGAGTACAGATTGATCAAGATGATGTAAACAGAAAGTTCTTAAGGTCCCTTGGAGATGAATGGACCATGTACACTGTTTCATTCAGACAGAATGATCAGTTGGAAGAGAAAGAACTTGATGATCTGTACAACGATCTTAGAGTATTTGAAGCTGAGGTGGAGGCAAAGAAGAAGCCTTCTAGATATATTCATAATGTTGCACTCCTATCAGCATCAATTGATTCTACCGCTAACCCTGAATCAGTTAATGCTGCTAATGGAGCAAATCAAGATAAGGGCACTGATTCTGTGTTTGAAGCCTTTCTTTCCAGTCATGGAAATTCCTCCTTAATTAATGATGATTTGGAACAACTTCATCCTGATGATCTGGAAGAGATGGATATTAAATGGCAGATGGCCATGATGTTCATGAGGGTAAAGAAGTTCATAAAGAGGATTGGGAGGAACAACTTCTCCCAAAGAAGAGAAGATGGAGAAGGGTTTGATAAATCGAAGGTGGAGTGCTACAAATGCCACCTGAAGGGACACTTTGCCAGGGAATGCAGAAGTGCAGTGTCTCACAACAACAACCACCAACAAGCACAGTCTGGAAACCTCAATCATAACAGAAACTCTGCTCAAGCTCTTGTTTCTCAACAAGGAATGGGGTTTGACTGGAGTGATCAAGCAGAAGAGGCTATCCAAAATCAAGCACTTATGGCTGAAGTATCTGATCTCCCATCTGAGGTAAATTCTAATCTCTGTTCTAAAACTTGCATAGACACTGTTAAAAGGTACAGGGGTCACAACTAGAAGATGAGTGATGACCTTAAGAGATTAGAAAATGATATCAAAGATTATGTGAGAATTGTTGAGAGGTTTGAGGAACAAATTAAAGGTTTTCAAGCCAATGAACTCCAACACTCATATGACACCAATTACTGGAAGTGGGAGAAAAAGGATCTAGAGCTTAAACTGACCAAATCTAAAGAGGAGAGTGAGAAATTGAGAGATGAACTAACCAAGGTCAAGCTTGATGTAGAAAAGTTTTCCAATGATTCTAAAGCAATGGACTCTTTACTACAAACTCAGATTCATGATAAGCTGAGAAGAGGAATTGGGTACAATGCCACACCTCCACCATATAACAACAATTACATTCAACCTACTTCAGATCTGTTAGAAACCAAAGATAGGAAGGACTTGCCTGAGGGAGCTACTGATATAGATCCCTTAGATGAGGTAGTTGTTGAGGATAAGACTGACAAAGAGGTTAACAAGAGTAAGGAGAACAAGATGAGTGGTGAGATTCCAGTAGAGAATAATATTATCACCAATGAGGACTGTGGAAGGGCTTGGATCAAATCTAAGGACATAGAGAAGACAGAGGGAAAATCTGTTAAGGTCCATTACAAACAGACCACAGTTGTGAATCCAGGTCCATGCAAACAGTGTGCATGTAAGAAGACTGAGCCCTAAAAACATGATAAAAAGAGGGGAAATCAAAGAAACTGGAATAATCAGTGGGCACAAAAACAAGGGGTTGATTTGAGTAAAATCAATAGACCAAAACCTTGTTTTATCTGTGGCAAATTGAATCATCTTGCTAAATTCTGTTATTTCAATCCTATGAACCAAAGGATGAATTTTCAAAGATCCATGCAAAAACCCTTTGGTTATAGGAAGGTTGAAAAGAACCATGTGGCTAAGAAATCTGTTAAATCTAAAAGCCAAATGAAGAAAAAGTCTGTTAAAGAAAGTGTCAATATGTGGGTTCCTAAAAGCACTAAAACTGTTAGTACTGCTACCACAAATAGTACTGCTGACAATGATAGTGCTGCTAGAAGTAATACTACTGCTAACAATGTTAGTGCTGCTGACATTGTTAGTACTTCTTCAAAAGTTAATACGGCTAACTCTGTTAGTGCTGCTAACAAGGTTAGTACTGCTAAACCTGTTAGTACTGCTACCTCTGTTAGTACTTCTAAGGTTAGTACTCCTTCTAGTGTTTGTGCTGCTAAACCAATCATATTGACAAAGTACTCTAATAAAGAGTGCTCTGAGTTTAAAAACCTCATCAAAAAGGAATGTAAATACTTTGATGAGAAAGAGAGACCCAAGACCACTTTGGCTTGGGTCCCCATTCAATACTAATTGTTTAATCTTATGTGCAGGGCAATCAGCAGCTCAAGGGGAAGAGCATGACAGGGAACATGTCATGCCTCAAGAATTTCAAGAAAATTGATGGTGGACATGTTGCCTTTGGAAATACTCCATATGGAGGTAAGATAAGTGGTAAGGGGGATGTAACCAAAGGTAAAATGACCTTTGAAGATGTATTCTATGTTGAGCAGTTAAGGTACAACCTGTTAAGTGTATCACAGGTTTGTGACAAACAACATAGTATATTATTTACAGATTCTGAATGTATTATCCTTGCTTCTGGATTCAAGGTAGTTGATGAAAAGATGATACTACTAAGAACTCCCAGAAAGGATAATGTTTATTGCTTTGATATGGAAAGTGTTTCAACTGATTCATCCCTAAACTGTCTTGTTTCAAAAGCTTCTTTGGATGAATCATCACTTTGGCACAGAAGGATGTGTCACATGAATTTTAAAACAATGAATAAACTTGTTAAAAACAACCTTGTAAGAGGTTTACCTTCCAAAGTCTTTTCATGTGACGATCATTGTGTTGCCTGTCTCAAAGGCAAACAACACAAAACTTCTCATAAGACCAAAGAGTTGAACACAATCTCTAATTCTCTTCAGTTGTTGCATATGGATCTGTTTGGTCCTACAAATGTTATGAGTATTGGTAAGAAATCATACTTCCTAGTTATTGTTGATGATTACTCTAGATTTACTTGGGTATATTTTCTAAAGACTAAGGATGAGACAAGTGGATTGATCAAATCCTTTATTCTAAGAATTGAAAACCAAACTAATCAAAAGGTAAAAGTCATTAGGTCAGACAATGGTACTTAATTTAAAAATCATGACCTAAACACCTTCTGTGAGGAAAAAGGAATTGAGAGACAATACAGTGCTCCTAGGACTCCACAACAAAATGGTATTGCTGAGAGAAGGAATAGGACACTGATTGAGGTTGATAGATCTCTGTTAGCTGATTCAAAACTTCCAATTACTTTCTAGGCTGAAGCAGTTAATACTGCTTGCTATGTCCAAAACAGAGTTCTAGTAGTCAAGCCTAAAAACAAGACACCATATGAGCTTTTAAATAACAGAAAACCTTTTATAGGATTTTTCAAACCTTTTGGGTGTCCTTGTACCATTCTCAATACCAAAACTCACTTAGGAAAGTTTGATAACAAGGCTGATGATGGTTTTCTTGTTGGTTACTCATCTCAGAGTAAGGCTTACAGAGTTTTTAATACTTCTTCTAGAATAATTGAGGAAAGTGACAATGTCAAATGCAATGAGAACACACCAAATCCTATTGGGTCTGGTCCTCAGTGGTTGTTTGACATTGATTCACTAACTAACTCTTGGGTTTCAGTAGTGATGACAATGCAGGTTCAGGAAATGGAGGATCAGGGGATGCTCAAGTACAAGATACTATTCCTCAGTCTGTAATATTTCCCATTCCTACAATAGAGCCTGTTGAGTTCTGTGAAAAAGAGACTGCTGCTGAACCAAGTCAGAGTAAAGAAGAACGAAGAGATGAGGAGAATCAAGTGCATGATGAACCAGAAGCAGCTGATGAGATCCCCTCAGCTGACTTAAATGATTCCAATCTGGATGTGGGAATCAATGAAGAACCTAGTCATCAGACTAGAACTCAAAAGAATCATCCTCCAGAGCTGGTCATAGGAGACATCTCTTCTTGTATGATAACAAGGAATCAAAAAGTGTAAGGACTAAAAGTGATATTGTTTCTTTGGTGCTACTAACATCTTTCTCAGGAAGTTATTACCTTGCTCAGAGTACCTTAAAGCTTCAAAAAGTGTAAGTATAGTTAATGCTGCCAGTGCAGTTTTAATACTGCCAGTGCACAGTTAATACTGCTAGTTCAGTTAATACTGCTAGTGGTTAATACTGCTCTCAGTTAATACTGCTAGTTAAGTTAATACTGCTAATGGTTAATACTGCTCTCAATTAATACTGCTAGTTAGTTAATACTGCTAGTGGTTAATACTGCCCTCAGTTAATACTGCTAGTTAGTTAATACCGCTAGGAGTTAATACTGCTTATGTCCCGAATCGTATAAATACCCTTTTTGCCCGCCTAAAAGTTCATAACGACTCTTTGCTTTCTATTCATTTGCTCTCTAACCCTTTTCTCTCAAGTACCAAGTGTTGCAGTACAGATTACTCAAGTTCAATGGCATCCATGGCTTTCATTGATGAGCACAACGAAATTGCGATGCTACAGAAGCCGAAACAAGCTGCTGGATTCCACCAGATTGTGGACTTTCTTAAGTCCAGCCACATTGCCCATGCTCTCAGTGTGTCACCAACAATATACATAGAGCATCAAAGACAGTTCTGGGCGAATGCCATCGTAGTGACAGAGATTGGTGCGCAGATAATCAAGACAAGGGTGTGTGACAAACCCTTGTCAGTTACTGAAGAGGTGATACGCATCTGTCTACGTCTAGACGATGCAGAAGGTATTACTTCGATTCCTAATGAGGACTTGTTCTCAAATTTGTCAAGAATGGGGTATGGAGGCCAATTGGGTGGTTTCAAATTCTCAAAAGCAAAATTTTATACCCAATGGCGTTTTCTTGTCCATACCCTGATGCACTGCATTTCCAAAAAGACTACTGGATGGAGTGAGTTTAGCATTACCATTGCTTATGCTTTGGTCTGCTTGGCCACTGCCATAAAGTACAATTTCTCAAGAATGATTTTCAGTGATCTTGTATCAAACTTGGGAAGCAAAAAGAGTTTTTATATGCACCCCAGGTTTGTACAGAAAGTTATAACCCATGAATTGACGGATATGCCTCACTTTGATGAGGTATATGTACCAAAAATCCCCAAAGGTAAGGTCTTTTCAAACATGAAAAGATCTCCATTGGACTCGGAAGGAGTTGACACCCCATTGTTCTCTACAATGATGGTGGTGTCCCACAATGAAGAAGGTATGGCTTCAGGGTCAAGGCCCTCATTAGACCAACCCACTGAAAGCCAATCCCAACCTTCCATCACCATATCAATCCCTCAGTCTCTTGTTCAAAAGCCAACTTCTCCAATAACCCAAACTTACATAAGGAAAAAGGTAAAGAAGGATCCTTCCCTTCTTGTACCTTCACCCACAGAGCCTCTAAGCCCTCTAATGGAGAATTCTCCATTAGAGAATATCTACAGGAAACCACAGGGGTGTCTCCCAACCCCATGGAGATGCTCAATGAGGAGATGTTTGAGCATATGGGTGCTAAGGCTGCCACTATTCCTGCTAGCACAGAGGAGGTCAGTGGTAACATAAATAAGACCTTCCCCATGGCAACTTTGAATGAGCAATCATTCAAAGGTCCCTAGTGCCAAGAACCCAAGGGGGTGGAGAGTGCTTCTGTTAGGCAGAAGGCTCCCACTACAAAAAGATCCCATGATCCTTCAAAAGAGGGTAACACTTTTGGAGAAGGTAAGGACAAATATAACTATCAAGAATTGATGGATGCTATGGGTAACATAAACATGGATGTCATCAAGCAGGGGAAAGACATTGAAGAGCTGAAACTGGTCATTCTGTCTCAACAAGACCAGATTGTCAAGCTGAAGAATATGGTGAAGAAATTGATTCAGAAAAAGAAAAAGAAACAATTTGTCCTCAGAAGAAGGGAACCAGTGACTGGTGCTCCCAAAAAGGGGGGAGTCAGAAACTAATGTCAACTTGGAAGGTGCCAAATATATGGGGGAGCAAAATAAAGGTGATTTTGAGGGGGAGCAAGAAACTGCAACAGATTTTGTACAAGCAGTAGAAACATCAGATCAAGCAGCAGTAAAAGAGCAAGCAACAGAAACCATTAATGTTGCTGGTTCAAGCAAAGCAGCAGAAATGGTTAATACTGCTGAACTGAAAGAAGCAGCAGAAATTGTGCAAGAAGTTCTAATAGATCTTGAGATTGCAGAAACCTTAATCAAAGCCAAGCATGATACTCCCAAGGCCAAAGGAGTAGTTATCAAAGAACAAGGTGAAGTGATCAAGAAAGATAGCATTGAGAAGGTGATGAGAAAAGATTAAGGCAAAGTAAAGCTAGTGGAGTCTGATCAACCAATCAAGAAGCAAAAGTTGGTTAAGTCAGATGAAGCTTTGGCAAAGAAAATGCAAGCTGATATTGAGAAAGAAGAAAGGGTCCAAGTTGAGAAAGACAGGAAAATGGCTAAGGCTCTGGATGCAGAATTGAATGAAGCCTATCAACAAAGCCTGGCAACTGAAATGGCTAAGAAGAAAGCTGCAACCCTGAAGAAATCGGTTGAGACAAAAAGAGCTGCAAAGAAGAGACAACCCTCAAAGACTTACCTTGGTAACCAAGAGAGAAACAAGATGATTACATTTCTCAAAGGTGTTGTAGGAGTCAGAAAGGAGATGTTTTCAAAAATGACATTTGAACAGATTAAGGAGTTGTACAATTCAGAAATGACCAAGCTTCAAGGAAATGAATCTGCCAGGGTGGAAATGGAGAAGAGAATGAAAGAAAGTAATGACTTTCTGATACAAAAGCCTTTTTCCTGATGAGCAAGAAACTCCAAAGAAAGAAGCCACTCTTGGTGAAAATCTAAGGACTTTAAAAAGAACCAAGATGATGGCAAGGAGAAAGTCAACCAAGAAGCCTAGAGTAGCTATAGAAGAAGTTGAGAAGGTTGCTGAAGAAGAAGGGGCACCTAAGCCATCTAAACAGAAAGAGCCATCAAGAACTGATGATGTAAATCTATATATGGTAGTTATGGACAAAGTGCCTGAACCAATTTCAGCAGAACCTGTAGGATTTAAGCCTCCTGAGGTTTTTCTCTGGGATACATTGACAGTGGATGGTAAGGAATACATAAGGCTTAAAAGAAAGGATGAAAAGTATGAAGTGTATAACACTTGGGCAAAGATTATAAGAACATGCTCCAGGTCAGATTTAGAAGAGATGTTTGACATAGGAATGAAGTTGTATGCAGATCAACTGAAAGCTCCAGAGATTTCAATTACAAAACTTGTGATGGAGTATCTGTGTATGATGTTCAAACCTGATGAAGTGGAGGAAGTGATCAGGAATGTGTTTCAAACTGTAAATAATTGGACTCTATATGAAACTAGTGGAGTATATGCAATAACTATGGACATAAATCACATAGAGTACTTCCTAGTGGATAGAGTGTACAATCACAGCAGACTAAAGCTTCATGCAATGTTGAAGAAGAAGCTAGGATGTGTTCTAGATTCAGAGATGGCTAAGTATTTGATTCAAAGAACAATCAATCAAAGCTTGGGGCTGAATGTGGATACAGGGGTATGAATCATGAAGTTTTGGGAGCATCTAAGAAGACCTTCTGAAGAACTTGACTTCTCTTCCTAAAAGTTAAGTTAGGGGGAGATTGTTGGGAAATTCAGAAATGCACAAGTATGGTTAATGCTGCTGGAACTAAATGGTTACTACTTCTGAGATTAATGTTGCTGAGTGAAGTTAATACTGCTGAACAAGATTAGTACTGCTAAGTCAAGATTAATACTGCTAAGCAATTTTAGTACTGCTAGTAGTTAGTACTGATGAATGTTAATACTGCTCAAAGTATTAATACTGCTAAAGACTTAGTGCTGCTTATGAGATAATCAAGATTCGTGCAGATCAAGTTTGAAGATTATGGAAAGCTTGGAGATAAAGATGGAAGATTATTTTGAAGATCTTTTATTATTTGTAATTATCTTTTATCTTCAGTGTATATAGAATAGATTAGAATTGATAGAAGTTAACTAATTCTGAATTTTTGTTTTCATAGAGAGAATCAACCTCAAGGTTTGTAATCCTAATTCTAGAGAAGTAGAATTCGTATTGGTGAGTCTGTTCATCAATATTGAGGTTGTGTGTTGAATCTTGTAACTTTATAATCATTCAATAAAGTTTGCAAGTTCTTATTCTGATTTACTGTGTTCCATTAATTATTGAATATCAAAGTGTTATTCCGCAAACTCTTTTGATATTGTTTCTGAGTATTTATTCTTGTTTAGAATTAAGATCCTTGTCAGGATCTTAATTCTAAACAAGAATAAACTCTCAGAAAGCAATATTAAAGAAGCTGCAGAAAAGCACTTTAATATTCAAACAAACAATGTAACAGTGAATCAAAATCACAACTTGTAAACTTGTATTGACAGATTGAAGTTACAAGATTAAACACACAACCTCAATATTGATGAACAGGCTCACCAATACGAATTCTACTTCTCTAGAATTAGGATTACAAATCTTGAGGTTGATTCTCTCTATCAAAATCTAAAACTCAGAATGAATAATTATTCTAAACTATTCTAAACAATTCTATACATATACTGAAGATAAAGATAATTACAAAATAATAAAAGATCTTCAATATAGATTTCCATCTTTATCTCCAAGCTTTCCAAAATCTTCAGTCCATCCAGCTGTCATCCTTGCTATACGGATCTTCATCACATAAGCAGTATTATCCTTCGGCAGCATTAATACTCTGAGCAGTACTAAGTTCAGCAGTACTAACCATGCTCAGCAGTATTAAGTTGATCTAGCAGCATTAACTCTTTGGCAGTACTAACTCCAGCAGTACTAACTACTAGCAGTACTAACTCTTCAAGCAATACTAACTATTGAAGTAGCAGTACTAACTTGTCAAGCAATATTAAAATCTCCTAGCAGTAGTAATCACAATGTACTGGCAGTAGTAATTCTGTTGTAGCAGCATTAACCATACTTAAGCATTTCTTCAGTTCCCAACAATCTCCCCCTAACTTGACTTTTTAGGAAGAGAAGTCAAGTTCTTCATCTGATCTTCTTAGATGCTCCCAAAACTTCATCATGGCTTATATTCCAGTATTTGCATCCAACCCCAAACTCTGATTGATTGTTCTTTGGATCAAATATTTAGCCATCTCTGAATCTGGAACACATCCTAGCTTCTTCTTCAGCATTGCATGAAGCTTCAGTCTGCTATGGTTGTACACTCTATCCACTAGAAAGTACTCTGTATGATTTAAATCCAAAGTCACTGTATATACTCCACTAGTTTCATATAGAGTCCAATTGTTGACTGTTTGAAAAACATTCCTTATGATCTCTTCCACTTCATCAGGTTTGAACATCATACACAGATACTCCATTACCAGTTTTGTAATTGAAATCCCTAGAGCTTTCAACTGATCTGCATACAACTTCATCCCTATATCAAACATTTCTTCAATATCTGACCTTGAGCATGTTCTAACAATCTTTGCCCAAGTATTGTAAACTTCATACTTTTCATCTTTCCTCTTCAGCCTTATGTACTCCTTTCCATCTACTTCCAGTACATCCCAGTGAATGACTTCAGGAGGTTTAACTCCTACAGGTTCAGCTGAAATTGGTTCAGGCACTTTGTCCATCACTACCATGTACATCTTTACATCCTCAGAGCTTGGAGGCTCTTTCTTTTCAGATGACTCAGGTGCCTCTTCTTCTTCAGCAACCTTCTCTACCTCTGTTTCATCTATTCTAGGCTTCTTTGTTGATCTTCTCCTTGCAATCATCTTTGTTCTTTTTAAAGTCCTTAGACTTTCACCAATAGTGGCTTCTTTCTTTGGAGTTTCTTGTTCATCTGGAAAAGGTTTTTCTATGAAATCATTGCTTTCTTTCATTCTCTTTTCCATCTCCACCCTGGCAGTTTCATTTCCTTGAAGCTTTGTCATCTCTGCATCATACAGCCCTTTGATTTTCTCAAAAGACATCTTTGAGAACATTTCTACTTTGACACCTACAACACCCTTGAGGAAAGTAATCATTTTCTTTCTCTCTTGAGCACCAAGGTATGTCTTTGAAGGTTGTCTTTTCTTTGCAGCCATTTTGATCTTTCCAGGCTTCCTCAGAGATGTGGCTTTCTGCTTGGCTATTTCAGTTGCAAGACTCTGTTGTTAGGCTTTATTCAGTTCTGCAGCCATTGCTTTAGCTATCTCTCTATCTTTTTCCACTTGCACATTTTCTGCCTCTTCAAGTTCAGCTTGTATCTTTCTAGCTAGAGCTTCATCTGACTCAATCAGCTTCTGCTTTTTCATTGGTTGATCAGATTTAACTAGCTTTGCCTTGCCTTTCTCTTTACTCATTACCTTCTCAGTGTTTGATTTCTTTGCAGCATCACCTCTTTCTTTTATGACAACTCCTTTGGCCTTTGAGATGACCTTGGGAGTATCATGCTTGGCTTTGATTAGAGTTTCTGCAATCTCAAGATCTGTAAGTACTTCTTTCACTGTTTCTGCTGCTTCACTTGGTTCAGCAGCATTAACAGTTTCTGCTGCTTTATTTGCTTGAGCATCATTAACTGTTTCTGCTGCTATTAATTCTGTTACTACTTCTTCTTCATGCTCCCCCTCAACATCATGTTTTTCCCCATCAAGCTCCCCTTTATCTGTGGCTTCTTCCATGTTGAACTCCCCCTTTTGGGAGCATCATCCCCTGATTTCCTTCTCCTTAGCACAAATTGTCTCTTCTTCTTTTGCAGAATCAATTTCCTCACCATCTGCTTCAAGTTGACAATCTGTTCTTCTTGTGACAGAACTATCATTTTAAGCTCTTCTATATCTTTGCCCTGTTTGATTACATCCATGTTGATGTTTCCCATGGTTTCCATCAATTCAACATAGTTATACCTGTCCTCACCTTCTCCAGAAGTGTTACCCTCTTTTGAAGGATCATTGGATCTTTTTGTAGTGGAAGTCTTCTGCCTAGCAGAAGCATTATCCACCCCCTTGGTTTCTTGGCACCTGGGACCTTTGGATGATTGCTCACCCAAAGTTGCCATGGGGAAGGTCTTAGTTATTTTACCACTGACCTCCTTTGTGCTAGCAGGAGTAGTGGCAACCTTAGCACCCATATGCTCAAACATCTCCTCATTGAGCACCTCCTTGGGGTTGGGAGACACCCCTGTGGTTTCCCTGTAGATATTCTCTAAAGAAGATTTCTCCCTTAGAGGGCTTGAAGGCTCAGTGGGTGATGGTACAAGAAGGGAAGGAGCCTTCTTTACCTGTTTCCTTGTATAAGTTTGGGTGATTGGAGAAGTGGGCTTATGAAGTAGGGACTATGAGATAGATATAGAGTGGGAAGGTTGGTATTGGATAGTAGTGGGATGGTCTAATGAGGGCCTTGACCCTGCTGCCATACCTTCTTCAGTGTGGGACACCACCATCATTGTAGAGAACAATGGGGTGTCAACTCCTTCCGAATCCAGAGGGGATCTTTTCATGTTTGAAAAGACCTTACCTTTGGGGATTTTTTGTGCATATACCTCATCAAAATGAGGTATATCCGTCAACTCATGGGTTATTACTTCTTGTACAAACCTGGGGTACATATAAAAACTCTTTTTAGTTCCCAAGTTTGAGACAAGATCATTAAAAAGCATTTTAGAAAAATTGCACTTTCTGGCAGTGGCTAAGCACACCAGTCTTGCACTGTGGTTTGTTTCTTACACTGCCAAGACACTAGTCTTGCACCCAAAAGTTGACATCCCCCTGAAGTAGACTTTCTGTCCATGTTAGCACCACCCAAGTCACTATCTGAATAAGCAATCAAGTCAAATGAAGATTCATGTGGATACCAAAGACCTAATCTAGGTTGCCCACTTAGGTATCTGAAAATCCTTTTCACAGCTTGAAGATGTGATTGTTTTGGCTTGACTTGGAATCTGGCACATACACATACTGGAAACATGACGTCTGGTCTTGAGGCTGTGAGATACATTAGAGATCCAATCATGGACATCAACATCCTCCCCCTCAAGATCAGCAGTGATCTGTTTGTGGGTTTCCATTGGTGTGCTTGTTGGCTTTGAGTCTTTTAAACCATATATCTCCAAGATGTCTTGCACATACTTTGATTGACTAATGAAGATCCCATCTGTCTTCTGTTGCACCTGAAGTCCAAGGAAGAAGTTAAGTTCACCCATTGAACTCATTTTAAAGCTCTTGTGCATCAACTCTTCAAAGTCTCTACACATCTGATCTTTTGTGGATCCAAAAATGATATCATCCACATAGATTTGAACTAGTAGGATGTCCTTCTTACTTCTTTTAATGAACAGGGTCTTGTCAATTATGCCCCTTTCAAACCCATTCTGCAAGAGATAGGTAGACAGAGTGTTATACCATGCTCTTGGGGCCTGATGTAGACCATAGAGTGTTTTCTTCAGCTTGTATACTCTGTCAAGATATGAAGGATTTTCAAAACCAGGTGGCTGACAGACATATACTTCTTCATCAATTGTACCATATAGAAATGCACTCTTTACATCCATTTGATAGACCTTGAACTTCATGTAGGAGGCATAGGCTAGGAACAGCCTAATTGCCTCTACTCTTGCCACTGGAGCAAACACTTCATCATAATCTATGCCCTCTTCTTGAGTGTACCCTTGTGCCACAAGCCTTGCTTTGTTTCTGATCACAATACCTCTCTCATCCTTTTTGTTCCTGAAAATCCACTTGGTGCCTATAGCTCTATGACCTTTTGGAAGGTCCACCAAGTCCCAAACATCCTGTAGTTTGAATTGAAGTAACTCTTCTTGCATGGCTTCTATCCAACTTGAATCCTTCATTGCATCATGGGCCTTCTTAGGCTCAATCTGGGATAGAAAGCAGGAGAGTACTGTGTGTTGTTGATCCTGCAGCTCTTGAAGTCTGCTTTGATTCCTTGTTATCATAGGAGAAGAGATGTCTCCTATGATCAGTTCTAGAGGATGATGCTTTTGAGTTCTAGTCTGAAGACTAGGTTCTTCATGAATTCCCACTTCTAGATTGGAATCATTTAAGTCAGCTGAGGGGATCACCTCAGCTACTTCTAGTTCTTTATGCACTGAAGATTCTTCTTCACTTCTTTCTTCTTCACTCTGAATTGGCTCAGATGTAGTTTCCTTTTCACATACTTCAACAGGTTCTTTTGTAGGCATAGGAAAGATCACAGACTGAGGAATAATGTCTTGAACTTGTGTGTCCCCTGATCCTCCACTTCCTGAACCTGCATAATCATCACTGCTGAAACCAAAAGAGTTAGTTAGTGAATCAATGTCAAACAGCCACTGAGGACTAGACCCAATAGGATTTGGTGTGTTCTCATTGCATTTGACATTGTCACTTTCCTCAATTATTCTAGAAGAAGTATTAAAAACTCTGTATGCCTTACTCTGAGATGAGTAACCAACAAGAAATCCATCATCTGCTTTGCTATCAAACTTTCCTAAGTGAGATTTGGTATTGAGAATTGTACAAGGACACCCAAAAGGTTTGAAAAAACCAATAAAGGGTTTTCTTTTATTTAAAAGCTCATAAGGTGTCTTGTTTTTAGGCTTGACTACTAGTACTCTGTTTTGGACATAGCAAGCAATGTTAACTGCTTCTGCCCAGAAAGTTATTGGAAGTTTAGAATCAACTAATAGAGATCTAGCAGCCTCAATCAGTGTCCTATTCCTTCTCTCAGCAACACCATTTTGTTGTGGAGTCCTAGGAGCACTGTATTGTCTCTCAACTCCTTTTTCTTCACAAAAGGTGTTTAGGTCAATATTTTTAAATTCAGTACCATTGTCTGACCTAATGATTTTTACTTTTTGATTAGTTTGGTTTTCAATTCTTAGAATAAAGGATTTGATCAGTCTACTTGTCTCATCCTTAGTCCTTAGAAAATATACCCAAGTAAATCTAGAGTAATCATCAACAATAACTAGGCAATATGATTTCTTCCCTATGCTCATAACATTTGTAGGGCCAAACAGATCCATATGCAATAAATGAAGAGAAGAAGAGATAGTGTTCACCTCTTTTGACTTATGAGAAGTTTTGTGTTGTTTGCCTTTTAGACAAGCAACACAATGATCATCACATGAATAGACTTTAGAAGGCAAACCTCTTACAAGGTTGTTTTTAACAAGTTTATTTATTGTTTTAAAATTCATGTGACACATCCTTATATGCCAAAGTGATGATTCATCTAGAGAAGCTTTTGAAACAAGACAATTTAGGGATGAATCAGATGAAACACTTTCCATATCTAAACAATATACATTGTCATTTCTGGGGGTTCTTAGTAGTATCATCTTTTCATCAACTACCTTGAATCCAGGAGCAAGGATAATACATTCAGTATCTGTAAACACTATACTATGTTGTTTGTCACAAACCTGTGATACACTTAACAGGTTGTACCTTAACTGTTCAACATAGAATACATCTTCAAAGATCATTTTACCTTTGGTTACATCACCTTTACCACTGATTTTACCTCCATCTAGAGTATTCCCAAAAGCAACATGTCCACCATCAATCTTCTTGAAGTTCTTGAGGCAAGACATGTTCCCTGTCATGTGCCTAGAGCAACCACTATCAACATGCCAGATGCTCTTCCCCTTGAGCTGTTGGTTGCCCTGCACATAAGAGTAGACAATTAGTATTGATTGGGAACCCAAGCCAAAGTGGTCTTGGGTCTCCCTTTCTCATCAAAATACTTACATTCCTTTTTGATGAGGTTTTTAAAATCAGAACACTTAGTATTTGAGTACTTTGTCAAGATTATTGGTCTAGCAGCACTAATACTAGAAGCAGTACTATCTTTAGAAGTACTAACATAGTTAGCAGTACTAACAGGTTTGGCAGTATTAACCTTGTTGGCAGCACTAACAGAGTTAGCAGTATTAACATTTGCAGAAGTACTAACAATGTTAGCAGGACTAACATTGGTAGCAGTAGTATTGCTTCTAGCAGCACTATCACTGTCAGCAGTACTATTTGTGCTAGCAGTACTAACAGCTTTATTGCTTTTAGGTATCCAGATCTTGACACTGTCTACCACTTTCTTTTTCTGCATGTGGCTTTTAGATTTAACAACCTTCTTAGCCACATGGTTCTTTTCTTTCTTCTTATAACCAAAGCGTTTTTTATTAGGTCTTTGAAAGTTAAACCTTTGGTTCATAGGATTGAAATAACAATATTTGGCAATGTGATTAAGCTTTCCACAAATAAAACAGGGTTTTGGTCTATTGATTTTACTCAGATCAATCCCTTGTTTTTGTGCCCATTTATTATTCCAGTTTCTCTGATTTCCCCTTGGTTTATCATGTTTTTGGGGCTTAGATTTATTGCATGCACACTGCTTGCAAGGGATAGGGTTCACAACAGTGGTCTGCTTATAGTGAACCTTCTTGTTCTTTCCCTCAGTCTTCTCTATCTCATTGGACTTGACCCAATGTTTTCCACATCCCTCATTGGTAATTATGTGGTTTTCTATAGGAATCTCACCACTCACAGTGTTGTTCTTATCCTTGACAACTTCTTTCTCAGATTTATCCTTAACAACTACTTCATCTAAGGGATCAATCTCAGTGGCTCCCTCAGGCAGGTCATTCCTATCCTTTGTCTCTAACAAGTCTAAACTAGGAGGAATGTAGTTGTTGTTGTAAGGTGGTGGTGTGGTATTATACCCTATTCCTCTTCTCAGTTTATCATGAATCTGGGATTGTAGTAAAGAGTCCATTGCTTTAGAGGCATTGGAAAACTTTTCTACATCAAGCTTGACTTTAGCTAACTCTCCTCTTAGTTTTTCACTCTCTTCTTTAGATTTGGTCAGTTGAAGTTCTAAGTCATTCTTCTCCCATTTCCAGTAGTTTGTGTCATAAGAATGTTGAAGCTCATTGGCTTGAAAACCCTTAATCTGCTCTTCAAACCTCTCAACAATCCTCACATAATCTTTTATGTCCTTTTCTAATCTCTTAAGGTCATCACTCATGTTCTGGTTGTGATCCCTATACCTTTTAACAGTGTTAATGCAATTTTGAGAACAAAGATTAGAATTTACCTCTGTTGGGAGATCAGACACCTCTGCCATTAGAGCTTGGTTTTGGATGGCCTCTTCAACTTGATCACTCCAATCAAACCCCATACCTTGTTGAGAAACTAGGGCTTGTGCAGAGTTTCTGTTATTATTGAAGCTTCTAGACTGTGCTTGTTGGTGGTTGTTGTTGTGAGACACTCCACTTCTGCATTCTCTAGCAAAGTGTCCCTTCTGATGACATTTATAGCATTCCACCTTTGACTTGTCAAATCCTGCTCCATCTTCTCTTCTTTGGGAGAAATTGTTCCTCCCAGTTCTTTTGATGAACTTCTTAACTCTCATAGAGAGCATGGCCATCTGCCATTTAATGTCCATCTCTTCAAGATCATCTGGATGGAGTTGTTCCAAGTCATCATTAATTAGAGAAGAGTTTTCATGACTGGACAGAAAGGCTTCAAACACAATTTCAGTGCCTTTCTCTTGATTTGCTCCATTAGCAGCACTAACTGATTCAGGGTTGAAAGTAGAATCAATTGATGCTGATAGGAGTGCAGCATTGTGAACGTACCCAGAAGGCTTCTTCTTAGCCTCTACCTCAGATTCAAAAACTCTTATATCATTGTATATATCATCAAGTTCTTTTTCTTCCAGTTGATCATTCTGTCTGAAAGACACAGTATACATGGTCCATTCATCACTCAGGGACCTTAGGAACTTCCTGTTTAGATCATCTTGATCAATTTGTACTCCCACTGTAGGTAGTTCACCAATTAGCTTGTTGAACCTGTCAAAAGTTTGAGTCATGGACTCATTCTTGGTTGACATAAAGTTCTCATACTGTTGCTTCAGAATGGCTTTCTGATTTCTCTTGGTACTTTTGGTACCTGAGAATCTCTTCTCTAGAGCATTCCAGAGTATCTCTGCATCAGTGCAATTGCAGAATTGATGTTGATATTCATTGGGAATAGCCAAGAGCAAAGTGCTCAAGGCTTTCATCTCTGTCTGTCTAGTCTTTCTTTCTGCATCAGTTTTTGGTGGTGTTCTCTTTCCATCTGCACCAATCTTCCCTGCTTCAGATGGGCCATTCTCAATGATGTCCCACATAGAATAATCAGTGAGGAGTATGTATTGCTTGATTCTGATCTTCCACGTGTCGAATTCATTGGGTCTGAGCATTGGAACCTTTGAGAACAAGGTACTGTTTGATTCAGCTGCGTTTTCCATTATGAATAAGATTTCTGAGAATACAGGCTCTGATACCACTTATCAGGATCTTAATTCTAAACAAGAATAAACTCTCAGAAAGCAATATTAAAGAAGCTGCAGAAAAGCACTTTAATATTCAAACAAACAATGTAACAGTGAATCAAAATCACAACTTGTAAACTTGTATTGACAGATTGAAGTTACAAGATTAAACACACAACCTCAATATTGATGAACAGGCTCACCAATACGAATTCTACTTCTCTAGAATTAGGATTACAAATCTTGAGGTTGATTCTCTCTATCAAAATCTAAAACTCAGAATGAATAATTATTCTAAACTATTCTAAACAATTCTATACATATACTGAAGATAAAGATAATTACAAAATAATAAAAGATCTTCAATATAGATTTCCATCTTTATCTCCAAGCTTTCCAAAATCTTCAGTCCATCCAGCTGTCATCCTTGCTATACGGATCTTCATCACATAAGCAGTATTATCCTTCAGCAGCATTAATACTCTAAGCAGTACTAAGTTCAGCAGTACTAACCATGCTCAGCAGTATTAAGTTGATCTAGCAGCATTAACTCTTTGGCAGTACTAACTCCAGCAGTACTAACTACTAGCAGTACTAACTCTTCAAGCAATACTAACTATTGAAGTAGCAGTACTAACTTGTCAAGCAGTATTAAAATCTCCTAGCAGTAGTAATCACAATGTACTGGCAGTAGTAATTCTGTTGTAGCAACATTAACCATACTTAAGCATTTCTTCAGTTCCCAACAATCCTGACAAGTTCCAATTTTGTGATTTTGGTGTCAAACTTTTCACGAGTTCAACTCACTGTGCCATTGATCATTTCTTCAAAAAGTGATTATTTGTTAGATCAAAGGCTTGTAATCTGTTCTAGAAGTGTTAGTGTTCGATTTGTCATAGTTGGGACTGCTAAATCGAAGTCTAGATAGGTTTATTGTGCATTTTAGTCGATTTTCGAAGCTGCAGGGACGAACTCGCGAGAGTGCAAAATTTGCGCCAGTTCATAGTCAGTTTTGCGCCATCAACACTTCGCGCAAACTTCCTATTTCTCGCGACCAACGACTCACGCAAAACTCAATTCGCGCGACCCTCGACTTGCACAAACCTCAGCTTGCGCCACCTTTGTCTCGCGCAAATTTCAGATCACAAGTTCACGAAGTCACTTTTGCGCCAACCTCTTCTAGCGCAAAGTATTACTTCGCGCCAATCAAACCTCGCACAAGTCTCTTTTGCGCCAGCTTCTTCTAACGCAAAGTTTACTTTTGCGCCACCTTCACTTAGCGCAAACTTGTGCTTTTGCGCCAGTTCTATACTTGGTTAAAATTTGGAAATTTTATTTCTGAATTTTATTTGATTTTATTTGGATTAACGATCATATTTGTCAAGTTCTTTTGTTACAGGAATCATGGATGATGATTTCTTTGCTCCACCTAGAGAGAAAAGTCTGTCTCAGAAAGTTTCAGATCTTAAAGAGCAGTATCAACTAGACCAGATGTCTATTTCGAAAGACTTTTTATCATCTGGAACTGATATGAAACCTCTTGTTTTAGTCAGAGGAAAATATGAGTAGTGAAAAATCCATTTCTTAGACTTTATTGACAAACATGAATCGAACACTTATATCAGATTATCTTTGCAGGAAGGGATGATGAAAATTCCAACAATGTTCAATACTTTTCGACCAGCTTATGAATTTATGGAAATGAAAAACCGTATACCTTAATGAATACACAGATGAGCAGAAAAGGAGACATGAAGCTGATAAATTTGACAAAATTCTTATCTTAAAAGGAATTTCAGAAGAGATTACTATTCAAATGAATAGCAGACTTAGCAAATGGGCTTCAGCAAAACAGTTATGGGATCAACTTGAAGATATATCAAAATTGTCTCCAAAAGAAAAGGTAATGGTTTTGGAAACTGAGAATGATGAGTTGAAAAGAAAGGTCTCAGACTTAGAAGATCAAAGTGTCCAGATCCTGCAAGCAGTTTCTGTTGAAGGCTATGAAGAAAAGATAAAGGATTTGGAGAGTACAAAGACTGAGATTCAAAAGAAAATATCAGAGTTTGAGAAGAAGTTCTCAGATCTTTCCAAGAAGAGTATTGAAGCGAAGAAGGTGATTGAGCTTAAAAGTATAAAGTTTTCTCAACAAGTTAGTAACTTTGAGAAAGTAATCATTTTAGAAAGAGATCAGTTTGCCAAAGAGAATAAGGCAATTGAACAGAAGAACGTTGGATTCTTAAAAGATATATCAGATGGAAGAAAGGGTGCTAAGAAGGAATTTGAAAAATAAATAAGCATCTTTGAAGCTGCAATTAGAAAGCTTAATGCAAATCTATCTGAACTTTCTAAGTGTGCACAGAAAGAGAAGAAAAAGAAGTCTGAGCTTGAGACGAAGATTGACCTTCTTGTCAAAGGAAGAGACAGTTATTCTTCAAAGATTAATGAGCTTGAAAAGATTATTTCAATGGTGGTGGTGACTGAGCACAAGACTCGAGAGTCAATTGTCCACTCACCTAGAGATGATTCAGCTGATTCGGAATGCTCATTCAAGTCAGCTGCAAGTTCAACATCCAAATCTGTTTCTTCAAAAAGGTCAGCTAAATCTTCTGATCAAATTCGTAATTCTAACCTTTTCTTTGATAGGAATAAAGATGGTTCAGGTTAGTGATGGCCAAATGGGCCCGGCCCGACCTGGCCCGATCGATTAACCGAGCCCGATCCGACAGAAAACCCGGCCCAGTGTCAAACCGGTTTGTAGCCCGAAAACCTAGACCGGTTTGGGTTTTTGGAGTATTTGGTGGCCCGGCCCGGCTCGGCCCGAAACTGGTTCACGGCCCGGTTTTTGGCCCAACCCGACCCGATTTTCACATTAAAAAAAATATAGCCGTTTTCTAGCCGTTGGTATGCATTTTTTGACCATTTTTTTGTGTTTTTTACCCCTCCAAACCCATATAAATACTTTTGTTGGTCATGGATAGTGACACCAACTTACAAAACGCAAAAAACGCATACAATTCTCATTTATCGGCTCTCGCTATATTCGTTTCTCGCAAGTTCTAGTCTAATATCTCTAGTTCTCTACTCTCTAGTCTTTACTCTCAAGTCTCTACTCTCAAAATGCCCGAACAAAATTACCAAGTTATTGTCGAGCATGGACGAAAAGCACCAATTTGGAACCATTTCAACTTGGTAATGCTCCCCGACGGTACAAAAAAAGCGAAATGCAAACTGTGTGGATATCTCCTTGCGGCGGCCGCAAATACCACGTTAAAGCGCCACTACGAGTCTTCGTGCAAGAAGTTGAAATCGGGTGTCGATCCAAGTCAACCCATACTTGACAATTCCGGTCAAGTATGGTCGTATGATGCCGCGTTGGCCCGAGAAATGCAAATGAAATGTGTCATTCAAGTGGGGTTTCCGTTCGAACATTTCGACAATCCTCACATTACGAACATGATCAAACTCTCGCTCCAACCACGCTACGTGGGTTCGGTAAGTCGTCGAACTCTTAGACGTGATGCTATAAAACTTTGGAAAATGGCCAAAAAAGATACGCGACAAAGGTTTTTATCATTACCCAACAACATTTCTTTAACGTGTGATATATGGAACGCACCATTCGGATTGACACAATCTTATATATGCATAACGGCACATTGGATTGTGCCACAATTGTGGCAATTATGCAAACGTGTAATCACATTTGAGCACTTTGGTTCGCCACATTCGGGTGAGCGTCAATTTAATATAATTATGAGAAATATTGAATATTATAATTTAACTAATAAGGTTATTAGTATTTCGTTTGATAATGCTACGTTATGTGTGGACAAATTAAAGTTGGCTTTATCCCCTATTTTAAATGGAAAATTATTTCACACACGTTGTTGCGCACACATAATAAATCTAGCCGTTCAAGACGGCTTAGTAGTATGTAAACATTCTTTAACTATGTTTAGGCTTATGTTACGCCGGATTTTCACAAAAGGTAAAAGCATGCAACAAGCATATATAAAATATTGCAAAGATATCGGTTTTAAAGCTTTGGGACCGGCACACGATATGGCGGTTCGATGGAATTCGACTTACAAAATGATGGATAATTTATTAAGACAAAAACTATATATGCACGCATTTTATAACATTCAATACCCGGATAACACGATATCTGAATATGATTGGCAAATGCTTGAAGGCTTACATGATATTTTGGGCGATTTCAAAACTGCAACAACTTTGTTATCCGGTATTTATTATCCAACAAGCCCTTTACTTTTAAATCAAATATATATTTTGGCAAGTAAAATTTCTCAATACGAAGAACATTTCAACTTTCAAAACGTGGTAGCACCAATGAAAGCAAAATTGTTAAAATATTTTAAAGAGATCCCCTTCAGTTTTCTTTGTGCCGCGACATTAAACCCGTATTTAAATGTTACGGGTGTCGAAGTTTTAATACAATCAATATGTGTAGCGTTTGGTTTGGATACGACTACAAATTCTTCTTTTTCAAGGAACCACATACTACAATTTAATAATGATTTTCATCAATTATTTGATATTTATAGAATTAATTATGGGGGAGGAAGCCAACAAACCCCTACAACTCAAATGTTTTCACCGGGTTCTAGTTCTAGTTCTCGTGGGCGAAATCGGTCCGACTTAATGGCAAATTTAATGAACTCGGTTTTAAATGAATCTAGTAAAAAATCTAGATTTAATGGGAATAATTTGAGTAAATTCAATATGTACATACATACTAATTTTATAGCGGCATCCTCCACAACCGTCAGCGATGTTGAATCACTAGATTTATTAGAATGGTGGAAAGTTAAACATCCTTAATACCCGGTTTTGGCATCTATTGCCCTTGATATACTAACAATCCAAGCTAGTACCGTAGCTTCGGAGTCTTCTTTTTCTCTTAGTGGCAGGATCATATCGGAGCGTCGATCAAGATTAACCCCGGAGTCGGTAGAGTGCTGCATATGTTTGAAGGATTACTTGGATGGCCAACAAAGAATTCAACATGAAACAAGCCTGGAGGCAGATATAGACGATGTAGAATTAAACCTAGCCAAAAACGAAGTCGACGAAGGACTAAGTAAGCCGGGAACCGTAACCGAGGACGATGCTAGTAGTGCCGGTGGCGTCTCACGTTACGACGATGAAGAAGAAGAACCAGACACCGACCGCCTTGATGATAATACGGCTGTTAATCGACTGAAAAAGTACGGAACTCTTGAAGACTACAATCCAGAGTATAATCCATACTATAATCCATACAATCCATACAATTACAATCAATGGGGATGGGGTGAGGGTGGGAGTTCGGGAGCGGGACCTTCGGGTTCGGGTTATTAGAATTTATGTATTGTAAGTTTGTAACTTAAAATTATAAATAAAATGTATTTTTAAAGTGTATTTTAGAGATTTATTATAAATAAAACGTATTTTTAAAGTGTATTTTAGTGATCCAATCCAATTTTTATTTTTTAAAGTTTAGTAATTAATTATTATATAAAGGAAATTATTAAAAAAAAAAACGTAGCCCGATCTTGGCCCGGTTTTCGGCCCGGCTCGGCCCGGTTTTGGTTAAACCGGTTTACCCCAAGACTAACCAGGCCACCCCTTTTCGGGTGAAACCCGGCCCGAAGCCCGTTTTGGCCCGGTTTTTGCTTTCACTGTAGAGGCCCGAAGCCCGTTTTGGCCCGGCCCGGCTCGGCCCAAGCCCGATTTTTTGCCATCACTAGTTCAGGTACACATCAAAGAAGGAGAAGTACCTACAAAGAAGAAGAACTGGTTTGGAAAAGGAAACCAGTTGAAGCAAAGAAGAAATATGAGCTGAAAAGTAAAAAGTCATGTGTACATACACAGAATGCCAAGAAGAACAATGCGCTGAAAGGTAAACCTGATTTTGTCTACACGAGAGATCAATTAATTAGTTTGTCAGGTAAGAAATTCTATTGTTCTTATTGTCGTACACATGATCCTGTTCATAAAACGAGTGACCATTACTGGTATGGTTCTTACTCAATAACTCCCATAAGAACTGCAACTAACATAATTTGGATCCAAATGGAAATGGATACCAAAGAAAAAGGATGATTCTGTGTTGCATGCACCTACTGTCAAAAGGGAGTAGGAGAACAATGGTTCTTGAGTAAATCAGCTCAAGACCCGGACATCAATGTCAACAATGGCTCTTGAATACAACAGTTCAAGACCCGGACTTAAATGTCAAGACAAAGGCTTTTAAGTAAATCAGCTTAGGACCCGTACTTCAACGAAGAATGACTTCTAAACACAACAGTTTAGAACTCGTACTTCAGTGATCAAAAGACCTTACTCCTGTGCTGATATGAGAAGTGTACTCAAATACTCGAATGAGGAAATCAACCTCCAAGGGGGAGTACATATTTTTCTGAAATTTTAATGCATATCTTTTTAACTGACATATTTTTGGATGCTTAATTTCAGGGGGAGTAAAAGACTTATGACTTCTGATTATTTCAGATCAGAACTCGTACTTTCGTTGTTTTACTGCTTTTTGTCATTTTAATTTAAGTGAATAAATTTGCTTTGACTATGACATAAGACTTTTGCAGTTTTTGAGAGACGCTTACATGTTCATATCTTTATGAGTTTAAGCTTAACTTCATGAGATGTAAGATCGCACGTAAAGGTATAATCCTTTATCTTAATCTCATATATGGTTGAAAGAAGAACAAATTTCAATCATAGAAAAACATTGTTATTAAATGTTCAAACCACTTCCTGAATCTCAAGCCGATTTCATGAATTGGAAGTGTACGTTTAAATGTTTTCAAGATCTACTTTGTGCTTTAACTGAGATAGTTAAACCATTTTGAGCATCATATGCTTTCTAGGAAAACATCGGATTTCATTGTGCTAGGACTTAACACAACTTCTATAGATACATGTTAACCAGTGTTTCCTACCCAAGAGGTTAATCCATAGTGATTGAGTATGAGAAATCAAAAGAAATGAGTGTGGTTTGTGTGATGAGAAATAATGAAAAAGAGAGTTCGGTTAGAAGTAAACTGAATGTTTAAAAGAAAGAGGGTGTGAGAACAGAGTTAAAAGAATATTAGAACTCTGCACCAACTACTTTCTGAGCCGGGCAGCCACATTTCTAGTGTTTCACATTTCTTTGGTGATCATTATTGAAACTGGCAACTAGCCCATGCCAACTCTTGATTAACCCCACCAGCTACTCATTTTCTTCTTAAAAGGAAAGTGTTTCACATTTTCAAAGGGGAAGCAGCACATTTGCTATCTGATTTTCATTTGGAAAATCTGGATATTGAAAAGAAGGAAGTATGCCCCATCTTCGCACTTCACTCATGCACATTGAGTCTGTGTTTAACTTACTGTTATCTCAGTGGTTTACACAATATTGAGCCTTATAAGCAATCATCAAGTGCTTAATTCTTTCTATCACATGCACGAACACACAAGGAATTTGTTTCTTTGTCATAACGTTCATAGAAATTACCTTTGTGGTGTTTCGATGATTGAATAGAAGCCCTGGGGGAGTGAACATCAAAAAGCTCCTTTCCGATGTGTATTCGTTACACACAGTGACTTAGTGTTACTGACAGACATTTTAACTGATTCACTTGTTGATTCAGGTGTTACACGATTATTTTGTCTGGATTTGCAAAGATCTGGATGAATATCTTTTGAATTGACGAATCAGAGGCTCCAAATGAAAGACATTTCTTACTCAGAGTTTTGATGAAATCGTTTCTCTATTCATCAAAAAGGGGGAGAACCTAAAGCTTGAAGAAATGTCCATTACATTACAAGATTGGAAAAGAGAAGAGCTAACCAAGAAATGCGAGAGATCAAAGTATTCTTAAGACATGCTGATTTTAGAGAAATTTTCTTTGAAGATACTTTGCTAAAGCATTCTGAGCTAAAACCTGTAGATTATTACATATTGAAGACAGAGAAGGAGATTCCAACTTCTGAGCTGAAAGAGAAGACTGAATTGCTAAATCATTTTAGTAATGATCTTGATCCAAAGGGGGAGATTGTTAGATCTCGGATTTATTGGATTCAAGATCATCCAATCTGAAGTTTGGAATCTGAAGCTAATGTTGAAAAGTCGCTCTCAAGATTAGTCTAATGTTAAGTTTGTAATAATTGTCAAAGTTAATTATTGTGTTATTTATAGTATTTTATTGTATTCCTAAATATCTAATAAATAGATATTTAGGATATTAAGTTTAGATATTATATTTTCTTTTAGATAATATCTTAGTTAGATATTATGTTAGGTTGTGAAGTTAGAAATTAGATCACACAATCTTACATAACACAACCTGATCATCAATGTTCACGAGAGAGAAAAACATCGAGAGCTTCAAGAGATCAAATCCTGTAATCTTTGTTATTAATCAAACAGGTTGGTAAATCATTTGTGTTGTTGTCTTGATAAGAACTTGATTATATTGTGGACCGACAACTAGGCTCCAAGCCTAAGGGGCTGTTTGTTTAGCTCTTAATGGTGACAATAAGAGCTCACCTCTAAATCGGTCAGAGGCAAGGGTTGTTTGAAAAAAAAAAACACCTCTGAACCGTTACAATAACCTCTTAACGATTGAATGTATAGGGTTATGCAAAATGATTCAGACCCTCAATTTTTCCACAATTTTCCTCTCCTTCATTATCAATAGCCGCATCCTTCCATTATCAGTCCCTTCCACGTTCACGTTTCCTCCCACGGTAATCTACCTTGTCGTCGACCCTCTCTCCAGCGTCGACCACCTTATCGGCGCCGCTCTCTCCGTCGCAGACCACTACGTCGGCGACCCTCTCTCCGGCGCCGACCACCCATCGACAACCTCTCTTATTCTTCAAAAGGTATCTTCCATTTTTGGTGTTTTATGTTTTTTTACTGCTACCACAGACCACCTTTGAGACCTTTGGTAGCTACACTTTGAGACCTTCACTTTGAGACCGTTGAGACCTTCAAAAACAATCCAATGGTGGTTGGGTCACAAATGAAGGTGGGTGTGTTTTTCCCCCTTTGGTCAAAAGCATCCTTCCATTATCCAGTGGTGAAATGAAGGTCACAAATCCTTTGGTAGCTACACTTTGAGACCTTCAAAAACAATCCAATGGTGGAATTTTTTACTGTCATAAAGAATGGTGGGTGTGTTTTCCCCCTTTTGAACATTGAGATCTTTTGACTTTTCCCCCTTTTGGTGGAATTTTTTACTGTCATAAAGAATGGTGGAACTTTTTACTGTCAATTTTGTTATGACATTTCTCCCTTTGAGATATGGGCTTTGTATTTAGGTTGTGGTAACAGAAGAAATTGAGGGAGGTGATGAAGATGACATGGATGGAAGGCCTTTTGGTACTCAAAACAATGAATACATGGCTAATCTACGTAATCAAATTGCGAATTAGTTGATGTTAAATCCATAAATTTAAGAATTGTTTGAAAATTATTATGTTGGAGTTTGATTGTTGTGTTTTGTTTATTCTAGAACTTGAAAAATTAATGTTATGTTTGTTTGGATTAATATGAAATGTTTTTTTGAAGTAATATTATTGAGTATGTAGTTATATTTGCAAATTAATTGTTTTATTCAGATATCTGTCAAACAGCTATCTGTCATTCAGAACTAAATCATTTAGAGGGTTAAAATGGTAATTTGTTGTCATTCAGAGCAGTTACCAAATAGCCATATTTCATTTTGCACTAAACCATAAATAGCCTCTTAAGCATTTTGACCTCTTAACTATTCTGCACTAAACCATTCAAGAACTACCAAACAGCCCCTAACACTTGTTTACTTTGATGTGCATTCCAGGTTCTCTTAGCGGTGGGGTGGCAAGGTCTTGAGCGGAGTGTTGGGGCCCCGTCGGGGTCAATCTTTTGGGGAACATAGCAATTGATGAGATATAGAGCGTACACATTACTCGTCGATATTTTGGGGAATTGATGACGACACCCGATTTGTAATTTAAATTAGAATGTTTAGATTAGTAGGTTGTCACCGTAAACTCATAATGACCCGACTGGGTGCAAAAAGTTGTTTTATGGATATCCTCAAGGTGGACACGAATTTGATGGTAACCCGAACGCAAATCAATTTTCGGGAATATTGAGGCTCCGTGAAATTCATCCACATATGGTATGGGATATTTTTCTCGGGTATGGTGATTTGTTTAAGGCGTCTATAATCCACACACATATGCCATGTATTATCTTTCTTTATAACAGGAATAATAGGGCTTGCAAACGGGTTGGTACTTGGTCGGATAAATCCCACATTGAGTAGTTCAGTGACTTGTCTCTCAATTTCTGATTTTTGGGAATAGGGGTGGCGATATGGACGGATATTTAGAGTTTTAGAGTTCGAGAGTAGGGAGTGGTATGGGTGTGCTCGCGGGAGGGGGTAGGGTGACAGGATTAGCAAAGATTAATTCAAAACTAGATATTAACCTTTGAATTTCTGGAATGTTGGGCTCTCTTGAGATTGTTGAATCTTTCGACATATATTAGAAGGTTGCTTCTATTGCTTTTAGTTGAATCCCTTGAAGCTTGTAGCGTTTATTGTTCACATTAAAAATCAAGAATAGTTTGTTCCAGTTAGCTTGCACCGTGTTGAAGGAAGCTAACCACTTGATGCCTAGTACCAAATCTACACCCCAATGGAAAAAGGGTAGAAATCTTGGGGTAATGGTGAGACCTGGCAATTGAATGACCATATTCGAGTAGAGTTGATTGCAAGTGATGACCTGCCAATTACCTATCTGTACTCCAAAGGTCGGTACTACTTGGTCTTGCAACTGTATTTCCTTTACCAGTTTTTCAGATACAAAGTTGTGAGTCGATCCACTATCAACAAGAATTAACACTTGTCGTCCATTAACGGTTCCTTGTAGCTTCATAGTGGTGCAAAAGTATTTCCCTAAAATGGCACAGAAGGAAATCTCAGCAACGTCGACAACAGTTCCATCCTCCTCCCCAACTTTTTCTTCCATTTGGTCAATTTCTTCCTGCTCCATAAGTGTCAGGAAGGTTGTTTTTCAACAATGTGTAAGAGCAAAATTTTCATTACATCGAAATCAAAGGCCTCGCGTTGTACGATTTTGTCTTTCCACATCCGTTGGGCGCATTTGATTGCAACTAGGATTTTGGTTTGTTGCAATGTTTCTGGGTGCTATTGTTCGATTAGTTGGGTGTGGGTTTGATATAGTTGTTGGTTGTTGATTGGATTTGAACAAGTTATTTTTCGGGGGTACTTGAGAATGTCCCATTTTCTGCTCGTATTCGAGAGCCAAACTCGTAGCTTTGTAAACCGAACGAGGATTCTGGATGAGTACATCATCCTTGAGGTCGTCTCTTAACCCATTGAGGAACACACCGAACAAGCAATGTTCTGGCCAGTTCTTAACTCTAGCCGAACATTGGCAAACTCCTAGTGGTATTCTTGTATCGTTCCTGTTTGTTTGATGCCGCAGAGGTGCTTATCAGGATTTTGAAATTCCGCTGGCCCAAAATTTTCTTGTAATGCTTTGACAAGTTTTTCCCAATACAAAATGGTTCGTTCATTATTGATCCATGCAAAGAGATCAAGAGCATCATCTTCCAAATACATGACATCAACATCAACTTTCAGTTCATCGGAAGTCTGGTAATACTGAAAGTATTTTTCGACCTTCATAAACCAACCACGAGGATCTCCTCTATCAAAACGAGGAAAATCCATCTTGGTATGATGTTTATGCCGAGGGTTATTTAACCACCATGGTTCTGCAGTATAACACTCATCATCTCACAAGGATCTCGTATTTTTTTGGATGTCCCTTATCTGCCATAGCGTCCATCTCTTTGGATTGAGACTTTATAGTTGCATCCATGGCAGCCAATTGGAAGTAAGTAGGGCTAACTGTTGGAGGATCTCATCATTGAAGGATTGTTTGACAGGGTTTTGCTTCCGGACTAGCGTGTGGCAGGGTGAGGATATGGGTCTTCGATGGAGGACGTGGAACGAGTGTTAACCATTATGGATGAACAATGTTTCAAGTGATAAACAAAACGTGATGAACATTAACGATGAACAATACGTGATGAACATTAACGATGAACAATACGTGATGAACAGTACCAGACTCTGATACCAAATTGTTAGGATCTACAACTCGGGTAGAATAACTATAGAAGGGGTAGTCCGTACTCCGTATGGAGAGGACAAAGCTCCAAATAATAACTCAAAATAAATTTCTCATATCCATAGTATATAATAACTATAATATTTAAAGTAAAAGGAAATAGACTCCTAAAACAAAACAAAGATAGACTCCTAAAGCAGCACCAAAAAGGAAAGTCAAATAAGGAAAATAATTAAGGGTAAATAAGCAGATAAGCAATAGTAGATTTATGAAAGACTTTTTCCATGCTTATCCTTTATTTTATTTCTTCTAACGCATGTCTTCATAGGTGGATTCATATCACACTACCAATGAAATCATTCTAAAATCAAGTTTTGTTGTGATGAGAAAAGTGAAAACACATGTTTAACTGTTTTCGTGTTTCATTGTAAAAACATGCATGGATGTTGTTGGGTCATCTGAAGATTTGAAGATGACCTGCCGATCTTCCATTTTTTATCATCATACTTAGAATATTTTGAGATTCTTTTAGCAGCTTGGTTTCTACACAAATGTTCGGTGAAGTCGAAGATCAGCCGAAGAAGACAAAGAAGGAGAATATCTCTAAAAGCGCATTGAAAATAGACTCCTCAGCCTAAAGCCAAGTATGCCTACTTGATCAACACCATTGGCCAGGATGGTGCCGATCTCAGTCTACAAGAGCCAAAGACCTCTTCGGAAGACGAAGATTTCTCAGTCTTCGGAAACCGAAGACCTCTCAGTCTTCAGGAGCCGAAGACCTCTCACTCTTCAGGAGCCGAAGACCTCTTCGGAAGCCGAAGATTTCTCAATCTTCGGAAGCCGAAGACCTCTTAGTCTTCAGGAGCCGAATACCTCTCAGTCTTCAGAAGCCGAAGACCTCTCAGTCTTTAGGAGCCGAAGACCTCTTCGGAAGCTGAAGATTTCTCAATCTTCGGAAGCCGAAGACTTCTCAATCTTCAAGGCCTGAAGATTTCTATCTTCACATTGTACTTTTCTGACAAAGTATATTTGTGATATCTTGCATTGACGTGGACCTCATCCAAAGATCAGAAAAAGTATGTTTTGTAATTTACACTATTTTAAGGAAAGGTCTCCACCATCCTCTGCAGGTCAACACTTCAATCCAAAACACCTCAAGACAAAAGGTACATCCTGTACCTTGCTGAAGACCTGTGTCCATCCTTTGCTCAACAAGTGTCCCATGCATTTAATGCATGAGGCACTATAAATATGGAGGATGGTTCAACATGCAAGATAACCAGCTCTACAACCTTCAAGTTCTCTAAGTGCCTGGCAACTTTCTCTCTACGAAGTTCAATTATTTTCTAAGTGTTTTATAATTATTCTTCATTCTCTTTGTGTAAGATTGTTTGAATAGATTTCATCTATTCTCTTCCACAACAATCAATAGTTTTCTATGTGTAATTCTTGATTTCAAATCAATAAGAATTAAATTAAGTGAAAAACTGTGTGTATTGTATTCAACCCCCCCTTCTACAATACTTTTCTTAACTTACTGCTATTTGGGACCAACAAGTGGTATCAGAGCGGTTTAGTTTAATTCAATAAACTAGATCCGCAATGGCAGCCTCTTCTTCTTCTTCTTCTTCTTCTTCTTCTTCTTTAAACAATGTTTCTTCTCAAAACACCACTGTTGTTTCATACGACAATGGATCTATAGCCAAACCACCAAAGTTTAACCCTAATAACTTCTTCTTGTGGAAAAGTCGTATGATACTCTTTTTAGAAGGAGTTGATAGCAGATATCCTACTATCTTACATGAAAGTCCTTTTCTTCCTAGGGTTTGGGACCGATACAATGCCAAAAAGGCAGATAAGGGAAATGCTGATGAGGACTCTTCTGAGAAAGAAAGAACTCCAGCAAATGGGAGATACATTGTAAAGGATCCCAGTAAATATAATGATGAAGACATACGTCTTATAGCTCTTGATTCTAAAGTCAGAGCCATCATTGCCCTTTCTCTGCCTGATGAGGTGTACCACTCCCTTGTCAACTTTTCAACTGCTAAAGAAATGTGGTCCACTCTATGTGTTCTCTATGAAGGTACGTCTGAGGTGAAAAAGAGCAGAAAGATTGCTCTCGTTAGAAAGTATGAACTCTTTTCATATGAAGAGGGGGAATCTCTCTCAGACTACTACAATCGCTTTAACGGTCTTCTCAATGCTCTAAAACTTGTGGGTCGCATTTATGATAATGAGGAAGTCTTGTGCAAGTTCATGGACTGTCTTCCTGAGTTTTGGGAAAACATTTGTACTTGCATCAAGTCTACCAAGGATGTTGACTCTATGCCACTCACTGCTCTTTATGGCACTCTTTTCAACTATGAGCAAACTAAACTGCTAAGGAAGTCCATCACAAAAGACATTAAAAGCTCTTCTCTAGCTCTTGTCAGTGATTCTTCCAAAAATACTGTGTGTGTTCCTAGAATCACATATCCCTCTGATTCTAACCGTGATAGTCAAGAGGACCCTAATGATCCTTCAGAAGCCTACCTTAGTGAGGCTGATGATGAAGGTGAGGAAACTTCCAGTAACCCTCGATTCTCTTCTGGAAAATCCAAATTTTCAAGAAAATCCTCTTCTACTTTTTCTAAAACCTCTCCCTCTGACAAATCAAATGAGGAATGTTACAGGTGTGGGAGGAAGGGACACTTTGCTTCTGTGTGCAGAAGCAGGCCATCTGATAAATCCAGACTACTCTCCTCTAACCGTACCTCCTCTAGGTCTGTCAGAACCAAGTCTAAATCCTACCAACCTTCTTTCCAAAAGCCAAATATGTCTGTCTCCTCAAACTCTGACCGGGCTGAGAAATACAAGGCAAAATATAAGAGACAGAAAGAGAGAAATGAAACATTGATCAAAAAGGGAAAAGGTCAAATGACTGAAACCCATGATTGGGCAGATGAACCCACTTCTGAAAGTGACAAAGAAATGGCCAACCTTTGCTTCACGGCTAAAATAGAAGATGTTGATGACAATAAAGCTTAATCCTCCTCTATGGCCCTTGTGTCTGTTGAGTGCTCTACCTCATCTACCCAGGATCAAATACCTTGTGATGACAAGTCTGGACTAGGCTTCGAGAAATCTGATCTTGAACCTCCTTCTGACACCCATGCTCCTTTCTCTTCTCCCTCTTTTTATGAATCTTCTGAAGAGAACTCGGCAACTCTTCATGTGATGATGATGAATTAAATTGGTGGATTTCATCATGTGTTGATGAAGATTCTCAAAATCCTTCATATAGCTCAAATCCATATGTTCCTTTCTCCTCAAACACATCTCATCATAATGGTAACCTACCTATCTTCTCATCTCCAATCCCTGATCTTCAGATAGTCTTCTCTAAAGAGCAAGATCCCTCCTTTCACTCAACCTAAACATTCCTCCATCATTACATTTCACACAAGTCTTTCCCATTTCTCATCATATCACTTCTCCTTCCTTCATCATTCCCATCTTCCTCTCAACCTCAAAATTCACCACAAATCATCCCACCTTCTCAACCAGACATTCTTTTCTTCACCTATTCCTGTCGATCTTCCATCTCTCTTTCCTAAAGAAGTCTATGTGAAAGTCTATGTGAAACAACCACATGGGTTTGAAGATCCTTCACATCCTGACTATGTGTATAAATTGTACAAAGCTCTATATGGCTTGAAATAGGCTCCCCAAGCCTGGTATGATACTTTGTCCAGTTTTCTGCTAGAAGACAAGTACTCTCAAGGTAAAGTCGATAACATCTTGTTCCTCAAGAAGACAGCAGGTAATATCATTCTTGTTCAAATCTATGTGGATGACATCATCTTTGGTGTCATCGATAAATCTCTTTGTTGGGAGTTTGTCTCTCTCATTATCTTAATATGAGATGAGAATGATGGGAGAGCTTACATTTTTCTTGGGTTTACAAGTTATACAAGTTTTTGAAGAGATCTTTATAAATCAATTTTTTCGTAATCTCTTAAATTTTTTGAAAATTGCTCTCCTATGAAAAACTTCAAAGACACCCTTTTTTTCAAAAAAAAAAACTCTAACTTTTTGGCTTGCCGATGGAATTTCAAAAAAAAAATAATCATTTTTTTAAAAGAAACCAGTGCAGCAGATGAGGTTTGGTATTAAAAAAATTCCTTTTTTTTATTTTTTGGCCAAGTTAAAAAAAAAAACTTGTGTGTTTTTTTTCTCTCTCTCTTCCCCTTTCCCTCATTCGGCTCTCTCTCTCCTCTCTCACCCACCCCCACCGAATCCCTCTCCTCTCTCTCAACCATCCACCGAAAATCCCCTCTCTCTCAACCATCCACCGAAAATCCCCTCTCTCTCTCTGACTTCCGGTGTCTCTCTCTCTAGCACTCTCACCTTCGGCTCTCTCTCTCCTCTCTCCCTCATCAAGCCGAACCAAACACCCCTTTCGGCCTTGCTCCCATTCGGCCCACTCCATCAACCACCGAAAACCTCTTCTTCGGCCCCCAACCAATCGAACCCCCCCTTATTTCCTCTCGGCCTCATTAACCCCCCGAAAATACTTCCCCTACGGCCTCCACCCTAGCCACCGAAGACCAACCCCATCCCTTTTTTTTCGGCTCCAATACTCAACCGAACACCACACCACCACCCTTACTTCTCCTCTTCGGCCTCCAACCAAACCTAAATCCGAAGCCCTCACTCCCCCAACACCCTCTCCCACCGAACTCTCTCCCTCCCCTCTTCCCCTCCTAGCCACTGACCCCCTTCCCCCTCCTTTCCCCCCTCTCCCTCTCCCCACCGAACCCCCCTTCTTCTCTTTGTCTTCGACCCCTCGGCCCAAACAACCCCTTCGGCCCAACTCTTCCCACTATCTTTCGGTTCCTCTCTCTCTCTCTCTACCCCTTGCTTCGCCCCCCCCCCCCCCCTCTCCCCCTCCCCTTCCTTTGGTTCCTCTCTCTCTCTCTCTCTCTAACCCTCCCTTTCGGTTCCTCTCTCACTCTAACCCTTCTCCTCTTCGACACCTACTACCCACCGAACCCTTTCCCTCTCTCTACTCTCACCTCTCTTCGGCCCCTTCCTCTTCACTCCCTTCTCCCTTCTGCCTTCTTTCGGTAATATCTCTCATTCAGTGACTCTCCCCTCTCTCCTATCCATCGGCTACCGAACACCCCCACCCCCTTCGGCTACTGATCGCCACCCCCCTCACCTCCCTTTTCGGCCATCCACCCCCCTCCCCACATCTTTTCAGCCGAAGCCTCCCCCCCCCCCAATTTTTTTCTAGCCGATAACCTCCCACCCCATTTTTAAATTTTTTTTTCTACCTTCTCTTTTCTTTCCCTCTTCCCAAGACTTCCCCCTACTCCTCATCCCATCTCTTCTTCTTTCTCTTACACCGTTTACTATCTCTCACATTCATTTCCAAATCCTACCAAGTATTACCTTTTTCTTCCATATCTTCCCACTTCCCCACAATTTCCCCAATATCTCCCATCACTTTTTCCTATCCCTACCATCTCTCACCATAATTACCTACCATTTCTTTTCTTTTTCTTTCCTGTTAAAAAAAACAGAAAAGAGCCTAAAAAAAACACATAATGGGCCACTGAATTTATGAGTTCTTTGTGTCTTGTAATTTTTCTGAGTGTTGGTACCATTTTTTTTCTATGTGTTGGTGTCAAAATCAAATAGGGGGAGAAAAATTGTTGTGTCACAAATTGATTTGGTGATGACTCTCCTACCAACACTTAGAAAGTCAAGAAGACCTCTCTCAACAACGTCTCTCTCTACCATTCAAGCTCTCACTCCCAGGTATGATTTCCCTCATAAACTCTCCCAATCTACAATGGGGTGATGCTCGCAACACTCCGGTGTCCAAAGCTACCTCATCTGTAGTGGCCCCATCTGCCCCATCCCAAGTGAAGTCGACTGGCAAAAAAAAACTTCAAAGGCTTTCGGCACCTCCGCACTAGCTAAGATGACCATACGATTGAAAGAACCTTTGGTTTTTGCCCCGGTCACACATCCCTCTTCAAAGCGGAGGCACTCACCTTCTTCCCCTCCCTCTCCTCTCAAGAGGCTGAGAAAGGTTTCAAGGGCCAAACCACCTACTCCATCCACCGGTTCTTCAAAATCGGCAGGTGTTGAAATTTTCCCATCTGGGCCCGGGGACTCTGCTAAACCCAAAGCCACCTCCTTTGTATCCTCACAAAAGGATACAATTGTAAAATCGGGGACCCCTATTATTCCTTCATCAACCTTTTCCTTGGTTGATAAGGATGACTTGGATACCTCCCCAATCCAAGGTGCTTCTTCTCCACCTCACAGCCTATCACCCGGGATTCTTAGTCCCGATGATTCTGCATGATCCAAGGATGAATCTGCCTTTCCAGAAGCAGGTTCGTAGGATCCCGAAAACTTCCTGACTTCTTACTTTCCGACACCGTGAATTAGTTGAGGGGAAGTATGAGTTGAGGGGGAGCAACTGACCACTCAAGCTTAAACTCTACTTAAACTAATTTCCCAATGGACTGTGTGATCAAAGCCACCTAACATTAGTTGGGGGAGTATGAATTGAGGGGGAGCAACCACTCACTTAAGTTCAAACAATTTCGGCTACTGTCTTCTTATCTTTGTACATTTTTTTTCTCTCATTCTTTATTCATTGTACTTATTTATTCGTTTGTACAGCTATATTTTTTCATTCATTTGTAAATGTCAGAGATACCAAAAAAAACAAAACAAAAAAACAAAAAGAATGGTCTATGTGAAAAGAACCTAAAAAGAGTAAATATGGGTCAAAATGAATTATTCAGTGTACTCTTAGTCTTATTCTTTAGTATGGATGTCATCATCAAATAGGGGGAGATTGTTGGGTCATCTGAAGATTTGAAGATAACCTCCCGATCTTCCATTTTGTATCATCATACTTAGAATATTTTGAGGTTCTTTTAGCAGCATGGTTTCTATACAAATGTTCGGTGAAGTCAAAGATCAGCCGAAGAAGACAAAGAAGAAGAATATCTCTCAAAGCGGATTGAAGATAGACTCCTCAGCCTAAAGCCAAGTATGCCTACTTGATCAACACCATTGGCCAGGATGGTGCCGATCTCAGTCTTCAGGAGCCGAAGACCTCTTCGGTCGAAGACCTCTTCGGAAGCCGAAGATTTCTTAATCTTCGGAAGCCGAAGACCTCTCAGTCTTCAAGAGTCGAAGACCTCTCAGTCTTCAGGTGCCGAAGACCTCTCAGTCTTTAGGAGCCGAAGACCTCTTCGGAAGCCGAAGATTTCTCAATCTTCGGAAGCCGAAGATCTCTTAGTCTTCAGGAGCCGAATACCTCTCAGTCTTCAGGGGCCGAAGACCTATCAGTCTTTAGGAGCCGAAGACCTCTTCGGAAGCCGAAGATTTCTCAATCTTCGGACGCCGAAGACTTCTCAATCTTCAGGAGCCGAAGACTTCTTAATCTTCAAGGCCTGAAGATTTCTATCTTCAAATTGTACTTTTCTGACAAAGTATATTTGTGATATCTTGCATTGACGTGGACCTCATCCGAAGATCAGAAAAAGTATGTTTTGTAATTTACACTATTTTAAGGAAAGGTCTCCACCATCCTCTGCAGGTCAACACTTCAAGCCAAAATACCTCAAGACAAAAGATACATCTTGTACCTTGCTGAAGACCTGTGTCCATCCTTTGCTCAACAGGTGTCCCATGCATTTAATGCATGAGGCACTATAAATATGGAGGATGGTTCAACATGCAAGATAATCAGCTCTACAACCTTCAAGTTCTCTAGGTGCCTGGCAACTTTCTCTCTACGAAGTTCAATTATTTTCTAAGTGTTTTATAATTGTTCTTCATTCTCTTTGTGTAAGATTGTTTGAATAGATTTCATCTATGCTCTTCCACAACAATCAATAGTTTTATATGTGTAATTCTTGATTTCAAATCAATAAGAATTAAATTAAGTGAAAAATTGTGTGTATTGTGTTCAACCCCCCCTTCTACAATACTTTTCTTATTTACTTACTGCTATTTAGGACCAACAGATGTAGTGGGTACACCTTTGTAAAAAAAACATGTGATTTTTGAATATCCTACAAATATTGACAAATAAATTTTTTATGTAAAATATAACGTAGTTTGTTTTATTTCAATTAGTGTAATAATAACTTTTTTCTTAATTAGCGTAATAAACACTCAAATGTTTCTATTATATACTCATTTTAACCTGGTAAGTAGATTTTCAACCTATGTGAGATCAGTTGATTTTAATGTGTTACTTTTTTCTACATAATTAACAATTATAATATAACTTGACAATTTAACATTCAAGTGTTTATGGTTATAAAATCATTATTGGCAGTGGCGGATCCAGAAAAAATATTTTTTTAGAAGGGTGTCCTAGGCTATACCTAGACTAATCATTTGGCAAATTATGACTGTAAGACATCAGCCCTGATTAAACCTCAGTGGCCACAGTTGTTGTGTACGTCTGGATTCGAACCCTGTGCAGATGGGATATTCCACCACATCCCCCAGGGCCTAAACCAGTACGTCACAAGCCGCAGAAAAAATATTGATGGGGCACCATATAAAATAAAATAATAATTAACCAAAAATTACAATTTCATTAAAAATGGTAAGAAGTTACCTTTTACAATTGTGTCCTGCGAGTCTTCATCTTTTGGAATTGGCTAATTACATCATCACTTGTAACATCGAGAATTGCTTCTTTTTCTATAGTACAGATTAATGTAGCATTCAAAAATTCGTCACCGATTTTGTTAGGCAAAACAATCTTCACAATCTTCATGGCAGAAAAAACATCTTTCGACCGTTGTGGTAGCAACGGGTAAAACTAAAGCTAACTTCAATAACCGATATACTAGAGGATAAGTTTTATGCTTTTTTGGTTCGGATGATACTTGGTAATTTTTTTCATATCAGCCGGATCCCAAGGAAGATCACTCAATTCAATTTCGCAAGGCATTGAAAGAGCAGAACTCGATTTCGGTATTGATGCTTTTATTTTAAAAAATCTTTCCATTTTTTCTAGCAATAACAATAGCAAGATAATTATATAAAAATCAATGGTTTATTTATCAAATATCAATAGTATATCAATATAAACAAAATTGCAAGTTGCAAAATTAACCTAACAAGTAACAAACATTTATATTCTGTAAAATACCAATTACCAAATCCAATCAATCTAACAAAATCAATTTAAAATGCCAATACCAAATGCTAAGAAAATAAAACCAAGTTACCAATAATTCAACAAAATCATTTATCAAGAAATCAAAAATTTAGGTTCTTACCCAAATCCAATCAAGAGGCTACTGGAGGTTGGAGGAGGCGTTAAATACTTGACTTGTCTCCACAAATCCACACGAAAATCACTTAATCAATGATCACATTCACAACAGACAACAGTGCGCCAATTTCTGAGTGAAGCGAGACAGAAGCGAGAGGAAAAACACAGACAGAAAGCGAGAGGAGAGACTGAGAGTGGAGTGAGAGTGAAAATGTGAAATTCAATCTGCATAGATAGAGCCATAGGGGCCCAATCCTTCATTTGATATAAAACAAATGTAACCTTTTGCAAGTGGGCTGGTTGGGGGCCAGGACACCTACCACCCTTTAATAAATACGCCCCTGAATTATTGGTCAAATTATGTATGTAAATCGATTGGACTGATCGACAATTTGCACAATTTATTTTAGTTTCATAGGGGTTGTTTGTTTTTTGAAAAAAAACTCTTAATGATTCTTAAGTCTGAATCGTTCAGACCTTTTTACACACCACCTCTTATTAATCATAACTAAATTAAGACTTTAGACTTTAGACCTCTTAAAAAACAAAAGACACCATAGTTTTTTTAAACCAATTAAAAAAATCAGACACCACGATTAGAAAAAAGTTTACAAATTAAAATTATTGATAAAATATAAAGAATATATTTTATTGGAGAAATAAAATGAATGTTTACTTTTGTTTTTCAAATAGTGGGATAATTTTTATTTTTTAATTAAAAAATTGGTCACAATATAATATAAAGGGAAATTAATTAAAATGACCGTATTTGAAACCCGTATTACCAAAATGCCCTAAATCTCGATAACTTTGCCGAATACCCCTTTTGTCCGGGATATAGGGCCGGGATGAGACCCATCCCGGGGTTAAGGTGATTCGGACCAAAAAAGGATCAATCCCGGGGTTCTGGCCAGATGAACAGTGAAATCCCGGGGTTAGGGCCGGGATGAACAGTGAAATCCCGGGGATGAACAGTGAAATCCCGGACAAAAAAGGTATTTTGGCAAACCCAACGAGATTTAAGGAATTTTGGTAATACAGGTTTCAAATACGGTCATTTTAATTAATTTCCCTAATATAAAATCACAATTATTTGGCATGGTGTTGCTTTTAAATGTTATCATGGTCCATATCGTGCATCATCTTCCTCATTCAATTTTTATAAACAGTCTCCAAGGAAAATGAGAATAGTTCATCTTTAAGGTGGCCTTTGTTTTTTTAAAAAGTATAAAGTCTTATTTTATTTTTGATTAATAAAAGGTGGTGCTTTAAAAAGTTATAAGAGATTAGGTGACCTCTTCTAATTTCATACTTAAGAGCCTTCGAAGTCTGGAAAAAAAACGGTCTGAACGTAAAAACATCTGACCAATTCAGACTTCAAGGGTATTAAGAGTTATTTTTTTTAAACAAATAACCCCCAACTCTTTTTGTTTTTAAAATACATCTCTTGCTCTTTAAATATACATACCACTTTTTGTTACTCTTCGTCTTACCAACACCACAA
This sequence comes from Arctium minus, assembly GCA_954870635.1. Lineage (NCBI taxonomy): Eukaryota > Viridiplantae > Streptophyta > Magnoliopsida > Asterales > Asteraceae > Arctium > Arctium minus. Next base: position 25,990,737 of record OX941092.1, read on the forward strand.
TTCAATATTTAAAAATACTCAAAATTTATGGTACTATCACATTCTATATGATTGTTTTTCACACACATATATAGAGATGAAGGTTCAAACGAGAATGCTAACTATTTAAGAAAACTAGAAAACAACAAATTATGTACAAAATAATATGTGATTTTACATTAACCGGCAAAAACTGGTCGCATACGACTTTGGCTGGGACTTAAGTCGCGTGAATCATATATGATCTTTTATATCAACGGTCGTTTCGTGTTTTCTTAAATAGTTATCATTCTCATTTGAACCCAATATATATATATATATACAGGGGAGCGATCAAATGGAAACCACTTTAATTTTGAAAACCGTGAAAACCTTCGATTTCATTGGTTAAGTTAATGAAATTGTTTCATGAAATTGTTTAGTTTGATGAAATTGTTTCATATAATTCTTTTATTGATGAAATCGTTGTATATACTTGTGTTTTTTGTGTAAAAATGAAAAAGTTTCATCAGACTGCGAAAATACATGAAACAATTTTATCAAAATGAGAAAAATAGATGAAACTACATAAAAAACACAAATATACGAAACGATTTCATTAACAAAAGAATTATATGAAACAACTTGATCATATTAAACAACTTTATGAACCAATTTTATTAATTTAACCAATAAATTGACGGTTTCCAAAGTTTCCAATCTAATATGGTTTCCAATTGAACTTACCTCTATATATATATATATAGATAGAGAGAGAGAGAGAGAGAGAGAGAGAGAGAGAGAGAGAGAGAGAGAGAGAGAGAGAGAGGAAAGTTCAAATGAAAACTCAATTTTCGTTGTGTACGTGAGGACAAATCTTAGTCACTCCATTTTTTTTTATCCAACAACTCATATTAAATAGAGTTTTTAATTTTAAGATGCTTAGGGGTAAAAATGGAAGATAATTTAAACTCACGCCTACCATATTTGACTTTTTATTTTATTTTTTAATTAAAAACTTTTACCCAATTAAACTTTAAAATAAATTATCTTAAAAATTACTAATATTTTAATCAAACATATTACATCAAAAAAACGAGAATTTCTTGCTCTTCGATATGACATCCATCTTGATATAGTTTTTTTTAACCGTTTTTTATGTGAAATGCTATATATGTATTATATTCATTATGAATATTTATGTACGTTCAAGTCTGTACAACACCTCGACACCGTAAGTATGTAACTCGGCATCACCTTTCTTCAACATTTTCTTCAATGTCGTAAGGCGTCGCGTTTCTTCAGCACCGTAACCCAACACCCATCAAGACGAATCGAGAACCTATCGAGTAATTCTGTTGTGAACCGGGGAACAAAAGATAGTGTGTCACGTCTCCACATCTTCACGGGTCATTCATGTATTATTAATCATGAATAATTTATCATTCAGGATGAATAATACAACATTCAGGGTGAATAATTCACGATTCATGAATTCATGTATTATTCATCATGAATGCTGTATTATTCATCATTAATAATGAATGATCGTTCACATTTGTTATTTATACTGAATGTGAGACATCCGGGGATGTGCATACATATTCATAATGAATTAAACTAAATTTCGGTTGTGAATTAGGAAACAAAAGAGAGTCCGCCATGTGACTACACCTAGGGGTGTAAATGAGATGAAACAACTCGCGAGCTACTCGAGATCGACTCGATCAAAACTCGACTCGAATAAGCTCGAACTCGAGCGCGACTCGATATACTAACGAGTCGAGTCGAGCGACCTGATACTCGACTCGATAAGCTCGTGAGATACTCGATAAGCAAAATAATTAGTAATATTATTTTAATTTAATTGATGATAATAATAATAATAATAATAATAATAATAATAATAAACTCAAGTTTTTTGATTTTTTTTTGGAAAATGATGGTGTAAAAGACATGGGTAAACTCTTGATGGTGTGTCTAATCCATCCCACATTGGCGGGATATAGAACACAATGCTTTGAACTCCACTATATATAGATTTTTCTCCTCCATTATTTTACATCTTTTGTCTTTGCTAAATGGCTTGAGCATAAGGGCTTGAGCCTATATAGGGGTGTAAATAAGACGAGACAACTCGCGAGCTACTCGAGATCGACTCACTTGAGATCGACTCGGTCAAAACTCGGTCAACACTCGACTTGAATAGGCTCGACTCGAACTCGAGCTCGACTCGATATACTAACAACTCGAGTCGAGTATAATGATACTCGAACTCGACTCGCAACATTTACACCCCTAACTACACCTTCACGGGTCATTCATATATTATTCATAATAAATGATGTATTATTCAGGATGAACAATACAATATTCAGAGTGAATAATACACGATTCATGATAAATAATACATGAATCATGCATTCGTGTATTATTCATCTTGAATATTGTATTATTCATCCTGAATATTGTATTATTCATCATGAATACTGAATGTGGACACCCGAGGACGTGCATGCATATTCATAGTGAATAACACACATATAGAATTTCACGTAAAAAACGGTTAAAACGAAAAAAAATAACTATATCGAGATGGATGTAATATCGAAGAGCACGAAATTCTCGTTTTTTTGGTGTAATTTGTTTGATTAAAATATTAGTAATTTTTAAGATAATTTATTTTGAAGTTTAAGGGGGTAAAAAAATTTAATTAAAACATAAATTAAAAAGTCAAACAAGGTAGACGCTGATTCAAATTTCCAATTTTGTCCTTAATCACTTCTCAATTAACCTTATTATGTATTGACCATTGATTAATTTTCTAATTTTTGATCAATGGTTAAGATTTATCCTCATGTGCATAATGAAAGAGGAGTTTTCATTTGAACCCGCCCCTATATATGTATATACATATATACACAGATTGATATTGGTTCTTATGAAAATAGATTGTTTGAAGAAAAGAAAAATAGTCGGCCAAAATACATTTCTAGCCAACCGACACTTTTTCATTTTAAAAGTTATCCCCTCCTTTAATATACATACCACCATTTGTCATACTACCATTTCTTCTCTAATGTAGGTAACCAATCCGAACACCATAATTCAAGATTTTAGAATACTAAACATATATTATGTCACTTCATTCCTCCTTGGGGTTTATATATATATATATAAAGATATAGGTTTTGCAAAATCAGAGTCAGTAAAAAAGAGTCGACTCTCTGTGTTGCCTCAAACAATTTCAACTTTGTAAGTCATCTCAACTCCTTTCATATATACTTACCTTCCTCTTTCAATTTATCATATCCACACCGATATGAGATAACCAAATCGATATCACAATTCAAGATTTTTGAACACTAAAATCTTATGGTGCCATCTCATCCTCCTTGTTTTTTGCTTATATATGTATAAAGATGTTGATGATATTGATTATTGATTGATGATTTATTTTTGCAATATATTTTTATTTCATAAGATTTTTTGTTGTAAAAAGAGGGACACATAAAATAGGACAACTACATGAGTTAAACCCCATGAGTTGACAAAAAAACATCCCATCTTCAAGGCCCTTCGCCTTTTCTTTTTGCACCTCTATACATTGCTAAATGCACCTTTCCCTAGTAATTTCATCCTCACACACATGAACATCAAAATCATCTTTTTACATTTCCAATGATTAACATGACGTGATTCTAACATTTAAAGGGGTGTGCAAATAGCATTGCCCTTCTTCTAATCTATCTATATATATAGAGAGAGAAGCTCATTCATTTGCTAACCATGACATTGGTGCTAACCGTGGTAATCAATCTCAACCGTAGATTGATGAGATCAATGGTATACAATTAATTGATTTTTTTATTAAATTAAACTATTAAAGACGGTTGAAAAAAATACAATGCATGTATGCACAGGGGTATTTCGGTCAAAATACAATTCCTTTTAATTTGGGGAACATGGGCCTACCAAATTAAAAACCCAAATAATTAGGGATTCCATCCCATAAAAAACACCAACTTCCCAATCCCACCGCCGTCATCACCTTCACTTGAAAACCCACCTCCACCATTCTTCCCACTACCACTCGCCGCACCTCCGCCACCACCAGGCTCCGCCGGAACTGTTTCATCGCCTTTCACACCCACCGCCGACATCTTTTTTTCTTTTTCCTTTTCAAACAAATCGTTAATAATACAACCAAGATGCATAATATCAAAAACCCACCAACGGAAACGGCAATTATGAGAATCTTGATTTTCCGGCGATGGTTCAATTTCTTGGCGGTGGTGGTGGGTGGGGTTGGGTTCGCCGGAGAAAAAGAGGGAGACGGAGAAATAATGCATGGGGGGTTAAACGCATCGCGGCATAAATCAACGTTCAATTGCCCAACATCAAATACTAGTCGTCTCAAAAGCCCCCGAGACCAAGCTCGTCACTCAAGCCCTTGGCAACCCACCGCTAATGGGAACCTGTTATTCATATCATTTGAGAAAAAGTGTTAGACTTAAAGCCTAGTGAGAACATACAGTTTATAATTTCAAGAGATATAAACAGTTGTATCAAAAGGAAATCTTTTCAATAAGTTTCGGTTTACAAAAGAAATATTTTTCACATAAGGACTGATCGGTCCAAAAATTCATCTTGTGATGACGGGGGAAACCCGATTTTCCAAGGATTGCGGCGGAACACAAAAGTAGGCCACAATCCGAGTTGTGAGCTAAATACATGGAATCCATGGCCACGAACAACGAAGGTCTGTACTAAGATGTGAGGGAGGGCCCTCGAGGAAACCAGTCATACTCGTTCACTAGGACTACATTATGACCCATAGCTAGTAACCGGTCTCACATAACCGTACCAAATGGCCCCCGAGGATCAAATGCATCCATAGCTACAGAAAGGGGAATAGACATCCCAATAATAAAAGCCGACTCAAAACCTAGGGATCCACTAGTAATGGTACAGACTTGTCACAACAACATATGTGACCCACCATAGATAGTCATATGGTATAAAAAACATTTTATAAACAAAATGCTTTCCTTCAAGTTTAACTGCTGGTAAGAATGAAAATCATAAAATGAGTTTATATACATTCTTTCAAATAATCCACATAAATGTGCAAGTAAAACCTCCTTTTACTTCAAATAAGATGGAACCCATCATTTTAATCGAAAATGATCGGGAACCCTAAAATCTCCCAAAACTCAAGCTATATCAAAATGTAGTAAACTTAGATCTGAAACCATGGAGATATATTGATTTCAAAATGTAAGTTTTGACATGTATAAAGTTTAGAAAAAGGTAGTAGGAACTCACCAAATAGGTTTTAGACGAAAACCCGAAAAACCAGATATCGACCACCGAGAGAAGACGAAGCTTTCTATACCGAACCCTTGCTGGAAACACTTAATACTAGCAACATACGAGGTACAAACGAACCAAACAAAATAAGAAGAAAGAGAGAGAGAGAGAGAGAGAGAGAGAGAGAAAAGAGATTTGAGAACCAAATGAGATATTTTCCCAGAAATATCTATTTAACCCACTGAGGCCACCGCGCGGGTTATGGCGCGGGATAAGTCGCGTCGTGACTCGCACCGCTCACTGGACAAATCCCAAACAAGCAGTGCACCGCACGGGTTATGGCGCGGACTAAGCCGCGCGGCAACTCGCGTCGGCCACTGCCTTTGCTTCTTCTTTCAAACTGGTCAAACGAAACTCGGGGTGTTACAATCCTCCCCAACTTGGAGATGATTTCGTCCCCGAAATCCCAACTATCCAAAGAGGTGAGGATATCTTCGCTTCATATCCTCTTCAGCTTCCCACGTCACATTGGATCCCCGCTGATGCTTCCACTGCACCTTGACCATAGTGACCTATTTGTGACACAACTTCTTAGACTTTCTCTCTAAGATAGCGTCAGGCTCTTCTACACAACGGTTACCCTCGTCCACTCTTAACTCTGAGAGGGGAATGACGCTTTCTTCCTCCGTCAAACACTTCCGAAAGTAACAAATATGGAACGTGTTGTGGATTCTGCTCAACTCTGGCGGCAGTTCCAATTGGTAAGCTTGCAAACCCACCCGCTTAAGCACTTTGAAAGGTCCAAGGAAACGGGGACTCAACTTCCCACGTTTTCCGAACCTGATAATGCCCTTCCATGGCGACACCTTAAGCAACACATGGTCGCCCACTTGAAACTCCATCGGTCGCCTCTTCCTATCGGCATAGCTCTTCTGCCGATCCTGAGCCGCTTTCAATCTTTCACGAATGCACTTGACCTTATCAGCCGTCTCTTGCACAATCTCAGGTCCGGCGAATTGCTTATCTCCCGCTTCAAGCCAACACACGGGAGTTCGGCACTTCCGCCCGTACAACGCCTCAAATGGTGCCATCCCAATACTCGAGTGGTAGCTATTGTTGTAAGCAAACTCCACCAAAGGTAGGTGAGAGTCCCAACTACCCCTGAAATCGATGATACAAGACCTCAACATGTCTTTCAGCGTTTGGATCGTTCTCTCGCTTTGCCCGTCGGTTTGTGGATGGTAAGTCGTACTCAACTTAACTCGCGTACCAAGCTCTTTCTGAAACCCATCCCAAAAGTTCGAAGTGAACCGACTGTCGCGATCCGACACGATCGATAAGGGTATTCCATGCCTCGAGACCACTTCATCGATGTAAAGCTTTGCTAACTTGTCCCTCGTTAAAGTCTCGTGCATAGCCAAGAAGTGAGCGCTCTTTATCAATCTATCGACTATTACCCAAATGGTATCGTGACCTCGAAGAGTTTAGGCAAATTCGTCACGAAGTCCATGATAATATGTTCCCACTTCCACTCGGGAATCTCTAAGGACTGTAGACTCCTATACGGACGTTGATGTTCGGCCTTAACTTGCGAGCACGTCACACAATGCTCCACATAACGCGCCACATCAAGCTTCATTACTGGCCACCAATAATGCAACTTCAAGTCCCTATACATCTTTGTACTTCCTGGATGAATGGAATACTTGGACTTGTGAGCATCCTCAAGCAACAGATCACGGTTACCCCCAACTTTGGGCACCCACACACGACCGCTAAACAGTTTTACCCCACGGCTATCTTCCGTTAAGAGCAAACGCTGCTTCGTCATGACTTCCTCCTTGAGATTTTCTTCCAACAAAGCTTCTACCTGCGATGTCTTGATCTTTTCAACGAGACTAGACACTAACTCGATTCGCGAATGGGTAGCCCGAATACTTCCACTGTAGCCGATGCGTTATAGTCCTTCCGACTTAACGCATCGGCTACAGCATTCGCCTTACCAGGATGGTAAAGCAATTCACAATCGTAATCTTTGAGCAACTCGAGCCACCGCCTTTGCCTCATATTCAACTCTTTTTGATCAAAGACGTACTTTAGGCTTTTATGATCTGTGTAGAGCGTACATTTTGTGTCATAGAGGTAATGTCGCCAAAGCTTCAAGGCGAACACCACCGCTACTAACTCTAAATCGTGGGTAGGATAGTTCTTCTCGTGTATCTTAAGTTGCCTCGAGACGTAAGCGATTACCTTGCCTCTTTGCATCAACACACATCCTAAACCATCTTCAAAGCGTCACTATAGACCACGAAGTCTTTCGACCCTTCCGGCAATGAAAAGATTGGAGCTTCGCACAACTTCTTTTGTAGTATCCGGAACGCCTTCTCTTGCGTTTCGGTCCAATCGAATTTCATATTCTTCCGAGTTAAAACTGTGAAGGAAGAAACGATCTTCGAAAAGTCTTGAATAAATCTCCGGTAGTACCCCGCCAGACCCAAGAAACTGCAGATCTCGGACGGACTCTTGGGAGGCTCCCAATTCAACATAGCTTCAATCTTGGAGGGGTCCACTTTCACTCCATCTCGAGTGACAACGTGACCCAAGAATTGCACTTCTTCAAGCCAAAAGTCTCACTTGGAAAACTTGGCATACAATCTTTCTTTTCTCAACACATCGAGAACTTCAGTAGATGGTGCTCGTGTTCTAACTCGCTCTTAGAGTACACGAGTATATCATCAATGAATACGATGACCGACTTGTCGAGGAATGGTCGGCACACCCTATTCATCAAATCCATAAATACCGCTGGTGCGTTCGTTAGGCCAAAAAGCATCACAAGAAACTCATAATGGCCGTAATGCGTTCTGAAGGTTGTCTTTGAAAAGGCTTCTTCTCTTACCTTTACTTGGTGGTAACTCGAACGTAAGTCGATCTTAGAAAAGCACCCCGCTCCTTGGAGTTGATCAAACAAATCATCAATTCTTGGAAGCGGATACTTGTTCTTCACTGTTGCTTTGTTCAACTCACGATAATCGATGCACATTCTCATTGTGCCATCCTTCTTTTTGACGAACAAGACCGGAGCTCCCCACGGCGACGAGCTCGGTCTTACAAAACCCTTCTCCAAAAGCTCTTGGAGTTGAGTCATCATCTCCTGCATCTCCGTTGGCGCTAACCGGTAAGGGGCTCTAGCAACAGGAGTCGCTCCCGGTACGAGATCAATCCGAAACTCTACTTGACGATCGGGTGGTAACCCGGGCAAGTCGTCCGGAAAGACGTCTGGAAACTCACGCACAATCTTCACATCTTCAAGCTTTAACTTCTCTAGCTTGGCGTCGATCACGTAGGCAAAGAAAGACGAGCATCCTTTCACCAAACACTTGTGTGCTTTAGTCATGGTGATTATTGCCACATCTCCCTTCCTCTTCTCACCATAAATCACAACAACTTCGCCACTGGGATTGGGAAGTCGAATTAATTTCTTGGAACATACAAACTCGGCATGATTGTTCGCTAACCAATCCATGCCGACCACAACATCAAAACCCCCGATTAACATCGGCAACAAATCGATTGGGAAATCTCTCCCTTCGATTACGAGAGTACACTTCTTCAGAACATCTCGGATCAGAACTTGACTACCATTTGCTATCTCAACCACTAACGCATTGTTAGGACTAAAAGTCCTGTGTGTTGAAAGTTGCATAAAACATTTATAAGGGTGCATATTGTAATTAATCAATAAGTTATTAGTTAGATGGGCCCAAACCCATAAGCCCATTAGGCCTTGTAAGCCTAAGTATATAAAGGCATATTTATCTCATAATTAGGGTTAGACGTTTTGATTATTCAGTTTAGAAGAAGTCTCATAATTTCCAAATCTCTAGTCAATAGGTTTACTTTTCTCTGATCAGAAATTCTTTCTGTAAACCTGTAATCCTTTGATTTCATATTAATCATATGACTAGAGGTTGTGGCTATACTACTGTTCTATATTGATTATTATCTGTTGATTGCACCGTACTGGGATCTACAATTGGTATCAGAGCAAAGAGACTGAAGGTTTGATCCAGAAAATGTTTGTCTAAAACCCTTTTATCGATTATCGTGATTATTGTGTTTCTATGCTATAATTGATTTTTTTTCTTTTCTGGGTATATTTTTTCTGTCGATTTTTTTTCTGGAAACAGTAGTAAATCGATCTGTTTTTTATTGAAAAATCAAATTTTATCGGTCTGTGTTTCTGGGTTTGGTATTGATATTTATATCGGTCAATTTTTGTTCTGTGTTTATCGATCTGTTCGTCTGAACTGTGTATCGATAAATTGATTTTTATCGGTCGAATTGATTGGTTCTAAATTGTTTCTGATTTTTCTGAGTTAAGTTCGATTGTTTAATCTGAGTTGATTCTCGGTTCATCGAGTTTTCTGGGTTGATTTTCCAGAATTCATCGAGTTCATCGGGTTTATCGGTCCTTGTTCTTCGATTTTATCGGTCCTATATGCTTATCTGTTAAATCTGATATCGACCGGCATTACTGACCGATATAGTGTTTGACCGATATATTGTATTGACCGGTACATTGCTTTGACCGGTACTTAGTCTAGACCGATACCCTATCAACCGACACCTTGTCTTGACCGGTAAGCTTTGGCGATCGGTAAGTTGTTGACCGATATTGTGCTTGACCGGTACATTGTCTTGACCGGTACATTGTCTTGACCGGTCCTCCCTATCGACCGGTACCCTGCTTTACCGGTCCATCCTATGGACCGATACCTTATGGACACCGACCGACTCATTTTTGTTTTACCGGTGTTTTGCCTTGACCGGTACTTTGCTCCACCGGTCATAAGAGGTCGATCGGTAATTTGTTTAACCGGGGTGTTGACCGATATCTTTTACTCGACCGGTACCCGTGGTTTGCACCATTGCCTACTCACGAAAACCCTTTGTTTGCGTCATTGCCTACTCGCGCAAAGGTCACTTTGCGCCACCCCTTGCTCACGCAAAGTGTAATTTGCGCCACCTATTGATCGCGCGAACCTATCTTTGCGCCACCCTCGAGTAGCGCAAACCTTCCTTGTCTAAGTTTCGACCGGTACATTATTTTGACCGGTACATTATTTCGACCGGTACCTTTGTGGACCGGAGTCTCGTATATACCGGACTCTCGTCTCGACCGGACTCTCGTCTCGACCGGACTCTCGTCTCGACCGGACTCGTGTTTGCGCCATAAGCTACTCGCGCAAAGTTCACTTTGCGCCACTCCTTGCTCGCACAAAGCTCACTTTGCGCCACCCTTTGGTCGCGCAAATCTCACTTCGCGCGACCCGAACCTCGCGCAAATCTTTATATAGATCTGTTTTTGGATCATCCTGTTTGTCTCACGATCATTACAGTGCAGTTAAGATTAAAGTATTTCCAAAAGCTTGAATTAGATAAGTCAAGATGGGATTTTTTGCTGAAGTTCAAGAGCTCAAATTAGAGAACAAAAATCTTGAATTATTTTCTACTTTCTACAAAGAGAGATCAGAACTTTGTAATAATGAAAGCAACATACTGAAAGAAGAAGTTAGTGCATTAAAGGAAATTAATGAAGATCTTCTGAAAAAGACTTTTGGGCAGAATAATGAGAAAATACTGAGTTTGGAAACTGAGAACAAAGAGCTGACAAGAAAAATCTTGAACTTGGAAGATCAGATTGTCCAAATCCAGAAAGCATCCGTTGAAAGCTATGAGGAAAAGATCTCTGAACTGAAAGATGCAAATGACGATCTTCAAAAGCGAATATCTGATTTGGAGCAAAAGCATGCTAAAGATAAATCCGAGTTTGAGAAATCATTCGCAAAGAAGTTCTCAGATTTTTCGAGAAAATGTGTTGATGAGAAGAAAGAAGTTGAGCTGAAATGCATAAAACTTTCTCAACAAGTTTCTGCTTTTCAGAAAGTAATCATCCTTGAAAGAGAAAAGTTTGCCAAAGAGAAGAAGGCCATTGAACAAAAGAATGTGGGATTCTTCAAGGAAATATTTGGCCAGAGAAACGATGCTGAGACGGGATTTGAAGAAGAAAGAAGCGTATTTGAGGCTGAGATCAAAAAGCTTACTGAGAAGCTAATTGAACTATCTGCAAATGCACTAAAAGAGCAGAAAACGAAGTCTGAGTTCACGAAGAAGTTTGACTTGCTTGTTAAAGAAAGTGACAACTTTGCTTCGACGATTAAAGTGCTTGAAAAGACTGTATCAAGTCCAAATCAGAAGTCAGTCTCTTCACAAAGGTCAGTTAAATCTTTTGATCAGATTCGTAAAACTAACCTTTTCTGTGATAGCAATATAGATCGTTCAGGTACACAAAGAAGGAGAAGAAGAAGATATAAAGAAGAGGAACTGGTCTGGTAGAAGAAACCAGTTGAAGATGAGCTGAAAGAAAAAGAATCATGTGTATATGCGTCTAATGCCAAAAAGAACAATGTGCGTAAAAGTAAATATGATCATATCTACTCGAGAGATCAATTACTCAGGTTATCAGGTAAGAAATACTATTGTTCTTATTGTCGTACACATGATCATATTCACAAATCCAGTGATCATTACTGGTATGGTTCTTATTCTATTACCCCCACAAGAACTGCAACTAACATTCATGGACCCAAATACCAGTGGGTACCAAAGCCTAAAATTGACTTTGTGTTGCAGGCACCTACTGTCAAGGGGGAGTAGAAGAACAATGGCTTCTAAGTAAATCAGCTTAGAACCCATACTTCAACGGAGTTCGACTTCTGAACACTTCAGTTCAGGACTCGTTCTTAAATTCTTAAAAGACCTAAATCATTATATCAAGATTTGAGGGGGAGCTTAAAGGTAAATATCTTCTGATCTAGATCTCTGATTGTTTGAAAGACGAATAACTTTCAAGCATGAAAAACAGTTTCTGAAATGTTCAAACCACTTCTGGTTCTCAATAGATTTTATGAATTTAGAAGTGTGACTTTTAAATGTTTTTCAAATTTTGAGCTTTAATGTTTAACTGACCGTGTGTTTCCAAAGATCAATACTTGTGTATTATCTTGTCCATATACTGTCAAGTATTCATACACATCGGTTCAGTATTTTATTTGAAATTGTTATTCCCATGTCTCATAACGAACCAAATTTTCGATGGTAATACCCCCGTTTGAAATTCAATGTTGTTGAGCATCAATCATAATTTATAATCTTGTGCTTTCATTGCAAAATTGTTTATATTTGTTCATATAAACAAAATATCCAATTCTTTGATACCCTAACCATTTCATTTGATCTGATTGATACATTGTCAGATTCTCAAAACAATTCTTTTGATTCCATTTCTTTCATTCAATATCTTTGTTTTGAGAAATCTTCAAAGTTCAATTGCTCAAATCTTATGAGCATACATTTTGACAGTGTTATCATACACTTTGTACTTAACTGTTTAGTTAAACTGTTGAGCATCTATTCTTTATAGGACTTACATGGGATTCATGTTTGAGCTAAAACAGAACTTCCATGGAATCACGTAAACCAGTGTTTCCTACCCCGGAAGTTATCCTAGAGTGATTGAGGGGTGAGGGGTCATAAATCAAAGAGTGGGGGAGATAACTCATCCGATTGAGTTTTTCTCATTGTGTTGAGTGGAAAAATGTAAATGAGAGTTTGGTTAGAAGTGAGCTTTAATGACAAAAAGAAAGAGGGTGTGAGAAGTAAGGTCTATTTCATACAAGTACGGTCTATTTCATGAGTTATACATCTTTGACGATTTTTTACAAATGGAGTCTATTTCATGTTATATGCATTTTGGTGTATTTGCATTCATAAACCCTTTGGAAAACCTTTGGTCCCATTACGCGTTGAGTTTTGGGTTAATCTCGTCTTTGAGGTATGTGTCTTCGTAAACGTTGTTTAAAGACATTTCATTATTTGGGGGACCGGTAATTGTTGGTCAAATGGATTTTGAGCATTTTAGCTCGGTATTGGCTTAAAAGAGTCTTGAGGACATTTGTCCGGTTTTAATGGCTCGATGTAGGGTCCAATTTGTGATTTACATCTTAATGCATTTTATTGCATATTATCGATAGTTACAGACTCGAGTGCTTTAGTCATTCATGAGTAGTCGTGTAACTTTAGACTGTGTTGCATTGGATCCATAGGCACGTAAGTCAGTCTTATTTGATGGTCAATTGGGTGGTACGGGGTTGGACTCCGGGACTCATGGTTTATGACCTTGTCTTTGCAAGTAGGCACTAGGAGGGTTGAGCCCGGTTGAGCTATCATGACTGTGGGTAGTCCTCTGATGGGCGTTTGGGGCCTTCGCCGTGTGGGGCAATGCGGTCGTTGTATCCCCCGTGTGTCGAGCCTTTGGCGATAATTTCGGTGGTATTCGCTAAAGGTCAGCTGTCTCTTTGGGTTAAACTTGTCAAGGAGTCGTAGGGACACTTGGGCGTTCGTGTCATGAAGTGTCATGCGACCAACGTTGTTTGAGTGGCATACTTTTGTGTTCCTCCGCTCTCCACGGATACGGGTATCCCTCGTTGTCGGCCCGCTGTATTTTGGATATTTAATTGTCCATGCTTTAATATTTGGATTTCATTCCATTTTATGGTCATGTGAGTATTAAGTTTCAGTTCCATGTTTTCATGGCGTATCATATTTATATGGATTGTTTTTCGTTATTTAAGGGTCGAGTATTATGTCCCACCCGAGTTTTGGGTGTTTTGGGATATGATGTATTATTTACATTTTCACAAATTTGAGTATCGAACTATGACCCCGTTTTGGGTGAGTTACGGGTTGCATCGTTTTATAAGAAATGTGTGTTTGGGAGCATTGTCTTTAAAAGTGCATATTATGGGAAAAGGTGTTGTTTCCATTTTAAAGTATAATATTTCGAAGGATCTTGCTTTAAACTGAATTCCTTTCTTTTGAAGATATATTCATTCATGTTAAAACTCTTGAGCTCACTAGGCGTTAAGCCTAACCTTTTTATTTGTCGGCATGTGCATCAGGTTCCTGTCGGGGGTTCGGTTCTAGCAAGTGCTGTGAGGAGTTGAGCCTTAGCTTTATACAAGAGTAAGTAGCTGGTGAAGTCTTCCGCAGGTTGGAGATAGTAAATGTTATTGGGTTTAGTAACATTCGTCATTTTCATAGATGGTATGTATAGGATGAATGTGTGTATTGAGGTTAATTCTCAAATTGTGTCTGTAGTCAAAGTAATTATTGATGTATTTAGAAAAAATTTAATAAGTTGCTATCTTCAGATTTTAGGGTGTTACAAATTTCAATCTAGGAACATACTTCAGAAGCTTTAACACATCACTGTCATTCCCTAGAGTTTCTAAGCCAAAATCCAAGTCACTCCCAGGAGTTAAGAAGTGGTAATACATGATTTCATCTTCCTTGTAACCTAACTCTAGCATAACAGCATGTATCTCATGTACTGATAACTTATCAGTGTCCATCAAATCAACAAATGCACTCTTACCTTTAACATATCTTATGCCAGGAAACTTTGTGAAGAGACCTCCATGGTTTATCCTCATTATGAAAAGGGTAGGATAGTGTTATGTAGGAAAAGATAAAGAGTTAACATCAAATAAATGTAAATGTAGTTTACTCTACTCTAAATGTGCAGAAGCATGAAAACAGGGACACTTACCATACACAAAAAAGGGATAAAGCTCATCAGCTTCGTCCTTTCTAATCAGCCAGGAGCCCATGATCGAGAACTTATATTCAATAAGCTTAAAAGATCTTTGTCGAAGCTCAGCAAATTTGGTCTAGGTTAACAATGGTGTTTGGGATGAAATCTGAGTGTGATGTGAGGATGATGATGGAGGGTTTTCTTGAAAATGTAAACCAATTAACCAAAAGGCGTTTAAATGAGAGGGAAAAGATGAAATGACAAAAATGTCCATCACGTGTTACGTACATGGGGGCTCTAACGGCAGCTTAGTTGACATCGTTAGCCAGAGGGACTACTTTCAAAGCGAAATCAAAAGAGTAGTGATGAAATCGGCACTTATTGAAGTTTAGGGACCATTTTTGTATTTTCGGGTAAACCTCAGGGACCAAAATTGTAGTTTACTCTTAACTAAAATATCTACAATTATTACATGTGATAATATGATATGTAAGAAATTTCAAATAGTAGATCATCTGTGATAAGTAATAGATGTGATACCTAATCACATGTGATCCAAAACGTGGATCCAAAAAATAGAGAAAAAAAATAATGAATTGATGATGAATATCACATGTGATATTTGATCAAAATTGTGATTTTTTTTACTAAAAGTGTATCTAGAAAAAAATTATGTAGAACTTAATAAAAAAGTTATAAATTAATTGAAATTAAAAAATAAATATATGTAATAGATATAGTGAAAATTTTAAAGATTTATCCAATTCAAATTATGGTAGTTATTCTAATTTCTAAAATTATTTTTTATTTTTTATTTATGGTATTTTTTAATTAATGAATTATGTGGCCCATATTCCTTCTCGACGGTAGTTAGTAATCAGTGGCGGATCCAGAAAAAATATTGATGGGGGCACCATATAAAATAAAATAATAATTAACCAAAAATTACAATTTCATTCAAAATGGTAAGAAGTTACCTTTTACAATTGTGTCCTGCGAGTCTTCATTTTTTGGAATTGGCTAATTACATCATCACTTGTAACATCGAGAAGTGCTTCTTTTTCTGTAGTACAGATTAATGCAACATTCAAAAATTCATCACTGATTTTGTTACGCAAATCAGTCTTCACAATCTTCATGGCAGAAAAAACATCTTTCGACCGTTGCGGTAGCAACGGGCAAAACCAAAGCTAACTTCAATAACCGATAAACTAGATGATAAGTTTTAGGCTTTTTTGGTTCGGATGATACTCGGTAATTTTTTTCCTATCAGCCGGATCCCAAGGAAGATCACTCAAATCAATTTCGCAAGGCATTGAAGGAGCAGAACTCGATTCCGGTGTTGATGTTTTCCTTTTAAAAATCTTTCCATTTTTTCTAGCAATAACAATAGCAAGATAATTATATAAAAATCAATGGTTTATTTATCAAATATCAATAACAAATTAGCAATAGCATATCAATATGAACAAAATTGCAAGTTGCAAAATTAACCTAACAAGTAACAAACATTTCTATTCTGCAAAATACCAGATACCAAATCCAATCAATCTAACAAAATCAATCTAAAATGCCAATACCAAATGCTAAGAAAATAAAACCAAGTTACCAACAATTCAACAAAATCATTTATCAATAAATCAAAATTTTAGGTTTTTACCCAAATCCAATCAGGAGGTTGTTAGAGGTTGGAGGAGGCGTTAAATACTTGACTTGTCTCCACAAATCCACACGAAAATCACTTAATCACTGATCACATTCACAACAGACACTAGTGCGCCAATTTCTGAGTGAAGCGAGACAGAAGCGAGAGGAATAACACAGACAAAAAGCGAAAGGAGAGACTGAATAGAGTGAGAGTGAAAATGTGAAATTCAATCTGCATAGATAGGGCCATAGGGGCCTCAATTAAATCTTGTTGGGGGCCTAATCCTTCACTTGATATAAAACAAATGTAAAAAAAAATTACCCTTGTGCACGCGGGCTGGTTGGGGGCCAGGACCCCTACCACCCTTTATTAAACCCGCCCCTGTTAGTAATTAGATGTTAATGTACATCAACTAGTTCTATTTTCTTTTTCATTAATAAAAATTGATTATAAAATCACAGAATCATTCATAATGTTACTGATATGGTGAGGAACAAGATTACCATAGAGCATGGGATGAGGAAAAGAAGGGGCTATTGAGTTTTTGTTGAATGGCTTTATTAAATCTTAGCATCACATGGTCATTTATAAATGTATTTCAAAGTTATATTATCTATATCTATACTATATTAAAGAACGGATAAAAAACTCTTAAATACAAATTATTAGGCACAAGGTACCATCATTTTATGCAAGATTTTAAAAATCTCTTAATTTACAAGTATCAAAGCACAAGATACATATTGATACTGCAGATTTCTAACACCCACCAATTTGGTATGTGCAGGACCTTCCTTTTATAGAGACATTTCCATATATCACTATTAATTAATATATTATATTACTACTAGAAGCGTACTCGCGCAATGCAGCGAGATACATCACGATTTTAATATTTCATTTTATTTTTTTGTCGATTTACAATAGGATTTTGGATGGTTTTGAGAAAGTGATAATGTTTTTTTTTATAAAATTGTTTAATTTAGGCTTAATAATATAATGTTTTTTATATAAAAAATTAAGTATTTTGTTAGAATTCAATGATTATCTTATATATTTTAATGACATCTAGAAAAAAATAACCAATTACATATTTAATAATATAATTAAAACAAATTTATAGTAATATAATATATTAATTAATATAATATATTAATTAGCGTAACAAACACTCAATTTCTTTTTATGTATTGATTTTTACCGTAAATGGATTTTCAACCTACATGACATCCAGGGGCGGAGTAGCTTTGGCCCATAGGCCTCACTAGCCCACCCTGACTTACAAAATTTTATTTATTTAAATAAGCCCCAAAATTATTTAGTCTTTAATTTCATTCATGGCCCACTCTTATAAACTATCAAAGACCCAACCAAAGGCCTTGTGTTTCCTTGACCATATTGTTTAGTCTTTATTTTATTTGACCACATACATATATATATATATATATATATATATATATATATTTATTATATATGTATAATATTTCAAATATGAGCCATGTAATTCTTACAAACCAATCTTAAACGTTCATTGAGTCTAATAAATATCTAGTTTCTTGTCTTGACTATTTCCTCATCTAAATTCATGATCATAATTCATAAATAATGAACCTTATCATCTTCCATAAATTTCTCGATCATGATAAATGAATCATGATTATTGTCCATATATAAATATGTGGATTGTTGGTTATGGTTTGTATATATATACATACATATATATTTGTTTTATTAAAGAGGACTACCCTTAACAAAATTTCTGGCTCAGCCCTTGGTGACATCAGTTGATTTTGATGTGGTACTTTTTTCCACATAATCAAAAATTATAATTTAACTTGACAACTTAACATGCACGTCATTTATGGTTATAAAATCGTTACCGATCAAATTATGTATGTGATAGAAAGAAATTAACGTTTACACTAGTTGAGAAAAAAATCATTATTATACTAAATATAAACTAAGCCAAATTTTATTCCATTATTTTTGTATTTTGGCTTACATTTTTTTCTACTTTGTCTTGTTTTTAGAATTGTTTCATTCAATTTCCAAAAAAAAAATGCTAACCAAACACGAAAGTAAGAGCATTTCCAACAGCATTGTTAAAATAGAAAATTTTGGTTTTTTCTTTGTTATTCCTCTCCAACAGCTTTGCTATATGGTTTGCTAAAATAGAGAAATATCAAAAAATCTCTAAATATAGAGAATTTTCTATAATCTCTAAATTGAAGAGAGCAAATATTATTTTATTCAATCCAACCAATAAGATTCAATTTTTAACATTTTATTTTAAGTTTTTTTTAAAAGTGTATTGGGATGATAAATTATGGAATATTATATATAATAATATAAATAATGATTAATTCTCTAAAATAGAAAAAAACTGTTGGAGTTAGAAGAAAATGTTTTTTTGATATATTGATTTTTCATTCTCTATTTTAGAAGAAAAATAGTAATGTTGTTGAAGATGCTCTAACGTGGACAATTTTAATATATATCATAAATGCTCATAGTAAAGACACATGCTTCTATTATGGGGATATAAATAGGTCTTATGTATTTCATATATCCATATCAAACTATATATTACCACTTTATAGTATTTTAGAGGTCATAAGATGGCATTATTTGAGTCGGATGTTGATGTGGAGAAAACTCGAGGTCATGCCACCATCCTTGCCATTGGCACCACAACTCCTTCCAATTGTTTCTATCAGGCTGATTACCCCGACTACTATTTTCGTGTTACAAACAATGAGCATATGGTTGATCTCAAAAAGAAATTTGAACGCATTTGTATGTATTACATTTGTGCTTTTTCTACAACTTTTTTTTATACAACTTTGTCATTCTTAGAGATGAAAAATTGATCTACTTGTACCGTCCCAAGGTTCCCCGTCTTGACGGGTAGCAAAGAGGGGACAAGTGTTCATTTCTTTATCCGAAACTAGTTCAGGCAAAGTCGGGAACGATATTGTACACTCTTAATCATACCCTAGTCTGTATGTATGTAAGTAGTATGTACGTATATATGTATGTGTGTATGCGTGTGTATATATATATATGTATTATGTATATATATAGATGGGATTATGTGAGGACAATTGAGTTTGATGAGAACCATGAGAACAACTCTAAGCCTTTGGGTGTTTTATCTGATGACTCACAAAAATGCATTGGCATTTTTGTGAATAAATAGAAGTTCAATGGCATGGTTGTAAGGAAGATCAGACCTTCATACAACTTCTCATATCTTCAGTCACCTTCACATGAATAAATATGTTAATTTTTTAGTCATTGTAATGCAAGTATGTATGTGAAGGTAGACTAAGGCGAGTGAATGTAGGTAGGTGAAGGTAAATGACATAAGTGAATGTAGGTGAATATATGATCTCTCATGGAAAAAAAGACGAATATATATATATATATATATGTTTTGTTCTCACATTCTCACCTTATCTTTTATTTTCACTAAACCCCTACTAGGGTTGGGTTCCGGTGAGAATAAGAGTTTCGGTGAGAAGGTGAGAACAAAACTTTAAATACATTCATCTACCTTTATTTATCTATTTTTATCATCAAGAACGAAACTTTAACAAATTCATGCATGTGAAGTAATTAAATGTATGTAAAATTAAAGTTCATGAAATTGACTAAAAGTGAAGATAAAGGGTAGATGAATGTACTGAAAATAGTTAAAGAAAAATTAATTAGCATCGAGAGGCTCATAAGTGTTCTCATCATTCTCACTATAAACATTATTCTCACACAATCTCACGTTTATACATTAAACTGATGGCCAACGAGTTTTTCATACCTGAGGATGATTTCTTCCTTTTTCGAACCAGTCAGGAATTAGATGATGTGGGCCGTAAGGGAGATAAATAGGGAAAAAGGGTGCATTCCCCGCCATTACATGCCTTGTTTACATCGTTAGCCATTCTTCACTTAGTGCAAAATACTTCACTCATCATATGAGAGGGTTGGGTTCCGCTGAGAAGTTGAGTTAACGGTGAAAAGCGTGAGAAGTGATTATCGACCGTTGGATGAGAAATAGACGCACATTAGGATGAGATGCACCAGATCAATTCTCTTCTAAGCCGCAATTCATGGGAGGACTTAAGATTAAAAGAGATCAACGGTTTAAATTCACTTCTCACGTTTCTCACCGTTAACTCAACTTCTCACACCACGATCTTTCGCCTCATGAATACTTAAATGTGAATATGAATTTGAATTTTTGCCATAAGATAAAATAGTGTTACATTTGCTCGTGTAACCTGATCATATATGATTTGCAGGTGACAAAACTCAAATAAAGAAACGATACATGTTCCTAACAGAAGAGTTTCTAAAAGAGAACCCAAATATATGTGAATTCAAGGCTCCATCTTTGAATGCTCGCCAAGATTTGTTAGTCACCGCAATTCCAAAGCTTGCCAAGGAAGCTGCCACTAAAGCTATTGATGAATGGCGACTCCCAAGATCCAAGATCACCCACCTCATCTTCTGCACCACCGCTGGCATTGACATGCCTGGTGCTGACTATCAACTCGTCAAGCTTCTTGGTCTCTCCCCCATGGTCAAACGGCTCATGATGTACCAGCAAGGCTGCTCGGCCGGAGCCATGGTCCTTCGTCTCGCCAAAGACCTTGCTGAAAACAATAAAGGTTCGCGTATCCTTGTTGTTTGCTCAGAAAGCAGTGCAATCATCTTCCGCGGACCAAATGAGAACCACCTTGACTCACTCGTTGGCTAAGCTCTCTTTGGCGATGGAGCTGCTGCAATCATCGTGGGTTCAGACCCTGAGTTATCCATTGAGCATCCCTTATTCGAGATTGTGTCCACAACTCAAACGATCTTAGAGGACACTGAGATGGCCATGAAGTTACACTTGAGGGAGGAAGGGCTCACGTTTCACTTGCAAAAGGATGTACCCAAAATGATCTCTGATAACATAGAGGATGTTTTGAGGCATGCGGTTTCTCCAATAGGCATAAGTGATTGGAACTCGCTCTTCTTGGTAGTGCATCCAGGTGGTCGACTCATACTAGACCTATTGGAGTTAAAGCTTAACCTTAAGAAGGAGAAATTGAGGGCGAGTAGGCACGTACTCAGTGAGTATGGAAACATGACTAGTGCTTGTGTCTTGTTCATCATTGATGAAATGAGGAAGAAATCCATGGAGGAAGGAAAAAGCACCACCGGCGAGGGTTTAGATTGGGGTGTTTTGTTTGGGTTTGGCCCTGGTTTGACGATTGAGACAGTGGTTCTCCATAGCATCCCGACTACTACTCCGGTTGCTTTCTGAAACTGATCATCGTCACGGCAAAATAAATCCTTTTGGCATGCAAGTTCCATTAATATGTATAATAAAGGATATATATATTTAATATATATATTTATCGGTATGTGTATGTTGATTGTAATAACTTCGAAATTTATTATCTAAACCTAAATTGTTTCGGGAGTAAACTACGATTTTGGTCCCTGTCGTTTAATTTTATAACACTTTTCGTCCCTATGGTTTGATATTTATAACGATTTTTATCCATGGACTTTTAAAACTGCTTTTTCCGTCCCTGTGGTTTTTATTTGCTTCCATTTCAGTTCTTTCATCAAATTTTATTAAAATTAAATGTTAATTTATCCAAAAAGTGAATAAGCAAATTACATATTTGGTCTTTGTGGTATATAAATTTTTACATTTTTATCCTTAAAATTACCCTTAAAATTACCTAGTTTACATTTTTTTTTACTTTTTCTTTATTTATCGTATTTCATCAAGACATTTATTTTTCTATTAATTATAGTGTATATTTTCATAATTATTATAACTTTAATTATAAAAATAATCAAATAATTTCATTAAAAATACTGATAAATACATGATATTTTCTTCAAAGCTTTGGGTTTAAATCTCCTAAAATTAATATTTTATATCTATTGTTTTACATTGGAAAAAGTTTAATAAAATTCAAGAAAAAAATAGTCTTATTTTATAACAACCGGTTGTTTTTTGTTAAATGCACTTTACTCCCACTATATTCTAAATTTTCATTTAAACTTTATTTTTATTCATTACTCGAATTTGTTTAATATTTAAATTAAATACATACACACACACACACATACACACATATATATATATATATATATATCAATGTTCTAAATAACATGAGATTTAAGGATTGTGTTTGACGTCACGTTAATTCTATAGCACGTCATGGCCCAATGCATGATTTTTGTAATACCATAGTGAAATTTGTTTATCCTTTTATTGTCTTATTTTTGTTTTTAATATATAACCTAATTTAAAATGTGCGATATCATTATCTCATTGAATAATAGTAGAAAACAAATGTTAATATGTGTAACGTTATATAAATTTTCCCCCACAAGTTACGCGTCATGCTATTTAGTACTTTGATATATATATATATATATATATATATATATATATATATATATATATGTGGGTTCAAACGAGAATGGTGTCTATTTAAAAAAATAAAGGGACAAATTTCAACCCCTAATTAAATTGAATCAATGGTTTAAATTAATAGTGGCATATTTTATAATTAATAAAACAAAAAAACTAATTTCCAACAAGGTCAAAAAAAATTAAGGGTAAAATTGGAAAAAAAAAAGAATCTTTAACGGATTTGTTGATAAGGTTGGCGATAAACATGGATAGGATTATCCCTTCCAAATTGGTCAAAACAATCATTTCCAAAAAACTATAAAACACCACTTAAATGCTTACCAAATTAATCATGCTTACCAAATTAATCAAACGCCACTTAAATCCTTTCCAAAAAACATGTGATTTAGGGGTACAACCATTTAACTACATGCTGCCTAATTTAGTAATAATTAAATCACGTATGATCATGATATGGTATTTTAGTTAAGCTTTCTATCTAATTCCTTCACATTGTAATCACAAGTGCTTTACTTCATGCAGAATAATAATAACATTCTATCCAATTAGGATATAGTAGAATCACGTATGATTCTGTATTGGATTGTATAATATAGCATTATGTCTAAGTTGTAAATCACATATTATTATACTATTTAGAAATAAGACATGATGTTAAACTAAACCAACTATATATTACAACATCATATATGATTGATTACGAAAAAATTAATAATCATGTATGTACCAAACAACATCACATGTGATCTTATTATGATATTTATGTACTAACCATTTCAAATCCTCGAAATTATGAACGATTTTCATAGAATTACACTTCAAACATATTTCAAAATCTGGAAAATATTCAACCTTCCTACACAATGTTCTTCTTAAAACAATGAATCAAAATCATTATTACCTATGTAATTTACTATTTCAATGAATGTACCAAACAACATCACATGTGATCATATTAATACTTATATGGATCACCATTTGAAATTCTGGAAGATTGAATTGTCTTCAAAAGTTCATTGCAAACCAGAAGATATGAATATAAAAATGAAAAGACAACAAATGAAATCATTTTAGTAATTAACAATTTCATGAAGCTCTAAATTTATGTGGAATTTATAAATTAAAACACAACAAATGAAATCCAACACAAACTTCGACATTTATTTCTAAAAATCAAAACAAACAACAAATGAAAATATGGGTTACCAATCTACAACAACATATCCAATGGTTTATCACCAAAACATAAAACATATCTGCAAGAAATTAACTAATGGAATCGTAAACAAGAAAATTTTAAACGTATTACCTTCAACATCTTCTAGCACTTCATCTCTCATACAAATGTGGATCATTCCCGAATTCACTTCTTTTTCACCAACGTTCACATGATTTGCAGGAACGACCTCCATGGTGTGTGCATTCACAACCTCCGCAGCCACAACCTCCATTGTCGTTGTATGTACATGCTCCATTGATGGATCAATCATATCCTCCATGTTCGACCCCGATAAAGTTTTACCATCAAACACATTCGATTCTATGACATGCTCCATGATCGACTGTAAAAAGCTTGAAAAAAATAATCCTATTCTTCAATTTGATATGGGATACTAAACCTGCGTCTAATGGAATAAGAGATCTTGTAAAAAAACGGGAATTGGTTGGTATTGAGTAGCCGAATCATCTCAAAATTGATTTGGATTCAATTTGGATTGGAATGAAAATCATTATCGTATGATTTTAGGATAGGTGTTATAGATTCCTAAATTATCCAAAATGAAAAATGACTTTTTTACCCTTTTTAAAATACTTTTTAATTAAAATTGATAATTAGTAATTAATGAATTATGATTGGTCCATAACTGTTCCTTTATTCTTTTAAACGGAAGTCATTCTCGCATGATCCCCCCCCCTCTCTCTCTCTCTCTCTCTCTCTCTATATATATATATATATATATATATATATAGGGTGCGTACAAATGAAAACTCATCTTTCATTGTGCACATGATGACAAATGTTAACCATTGATCAAAACTTAGAAAACTAATCAATGGTTAATACATAATAAAGTTAATTGAGAAGTGATTAAGGACAAAATTGGAAATTTGAATCAGTGCCTACCTTGTTTGACTTTTTATTATTTTTTAATTAAAAAATTTTACCCCCTTAAACTTTAAAATAAATTATCTTAAAAATTACTAATATTTTAATCAAACAAATTACACCAAAAAAACGAGAATTTCGAGCTCTTCGATATGGCATCTATCTCAATACAGCTTTTTTTTTGTTTTAACTATTTTTTACGTGAAATTCTATATATGTGTTATATTCATTATGAATATGCATGCACGTCATCGGGTATCCACATTCAGTATGAATAACAAAGGTGAACATTCATTCACTATTCATGATGAATAATACAGTATTCAGGATGAATAATACAACATTTAAGATGAATAATACACGAATTCATTATTCATGTTTTATTTATCATGAATCGTGTATTATTCATCCTGAATGATACATTATTCATGATGAATAATATATGAATGACTCGTGAAGGTGTAGACACATGGCACACTCTCTTTTGTTTCCAAATCATAACCGAAAATTTGGTTTGATTCATTATGAATATGTATGTGCATTCCCGGATGTCCCACATTCAGTATGAATAACAAATGTGAATGTTCATTCATTATTCATGATAAATAATACAGTATTCAGTATGAATTACACAACATTCATGATGAATAATACACGAATTTATGAATCGTGAATTATTCACCCTGAATGTTGTATTATTCATCCCGAATGATACATTATTCATGATGAATAATACATGAATGACCCGTGAATATGTGGAGACGTGATGCGCTCTCTTTTGTTCCCCAGTTCACAACAGAATTACTCGATTGGTTCTCGATTTGTCTTGACGGGTGTTGGGTTACGGTGCTAAAGAAACGCGATGTCTTACGACGTTGAAGAAAGTGTTGAAGAATGTGATGTCGAGTTACATACTTACGGTATCAAGGTGTTGTACAGACTTGAACGTACATAAATATTCATAATAAATATAACACATATATAGCATTACACGTAAAAACGGTTAAAACAAAAAAAAACTATATCAAGATGGATGTCATATCGAAGAGCACGAAATTCTCGTTTTTTGATGTAATTTGTTTGATTAAAATATTAGTAATTTTTATGATAATATATTTTAAACTTTAATTGGTTAAAAGTTTTTAATTAAAAAACAAAATAAAAAGTCAAATATGATAGGCGTGGGTTTAAATTATCTTCCATTTTTACCCCTAATCATCTTAAAACTAAAAACTCTATTTAATATGAGTTGTTGGATCAATAGAGATAGAGTGACTGAGATTTGTCCTCACGTGTACAATGAAAATTGAGTTTTCATTTGAACTCCCCCCCCCCCTCTCTCTCTTTATATATATATATATATATATATATATATATATATATATATATATATGCGCGAAAGATCGTGTGAGAAGTTGAGGTTAACGTGATAAACGTGAGAAGTGGATCTGAACCGTTGATCATTTTTAATCAAATGCCCAAAGTGAGTTTCAGCGACGCACCTTTAGCGACTAAATGTTTCAGCCATAAGCTATAACGACGACATGTTGTCTCTATAAATCGTTTGTGATGATAAGTGGACTTTTAGCGACAACAAAAATCGTTGTAAAACCCCTGTTTCTTGTTTCTTGTGGTGTCCTATGAATTGCGGCTTAGAAGGGAATTGATCCGCTGCATCTCGTTTCATCTTATCTCGGTACATCTCATCCTAACGTCCATCCATTTCTCATCTAACGGTTGATACACTTCTCACATTAACCTTAGCTTCTCATCGGAACCCAACCCTATATATATATATATATATATATATATATATATATATATATATATATATATATATAGGGGTGGTTTCAATTGGAAACCAAATTTCATTGGAAACTTTGTAAACCAAATTTCAACCATTGATCTTTTTAATCAATGGTTAAGATTCATTTTAATTATATATGGTAATAAATTAATTAATTTATTAATAAAATATAATAATAATATGTCAAAAGGGTAAATGTGTCTTTTTCTTTTGTGTTTCAAATTTGGCAACAAAGATGAAATATGGTAATAAATTAATTAATTTATTAATAAAAGATAATAATTATATATGGTAATAAATTAATTAATTTATTAATAAAAGATAATAACAATATATCAAGACTACCTTTTTATTACCTGTTCATCAATATACAGTATGTAAAAACCCAATTAAGTTTCATTACCATTATTGTTTCATTACCTTTCCATTATGTTTCACTATATCAAATTTGTTTCATCAGGTTTCATTATATTAATATTTTGTTTCACTATATTGGGTTTCACTATATTAATATTTTGTTTCATTACCTTTCCATTATGTTTTACTATATTAAATCTGTTTAATCAGGTTTCACTATATTAACATTTTATGTTTCATCAGGTTTCACTATATTAATATTTTGTTTCACTATATCAAATCCATTATGTTTCACTATATTAATATTTTGTGCCTGGAGGTAATTTCATATGAATACTTGAAAAATTAAATATTTTAATTTTATATTAATATTTTAATCAATCAATGATTCATCAGAATCAAAAATAGAGGATCCGTATGATTAAAGTTTGTTTTTCTAAATTAAATATCTTATTTTTACATTAATAAATGACTAACATTACCATATATAAAATAAATTAAAAATAAATAATTATTAATATAATAATAATAACAATTACCATATATATTATGAAATTATGTAAAAGACTAAAATAACCTTATCAATTAAAAATAAAATTAAAAAAAAAAGAAATTCAATCATTGGTTGATTTCGGTTTCCAAAGTTTCCAATGTAATACTGGTTTCCAATTGATCTCACCCCTATATATATATATATATATATATATATATATATATATAAATGTTTGTTTTCTACATTACTCAATGAGATAATGATATTGCACATCTTAAATTAAGTTATATTAAAAAAAAAGACAATAAAAAGATAAGAAAATGTCAATATGGCGTTAAAAAAATCATGCATTGGGCCATGATGTGCCACAGACTTAACGTGGCGTCAGACACATGGTCTTAAATCTCATACTATTTAGAACCTTGATATATATATATATATATATACATATATATGGGGTATGTGGGGGGCATGTTTATGTGTGTGTATGTTTAATTTAAATATTAAACAAATTTGATTAATTAATAAAAAATAAAGTTTAAATGAAAATTTAGAATAGTGGGAGTAAAGTGCATTTTTAAAAACAACCGGTTGTTATAAAATAAGACTATTTTTTTGTAACGCTCGGAAATCTCGGTAAGCTTTGGTGACGTCATTTTCCCTTGTAGTCTTTTAATTTGGGTCGGGGACGAATTATCACCTTCCGGGTTAGACCACAATCAAACCAAGCACTGAAAACCCGAATTTTTTTCCTTCGATACCTCCTGGGCGAGAGTGCCCGGCGACTATGCCAAGGGCATAGTCGCAGTGTAACAATCGCCACCCATGCCCTGGTTTCGGTAAAAATGGGGCGAGCCCGACGATTATGCCTGGGTCACTGTCGCGGTGTCACTATCGCGGGACTCATACCGCGGGAATCTTCTAGAGGGCGACTATGCCTAGCGATTATGCCAAGTGTAACACATTGAATTTTTATCCCAATTGAAGAAGAGTGTTGAACTGGGTGAATCAGTAAAGGAAGAACCACATATTGAGTACGACTATAGTGCCATGTGGTTGTGACATTTGTCACAATAGCACCAATGATACTAAGAGTATGGTCGTCTTGGCTATAGTGCCATATGGTTGTGACATTTGTCACAATAGCACCAATGATACTAAGAGTATGGTCGTCTCATCTATTGTGACATGTGGTTGTGACATCTGTCACAATAGCACCAATGGTACTGAAAGTGTGGTAGTCTCGGCTATAGTGTCATGCAGATGTGACATATGTCACAATAGCAACTGTGATTACCAAGTGGTTGGTTGTCCCAACGAATGTGCCATGTAATTATGACAATGGTGTAACACCCGTAATTTTTGGGTAAGTGTTATTTCAAGTTAGTGTAGGAATCGATCTTTTGAGAGAAATAGAGGAAATGAGATTTTGGGATTAAATTCTAGATTTTATAGTCTTGCTAGATGAGTAATTCAATTACGAGACCAACAGTTCTTTCTGGAGCAAAATCATAGCTAAAACGAAGAAGTTGTTTTAGTACATAAAACTATTCTACGTACACGGCATAATCTGATGTATGCTAGGACCATAATGATCCATCTGAAAAGTTGTTGCGCCTTTTGTTATTGTCATTATTAGCGAGAGTAATGATCAAATGCTTTTTGAAATAATTTTATATGTGTGGCGTTTGTGACCACTTTGCACAACTATCAAGTAAACGGTAGTGGATTTTTACACGTACGATTAATTGTTATAAAGCTTTTGCATTTAAAAGTCTTATAAAATTTAAAATTGGCATATTAGTTTGAAAAACCTTGAACTCATTAGAGCTATAGATTTAAACCCCTATCGTGAAAGGTGTTGTAATTAGGGACTAGAGAAGTCCTTGGGAATTGAAGCGTCAGATGATCCAACTTGTGGCCAGTTTTGAATTATGGAGTTCAGCCTTATGAATAGGTTCACGTATGAATAATTGAGGTATTATATTTATATGTTATCCCTTCTATATAAGCGGTGACCTTTTCTTTTCAGTAAATCTTTGGATTGAGCCTTGTATGGTTGCTTGCATGCGGTTGGTTTTGAATTGATGGGTTGATGTTTGACAACATGTTCTGTGTTGGTGGTGTATCATCTTATTGGGTCTTAGTGAATAAAGGAGATGTTATGGTTTGATCGTTAAGGCTATAAGATTTGGGATTTTATTTCCATATCAGGTGTCAACCTTAAGCCTTTATTAGGAATCGACACAGTGCAACCAAGAATGAAATGTTTCTTGGTGTACCCATATTTTCGATATGGCCATTTTGATTTTAGGCATCGACTGGTTCTTTTGAGGTCAATGATCTTTGTAATGTTTGGAAGTACTTCCGTTGGATCATAAGAAGTGGTTGCCTTTCAATGGTAGGACTTTAAGAAGATTAGATGTTGGTAGTTAAGTATCGATGACTAAGGTTTCTTGATATGGTAAAGGTTTTATCGGACCGATGCTCAGTATTATGTAGAAAAAAATGTTTTATGTATGAACTAGATTTCGAGGACGAAATCTCTTTTAAGGTTGGGAGAATTGTAACACCCTGAATTTTTCCCAATTAAAGAAGAGTGTCAAACTAGGTGAATCGGTAAAGGAAGAACCACATATGGAGTACGACTATAGTACCATGTGGTTGTGACATTTGTCACAATAGCACCAATGGTACTAAGAGTATGGTCGTCTCGGCTATTGTGATATGTGGTTGTGACATATGTCACAATAGCACCAATGGTACTTAAAGTGTGGTAGTCTCGGCTATAGTTCCATGCAGTTGTGACATATGTCACAATAGCAACGGCAATTACCAAGTGGTTGGCCGTCCCAACGAATGTGCCATGTAATTATGACAATGGTGTAACACCCGTAATTTCTGGGTAAGTACTATTTCAAGTTAGTGTAGAAATCGATCTTTTGAGAGAAATAGAGGAAATGAGATTTTGGGATTAAATGCTAGATTTTATAGTCTTGCTAGATGAGTAATTCAATTACGAGGCCTGTAACACCCGCTATTTTGGGGTTGGGTGAAAAGTTGACTTTTACCCGAAGTTCAAGGGGGTAAAATATAACTTGGGTTATATAAATATAAACCAAAGTTTTAGATATTTTAAAATATCACAGATTTCAGATCTTGAGAAATCAGAGAGAGAGAAAGAGAAGCAGGAAGAAGGGTCGTTCGGTTTTTTCTCCAAATCAAGGTACGAATCTAGCTTAATGCTTTGATCTGAATGCTTTTAGCCGTGTAGAATCTCGTTGTGAAGGTTTTAAACCGTTCCATTTTGCGATCTGAGTATTTCTCGTTTTAGATCTGGCATCTGCGTCGACTGCTCTTGATGAACAAGACGACCAGACTTGTTAGGACCGATAGGTGTTCGACCAGATGTCGGTTCGACCGGAGGTCGGTTCGACCGGGAGGTCGGTTCGACCGGTGTTGGAGTTCGACCGGTATTGTTGTTTAGACCGGTGTTGGACTCGACCGGTTCTGTGTTTTGGCAGGGTGTTGTGTTTTGTATTCCAGAGTTGTAAGTCAGTGAGATGTCTTTATTATTGGCTTACCGATTTATCGGTGTTGTCGTAGGTAACATTCGTAAGAAACAGTCAATAAGCAGGAAGAAATCTGAGGTGAGTCCGTTAAGCTAAATCAATCTGTATTTCAAAAGATATATGATAAATGTATTTATGTAAGTGTGGAAAAAACCTTGTTTTAAAATATGGATTATTGTTGTTGGACGATACCTTCTAAAAATCCCATCTTTTAAAGAATCAAGATTTGTGGAATTGAATCATTGTTCATATGAATTGACTGTATATTTGATTTAATATGAGTATGCTCTGAAATGACATGCTTTGGCTTTGAGTCTTAGTGCAATGGATCCATAGGCACGGTGTCCCTATGTCCCCTGTTTTGGGCATTTGGTTCACGTTTAGCACGGGATAGGCATCGGGTTGCCATGATAAGTAAGGTGTGGGCCTATACGGTCGGGCAGCGTCTCATGGTGCAGTAAGGTGTAATCCCATTATGTGCTTGAGTTCCCCCTGTTTTGGGAACTCTCAAGGATAGATCCAGAGGGGTTGACTTGAATGTTTTGAGCAACAGATCTAGAGGGGTTGAGCTCGTTATGTGATTTGATGTTACTTATGCCATGTTTAATCACTAATGGTTTGTTTGATTTCTTGACTTAGCTCATGGCTATACTCACCGCGTGACATCATTTGGGTTTAGTACTCCCTTTTATTTGGCTTGTTCTCACTAGGCTTTAGCCTAACGCTTGCTCTTGGTTGTCATGTTGGCAGGTTATCTTAGCGGTGGGGCTCGTCGGGACTGAGGGAGCGACCATGGGGTTGTGAGGGATTCTTTTGAAGATACATTTTGGAAGTATAGCGATACCCGTCCCTAATCTAGATATTATTGTAGATAAATAGGTTGTCGTTGTATGCTTCATTTATCTACCACATTAATGTCTACTCTATACCCCGTTGGGATGTTTTGTATATTGAAATTGTTGTACCTTATTCCGCAAGTTAGATTTGTTGAATCCTTTTTCGAAATTTTATTTCCGCAAGATTTTTAGGGTGTTACAAGTTGGTATCAGAGCCTTGGTTTAAGTGAACTAGGTATGACCGTAAGATGCCTAGACTTAAACTGAGACTATTAAGTTATGACTCGTGAGATGGGCTAGACCTTTTAAGATAGGATGGTCTTAGGGTCGACGGAAACATGCACGAATCGAAAGTTGTAATGATGGTGATAAACACTCTTGCGTATTATATGTTCATAATTTCACTTAGCTAACGTTATTATGAAAATGTTTTACGTGGGCATACTTAAATTACTGTTGTTATAATAATTGATAAGTGTAGTAGTACGTTCTCTGTGTTTTCTGAATCCTTATCCCGTTCTTTTGCATGATTGCGTTCAGCAGAACCATGGTTAATACCAGGAATCGTCCGGAAGGCCAGGAGGCCGACATACCTACGGTCGACCATCTGCTGGCGACTGTAGTGGGGGAAACAGTGCGTGTGAGTAATGTGCTGGGTGGAGGACCCGAGCACATTCCTTGACGCAATTTGGAGGCCGCAGAGCCTATTATCGAGGAAGTGACGGCAGAGACGAGAATGATGGATCGTATGATGTTGGCCATGAATAGGGCCATGGCGCAACAGCAGGAAGTATTCTTGAAACTTCTCGAGGACCGAGACGCTAACAACCGAAGGCCCGAAACGGTTGGTGAGAATGTGATTGTTGCAGGATCCGGGGGTACTGGACCTGTAATTTCCCCTGTGGTGACCGCAACCCTGGGCGTCAGTCGAGCGACGCGGACTTGCACGTTCAAGGCTTTTCTGGGTTGTCGACCACCAGAATTTAAAGGCTCGGACAATCCCCTAGATTGTATGGCCTGGGTTCAAGAGATGGAGCAAGCTTTTCGCTCAAGCGAATGTGGGGAGGAACAGAGGGTTATATTTGGTTCCCGAATGTTGCGGGGAATAGCTCTTACTTGGTGGGATGTGTACTCTGCTTCGCTGGAGCCGACTGTTCTGGACCAATTGTCTTGGTCTACTTTCAAAGAGAAACTGCTAGAGGAATACTGTAATGAGCACTCGTTGGACCGAATCAAGGATGAATTCCAGAACTTGAAGAAGGGAGATATATCTGTGAAGGTGTACAACCATCTCTTCATGGACAAGCTGGGTTTTGTGGGACGTCTGGTCCCGACAGAGAAAGATAAGATCAAGGCTTACATCAAGGGCCTCCCATCGGACATGATGTCGATGGTGCGAGTAATAAAGACCTCCACCCTTCGGGAGGCAATGGAAGAAGCTCAACTCATGGAGGATGCTTACAGTCTCGGCAGGGATCAGGGTGGTCACCAAGTCGAGAAGAGGAAGTGGGAGGGAAGCTCAATGCCCTCAAAGAAACCCTTTTATGCCAACAGCAGCAATCAGCGAGGAGCCGATCCTAGGCGTGATGCCAAGTGGTGCTCCAAGTGCCGAAGCAATCATTTCGTCCCATGCAACTTTGTTCCCGGGATGTGATACAAGTGTGGGAAGACGGGTCACACATTCCGAGATTGCCCTCTCAAGGAGCAATTATGTTTTGAGTGTAAGGAACCGGGGCACGTAAGGGCGAAATGCTCGAAACTCAAGACTGGGGGTTTAGGCGAGAAGAAGATGGAACCTCCACGGTCGACCGGAAGAGCTTTCCAGATGTTATCAGAGGAAGCTAAAACATCGACCGATGTGGTTTCGGGTACGTTCTTTCTAAATTCCGTACCTACACGTGTGTTATTTGATTTTGGTGCTAGCTACTCGTTCATATCTGATTTGTTCTGTCAAAGGCTTGCTATGTCTAAAAGTTTGCTAGAGAATGTTGTTGTGGTAGAAATAGCAAATGGAGGTCAAGTTCTAATTCATAATATTCTTAGAGATTGCATCTTAGAGCTTAAGCGAAAGAAATTTCCCATTAACTTATTACCTATGCAAATTGGCGGATTTGACGTGGTGGTGGGCATGGACTGGTTATCTAAGAACCAGGCCGAAATCGTATGTTCCAAGAAAATGATTCGATTACCCGTGGCAAACGGAGAAGCAATAATAATCTACGGCGAAGGAAGGAAAGGCGATGTGGCGATTATTTCGGTAATCAAAGCTAGGAAGTGTTTGGCGAAAGGATGTTTATCCTTCCTGGCTTATGTTATCGATACCAAACTCGACCAACAGAAATTGGAAGATGTTAGGGTGGTACGCGAGTTTCCCGATGTGTTTCCGGAAGACTTGCCCGGGCTGCCGCCCGATCGTGTTGTGGACTTTCGTATTGACCTCATTCCCGGAGCGGCTCCAATTGCTCGAGCTCCTTATCGTTTGGCTCCTATCGAAATGCAAGAGATGGTGGTTCAACTCCAAGACCTTCTCGAGAAAGGTTTCATCCGACCGAGCTCGTCACCTTGGGGAGCTCCGGTTCTGTTCGTCAAGAAAAAGGACGGTGCAATGAGAATGTGTATCGACTACAGGGAACTGAACAAAGTGACGGTGAAGAACACGTATCCACTTCCAGGAATCGACGACCTGTTCGATCAACTTCAGGGAGCGGGTTGTTTCTCGAAGATTGACCTTCGATCGGGGTATCACCAAGTGAAGGTAGCAAAGAGTGACATCCCAAAGACGGCATTTAGAACTCGCTATGGGCACTACAAGTTTCTGGTGATATTTATGGACTAACTAACGCACCGGCAATATTTATGGACTTGATGAACCGAGTGTGTCGACCGTTCCTCGACAAATCGGTAATCGTGTTCATCGACGACATCCTAGTTTACTCCAAGAATGAAGAAGGGCACGAGAAGCATCTCCGTGGGATGTGTTAAGGCGAGAAAGACTCTACGCAAAGTTTTCAAAGTGCGACTTTTGGCTTCCAGAGGTTCAATTTTTGGGGCATATAGTTTCAAAGAAAGGAGTAAAAGTGGATCCCGCAAAGATTAAGGCGATGACGAATTGGGAGCCTCCCAAGAATCCGTCTGAAATCCGAAGTTTCCTAGGTTTGGCAGGGTACTACCGGAGATTCATTCAAGATTTCTCGAAGATAGCCTCGTCGTTGACGATCTTGACCCGGAAGAACGAGAAATTTGTGTGGACCGTGAGGCAAGTAGAGGCGTTCCGCACCTTACAGAAGAAGCTTTGTGAAGCTCCTATCCTATCCTTACCCGACGGGACGGA
The DNA here is from genome assembly GCA_954870635.1 of Arctium minus. Taxonomy (NCBI): domain Eukaryota; kingdom Viridiplantae; phylum Streptophyta; class Magnoliopsida; order Asterales; family Asteraceae; genus Arctium; species Arctium minus. The sequence continues at coordinate 26,026,262 of OX941092.1, forward strand.
AGATTTTGTGGTGTACAGCGATGCATCGAAGATGGGTTTGGGTTGTGTCCTGATGCAAAGAGGGAAGGTGATCGCTTACGCATCAAGGCAACTTAAGGTGCATGAAGTCAACTACCCTACTCATGACTTGGAATTGGCAGCAGTAGTGTTTGCACTGAAATTGTGGCGACACTACCTTTACGGTACGAAGTGCACTCTTTATACCGATCACAAGAGTCTGAGGCATATCTTTGATCAGAAAGAGCTAAACATGAGGCAGCGGAGATGGTTAGAGTTGTTGAAGGATTATGACTGCAAGTTGCTCTACCATCCGGGTAAGGCAAACGTTGTTGCCGACGCTTTGAGTCGGAAAGTCTGCGGAGGAAACTCTCGTGCTACCTTTGCACGGATTGAAATAACTTCAACACTCATTGACAGAATCAAGGAAACGCAAGCCGAAGCCTTGCTCGGGGAAAATCTCAAAGGAGAAGTCATGGCAAAACAACATCTTTTGTTGACTGAAGATAGTCGAGGGGTGAAGCTTTTCGATGGGCGAATTTGGGTGCCTAAGATTGGGGGTAATAGAGAACTTCTTCTCGAAGATTCCCACAAGTCAAAATACTCCATTCACCCAGGAAGCACGAAAATGTATAGAGATTTGAAATTGCATTATTGGTGGCCAATCATGAAGCTCGATGTGGCGCGCTATGTGGAACAGTGTGTGACTTGTTTGCAAGTGAAGGCTGAACACCAAAGACCCTACGGAAGTTTGCAATCCTTGGAAATTCCGGAATGGAAATGGGAACACATCATGATGGATTTCGTGACAAAGCTACCAAAGACCTTGAAAGGTCACGACGCCATTTGGGTTATAGTAGACCGCTTGACCAAAAGCGCTCACTTCTTGGCCATGCGGGAGACCTTGCCAATGGATAAATTGGCGAAGTTGTACATCGATGAAGTAATTTCCCGACACGGTGTGCCACTATCTATTGTCTCTGATCGGGATAGTCGGTTCACGTCGCATTTTTGGGATGGTTTACAAAAGGAATTGGGTACGCGTGTGAAGTTGAGCACGGCCTACCATCCTCAAACTGACGGCCAGAGCGAGAGGACAATACAGACTCTGGAGGACATGTTAAGATCGTGTGTAATCGACTTTGGGGGTAGTTGGGATACGCACCTGCCTTTGGTAGAGTTCGCGTACAACAATAGCTACCACTCGAGTATAGGGATGGCACCGTTTGAAGCGTTATACGGTCGCAAGTGTCGAACTCCCGTATGTTGGCTCGAGGCGGGGGAAAAGCAGTTCGTCGGACCTGAAATTGTGCAAGAAACGGCGGACAAGGTCAAAGGCATCCGCGAACGAATGAAGGCGGCCCAAGATCTACAGAAAAGTTATGCCGATAAGAAAAGACGGCCAATGGAATTCCAAGTGGGAGATCGGGTTATGTTAAAGGTGTCCCCTTGGAAGGGAATTATTAGATTTGGGAAGCGTGGGAAGTTGAGCCCCCGTTTCCTTGGACCGTTCACTGTGACCAAGCGGGTAGGACTTCAAGCTTATCAACTGGAACTTCCACCAGAGATGAAGGGAATTTATAACACGTTTCACGTGTGCTATCTATGGAAGTGTCTAGCAAAGGAGGAGAGTGTCATCCCACTCTCCGGGATCAGAGTGGACGAGGGAAATCATTGCGTTGAAGAACCTGAAGCGATTTTGGAAAGGAAGACGAAGAAGCTTCGTCACCGGGAAGTCACAATGGTCAAGGTTCAGTGGAAGCACCATCGGGGTGCCAATGTGACTTGGGAAACGGAGGAGGACTTGAAGCGGAGGTACCCTCACCTCTTTCCTTAGCCGAGATTTCGAGGACGAAATCTTCTCCAAGTTGGGGAGGATTGTAACACCCGCTATTTTAGGGTTGGGTGAAAAGTTGACTTTTACCCGAAGTTCAAGGGGGTAAAATGTAACTTGGGTTATATAAATATAAACCAAAGTTTTAGATATTTTAAAATATTACAAATTTCAGATCTTGAGAAATCAGAGAGAGAGAAAGAGAAGCAGGAAGAAGGGTCGTTCGGTTTTTTCTCCAAATCAAGGTACGAATCTAGCTTAATGCTTTGATCTGAATGCTTTTAGCCGTGTAGAATCTCGTTGTGAAGATTTTAAACCGTTCTATTTTGCGATCTGAGTATTTCTCGTTTTATATCTGGGTTCTGCGTCGACTGTTCTTGATGAACAAGACGACCGGACTTGTTAGGACCGATAGGTGTTCGACCAGATGTCGGTTCGACCGGGAGGTCGGTTCGACCGGGAGGTCGGTTCGACCGGTGTTGGCGTTCGACCGGTATTGTTGTTTAGACCGGTGTTGGACTCGACCGGTTCTGTGTTTTGGCAGGGTGTTGTGTTTTGTATTCCAGAGTTGTAAGTCAGTGAGATGTCTTTATTATTGGCTTACCGATTTATCGGTGTTATCGTAGGTAACATTCGTAAGAAGCAGTCAATAAGCAGGAAGAAATCTGAGGTGAGTCCGTTAAGCTAAATCAATCTGTATTTCAAAAGATATATGATAAATGTATTTATGTAAGTGTGGAAAAAACCTTGTTTTAAAATATGGATTATTGTTGTTGGATGATACCTTCTAAAAATCCCATCTTTTAAAGAATCAAGATTTGTGGAATTGAATCATTGTTCATATAAATTGACTGTATATTTGATTTAATATGAGTATGCTCTGAAATGACATGCTTTGGCTTTGAGTCTTAGTGCAATGGATCCATAGGCACGGTGTCCCTATGTCCCCTGTTTTAGGCATTTGGTTCACGTTTAGCACGGGATAGGCATCGGGTTGCCATGATAAGTAAGGTGTGGGCCTATACGGTCGGGCAGCGTCTCATGGTGCAGTAAGGTGTAATCCCATTATGTGCTTGAGTTCCCCCTGTTTTGGGAACTCTCAAGGATAGATCCAGAGGGGTTGACTTGAATGTTTTGAGCAACAGATCTAGAGGGGTTGAGCTCGTTATGTGATTTGATGTTACTTATACCATGTTTAATCACTAATGGTTTGTTTGATTTCTTGACTTAGCTCATGGCTATACTCACCGCGTGACATGATTTGGGTTTAGTACTCCCTTTTATTTGGCTTGTTCTCACTAGGCTTTAGCCTAACGCTTGCTCTTGGTTGTCATGTTGGCAGGTTATCTTAGCGGTGGGGCTCGTCGGGAATGAAGGAGCGACCATGGGGTTGTGAGGGATTCTTTTGAAGATACATTTTGGAAGTATAGCGATACCCGTCCCTAATCTAGATATTATTGTAGATAAATAAGTTGTCGTTGTATGCTTCATTTATCTACCATATTAATGTCTACTCTATACCCCGTTGGGATGTTTTGTATATTGAAATTGTTGCACCTTATTCCGCAAGTTAGATTTGCGGAATCCTTTTTCGAAATTTTATTTCCGCAAGATTTTTAGGGTGTTACAAGGCCAACGGTTCTTTCCGAAGCAAAATCAGGGCTAAAACGAAGAAGTTATGGCCACAACAGTGTTCGGTACATGATTGGCTATAGTGCCAGCGATTGTGACACTGTCACTATAGAATGTCACCATTGCTGAAGGCTAAAAACTCTCGGTACAATCTGGGCGATTGTGCCCGCGATTGTGACATTGTCACTATAACATGGCACAATCGCATGGAGGTACCAGTGTGCATAAAGTCGCGATTTTCAGCCACATTCTTCATTTCTTCATATCTCTCTCATTTCTACTTCTTTTTTGGCGATTCAAGTTGCTATGGTTTCTTTTTTGAGATCTTTTCAATGTTATATTGTTAGTTTTTGGAATATATAAGAGTATTTGGTGGTGGATTGGAAGCAAAGATCAAGAGCTCATCATCATCACCTCCATCTTCAAGAATTTTGGGGTTTTCTAGGTTTTCACCAAAACCTAAGTGGTAAGTTCGTCCCTTCCATTTTCAAACTTCTTTATGAGTTATAAATTCTCTATTGATGACTCCCTAGTGTTTTATTTCTCCAATTTCGGTTTGGAAGATTTTGAGAAAAGTTAGGTCAAATTAGGGTATTGGCCAAAATGGAGATTTTGATATAAGATGTTTGGGGAATGATTCTAAGCACTTGAATATGTATATTTATGGTTGGAAACTTGTGGATCTAGGTTTTTGGAATGATTTGCTTGTGGATTCAAGTTCCTTCAAGGAAGCTCAAGTTAGGGTAAAATCTAGATTTAGCCTAAATCTATCAAGGTGAGTTTAAGTGATTTGTGAAAACGGTGTACATGCCCAAATGTCAATTTTTAAATGTTTATATGTTTTGCATGAAGTTATCAGCTATTGAGTTATTATATGAGTTTTGATTATTTGAAGTGTTTAACCTTATAAACTCTGTAAAACACCCACATTTGGGATTTTGGGTATTTTGATAAATAAATTTTGAGTATTGGTATTTTAATGATCCATTTTATGAAATGAGATCTTTTGAGTATAAATGCACTTCTACTGTGTGTTTTGGGGAAATGCTTGATTTTGTGTTATGGGACATTTTTAAAGGATAATTGGTATAAACTCATTTGGAAAATGATCTTTCTAAATCTAAATTTGTGTTAGAATTTGTTCGTGCATTTTGGAGTATGTGTTTGCATAAACGTGAGTCAATTGTGTTTATTGCATTTTATGACTTTTAATCAATGGTCGGTTGAATTTGGGGAGCTTTGGCTCGGTTGTGACTCAAAGGAGTCTTGGGGGCATTTGCCCAGTTTTATTGGCTCGATGAGGAGCTTTGGTTTTACGATGCATTTAATTGCGTTTTGATGGAAATTACATGTTTTGAGTGTGTTGTCATTCAGTTGAGTCATGTAATGTTTTAGACTGTAATGCAATGGATTCATAGGCATAAGAGTCAGCTTGAGTGGGATAAATATCCCCTTATTGTAACTTGAAATAGACATGGGGTCTTATGGGAGTAAGATGTGGGCTCATTGAGTCAGGCATCGTCCATTTACCAATAATTGTAATTTCTTGTGAACGAGCTTAACTGAGATGTTTGGAAATTCCAAGGTATAGACCTAGAGGGGTTGAACTTGATAAGTGCACGAAAATTCCAAGGTACATATCTAGGAGGGGTTAAACTTGACGACTATCCAAGCAATTGACATAGAGGTGTTGAGCTTGTTGACTCGTTAGCTATAAACCCGAAAAGGTTGATGTTAACAAGTGTTTAATTCTTAAGTGATGCTCATATAACATAGATATGTGACCTACTTTTGTGTTCCGTCACATTCAATGGAATCGGGTCTCCCCCGTCACCGAATGGTGGATTTTAGATATATTATTTGGAGACCAATATTATCTACAATTTGACGCTTCTGATGTTGTTTATTGTTTATATTGGTTATTTTGGGGTGTTGCATATTATCCATGATTTTGGTGACGTTTTATATATGGATTATTACCCACGATTTGTGGTTTGAGTATTATATCTTATTCGTGTTTTCGGGTGTCTTGGATAATAAATTTTTAGTCCACGCTTTCATTATTTGGGGTGACACGCTCTGCCATAGACTAACCTATAAGGGGATGTCCCGATAGGAGTCTTATATGCGGTTCGGTAGGCCCAAAGCGCATTGTCAAGTTTCAAAGACCAATCCGCTCTTGAAGAAGCAACGGTTTTCTCAAGGATTGTCTTGATTTTACGGTTCGAGATCTCGACTTGCCCACTAGTTTGGGGATGATAAGTGAGTCCAACCCGGTGCTGAACACCATATTTCTTGAGGAGGGCTTCAAATTTAGATTCAATGAAATGCCGCCCCCCATCACTAATGACGATTCTTGGTACGCCAAACCTAGGGAAGATAAGACACTTGAAGAACTTTGAAACAACATGGGCATCATTAGTAGGAGCAGCGATGGCTTCAACCCACTTTGACACGTAATCCACCACCACAAGGATATACTTATTGGAACGGCTCGATGGAAATGGTCCTATGAAATTGATACCCAACACATCGAATAATTTAACTTCAAGGATGAAATTGAGGGGCATCTTATGGCGTCGTGAGATATTGCCAGCTCATTGGCAACGATCACAAGATTTCACGAAAGCACCGATGTCTTTAAACATAGAAGGCCAATAGAAACCACATTGAAGGATTTTTGCAACTGTCATACTTGTGCCAGCATGACCACCACAAGGTAAAGAATGACAATGCGATATAACGTATGCGGTCTCATCATCGGGAATGCAACGTCGAATGATGCTATCGTTACAAGAATTGAAAAGATAAGGATCATCCCAATAGAAATGCTTGACATCATGGAAGAATTTTTTGCGCTTATAAGATGATAAACTATGAGGAACGATCTTACACGCTAGAAAGTTCACGATATCCGCGAACCAAGGGGTTGGTTTGGAAGAAACGGCAAATAGGTGATCATCGGGGAGAGAATCATCAATAGGGGGTGAGAGGGGGTTTTGGATAAAATGAAGACGAGAAAGGTGGTCGGCTACAGAATTTTCAGTACCTTTCTTGTCTTTGATTTCCAAGTCGAACTCTTGTAACAAAAGAATCCAACGAATCAGACATGGTCGACAGCGGCGCCAAAAACTTGATGTGTTTTAAAATTTATACCGCAAGTGTACGGGTTATGTAGCATACGGGTCGATCACAGGGAGGTGACGGTCTAAATACTAACACTTAATAATCATATCTAGTTATGCGAATCAGATATTTGATTTGGTTATTAAACTAAGTGGACATAAAATTAAACGAGATTAAGGGAACGAGAGAGAAAAGGAAACAAATAGAAACAAGACTAAGCAAAATAAAGGACAACTACAACTAAAGGGGCATTGAGTAACGTCAACCTAGGATTTTGGTAATGGAGGGAACTTGTTTTGCTAAATTACTTTAACCCTCTCTCGAGGTGGAAAAGCTTTTCTAAGCCAAGACACATATTTACTCTCGCAAAATATGTACATAGGAAAGAAACATTAAGGTTTAAAACAAGTGATTTTCCCAATCAACGTCCCTAACTATTCGAAAATGTTAGAGCCATTGTCATTGACCACTTTAATCCAAGTAAAAGATCAAACTTTCGTTTCGTCAAAAACTAATTAAATTGACTAAATGTTTTGTTGGTCCCGAAGGTGCTAAACAAGTTTGTAGAAGGGGGGGGGGGGGTTGAATACAAACACAGAATTTAAAGTTTAATAAATTGTTTATTGATAAATCAAAATACAATTTACAAGTTTGTTGCGGAATAAGATTAAGACAGACTCAATCTAAACAAACTTAAGAAACACTAAGATAATTGCACAAGAAATTCAGAGAAAGAGGGATTTAGAGATATAGAAAACAAGGGTTTCTATATTGAGTTCAAGGATGAAGCACACCTTCAGATGAAGGGGTGAACTTCCTATTTATACCCTATGCATTAAATGCATGGCAGGATACTTTACACGTGGCGTTCACTGATTGGCTTTGGGAGTCTGACTTTTGGGAGACATGCTTTCGGCCGGGTCATGAACAGTGTAGTTGACAGAGTTGTTGTACGAATGGTTGCAGAGACTTGTCCATTCTGACACATCGTACTAGGTTGTGCAAGGATAGACAAAAGGAAACTTGAGGCATAAGCTTTGTGATCGATTGATCGCTGAGTATCTCTAAGTTCAGAGATAAAGAGGTTCAGCTATCGCTGAAGCTTTTTCTCATGTTCCTTCGCGTATAAGTAGAGTTGTCTTTTCTTCACTGATATCCGCATCAGGTCATTAGTAGACTTCTCTTTGTTCAGCGGCTACATCTTCGATTCAGCTATGAACATATGTTGACGCGAGACTTGTCTTCAGGGATTACGTTGGCTGTTTACTTTAGGAACTATTAGTGATAACTGAACAGATTCAGTCTAATCACTGATAGTAAAACACTAATACATAGAAATGTTTATAAGAAAGACTATCAACGATAACTGAACAGACTCAGTCTGATCGCTGATGGTGAAACACTAATACATACTAAAACGTAATTTTCACTAAGTATAGAAGAGGGTCGTTATCAAATCACTGAGAGAGTTTGGATCAACAATCTCCCCCTCTTTGATAATGACAAAGTAACTGAAGAAAATTACTTTATGATTCAAAATGATGGAATAATTAGGACTCTTAACATACATGTCCCAATTACTATTTTGAGGGATCTTTTACAGCACTGATGAAGTTAAGTACTTTACTGAAATTTCATTAATTCAAGAAGAGAATTACAAGGAATGAAAATTACAAGTAAATAACTAACTACTGTAAGTACAACTAATAGATTACAGAAGAGAAAACTAATCTATCAGCTATAAGAAGATTTAGGAGGATTTATCATATACTCAGGTATTTCTTCTCCTTTCTGTCTTCGTTCCAAGGATTCTTGGCTGATAATTTCTTTGATTTTCTCAGTAGCAGGGAAGAAGTCACACCATAAGCATAAGAGATCCTTGAGATGATTCAGAGGACAGATAGGAATCTCAGAGACTCTTTGAAATCTGAGTTCCTCATCATCATCTCTGAAGAATATTCCATAAGGATTGTCAATTACTTGACCAGCTTGGAAAGGACCACCAGGAGGCAGAGATAAATCCAGAACTGAAAGATCAGGAGGAGGACCAAACAGTGCATCTCTTGAAAATTTGATAGAAGTTTCATTCCTGATGATGGCGACGTCTTCAGAGGAGGAGGACCCAATTCTTCTCTTGAGTTTCTTGGGATTGGGAGGGATAGGAGATGGCAGATTCAGTACAGACGTGACTCTGTTGATGAGAGCTTTAAGAAGTCCTTCAACGTAGCCTCTGTATGTAGATTTCGATTTCTTCAGCGCATCCCAGAATTCTATCCACTCTGTAAACCCGAAACCTTCAAGTTTGGAAACGTACATAGCTTTTTGAGTTCCATCCTCTCTGGTAATCTCCATGGTCACTGAGAGTTGATCCTTCTTCTTGCGACCAGAGATAGTCACGTCTGTTATTGGAAGAAGATCAGAGCGATAATCCATCTTCTGTTTACACCATTCGATAGACTTATCGTTGATCTCTTGTTCTTTGGAGCGTTCCTCTTCAATTTCTTTCAGCAGTGCAGCTTGAACTTCCACAGGCTTTCTTTTCAGCTTCTTATCCTTGACTTGAGAAGATTGAATCTTTAAAGCGAGTTGGGCATCTCGTCTGCATTCAGCGAACAGTTTCTCAGCTTTGGCAGATTCTTCTCGTTCAGCTTCAGTGAGGAAGTCGAGCTCTGAGAAGGATGTTTGAAGAGGAATTTTCAGCCGTTGACTTTCTAGTTGAGCGATCATTTCAACTCTTTTCTTCATCACTTTCTCTGACCATTGAGATGGTTGAGAAGGCCTTCCTGGATGGACCAGGGAATCTTCTTCTTCTTCTTCATCAATCTCAGCGATAGAGATTGGGATTATGTCTTCAGCGATAGTAGCTGGAATTATTTGTAGTTCAGATCCCTTAAGCAGGGGAGAGAACTGTCTGGTCAGAAAATGAAAAAGAAGTTAGATTAATTTTAAGGAAAGAAGAGAGATAAAGGCTAGAAAGAAACAGGGGTAGGATTTTTATAGAAAGATAAGGGAACAAGAGTAAGGCATACCTGAGAAGGATTCTCCTCAGGTAGTGAGATCATCATCAGGGTTTCCTTAGCAGATACACCTTTGTTTTGGGAAGGGGTTCCTGAAGATGATCCTTTTCTCCCCCCTACTTGGATAACTTCTTTCGAAGCTATCGCTGATGATGTGACGGCTGAAGAACACCAGAGAGATGGATCTTCCTCATCGTCATCATCATCATCTTGATGAGAGTCATCCACTTGATCTTCAAGATCAAGGTCTTCATCATCATCTTCATCCTCCTCTTCATCATCGACAATTTCAGCGATGGTGGGAGGGGCTTTATCAGCAACTATCTCCCCCTCAACCTGAGAGGGAGTTTCCTTCAGTGGTTCAGCACAAAATTCAGCATCCGTGTTTTCTTCAGCTGTCTTCTCCCCCTCTTTGTCATTATCAACAAGGGAGAGATCTTTTGGAGATGAAGTTGTTGCAGTAGCCAGCTTCTGGACTTCAGCCTCCAGACCTGTGAGTCATCCTTCAAGTGCAGGGATGTCGGACGTAGCTAGGTGAATGAATTCCACAACTATGGTCAGGGCTGAACGATCATATTCTGTAAATGATGGAGCAGGAACTGGAGCTGGTGCATTCAGCTTGTCGAGGACTTGCTGAAGAGTCGTAGTGCAGGCATCGATCTTTGCAGACAGATCATCATACTGCTGCTTGGATTCTTCCCTGACTTTGACAATCGCTGCCTGAAGAGTAGCGATGTGAGAAAGATCAGCTTTGGAGGCGCAGGTGGCAGTCAGCGTCTTCAATGCATCACCAGCTGTTTGAACAGCGCTGGTGGTGTTGTTGAGAGAAGCAGAGAGAGAATCCACCTTTGAACTCAAACTGTTGACATTGGTGTCAACAGTCGCCAGACTAGGACCTGAAAGATAAGTTAATTTTTCAGAACCAGGCTTATATGGTGAGTTGGGAGAAGTGTATAAGGTTATAGGATTACCTGAATTATCAAACATTTTGTAGAATTGCAAAGATTACTCAAAAGAATGATGTTCAGGTCCTATTGGTCCAAGCTGAGGAGTGGTAGAGACCAAAGAAATAGGGGGACTAGAGATGGGGATAGAAGATGTAGGGATAGGGGTAGTTACCGCAGGTTGTGTCACTGTTGTTGTGACAGCGACCGAGATCGCTGGCACGGTTGAAGTGGTTTGAGCTGAGGATGTGGAGGAGAGACCCACGAAATCATCTAAGGAAGTTTGTAGAGAAACATCCTTAGGTATTGAGCTAGAAGTAGCTTTCTCCTTGGTTACCTTGGCCTTCTTCGAAGGACCAAGGGAGCCAGTTGATGGTCGTTTGGAAGGGGTAGCGGCAGGGATAGCAGAAGAAGGAACCTCCTGCGTGGCCGCTGAAGACGAAGAAGTGAGAAGAGAGAGACGAGAGTGAAGTTGAGAAATACTTACCTCGTTGGGGAGCGTCTTGACCTCCAGTGATCTCTGACCCACTTTCGGAAAAGATGCATCCGAGTTGGTGGGGTAAGTGGTAGGGTAGAGAAACTTCAGGTACGCGCAGATGAAGCGTACGTAGGGAACCTTGGGATCCCTCTCGGTCTTCTCTATCTTTGACTTCAGGTCGTCAAAGATAGTTGTTGCGTAGTCGAAATTTTTCCCAGCGATCACTGAGTAAGCCATCTGGACCTAAATCTTGCTGGCTTGGTCCAGTGACCCACTCTTCCCACTCATACACTGAATGATGTGTGAGAAGACGTAGTTGAGCTGGGAAGGCATCAGTGCCTTCTTCACAAGAGTCAGCTTCTTGTTGGGAATAGTAGTCCTTGGTTTGGGTTCCCAAGCATATTCCATGGCATCCAGGAATTGGATGAGTTCAGCGTCAGTTGGCAGGGCGTCGAATCCATTCCTGGATTTGTCGGGGAAACGCAGGGCTTTCCTCAGGCCTAGGGCAGTCATCATCCCTGAGCCTAGTTGAGTGCTGAAGGATATAGCAGGAACCTGTTCTCCCTTCTTGTTGGTGAGAGAGGTTTCTTCAGCGGTAAAACAGAATTGCTGGAGTAGAGCTTTCGAAGGTGTGGGATCCACCGTGATAGCATAGGCAATGCAGGATTGTCTTAGAAATTTTGCAGCTTCCACCAGATGTGGGTATTTGACACCATCAAATTCAAGGCGAGCAAGATGGTTGTTCTTTGGAAGTTCAGAATCAGTGATGGCGAACTTGACATTCTTAGAGGCGATAAGTGCAGATTGAGTCATTCTGTTTGAGTAGATAAACGGGTAGAAGAAAGGTTTAGTCGTAAAATAAAGAAGATTTGCTAGTTTCTATTTGGGGAAAGAAACATAGGAAATCAACATATTTTTAGAGAAAAACAGTTTATCTTAGAACAAGATTCAAGAATAAGAAGAAAAACCATTAATTTTGAATAAAGAATAGAATGGTTTTTAAAGAATAAAATCAAAAAAATGATTTTATGAGATTTGAGTCTTATAAACCCATAAATGGGGTTTATGTGAAAAGATTTAAGATAAAAAAATCAAGAATAACCTGTTGATCTTGAAGAGGATGATGCAGAAAGCTTGAGAATGCTAGAATACTTGAGAGAGTATTCTTGCTTAGAAAGTATTTCCAGAAAACGTAAATTGATAGAATGGAAAAAACATTCCTTTTATATGTGAGAAGGAGGAGAGAGAGTGTGAGAGAAGCGGGAAAACAAATGCACATCATGACATGGACACGTCCCACGAAGGTGATTGGATAGAAGAACAACGGACGAACGTGTCAGAAAAAGGCATGTCGTGGATTGTCGGTTCAAATGACGTCATAGTTAAGAAAGAGACTGTTCATTTGTCCGTTTTGAATTTATCACTGAATAAAAAATATCAGCAATAGAATTTTTTTTTTGAAAGTATCCCTGATGAAAAGATAGGGATAGATTTTCTTTCAAAAAGGATCACTGAATATAAATATCAGTGATAAATTTAAATTCAAGAAGCTTTTAATCATTTGAAGAAAGATTCAATGATTAAGATTTATATTTTTTAAAAAATATCTTAACTGGATGAAGATTCAGTTGTAGGGATTGAGAAACCATACCTGAGAGTCAGAATATTTATCAGAGAGAATGATGAAGGGGAACTTTTGATTACTGACACAATGCATGAACGCTTGAAGAATTATTCTTCAAGATTCAGCATTCCAAGCTCACTGATGAGAAAGTTGAACCTTGTCTCATCAAGAGGTTTGATGAATATATCAGCAAGCTGAAAGTCAGTAGGGATAAAGTGAAGTTCAATATCACCATTCATCACATGATCTCTGATAAAGTGATATCTGATCTCTATGTGTTTTGTCTTTGAATGTAGCACTGGATTATTTGTTATAGCGATAGCACTAGTGTTGTCGCAATAGATAGGAATCTTTGATAACTGAAGGTCATAATCTAATAGTTGATTTCTCATCCACAAGATTTGAGAACAACAGCTTCCAGCGGCTACGTATTCAGCTTCAGTTGTAGAAGTGGACACGGAATTTTGCTTCTTGCTTGTCCAACTTACCAGCTTTCTTCCCAAGAGTTGACATCCACCAGTGGTACTCTTTCTGTCAAGTTTACAACCTGCAAAATCACTATCAGAATATCCAGTTAGATCAAACCCTGAGTCTTTGGGATACCAAAGACCGAGGTTAGAAGTTCCTTTCATATATCTGAAAATTCGCTTTACAGCGATCAGATGGGATTCCTTGGGTTCAGATTGATAGCGTGCACATAAACAAGTAGAGTACATGATGTCAGGTCGGCTTGCTGTAAGATACAGCAGGGAGCCTATCATTCCTCTATAGGCAGTGACATTAACAGGTTTTCCAGAAGGATCTTTGTTAAGTGTCAGGGGTGGTGCCATAGGAGTTTTCATCGCTGAAGTTTGAGTAAGATCAAACTTCTTCAGCATATCTTTAACATACTTACCTTGGCTGATAAAAGTACCTTTGTCAGATTGTTTAATCTGAAGACCAAGAAAGTATGTCAGCTCACCCATCATACTCATTTTATATTCTTTCTTCATTCTTTCAGCGAAGCGAGTACACAGAGATGGGTTAGTAGAACCAAATATTATGTTATCAACATATATTTGTACAAGAATTATATGACCTTTTATCTTTCTGAAAAATAACGTATTATCAATTTTGTCACGTTCAAATTTTTCAGAGATAAGAAAAGATGAGAGAGTGTCATACCAAGCACGAGGGGCTTGTTTTAGACCATAGAGAGCATTATCCAATTTATAAACATAATTTGGATGTATAGGGTCATAGAACCCTGGTGGTTGTTCTACATAGACTTCTTCATTCAGCTTTCCATTTAGAAACGCTGATTTTACGTCCATTTGATACACGATGAAGTCTTTATAGACTGCATAAGCTAAGAATAGTCGAATTGCTTCAAGCCTAGCCACAGGGGCAAAGGTTTCATCAGTCTATGCCTTCCTCTTGTCTGTATCCCTGAGCAACAAGTCGAGCCTTGTTGCGGGTTACAGTTCCATGTTCATCTAACTTGTTTCTAAACACCCATTTTGTGCCTATTACAGTTTTATCAGATGGTCTAGGAATGAGATTCCAAACTTTGTTTCGAGAGAATTCAGTCAGCTCTTCTTGCATAGCGCTGACCCAGTTTGGATCTCTGAGGGCATCATCAGTCTTCTTTGGTTCTATTAAAGAGAGAAAGTTTACAAAGAGACAGATATTACCTGAGCTTCGTCGTGTCTGAATACCTGCATCTGGATCACCAAGAATTTGATCTATTGGGTGATCTTTGGTCCATCGCTGAGCAGGAGCATTATTGCTTAACTCAGAGGTTGGATCAACAATTTGAATGTTTATTGATGATGAAGATTGAGGTTCATCAGTGATTAACTGTTGAGTAGTTTCACTGTAGAGGTTTTCAGACGAAGAAAACACGGATGCTGAAGTTTGTGTTTAATGCCATTTTAGGATAGCAAGGAAGAATATACAGCAAGATCTTGTTTATTAGATTTAAACAAACTGCTTTGATACCACTTGTTGGTCCCGAAGGTGCTAAACAAGTTTGTAGAAGGGGGGGGGGGTTGAATACAAACACAGAATTTAAAGTTTAATAAATTGTTTATTGATAAATCAAAATACAATTTACAAGTTTGTTGCGGAATAAGATTAAGACAGACTCAATCTAAACAAACTTAAGAAACACTAAGATAATTGCACAAGAAATTCAGAGAAAGGGGGATTTAGAGATATAGAAAACAAGGGTTTCTATATTGAGTTCAAGGATGAAGCACACCTTCAGATGAAGGGGTGAACTTCCTATTTATACCCTATGCATTAAATGCATGGCAGGATACTTTACACGTGGCGTTCACTGATTGGCTTTGGGAGTCTGACTTTTGGGAGACATGCTTTCGGCCGGGTCATGAACAGTGTAGTTGACAGAGTTGTTGTACGAATGGTTGCAGAGACTTGTCCATTCTGACACATCGTACTAGGTTGTGCAAGGATAGACAAAAGGAAACTTGAGGCATAAGCTTTGTGATCGATTGATCGCTGAGTATCTCTAAGTTCAGAGATAAAGAGGTTCAGCTATCGCTGAAGCTTTTTCTCATGTTCCTTCGCGTATAAGTAGAGTTGTCTTTTCTTCACTGATATCCGCATCAGGTCATTAGTAGACTTCTCTTTGTTCAGCGGCTTCATCTTCGATTCAGCTATGAACATATGTTGACGCGAGACTTGTCTTCAGGGATTACGTTGGTTGTTTACTTTAGGAACTATTAGTGATAACTGAACAGATTCAGTCTAATCACTGATAGTGAAACACTAATACATAGAAATGTTTATAAGAAAGACTATCAGCGATAACTGAACAGACTCAGTCTGATCACTGATGGTGAAACACTAATACATACTAAAACGTAATTTTCACTAAGTATAGAAGAGGGTCGTTATCAAATCACTGAGAGAGTTTGGATCAACATGTTTTGTGAAAAACCAATTAAATTAACTCCAACTTTCGTTAGAATCAAAATGGATTAAAACCCAACATTCGTTTTAAGAACGATTGGTCAACTACCAAAACCTCAATCCTAAGCAACGATTACCCAATAAATGATTACTAAATTAAAACCAAGAAACAAGATATTTAATTAAACTCCAATAAGATCAAAGATAAATTAAATCTAAGTTATCAAAACTACTACATTAGACACGAAATAGTAACATTAACGCTAACGAAAATCAAAGACAATCGAGGAGTCAGTAAACAAACGTGTGCAGAAAATTAATAAACGCATAAAAATAAACCTAATCTAATACGCATAAATTAAGTGAAAAAAATTTAAAGAGTGTAGGGAGAAATTAGTTTGCAATAGATTAAAGTAGGGAGAAGGGAATAGAGATACATAAAGATTAAGGGTAACGGAGTAAACAATAGAAATCTGCAGAAAAAGAAAACTAAAAACTTGTAACAACATCTAAGAACGTAGAAATAATGATGAATAAAACTCAAGAACGATTAGATTAACAATAATATTCAAACAAACAGGAAAATGACCAAATATATTAAAAAGATAGGGAAGAAGATACTAGTAATCGTATGAAAAACCGATTGTGAATCGGATTCCAATAGCCTAAGCTTGAAGCACAATCTTCTTCCCTAAGCTTGAGAGATCGATCAAGAACTCACTCCCCTAAAAATCAAACGTATCTTGTATCTAGAGTGGTGAAAACGACATTCTAAACAAAACCCTCACAAGGGGTTTAAATAACCAAGCCTAATGGAATAAAAGCCCAAAATAAAAAAAGGGTTGCTCACGCCCGTGAAGGAACCCTTCATTGGCGTGAAGAAAGGCAGAAAGTTTAGAGAATTTTCCAGACATTGTTCACTGGCGTGAAGAAATCCTTCACACCTGTGATAGCAGACAGATTGTAAACTCGAGTTCAGAAGAGTTTCTTCGCGTCCATGAGGATATCAATCGCGCCCGCGAAGTGTGCAAAATCTTCAATCATTACTTCTTCCATCTCTTCATCAGCTCGTGTGTCTATCTTCGCTTCCTTCACCTCCTTTCCCGCATCATTCTTTGAGTAATCCACCGAATCATCTCCAACATCGTGTGTAATCTGCACAAAATCATACCAAAAGCATAAAAACCATTCCAAATCCCATTCCAACCGTGATTAGATAAAGAAATGCAAAAGAACTATAAAAATGCATGAATGAACTAGACTAAAGACTAAAAAGCATAAAAGACGCAACAAAAATACACAAAGTTAGGTGCATAAAATGCACTTAACATTCATTATTATTTGAATATTTTAGCTAGTAGGTCAAATTAGGGTTATGACATAATTGTGACATTTTGAGCTATGATAACATAAAATGGATATGTGATTGTAAAAATTGTTTTTTTTCAAAGTTTTTATGAGGTTTTGGAACCCAAAAGGGTGTTATGATAAAATAAAATATGGTAGATGAGATGAGTTTGGGTATTTATGGCTCTTTGGTATCATTGTTACTTTTGTATGAGGAATAACATGCAATATGTTTTGCATTACGAATATGTTATGGTTAATATGACGGGAAATAATATACATTTTGGTTGGGATACCTTGTAATGGTATAGTGATTCATTTGGTTTTCATGATTGGGTTTGTTGCTAAGTGTGAGCTAATGAAATGGTGAGTCATAAAACATCGAGAATGGTGAGGGCTCAAGGTAAAGACCTGGATAGGATTGAACTTGGATTTCTTTGGGGTAAAGACTTGGATAAAGTTGAACCCATGTTTACATTGAACTAAAGACTTGGATAGAGTTGATGTTCTAACGGCTAAAGACTTGGATAAAGTTGATACCGGTAAATAACCATTCTTGATATGCGTACCATATAGGTTGTGGCCTACTTATGTGTTCCGTCACAACCTACGGTGGAACGGGTCTCCCCCGTCTTGCATAAGAAGTTCAAGTGTTGGAAGATTATTTATCTACCTTTATTCACGTTGATTATTTAATGTACCTTCAATGCGTTGTTTTTCCTTAAACTTATATTACTGGATGTTCTCACTAGGCTCCAAGCCTAACACTTGTTTGCATTGGTGTATATATCAGGTTCCATAATCGGTGGGGTAGCAAAATCTTGAGTGGGGAGTGGAGTCCCGTCGTGGACAATCTTTTGGGGATTTAGCAAGCATTGAGAAATAGAGAGTACATAACACATTGCATATGCTTTTGGGAAATGATGACGACACTCGATTGTAATCTAGGCTAGAATGGTTTAGATTAGTAGGTTCTCGATCCTTGTCTCTATTATTTATTAAAATTGTAAACGCTTATACTCTTCTCCTTATTGGATGATTTCAATTATAGTTGTGAATCCCAGGTTATTTTCCAGGTTTAATTTCCCTCAATTTATAAACGTCCTATTGCCGAAATTTTTAAAATGCCTAAAATGTTATCCAAATTTTTAGGGTGTTACATTTTTTTCAAATTTTATTAAACTTTTTCCAATGGTAATTTAAAATAAATAAAAGTTTTAATAAATCAATAGATAAAAAATATTAATTTTAGGAGATTTAAACCTAAAGCTTTGAAAAAAATATCATGTATTTATCAGTATTTTTAATGAAATTATTTGATTATTTTTATAATTAAAGTTATAATAATTATGAAAATATACACTATAATTAATAGAAAAATAAATGTCTTGATGAAATACGATAAATAAAGAAAAAGTAAAAAAAATGTAAACTAGGTAATTTTAAGGATAAAAATGTAAAAATTTACATACCACAAGGACCAAATATGTAATTTGCTTATTTACTTTTTGGATGAATTAACATTTAATTTTAATAAAGTTTGATGAAGGGACTAAAATAGAAGCAAATAGAAACCATAGGGACGGAAAAAGCAGTTTTAAAAAACCATGGACGAAAATCGTTATAAATATCAAACAATAGGGACGAAAATCATAGTTTACTCTTGTTTCGGGTTTCGAAACCCCATGTGAAATATGTAATTTCATTATATTCTTTTCCAAAAAGACCCTTAAAAGAGTAAGTCTGACATATTAACTACAAAAATTCTGAAATGAAAATGAAAATTGTTGGTCTCAATTATCGGATTTGATAATAATACAAGTAACATCCGATCTAACACTTGGAATAATTCTTAACTCATTGCCTTATAATTGTTATATCTCAAGAACTCATGTCATTGGATATAACTATCAGAAAGGGAAATCTGAATCTTGTCTTACAAAAGAATCATTTTTGTAAGGTTTCAGATTTCAATACTCAAGGAGTCTTCTTCGGATTTATATCTTGGATAAGTATTTTGGGATCAAATTTCATCCGAACACAAGAATCCGATTTATCATTATCTTGGTATTTAATTCTTGTCTTTCATAAACCCATAAATCAGGGGCGAACTCAGTATAAAAGGGGGGGGGGGGGAGGACCCCAGTCAAAAAGTCAAAAAAAAATTACCTAGGTTTAAAAAAAATACTCAGTTTACCATACGTCCCCCAAGTCAAAAAAATAGGGGACCCTATCCTTCAGCGGCGATTTCACGATTCGACGATTCCCCTTATTTTAGCGGCAACAGCAACCGGTCGGCCGGCGATTTGCCGACTCTCCATCTTCACAACACAGTCACATAGAGGGTTGCGATTTCTTGATTCTTTTCAATCGATTTAGGGCTCCTTCACGACTTAGATTCACAGAAAATTCTCAATCGATTTAGGGATCCAAGGCTCCAGCCTCCAGGTAACAAGTAACAACCGTTGATCTCTAATTCTTTTCTCTTCCTGCTCAATCGATTTTGTTTACCTTTCTTCTGAGTTCTAATCTTTCTTATTTCTTCTCCTTATGTGCAGCGGTGTAGCGTGAAGGTGCAACAGTCGGCGGGAAGAGGCAGATTGAGACCCCAGACCACACCATAGTAGCTTTGGAGTTTGGAGTTTGGTTTCCACTTTTCAGTCTCTCACTTTTGCAAATTGAGACACATAGCAGTAAGTAGAAATGGGCAAATGTATCTTGATTCATTATTATTTAAAGTGGGGTAATTGAGACAATAAATAGATTAATAGAATATTTGGGGATTTGGTTTTCTTTAGACCTTTGACAGTAGCTTTGGGATAGTGAGAATTTTGTTTTCACTTTGATAGTAGCTTTGCCTTTAGTTCTCACAGTAGCTTTGTTTTTCACAGTAATTCACTGTGAGAGTGAGACAGTAATTGAGATATAGTTCATTGCTTTGCACAAGATGTACTCAAATATATATATTTTCCAAGAGATCAATGATGATGTATTTTCCTTGTTAGTTGACGAATCAAGTGACATATCTAAAAAGGAACAAATGGTCGTGGTTTTGCGATATGTTACATGTGGGATTGTTAAAGAAAGATTTGTCGATCTTGTACATGTGAAGGACACAAATGCTTTATCTCTTAAATCTGCAATTGAATTCTTATTTTTGAACATGATTTGAGTTTGAAAAAGATTAGAGGCCAAGGTTATGATGGAGAAAGCAATATGCGATGCCAATTCAATGGTTTGAAAGCTCTAATCTTGAGAGAAAATAACTCAGCATATTATGTCCATTGTTTTGCTCACCAACTTCAGTTAGTTGTTGTGGCGGTTGCACATAAACACATTGAGGTTGGAAAATTCTTTGACATGATAGCATCTTTGATGAATGTGGTTTGCGCTTCTTGCAAGCGATCAGATATGGTTCGAGAAAGTCAAAAGGAAAAAATACAAGAAGCGATTGGTAGCGGTGAAACTGAAACATATAGTGGTTAAATCAAGAGCTTTCTCTTGGAAGACCTGGAGATACACGATGGGGTTCACACTACAAAACACTTAAGCGTTTGGTTGATTTGTTTCCATCTGTTATTGAGGTGCTTCAGTATGTTGAAGATGTATGTGAGAATCCATATAGCCAACGTCAAGCAAATGGTCTTCAAATATATTTCCAATCATTTGATAGTGTCTTTTATTTGCATCTGATGTTGCATATTTTGGGGGTCACAGATTCATTGTCACGGGCTCTTCAGAAAAAAGATCAAGACATCTTGAATGCGGTTTCATTGGTGAAATCAACCAAGCGACAGTTGCTACAATTTAGAGTTGATGGATTTTGTCGATTTCTTGAGAATATCTCTTCTTTTTGCGAAAAACAAGATATCGAGACGGTAAACATCGAGGAAATTTATGGCAATCCAAAAAATCGTAGGCACAAGACAAATATCACATACCGACATTATTATAAGTACGAATGTTTTAACACGGTTATGGATATGCAAATTCAAGAGTTCGGTGACAGATTTGATGAGGTAAGTTCTGAATTGCTCACGTGTATGGCCGTTTTGAGTCCTCATTACTCATTTTGTGACTTTGACCCATCAAAGTTACTAAGGTTAACAGAGTTTTATCCCGATGATTTTAACGATGATGAAATAACGACTCTTGAGCACCAACTTCAACTCTACATCGACAACGTCCGACATGATGAAGTATTTGCTAACTTGAAACGTATATCCGAGCTTGGTAGAGTGATAATTGAAACAAGGAAACATCTTGTGTTTCCTTTGGTTTATCGATTATTGAAGCTTGCATTGGTTTTGCCTGTTGCAACCATAATAGTTGAGAGATGCTTTTCTGCAATGAAGCTTGTAAAGTCATCTTTGCGCATTCGAATCTGTGATGATTTTTTGAATGTGTGTGTAATTTGTGTCGTAGAAAAAGAAGTACTTGCTAAAGTTACAAATCAAGATGTAATGACTCGTTTTAGATGATGAAAACTCGTAGAAATCAACTTATGTAATCACTTATTATTAAGTATAATGATATGGTATATTAGTACTTCTTAGTTTAATTTCTTAATTGCCCCCACTCTATAAATTTCCTGGATCCGCCACCACCATAAATATTCTAAGTATATATATATAACATTCGAACTTCCATACTTCATAAATAATCTAAGCTGGAATCCGATCTATAGCTCATATTTTGGATTAGATAAAATAGGATTTTTCTTTGTCAAAGTCTAATATCTATATTGGTCCAAGAAAAAAAAACCTTCAACAAAATTGAAGACTAGTTGAAATGAGGTCAAGATCATCACCAAAGCGGATTGGTTTGTCATCTAGTTGAAAGAAGATCAATACACGATAAAGTCAAATAATAGTCTAACAAATACTACTACTGGCAAGCCGACTTTGGAGTGCAAACTTATCCAGTAAGTTTGGCGCACCAACTCTACTAACTCTCATCCTCGTATGAGAACATGCTCAACAGTCAGTCAAAGTAAGTTCCAAAGTACTATTTTATTAGTGTCATACTTCCTTTACTATTTCCTCTGCATACAAAAGGATGAGAGAGGTAAACAAGTGTATCCATCCTGAAATGAATAGTACAAGTATACATGGATTAGCAAGTCACATAGAGACATGTGTTAAAGTTGGATAGGAGTATTTAATGCAATGGTGGCTATAAAAGGTCATCCTTGTCATTTGTTGCTACTCACCTGTTTTAAAAGAACTTTTGAGTGATAGTTTATTAAGGTAAAATCGGCATCACAATCTGAAGGACTATCTTAGTACTCTGAAAGAGTACCTCCTTCTTTCAGTTGTTAACAAACTTGTCACCAGTCAGATTGTTTAGGATCAACTCTTACCCCTAGCTTTCGCAACAATTCTGTAGTTCTTGTTTTAATACAAAATATATTAAAAAGTAAAAAATTATTGTGTTTGTATTCAACCTCTTCTTCTACAAACATACTTTATGTTAGTCGTTACATTCTAGGACCAACAAAAAATCATAATTAAAACAAAACTATTACATTCAGTTCCAACAACTTATCTATTTTGGAGATTAATACGTTAATTAGTAAAAATGTTATTTATTTTTTCTAAACATTTAATTTTAAGGATTCTTATTGGTTGGAATAATATTAAAAATATTTCTGTTTTTTAAACAATTATTTTTAAGGAGTTCTCCAAATTTGTATAACTTTACCATATTTTTTCCTACTTTCTCCATTACGGAGAAAGTTTTTGAAACTCTAGAACAAAAAATTAGCCCAAAATCTTAAAAATCTCTATTTTGTTTGTTTTAACAAATTTAGTAGATGTTTCATGAGGAAATAAGACATATTCATATAA
Source organism: Arctium minus (assembly GCA_954870635.1). Taxonomy (NCBI): domain Eukaryota; kingdom Viridiplantae; phylum Streptophyta; class Magnoliopsida; order Asterales; family Asteraceae; genus Arctium; species Arctium minus. The sequence goes on from OX941092.1 coordinate 26,049,026, forward strand.
GACTACAACAAAAGCAAACCACACAATTAATGCACATCTTCCAAATTTTCAAACCAAAACCATACCACATTTTACCGTTGTCTTTGTTTTTCTAGTTTTATTCGACGAGATTCTATACTATATTATAAAGACGGAATAAAAAACTCTTAATTACTACTTATAAAACATAAGGTACTACCATTTTATGCATACATTTCAAAAATCTCTTAATCACAACTTAGTATGCATAAGGTACAACTCATTTGAAAAAAAATCAAACTTTACTTTTTCACTACCTTCCATATTCAAGTTTTTCCCTTCCATTTGGGGTTTCTCCAAAAGAAGAAAAGTTATTTACTTGCTCAAATTAACATATTTCTTTAATTATGATGGTACATGTATTTTCTTCATGTATACAAGTTTTTAAAGCCTTTTGAATTCTATAAAACTAACTAATAATGAACCTATATATACGTTTTGATACAAAATAATATTATCCAACATTATATTTGTTATTTCTACCTATTCTATATTTTAGTATTTTGAAAAAATATTATCATTCGTTAGATATCGCTGATTAATACATGTTTTTAAAATTAAAATATACATTTAACGATTACTTTAATATAATTTCTTAATATTTCATGATTGAAAAAACTCAAGTTATGCGTTTATCACTACTAATGCTACATAAATTATAAATATATGATTTACTCCATATATATCTTTTTTTCTTTTTTTTTCCTGATAAGCTATTACATTAATTTTTTATTTCCATTTACAATTGCTCACCCCGATGCATTGCACGAGTACACTGCTAGTTTTTATATAATACCATCAAAATAAATATTAAAGTAGTAACCGTATAAAACTATAAAATATATACAAATATATATAAAATTATTTTGATAGTTGTTATACATTTGTGTAAAGTTAAGAAGAGTAAACCGATAAGAATCAGAAAATATAAGTCATATCCCCTAATTTCCTCCATCACTTTTATTTAAATATTCACCTCCTTGATTTGAGGTGTTAGATTAGGCAATTGTATATTTTGTAATATTCTTGTTTCCCTCTTTAACTCCTTGTAATTCTCTCATGTACATGTATATATAGCTCATGGCTATTCAAGAATGAATCAAGCTTTTCATTAATCTCTTCTCATAAACTACGTTTTTCGTCCATGTGGTTTGCTATTTATTGCTATTTTCGTCCTTAATCTTTAAAAATAAATTTATTTCGCCATTGTGGATTTGCATTTCGTTTCATTTTGTTGAATTTGGGGTTCTAAACTAAAAAAATAGAATAACAAGGAATTCTACTACTTGTTGCTTTCAAGGCGAGTGATATCTCTATCCTTAAAGCAATTTCACCCCACCGTTTGATAGAACATAGTGCTATGGGTTTGTGGCGAATTACTTCTCAAGATACAATGAAGCAACATATGTAGAACAATTATCAACACCGCACTTTGTGGTGATAATCCGGTTGAACTATTGAGTTTCAAGGATTTCTAGAAACTAGAAATTTGTGTTTCTATAGCAACACAAACTCTAGTAATCTGGTGTTATGGAAAAAAATGTTTCATTTCGATGTCTAGAGGAGGATATATATAGAGGAAAAAAATGAAAATGTGCAACCTTTTATGAGGAGGTGCAACCTTTCATGAAAAGGTGCAATGATTCAATTTCCCTCCAAAAATAACCGAATTAACTAACTAACGGTTCCCTCCAAAATAACCGAATTAACTAACTAACGGAGTTAACGAAAAAATTAACGGACCGTTAATTATAAGGACCAAAATTCACTCTTACTATGTGGGACAACAAGAGGTGAAAAAGTACCAAAATGAGACTTTCTCATCTTCCTAAGACTTAACCCAAAATATTTTAGACTCTAACTTATTTTGAAAATTTCCCCAACAAACCCCCACCATTTTCAAAATAGACTCGAATTTGAAAAGACTGACTCGACATGACCTAACCAGATTCCGAAATCCTTGGGGGTGTTATGCATAAGTAAAGGTGGAGTCTTGCACCTTGAACCTTTACATAGTGAAAGTGCTCAAATCTAACTAGGGTAAGAATGGTTGAACCAAAGTCATTGAACCATCTTCCTTTATATGTTAGACGGAAACACCTCACGCATATCCTTCCTCTCATTCATTCAACCACTATAAGCCGACCCGTTAATTTGGCCATGGGTCTATATCTTGATTTCTCATAATGTTCTAGAGCCAAGCCCTTTAGCTCATAGGAAGCGGCCTCACTTCCACATTCAGATAGGTGGACCTTGTCAAGAGTGTTCCCGTAACTTGAACACTCCAACACATATTGTGTTACAAGTCCATTAAGAACTAGATTCAACCTTTCTTCACATTACGGTTCCAAGTTCTGCTGACCTTAGGGATGGTTTTTAAAACACTACAGAACTTTCAGTCACATTCAAATGATGTATTTTAACTTAATCTTGAGACTTGGTGAGATACTAGGTGTCAAGACAAGGTTCCATCATGGGTGACTATTTATAGGTGGGCTTGAGGCCCATCCCTTTTGAAGTGATTTCAATCAATTTTCTTGGTAATCCTTTTGTGAAAGGATCTGCTAAGTTCTTACTTGATCGTAAGAAACTAATGGTGATCACCCCATCATTTATTAATTGATTTACTTGCCTATGTCTAAGTCCAATATGTCTAGACTTACCATTATACACTTGATTGTATGCCCTTGATAGTGTAGCCGCACTATCACAGTGTATAGAAATTGGCGGCATTGGTTTTGGCCATAAGGGTGTGTTAATCAACAAGTCCCTTAACCATTATGCTTCTTTACAACAAGAAGCTAAAGCAACAAATTCCGATGCCATGGTAGAATCTTTTATGCAACTTTATTTCTTTGATCCCCAAGACACTGCACCTCCGCTAAGTGTGAAAATCCATCCACTTGTAGATGCATAGTCTTCTTGATCATTTTATCCAACTTGCATCGGTGTATCCTTCCAATACTGAAGGATATCCACTATACTCCAAACCATAATCCATTATGTGCTTTTCCAATGTGCTTTTCCAGGCTTACTAGTATGTCTACTTAATCTTCTTACAGCATATGCGATATCAGGTCTAGTACAAGTCATAGCATACATTAAACTACCAATAACTTTAGCATATTCATTTTGAGCTAATACCCTACCGGTATTAGTCGTCAATCTAGAACCTACTTCGAACGGAGTGCTTACAAGTAAACAATCAAATTTATTAAAACGTTTTAATATCTTTTCAATATAGTGAGACTGGGATAGCATTAGTTTAATGTCATTTCTAAGAATCTTTATTCCTAAAATAACATCAGCTTCTCCCAGATCCTTCATATCAAAATTTTCAGATAAGAGTTTCTTAGTCATTTGCACTTGTTCTAAGTCGGTTCCAAAGATCAACATATCATCCACGTACAAGCAGATGATAACCCCTCGACCATTAACAAATCGACTATAAACACATTTGTCTGATTCATTAATTTGAAACCATTCGATAGAATGATTTGGTCGAATTTTTGATGCCACTGTTTGGGAGCCTGTTTCAGGCCATACAAGGACTTAATAAGTTTACAAACTTTCTTTTCTTGTCCTTGAACTATGAAACCTTCTGGTTGTTCCATATATACTTCCTCTTCTAATTCACCGTTCAAGAATGCGGTTTTGACATCCATTTGGTGAATTACGAGTTTATAAATGGAAGCTAAGGCAATCAAAATTCTAATGGTAGACGTTCTTGCTACAGGGGCATATGTGTCAAAATAATCTAGTCCTTCTTTTTGTGTAAAGCCCTTAGCTACTAGTTGGGCTTTAAACTTTTCAATACTGCCACCAACCCTTAACTTTCTTTTGAAAATCCATTTATTCTTGATAGTCTTTGAACCAGGGGGTAGGTCGACTAAGATCCAAATATTATTACCTTTGATGGAATCCATATCATCGTTGATTGTTTCTTTCCAAAAAGATGCATCATGAGATTTCATAGCTTCCGCATATGTACGTGGTTCTTCATCCAAGTTGTAGATTATTGGATATTATCTTATGAAACCATGTCGATCACCTTCAACTAAGTACATCTCAAAGTCGGGCCCAAAGGTTCTTGCTCTTCTTTGACGTTTGCTTCTTCTAGGTTCAATCGCTTGATGATTCGGGGAATCATCATCTTCCCTTTCATTATCTATGGGAATCTTGGTAGACTCGGTTTCCTTAGAAACCTCATGTGCCTTTGGAATGCTTTTGAACCTTTGTTCGTCAAAATGAGCATCTCTAGATTCTATGATGGTGTTAATAGAAATGTGATCATTTGGTTCAACCACCATGAATCTATAAGCTTTGTTATTTTGGGCATATCCCAAAAATATACATTCAATACCTTTGTCTCCTAACTTTTTCTTCTTGGATTCGGGAAGTCTCACAATTGCTCGACATCCCCAAATCCGAAGGTAATCTAGTTTAGGTGTTCGTTGATTCCATAACTCATAAGGGGTCTTTTGACTTTTCTTGCTTGGTACTCTATTGAGTATGTATCAAGATGTAAGTAATGTTTCTCCCCAAAATCCAGAACTTAATCCGGAATATGACATCATGGAATTTACCATTTCCATCAAGGTACGGTTTTTTCTTTCCGTAATACCATTTTGTTGTGGTGTATACGGAGCCGTCACTTGGTGAATAATTCCCGTAGATTCAAAATATCTAGGGTTATAATATTCACCACCCCTATCCGTTCTTAAACATTTTATCTTTGTTTCACATTTAAGTTCTACTTCATTTTTGTAGATCTTAAACTTTTCAAGGACTTCATCTTGTGAGTGTAAAAGATAGACATAGCAATATCGAGAGTAATCATCAATAAAAGTGGCAAAGTACTTTTTGCCACCAAGAGAGGGTGTAGCATGTAAGTCACATATGTCACTATGCACTAAGTCTAAGATTTTAGATGATCTTTGGACTTGAGGGAACGACTGTCTAGTAATTTTAGTATGCATACAAGTAAGGCACTTACGATTTTTATCATCTAACTTTGGAATTAAATCACTTTTTGCCATATTTTTCAAGCGTTTAAAGTGTACGTGACCTAATCGACCATGCCATAAAAGTAAGGAAGAATCAAAGTAAGCAGAACTATTAGTAGTTTTATTAGTATCAATCATATGTACATCGGGAGCAACCGCATTATTTGTGTTGCTTATGTCAATCATATTTACATCATTCACACTATTATTCACAACATCATTTATGTTTAGTTTAAACATTCCTCCGGTGAGATAGCCTTTGCCGACGAATCTTCCGCCTTTAGAGAGTATAAACTTGTCGGATTCGAAGACGAGTTTGAAGCCATGTTTGTTGAGGATTGATCCGGAAACCAAGTTCTTTCGGACATCGGGAACATAGAGAACATCGTTTAGAGTCAAAGTGTTCCCCGATGTGAATTCCAAAGTGACCTTCCCTTTTCCTTTGACTTGAGCGGTAGAGTGATTTCCCATGTAAAGTACGGAGTTAGAAGCTTCGTACGTTTTAAACATTTCCATGTTGTTGCACACATGTCGGGTAGCCCCCGAATCCACCCACCAACATTTGTCTTCCTCAAGTGAGAATACTTCGGAAATCATAGCAACAAAGTTGTTGTTCTTGAAGTTTCCATCTTTGGTGTTGTCACTACCATTTCCTCTTCTTCTTTTGAGAAGTCGACAATTACGTTTGTAATGTCTAGGCTTGTTGCAATTGAAACAAACCACGTGCTTCATATTCCTTTTCTTTTTACCATATTCCTCGTGGCGTTTCCTTTTCTTACCACCGGCTTTGGAAGTCTCTCCCTTTTCCTCGACCACATGAACTTTGGAAGCATCTTTGTTGGATTTATTTTCCAATCGATATTGTTCTTCAATGAGAAGATGCTTTCCAAGTTATTTTAAGGACATATCGTCCTTACGATGTTTAAGATTTTTCTTAACATCTTTCCAAGAGGGAGGGAGTTTGTCGATGATCGATGCCACTTTGATCGATTCATCCATTTTCATGTCGTGTTGTGTGAACATACTAAGAATGTGCTCAATTTCATACATTTGATCCATAATAGGACGTGAATCTATCATTTTGTAAGAATTAAATTTGGAAACGATAAATTTCTTACTTGTTGCGTCTTCCGTGAAGTACCTTTGTTCGAGAGCGTTTCAAAGTTCCTTTGTCGTTTCGATGTTTTGATAAACATCGAATAGAGGGTCAGACATAGTGTTGAGGATGTAACCGCGACATATGAAATCGTCGTTCTCAAACTTAAGCCTTTCTCGTGTCGAAGCAAGTGTCTCGTCATCGTGTTGTTCCGGGTATGGTTTGGTGAGGACGTAGGAGACGTTTAGTGTGGCCAACAAGAATTGCATTTTCTTTTGCCACCTTTTGAAGCCTCCACCGTCAAAGTGTTCCAACTTGACGATGTCACAAGACATTTGTTGAAGATTCTTCGTTGCCATCTTTCTTCGAAAATTGCTTTAAGATTGTTGAATTTGGGGTTCTAAACTAAAGAAATAGAATAACAAGGAATTCTACTACTTGTTGCTTTCAAGGCGAGTGATATCTCTATCCTTAAAGCAATTTCACCCCCACCGTTTGATAGAACATAGTGCTATGGGTTTGGGGTCAATTACTTCTCAAGATACAATGAAGCAACATATGTAGAACAATTATCAACACCGCACTTTGTGGTGATAATCCGGTTGAACTATTGAGTTTCAAGGATTTCTAGAAACTAGAAATTTGTGTTTCTATAGCAACACAAACTCTAGTAATCTGGTGTTATGGAAAAAAAATGTTTCATTTCGGTGTCTAGAGGATGATATATATACAAAGGAAAAAATGAAAATATGCAACCTTACATGAAGAGGTGCAACCTTTCATGAAGAGGTGCAACCTTTCATGAAAAGGTGCAATGATTCAATTTCCCTCCAAAAATAACCGAATTAACTAACTAACGGTTCCCTCCAAAAATAACCGAATTAACTAACTAACGGAGTAAACGAAAAAATTAATGGACCGTTAATTATAAGGACCAAAATTCACTCTTACTATGTGGGACAACAAGAGGTGAAAAAGTACCAAAATGAGACTTTCTCATCTTCCTAAGACTTAACCCAAAATATCTTAGACTCTAACTTATTTTGAAAATTTCCCCAACACATTTTTCATCGATCCCTAATATTAACTCTGTTATAAAAGTTCTATTAAGTTGGGGTAATTTCTCCTTTTTATGCTTACATTTTTTTTCCTAGGTTTTTTATTTTATACTATTAAATATGATATCAAATCATTAAAACATTTAATTAAAAAAACTAACCTGATAACCCCCACCCACGTGACTCCCCTCCGCCCATCTATGTTCCTAAGGAGGAATCATCTTCTCCAGATAGGTGATTGTGCTCACTTTATGAGTACAATAGAGTTCAAAAAAAGGTAAAAAGATTGCCTTTTTATCGACCCTCACTCGATTTAATTTGGATTTCGTGTTTTTTTTAACTTTTACATTATGAAACCCCTTCAAATGTCAAATTTACTTGTTAAGGATCGTGTGAGAAGTTGAGTTAAGGCCTTAAGGGTGAGAAACGTGATAAATGTATCTGAACCGTTGATCTCTTTTAATCTCAAGCCCTCCTATGAATTGCGGCTTAGAAGAGAATTGATTCGGTGCATCTTATCTCGGTGAATCTCATCATAATATGCGTCCATTTCTCATCCAATGGTTGATAACCACTTCTCACGCTTCTCACCGTTAACTCAACTTCTCACTGGAACCTAACCATAAAGAGAGATATGTTTCATAAAAAAAATTGTTGAGTTACATAACAGGAAAATACAACAACACTTTATTCAAGTGTTAGATCAGTAGGTTTTGATGGAGATGTTGCAACACAATCTCCATCTCCTTCCCTCTTTTCCATCTTTGATTCTTCTTCACGATTGTCAAAGATGGAGACGAGGTTACGATTGCGGGTGAAGGGGTTAAGGAGGGGACTGTGGAGATTATATAGATACAATTAATATTAATTTTTAATTGAGAATTTATAAAAAGAAGCTAAAAATACATATTACCCCTAGTTTAACAAACCTTTTCTAACGAAGTTAGTCTAGGGACAAAAAACGAAATGAACTAAAAACCGCATCAATGAAAAAAGTAATTTTTAAAGACCAAGAACGAAAATGACAATAAATAACAAGCCACTGGATCGAAAATCATAGTTTACTCAAATAAAAAAAGAGGGTAAGATGAGTTATAAGAGACTCTTTAAGTAACTGGGTCAATCAGATTTATCCACACATCTAATAACTTGGCCTATGTTAAAGCCCAAAATTACAAACTTGTAAGTTGTAACTTATTTTGTAACTTGTAAGTTGTAATATCATCTTCCACCCGTTTCCTACATCCATATTTTAAGGGGTTGTTTAGCAGTTGCTGAATGGTTTAGTGCAGAATGATTAAGTGGTCTGAATGATTAAGTGGTCTGAATGATATAATGTAAAATGAAATATGGTTGTTTGCTAATTGTTCATAATGAAATCAGGGCTCTTAATGGTTAAGGGAGGGTCAGGATACAAAATCATTAAGAGACTTTTGGAACCATTAAGAGGCAACCATTTTTTTTTGCCAAACAAGATTTACCTCTTAGCGATTCAGAGGTTGTCTCTTAATGGAACCATTAAAAGGTAAACAAACAGCCCCTAAGGGTTGTTTGGTTTAAGATGGGAAATGATAATGAAAATTATAGGGAATAGGAATGAGAATGAATTTTCATTCTTCCTAGTTTCACCTGGAATAAAAATGTGGAAATGAACCAATTATATTATATAAAATCAAACACTTTCTTTTATTATTATTTTTATTGATTACTGTTTAATATCTTTAACCAAACACCTACTTAATTATTGTAGGAAACCAAAATAAAAAATTCATTACTTCAATCACTCCTTCTAACTCAAGTCCTAACTTAATTTACATTATCTCACCCTCCATATGTAGGGAACTCCTTACAATATATCTATATTGTTTTAATATTTGTTTTATTAATGTGAAAAAAAGCAAATTTTATCTATTAAAGTACACAATTTTTTTAAAATAATGCATAATTCTTAATATAGAGAGCATGATTGCAGTAATAATTATAAAAAAAAGAACTTCCTATACTAAGGGGTCGTTTTTTCCAAAACTTACCCGGTAAGCGCTTATAACACGTTCATTTAACTTATCGGATAAGATTTAGTCTATTAAAACGGTATCATATGTAACATTTTTATCCAGTAAGCGCTTACTGGGTAAGAGTCATCACTTTCACTTACCGGGTAAGACTCTCGGTCCCTGTCATTGCTTTTACTGGATAAGATTCTCAATCTTTGTCATGTTCATCCGATAAGGTAAAATGAGTCAATAGAATCTTTATTTTAGAGATTACATCATTAATTATATTATTAAAATATTTCATACATTTAATTAAATATATATTATTTCTCTCATAAACATTTCATTTCAAGGTTCTTATTGGTGGAATATAATATACAAAATTATCTCTCTTATGGTAATCAATTTTGGAGAGTTCTCCAAATTTGGAGAAATTTGCTCTCTTACTTTCTCCATTTTGGAGATAGTTTTAGACAATCAGTTCAAGAAAAAAAATTCCCTAAAACTCCCCATTTTATCTGTTTTGGAAAATATGTTAGGGATTCTCTAAACCAAGGTTATAAATGACGTGAGGAGTGGCGTGGCAAAAACGTCAACTCTCAAGCCTTACGAGTTACGACGAGGACATGACGCTCTTCAAGGTGTGCCCTAAGGAGGCAATATATATATATATATATATATATATATATATATATATATATATATATATATATATATATATATATATATATATATATATATATATATATATATATATATATATATATATATAGGCAGGTTAAAACCAGAAGTTAAACATTTTGCGAGAAGGCTATAAGTCTCAATATCATATATGATTACATGTATACTACACAAGTGGAATCATATATAATTAAACATATGTTGCATTGATAACATATAGACACTTAATCATATATGATTAAACATGCCCAAAGGAGTTTACTTATATATGATATTGAAATTTCTCACCTTCTCACATAATGTTTAACATCTCGCACGATCTTTCCTCAACATATGTATTTATACACACACACTTGTGTGTGTATTGTTTTGAATAATACTGTAAAACAAATTAAATTCATATATATAAAGTAATAAAACTCTAAAACAAAGAAGAATCATTAATACCAACTATATATAACTTATAAAAAATGACATCAAGAGTGCAAAATCGGAATTAAATCTTTTGAATCTCAACTCACTACTTTCTTCCATTCTTCAAAGAATTCGTGCTCAACTATTTGTGTATATTAATGAGTGTAAGTATTTACCTATTTAGGTTTTTGATTTTAAGTTTCATTTTTATGTTTATTTAAAAGTTAGGTCTCACACATAATTATCATTTATCACTCAAGTTATATATTTAAAAAAAACACCTTACATAATAATGTGTTGTAACACGCCATAACATTTCGTAACATACTATAACACGTTACAACGAAAATCAAGTCTTAGAGTAGAGCCACAGGGGTTAACGTCACGGTAAATCCAAGCCTTAATACTATAAGAGCATCTCCAACAGCATCTCCAAAATGGAGAATTAAAAGTCAAAATCTACATAAAAATTTGCATCCATCTCCAACAGATTCTCCATTTTGAAGATGAAATCATTACTTATAATATTAAAATATTATTTATCTCTTATACCCATCTTATTTGAAGAAATCTTATTGGTAGAATATAATAAATAAAAAAAACAATTTCTCTCTCATGGTAATCATTTTTGGAGATTTTGTAGAGTTCTCCATATTTAGAGAAAATTATACTCTCTCTCCTTCTTTCTCCATTTTAGAGAAAGATTTGAAGAATCTGTTGAAACACAAAAATAGCTAAAATATCCGTTTTCTCCATTTTAAAGAAGTTGTTGTAGATGCTCTAACTCGTCATTTAGATGCATGCTTTGAGCTTTTCAAAAGGGTAGTAGGCTAGTAGCTAACGTGAACCACGGTGGGCCCACACAAAGCGAGTCACAATCACGATCATGGTGATTGGAGAATCACTACAAAAGAGGATCAAAAGGATTGGGTTGCCCATGCACCAAAGTTTTCAAATAAGCCATTTTAGTCCTTTGGTTTTTTATTTTTGTATATTGATCACTTCAGTTTTAAGTGTGCCGATTTTTGCACAAAACTTTCTAATTAATATTGTTTTGTTGTCTAAATAGGCATATAAACGAACCGAAGAAATATAAACAGAGGCTTGTTCGTGTTCCTTCGTTTAACTTAACCGAACAAACGGATGATAAACGAACGAAAACATTTTTTGTTATTGTTCGTCTGTTTAACTTAACCGAACAAACGAACACGAACAGTAAACGAACGAAACTTTTTGTGTCCATGTACATTCATTTAACTTACCGAACAAACAAACGAACACGAACGGTAAGTAAAAAAAAATTATTGTTGTTTGTTCTGATAGAAAATATGTTTGTTCGTGTTCATTCATTAAAATGCTAAGCAAACGAATATGAGAACGGATTTTTTTATGTTCATATTTGTTCGTTAAGAAAATGCCTTTGTTCGTGTTTGTGTTCGTGAAGATGTTAGACGAACGAACTAATTAAACAAATACAAATGAACAAAAATACAACCACCATTACTTATCAATTTGTTCTTCTAAGATAACATAACAAAATGTAAAATGGGTAAATTTAGGGGGATTAAAAATGGAATTCTAAAAAAATTAGTTTAATAATTGATTACATATTAATGCCAATATATAAATATATTTATATAATATAAACGAACATAAACAAACAAACATAAATAAATGTAAACAAACGTATACGCATGTAAACGAACATAAATGAATGAAAAGGTCATTCTTCACATTCGTTCATTTAACTAAAAGAACAAAAAATGTGTTCATAATCGTTCGATCATTTAAATAAATGATATAAACGAAAATTCCGTCGAACGATTCACAAACAATTTGTTACACAATTGGTTCGTTTACAACCCTACGTCTAAACATGTGTTAAATGCATCAATAATGATTCAACCATTGGTTGTTTGCTTCAGTAGTCGTTTAAATAAAAAGACGTATTTGATAAAGGTTAAATTTGTTAAAGGAAAAACGAAATATAACAACAGTAAAATAAAGATAATGAAATATGTAATTCTCATTAATCATAAGCCCTTTAAATAGGGATGAGTTACAAGTAGATAGTTATGAGATATTTCAGTTTTAATCTATCTCTGAGATATTCTATCTCTATCTTTATCTATATCGTTATATCCTTTAGACGATGACACACTTATCCTACAACACTCCCCCTTGTGCCGAGTCAAAGGAGTGATGGTGCACAGTTGTTGCCTCGTTAAAACCTTACGCCAAAATAAAACCCAGTGGGAAAAAATAAAAATATGACGAAAGAAAGAGTACAACACACCAGCTTCTTTGCAATACATAGACTTTTCCTTTAGTCTAATTTTCTCTTAGATTCATACATTAATCATGAGAGTTAGGAAAACATGATGGTATATAGATTGTTGCCTCACTAAAACCTTACACCATGGAACAAAACCCGATGGGAAAAATAAAACCTTGGTTGAAGGAAATAGCACAACATGTCAATATCACAAATATAGTAGACTCCCCCTTTTGTCTACTATTCCTCCTGATTCGTGCATTAATCAAGGGAGTTTGGAAAACATTTGCATTTACTTTCTACAGGTTTCCCAATATATGGTTTTAGGTAATGATTTGGTAAAATGTGTCATGTTCTTCTGACATCTTACTTGATTCAATTGAATCTCGAGGAGAGTTTTCTTATTGCTGATTGTATAAGACTTAAGCAGAATATGTTTTTTGTTATCACCCTTGATGTATCTTATGTTCATTTCTTAGATACATGATACATTATTTCCATATATGCAAGTAGGATACTGGTTGAACCCAAAATTACTAGCTCCTCTAATATATGTAATGATAGTCCTTAATCATATACATTCTTTAATTATCTCATGGAAAGAACTATTCTTGGATTAGTTCAAGAAGGTAGTTACAAGGGTTTGCTTAGCTACTTCTAAGCAGTTGGCGTGTTCCCTGTGGTAATTAATTATCCAGTTTGGGAACAACCTTTGTATAGGTCAGGTAGATACCGAATATCAGCAAAGACATACCATGACATTGTGTGGTGTTTTTTTTATAAGAGCTAGTACTTTTGTTGCTTACATTCTAAGTAGGTATTGAGTTTCCATTATCAAACTCATTTTTATTTCTACAGGGAAAGTATAAGCCCATATCAATGGTTCCAAAAAATAATTTGATATCATTCCAATGACGTTGCGTTGGCGCTGAGCTAAATCTAGCTAACAAGTTCACTTAGAAATACAATATACGATCAAGTGTATTGTGCTAAGTACGATAATGCGCATATTGTACTTAGATAGGGAATTTTAACTCTTAACACTTTTTCGTCACATCCTTTAGACAAAATGGATCTTTCCTTATATCCAACACTTTGACTGATCATGGGAGTGATAACCGGATGCACTTTGTCCATATTAAATTGCTTGATTATTTTCTGGACATATGCGATCAGTGAATTAATATTTCACAAACTCGGTGTTTAAGCTCAAATAGCTAGACAAAACCAAGTTTTCCCAAGATTTTTCATCTCAAAATTTAGATTTAAAGTAGCTTATGGTTTCTCTTATTTCATCAAGAGTGCCTATTATGTTCATAACATCGACATATAAATCTACTTTGAAAATTTGAAACCTGTTTTCCTAAATAAATACGCAAGGGCATAATTCATAGTTCTTATATATTCTTTCCCCATTAAATATTCACTTAGACAGGTATATCACATCCGCATAGATTGCTTTAATCTATAAAGTGAGCGTTTCAATGTTATTGCAAACGCATTTCGTGGTTTAGAGTTACTTGATTTTGGTAATGTAGTGTCATCAAACACTTTTATATATCTCTGAATCTAGATCCCCATAGAGATATGTAGTAACCACATCCATGAGCTGCATTTCCAATCCTTCAGAAACTACTAGGCTAATAAATTATTTGGATGTCATAACATCCATCATGAGAGAGTAAATCTCCTCGTGGTCAATCCAGAGCCTTGTGAGAAACCTTGCACCAAAGGAGAGCCTTATATATTAGGACTTCATTATTCTCGTTACGTTTTCTGACAAAGACTCAATTATGTCCTACGGGATTTACACTTGGTAGGTTAGCACTACCGGACCAAATACTCGATCCTTTGTCAAAGAATATAATTATTTCTACATTGTTTCTTTACATTTAGGTCAATATGCTCTTTGTTGATATTATTCAATTGAGCCTGGTTCAATGTTGTCATGCTCGATCATCTTATGAGTCATAATATATGTGAATAAATCATCAATGATTATATATGATATGTCCATCGACTCATATGTACTCTCATAGTTCATTTGAGATTAATATTCATCTCTAGAATCAATATTAACTTCAGAGCGTCATCCAGTGATGATTCATGGACATAATTATAATTAGAGACAATCTCATGAGAGTTTTGTGTATTGATGATAAATGGATGTGCCTCACTATTATCTTCCTTTCAAATAGTATCCAATCGAACCAAGTAGCTTCCACTACTTCCATTTGATAGCTACGACCTCAACCACGCCTTCCTATGTGTGATTGCAACGCACTTTCTAATGGCGTTGTGTCCTTGTTGGGGACTTTTAACCTTGCGAGTATATTTGCAGCTCGTATATATGATCTTGTCACTTTTGGAATAACATTAAACGTATCAGGTATCGAGTCTGATTCGTTTGACTTCAACATTACGTTGTGAAGTTTTGGGGATCAAAATGAGACAGAGTGAGAATATTCATTGACACTTCTGTCGTTCCCATGGAAAATCCTTTTTCCTATCTCCCCCTAACGACGGGAAGACTATCTCATGAAAGTGACAACTCATAAATCTAGCAGTACAGAGATCACTAGTCATTGATTTTAATTAGCGAATAATTGTTGGGGATTCATATCCAACATATACCAAATCGTCTTTAAGGACCCATTTCGATGAACTGTGGGGGCGCAATTGGCACATATATTACAGAACCAAACATGCGTAAATGTAAAATATCAGGCTTATATCCAGTTACCAACTGGTACGTATGAGGTTGGTTAGCTAGTAGTGGGTCTAAAAATGGGAAAAAAAAACTACATATAATAATTGCATAACCCCAGGTAAATGTGGGTAAATTGGTGGGCATCACCAATACCCTAAATATCATCATATTCTTTTGATAACAACTTCTATGAGACCATTTTATACACACACATGGGGTATAGGAAAATCTACATTGATCCCAATACATATGCAATAATCATCAAATCCTTATGATGTAAATTCTCCAACATTCCAAGTCATGTAGACTTGATGAAATAATCAGGGTGATGAACCCTTAAACGTATAGCTAGTGCTAGGAGTGAAGTATTTCATATGGACAATAATATGACATGAGTTCATCGTGTTGAATCTAGAACCATAAAATACTTTAATGTCCCACATTCTGGATGTTAATGTCCATAAGTATCACCTTGTATTCGTTGTAACACTGGTATATTTTTGTATTATGTCATTATGTTATTCCCTGTTTTTCTAGTTTCTAATCACAAACAAATCAACAAACAAGATTCAATCAAATTACCTGTTTGATTCAAACTCCAAATCTCAAGATTACAACCTTTCTCTCTCTAGAACTCTCTCTCTCTCTCTACAGATCTCTCTCTGGAAAACGTACAACTGAATACAACTAAAAACATAAATACAAGGTATTTATACCTACAGCTAAAATACAAAGAAACTAAAATACAAATACTTTGACTTTTATTACAAATAGACTTTGACTTTGATGAGTGTTGACTTTCTCAGTTTTGACTTCTTACACTTTGACCTTCAGTCTTCTTGATCTTGTATCCAACATATATGTGTTCTAACAATCTCCCCCTTTGGATTCAAGATCACTGTTAAAATATCTAGCAATTCAGTCTTCACTTTTAAGCTCTGTCAGTACAATCTCCCCTTTTTTCTTTAACAATATTCTTTCCAAAACTATCTTCAAACGATTAACAATCTCCCCAAAACTTTCACAAGATACTTTCAGACTTTTGAAAGAAATTATCTTCAGAATCAGCTCGGATTGCTTTAGCAAATAATCTTCAAAGAAAATTTTCTCAAAAATCAGCACATCTTCAAAATTTCTTTGATCTTCTTTAAACCTTTACTTTGAATCTTTTGACTTGGACATTTCTGTAAATCATCTCCCAAAACTTTATCATTTCTTGATACCATCTCCCCCTTTTTGATTATTTAAGCATCTATATCATCAAAACTTTTCCAATAAATGTCTTTGACCATTCTGATCTGTGAAACTAAGCCTCTGATTCTGTGATCCATAACCAAGTATTCATCTAGATCTTTGCAAATCCAGACAAAATAAGAACATGTAACTCCTGAATCAACAAATGAATCAATTAAAATGTCTGTCAGTAACACAAAGTCACTGTGTGTAACGAATCACAATATAAAGGAGTTTTTTGATGTTCACTCCCCCAGGGCTTCCATCCAATCATCGAAACACCACAAAGGCAATTTCTATGAATGTTATGACAAAGAAACAAATTCTTTGTGTGTTCGTGCATGTGTAGAAAGAATTAAGCACAAATAATTGCTTTTTAAGGCTCAACATAGTGTAAACCACTGAGACAACAGTAGATAAACACAGACTCAATGTGCATGATTGAAGTGCGAAGGTGAGGAAGACTTCCTTCTTTTTCAATATCCAGATTTTCCAAATGAAAACCAGATAGCATATGTGTTGCGTCCCCAGAAAAATATGAAGCATTTTCTTTTTGAGAAGAAAATGAGTGGTTTGTGGGGTTTAAGCAAGAGTTGGCATGGGCTAGTTGCCTGTTTCAATAACGTTCACCAAAGAATTGTGAAACACTAGTAATGTGGCTGCCCGGTTCAGAAAGTAGTTGGTGCAGAGTTTGATATTTTTTTACTCTGATCTCACACCCTCTTTCTTTTGATCATTAAGCTCACTACTAACCAAACTCTCCTTTACATTTTACCTCATCACACCCACACTCATTTCTTTTAGACTCCTCACACTCAATCTCTATGGATTAACTTCTTGGGTAGAAATCGTTGGTTAACGTGATTTCATAGAAGTTCATGTAAGTCCTAGCACAAAGAACCCATATTTCCTATGAAAGCATAAAGTTGCTCAATATGGTTTAACTTTATCAGTTAAAGCTCATATACAAATGTCAGATATGAATATGCTCAGAGATATAATCATGGAAAAATGAGCATTTTTAAACATTGAAGTATTTTCAAACAAGTATATTGAATGAATGAACATGAATGCAAAAGGCTTGTTTGAAAATCTGATATTGTATGAAAAATGATCAGAAATGAATGATATAACAATCAAAGCTTAAGGTCAAGAATAATGGATATTGTCTATACGAAACAAAAATATAGACATTCTTGAAATGACATTTCGAAATGAAATATCGCTCAAAATTCTTTAAAGTACAAGCGGGGTGTCTTACCATCGAAAAAATTGTTTCAGTTTAGAGACATAGTAAGAACAATTTGAACAAAAATTAAACCGATGTGTGTGAATACTTGAAAGTATGTAGAAAATACAATACGCAAGTATTTATCTTTGGAAACACACGGTTTATTAATTATTGAAGCTCAAAATGAAAAATGAAAACATTTAAAATCACACTTCCAATTCATGAAATCTGTTTAAGAATCGGGAAGTAGTTTGAACATTTACGAACATGTTTTCTATATCTGAAAGTTGTCCTTCTTTCAGATACATTTGAGATTAAGATAAGAAATTTACCTTTTCGCGCAATCTTAATTCTCATGAAGTCAGTTGTAGTCAATAAGGTATGATCGTGTCATCCTCTCTCATCCTGCATAAGTCTCAAAGTCTAGTCAAAGCAAATTTATTCACAAATTTATTTGAAAAATAAAAGACATAAAGCAGTAAAACGATTAAAGTACGAGTTCTGATCTGAAATAATCAGAAATCATATTCTTACTCCTTTTCTTATATAACATATAAGCTCCCCCTAAAATCATGCATCACACAAAAAAAATTATCAGTTAAGTAAAATGCAGACATTAGATAAGCTCCCCCTCAAAAAAATGTACCCTGAGATCATAAGCAAACTATTAAAGTGCAGATATCTTTCAGAAATAATGATAAAGAAAATGATGAAAAATAACAATACTTAACTTTATTAGGTAACAACCGATTATGTCTTAAGATTTAACATACCAAGCTTAGAGACAAGAAAATTAAATCTCTTTTCATCTAAGGGTTTGGTAAATAAATCTGCAAGCTGATAATCTGTTTTTACAAAATAAAGTTCAATTGTTCCTTTTTCTACATTATCTTTTATAAAATGATACCTGACATCAATGTGTTTGGTTTTCGTATGTTGAACAGGATTAGCAGATATTGCGATTGCACTCTTCAAGTCACAATATATTGGTATTTTATCAAACTTGAAACCGTAGTCTCGTAGCTATGTTCGCATCCACAACACTTGAGAGCAGCAACTGGCAGCAACTACATACTCTGCTTCAGCAGTCGATGTGGAAACGCATAATTGTTTCTTTGATGCCCAGCTAACGAGCTTGTCTCCAAGAAATTGAATGTAACCTGAAGTACTCTTTCTGACCAACATGCAACCTGCATGATCTGCATCTGAATAGGCAGTCAGTTGAAAACCACACAGACCAAGATCTGCAGTCCCCTTAAGATACCTAAAAATCCTTTTAACTGCAGCCAAATGGGATTCTTTAGGAGCAGCCTGATATCTAGAACATAAGCATGTTGAAAACATGATATCTGATCTACTAGATGTAAGATACATTAACGATCCTATCATACCTCTATAAGTTCTAACATCAACACTTTTAGCCGAAGGATCAGTGCCAATTTTAGTACCTGGTGCTATCGGGGTTCCAATTGGTTTACAATTTTCCATATTGAACTTCCGAAGAATATCCAAAATGTACTTAGATTGGTTGATGAAAATCCCCGTTGAAAACTGTTTAACTTGTAATCCGAGAAAGAAATTCATCTCTCCCATCATACTCATTTGAAAACGTGACACCATGAGATTAGAAAAGTTTTTGCAATATTTAGGATTAGTAGAGCCAAATATTATATCATCAACATATATTTGAATAAGGATGATATCGGCTTTTTCCTTTTTGATGAACAAAGTGGTATTAACTTTACCTTTGGAAAAACCTGACTTGACCAAGAATTTAGATAGAACATCATACCATGCTCGAGGGGCTTGTTTTAAACCATAGAGGGCTTTGTCCAAGATGTAGACATGATCTGGCTTATCTGGATTGACGAACCCTTCTGGTTGAGACACGTATACTTCCTCCTTAAGAATGCCATTCAGAAAGGCTGTTTTCACATCCATCTGATAGACTGTGAAATTCTTATGAGCTGCGTAGGCTAGAAACATGCGGATTGCCTCTATACGCGCTACTGGAGCATACGTCTCATCGTAATCTATGCCTTCCTCTTGCCGGTAACCTTTGGCAACAAGTCTAGCTTTGTTCCTTATGACGATACAATCTTCATCCTTTTTATTCTTGAATACCCATTTAGTGCCAATTATGGATTTTCCTTCCGGTTTTGGAACTAATCTCCAGACCTTTAGGGATTCAAACTGATTTAATTCTTCTTGCATAGCAGATACCCAATCTGAATCAGCTAAAGCCTCTGATACTCGCGTGGGTTCTATTTTGCTGAGGAATGAGTCATGCATACATTGATTCAAAGTCGTTGACCTAGTTTGTACAGGCTTGTTAAGATCTCCAATTACTTGATGTAAAGGATGCTCTTTGGTCCAGCGATGCTCATGAGGGAGTGGAATAGATTAAGTTTGATCATGATCATCATCTAAAAATCCACTATCAAACTCTTCAGTTTGAATAATAGGAGGGAGGTTTGCAGTTGAAGTTTCAGGTGCAGAAGCATCAGTTGGAACAACAGACTCTGGCTGTTGAGTAGACAATATATCACACCCAACTGAAACAGTTACTTCTGGCTCATCAGTTACTTGTATATCATCAACTGTAGGAGTATTCAATGGAATATGAGTTTCTGACTGAACGGGGGATACAAGTTCAGTTATAACTTCTGAAATGACTGGATGATTGCAACTTGTGTCTTCAGACCTGTCAGTCACAGCAGATTTAGATACATTAGATCCTAGAAACTCATCATAAAAGAATTCAAATAACAAGTCTAAATCAGATAAATGTGAAATTGAAGTAGAAGTAGAAGCGTTATCCGAATTTTTCTCTGTAGAAACAGGTTCTGGACTGATCTGTCCAGAAGCTAATACTCCAGTGATAACGGGTTCTGAACTTAGTTGTTCAGAAGCCATTTCTTCATCAAATGTAACATTAACGCTCTCGACAACTGTCTTTGATTTCTTTAGATAAACACGATATGCTGCAGATGTTGAAGAATAACCAATGAAGATACCTTCGTCCGCCTTAGCACTGAATTTATTCAGACTCTCTCTGTCGTTAAGCACGAAACACTTACACCCAAAGATGTGAAAATACTTGATTGTCGGTGTTCTGTTGTTGATAAGCTCATATGGAGTCTTTTGAAAACGGCGGTGTATCATGGATCGATTTTGAGTATGACATGCAGTTGACACAGCTTCTGCCCATAAAAATAGAGGTAGATCTGATTGGCTAAGTATAGTACGAGCGGCCTCGACTAGCGTCCAATTTCGCCTTTCGACTACTCCATTTTGTTCAGGCGTACGAGCAGCAGAGTATTGATGTGATATCCCGACTGATTCGAGATATTCTTCAACGGTTTTGTTTTTGAACTTTGTGTTGTTGTCATTTCGAATAAACTTGACTTGTCTCTGCATATTCACCTGGGTCATCTTTAAGAAAATAATGAGAACTTCGGGCGTCTCATCTTTTGAACGAAGAAATTTGACCCACGTGTACCTTGAATAATCGTCCACAATAACCAACACGTATTTCTTTCCTCCTAAGCTTTGTGTTCTCATCGGACCACAGAGATCCATATGTAACAACTCTAATGTAGAACTAGTGCTTGGTTCAGGCTTCGGTTTATGTGCGGCTATCTTCATCTTACCCTTTTCTCATGCAGCACACAAGTGTTCTTTCTCATATCTCAGTTCAGGAAGTCCTGTTACCAACTTATCTTTAACCATCTTGTTGATATAACGAAAATTCAGATGTGATAGTCGTCGGTGCCAAAGCCAACTTTGTTGCATCGAAGCTTTTGATAATAAGCAAACATGGCTGTCATTCTGAACCTTTGAAAGATTGATGGTGTAGAGATTTGTCTTTCGCTTGCCAACTAAGAGTTCTGTGTCGTCTTCAGAACGAACCGAACATCTCTTAGCTTTGAAGTTGACCTCTAACCCTTTGTCGCAGAATTTACCGATGCTAAACAAGTTGTGCCCTAAACCTTCGACATAACTCACCTTCTTAATCGTTATGTTGTCTTGAATGATGTCACCATATCCTAAGATTGGTGAAAGTTGATCGTTTCCAAATCTGACATTTCCACTGAATTTCTCTGTATAATTAGACAATAAAGCTTTTTGCCCAGTCACATGCTTGGAACATCCACTTTCCAAGTACCACATATGCCGGGTCTGCAAGAGAAATCAGGAAACAATAGATTTAGGTACCCATTTAAAAACGGGTCCTAACAGATTAGCACATGATTTTGGTATCCATTTAAATATGGACCCTCATTTTCTTTGAAAACATTTAAAAACATTTGATCTTGAAGAATAAACATGATAAGATCCAAACCAATCAAAAGAATTATGAGAATAAGAAAAATCATTTCTCAGATAATGATAAGATTTAGTAGTAATAGGATATAATTGAATCAATTGCTTTATTGAATAACGCTTGTAAGAAGTTACAAGATTTTGTTTATGAGAAGCATATTGACCAACTACATCAGAATCACTACTATCAGATCTAGTACAAGAATTATCAGAAACTGATTCAATTATCTCATCATCCTTCCTTTTTGGTCGCCATTCGGTTCGAGCTTTCAACCTTTTCTTCCTTATATCTGAAACAAAAGATTTAGATTTATTAGGAAAATCAGATTTCTGAGATTGAGTTTTCTTTTGTGTACCAGTGTATTTCTGTTTCTGTAATCGTTGTTTCTTATGTTTCTTACCTTGAGCATAGTAATCAGCAGTTACAGAAACTGATTCACCAACCTTAGCTGATGATTCACCAATATTAAAACCACTTGGTAACAATTTTTTATTTAAAAGACAAGTAGAATGATCAGGAAGAGGAGCATTGAAGTCAAACATATCAATTTCTTCTATGCACCCGTCATCAGAATTAAGAAAGTCATTTGCAGACTCAAATAAGTCATCAAAATTATCAGAGGAAGTTTAAGATGTCTTTGAAACTGTAGAACACTTTGTAGATTTAGTTTGAAAAACAGTGTTCTTTAAAACAGTAGAAAATACACTTTGTTCAATGTCAACCAAAAGTTTTTCATCAGATAAAACATTTTCAAGCTCAACTATTTTGCTTTCCAGAATGAGTGGAGGAACATAAACCTTTGCAACTGCAGGTTTTGCCTTCATCTCAGAAACAGAATAACTAGCAAAATAGTTATTTGAAAGAACTTTTGGTGTTTCTGCAAGATAACTATCATTTAACTTGGCATAGTTAAATGGTAGTTGCATTTTCTTTACATTCTTTCTATTTTCAGTTTCTTTGACCTCAACTTCTTCTGGTAATTTGGTAACAAATTTGGGTTTTAAATGAGTATGTTTACCAGCACAAGCAAGAAAATCAAAATTATATAATGTTGGTTGTTTTCTGATGGCTTTCTTTAAGTAATGGGGATTTTGAAAACCAAGACCCCATTTTTCTTTAACATCAACCTCTTTGTTAGGTGCATTAAGAAAAATAGTTTGATCTGTTTGTCCTCTTGCATAAAGTTTGGCTTCCAGACCATTTACCTTCTTATTAAAAAACTTGTTCTCAACCTGCAATTTATGAATAGTTAGTGCAAATTCTTTCTTATCAAACTCAGACTTAGATAATTTAACTTCAAAATCAGAAATCTTCTTTTCAAAAGAATCTACTTGAAGTTTAGAATCAGAAGCAGACTTGCGTAAAGAATCAATTAGATCTTTGTTCCCAATAACAGACTTATTAAGCTCAAAGATCTTGTTGTTTCTTTTAACAACTCTGTCTTTTTCTTTCTTCAGTTTTACTTGAAGGTCATTAAGCTCAACCATCATAGCTTCCATTTTGGTTATGAAATCTTTTTCAGTTAAGTTTAATACCTCATCAGCTGTCTCATCATCTGACTCATCATACTTGACCTCTTTTCCCATTAGACAGAGATGAGCAGTTTCTTCTTTCTCTTCCTCTTCACCCTCTGAATGATCCAACCAAAATTCGTTTTCAGCCATTAATGTTATGCCAGCTTCTTGTTGTTTGGCCAATAGCAGTTTGTTTTGATAATACTGGGAGTTTCTAACCTTTGGCTTTCGACACTTTTTAGCAAAATGTCCAATCTTGCCACAGTTGCAGCATTTAATTGGATCATTTGCTGGCTTTTCAGCAACGCTGTAATCATTCAGAAACTTTTTCTTTTCTTCCGGCTTCCTTTCCATATACCGGTTCTCTTCATTTCGTTTTCCTTCAACTCTTTCTCGGTGCTCATGATTCTTGGAACTAGATGAAGAGTACCTTTGAGAATTGGATCCCGGCTTCTTGTAAAACTTCTTTTGAAAAGCTCGGGTCAATAATAGCATAGCCTGTTTGAGGATTTCTCCATCATCTCCATCTGATTCTGATTCTGATTCAGAACTGGTAAGCACTTTCTTCTTTTTCTTCTTCTCTTTCTTTTCTTTCTTATTCTCTCCAACAACCAGTGCAATGGGTTCAGGAACTGTCTCTGCCTTATTTTTCTCAGCTCTTTTCTCTTCCACCTCCTCTTCATTCTGACGCAGAGTCTCAAAAACTTCATGTAAAGGAATATCATTGAGATCCTTCATCTGTTTCATCCTACGAGTATGCTTTTTCCACTCTGGTTGTAGGATGCCCAGGAATTTGACGTTGTTTTCTATTTGCTTCTTCTTCACTTTGTTCTTTGAGAGTTCGTTCAAAAGAAGCACAAACCTCTCATAGGTTTCCTCTAGGCTCTCATTTTCTTTGGCTTTGAATTCCTCATAGCTATTGATGCAGTTAGCCACTTTCATCTCATTCCCTACTTTGGAAACCATCATCATTTTCTGCAACTGATCCCACATCTTCTTAGCATTTGCCTTGTAGCTGTCTATTTTGACGTAGATGTCATTCGGGATACTTTGAAGAAGTAAGGATCTTGCTTGTTTATCTGCTTTATACCGGCTTTTCTGTTCCTCTGAATATTGACTATACTCTACTTGAACTATTTTCATCTTCTGTTCTCTTTCCTCAGTACCATCTTCACTATCAGATGAATCATCATCAGGTATTTGAACTGTGATTGGTACCATAGGACCTTCTGTAATTGAGAGCATAATGTTTTCTCCATTTGCATGCCTGTCTACAAAATCCAGAAATCTATCCTTCCACTGCTCATATTCTCCTTTAAAAAGAACTAGAGGCTTGACGTCCGTGCCAATAGAAAGAGCGTCTTTGGAAGTCATCTTGAATGTACCTGTTTGAAAAATATATGCAATAAGAAACTAGAAACTGATCGTTAGTCTAAATGAAACAATCAAGAAAATACAGAAAACTTGAAATATAAAATCAGAAATTTTGATCACAAAAAAAAATATGTCCCCCTCCGCAGACTTAGCACGGGGGTCCCGCTACCCGGTTAGCGGGTGGGGTCAAGGGGCAACACCCTTGCGGGGTCGAGGGGCAACGCCCCTAGAGAAAAAATTTTCACTATTAAAGGACATATTACAGTTTTGAAAATTTTGACTAAGTGACAAAAGTCGCAAGTCACTATATCTGAAAAACTCGCAGACTAAGGCTTGCGCGTTTGTGAAACTCGCACGCTAAAGCTTGCGTGTTCTGATAAACTCGCAGATAGCTAAAACTCGCTTGACGCTGAAACTCGCAAGTGACTATTCCTTTTGAACTCGCTAACGTCTAAACACGCAGACCACTATTCACGATGAAACGCGCTAAATGAGACGTGTGCGTTTCCAAAACTCGCTAATCAATACTTGCGCGTTCCAACACTTAGAAACTTTTCTTGAAATTCCAAACTCGCACGATGAAAGAACTCGCAGATCACTGTTCCTTCTCAAACTCGCATCCTTCGATTAGCGCGTTTGTAGAACTCGCTAATCGTTACTTGCGCGTTTTGACCAAAATCTTCCACTTGCGCGTTCTTCAGATCTAGCGCGTTCTTCAGAAAGTCGACCAAATACCAACTTTTCTCACTGATTTCGATCAAAATCTTGTCCAATTGACTTGAAACTTTGTATGGATGCTCGATTACAATATTAGAACTGATTACAATACAAGAATTTCAAAAACAAACATTCACAAACCAAAATGATTGATGATACAGTGCGTATGAACTCGTGAACAAAAATTTCAACAAAAATTCGAAATTATCTATCAATTACAGTGCAAATGACAAATTTGATTATACAGACTCAATCAAATACACTCTGCTATCATAACCTGACCAAATTCAACATCTAATTCGCACTAAAACTCAGACTTGATCTGAACAATGAAGAACACATTGACGATGAACAATATCTCGATTTCTTGATCTGATTTCGATTTGGATTTGCTCTGATACCATCTGTAACATCCCAGGCCAACCGTACCAGATATTGTCCGCTTTGTCCACACACCTGGACTCACGGTTTTAAAACTTTTAGGATCATTCCTGTCTTGACTAAGGATCATGGTATACAAAACTTTTAGGTATTCGAGAGGGCATATTATGATGGTGGTGTTGCATCTTATGCTGCAGAAGTCAACGGTTGCAATTTTCCTCATTTTGCCTTTCACTCGAAAGAGAATGTGTCTATGTGGCAATACACGGATCACTATGTCATAACCATGGTGTCCCACATGGTCATGTCAAAACATATATGTGTCATTGCCCTAAAGTTCTTTATTGGTGACAAAAAATGTTTCGATGACCCAATAATCTAGTAGTTTGACACATTAGTTTCCATGATATATATTTCCTTTCAAATAAGCATTAGTCTATTTTTTTTAGATTGTGTGAGAGGTCAAAAAAGTCAATTCTCCTCGATACATTCCTACATGGAACGGAGAATATTGAAAGTTTTGTATTTGTTATGATGTATTTCTTTACATCTATAATGGTTACATATTCGATTTTACTTTTTAATTTTGGTACTTAAAATAAATTTCAAAGAAACATATACTTAATCAATATTAAATTAATATGATATAGTTCATTTTTAACGTGTTCCCTTTTTCGATAGGAGCACCCTTTAGTGCATTTTATATTTGATTGTCCATTATCACCTGGGAAGTAGTTGTATCTCTACTCCACGTATTGAAAAATCATTCCCGATTCTTACCATGACCCTGGCCCTTTCCAGAGTCTCGTCCACATGGTGCGTAAATGTCACATGTGTGAAATTGTTTTTAACTCACAATCCTTTGGGGTTGTTTCCACTTATAACATTTTCATTATTGATCTTGGGAAATTTCTTTGTCCCGACATATGTGATATTGTTATTCGAAAGAACCTTGTTATGTCTCTCAACCACTTGCAGTAGGTTGATGAGTTTTTCTAAAGGTTACATTCCAATTTATATTGGTTCATTAATATTTACTGATGTATGAAAAGTGGAAATAATGTTATGAATCATGTCATCTTCTATGAGTTCTTTGCCACAGAGATTGAGATGCATTTTGGGATACAACATTTCTTTGTGGAAACCAGTTACCTTTTTGTAATCGAGTAAGCGGGTTTCATTCCGCTGTACGATTAGTTCAGGAAGTACATGTTCATGAATAATCCCGATTCTCCCTTTCGGGACATCCCACTGTTCTTTGGGGGGTTTTAGTAAAGGTATTCTTATGAAAGTTATGATTTATTTATCGTCTCAAAACATGATGATATTTATTTGTACCTTTTCAAGAGGTTGGTTTTAGGGTCAATAGGGAGTTAATGGACTTTAGGTATTTTCTTGTACCTTTCCAACTACATTGGATACTCATATTTGTACTCAAGTTTCTTTGAGTTTAGGACATCGAATCACGGATGAGTTGTTTCAACTATTTAATTAAGGGATAATATATGATTTTCTGTTTGATAATATAATTGATTATGGTTATAATTATTATTTCATGTATGAAAATTCATTATCATAACAATATTGATTTTTGTATGTTTGCATATTTTTGTTGATAATACTTCATCAATATTTCCATTTTCGAGAATAAATCGCTCAATATATTGGATTTCCAGGTAGTAGAGAAATCACGTGGATTTCTTAAGTCCCTACAAACTTTAGGGCTATTTACGCTCGTTTGACAAAATCATTTTGATTTCTTGCGATTTATTGAAGATAACATTAATTATAGAGCTTTTGACATGAGGCAAAAAAAATATGAGTTTGGCATATGAAGCCAATTTTAATACCTTAATAGTATTTTTGGAGTTTTTGGTAAAGACCAAAATATATGGGTTTGGAAGTGTAACTTCCAAAAATTAATTATATAGTTTAAAATTATGAGTATGAACTCACAATCAAGATAAATGTTTGAATTTAACATTTTCATGCTATTTTTGAAGATGTTATATAGTTTAAAATAACAAAAGTTATGAGGGTTGAAAATGTAAATTCCAAAGATTATTTATAGATTGAGATTAATGAGTATGAACTCATAATCAAGATAAATATTTGAATTATAACAATTATTAATTAAGATAAACATTTGAATATTAACATAAACAAATAATAAATAAATAAATAATATTGTAAACTAATTGGATAACCATCTAAATATATGAATATTGTAATCTAATTTGATAAACATTAATAAATCATAATAATATTTTAAAACAATAAATACTAGAAATGTACCCTCGCAATGCAGCGGGTTTATGAAATCTAGAACTCGAACCCTCGATCATTATTCATACTTTTTGTTAGTCTTTTTTTATTTTATTTTACGATTTTGAGAAACCTAGATTTAAAACAAAAATATATTTTAGTTTAGTTTAATTATGGGTTTTTATAAAAAATAATAATAATAAATTTTGTTACAGGTCAAAAAATGTTTAATTTAAATGATAACTATATTTAAGATATTTTATATTTAAAATTAAAAAGATAACATACTTCAATAAAAAAAAAAGTGTTTTATCTCGAATTTTCTTATATTTATCGGTTAGTTATATCAATAGTTAAAATTTTTAGGTATTTTAGAAAATAAAAATAAGTGTTTATCTATAGTTAGTTACACAAATTCAAACATTGAGCTTTTATAAGTTGTACTTATGTTTAATCAATTTGTACTTTTGGATTTTATGTAATATGCATTAATAAGTGGTATCTAATGCATAAAAATTAGTTTTTAAAAGTTTAGCTTAAATGCTTTATAACATAGTATAGATATATTAGTTAAATTTCAAAATTACAAGTTAATAAAACATAATTATAACTTATTAAAGTCCCATGTTTTTATTTGTATAACTAACTGCAAATAAACATATTAATTACAGGATAAACACTATGAGATAAACTATCTGTTTTAGTTTTTTTAAATATATTTATTAGATCAATCCATGTTTTTATAATATAGTATAGATATATTAGTTATGAGATTATAACTAATATAGATATAAATATATTAAGAGGAAATAATAAAATAAAAAATAAATATTGATAATAGTAATATTGATCAAATCGTCCAATAAATATAAAAAATAAATATTGATAATAGTAGATAATATTGATCAAATCGTCCAATAAATATAAAAACAAATATTTATGTTAATAAATGAGTATCCATTCTACAAATAGATGATGATGTGAGATACTGTGCTTGGATAAGTTGTACCAATGTATTATAAAATTGTAAAATAAGTAATTGACTTTAATTAATTGTATTTTGTGCTTAAAATGTTGTAATTAAGAGTTTTTTATGTCTTTTTTATAATATAGTATAGATTATCATATCCATAATTAAACGATAATTGATTTAAATAAAATAATACTAACATAATTAAATTAACCAACTAAACATGTCAAAATTGTAACTAATTGAGGATGCCTAAATAAAGAACAATATGTCTAAAGCAATAAAAGTTACACTAACACAATTAAAGTTAAATAATGTGAAATTAAAAGATTTACAATAGAGTTATTATTATTTAAATGATATTAAATTAAAATAATACTAATATGATACTATCTATTAAATAAAAAAAACCTCAATAATCACCTTATGAAGACAACAAATGAAATTATTATTTAACTAATAAAAACCAAGTCGTAGGTTTGGATGTAGATTATGACTCAATGTTTCTATTTTTTTTACTACTAAAAAATTAAAACAAATCACATAAAAATTTAATATAAAATTAATTAAAAGAAAATCACATAAATATTTAATTGAATAATTATATTAAAATCACAATAAAATTCATATAAATTCAAATAATATGAGATTTCTTAACGTTAATATCTATTTTTATTTATTTAATTATCTCAAGCAAAAACTAAATAACTACAAATTGGATTTGGTTATATGTTTTTTTTCCAATTAAACTTATATCAACCAAGAAACTATAGCAGAAATATTTTATAACTTCAATCATAAACTATATTATTCTTTAAACATGATTTCATAATATTCACTTATGAAGAAATTGATAGAAAACTTACCAGAATTTTTGATAGACGTGGCAACAAGTAAGGAATAACCGAGTAATGACGGGAATACGACAAGACATTCAACGGCGGCAGACAGTGGTAAAAAACAACCATTTAGCGATGGTGAAAAAGGTTTTGAGTTTTACATGCTGATAACGTGTTAAAGGAAAAATAAAATATAACAACTGTAAAATAAAGAGAATGAAATATGTAATTTTCATTAAGGGACAATGACACAACTAACACTTTTTTTTTAAAAAAATTGACAATATTCCAATCATGATTTGCTGACATCAGCCTTAAAACCCACCCCACCCGGCGTAAAACCCCCCTCCCTCCCTTGAGTTGACATAATATTCCAATCATGATTTGTTGACATCAGCCTTAAAGGTTTTTTTTATGTTTTGTATTATTTAAAAAAAATTATAGTGTATTTTTTTTATTTTTATGTCTTGTATTAATTATAAAAAAAACTGAAGTGTATTTTTTTATGTTTTGTATTAAATAAAACCCATTTTTTTTTATTTTTTGAATTTTGTAAAAAAAATTTACCTTCATAAGATATAATATTCCAAGATATATACTGAGTTAACATATTATTCTATCTTCCCCCTTCCCAAAAAAATTTTTACCTTCCCAAGATATAATATTCCAAGATATATACTGATTTGACAATAATTAGATATATTTTGACCAACTTTAGACCCGATTTTTTTACTCAATACCCGATTTTTACTATTTTATCTTCATTGTGACATAGATACCAATTTATTTAAAAAAATCTTCCTAATTTTTAAACACTGAAAATAAATATCAGATAAATTTTGACCAAAAAATATTCCTCCCTTCCCAAAAAAAAATTACCTTCCCAAGATATATATCGATTTGACAACACAATGACAATAATCAGATATATTTTGACCAACTTTAGACCCGATTTTTTTTACTCAATACCCGGTTTTTGCTATTTTATCTTCATTGTGACATAGATACCAATTTATTTAAAAAAATCTTCCTAATTTTTAAACACTGAAAATAAATATCAGATAAATTTTGATCAAAAAATATTTCTCCCTTCCCAAAAAAAAATTACCTTCCCAAGATATATATCGATTTGACAACACAATGACAATAATCAGATATATTTTGACCAACTTTAGACCCGATTTTTTTTACTCAATACCCGATTTTTGCTATTTTATTTTCATTGTGACATAGATACCAATTTATTTAAAAAAATCTTCCTAATTTTTAAACACTGAAAATAAATATCAGATAAATTTTGACCAAATTAGGGAGGAATATTTTTTGGTCAAAATTTATCTGATATTTATTTTCAGTGTTTAAAAATTAGTAAGATTTTTTGGAATAATTTGCTATCTATGTCACAATGAAGATAAAATAGCAAAAATCGGGTATTGAGTAAAAAAAATCGAGTCTAAAGTTGGTCAAAATATATCTGATTATTGTCATTGTGTTGTCAAATTAGTATATATCTTGAAATATTATATTTTGGGAAGGTAAATTTTTTTTGGGAAGGGAGAAGATAGGAATAATATGTCAACTCAATTTTTTTACAAAATTCAAAAAAAAAATGGGTTTTATTTAATACAAAACATAAAAAAAATACACTTCAGTTTTTTTTATAATTAATACAAGACATAAAAATAAAAAAAAATACACTACAAATTTTTTTAAATAATACAAAACATAAAAAAAACCTTAGGGCTGATGTTAGCAAATCATGATTGGAATATTATGTCAACTCAAGGGGGGGGGGAGGGTTTTACGCCGGGTGGGGGTGGGGTGGTTTTACGCCGGGTGGGGGTGGGGTGGGGGGGTTTTACGCCAGGCCCACTAGGAGGGGTTGTCTGAAAAAGGGAAGACATTATTGACACGTGTCATTTTTCTATTGGTTTGTCAGATGTGGGACCCATGAACAATTTACACCGAGAGGTGGCGTAATGGATCCGACGTAATAGAGTGCTATTTTGGCAATTTCTCTAAAAGTGTGCTATTTTATCAATTTTTTTAAAAAAAAGTGTTAGCTGTGCTATTGTCCCTTTCATTAATCATAAGCAATTTAAATAAGGGTGAAGTTACAAGTAGATAGCTATGAGATATTTCAGTTCTAATCTATCTCTAATATATTCTATCTCTATCTTTATCTCTATCGTCATATACTTTAGACGATTACACAGTTATCCTACAACAAAATTATCTTTAATCCCACTATTTTGGTTTTATTTATTGATTTTAGAGTAAATTACGTTTTAGTCCTTGTGGTTTGTTGAAAATTTCTATTTCAACCCTGATGGTTTTGAAATTACAATTCTCATCCCTATGATTTACAACTCATTACCTTTTTCGTCCTTATGATTTACATTTTATTGCTTTTTTCATCCCTATGGTTTACAATTCATTTCAATTTTAGTCCTTCATATTAAAAAGTAGTATTTTGGCCTAAGGAACGAAAATAGAAATGAATTTCAAACCATAAGGACAAAACCGAAATTTCAAAACTAGAAGGACGGAATTCACAATTTTTAATAAACCACAGGGACGAAAAACTTAATTTACTCTTGATTTTATTTACACAACTATTTTTGTCCTGGTTAGTATCATTAAATAACAACAAATTTTGAAAGTTATTCACTATGTTTTGAAAGTATTTGTTGCAAATAACTTACGTAAACTAACCATGATAGCCTTGTTTTGGAATTGTAGTTGCTATTTAAGGTTATTTTTGTAAATCTTAGAAGCTTGAAATCTATACCATCCTTCACCACTGGTTATAATCTTCAAACTGTAACACATTTGATAATGATCTTTCCATAAGATGAGAAGATCCCAGGCTAACCCTCCCACATTGTAAGATTCCTCGTTAGTTGGGGAGGGGAAACGAAAGTTGCCTTATAAGAGACTAGATACATCCTCTACCAGATGCGTTTTAAAATCATGATTTCAGATGTGTGGACAAATCGGATAATATCTGATGCGGTTCGCCTGAGATATTACATTGATCGAGTTTTGTACACCCTTACCAACAACCTCCCTTTCACAGCTTTAAATTACTATCCCATCCAGTTAGTGTACAATATACATCCTCATAGCAAACTATAAAAATTCATACTATACATTTTTAGCTAAAGTATCAGAAACCAAAACTTCAAAACTGTTTTAAATAGTTGATCACAATCTTCAAACTGTAACGCACTTGATGATGATCTTTCAAGAAACGTAAGGCTACGCAAACTTCCAATTAGAGACCGTAAAATATTGCAATTTTGAAAAAATATATGAAATTAACAAAAAAAAGGGTCAAAATTGAATAAATCAAAACTTGGGTGTAAAATTAAGCAAAAGAGTAAAATAAATTATCTGGCTTTATTTATTATTAATAAGGTGTCATGAGTCATCATGGAAGCTTTGTTGCCTCGTCATGTCTATCCAGTCTTACTTTGACAGCTGGATCCCTCTCAACCCTCACGTGTCGTCTCTCTAACCCTACCCCATCCCCAACCACCGCACCGCACCGCACCGCCATTCTCCCCCACCACTCTCTCACGGCGGTCGCTCTCCTTTCAACGACGCAAATTTTTGGTTATTGGATATAGTATTGTTAAATTAACCAAAACGAAGATTTCATCCTTCAATTTCTCCCATAATTTCGAATTTTTTCAACAAAATTGCACAATTTACTGGATTTCATTTGCAGTAGTAGTAACGTCGTCTTTCAATTTGCATCTCCGTTTAAAGCGGCGGCAGAACAGGTCAGACTCTCCCTCCTCTCTCCTGTATTTGTGTGTATTCGCAGGTAGAAAAACATACACAGATGAAATTGTGCAGATAATTTGGGAGAAATAAAATTGATATTCGCGAGCGTGTGAAGTTATTTTGGTGAATCATTGATCGAATTAAGGACGTGGATCTGATTGTTACTGTTTTTTCATATAATTTGTCGAGTTAATTTCATAAATAAGTTAATAATTGCTGATTGAGAATTGGTTTTCATGAAACTGAATTGTTGATATAGTAGGTGTTTTTGTGTGGATGAAGGGATAATGAACGTAAAATCTAAAATTTTCTTATGGTTTTGATGATTATGGTTTATATATTTCATAGAAGAAATTGAACTAATTTAATTAAAATAACCTGTTCACTTGTTCCTTATAGTTACCTAAAATCGAGAATTACAGGAAAGAAATTTAATAAAGTAGATATTTTCTTGATATGCTAGAAGAAAACACAAAAAAGAGGTAATTATTGCTTGATAGACCAAGGCTGATCAAAAGCCAAAATGCTCATTTAATTTGGGACAGAGGGAGTAGAACGTAGCTTTCTCTATTATGTGATCTCTTTTGAAATATAATGGGAAACGATTAAAGGGATATAGTGCCAAAGAAAAGTGTCAAGAAAATCTTGAAGGGATTTCTGATAACATGGAATATTTATTTAATTTATAGGATGCTTAGTTTAGTTCAACAGAAATGTACTACAGTTCAACTGACTTGGATGAAATGAAGTTGGGAAAGACGATAAAGACAAGAATGACAAGTTATTCTCTTTTCATCCTAGGGGAGACAAACATCGTGATGGTAAATTTAGATGTTATTGGTGGTTTTAACTTTTAATCAATACTTCTTGCGTTTGGAAGTTAATAACCATCACTATACCACCATCTTGAGAAAGAAGAATCACTTCTTGTTCAGTATATGGCGGTTTAGCAATGAAAGGTTATCGATGGCAATTCAAATAAAAAAATATGGCATCTATATATTATGTGTTACAAAATTGAAGATTTTATTTATTTAGACATCAGCAAGAGAACAGGACAAAACATCAAGTATCGTGTAGTATGGGGAAGGTTTGGGAAGAGTACCCTTACTTTATAACTAGACCTTATTATTACCTAGAAATCATTGGTTCTGATCTTCATAGCAATGTTTCATGATGTTCGGTGAGTCTGCAACATTAAATTGGAAGAAGTTCTAATTTGAGAATTAAGCATCATCATGTGCAGCAAAATTAGTCCGGTTTGATGATTCTCTCCATCCCAAAATAAGTGTCCATATTTCTATTTTAGTTTGTGCCATAATAAGTGTCCACTTTTGAAAAATAAATGATTACTTTCTCATTCTACCGTTAATTATGAGAAGGAAAAATTAATTACTCCCTTTATTACTAGGGGTAAAACTGTCATTTAGTTCATTAAAAGTGTAATAATTACACTTTTCAAAAACTGTGTGCCTTTTTTATTGTGAACACTTATTTTGGGACAGAGGGAGTATATTGTAAAGCTCCAGAGGTTTTGACCCTGAGCATACCCACTTCATATTGAGCTTTGGTAAATTTGTGGGGCTGTTTTCTTGGCCAGTAATTGCTGGTTCGTCCTAGTTGATGAGAAACAACAGTTTTAAAGAACATATTAATGCATCTACATTGTTTGGATGTAGATCTACCAGCAATATATAATTACCATGAATGAAATAATCCTTTTGCAATATCTGCCAGTATTTGTAATGTCTAAGTGAGTTCGATCTGATTTAGATAGATTGCAACTTGAACATCTTTCCCTTTACCCTTCCCATGTTCTACCCGATCAATTTAATTACCTGATTTATGGACATTAATATTGGTGACATCTTCTTTGAATCTTTGTAAATAAAGAAAAAAAGGGTAATGTGGTTGCTTAGTATACATTGTAGTCTTCTTCCCCTATGTACAAATATAGTGATAAAAAATATACTTGGAAATATTTGAACAGTGCTATGTCAACCTGTTTTCTTTTAGTCCTTAAGTCTTATAAATGATGGAGAATGTGGAATTTAGATGACAACTAGTGACATATGTATGGATTGCTTAAGTCTGATAAATATCACCTTCCGTAGGGCTACTTGATGCAATGGACAATTGAATCAATGCACAATAATAACGACATACTCTCATACAAATAGTTTAAGAAGCACTTAATTATGTACCAAATCCTTAGTTATACTTTAGTGACAACCAAATCGAGGGATCTCATTGACCAAAAACATTAGCAATGCTGATCTAGCAATGAAAATGGGTAAAAGGTAACTATAGCATCAAGAAAATCTCTACTTTGTTCCGATAACTTTTTTCTTGTAATCATCAGTTTTCGGTAATGAAGGGGCCAATGGAAACAAGTTATTTTAATTAAGTTGGCTTAATTTCTTCTTGGGAATACATAAACCGCAATCATGAAAACTATAAGGAAATTCTAGATTTTTACGTTCATTATTGTGGCAGTCTAGTTCAGCCTACTTATTGTCGCGGCCTCCACATAGAAACACGTACTATAGCAACAATTCAGTTTCATGTAAACCAATTCTCAATTAACTGATTAATTAAAATAACCTGTTTTCAGTGGCATTGAAAATGGGTAAAAAGGTAATTGTAGTTGAGAAGGTTGACCAAGAACTTACGAAGGAAATGTTCCAATTTTTACTAGACATCCCAAAATGGAAATTGTTGCTTGTAACTTTATGAGATGGAGGGAGTATAAAAGGAAGAATATTAGTCTGAATCATACATGCATGCAATGACCGAGTGTTTGTTATGACCAGGATGGTATAAAACTAGGAAACACTTTACAAACTGTCCTTGAAGTCAATAGCGTTAATCGAAATAGATGACAGATGTGAGATGCTTCAACAACTTTTAAAATGCTCAGACGTCTTCAATAAGTAATTAACTCTCGAGATGCTTCATTGAAATTACAACTTTTCACAATTTTTTAGTGTTTAGTTATTTGTTTATATGTTATGATTGTTAAACAATTAATTTTTTTTTCTTTTTTTTCACGCTATGAGTATTAAAACCATTTTTTCGAACACTAATCAGTATCTTGAACATAAAGAACACGTGTCATAATGGATGTTCGGAATTTGTATCATCTACAGCTTCAGCTTTAAACAAAATTAACGAATTGGAGGTGTAGGACTCCACTACCTTTTTAAAGGGTTGAGGTTAAAATTAAAGCTGATAGGGATTTCCTCTCTGTGACGTTATATAATTTGTTTGCGTGTGACAATTATTTTCTTCAGTTAGCTGTTTTTTACTTCAGTACTAAAATACTTGTGAAGATATCATCATCATCATCATGTGTATACCTGTCATGGCAGCACATACACATTAATTTTATTGCGGCACTCCAGACATCTGAGTAAAAAACTGTCAGTGTTAATTATATCATACAAAGACTTGAGATTTGTGAAAGCAACTCTGGATTCTTAACAGGTCCTTCTGGGAAAAAAAATGAAGGCCGTCGCAGATAATTCTGTAGTTAATTTTTGGAATAAAAGTAGTTAAGAGCCCAAGTCATTTCATTTAAAACAACGTAAAAATGCTGCTTGTTTTAATTTCTTATCTGTGGTAAGTTTTTGTGTGCTACCAGTGGTCTTTGGCCACTTGCGGCATAGGTTTTAGGATTTGGATTTCTTTTGGGTTCCGTTTTTATGATGCTTTGATGTTGGTAGTTGTTCAGAATAGAGGGCTTGTGGGAGGTTCAAATAAGAAGGCTAAATATTGTGAGAAGGTAAGAAAGGAATGTTAAGAGAAGATTCATATATGGATTCATAGAAAAAATCCGAAAAAAGTTATTTGAAGATGCATATGTGATCTGATTATTCATATGGATTCATACATGCATCTTCAAATGCATTTTTTCAATGATTCACATATGAACCTTCTTCCTTTAACCTTTTTTTTCTTACCTTCTCACGATATTTTGCCTTTTTATTTGAACCAGCCCCAATAGGGCTTTCTGCATCTTTTTTACCCAGATTCTGTTCAAATGAATTCATTATCCAATCAATTGTACTCGTATAATCTCTGTCTCTTGCCTCTTTACTTATTGTTTTTATGTGTTTGTGGCTTTGCATTAAAAAATGCTTAATGACAAAACAGGTAAACATACCGACAAATATGTTGTCAATGTGTCGGGTTTACTATTATCAAGTTTGTGTAGTGTACTGGTTCCAGTTAAGAAATCACTGAAATGCTTGCATCGTTATCATCAAACTATTTCATGCAGTATTTCTACTTTAATCCTAGCTGATAAAAACTAACTGGCAACCTCATTATTTCTCAGACCAATGACATCCTTCTGATAACATCAGATTTAGGCTACATATTCTGGGTGAAAACATTTAAACCCTTGAGCATCGTGAGTCTTACCCCTCCCTCTAGAACAACTTTCCAATTTCAATGGAATTTTATAGTCTCATAGCCCTCTTGATGCATGTCTTCATTCGTCCTGTTCTTCTCGTGTGTCCTTTTGTTATATGATTGTACTTAGATACCTCTCTTTTGGACATGCTTACCCCTTCGTTTACAGGCTTTTCTAACCCTTTAAACCGAGTAAAATGCCGTACAATAAAAATCAATGATTTGGCAGGTCGACATTCACACATGAGGACAATAGTCGTCAGGGGCGGACCTGGGCTGTTAATATCACGATATATCGCCGATATATCGTGTATCGCCCTATAAATAATATCGGTGGTAAAATA
Source organism: Arctium minus (assembly GCA_954870635.1). Taxonomy (NCBI): domain Eukaryota; kingdom Viridiplantae; phylum Streptophyta; class Magnoliopsida; order Asterales; family Asteraceae; genus Arctium; species Arctium minus. The sequence continues at coordinate 26,087,681 of OX941092.1, forward strand.
TCATCCATTATATCGGCCACCGATATATCGGCGATATTTTGACTAAAATCTCGGCCGATATTACCGATATATTTCTGATTTTTTTGGGCCTTTTTTTTGTAATTCTATTAACGGTGTGGGCTGGGTTTTAATTTGTATGGGCCTTTTTTTTTAATTTTGTAAGAAATCTAATCTAAGTTAGGTTTTTCTTTGTTTTTTTACCATATACGACTTCTTTGTTCTTCATGGTCGACTTCGCTTCCTTAGTTCTTTCATCTCACAGTCGACTTCTTCAGTTCTTCAACAATCAACAGTGCCACTGCCACAGAAGGTACTTGATTACTGTTCGATTTCTTCTGCTCCTTCTCTGTTCGACTTCTTCTACTTCTTCACTGTTCGACTTCTTCTACTTCTTCACTTAATTACTGATATAATTACTGATATAAATACAAATATAAATACAAATATAAATACAAATATAAATACAAATATAAATACAAATATAAATATAAATATAAAATTCTGAGAAATATTCTATGAACCGATATATCACCGATATTTCCGATAAGGGACCGATACACCACCGATATCCGATATTAACGGCTTAGGGGTGGACCTATGAAGGCCCGAGCAGGGTCTCATGCACCCGCTCAACCGATTCTCGCAAGTAGATTTTTTTTTGGGGTATGAAAGGTGCACCCTCTAAACCTTGAGGGGTACTCTGGGATATTAGAAAATACAAGAAACATTAACCAAATAAATTGAAAAAGTCTCTTGAAATCAATTAAAAAACCCCGAAAAGCCCATTGAAATCAACCAACAAACTTAAAAAAATCCCTCGAAATGGTGGAATACGGCTAACAACACATCCGGCAACTTTGCGGGCCTTTGATTCACCTTAAAGGTGCACCCACTCGGCGAAACTCCTGGGTCTGCCTCTGAGAGTCGGCCTTGATATTTTTAGGTGTTGACGTGTTGTAATGAAGGGCACTCTGCACTACTTTTAATATGTACACAAAAATAAAGAAGAAAACCAAAAGGGTTGTGGCGTACTGGTTAAGGCCTTGGGGGGTGTGGTGGAATATCCCATTTGCCCAAGGTTCGAATCCAGGCGTACACAACAATTGTGGCCACTGAGGTTTAATCAGGGCTGATGTCTTAAAGTAGAGATGAAAAGCGATTGTGGTTGAATATTGATATGAAAGCTACTAGCAATCGTCTATGCTTCTCAGGTTCATCAGTAATTGACTGCATTATATTTGCAGGTGCTTCTTGGTTATATTACAAGGATATAAGAAGTCCAAATAGCTGACGGTTTCTGGCTGCACATTGATATCGCATCCTGTAGTTTCATGGGGGCTGGGGAACAGAGCTCACCTGCCAAGCATTCCAAACCGACCTCAACTCAGGTTTCCTCACTTTTTCTTCTGTGTGGGATATAAAATCTTATGTATGTGTCATAAACTTATCTTACTCTTTTAACTATAGGAAACACCTCCACCTTCATATTCTGATTGGTCAAGCTCTATGCAGGTGCATGTTATAAGCAGTGATTATGAATTTGTTATTGCAAGATGCAATGTGTCGATGTGCTAAAATAGATCCGTATAATAGTTTATGACTTTTGTGTTCAGGCTTATTATGGCTCTGGAGCTGCTCCACCTTTCTTTGCCTCAAGTGTTGCTTCTCCGACTCCTCATCCATATATGTGGGGAGGCCAGGTGGTCATCTCTACTTGCATGCAAAATTTTACTCCCTTTGTCCCAAAATAAGGGCCTGTTTGTTAATGAGCTTGATGGGGATTCACAGCTTATTCGGTCAACTATACATGGTTGTTTGGTAGTGATAATGATATAGAAAGTGGTGTATTTGGTAAGCTTCTAGTGGGAGCTTTATGCAGAAAGCCAAGCTTTTTTCTAAACCTGACCCTCCCATTTAAAATGCATGCTCCTTCCATTTATGAAAAAACCAAAAAGTCAGTTTTATCCATACAGGACTTGATGGAAAACCAACCAAACAACCCCTTAAGTGTCTACATTTCTATTTTAGTTTGTCCCAAACTAAGTACCCACTTTCAAAAGTAACCGTTTATTTTCCAATTTTACTCTTTAAGGGATGGAGAAATTCATTATTTCCTTGTAATCAAGGCTAAAATTAAAAGTGTAATAGTTACATATTTCTAAAACTGTGTGCTTTTTTCATTGTGGACATTTATTTTGTGGCGGAGGGAGTAAGTTCTATGAGATGCATCTTGACAAGATTTCTTGTTCTCTTATTGATGTAGTAATCCTTTTATGTAAATTATTTCAGCATCCTATGATGCCACCATATGGGACGCCGGTTCCATACCCTGCTCTATATCCTCCTGCAGGAGTTTACGGTCATCCTAGTATGCCTATGGTAAAAATGGTTTCCCTTCCATCATTTATTCTTTTAAGCTTCATCTTCCTTTCTTTTCGCATCATTAGGGCTGTAAACGAACCGAACGTTCAACGAACTGTTCGTGAACTGTTCCTCGGGAAGTTCGTTTACTTAATAAACGAACGAACATGAACAAGTTTTTTCGTTCGTTTAGTTAAACGAACATGAACAAATGTCTCATTCGTTCGTTTACGTTTGTGAGCGTCCGTCCCTTTACGTTCGTTTAATAAGTTAACAATTAACTATTTAATTAGTTAATAATTGAAAAAACAACAATTAATAAAGATTTAACATTATTCAAAAAAATATTTATAAAAAAATGTAGATTACAGATTATACTCCACACCCATGCATAGCTTATATAATAGGTTGACTTTATAAAATTGTTAACCACTTCCGATGTGGGATGGATTTACATGAGCGCCTTTTGCTTCTGTTTTGCTGAGTGAAGATTCCATATTTTTATCCTACATCGGTGATCGGTGGCTTTAACCCTCATTTGCTTCGTCTCTCTTTGACATTCTAGTGTTTTGCCATTTACCGAAGGCATAAGCTCAGTTGCTTGAGCCTATTCGCTTGAGCCCATTGGCTTGAGCCTACGTAAAGTGTTTGATTGTAGCACCCTATGAAAGCCGGTGAACCTTCTGTTTGTTTAAGTACATTCGTTTAGCATTTTAATGGACGAACATGAACGAACACGAACAAAACTTTTTTCTAAACGAACGAACACGAACACATTTTTTTTGTTCGTGTTTGTTCGGTTCTTTTACACCCTAGGCATCATATAAAGACGGCACATATCCTATTAGCCCTTGTGTTCTTTGATATAGATCCAATTCTCTCTTTTATGATCGTGCTTGCAGACCGCCAGCACTGCACAGCTAACCACAGAAATGGAAGCGAAGGCCCCTAATGGGAAGGAGCGGGTTCCAAACAAAAAGTCCAAGGGGACGTCAGTAAATGTCAATGACATTGGTGTTAGGACTGGCGAGAGTGGGAAGGCAGCATCAAGTTCAGGGAATGATGGTGCCACCCAAAGGTTTTAAACCCTGAATTTTAGATTCTACTCTGCTTAAATTTACCAAACCAAACCAAACTAGCCCGATATATCCCGCTCGAAGGTGGGGTCTGGTCTAGGGTGGGGAGATGTATGCAGACTTGACCTCCACACCTTTTCCACCCCAAAAGGTAGAGCGGTCTCTGGTTAAATTTGATTTGTCAAATTAGTTGTTTCTCATTGATTATAGTGCATAAAGACGTATCATTTATATCTAAGATCGTGTCACGCTGATTGTAAATTTTGAACATAAACAGTGCTGAAAGTGGAAATGATGGTTCAACAGATGCGAGCGATGAGGATGACCAACATGTATGTTTTTCAACATTAGTAGTTTTGGTTTTTGTTGTAGTTAACATTTAGGGGCGGTTTACCAAACGCTCACCGGCAGTAGTCACCACCTCACTTACCTTATCAGCTAACATTCCCGGCTATCAAAATGGATGGTTGGTAAGCATCTCTTACTCGATAAGCACTAACCGGGTAAGAGTCTTCTCCCCCACTTACCAGTATGATTCTTGATCCTTGCTATGCCTCTTACCGGGTAAGAGTCTTGCTCCTTGCCATGCTCAGCTGGTAAGGTAACTGACACCCGATAAGCGCTTAAACGGTAAGCGTTTGGTAAACTACCCCTTATGACTTCTTGGAGAATGGATCAGAAATATTTACTGATTCTTTACGGTAAGCATTTGGTAAACTACCCCTTATGACTTCTTAGAGAATGGATCAGAAATATTTACTGATTCTTTACGTATTGACACATTGAATACCTCCAGGAACAATCTGGAGGCAAGAAGGGAAGCTTCCATCAGATGCTTGCAGATGGTGATTCCACACACTTTACCTTGTTGTTTCATTATGGTCGAGGATTTATTATAAATAGTCAATTTTGTTTTTGCAGCGAACGCACGGAATAGCAATTCTGGGTCAAATGTTCCAGTGCCTGGGAATCCTGTAGTTTCTATGCCTACTACCAATCTTAATATGGGGATGGACCTATGGAACCCGTCGGCTGGAACTGGATCTATGAAAATGCAACCAAATCATTCCGGTGTCTCACAAACAGTAGTTCCACCACCAATGTTGGGACGGGAGAGCATGATGGCTGATCAGTGGGTTCAGGTATCCAAGAAATTAGATATTTGCTGGTTTGTTTCTTACCCAACAAAATAATAAGTTGACACCCTTCAGAAATGTAATATTTTTCCCCTTACGTCAGAACCATGAAGCGGTGGGCCGTACCACTGCATTGTGCTATGTAGGTCCGCCCCATGTGGCAGGTTGCATGAGTTACCAAAAAACAACCAGAAAAGGCTTTCATGCTTTGTAGTTGGTCGCAGTTCGTTGCCTCATGGCATAAGATTTCATCAATTTTCATTCATTGCACTCAGTTATTAGTTGTTGTCAGCAGGATGAACGAGAACTGAAGAGGCAAAAGAGGAAGCAATCAAATAGAGAGTCGGCTAGAAGATCACGACTGCGCAAGCAGGCAAGTACGCTTTATGTCTAACCTGGATCTTATACTTACACTGCTTCATTTATATATATGTGTGTGTGTATGTATGTATTTATATAGAGGAAGGATCATGCGAGAAGTTAAACATTTTGCGAGAAGGCGTGAAGTGTGATATCATATATGATTACACGGCCTATGGGTGTGCTTAATCATATATGATTAAACGTCTATGTATTACCAATATAACATGTGTTTAATCATATATGATTAAGCTTGTGTATCATATATGATTAAACACTTCTCGCCTTCTCGCAAAATGTTTAGCTTCTCGTTTGAACCTGCCCCTATATATATATATATATATATATATATATATATATATATATATATATATAGTGATAATATGTGAAATCCCATTAGATTACTCTCCAAAAGAGCACTTCAGAAGAGAAAGGAGATTCCAACATATATTGAGGAGAAATGGTCCATGATGTAGGATTCCCCCACACCTCCTCCGATGGAGTTACAGACTGTCCCATAGTGTTAAGAGTTTGTAGAGTGGCAGGTAGACCTTGGCTCCGATTTCATGTGAGATCATGTGTAACCCCCATTATATCGAGAATAAATGGTTCAGTCTAGCTGATATGGAACTCCAACATATATAAACTTAATCAAGGCAAAACAAACTATGCTTTTTCCTCCTGTGGGGTTAAGGTCAACTGATTCCTACGACTTGATAATGAAAATCTTTTCCTAATTTCTTGTTAAATCGTGCAAGATGGAACACAATTATATATTTTTAACTTGGCTGTGTTTTCGTAATGGGCCTTGTTTTTCACAGGCCGAGTGTGAAGAGCTACAGGCGAGAGTCGAAGTACTAAGCAACGAGAATCACTCACTTAGGGAAGAGCTGCAAAAGCTTTCCGAGGAATGTGGGAAGCTTACATCTGAAAATAATTCAATTAAGGTTTATGCCATTTTCTATCTCCATAACCTTAATTACAGATTTAAGAACGTCTCCGCCTAACAGAAAAGTGCCTTCTCTTAATACAAAAATGCCTCAAAATCTTTATGCATTTAAAAAATATGTCAGATGGTTATTCTTTTAAATTTATGGGTTCAAACTTATCATTTGACGATGTGGAAGGATACCACGTCATCAAATGGTAAGCATGATGGTGTATGTAATATATCCGTGTTTATTTAATGATTTTTCATAATCATATTCCGTGTTTTTATATCGGTAATTCTGAATCTCGTACGATTTTTGTTGTTTGCACAGGATGAGTTAACTAGGTTTTTTGGACCTGAGGCCGTGTCGAAACTCGACTCACATCTTCAATCTCAAACAGACGAAGGTGAAACTTGACAACAGAGTCACTTATTAAGCTTATTATACAATTAGGTCAACAATCATTTTCGAGTCTCCGAAAGGAATCGACTTTAGGATTGATCGATGAAACACAACATGTTACGATTTCAGAAACTCATAACCTTTTTTAACCAACATAACTGTAACATGTCCGCCAAACTTTCATATATAGAATATCTGGTCCTGATGTTTGTTGTTGTAGAAGTTAAAAGTTTATTGGAATGACCTGAAATCAGGTGAGAATTACGTGTTCTCCTTTTTTAATCTTGTTTGCATCGCCGAATTATAGTTTTGTTATATAAATGTTGATCAAGTGGTTTTATATACTTCTTGATGCATTAGATGACAATGTAAAATTAAGAGTAAATTACAATTTTGGTCCTTGCAGTTTATTGATTGTAACAGTTTTTGTCCCCAAAGTGTTGTCAGTATGGTTTGCAGAAACGTTCGGCTGTGGTCCTTTTACTAATGGACGTTAACTTTAATCTATTTTAAGTGTGGGACATTTCAGTCTTCTTCCTTTTTTTCTCATTTGTGTTTGTTACTTGTCTTTATCATCAATGACTCCACCCACCCCACCATAAACCCAATTCCTCTCCCACCCTGCAATCAGTGAAGGAGAAGAAAACCGGCTGCCACCACCCACCGTGAAAATGGTCCTGTGAAAATGGTCCTTTTGTACGCGTCTTGTTTGTATGTGTTTGTATACGAATAACCCATGGTCACGGTTCTTGTAACCCATGTCTAGCCAACACCCCATGCATAACCCATCACTGTTGAACCCCCATCTTCTGGGCTCCAGCCAACATCTATTGTAACCAGTATAGGAGCATTTTGTATGTAGGGATGAGACAGGACTAGACAAATTGTAAATTTGTAATATTTATTTTAACTCATCCAATTTACGACCAGGGGCCAAAAAGGTAAGTTTGGTTCGTGAAGTACGAACAGGAGCCATAAATGTAATTGTTTTAAACTGATTTAATTTCTCAGAAACCATTTCACGAAGTTAATAAAAATTGTTGAGTTTTTAAATTATGTTTGTGAAATACGAACGTATATTATGAACATATGTCAAATTTATCAGATTTAGGGATGTGTTCGTATATACGAACACCTTTCACGAACTTATGGGTTATTTTAATAAATTAAGAAAGAGATTGGTTAGGAGATAAAATCAATTTTCTGAAATGACTAGTTTAATTAATTTCTCAATAATCTATGTTGGTTGGGTAGTTTTTTTTTTCTTTCACAAAAAAGATAATTATTGACTCACCCAAATAAAAATTGAATTTGTTATGGATAAGAAAAGTATTTCAATAAGTAGAAAAGATATACTCTAAAATATAAATAGATAATGTTTAATAGAATCCAAAAAAATTATTAAATTTTCCGACAGATTTTTCAGCCGCATAATTAAAAAAAAATTCAACCATCAATAAACTATCGGGATATTACTAATGTTTCTGAGACATTTCTAACACCCCATAAAAAATAAATGAAAAAATAAAATGAAAAATCATAGCGTCGAGACTATTCTAAAAACTCGCCGCACAGCCGTCGTGGCGTGCCATGGCACCAAGGCTTGTGTCTCTTGCCACGTTAAGTCCATGACACGTCATAGCCTAATACACAATTTCGTAATGCAATATTTGATTTTTTCTTTATGTTTTTAATGTTTTATTTGCAAGTTTTTTAATATATATCATATTTTAGCTTGCTTATTACTATTGACTTATTGAGTAATATTACAAAACATATGTTTTTATATATAATATTATATATGAATTAGAAAAATGACGCCAAAGTCACTCCTTGAAAACGTCATGATTTCGTCGTGGCTTCTAAGACTTGAGACTTGGCCTCGCCGCCACGCCACGTTTCACGCCATTTAGAACCTTGGCGTCGATTAGCCGTCGGTATATTACTAAAAATTTTCCTACGGTTTTCCAACGACTTACTAAAAAATATCATAACATTGATAAACCGTCGGTATATTACTAAATTTTCCGACGTTTTTCCAACGACCTATTGAAAATAAATGAAAAATAAAATAAAAAATCACAGCCACGATAATCCGTGATAATTGAGTATTTTTTAGCTGTGGATGCTAGAAGTCCTACGTTCATGGGTGGAGCCATGTAAGCACCACAAGGTGCATTGGTTCCCCTCAATTGTTTAAAAAAAATAATTAATGTAATTTATACTAATAATAAACCCAAATTTTTAGTATTTTAAATTTTAAAGGACTTTGTTCCTCCTCAATTATTTAGGCGCTGCAAATAAAAACGACAAATCAGAAAATTAGTCTCCGTCCTCTCTTAATTGTAAAATCGACACACAAAAAACATACGAGTTCTCTACCCAAAAAAAGTAGCGCCCGATTCTCTCTCTATTAAATCTATAAACGTCGAATATCATCGATATAAATATATGATATCTTTATTTTCATGACTAAATAGAATATTTTTACCTTCAAAATTTTCCCTGAGAAATCCGTCGCTAAAGGTTACAAAACCTTTACAGAAGTTGATGAGTAAATTGTTGGTGGGAAACTCAAACTAATGCCAGATTACCCATGGCCTTGATTTATTTATTTCCTTGAAAAACATCTGATTCTATCTTAACCATTAGCACTTTGTGGGCAATCTGTTGGTAATCACCGATGAAAAATTCGCTGGGTAATTTTTGTGGGTAAAATAATTAGTTTATAGTGTTTTGCGTTTTTCATAATGTATGTTAACTTATTTTTTTATTTTATTTTATAATTAAGATGCTTCCCTTGTATAAATTTCTGTCTCTGTCCCTCCCTACGTTGATATGGTAATACTAATAATTGAGTATTTAATAATTGTGGATGCCATAAATCCTCATGCCACATGATAATAGAAATCAAAGACAAAACATATGCCCACGTGACACATTCAGTTTCAAAATTGAGATCGGAAGACAACCACCACAAACGTTTCAATCAATCGTCTTGTGATTAATAGTTTCTTTTGTACTATTGTTGGTCTATATATCAAGACCATTTTACAACAAATCCCTCAGAAAAATAGACACAAAATTATGGATACCATGGTGAAGCCTCATGTCATCTTTGTTGCATTTCCATCACAAAGCCACGTAAAGGCCATGCTCAAACTAGCAGAGCTTCTTCACCACGGGGGACTCCAAATAACCTTCGTCAACACACATTACATCCACAAGCGTTTTCTTGATTCTGGTGGCCATCCTTCCCTCGAAGCCTCACCTCGTTTTCGATTTGAAACCTTCCCCGAAAGCATTAGTACTCGCAATTCTAAAGGTGAGGAAGACGAAGATCTATTCGTGTATTCCTTGGAAACCAGCTTCTTGGCTCCTTTTCTCGAACTTGCAACCAAACTTCCTACTCCTCCCACTTGTATCATCTCCGATGGCTTCATGTCAACTTTCACCGTTGATGCTGCACAAAAGCTTGGAATCCCTATCATGCTCTATTGGACACTTTCTGCTTGTGCGTTCATGGGTCTTTACCAGATCCAATCTCTCATTGACAAAGGACTTACGCCACTTCAAGGTTTGTTTTTTAATGATCGTTAATTTTATATATATATATACATGATTTCCTTTTCTTTCTATATATGTACAAAAAGTAAAAGTTGTGGTCATTCATGTAATCATGTTGGAACAAATGAAACCATGTCCCACATATATATGAGCCAAGATGAAATGAACCTCGCCTAATAAACTCTAACTCTTGAGTATTAAATGAATCATTTAAGAGTAGGGGTCTTAGAGTGTGAGTTTCATGGTGGGCTCACCTTGACCTATATATATTAAATGTTAAAGATAGGGCCTTGAGGCTTGGGTTTATGCATATTTTTAGATATAAATATACAATTACTATTGGTGATTGATTACTCGTAACAATTCATGTATGGATTTGCAGATGAAAGTTACTTGACAAATGGGTTTTTAGAAACCGTTATTGACTGGATTCCGGGGATGAAAGGAATCCGGCTAAAGGATTTGCCAACCAACATTTGGACCACAGACCCCAACGACAAACTTTTTCGATTCAGCGCTGAAATTACACAAAAGTCCCACAAAGTTTCAAGTATTATCCTTCACACATTTGATGAATTGGAGGCCAGTATTGTCAACGCTCTCTCATCCATGTTTTCCGGTGTTTACACCATTGGACCCGTGCAGTTACTTCTTGATCAGATACACAAAAAAGAAACACAACAAGAAACGTCGAATTCAAATGGATACAGCTTATGGAAAGAAGAACCAGAGTGTTTCCAATGGCTCCAATCAAAGGAGCCAAACTCTGTCATTTATGTGAATTATGGGAGTACAACAGTAATGTCTTTAGAAGACCTGATTGAATTTGGGTGGGGACTTGTTAGTAGCAACCACTATTTCCTTTGGATAATCAGATCTAATTTGGTTGTAGGAGACCATTCTGCAGTTTTGCCTCCTGAACTTGAGGAACAGATAAAAAAGAGAGGTTTTATAGCAAACTGGTGTTCACAAGAAAAGGTGCTGAATCACCCATCTGTTGGAGGGTTCTTGACTCATAGTGGATGGGGTTCCACCATTGAGAGCTTGACAGCTGGTGTGCCAATGATATGTTGGCCTTGTTTGTGGGACCAGCCCACTAATTGTAGGTATATATGTAATGAATGGGAGGTTGGATTAGAGATGGGGAAGAATGTGAAAAGGGATGAAGTTAAAAAGCTTGTGCGAGAGTTGATGGGAGAAGAAGGCCAGAGAATGAGGAACAAAGCCATTGAGTGGAAGGAAAAGGCAGAAATTGCAACAGCTCCCAATGGTTCATCATTCTTAAATGTGGATAAACTTGTCAAGGAAATCATCATGCTATCAAGAAAGTAGAAAATATATATATATATATATGTATTATTATTATTAACTTAAATAAGTTTTAATGAGTCGTTAATTAGCTTAATTAATTAAGTTATATTAAGTTGTTTGGATTTAACTTAATACTAAGAGACTGTTTATTTACAACTTAATGAGCTTAACCGTTTCAACGACTTATTCGTTCAGCCATACATGAGTGTTCCTTTACGACTTAATCATTAAGCCATTAAACTAAAATGGCTATATAGAGCCCCTTACTTCACTACTAAACAAAGGACTATTACCGACGGCCGTTTTCGGCAGAAAATCCATGCATCGGAGATATTTCTAGCGGATTTCCGATGGATTTTCGACATAATCCACAAAAGTCAACACCACCGTATATCCTCGGAAATCCGCTACAAATCCGTCACTAAAATTTAAAACCTATATATATACATATATATTCTCTTTAACATTTATGGCGGTTTTATGACGGAGTTTTTATCTGTCACAAATATTTATTAAATTAAAATTAAATTACTTAATTAATGAAATTATCAACTAGATAATCAAACTATAAATTAATTAAAGTAATTAGCAATTAGCAATTAAAAATTGAAAATATAATTTTATGATTAATTTACGACGAAAAATAATTTAATTTAAAAGAAAATTAATTTATGTCGGAAATACGTCGAAAATTAATGTGAATTTTGAAAAACCATTTCTAAAAGTTATATTTATTTTATATTCAAATTCAAATTAATTTCCGACGGAATTTAATTAATTTAAAAAAATTAATTTTCGTCAGAAATGCGTCATAAGTTATTTTGAATTTTCAAAAAACCATTTCTTAGAATTATATTAAAATTCAAAATTAAATTCAAACTCAAATTAATTTATGACGAATTTCCGACGTAAATTAATTAATTTATAAAAAAATTAATTTTCATCAAAAATTCTTCGAAAATTGATTTGAATTTTAAAAAAAACATTTCTTAGAATTATATTTACTCTAAAACTATATTAAAATTGAAAATTAAATTGAAATTCAAATTAATTTCTGACGGAAATTAATTAATTTATAAGAAAATTAATTTCTGTCGTAAATTAATTTGAATTTTTAAAAAACCATTTCATAGAACTATATTAAAATTTAAAATTATATTAAAATTCAAATTCAAATTACTTTCTGACAGATTTCTGACGGAAATTAATTAATTTAAAATAAAATTAATTTCCGTCGGAAATTAATTTGAGTTTTAGAAAACTATTACAATATTCCTCGTTTGCCTTACCGGGGTGGTATAACAAATCGCAATCGTAATCCTTGAGCAGCTTAAGTCATCACCTTTGTCTCATATTAAGTTCCTTCTGGTCAAACACATGCTTCAAACTCTTATGGTCTGTGTAAATGGTACATTCCATACCATAGAGGCAGTGTCACCATAGTTTCAAGGCAAACACTACAGCTGTAACTCCAAATCGTGGGTAGGATAGTTATTCTCGTAATCTTTAAGTTGTCTCAATCCGTAGGCGGTCAATTTGCCTCTTTGCATCAACAAACATCCTAAACCAATTTTTAAAGCATTATTATATACCACGAAATCCTCTGTTCCTTCGGGTAAGGACAACATTGGCGCTTTGCAAAGCTTTTTCTATAAGGTTCAGAACGCTTTCTCCTACGTCTCGGTCCATACGAAATTCACGTTCTTTTTTGCCAAAGCAGTTAAGGACAAAACGATCTTGGAGAAGTCTTGAATAAACCTCCGGTAGTAACCTGACAAACCTAAAAATCTTCAGATTTTCGAAGGGCTCTTGGGAGGCTCCCAATTCATCATTGCCTCGATTTTTTACGGGTCAACCTTCACTCGATCTCGTGTGACCACATGTCCCCAAAACTAAACTTCCTTCAACCAAAAGTAACATTTGGAGAACTTTGCGTTCAACTTCTCTTTCTTTAACACCTCCAAGACCTCCCATAAGTGTGTCTTGTGATCCATCTCATTCTTGGAGTAGACGAGTATATCATCGATGAACATGATCACCTACTTATCAAGGAAGGGTCGGCACACTCGGTTCATTAAATCCATAAACACCGCTGGTGCGTTAGTCAAGCCAAACGGCATTACCAAGAACTTGTAATGGTCGTAATGCATCCTAAAAGCTGTCTTTGGGATGTCATCATTCTTCACTCTTACTTGATGATATCTCGATCATAGATCAATCTTCGAGAAACAACCTGCTCTTTGAAGTTGGTCGAATAAGTCTTCGATCCTTAGAAGTGGATATTTTTCTTTACAATGACCTTATTCAACTCCCTATAGTCGATGCACATCCTCATTGTGTCATCCTTCTTTTTGAAAAACAGGACCGAAGCTCCCCAAGACAACGAGCTCGGTCTCACGAATCCCTTCTCAAGTAGGTCTTAAAGTTGTGCCATAATCTCTTTCATTTCGGATGGGGACAAAGGATAAGGAGCTCTAGTGATCGGGGCCGCTCCCGGAAGGAGATCAATCCGAAACTCTAATTGTCGGTCAGGTGGCAAATCAGGAAAGTCATCCGATATATATCAGGATACTCACGCACCGCCCTCACGTCCTCAAACTTCTTTTTCTCTAGCTTGACATCTATTACATAAGCCAAGAAAGAAAAACATCCTTTTACCATGCACTTACATGCTTTAGCCATGGTAATGACTGCGACATCTTCTTTCCTTCTTTCTCCATCAAAATACGACTTTACCATCCGAAATTGGGATCTGGATAGATTTCTTAGAGCACATGATTTTGGCTTGGAGTTCTGCCAACTAATCCATCCCGATCACTATGTCAAAACCACCAACTACCATGGGCAAAAATTTACTGGGAATTCCTTCCCCTCGATCTCTATGGTGCAACCTTTCATCACCTTACGAATCACTATCTGATCACCATTTGCTATCTCTACCACTAAGGTATCCTCTAGCATACTTAGTGGGTATAGAAAGCTTTTGGAAGAAACTATCTGAAACAAAAGAGAAGCTTAAGCCCGAATCGAATAAAACACGTGCAGGTACATATTTTACGAGAAATGTACCCGACACAACATTTGACGATGCCCTTGATTCCTCGATGGTCATCTGAAAGGCCCTACCCGACACCCTTGGCGTGACTTCCTTCTTTCTTTGAGTTCCTCCTGACCTAAGCTTCGGGCACTTGCTACGAACGTGACCCGACTACTTGCATTCGTAACAAGTGATTCCTTTGACCGGGTAATCGTTACGAATGTGGCCCAACTTCCCACATTTGAAGCAACTCACTCAATCGTATTGGAAGTGCTGAAATGCTTGCTTCGGCAATTGGGACACCACCTAGCCTCTCGCTGTAATGCCCAATTGGTAAGTTAAGAATCAATAAATTATTTATGACCCTTCTATTTTAGTTGCTACATTGACACTTTTATTAGTGGTAGAGCTTCGAATCCTCAATATTAAATGTGTAAAATTTTGGCCTCAGGATGATTTAGGAAACATTGCCGGCGATAGTGCCATGGGTCACTACCGCGTGGCACACTAACGGGGTGAAGGTGAGCCGCGATACACTCTTGGCGTTTATGCCAGCGAGAGTGACACCCAACATGATCGCTGGGCACTATCGCTCGGTTTGTACCGAGACGAGGAGGATGTCCACGAGTATGTCAACGACTATGCCATATGGAAAAGTTGCTGGGCACAATCGCCCAGCGGGTCTGTGGGTATAAATTCCCACTTAAGCTGATTTTCACCCCATTCTTTTTAAAATCGGTTTGGAGCCCAACTTTGGTGAGCTCTAGGACGCTTTTCACTCCCCAAACCTTAAACTCATTTATTTCAAGCCCTTGGAGTTGGTGGATCTTTTGTGGAGCATTCAAGTCCTCATTAAAGCTATTTAGTGTGAAGATTCAAGCCCTCAACCTCAACTTCTCATCCCTCTCAAGTTTTCTAGGGTTTGCTATTTTTCTAGGTTTTTGACCAACAAGCTAGATTGTGAGTTTTCTAACCCTTTTGTAAAAACTAGATACATGTCATGTGTGACTTTATTATCTCTTTATGATTTATTTTTAATTTTCTCATATGTAGTAAGTTATCCATCTTTTCACCATTTTGGAAATTTAAGGAGTTTTAATACAAAATGTCCCACTTGGTACATTGATGAGCTTGGGTCCATGATTCCTCTATTATATTAACATTTTGAACCTCTTGGTGAAAAATACTCAAATATTAGGGATTGACCTAACTAGGAATTTAGACCCATGAAAGGTATATATGTTGTTAAATGATGATGATCCATGGTATTGTGCTTTAAGTACTAAAAATGTATCTTTAAGACTTGAGGGATCGTTTGTGAGAGAATATATGTCTATTTGATTTAAATGGAGAAGGTTGGGTTCTTATGTAAAACTCTAATGGAATTTATGTGGTAAGTAAAACACAAGTTTGCCTACAATGGTATTTGTAACACCCCAAAAATGGGATAACAAATATTTCCGAAAAACTGGAAATGTGGTATATAGAAATGCCATAGCATGAGCCTCCCAAGAATGGGGAAAATACAGACACCTGTTTAATTACAGTTTGTAATATAACGGAAATAAACAACAACCTATTAATCTAATTTCTTAAATAGAAATAAGATTACAAAAGGGGTATCGTCCATAGTCCAACAAAAGTCTTCACAAAAAAGTGCACCCACTTGCACTCCCCAAGCTCAAACGAATCTGCCTAAACCTTCTTAGATGCGGCGCCACTAGAACCTGAGATATACATTGACATCAAACAAGTGTTAGGCCAAAAAGCCTCGTGAGGTTGAACAACAAGCAGTAAATGCATAAATGACAATTTTACATAACTTTTTACCAAGAAACATAACCATAGATGGAATCAATGGGGGAGACCCATAACACCAGTCAAATTCCACCGAAGAGACGAGATACCCTAGTGTCAACTTCCACGAGTGACACCACAAAGCCCGACACATCCAGGGGTACAACATAGGCATTGCCCCAAATAGCGGAGGTCTAGGCACATACCAACACGTTGGCACCCAATACTATGTCCTCCTAGTGTTTATTTGACTTGGTTCATCCACTTAATTTATTTGTGACCAAAGAAGCATATTATCTCTCATAATATGTATGTAATACCAATGTAGGCCACTTGGTCCAAACATTCATACCCATTAAACAAGGAGGTGCAAGAGACATGACATCATACACACCATACCTATTTGTGCATATAACCATAAAGAATGACTTACCCACAATAGGAGTATTCCTCAACACTTTGGGTAACCCTAGCATACCGTTGTTTTTGAACAAATATCACTTTCTAACTTGTTCTTATTCCCAACATAGATACATTTCTACTTTTCAAAGGTTAACCCTTCATACCCCGAAACACCATTTTGTCAAGTAAACAAATATGAAGAAAACCCCAATTCCATGTAATAAAAGAATATCAATAATAATGCAAGTAATAACATGCATCTCATTTATAAAAGTTTAGAACACTCACTATCGAGGTTTTTGATTAAAACCTAGAAAATAGCAAACCCTAGGTTGAAGAGAGTGGAGGCTTGGAAATGAAGACTTGATGTTCTTCAATAAATGCTCTTAAATGTTGCTTTGAATGCAATAACAAGCTCCCAACAACCCCAAGATCAAGATTTATGAGGAGTGAGGTTTGGAAGGGATAAATCACACCCTAAGCCACAAAATCGTCCAACAAAACGAATTGGGGAAAAAAGTGAGGTCAAAACTGGTTAAGGGTTCTATTTAAACTCCCAGCCCCCGCTCGAGACTGTGCCCGACGACAGTGGCAAGGGCATAGTCGCTTGGGCACTCTCACACCTGCTCCCTCACTCTCGGTACAATACCGACGAGAGTAACAAGCGAGAATGCCCTCGGGCACTATCGTTGTCACAGTCGCACGGTATGTATCGTGGCTTGTTTGCCCGCTGCGACAATGACACGCGACTGTGACACATGTCACAGTCACCCGGCACACTCGCCCAGCTCCGTCTCGAGTCCAATTTCCCGTCCGATCTTTCGTTCTAAGCTTTAAGTCTAGAGGTTTAGATTTAATTAAGAGCGTTTCCCAACTATTTAACTTATCTGAGAGGAAATTTTAAGAAAAGGAATATAAAGTGCTAATATGACCTAGTCGCAAAATTTCGGATGCTACAATCCTCCCCACCTTGGACAAGATTTCGTCCCCGAAATCTCGCCTTACGCGAGCAAGTGTGGGTATCTTCTCTTCATGTCTTCCTCGGCCTCCCAAGTGACATTGGCTCCTCGTTTGCCTTACCGGGGTGGTATAACAAATCGCAGTCGTAATCCTTGAGCAACTCAAGTCATCACCTTTGTCTCATATTAAGTTCCTTCTGGTCAAACACATGCTTGAAACTCTTATGGTCTGTGTAAATGGTACATTCCATACCATAGAGGTAGGGTCACCATAGTTTCAAGGCAAACACTACTGCTGTAACTCCAAATCGTGGGTAGGATAGTTATTCTCGTAAACTTTAAGTTGTCTCAATCCGTAGGCGGTCAATTTGCCTATTTGCATCAACACACACCCTAAACCAATTTTTAAAGCATTATTATAGACCACGAAATCCTCTGTTCCTTCGGGTAAGGACAACATTGGCGCTTTGCAAAGATTTTTCTATAAGGTTCAAAACGCTTTCTCCTACGTCTCGGTCCATACGAAATTCACGTTCTTTTTTGCCAAAGCAGTTAAGGACAAAGCGATCTTGGAGAAGTCTTGAATAAACCTCCGGTAGTAACCCGACAAACCTTAAAATCTTCAGATTTCCGAAGGCTCTTGGGAGGCTCCCAATTCATCATTACCTCGATTTTTGACGGGTCAACCTTCACTCGATCTCGTGTGACCACATGTCCCCAAAACTAAACTTCCTTCAACCAAAAGTAACATTTGGAGAACTTTGCGTTCAACTTCTCTTTCTTTAACACCTCCAAGACCTCCCATAAGTGTGTCTTGTGATCCATCTCATTCTTGGAGTAGACGAGTATATCATCGATGAACATGATCACCTACTTATCAAGGAAGGGTCGGCACACTCGGTTCATTAAATCCATAAACACCGCTGGTGCGTTAGTCAAGCCAAACGGCATTACCAAGAACTTGTAATGGTCGTAATGCATCCTAAAAGCCGTCTTTGGGATGTCATCATTCTTCACTCTTACTTGATGATATCTCGATCATAGATCAATCTTCGAGAAACAACCTGCTCTTTGAAGTTGGTCGAATAAGTCTTCGATCCTTAGAAGTGGATATTTTTCTTTACAATGACCTTATTCAACTCCCTATAGTCGATGCACATCCTCATTGTGTCATCCTTCTTTTTGAAAAACAGGACCGAAGCTCCCCAAGACAACGAGCTCGGTCTCACGAATCCCTTCTCAAGTAGGTCTTAAAGTTGTGCCATAATCTCCTTCATTTCGGATGGGGACAAACGATAAGGAGCTCTAGTGATCGGGGCCGCTCCCGGAAGGAGATCAATCCGAAACTCTAATTGTCGGTCAGATGGCAAATCAGGAAAGTCATCCGAAATATATCAGGATACTCACGCACCGCCCTCACGTCCTCGAACTTCTTTTTCTCTAGCTTGGCATCTATTACGTGGTAGCCAATATCACTTGGACAAATAATAAAAGTATCGAGCTCAGCATCTTTCAGCATACACCCATTGATACTAGCACGAAGGACTTATAACCCAATCTGATGCCTAACATGCCTCGATGTGGAAAACTAGTCGTCCCAACACCGGATAAAATAACAAAAGTGCTCATGGATCCATAGCAGACGGGGCTGAAACATTACATGACTCAAAACGAATGAACTAACGCATTCAAAACATGTAATTCCCAAATAAGATGAAATAAATGCAAATCATAACCAAGCGCTCTACAATGAGCTATCAAAACCGGACAAATGTTCCCAAGACCCAACAAAATCCAAACCGAGACATAAGCTCAACAAATCCAAAGACCCAACGTTGAAAATCATAAAATGAAATCAAACGTAAATGACCCGAAATAATTCAACCCATGCTTCAACTCACACAAATAACTCCAACATGATTTAGATTGGGACAAAACATTTTCCAAGTGGGTTTATACCTTTTATCTTTTTAAATCATCCCATGACACCCAATAAAATGCATTTATACTAAAAAAATATACTCCATGTAATAAATCATTTAGATACCCAAAATATATGATTTATTTATCAAAATGCCCAAAATCCTAGATGTGGGTGTTTTATAAGTTTATAAAGTCGAATACTTCCAAATAACCAAAACTTATCAGATGATTAGCGGATAACAATTCCATATAAAACATATAAACACTTTAAAATAGACATTTTGGCATGTACACTGTTTTCACAAATCAACTTTAACTCACCTTGCTAGGTTAAGTTAAACCTAGGTTTTAATCCCCAACCATTGGCCTCCAAAAGCATAGATCCCACCCAAAGCTTTCCGAAGACATCCATTCCAACTCTTTAACTCAAGCTTCCAAAACCTAGATCCACACATTTCAGACCATAAATAATCATATTCAACCCTTAGAGTTGTTCCCTAAGTATTACATGAACATTTCATCTTATACCCCAAAAATCCTAATTTTCCATACTTGAAGAAGGAGAAGATTACCTCAACTACTAGCTTGAATCCACCAATCAAAACACAAGTAGGTTACCAAAACGAACCATAAGTTCCCAATCTCAAATTGATAAAATGGGTTGGGTGAAAACCTTAGAAATTTATAAGGGTGATGAAGAAGATGGAGATGAAGATGGTGAATAAATGCTCCACTTGAATCCTTTAATGAAGTATCCAACAACTAGAGATAAGAGAGGTAGATGAGGGTTAAAGGAACCCTAAGTTCGGTTCTTGGAAGGAGAGGTTAAGAGAGAGTGAATTAAAATGGAATGGTTGAGATAGGAATGAGAAATGAGGCTAAAATCAGAATTTAACTCGTCTGCACCCGCTCGCGACCTTGCCTGGCGATAGTGACATTGTCACTATCGCGTGGCACAATCGCGCGAATTGTACCGCGAGCTGGTGCCTCCTCGCGATAGTGCCCTGGCGATAGTGACACTGTCACTATCGCGTGGCACAATCGCGCTGAATGTACCGAAGCCCAAAAATGTCCAAAAAATCGCGATTCTCGCATGGGTCGATTTAAGGTCTGAAAGCACAACATTTTTCACCCAAGAAGATAAACGGGAGGAGGAGGGATTACCAACGAAGGCGGAAACTTACTTTGCGAATGATCCGGGTGTTACATTATTTATTATGAATAATTAAAACACATAATATAACATACACATAATAAAATAGGCAATGCCTTTTATTTATTTATTAATTTCATGAAACAAAACTCAAAATTACAATCATCGTATGATTAGCTTTTGGGCATTCACTAACAATCTCCCACTTGCACTAAAGCAAATCATCCATGCATCGTATACCAATGGATCTATAGTGTCCATCATGCTTTTGTTGTGTTAACAGTTTGGTTAGTGGATCAACAACATTACTGTCAGTTAACGCTATGCTTATACTAACATCGCCTCTTTCAATAAGCTCTCTAATGAGATGATATCTTCTAAGAATATGTTTGAATCTTTGGTGAGATCTAGGTTCCTTGGACTGTGCTATAGCTCCATTGTTGTCGCATAACAACTCTATAGGACAATCACTGCTAGGAACAACTCCAAGTTGAGAAATAAATTTCTTGATCCAAACGGCTTCCTTGGCTGCATTTGATGCTGCAATGTACTCAGCTTCTGCTGTAGAATCAGATATTGTTGCTTGTTTGGAACTCTTCTAGCTCACAGCACCATCATTAAGGCAAAACACAAAACCCGACTGCGATCGAAAATCATCTTTATCCTTTTGGAAACTTGCATCAGTGTAACCCTTTACACTCAAATCTTCTTCACCGCCATATACCAAGAATGAATTATTTGTTCTTCTTAAGTATTTTAGGATATTCTTGACGGCAATCCAGTGGCCATCACTTGGATTGGATTGGTATCTACTCGTCATGTTTAAAGCATACGATACATCCGGTCAAGTACATATCATGGTATACATGATAGACCCAATTGCTGAAGCATATGGAATCTTACTCATTCGTTCACTCTCTTGAGATGTAGTAGGGTACTGTGTTTTAGAAAATGATATGCCATGGGACATAGGTAAGAACCCTTTCTTGCTATCAGACATGTTGAACCGTTTCAACACTTTGTCTATATATGTACTCTGACTTAAGCTAAGTAATTTCCGCAATCTATCTCTATAGATCCAAACGCCTAACACATAGGAAACTTCACATATGTCTTTAATTGAAAAACATTTTCCTAAACAAGCCTTTACAGACTCAAGTATCAAAATATCATTTCCAATGAGTAGTATGTCATATACATACAATAAAAGAAATGATACGGTGCTCCCACTAATATTTTTGTAGACAAAAGGTTCATCCTCATTTTTTTGAGAAGCCAAACTCTTTGATCGTTTCATCAAAACAATGATTCCAACTCCTTGAAGCTTGTTTCAATCCATAAATAGATTGTTGCAACTTGCATACCTTATGAGATTTTTCAGGAGCGACAAAACCTTCGGGTTGTATCATATATACGTCCTCATGTAACTTTCCGTTAAGGAAAGTTGTTATTACATCTATTTGCCAAATATCATAATCGTGATATGTTGTAATGGCTAGTAAAATTCTAATAGACTTAATCGTTGCGACTGGAGAGAAAGTTTCATCATAATCAACACCTTGAATTTGTTTGAAACCTTTTGCAACCAATCACGCTTTATAGGTAATCACATTATCATCCATGTCGGTCTTTTTTTGAAAACCTATTTGCACCCTATAGGTCATACCTCGTTGGGTGGGTCAATTAAGTTCCATACATGGAGTCTATTTCTATTCTCATAACATCTAGCCATTTCTCGGAGTCAGTGCTTGCCATAGCATCTTGGTAACTAGTGGGCTCATCATCCATGAGCATCACATCCCCGGTATGAGTGATGAGGAATCCATATCTCTCAGGCTCATTCTGTTTTCTACTAGATCTACGAGCACTTTGTGTTATAACATCAGACTGCCTTTCCACATCACTATGTGGATCCATAATTAATTGTGGTGTCTGTGTTGGTTCCATCTGTGTTGACATATTTTGATTTTGAAAAACTTCAAGTTATACATTCCTCCCAATGATACCTTTGGAAATAAATTCTTTTTCCATGAAGACACCAGTACATCCAACAAACACTTTATTGTTGTGAGGATGATAGAAGTAGTATCCCATAGTTTCTTTGGGATATCCTACAAATATGCATTTATCAGATTTTGATTCTAATTTAGTTGTGATTAGACGACGTACGTAAACCTCACAACTCCAAATACTCCTAAAAGATAATTTAGGACTCTTCCCAGCCCATATCTCATATGGTGTATTTTCAACATATTTTGATGGAACTCGGTTTAGTGTGAAATTCGCTGTCTCTAGAGCATATCCCCAAAAGGATGTTGGAAGGTCAGCTTGACTTATTATAGATCGTACCATGTCCAACAGTGTACGATTCCTCCTTTCGGAGACACCATTCCATTGTGGTGTTCTATGTGGAGTGAGTTGTGATACAATACCACAATTTCTAAGATGATCAAGAAAAACATGGTCTAAGTATTCGCCACCTCGATCAGATCGAAGAATCTTAATACTTTTTCCAAGTTGGTTTTATACTTCATTTTGAAATTCTTTGAATATTTCAAAGGACTCGGACTTATGTCGCATTAAATATACATAGCCGAACCTACCGAGATCATCAATAAATGTAATGAAGTATCTATAACCACCTCTAGCATGTATGTTCATCGGACCACATACATCACTGTGTATTATTACTAATACATCACTTGCTCTCTCACTTTGTCCAACAAAATGAGCCTTTGTCATCTTTCCAATTAAACAAGCTTCACACATCCTATATGATTCAAAATCTAATTTGTCCAATAATCCATCTTTATGGAGTTTGGAAATGCGAGTTTCGTTTATATGGCCAAGACGACAATGCCCGAGATAGGTTAAATTCAAACTATTCGATTTGACCTCTCTTTTATCTGTGTTATAAATCGGATAATCCATATTAAGAACATATAGACCATTAATCAAACTTGCGTCAACATAATATATATTACCAAAAGAGAATGAACAACATTTGTTCCCAATATTAAAGGTAAAACCTTTCCTGTCTAAACAAGATACATATATCAAATTTCTGGAAATAGATGGTACGTAATAACAGTTATCAAATTCTAATAATAATCCGGTCGGTAAAGTTAACAAAATAGATCCTACGGCTATATCAGCAACCTTTGCCCCATTTCCAACGTGCAGATCAACTTCACCTTTGCTCAACCTTCTAGTCCTTTTTAGTTCTTGCATGTTTCTACAAATATGAGAACCATATCCAATATCAAATACCCATGATGTATAAGAAGTAGAAAGATTAACTTCTATCACATAGATACCTGAAGTCGAAGTTATACTTCCTTTCTTCTTTTCCTGAAGGTAGAGAGGACAGTTCCTCTTCCAATGCCTGGGTTTATTGTATTGAAAACACTTACCCTCCTTAGGTACAGTTACCTTGGGTTTCTTAATGCCTCCTTTTGGCTTCAAAGACTTAGAAGTGG
Organism: Arctium minus; assembly: GCA_954870635.1. Classification (NCBI taxonomy): domain Eukaryota; kingdom Viridiplantae; phylum Streptophyta; class Magnoliopsida; order Asterales; family Asteraceae; genus Arctium; species Arctium minus. The sequence continues at coordinate 26,111,576 of OX941092.1, forward strand.
GCCTAGTAATGGACTTTCCTTTGCCTTTCCCTTTCTTGTCCTTACAGACCATCAAAATGGTGGACTTGTTCTTTGCAAGCTCTTGCTCGGCAGTTCGTAACATATTGAGCAATTCTGAAAGAGATAGTCAAAGTCATGCATGTTGTACTTCATCACGAATTGACTGTAGCTATTTGGTAATGATTGCAAAACTATATCAATGGCCAACTCCTTTTGTATAGAAAAACCTAGTCCTTCAAGACACTCAATATGCCCAATCATTTTAAGCATATGAGTGCCAACGGGACTACCTTCGGATATTCTACAACGGAACAGTTCCTTGGATGTTTCGTACCTCTCATGTCTAGATTGCTCTTGGAATAGCAATTTTAGGTGTTCGATCATATCGAACGCCCCCATGTTTTCATGTTGCTTCTGAAGATCAGGTTCCATGGTTATTAGCATTAGACATGAGACGTCCAAAGCATCCTCATCATGTTTTTTAAAAGTGTCCCTTTCAGTTCTAGGAGCACTGGAATTAGGCTCTTCAGGGATTTGTTGCTCCAAGACATACATTTTCTTTTTAGCTTTGAATACAATTATCAAATTACGATACCAATTGATGAAATTTGTTCCATTTAGTTTTTCTTTCTCAAGAATCGATCGCAAAGTATTTTGTTTCCATTGTTGGTTTGTGCCATTGTCATGAATTTTTTATTGTTTAATAAGGACTTTCATAAAATAAGCTACCACTATTTTAATCAAAACAACAACCCTCTTTTATTGTTTCGGAAAACGTCATAAGCTTTCTAGCAGGCCAAAATGCATATTCTCATTATCGATCAATTTAACTTTAGCTAACCGATCAACCAATAATGTTTTAGGTAAGCAACAACATTGCTAATTACATCTCTATGTAACTCTTGGATAGTTAGGTGAATAACTTTTGTTTAAATTCATCATATGAATGTTCCCAACACATGCCTCCAAATCCCTAATTCTATTAGGTTTAATTTGGTTAAATCTGGCCTAAAATGGCTTGTTGGAATCCTATGCTTACCTTATCTTAGGGGCTGTTTGTTTACCTCTTAATGGTTCCATTAAGAAGCAACCTCTGAATCGTTAAAAGGTAAATCTTGTTTGGCAAAAAAAATGTCTGTCTCTTAATGGTTCCAAAACCTTCTGAATGATTTTTTATCTTGACCCTACCTTAACCATTCAGAGCCTTGATTTCATTCTGAACAATTAGCAAACAACCATATTTCATTTAACCATCAGGTCTTTGGCCTGGTGGCCAGCTCTACTCCGTAAATGCCTCCTACATGTGAAGAGGCCTAGTGTTCGAATCATGGGGGGACAGGAGGACTTTTCCGGTGCATACCTAAGGGGCTAGGGTATGTAGGGTCCACAAAAGTGGATCACAGGGCCTTGGGTCCCTGCCATTAAACCTTTTTTTTCTATATCATAAGAGCCTCTTAATCATTCTGACCACTTAATCATTCTGCACCAAACCATTTAGTAACTTCCAAACAGCCCCTTACTTAGATTAAAGATGGTACTCAACTTTAGTATAACCCACCCTCGATGATCAAAGTCTTGACAAGTGCCATGTTTGGAAGGCATCTTAAACTTAATATTTTGGTGAGGGATTTTAGTTAGTTTGATTTTACTATGCTTTCTTTTGTAATAGATCGTTTCCTCATAGTTTGATTTTACCATAATTCAGATTGGAGGAGGATCATGAGGATCACTTGAACACCTTCCTTTCTTTGGCAGTTTAGGCCTTTGTGACAAAACCGGTTGAAATCTTACTATGATGTACTAAGACCTTATCACTCAAGATCGATGGTCCATTTTATATCTTATATAAATACCATTTTTTATTTTATCAAAACTCATTTTGATTTGTAAAAATCCTTTTACTTATATATTTTAAAATCATATTTTGTTTTAAAATGTTGTAACAAGTATCACATACATACAACCACGCATAATATATCAAAATATATATAAAGCGTAAAAATAAATGTGAGATAGTTATAGTCCCCTTATGCAATATTCATAGAGCCCAATATGAATATCGTTACATAAAATAAACTCCTATGGTTCTAAGTCTTCTCTTCTTCATCACTTCATAACGCCTCCATCTCTTGCTTTCTCTGATACAAAAATATTTTACATTTCAAACAAAGAAAACCTCGAGTTACATTTTGAGGGGATTGGATGAGAGGAAAATGTACAAAGAGAGTATATAGAGAAAGGCACGACATGCAAGTCGTATTTATCAAATATAATACATCCATGACTAAGGGCTATAACCATTCACTAAACAAATCACATTATATATATTCAATCACATTGAAACATAAAATCGATTTGCAACACCACCGTATAAAAATAATACAAAATTCATACGATATCGAAAAAAGGTGATTCAAAGTTCTTTGGAAAACTAAAAAAAAGATACAGATCTTTTATGTTTTAGGATTTCAAAGATTTAGAACCCTTATGGGTCGAAATTCAAGTCAAACCCGTAGTGAGTTCGATTTTTGAACAACATTGCGACACTGTCGTAAAAAATTCATACGAAGTTAAAATGATGCGATTCAAAAGCATGTGGAAACCTAACAGAAAGCTCCAAGTTTTTCATGTTTTGTGTTTTCTAAGATTCAGAATCTTCCTGGGACGAAAAAACCAAAACATTTACGAAACAAAAAACATATAGCAGCAAAACAGTTTTTAAGATGCATGTCACAAAAAAACTGATCTAAAGGTTCGTAAGTAGCTCTGATACCACTGTTGAGTTACGGGATCTCAAGCACAACAGAAAATAAAACTGTAACCCTCCAAGGACCCATACGAACCAGAATAAATCGGGTGTTTCGAAATTATATCTCATAGTGAACGAGACTTTGAATCACAACAACAAACAAAGGTTGATGCCTCCACGGTATCCACACGAACAATCTGAATCCTTTGCCTTCTCGTAATGCTAGTCACAGTTTCAAAACTTAGAAAGAAAAGGGAGCAATAATTGTAGGTGATTTTGAGAGAGAATTGCAAGACACAATCTTGCATAAAATGTCATACATTTTATATGGACATTAGAGGCATGGCATGAAAGCACCACCATCCCTACACCTTACTTGAGTGTAGGAGTATCCATGCACCATCACTCATCTTTTAAGACCATACCTAGTTATCTTTATTTATGTCTAACATAAATAATATCTGATTTTATTTAATCAGATTAAATCAATACAAATCAGATATAATAATTAAATATTTTAATAATTAAAACTCCTTATTCAAATATGTTCAATGTGTGTGAACCAATGGGTTCTCGACATGTTAGTAATAAATATAAATATCATATTTATAATTATAAACGATGAGTTGTATCTAGCAATACATCATCGTCACCCAAATGACGAGAATTGGTGATACAACAATTTTATATCAATTTTATCCTTGATGTCTAGATTGAACACGAGACATTGAATGAGTCATTCTCATTATGTCTAATCTCTAGTTTCTTGATTCCCTAATATACTAATAAAACAAATCATGATATCTTATATCAATTATCCGAGCATGCATGCATTTCCTTAGTATATATTTATCAAGGGCCCCAGAGACATCACTCTCGTCATAAAGGAAGGAAAAATCCTATCTCGATACGTGTTAGTTCTACCACGTGATTTATAACATACCCAACAATTATTCTGTCACCAAGTTACAGAATGATTAGAACAAATGTCAAAATATATTACTCCCACATAACAAACTCCATATTTCTGAAGTCAAAGAATTACATGTACATTGACCACATAAGAAACACTTATGACACTCACATAACATCCAATGAAGTGTTTGTTAGGGATCGGGGGAAAAGTAGTCGATCAAGTTGACCGGATTTCTTGAGAATCGTGTAAGTCACTTTTCGAATTGGTATTTCGACCCTATGTCTGGGTTGCACGAAATCCAATATGGGATAAGACTCAAGAACACTCACGTTTTTAGGCACAAAAACGAGAGCAAATTTGTTGGAGAGTATATATGATTGTTTAAAATCGTGAGTTTAAAACATAAATATATACTAGTCCCATTCGTAAAATAGAAAATAACGGAAAATGGCAATGATTGTAAATCACTATCAATTATAGTCGATTACAATCAATTTAGCTAAAAAATGGCAATGATTGTAAATCACTATCATTATAGTCGATTACAATCAATTTAGCTAAAATTAAGGACAGAAAATAACTGACCATTAAATGTTCAGTAAATGCAGATTTATTCCAAAAATAGACACCAAGATCTTCTGGTCCAGAGACGTACATCAGAGGCTCTGCCGTGCCAAAGAGGCTCAGAGGCTCTGTCGTGCCTTAAGAGACTCTGACGTGCCAAAGAGAATCAGAGGCTCTGTCGTGCCTTAAGAGGCTCTGTCGAGCCTTAAGGGTGCGTTTGGTATGGTGGACAGGATGGGACATAACAGAACAGAACACATTTGTCCCATGTTTGGTGACAGTATTTCTGGAAGGAACAGGAACTAAGTGGAACATGGGTGGAACACGCGTGTTCACCCCTTACCCCTGGAACAAACTTGAACAAGCTAACATGTACCAATATGCCCCTAACCTAATCCACTATTCTCTAACCTGATTCACGCCTCTCTCTCTCTCTCCCAAAATTGCAGATCCTCTCCCTCAAATTTGCAGACCATCTTCGTCAAATTTGTAGATCGTTGCCTTCTCCTCTCTAATTTGATTCACGCCTAAAAAAAAACATTTGCAGGTCGTCTTCCTAAAAAAAAACGTTTGCAGATCGTCATTAAAAAAACCGTTTGCATATCGTCTTCCTTAGATCGTTTTCTTGTTAACCGTTTGCATATCGTCTTCCTCAAACCGTTTGCAGGTCGTCTTCCAAAAGCGTTTTTTTGTGAATCGATGCTACTTAATCGATTGCCCATTTTTGGTCAATATCTTGTTAATCGGTTGCTACTTGATCGATTCTCCACAGTAGGTTGATCGATTTCTGCAGTTTGGTCAATTTCTTCCACCGTTTCTTCTCATCGATTTCTTGTAACAATCGATTTGTGGTCAATTTCTTACACCATAGATTTTCTATTTTAACATCACATTTAATCGATTTATGTTTTTTACATCATAGTGGTTTATACACCATAGATTTTTATGTCACTGTGTTGAATATCTCAAGCATGAGAATGGAGGATTGGTTTTTTGCATTTGGTTCTTGTTGGTAAAAAAAATACTAAACTAGGATGATTTATGTATTTGTCACTGTTTTGATTATGTGGTTAAAAAATACTAAACAGGTCACCAGGGGTAAATTGGTCATTAACCAGTACTGTCCCTGTCCTATTCCGTCCTGCTATGTCTTACCAAACGTTGGACAGGTGTTCTGTCCCGTCCTGTTCTGTCATGTACCGTCCTGTTCTGTTCTGTCCCGTCTGCGTACCAAACGCACCCTAAGAGGCTCTGTCGTGCCAACGAGGCTCAGAGGCTCTGTCGTGCCTTCAGAGGCTCTGACGTGCCTTCATAGGCACTGCTATTCCTTTAGAGGCTCTGCCACTTGGATCACCGCTAGGGGCGTTGCCCCTTGACCCCCCGCCATTTCATCATGTCCGGGATCAAACTCGTCTTATAACAAGTGTGCACTCCGCACCACCTAACTTGTATTAGATCATAGTTTGAAACCCATTAGTACTCGTGTTATAACCAATTACACTTAAATGCCTGGTGACACTAAAATCACCAACAATCCTCCCCCATTTTAGTGTAACCCATGAAATAACACATTTAAATTAAACAAACCAAACTTGCACCTAAATGAAAATATCGAAACGATTGAATTTCCACATTAGTATTTTACACATTCCAAATATTCGAGAATCAAGGTGTCCCAAGGATTGAACCCATCAAGTCATTTGAATACCTGAAGATAAAATACATACAAATTTCTTATATGTCCAGCAAATTAAAACTTGACACAATTATAAAGCCGTGTGTCCTAATCCTCTCATGATTGTATAAAGGCCAAGTCCCAACCTTTTGAAATGCGGCTACACTTCACAATCACATAGGTAATTCCTTTACTTCATGTACCTGCAAATACACTTTACCAAAGGAATTATTAAGAAGATAAACTTCACCCTAACCACTGCAAGACTGAACACATACCTGGGATGATTCAACTTGTGTTCCAATTTATAAGTGTGAGATTTCCACATTGAATTCAACTTCTAATGTCATATTAGAAGGGAATTGGGTGTCTCACCTTTATAAATTTATAAGGACTTTAATCCCATCCCAATCGCAGACTTGTGCACTAAGTCTCTTGTCAGACCTTTAGTTAAATGATCTGCCAAATTTTGTTGCGTTCTAATAAACTCAACGGAGATTACACCATTCATGATTAATTCTCTAATCATACTATGTCTAACACCCAAGTGTCTAGACTTACCATTGTAAACTTGGCTATAAGCCTTAGCCAAAGTGGCCGCACTGTCACAATGGATTGAAATAGGTGCAATTGGCTTTGGTCACAATGGAATCTCATAAATTAAATTCCTTAGCCACTCCGCCTCATTACCGGCGGCGGCTAGTGCAACAAACTCAAATTCCATTGTTGAGTTTGTAATACAAGTTTGATTTTTAGATGCCCAAGAGATGGCACCTCCTCCAAGCAAAAATACCCAACCACTAGTTGAGGAATGATCCTCCATGTTGGATATCCAACTTGCATCCGAATAACCTTCTAAAACCGAAGGATATCCTAAATAACTCAAACCATAATCCATGGTTCCCTTGAGATATTTGAATACTCTTTGAACCGCTTGCCAATGTTGAGTACTAGGATTACTAGTATACCGGCTCAATCGTCCCACGACATAAGCTATATCGGGCCTGGTGCTTGTCATGGCGTACATCAAGCTACCAATGGCCTTAGAGTATTCAAGTTGTGAAATAGCCTTGCCCGTATTAGGCATTAATTTCACACTTGGATCCATGGGAGTGCTTACGGGAGAACACTCATGGTAATTAAATTTATTGAGAATTTTCTCAATATAATGCGATTGCGTCATAACAATCCCTTTGTTAACCCGTTTAATCCTTATAACAAGGATTACATCAGCCTCTCCTATGTCTTTCATGGAAAATTTAGATGACAACAATTTCTTAGTCTCATCTACATGATTTTGGTCAGTCCCAAAAATTAACATGTCATCTACATACAAGTAGATGATCACACCTGCACCAGTAGCATCAAATCTACTATAAACACATTTGTCACTTTGGTTTAAAGCAAAACCACATGACAAAATAACTTCATCAAACTTTTGATGCCATTGTTTTGGTGCTTGTTTCAACCCGTACAACGATTTCACAAGTTTACAGACCTTATGTTCGTTTCCGGGCATAACGAAACCTTCCGGTTGTTTCATGTAAACTTCCTCTTGAAGATCACCATTCAAGAAGGCTGTTTTAACATCCATTTGATGGATAATCAGATTGTGTATTGCCGACAAGGCGATTAACAATCTAATAGTCGAAATACGTGCCACCGGAGCATACGTATCGAAATAGTCAATACCGGGGTTTTGTCGAAACCCTTGAATTACTAACCCGCCCTTGAATTTATCAATCGTCCCATCAACTTTCATCTTCTTTTTGAAGATCCATTTGCATCCAAGTGGTTTAGAACCTGGAGGCAAATCTGATAACACCCAAGTGTTATTCTCAAGAATTGATGATATTTCGTCATCAATTGCTTCCTTCCAAAAGGCGACATCTCGAGACTCCATCGCTTCTTTGAAAGTCTTTGGATCATCCTCAATACTATAACAATAAGAGTATTGAATCCAAGCTCATCCCTTGAACCTTCCACCAAAATACAGTTGGAATTCGGGACCGAAATTTTTGGCAATTCGACCTCTTTGGATTCTTCGGACCTGTTGTGTTTCTGGACTTGAAACACCATCCAAACTTTCTGTATTTTGCACTTTATTGGTGCTAGGAAACAGGTCCTTAGGCCTTTGCATTGATGAAAATCGCGTCTCATCAAAAATCGCATCACGCGACTCGATTACGGTGTTAATCGACACCGAATCATTAGGCTCGATAACGTAGAACCTATAAGCCTTGGAATTTTCTGGATATCCAATGAATATACAATCAATTCCACGTTCACCCAAAGCTTTCCTTTTGGGTTCGGGTAGTTTTACAACAACCCGACAACCCCAAATTCTAATATAATTCAAATTCCGAGTTTTCTTGAACCAAAGTTCATATGGGGTTCTTTTGTTTCTTTTATTTGGAACTCTGTTCAAAACATAACAGTCCATTAACATGGCCTCTCCCCAAAATCCCTCACTCAATCCCGAGTAAGAAAGCATTGAGTTTACCATTTCCTTTAAAACTCGATTTTTACGTTCGGAAACCCCGTTTTGTTGAGGTGTGTATGGTGCCGTTGTCTCATGGATGATACCAACTGATTGAAAATATTGGGGATCCATATATTCCCCTCCACGATCAGTTCTAAGACATTTAATCGAATTACCCAATTGTAGTTCGACTTCGGTTTTGTAAATTTTAAACTTTTCTAAGGCTTCATCTTTTGCATGCAAAAGATATACATAACAAAACCGAGTATTGTCGTCAATAACAGTGACAACATACTTTTTATTTCCCAAGGAAGGAGTGGAGTGGAAATCACACAGATCACTGTGTACAAGCTCCAAAACATCCGTATTCCGTTTAACGTTCGGAAAAGGTTGTTTTGTAACCTTTGTGAGCATGCAAGTTTGGAACCTCTCCGCATTAATGTCAAAGGCTGGAATTAATCCATCTTTTGACATTTCATTCATCCTTCTAAAATTCACATGCCCCAATCTAGCATGCCATAACATTGAATCAACAATTTTAGAAGAAGACGATGACGATATAAAAGCAAAATTTTCAGAACATAAAATTTTATTAACCACATTTAAGCGAAACATGCGATCACACAAATAACCAAAACCAATAAAATGGCCACCTCGAGATAGGATAAACCTATTCGATTCAAATACTTGTTTAAATCCAAGATTATCCAAACAACTACTACTTACTAAGTTCTTACGAATTCTAGGCACAAACAAAACATCAAACAATTTAACTTTATTTCGAGAAGAAAATTCTAAATTAACTACTCCAACTCCACAAACTTGTGCACTCGACTCGTTTCCCATATTCAGCACCGAACCGTCTTCAACCGGTGTCAATTTTTCGAACCACCGATGATCCTTGCAAATATGGCTTGTCGCTCCCGAGTCGATACACCATGCACAGTCATCATCCTGCACATAAAACGACTCAGGTATAAGTGAAACATAATTCTAGACAGAATTATCAAATTTAGTCAAAAACTGACCTCCTTTCACTTGATCGCGATCATTAGACCCCGATCCACTTCCACTCGAACCAGCACCATTATTGTTCAACTTTACCCGACAATCACGTTTGTGATGACCCACCTTGTTGCATCGCCAACACACCAAATCCTTTTTCTTTTTAAAGAATTTGTTGGGTCCATCAAACTTACGTTTCTTGCCTTTTCCGTTGTTGTTGGAGTGGGCTTTCTTCTCCTCAACCATGTGAACAGAGGGCTGTCCAGATTCAACTTTCCCCTTGGATTTATCATTTTCTTGCACCCGAAGAGATTCTTCGATGCGCAAATGACTCCCAAGTTGAACCAATGACAGTTCCTCTTTTTGATGTTTCAAGTTATGCTTAAAATCTTTCCAAGAAGGTGGCAGTTTGTCAATCACACTCGACATAACAATAGATTCATCCATATGCATGTTGTAGTGTAAATTGACCCAAGATACGAAGGATTTCATTATATTGTTCCATTACGGGCCTCGAGTCCACCATTTTATAACTGTTAAAATCGCTAACCAAGAACTTCTTACTAGAAGCATCTTCAGCGATGTACTTGGACTCGAGGGAATCCCATAATTCCTTCGCACTTGCCACGTTTTGGTAGATATCAAAAAGGGAATCACACATACCGTTTAAGATGTGTCCTCTGCAGATATAGTCATCATTCTCCCACTTGCTCCTTCTCCTTGTGTACTCCAGCGTCTCATCCTCCATTACTTCTGGCACGGGTGTACTCAACACATACACTACCTTCAGAGCGGTCAGCAGAAAGTGCATCTTTTTCTGCCAACGTCTGAAATCAGTGCCTTCAAACTTCTCTAGCTTTCCAAACTTTGAGGTTATCTCTTTCACAGAATCGGCCATGATCGACATGTCAAAATACCAATTCGAATGTTAGGTATCGGGGGGAAAAGTAGTCGATCAAGTTGACCGAATTTCTTGAGAATCGTGTAAGTCACTTTCCGAATTGGTATTTCGACCCTATGTCTGGGTTGCACGAAATCCAATATGTGATAAGACTCAAGAACACTCACGTTTTTAGGCACAAAAACGAGAGCAAATTTGCTGGAGAGTATATATGATTGTTTAAAATCGTGAGTCTAAAACATAAGTATATACTAGTCCCATTCGTAAAATAGGAAATAACGGAAAATGGCAATGATTGTAAATCACTATCAATTATAGTCGATTACAATCAATTTAGCTAAAAAATGGCAATGATTGTAAATCACTATCATTATAGTCGATTACAATCAATTTAGCTAAAATTAAGGGCAGAAAATAACTGACCATTAAATGTTCAGTAAATGCAAATTTAGTCCAAAAATAGACACCAAGAGCTTCTGGTCCAGAGACGTCCATCAGAGGCTCTGCCGTGCCAAAGAGGCTCAGAGGCTCTGTCGTGCCTTAAGAGGCTCTGTCGAGACTTAAGAGGCTCTGCCATGCCAACGAGGCTCAGAGGCTCTGTCGTGCCTTCAGAGGCTCTGACGTGCCTTCAGAGGCTCTGCCATGCCTTCAGAGGCTCTGCCACTTGGATCACCGCAAGGGGCGTTGCCCCTTGACCCCCCGCCATTTCATCGTGTCCGGGATCAAACTCGTCTTATAACAAGTGTGCACTACGCACCACCTAACTTGTATTAGATCATAGTTTGAAACCCATTAGTACTCGTATTATAACCAATTACACTTAAATGCCTGGTGACACTAAAATCACCAACAGTGTTCTCATAGCGAGTCACGTCTGATACACAAAATCTCCATTTTGTACCCATATGTAGATTCGATATCTCTATATGAATCCATGCCTATGCTAGTCATTATCATATTACTTCAACCTTAAAACCCAAAATAATATTTAACTAGGGACATTTAGAATACATTATTCTAAGGTTATTTATTATGAATAATTAAGACACAGAATATAACATAGACATAATTAAATGGGCAATGCCTTTTATTTATTTATTAATTTCATGAAACAAAACTCAAAGTTACAATCATCGTATGATTAGCTTTTGGGCATTCACTAACATCGAGTAGGATCTTTGGTTACACGGACCACTGTGTTTGCATTTGCATTGATGGCACCATCTCACTTATCGTCGGGGGGTGGGCTCCCCTTCCTCTGGGAAGTGGTCGAAATCGACGGGTAGGTCCGGATGACCCTTCCCACTTTGTTTTCTCCCCGAATAGTCCACGTTCCTCCTTCCCTTGGGTCAAATCATCTTCCACTAGCAAGGACTCCTCTATCACTTCTTGAAGCGTCGTTACCTAAGCGTTCCTCACTATCGTACTCATCTCGGCCAGCAAACCACGGTAATAAACTTTAATCTTTCATCTTTCATATAGGGCCAGGTGCCCCACCAAGTTCAATTTCTCCAAAAAGAGTTTTGAATAGTCAGTGATCGACAAGCTTCCCTTCTTCATTTTTCTGAATTCTTCCTCAATCTTTTCTAGATATCTCTCACTGCAGTACTTGTCCAATACCTTCTGTTTGAAAACTGACCAAGTCAGCTTAGCCAAAACTTCGGGGGTGAGGGTGGATCGTGTGAGGTTCCACCAAATCAGGGCCTCACCTCTAAGCAATTGGGAGGCGAATTTGACCCTTTGGGAATCATCACACTCGCTTGATTTGAAATCCATTTCTACCTCTTTGACCTAGTACATGCATGTGACCAGGTTAGCTGTACCTTAAAATTCTGGCGGTTTGCTACTCAGAAAGGTCTTGTACGAGCATCCCTTATCCTTCCTTCTATCCCCGGTCAATACCAATTCTTCCGTGACGACAACATTCACAACACCCCCGACCCATTTAGAGCATTTTCCGCTACTCTCTCCGGTCGTCAATGATTGGCATCGCGATCTTCTAACAACTTTAGGAAGAATTCTTGTTGTTGGGCCATGGATGCATTCATTGCTTGCATCATACTACCCATCATCCGCCTCTCAAGAGTCACCTCCTCAATAATAGGTCCGGAAGTAGTAATGGTGTTTCTTGGTATTTGTTCCACTCCTCTACCCAACACGGGTGGTCTAAGCAGAACGGTGGCAACCGTGGCCACCTCCGATTGATCGGCCGTAGATTCTGATGCTTCAACACCTTCCGAGGGTGTTGGCACTTTACTCCGAATGTTAACCATTTTGGTCTGCCATGCACACGAGAAAGAGGGTGAGGATTAGACTAAAGGTACGTACTATCGCATTTATTAAGTATCACAACAACAATAAATCAAGTATGCTTACGTAACAATATATTCATAATAGTAGTAGCTAAGTGAAATTATGAACACATTATACATAAGAATTCTTATTATCGTCGTAACAATTCTCAATTAATGCAATTCCGTAAATCCTAACACTCTCCCCACCTATGACGTCTACCTATGTTGGCGGAATGCCACTAATGTTCACAGCTTAAGTCTAGGTATGTTATGGTCAACACCTAGTTCACTTAAGCTAAAGCTCTGCTACTAACTTGTAACACCTAAAAAATGGGATAACATAAATTTTCGAAGAATTGGAAATGTGGTATATATAAATGCCATAGCATGAGCCTCCCAAGAATATGGAAAATACACACACATGTTTAATTACAATTTGTAATATAACGGAAATAAACAACAACCTATTAATCTAATTTCTTAAACAGAAATAAGATTACAAATGGGGTGTCGTCCATAGTACAACAAAAGTCTTCACAAAAAAGTGCACCCACTTGCACTCCCTAAGCTCACACGAATCCGCCTAAAACTTCTTAGACGTGGCGCTACTAGAAAATGAGATACACATTGACACCAAACAAGTGTTAGGCCAAAAAGCCTAGTGAGGTTGAACAACAAGCAGTAAATGCATGAATGACAATTTTATGTAGCTTTTTACCAAGAAACATAACCATAGATGGAATCAATGGGGGGCCCACAACACCAATCAAATTCCACCCAAGAGACGAGATGCCCTAGTGTCAACTTCCATGAGTGACACCACAAGTCCCGACACATCCAAGGGTACAACATAGGCATTGCCCAAAATGGTGGAGGTCTAGGCACATACCAACACAGTGGCAACTAGTGATGGCTAAAAATCGGGCTCGGGTCGGGCCAAAACGGGCTTCGGGCCCAAACAGTAAACCCAAAAACTGGGCCAATCGGGCTTCGGGTCGGGTCGGGCCGAGTTTCACCCGAATATGTGTGGCCCGTTTAATGTTGGAAAAAAACGGTTATAGGAAAACCGGGTCGGATCGGGCCGAGCATTTTTCCGTATTTAAAAAAAATAATTTCTTTATATAATAATTAATTACTAAGCTTTAAAAAATAAAATTGGATTGGATCACTAAAATACACTTTAAAAATACGTTTTATTTATAATAAATCACTAAAATACACTTTAAAAATACGTTTTATATATAATTTTAAGTTACAAACTTACAATACAAGTATTTATAGGGGTTTGGGGGGTAAAAAAATACAAAATTGGTCAAAAAAACGTATATAAACGGTAACATAATGTCTCTTTTTTTAAAAGTACGGATCGGGCCAGGCCGAGCCAAAAACCGGGCCGTGAACCGGGCTCGGGCCGAGCCGGGCTGGGCCGACAAATCCTCCAAAAACATGAACTGGTCCGGCTTTTTTGGCTTCAAACCGGTTTACTACCGGGCTGGGCCAGGCTTCGATTAATCGATCGGGCCGGACCCATTTGGCCATCACTAGTGGCAACCAATACTATGTCCTCCTATTGTTTATTTGACTTGGTTTATCCACTTAACTTACTTGTGACCAAATAAGCATATTAGCTCTCATTAAATGTATGTAATACCAATGTAGGTCACTTGGTCCAAACATTCATACCCATTAAACAAGGAGGTGCAAGAGACATGACATCATACACATCATACCTATTTGTGCATATAACCATAAAGAAGGACTTACCCACAATGGTTGTATTCCTCAACACTTTGGGTAACCCTAGAATAGAGTTGTTTTTGAACAAATATCACTTTATAACTTGTTCTTATTCCCAACATAGATACATTTCTACTTTTCAAAGGTTAACCCTTCATACTCCAAAACACCATTTTGACAAGTAAAAAAATATGAAGAAAATCCCAATTCCATGTAATAAAAGAAGATCAATAATAATTCAAGTAATAACATGTATCTCATTTATAAATGTTTAGAACACTCACTATCTAGGATTTTGATTAAAACCTAGAAAATAGCAAACCCTAGGTTGAAGAGAGTGGAGGCTTGGAAATGAAGACTTGATGACTTGATGTTCTTCAATAAATGTTGCTTTGAATGCAATAGCAAGTTCCCAACAACTCCAAGATCAAGATTTATGAGGAGTGAGGTTTGGAAGGGAGAAAATTTCACCGTAAGCCACAAAATCTCCTAACAAAACGAATTAGGGAGAAAAGTGAGGTCAAAATCGGTCAAGGGTTCTATTTTAACTCCCAACACCCACTCGCGACTATGCCCGACGACAGTGCCAAGGGCATAGTCGCTTGGGCACTATCTCTCCCGCACCCTAACTCTCGGTACAATACCGACGAGAGTGACACGTGAGAATGCCCTCGGGCACTATCACTATCATAGTCGCACGGTATGTACTGTGGCCTGCTTGTCCGCCGCGACAATGGCACGCGACTGTGATACATGTCACAATCGCCCGACACACTCGCCCAACTCCGTCTCGAGTCCAATTTCTTGTCTGATCTTCCGTTCTAAGCATCAAGTCTAGAGGTTTAGATTTAATTAAGAGCGTTTCCCAATTGTTCAACTTATCCGAGAGGAAAACTTAAGGAAGGGAATATAAAGTGCTAATATGACTTACTCACAAAATTTCGGCTGTTACAGTATTGGGTACATTTCACATGGACTAAAGTTCCTTATGGCCAAAATGGAATATTTGATGAACCAACTTAAGTAGACACTAGGAGGACATAATCTTGGGTTCCACCATGTGGGTATGCACCTTAGACCTCCTCCATTCGAGGCAATGCATTAGTTGTAACCCTCAGATGTGTCGGGATTTTTTGGTGTCACTCATGGTAGTTGACACTAAAGTATCTTAACTCTTTGGGCAGAACTTGTTTGGTGCTATTCGTATCCCCCATTGACACCAAATATTATTGTTACTTAATGGCGTAATGTTTTCTATGCCTTATTTGATGCTTGTTATTTCAATGTTCAAACTCACTAGGTATTTTGGCCTAACACTTGCTTGGTGTTGATGTGTATCTCAGGTTCTAGCGATGCTGGCTCTAAGAAGGTGTAGGCGGGATAACGTGAGCTTAGGGAGTGCCTTTTTGGGACACCAATTTGTAAAGTCTATTATTGGAGTAGAGATGACACCGTTTTTGTAATCTTGTTTCTATTAAGAAATTAGATTAATGGGTTGTCGTTTATTTCCGTTAACTTATAAACTTGTAATTAAATAGGTGTTTATTATTTTCCCCATTTTTGGGAGGCTCATGTTATGGAAAATACATACCACATTTTGATTTTTTGAAGTTTTTGTATGTCCCAATTTTTGGGGTGTTACAAGTTGGTATCAGAGCTTTAGTGAACTAGGTGTCGGCTCTAGTATGACTAGAATTAAGCTGTAAATCTTAATGGTTAAGTTGTCAACTTTGGGTAAAAGTCATAGGTGGTGAGAGTATTAGGATTTACGAAATTACGTTGATTGAGAGTTATGATGATGGTAATGAGGATTTTTGTGTATAATATATTCATAATATCACTTAGTTAATGCTATTATGAATGTATTACTACGTAAGCGTACTTGCATTGCTAATGTTATGATAATTGATGAATGTTGTACTATGTATCTTTGAGTTCAACACATTTAGTCTATCTCTCATCTCCATTCCTGTGTGTATGACAGACTAAGATGGTGAATACCTAAAGTAGACCCCAAACCCCACTAGTTGGTCATGAAGCAACAGTCTATTCAGCCGATCAACCGGAAGGAGTTGTGCCTACCACAATTCCACCTAGACCAACCTTGTTAGGCGGAGGGATGGAACACGTGCCAAGGATTGATATTGCTAGTCTTGAGCCAGTCAGGGAGAAAGTGACCTATGAGACAAGTATGATGGACAGCCTGATGCAAGCCATGAATTCGGCTATGGAAAAACAACAAGAATTTTTCATGAAACTACTAGAAGACTGTGATGCCAGTCACCAACGACCTAAGACGGTAGCGGAAAACGCTCTGAATGATCGGGTGGTGTAGCGAATGTTGTCGGTACTAAGGAATGGGTGTTAGTCGGGGAGAGGAGAAGAGAGAGAGAGAGGATGCTCCTACAAGACATTTCTCAGTAGCAAGCCGTCAAAATTCGCAGTAACCACTAACCCTATCACGTGCAGGTACTGGATCAAGGAAGTGGAAATGGCGTTCGAATCAAGTGAGTGTGACGACTTACAGAGTGTCAGGTTTGCCTCCCAACTGCTTTGAGGCGAGCCCCTAACTTGGTAGAACCTCACAAGGTCTGCCCTCACACCAGAAGTTTTGCTAAGCTCACTTGGCCAACTTTTATGAAGAAGGTGTTAGACAAATATTGTAGTGAAAGGGCCCTGGAAAAGATCGAAGAAGAGTCTAGGAATCGGAAAAAGGGGAATATGTCAATCTCCGATTACTCAAAACAATTTCTGGAGAAGTTGAGTTTAGTAGAGCATTTGGCTCCCGACGAGAAGATGAAGATTAAGGCGTACCACAATGGGTTACTGGCCGAGATGAAAACGGCGGTAAGGAACGCTAAGGTAACGACACTACAAGAAGCACCAGAAGAGTCTCTGTTGGTGGAGGATGATTTGGTCCAAGGGAAGGAAGAGCGGGGGCAAATCGGGGAAAAGAGGAAATGGGAAGGGTCATCCGGACCCATTCGTCAGTTCAGACCATTCTCTGGAAGTAGGAATGTCGATTCCTGACGTGAAGTGAAGTGGTGCTATAGATGCAAGAGCAATCATAGTAGCCCATGTAACCCAAGACCTTACTCGGGTCCCATCGAGTGTTCTAAATGTGGAAAGAAGGATCATGAGGTTCGGGACTGTCCTATCCAGGGATCGGTTTGCTTTGAGTGCCGAGAGTCGGGTTATGTTAAGAGAGAATGCCCGAAGTTAGTGGGCGGAAACCGTGGAGTGTCGAGCGGGATGACAACAAGGAAGGAGAACCCGCTGAAGGCACCGAGCTGAGTATTTCAGATGACCGCCAAGGAGGCAAAAGAGACCGTCGATGTGGTATCGGGTACGTTCCTCATCAACTTCTTGTTTGCTCGTATATTGTTTGATTTGGGTGCAAATCGCTCCTTTTTCTTCGAGTTCTTTTTGCAAACAATTCGTTACTCCTCTTAGTACTCTCTCTGATACACTAGTGGTAGAAGTAGCCAATGGTGAGCAAGTGTTGATTCTGGAATGCTTTGATGATTGCATTTTGGAGATAGATGAGAATTCTTTTAAGGTAAATTTGATACCCATGGCAATAGGAGGTTTCAATGTTGTGATAGGAATGGATTGGTTGGTTAGGAATAGTATTGATATCTTTTGCTCTAAGAAAATGATTCAAGTGCCTTTGCCGAATGGAAGTACGATTACTAATTTTGGAGAGAAAGGGAAGAGGACCACTTTGATCATCTCATTACTCAAATCACGTAGATGTCTATCGAAGGGATGTTCTTCGTATTTAGCTTATGTAGTGGATGCAAAATTAGAGAAGAAGGAGATTGACGATGTAGAGGTAGTACGTGATTATCTGGACGTCTTTTTGGAAGATCTACCCGGTTTGCCACCAGAAAGTCAAGTAGAGTTCCACATTGACCTTACTCCGGGAACGGCTCGATAGCTTGTGCTCCTTACTGTTTAGCTCCGACCGAAATGGAAGAGATAATGACACAACCCCAAGAACTTCTAGAGAAATGATTTATTACACTGAGTTCGTCTCCATGGGGAGCTTCGGTATTGTTTGTACAAAAGAAGGATGGGTCTATGCGGATGTGCATAGACTACTGGGAGATAAATAAGGTTACGGTAAAGAACAAGTATCCACTTCACCGAATAGACGAGCTTTTCGACCAATTGCAAGGAGAGGCATGTTTCTCTAAATTGATCTGCCGTCCGAATACCATCAAGTAAGAGTGAAGAAGGATGATAATCTGAAGATGGAATTCTGGACGAGATACAGACACTACGAATTCTTGGTGATACTGTTCGGTTTAGCAAACACTCTGACCGTATTCATTAACTTTATGAACCGAGTATGTTGTCCTTTCTTGGATAAGTCGATAATAGTCTTCATCAACAACATCTTAGTTTATTCAAAGAATGAGGCCGAGCATGGACAACAATTGTGGGAGGTGTTGGAGGTCTTTCGAGAAGAAAAGTTGTACGCTAAATTCTTGAAATACGAGTTTTGGCTACAAGAAGTCCAATTCTTGAGTCATGTGGTGTCAAAGGATGGAGTAAAGGTGGATCTGGCGAAGATCGAGGCAATGATGAATTGGGAACCACCAACGAGCCCGACGCAAATAAGGAGCTTCTTGGGGTTAGCCGCGTACTACCGGAAGTTTATCCAAGATTTCTCGAAGATCTCCTCGCCGCTTACATCCCTGACAAGGAAGAATGTCAAGTTCTTATAGACCGAGACTCAAGAACACTCTTTAAGAACTCTCAAGAATAAATTGTGTGAAACGCCAATCTTATCCCTACCCGAGGGGTCAAAGGACTTTGTGGTTTTTAGCGATGATTTCAAGATGGGTCTCGGGTGTGTATTGATGCAAAGAGGCAATATGATAAACTATGCATCGCGACAATTAAAGGATCACAAGAAGAATTATCCGACACATGACTTCGGTAGTTTTCACTTTAAAATTATGGCGACACTACCTCTATGGGACAAAGTGTACCCTCTTCATCGATCACAAAAGTTTAAAGTACATTTTTGATCAAAGAGAGCTCAACATGCATCAACGAAGGTGGTTTGAACTGTTAAAGGACTATGATTGTGAACTACTTTACCACCCCGATAAAGCCAATGTTGTGGTGGATACATTAATCTGAAAGAGTCATGGAGGTGGAGTTAAGTTCTCACTCACGAGAATCAACGTGGTGTCTAGCTTGGTGAAGAACATCAAGACGTGTCAAGCTGAAATACTCCAAGAAGGAAACCTCAAGACCGAGGTTATGGTGAAACAACGGGAATTACTAACAGAAGATAGTCGTGGCTTCAAACTCTTTCAAGGACGAATTTGGGTACCAAAATTTGGAGGAAACCGGGTACTACTTCTAGAGGAAGCTCACAAGTCTAAATATTCCATACATCCCGACAACGCAAAAATGTATAGGGATTTGAAATTAAACTATTGGTGACCGGTAAAGAAGCTTGATGTGGCCAACTATGTAGAAAAATGTGTCACTTGCCTTCAATTCAAGGCGGAACACCAAAAGTCGTATGGAAGTTTACAACCCTTGACCTTTCCGCAATGGAAGTGGAAATACATCACGATAGACTTCATGAAGAAGCAACCAAAGACCTCACGAGGTCATGATACGATTTGGGTGGTAGTGGATCGACTTACTAAGAGGGCACATTTCCTAGCAATGAGGGAAACGTTACCAATAGACCGATTGGCCAAACTCTACATTGACGAAGTGGTGTCAAGACATGGCGTGCCACTATCTATTGTGTTCAACAGGGATAGTTGGTTCACTTCTACATTTTGGGAAGGCCTATAAATAGAGTTAGGTACGAAAGTCAAGTTAAGCACAACCTACCATCCTCAAACGGATAGGCAAAGCGAGAGCACAATTTAAACTCTCGAGGAGATGCTGAGATCATGTGTCATAGATTTTGGAGGAAGTTGGGACTCATACTTAACTTTAGTAGAGTTTGCTTATGACAATAGTTACCATCCCAGTATCAGGATGGCACCATTTGAGGCCTTGTATGGTAGGAAGTGTAGGACCTCGGTGTGTTGGCTTAAGGTGGGAGAGAAACAATTCGCCGGGCCGGAAATCGTGCAAGAAACGGTGGATAAAGTGAAGAATATCTAAGAATAGTTTAAGGCGGCTCAAGATCGGAAGAGCTACACTGACAAGAAGCGGAGACCAGTGGAGTTCCAATTGGGTGATCGGGTTATGTTAAAAGTATCTCCATGGAAAGGCCTTATCCATTTTGGAAAGTGTGGGATGCTTAGTCCTCGATTCCTTGGTCCCTTCACCAAATTAGAGCGGATTGGACTCCAAGCTTACAAGTTATATTTACCACCGGAAATGAAGGGAATCCATCCCACGTTTCATATTTGTTACTCACATAAATGCCTAGATGAGGAGGAAAGTGTCATTCCGCTATCGAAAATCTGCATAGATAACAGGAATTGTGGCATAGAGAAACCAGAGGCCATTCTAGAGAGCAAAACGAAGAAGCTTTGTCACAAAGACGTTACCATGGTCAAAATTTAGTAGAAGCACCATTGGGTTGCTAATGTCATGTAGGAAGCCGAAGAAGACATGAAGAGGCGATATCCGCAACTGTTCATGTAGAATGAGATTTCAAGGACGAAGTATTCTTTTAGGAGGGCAGGTTTATAACGCCCAAAATTTGGTAAGTTAAGCCTCGATAAATTATCTATACCCTTCTATTTTAACTGCTACATTGAACTTGCTTTTATTAGTGGTCATACTTCGAAGCCTCAATATCGAATGTATAAAATTTCAGCCTCGGGATGGTTTGGGCGACATTGTCGGTGATAGTGCCATGGGGCACTACTACTGCGTGGCACAGTCTCGGGTTGAAGGTGAGTCGCGATACACTCTTGGCGTTTATGACAGTGAGTGTGACACCCTTGACATGATAGATGAGCATTATCGCTCGGTTTGTACCGAGACGAGGTGGAGCTCCGTGAGTATTACAGCGACAATGCCATATGGCAAAGCCGTTGGGCAAAATCGCTGGCAGGTATGTGGGTATAAATTCCCACTTAAGCTGATTTTCACCCCATTCTTTTCTAAATCAGTTTGGAGCCCGATTTGGGAAAGCTCTAGAAAGATTTTCACTCCCCAAACCCTAACCTCATTTATTTCTGTTATTCCCAGATATATGTGCAAGTATATCAATATGAACCCAATTAATCTCAGAAATCTTACTTTGTATATATGAATCACAAGATTACAATATATATATATATATATATATATATATATATCTATTTTCTCTCTCTACAAACTCTCTCTAAGATATGCAATATGAATCCACACCTAATATTACAAAGACAAAAGGTATTTATACCAACATCTTACAAGGAACAAAACAAACACAAACTAAGTTTGACTTCCCTTGACTTTGACTTCCCACTTTAAGTAGCTTTGACTTGCAATCTTGAGGATTTGACTTGGGTTTTTGGCTTTTTATCTAAATGATCTTGAATACAACAAATATTGTTTTAACATTCTCCCCTTTTTGATTCAAGATCATCTTCAAATCAAATTCTCACCCTTTGGATTAAAAAACTAGGAATCTCCCCTTTTGTATAAGTTTGTACTTATCTTCAAATGAATTACATCTTCAACACATTTTCCCCATTTCAAGAACATTCTTCTTCTTTATCAGCTTTTGTGAAACATTCTCCCCTATTGTTAAATTTGACAAACATTCTCCCTCTTTGGAAAAACTCTTCTTCAAAAACACAATATTCTACCCCTCTGGGACAAATGCTGATAGTCTTTCGCTCTGAAACACATTATCCCTTTCTTGTAATCAAAATATATCTTTAACATTCTCCCCCAAAGACTTTGACAAACATCATCATCTTCAGCAAAGAAATTAACTTCGATTGTAACTCACTTTTCTCTTTTCAAAATAATCTTCAAAGAAAATTTCTTGAACTTTCTTGACTTCTTGAAATTTCTCCTCGTATCTCTGAAAATGAACTTTCACAAACTTTCATTTCTTGATACTGTCTCTCACACACACACACACACACACACACACATATATATATATATATATATATCATTTCTTGACCATCTCTCCGTGACTATCACAATCCATTCTCCAATCAACATTTCTTGTAATTATTTCTCCCCCTTTTTAATGATGTAGAGCATTAAAATCATCAAAACTTCTTCAAGAAATGTCATCTACCCAATTTCTAACCACTTTCAGTATCTGATTTTTCCATATAATATCTTAACCACCTGTTAATTCAACAAATGTATACATCCGAATCTTTTCAAATTTATACAAATAAGAATGTAACCCTGAATCAACAAATGAATCAGTTTGAAATGTCTGTAAACAGCACGGAGCCACTTTGTGCAACAAATGCACTTTGGAAAGGAGATTTTTAATGTTCACTCCCCAGGGCTTCCATTCAATCATCGAAAATCACAAAGGAAGGTTCTATGAACGTTATGATAAGAAAACGAATTCCTTGTGTGCTTGTTCATGTGTAACAAAGATTGAAGCTGCTTAGCTTTATAGGCTCAAAGTGTGTAAACCATTGAGACAACAACAGTGGGCAACTTTCCTTCTTTTTCAAAATCTATATCTTCCAAATGAAGACGAGATAGATTATGTGTTGCTTTCGCAATAAAATTTGAAACATCTTGTAGATCCTAGTACAGTGCAATCAGTAGCAAATATTATCAAAGATGAACAGAATTTGAGTCACAACAACTAGTCATATGATTAATAAGCAATCAAAGGGTTACAGGTTTACAGAGAGAATTTCTGATCAGAGAGAGTAAACCTATTGACTAGTAATCTGAAAATTATGAGACTAACTTGTAAATGAAAGTAAATCAGCCTTTATATATCCAGGCTTTACAAGATAATGGACTTATGGGCTTTTAGGCCCAACAAGCTAATACTACTTTCAAACAATTACAATTTACACCCTGAACTTCTATTTAACCAATAAATAGCCCTAACAATCTCCCCCTTTAAATAGAAGTTGATAGTCGCGCCAGTTTGGAACATAAATCTTTCGAAAACCAAAGTTGATCTCGAAGTATCGTATTTGAGTCATGTACTCCAGTCGATCTTCTATTACACTCAGTGATTCCAGAACAAGTGGCTTGTATTTAGGATCCAAAAGTTGAACCCCTTTTTCATCTTGGTCAAGTGCATGCTTCAACTTGTCTTTCAGCAACATTAACGTACCGTCACATAATCTGGCAATCTGATTAAAACGAATGAACCGCATAATACCTTTGTTGTTCAAGTAGGTCATGCCGAATTCTGGAATCTTTATCACAGTAAATGCAGGTACACTCTGGGCATCAGATGGAATCTTCAAATCAGGCTTGAGCAGATTTATCTTTGGATGGTCGCTTTCTAACCCGATCTGAAAGTCTTCCACCGAGGCAAGTTTCATCGCACACTTCATATAACTCTTTACAGTCTCGAGTGCATCCATGACTTCCCCGGGTCTGATGGTTCTTGTCTTTAAGTCTCGAAGAATGAACATCAGATCTTGTGGTTCAAGGCACGGAAAGTCAGCTTCAGAAAAACAATACTTCTGGCCATCTTCTCTCGTTACAATGAAGTCTGAATACTTTACTTTCATGAAGAAGGCAGATTGAATCCGGTCAACTGATGTAATACTAAGCTTTGTCTTGGAGTGCTTGCCTTGAAACTTCTTATACACGAATACAAGCTCACGCTGCTTTTCCTTGTTTTTCACAGACTGTAGACCATGAAGTACAACTTCGTCATATGAACGAATCCAGTGGGCAAAGATCTTCTTTTGGCTTTCTTCAAGGAAAAGAACTTTGATTCTGACTCTTTCCCACTTGGACGGACGAACTGATGAAGTACTTTCTGTTTCCATAACTGGTGACGCTGGAGGAGATCTGACGGGAATATCTGTTTCAGGAAGATCAGGGTGATCAACATGATAAGTCAACAACGGTACCGCGACAGAAGTCTGATCGTCTGGATGAAGAATCTCATCTATTTCAGCTTGCATAACTACCAGAGCTCTTTCAGTGTTTGCACATTCTTCTGTCGAATCAGTAACTTTATAAGGATCAAGAATTAACGCCCAGTCTTCAGGGACAATCGGAGAACCTTCATCAAATTCCTTAGGCTTTTCAACCCTTGGAATATCATACAACACCAAATCCATACACTGTTCCCGTTCCTATCCCTGCCCTTCTGATCGAGTACCAGAACTCGAACCCTATTTCGTTCCCACTTGAACTGTTTCCATAGACTGTATCTCTGACTCTGTTAGGCGTTGGCGCTTCTCCCCCTCATGGTGATCAGGATCATTCTGATCATCATGTTGGCGCTTTAGCCTGTCTGGCTGGCTACGGCAGGTATCCTCCATGGCTGATAGGCGTTCAGTCAATACAGCTACGGTTTGCTGCAAAGACTGAAGCATGGCTTGCTGTAGCTGGAAGGCTTCGGGAGATATAATGGGTTGGGGGGTGGTGGTGTAGGGTTGGATGCTTGGATATGTAGTAGAGATAGAAGATCGGCATCCCAAGAGGGTTCTGTTTGAGATTGGGCAAGAAGCTTGGCAAGGAGGATGGATTTCAGGTCCTCGATTGACATCTCGGTAGCGGGAATGAAAGGTGGTGGTGTAGGAGGTAGTGGTTCAGGCTCAGTCGCTGGACCTTTGCCTTTGATCATACGTTTCAGTGAATCTACCTCCTCTCTCATCATGGTTTGGACAACCTTTAGGGCGCTGTCCATGTATTCCCTTGAGACGAACTCAATCGGGGTAACTCCTGGGTCACTTAGACTTCCAGTTAAGGTTGCGACTGCATAAGTCGAACCGCTACGTTCACAGCTGGCGTGATGATAGCTGTGGTAGGACTTCCACCCAATCTTCGTAAACCAATCGAAGTTGGAATTACTATAGGTGTTCCGGTTGGGCCACGAAGGACTTCAGCAGTAGCCGAGAATGGGACCCGTGTCCTAGAAATAGTAGAAATTATATCAAATGGCTCTAGACTTTGTGCACCGAAAGGAGTCGAGAACGGGGGCTGTTGTTCTCTTGTTTCAATACCGAAACTCTCCAAGTGAGAGACCGGTAGCTTTTGTGCTATAACCCCGTGTGAAGATGAAACCACCATCTGTTGAGAGATGGCAGAGTGGCTGGGTGGGGTGTGCAATTGCGTCGCTAGGTCCACGACGTCTTCTTCAATACCCTGTCTCAACACATGAGACTGGGTAGTAGATGTGGCTACCTGGGTAGATATGGCTAGGGGGTACAACCATTGATGGTTACCCCGTCACTTGTGTACGCTCATGATGCATCTTGGTCCTCCTTTCCTTCTCTCTACTCACCTCTAAATTTTCAACTGAAACTCCCTCCGCTCTCCTTGTTTCTCCAGGTGAGGGTTGAGTATCGTCACCATCCGAGTCAGAAGACTCTTCATTTGATTTCGATACGTTTGTGGCTGGTTCCGACTGACTGCCGGATTGAACTGCTGCCTCCTCAGAGTCGGTGGCAGCTTCCGACTGAGAGTCGGATGTACCTATTTCCTCCGCAGACTCGGTTACGGTTTCAACAGATGTTTCCTCTTCCGATGCATTGGCAGAAGATGACTGAACGTTGGCGGATTCAGTAGTTGTGTCCTCTTCTACCATCGGAGATGTCTCCCGTGGCGAGGTAGGTGATCGTCGTGAAGTACTGGCTTGTCTTGATCCAACGGCACTGCCCTCTCCAGTTCCCCTCACAACGATTTCGCTCGTCACACCCAGTCCGGAAGCCCCAGCTATCCGGACTCTACCACCTCTCGTACGGGGACGCGGACCCTCACGCCTCTCAGGTCGTGCTCCCTGGGCAGGTCCTACCGGTTCTGGTTGGACCATAGGAGCTGGAAGATTGTGTGTGTGTGCCTATACGCTATAACACCCAGTGCCGAAGGACGAGCATAGGCCAGCAACCCGATGGGGATTTGTCGGGCGACGATACCTTCTGGATGAGTACGAGCTGGTATTTTGCGAGTCGGGTGATGCGGAAAAGTTGGGTGCGATGAACGGCGAGGTATCTCGGGATACAGAATCATGTAGCTTCGAATGATCAATTGAAGAAACCTCATATAAGGTATGAAGTTCTGTCTTTTCCTCGCGTTCGATCGAACTTTCTGAACAAGGTCGTACCATAGGAAGTCGGCGAAATCCGCGTGGCGATGGAATGCCACTGAGTGGAATAGGCGAAGAATGTTAATACTCGTCTGGTCGATGCCTTTCGTGATAGCCTAAAGACATCGATTGAGGTAAGTGAACATGGTGTACCATATAGTGGAAAGGTACTTGCGGTTGAAACTGGATGGAAGACGTAGATTTGCGCCGTATCCTAGGGACAAGATGTCAGCGCATAGAGTGGCGTCTGATACGAGCGGGTCGTAGCTGTTTCGCCCCTAGATTGAACCAGCGGTTGGCAGATGAAGAAATTATCGGAAAAGATAACAAGTGAGGAGCACTGGAGTGTGATCAATCCGACCTTCTAGTTGGAAACCACCGTCGGCCTCCAAGGCATGTATAGATTTCCAGAACTGTAGTAAGTATAATAGCGGCACTTCCGTTGTCTCCGATAGAGCATATGATAGAGGATGCCCACTGAGGATCTCGATGATGACCTGATATTGAATGGCAGGTTGGGTTACATCGAGATGATAGTTGTTTGGTGTGAGCTGAATGAACTGATCCTCGGGAATCAACTCAGCATCGGCGATTGGATCAATCGCTGGAGGTAGATTTTGCGCCATAGTACCTAGTAAGAATAAATCGGTGAGATCGGAAGTACATTTAAAACAAGAATGTCGTTGGAGTTACATGGCCATGATTTAAACCACAAGCTACACTAACTCCAAAATCCTGGAAAAAACAAACCTAATTCGTGAAATAGGGTCTGTAACCAATTCGCGCAACACCACTTAAAAATTGATATCACCACAAAGGTGTCGAAACTCGAACTCGCACAAACACCACATGCACAAACATGTATATATAGAGATATTAGTAATTAAGACACAAACCCCTTAAACCAAACCACCAAAAATACTAAGGGATTACCAAAGGACCGGGGGAATGACAGGACCGGTATGGAATTCGACCGGTAAAGGTCTTAGACCGGGAAGGTCCTTCGACCGGTATGATTACTCGACCGGAAGAGGACTTCGACCGGAAGAGTTATATGACCGGGGTAAAACATTCGACCGGTGGGTCATTCGATCGATACTGATCTTCGACCGGTACTGGGCTTCGACCGGTATGAAGTGAAGACCGGAAGAGGTCTTCGACCGGTATTATTATTCGACCGGTATAGGACTTTGACCGGTATAAACATTCGACCGAGAAAGGTCATTCGACCGATGTGAATTCGACCGATAGTCAATCGATCGATAAAATCTAGGTCTAAATAACTGAAACCCCAAACGACCGGAGTTGATTTGGTTATACCCATCGACCGGGGTCGAAACCATCGACCTGATGTCGACTGATATAGAGAGATCGATATAGCGATAGGTGAGAGAGTGATGAAGTTGGTACCTGTCGATCGATGAAGAGAGAATCAAGAGAGAGAACGAGCGTCGGAGAGAGATCGTTCGAGTGAAGACGAATGCCGGTCGAAAGCTATGGAGCGAGAGAAAGCAATGTCGATCGAGAGAAAGAGGGAGAATGAGGGAAATAGAGAAGACGCCCGGGGTTTTAAACACCCGGGTCGAGGATTAGGTTAAGGGCGGGTCGGGTGAATAATGGGTCGGGCCGAGGAAAGAGATAAATGGGCCGGTACAATCTTGGGCCGGTCCAAACAGCTTAAAACTTTTAACCCAAAAAATTAAAAAAAAAACTAACTAATATTTTTGGATTTTTCATAATTATAAATAAATAAAAATATATTTGTATTTTTCTGTTTATAAAAAAATGAACCTAAAAAAAACTCCTAAGGAAAAAATTAAAACCTAAGGAAAAAGAAATTGCTCCCCCTCGAACATTGAATGTTTTACGAGAAATAGCTCCCCGTCGACGAGATACACGAGAAACTTACCTGCTCCCCCTGGAACGGAGGATTAGAGAACCTTACCAAGCATCGTACGATTGTGCTCCCCCTGAACACACAAATATCTTCGAAAACCACCACAAACGACAAACGTTTCCGGATAGAACCGTAAGGACCAGCAAAAGAACCACGCATACACCACGAAGAAAGGAAAAACCACACGAGAGTAAAAAAACTAGAAACGGAAAAAATCTACTTTATTGATACAGAAGTTTCAGATTTACATAGATCTTAACGAGTAAAATGCAATAACCAAGAAGTGTGAATCGGAGCAACCAGAGACAAGTCACTGGGGCATTAGACACAGTTATTCGTTATTGAATGAAACTCGTTGAGGGCTGTGAAAAGATCAAACTTTCAGATTTAGCATACCTAGCTTGGACACAAGATAATTAAAGCGTTTTTCGTCCAAGGCTTTGGTAAACAGGTCTGCTAACTGATGCTTTATATTAACAAAGTAGAGTTCGATGGTACCTCTTTCCACGTGGTCTTTTATGAAGTGATAACGCACATCAATGTGCTTCGTCTTCGTGTGCTGGACTAGATTGCTAGATATTGCAATGGCGCTCTTGGAGTCACAGTAGATTGGGATCCTCGAGTAGTTAAAGCCATAGTCTTTCAGCTGGGTGCGCATCCAGATGACTTGCGAGCAGCAACTAGCGGCTGCTACATACTCCGCCTCGGCGGTGGAGGTGGACACGCAGTTTTGCTTCATTGAAGCCCAGCTGACAAGACGATCACCCAAGAACTGGACATGACCTGATGTGCTTTTCCGGTCCAGTATGTTTCCAGCATGATCAGCGTCCGAGTAGGCTGTCAATTCAAAACCTGTCTTTTTTGGGTACCACAAACCAAGATCAGCAGTACCTTTTAAATATCGGATAATACGCTTAACCGCAGCGAAGTGGGACTCTTTAGGTTTCGACTGAAATCGTGCACATAAAAATGTTGCGAACATAATATCTGGCCGGCTCGCCGTCAAGTACATCAGAGAACCTATCATACCTCTATAAGTTGTAGCATTCACATCCTTTCCATCAGGATCAGAGTGTAGCTTTAAACTAGTAGACATGGGGGTTTTCATAGGTGAAGAGTTTTCCATCTGGTATTTCCGAAGAATATCCGAGATGTACTTAGATTGATTAATGAAAATTCCTGTTGCTAATTATTTAACTTGAAGACCCAGGAAAAAATTCATTTGCCCCATCATGCTCATTTGAAAATGTTTACTCATTAAGGCTGAAAAGTCCTGACAGTACTTGGGGTTTGTGGAGCCAAAGATTATGTCATCAACATAAATCTGTACAAGAATGATATATTTCTTTTCTCTTTTAATAAACAGGGTAGTATCAATCTTACCTTTAGAGAAACCAGATTTAATCAAAAAGGATGAGAGAGCGTCATACCAGGCTCGTGGCGCTTGCTTAAAACCGTATAAGGCCTTGTTAAGAAAATAAACGTGATTCGGAGATTCAGAACTCACGAAGCCTTCGGGTTGCGATACATACACTTCCTCTTTGAGAACGCCGTTTAGGAACGCAGATTTCACATCCATTTGAAAGACGGTGAAATTCTTGTGGGAGGCGTAGGTGAGGAACATGTGAATAGCTTCAATGCATGCAACCGGTGCAAACGTCTCATCGTAATCTATTCCTTCTTGCTGGCGATATACTTTAGCCACTAGACGCGCTTTGTTCCGGACAATGATACCATTTTCGCCCATCTTGTTCTTGAAAATCCATTTCGTCCCAATCACCGTCTTGTTCTTTGGTCGGGGAACAAGGCGCCACACTTTGAGGCTCTCAAATTGGTTGAGTTTCTCTTGCATAGCGATCACCCAGTCTGGATCATTCAACGCTTCGGAGACGGTGGAAGGTTCGATACGGCTGAGGAACGAAGAAAATAAGTAGTCGTTCGCAGTAGTAGATCGAGTCTGAACAGGCGTCTTGGGATCACCAATGATCTGATGAAGGGGGTGAGCTCGAGTCCATTTGGTGGTGTGTAGAAGAGGTTGATATGTCTGTTGAGGAGTATCAGGGTCCACATAACCACCGGGGGATAAATCCTGAACGACTTCGAGTGATGACGACCTGTGAGGTGGAAGTTCCCTAGTTGGAGTCGAGAGTGCAGCAAAGGACGACTCAGCAGGAGATGCATGTAAAGCAGAATCCGGGATTGCCGGAATGGAAACTTCAGGAGTGCCTTCCACAGGTGTCGGTTCAGTAGGGCCTACTATTGTCGGTGCGACAGTAGGATCTTGGATAGGAGGAGGATCACTCGAGATCGGTAATGCAGATTCACAGACAGTAGATGATGGAGCACCAGGCGAGGATGGGCCACCTGAGTCGGTTGGACCAGTGACTTGTGTCACTTCTGGTGCTTGAGCAGCATTCCTGTTACAAGACATAGTATTAGACTTAATATTAAATAAGTCATCATAGAAATACTCAAAAAGTAAATCCAAATCAGAAAGGTGTGCTCTTGACGTAGACGCATGATTTGGATCTACTGGAGATTGTGTAGCTCCTGAATGAACTTGTCTAGAAGCTAACACACTAGTTAAAGTGGGTTCTGAACTGAGGTGTTCAGAAGCCATATCAGCGGCCTCGTCAAAAGTCACGTTCACACTCTCAACGATGGTCTTCGTTCGTTTGATGTAGACACGGTAAGCTTTGGCGTGCTGGGAATATCCAATGAACACTCCTTCTTCCGCTTTAGGGATAAATTTGCCGAGATCATCCCTGTCATTCAGTACAAAGCATGTGCACCGGAATGCATGAAAATAGTTGATATTGGGGATGAGTTTGTTGATGATCTCGTACGGTGTCTTGTTGAACTGCTTGTTGATGATAGTGCGGTTTTGAGTGTAGCAAGCGGTTGCAACTGCTTCTGCCCATAAAAAGCGGTAGCTTGGACTGAGATAACATCGTGCGAGCTGCTTCGACAAGAATTCGGTTCCAGCGCTCTACTACCCCGTTTTGCTGAGGAGTACGATCAGCTGAGAAGGTATGTGTTATGCCCACTGAAGTCAAGTAACCGGTGAGCACTTGATTCTTGAACTCTGTGCCGTTATCCGTCCTTATGGTCTGGACTGATAGGTTGAGACTGACTTGAATACTCTTTAGGAGAGAGATGATCAATTCGGGAGATTCATCCTTTGAACGGAGGAATCTGACCCACGTGTAGCGAGAAAAGTCGTCAACCATCACCAGAACATACTTCTTGTGATTAATGCTTTGAACGCGCATCGGTCCATATAAATCCATGTGAAGGAGTTCAAGGGACCGTAAAGTACTAGGAGTGACTTTAGGCTTGTGAGAAGCCTTCTTCATCTTGCCCATTTCGCAGGCAACACATAAATGATCTTTTTCGAACTTAAGATCAGGCATGCCCTTGACGTGACTACCGAGCACCAACTTGTTGATAGTCTTGAAGTTCAGGTGCGAGAGTCTACGATGCCATAACCAGCTTTGTTCGGCAAATGCTTTAGACATTAAACAAACTTCCTTATCTGCTTTCAGAGACGAGAGGTCAATCGTGTAGAGGTTGGTGCGACGCGTTCCAACAAGGATTTCTTTTCCGTCTTCAGTCCGAACGCTGCACCGCTTGGCTTTGAAAGTGACCTCTAGATCCTTGTCGCATAATTGACCAATGCTGAAGAGATTGTGACCAAGGCCTTCGACATAGGACACTTTCTTAATAGTGAGATTATCCTTGACGATATCTCCGTAACCCCTGATGGGAGAATAATGATCGTTCCCAAACCTTACATTACCACAAAACTTCTCGGTGAAGTTTGTCAGTAGCTCCTTTCTTCCGGTCATGTGCTTGGAGCAGCCTGAATCTAGATACCACACATGACCGTCCTGCAAAACAAGCTATTTCTTTTTAGGTACCCATTCGTAAATGGGTCCTTTGGGGTTAGATTTAACACCCGTTTTGGATGCCCGTTTAGACTTGGGTCTTTTTCTATGATGTGTAAGATCAAACTGAGAATGATAATTAGCAACATGATACGAGCCAAACCAATCAGATGCATAACGACGATCAACAAAATCATTCGATCCACAATAAGAGCAACAAATACAATCATGAGACAGTTGAAGTAAATGCGGAATAGAATAAACTTTTAAAGGTAAAGTTCCATTATATTCAACTAAAGGTTTAGAATTAAAAACATCATGATTGTTCTTGTTTTTCCTAGACTTAAAAACACTGTAACGATCGTGAGACAAGCAGGATAATCGAAAAAATAATAATAATAATAAGCAGAAAAAGACAAGGACCCGGTCTAGCAAAAGTCCGATCGAACTGGGTACCGGTCAAGCAAAAAGACCGATAACGACAAAGTACCGGTCAAGCAAAGGACCGGTGTTGACAATGTACCGGTCAAGCAAAGGACCGGTATTGACAATATATTGGTCGAACTAAAAGGACTGGTATTAATAACTTACTGGTCAAAGGACAAAGACCGGTAATCAGGGTACCGATCGAAGGAATGAGTCGGTCAAGCAAAGGACCAATAATGTCAAGGTACCGGTCGAATAAACGACCGATAATGACAATACACCGGTCGAACCAAAGGACCGGTAGAGACTATGTCCCGGTCAAACAACCTATCGGTCGAACCTGATTAATAACAACTTAAGAGATAGACCGATAAAATCAAACCCCGATAAACAGATAAACTCAAAAACCGATAATCGATATGATTAAAGACCGATAAACACGAAGAACAATCCGTAGAACACGAACAATCTCAAGAACAAACGACTTAAATAACCCAGAAATTAACCCAGATTCAATTTGTTGTTCAATTAAGCAGACTCAAACCAATTATGCATAAACAATCAACAACTCAACACTGACCGATAAACTAAAAAACAGATAAACAATTAAGGCAGATAAAAGCAATTAACACATATAATTGATTATAGGGTTTTAGACAAACCTTTTTCTGGATCAAACCTTTAGTCTCTTTGCTCTGATACCAATTGTAGATCCCAGTACAGTGCAATCAGCAGCAAATATTATCAAAGATGAACAGTATTTGAGTCACAACAACTAGTCATATGATTAATAAGCAATCAAAGGGTTACAGGTTAACAGAGAGAATTTCTGATCAGAGAGAGTAAACCTATTGACTAGTAATCTGAAAATTATGAGACTAACTTGTAAATGAAAGTAAATCAGCCTTTATATATCCAGGCTTTACAAGATAATGGGCTTATGGGCTTTTAGGCCCAACAAGCTAATACTACTTTCAAACAATTACAATTTACACCCTGAACTTCTATTTAACCAATAAATAGCCCTAACACATCTTTTTGTTAAGAAAAAGATGAGTAGCTGCTGGGGTTTAAGTCAAGAGTTGGCATGGGATAGTGCATGTTTCAATGAAGGTCACCAAAGAATGTGAACCAATAGTAGATATGGATGCCCGTCTCAGAAAAGATTTGGTGCAGAGTTCTGATATTCTTTTAACTTTGTTCTCACACCATCTTTCTTTTAACCATATAAGCTCACTTCTAACCAAACTCTCTATTCATTTTACCTCATCACACACCCACTCTTTGATTTTGACCTCTTACCTCTCGATCACTCAAGGATAAGTTCTTGGGTAGGAAACACTGGTTATCGTGAATCCATAGAAGTTGTTTTAAGTTCTCACACTGATCCCGTGAATTTATCCTAAAAGCATAATGTTGCTCAATAGTTTAACTTCAACAGCTAGAATACAGTAATATGAATTACATATGTCAGATATATGTATGCTCATCTAAATTATCATGAAGATTTGAGAATTTTGAACTTTGAAGATTTCTCACAACAAGTATATTGAATGAATGAAATGAATACAAAAGGCTTGTTTGAGAATCTGACAATGTATTGAAAAGATCAAATATGAATGATAAACATTAAAGCTTAGGTCATGAAAGAATTGGAATGTATCTACATGAACAAATATAAACATTCATGAAAGAAACACTCAATTTTGAATGAATTTAACGCTCAACAAACATTGAAATTCAAACGGGGTTTATTACCATCGAAAAATTGTTTCATTTTGAGACATGGTGATAACAACTTCAATGAAAATACTAAACCGGTGTGTATGAATACTTGACAGTATATAGAAAAGATAATACGCAAGTATTGATCTTTGGAAACACATAGTTAGTTAAACAAGTAAGCTCATAGATGAAAACATTTAAAATCACTTCTAGAATTCATAAAATCTTTTTGAGAATCGAGAAGTAGTTTGAATAATTAAAAACATGTTTTCATGAATGAAAGTCGTCCTTCTTTCAAACATTCAAAGATTTAAGCTTAGAACATATTATACCTTATAATTCCTCAAGTCATGAGATATGATCATGTAACCCCCCCCCCTCTCAAAATCTGCATTTAGTCAAAAAGTCGTCAAAGTAACAAAGTCTTAGTCAAAGAAAAACTTTGAAACACGAGTTCTGATCTGAATTAATCATAAGTCATTTACTCCCCCTGAAAATATGCATTCGCAATATTAGTCGGTAGGAATAATATATACTCCCCCTTGAAGGTTGATCATCTCTTTTGATGTATCGAAGTACACAATCTTTTGATCGTTGAAGTATGAGTCCTAAATTGTTGTGTTTAGAAGTCAAATTTGATCTTTGAAGATCAGGTCCTGAACTATTGTATTCAGAAACCACCATTCTTATCTCGGAGGTACGAGTTCTAAACTGATGTATTCAAAAGTCTATTATCTTATTCCCCCTAGACTTTAGGCGCCTGCAACACAGATGGTGCTTTTGGTACCCACTGGTATTTAGGTCCAAATTTGTTAGTTGCAGTTCGTTTAGGAGTAATATAATACGAACCATACCAGTAATTAACATAATTTTTACTAATAAAATCATTTGAGCCACAGTAAGAACAACTGGTTTTCTTTTGTGCTAACCTGATTAACTGATTGATAGTGTAAACAAGATCAGGTTTACCAAAAGATTTACCTTGGTGAACATTGTTCTTTTTGTCATTCAATGTATGAACAAATGATTTTTGATCATTCTTCTCATCAGAAAATCCTTTCACTCTCCATACCATCTTTTCTTTAACATTTCTCATTCTAAATGTACCTGAACCATCAACATTCTTATCATAGAAAAGGTTAGTAGTATGAATCTGATCTTTGGAATTGACTGACCTTTTAGAAGAAACATGTGTATGGTATGAACTTGATGTTGTCTTGAATGAGCATTCGAAGACAGCTGAATCATCTCTTTGTAATTGAAGAATTGAATCTAGAGTCTTTTGCTCAGTCAAATTCACCTTAAAAACGATCTCTTCAAGTTCTGTTATCGTTGAAGACAAACTGTTTCTTTCCTTGGTGAGTAGATCAATCTTCTTCTGAAATTCAGACTTCGCATTCTTTTCCTTCATAGCCGTTGTTGATAGATCAGATAGCTTCTTTGTAAGCTTCTTTATTTCTGTCTCAAAAACCTTCCTTTCCTCTGCAAAATCCTTCTCAACACTCATTCTTTTATCTGTTATTTCTTTGAAAACTCAAACATGTTTATGTTTAAAACTTTTCTTTTCTTTCTCAAACTCTTTTCTTTCTTTTTCCAACAGGCTTTCTAACTCTGAAATCTTTTCTTTGAATGAATTTCCTTCAGACCCAAAAAAAAGCTTTCTCTTTCTCAAATGTGTCTCTTTCCAGAATTATCACCTTTTCAAAATCTGATACCTGTTTTGAGAGTTTTGCTCACTTTAGATCTACTACTTTCTTCTCTTCAAAAGTTTTTCTTGAGAATTCAGAGAACTTTTGTGCAAAGATTTGCTTTTCCTTAGCAAATCCTTTCTTTTATTTTTCAAACTCAGGTCTGTATTTGGCAATCTGCTGTTCTAACTCTATAATCTTCTTTTGCAGTTCAGAAGTTTTACTATCCAAAACCTTAGATTTCTCATCACTTTTCTAGATAGCATCTTTATTATTGCTGACAATCTGAGCTTGCAAGACTGGAATCTTCCTTTTCAACTCAGAATTTGCACTTTCCAAACCCTTTACTTTTTCTAACACTTTTAAGTTCTCTTCATTTATCTTGATATTATTTGTCTCCATCTCTAAAATCTTCTTCTTTTGATCAGCATTTTCAGTCTCCAAAACTTGTGCTTTCTCTTCAAACATCATGATTTGATCATCTTGTAGTAAATCAAAAATATGTTGTTTGAGATCTTGATTGTTTTTCTTCAAAGTACTGATCTCACTCTTTAACTTCCCTTAATTCTCTTTCCTTTTATTTCCAAATCGAGTAAAACTCTTGTTGAGTCGATCATTATCTTCTCTCAAACTTTCGATGACACCCGAATGTGTTTTATTTTGATATTCAAGTTCTGAAATCTTACTTTTCATATCTGTCTCACGACGTGGTTCAGAAGTATATTCCTGAACAAAAAAGAAATCATCCATTTTTACTGATAACACTTGCATAAATTGTTAACAAAAATCAGAAATTTTGATCACACTCACAAATTTGTCCCCATCCTGAGACTTAGCACGGGGTCTAAGGGCAGCGCCCCAAGAGAAAAAAAATTTGACATTGAAAATTCATATTGCAACTTGTCAAAATTTGACTAACTATGGAATTCGCAGATCACTGAGAGTCACTTTCTGCAAAGCACTGAACAACACACTTTCCGTAGATCACTACACCCGAGAAATGTGGAATTCGAAGGCTATAGCTTGCAGATTCTAACTTTCCGCAGATAGTAGTTTGCGGATTCTGAACTTCTCGCAAGTAGAGGCTTGTGGATTCTGAACTTGGTGTAATAGTAGCGTGAGAATTATGTCTTTCCGCAGATCAAATAAGATGAACAGTAACTATCCGCAGGTAGTTGCGTGCGAGTTCTCACTTTACGTAAGCTTTGTCCTGCGGATTCTTGCTTTCCGTAAGTAAGCTTTTGCGAGTTCTGCACTTCGAAATTTTAACAAATCACAAACACAAAAGTCATGCACCCTGCAAGTTCTTCAGATGAACTTGCGAATTCTATAGATCTTGTGAGTTCTTCATCTTTTCGACTCTAAGTTCACTTTTTCACCTTCAAAATCCTCAAAACTTCGAATCTGATAACCAAACTTTGCCAATTTGACCACAATTACAAAACGAATACAAATCTAATACACAATTTCGATAAAAACAACAACAAATTGAAATTTGATCTTTTTACAGTACGTACACAGACTTTGAACAAAATTTAACAAAATCCAAAAATTCACACTAATTATTGTGAGTTAGACAAAATACTTCAAACAAGACTTTTTCTAATACAAAAAAAAGATTACAATGCTACCAAAATCCCAAAAACACCGAAAACAAAGAAATTTGAATCTGGATAGAGTCTTCTACGAGTTCTTCAAAATTTCAACAAATTTCCATTTCTTGATCTGATTTCTGACTTTTGTTTGCTCTGATACCAATAGTTATTCCCAGATTTATGTGCAAGTATATCAATATGAACACAATTAATCTCACAAATCTTACTTTGTCTATAGGAATCACAAGATTACAATATCTCTCTCTCTACTTTCTCTCTCTACAAACTCTCTCTAAGATATGCAATGTGAATCCACACCTAATATTACAAAGACAAAAGGTATTTATACCAACATCTTACAAGGAACAAAACAAACACAAACTAAGTTTGACTTTGCTTAACTTTAACTTTCTACTTTAAGTAGCTTTGACTTGTTGAAAGTTCCAGATCCAAGCTACTCAAACACTCACAGTATATGTATAAATCATTATGTATTATATCAACAATGAATTACAATGATTTCCTAATCACAAATCTCACAGTGTGCCATATACCTATTTGTCACACTTTCTCTCTCTAGGATGTGTGTTCTTGATCTCTCTCTAATCTCAACTATCTTAAATGTCTAATGATTACAACAAGACACAAACTATTTATACCTAGATTAGAAAGCATTAAACTAACTACTTTGACTAAAGAAGATTTTGACTTCTTTGACTTTTACACTTTTGACTATTACATTGACTTTCCAATTACAAGAACTTCACAAATAATTACAACTTTGATCTTTTTAATCTGGAATAAAATATTTGACTCAACATTCTCCCCCTTTGGATTCAAGATTAAAAACAATTGATATTAATCTTCAGGTCTTCTTTCAGTTGTAAATTCTTCAACACGTAGTCTTTGACATCTTCAAATCTTTAAGAATCTTCCCTTTTTGGAATTCTTTTCAACACAAATACTCATTCTTTTCTTTATCACCTTTTACTCTTCAATATCTTGAATTCTTTTTCAATCTCCCTTTGTTCATAAAAATGCAATAAACTTTCAGACTTCCAAAATAATCTCTTAATCTTGATAACAACATGAAATCATCATACTTCTCTTTGACTTTAAAACTTGAATTCTTTCTCCCTGTAGATCAAAAATTCTTGAAGTATCTTCTCTTTATGACTTTCACTTGACTTTGCTTTCATATAAAATTGATCTTTGAATAATCTTCCCCTTTTTGATGAATCTTGAGACATCAGAATCATCAAAACTTTAACAATTTCAGAATCCTGTTTGATTATATCTCACCCTTATCCAAATAATAGAGCACTTCATGATAAACAGAAACAATCTCCCCCATTCAAAAAGATAAGCAATCTTCCTAGAAGAGAATAGTTTCTCCATCAATTCATGAATGTATTTATCCGAATCTTTTCAAATTTAGACAAAATAAGATTGGTAAACCTGAATCAACATATGAATCAATTATACTGTCTGTGAGTAGCACAGAGCCACTTTGTGCAATGGATGCACAATGGAAAGGAGTTTTTTGATGTTCACTCCTCCAGGGCTTCCATTCAATCACTGAAAAACCACAAAGGAATTTTCTATGAATGTTAAGACAAGAAAACTTATTCCTTGTATGCTCGTGCATGTGTAGAAATGATTGAAGCAAAAGTAGCTTTAAACAAGCTCAAAATATGTAAATTGTTGAGACAACAACAAGTATTACATAGACTCAATGTGCATGATAAAGGGTCGAAGGTGGGGCAACTTCCTTCTGTTTCAATATGCAAATCTTCCAAATGAAGATCTGATAGATTATGTGATGCTTACCTAAAGAAATGTGAAACATCTTTTTGTTAAGAAAAAGATGAGTAGCTGGTGGGGTTTTAATGCAAGAGTTGGCATGGGCTAGTGCCTATTTCAATGAAGGTCACCAAAGAATGTGAACCAACAGATTATGTCGCTGCCCGACTCAAAAAAGATTTGGTGCAGAGTTTGATATTCTTTTACTCTGATCTCACATCCTCTTTCTTTTAGTCATATAAACTCGCCTCTAACCAAACTCTTTTTTCCATTTTACCTCATCACACACCCACTCTCTTTGATTTTGACCCCTCTCCCCTCAATCACTCGGGATAACTTCTTGGGTAGGAAACACCGGTTATTGTGAATCCATAGAAGTTCTGATAAGCTCACAAATTGATCCCATGAATTTTTTCCTAAAAGAAATGTTGCTCAACAATTTATCTTGACAGATAAGCACAAGATATGACTGTTAGAAAATATATGCTCATTAAAAATAAGAATGAAATTGGAGCATTTAAACATTGAAGAATTCTCAAAACAAAGAAATTGAATGAATGAAATGAAGTCAAGTTAAGTGTTTTGAGAATCTGACAATGTATCAACTGATCAGATATCATGAAATATGAATATATTGGGGTATCAAAGAATTGAAAGGTGTTTATACGAACAAATATAAACATATTGACAATGAAAGCACAAAATTTAGAAATGATGTTTAATACTCAAACAACAGTGAAATGCAAATGGGAGTATTACCATCGAAAGATTTATCATTTAGAGACATGGTAATAACAAAGTCAATAAAAGTACTAAACCGATGTACGTAAGAATACTTGATAGTATATAGACAAGACAATAAACAAGTATTAGTCTTTTGGAAACACACGGTCAGTTAATCATGAAAGTACTGATATGAAAAACATTTAAAAGCGCACTTCGAAATTCATAAAACTTTTGATAACACGAAGTGGTTTGAACATTTAAGAAATCGTTTTTCATACTTGAAAGTCGTTCTTCTTCCAAATATGGTAGAGATTAAGAATCAGAAATATATACCTTTAGTTTAGAATTCTTAACTCCACCTGAAATGAATATTTTATCTCTTACGCTCCCCTTTTGACAAAACCTCAGATATTCTTCCTCCTAATATTTGTAAAAATCAAACAATAGCAGAGAACAATATGAATATAGCAATTAACAATAGTTCTCTATTCTCCCCCTGAAAAATATAGCAGTGAAAAATCAATCTCTTTATGTTTCTAACTAGCTCCCCCTTAAACAGACAATTACAAACTTCCTTATTAAGATTGAGCGTTCAGTCTCCAGTAAGAAATGAAAACATTGAAGAACGGATTCTGAAATGAAATATTCGTAATCCATCATCACATATTCTCCAGTGAGAATAGTAACTCCCCCTAAAAATAACAATCAATTTATCTTTTAATCTCCCCCTGAAAAATCAAAAAATATATCAGTAAAAATATAAAACATATAAGCCCCTCCCCCCCTTAACATTTGCATAATCCTTAATCATTAAACCGAGTTCTGAGTTACTAGGATTGAAGTAAATTCAAAAGTCAAACTCCGCCTAAAAATTTGTATTCACAAATTTATCAGAAGAAATAATAAGTACACCCCCTTGAAGATTGATCATCTTTTATGTGTCAGAGTGCAATCCTTTGACATTGAAGTCCGAGTCTTGAGCTGATTTACTCAGAAGTCATTCATGATCTTTGAGGCATGGGTTCTAAAATGTAGTATTTAGAAGCCAATATTGATCTTTGAAGATCGGGTTCTGATCTGTTGTAATCAGAAACCATTTTTCTTGCCTGCAACACAGATGGAGCTTTTGGTACCCACTGGTATTTGGGTCCTCGTTTGTTAGTTGCAGTTATATTAGGAGAAATGTAATATGAACCATACCAGTAATTCACATAATTTTTACTTACAAAATCATTTGAGCCATAATAAGAACAATTGATTTTCTTTTGTGCTAACCTGATCAGTTGATTGACATTATAGACAAGATCAGGTTTGCCAAAAGATTTACCTTTCAGAGCATTGTTCTTCTTAGCATTCGGTGTATGCAAAAATGATTTTTTTTATCCTTCTTCTCATCAGAGGATCCTTTCACTTTCCAAACCAACTTTCCTTTGCCATATAACTTTTTAGATTTAACTGAACCATCAACACTTCTATCATAGAAAAAGTAAGAAGGAAGAATCTGATCTTTAGATTTTACTGGCCTCTTTGAAGAAACATGAGTATGATATGAACTTGAAGTTGTTTTGAATGAGCATTCTGATTCAGCTAAATCGTCTATCGGTGATTGAACAATTGATTCTGGCGTATTCTGTTCAGTCAATTTCACCTTGAACATGATTTCTTCAAGTTCAGTTATCTTTGCAGATAAACTGTTTCTTTCCTTTGAAAGCAGGTCAAACTTCTTATGTAATTCAGACTTCGCATTCATCTCCATCATAGCAGTAGTTGACAGCTCAGATAATTTCCTTGTCAGCTTCTTTATTTCAGCCTCAAACACTTTCCTTTCCTCTTCAAAATCTTTCTGTACAGTCTTTCTTTGATCAGATATTTCTTTAAACACACCAACATTCTTCTGATTAACTTTCTTCTTCTCAACTTTCTTCTTCTCTTTCTCAAATTTGTCTCATTCCATGATAATAACTTTCTCAAAATCTGAAACTTGTTGAGAAAGTTTTGAACATTTGAGTTTAATGGATTTCTTCTCTTCAAATTACTTTCTTGAGAAATCTAAAAACTTTTGAGCTTTCCTTGTCAAAATCTTGTCTTTCTTTAGCAATTTGATTCTCCAAAACAGATATCTTCTTTTGTAGCTTTGTATTTGCAGATTCTAATCCTCTAGCTATCTCCTTACTTTTCTTGACAGACTCTTCATTCTTGAATGTGACAGTTTTAGCTTCCAATTCCAAAATCTTTTTCTTCAGCTCAACATTCTGCCTTTCCAAAACTTTTCTATTATCTTCAACTTTCTTCAGTTCTTCTTGCACACTAGAGTTGCCTTTTACAAGAGAAGTTTCTTCTTTCAGCACATTTAGTTCCACTTCAAGACAAAACACTTTCTATTTTAATTTATCTCTTTCTGCTTTAAGATCTGGGCTTTCAGATTTTCTTTTCAGATCTTTTACTTCAGATTCAAGATCAGAGACTTTACTTTGCAGCTCAGCTTTCTCAGCTTCAATCTTCGTGTTTTCCCTTAAGCGGTCATTTGCCATCCTGGTATAGATAGACAATTGTCCAGCAAGATGCTTAATATTGGCTTTAACTTCAGAAATTTT
Organism: Arctium minus; assembly: GCA_954870635.1. Classification (NCBI taxonomy): domain Eukaryota; kingdom Viridiplantae; phylum Streptophyta; class Magnoliopsida; order Asterales; family Asteraceae; genus Arctium; species Arctium minus. The sequence continues at coordinate 26,154,433 of OX941092.1, forward strand.
CATTTGTCCAAACTCATAACTGTATCCTTGAGACATCTTCAAATTCTGTAAAACAGTAGCTTGGAACGATCGTTAATCAGATAATCAACAAAAAATCAACTTAGAACAATTTTCAAAAAAAAAACTCCAAAAATTTCTCTAAGTACAGAATCCTCACACCACTGAGATGTTTAAGCTTTTCGCACACCAAAAGCACAAACGTTTCGCACAGGGATCAAATTTCGCATGCCAAATAAGTATCGCCTCCAATTTTCGCAAGCAAAAGAGATGCGAGAAGTCACAATTCGCACTCCGTTATATGCGAATTTTGTAACACCCTCAAATTTGGAAATAGAGACTAATTAAAAACTTTCAACAATACCTTAAAGGATAATAAAACCTCTTCTACAAGTCCATAATTGAAATACATTTCTAGGTTGAACCATCAACAAATAATTAAAGTCTTACATAAAGACTAACTAAAGTCGGGTGTTACTATAACCCAATAACAGTCGCTATCTCCAATATAAGTGCAGAAGACTTCATCAAGCTAATCACCTCTTCGAGCACACAACTAGCACTCATCTCTTCACAGTGTCGCTAGAACTAATCCCGAAATGGAACCTGGTGCACATGTCGACAAATAAAAAGGTTAGGCTAACGCATAGTGAGTTCAAGAGTTTTATATCATGATTATAAAGGGAAACGTAATATGGAAATATTGTAACTTGTAATCATGATCCTTTAAAATGATTTACTTTAAAATAAGAGAATAACTCATTTAGCAATAATATGCATTTTATAGATGGACGCCTCAACGCCAAACCATTCTTTCATTAAATAATGCAATCCAACACTTACTCAAAACGAGGATGATGGTAATGCTCGAATAATGAAATTTGAATAAACTTTATAAAACAAACGACCAAAATATAAGTAAACTCAAGAAATCCAAAATTATAGCATAAGGGAGATAACCCAAACTCAAAGCGTCACCGAAAACAAGGATAAAACTAAATACCCAAAAACAACACCTCTCGGTGACGGGGGAGTCCTGAATTCCAAGGCTAGTGGTGGAACACAAAAGTAGGCCATATTCCAAGTTACTGAGCTCACCATACTAGGACCCGGGTAAATGCCACGAGCTCGCCGACTCGTACTAAGATGTGGGGGAGGGCAACCTAAGAATCCTAATCATACTCATTCGCTAGAATTACATTTACGGCCCATGGCTAGTATCCAGTCCCACATAACCGTACCAAGTTGCCTCCGAGGACCCAATGTCTCAATTAGCTACAAATGGGAAGTGACTATCCCATAAAAACAGGCTCAGACATTAAATCACGGATGCAGGTCCGGGTATTGGACTCCACGAGCCCTCACCGTATTATCCTCAAAATCCCATGACTAATTATGGCGCCAACATATAAATAATAGCCCATTTTCCTTTTTAAATGATAAAGACCGACTTATATGCCTATGGATCCATTGCATTACAGTCTAAAACAGTACATGACTCCAATTGAATGACCAACGCACTCAAAACATGTAATTCTCAAATGATGCGCATTAACCGCCATCATACTCAAAACTCCACAACGGACTATTAAACCGGACAAATGTCCTCAAGACTCATTTTAGTCAAAACCGAGCCACCAGATCAACGAAATTGTTTTATCGTACAATAAATGTCGGTGTAAACAATAAAACATTTTTAACCAACGGTCATGCAACTCAACGACTAAAAGTTTGATTAACCCAAAACATAAAGTTGGTTGAGGCAAACCATTTTCCAAATGGACTCATACCGTTATATTTCCAAAATACCTCATGACACCACGGTATGCATTTTCCCAAAACGGGTATATAAGATCAAGTACTCAAAAATGACAATTATGTCAAATAAACTCCATTTAAATAAAATTATCAAGGACACATGTCAACATGATTTATTTATCAAAATGCCCAAGAATGTATGTTATATAAGTTTATAAAGTTAAACACTTCCAAATAACGAAAATTTATCAGCAGTTAACAATTTTCATGTAAAGCGCAAAACACTTTAAAATAACCATTTTGGCATGTACACCGTTTTCACAAATCGACTTGAACTCACCTCGCTAGATTTAGGTTAAATCTAGATTTTACCCCACTTTGAGTTCCTTTGAAGAAACTTGAATCTTCAAGGTCGAAACCTCCATAAACCTAGATACACAAATTTCACCCAAAAATAACCACATTCAACCATTTAGAATCGATATCCAAACGCATGACATCAAAATCTCCATTTTGGTCAAAACCCTAATTTTGACCCCAAACCTTCCAAAATCTTACAAACCGAAACTGAAGGAATCATACACTAGAAAACCATCAATAAAGCATTTACATCACCTATTAAGGTTTAGAAAAGGAGGGGATAAACTTACCTCTTAGGTTTTTGAGCAAAACCCCCAAACCATAGAAATCTTCAAGAAATGGTGATCAACACTTGAATCTTGCTCAAGAGGTTGAGGTTACAAGTATAGATGATGAGAGAGTACAAGTTTGTAGGGGAAAACCCCAAAAACTGGATTAGAGTTCATTTCAGAGGGTGGGGTTCGGTTGAGAGAGTTTAGGAGAGAGTGCCCCGCGAGAGTGACACTCTGTCACAATTACAGGCACAATCGCCCGATTCTCCCCACTCTCGGTACAAGGGCCGCGAGAGTGCCCCACGAGAGTGACACCCTGTCACAATCGCGAGAACAATCGCCCAAACCGTACCGAGGTCCAATTTGTTGACCTTTTGACCTGAAGCGTTCCCGATCCAAACTTCTAACTTCACAAGGATTATAATTAAGGGTTTTTGATTATAAACTAGAAAAGAAGGGCAAGACAAGGCTTATCAAAAATACGGGTGTTACAAATTTCCTCTTTTCGTATAAGGAGAGATGCGAATTCTTGACTTGGCAGTTTTCAGACTTTGAACTTTTCGCACACATAGGTGGTGCGAATTTCACACTTAGAAAAAATCAACCCTCTCAGCTTCATGTCTCAATGCAAATTTTGGACTTAGAAAATTTTTCTTCTTCACAATGTGAATTTTAGCTTTTCGCTCACTGTGTAATGCGAAATTCTCCCTTAGCACAATAAAGAATCACTTTTCGTACGCAAGGTTGTGAGAAATTTGTCCTTTTCGTACACAATGACGTGCAAATTCCTTCCTTAGCTTTCACAAAATTTAAGTTCCATGCGAAATCTGCTACAGAACATGCGGATTTCGTGGATCTTGCGAGTTCTTTGGGTTTTCGGCTCAAAAACACTGTGATCAATCCAAAGACAACTCAAATCTTCAAATTTGTTTATGAAATTACACCAATTTGTCCATGATTACAACTAGAACATATTACAAGTGCTCAATTTCAACAAAAAAACAACCCAAAATACAACTCGATCAACAATACAGTGCGTAAAAACTCAAACTCGACAAAATACAAAAATGAGAAATCAAATGTGAATTACAGTGCAATTGTGTGTAAAAATTGAGCAAGAATGTTCTAATACATCATGCAAACACAGTACAAACACAATTTGAACAATTACAACACAAAATCAATGAAATTGATCACAACTCAGAACATGTGCGAGTTTTTCATTTTCGATCAAGATGATTAATCTGATTTTAGCTCTGATACCAATTGAAAGTTTCAGATCCAAGCTACTCAAACACTCACAATATATTTAGAAATCATTATGTATTATATCAACAATGAATTACAGTGATTTCCTAATCACAAATCTCATAGTGTGCCATATACCTATTTGTCACACTTTCTCTCTCTAGGATGTGTGTTCTTGATCTCTCTCTAATCTCAACTATCTCAACTTTCTAATGATTACAACAAGACACAAACTATTTATACCTAGATTACAAAGCATTAAACTAACTACTTTGACTAAACAAGACTTTGACTTCTTTGACTTTTACACTTTTGACTATTACAATGACTTTCCTATTACAAGAACTCTACAAACAATTACAACTTTGACCTTTTTAATCTTGAATAAAATATTTAACTCAACACTTGCAATCTTGAGGATTTGACTTGGGCTTTTGACTTTCAATCTAGATGATCTTGAATACAACAAATATTGTTCTAACAATTTCAAACCCTTGGATTTGGTGGATCTTTGGTGGAGCATTCAAGTCCTCATTAAAGCTATTTAGTATGAAGATTCAAGCCCTCAACCTCAAATTTTCATCCCTCTCAAGTTTTCTAGGGTTTGCTATTTTTCTAGATTTTAGACCAAAAACCTAGATTGTGAGTTTTCTAACCCTTTGTAAAAACTAGATACATGTCATGTATCACTTTATTATCTCTTTATGATTTATTTTAAAAAAATTCTCATATGTAGCAAGTTATCCATATTTTCACCATTTTGGAAATTTAAGGTGTTTTAATACAAAATGTCCCACTTGGTACATTGATGAGCTTGGGTCCATGATTCCTCTATTATATGAACATTTTGAACCTCATGATGAATAATACTCAAATCCTAGGGATTGAACTAACTAGGAATTTAGACCCCATGAAATGTATATATATTGTTAAATGATGATGATCCATGGTATTGTGCTTTAAGTACAAAAGATGCATCTTTAAGACTTGGGGATCCTTTGTGAGAGAATATATGTCTATTTGATTTAAATGGAGAATGTTGGGTTCCAATGTAAAACTCTAATGAAATGTATGTGGTAAATAAACCACAAGTTTGCCTACAATGGTATTGGGTACATTTGACATGGACTAAAGTGCCTTATGGCCAAATTGGAATATTGGATGAACCAAGTCAAGTAGACACTAGGAGGACATAGTCTTAGGAGCCACCGTATAGGTATGCATCTAGACCTCCGATATTCGGGGTAATGTCTTAGTTGTAACCCTTGGATGTGTCGGGCCTTTTTTGTGTCACTCATGGTAGTTGACACTAAGGTATCTTGACTCTTTTGTGGAACTTGTTTGGTGCTATGGGTCTCCCCCATTCACTCCAAATTTTAATGTTACTTAATGGCGTAATATTTTCTATGCCTTATTTGATGTTTGTTATTTGAATCTTCAAACTCACTAGGATTTTTGGCCTAACACTTGTTTGGTGTCGATGTGTATTTCAGGTTCTAGTGGTGCCGACTCTAAGAAGGTATAGGCAGGATAGTATGAGCTTCGAGAGTGCCTTTTTGGGACACCAATTTGTGAAATCTATTATTGGAGTAGAGACGACACCCTTTTTGTAATCTTGTTTCTATTTCGAAATTAGATTAATAGGTTGTCTTTTATTTCCGTTAAATTACAAACTTGTAACTAAACAGGTGTTTATTATTTTTCCTATTTTTGTGAGGCTCATGCTATGGCAAATACATACCACATTTCCATTTTGGAAATTTTTTGTTTGTCCCAATTTTTGGGGTGTTACACTCGCCTAGTACTGGCCCCTCGGTTGTTGGTAAAAGTTCATGGACTTTTGGAGGGTAACGAGTTGCCCTCCCACTTCCTCTTCTCTCCCATTTGGGTCCGATCTTCCTTACTTTGAACGATATCATCCTTTACTAACTGCGATTCCTCGATTGCCATTTGCAATGGGATTACTGTTACGATGTTTGCACAACTTAAGACATATGATAATTAGAGCCAAAAAGCAAGTATACAAAATGGCCTAATATCGTCTTACAAGTAATAACGTGGTGAAGATACCGAATATCGTCCACAGAGATTGGTTTAAAAATGCAATAAAAAGTGTAATGAAAGAAATGATCTCAGATGGCGAGTTTGAAGACTTTGTTTGGTTGATGTTTAACACTACTGAAAATGATAGAATAATAAAGAAATCAAGGGTGTAAGACGTTTTGGTGAGACTTAAACACAAGCAAACATAGTTATGCAACAATATAGTTATGCAACAACATAGTTATGCAACAACTAGTTCCACCATTTGTCTTGAGGGTATTCCTCTCGGACTTCGACGATTGTACCAACGTCTGTCTTTAAAACATGTATATTTCTACACATTAATAGGACCAAAGAAGTGGTAGTGAATGGTTTCCTCAAAACACATGGATCAATAAATCCCTTTGTTAAAAATCACCCTTTCGGGCCGATTCCCATATCATCCAATTTGGTGTGTTCTAAATGGCTCATCTCTGAATTCGTTACACTTTAACACTTTAAATATCGATCACAACCCGTCGAGAATAAATCAATTTGGAAAATATAGATAACAAATCTCTTTGTTAGCAACTCTCTCAAGTCTACTTCCCATATTATTCAAATTGACGTGCATTCGAGTGGCTTATCTCTAAGTCCACGGTACTTTAACACTTTTCAAGTGATCAACTCGTCAAGAAGTGTCATTGGTTTTGTAAAACTTGTTATGAAATAGTGGAACATTGTTATTGCAAAACAACTTCCACTTTCCATTGGTTTAAAATCTCACATTTTTGTCTCACACCCAAGCTAATAAAATTAGCTACTCATTACGAAAAGTAAATGTAAGGGAAAATAAATGACATAAATTAAATGACGTAATTTAAATGATGAGAAATTAAATGGCGGAATTTAATTGATGAGAAACTAAATGACGGTACGTAAATGGGGTAAAGTAAGTGAAGAATGAAGAACACAAAATGCAAATTAATTACTTATAGTAAAAAGTACTTGGAGAGCAAATCAAAAGAGTAAATAAGTGGGAAACTTATTACTATATCCATCCTTAAATACTAGCTAAGGATGGCAAAAGAGTAGATAAGTGGGAAACTTGTTCCCTAAGTTTGGAGTTACACAATGGATAATAAAGTACAAGTAGATATTAACCAAAAGATACAAATTTTCTAGCCAACTAATGTCCAAGGGATCTTCAAATGTTGAAAAGTCAACAAATTTTGTCTTCTAGTAAGTCCCTTGCTTCCAAGCTTGAGTTTCCATCTCCAAGTATTCTGCCCAGTTGCAATACCAACCCTACAACATTGACAACCAGTCCCAAAAGTTCATACTAGCCTACCAATGTCATGAAACAGGTAAATCATAACTTTAGCTCCAATAAACTAATAAATGTAAAATAAGATTATAAAAGACTCAAGGTTAGGATGTAAAATATGAAAATAAGCTAATAATGAAGAGAGAAATGAGTGTTTAAGCACTTAATAATCAGTTCGTATCACATCTTAAATTTAGGTTGTTGTTTGTCCATAAGCAACCAAAAGAGAACAAAAATGACTTACTTTTTGGGAAAAATTTGCAAGATGATAAACATTAAATGTGTACACAATATTGATCATACCAAAGATGCAAAAATAGATCCTATCATAAATCCCCAATGAACACATTCCAAACTAGTTATTAGTGTGAACCATAGGCTAACATTATTTTCTCTTAGTTGTGCTTAACACATCCTACCTTTGAGATCAAATAGGGATTTATAGAAATTGGATCCCTCTTTGTGGCATATTTTTACCTCTCTTTTGCCTTTTCTCACCCTTTGTATCAACAATGGAATTTTTTCAATTTTGGCACTTTTGTGCTCTTTTTGTTGATAACTTGCATTTTGCGTCTATGGGACATTTGTAGTGCTAAGATCCAAAACATGGCTTTCATTTGGCACTTTGTGCATTTGTTTTGATCTTATTATCCATGATGTTACCCTTCCTCCAAACTTATATTTTGTAATGTTCGCATTGGAAGTGTTTGTGAAAGGACGTGTATGTCAAATGGGTGCAAATGGCTAATATGGAGAAAAGAAACAAAAGCCTATATTCTATCTCAAATATGTGAGGATGTGTGTTCAAAATGTGTCCTAAGAAAAACAATGTTAGTTATAGCAAGGACTACCTAACTAGAGCCATGGTTAAACTTTAGGAATTATTCAAGCTATACATGCATGGTATAAAGCAACATATGATCAAACTTGCATAAAATAAACCTAAAAATATATAAACACTATCCTAGACTCAAAAAGTGAAAATAAATAAGAAAATGGAGCTAAAAAGTTATGATTAGAATATGTCCTACTCCAGAAAAGTAGGTTGTGAACTGAAAGGTGTTGCATATGCTGAAGTTGATGTTGCGGCATTGGTTGATGTCGGCTCGTTCTTCAATTTCTTGTTCTTTACTTTAAGACCTTTAACCTCTTCACAAGTCCCTTGTTCTTTCTGCTACTGTTCTTCAACTCAGTCTCCAACTGCCCAACCTCAGCTCTAGTCTTCGTTGGCCCTTCGTCTTCGGCTTCTTCGAGGGACGAAGTCCTCATCGTGTCTTACCGCCGGCCGTTTCACCCTTGCCATTTCAATTGAACCACGATTTTTAAAGATTGGGAGACGGTTTTTTAGATTAGGGGTCACTTATAGATGAGAGTTGTGGGTTTAGAGTGTCTGACTTGAAGTGAGAAAATAGGGTTCAAGTGGATTTGAAAATTTGATTAAATCTAGTTTAAGACAAATCTTGATTAAAAATATATTAAATCTCAGTAATTGAGGAGGGAAATGGTTAATAACCCCTCGATTTTAATTGAAATTACTTGGGAAGAGAGCAAATAACCAAGTACAATGATGGTTCTAAAAAGTAGAAAACACAAACACTTCTTTTGGAAAAGTAGGCATGATATCATTTTACTATCTTTATTTGAAAAGATTTTATTTGTCCTGATTTTCCTATTTTTCAAATTTTGTCCTTCGTCTTTTTTTCAAATCCAAATTTACCCTTTTCCCGCCCAAACTCAAATATAGTGTTCATAAATAGGGTTTTGAATGTCGTAGCATAGCAACAACATTCCAAGCTTGGGGTTCTATCTGCATATGGTTGCAAAACTCAACAAAATATCAAACGACCCTATTCTAATAAAGAAGTAACTAAGGAATGAAAATGCATATTTACAAACATTTTTGTATTTTTGACAGTCTACAACTTCTTTGAAGCTTTTTAGCACGGTGTAGCAAAATCCATAGAGCAATGCTCTAGGATTGCTACGACATCATGATATAGGTTAACTCTTTGAGCATTGACTTCGAACATTGTGTTGTCCTCAAGGTTAACCAAGTCAATTACTACATGTGCATAAACTTTATGGGTGAGGAAAGGTCCAGACCATCTAGTCTTGAGTTCTTTCACCTTTGTTTTAACTTTCGTTTGCCCTTTGTCCACCAACTCAGTCTTTATCATCTCTACTTTGTCCATGAACTTTCTTCTTTGATAAAGCAACCCATCTATGTACCTGTTGTTTTGTGCAAACAAGTCTTGCATCACAATCATCACATCTTGGTATTGTCCGTCCTAAGGGTTTTGTCAATTGGGGTAACAATTATGAGTATTTGGAGCAACAATCTATGTAAATCAATATAAATCAGTCGGGTTTCCATCTCACATCATGTTAATGTTAATGTTTTTTTTTCCTTATCGATATAAACTTTTAGGGTTAAAACAAACTTTTTCAAAACTATCAATCTTAGACTAAAAAACCCATGTTGGTTATAACATAAAATCTTATTCTTGTTTTAGAGATTGTAGAGTACTAAATAAAAGCCCATTTTGGTTATAACTTAAGATTCATTCACTCAATATTATGTCATAAAGAGTCAAAAATAGCATGCGAATGGAATAAATCATAAGAGTCAGTGGGAGATGAATGATAGAGTATATGTACTATCCTAGTTTTGTTAATTATATAAGTTCAGGGGCTTATGTATTATATGATTTTTGTGAAGGTTAGCTTTGAAAATATGGCATATTCCTTATGATGTCACCTTCTCTTTTGGGTTTCAACTCATGTCTTTTCATCTAAAGCATTCTTGATTTGTGTAAGGGTTGTGTATGTTCTCTTGGGAGAAAAATCGCAAGTTTGAGTAAGAGACTGAAGAAGGGAAAGTTTGTGATTTGCATAATTTTTAGCTTTAGGATATCAAGGTAAGATCATCTTTCTCAAATCTTCTATATTATGGTCATCTTAGTTGTTCTTATCTTAGAATTATTAGTTTGAATTTAGGGCATCGTTTCTTTGGTTATTGTTGGTACCTTCTTGGAATTTATTCCTGAAGTTTGATGTTGCTCTTCAATCGTTTAATTAAGTCTTGAGTTGATAATTTCCATTGAGTTTTGATTTTCTCCATTATTGAGTTAGGTTTAAGATTTTTGGTGGATTTGAGACTTCAAACATGTAAATTCATGATTTGGATATTATTGTAGATCAAAAGTGACGTTTCATGAGTTTTGGATTGATAAAAAACTGGAATTTTATGTGAGAATGAATTTTGGTTTGAAGCTACAGTGAGCAGGGGTTGAACAGGTCTGTAAGTCATATCTAGAGGCTAACACGACTTTGGACGCGACCAAAGTCGCATGGAAAGTCATGTGGGCCATTGTGGTGCGATTTTCCACTTTCTTTCCTTGTCGTTTTAGGGTCTTTCGGGATATTGTTTTGGGTCCTTAATATAACACCCTCAAATATTGAAATAGCAACTAATTTAAATTTTCTATATACACCAATAAATGAATCGTCTACAAACACAATCTAGGATTTAACCTCAATAGATACATTCATTCTATACATACAGTCTATAATACGGACGGGTGCTACTAAAACCCAATAGAAGTCACTATCTCCAAACTGCGGAAGACTTCACCAAATACTTACACTCGTGAAAGACTAAGTGCATCTCTTTATAGAATTGCTAGAACCAACCCCCACCTGGAACCTGATGCACATGCCGACAAATAAAAAAGGTTAGACTTAACGCCTAGTGAGCTCAAGAGTTTTCAACATATAAATATTAATCGTTTAAAAAGAAAGAATGCGGTTAAAGTCATAATACTTCAACTTGATATGTCTTATGTATGAAAACGACTCATTTTCCAATAATATGCATTTTAGACAAAGAGTACCCATTTAAACGTTTTCCAACCCAAACTACTTCAAGGATGATGATATCAATATAAACCGCCCGTTCATACACTAGATTTAACCCAAAACTCACTCAAAACGTGAATAGAAATTGAATTCTCCATTTATGAAAATACGGTTAAAACTTTATATCTCAAAACACCCAAAACGCGGGTGGGGCATAATACTCAACCCATAAATCAAGGATAAACCCAATTATACAAGACTCCGCCGAAAACTTGGATAATAAACTCAATACCCAAAAACAATACCTTTCGGTGACGGGGGATACCCGAATTCCATCGGAAGTGACGGGCACACAAAGTTAAGCCACTTATCAATGTTCTCGAGTTTCACATAGGCCATGGATCCCCGTATCCGACTCCCAACCGAGCTACCACCACAAGATACCCAAATGACCCTAGTGTCTACCCGACCTCTAATGAGTGTCACTACCAAAGCCACAAGTCCCCGTATCCGGCTCACAATAGGCACCACCGCAAGACTTAGCCTCGTATACGGCTCTGCATAGCACCACCGCAAGCTTACATAAAAACATGACTTAGGGACCACTCACTAGATTTCAAACGCGGACACTAAATTCCACAATGAGTAACCAGACTGGATTACAAACGGGCATCGAGTTCAACCACCCACGATCTCTACCTTGAGCCCTTCAATAGAGGTTACGCGGTTATCGAGCCATAAACTATATCCAGTCCCAAAATGGGGATAAAGTCCCCATTAACCAACCGACCGACTCATATGCCTATGGATCCAATGCATTGCAGTCTAAAACGTTACATGACTCAAAAGAATGAAATAGCGCATTCAAAACATGTAACTCTCAAATAAGATGCAACTAAGTACACCCTACGTCCAAGGCTCTTCAACAAGCTACCAAAACTGAACAAATGTTCCAAAGACTCCACCGAGTACAAATCAATCCCCAAGAGGCTTAATAGACGTTTGGCTAAAAAACTAAAGCCAAAATGGTTACATAAACCAAAATACACATTTTCCCAAAATCTTTGATTCTTAAATTACCAATGGCCTTCGGTCAAAAATCCAAAAGGTTTTCCATTTCTAAAATGTTCCCCAAAGTTGGAAATGACGCAAAACTCAAGGACTCACACATTCGTGCCTTTCCAAATATTTCATCAATGATGCATAAAACCTGACAAACACTGAAAAGTTCATTTTTGACCAAATACCTAGTTATGCAATAATTCATCAAAACCCATTCATTTATGACACATTTAATAAAATGCCCAAATATCCCAAAGATATGTGTTATATAAGTTTATAAAGTTAAACACTTTCAAAATAACCAAACTTATCAGCAGTTAACAATTTCATGCAAGATGCAATACACTTTATAATAAACATTTTGGCATGTACACCGTTTTCACAAATCAACTTGAACCCACCTTGCTAGATTTAGGCTAAATCTAGGTTTTACCCCCAAAACTTGAATCGCCATTGATGTAGACTTGAACCACCAAGAAAACTCCCTAGATCTTAGATCCAACACATCTACAAGATCACATTTACCATACAAGTCATCAAAATCAAACCCAAGATGAAGGATGAAAGGGAAAAGGATGAAATCATCAAACCCTAGCTTAACAATGAGAGAGATGAGGAGTTTACCACCATAAAATACTATTTTATACTCCAATAGACTACCAATATCTTGCTAAATCTTTTAAGATCTCTCAAAAACGAAACCATGGCAACTTGAATCACCAAAATCGAAGTTGTGATGCAAAAGTTATGAAGAAATGAAGTTCTAGGGCTGAAAATCGGGTTTTATGCTCGACCAGGGGATTTCGCGACTTACCACGCGACCTTAAGTCGCGGCATAAGTTTCCCGCTTCTCTAAGTTGCGGCATAAGTCCTAAGTCACGGCATAAGTCACGAGATGCATTGTTCGCCGGTTTTCTTCTCGTTCACTGTTTTGGCCATAACTTCTTCGTTATAGCTCCGTTTTCGCTCGGGAAAGGACCGTTGGACTTGTAATTGAATCCTTCATCTATCAAGACTATAAATTCTAGGATTCAAGTCCAAAATCAAATATCTTATTTTTCCTTAATATATCGGTTTATGTATTAACTCGAAATGATGTCTTTCGAAAATCGGGGTGTTACAATCCTCCCAACCTTAAAAGAGATTTCGTCCTCGAAATCTGGCACCACCCATCACCCAACATCGCATTTGGAAAAATCGATTGATTTACTACCCAAAAGGAATGCCTTCATGAAACCTCACCTCATATACGGACCCGATTACATTTCGGTTGAGGTTGTCGCTGCGTTTCTCCTAACGTGTCGTTACAAACTCAATCTCAGCGTTCGATATATTTCACCGACGTCGGGATGAACGTTGATTCTTTGCTTAATCATTTTATTAATCATTAAATCTCGGTTGTCTCCCAACCTTATGTTGCTCGTATTACCTCAAGAGTAACTTATGACCTTAATCAGTCATTTCCACCAATAATACCCCAAAGCAAACTTTTCCCTTAGATATTTCTGCTTACGACGCATCAAGGTCTCCTCAATAATCAGTTTGTACTTAAAGTCTACTTCGGCATCCTCACCAAATTTCTTCAATGAACAATACCGCGAAGGCTTTGTTCGTCCCTTTCTTGACGAAATTCCTAGCACACATGGGTCTGACCCAACACAACCGTTGATCCGATCATCAAGTTGCCACAGGAACAATACTTATAGATAGCGAATTACTTCAACCCCACGGTTTCACGATTCCCATAATGCATTCAAGCATCGATTGATAAATTGGCGAAGCCTTGAAGATTGCAGGATTACCACTGATCGATCTCTACGTATCAATATCTACTTCTCTTAATGTTACCACTTAACTTGCGAACACTCCAAATTCAACGGACGTGTACTGAAGCACACTAACGGTTATTGTCCTCAAAATAAAGTGTCGACACCTATCCTCAGAATGGCCATTTTGCAACGTGGGTATACCACCAAACATTTCGCTCCCGAGTTGCAATGTCGAATAAAGTTGACACCTACTCATGGAATTAATTACCCAAATCAAACATCCTCACTAGCCAACATAACATCATCAATATTCACAGATATCCACTAAGGTGATACACCATAGACACATAGCATGTTATCGTACCATTAACTCACAAATTCAAAACCCAAACACACATAACACAAGGTTTTAACCAAAAGACTTATCAAAATGGGAAGATCATCACCTAATTAACTAGTAGAAGGCACAAGCCTAACGTCTCCATTACTTCTGCACGAGCCAATCCAAGAAAACAAAATCCCAAAATTCGGACTGACCACAGGTCGTCTCATCCGACACTCCAAATCCCCAAGGGCTCCTCTAGTCCATTAATTATAACTCCTTTCACGATATGGATATTAAATCTATAGCCCTAATGAGTTCAAGGTTTTTCAACCAGTATGCCAATTTGAAATTTATACAATTTTCAAACACATAAGTCTTATAGCAATAAATCGTGCTGTAAAAATCCACTACCGTTCACCCGATAGGTTTGAAAGTTGATCACCGACGCTACACATATAAAAGCATTTCTAAAATTCGTTTGGTCAGTATTTACGTTGATAAAACGGTAACAAAAGATGTGTAGAAATAGTTCCACTATAAACATGAAAATAAATTCTTGCACCACAACACATGTAATAAATGTTTGTACAACTCCAAAAGAGAACCTCACAATTTTAATTTTAAAATTATTCCTCTTTAACCGCAAGACGTCGTGGCATAAAGTTTTCAACAAGCCTCTCATGCAACAGTTTATTCCCCAAAACTTTGTAGAACGATGGGAACGCAAATAAATTTTTTTAAATCGAGCTTAAAGCTTTGAGCCACACCGGTAAAACACATTTGACCAAAATAGTAACTACAATGACATGCAAACCGAAAATTCATTTCATGCATTGCGGAAAACTTGTGACAGCAAAGTCAACAGTTGAGGTGCGTTTAGATCAACAGCTCTATCTGAAACAACATAAATCTTTTATATGTTCACTCACACCAAAAGTATGATTTAACCCAAATACAACACGTGGGATGACCTCTGTTAACCAAACTTATAAATTAACGCACACAATAATGCATGTATACACGTTCCAAAATTCTTCTACACGACGCAAAATGTCGTAAGACAAGACACCATGGAACTCAACTGGATTTTCATGAAGCCCATTAACGCTAAAATCAAGCGGTATCAAAATTTTCATTTCTCAACATAAAAAGCATAAGATGACGATAAGTCTAAAAATGTTAAAATTCCAACACCATACGTACGATAAAACGACTCTTTTCAACACACCTTTCATGAGACAAGACGCCCAAAAAGCTCGTAAATTTACACGCAATAAATTAAAACTCACACATCTCAAAGTATACTCACGCGCCCCAAAAACGTCGCAAAACAATATTCTATAAAATCCGACACGGCTCGTACATACTAAAATTCCCAAGAAAATTCTGACCCAAAACATGGGAACAACTCTTCCTTTAAAACCTTAACATACGTGGAGGAGATCCAATGTCAAGGTTAAAAATTCTACAGTTACTTTCCCGATACACCAAATGGCATTAAAACACGGGTCTTTATAATATCCCAAAAATAGTATTAGGCACAAAACAGGAATGGAGAGATTTTCAATATAAATTTTCAATCACATGCAACAAAACAATTCCATGCATGCTTAAGCTCACGGTTTAAAATCTGATGAGAGTTAAATGTTTTACTAAGACTTCATAGTATAACACACCTTACGCTTCGAAAACATGAGAAACAATTGATGTAAACTTATTTCAGAAATAAATTTCGTGCATGAGTTGGGTCAGCACTCGGCATCTTAGGACTACACTCCTCCACTTTCCGTCCTACTATTGTCATCCGAGTGCATCAAACACCTTAGAGTCACATTTACATTAATTTGGTTAACTTACAATTTCCTCGAAACAGAATTAGTCTATCAAATTGATAGTTTGACTCAAGATGATCATTTAATACATTCCTCGCACTCAACCATCACTCTAACGTGACATTGCTATAAACATCGAACCATCCTTAGATTACTCGCTTAGAAACTTTCTCACCATCCCAACGGTCATCATACCAAGGTAGTTCAAGTATACACACGTAGCGTGTAGGTTCACCATAACACTGGTCAGGTGCTATTATGAACGTACCATACATGATAATCCTTGCGACCCTCGACAAGTTCCCCGTTTCTAGAGATTCGATCAACCCCAAAATATCTTATCTTAAGGTACCTAATGTGCAACTTCACATACAATTACTTATAAGAACGTTATTTTGAGTCTAGGCATCCAAAGATCAATACCTAATTCTCTCAAACTTAAGCTCTGATACCAACTTATAACACCCTCAAATCTGGAAATAGCAACTAATTTAAAATTTTCTATATACACCAATAAATGAATCATCTACAAACATAATCTAAGATTTAACCTCAATACATACATTCATTCAATACATACAATCTATAATACGGACGAGTGCTACTAAAACCCAATAGAAGTCACTATCTCCAAACTGCGGAAGACTTCACCAAATACTTACACTCGCGAAAGACTAAGCGCATGTCTTTATAGAATTGCTAGAACCAACCCCCACCTGGAACCTGATGCACATGCCGACAAATAAAAAGGGTTAGGCTTAACGCCTAGTGAGCTCAAGATTTTTCAACATATAAATATTAATCGTTTAAAAAGAAAGAATGCGGTTAAAGTCATAATACTTTAACTTGATATGTCTTACGTATGAAAACGACTCAATTCCAATAATATGCATTTTAGACAAAGAGTACCCATTTAAACGTTTTCCAACCCAAACTACTTCAAGGATGATGATATCAATATAAACCACTCACTCAAAACGTGAATAGAAACCGAACTCTCCATTTATGAAAATACGGTTAAAACTTTATATCTCAAAACACCCAAAACGCGGGTGGGGCATAATACTCAACCCATAAATCAAAGATAAACCCAATTATACAAGATGCCATCAAAAACTTGGATAATAAAATCAATACCCAAAAACAACACCTTTCGATGACGAGGGATACCCGAATTCCATCGGAAGTGACGGGCACACAAAGTTAAGTCACTTATCAATGTTCTCGAGCTTCACATAGGCTATGGATCCCCGTATCCGGCTCCTAACCGGGCTACCACTGCAAGATACCCAAATGACCCTAGTGTCTACCCGACCTCTAATGAGTGTCACTACCAAAGCCACAAGTCCCCGTATCCGGCTCACAATGGGTACCACCGCAAGACTTAACTCCGTATATGGCTCTGCAGAGCACTACCGCAAGCTTACATAAAAACATGACTTGGGGACCACTCACTAGACTTCAAACGCGGACACTAAATTCCACGATGAGTAACCAAACTGGATTACAAACGGGCATCAATTTCAACCACCCACGATCTCTACCTCGAGCCCTTCAATAGAGGTTACGCGGTTATCGAGTTCAACCACCCACGATCTATACCTCGAGCTCCCGCTAGCCATAAACAATATCCAGTCCCAAAACGGGGATAAAGTCCCCACTAAACAACCAACCGACTCATATGCCTATGGATCCAATGCATTACAGTCTTAAACGTTACATGACTCAAAAGAATGAACTAACGCATTCAAAACATGTAACTCTCAAATAAGATGCAACTAAGTACACCCTACGTCCAAGGCTCCTCA
Organism: Arctium minus; assembly: GCA_954870635.1. Lineage (NCBI taxonomy): Eukaryota > Viridiplantae > Streptophyta > Magnoliopsida > Asterales > Asteraceae > Arctium > Arctium minus. The sequence goes on from OX941092.1 coordinate 26,172,071, forward strand.
ACGAGCTACCAAAACCGAACAAATGTTCCAAAGACTCCACTGAGTACAAATCAAGCCCCAAGAGGCTTAATAGACGTTTGGCTAAAACACGAGAGCCAAAATGGTTACATAAACCAAAATACGCATTTTCCCAAAATCTTTGATTCTCAAATTACCAATGGCCTTCGGTCCAAAATCCAAAAGGTTTTCCATTTCTAAAATGTTCCCCAAAGTTGGAAATGACGCAAAACTCAAGGACTCACACATTCGTGCCTTTCCAAATATTTCATGAATGATGCATAAAACCCGACAAACACTGAAAAGTGCATTTTTGACCAAATACCTAGTTATGCAATAATTCATCAAAACCCATTCATTTATGACACATTTAACAAAATGCCCACATATCCCAATGATATGTGTTATATAAGTTTATAAAGTTAAACATTTTCAAAATAACCAAACTTATCAGCAGTTAACAATTTCATGCAAGATGCAATACACTTTATAATAAACATTTTGGCATGTACACCGTTTTCACAAATCAACTTGAACTCACCTTGCTAGATTTAGGCTAAATCTAGGTTTTACCCCCAAAATTTGAATCACCATTGATGAAGACTTGAACCACCAAAAAAACTCCCTAGATCTTAGATCCAACACATCTACAAGATCACATTCACCACATAAGTCATCAAAATCAAACCCAAGATGAAGGATGAAAGGGAAAAGGATGAAATCATCAAACCCTAGCTTAACAATGAGAGAGATGAGAAGCTTACCACCACAAAATACTCTTTTATACTCCAATAGACTCCCAATATCTTGCTAAATCCTTGAAGATCTCTCCAAAACGAAACCATGGCAACTTGAATCACCAAAATCGGAGTTGTGATGCAAATGTTATGAAGAAATGAAGTTCTAGGGCTGAAAATCGGGTTTTATGCTCGACCAGGGGATTTCGCGACTTACCACGCGACCTAAGGTCACTACATAAGTCCTAAGTCATGGCATAAGTCGCGAGATGCACTATTCACCCGGTTTTCTTCTCGTTCACTATGTTGGCCATAACTTCTTCGTTATAGCTCCGTTTTCGCTCCGGAAAGGACCGTTGGACTCGTAATTGAATCCTTGATCTATCAAGACTATAAAATCTAGGATTAAAGTCCAAAATCAAATATCTTATTTTTCCTTAATATATCGGTTTCTGTATTAACTCGAAATGATGCCTTTCGAAAATCGGGGTGTTACACTTAAGCATTGCTAAGAGGTATAGATCCAGTCCTCTAGTGTGTTACCGTGCTTACCTTAATCAGAATCAAGTGTCCGGTTGTGGGGTTCACTATTGGTTTCGATCTTTTGTGTCAGTTAAGCTTATATCTACGTATTTCGGATCAAGGAGAGTTTTTTTTAATCTTTTCAAACTGAAATGCATATGTTATTAAATGTTTGAAATTTTGAGATGATACATTATTGGTATGGGAGTTTATGTTATCGTTGAATGTGATACGTATTATTATACTCGGTTGTGCTTGGACGCCAACGTATTAACTAATAGTGATGTTGTGTCTAAGTGTCAACCTTACGACTAACAGTGGGGTTATCCCTGATTAATTGAGTTATGCTTGGGTGCCAATGATATGTGTGTTTATGCAATAGGTTTTAATACGTTGTTAAAATAACATGGATTACTTCTCTAGAACTTATAGTCTAACCCTAATATTGTTTTCCAAAATATGCATTTCAGGTCAAATGTGTGTATAAGGTAAAGGGAAAGGGAAATTGTGAGCTTACTTGTTTGAATGACTATATGTGAAGTCGACTAAAGTTTATCTTAAAGTTGTTTTTGATCGTTGTTAAATAGACCTTATGTAGTATGACTATTTTAGCAAAAAGCTTGTAGTGACTTTCATGAGTTGTATAGTTTTGAGGTTTAGGACCCAATATGTAGCCCAATATGGGTTGTTTTGTATGAATTTTATGTTATATGCTATATGGAATATCGGGTTGTTACAAGAGTTGGTATATATCAAGGTTTTCAAGACAAGTAGTTTTACACTTTGATACTAGATACAAAAATTTAGAGAAACGATAAGCAATACTATAAAAAGAATGATCAATTAACTTTTTACATAATTTTTCTTCAATATAACTTATTATTATGTGAGAATTGCATATGTTATTAAATCTTTGATATTTTGAGATGATACATTATTGGTATGGATGATTATGTTATCGTTGAATGTGATACATATTATTATAATCGGTTGTGCTTAAACGCCAATGGATTAACTAATAGAAATGTCGTGTCTAAGTACCAACCTTATGACTAACAACGATGTTGTGCGGTGAGTGTCCACTAACTGAGTTGTGATTGGGTGCCAATGATCTGTGTGTTTATGCAATAGCCTTTATATAAAATGGTTTTAATACGTTGAGTCTTATTAGATACTAAAAAAATGTACCTCTTTTATTTACTAATTTTTTTGATCTATTATTACATAGTAAAAAACTTAGATTGTATTTATTGTAGGCCTTGAGCATAAGACCGGGATGAACTCTAAAATAACTCTTAGAGTAAATTACGGATTTGGTCCCCGTGGTTCTTTGAAATTTTGGATTGGGTCCCCCTAATGAATTAATTACAGGTGGCATCACTGTGGTTTCGATTTTGTTGCGGGTCAAGTCTCTCCATCTAACTTTGTTTAACTGTGAGTCGTTAAGCCCCTCACATGCCTCCCATGTGAGGGGCATTTTTGTCCTTCTAAATATACTTTTTTTTTATTAAAAATAAAAATAAATTATATACATATGATGATGTTGAGGTTGATAACCCCCACCATTTTCAAACCCATCAAGAGATTTCCTCCTCCAACTCCACGTGCGAAAACTCCATTCCTGTGAAAAAACTTTGGAGCCCTGGGCGTTAGCAGAGACGGTGAGGGAGGTAAACGTAAGCGTCTCCTGAATTGGGGATCAAGGGATTGAGAGATGGTGAGTTCTAAATGGAAGTGGAATGGTATACATTCAGATGGTTCCTTTAACTACAACTAAGTTGGGAGGATATAGCGGCGGTGGCCGGTGGCGGTGGTGGTGGCTGGGGAAGAGTGAGGGTTTGGAATGATCGGACAACAAGGTTTCAGACACAAGATCTTTTACATTTTAATCGATAAAGAGGTACAAAACTATTCGATTCATAGTCTTCGTAATCAAGAAAACTCTCAAGATCCTTGATGATCATCAAAACCAAGCCAAACTAAATGCAGAATTAATCTATAATCCAAGATTAAAACCCTGGATTTGGGTTTTATGCAAAGAAAGCATCATGCTTTTCATACAAATTTATCAAAAATCATCAAAGAAAAACACAACAAGAATTTTGAAACTTCATAACAATCTGTCAAAGCTTGATTCTAACACACCTTCCAAATCCAAAATCTAAATCCCCCAATCATTTTCATGCAAACTTTAACAAGAAATGGTCACACCGTAATCAAGTGGTGCACAAAAACAAGAAAAGCAAACTGGTAGATTGTTTCTTTGAAATGCAACGACGAAGCTTCGAGTGGATCGTGAATAAGATAAAAGGACGGAAGATAGGATGGACAGAGTGGTTGACTAACCCAAGCGAGACGCTATAAGCAACCAGAGTTGCGTCTCGAGGTCTGTTCGTGGTTTAAAAAGCGAGTGCAGGTCTGAAGTTTCGATTAGGGAATGTCTGGACAGTCGGTGGTCGGGTACTCAGACAAGGATCGAGGGTTGTTCAATGGTGCTACTCGGGATAGTGATCTTAGATATCGAGTCGGATCCTTAATTTAGTGTGGCTCGCGACGTTCAATTGGTGACTGTTTCTAAGATGGTGGGTAACTGTGTGCTGTGGTTTGCCCCTAGCAAGTCTAGGCTCGTTTGTACCGTGTGTATGATTGTTTGGTTGTCCGTTCTTGTGTTTGTACACGAACTGGTGTTGTTGGAAAAATCGAACTGTAAACGTTCCAAAAACAACCCAAAATCGATGCTCCAAATTAGAACCGTATCGATTCAAGCGGAAAAAGAATTATCTACCAAAAACTTTGTGAACAAATAACCCAAACGATTGAAATATCAACACACATATATAAATAAGTGCAAAAATAAAAGGAGAAAGACGATTTACGTGAAAACCCCAAAACGGGGAAAACCACGGGCGGAGGAGACCACCAAGAAGTTCACTATCACGATAATGAAGGATAATACTTGGAAGAAAATTACAATGGAGAGTAATTTAATCCATCGTCTAAAATCTAATCTCTATATATTGATTTTAAGAGAGAGTGAGTGAGTTATGTATTTTAATTTGAGAGAGAGACTATAAAATTGATTTTGGAAATCATGTATCTAACTCATAAAAGCAATCGCCCCCCTACTTTTCTGTAACTCCAGTTAGAAAGGGGAGGCTAGCAACGACAGTTGTTGCCGGATATAGGTATTGGGGACCCACGCCGGGGTGGGGGTGGGGAAAGTCTAATAACAGGGATGCACTAAATGTTTTTATTAATTAATATAGAGTGAATTACATAAATGGTCCCTCGTGAATGCCTAGATTTCACTAATCATCCCTCCAGTTTTGAAAGTACATTGGTGGTCCCTAAAATCGAGTTTTGGTGCCCAAACTCGTCCCTGGCGCTAACGTCGTCCACTGAGTTGTCGTTAGAGGGCACATGTGCCCCTCACGTGAGGGGCATTTTAGTCATTTTAGTTGTTTCTTCTTCACCCACACCACCATCACCACCCCCCCCCTCCCAAACTCCACCCACCACCACCACAAAACCGCTATGAACATTCAAAACTTAAAACCTTGAATTTAAATTTGAATCAAGTTCATACAAATCAAATAACAAAAATATTCATACAAAATAACAAGAACATTCATACAAACCAAACCCATTTTACACCAAGATGATACAAATTTAATAACAACCCAACATAAATCAAACCTTAAATTAAAAACCCTAAATCCAAATTCAATCCTAAGAACACCAAGAACATTTAACAAATCTCATATACAAATCATGAACCAAAATCCAGATATGGATTGAAAAACATAACACACACACAAAGAGAGGGGGGGGGGGGGAGAAAGACTATTCTGGTGTATGATTCACGGCTTCGAAATCCAGATTAAGCAAAAACCAAAATCCAAATTGGGTGTATGTTTCACCGCTTCAAAATCTAGATCTAGCAAAAAACGAAATCCTCAAAAAAAATTTGAACCCAGATCAGTCTCTCGAGAAGATTATGTAACTGGTGGTGGAACTTAAATAAGAATCAAATGATTTGGAGGGATTCATACAAAACAACACTTGAAAGAAAAAAGAAAATAAGTAGAAGAGATATCTAGAGGGAGGAGGTGGTTTTGGAAGGAGAACATAGATTAGAGTTTGGGAGGTGGTTTTGGGAGATACATTTCCCAATAATGGTTTTCAGGGACCCAATATTCATGTTTTGCTTTATTTAAAAAAATAAATAAAAATATAAAAATCTTAATTTAATTATATATTTTAAATAAAATAAAAAAGGGTAAAAAGACCAAAATGCCCCTCACGTGAGGGGCACATGGCTGCTCTAACGGAACTTTTCAAACGACGTTAGCGCTAGGGACGAGTTTGGGCACCATATCTTGCTTTTAGGGACTACCAATGTACTTTCAGAACTAGAGGGACGATTAGTGAAATCCAAGCATTCACGAGGGACCATTTATGTAATTCACTCATTAATATTAATATATATATATATATATATATATATATATATATAAATTAAATTAAAAAAAGACAATATTACCCCTGTTTTAACAAAGCCCAGTTGGTGGAGTTAGGAAAAGGGACCCAATCCAAAACAAAAATGAAACCACGATTACCATACATGTAATTACTTTGTTTGAGGGACCCAATCCAAAATTTTGAATAACCAAAGGGACCAAATTTGTAATTTACTTTAACTCTTATGAAGTATTCTCTGAAAACTGGTGATGCCACCAGCCCAATTTGATGCATGGGTGTTTGGATGTTCTTTTTATAATTATGATGATATTAAATTGTAATAATCATTTTTTACTATATTGGTAACTTATTTCTGTTTATAGTTATCTTATTATTTGCGAGTTAAATAATCAGTTTACACAATAAAATTGGTTATCGAATTAATATACTCAAAAACCATTTGCGTATACTTAGGTGGCGTTTGGTTCGTGGAATGGAATTCGATGGAATTGGAATTCATCAAGGAATTTGACTTTGAATGAATTGGAATTGGAATTTAATGGAATTTGACCACGCATTTTAGTCGCGTTTGGTTGGATGGAATGGGAATTGGAATCTTTTGGAAAGAAAATGAATTCCATAGGATACCCCGTGGAATTGTGAAATCCGTGTTTGAAGGAATTTGATGGAATCCGCAGGATTCCTTAGTTTTAATTATGTGAACCAAACAAGACTTTGGAATTTGGTCAATGGATTTGGACATTCCAATTCCATTGAATTCCATCCAATTCCGCGAACCAAACACCCCTTTAGTTTCCTCTTACTTTATGTATTAATTCTTTAAAATAATTGAAATTGATTAACCACTAGATTATTACAACTTTTAAGTAAAAGATGTTTTCAAATATTGTCTTCTACACCACATTTATTACATTAGATTATCTAACTATGTTCCATATCATACAATTATTTTCAAAACATATATCTAGACACTCTAGATCATTCAATATTCAAATTTGAAGGGTCTTATACAGTTATATATGACGGACAGTCGTCAATATGTTATCACGTAACAAACAAAGAAAATTAAGACTTGCAAAAATAGAGTACAAAAGTACACAAAGGTAAAGACGTGAAATAATACCTTTTTGTTTAATTTCCATTTACATCTTGCAAGACTTCGACTGAGATATACCGGGTCAATTTAATTTGATTTGCATGATGCAAAACCTAAACATTTTTTTTTGTGTTTTTTTAAATTAAAACAAAGACTTAATTCATATAACAACCTCAACCGATAAACATGTTTCATCACATAAGCATTTGTGCATGGTTCATATTGTTCTTGGAAATCTATACGACACTTGCATATGTATAAGAACTTGAAATGTCTGATTTGTTAGACAGATTAACGGAAAAAATAAGGACGCTCGAATCTTTCAATTCTTGAAATAACATCAATAAGAAATAAAGTACCTAACTAACGTAGACGCCAACAAAAAGATGAATAAAAATGTTTTCAAAAATCAATATCAATCATAACTTCTAAGATTTAGAGCCAAACTGATTCGAGCGCCACCAATATTGTATGTGGTGTCACAACTTCCGTTCAGTAACTACAAACAACGTATCAATCACAAAACATGCTATTACATTTCAAAACCGTCTTGATTCTAAAATTATTATCATTTTGTACTGTAAAGATACATTAGTCATCCTATATCATCCATTTAAAAACACCAACAAAAAAAACAAAAACAAAACAAACTAATGACAAATATTGTTCCCAAAATCACCCAATTTTATTGCCTACGTGGAATAATTATAAAATAGTTTGCCATTGACTAAAGAGTCCACGCTGACGTGGCTACAAGGGGCCTACCATGCCAGCAAAGCACCATCTCAGCCTGCTGTTTCGCCACGTGGTACCCCCTGACTTGTACCCTCCGTAGCAAACACTCCGCTTGAAAATCGGCGAACTGACTAAGCCCTACCGGCCTCATCCCGGCCCTACCGAACACCTCCCTCCACGGCGTCGAATGGCGGCCGGCATCCTCCACCGCCGCAATTATTTTCGGCAGCAATACGAACATCTCGATATTCCTTATCCACTCACCACCTCCTTCGCCACCACCGCCGACGTTTGCCGCCTCTAATGACGCTAGTATCGTCGAGTATAATTCTAGACCGTCGATCACCATTTGACGAAAAAACGACGTTCCACATCCGATCAATTCGCCGTCGACGTACACCACCACGTGCGGCGAGACTTGCCGGAGATCGTTGATGAAACCAGCGCCGATGCGTCGGAAAATCGTCGGAGAAAGAAGAACCGCCGTCTTCTCTCCGCCCATGAACTTAATCGCTTTAAACGATAAGATCTCGAATGCTCGAATGGAGATGAAATCGATATCGAATCGTAATTTCAGATCGCGAGAGAATTGATGTAGATTTTCTCTGATCAATCTCGATTCCGATTCGTATTCTTCAGGAATAACCGCCGTAATTCTCATCACCGGCGAAGCAATCCTCCGAGCTTCCGCCTTCTCCGCGATCGCTTTCAGGAACGACGCCCACTGACCGCCGAGACCGATGTCGAAATCGATGACGTGGACGATCATCGCACCGTCGACCGCATCAAGTATCGCCTGATTGGCGGTGAAGCTGGAGAACATCGGAATCGGCGAGACGTTCGAGAACATCTTGTACGCTTTAATCACTTGTACAATCTCAAACGATGTACAACTCTGAAAGCTCCGAGTCGACCCGGTGAGTAGACACTGAATCGCTTCTTTGAAGTAAAAAGCAGCTCTCTGAAGCGGTTTTCCGGTAGGTGAACGTAGCCGCTGATTGAGCCGCGCCAATATCATCTGAGCCAACTGGAAAGACTGAGTTTCAAAGCTCTCGGCTAGCCGAATCAACTCATCCCTAAAATCAAATTCTTTTCCATCATCATCATCATCATCATCATGGCTCATGAAATCAAAGGGATTCTGGTTCGTGTTTGGATTCAAGCTTTCAAAATCGGAGTGGAAAAAGGACGGGAGCTCGGGAAGATCAAGAGGATAAGCAGATTTGTTAGAATCATCAAAAAGCCCTAATTCTCTCATCAGAGAATCAGAATCCCATTCTTCAAAGTGATTGATCATTTCATGTTCAAAATTCTCCACCGGCAACTGCTCCCCTAACACCGTACTGTGGTAATTATAATCAATGGAATTGAAGTCCGACGAATTACCGGTGATCGGACTGGGCGGACTCCGACGAATGTCAAGAACCGATTTCGGTTCGTAAGGATTAGTACCGACGTTATCGAGAGAATAGAGGTTGTTTTGGGAGGAAACGAAGGGCAATTTCATTCCTCAAAAGTAATGCAGGTACGCTGTTTATTTCTTCTTGTGTAGTTGAAACTTTTGTCAAGTTTTTGAGAGGAAAAGGGAGATGGGGTTATGGGGTTTAGGGAGGTGATGATTGCAGGCTTTTTAAGTATCTGAAAGAGTAAAAAAGTGGTGGTGGTGGTGGTGGTGGGGACGGCCATGGCTCGAATGGCAATATGGGGATGGATAGGGATAAGCTTCGGGTGAGGTGAGGAGAGGAGTTGGAGAATTAACTCATTGCATAGATAGACCTTATGGTTCAAGAAATTCCTTCCATAAACTAAAACATCACATTTTTCATACAAATTAAACACAAAAAAAAAATGACCATAAGTTTTACTTTTTGAATATTTTTATATATTTTAAAATAAGCATAATAAGTTTAAGAATTAAGATCTTCAAATTGGTTGTGTGTTAATAAATTTATATTAAAAACAATAAATAAAGAAATAAGCATCTAAATATATAATACTCCCTCCGTCCCAAAATAAATGTCACATTTCTATTTATGTTTGTCCCAAAATAAGTGTCCACTTTCAAAAAGTAGATAGCTAAATTCTCACATTTACCCTTAATTAATGCACAAATACATAAGAGTTGTGAAGAAAAAGAAACATTAAATAAGGGTAAAGATGTCATTTGATACCAAAAAGGGGTAATAATTATGCATGTTTAAAACTGTGTGCCAAGTCAATTGTGGACACTTATTTTGGGACGGAGGGAGTATCATTTACTATTATGTTATCAAAAAAAAAAACACACACACACACACACAACTACTTACAAATTTAACTTATATGCCTTTTGTTTTATAGACGAAGACTCGCGTGAGAATAAAAGTTAAAATGAGAAATGTAAGAAGATATTTGGACCCTTAATAACGTTTAGGGAAATTGGCTCAAATAGCCACATTACATTGGAATATTGGTCTCCTACCCAAATGGCGGACTTGCAGGTCCTCTACCTCCGCCATCCTCTGTTGTCGTTGAGTGAGATCGTGACACGTGACGAAATGGCGGACCTGTGTCGAGTGGCGGACCTACCCGTTGCGGACCTTGCTTGGACCGACATTTTTTTTTGTCTTTTTCTGGGCCATTGCGGACGTAGGTCTATTTTCGTCAATAAGGTAGAGAAATGGCTAGGAGACCAATATGCCAATGTAATGTGGCTCTTTGAGTCAATTTCCCTAACGTTTAATCTCAAAACAACTCATGAATTACGTTTTAGAAAGGAATTGATATGATGTATCTAATTAGTGTTGATCTTCAATTAGATTTTAATTCAAGTATAGAGATTCATTCTTACTCTTCTCATCATAATTTTCATTTGCACCGGATCCGGAACCTAATCGGCCAATCCCTTGTTTTATATACATGTTTTTATAGTTTCATTTTGTTTTATGTATTTTTCATGGTAACTTATTAGTTACCTTATTGTTATGACCAATATATGTTACCTTGCTATTTGGGAATATCTGAATTCATATTTAATCAAGACAATTAAATTTAGATTCGAACTGGAATTCAACATAAGCCAAAACTTGATACTATAATTCAAATTATATCGGGATTGTAAATAACCATATGTCAATGTGTAAAAGTTATTTTGATACTTCTTAAAATAACTTTTTAAGATTTGATAACGTCGTATCATGACAAGATATCAAGATATTAATTCAAAATTGTATAACATTTGTTGTTTATTAAATAAATTGCAATAGTTTAGTTAGGAACCTCATTTTAACTGAGAACTAGAGAACCATCAAGAGTGTGTTACATGTCCATATTCACGATGAAGATGGATGGAACATTCATCATGAACGTTTCAATGAAAGTAGTAAAAAAAATTATGTTCATATTCATGATAATAATAAACACGTTGCACGTTTTCGATGATTCCCGATTTGCAATGAAAATTAGCTTCCTAATGGAACTTCCCTATTCATACATAATTATCAACAACTTGATTATAATAATCATTCGAAGATATTATTGAGATTTGATATTGTTTATAAGTTATGGATAGGTGGATAATTTTTATAGTTTTATCATTGCAACTTTTTACTTGTTTTTCAATGTCGACGAGACTAGAAAATTCATGATATCATGATCAAAATTGAAGTATCAATTATCATGTTTATCGCACAGACAAATTTTTTTAGTATTATTAAAACTCAACCAATAAAATATCTAACTAAATCAAATATAACTATGTTTCAATCATATCTATCTAATTTCAAACAAACAACGAATATATTAATGATTGATATTTTATCTATCATCATATTCGAAAGGGAAATTGACTCAAAGAGCTACATTACAAATCCATTTGCATCTCCTAGCCATTTCTCCCCCGGATTTACCAAAATAGACCTAATGGCGGACCTACCATGCACAAAAAGATAAAAAAATATAGCGGTCGATGCCAGATCCGCAACGGGTCGGGTCGGTAGGTCCGCCATATAGACACGTGTCATCTTCATATCAAACATTAATACAAATCCATAATCAGACCCATTGCGGACCTAGGGCTAAATCAGTAAAGTTGGTAGAGAAATGACTAAGAGGTGAAATTAAAGTTGTAATGTGACTATTTGTGCCAATTTCCCTATTCGAAATCAATCAGGAATGTTTTTCTTAGCTAACTTTTCAACAATCAATTAATTTTTTAATCAACAGCTGATTTACAAAACATGGTGTAGCACTTGCAAAATCTTGTTAAAAGTATTTAAAAAAATGAAACGAGAAATTGGAGATGAGAGTTTGAATTAGGTAGAAGGGGACCCATAGAAGTGTGTGGAGTGCATGGGGAAAGAAGTAGTCCCTAAAGAGAAGGAAAGAAAAGAAGGAAAGGAGGAAAAGAAAAGTAGTCCACAAGTTTTTAAAAGGTGAATGAATGGACGAATATATTCTTCCGTCACCGCCAAGTAAATAAAGTTTTTCTAATTTATGCCAAACACTCTTATCACCAAATTTCTCTCTCGCTCTTTTTTATATATATAAATAGAGGAAAGATGAAATTAAAACTCATTTTTTATTGTATATTTGAGAACAAATCTCAATCACTTGATCTTTTTTGATCCAACAACTCATATTAAATAGAATTTTTAATTTTAAAATGTTTAGGGGTAAAAATGGAAGAAAATTTAAACACACGTCTACTATATTTGACTTTTTATTTTTCTTTTTAATTAAAAACTTTTTACCCAATTAAAGTTTAAAATAAATTATCTTAAAAATTACTAATATTTTAATCAAACAAATTACATAAAAAAAAAAACGATAATTTCGTGTTCTTCGATATGACATCCATCTCGATATAGTTTTTTGTCGTTTTAACCATTTTTTACGTGAAATGTTATATATGTGTGTGATATTCATTATGAATATTTATGTACGTTCAAGTTTGTACAACGACTCGACACCGTAAGTATGTAACTCGACTTCGCCTTCTTCAACGTCGTAAGACATCACGTTTCTTCAGCACCGTAACCCAACACCCATCAAGACGAATCGAGAACCTATCGAGTAATTCTGTTGTGAATCGGGGAACAAAAGAGAGTGTATCACGTCTCCACATCTTCACAGGTCATTCATGTGTTATTCATCATGAATAATGTATCATTCATGGTGAATAATACAACATTCAGAGTGAATAATTCATGAATTCGTGTATTATTCGTCATAAATGTTGTGTAATTCATCCTGAATACTATATTATTTGAACCTACCCCTTATTTTTCATTGTACACATGAAAACTCATCTTTCATTGTGCACATGAGGACAAATCTTAATCATTGATCAAAACTTAGAAAACTAATCAATGGTTAATACATAATAAGGTTATTTGGGAAGTGATTAAGGACAAAATTGTAATTTTGAATCAACGTCTATCTTCTTTGACTTTTTATTTTTAATTAAAAAAAACTACCCCCTTAAACTTATAAAATAATTTATCTTAAAAATTACTAATATTTTAATCAAACAAATTACATCAAAAAAACAAGAATTTCGTGTCTTCGATATGACATCCATCTCGATATAGTTTTTTTTTCTTCTTAACCGTTTTTACGTAAAATTCTATATGCGTGTTATATTCATTATGAATATGCATGCATGTCTTCGGGTGTCCACATTTAGTATGAATAACAAAGGTGAACGTTCATTCACTATTCATGATGAATAATACAGTATGCAGGATGAATAATACAATATTCAGGATTTTTTCGTTTTAACCATTTTCTACGTGAAATTATATATATATATATATATATATATATATGTGTGTGTGTGTGTGTGTGTGTGTGTATGTGTATGTGTGTGTGTTATATTCATTATGAATATGCATGCACGTTCTCGGGTGTCCACATTCAGTATGAATAACAAAGGTGAACGTTCATTCACTATTCATGATAAATAATACAGTATTCAGGATGAATAATACACGAATCCATGATTCATGTATTATTTATCATGAATTGTGTATTATTCACCCTGAATGTTGCATTATTCATCCTGAATGATACATTATTCATGATGAATAATATATGAATGACCCGTGAAGTTGTAGACACATGACGCACTCTCTTTTGTTTCCCAATTCACAACCGAAATTTGGTTTAATTCATTATGAATATGTATGCGCATCCCCGGATGTCCCACATTTAGTATGAATAACAAATGTGAACGTTCATTCATTATTCATGATGAATAATATTGTATCCAGGATGAATTACACAACATTCATGACGAATAATACACGAATTCATGAATCGTGAATTATTCACCCTGAATGTTATATTATTCATCATGAATGATACATTATTCATGATAAATGATACATTATTCATGATGAATGATGAATGATACATTATTCATGATGAATAATACATGAATGGCCTGTGAAGATGTCGAGACGTGACGCGCTCTCTTTTGTTCCCCAGTTCACAACAAAATTACTCGATAGGTTCTCGATTCGTTTTGATGGGTGTTGGGTTACGGTGCTGAAGAAACGTGATATCTTACGACGTTAAAGAAAATGTTGAAGAAGGTGATGTCGAGTTACATACTTACGGTGTCGAGGTGTTGTACAAACTTGACCGTACATAAATATTCATAATGAATATAACACATATATAACATTTCACATAAAAAAAATTAAAACGACAAAAAAATTATATCGAGATTGATGTCATATCGAAGAGCACGAAATTCCCGTTTTTTGATGTAATTTGTTTGATTAAAATATTAGTAATTTTTAATATAATTTATTTTAAACTTTAATTGGGTAAAAAGTTTTTAATTAAAAATAAATAAAAAGTCAAATATGGTAGGCGTGACTTTAAATTTTCTTCCATTTTTACCCCTAAACATTTTAAAATTAAAAACTCTATTTAATATGAGTTGTTGGATCAGAAGAGATCGAGTGGCTGAGATTTGTCCTCACGTGCACAATGAAAAATGAGTTTTCATTTGAATTTCCCTCTCTCTCTCTCTCTATATATATATATATAGAGAGAGAGAGAGAGAGGTTCATTTAAGAAATGTTAAATATATGAAAATTAGAGAAATAATCGTAGTCTTTCATTAGGTCAAGATCGGCTTTGACTGGTTAAATATTGCGTCTTTGACTGGTCAACAATTACGGCTTTGACTAGTCAAAAGTTACGACTATTCCAAAAATAGAATGACAGTTTCGTAATTTTTACAAATATACGGGACGAGTTCATATATGAACCTGTATGATTCACATATGAACTATATTTTCATATGTGAACCAGTGTAATTCACATAGGAACTATTTTAACTAATTCATATATGAACCTTTGTGATTCATATATGAACCAATTAACTGATTCACATATGCACTAATTAATTGTAGGTTCATATGTGAATCAATTGAACTAATTAACAGATTCATATATGAACTTTTGTGATTCACATATGAACTAATTAACTGATCCATATATGAACGTATAGTTCATATATGAATCACAAATGTTCATATATGAATCAGTTAAAAAAGTTCATATGTGAATTACACTGGTTCATATATGAACATATATTTCATATGTGAATCATACAGGTTCATATATTCATATATGAACTCGTCCCACGTATTTTACGAAACTACTCATCTATCTTCTACATACCACACAAGTAATTATCCGGTGCTTCACGGTCAAAGCCACAAATGTTGACCAGATAAAGGGCTAGGATCATTTCTTTATTTCTCATATTTTTAGCATTTCTCAAATGAACCTAATATATATATATATATATATATATATATATATTCAAATGAAAAATGCTAAGTGCGAGAGAAGTAGAGAAGTAATCTTAGTCATTCATACGGTCAAGATCGGATTTGACTGGTCAATTATTGCGGCTTTGACTGGTCAAAAGTTACGGCTATTCTAAAAATAGAAGGATAGTTTCGTAATTTTTACAAATACACGAGACGAGTTCATATACGAACCTGTATGATTCACATATGAACTATATGTTCATATGTGAACCAGTGTAATTCACATATAAACTCTTTTAACTGATTCATATGTGAACCTTTGTGATTCATATATGAACTAATTAACTGATTCACATATGAACTAATTAATTCTAGGTTCATATGTGAATTAGTTGAACTAATTAACATATTCACAAATGAACCTTTGTGATTCATATATGAACTAATTAACTGATTTACATATGAATGGATAGTTCATATGTGAATCACATAGGTTCACATATGAACTCGTCCTGCGTATTTTACGATAGTACCCCTCTATCTTCTACAGACCACACAATAAATTATCTGGTGTTTCACGGTCAAATCCGCAAATGTTGACCAAATGAAGAGCAATGATCATTTCTCTATTTCCCACACACTTAGCATTTCTCATTTGAGTTTCTCCCTATATATATATATATATATATATTATAGGTGGAGGTTCAAACGAGAATATTTCCATTTTGTAAAACCTTGAGAACACTCTTATTGTATGTGATAATATGCATTAGGGCACCCGGTGGTTGCGAACGACTTGGCCCATGACCTATAGTCGCACCTTAAAGTTGCACCAAATATCATTTGTGTCACTGATTTAGTATCACATGTGTATCATATGTGATGGATTACAATATCATATTGAGAATACCCTTATCATATGTGATGATACACGTGAAAGGGACCTAGCGGTTGTAACAACCCAAATCCAAAACAGCTAATATAAAAACATTACAACCCAAAATGTAAAATAAGTCTACAACTGAAATAATCTAGGTCTATCGGAACTTCGAGCTTCCTCCAAGTCCCTATCACGACACCGCCTCCCACAAATCACTTGAACGAACTTTTAACTGAACCCCTTACCTGAAATGGTTTTAGTTTTGAAAAGTGAGGGTTATACCATGAGTTCTAGTGAGTTCCCTCTAGCAACAACATTCACACCAACAACAATATTTAAACACAATCTATATCATTTCCACTTTAAAACATTTAAACTTTCAATCGCTAGCTGCACGTGTAATCGGCCAACTGAAGTCACGCTACCTGTGACAACATGTCAGTTTCACGTTGCCTTAACTGGAACACACCCTCCATGGCATAAACGGGACACACCCCCCGGCATGAGCACTGGCGGAACACACCCTCCGACTTAGCCGTTACACATCCACTCCTAAATGTATGCATAGAAATATCTCAACTTTTACAACATAACAAAATATGCAGTTCATATAAAAGATAAACATGTAGTTTCATAACATCTCATGCGTTTAATATAAAACACAAGTCACCACAATTTCAGTTAGAAAGACTCACTTGCACTTTTGGATTACTCTTCACACTCGCACCCGAGTCCTCAAACCGACAACCTAAGACGCAGAGAAGTTTGGGTGGCAAGATACCCCGAGTCCCCAAAAGCAATCTCTACAAATTCATACCGAAAGATCCCTCCCGTAAAACTGGGTTCGGTCTTTGGACTTCCCCCTTCCAGGCTCGGCCTCCCTTAACCCGACTCCCCGGTCCACACCGACACCCGGGTCTTCGCCCCAACTCTCGGGTCTTTATCCAAACTCCCGAGATCCACTTTCCGTCTCCCGGCTCCCTACTCCTCCCGGGAACCCGCCTCCCAGGTGTCCATCCGAGAAATCAACCACCCAGCCTCCCCGGGTCACTACCCCTCCCGAGACCCCGACTCCCGAGCGTCCCTTCGGAAACTCCCCCACCCGGTCTCCCCGGGTCGCCATCCCTCCAGGGACCCCGACTCCCGGTCATCCCATCGGGAACTCCCCCACCCGGTCTCCCCGGTCACAATCCCTCCCGGGACCTCGACTCCCGGGCATCCCTTCGGGAACTCACCCTACCGGTCTCCCCGAGCCCCCTTCTCCGGGGGTTCGGTCATTCATGGTGAAACTTATACGAGTCCTGGGCGATTCCCAACTATTGGGGGTTTTCACGAATTACAAGGAAAATCCTCCCCAAAAGGAGGAACCCACACTAACCTCCCAAGCAAGAGATTAAACAATAAAAATCCCCATTTATTTGCTTCCTAACCAAGGGTGAACTACTTACAGAGAACTCAGACCAAAATTACCCTTCTCCAATAAAATCTAAAGCTTTCTAATCAAGAATCCAACCAAAACCAGATAAGAGGTAGAGTTGGGATTACCTTGACGAGAGTTAAGGAGTAGAGCCTTCATCTCCAATGGGTCTTTGTCAGGATCTAATTCTTAACAAGAATAATGAACTCAGAAACAATATTAAAGAAGTTGCGGAATAACACTTTAATATTCAATACTCAATGTAACAGTGAATCAGAAATCACAATCTTGTAAACTTTATAGAATGATTAAAGTTACAAGATTTCAAACAAAACCTCAATATTGATGAACAGACTCACCAATACGAATTCTACTTCTCTAGAACTAGGGTTCTAAACCTTGAGGTTAATTCTCTCTATAAAAACAAAAACACAGAATAATCTGCTACTTTTTATATCCTCAACTATTCTCAACAGGTCTATACATATACTGAAAATAAAAGATAATAAAATAAAAGATCTTCAGTATATTCTTCTATCATTATCTTCAAACCTTCCATGATTATCTCCAGTCTTGATCTGCACGTATCTTGATTATCTCTTAAGCAGTATTAAGTTGTAGCAACATTAACACTTTGAGCAGTACTAATTTTCACCAGCAGTAGTAACTGTGCTCAGCAGTATTAACTTTGATCAGGCAGTACTAACTTCAGCAGTACTAACTTCAGCAGTACTAACTACTAGCAGTAGTAAACAGTTGTACTAGCAGCATTAACCAAACTTAAGCAATTCTTTAATTCCCAACAATCTCCCCCTAACTTGACTTTTAGAAAGAGAAGTCAAGTTCTTCAATTATGTTCTTCAAGATGCTTTCAAAACTACAGCTTAGTTGCCTAAATTTGGATCCAGACCCAGACTTTGATTAATTGTCCTTCTTACCACAATTCTGGCCATTTCTGATTCCTTTGCATACACTAGCTTAGCTTTCAGCATCCCATTCAGCTTCTCCTTGCTATGATCATATACTTTGTCCACCAGGTAGTATTCATGATAACAGTTATCTATTGTGATCATGTATACACCACAGTTTTCAAAGAGTATCCACTTATCTATCTTCTTAAACACATACTCATGATGCAAATCTTTTATCCTGTGCCCCACCTTTTCTGGTTCAAACATCATACAAAGACATTCCATTGCAATCTTGAGTAGATTTTCTTCAGTTCCTTTCAAAACATGCTCATAAAGCTTCATTCCCACCTTATGCATTTCTTCTAGGTCAGCTCTGGAGCAACTTCTGATTACTTCCCCCAAGTTGAATATACTTCAAATACATCCCCAACTCTTTTCAGTCTGAAGTACTCCTTTCTGTTGTCCCTCAGAATATCCCAAAAGATGACTTCTGGTGCTTTTACAGATATGGGAACAACCTGTACTAGTTCAATTACAGTCATATAAAGACCCACATGCTCATCAGATTGCTTATTGGACTGCTCTGGGTTCTGCACAGATTCTGCTGAAGGTGTAACTGAAGGTTCTTCCTCTTTTTCTGCTTCTTCAATCCTAGGCTTCTTGAATTGTTTCTTGGAGGCTATGGTCTTTACTCTTTTTGCAGATTTGGCTTCCACAACAACATTTTCTTCTTTAGTGTCTTCAGCCTTTTCTTTAGTAGGAGTGACTTCCTCAGGGAATGGTTGTTGGATGTTGAGATCATGTCTCTCCTTCATCCTTCTTTCAGCTTCTTCCCTTTGAGAAGAGTCCCCTTGAAGCTTTGTCATTTCTTTCTTATACATCTCCTCAACCTTGCTGTATGCCATGTTGGTGAACATCTCTCCTTTGAAACCAATTGAGCCTTTCAGGAAGTTTATCATTTTTCTCCTTTCCTGATTGTCCAAAAAGGTCTTAGAAGGTTGTCTTTTCTGCTTCTTGACTGGCATTCTTTGCTTGAAAACTGTCACTGATCTCTTCTTGGCCTCAGCTGCAGTTTGCATGCTCTTTTGATACTCTTCATTTAGACTTTTAGCCATCTCCAGTGCAAGTTCTCTGTCCTTTTCAGATTGGAGTTGTTCCTCCTTTTCCATCTCTGCTTGAAGCTGCTTTGCTACTTCTGCATCTAATTCTATCTGGTTCTTCTTCTTTAAGGGTTGTTCAGATTCAACCATCTTAGCTTTTCCTTTCCTTTTCAACTCTGCCTCACTGATCTCTTTGCTTGTTTTCTTTTCAATACCTCCTTCCTTAATGACCACTCCCTTGGCCTTTTGAGTAGCCTTGGGAGTGTCATTCTTGGCTTTTACCAAAGTTTCTGCAATTTCCAACTCTTCAACAGATAGCCCTGTTACTGCTGCTACTTGTTCTGTTACTGCTGTTGCTTGAACCTCATCTGTTTCTGCTACTTGTGGTTATGTTTCTGCTTCTTTCTCCCCCTCAAAATCAAATCCCATCCCAGATGTACTTTCCTTTTCTGCTTCAGCCTCTTGATTCTCCCCCTTGTTGAAAGCATCATTAGCATTTTTCCTCTTCTTCAACACAAATTGCCTTCTCCTCTTCTTGTGCACCAATCTTGTCACCATTTTCTTCAATTTGGTAATTTGTACTTGTTGAGACAGAATTACCAATTTCATCTCTTCTATGTCTTTTCCTTGTTTGATAACATCCATATTAATGTTGCCCATAGTTTCCATCAATTCATTGTAGTCATATATGTCCTCACCTCCTTTTGGTGTGTTTACCACCTTTGGAGGATCATTGGATCTTTTTGTAGTGGAAGTCTTCTGCCTAGCAGAAGCACCCTCCACCCCCTTGGTTTCTTGGCACTTGGGACCTTTGGATGATTGCTCACCCAAAGTTGCCATGGGGAAGGTCTTATTGATGTTACCACTGGCCTCCTCTATGCTAGCAGGAGTAGTAGCAGCCTTTGCACCCATATGCTCATGCATCTCCTCAGTGAGCACCTCCTTGGGGTTGGGAGACACCCCTGTGGTTTCCCTATAGATATTCTCTAATGGAGAATTCTCCATTAGAGGGCTTAAAGGCTCTGTGGGTGAAGGTACAAGAAGGGAAGGAGCCTTCTTTACCTTTTTCCTCATGTACGTATTGGTGATCGGTGAAGTTGGTTTTTAAAGAAGGGACTGTGGGATTGATATACTGATTGAAGGTTGGGATTGGCTTTCAGTGGGATGGTCTAATGAGGGCCTTGACCCTGAAGCCATACCTTCTTGATTGTGGGACACCACCATCATTGTAGAGAACAATGGGGTGTCAACTCCTTCCGAGTCCAAGGCAGATCTCTTCATATTTGAAAAGACCTTACCCTTGGGGATTTTTGGTACATATAGCTCATCAAATTGAGGCATATCCGTCAATTCATTGGTTATAACTGCCTGGACAAATCTTGGGTACATATAAAAACTCTTTTTGTTTCCCAAGTTTGACACAAGGTCATTGAAAATCATTTTAGAAAAATTGTACTTTCTGGCAGTGGCCAAGCAGACCAAAGCATAAGCAATGGTACTACTGAACTCACTCCATCCAATAGTCTTTCTGGAAATACAGTGCATCAGGGTATGGACAAAGAAACGCCATTGGGGAGAAAATTTGGCTTTTGAGAACTTGAAAACACCCAATGGGCCTCCATACCCCATTCTAGTTAGAGTGGAAAACAGTTCATCATTAGAGATAGATGAGATACCTGAAGCATCGTCTAGACGTAGACTGATGCGAATAACTTCTTCAGAAACTGTCAAGGGTTTGTCACACACCCTTGTCTTGATCACTTGCACACCATTTTCAGTAACAATGGTGGCATTGGACCAAAATTGTTTCTGGTGCTCAATGTAGATGGATGGCGACACTGTAAGAGCATACTCGATATGGCTTGTCTTGAGAAAATCGACTATCTGGTGAAATCCATCAGCCTGCTTCGGCTTTTGAAGCATTGCAATTTCGTTGTGCTCATCAATGAACTCCATGGATGCCATCGAGCTTGAGTGTTCTTGCCTGAAACTTACTAGGTGCTTGAGAGAAAAAGGGTTAGAGAGAAGATGAACATTATTCAAAGAGTCGTTATGAGCTTTTAGGCGGGCAAACGGGTATATATATGATTCGGGAAAGAAGCAGTATTAACCACTAGCAGTATTAACTAACTAGCAGTATTAACTGAGAGCAGTATTAACCACTAGCAGTATTAACTAACTAGCAGTATTAACTAACTAGCAGTATTAACTGAGAGCAGTATTAACCACTAGCAGTATTAACTGAGAGCAGTATTAATTTTCACCAGCAGTAGTAATTGTGCTCAGCAGTATTAACTTTGATCAGATAGTACTAACTTCAGCAGTACTAACTACTAGCAGTAGTAAACAGTTGTACTAGCAGCATTAACCAAACTTAAGCAATTCTTTAATTCCCAACAATTTTGATTTCTTCTCACTAGCCACACCCAACCGCACAATGAAGTTTCTCTGATTTCTTTAGCCTCCCTAAAGTTGAGAAAGATTAGGAGGGTAGGCATTTTAGGGTTTTAATCCCTAGATCCCATATTTACAACATGGCCCCTAAAATTTAGGTTTTATACAAAACTTCCTTATTCTCCTGTATTTAACATTGAAACACGGTTATTACATTATCTCACCCTCAAAATAATTCCGTCCCGGAATTCCATCATCGAATAAACTCGGGTATTGGGATCTCATGTCCGCTTCCACCTCCCACGTTGCCTTTTGCCCTTTATAACATCGCCATTAGACCTTCACAAGGCAAATTTCTTTGGTCCTTAGCTTCTTGATCTTACAGTCAATGATTATCCCTGACCCTATGACAATGGTCAATTTCTTATTCACTTGCATTCTTTGTACATGTATCGTCATACCAACTTCCAACCACTGCTCTCTAAAACATAGGCGCGAAACACAATATGAGTTTTCCATAATCTCGCCGAGCACATCCAGGTCACACACTATCTCTCCAACTCTTTCCATAATATCCACGGACCCCAAAAATGTGGTCTAACCCTATTTTCTCCCGAACGCACCACCTCGTTCCATGGGGACGTCTTCCGCTTCAAGTTGCCCCCTCTCAAATCCAGACTCAAGGATTCGTGTTTTTTTTTCATATGTAAATAATTCGGGTTCATATATGAATCAGTTAAATAGTTCATATGTGAATAACACGGGTTTATATGTGAATCAATTAAATAGTTCATATATAAATTACACGGGCACCTTGAACATATAGTTCATATGTGAATCACACAGGTACACATATGCACTTGTTTGCCACCTATTTGTAAAAGTTACGAAACTACCATCTATCTTCCGCATAATTGTTACCATGCGACCGAATTATCTGATGATTCACAGTCAAAACCACAAATCTTGACCATTTTGAATGGTTGGGATCACTTCTCTACTTCTAACACATTTAGCACTTCTTATTTGAACATATGGCTATATATATATACGGGTTCATGTGATAATCACAAAAGGTTTGAGAACTATATATTCATTGATGCATATACGCTATCAAAATATGCATCAATGAATATATAAGTTCTCACGATTCTCAAATTTTTTGTGGTTCTCACATCAATCACCTCGTATATATAGCAAGTTCAAAAGATAACGTGATTGTAACAACCCAAACTTTCAACGAGTCAAACATAAACATTTTAATAATAAACAACGCCAAAACGAAACTAAGTCATCAATTTAAAATTTAGGGTTTGCAAAAAGGCAACCTAGTACACAACTGAGAGTAAAAGGGAAAATAAAACTAAATAGAGGTCTTCTACCCAGCCTCGACTCACACCTTCTCCTTTGCTCGATCCTCCTACCTCACGCCTGCCTGAAAAGGTTTTTAGCTTTGAACGAGCGAGGGTTAGACCGAAGGTCTAGTGAGTCCCCTCTAACAACAGTTCAATAACAGAGATGTTGAAAGGATTTATAATAACATAAACCAATTCAGTTATAAACAACTCAACACTTACAACCATGCTTCTGGCACACACTACCGTCACCTGAAGGGGACGGCGTGTCTGACGCATACTGCCTTAACTGGGACACACCCCCATTGGCATGAACGGGACACACCCCCCGGTATGAGTTCAGGCGAGACACGCCCCCGACTTTGGTCGTACTCGCTTTCAATAATGTGTGCATACATTTGACCAACATCGAAAGGATAATAAACAGTTGATAATGAATCTCGCATGTATAAAGCTCGCATAATAGTAAATTGCCTTAAAAATAAACTTTCACATATCTTTAACTACTTTAACGTCGAAAGCGTTTAGTTAGAAAACTCACCTTTGCTCCTTGCGTATTTCTTCATTCTAGCGATCTCACAACCTACGATAACATCGATATCTTGGTAAGACACTCCCCTTAAACTCACTAACTAGAGATGGACGGTTACTCTCTCTCTCTCTCTCTCTCTCTCTCTCTTAACAATGTCTCTCAAACTTGGACTACAAACACTCAAGAAACACCAGTTTCCCTCCGAAGGCTACTGGACAAATGACCCTTTGCCCAAACCCAACCGATTCCCGATTCGAAAGAGGTTCCGGGTAACTCCCTGTTTCTTCTAGTTCGCTCTCTCCCCCGGGTGCCCCGACTCCTGGGGTCCCCCACCCGGGTTCCATGCCTTCCTCCTAGGTATAGCACATCCCAGGATCCCCCGACTCCTGGGGTCATGGCCCTGGGGTCACGGCCCGGGTTTCTCTCAACTCCCGGGATCACCAAGTCAACAAGTCCCGGGGTCACCCGGTACCCAACCTCCTGGGATCACCCGGTCAAACGAGCCCTGGGCTCTCCTGGTTACAACAACACCTGGGCTTCCCCAGTTGAGAGTTCTCGGGGTCGCCCGGTAGGGGAAACTCCTGGCCCCGAGCTGAGATAGACTAGGCGGCGCTGATTGCTCAACCCCCCCAGACGGTGACGATTTTTGGAGACGAAAACCGCCACACAACAACACTCATCGAGTCCTCACAGTCTCCTTAATCTCCAACGAAAAACAAACTAAAATCAAGGGCTTAATCTTCTAAGGCTTAAAGAAATAAACATCAGACTACTTCTCCCTAATCCAATCAAGCTTAGTCAGGAAACCAAAACCCTCCACCATATACAAGCATCAACAATAGAAAACTTGCCTTGAAGATGATTACTTTAACTTGAAGAACGATTGAAACCTTCTCCTTTGATTTCTTTTCTCCAAAATCACCCAACCAAGATTTCACCCTTTTCTTTTCTTTCTTTGATATCTCCTAGCCACCACAATACAACAATGAGAAAAGAAAGAGAGTTGTAGGGTTTAATCCCTTTTTCTCATTTTACAACTAACTCCTTCCTACTTTTGGCTTTAGGTTTTCACACCCTAAACTTCCCTAAATTATCCAAAAAGGGGTTATTACAGTGATCAACTTGTGAGAATTGTATATAACCACTTGGGTTATGACGCATTGGTAAAGCCTTTGGGGAATGTAATGGAAAATCTCATCTACCCAGGGTTCAAATCCAAGCTCTGACAAATCCCTTGTGGCAATGGAGGTTCACTTGCGATGAATCCAGGCCATTCGTGTTCGCCCAGAGATTAGTCGGTGCGCATAAGCTGGTATGGAAACCCACGATTACCAAAAAAGGGGTTACATGTGATTCTAGAGTAAAGCCACATATGATACAAACACACCAC
Source organism: Arctium minus (assembly GCA_954870635.1). Lineage (NCBI taxonomy): Eukaryota > Viridiplantae > Streptophyta > Magnoliopsida > Asterales > Asteraceae > Arctium > Arctium minus. The sequence goes on from OX941092.1 coordinate 26,197,391, forward strand.
ATTGACCGACCATCACGCGACGAGTTTTCAAGCTATCTTTTTCGCGTTGACCAAGTCGTCCTCGTCCTTTGGGATGTGTTGTATCACATGTGATATGACCTTTCTCGCACTTTGTAACACCCCAAATTTTTGGTAAGCAAATATTCCCTAAAATCTCTATATTGCTCTTAGCCTAGCCTTAGTTCTTTGTTTCTCTTTTTGCCTGGAATTATGTCTTAGTTGGAGGTTGAGTGAGGTAGCCGAAATAAAAGAAGTCTTTTGGGTCGGCAGTGCTCTGTGCGACTCCCCGCGCGGATCGATCCGCGTGGCCACCCATGCGGGACTCTACCCTTGCGGGACTCCAGTGCTCCGTGCGGCTCTCTGCGTGGTTCCATCCGCGCCAGCAACCGTGCGCGACCTATGTGCGTAAATAAGAGGCTGTAATCGGCCTCTAACCTCATTTATTTCTCCTACTGTCCTTCTTAAATGCTCCCAACAATATTTTAGGGCAAGAATTGATTTTGGGTTGCACTAAGGTGATTCAACCACCATTTCATCAAGATTTTCATCATCAACCTAAGATTTGCAAGTCTAGATCTTCAAGAGCTCCTAAGTCACTCCTTTTTCTTCAAGAACACTTGGGTTTTCTAGGGTTTTCAATAAAACCCACATTGTGAGTACATTCTTCACTTTTAAACTTTATACATATCAAAATGATGACTTTAAACTCATAATCTTCTCCTTGTTCATTTGTTCTTATTTAAAATAGTTTTGACCTAACTTACTACTTTTCGAGATTTTTAGGGTTTCTAATATTTTGCAAATATGATAAAGAGCTTTATTATTTGAGTTATAAATGTTTTTAGTTCACATATTAGAGATTGGATACTTGGATGAACTCATGTTGTTCATCTTCATAATTCTCTATGTGGTGAGTTTTAATTGGGAAAAAATGAGTACTTTGGGATATGAAACATGTGGTTATCAAAATGGTGCTAAAGAATGATTTTCTTACTTTTATGTGATTATAGTTTGGCACAAATGAAATTGTGACAAACCTAGACTATACTAGTGTATCCATTGGTATTGAGTCGGTATATTTTGGGACGCTTTTCCCTTGTAGCTAGTTGAGACATTGGGCCCTCGAAGGCAATTTGGTACGGTTATGTGGGATCGATTACTAGCCATGGGCCGTAAATGTAATCCTAGTGAATGAGAATGACTTAGATCCTCGGGTGCCCTCCCCCACATCTGTACGAGTCAGCGTTGTTCGTGGCCATGGTTCCAAGTATTGAGCTCACAACTCAGAGAGTAGCTTACTTTTGTGTTCCGCCACGATCCTTAGAAATCGGGTCTCCCCCGTCATCGCAATATGTATATTGGACCGAAAGGTCACTATGTGGTTGTTAATTCATTTGCAAAATCAACTTGTTGGTCCCGAAGTTGCTTAACAAGTTTGTAGAAGGTAGGCCTGTGCATGGGTCGGGTCGGGTCGGGGCCCTAGACCCCAAACCCGATCGGATATCGGGTAGTATATGGATGCACCGAAATCCGACCGATTGTACTTCGGATATTCGGGTTTCGGGTGGGCTCGGGTCGGGTATTCGGGTGGCTCGGGTTTGGAAAGAATAAAAATGCTTAGGCTGTTGAAGGTTTACTTGGATTAGGTTTTGGTTTTGTCGAAGTTAGATCAGTAACTCCTATTCCACGTGATGGCAATCCGAAGCCTCAGATTTTCAATTTTTAATCAATCATGATATTTTGTCTATGGACAGTGCCATAATTAACAGGTGTGGCTTTAATAGTGAAGGGAATAGTTGTTATTGCAAAAAGGTTGGGTGCTCAACATGATAAGAGAAAGCTTGATGAAACATCAAGTACTGCAACTTCTTTTGGTGAAGTCAAACATGGAGAGAAGTAAGAAACATAAGTAATATACAAAGACTTATTAAAATATATTATCAGGTATATATAATATAATATATTTAATTTAAAAAAATATATTTAAAAAAAGGATATTCAGGTTTTCGGATGGGTTCGGGTGGGGGGTTTGGAAACCCACCCCGATCCGTATTACCCGCAGAAAAGTTCGGGTGCAGGGGGTTCGGGTGATCGGGTTATCGGGTAACGAAAATTCGGGTTGTTCGGGTCTCGGGTCGGTCGGGTTTTGCTCACCCCTAGTAGAAAGGGGGGGGGGTGAATACAAACACATAGAATTTTAAAGTTTAATAAATTTTTTATTGATAAATCAAATCACAATTTACAAGTTTGTTGCGGAATAAGATTAAATAAAACCTAATCTAAACAAACTTACGAACCACTAAGAAGGTTGCACTAGAAATAGAGAATAGGGGATTGGGAGAATATAGAAAACAATGGTTTTTATATATTTAGAAAGATGAAGGCTACACTCAGATGGAGTGTTGATCTTTCTATTTATACCATATGCATTAAATGCATGGCAGAGTACTTTACACGTGTCCTTCATTGGTTGGTTGCATGGGTCTGACTTTAGGAGACATGCTTTCGGCCGTATGATGAACATTGTAGTTGTCAGAGTTGTTGTACGAATTGTTGCAGAGGTATGTCTATTCTAACAATCGTACGATATGTGCAAGGGTAAGACAAAAGAGATTTGAGGCATAAGCTAAGTGATCATCAATCGCTGAATATTTCTTCCTTCAGAGATATAAAGAAGTTCAGCTATAGCTGAAGCTTTTCCTCAGGTTTCTTCGCGTGTGTAGACTTGTCTTGGCTTCACTGATATCCGCATTAGGTTATGAGTAGACTTATTTTTGTTCAGCAGTTTTGTCTTCGATTCAGCAGTGAACATCTTTTGTCGTGAAACTTGTCTTCAGGGATTACGTCTTACTGTTTATAAGAGAAATCATCAGTGATACTGAACATACTCAGTATTTGATCGCTGATGGTGAAACACAAAGACATATGAATGTTTACAAGAGAGATCATCAGTGATAACTGAACAGACTCAGTATGATCGTTGATGATGAAACACTAATACATAATGTTAAATGTAATTTTCACTAAGTATAGAAAAGGTCATTATCAAATCACTGAGAGAGTTGGATCAATACAACTCTTTGGAATAGATTACTTATTCTTGTAAATTAATATCATTTCCCAATTTCTATATAAACTGTATGTTCTCACTAGGCTTTAAGCCTAACACTTTTTCTCAAATGATGTGTATAACAGGTACCTTTAGCGGTGGGTTGCAAAGGTTTGAGTGATGAGCGTGGACGCTTGAGGCATTTTTGAGATGATAGATTTGGGAGTGCTTGCGTTTAGACGGCCTTATTATTTTGGAATTTCGGGTTGACAACCAATGTAATCTAGATAGGATGTATTTAGATTAGTTTGTTGTTAGTTCCCATATTCATGCCCAGGTTTTGTAAACGCTACATACGTTTACCCTTTTTGGGTGGTTTACTCCAATTTCAAACGTCATATTGCCGAAGTTTCAAAATTTTAAATTATTCTAAATTCTAGGGTGTTACAAGTTGGTATCAGAGCTCTAGTTTAAGTGAACTAGCATGAATGTAAGATGTCTAGACTTAATCTGAGATTATCAGGTAATAATTTATGAGATGGGGTAGAACTTCTAAGATGGGTTGGTCTTAGAGTCGACGGAAATTATGTTAATCGAGCGTTGTGGTGATGGTAACGAGAACCCTTAAGTATTATATGTTCATAATTTCACTTAGATAACATTATTATGAGGATATTTTACGTGAGTGTGTTTGAAGTACTGTTGTTATGACAATTGGTAATATAGTAGTACGTTTCCTTCGTGTTTAATTATGTTTCTCTCTCTTACTCATTTCCTTATCGTGCGTGGCAGATCAAGATAGTGAGTACGCGCGATAGACCGCGTACACGGATGGATGGTGTAGAGGAGACCGCCTCAACTATTGGTCAACCGGAGAGGGTTGAGGCCATTGTACACCCATCTGTCCAACCATTGCTAGGCGGAGGGACTAAGATCATTCCCCGATTGGACCTGGTTTCGTCCAACCCGGTTATGCGGGAGGTAACTCCCCAATCTAAGATGATAGCCAACCTGATGCTGATGATGAATAAGGCAATGTCCAAGGAGCAATAATCTCTTCTGAAGATGCTTGAGGATCGCGATGTGAGCAACCGAATGAATGAAACAGTTGCGGAGAACGTTGAGGTGATTGGGTCCGGTGGTACGAGCCATGTGAACCGGACTGACAAGCCGATAATTACCGAAGTGAGGCAAGTCAAGAGAGCTTGCACGTATAAGTCCTTCCTAGGTTGCAGACCTCTGGAGTTCTCCGGTTCTGAAGACCCTGTTGCTTGCATGAAGTGGATCCAACGGATCGATCAAGCTTTCGACTCGTCTGAATGAGGGGAAGACCAGAGAGTGAAGTTCGGGTCCCAAATGCTCAGGGACACGACACTCACCTGGTGGAATGTCACCAAGTCCACCCTCACCCCTACTGTTTTGGCTCAACAGACTTGGGTCGGGTTCAAGAAGAAGATCTTGGAAGAATACTGCAATGAGAGGGCCTTGGATCACATTGAAGAAGAGTTCCGGTCTCTCAAAAAATGGAACTTGACGGTGAGAGAGTACACATGTCGTTTCATGGAGAAGTTGGGGCTTGTGGGGCATGTGGCCCCAACCGATAAAGAAAATATTAAGGCCTATCTCAAAGGCCTACCGGCGGATATGATGTCAATGGTCCGCAACTCTAAAGTCTCAAATCTCCGTGAGACCATACAGGAGGCGCAGATCATGGAGGATGTCTACGCTAGAGACAGGGTGGAGAAGGATGTGGTGGTGGTAGGTGAGAAATGGAAATGGGAAAGCAATTCCGGACATCCCAAGAGGACTCGACCTTTTGTCGGAAATCGAAATTTCGACAATCGCCAAGAAACTAGATGGTGCCAAAAGTGTCGAAGCAAGCACCATGGGAACTGTAACACCACTCCCCACTCTTGTGCCAAGTGTGGGAAACCTGATCATACCACCAGGGACTGCCCGATAAGAGGGATTATCTGCTTCGAGTGCAAGGCATCGGGGCATGTGAAGAGAGATTGCCCGAAGCTCAAGTTGGGTAGCGCACTAGAGAAGAGGGAGAACCCATCTAGGGTTCCGGGTCGAGCTTTACAGATGACGGCCGATGAGGCCAAGGCATCCACTGACGTGGTATCGGGTACGTTTCTCCTAAACTCCGTACCTACTCGTGTACTTTTCTATTCGGGTGCCAGTTTCTCTTTCATATCTGAATTGTTACGTCAAAAGCTTGTTACGCCCACTACTAGTCTAGAGAATGCTTTAGTGGTAGAGATAGCGAATGGAAGCCAAGTGTTAATCCGCAATGTCTTGAGAGAGTGTACTCTTGGAATCGAAGGGAAGGAATTCCCGATTAATTTTATGCCGATGATCATTGGCGGATTTGATATGGTTGTCGGTATGGATTGGTTGGCAGACAATCATGCCAAAATCCTATGCTCCAAGAAACTGATCCGACTTCCTATATCGGATGGTGAAATGGTAATAGTTTATGGTGAAAGGAGGAAAGGCGATGTGGCGGTTATCACCATGGCTAAGGCACGAAAGTTCTTGGTGAAGAGATGTCAGTCATTTTTGGAATACGTGATAGACGCCAAGCATGAGAAGAAGAAGCTTGAAGACGTGAAAGTGGTGCACGAGTTTCCTGACGTCTTTCCAGGCGACTTGCCCGGTTTACCACCCGATCGTCAAGTAGAGTTTCAAATAGATCTTGTACCCAGAGCGGCTCTGATAGCTCGAGCCCCTTACCGGTTGGCGCCATCCGAGATGCAAGAGATGATGGCTCAGCTCCAAGAGCTTCTCGAGAAGAGTTTTATAAGACTGAGCTCGTTTCCTTGGGGAGCTCCAGTCCTGTTCGTCAAGAAGAAGGATGGAACGATGAGGATGTGCATCGACTACCATGAACTGAATAAGGCTATGGTGAAGAACAAGTATCCTCTTCCGAGAATCTACGACTTGTTCGATCAACTCCAAGAAGCTGGTTGCTTCTCGAAGATGTATTTGCGTTCAGGATACCACCAAGTGAAGGTGAGGGGCGAAGACGTTCTGAAGACGACCTTTAGAACACGTTACGTCCATTACGAATTTATTGTGATATCGTTTGGCCTAATGAACGCACTGACGGTGTTTATGGATTTGATGAATAGAGTATATCAATTATTCCTCGACAAGTCGGTCATCGTATTCATTGATTCCATACTTGTGTAGTCGGAACACGAGCAACACCTTCATGAAGTTCTAGAGGTGTTGAGGAAAGAAAGGTTGTATGCCAAATTCTCCAAGTGCGACTTTTGGCTTGAAGATGTTCAATTCTTGGGTCATGTTGTCACACGAGATGGAGTGAAGGTGGACCCCTCCAAAATTGAAGCCATGATGAATTGGGAACCACCCAAGAGTCCATCTGAGATCCGGAGTTTCTTGGGTTTGGCGGGCTATTACCGTAGATTCATTCAAGACTTCTCCAAAATCGCTTCTTCCTTGACAGCGTTGACTCGGAAGAATGTGAAGTTCGTTTGGACCGAAGCGCAAGAGAACGCGTTCCAAACTTTACAAAAGAAGTTGTGTAAAGATCCAATGTTGTCGCTACCCGAAGGATCGGAAGATTTCGTGGTCTATAGTAACGCTTCAAAGATGGGTTTGGGTTGCTTGTTGATGCAAAGGGGCAAAGTGATCGCCTACGCCTTAAGACAACTCAAAGTTCACGAGAAGAATTACCCTACCCACGATTTAGAGATGGCGGCAGTAGTTTTCGCCTTGAAATTTTGGCGACATTACCTCTACGACACGAAGTGTACGCTCTACACGGATCATAAGAGTTTATAAGAGATTACGTCTTACTGTTTATAAGAGAAATCATCAGCGATACTGAACATACTCAGTATTTGATCGCTGATGGTGAAACACAAATACATATGAATGTTTACAAGAGAGATCATCAGTGATAACTGAACAGACTCAGTATGATCGCTGATGATGAAACACCAATACATAATGTTAGACGTAATTTTTACTAAGTATAGAAAAGGGGCATTATCAAATCACTGAGATAGTTGGATCAACACAACTCTTTGGAAAAGATTACTTATTCTTGTAAATTAATATCATTTCCCAATTTCTATATAAATTGTATTTTCTCACTAGTCTTTAAGCCTAACACTTTTTCTATACTTTTTATATAACAGGTAGCCTTAGCGGTGGGTTGCCAAAGGTTTGAGTGATGAGCATAGATGCTTGAGGCATTTTTAGATGATAGATTTTGGAGTCCTTGCGTTTAGACGACTTTATTATTTTGGAATTTTGGGTTGACAACCAATGTAATCTAGATAGGATGTATTTAGATTAGTTTGTTGTTAGTTCCCATATTCATGCGTAGGTTTTGTAAACGCTGCATACCTTTACCCTTTTTGGGTGGTTTACTCCAATTTCAAACGTCATATTGCCGAATTTTCAAAATCTTAAATCACTCTAAATTGTAGGGTGTTACACACTTTTCACATGAACCTCCATATATATCTCATGAGAACCGTAAAAAGGATAAAAGCCCATGAGAACCGATCTAAAAGTTTATTTTCACCAAAGGCTAAGATTTAACTATAAAAAAGTTCACAAAAAATACGAAGAAAATATATTTTAAGATACATATGTGAACTCACGTTACAAATTAAATTACTCATAGGGGCCCACATATGCATCTTCAAATGGATTCTTTCAGTGATCCACATAAAAATATTCTTATAACATTCATTTTCTACTTTCTCACGATATTAATTAGTCTTCTTATTTGAACCGACGCATATATATATATATATATATATATATATATATATATATATATATATATATATTGTTTGGTCATCAAGAATTTAAAGATAACCTCCACTTTCGGCATGTAACTTCATATCTGTAGAATGTTGTACATATCCATACTTAGTTTATTTTAAGGTTCTTTGTAATAGCTTAGTTGTGCTTCAAAAGATCGGTGAAATCGAAGACCAACCGAATACAAAAGGAAGTGAGTCTACTGATGCGGATCAAGACAAACTTCATAAGTTACTAAGTTATACCTGCCGAAGATGTGCTTATTCTGCGGCAGGCTTCACTCCTGTTGATACCTCTATGTTTGGTCGGCAGGACACCCTTCTGTCGATTCTTCTTGTTCGACAGACCACTCCTTTGTCGATCCTTATTACTCGGCAGATATCCCTTCCACCAAATAATCCTATAATTCGGCTATCTCCTTTGTAGTTAAATCATCATGATTTGACTATACCCCTTTTCTTTCCAACATCCTTCTGACAAAATGAATGGAACCTTCTATTGCACAGAGGATATTCACTCAAGTTCTGATTTGATAGAGAATTTCTCCAAAAGATCTCAAAAAGATTTATATCAGGAATATTTTATTAAGATATTGTCTTATCAAAGTACAAAAGCTATTTTTGTATCTTGATAAGTCACTTCAAATATCTTAAAATTTATTCAAAGATCCAATATCAGTTTGACAAATGTCCTTTGCATTTAATGCATAAGGTAGTATATAAAGGTGAAGACATCCTCCATGTAAGCCACACTTTCAACAAGAGAACTCATTGCACTCAAGAAAAGTTGGCAACTTTTTCTCTCATCTTCATAGTTTTTAAACTTTGTGTTTTCTAAGTTTTGTTCTAAGTTTCTAAGTGTGAGATTGTTAGAATAGATTACCTGTTATTTTCCGCTTCTATGTGTAATTCTTGTTATTTATATCAATAAAAGAATTAAAATTAAGTGAAATTTTGTGTATTAAAATTAACAAATTTTGTGTATTTTCCGCAACAATACTTGTTTTACTTATTCGGGACCAACACACACACACACACACATATATATATATAGAGAGAGAGGGGGGGGAGGTTTCAGATAATACAAACCATGTGATCCATACAAACTATATAATGATTCAAACAAATTAATTGAGATATTTATTGAAATGATTAGGATTCATTTATTATGATCTACATATTTAAGGAAGATGATTATAGTTCATTAATTATTACTAACGTTTGATATTATGAAACAATCGAGATGTTTATGAAACCAGTATTCATTAAATTAGATGGACGGTTGAGATTGGTTTGTATTAATAACATGGTTTGTATTTGAAACTCCCTATACACACACACACACACACATATATATATATATATATAGAGAGAGAGAGAGAGACTTGGATGTTGGAAATTTTCCTCAATCAATCCTAAGGACCAAACCATACTATCGAATCATTAAGAAGGAAAAAACATACCTGAATCCATTAATTAATCGTCTTCTTTACGCGAAACCTCGACGATGAACGAACAGAGCAAGCGTGATGATCTTCCTTAACCAAAGCTCATAATTGTTCTATACCGAACGACCGATTTCTAATAGATGGGGTTTGGAAATCGTTTCTTTTGCTTTGGTATATTGGGGACCATAACCATTTTATAGGCATGTGATTAGGGTTCCCATTAAACCCTAATTGTGCCTCTTAATGTCAAAGCCCATGGGCCTATATTAAATAAAGACAATTTAAAATAGCTTATATAATTTCATCATATAAGCCCATATAATTATTAGAAAAATCTAACAATCTCTCACTTGGGCTTCATATGCTGGAAATTATATTACCGATTCCTTAGGCGTGCTTCTATATGCTATTTATCTTCAGGCTTTCCTTAACTAATCTGGTCCATTTTATGTATTAGCAATAGAACCACCGCAACTTTCGTCACATTGCAGTCGTGACTAAACCACGACAATCACTTTACCAACACACTCAATGACATATATCAAATATGGGTGAGTTGTGAAAATTGCATGAATCTTGATCTCATACATGCACATTTCCAACCGGTCCTTCTTTATTCTCAATAGAAATCAATACGTAATCCTTATTGTGATGTAAACATAACACATTAATAAATTCAGAAATAAATAAATGACCATCAACTTTATTCTGCAAAAAACTAAATAGTTCAATACCTCAAGTAAAATACATAAAACTAACATGGAAAAGACTCCCACTAAACCAAGGTAACATCCGAAACAAGACCCATATGAGCGGTATGCCCGTGATAAACCTTAGGTGGTAGGCCTTTGGTTAGTGGATATGCTAGCATATGATCCGTTCCTATGTGTTCTATGCAAATCTGTTTATTCTGAATTTTCTCTTTGACAACTAGAAACTTGATGTCAATGAATTTTGACTTTGTAGAGCTTCTATTGTTGTTGGAGTAAAGTACTCCTGCTTTATTATCACAGTAAATCCTTAGTGGTCTTTCAATGCCATCTACTATACGCAAACCAGTGATAAGGTTTCGCAACCATATTCCTTGATTTGATGTTTCATAACACGCAATGAACTCCGCCGCCATGCTTGAAGGAGCTATAAGGGTTTGTTTGGCAGTCTTCCATGAAATGGCTCCTCCTGCCAACATAAAGATGTAACCTAATGTGGAACGATTGTTGTCTTTGTAACTCGCAAAATCAGAGTCAGAATACCCGATGACCTCCAAATTGTCTGACCTCCGATACATGAGCATATAGTCCTTTGTTCTTTGTAAATAACGCATCACGCGTTTCACTGCCTTCCAGTGTTGCATGCCAGGATCACTTAGAAATCTACCCAAAACTCCCACTATAAATGCTATGTCAGGGCGAGTACAAACTTGAGCATACATTAGACTTCCAACTGCCGAGGCATAAAGAATCTTTTGCATCTCCTTTCTTTCAAAATCATTACTAGGGCACTGTTTGAGACTAAATTTGTCACCTTTGGCTACAGGTGTGTCTCCTGGTTTACTATCTTTCATGCCGAATCTACTTAGGACCGTATCGATATAGCTCTTTTGTGATAATCCAAGGATACCTCGAGAACGATCTCTAAGTATCTTAATGCCTAATACGAAAAAGGCATCACCAAGATCTTTCATCTCAAATTTCTTCATCAAAAATTTCTTCATCAAAAATTTCTTGGTTTCACAAAGCAATCCTATATCGTTGCTTGCTAGCAGAATATCATCGACATATAATATCATGAAGATACATTTACCCCCACTAAACTTGTGATATACACAATCATCAACGATATTAACCTTAAAACCATATGAGGTAATTACCTGATGAAATTTATGATACCACTGACGGGAAGCTTGTTATAGACCATAGATGGATTTCTTTAACTTGCAGACCATAGACTTTGGATCTCCTGATTCAAAGTTTTCTGGTTGTCGCATGTAAATCGTCTCATCAATGTCTCCATTGAGAAACGTTGTCTTAACATACATTTGATGCAACTCTAGGTCAAAATGAGCTACCAGTGCCATCATAGTTCTAAAAGAGTCTTTCGAAGATACAAGGGAGAAAGTTTCTTTATAGTCAATGCCTTCCCTTTGAGTAAAGCCCTTTGCAACAAGACGAGCTTTATATCTTTCGATGTTACCCTTTGAATCCCTTTTGGTTTTAAATATCCATTTACAACCAGTTGGTTTCGCACCTTTAGGTAACTCGACAAGATCCCAAACGCCATTGTCCTTCATAGACTTCATTTCATCCTTCATGGCATCAATCCAATTTTGGGAGTTAGAACTTTGCATGGCTTTGCAAAAGTTGATCGGGTCATCTTTTGACAAGCCATTATTATCCTCATGTTCTTGCAGATACATGATATAATCATTTGGAATTGCACTCGTTCTCTCTCTAGTGGATCTCCTTAATGGCACTTCTTGAGGTTGTTGAGGTTGTTCTATAAGTGGTGTTGGATGAATCATCACATTGTTGTCTTGTTCCGATGCAATGTCAAGAATAAGATCCTGAACGTTATTATCTGTAATCGGAGCAATATTTGGGACGATGTCAGGAACATGGTCCTGAACATCGTTAAGACTATCTTGAACATTGCTATGAATAGTAATAGGTATATAAACCTGATTACTATCACTAACAAGTTCTTCTTCAAAGACAACATTCCTTAATGAATCTTCACCCCAACCTCAATATCCTCAAGAAACCTGGAGTTTCCCGTTTCAAAAAATGTTCTGGATGTGGGAATGTAAAATTTGTAACCTCGGGATCTTTCATTGTAACCTACAAAGTAACAACTAACTATTCTTGAGTCCAACTTTCTTTCATTTGGCCTATAAGGTCGTGCTTCAGCTGGGCAACCCCAAATATGCAAATGCCTAATGCTAGGCTTTTTTCCTGTCCAGAGTTCATATGGGGTTTTGGCAACTACTTTGCTAGGTACCCTTTTAAGAATATACACTGCAGTCTTTAGTGTTTATCCCCAAAGTGATTCTGGTAAACAGAAGTGACTAATCATACTTCTTACCATATCCTTAAGAGTTCTATTTCTTCGTTCTGCAACACCATTCATGCTAGGTTTGCCCGGCATAGTGTATTGTGCAACGATTCCACATTCTTTAAGGAAAAGCGCGAAGGGCCCTGGACGTTGTTCTCCTGATCCATCATATCTACCATAGTATTCACCACCACGGTCGGATTTGATGGCCTTAATTTTCTTTCCAAAAATGCTTTGAAAACGTCGAGGGATTGAGACTTCTCATGAATTAGATATAGGTAGCCATATCTAGAGTAGTCGTCTATGAATGTAATGAAGTATTGTTGTCCATTCCATGAAGCCTTAGGGAACGGGCCACAAATATCTGTGTGTATCAATTCTAAGACATGTTTAGCTCTATCGGCACCCACTTTTCTATTGTTGGTTTGTTTCTCCTTAATACATTTAACACAAACTTGAAAGTCTATCAAATATAGGGGTTCAAGAATCCCATCTGACACAAGTCTCTGAATTCTCTGTTTGGAGATATGACTTAAACGTTTGTGCCATAATGTAGCAGAATTCTCGCTTAATTTTCGCTTTGTACCACGTGAACTTGTTTGCAATACTTCATTACAGGAACTTGCAATATCAAGCATGTACAGATTATCAATCAAAGAACCACAACCAATTAAATTTAAATCTTGATAGTGACTAACTTTATTATCTCCAAATGAACAAGAAGAACTTGATTTGTCCAAACTAGAAACAAAAATTAAGTTCCGTCTAAAAGACGGTGAAACAAATGTCTCAAACAAGTTCAAATGAAATCCAGCCTTTAACTGTAATCTGAAAGTCCCTATAGCCTCTACTGCTACTTTATTGCCATTGCCCACATAGATGAATCTTTCAGCATCATTTGGTGGTCGGCTCCATAGACAACCCTGCATAGTCATACTTACATGAGTAGTAGCACCAGAGTCTATCCACCAAGTATCTTTAGGTACAGAAGCTAAATTAACTTCAAAACAAACCAAAGTTAGAAGCATACCCTTCTTAACACGCCATGCGGCGTACTTAGAGAAATCTTTCTTCATGTTCCCCGACTTCTTGCAAAAGTAGCGGACGAATTCTTCATTATGCTTCTTTTGTTTCTTTAAAGAAGATCCTTCTGCAGTGACTCCTTCTTTCTTCTTCCTTTTGTTGGAAGTTGTGGCCAAATGAGCACTTTCTGTCTTATCCCTCATTTGTCTTTCTTCTTCTTGTACACAGTAAGAAATGAGCTCATTTAGGGACCATTTGTCCTTCAATGTGTTATAAATTACTTTGAATTGCCCAAAATGTACAATAAGTGAAAGCAAAATCAAGTGCACGAGTAGATCTTCAGATAACTCTAACTTTAGTGCCTTGAGTTTTGACGAGAGGTGGTACTAATCATCGGAGTGATCTAGCCAAAATTCTTCTTCAGCTAGCAAAGCAGTTCCATTCTCTCTCTTTTCGTCCAGTTCCAATTTCTTTCGATAATATGTCGAATCCCGAACTTTCTTCACTTGACACTCCTTAGCAAGATGACCCGACTTTCCACAGTTGAAACATGCAGCAGGTTTCTTAGCCTCGGGCACTTTGACATTCTGTGACCCATAAGTGAAGCGATGATTGTTGGAACCCGAACGAGGTTGGAACTTCTTTTGATAGTGTTGAGAGAGAAGAATCATAGCTTTCTGAAGTGCCTCGCCATCATCATCAGTTGCACCATCATAAGCATTCTCGGATAATGCTTGTTCAGACATTTTGCTTGTGAGAAGTGCAACTGTGTCCACTGTCTTCTTATTCTTCTTGTCAAGTTTGGCATTCTTCTCTATGACTATACACTCATTTGTCAGCAAAACTTCATACATCTCTTGGATTTTCATGGTAGAGATTCTGACATCATTCCTCAATCGGTGGCAAGATTTATTCCATTCTGGTTGCAAAACATTGAGGAACTTCAGATTTGTCTCTAGCTCAGTCTTTTCCACTTTTATCTTTCTCAGATCATTTATCACCGCACAGAATCTGTCATAAACATTTTTCAGTGGCTCCCCATTTTTGGCTTTGAATTCTTCAAAGTTGTTCATGTAACGTGTATGCCGGAGTTGTGTTTCCACTGTAGATCCAAGCATAATCTTCTCTAGTTGTGCCCACATTAGTTTAGGATTGTTTTTAAAGCAATCAATCCTGTTGTAGATAGAATTTGGCAAAGCTAGCATCAGATTAGCCTTTACATCACGATCGGCTTTATATTGCACCAACTTATCGGGTGTGTACTTGGCAGTAGGCTTTGATAATCCAGAAGCCAGAGTAGGTTTTACAAAAGATCCTTCAGATAAAATCTTCATCATGTCATCTCCGTTCTTTCGACGCTCGATGAAATTCAGAAACCTATCTTGCCACTGTGTGAACTCATTCTCATCAACCAGAACTGGAGGACGAGTTTCTGTGCCTAATGACATCATGATATCACTCTTGTAGAACTGAGCTTGGAAAGCAAACTTTTCAGAATCCATATATGACAAACTTCAGAAAATGCTAAGTCTGAAACAGAAGAAGTTGACTTTTGCGTGAACAGTGAATGACGCAAACTGACTTTTGCGTGAGAAGAAGCTGGCGAAAACTTGCTTTTGCTCTTGATGAAGATTGGGCAAACTTAGATTTGCGCTAAGAGATGATGACGCAAACTTAAATTTGCGTGAAGAACTTGTGATGAAAATCTGACTTGATATGGACTGAGATTTGCGCGAAACTTAAGTAGCGCAAATAAAACTTTGCGTGATACAGAGATGGCGCAAAAATGATTTGCATGAGATGTTGTTGGCGCAAAATTAAACTTTGCGCAAGAAGTCTGAAACGCAAACTTTGATTTGCGTGGGCTGAAGATGAAGCAAATAAAGATTTGCTCGATTTACTGCTAGCGAAAAACTTAACTTTTCGCTACAAGACAGAACTAAACTTGGCGAAAACTTTAGCAACCTTGGTAAGAACTGGCGCAAATACCCTGAAGAACTCGTGCGAACCTGATGAACTCGCGCAAAACACAGATCTGGCGCAAAACGATGAAAAAACTCAGAATCCTTCTAAATTCAATTACAGAACCGAATCTGATGAAATTTTCTCACATAGAATTGATCGAAAACAACTTTTTAACACTTCTGAATCAAATAATTCGATTAAAAACCACAAAAAATGAGAATTTGTGAATCCAACAGTACGCTTACGAATTTTTCAAGAAAATCGAAAATTCTCAAAATTGAAGATCAAAACCAGAATTTCTTGCAATTTGATGTGAATCAAAAGTATTCTCCTAGTAAAATCGGATCCAACGAACCAAAATTCAAGAAAATTCGTTCACAAAACAGTCCAAATTTGATGAAAAATCAAAAAATGAGATTTTCTTGAAAAAATCAAGAAAATCGATCAAATTTTCTGATTAAACCCCAAATTCAGAATCGAAAAAAATTGTTTCTCTCAATTCTCTCAGATTTAGAATAGCTCTGATACCAATTGATAATCCCAAAATCAACTAAATCTTTA
The DNA here is from genome assembly GCA_954870635.1 of Arctium minus. Classification (NCBI taxonomy): domain Eukaryota; kingdom Viridiplantae; phylum Streptophyta; class Magnoliopsida; order Asterales; family Asteraceae; genus Arctium; species Arctium minus. The sequence goes on from OX941092.1 coordinate 26,213,296, forward strand.
GAGAGAGAAAGTAGAGAGAGAGCTTGAAGCGCAAGATATGAAGTTCTATTAAGATATGCGAGAGGTTCCTTACAAAACACAAAGCCACAAGGGACTTAAATACCCTGGCCAATACTACACAATATATACACTAAGAACACAGTATTAGACCAAGTCTATAAATACAATGATTACTATAAAATATGACTTAACAGGTACATTTCCATTATGTACTCCCGAACGTTCCCTTTCCCTTTGTACTTCATTGAGACGAGTTTAGCCAAAGTGTTACTCGTCTCAGATTTTTCATTCTTAGCGAAGTACTGTTGGATTTCATCAAGGAATTTCTTGGCATTCATGATCATCATGCACATTCGGTTAGATCGATCCCATTTCTCAATTTTTGCCTCGTTGGCATTTTCCGTAGTGGCAATGGGTCGATCTGTCCTAAGTGCCAGATCCAGATCCAGATCCATACAACCGAGAACAATTTCTACGTTGTCTTTCCAGATTTTGAAATTTGTCCCACTAAGCATTGGGATGTTACTTAATTGGGAAGATACATTGGTAGTTGTGGCAATTGAAACTGAATAGAACAAAAATAAAGAAAATACGCTCAAAAATAAAATTCAATAATTTCAAATGGGATAGAAGGAAAAAAAAACTTATTGAGATACCTAGAACACCATTAATTTCTAGTCTTTGGACAGGGAAATTAAATGTAAGTGGTACTCTCAACGCATTGATCAAATACTGATAACCAGTACTGTCAAACAATAGATTTTCTTTGGATCGACTTTTGTTCACATGAAAAATACATTATGATTGTCACGTATTTATCATTGCACGCACATTATTATTTGGCCAAATTGTGTCTTCCTTAGGGCCGATCACAAGTCGCAAAAATAACTTCATACAAAGCATCTACGTATTTTCAATCGAATTAATTGATGAAATAGAGGTTACGTTGGTAACAATATGACATCAATAAATCAACTTCAAACACTAGACAAATTTAAAAAAAATCAATCAAATAAATTTAATTTATTCAAGATACACCATATTTCATAAATAAGGTATGGTTGATTACCCTAACAAAAGGTTTATTTCCTTATAAAAAATAATTTGGTTTCTACTTTCTATAAAATAGGCAAAAATCGAAATCATAGAATGATTATCCTTAATTACGAAAATCAATACCATAATTTATCAATATTCACTATATTATTATTATTTTAATCTAGTACCATAACCAACAAAAACAATATAGTAAATACCCCTTTTTTCAACAAAATACAATTGAATCCATAAAACACAGTAAATATACATGAGATTCAAATAAATAAAAAATTGAAACAAGAAGCTTTTATTACTCTCCTCAATCGTGGATCATCAAAAGGGATATCATCACATATATATAATTCTTTTCTTTTCTTAGAATCACTTGAATGTGGACCATGATGACATCAATAATAAAGATTAAAAAAAACTTTGATGCCATTTAACAAAATCAAGCGTACGAAAGCAAAATAACTGATAGTATAAATCTAACGATTCAATAGATATGGTGTCTCTGATACCACTTGTTGGAAATTTTCCTCAATCAATCCTAAGGACCAAACTATACTATCGAATCATTAAGAAGGAAAAAACATACCTGAATCCATTGATTAATCGTCTTCTTTACGCGGAACCTCGACGATGAACGAACAAAGCGAGCGTGATGATCTTCCTCAACCAAAGCCCTTAATTATTCTATACCGAACGGCCGATTTCTAATAGATGGGGTTTGGAAATCGTTTCTTTTGCTTTGGTATATTGGGGACCATAACCATTTTATAGGCATGTGATTAGGGTTCCCATTAAACCCTAATTGTGCCTCTTAATGTCAAATCCCATGGGCCTATATTAAATAAAGACTATTTAAAATAGCTTATATAATTTCACCATATAAGCCCATATAATTATTAGAAAAATCTAACATTGGGATCATATTAGAAAAAATATTTTTGGTAGGAAGTGGTGAATACCCTTATATTGTGTGAATGTTATGTTATATATTTTGTGAACGTGCTGAATGTTACAGGACCTAAATGTATATCTTCACCAACTTATGTGAAGGTCATCACCTCTACAGACCTTCACTGCTTCACACTATTAAGGTCACCATCATATATACTATGTGAAGTTATATTTCTCACACTTCTTACCAAATGCATTTCTCATGGGAACCAAACATCTTTCTCTCTATCTCTTTATATATAAATATGTAGAGAGAGGGGTGGGTTCAAACGAGAACATGGTGAAAACAAGAGAACAGAAGAACGGTTATGCAATTACGGAACATAGTGAACACAAGGGTGTGCGAACGACTTGGCCCACGACCTAGGTCACGGTCAAGGTTGTATGTAATCAAATGTGATCTTACATTGTGTAAAATCACATATGATTTAGTAGTTCTTGTGTTCTCTAATTTGGTTATTCTCATTTGAAACTTAATATATATATATATGTGTGTGTGTGTGTGTGTGTGTGTGTGTGTGTGTGTGTGTGTGTGTGTGTGTGTTCTTAGAGAATAATTGTTTAGTAGAAATATAAGATATGATATGAAATATGATAACACCCCTTTTAATATAATTCTATCCCTTATGTTTAATATTTTTTTAATAAATATCTAAAAAAACTATATAAACATATCCGAAAATTGTCATATTTGTTGTAGGATAAATGTGTCATCGTTTAAAGGATATGACAATAGAGATAGAGATAGAGATGAAGATAAATATATCAGAGATAGAGATGAAGATAAATATATCAGAGATAGATTAGAACTGAAATGTCAGGATCTCAATTCTAAACAAGAATAAACTCTCATAAAACAATATCAAAGAAGTTTGCGGAATAACACTTTGATATTCAATAAAACAGTAAACAAACAGTAAATCTGATGAACAACTTGCAAACTCTTATTGAATGATTGAAAGTCACAAGCTTTTACACACAACCTTAATATTGATGAACAGACTCACCAATACGAATTCTACTTCTCTAGAATTAGGGTTCTAACCTTGAGGTTGATTCTCTCTATGAAAGCTAAAACTCAGAATTATTGTTCACTTCTAAAGAAACAAACTTATTCTATACATATACTAAAGATAAAAGATAAATACAAAATAATAAAAGATCTTCATTATAATCTTCCATCATTATCTCCAAGCTTCCATGAATATCTTCAATCCAGTTGTCATCCTTGTCATATAATCTTCATCTCATAAGCAGCATTAATTCTTCGCATTAATTCTTCAGCAGCATTAATACTCTGAGCAGTATTAAGTTCAGCAGTACTAACTATGCTCAGCAGTATTAACTTTGTTCTAGCAGTACTAATCTTGATGAGCAGCATTAAGTTGTATCAGCAGCATTAACTTCAACTTGCAGCATTAACCTCAGAAGTAGTAATCAGGTTCTGCTAGCAGCATTAACTGTACTTAGCAATTCTTCAGTTCCCAACAATCTCCCCTAACTTGACTTTTAAGAAGAGAAGTCAAGTTCTTCAGATGTTCCCAAAATACCATTCTTCAGATCCCTGTATCAACATTTAGCCCCAGACTTTGATTGATCATTCTCTGAATCAGATACTTTGCCATTTCTGAGTTTTCAACACATCCAAGCTTCTTCTTCAACATTGCATGAAGCTTCAGTCTGCTATGGTTGTATACTCTATCCACTAGGAAGTATTCTATGTGATTTCTATCTAAAGTCACTGCATATACTCCACTAGTTTCATATAGAGTCCAATTGTTGACTGTTTGAAACACATTTCTTATCACATGCTCCACTTCTTCAGGTTTGAACATCATACACAGATACTCCATCACCAGTTTTGTAATTGAAATCCCTGGAGCTTTTAACTGATCTGCATACAACTTCATCCCTATTTGAAACATTTCTTCTATATCAGACCTGGAGCATGTTCTAACAATCTTTGCCCAAGTGTTGAATACCTCATACTTTTCATCCTTCTTCTTGAGCCTGATGTATTCCTTTCCATCCACTATCAATGTATCCCAGTGAATGACTTCAGGAGGCTTAACACCAACAGGTTCAACTGAAATTGGTTCAGGCACTTTGTCCATCACTACCATGTACTAATTTACATCATCAGTGCTTGAAGGCTCTTTCTGTTCAAATGGCTCAGGTGCCCCTTCTTCTTCAGCAACCTTCTCAGCCTCTCCTTCAGTTATTCTAGGCTTCTTGATTATCTTTCTCCTTGCCATCATCTTTGTTCTTTTTAAAGTCCTTAGACTTTCACCAATAGTGACTTCTTTCTTTGGTGGTGTTTCTTGCTCATCTGGAAAAGGTTTTTCTAGCATGAAATCATTGCTTTCTTTCATTCTCTTCTCCATCTCCACCCTGGCAGTTTCATTCCCTTGAAGCTTGGCCATTTCAGAATTATATAGCTCTTTGATCTGCTCAAATGTCATCTTGGAGAACCTCTCCTTTCTGACTCCTACAGCACCCTTGAGAAAAGTTATCATCTTGTTTCTCTCTTGAGTACCAAGGAAAGTCTTTGAAGGTTGTCTCTTCTTTGCAGCTTTCTTGACCACCACAGACTTCTTAAGGGTTGCAGCTTTCTTCTGAGCTGTTTCAGTTGCCAAGCTTTGTTGATAAGCTTTATTCAATTCTGCAGCTAAAGCCTTAGCCATTTCCCTGTCTTTCTCAACTTGGACTCTTTCTTCTTGCTCAATATTTGCTTGTATCTTTCTGGCCAAAGCTTCATCTGACTCAACCAACCTTTGCTTTTTGATTGGTTGATCAGATTCCACCATCTTAGCTTTGCCTTTGTCCTTGCCTTTTGCTTTATCAACACTGACTTTCTTGACAACTTCAACATTTTCTTTGATGACAACTCCTTTGGCCTTTGAAGTGACCTTGGGAGTATCATGCTTGGCTTTGATTAATGCTTCAGCTGTCTCAAGTTCTTCCAAATTTCTGCTCTGAAGATCACTTAACACTTCTTTCACCATTTCTGCTGCTTCTTTCAGTTCAGCAGCATTAACAGTTTCTGCTTCTTTATTTGCTTGAGCAGCATTAACTGTTTCTGCTGCTATTGATTCTGTTACTGCTTCTTGCACAACATTTTCTGCAGTTATTTGCTCCCCCTCAAACTCAACTTTCTCTTGCTCCCCCTTAGCTTTGGCATCTTCCATATTGACATCTGCTTCTGACTCCCCCTTTTTGGGAGCATCAGGCACTGGTTTCCTCCTTTTTAGTACAAATTGTTTCTTCTTCTTTTGCAGAATCAATTTCTTCACCATTTGCTTCAGGTTGACAATCTGTTCTTGTTGTGACAAAACTATCATTTTCAGCTCTTTTATATCTTTGCCCTGTTTGATCACATCCATGTTGATGTTTCCCATGGTTTCCATCAATTCAAAATAGTTATAACTGTCCTCACCTTCTCCAGGAGTGTTACCCCCTTTTGAAGGATCATTGGATCTTTTAGTAGTGGAAGTCTTCTGCCTAGCAGAAGCACTATCCACCCCCTTGGTTTCTTGGCACCTGGGACCTTTGAATGATTGCTCATTCAAAGTTTCCATGGGGGAGGTCTTATTTATGTTACCACTGTCCTCCTCTGTGTTAGCAGGAGTAGTGGCAGCCTGCTCACCCATATGCTCAACCATCTCCTCAGTGAGCACCTCCTTGGGTTTGGGAGACACCCCTGTGGTTTCCCTGTAGATATTCTCTAAAGGAGAATTCTCCCTTAGAAGGCTTAAAGGCTTTGTGGGTGATGGTTCAAGAAGGGAAGGAGCCTTCGTTACCTTTTTCCTTGTATAAGTTTGGGTGATAAAGGAAATTGGCTTATGAATTAGAGATTGTGGGATAGATATAGAGTGGGAAGGTTGGGATTGGCTAGCAGTGGGATGGTCTGATGAGGGCCTTGACCCTGCTGCCATACCTTCTTCAGTGTGGGACACCATCATTGTAGAGAACAATGGGGTGTCAACTCCTTCCGAGTCCAAAGGGGATCTCTTCATGTTTGAAAAGACCTTACCTTTGGGAATTTTTGGTACATATACCTCATCAAAGTGAGGCATATCCGTCAATTCGTGGGTTATAACTTCTTGTACAAACCTGGGGTACATATAAAAGCTCTTTTTGCTTCCCAAGTTTGAGACAAGATCACTGAAAATCATTCTAGAAAAATTGTACTTTCTGGCAGTAGCCAAGCAGACCAAAGCATAAGCAATGGTGATGCTAAACTCACTCCATCCAGTAGTCTTTTTGGAAATGCAGTGCATAAGGGTATGAACAAGAAAACGCCATTGGGTATAAAATTTTGCTTTTGAGAATTTAAAACCACCCAATTGGCCTCCATATCCCATTCTTGATAAATTGGAGAACAAGTCCTCATTAGGAAGAGAAGTAACACCTTCAGCATCGTCTAGACGTAGACAGATGCGTATCACCTCTTCAGTAACTGACAAGGGTTTGTCACACACCCTTGTTGTCAGAATCTGCACACCATTCTTTGTGACTATGGTGGCATTTGCCCAGAATTGCCTTTGATGCTCTATGTATATTGTTGGTGACATAGTTAGAGCATGGGCAATGTGGCTAGACTTCAGAAAATCCACAATCTGATGAAATCCTGCAGCTTGCTTTGGCTTTTGTAGCATCGCGATTTCATTGTGCTCGTCGATGAATGCCATGGATGCCATTGAACTTGAATGTTCTTGCCTGAAATACTTGGTACTTGAGAGAAAAGGGTAAGAGAGAAAGTGAACAGTATTCAAAGAGTCGTTATGAACTTTTAGGCGGGCAAAGGGTATTTATAGTGTATGGGACATAAGCAGTATTAACCTAGAGCAGTATTAATTACCTAGCAGTATTAACTGAGAACAGTATTAACCACTAGCAGTATTAACTAACTAGCAGTATTAACTCAGAGCAGTATTAACTGAGAGCAGTATTAACCACGAGCAGTATTAACTAACTAGCAGTATTAACTGAGAGCAGTATTAACTAACTAGCAGTATTAACTGAGAGCAGTATTAACCACTAGCAGTATTAACTGTGCACTGGCAGTATTAAAACTGCACTGGCAGTATTAAAACTGCACTGGCAGTATTAACTATACTTACTCTTTTTGAAGCTTATGAAGGTCTGATCAAGGCAATAACTTCCTGTAACAGATGATTAGCAGTACTCAAATAACCAAAATAGCAGGTATAGGAACACTTTTTAAAAACATGAGCTCATTCAGAGTTGATCATGCCCACACTTGAGACCAAGAAAGTGAATCTACACACATCAAAAGCTTTAGTGAATAGATCTGCAAACTGGTTGTCAGTATGAACTTTGGCAACTTGAATGAGCTTCTTTTCATTGCAATCTCTGATAAAGTGATACCTGATCTCAATGTGTTTTGTTTTGGAGTGCTTGACTGGATTGTTAACAATGCTTATAGCACTGCTATTGTCAATAAAGATTGGAGTGTGAAGAAATGTTACCCCATAGTCCAGCATCTAATTCTGAATCCATAGAACCTGAGAGCAGCAACTTGCAGCAGCAATATACTCAGCTTCTGTTGTTGATAAGGACACTGTGGTATGTTTCTTGCACTGCCAAGATACTAGTCTTGCACCCAAAAGTTGACATCCCCCTGAAGTAGACTTTCTGTCCATGTTCGCACCACCCAAGTCACTATCTGAATATGCAATCAAGTCGAATGAAGATTCATATGGATACCAAAGACCTAATCTAGGTTGCCCTCTTAAGTATCTGAAAATCCTCTTCACAGCTTGAAGATGTGATTGTTTTGGCTTGACTTGGAATCTGGCACATACACATACTGGAAACATGATATCTGGTCTTGAGGCTGTGAGATACATTAGAGATCCGATCATTGATCTATATAGATGGACATCAACATCCTCCCCCTCAAGATCAGCAGTGATCTGTTTGTGAGTTTCCATTGGTGTGCTTGTTGGCTTTGAGTCTTTTAAACCATATTTATCCAGGATGTCTTGCACATATTTTGATTGACTAATGAAGATTCCATCTGTCTGCTGTTTCACCTGAAGTCCAAGGAAGAAGTTAAGTTCACCCATTGAACTCATTTTAAAGCTCTTGTGCATCAACTCTTCAAAGTCTCTACACATCTGATCTTTTGTGGATCCAAAAATGATATCATCCACATAGATCTGAACTAGTAGGATGTCCTTCTTACTTCTTTTAATGAAAAGGGTCTTGTCAATTATGCCCCTTTCAAAACCATTTTCCAAGAGATAGGTAGACAGAGTGTCATACCATGCTCTTGGGGCTTGATGTAGACCATAGAGTGCTTTCTTCAGCTTGTATACTCTGTCAGGATATGTAGGATTTTCAAAACCAGGTGGCTGACATACATATACTTCTTCATCAATTGTACCATATAGAAAGGAACTCTTTACATCCATTTGATAGACCTTGAACTTCATGTATGAGGCATAGGCTAGGAACAGCCTAATTGCCTCTAGCCTTGCCACTGGAGCAAACACTTCATCATAATCTATGCCCTCTTCTTGAGTGTACCCTTGAGCCACAAGCCTTGCTTTGTTCCTGATCACAATTCCTCTCTCATCCTTTTTATTTCTGAAGATCCACTTGGTGCCAATAGCTCTATGACCTTTTGGAAGGTCCACCAAGTCCCAAACATCCTGTAGTTTGAATTGAAGTAACTCTTCTTGCATGGCTTCTATCCAACTTGAGTCTTTCATTGCATCATATGCCTTCTTAGGCTCAATCTGGGATAGGAAGCAGGAGAGTACTGTGTGTTGTTGATCATGCAGCTCTTGAAGTCTGCTTTGATTCCTTGTTATCATAGGAGAAGAGATGTCTCCTATGATCAGCTCTGGAGGATAATTCTTTTGAGTTCTAGTCTGAATACTAGGTTCTTCATGGATTCCCACCTCTAGATTGGAATCATTTAAGTCAGCTAAATGGATCACCTCTGCTACCTCAAGCTCTTTATGCACTGAAGATTCCTCTTCTCTTCTTTATTCTTCCCTCTGTATTGGCTCAGTTATAGTTTCTTTTTCACAGAATTCAACAGGTTCTTTTGTAGGCATAGGAAATATCACAGACTGAGGAATAGTGTCTTGAACTTGTGTGTCCCCTGATCCTCCACTTCCTGAACCTGCATAATCTTCACTACTGAAACCAAAAGAGTTAGTTAGTGAATCAATGTCAAACAGCCACTGAGGACCAGACCCAATAGGATTTGGTGTGTTCTCATTGCATTTGACATTGTCACTTTCCTCAATTATTCTAGAAGAAGTATTAAAAACTCTGTAAGCCTTGCTCTGAGATGAGTAACCAACAAGGAAACCATCATCTGCCTTGCTATCAAACTTTCCCAAGTGAGATTTAGTATTGAGAATAGTACAAGGACACCCAAAAGGTTTGAAAAATCCAATAAAGGGTTTTCTTTTATTAAAAATCTCATAAGGTGTCATGTTCTTAGGCTTGACTACTAGTACTCTGTTTTGGACATAGCAAGCAGTATTAACTGCTTCTGCCCAGAAAGTTATTGGGAGTTTAGAATCAGCTAACAGAGATCTAGCAGCCTCAATCAGTGTCCTATTCCTTCTCTCAGCAACACCATTTTGTTGTGGAGTCCTAGGAGCACTGTATTGTCTCTCAATTCCTTTTTCTTCACAAAAGGTGTTTAGGTCAATATTTTTAAATTCAGTGCCATTGTCTGGCCTAATGACTTTTACTTTTTGATTAGTTTGGTTTTCAATTCTTAGAATAAAGGATTTGATCAGTCCACTTGTCTCATCCTTAGTCCTTAGAAAATATACCTAAGTAAATCTAGAGTAATCATCAACAATAACTAGGCAGTATGATTTCTTACCTATACTCATAACATTTGTAGGTCCAAATAGATCCATATGCAATAAATGAAGAGAATTAGAAATTGTGTTCACCTCTTTGGACTTATGAGAAGTTTTGTGTTGTTTACCTTTGAGATAAGCAACACAATGATCATCACATGAATATACTTTTGATGGCAAACCTCTTACAAGGTTGTTTTTAACAAGTTTATTTATTGTTTTAAAGTTCATGTGACACATCCTTCTGTGCCATAGTGATGATTCATCCAGAGAAGCTTTTGAAACAAGACAATTTAAGGATGAATCAGATGAAACACTTTCCATATCCAAACAGTATACATTATCCTTTCTGGGGGTTCTTAGTAGTATCATCTTTTCATCAACTACCTTAAATCCACGAGCAAGGATAATACATTCAGAATCTGTAAATAATATACTATGTTGTTTGTCACAAACCTGTGATACACTTAACAGGTTGTACCTTAATTGCTCAACATAGAATACATCTTCAAAGGTCATTTTACCTTTGGTTACATCTCCCTTACCACTTATCTTACCTCCATCTGGTGTATTACCAAAGGCAACATGTCCACCATCAATTTTCTTGAAATTCTTGAGGCATGACATGTTCCCTGTCATGTGCCTAGAGCAACCACTATCAACATGCCAGATGCTCTTCCCCTTGAGCTGTTGGTTGCCCTGCACATAAGATTAGACAATTAGTATTGATTGGGAACCCAAGCCAAAGTGGTCTTGGGTCTCCCTTTCTCATCAAAATACTTACATTCCTTTTTGATGAGGTTTTTAAAATCAGAACACTTATTATTTGAGTACTTTGTCAAGATTATTGGTCTAGAAGCACTAATACTTGAAGCAGCACTATCTTTAGAAGTACTAACAAAGTTAGCAGTACTAACATTTGCAGAAGTACTAACAATGTTAGCTAGCACTAACATTGGTAGCAGTATTATTGCTTCTAGCAGCACTATCACTGTCAGCAGCACTATTTGTGGTAGCAGTACTAACAGCTTTAGTGCTTTTAGGTATCCAGATCTTGACACTGACTTCCACATTCTTTTTCTTCATGTGGCTTTTAGATTTAACAACTTTCTTAGCCACATGGTTCTTTTCTTTCTTCCTATAACCAAAGGGTTTTTTAGTAGGTCTCTGAAAATTCAGCCTTTGGTTCATAGGATTGAAATAGCAGTATTTGGCAATGTGATTAAGCTTTCCACAAACAAAACAGGGTTTTGGTCTTTTGATTTTACTCAGATCAATCCCTTGTTTTTGTGCCCACATATTATTCCAATTTCTCTGATTACCCCTCTTTTTATCATGTTTTTGGGGCTCAAATTTATTGCATGCACACTTGTTGCAAGGGATAGGGTTCACAACAGTGGTCTGTTTATAATGAACCTTCTTGGTCTTTCCCTCAGTCTTCTCTATCTCATTTGACTTGATCCAATGCTTTTTACATCCCTCATTGGTAATTATGTGGTTTTCTATAGGAATCTCACCACTCGCAGTGTTGTCCTTATTCTTGACAGTTTCTCTCTCAGTTTTATCCTTAACAACTACTTCATCTAAGGGATCTATCTCAGTGGCTCCCTCAGGCAGGTCCTTCCTATCCTTTGTCTCTAACAAGTCTGAACTAGGAGGGATGTAGTTGTTGTTGTAGGGTGGTGGTGTGGTATTATACCCTATTCCTCTTCTCAATTTATCATGAATCTGAGTTTGTAGTAAAGAGTCCATTGCTTTAGAAGCATTGGAAAACTTTTCTACATCTAACTTGACTTTAGCTAACTCTCCTCTTAACTTATCACCCTCCTCTTTAGATTTGGTCAGTTGGAGTTCTAGGTCATTCTTCTCCCACTTCCAGTAGTTTGTGTCATATGAATGTTGAAGCTCATTGGCTTAAAAACTCTTAATCTGATCTTCAAACCTCTCAACAATCCTCACATAATCTTTTATGTCCTTTTCTAATCTCTTAAGGTCATCACTCATGTTCTGGTTGTGATCCCTGTACCTTTTAACAGTGTTAATGCAATTTTGAGAACAAAGATTAGAAGTTACCTCTGTTGGGAGATCAGACACCTCTGCCATTAGAGCTTGGTTTTGGATAGCCTCTTCTGCTTGATCACTCCAATCAAACCCCATACCTTGTTGAGAGACTAGGGCTTGTGCAGAGTTTCTATTATTATTGAAGCTTCCAGACTGTGCTTGTTGGTGGTTGTTGTTGTGAGACACTCCACTTCTGCATTCCCTAGCAAAGTGTCCCTTTTGATGACATTTATAACATTCCACCTTTGATTTGTCAAAACCTGCTCCATCTTCTCTTCTTTGGGAGAAGTTGTTCCTCCCAGTTCTCTTGATGAACTTCTTTACTCTCATAGAGAGCATGGCCATCTGCCATTTAATGTCCATCTCTTCAAGATCATCTGGATGGAGTTGTTCCAAGTCATCATTAATTAGAGAATAATTTCCATGACTGGACAGAAAGGCTTCAAACACAGATTCAGTGCCTTTCTCTTGATTTGTTCCATTAGCAGCACTAACTGATTTAGGGTTGGAAGTAGAATCAATTGATGCTGATAGGAGTGCAACATTGTGAACATACCTAGAAGGCTTCTTCTTAGCCTCTACCTCAGATTCAAAAACTCTCAGATCATTGTATAGATCATCAAGTTCCTTTTCTTCCATTTGATCATTCTGTCTGAAAGAGACAGTATACATGGTCCATTCATCACCCAGGGACCTTAAGAACTTCCTGTTTAGATCATCTTGATCAATTTGTACTCCAACTGTAGCTAGTTCACCAATTAGCTTGTTAAACCTGTCAAAAGTTTGAGTCATGGACTCATTCTTGGTTGACATAAAGTTCTCATATTGTTGCTTCAGTATAGCCTTCTGATTTCTCTTGGTACTTTGGTACCTGAGAATCTCTTCTCTAGAGCATTCCAGAGCATCTTTGCATCAGTGCAACTGCAGAATTGGTGTTGATATTCATTGGGAATGGCCAAGAGCAGAGTGCTCAAGGCTTTCATCTCTATTTGCCTTGTCTTTCTTTTTGCATCTGTCTTTGGTGGAGTTCTCTTTCCATCTGTACCAATCTTTCCTGCATCAGATGGGCCATTCTCAATGATGTCCCACATAGAGTAATCAGTGAGAAGAATGTATTGCTTTATTCTAATCTTCCACATGTCGAATTCATTGGATCTAAGCATTGGGACCTTTGAGACCAGGGTACTGTTTGATTCAACAACGTTTTCCATGATGAATAAGATTTATGAGAATACAGGCTCTGATACCACTTCTCAGGATCTCAATTCTAAACAAGAACAAACTCTCAGAAAACAATATCAAAGAAGTTTGCGGAATAACACTTTGATATTCAATAAAACAGTAAACAAACAGTAAATCTGATGAACAACTTGCAAACTCTTATTGAATGATTGAAAGTCACAAGCTTTTACACACAACCTCAATATTGATGAACAGACTCACCAATACGAATTCTACTTCTCTAGAATTAGGGTTCTAACCTTGAGGTTGATTCTCTCTATGAAAGCTAAAACTCAGAATTATTGTTCACTTCTAAAGAAACAAACTTATTCTATACATATACTAAAGATAAAAGATAATTACAAAATAATAAAAGATCTTCATTATAATCTTCCATCATTATCTCCAAGCTTCCATGAATATCTTCAATCCAGTTGTCATCCTTGTCATATAATCTTCATCTCATAAACAGCATTAATTCTTCGCATTAATTCTTCAGCAGCATTAATACTCTGAGCAGTATTAAGTTCAGCAGTACTAACTATGCTCAGCAGTATTAACTTTGTTCTAGCAGTACTAATCTTGATGAGCAGCATTAAGTTGTATCAGCAGCATTAACTTCAACTTGCAGCATTAACCTCAGAAGTAGTAATCAGGTTCTGCTAGCAGCATTAACTGTACTTAGCAATTCTTCAGTTCCCAACATGAAATATCTCGTAGTTATTTATTTGTAACTCATCCCTATATAAAGGGTTTATGATTAATGAGAATTACAGATTCATTCTCCATTTATTGTTGTTCAATTTGGTTTCTCCTTTAACACGTTATCAGCACGTTGCTCGTTTGCGCTATCGCTCCGCCAGATTGTTTCCGCCGCTACTAAACGGTCGTTCTATTCGCAATCTGCCACAATTAAAAAGGTCTATTTTTCTAATATTGCAATTCAAGTAAGTATCTCTACAAAAAATTACAATTTTTTGTCTATGAATTATCATTAATCGTCATTAACTCTTTTAGCCATGATAATTCAATGTACCCTTATATAATTTTGCATCTACTTGACTATGCATTTAATTTCCTTTTAATAAAACGACTGTAAATATAATTGTACATGTTTATATTTTATTCTAATTTGTTGTTGTTCTTATTTTTTTTTTGGACATATTGATAGAAAATTTTATGTACTTCTAGAACTTGCTTCTTGCTTATGTTTCACATGATTTTAAATAATTGTTCTTGCTTATTATAAATAAAAAATAATTATGAATAACAAAACATAAAACCCCTACAATGGACTTATGGGTTTATATTTTTTTGGGATCGTATATATAAATCTTATACAGATTTGAAGATGTTATTTTCTTTTTCATATATATATGTATAATATATTGAAGCTTTTTTGTGTGTTTGACGGTGAATGCAAAAAAAAAAAAAAAAAAACAAACAAACAGGGGTGTTATTTTCCCAATTTTTCTCTACTTATGATTATTAATTTAAAAAGAGAAAAATATTATGTTTGGGTTTGTTAAGATTATTCGCTCTAAAATTGGACTTACTAACGTTGAATTTGTTATTAATTTGTATTTAGATGTAATATTATTGATTTAAAACTTATCATTATCTATTGAACCATTATTTTTTAAACTGATTAATACAATTTCTTTTACATGAGTTTATTTAGCATATTGTTATTTATATTGTATATTAAATTGGGCTAGTATAACTTTTATAATTTTTAACATATCGTTGTTTATATATGCATCATCATTTAGTTACAATTTTGACATATTTAGATGGTTAATTTAAATGTTCATCTTAATATTGATATGTTTAGATGCTTATCCAATTAGTTTACAATATAAATTATTTAATTAATTATTATTTGTTTATGTTAATATTTAAATGTTTATATTCATTATAATTCATAATCTTATAAATAATTTTTGGAAGCTACACTTCAAAACCCCATAAATTTTGTTATGTTGTCAAAAACTCCAAAAATAACATGAAAATGTTAAATTCAAATGTTTATCTTTATTGTGAGTTCCTACTCATAATTTTAAACTATATAATTAATTTTTGGAAGTTATACTTCTAACCCCATATATTTTGGTCTTTACCAAAAACTTCAAATATACTATTAAGATGTTAAAAGTTTAAATTTGACTGAATGTCAAAACCAATATTTATTTGTCTAATGACAAAATCTCTTAAAATACTATTAAGGTATTAAAATATTAAAATTGGCTTCATATGCCAAACTCATAATCATTTTGGCCTCATGCCAAATGCTCTATAATTAACAATGTTATATTTAAATTAAATAAATCACAAGATATCGACTGGATTTTGTCAAACGGGTGTAAACAGTCCTAAGGTTTGTAGGGACTTAAGAAATCCATGTGATTCCCCTACTACCTGGAGATCCAATAGATTGAGTGATTTCTTTTTCGCAAATTGAAATATTGATAAAATATTATCAACAAAATATAAGAATACAAAAATTCAGTATTGTTATGATAATGAAATTTCATTCATAAAATAATCATAATTTGTTTTCTTATCAAACATAAAATCATATATTATCCTTTATATATAGTTGAAACAACTCATCCCGAAATCAATGTCCTAAACTCAAAAGAACTTGAGTATAAATATGAATTTCCAATGTAAAAAGTAAAAACTACTTTTGTCGGAAAGGTATAAGAATATACCTAAAGTCCATCAACTCCCTCTTGACCATAAAACCAACCTTCTGAAAAGGTACAAACAAATATCATGTTTTGAGACGACATATAAGTCCTAATTTTCATAGGAATACTTTTACTATAAACCCCCAAAGAACTGTGGGATGCCCCGAAAGCACTACAAGAAATGATGGCTACAGCAAGGACAAAAGTCGTGTCTATAGGGTTAAATGTCGTTGCGATAGATGAACTGCAACGACGATTGTTGCTATTGGTTCCGTCATTTTCTCCCACCAAATCTTTTAATCAAAATTTTCATCTATAGCGACGACCTTGTCGTCGCAAAAAGTCGAACAGGTATTTGACATTTTCTCCATCTTTTAGCCACGGTAAGTCGTTGCTGTAGCTATTTATAGCAACAAACCAAAAGTCGTTGCTATAGGCGTCGTCGCTGTAGCCATCATTTCTTGTAGTAAAAGGAGAATCGAGAGTATTCATGAATATGCACTTCCCGAACTAATCGTACAGTGGAATGAAACCCACTTACTCGATTACAAAAAGGTAACTGATTTCAACAAAGAAATGTTGTATCTCAAAACGCGTCTCAATCTCTGTGGCAAGGAACTCATAGAAGATAACATGTTTCAGAATATTATTTCCATCTTTTTTTCATATATCAAGTGATATTAATGAACTAATATAAGTTGGGATGTAACGTTTAGACAAACTTATCAACCTACTACAAGTGGTTAAGAGACACAACAAGGTTATTTCAAATAATAACATCAGATATGTCGGGACATAGAAAATTCTCGAGATCAATAATGAAAACGTTAGAGGTGGAAACAACTCCAAAGGATTGTGAGTTAAAAACAATTTCACACATGTGACATTTATGCACCATGTAGACGAGACCCTAGAAAGGGCCAGGGTCATGGTACGAGTCGGGAAGGATTTTTCAACAGTTGGAGTAGAGATACAACTACTGCCTAGTTGATAAGGGATAGTCAATGAAGATATACATAATTATCATTTATTTTTTTTAAAAAGGGAACAAATAGAAAACAAACTATATCATATCCAAGATTGGTTGAGTATAAGTTTATTTGAATGAGTCTTAACTATCAAATTAATTACTCCTGCAAAATATTCACCCGAGTTTATAATCATTATAGATGTAAAGAAATACATGAAAACAAATACAAAACTATCATTGTTCTTTGTTCCATGTAGGAATGTATCGATGAGAACTTGATTGTTTTTGTGACATCTCATACAAGAAATAGGTTATTATTCATTGAATTGATTATTTTTAATTCTTCCAACCTAACACTTAGACAGTGGACTGCCATTTGTTGCTTAATGACAAGATCAGTCATTAAAGCATTATATGCATCAAACTTTGTTAAAATATTTGTTTGAAATGGAAAGCCATATTATAAATGGAAATTAATATCTATATCACCTCTAATAAAACGGAAGAAAACATATATTAGAGAAGCTCATGTGTCAAACTAGTGAATATATGGGTCATTGAATCATATTTTGTCACCAATGATGAACTTTGGGACAATGGCACATATATGTTTCGGCATGACCACGTAGGACACCATGGTCATGACATAATGACCCGGTTGTCGAAAAATACACATACACATTTTTTTCAAGTGAAAAAAATTATCCAAAAATTGCAACTGTTGACTTCTGCAGCATAAGAAGCAACACCACCATCATAATATACCATCTGGAATACCTAAAACTTGTGTATACCCTAATCCTTAGCAAAGACAGGAATGAGACCATCCTAAAGCTAAAGACATAATACAAAAACATTCCACTATTATAACAAATACAAGGTGATATTTATTGACATAAACATCCATAATGCGGGCCATTAAAGTACTTTATGGTTCTGATTTCGACACAATGAACGCATGTCGTATTATTGTCCACATGAAATACTGCACTCCTAGCACTAGCTATACATTTAAGGGCTCACCACCCCTAATTATCTCACCAAGTCTACATGACTTGGAATGATAGAGAATTTACATCATAAAGATTTGATGATTATTGCATATGTATTAGAATCAATGTAGAGATTCTTATACCCCATGTGTATTAGTGTATATATAAAATGGTCTCATAGAAGTTGTTATCAAAAGAATATTGATAGTATCAAGGGTATTGGTAATACGCACCAATTTATTCACATTTACCTGGGGTTATGCAATTATTATATGTAATTTTTTTCGTTTTAAACCCACTACTAGCTACCCAACCTCATGCGTACCAGTTGGTAACTGGATATAAGCCTGATATTTTACATTTACGCATGTTTGGTTGTGTAGTATATGTGCCAAATGCTCCCCCACAACGCATCAAAATAGGTCCTTAAAAACGATTCGGTATATGTTGGATATGAATCCCCAACAATTATCCACTAATTAGAATCCTTGACTAGTGATTTATTTACCGCTAGATTTGCGGGTTGTCACTTTCATGAGACAGTCTTCTCGTCGTTAGGGGGAGATAGAAAAAAGGATTTTCCATAGGAACGACAGGAAGTGTCATAGAATATTCCTACTCTGTCTCATTTTGATCCCCAAAACTTCATAACGTAATGTTGAAGTCAAACGAATCAGACTCGATACCTGATACGTTTAATGTTATTCCAAAAGTGACAACATCACATATACGAGCTGCAAATATACTTACAAGGTCAAAAGTCCTCAAACAAGAGCACAACGTCGCTGGAAAGTGCGTTGCAATCACACATGGTGGAGGTGTGGTTGAGGACATAGCTCCTAAAAGGAAATAGTGGAAGCTATTTGGTTCGATAGATACTCATCTAAAGGAAGAGAAGAGTAAGGCACAACTATTTATCATCAATACATAAACCTATTATGAGATTGTCTCTGATTATAACTATGTCTATGAATCACTATTGGAGGACGCTCCGACGTTAATATTGATTCTAGAGATCAAAGAAATCTCAAATAAATTATGAGAGTGCATATGAGTCGATGGACAGATCATATATTGTCATTGATGATATATTCGTATATACTATTGGTAATGATATTATAGAGCACACTGACATCGAATCATGCTCAGTTGAAGAATGTCAACAAAGAGAAAACTGGCCTACATGAAAAGAAGCAATTCAGGAGAATTATATTATTTGACAAATGAACGGGTATTTGGTTTGGTAGTGCTAACCCACCAAGTGTAAATCCTGTAAGACATAGATAAATCATTTGTCATAAAGCATAATGAGAATAATTAAGCCATAATGTATGAGGCTCTCCTTTGGCGCAAGGTTTCTCACAACGCCCTGGATTGACCACGATAAGACTTACTCTCCCGTGATGGACGTTATAACGTTCTGCTAATTAATTAGCCTAGTAGTTTCTGAAGGACTGGAAATGCAGCTCATAAATGTGGTTACCACATATCTCTACGGGGATCTAGATTCAGATATATATAAAAGTGTTTGATGATATTACATTACCAAAATCAAATAACTCTAAACCACAAAATGTGTTTGCAATAAAATTGAAACGCTCAATTTATAGATTAAAGCAATTTATGCAGATGTGGTATACCCGCCTAAGTGAATGCTTGATTGGTAAATGATATATAAGAACGATGAACTGTTCCCTTGCGTATTTATTTCACGAAAACAAGTTCCAGATTTTCAAAGCAGCTTTATATGTCGATGTTATGAACATAATAGGTACTCTTGATGAAATAAGAGAAACCACAAGCTATTTGAAATCTAAATTTGAGATGAAAAATATTGGGAAAACTTGGTTTTGTCTAGGTATTTGAGCTAGTAAACCGAGTTTATGAAATATTAATTCACCGATCGCATATGTCTACAAAACAATCAGGCAATTTAATATGGACAAAGCGCATCCGATTAGCACTCCCATGATTGGTTGAAGTGTCGAATATAAGGAAATATCCATTTTGTCTAAAGGATGATGACGAAAAGTGTTGGGAGCTAGAATTCCCTATCTAAATACAATATGCACATTATCGTACTTAGCACAATACATTTGACCTTATATTGTATTTCTCAGTGAACTTGTTAGCTAGATTTAGCTCAGCGCCAACGCAACGTCATTGGAATAATATCAAGTCAATCATTGACATGGGCTTATACTTTCCCTATAGAAAGAAAAATTGGATTGATAATGGAATTTCAATACCTACTTACTTAGAATGTAAGCAGCAAAAGTTGTTCCCAATATCATGGTATGTCTTTGGTGATATTAGGTATCTGCCTGACCCATACAAAGGTTGTTCCCAAACTGGATAAGGAATTACCACAGGGAACACGTCGATTACTTGGAAGTAATCTAAGCAAACCCTTGTAACTACCTCCCTGAACTAATCCAAGAATATTACTCTCCATGAGATAATTAAAAAATATATATATGATTAAGGACTATCATTACATATATTAGAGGAGCTAATAATTTTGGGTTCAACCAGTATCCTACTGGCATATATGGAAATAATGCATCAAGCATCGAAGAAAATGAACATAAGATACATCAAGGGTGATAACACAAAGCATATTTTGCTTATGTCTTATACAATCAACAATAAGAAAACTCTCCTCGAGATTCAATTGAATCAAATAAGATGTCAGGAGAACATGACACATTTTACCAAATCATTACCTAAAACCATATCTTAGGAAACATGTAGAAAGTAAATGCAAAAGTTTTCCAAACTTCCTTGATTAATGCACGAATCAGGGGGAGTAGTAGACGAAAGGGGGAGTCTACTATATATTTTATATTGGTATATTGTGCTGTTTCCTTCAACCAAGGTTTTATTTTTTCCACCGGGTTTTGTTCCATGGTGTAAGGTTTTAGTGAGGCAACTGTTTATATACCATCATACTTTCCTAACTCTCATGATTAATGTACGAATCTAAGAGTAAACTAGACTGAAGGAAAAGTCTAAGTATTGCAAAGAAACTGGTGCATTGTACTCTTTCCTTTATCTTATTTTTTATTCCACTGGGTTTTTGTTTTGGCGTAAGGTTTTAACGAGGCAACAATTGTGCACCATCACTTCTTTTACTCGGTACAAGGGGGAGTGTTGTAGGATAAATGTGTCATCGTCTAAAGGATATGACGATAGAGATAGAGATAAAGATAAATATATCAGAGATATATTATAACTGAAATATCTCGTAGTTATCTATTTATAACTCATCCCTATATAAAAGATTTATCATTAATGAGAATTACATATTCATTCTCCATTTATTGTTGTTCCATTTGGTTTCACCTCTAACAATATTTTTATTGATTCAATTTTTTAGTATTTATTCTTTCAAAGGTTAGGTTAAAATTTAGTATTATAAATCATTTGAAAATTTTCAATTACTTAAACTAGTATAACTAGTCTTGAGCATCGTGCGTTGCGCGATGACGATATTTTTTTTCTAGAAAATTGTTCTTTTAATATACCTACCATCATTTTTCAATCTTTCATCCCTACTTTAATATGCACAACACCGTTTGCCGATTTATCATTTCTTCTCCGAAGTGGAATAACCAATCACAACATTATAATTTAAGACTTTTTGGAGTACTAAAAATTTATGGTATCATCTCATCTGTTTGATTTTTTCTTTTTAGATGTATAAAGATATATTGTTTTTGCAAAAATGAGTCAGACAGATAAAAATCAACTCTCTAAGTTGCACAAATAATTTCAATTCTATAAGGCATCCCTACTCTATTGACATAGTCATCTCCCTCTCTCAAGTTATCATCTCCACACCATAACCAAACCAACACCACTTAAAAAAATAGAATGCTAAAAATTTGTGGTGTCACCTCAAATTCTCGGTTTATTTCTTTTACATATATAAAAATATAAAGATAAAGATTAATTTCTAAACTGATATTGTTTTTGTTAAAAGTGAGTCGACCAAAAAAAGTTGACTATTTATGTTGACACAAATCGTTTAAATTTTGTATGACATCTCTACTCTTTTATATACTTACATCCCTCTAAAGAGTTATCATTTCCACACCGATGTGGGATAACCAAACCAATACCATGATTAAATATTTTAGAATACTATAAAAATTATGAAGTTATCTCATTCTCTTTTAAATGTATAAAGATGTTTAACAAAATATTATATCATTAACCATGAAGGAATTTTATATAAACTAAAACTAACTATTTAATCAAAGATGTACTAAAGTGAATTAAAAATCATATAAAAAAGTTGGCATCCTTCTACTTGTATAATCAACTTCATATTCCAACATATAATCTTTATATCAATATGGGATAAGAAAAAGTGAGTACAATTCAAATATTTTAGAATTCTTAATCAACATTTTGACATTTCATTCTCTTGGATCTTACTTTTATGTATATATAAATGAAAAGATATAAAAATAAAAATAATATTAAATGGAATAAATGTATCTTATTAAATGTAATACAAAATATAATATCTATTCAACATTAAGAAATTTATAACTAAAATCAGCTCTTTAATCCAAAATGGATTAAATTAATCATAAATCATGTAAAAAAATTTGGCATCCTTCTCCTTTTATATCACCTTCATGTTCCAATATTTCATCTTTTATCAAAGTGGGATAACCAAATTTAACCACAAATCAATATCTTTGAATTTTAAATCCACATTTTGTCACAAATTTTTTTGCTATATAAAAAGAAATTAAGAACAAAATATCAAATAATGAAAACATTTCGAGTTTTTTTCATATAAATTTAGTTTACATGAAATGAAAATGAATTTTTGTCATGTAAATTAAAAATAACTATTTAACCCAAAACTGGATCAAACTTTGGATGAACATTCAATCTATACTTCCAACATTTCACTTTTGTCATAAATGTGAGACAATCAAGAATTTACCACAATTCACCATTTGATCAATACTTGATTCTCATTACGTCATGTCATCATCCTTGACTTTTCTTTTAAATATATAATATAAATATTTAACCACAATTCAAATTTTTTGAATTTTCAATCCACATTGTATTACTAAAATTTTTGCTATGTAAAAAGATTTAAGAAAAAAATATCAAATAATGGCAAGGTTCTAAATGGCGTGAGGCGTGGCGTGGCGGCGAGGCCAAGCCTCAATCCTTAGGAGCCACGGCGAAGTCATGGCGCTTTCAAGGCGTGACTTATGGCGTCAAATTTATAAATCATATATAATATTATATATAAAAACATATGTTTTGTAGTGTTATTCAATGAGTCAATAGTAATAAGCAAGTTAAATTAGGTTATATATTAAAATCTTGCAAATAAGCCATTAAAAACGTAAATAAAAATCAAATATCTCATTATGATAACTGCGCATTAGGCAATGACGTGCCATGGGCTTAACGTGGCGTGACACACAAGCCTTGGTGCCATGACGCGCCATGGCGACTGTGCGGCGAGTTTTTTAGAACAGTGAATAATGGAAACCATTCAAGATTCTTTCATATAAATTTAGTTTACATGAAATGAAAATGAATGTTGTGTCATGTAAACAATAACTATTTAACCCAAAATTGGATCAAACTTTGAATAACACTTAACCTATACATTGTCCTTTATATAGTCACTTGCACTTCTAACATTTCACTTTTGTCACCAATGTGGGAAAATCAAGAATTCACCACAATTCATCATTTGATCAATACTTGATTCATATTGCGCCAGATCATCATCCTTGGTTTTCCTTTTAAGTATATAATGATTTAACCACAATTCAATATTTTTTAATTTTCAATCCTCATTGTCTCACTAAAATTTTTGCTATGTAAAAAGAATTAAGAAAAAAATATCAAATAATGGAAACAATTCGAGATTCTTTCATATAAATTTAGTTTACATGAAATGAAAATGAATGTTTTGTCATGTAAATAAAAAATAACTATTTAACCCAAAATTGGATCAAACTTTGAATCAACATTCAACCCATAAGAAACTGGTGCATTGTACTCTTTCCTTTGTCTTATTTTTTATTCTACTTGGTTTTTGTTTTGGCGTAAGGTTTTAACGAGGCAACAATTATGCATTATCACTCCTTTTACTCGGTACAAGGGGGAGTGTTATAGGATAAATGTGTCATCGTCTAAAGGATATGACGATAGAGATAGAGATAGAGATAAAGATAAATATATCAGAGATAGATTAGAACTGAAATATCTCGTAGTTATCTATTTATAACTCATCCATATATAAAGGATTTATGATTAATGAGAATTACATATTCATTCTCCATATATTGTTGTTCCATTTGGTTTCTCCTCTAACAATATTTTTATTGATTCAATTTTTTAGTATTTATTCTTTCAAAGGTTAGGTTAAAATTTAGAATTATAAATCATTTGAAAATTTTCAACTACTTAAACTAGTACTAGAAGCGTACTCGCGCAATGTAGCGAGATACATAACGATTATAATGTTTCATTTTATTCTTTTCTCGATTTACAATACGATTTTGGATGGTTTTGAGAAAGTGATAATATTTTTTTTATAAATTTGTTTAATTTAGGCTTAATAATATAATATTTTTTATATAAAAAAATTAAGTATTTTATTATAATTCAATAATTATCTTATATCTATACTATATTATAAAAACGACATAAAAAACTCTTAATTACAATATTTTAAGCACAAGTTACAATTAATTAAAGCCAATTACTTAATTTACAATTTCTTAATGCTTTGGTACAACATTTCCAAGCACAGTATCTCACATAATCATCTATTTGTGGAATGGATACTCATTTATTAATATAACTATTTGTTTTTTTGGTGGAGGATTTTATAAAATAAATTTTATATTAGCATAATCTATTTTAAATGTAGATTTTACATTTAAATCTATATTAATAAGATGTAATATAAAATCTTTTTTCTTCCATATTTTTTTATATTACATCTCATAATGATTTTTCCATATTTTATTTTATAAAATCTTTTTACATAATGAGATGTAATATAAACTCTTTTTTCTTCCGTATTTTTTTGCTAATATAAAATCTATTTTATTTTATAAAATCTACACGTATTTTATATTAGCATAATATAAAATCTACACGTATCTCATAATGGTTTTTCCATATTTTATTTTATAAAATCTTTTTACATAATGAGATGTAATATAAACTCTTTTTTCTTCCGTATTTTTTTGCTAATATAAAATCTATTTTATTTTATAAAATCTACACGTATTTTATATTAGCATAATATAAAATCTACACGTATTTTTTTGATAATATAAAATCTACACGTATTTTTTTTTCACGAGCATTAAAAGAAGAAAAAAGAAGGTTGATATGAATTAAAAATAAAAAATAACGAGATACACTAATAAATTATCATATTCTTTAAAATAAAAATATTCCGCAATATTTTCCAAATTAACCAAGTGTAAAAAAAATAAAATATAAACGATGTAGATATAAAAATATTCTTCCATATTTTTAATATATTTACATTTAAATGTAAAATCGAAAATGAAAATGAAAATGAAAATAAAAAATTTTAAAATATTCTCTACATTCACTATAAATATATATAGTTTCTCTATGTATAATCCGAGTACAAGAAGAAGACGAACGGTCGGGTGTCAATGGCAGAACCTGCAACTGAACAAAAGGTATTCCACTATATTTTTGTTTCTTTGGAAAACTACTTTTTTATATTTTATTTTATTTACTGAGAATTTGTTTATATTTTTCAAAACCCACAATCATGTTTTTCGAAGTAGGGGAATAAGATATATATACATATCTTTATTTTTATCGACTAATACTATGAGGTCTTGAAGTCAATAGTCAGATAAATATGTTGTGAGACATGTCGTTTGAGTTTTAAATAATATAATACAAAACTATTACCAATATTATTGCACAAACTCATAACAACAAACGTTTAATGAATATATGCAAGTTAACCACTTATGAAAATACATTCGTTTTTCACATTGTATTTCATTAACTGTTAACAGAGAAATTACGTTTCATTTTAACTCGGTTCAATATTTCAACAAAAAATTTATCCTCCCGTGCAATGCACGGGCCCAACACTAGTATTTTAATGATATCTAGAAAAAATAACCAATTACATATTTAATAATATAATTAAAACAAAATTATAGTAATATAATATATTAATTAATAGTGATACATGGAAAGTTTTGCATAAAAGGAAAGCCCTACACATACCAAATTGGTGGGTATTAAAAGTTGCAGTAGTAACTTGTATCTTGTGTTTTGATACTTGTAAATTAAGAGATTTTTAAAATCTTGCATAAAATGATGGTACCTTATGCCTAATAATTTATTTTTAAGAGTTTTTTATGTCTGCTTTATAATATAGTATAGATAATTGATGTTAATTTAAGTACCGTTTGTTTACATCTTAATAACCTCTAATTCAATTACTTTTTTTTCTTCTTTCTTTTTTTTTCTTTTTTCTGGGGGGAGAATATAATAATAACAACGTCTAAATTACCCTAAAAATCTTTGACAGATTTTTCATATAAGGAAATTCGGAATCATTCAGATACCGTTTTTTTCTTCTAGATTGTCTTTCAAACCTCTTCTACTTAATGTTGCTGCTCCATTTCCTCTCACATCATGGCACCATTTTTTTTGGTTGTCATTGCATCTCGTCTTCTTACATCTGTTGATATCTTAATAGCCTCTAATTCGGAGAGGAGGGGGGTAAAAGAATATAATAATGATGATAACCTCTAAATACTTCAGAAGATTTTGACAAATTTTCATCTAGGAAAATTCAGTATCATTCAAAGACCTTTCTTTTTTTTCTAGATTGCCTTTCAAATCTCTTCTCATTTCACATTGTTGCTCCATTTCCTTTGGTTGTCATTGCATCTCATATTCCCACATCTATTGGTATATTTGATTCCTTGTGTAATTAGCCCTGTTGATCAACATGACCATTAAAGCCTATGTCATTTGCAATGCGATATATGGTAATTTATATTTTTGTAATTATTATTTCAAAGTTATGTATTGTTTAATTCAGAATATTTACCAAATAGTTTTATTTCATTCAATACTAAATCACGCAAAGCATTAAAATGATATTTTTTGTTGTTCAAACTATTCATTTCAAATATTTACCAAACAACCATTTTCCATTCTGCATTAAATCATACAAAATCATCTAATCATTATTCACCTACTCATTCAACATCTAAGAAATGTCCCCTAGACATATCTTCTTACCAAATGAAGGATCAATTTAATAAACTAAACATATTGAATTTAAGTTTTTGATATTTAAACAGTATAACTATTCTTGATTAAATTTGTATAAATTGTAATAAATAGCAACATAGTTTTACTTAATTTCTAATTTGATCATAGGACATTGAAAATTGTTACTAAAACATGTAATAATCGAGACATCAACTTTGTAATAAAAGAAGATGCCTAGTGAGAGTTTGAAGGAATAACCAAAGTTTGGGGACTAAATGGAAAATAGTGGGGAAAAGGGATAAGAAAAACCTAATAATCCTACACTCTCCTCATTCTCTCATTTTGGAGGCTAGGTTATTAGAAGAAAGGTTCCTTGTGCGGCTGTGAGGGTGTGGCATTTTGAGATGTCAAGGAGAACGATTAGAGAAGAAACTTCATTACTAAATCTCAACAAGGTAATCCTAATGCTATTCCTATCCTCTTGTTTTGATTTCAAATGGTTGAGTTTTAGTCCTCCTTGGAGGAAAGAAAGCTTGTTTGATATCTTCAAGTTGTCCTTTGGTTTGGGAGCTTAGAAATTTCTGCTAAGTCTCTATTTGGGAGATTGGTTATGTTTTCTTTGAAAGGGTAATGGGGGATTCTATTCAAGGAGGGTCGCCCCCTTCGTTTTCCCCAAAATCCCACCCATCTGAAATCGGTCAAGGGTTTTCCCGACTCTGGCTGTAACCCTCGGGAGTCGGGGTCCCAGAAGGGTGAAACCCGAGGAGGCCGGGTGATGTGGTCCCGGGAGAGAGCCTAGGAGGCAGGGTCCTAAGAGAGAGCGACCGGGGAGACCGGGAAGTGGGGAAACCGGGGCGGGGACCCCGGGAGTCGGGGAGCCCGGGTGGTGTAAGATCCCGGGAATCGGGAGGTGGGGGAACCCAGGCAGGGACCCCGGGAGTCGGGGCACCCGGGTGGAGTAGAATCTCTTGAGTTGGGAAGTAGGGGTCGGGAGGAACTCGGGAGTCTGGTGACCCTAGTAGAAAGCCCGGAAGCAGCAACCGTGAAGGAGACCCGGGCGACCCTGGTGGGGACCCGGGGAACGGGTCGGGTAGGAAGTTTTGACTAGTTTATATCTGAACCCAAACTCCTTTCTATCCTAGGGTCCGGCTTAAAGGTTGGGAGCGTTCACAAGGAAGTTTGGCAAAACATGTGAGTTTTCTAACCAAAGTCT
Source organism: Arctium minus (assembly GCA_954870635.1). Taxonomy (NCBI): domain Eukaryota; kingdom Viridiplantae; phylum Streptophyta; class Magnoliopsida; order Asterales; family Asteraceae; genus Arctium; species Arctium minus. The sequence continues at coordinate 26,241,597 of OX941092.1, forward strand.
TTTCAGTTATTTATGTTATCGTATGCATGCGAAGTTTATTTAATCACTACTGTTATTCATGCTATTATTATGCATACGAGATCTATTAAACGTGAGTTATGCTTTATTGTGTTGATGGTGTAAAATGTATGCATACATTGTTATTGGCGAGTTATAGCCTAAGTCAGGGGTGTTTCCCGTCTGTGCTCATACCGTGGGTGTGTCTCGTATATGCCATTTGGGGGGGTGTCCCAGCGTAAGGCGGTATGAGACAGACACGTGTCACCTCTGCGTGACTTCAGTGTGTATCAGAAACGCGATTTGTGAGTACGACGTTTTTATAAAACTGAATTAGTTTATAATGTTTATAAAACTTTTACATGATGATTTGGATTGGAACCTTTATTAGAGGGAACTCACTAGATCTTTCAGACTAACTCTCGCTCTTTCAAAACTAAAACATTTTCAGGAACGCGTGAAGTAGGCGGATCGGGTAAGGGTAAAGAAAAGATTTAAGTTGAGGACTCGATTATGAAGGATGCTACCTAGTTTCCTGACTTAGTTGTTTTTTTTTTTAATTCTCAGTTGTGTAAAAGGTTGCTTCCCGCAAACCTTGAATTGTTGAATTGTTGCCTTTGGGATCGTTTTAGCATGAATTTTATATTACGTCGTTTATGTTCTTTTCCTGTTAGTTTGGGTTGTTACAGTTGGTATTAGAGCCATGTTTAAGGGATCTAGGTGACCAGACGGGCCTAGACTTTAACTAGGAGAGTAGAAACACAACTGAGAAATAGGAAGGCCTTAGGGAGACCTCAACAGGGACATGAATAATAGAGTAGTAAGGACTAACATGTAAGGAAAATTTGGATTACATCTGGCCAATGTAATTGCAAATTTACAGGTACATGTGTGTGCTTATTTTGCTTTGTTATGTTGGAATTGTTGCTTAAATATCTTGCTTGTGTCTTTTCAGTAAGCAATATGTTAGAGTGATCAACGAGGAGCAGATCTTTGTCGGTTGATGAAGCAATACCGGTGAATGAGCTGGTGGTGGATGGACCAACAACTCCTTTGAGGCAGGAAGCCATTCGGGGAAGGGGTTGTGGTCATGGAAGGGGTGAGGGAGAGCGTCCCGGAGAGCTGCCACCTAGTTAGATGAAACCGGAATGGAAACTCGGGGACAAAAAACGGCGTGAGGCAGCCGTCGAGCAAGGAGCGTAGAGATCCCAGCGGATCAGGATTTATCTCAATAGGAGAGCTCAGCTACCACGAGAGGGAGATGACATTCTCGGGGTCGTGGTCGAGGGCAGGCTCAGACTTTTGTAACTCAAGAGGCATTCGCCACGGAGATGGGGGAAACTCCAAGATACCTTGCAAGCCTTGTTGGCTCAACAGGCAAGGAGGGCTTCTGGGAGTAAAGATATAAGTGAAGAAAGAGAAGGAATGGAGATGTCTAGCCCACCTGTGACTGTAGTGGGTAGTCACTCGCAATCGACCCTTGTGGAGGCAGCCAAATATGTGATGTATAAGGGTTGCAACTACAAGTCATTCTCTTATTGCAAGCCCCCTAACTTCAAGGGAGAATGTGACCCAGTGGCGCTTATGAAGTGGATTTGGGAGATGGAACTGGTATTCGACACATGTAAGTGTTCGAATGAGGACAAGGTGGTGTTTGTCTTGTCTATGCCGAGAGACAATGCAGTTTTCTGGTGGGAGGCAGAGACGGGTGGAGAGGGTTCGAAGGCGACAAGGGTTATGGCTTGGGAGACCTTCTTCGCAAAGTTTAAGGCGTAGTTATGCCTAGGGATGGTAACAGGGCGGGTTTGGGGCGGGGATCCCCTTACCCGACCCCGACCCCGGTTTGCAAGGGATAGCCCCGGCCCCGGTCCTCGACGGGTAAGGAGATCAACTACTCGGCCCTGTTCAAGACCCAGTCAATACCCGGTAATACCCGCCCCCGTTAACCCGTTTTCGTACCCGCTTACCCGGCCCGGTCAAGATGGAAACTAGAAAGAGTGAGGACTGAGTCTGAGGTGGTGCTAGTGGTGCAAGAGTGCAGCGGTGGTGCTGCACTGCTGGTGGTGCAGGCGTGCAGCGGCAGGAAACCTAAAAAAAATGGTTTGCATGTGATTTGGGAGATGAGAGTCTGAGAGTTATGGTAGGAATTAGGAAGGGGAAAGTCAAAATTCAAAAATGGAAACATATTTAGGGACAAATTTAATATATATAAAATATATAAAAAAGTATAAATTTAATATATATATATATATATATATATATATATATCGGGTACCGGGCAGGTCGGGGGGTATGTCACCCGGCCCTAGCCCCGGCCCCGGTTTGCGTCTACCGGGTATCGCCGGACCCGTTTTTGCGGGGATTCTTCGGCCCCGTCCGGGTCGGGTGGACCGGGCTCCCCACCGAGTTGGGCCAAATCACCATCCCTAGTTATGCCCGTTAATGGTTGTTAAGAAGTTGGAGGAAGAGTTTCTGGGGTTAGAACAAGGGGAAATTACAGTACGTGAGTACATGACTAAGTTTCTAGAAAAGGCCCGTTTTGCTAAGATCTACGTGCCGAATGAGGAACGGCGAATAGAGAGGTACCTCTATGGGCTAAAAAGAAGTATCAGAGAGTTGGTGTCTACACGAAACCCTACCACCTTTCATGTGGCCATTAATGCAGCGGAGATGACAGAGAAAGAGAAGGTTCGTCAGATGTCTAAAAGAAGGGTCGATAAAAGGAAATGGGAAGGACCTGCACATGACCCTAAGAGGGACAAGAATGCAAGGCCCGAGTAGCGGGTAATGCCAATATTTTGGGACAAGCCATGTGGGAAATGTAATCGGATGCATCAGGGAGAGTGTATGATGGATAAAGATGGTTGTTTCAAGTGTGGAAAGACGGGTCATATGGCACGGGATTGCCATGGCGCGCGGTCGTGTTATCAATGTGGTTCTTTTGACCATATAAAGACTGACTGTCTGCAACTGAAGAAGGGTTTTACTGGAGGCCATGGAGTTGGACAACGGGGTAAAGGTGGAAAGAGGAAGGTGGAGTCGGCCAGGGCTAAGGTGAGGGTGTTCCACATATCAGCTGAGGAAGCGGTGGAAACGTCAGATATGGTGACAGGTGCTTTTCTTATTGACTCGACTTTTGCTAAGGTGTTGTTTGCTTCGGGTGCAAACCGTTTGTTTGTGTCGCCGAACTTTGTTCGGAATTTGCGTGTGAAACCCAAGAAGTTAAATCATGGGTTTGAAGTAGAAGTAGCAAATGATAGTCGAGTCTTGGTGGGGGAAGTTTTTGAGGGGTGTAGGATAGACATTGATGGTCATTTATTCCCATTACGGTTGTACCCGATGGGTATGGGGAAATTTGACGTCATCGTGGGTATGGGTTGGTTAGCATCTAACGATGCCAGCATAGTGTGTAATAAGAAGTTGATCTGTATAGCCTTGCCTAATAACAAGGAGGTGGTGATCTATGGATATCTTCGGGATAGGAAGTCGTGTTTAATCTCGATGATTAAAGCTAGGCGGTATCTAGTGAAGGGGTGTTTGGGATTCTTAGCATATGTGCTTGATGCTAAGAAAGAGAAGGGAGGTCTAGAATTGGTACCGGTGGTAAGTGAATACCCAGAGGTGTTTCCAGAGGATCTGACTAACTTACCCCCTGATCGGCAAGTGGAGTTTAGAATTGACTTGATGCCTGGAGCGACACCAATAGCAAGGGCACCATACCGTTTAGCACCGGCCGAGATGAAGGAGATGATGACCCAATTACAAGAGTTTCTTGATAAAGGTTTTATACGCCTCAACTCTTTACCGTGTGGATCTCCAATGTTGTTCGTCAAGAAGAAAGATGGGTCTACGCGAATGTGCATCAACTACCGAGAGCTCAACAAGGTAACGATCAAAAACAAATATCCGCTCCCAAGGATCGACGACCTCTTCGATCAGCTGCAAGGAGAAAGTTACTTCTCGAAGATAGACTTGAGATATGGTTATCACCAGTTGAAGGTAAGAGAGGAAGATGTACCCAAGATGGCCTTTCGTACGAAGTACAGGCATTATGATTTCTTAGTTATGCCTTTCGATTTTGCTAACGCCCCAGCTGTATTTATGGATATGATGAATAGGGTGTGTAGTCCACTCTTAGACAAGTGTGTTATCGTATTCATCGATGACGTCTTAATCTATTCACAGTCCATGAGGGAGCATGAGAAGCATCTTCGATCGGTGTTGGAATTGCTGAAGCACGAGAAGTTATATGCCAAATTCTCGAAGTGTGAATTTTGGCTGAGGGAAGTGCAGTTTTTAGGATACGTCGTTTCGGAGAACGGTATCAAGGTCGATCCAGCTAAAATCGAGGCCATTAAGGGTTGGAAACGCCAAAATTGTTGTGGGAAGTAAGGAGTTTCCTTAGGTTAGTTGGCTATTATCGGAAGTTTATTCAGGACTTCTCTCGGATAGCTACGTCGTTAACTGCCTTAACTAAGAAAAATTCTAAATTTGTGTGGACCGAAGCGCAAGAGGGCGCATTCGGTAAATTGAAGGAAAGCTTGAGTAGTGCACCAATTTTATCCTTACCCAACGGAACTGAAGGATTCATGATCTATAGTGATGCTTTTAAGTTGGGTTTAGGTGTGTGCTAATGCAAGATGGGAAGGTAATTGCTTATGCGTCTCGCCGGTTGAAGGAGCATGAGAAGAACTACCCTACGCATGACTTGGAGTTGGAGGCGATGGTTTTCGCCTTAAAGATTTGGAGGCACTACTTATACATGGTTAAGTGTCATATTTACACTAACCACAAAAGCCTTCAGCATCTGTTCAACCAAAATGAGTTAAATATGAGACAAATGAGGTGGATGGAATTGCTAAGCGATTACGACTGCGAGATCCTTTACCATCCGGGTAAAGCCAATGTTGTGGCCTACGCCTTGAGTCGAAAGGAGCGAGGAGATACGACAAAGGTTGTAACCTTTCGAGTCGAAGAAACTTCTAACTTCTTGGATGAGGTCAACAAGTTTCAGGAGAAAGCGCTGTTGGAGGAGAACTTGAAGAGTAAGAGGATTGTTGAGCTAGTAGCTTTTTTAACTGTTGACAGTCGCGGAGTGCAATGCTTAGGAGACCGCGTGTGGGTCCCTAAGTTGTGGTATCTTTGGAGGAGGGTGTTGGAGGAAGCTCATAAGTCTCGCTACTCAATACATACGGGAACCAATAAGATGTACCATGACTTCAAGCAGTGTTACTGGTGGCCAGGAATGAAGAAATATATATCTCACTTCGACGAGCGATGCCTAATGTGCCTAAAGGTTAAAGTTGAGCACCAACGGTCGTACGGAGAACTACAATCTTTGGAAATACCGGTGTGGATGTGGAATGAGATCGCGATGGACTTTGTCACGGGTCTACCCCGATCACCAGAGGAACATGACACCATATGAGTGATCGTGGATCGACTCATCAAATCAGCTCACTTCCTACCGATTAAGGAGATTGATTCTTTGGAGAAGCTAGCAAGGATGTATATAGATGAGATTGTATCCAGGCATGGAGTGTTGTCATCTATAGTATCAGAATGTGATGGTCGGTTCACGTCATCTTTTTAGAGGATCCTTCAAAGAGAGTTGGGTTCGCAACTCAAACTGAGTATTGCTTATCACCCTCAAACGAATGGCCAGAGTGAAAGGACTATTCAAACGTTGGAGGACATGTTGCGAGCGTGCGCGAGTGATTTTAAAGGCTCATGGGAAGTTCAACTGTCGTTAATAGAGTTCTCTTACAACAACAGTTACTATGCTAGTATCCAAGTGGCACCGTTTGAAGCTTTATATGGGCACAAATGTAGAACACCTTTGTGTTGGAACGAGGTGGGAGAAAGGCAAATGGCAGGCCCGAAAATAGTGCAAGTGACCGCCGATAAGTTGAATCAGATACGAGAAAGGCTAAGGACAGCCCAAGATCGTCAGAAAATGTATGCGAACAAGAGGAGAAAACCAATCGGGTTCCAAATAGGAGACAAGGTAATGCTAAAGGTCTCGCCTTGAAAGGGAGTGATCCGTTTCGGGAAGAAAGGGAAACTGAGACCCAGGTTCGTTGGACCCTTTGCTATTATTGAACGGGTTGGAGAAGTAGCTTATAAGCTAGACCTACCTGAGGATCTGCGAGTAATCTATCCCACATTTCATGTGTCGAATCTGAAGAAGTGTTTGGCGGAATCTGATGTGGTTGTACCGTTGGATGATGTCCGCGTAGATGAGAAGTTGAGTTATGTAGAGGAGTCGGTGGCCATCTTGGACGACAAAGTGAAGAAGCTGAGGACTAAGGAGATTCGTCTTGTGAAAGTGCAATGGCGATACCATAAGAGACAAGAGGCAACGTGGGAGGTGAAAACGGACATGAGGTCCCAATATCCTACTTTGTTCAACGATGGAATTCCGGGGACGGAAATTCTTTTGAGGGGGAGGTATTGTAATAACCGAGACATTAATTTTGTAATAAAATATGCCTAGTGAGAGTTTGAAGGAATAACCAATGTTTAGGGACTAAATGGCAAATAGTGGGGAAAATGGGATAAGAAAAACTTAATAATCCTACACTCTCCTCATTCTCTCATTTTGGAGGCTAGGTTATCAGAAGAAAGGTTCCTTGTGCGGCTGTGAGGGTGTGGCATTTTGAGAAGTCAAGGAGAACGATTGGAGAAGAAACTTCATTACTAAATCTCAACAAGGTAATCCTAATGTTATTCCTATCCTCTTGTTTTGATTTCAAATGGTTGAGTTTTAGTCCTCCTTGGAGGAAAGAAAGCTTGTCTGATATCTTCAAGTTGTCCTTTGGTTTGGGAGCTTAGAAATCCCTGCTAAATCTCTATTTGGGAGATTGATTATGTTTTCTTTGGAGGGTAATTGGGGATTCTATTCAAGGAGGGTCGCCCTCTTCATTTTCCCCAAAATCCCACCCATCTGGAATCGGCCTAGGGTTTTCCCGACTCGGGCCGTAACCCTCGGTAGTCGGGGTCCCGGAAGGGTGAAACCCGAGGAAACCGGGTGATGTGGTCCCGGGAGGCGGGGTCCCTAGAGAGAGCGACCGGGGTGACCGGGAAGTGGGGAAACCCGGGCGGGGACCTCGCGCGTCCGGGAGCCCGGATGGTGTAAGATCCCGGGAGTCGGGGGGTGGGGGAACCCGGGAGGGGACCCCGGGAGTCGGGTGACCCCGGTAGGAAGCTGGGAGGCAGCAACCGTGAAGGGGACCCGGGAGTCGGGCGACCCCGTTGGGGACCCGGGGAATGGGCCTGGTAGGAAGTTTCGACTAGTAATATTTGAACCCGAACTCCTTTCTATCATAGGGTACGGTTTAAAGGTTGGGAGCATTCGCAAGGAAGTTTGGCAAAACAAGTGAGTTTTCTAACCAAAGCCTTTTTAGTTATTTATGCTATCGTACGCATGCCAAGTTTATTTAATCACTAATGTTATTCATGCTATTATTATGCATGCAAGATCTATTAAACGTGAGTTATGCTTTATTGTGTTGATGGGGTAAAATGTATGCATACATTGTTATTGGCGAGTTATAGCCTAAGTCTGGGGGGGGGGGGGGGGTATTTCACGTATGTACTTATACCGGGGGGTGTCCTAGTGTAAGGTAGTATGAGTCAGACACGCGTCACCTCTGCGTGACTTCAGTGTGTGTCAAAAACGCGATTTTTGAGTACGACGTTTTTTATAAAACTAAATTGGTTTATAATGTTTATAAAACTTTTACGTGATGCTTAGCTTTGGAACCGTTATTAGATGGAACTCACTAGACATTTCAGTCTAACCCTCGCTCTTTCAAAACTAAAACATTTTCATGAACACGTGAAGTAGGCGGATCAGGTAAGGGTAAAGAAAAGCTTTAAGTTGAGGACTCGATTGCGAAAGATGCTACCTAGTTGCCTGCATTAGTTGTTTTCTTTTTTTAAAATTCTCAGTTGTGTAATAGGTTGCTTTCCGTAAACCTTAAATTGTTGAATTGTTGCCTTTGGGGACGTTTTGGCATGAATTTTATATTACGTCATTTATGTTCTTTTCCTGTTAGTTTGGGTTGTTACAACTAACAAAACCATAATACCTTCAGAATCAATTATTTATATGCGAAAAGCATCTCCAAGATTTTCCAATATGTAGAAAACGGCGATTTTGGGGGATTTTGGACATGTTTTTACTCCAACTGATTTTCCAAAATCTATCTTCAAAATGAGAACTAACAAAACATTTCTCCAAAGTAGGAGAGATACCGTAAAATTCTTCAAAGTTGGAGAACTATCAAAAAATGATTATAATGAAAGAGAATTTGTTTTTAATATATTTGTACCAATAAATTATGAATAAAATAAAATAATATTATTATTTATTACAATTTATCAAAAATTATATATCATTCCATAACCGTCGATTAAAATTGGTGTAACTTTTTGGCTTTTGTATCAAAGCCAACCGTTGTATATCTTTTGTTGTGTTTTTTTTTTCTCTTCTTATTCTCAATTTCGTGGGATTTAAGAATCACGTTTTGGTAATGGATTTTGTCACAGGTTGGCAAAGTTCTTATTAGTGACTATTGAATTCTAAAGAAATCATCCTCTCATTTGCTTCTCTTTTCTTTGGTTTCTTAGGATCAAATTTCAAGTATTAATAGTGAGTTTCATCACAAGTTGACGAGATTCCTATTATTGAGTTTTAAGTTCTTTGAGAAATTCAAAACTTTCTTATTTTAGTTACTTTCATTTCTTACTTTGCTTTGTAGAAAAAAAAAAGAATATATATATATATATAGATAGATAGATAGATAGATAGATAGACGGAGGTTCAAGGGAAAACCTCAAAAAAATGGAAAACTGAAGAACACTCTAGTAGTCTTCCATCTGGACGGTATGCATTTGTGCATACAAGTAATTATGTTGTTTTTTTTAGTTTTTATGCACAAGTGCATTATGCACTTGTGCATATACACGTGTGCATGTTACAAATTACTTGTATGCACAAATGCATACTGTCCAGATGAAGGGCTATCAGGATGTTCTTCAGTTTTCTGTTTTTTTGAAGTTTTCCCCTGAACTTGACCCTATATATATAATATATATATATATATATATATATATATATATATATATATATATATATATATACTTTGTTTTGTGTTTTTAACTTTTTATCAAGTTTAGAACTTATCAAGTTATAATGTAGCTTGTGGCATTCAACATTTATCAATCAACTTGGTGGGTTGATTGTGGTGTGCTCTTATACCAAGGTTCTTGTCTCCTTTATAGGTAATGGGTCGCGGTTTTCACCACAACTAGCTTAGCAACCATTAGAACGATCGGACAACACGTGTTCAAACCCACACTTGTCAGGCGAGATTAGAGAACTATAAAAATGATGATAATAAGAGTGGAAATAGTTTTTAATATATTTTCACCAATAAATTATGAATAAAATAAAACAATATTATTATTTATTACAATTTATCAAAAATTATATGTTATTCCATAACCGTCGACTAAATTTGGTGTAACTTTTTGGCTTTTGTTTTTTTCAAGTCTTTTTGAAGTATACCATAGAAGACTATAAAGCAAAAGTGAACCCACTTTCTAAAGATGTTTTTAAGGACCTTTATTGAATTTCTTTTAAATTAAAAGAAAAAAAAATAATAAAGCAATTGCACTTGCACTTCTGTGGACCTCAATGTCCCTATGTCTTTTTTAATGGTGCAAAAAATTCAAAATATTATCTTTTTATTTTAAAATAAGTGTTTATATTATTATTTTAGTTTATTTTAAAATAAGTGTCCACTTTCTCATTTTACCTTGAATTATGAGGTTGAGAAAGTTTCTCTCTCTATAATTAAGTGTAAAATAATCATTTAGTTAATTAAAAGTGTAATTATTACACATTCATAAAAGTGTCTATATTTTTCATTGTAAACATTTATTTTGAGACGGAGGGAGTATTATATAAAGTTGCAATAATAAATATTCCTATGTTTTATAAAATATGTATCTTAATGTCATAATTTTTACTATCATTATCGAATTACTTTTTCAGAAATTACTCGAGAAATTATATTTAGAGTAAATTCAACGGATCGTTTTTTTATGGTTCCATTTATACCCCGAGTTGGATCCTTAATGCAATCATAGGGACACAGGTCATTGACTTATTTAAGGACCAAACTCTTTAAAAAACTGCAACCATAGGGACCCAACTCATTAAAAAAAATGCAACCACATTGATGTAATTTGTTAAATAACGGAACCATAAAGACACGTTCCGTTAAATTTTAAAAAAAGGGACAAAAACCATTAAAAGCAACTAGCTAACCACGGTGCTGAAACATGTAATCTACTCTTAGGGGTGGTTGTTTTTTTAAAAACCTCTTAATGTCTCTTAAGTCTGAATCATTCAGACATTTTTACACACCACCTCTTATTAATCATAACTAAAATAAGACTTCAGACTTTAGACTTCTTAACATCTAACATATTTGTCGAAAAAAAGCAAGATCGGTTGGTAATTCATCAAAAGCAACGGCTATAATAGAAGCTTCCAAGGTGTGGCATAGTTGCTTCCGAAAGATGTAAGTTTGAATATGATAATCAAATCAACAATACTATGGAAAGTAGACGGTAGCATCAGACATTCAGACCTATTTGTTGGTAAAAACCAAGATTCGTTGGTAATTCATAAAAAACAACGGCTAATACAAGGCGTAATACGGTTTGTTTTTGGTGATGTACTTATACAAATGACAAATGCATTATTTTTTTTACTATAATATTCTCTGTTATAACAATTTTTGTTCTAATTTTACAAATGAATACAAATTTTGTTCCCAAGTATGCATGTACATATATCTTGTTACATGGTAAATATGCCCATCATCCGAAATGGTTAATCATTTCGTTGAAAAAAAAATATTGGTAATGTAAATAAATATTTAAGAGTTATAAATGTTATTTTATTTGATAAATTGATAGACGTTGAAGTCTTGAAGAGAAATTTACGCTTACATTACACGTGAAATTATGTTTATCAAACATCTACAAGAACAGTAAATTAAAAGGTTAGAACATAAGTATTACGAAAAAGAATTATTTTTTATTCAGATTATCCGTTGGAGATGAACACAGTCAAATTAGCAACGACAAAACATGGATTAATTATTTGTACAATTGTTTATATTTATTTTAATGAGTAAAATTCACTTTAGGTCCCTGACGTTTGTCATTTTCAACGGATATCGTCTCTAAATTATTGGAACTCGGATTTGGTCCCTCACGTTTGTCATTTTCAACGGATATCGTCCCTAAACTATTGGAACTCGGATTTGGTCCCTCACGTTTGTCATTTCAGTTTGGTTTTGATCCCTCCCACTAACCACCGTTAACTTTTCCGTTAATTCTAATTTAATGAGGGGTATTTTAATCATTTTACATGTTTTATTTCTATTAAAATTTAAAAAAAAAACATATTAATTATTATGATATTATAAATTGAAAACAAATACAAAAACAAAACAAAAAAAACAGATTAAGATTCATAACCACCATCACTCACCTTCATTTCTTCCGGCAACTCGCCATCGACACCTTCCATTCCGTCGTCGCCGTCGTAATTCAGTTCCCACTCTCTTTCTCGCCAAAATTCTGCGAATTCTTCGACTACTTCATGGCTTGTTAATGGCGGAGTTACTAATCTCCTTCCCCTCTCAGCATCCCAAGCTTGTCTTCTTCTTGGGCCAACTCCAACTTTTCCGTTTTTCAACCCACAAAAGGTCACCATCTAATGACTACTAATGGTGGATTAAGTAGTTTGGGAATCGGGTCTTCTCCTTCCACCATGAATTCCTCAGCTTCGTCGTTCTGCGGCAGCGGTGGTGAGCCTGATCTGATTGATGAATTGCAAATCCAAGACCAACTTTCCTTTCTCAATGATGATTCTCCGACTCTAGGCCCTAAACTCATCGATTTCTTCTACCCGGATTGAAGACCCTAATGGATGGAAACCTTGCTTGTTTTCACTAGAGGTTACTGTAAAAACAGAGTTAGTTGCAGGTTCATCCATGACGGTGGAGAAGTTGATATGGTTGCTATGACAGTAGGTTTATTGAGCAAATTCGACGCCTTAGATTAGTGTCGAGCTTCTCTGATCTAAATCCGCCCACCAGCAACGGTTGTTGATGGCGGCCGCTGGTTCATCTCCTAATTTCCCCTTCCTGAACATTAGGTGGGTGATGATGGTTATGAATCTTAATCTGGGTTGGTTTTTTTGTTCTTTTTTTTGTATTTGTTTTCAATTTATAATATTTAATATTTTCTTTAATTTTAATAGAAGTAAGATATGTAAAATGACTAAAATAGCCCTCATTAAATTAGACTTGACGGAAAAAGTTAATGGCCGTTAGTGGGAGGGACCAAAACCAAAGTGAAATGACAAGCATGAAGGACCAAATCCGAGTTTCGATAGTTTACGGACCATATCTGTTGAAAATGACAAACGTCAGGGACCAAAAGTGAACTTTACTCTATTTTAATTTGTAGATTTTTTTTGTCATGGGTTTATAATTAGTTTTAGAGTAAATTACGATTTTTGTCCCATGTGGTTTGTAAATAATTTCGATTTTCATCCATGTGGTTTAAAATTTGTGATTTTTGTCTCTATAATTTTTAATTTATTGTTATTTTCGTCCATAAACTAATTCCTATCTTTAAGTATAAGGAACCAAAATAATAAAGAATAGTAACCACAAAGACCAAAACAACAATAAATTTTAAATCATAAGGATGAAAATAACAATATATTATAAACTATCACCACAAGAACAAAAACGTAATTTACTATTAGTTTTAGAGTAAATTACGTTTTAAGTCCTCATGGTTTGTTGAAAATTTCTAGTCCTTGTGGTTATGAAACTACGATTTTTCATCCTTATAATTTATAATATATTACTTTATTCGTCTTTATTATTTAAATTTTATTAATTTTTTAATCCCTATAGTTTACAATTCATTTCTATTTTAGTCCTTCATACTAAAAAGTAGTGTTTTGGCCTCAAGGACAAAAATAAAAATTAACTACAAATCATAGAGACAAAATTGAAATTTCAAAACCACGGGAACGAAATTCGTAATTTTTTACAAACCACAGTGATGAAAAACGTAATTTTCTCTTAGTTTTATTATGAATGAAAGATGTTTTACACCAATATTAGTTTTTTACGTAAGCAAATGATTTTTATTCCTTTGTGTTTGGTGGTATATACAGTTGATGACGTCACAGACTTAGCAATTAAGGTTCGAAAATATGAAAATGAAATCGGAGAGATGCTTGTAAATTACAAAAGATGTATATTCCCATTTACCTTTATATTCATCCATTATATATATAAATATATATTATTGAGAGAGGTTCTCTTAAGAACCTAATTTTCATTAAGAACCGGAAAATCAACGAGATTGTACCACGTGATGAATATGGACATAAATTTTTTACAACATTTATTATAAATATAAACATTCATAATGAATGTCTTGTTCATATTCATCATGAATATAAACACGTGACGCATTCTCAATAGTTCTCCAATTCTTAATGAAAATAAGGATGCGTTTGGTTCGTAGAATGTAATTTGATGAAATTGTAATACATTGAAAGAATTTGATTTTGAAGGAATTGGAATGGAATTTGACCACGCGTTTGGTTGGTAGGAATTGGATGGAATTCAATTATTTCACTTTAGTTAAGTAATGATGAATTTCTTGATTTGTGGAATTCAATGAAATTTAAAGGATTTCATCATGATCAATATATGAACCAAACAAAGGAATTGGAATTTGGTCAAATGAATTATCCATTCCAATTCAGTCAAAATCTATGAACCAATCACTCCTAAGATTATTTAGGAAACATGCCCCTTTAAGAATTAATCAAGTATAAACGTATATAAGATTGTTCCTAACAAATGTATCAAATCTTGTACTATATTTATTTTTTATGCCGAATCCTCTTCAATGAATCAACTATTTTTTTCATTATTTTAGTGTTGTAAATAGTAAAACGAATTTAGTGTAACACTATTCACCAACCTATTTTTATTAAGGTTTTGATATTAAAAAAATGGTCCTCTAATTATAAGATTTTTATATTTTTATTTTATTTATTGTTAAATAACATTTTAATAACTTAAAACCATACTAAGATTTAAGTTTTGAATTTAACTTTAATGTATTCAATTTTTTTATAACTTATAACACAATAACATATTCGATTAAAACACACCACTAATATATATATATATATATATATATATATATATATATATATATATATGTTAGGGCTGAAATATGCTAAGTTTGGATAGTGCTGCTAAGTATTGAAGATTACTACTGTTGAAGATATTAGTACTGCTACTTGAAGAAATTACTACTGCTAGTAGTATTAATACTGCTTGAAAGGTTAGTACTGCTAGAAGAATAGTTAGTACTGCTTGAAGAGTTAGTACTGCAAGATGGAAACTACTGCTAGTATGTTAGTACTGCTGAAGATAAAGATGCTGCTGGAAGATTAATGCTGCTAATGTTGATAAGGATGATTTGTACAAAAGACAAGGAGGTGAAGATAATTATGGAATGGATACTGAAGATCAACGTTTCTTTAGTAATTATCTTGTAATCTGTTTTGTATATATAGTCTAGAAGAGATATACAAAGATATATACGTCTTTTGTTTTTAGAGAGAATTAGCCTCAAGATTATTAGTGATCCTTTCATTAGAGAAGTATTGAACGTCTGTTGAGTCTGTTTAACAGATTGAGGCTTTGGTTGTAATCATTAAGTTAATTCAATATAACTTGTGATTTAATATACTGTTTCATTGGTTTATTGTTAAAGTGTTATTCCGCAACTTCTTTAACAAAGTTTCTGAGTGTTTATTTAAATTCTTGTTTTGAATTTCGATCCTGACAAGTGGTATCAGAGCATTAGGAACTCAGAAATCAATAATCATCATGGACGGATCACACGACAGTGTTCTTGTTTCAAAGGTTCCCATGCTTAAACCTAATGAGTTTGACATGTGGAAAATCAGGATCAGGCAGTATATACTTCTTACAGACTACTCAATGTGGGACATCATTGATAATGGTCCCTCCAATGAAGGAGAGATAGGAGCAAATGGCAAGAGACCTCCACCAAAGACTGATGGAGAAAGAAAGATGAGGCAGATTGAGATGAAATCCTTGAGCACTCTGCTCCTGGCAATTCCTAATGAATACCAACATTAGTTTTGCAACTGTGCTGATGCCAAAATCCTGTGGAACGCATTGGAGAAGAAGTTTTCAGGTACCAAAAGCACTAAGAGAAATCAAAAAGCAATTCTCAAGCAACAATATGAAAATTTTATGTCTACAAAGAATGAGTCTATGACTCAAACCTTTGATAGGTTCAACAAGTTGATTGGAGAATTGACCACTGTTGGTGTCAAGATGGACCAGGATGATGTCAACAGAAAGTTTCTAAGATCTCTTGGTGAAGAATGGGTAATGTATACAGTATCATTCAGGCAGAATGATAATCTGGAAGATAAGGAACTTGATAATCTCTACAATGATCTCAGGGTGTTTGAAGCAAAAGTTGAATCTAAGAAGAAGCCATCTGGATACTCTCACAATGTTTCTCTCTTATCATCTACTACTGATTATTCTGCAAATACAGAATCAGTTAGTGTTGCTTATGGCTCAAAACAGGATGGACTCAATGATTCTGTTTTGGAAGTCTTCCTTGCTAGTCATGCTAAATCTTCTCTTATCAATGATGATCTGGAGCAGATTAATGTTGATGATCTTGAAGAGATGGACATCAAATGGCAAATGGCAATGCTCACAATGAGAATCAAAAGATTCATTAAAAGAACAGGAAGAAACAACTTTGCCATGAGAAGAGAAGATGGTGCTGGATTTGACAAATCCAAAGTGGAATGCTACAAGTGTCATAAATTGGGGCACTTTGCAAGAGAATGCAGAGGAGGAATCTCTCAACAGCATGGGAGCAACAATTAACAATCAAAGTCCACCAACTACAACAACAACTGGAACCCATCTCAAGCACTTGTCTCACAAGATGGAATGGGATTTGATTGGAGTGATCAAGCAGACGAGGCAATCCAAAATCAAGCATTGATGGCTGAGGTTTCAGAATCTTCAAGCACTGCAATTCCCACATAGGTAAAATCTAAACTTTGCTCTAAAGCCTGTCTTGAAACTGTTAAGAAGTACAGGGATCACAATCAGAGCATGTATGATGATCTTAAAAGATTGGAGAAACATTGGAGAGAGTCTAATTTGATTATTGTGAATTTTGAAGAACAAATTAAGGCATACCAGGCCAATGAACTTCAACATTCATATGATCAAAACTATTGGAAGTGGGAGAAGAAGGAGTTAGAGATTAAGCTAGAGAAGGCTAGAGAGGAATGTTAGAAAGTTAGGAGTGAATTTGAGAAGGCCAAATTAGACATTGAGAAATTTTCCAATGCTTCTAAAGTAATGGATACTTTACTCAAATCTCAAGTTCATGACAAACTAAGAAG
The DNA here is from genome assembly GCA_954870635.1 of Arctium minus. Taxonomy (NCBI): domain Eukaryota; kingdom Viridiplantae; phylum Streptophyta; class Magnoliopsida; order Asterales; family Asteraceae; genus Arctium; species Arctium minus. The sequence continues at coordinate 26,258,197 of OX941092.1, forward strand.
AGGTATAGGCTACAACAACACCCCTCCACCTAACAATAACAACTTTATTCCACCCACCTCAGACCTCTTAGAAAGATAAGATAAGAAAGAATTACCTGCAGGAGCCATAGAAGTAGATCCACTAGATACAGTAGTGGTTGAGGCAGAATTTGAAGAAGAGAACACTGAGGATAAGAATAAGGAAGACCAGAAAGAAATTCCCCTAGAAAACCATATTCTTACAAATGAAAGGGGGGGTAAACCATTTGTCAAGAGTGAGAAAGTGGAGAAGTCTAAGATTGAGGAAGAGACTGTTAAGAGTGAGAAAGCTGAGACCTCCAGGAAAGGGAAGGAAAAGGTACAGGGAGATCACTATATGCAAACTACTGTTGTAAATCCTTGTACTTGTCAACAGATCAAGCCCCATCAACATGATAAAATAAGGGGAAATCAGAGAAACAGAAATAACCAGTGGGCTCAAAAACAAGGAATTGATCTAAGCAAAATCAATAGACCAAAGCCTTGTTTTATTTGTGACAACTTGAATCATTTAGCCAAACACTATTATTTCAATCCTGTTAACCAAAGAATTACTTTTCAAAGAAAAATACAAAATTCTGTTGGTTATAGGAAGCAATCAAGAAGATCAAGGAACCACATGGCTGAGAATGTGAGAACAACACCAATGAAAGTTGGTACTGCAAAATCTCATATTCAGAATAAGTTTGCTAAAACAAAAGAAGATATTCCAAGCAAATCAATGAGTAACACAAAGAATAGAAAAGCAAACAACTTTGTCAAAATTTGGGTTCCAAAATGCACTAAACCTGTTAGTACTACTACCTCAAATAGTACTGCTAACAGAAATAGTGCTGCTGATGGAAATACTACTGCTAACCAAATTAGTACTGTTGACCAAGTTAGTACTACTGACCAAGTTAGTACTGCTAACAAGTTTAGTACTGCTGACCAAGTTAGTACTGCTAACAATGTTAGTACTACTGATCAAGTTAGTACTGCTAACAAAGATAGTACTGCTACCAGTGTTAATACTGTCAAGCCTATAATTCTGACAAAGTATTCCAGCCATAAGATTCCTAATTCTGATCATCTCATCAAGACTAAGCTTACTGATTATGAGTATGTTGATGAGAAAGGGCAACCCAAGACCATTTTGGCTTGGGTTCCCTCAAAATACTAACTGTTTTATTTTATGTGCAGGGCAACCAACAACTCAAGAGGAAGAGCATTTGGCATGTAGATTGTGGTTGCTCTAGGCACATGACAGGTAACATGGACTGCCTTCAAAATTTCAAAAGGTTTGATGGAGGACGTATTGCTTTTGGTGACAATCCAGCAAGATGTAAGATAAGTGGTAAAGGTATGGTTTCAAAAGGTAAGATGACTTTTGAAGATGTTTACTATGTTGAGCAATTGAGATACAACCTGTTAAGTGTATCACAGGTTTGTGACAAGAAACATAGTATATTATTTAGTGATACTGAATGTATTATCCTTGCTCCAGGATTCAAGGTAGTTGATGAAAATATGATACTACTTAGAACTCCTAGAAAGGATAATGTTTATTGTTTGGACTTAGAGAATGTTTCATCTGATTCATCACTTAATTGTCTGTTTTCAAAAGCTTCTTTAGATGAATCATCTCTTTGGCACAGAAGGATGTGTCACATGAATTTTAGAACTATGAATAAACTTGTGAAAAACAACCTTGTGAGAGGTTTGCCTCAAAAAGTGTTTTCATGTGATGATCATTGTGTTGCATGTCTTAAAGGCAAGAAGCACAAAACTTCTCATAAGTCCAAAGAAATAAACACAATCTCTTCACCTCTTCAGTTATTGCATATGGATCTTTTTGGTCCTACAAATGTGATGAGTATTGGTAAGAAATCCTATTGCTTGGTCATTGTTGATGATTTCTTTAGATTTACTTGGGTATATTTTCTGAGGACTAAGGATGAGACAAGTGGACTGATCAAATCATTTGTCCTTAGGATTGAAAACCAAACAAATCTAAGAGTTAAAGTCATCAGATCTGATAATGGAATTGAGTTTAAAAACAGTGACTTAAACAGCTTTTGTGAGACTAAAGGTATTGAGAGACAATTCAGTGCTCCTAGGACTCCTCAACAAAATGGTGTTGCTGAGAGGAGAAATAGGACATTGATTGAGGCTGCTAGATCTCTGTTGGCAGATTCAAAATTACCTATTACTTTTTGGGCAGAAGCAGTTAATATTGCTTGTTATGTCCAAAACAGAGTTCTAGTAGTCAAATCCCAAGGAAAGACACCTTATGAACTTTTCAAAAAGAAGAAACCTTTTATTGGATTTTTCAAACCTTTTGGGTGTCCTTGCACAATTCTCAACACCAAATCTCATTTAGGCAAGTTTGAAAGCAAAGCTGAGGATGGATTTCTTGTTGGATACTCCTCTCAGAGCAAAGCATATAGAGTATTCAACAGTTCTTCCAGGATTATAGAGGAAAGTGACAATGTCAAATGCAATGAGAACACACCAAATCTGATTGGTACAGGTCATGATTGGTTGTTTGACATTGATTCACTAACTAATTCTTTGGGTTTTAGTAATGAACAAATTGCAGGAACAAGTTCAGAAAAGGTACAAGCACAGAAACCAGAGTTTGTGTTGTTCCCTATACCTACAGTTGATCCTGTTGAATTTTGTCAACAAGAAAAGAAGGATAATTCAGAAACAGAGGATTCTGAACGAGAACATGGCTGAAGAGGATAAAGGTGATGAAGAGGATAAAGGTGATGAAGAGGATGATCATCCTTCAGGTTCAGGAAACACAGGTCCTGAAATGCCCACATTGTAAGAAGATGATACTGATGAAGAAAATTCTTCAGTATTTGGTGGAAACACTCCTGAAAAGAATGACTCTAATCTAGATGCAAATATTAATGAGGAGGTTGCCCATCAAACAAGAACTCAGAAGAATCATCCTCCTCAGTTGGTGATTGGTGATATCAATTCTCCCATAATCACAAGGCATCAAAGTAAGTTAGGAGGATTGAAAGACTTACAGTCAGGGTTATTGTCCTGTTTTCTATCCCAGATTGAACCCAAGAAGGCATATGATGCAATGAAAGACCCAAGTTGGATAGAAGTAATGCAAGAGGAGATGTTGCAGTTTGTGCTGCAAAATGTGTGGGATCTGGTTGACCTTCCACAAGGACAAAGGGCAATTGGAACTAAATGGGTTTTCAGGAATAAGAAAGATGAGAGAGGAATAGTGATAAAGAATAAGGACAAACTTATGGCACAAGGGTACACATAAGAAGAGGGGATAGACTATGAAGAAGTGTTTGCACCAGTAGCCAGAATTGAGGCAATTAGGCTGTTTCTAGCCTATGCTTCTTTCATGAAGTTCAGAGTGTACCAGATGGATGTTAAGAGTGCATTCCTATATGGGAAAATTGATGAAGAAGTGTATGTTTGTCAGCCTCCAGGGTTTGAGAATCCTAACTTTCCTGACAAAGTATACAAACTAAAGAAGGCACTCTATGGGCTACATCAAGCACCAAGAGCATGGTATGACACTCTGTCTACCTATCTCTTGGAAAATGGTTTTGAAAGGGGAATCATTGACAAGACCCTTTTCATTAAAAGGAAGAAGAAGGACATCCTGCTTGTTCAAATCTATGTGGATGATATCATATTTGGATCCACAAAAGATTATATGTGCAAGGAGTTTGAGGAGTTGATGCACAAAAGATTCAAGATGAGCTCTATGGGTGAACTCACATTCTTCCTTGGGTTAAACAAAAGGGAGATGGCATTTTCATAAGTCAATCCAAGTATGTGCAGGATATCCTTACAAAGTTTGGATTTTCAGAAGCAAAGCCTGCAAGCACACCTATGGAAACACACAAACAGATCACTGCAGATCTTGAGGGGGAGGATGTGGATATTCATCATTTTAGATCTATGATAGGCTCCCTCATGTATCTAACAGCTTCAAGACCAGACATTATGTTTGTTGTATGTGTGTGTGCCAGATTTCAAGTGAGGCCTAAGCAATCCCACTTTCAAGAATTCAAAGGATCTTCAGATATCTCAAAGGACAACCTAGGTTGGGTCTTTGGTATCCTCATGACTCACCATTTGATCTACTTGCATATTCAGATAGTGATTTGGGTGGTGCAAACTTGGATAGAAAGTCTACATCAGGAGGATGTCAATTTTTGGGTGCAAGGTTAGTTTCATGGCAGTGTAAAAAGCAAACCACGGTGTCCACCTCTACAACAGAAGCAGAGTATATAGCTGCTGCAAGCTGTTGCTCTCAAGTGCTATGGATTCAGAATCAGATGTTGGACTATGGTATTACTTTTCTTCATACTCCCATCTTCATTGATAACAACAGTGCTATAAGCATAGTTAATAATCCAGTGAAGCACTCAAAAACCAAGCATATAGAAATCAGGTACCATTTTATTAGAGATTGCAATGAAAAGAAGTTAATTCAGGTTTTGAAAGTACACACAAGTAACCAATTTGCTGATCTATTCACCAAAGCTTTTGATGTGGGTAGATTCACATTCTTGGTCACAAGTGTAGGCATGATAAACACTGAATAATCCTCTTTTGATTTTATTTATGTACCATTTCTGTATAGATTCTTTAATGCTTACTTTCTCATATTTCATTGTGCATGGTGCTGCTAACCATTTGTGTTTAAGTGTTTCAGACTGCTTTGCTGATTAGATACTTGGTACTTCTAGTTAAGTTAATACTGCTCTCACTATTACTCCTACTGACAGTTCAAATATGGTTAAGTATGGTTACTACTGCTAGGTGGTTTATACTGCCAGTGCAAAGTTACTACTGCTTGCCTTATTTCTACTGCCAAACAGTGTTAATACTGCTAGTATGTGTTAATACTGCTACTCTGTGTTAATACTTCTGGTATGTGTTACTACTGCTTATATGGGTTACTACTGCGGGTTTGTTAATGCTGCTAGGGTACTTAGTACTGTTTTTAACTGAAACCCTTAACCTATAAATACCCTCTCTGACCGCCAAAACCCAAACGGCTCTTTGAATTTCCAGCGAGTTTTTATCCTCTCTCTCTCTCTCTAGAATTCTTGCTTCCCAGTACGTAAACCCTAGTGTTGATTTGAATCCAAGACTCGATCAAAACGATGGCAGGACTGGATTTCGTTGATGACCACAATGAACTTGCAATGCTGCAGAAACCCAAACAAGCTGAGGGTTTTCATGAAATTGTGGCTTTCCTGAAAGCATCACACATTGCCTATGCACTCACAGTCAATCCCACCATCTATGTGGAACACATGCGACAGTTCTGGGCAAACGCATCCATTCATACCATTGATGGAACTCAGCTCATTCAATCACAGGTCTGTGATAAACCTATCCAAATCACAGAAGGATGCATACGCACTCATATTCATCTAAATGATGCCTCAGGTATTTCTACTCTCTCCAAGGACGATCTCTTTCTCGAAATTGGTCGAATGGGGTATGAAGGTCCTACTGAGTTCTACAAGTTTTTCAAAATCAAATTTTCACCTCGGTGGAGATTCTTTGTTCATACTCTTCAACATTGTTTATCTCGAAAAACAACTGGATGGAGTGAGTTTAGCAGTACAATAGCTTATGCTCTTGTACGCCTAGCAACCTCCAGAAAGTTCAGTTTTTCTCAAATGATTTTCCATGATTTGATGTCAAACTTGGATACCAAAACCAAAACCAAAAGATTCTATATGTATCCAAGGTTTGTGCAAGAGGTACTAAATAAGGAATTGACGGATTTACCCTCTTTTGAAGAGGTGTATGTACCTAAACTTTCCAAAGGGAAGGTATTTTCCAACATGAGAAGGCCTAGTAAGGACTTTTCTGGAAAAGACACACCATTGTTCTCTATAATGATGGTTGTGTCTCATTCCCATGGTGAGGCATCAGGGTCGCAGCCCATATCTGACCAACCCACTGATGACCTACCCACACCATTCATTTCAAATGATCCTCCTCAGATCCTTGCTGATAAGCCAATTCCCCCAATCACTCAAACCTATGTAAGGAAAAAGGTACAGAAGGTTCATTCCCTTCATGTATCTTCACCCCAAAAGCCTACAAGCCCTCTGATGGAGCATTCTCCATCAGAGAATATCCAAAGGGAATCTACAGGGGTGTCTCCCAACCCCAAGAAGGTGCTCTCTAAGGAGAAGGATGAGCATGTGGGAAGTAAGGCTCACACTACTGACTCTGCACAAGGTGTGGATCAGGATAGTGTGAACATCATTAAGACCTTCCCCACGGCAACTTTGGATGAGAAACCATCTAAGGGACCCAGGTGCCAAGAAACCAAGGGGGTAGTAGGTGCTTCTGCTAGGCAGAAGGCCTCTACTAAAAGATCCAAGTATCCTTCAAGGGTGCTCAACACACCTAAAGGAGGCGAGGACAGATATAACTATGATGAATTGATGGAAACCATTGGCAATGTGAACTTGGATGTAATCAATCAGGGCTTGGAGATAAAGGAGCTGAAAAAGGTGATCATTTCTCAACAAAGCCAGATAGACAAACTCAAGAATATGGTGTTGAATTTGATGCACAAAAAAAAGAGAAACCAGTTTATCTTGAAGAAAAGGAGAAGTGCTCATGATGCTTCCAAAAAGGGGGAGAATCAAGAAGCTGAATGTGAGAACAAAAGTTCGGTTGGCATGGAATTTCAGTTTGAGGGGGAGATTAGTGGTGAAGCTGAAAAGAAGGTTGAAGCAGAAACAGTGAAAGTAGCAGAAACAACAGAGAAAGAAGCATAAAATGTAGAAGCAACAGTAACTACTGAACCAGAAGTAGAAACTGCCAAAGCAGTAGAATCAGAGACAGCAGCAGCAGAAACTAGAATGTCTAGAGAAGAAATAGAGATTGCAGAGACTCTGATGAAGGCAAAGCATGACACTCCTAAGGCCACTCAAAAGGATAAGGGAGTGGTGATCAAAGAAGGAGTCTTAGAGAAGAAAAAGAAAGAGGTCAGTATGTCAGAGGCCAAGAAGAAAGGCAAAGAGAAGATGGTTGAGCCTGTGAAAACATTGAAGAAGAAGAAGCAAATTGAGATGGATGAAGAATTGGCAAAGGAGTTAAATGTACAGTTTGAGAAGGAACTTGAAAAGGAGAATGAAATCCAAAAAGCCAAAGACAGAAAGCTTGCATTAGATTTGGCAAAAAGGCTCAATGAAGAATACCAGAAGAGCTTGAAAACTGTTGTAAAGAGGGTTACAATGAAAGCCACAAGACAAAGGAAGCCTTCAAAGACATTTCAAGCTACACAAGAAAGAAGAAAAATGATAAACTTCTTGAAAGGATCTGTTGGAGTTCCTAAAGGGATGTTTACAAAAATGTCTTTCAGTAGGATAGAAGATTTATACAACAAGGAGATGTCCAAGCTTCAAGGAGACTCCAGTCAGAGGGTTGAATTTGAAAGAAAGATGAAAGAAAGACATGATCTGAACATTCAACAGCCTTTCCCTGACAGTGAAGAAGGCACTCCTACTAAAGAAAAGGCAGAAGTGAAGAAAGAAGAGACACTAGCTCAGAAGATTGGAGCTGCAAAGAAAATGAAATCAATTGCTACAAAGAGAAAGGCAAAAATGTCTAGAACTGAGGAAGGTGGGAAAGAGCATAAACAACAAGAGCAGCAGCAACAAGCAACAAGAGAAGCAGAGCATGTTGAAACTCAAGAGCAAGCTCAAAAGCAATCAAGACAACAATCTTCAGAACAGTCAAGACAATCTGATGAACAGTTTGACTTGTATATGACAGTGACAGATGAAGAACCATTGAAAACAGATCCTATCTCAGTGAAAGCCCCAGAGATCATTCATTGGGATACCTTGATGAATAAAGGCAAAGAATACTTCAGAATCAAAAGAATGGGTGACAAGTATGAGGTTTATTCAACCTGGGGCAAGATAATCAGAAGTTGTACCAGATCTGATTTGGAAGAATTGTACAAGGTTGGATTGAATCTGTATGGAGACTTGTTAAAAGGAGCAAGGATGAGCATAACAAAAATGGCTCTGGAATATTTGTGCATGATGTTTAACCCTGCCAAAGTTGAATATCTTATCAAAGATGTGCACAGAGAAGGATTTAAAAGCATTGATCACTGGATGCTTATTGAAAGATCTAGAGTTTATGTCATAACCATTGAAAAAAGCTTTCATGAGTACTATCTAGTTGATAAGGTGTATGACCACAGCAAAGTAAAGTTGCAAGGGATGCTGAAAGCTAAGTTGGTCTGCCCTACAGGTTCAGAAATGGCCAGATTTGTGATTAAAAGAACCATCAATCAAAGTATGGGATTGAATCCTGATCTAGGAATCTGAGCAGTAATTTTGAAAGCATCATGAAGACCGTATTCTGAAGAACTTAACTTCTTGTTTACAAAAGTTAAGTTAGGGGGAGATTGTTGGGTCTGAAATATGCTAAGTCTGGATAGTGCTGCTAAGTATTGAAGATTACTACTGCTGAAGATATTAGTACTGCTACTTGAAGAAATTACTACTGCTAGTAGTATTAATACTGCTTGAAAGGTTAGTACTGCTAGAAGAATAGTTAGTACTGCTTGAAGAGTTAGTACTGCAAGATGGAAACTACTGCTAGTATGTTAGTACTGCTGAAGATAAAGATGCTGCTGGAAGATTAATGTTGCTAATGTTGATAAGGATGATTTGTGCGAAAGACAAGGAGGTGAAGATAATTATGGAATGGATACTGAAGATCAACGTTTCTTTAGTAATTATCTTGTAATCTGTTTTGTATATATAGTCTAGAAGAGATATACAGAGATATATACATCTTTTGTTTTTAGAGAGATTTAGCCTCAAGATTATTAGTGATCCTTTCATTAGAGAAGTATTGAACGTCTGTTGAGTCTGTTCAACAGATTGAGGCTTTGGTTGTAATCATTAAGTTAATTCAATATAACTTGTGATTTGATATACTGTTTCATTGGTTTATTGTTAAAGTGTTATTCCGCAACTTCTTTAACAAAGTTTCTGAGTGTTTATTTAAATTCTTGTTTTGAATTTCGATCCTAACAATATATATATATATATATAGAGAGAGAGAGAGAGGTGGATTCAAATGAAAACTCATTTTTCATTGTGCACGTGGGGATAAATCTTAGTCATTGATCAAAACTTAGAAAGTTAATCAATTGTTAAAACATAATAGTATTAATTGAAAATTGATTAGGAACAAAATTGGAAATTTGAATCAGCACCCATCTTCTTTGACTTTTTATTTTCTTTTTTAATTAAAAAAAACTTTTACCTCCTTAAAGTTTAAAATAAATTATCTAAAAAATTACTAATATTTTAATCAAGCAAATTAAATCAAAAAAACGAGAATTTAGTGCTTTTCGATATGACATTCATCTTAATATAGTTCTTTTTGTTGTTTTAACCGTTTTTACGTGAAAATGTTATATATGTGTTATATTCACTATAAATATGTATGCACGTCCCAGGTGTCCACATTCAATATGAATAACAAATGTGGACGTTCATTCACTATTCATGATGAATAATATAGTATTCAAGATAAATAATACAATATTCAGAATTAATAATACATGAATTCATTATGAATCGTGTATTATTCACCCTGAATGTTGTATTATTCATCATGAATGATACATTATTCATGATGAATAATATATAAATGACCCGTGAAGGTGTGGACACATGGCGCACTTTCTTTTGTTTCCCGATTCACAACCGAAATTTAGTTTAATTCATTATAATATGTATGTACATTCCTGAGTGTCCCACATTCAGTATGAATAACAAATGTGAATGTTCGTTCATTATTCATGATAAATAATACAGTATTCAAGATGAATTATACACGAATTTATGAATCGTGTATTATTCACCATGTATATGTATTATTCATCATAAATGATACATTATTCATGATGAATGATATATGAATGACCCGTGAAGGTGTGAAGACGTGACGCGTTCTCTTTTGTGTTGGAAAATTTTAGTAAAAATGTGATTTTTTACTAACTTTGGACACAATTAAATACATGTATATGTATTGTATATATCTAACTCTTCATGGGTTTGTGCTCTCCTATATGAGAGCTTCGAAACGATATATTATGTGTCAAAAACGGAATATGTGTGAATGAGATATCGATGCTCAAAGTTGAGTGTTTGGGATGAAATTGGCAAAACCAAGTGGGTGTGGGATTGTGTCCCACATAGGAAGGAGGACCAAAAGTTTTAGTGGTTTATAACTAAAAATGTGGGAGGGACTTGCAAGTCCTTTGTTTGGTTTTACTCCATCACCTACCCGCGCGCAGGGGGGGTGCCGATTGAGACTTTCGTAGGCTATATTCGGCGAACTTGTGCGTGGGCGCGACCTGCGGACACGAATGCCGCTCCGAAATCTTGTGCTCGCGCAACTTGATTTTTGTTTTGATCAGTGCACAACGCGGGTTTAGCCGTGTGGCAACTCGCGACATGCATCTGAGTGTCGACAAAACAGTGGGTTAGGCCGCGGGTTTACCCGCGCCGGAAGTCGCGATATGCACTGTCTCGAGGACGACAAACAATGCATCGCGCGGGTTGTGCTGCGACTTTACCCGCGTGACAAGTCGCGAGGCTCACTGTTACAGGCTCACATTAATCCTTCAGTTTTGAGTATAAAAAGGAGAGTTTGGGTTCATTCTAGTTGATCTCGAATACGGAACACACATAATTCTCTGAATTTCTCTGCATACGTTATTTCCTCTCCGGTATTTTCAGGCAAGTGTTTCATCCGGCAGTACAAACTATGGCAATCAAACTATCAAAGCATGCATATAACTTCCATAAAACTCATCTTTAGCATTTAAATAAAATAAAAATCATCTTTACCAATTAAATAAATCTCGCAACTAACCTCTAAAGCAACATCATATCAAAGCTTGCATATAACTTCCATAAAACTCATGCCATCATGTAAAATCAAAGTTTAAAATAAACTTTCGCATGCTATCGCAAATGAATCAAAGTTTAAGATAATTTAACTTTACTTGCTTTCGCTATCCAAAAGGTTTAGTTAAAAAAACTCACCTGGCGTCCTTAGTTAGACCTCGCGTCTACCCGTATAAACTGATCTGAATGTAACACCTTAGGCATATCCCATATCGGCCGTGGACAGGAGTGATGTTGTGTGTTATAAGTAATATCTTGGCCTTCCTAACAACAACGCGTTTTGGGGCCACAAGCACGTCAGGTTCTGGGAACTCTGAGGTTAAGCGTGCTTGGGTGGGAGTAGTCCCAGGATGGGTGACCCCCTGGGAAGTTTCTCACCAGGTCGCCAGAAACAAATCCGTGCGCTACACGTTGGTTAATTCCAGGGGCAAAGCGGACAATATTGTTGTCGAGGTAGGCGGGATGTTACAGATGGTATCAGAGTCACTCCTGTGCCGTTCGGGATATGGGGCAAACCTCATCGAGGACGATGAGTCCCAAGGGGGGGTGTTTGTAACACCTTAGGCATATCCCATATCGGCCGTGGACAGGAGTGATGTTGTGTGTTATAAGTAATATCTTGTCCTTCCTAACAACAACGCGTTTTGGGGCCACAAGCACGTCAGATTCTGGGAACTCTGAGGTTAAGCGTGCTTGGGTGGGAGTAGTCCCAGGATGGGTGACCCCCTGGGAAGTTTCTCACCAGGTCTCCAGAAACAAATCCGTGCGCTACACGTTGGTTAATTCCAGGGGCAAAGCGGACAATATTGTTGTCGAGGTAGGCGGGATGTTACAGATGGGATGGATTGGCTAGCAAGGAACCGTGCTGATATTATTTGCTCTTTACGGATGTTTCGGATACCAATCGATGAGGGGGGTTATTTATACGTTTACGGTGAACGACGAATTGGTGACATAAAAGTAATTTCTATGTTAAAGGCACGACGTTATTTATCTAAGGGATGTTACAGATGGTATCAGAGCCACTCATGTGCCGTTCGGGATATGGGGCAAACCTCATCGAGGACGATGAGTCCCAAGGGGGGGTGTTTGTAACACCTTAGGCATATCCCATATCGGCCGTGGACAGGAGTGATGTTGGGTGTTATAAGTAATATCTTGGCCTTCCTAACAACAACGCGTTTTGGGGCCACAAGCACGTCAGGTTCTAGGAACTCTGAGGTTAAGCGTGCTTGGGTGGGAGTAGTCCCAGGATGGGTGACCCCCTGGGAAGTTTCTCACCAGGTCGCCAGAAACAAATTCGTGCGCTACACGTTGGTTAAATCCAGGGGCAAAGCGGACAATATTGTTGTCGAGGCAGGCGGGATGTTACACTGAAACCTATAAGGAAATATAGACTCGTGAACTCTCCAATCAAACTATTTTATAACGAGCTGATCTTAACCCTTAATCCTAACGATATTTTATCTCACAACTCATTCCACCCAAGACTACTACTGGACTACAAACTAATTTAATCCCATCTGAAATAAAATGGACTAGTCTAACACAATTCGGTCCAACAAATACTAACTTAAACTAACATTAGCTAAATGGGCTTCGGCCCACACGAAGAGTTCTGGGCTACGCTGAATCGCCCGGAGTGCCACAGCCGACCGAGGCCGTCCCCATGCGCCGACTTGAGCTGCCCAGGCGCCGATCGAGGCCGCCCAGGCGCCGACCGAATCGCGCCGTGCGCCGACCGGGGTCTTGCTAGCAACCGAACTAAGACTGACTGGTGTCATCGACCGCTCACACTACCGCCACCCTAAGGTGACGGCGTGTCTGTGACTCACACTGCCTTAGATGGGACACACCCCCCATATAGCATAAACGGGACACACCCCCCGGTATGAGTACAGGCGGGCCACACCCCCCGACTTTGAGCCTTCTCACTTAGGACCATGTATGCATACATTTCCACTTGAACAATAAAATAAAAATCATCTTTAGCATTTAAATAAATCTCGCAAGTAAGTGCTAAAGCAACATCATATCAAAGCTTGCATATAACTTCCATAAAACTCATGCCATCATGTAAAATCAAAGTTTAAAATAAACTTTCGCATGCTATCGCAAATGAATCAAAGTTTAAGATAATTTAACTTTACTTGCTTTCGCTATCCAAAAGGTTTAGTTAGAAAAACTCACTTGGCGTCCTTAGTTAGACCTCGCGTCTACCCGTATAAACTGATTTGAAACCTATAAGGAAATATAGACTGGTGAACTCTCCAATCAAACTATTTTATAACGAGCTGATCTTAACCCTTAATCCTAATGACATTTTATCTCACAACTCATTCCACCCAAGACTACTACTGGACTACAAACTAATTTAATCCCATCTGAAATAAAATGGACTAGTCTAAAACAATTCGGTCCAACAAATACTAACTTAAAACTAACATTAGCTAAATGGGCTTCGGCCCACACGAAGGGTTCTAGGCTGGGCTGAATCGCCCGGAGTGCCACAACCGACCGGGGTCATCCCCATGCGCTGACCGGAGCTGCCCAGGCGCCGACCGAACCGCGTCGTGCGCCGACCGGGGCCAAGTCGTGCGCCGACCGGGGTCTTGCTATCAACCGAACTAAGACTGACTGGTGTCATCGACCGGACTCCTCTTCGACTGGGGTCTTCGACCGAAGTCGTCGACCGGGGTCTTCGATTTTTGAAGGACGCTCAGAGGCGATTCTGGGTTTTCGAACAACCCAAAAACACGAACACAGACAAACCTTAAACTTGATACGAATCAGGTTCTAATCTTACTAAATTGATTCAATACATTTTCCTTAAACTTTTCCAATCATTTAACCATTACTAACCAAATTCTTAATCGATCTTTTAATAGAATAGCACATCAATCTAGCTTCTTCTAATCCAGGTTCATTTCTATCAGACTTCAACCCCCCCAAAGAAACTAAACGTCGATTAAGAAGCTTAAAAGAAGAAGATAGATTCAGAAATATTACCTTGAGAAGAATTCCCAAATCAAACTCCCAAGGCTCCCTTCACCAAATCGCCTCTGAGCTCTCTCTCTCCTTGATTTCTTCGACCGCCAACGAAACAATACCCAAAAACCCTATTCTAAACCTTTAAAATAAACATTTACACTTAGCCCCCTCCTTAGAAAAAGATTTAACAAAACTTCCACCCAACTTACACTTATTAACTTTGAGCCGGTTATTACAACATCCTCCGCTCAAAAGAATTATGTCCCCGGAATTCCATTTTCGAACAGATGGGGATATTGAGACTTCATGTCCGCCTCCACTTCCCACGTACTTCACGATAGCAACGGCCCAACATAACTAGGTCTTAACTTCCATTTCTTTCTGAATCGAGTCACACTCTTCCAATGCGAGATTGGTAACTTTACATTTGTCACCACTTGGGACTAATGACTCACTATTCCCAATCCAATCAGTTAAGTACCATTCGATTATTCGAGCCATTCTGATCAATACATAGCCGCACGAAACCATCAGATTTACCCCTCGACTACAACCACTTACTTAACCGATAGAATTTTACCGAAGTCCACACCATAACAATATGCATCAATGATTACATGATTACTCCACTCACCAACATAACACATCGTCAACTGTAGACATCACCAACATCTCACAATCACGAGTTTCTTCATCATGCAACTTGCCATTGCAAGCAACCCATATTATTACAACCTAAGTCCAACGCAGAAGCACCTTCTTTCTCGACCCACATTGATCACAACTTCTCGACCTTATCCCAACATCACACGTTAATATACCTCGCTCCGAGGTCATCACTTCAACTTCTCTCATATTGGTAGAAACTTCCACAATTCAAAGCTCTCGCAAATCACCAGTTCCAACTGGCCAAATAATGCAACACCTACTTCCCTTTCCAATTGCATCCACAAACACCTGATCAAATGCACAATGAAACCCAGCTTCACCTGCTCGATACGGAATGACCAAGCTCCTACAAACCTTTCCAAATAGCTAGCACAGGGCAACGGACTCACTTGGAATCCCCTTTCTCACACATTGCCAAAACGAACACTATTTTCTATTTCTCATATTCACGCTAAGGATTTATAAATTTGCCAACAGCAGAATCTGAAAACGTACTCTACGTTTGAGTCACTTAACAATCTTCTTACTCTCAGATTTACCACCTTTCCGACATGATACCTTCACATTCTTCTCGCTGCAAGAAACCTCGCTCACTCAACATTGCTTACTCTATTCTTCAATGATTCCCAAAAGGGTCAAATCCCATTTACATTACTTTGCTTGATCAACCGACCTTCCACACTTCTTACACGCGATAATCAACCCAACTCTTCCAAAGCATACCCACTACTCAGCAGCGCCGCATAAAACCCGATCTCCAATCAAGATTACCCAATTTGCTAGGACCCTTTCCCTTAAAGAGTACATCAACTTGCCCCCGGACTTCCTATCTACTACACAACCCTTGAATTAAGCAATTTGTCGCTTTCATCAATCCTTCTAGGGATATAAAATAGTTTCGTCCCGAAACTTGCCGAAAACTAGATCACGCAGGTCCTCACTTAGATAGCAACCAACCATTTGTAACAACCATCGTTTGAACAATTATTTTCAACTTATAATTACCCCAATAACCAAACATTCGCACAACTCAACCACATACTTACTACTTACAATCATTTCCATAGATCTTCGAACAAGGACGCTCATCCGATAGCAATGACGTCAGACTTCTACATATCCTTCATGAAGCTCCTTACCACTTTAATGATTTGCACACCCAGATATACCATAGAAGTATCACCAACTCAAGGTTACAACTACCACTCTACTACCTCATCCCAGAACAAATGCAACTCTCCACGACCACTTATCACACATACCAACACCGTCATTTCCTCACTGATCAATATATTAAAATTTGACTTCGAGACATTCCATGACCTTGCCTTTCCCGGACCTGAATAAATAGCAAAACTAAGATCCTCAAACTATTCAACAAAGTTTCGCTCCTTGTCGACTCATCGCGACCTGTTGGAATCAACTCCAGTAGCCTGAAAGATTAAGCGTACAACCTCGAAGACTTAAGTGCTCAAAGCACAACCCCTCCCAGTTGTGCTATATAACTTTGCTCTCACACAACCATCAAACCTCATCGATAAAGAACCACCCGGCCGAACCAAAGATCTTCCATTTGTAAGATCCACACAATATTGTCCAACATCGCATTAAGTACCTACCTTTTCTGAATAACTCTTCACTTCTTCTCAAAACTCCTCAAAACTAACCATAACTACTTCTTCATTTTCAGCGTCCCGCTATTCACCACGAAAATGGTTTCTGACTTCCACAGCAACAGTCGATGTTGAGATATTATCACTATGTCTCCAACCACCAAGGATCCCTACTGAAATCTACCTCTTCCACTGCGGCAGTTAACTGAAAAAATATCTTTACTACTTCAGACTCTACTCCCGACACAACCATTTGCCGACATTCACATCTCCACTCTCGGAACCAACGGTATACCACTATAATACCATCATCCTTAACATCATAGGCCAATACTTCCAATAACCACCTCCGTTACTCACCGCCCTCATTTAGCATAATACCAATATCAAGCATTTACCACCCTCTGATCGAGCGACACACTTCAACTCTCAAAACTTTCCTAATTCATAATTTCAACCCTTCCCCTCAACCTAGAGAGTTTATAGCCTTCATGCATGACACACAATCATTTAATCTCTAGGTACGTTTGAAAATTTTAGAAGATACCTACATCTGAAAACAAGCTTACGTGCATACGACACAACACTAACTTAGCCATGCACAACGATTTCAGGAATCGTTCTACCTTAACTCCACAACAATTTCTCTTCACCACACCCCAATATCGGAGTTGGCACATTTGAAAAATATTTCCGATGAACCTTACACACACGATTTATAAAATATTACAAAATTGTTTACACTGAGCGTGCCAAACGACTCTCACCCTTGTTGATATAACAACACATGCCTGAACCAAACTCAATTATAAAATCATACGGTCAAATGTTGTTTTTGATTTTTTTTTTCATAACTAAACGTTAACTCATTTATAAGGAGATATATAATATATTCCCCCAGACCAAAAATCGAAATTATCACCCAAAGTCAAAAACTTGTCTTTTCAATTCAAACACATATTCGTATGCGTCGACACGTTTTCAAAACAACTACTTCGTAAGGTACACACACGCCAAAAATATCTGATGTGATTGATATGGAAAACTCCAACAATTTATTTGACACTCAATGCATGGAACCCGACGACATTGAAGGTTATTCACTCTAACAAGGTCAACAGTTTACATTCACTATGATTTGTCCCAGACTCCTTGCTTCCGCTCAACTAGTCGAAGTCCTCTGCGGTGCCACCACCCCTAGTACCATCGTCTTCTAACAACCTTGGAAATCCAACAACTAGTCGCCACCGCGACTATTGATTCACAATCAAGCGGTAACTCACCTCCAATCGATCCTCACTATAAATTATCAGACAACACTGATATCGTCTCTCAACCACCCTTAAACTAACTACAGCTTGAGAAACCACAATTCTTTCCTTCAATTCTTGGATTAACTCTCTCCTGCTTCTCACTAACCAACAAACCACTTTACCAGACCGAGGGCTCCCTTGGGGCAAAAGCCACCTCCTACCATCATTCTATTCCTTATGGACCCAGGAGGTCCTTTCTCACCGAAATATCTACATCCCGTACGATACTCATCCTAAACGGTACTAATCTTACCACCAAAACGAACTTCCACCACACACTAGGCTATCACTATCAATCTATGGATAGAACTCTCTACCCTGAACCACACTCAACAATAGCAATTGAGTATGCCCATGTACCTGTAAATTCATAATGGCATTGGCCAGATGCGATTCTGAATTTTACCTTACATGAGGGTACTCACTATTGTTATCACACCTCACGACTATCAAGGTCTTTCTTAAAGGCTTCCTAAATCTCAGTTGTGTCCATCTACCCCACAGTTTAAGTTTAGGCCCATCCGGTCACCTAAATCCCTTAAACTATGGCTCTGATACCAACTATAAGAACCCGTCCTTAATTACAACAAGATAGCAACTTAAACTTAAATAATAAAGCCAAATGACCCTAATCTACCTCTAAAATACAAAGTTTGCGGAAAGTCAACATAGTACACAACTGAGAATACACCGCCTCAAAAGAAACTACAATGGAGGTCCTCTAAAACAGCTCCATCTCGCAACAATTCTTAAAACTCAACCGCTTCTTCTTATGCCACTCTTTACCTGAAAAGGTTTTAGATTTGAAAAGAGCGAGGGTTAGACCGTAAGGTCTAGTGAGTCCCCTCTTATAACAATATTTAACTCATCAAACAGACAATCAATGATTTATCATAAAATAACCATTTCAGCTTCAAGGGAAAACCTTTAACTTTCGGTAACTTCTCCGCTCACACTACCGCCACCCTAAGGTGACGGCGTGTCTGTGACTCACACTGCCTTAGATGGGACACACCCCCCATATAGCATAAACGGGACACACCCCCCGGTATGAGCACAGGCGGGCCACACCCCCCGACTTTGAGCCTTCTCACTTAGGACCATGTATGCATACATTTCCACTTGGACAATAAAATAAAAATCATCTTTAGCATTTAAATAAATCTCGCAAGTAAGTGCTAAAGCAACATCATATCAAAGCTTGCATATAACTTCCATAAAACTCATGCCATCATGTAAAATCAAAGTTTAAAATAAACTTTCGCATGCTATCGCAAATGAATCAAAGTTTAAGATAATTTAACTTTACATGCTTTCGCTATCCAAAAGGTTTAGTTAGAAAAACTCACCTGGCGTCCTTAGTTAGACCTCGCGTCTACCCGTATAAACTGATCTGAAACCTATAAGGAAATATAGACTGGTGAACTCTCCAATCAAACTATTTTATAACGAGCTGATCTTAACCCTTAATCCTAACGATATTTTATCTCACAACTCATTCCACCCAAGACTACTACTGGACTACAAACTAATTTAATCCCATCTGAAATAAAATGGACTAGTCTAAAACAATTCGGTCCAACAAATACTAACTTAAACTAACATTAGCTAAATGGGCTTCGGCCCACACAAAGAGTTCTGGGTTGCGCTGAATCGCCCGGAGTGCCACAGGCGCCGATCGAGGCCGCCCAGGCGCCGACCGAACCGCGCTGTGCGCCGACCGGGGCCACGCCGTGCGCCGACCGGGGTCTTGCTAGCAACCGAACTAAGACTGACTGGTGTCATCGACCGGACTCCTCTTCGACCGGGGTCTTCTATTTTTGAAGGACACCCGGAGGCGATTCTGGGTTTTCGAACTACCCAAAAACACGAACACAGACAGACCTTAAACTTGATACGAATCAGGTTCTAATCTTACTAAATTGATTCAATACATTTTCCTTAAACTTTTCCAATCATTTAACAATTACTAACCAAATTCTTAATCGATCTTTTAATAGAATATCACATCAATCTAGCTTCTTCTAATCCAGGTTCATTTCTATCAGACTTCAACCCCCCCCCCCCAAAGAAATTAAACGTCGATTAAGAAGCTTAAAAGAAGAAGATAGATTCAGAAATATTACCTTGAGAAGAATTCCCAAATCAAACTCCCAAGGCTCCCTTCATCAAAACGCCTCTGAGCTCTCTCTCTCCTTGATTTCTTCGGCCGCCAACGAAAAAATACCCAAAAACCCTATTCTAAACCTTTAAAATAAACATTTACACTTAGCCCCCTCCTTAGAAAAAGATTTAACAAAACTTCCACCCAACTTACACTTATTAACTTTGAGCCGGTTATTACATGGGTGTTGGGTTACGGTGTTGAAAAAACGCGATGTCTTATGACGTTGAAGAAAGTGTTGAATAAGGTGATGTCGCGTTACATACTTACGGTGTCGAGGTTTTGTACAGACTTGAACGTACATAAATATTCATAGAGAATACAACACATATATAGTATTTCACGTAAAAAATGGTTAAAACAACAACAAAAAAATTATATCGAAATGGATGTCATATTGAAGAACACGAAATTCTCGTTTTTTTTTATGTAATTTGTTTGATTAAAATATTATTAATTTTTAAGATAATTTATTTTAAACTTTAATTGGGTACGAGTTTTTAATTAAAAAATAAAATAAAACTTAAAATTAAAAACTCTATTTAATATGAGTTGTTGGATCAATAGAGATGGAGTAGCTGAGATTTGTTCTCATGTGTACAATGAAAATTGAGTTTTCATTTGAACTTTCTTCTCTTTCTCTCTCTCTCTCTCTCTATATATATATATAGGGGTAGGTTATTATGCAACATTTTACATAGTGCAACCCATGCAACCCCTCTATCCACCACTCATTTTATTTTTTCATTTTTTAATTAAAAAGGTGAAAATAAAATGAGTGGTGGATAGAGGGGTTGCACCATGTAAATGGGTTGCATTTGAACACCCATCTCTCTCTCTGTCTCTCTCTCTCTCTCTATATATATATATATATATATATATAGGGATGGGTTATAGTACAAAGCAAGATATTTGTAAAAACCATACAAACCTATGTAAACCATTGATTTGATTAATCAATGGTTAAGATTAAATCGGTCTAATTATGTTAACAATGAAATTAATTTTGTTTAAAAAAAAAGGAAAATATTATAAAAGGGCATAATAGTATTTTCTAATCAGATTTCAAATAAGGAATTGAGGGTTTCAAATTATACAAACCATTTTTAGATTACAAACCATTGATCCGATTTTCAAAAAAATAAGATTTTTTACAATTTTATTTTTAAAAATGAAATTTAAAAGGGAAATTGGCTGAAATAGCCATATTACCTAGCCAATTGAATCTCCTAGCCATTTCTCTCCAAGATTTACCAAAATAGACTTAGGTCCACAATGACGGACCTGCAGGTCCTCTACCTCCAGAAAAAAGACAAAAAAAAATTGTCGGTCCAAGCCAGGTCCGCAACGGGTAGGTCTGCCACCCGACCCAGGTCCGCCATTTCGTCACGTGTCACGATCTCACTCAACGACAGCAGGGGACCTAGGTCCGCCATGGCGGAGGTAGAGGACCTGCAGGTCCGCCATTGCAGACCTAGGTCTATTTTGGTAAATCATGGAGAGAAGTGGCTAGGAGATGCAATTGATAGAGTAATATGGCTATTTGAGCCAATTTCAATTAAAAATCAATTACATTTTTCTCAACAATTTTACACGGTTTTTAATAAATAAGATTCTTACCAATTTTATTTTAAAAAATGAAATTAAAAAATAATATTTTTTAGATTCTCAACAATTTTATTCGGTTTTAACAAAATAAGATTCTTAACAATTTTATTTTTAAAAATGAAATTCAAAAATAATATTATTAACGGCAGTGAAACTGCTTTTTTTGTTTGATTATACAATTGTGTTTCATTACACAAATGTGTTTCATTACACAACCGTGTTTCAAATGGGTTTAACGAAACACATAGATATGTTGATGATGAAGCAAAGGGGTTTAATGAAACAAACATAATAAATTCAACACAATGAAATATTGGTGATGAAACAAATGGGATCAAATATTGGTGATGAAACAAATGAGGTTAATGAAACAAAGGGGTTTAATGAAATAAATGGGGTTAATGAAATATTGATGATGAAACAAATGGGGTTAATGAAATATTTGTGATGAAACAAATGGGGTTAATGAAACAAACGGGTTTTAAATTGTTGATATTCTAAAAAAAAATATTATCTTTAATTTCCTTTTTTTTAAAATAAGATTGGTAAAAATCTTATCTTTTATACACCATGATGACTGTCAGGATCTGATTCTTAACAAGAATAATGAAACTCAGAAACAATATTAAAGAAAAGTTGCGGAAAAACACTTTAATATTCAAATATCAATGTAACAGTAAAGTAGAAATCACAACTTGTAAACTTTATTGAATGATTAAAGTTACAAGCATTTGCACAAAACCTTAATCTTGATGAACAGGCTCACCAAGACGAATTCTACTTCTCTAGAACTAGGGTTGTAAACCTTGAGGTTAATTCTCTCTCTAAACAAAAAAACAGAATACTCGTCTATCAAACTATTCTAAATAATTCTATACATATATTGAAAATAAAAGATAATTACAAAACATAAAAGATCTTCAGTATATTCTTCCATAATTATCTTCAACCTTCCATGATTATCTTCAAACCTTGATCTGCGCGGCTTACCAAGATTATCACATAAGTAGTATTAAGTCATAGCAGCATTAACACTCTGAGCAGTATTAATCTTCACCAGCAGTAGTAACTATGCTTAGCAGTATTAATTTCTACAAGCAGTAGTAATCTGGCTCAGCAGTAGTAACCATGTTGTATTGGCAGCAGTAATCATACTTAAACAAATCTTCAGTTCCCAACAATCTCCCCCTAACTTGATTTTTAGAGAAGAGAAGTCAAGTTCTTCGGATGCACCCAAAACTCCATTGCTCATAATCCTGTATCAGGATTCAGCCCCAAACTTTGATTAAGAGTTCTGTGGATCAAGTATCTTGCCATTGCAGAATCTGGTGCACAACCAAGCTTTTTCTTCAACATAGCATGCAACTTTAACCTGCTATGGTTGTAAACTCTATCTACTAAGAAGTATTCAGTGTGATTTGAATCCATAGTCAGTGCATATACTCCACTTCTTTCATACAGAGTCCAGTTGTTGATGGTTTTGAAACCATTTCTGATAACATGCTGAACTTCCTCTGGTTTAAACAACATGCATAGATATTCCATCACAAGTTTTGTAACTGGTATCCCTGGAGTTTTCAGCTTATCAGCATATAATTTCATCCCCACCTCAAACATTTCCTCTAAATCAGATCTGAAGCATACTCTTACAATCTTAGCCCAAGTAGGATACACTTCAAACTTGTCATCTTTCCTCTTAAGCCTGATATACTCCTTTCCATCTACTTCCATGGTATCCCAGTGAATAATCTCAGGAGGCTTGACACCAACAGGTTCAGCTGTTATAGGCTCAGGCACTTTTTCCATCACCACCATGTACATATTCACATCATAAGTACTGGATGGTTCTTCCTGAGATTGAGCTTCCTGTTCATCAGACTTAGGTGCCCCTTCTTCTTCAGCTCCCTTCTGTTCTTTCTTGTCTTCTTCCTCATCCACTCTAGGTTTCTTAGCTGGTTTTCTTCTTGCCATCATTTTGGTTCTTTTCAAAGTCCTCAACCTTTCACCTATAGTAGCTTCCTTTCTTGGTGTTTCTTGATCATCAGGAAATGGTTTTTGTATTTGAAGGTCATGCCTCTCTTTCATCTTCTTTTCCACTTCAACTCTTGCTTTATCATCACTTTGTAACTTAGTCATCTCTGCCTCATACAAACCTTTGATCTGATCAAATGACATTTTTGTGAACATTTCCTTTTTGACTCCTACAGCACCTTTGAGGAAAGTGATCATCTTCTTTCTCTCTTGAGTGCCAAGGTAGGTCTGTGAAGGTTGCCTCTTCTTTGCACCCATTTTGATCATTACAGACTTCTTAGAATTTCAGCTTTCTTCTGTGCCATCTCTGTTACCAAACTCTTTTGATATGCTTCATTAAGCTCTGCAGCTAGAGCTCTTGCCATCTCCCTATCTTTTACCACTTGATCCTTTTCTGCTTGCTCAAATTCTGGCTGGATTTTCTTAGCCAAAGCTTCATCTGACTCAATCAACTTTTGCTTTTTAAGTGGTTGGTCAGATTCCACTATCTTGGCTTTGCCTTTGTCCTTGCTTGCTACCTTATCAACACTAGCTTTCTTGATAACCTCAGCATTGTCTTTGATGACAACTCCTTTGATCTTTGAAGTGACCTTAGGAGTGTCATGTTTAGCCTTTGTTAGTGCTTCAGCTATCTCAATTTCTTCCAAATTGCTGCTAAGGATGTCAGTTAATAACTCTTGAATAATTTCTGCTGCTTCATTTAATTCAGCAGCATTAACTGTTTCTGCTGCTTTGCCTGTTTCTGCTGCTTTGCTTTCTTCAGCAGCATTAACTGTTTCTGCTGCTTTGCTTGCTTCAGCAGCATTAACTGTTTCTGCTACTTTCCCAAACACTGCTTCTGTTTCTACTGCTTGTACCTTATCCCCACTACCACCAGCAAACTCCCCCTCATCTCCATGTTTCTCCCCCTTATTCTTAGCATTCTCCATGTTGACCTCAGCTTCTGACTCCCCCTTTTTGGGAGCATCATCCACTGGGTTCCTTCTTCTGAGCTCAAATCTTTTCTTTGACCTTCTTTGAACCACCTTCTTAACCAATTTCTTTAAGGTGTTGATTTCTTCTTGCTGGTTGATGATGACTTTCTTGAGTTCATTTACAACTTTCTTTTGAGAATCCAGTTCAGTTGCCATTTTGGACATAGCATAAATCAATTCCTGGTAGTCATATCTATCCTCACCTTCTCCAGGAGTGTTACCCCCTTTTGAGGGATCATTGGAATGTTTAATAGCGATCTCCAGCCAGGCTGAAGCACCACCTATTCCCTTGGTTTTTGGGCACCTGGGACCTTTGAATGATTGCTCATTCAAAGTTATCGTGGGGAAGGTCTTAGTGATGTTACCACTGGCCTCCTCTGTGCTAGCAGGAGTAGTGGCAACCTTCTCACCCACATGCTCATGCATCTCCTTAGTGAGCACCTCCTTGGGGTTGGGAGACACCCCAGTGGTTTCCCTATGGATATTCTCTAATGGAGAATGCTCCATTAGAGGGCTTTGAGGGTCTTGGTTTGTAGGAGGTACAACAAGGGAAGGAGCCTTGTGTACCTTTCTCTTAGTATAAGTTTTGGCTATAACTAGGGTTGGCTTAAGAACAAGGGACTGAGGGAGTGATATAGTGGTTGAAGGTTGGGTTTGGCTATCAGTGGGATGGTCTAGTGAGGTCCTTGACCCTGATGCCATACCTTCTTGGTTGTGGGACACCACCATCATTGTAGAGAACAATGGGGTGTCAACTCCTTCCGAGTCCTTGGCAGATCTTTTCATATTTGAAAAGACCTTGCCCTTAGGGATTTTAGGTACATATACCTCATTAGACTGAGGCATATCCGTCAATTCAGAGGTGATAACTGCCTGGACAAATCTTGGATACATGTAGAAACTCTTTTTATTATCCAAGTTTGACACAAGGTCATTGAAAATAATTTTTGAGAAATTATACTTTCTGGCAGTGGACAAGCAGACCAAAGCATAAGCAATGGTACTACTGAACTGACTCCATCCAGTAGTTTTTCTAGAAATACAGTGCATAAGAGTATGAACAAAGAAACGCCATTGGGGAGAAAAGTTAGCTTTGTAAAATTTGAAAACACCCGATTGGCCTTCATACCCCATTCTTGTGAGATTGGAAAACAAATCCTCATTAGAGATAGAGGTAATACCTGAGGCATCGTCTAGTCGTAGAATGATGCGAATGACCTCTTCAGAGACTATCAAGGATTTGTCACACACCCTTGTCTTGATAAACTTCACACCGTTTTCAGTAACGGCGGTGGCATTCGCCCAAAATTGCTTCTGATGCTCGATGTAAATTGGTGGTGACACTGTAAGAGCATGAGCTATATGACTGGACTTGAGAAAATCCACTATTTGATGGAATCCAGCAGCCTGCTTAGGCTTTTGAAGCATTGCAATCTCATTGTGTTCATCAATAAACGCCATGGATGCCATCTGACTTGAGGATTCTTGACTGAAACACAACTTTTGAAGCTTGTGTTAGTCTTAGCAAGGCAATAAACTTGTGTTAGTCTGAGCAAGGCAATAAACTTCCTGAGAAAGATGATTAGAAGTACCAAAAAAAACAAATAACAGGTATACAAACACTTTTTAAACATGAGCTCATTCAGAGTTGATCATGCCCGCACTTGTGACCAAGAAAGTGAATCTACCCACATCAAAAGCTTTAGTGAATAGATCAGCAAACTGATTGTCAGTATGAACTTTAGCAACTTGAATAAGCTTCTTTTCATTGCAGACTCTAATAAAGTGATACCTGATTTCAATGTGCTTTGTTTTGGAGTGCTTGACTGGATTATTAACAATGCTAATAGCACTACTATTGTCAATGAGAATTGGAGTGTGAAGAAAGGTTATCCCATAGTCCAGCATTTGATTCTGAATCCATAGAACCTGAGAGCGGCAACTTACAGCAGCAATGTACTCAGCTTCTGTTGTGGATAAGGACACTGTGGTTTGCTTCTTACACTGCCAAGAAACTAGTCTTGCACCCAAAAGCTGACATCCGCCTGAAGTAGACTTTCTATCCATATTATCACCACCCAAGTCATTGTCTGAATATGCAATCAAGTCAAAAGTAGATTCATAAGGATACCAAAGACCTAATCTAGGTTGCCCTCTTAAGTATCTGAAAATCCTCTTAACTGCTTGAAGATGTGACTGCTTTGGCTTAACTTGGAATCTGGCACACACACACACTGGAAACATAATATCTGGTCTTGAGGCTGTGAGATACATGAGAGATCCAATCATTGATCTATAAAGATGGACATCAACATCCTCCCCCTCGAGATCAGCAGTGATCTGTTTATGTGTTTCCATTGGTGTGCTGGCTGGCTTTGATTCTGATAAACCATACTTATCTAGGATGTCTTTCACATAATTTGATTGACTTATGAAAATCCCATCTTTCTGCTGTTTCACTTGAAGCCCAAGGAAGAAAGTGAGTTCACCCATTGAACTCATTTTGAAGCTCTTGTGCATCAACTCTTCAAAGTCTCTACACATCTAATCTTTTGTGGATCCAAATATGATGTCATCCACATAGATCTGAACAAGTAGGGTGTCCTTCTTACTTCTTTTAATGAAAAGGGTCTTGTCAATGATTCCCCTTTCAAACCCATTTTCCAAGAGATAGGTAGACAGAGTATCATACCATGCTCTTGGGGCTTGATGTAGACCATAGAGTGTTTTCTTAAGTTGTATACTCTGTCAGGATATAATGGATTTTCAAATCCAGGGGGCTGACAGACATATACTTCTTCATCAATTTTTCCATATAGAAAGACACTCTTCACATCCATCTGATATACCTTGAACTTCATATATGAGGCATAGGCTAGAAACAGCCTAATTGCCTCTACCCGTGCAACTGGAGCAAAAACTTCCTCATAGTCTATACCTTCTTCCTGAGTGTACCCTTGTGCCACTAGCCTTGCTTTGTTCCTGATTACTATTCCTCTCTCATCCTTTTTATTTCTGAAAATCCACTTGGTGCCAATTGATCTATGACCTTTTGGAAGGTCCACCAAGTCCCAAACATCTTGCAATTTAAACTGTAGCAACTCTTCTTGCATGGCTTCTATCCAACTTGAATCTTTCATTGCATCATAAGCCTTCTTAGGCTCAATCTGAGATAGAAAGCAAGAGAGTATTGTATGCTGCTGATCCTGCAAATCTTGAAGTCTGCTTTGATTTATAGTCATCATAGGAGAAGTGATGTCTCCTATTACCAGCTTAGGAGGATGATTCTTCTGAGTTCTTGTCTGATGACTAGGTTCTTCATTAATTCTCACATCTAAATTGGAGTCATTTAAGTTAGCTGAGGGGATCTCATCAGTTACTTCTGGCTCTTCATGCTCTGGATTCTCTTCATCTCTTCTTTCTTCTTCACTCTGAATTGGTTCAGTAACAGTCTTCGTTTCACATATTTCAACAGGGTTCATTGTAGGTATGGGAAAGATCACAGACTGAGGAATAATATCTTGTACTTGTTCATCCTCTGATCCTCTACTTCCTAATCCTGCATGATCATCACTACTGAAACCCAAAGACTTAGTTAGTGAATCAATGTCAAATAACCACTGAGGACCTGAACCAATAGGATTTGGTGAGTTCTCACTTCATTTGACATTGTCACTTTCCTCAATTACTCTAGAAGAAGAATTAAACACTCTGTAGGCCTTACTCTGAGATGAGTAACCAACAAGAAACCATCATCTGCTTTGCTATCAAACTTTCCTAAGTGAGTTTTGGTATTGAGAATGGTACAAGGACACCCAAAAGGTTTGAAAAAACCAATAAATGGTTTTCTTTTATTTAAAAGCTCATATGGTGTCTTGTTCTTAGGCTTGACTACTAGAACTCTGTTTTGGACATAGCAAGCAGTATTAACTGCTTCAGCCCAGAAAGTAATTGAAAATTTTGAATCAGCTAACAGAGATCTAGCAGCCTCAATTAGTGTCCTATTCCTTCTCTCAGCAACACCATTTTGTTGTGAAGTCCTAGGAGCACTGTATTGCCTCTCAATTCCTTTTTCCTCACAAAAGGTGTTTAGGTCAAGATTTTTAAATTCAGTACCATTATCTGACCTAATGACTTTTACCTTTTGATTTGTTTGGTTTTCAATTCTTAGAATAAAGGATTTGATCAGTCCACTTGTCTCATCCTTAGTCCTTAGAAAATACACCCAAGTAAATCTAGAGTAATCATCAACAATAACTAAGCAGTATGATTTCTTACCTATACTCATGACATTTGTAGGACCAAACAGATCCATATGCAACAACTGAAGAGAAGAAGAAATTGTGTTCAACTCTTTGGACTTATGAGAAGTTTTATGTTGTTTGCCTTTGAGACAAGCAACACAATGATCATCACATGAAAAGACTTTTGAAGGCAGGCCTCTTACAAGGTTGTTTTTAACAAGTTTATTCATTGTTTTAAAGTTCATGTGACACATCCTTCTGTGCCAAATTGATGATTCATCCAAAGAGGCTTTTGAAACAAGACAGTTTAAGGATGAATCATTTGAAACAGTTTTCATATTCAAACAATAGACATTATCCTTTCTTGGAGTTCTTAGTAGTATCATCTTTTCATCAACTACCTTGAACCCAGGAGCAAGGATAATGCATTCTGAATCAGTGAATAATATACTATGCTTTTTGTCACAAACCTGTGATACACTTAACAGGTTGTACCTTAACTGCTCAACATAGTAAACATCTTCAAAGGTCATCTTACCTTTTGTTACATCTCCCTTACCACTAATCTTACCTCCATCTGGAGTATTACCAAAGGCAACATGCCCTCCATCAATTTTCTTGAAATTCTTGAGGCAAGCCATGTTCCCTGTGCTTAGAGCAACCACTATCAACATGCCAAATGCTCTTTCCCTTGAGCTACTGGTTGCCCTGTACATAAGATAAATCAATTAGTATTGACTGGGAACCCAAGCCAAAGTGGTCTTGGGCCTCCCTTTCTCATCAAAGTACTTACACTCCTTTTTGATGAGATTTTTAAATTTAAAATACTCTTTACTGGAGTACTTTGTCAAGATGATTGGTCTAGAAGCACAAACACTAGAAGCAGTACTAATTTTAGAAGTACTAACAGAGTTAGCAGCACTAACAGGTTTAGCAGTACTAACCTTGTTAGAAGCATTAACAGAGTTAGCAGTGTTAACATCTGATGAAGTACTAACAATGTTAGTTTTAGAAGTACTAATACTCTCAGCAGCACTAACATTGATAGCAGCAGTATTGCTTCTAGCAGCACTATCTTTGTCAGCAGCACTATTTGTGGTAGCAGTACTAACAGTTTTAGTGTTTTTGGGAACCCACATATTGACACTCTCTTTTACAGTCTTTTTCTTCATGTGGCTTTTAGATTTAACAGGTTTCTTAGCCACATGGTTCCTTTCAACCTTCCTATAACCAAAGGGTTTTTGCACAGATCTTTGAAAATTTATCCTTTGGTTAATAGGTTTAAAATAACAGTGCTTGGCAAGATGATTCATTTTGCCACATATGAAACAAGGTTTTGGTCTGATGATTCTACTCAGATCAACTCCTTGTTTCTGAGCCCACCGATTATTCCAATTTCTTTGATTGCCCCTCTTTTTATCATATTTTAGGGGCTTAGACTTATTACCTGCACACTGTTAGCTAAGAACAAGATTCACAACTGTAGTCTGCTTGTAATGGACCTTTTTAGACTTTCCCTCAGTCTTCTCTACGTCATCAGATTTGACCCAATCCCTTCCACCACCCTCATTGGTAAGAATGTTATTTTCTAAGGGAATCTCACCACTCACAGTATTATCCTTACTCTTACCAGCTTCTTTCTCAGTCTTGTCCTCAACAACTACTTCATCTAAAGGATCTATTTTAGTGGCTCCCTCATGCAAGTCCTTCCTATCCTTGGTCTCTAGCAAGTCCGATTTAGGAGGGATGTAGTTGTTGTTGTATGGTGGTGGTGTGGTATTGTACCCAATTCCTGGTTTAAGCTTATCATGGATTTGGACTTTTAGAATTGAATCCATGGCTTTAGAAGCATATGAAAACTTTTCCACATCCAGCTTAACCTTGGCTAGCTCTCCTCTCAACTTTTCATTCTCCTCTCTCGACTTTGTCAGTTGGATTTCTAGATCATTTTTCTCCCACTTCCAGTAATTTGTATCATATGTGTGTTGAAGTTCATTGGCTTGGAAACCTTTGATTTGTTCCTCAAACCTCTCAACAATTTTCACATAGTCTTTTCTATCCTTTTCTAACCTCTTAAGGTCATCACTCATACTTTGGTTGTGATCCCTGTACCTTTTAACAGTGTTTATACAAGTTTGAGAACAGAGATTAGAGAGTACCTCAATAGGAAGATCAGATACCTCTGCCATGAGAGCTTGATTTTGAATGGCCTCTTCTGCTTGATCACTCCAGTCAAACCCCATTCCTTGTTGAGAAACCAGAGCTTGAGCAGAGTTTCTGTTCTGGTTGAAGCTTCCAGTCTGAGCTTGTTGGTGATTGTTTTGAGACACTCTACTTCTGCATTCCCTGGCAAAGTGTCCCTTCATATGACATTTGTAGCACTCCACCTTTGACTTATCAAAGCCTGCTCTATCTTCTCTTCTTTGGGAGAAGTTGTTCCTCCCAGTCCTCTTGATGAACTTCTTCACCCTCATTGAAAGCATGGTCATCTGCCATTTAATATCCATCTCTTCAAGATCATCAGGATGAAGTTGTTCCAAGTCATCATTGATTAAAGAGGGGTTACCATGGCTGGAAAGAAAGGCTTCAAAAACATATTCATTGCCTTTTTCTTGATTTACTCCATTAGCAGTATTAACTGATTCAGGGTTAGCAGTAGAATCAGTTGATGCTGAAAGGAGTGCAGCATTATGAACATATCCAGTAGGCTTCTTCTTTGCTTCCACCTCAGATTCAAACACTCTCAGATCATTGTACAGATCATCCAGTTCCTTTTCTTCCAATTTGTCATTCTGTCTGAATGAAACAGTGTACATGGTCCATTCATCTCCAAGAGATCTGAGTAACTTTCGGTTGACATCATCTTGTTCCATCTGGACTCCAACAGTAGCCAACTCACCAATTAACTTATTGAATCTATCAAAAGTTTGAGTCATAGACTCATTCTTTGAAGATGTAAAATCCTCATATTGCTGCTTGAGAATATCCCTTTGATTCCTCTTAGTGCTCTTGGTGTCAGCAAATCTCTTCTATAAAGCATTCCATAGAATCTGAGCATCAGTGCAGTGGTGAAACTGATGTTGATACTCATTAGGAATGGCCAAAAGCAGGGTGCTTAAGGCTTTCATCTCCAATTGTCTCACTTTCTTCTTAGCATCAGTTTTTGGAGATGGTCTTCTTCCATCTTGTCCAATTTTACCTTCAGCAGAGGGTCCATTCTCAACAATATCCCACATAGAAAAGTCTGTAAGGAGGATGTACTGCTTGATCCTAATTTTCCACATGTCAAACTCATTAGGTTTGAGCATGGGAACCTTTGAAACAAGAGTACTGTTTGATTCAACTGTGTTGTCCATGATGAATGAAGGTTTCTGAGAATACTAAGCTCTGATACCACTTGTCAGGATCTTATTCTTAACAAGAATAATGAAACTCAAAAACAATATTAAAGAAGTTGCGGAAAAACACTTTAATATTCAAATATCAATGTAACAGTAAAGTAGAAATCACAACTTGTAAACTTTATTGAATGATTAAAGTTACAAGCTTTTGCACAAAACCTTAATCTTGATGAACAGGCTCACCAAGACGAATTCTACTTCTCTAGAACTAGGGTTGTAAATCTTGAGGTTAATTCTCTCTCTAAACAAAAAACCAGAATACTCGTCTATCAAACTATTCTAAATAATTCTATACATATATTGAAAATAAAAGATAATTACAAAACATAAAATATCTTCAGTATATTCTTCCATAATTATCTTCAACCTTCCATGATTATCTTCAAACCTTGATATGCGCGGCTTACCAAGATTATCACATAAGCAGTATTAAGTCATAGCAGCATTAACACTCTGAGCAGTATTAATCTTCACCAGCAGTAGTAACTATGCTTAGCAGTATTAGTTTCTACAAGCAGTAGTAATCTAGCTCAGCAGTAGTAACTTGTCTCAGCAGTAGTAACCATGTTGTACTGGCAGCAGTAATCATACTTAAACAAATCTTCAGTTCCCAACAATGACATCTTGAGAATTTCAAATGGAATTGATTTTTATTTTAATTTTTAAAACTAAAATTGTTAAGATTCTCATTATTTTTGGAAATCGGGACCATGGTTTGTAATCTAAAATTTTATTTTTTATAATGGTTTGTATTAAATCATTAATGATTTGATTCTCCTACCAAATATTACAAATTACTATAATTGGTCAATTTACATTAATGCCCATTTTAATTTAAAAAAAGGGAAAAGTCCAAAAAAAACCAACGGACTTTAGTGTTTGGAGTGATTAAGTCTTTGGACAATTTTTTAGAACAAATAAGTCCTTAGACATTTCAAAACACACTAAATAAATCCTTGGACTTTTGGAAACCTGTTAAATACATCTTTATTACTTAAAAATGTAACTTGTAACCTACATAATAGGTAAAACTACAAATTAGAAGAAAAAACAAAAATATATATGTCACCTACTTTATCACCCTACAAATAAGAAAAATAAGAAAATTAACTAAAATAGCCAATCTCATCAACAAAATTAATTTTTTAATCACTTTTCAAAGTCTTTTCTTAAAATAGTCAAAGCATATTATTTTTTTGCCTTAAAAACTGTTTTTGGCAAAAAAAAAATAGAAAACATCTTTATAATTTGTTATTTAATTTACTTTATATCTTCTACCTTTTTATTTTCATTGTAACTTTTTATTATATTAACACACATAATCGTATATTAACTAAAATATATCAAAAAAGTACGTTTTTTTACAAATTACACCATTATAATTGTCTCATCAATACGTTTAAAATAAGCTTAATATTGATTTTTTTTGGATTTAATCTCATATTATTAAATATCATAAATACGTACTAATTATATTTAATATTTACACTTTTTATCCTTTAAAATTATTTATTTAATAATATAAGATTAATTTGTCATTATAAATGGTAAATATTAAAAATAATTCGTACGTATTTATGATATTGAATAGTATAAGATAAAGTTCAAAAACAATATTGAGTTCATTTTGAACGTATTGACGAAACGACTATAATTGTGTAATTTGTAAAAAAACTAATTTTTTTGATGTATTTTAGTTAATATCCGATTGTCTATGTTAATAAAATAAAAATGTAAATGAAAAAGTAATTGATATAAAATAAATTAAATAACTAATTATAACTTTATAAGAATGCAAAGTGTAATTTTTTTCTAAAACTATAAGCTAGAAGTGAATCTTAAAACATAAAATTTTCTATGTGAGGATGTTTGTTATTTTTATTTTTTTGGAAAAAAAAAACAATCCTTGCACAGGAAAAAAAACATTATGTGCAAACTTTGACAATTTTAGGAAAAAAACTTTAAAAAATGGTAAAAGAAAAATAAATATGGTTGATGAGATTGACTATTTTAGTTAATTTTCTCATTTTTAATTTGTAGGCGGATAAAATAGGTGACTTTGTTTTTAATTTGTAGCTTTACCTGCTATATATAGGTTGCAAGTTAAATTTTTAAGTACTAATGATGTATTCAACAGGTTATCAAAAGTTCAAGAATTTAGTTAACAGGTTTTGAAATGTCCAAGGACTTATTTGTTTCAAAAAATTGTCCAATGACTTAATTACTCCAAACACTAAAATCCATTGGGTTTTTTTGGACTTTTCCCTTAAAAAAATGAAAAGATGGAATTATTTCATTGGTTGATACAAGTTTGTATGGTTTGCACAAATGAAGTTGATTTGCTAAAGAGCACGCCCCTATATATTTGGAGGTTTAAAATACTAAATATTGAGAGAAGGTAAGAAAAAATGTTAAATAAAGGTTCATATATGAATTATTGAAAAAAATCATTTGAACATAGATATATGAACCCATGTGAATAATCTTTAACGTCAGTTGACATGGGCATTTTCAAATGGATTTTTCTATTGATTCACGTAATTTTGTTTTGCAAATTATATTGATACCCCTAACCTACACTTTTCTATACCCCTTACTCCTACATTAGAAGACAAAAAAAAATCAAATCATTGTAATTAAATTTTCACTTTTAACTCTTGTGATAATTTTGATTTTAGTCCTTATACTTTATTTATTTATTATTTTAACCTTTTTGATATTTATCTATGTTGTTGCTCTTACTTTTCCTATTTTTTTTAATACCTCAATCATATTAATTAATTAATTAATAATATATTAATTAAAATACGTTTTTAATATTGTAAATTTAATTATATTTTTTAACATTAGAACAAATAAAAAATAAACCTTATAATCATTATTTAATTAAAATATTAATTTTTAAAACCTAATTATTCATTATTTTATAAAATAAAGACGTTATTAAAGATAGAATAATATTTAACATATTCACAGAGTACAATTATTGTATAAATATTATTTGTAAATGTTTAATGACTTCAATCAATATTTTTATATAGGATAGTCAATGTAGTTGTATCAAAAAATCTCCAATGTTTGTATTGTGGAGTAATTGTGGATATTGACTACTCTTCTATTAATACCACTTTTTTTGTAGTAGTTAGTAACTGTGGATATTGACTACCATTAACGTCTCGATATCAATAGTCACATTCAAAATAAGATAGTTTATTGGGTACTTCTGAACTTTTCACTTAATAATTATGTGTAAAAGAATGTATTTTTTTAATATATTTTAGTTAATATATGATTATGTATGTTAATATGATAAGTGTGTAAAATGAAAAAATAATGATACAGAATAAATTAAATAAATAACTATAAGGATATAATTGTAAGTATTAAAAATAGTTCACTAAAAAATTTATATATTTATGCTATTTAATAATATGATTAAATTCAAAAATATTGACAAGACTATTATAATGGTGTAATTTAAATTATTTTTAATGTATTTTTGTTAATATATGATTATGTATGTTAATAAGATAAAAGTAAAATGAAAATGAAAGTACATATAAAACAAATTAAATAAATAACTACAAGAGTATAAAGTTAAGGGTCAACTTAAGGGGAAAATGCTAAGGGCTTGTTTGTTTTCTAGTTTTCAGCTCTTAATTGTTACTTTTGTCTGAAACAGTCAGACATTTAGCAATTCAGAGTGTTTGGTTTTTATTAAGTTTCAGAGGCTCTTATGTCTAAAAGACATCTAAATCAAAAAGTGGTACCATAACCTCTTATTCGCTAGACGTGTGCCTCCATCTCTCTCAACGACTCCATCCAGATTATCGTCTTCATCCTCAAAGCGACTCCAGCCTCTCATCGACTCAAATCGACTCCATCCTCCTATCGACTCCATCAACGATCTTCTTTCGAATCGATCAGGTATCCTGTCGTTCCTTGTATATTTCGTCCTTGTTTCTTTCGTTTCCCCTCTCTAGTTTTCCCTTAAATCG
Organism: Arctium minus; assembly: GCA_954870635.1. Classification (NCBI taxonomy): domain Eukaryota; kingdom Viridiplantae; phylum Streptophyta; class Magnoliopsida; order Asterales; family Asteraceae; genus Arctium; species Arctium minus. Next base: position 26,294,176 of record OX941092.1, read on the forward strand.
ACTTCATTCTCTCGTTTTCCCTCTATTCCTTCGATTGGGAAAACGACAGCAGCAACCGACCTCGATTGGGATCTTGATTTAACGACAGTAGCAACTGATCTCGATTTAAAGACATCAACTTGTTGTTGTTGCTATTGGTTGTTTTGACTTGTTGATAGTTCCTTAATTGATTTTACCCCTGTTGATAGCAACTTGTTCATGTACCATATTGTATGCTCTCATTGTATCACATTGTATGCTCTCATTTTCACTTGTTGATGGTTCCTCATTTTCAACTTGTTGATGGTTCCTCACTTGTTGATGGTTCCTTTTAAAGAGGGGTGATCTCAAAAGTGTGTGTATATCAATTGACATATTTTAATAGGATTTAAATGTAAATAAAGATTGGTTTTAATTGTTATGAAACTTCGTTCATATTTTATATCGTGTTTGGATCAATCGATGTACTTTAATGAGTTTTGAATGTATTTAAAATTGACGATGATGTAGTTTAGTTAAAACGAATTGCTAGTTTATACTTTAAATGTAAATTTTATAATGATGATGAATAAACAAATCAAATTGTATAAAGAACACAAATTCAACATTATAATATCATGAAGGGTATAATAAACAATTAATCAGATTCAGACATTTATCAGTTTACAAAAACAAACAGTCTAACTAATTCAGATTTCAGACTTCAGCACCACCTCTTAAAAATCAGAAGTGAAATCAGACTTTAGCACCTCTTAAAAAACAAACGTCACCTAAATAAATGAAAAAACGAAAAACCACAAAAAAACAGATGAAAAATATATAGCAATATGGATGTCAAATTAACGAGAAAAATATGATCGATTTTTTGGTGTAATTTATTTCGTTTGAATTTTGATCATATTTCGTACGTTTTCGATTTAAAAAGTAGGGGTGAGAGATTATAAATAAAGTTGTAATCGTCTTTTTAATCATAGCCACTAAATCAATTAATCTAACAGTTGATAAACTGAAATTATAAATAAAATTATTTTTAATACTTTAATTTTATGAGGGAGGTTCACAGGAAAACACTAAATAAATGAAAAACTGAAAAACACTTTATCAACAGTTAGATTAATTGATTTAGTGGTTGTGATTAAAAAGACGATTACAACTTTATTTATAATCTCTCACCCCTACTTTTTAAATCGAAAACGTACGAAATATAATCAAAATTCAAACGAAATAAATTACACCAAAAAATCGATCATATTATATATAATAATATGATCAAATCTAAAAATATTCATTGGGCTCGTTTTGAAGGTATTGACGATACGATTATAATATACGTATTTTAGTTAATATACGATTATGTTATTAATATGATAAGTGTGTAAAATTGAATATTAAAAAGTAAAGATATAAAGCAAATTAAATAATTAATAATAGGGCTATAAAATATAAGAGTAAATTATGTTTTTAGTCCCTATGGTTTGTTGAACTTTTCTATTTTCATCTTTATGGTTTTGAAATTACAATTTTCATTCTTATGGTTTTTTATTCATTAACTTTTTTCGTCCTTGAAATATAAATATTATTGTTTTTTTCATCCCTATGGTTTACAATTTATTTCTATTTTAGTTCTTCATACTTAAAAGGCCTCAGGGACGAAAATAAAAATGAATTGCAAACCATAGGAAAGAAAACCGAAATTTTAAAACCATAGGGACGAAATCCGTAATTTTCAACAAACCACAGGGACGAAAAAGGTAATTTACTCAAAATATAATTTAAATTTTAAAATGAGTAAATTACGTTTTTAGTCCTTGTGGTTTCGAAATTTCAGTTTTCGTCCCTATGGTTTACAATTCATTTCTATTTCCGTTCGTGAGGCCAAAAACACTACTTTTAAGTATGAAAGACTAAAATAAAAATGAATTGTAAACCATATGAATGAAAAAGACAATAAAAATTGAACCATAAGGATTAAAAAAGTAATGAATTATAAACCATAAGGATGAAAATCGTAATTTCAAAACCATAAAAACGAAAATAGAAATTTTGAATAAACCACAGGGACTAAAAACGTAATTTACTCTTTTAAAAACGATTAAGAGTAAATTACATTCTCGGTCCATGTGGTTTGTTGATATTTTGGATATAGTCCCTAAAACACATTTATTACACTGGGTGTCCCTGTGGCATGCAAAAGCGCACGCAGAAGGTCCATCCGTCTAAAGAAATCTGTTAGCACGTTAACTCAAGGGGTATTTTTGTCTTTTTCCTAATAAAAATAAAAAAAATAAAAAACAAATAATAAAGACTCCATCCCCCACTACCCCGCCACACACACACACACACTTTCTTCTTCTTGTTCTTCTTCTTCTTCTTCATTGGAAAGCTATGATGATGATTCGACTGAATCTACTCCAAAATTTCCAGATTCGAAGGTTCATGAAGATGAAGAGGATGACGATGATTTTACGTTTATGTATATAGGTGATAAGGATTCGCCAATTTATGCAGATAAAGTGTTTGAAGACGGTCAGATCTGGTCGGTGTTTGAAGACGGTCAGATCCGCTCGGTGTTTGAAGACGGTCAGATTCGTGCAGGTCCTCGAATTCAGACCCCTGTACTTCAGATCTATCTTCGTGCAGGTCATCAAATTCATATTCCCCCGATGAATTTGCTAATTGTGTTTTTAAGTACATAACCAGATTCTTGTGGAAGAGGATATGGAGGCTAGACAGAGTATGTTCCATGACCCCTTAGCTCTACAAGCAACCGAGAAATCGTTCTATGAAGCCCTTGGTGAGAATTACCCTCCTCCTGTTTTAAATGTTGAAAGCCCCGAAGAAAACTTTTTCAGTAGCTCAAGTGAGTACAGTACAAACAGTAGCACAAGTGGTAGAAACTCCACTGATTCTCACTGGCCTGGTGGAGATTCCTTTGAGAACAAATCACCAGCTGCACAAACTCCTTCTATTGAATACCCTTTGTTGGCGTAATTTGGCTTTACCACTAGCAATACTAATGATGGTTTTAGCGTAATGGATTCAATGATAAACACACACCTTGTTGAACACATATTCACCAATAGCGAGTCTATCATGCAGTTTAATAGAGGGAAGGTGGAAGCTAGTAAATTCCTTCCCCCTAGTAAACCTTTAGTTATTGATTTGGATAAATGCAACTTGTCGTCGAATTCAAGAGATACTCCTCCAGGGGTTGTTGTCAAGGAGGAGAAAGTAGAGATTGATCTCTCATCGAGTGGGTTCATGGGAAGAAAACATTATCAATTGGAGGATAATGGTTATGAGGAAAAAAGGAGTAGCAAGCAATCTGCTATTTATGTGGAAGAGTCTGAGTTATCCGAAATGTTTGATAGAGTTGTTCTCTGTACGGATCCTGGTAGTGAGGGTTGTAGTGGGGGTGGGGGTCTATTATTTATTAATTTATTTATTTGTTTTTTAATTTCTTATTAGAAAAAAGACAAAACCAAGTGTATAAAGATAAAAATACCCCTTGAGTTAACTGGTTAACATATTTCGTTAGACGAAAAGACCTTCTGCGTGCGTTTTTGCATACCACAAGGATGCCCAGTGTAATAAACGTGTTTTAGGGATCATATCCAAAATATCAGCAAACCACAGGGACTAGGAATGTGATTTACTCAATGATTAAAGTTGACCGGTATACTATTGTATATGAGGGGAAGTAGGTTATAAGAGGGGTATGAATTGGTGTAGGGGGTATGGTTAGCAACCCTCTTTTGTTTTTATACCTTTTCACGATATTTGGTCTTTTTATTTAAACCGACCCTTACATATGTTTGTGTGTGTGTATGTGAGAGAGAGAGAGAGAGACATAATGGCTACACTACCTACACACAGAGCGAGAGAGATAGACATAATGACTACATGTGCTATTTTACATGATACGATAATCAATTATGAACATGATCTTGATAATTGTATTGAAGTTGTTGTGAGAGAAATGTCATCGATAGAGATCAAGCAGATAAAAAGTGTTAATGACTGAATTCAATGACAACTTGTTCAACATAGACTCTTAAATGTATCTTCTAATACTAAGAATTTATAAAAAGGCATTTTCTGCAATTTACTTTTTTTATTAAAACATTATTAGTGAATTTTGGAGAATTTAATGATTAAAAAGCACTAATACACAAAAGGGTGGGGAAATGAAAAGGGGTATCTTTATATCTTGTATTGGAAAGTAACCATGGATTTAAGTGGTCCTTTTGGTAATTTTATGCAAAATAATGTTGTGAGGCCATGGGTGATGCTTGATTATGTATATTTAATTTTTAACAATAAAATTATACATTAAATGACTTTCGTCTTTCGAAATAAATATCATAATCAATTTGTAAATTCTACCCCCCTCCCCCCAAAAAAAAAATAGATTTTCTAATTTTATTTATATATTTTCATTTATAAATAATTATTATTTAATGTTTATGACTTTTTGATTGTGATATACTAAGTTATTATACTTTATTTTAACTAAACAACATTTTTAACATTTTGTCGATGATAATATATTTTAATTAAATTATATGTTATATTAAACGTTATAATTTTTTAGACAAAACAATAGAATCTTGATTGACAATAATTTCTTGCTTTAATAATAATAAATAAATAAATAAGTATGCATTATACATAATTGTAATTGGTATGGTACTAAATTTGTTTCTTCAATACCTAATATATACTAAATAATTATAATTGGTATCAACCAACCAACCGAACTTGGTACTATCGTTTTTCTGTCGGTACATATTGGTACTGGTTTGAGATTTCTACCAACTTCAAGTTACATAAATGAAAACTTTCAATTTGTTCAAATTTTAAGTGACATTTTGAGTTTACAGGTAAGACGTGTCGTGTTTAAGGAATTAAGGGTTTTTTAATGGCAAATAATAAAACTTGCAAACGCTCAAATGCTCAAAAAAAAAAATTAAAGTTACGATATTTAAAAGTAATATATCAAACATACAAAAATTAATAAATAATTAAATAAGTCGGTATCATATTACTATCTTAATATGAGACTTCCAATACCGTGTATCAACCAAGTTCTCATACTTCATACACTACTAGTAACCGACTGTAATTGATAGCGATTAAAATGTTATAGTTAATACATATAATATGGGTCGGTTTAATTTGATACAAAATTATCACTCCAAATAATAATCATAATCATAGATGATAATAATATTCCCTTGAGCAATGAGGGTGAAAAGTTTAGAAAGATGCCTCAAATGTTTTTCTTTTTGTAAATTACTTTTGGACTTGTGATGGATTTAATTTCAAATGGCACTTTCAACTAAAGAAGAAAACCATGTATATAATTTCAAACGAAAGAAAAAAATTGATAAAAAATATAATTTGAAAATACTGTTTAGGTTATCGAATTATTTGTTTTAACTGATATATGATTGCTTGTTTTTTCTTGTAAATATTCATCATAAATTTGCTAGAAATTATGCCATGGCTTTCTTTTCTCTCTTGATGATTCGTGTTTACATGTGTGGTAAGAGTCATGTTATGTTTCGATATATATGGATAGTTTTTGTATGATACCAACATTATTATATGATATGATAATTATCAAATAATCATCTTACATAGGTATTTCTAAAGAAAAAAAAAATGTAGTGTTTGATTTGGACATGTAATTTGATTAATATATATTACGTTTACTTGTAATTTGTTATTTGGAAATATAACATCTATTTATATTATTAAACCACCTTTTATAATTTGCGGGTTGTTTTATTTTTCACTACGACTTATATTTTAAATATAAAAAGTGCTTCTTATTTTACTAAATTTAAAATATATTGTATTTATGTGAATTTGAACTCTATCATTAATTCAGGTTTTGATTCATGAGATGGTTGAGGATGGATAAAATATGAGATCAAATAGATTTTATAGTTTTAGGAGCCTTTTACCAAATTACTATTGGGTAAGTGCTTACTAGGAGTCACTTACCTTATCGACAAGCATGACAAGGACCAACAATTCCCGGTAAGAGGTATAGCAAGTGCTGTAAATTTTACTCGGGAAACGAAAAAGAAGACTCTTACCCGATAAGCACTTGTTGGGTAAAAAACGTTTACCACAAACTATTTTGATGACCAAGAATGTCAACCAATATGATAAAGTGAGGATGAACTCTTAAATTTTGGTAAACAACCCCCTAGTTAAACATGTATAGTTTAATGATTTTATCAATCTTGATCTATTTCCTTGATTTTATTCTATCTATTTTTATGAGACAGAAAAAATGCATTTTTGTTCAACTCAATCCCGTTTCATTCTTGTCTAGTATCACACCAAACATGATACAACAAATTTTCGTTCTACTCTCTCTACATACCAAACCCATCCCAAAAGATTTGCAATCAATTCCGTCTGATCACCAATCATACCTTTACTTTTGAACAAAATAGGATTAGTTGGGACACTTGTTTTTAACATAAATGTTACTGGTTTCACACCATCAACCACAAAATTATAAAAGGCATATCGAACCTAGGCCTGCTTAGGGATCATCTTCCATCACGATGAGCATCGGCTTCCGAAAAATCAAACCATCAATGTGGTATAACAAAAACCACCAGCAATTTGCAGGTATCCCTTACTACCGTTACTCGTCTTGAATAATAACTCTACCAAATCTCAAAAACAAACATTACACATCTAATCTTTATGTTCTAATTAACAGAAAATTGGTTACCAAACATGAGACTGGCTAGTAAGTAATACAAGCAAGCATAATACAGCCTATCTATCCATCATACTCTCCCTGATTGAACTTATTCTCCGGGTAAAAGCTCGCCACCACTTGGTTCCCACCAAATTTCCTTCCATTCAACCCTGCCCGTGCTTTCGTTGCACCTTCCGTGTCACCATATTCCAAGAAAACCTACCCAAAATCCATAAAAAGGTTAACTACCGAAAAGTAGGAACATAAAGCTGTGGAATACTGGAATTAACCAACTTAACAAACAACAATCCCAGACCAACAAAATGCTTTTGATGTTATAGGTCTCACATGGCATCCCACATGGCTTTAATTATTTCTATTCTAATCTTTATTTTTGTAGGAACATGTCTTAGGTCTCGACATAATTGCTGCATTGATTTTTTTTTTTTTTCTTTGTTGCCACATTTGAGTTTTTTTCAGCCTAGTTCCACCCGAATACTTGGATTCCCAATTACTCGGCCCACACAAGAATTGAGAAAAGTAACAGGGTGTCAAATTGGTGAACAGCTAATTGTGAGTTTGTTTTTTTATAATTTAACAATATTAAAAAAGAAACTCCGATCAGTATTTACAAAGAGATGAGATGAGATGAGACGAGACTGAACTAACCTTGCCAACTCCTGGTGCTGGTTCACCATTAGGATTCGGGCGTGGGATGACCACTTTCTCTAAGTTACCTGCAAAAATTGGAGTAAAATTTGAGATAAAACAAAAAGTTAATTAGCGTAGATAGCACATATGGAAATAAACAGGCGGTAAGGCAGGCTTCGGTCTGATATAGCAGATTCTTTATAGCAGTATGTGTCATTACAAAAGGCTGTAAAACAGAAAGATATAAAAACAACAAAAATCAATAGACTGACCAATTTGCCAAATTAGAAGAATCAAAATGTATATAGCAACATAAACCGACACAAAGCTAAAGAATCTTACCAAATTTTCCACATTCAACATTCATATCTTCCAATATATCTGCATAATCTTCATCATCTTTGAGCTCGTCCTCAGTTACCACTTGTGTTAAACATAGAACCTTGGTGGGAGTTGTGCCAATTACCCCAGGTTGCAACATGAGTCTCTGTGAATAAGATGATGTAAACTGATGATCAATCGCGTAATAACTATTAAAATCGGATAAATTACAAAGGGTTCTTAGCTGTCGAGAGCCTGAGTTTCAATAGAATAATCGATGCCTTCCTCACATTCAGCCATCTTATTTATACTAAATCCTACCACAGACAACCTTTTCACTGCTCCCTCTGTCCCAAAGAGGCACACAGTGTTTAACATATGTAATTATTACATTTTCTAAATTAACTAAATGACAATTTTACCTTTAATAATAGAGAGATTAACAAATTTCCTCGTCTGATAAATAACAGTAGAATTGGAAAGTAGGCACTTACTTTTGAAAGTCGACACTTAATCTGGGGCAAACTAAAATAGAAATGTGGACACTCTTTTGAGACGAAGAAGTATTTGACTTCCTAACCCAGCTACTTGTATTGACCACAATACCCAGGGTATAACATGAGATGATGTTTACCCAACTTAATGAGATGATGTTTACCAACCAACTTACTACCCATGCATCACCTACTTGTACTATGGCATTAGTCACTTGTACTTTCCTACCACTGCCCACCCTTTTGACTATTTGACTTCCTAACCTGCCACCTATATTGACCGCAATACCCACGGTATAACATGAGATGCTGTTGACTATGGCGTGCAACTAAAGTTGGGCATTGCAACCTGCAGCTTCCATGCCTTTATTCAGACAAAGATTGTACAAACAGTAGATGCAGAAGCAATGTTAAAACTTCTCACCTGCAATGCAATTTGCTGCTGTGCATGTAACAGTACGCTTTCCTGCTCAGGCTTGGGTTGTGTTTGGCCCTGGTTAGCCCGTCTAACCGTAAGGGTTTTGTCACCCATCTTGATACCATTAAGAGCTGCGCAAGCAATATCTGTGACGGATAAATCCTGATATACACAGAACGCATAACCTTTCGAGTTGCCAGTTTCTCTGTCCTTCACGAGATCAAATCCCCGAAGAGCCCCAAAAGACTCCAGTAGCTCCCTCACCTGCGCCTCTGTGAAATAATAAGGAAGTCCACCCACAAATATGCGGTCTGGACCCTCCAGTCCACCAGCAGAGCCTGGTGTCAGGCCAACAGCAGCTAGATTCAGGTTGGGGTTAGGCTGACTTGGACCAAGAGTCGCAGCTAATGAGGGATTATAATCACTAGGTCTCCGGACCTTTACAGGTGCTCCCTGCAAATCGAGTCAAACATGACACCAGAGATGAATATAACATCACCATCATATATAAGAACTTATATCCAGGCACACCTCATTAAAATAGGTGCTCTGTTTCAAGAAAACGACAAAACCTGAACTCATAGGTCAAGAAGGTGGTCCTACAAGTGTCGAAAGAGGCTACAAGGAATCTCAATCCTTAAACAAAATATTGTGCAAATTTTGAATGTACTTTTTACATGCCATCAGCTATCCAAGCCCAAACCCAAATAGTTTTGGGTGAAAGGCAAATTGTTTTGAACCAGTATGCTGGTTGTGAAAGGAAGATGTCCACAAACTCTACTCAGATTAAAATACAACTCAATTGATTAAAAGATACTCTGTCCCATTACAAATGTCCACGATGAAAAATATACAATTTTAGAAACGTGTAGTTATTACACTTCTTTAGTTTACTAAATGACGATTTTACTTTTAATAATAGAGGGAGTAATGAATTTCTCCATCTTGAAAGGGGACATTTATTTTAGGACAAACTAAAATAGATAACAGAGGGAGAAGTCAACAATCCAATTACCAGCTTGGGCCGAACATACATCGCTAAAAATCAGGGTCAAAAAGTTCACTTTTTTAATAGCACGAATAGCGATATATTGGCAGTTACGATAGGTACCTCGAATATAATGCCATCCAAAGCCATTGCATTACTTGCCTCCTCAACAGATCTCATCTCCACAAAAGCAAACTTCTTCTCATGATTAATGTACACATTGACAACAGCATCACCTGACCATACGAGAGTTTTTAGAATGCAAAGCTCAAAAACTGCAACATTTAGACAACATGCAATTTACTAACCTGGACCAGCCGTATTTCCACCAATTGCAGACATAACATGGCTAAAAAATGTTGCCACAGACTGCAAAGAAACAATGGCCAAAATCATTTATGTACACCCAAATCATTATAGTTTATTATCAATAAATCAGTTACAAAGAAGTCAAATTAAGAACTGAAGTAGATTTATAGTTCTCTAGCCACCACAGAGCATATATATGTACAGTCCAAATTCACAAGTTCAAGACTCGCAAATATAAATGCAAGAAAAAGTAGGCTCTAATCACCATGAAAAGCTACTAAACAAAGCAGTTAAGCTGGCATAACATGTATAAATAAAATCATTCGACATTTACTGAAACAGGGATAGTATCAAGAGACCTGTTCGTTGGCAGTTGGAGAAAGGCCACCAACATAAACCCGCCTTGCATGTCTAGTGGCCTGGATTGCAGCATTTGTAAGAATTTCATACTAATAACAAAAGAAGAAACAAAGACAAAGACAAAAAGAATTAAAATGTGGAATATATTGTCCAACCTGCTGAGTCATTGCTTGAACTGGCATAACAGGAAGAGCGCCAAACTGCAAATGGCCATGGCAAGAGAAAGATGTAAAAGAAAATAAACGGAAAAAATGGCTTACAGCAAACTATTACTATGGAAGTTGATAGATTACCTGGCCAGATGCCAACGGAAACATATTTTGAAACATTCCAGGAATGGTCGGGGTGGTCCCAGGGACCTGACCTGTAGAAACCGACAAAATCACATCTCCAGTAAAGATATAAATGTTTAAACCTTCTCTAGCTAAACCATAGATATAATGAGTAACAACCACCACTCAACCGCCTTTGAAAAATCCGATGGTTTCTAATAATTTGTGAAAAATTATGGAATCTTGCATGTATCTAATGGAAAAGATTATAATCTATATTCAAGCGGCAGATGAAAAATCTGTAAAACTACCAAAACAAGCAAAATCCCAGTTGAAGACGAACAAGACCCATCATACCATTGCAATGATTCTTCCTTGTACATAAAAGCTACAGAAGTCGGCTCACACCCATTCTCAGCACAGTGGGGCTAGTAGCCCAACATTGCCTTCTTATACATAAAACAGAAGATAGAACAAACAAAAAACACCAAACACAAGACAAAACCAAAAGCTCTCTCAGTTCAGAATTATGTCACTAAGTAAACAATAAAAAATTCGGAAACATCCAATTTAGGGATGATGACGCTGGAACTCTGTGGGTACAAGTAAAAGAACTAAATTTGCTTACCAAAATAACACCATGCATTTTGGTACGACCATTCCACACTATATCAAAGAGAAAAATAATAGTTATCAAAATATTGAACTCAGTAATAAATGATGGGATATGTACCTGCAGTAACAGCAGCAGCACCAGCCAATATTGCAGAAGCTGGAGGGGCCATGTCAAAACCACTTACTCTTTTGCTGCTACACCAAGGAAAATTTATAACACCGTCAGTTAACAAGCACCATGCAACCGTAATTCCTAAAACTAAAATAGAACAGGATGGTTCAAAACAGAAAAGAGTGATCCAATATAAATGATTAAAAATCATATAAGATCTTCCTTTCTGCACCTTTATTAATTAAGTAATATTTGTAGATCATGCAGCTACAAGCCTAAAACTGTACCATGTAACTAACGTGACTTTAATAAGCATAATGAACACTTAACAGATGAAAGGAAAAACCTCCATTTCCATAAGGATGTTAATAGCAAAAGATAATTGACCCTGACAGCATCCTAACTAACGGGATGCCCAAGACTTACCTTTTGGACCGTGAACGTGACCGTGACCTTGATCTATGTTCAGATTTGGCTCTTGAGTGAGAACGAGACCTGTGTCTACTATGTCTATCCTCTCTATCTCTGTCATAATCTCTCCTCCTGCAAGCAAATTACAAGCCATAACAAAATTAAGATAATAGATTCACAAGATTTTCAATAATGACACTAAGGCAGAGAATAACCTGATGAAATCTACCATAAATAAATGTGTGAAGTTAAAAATAGAAAAGAAAAAAAAACAAGCTATCAAACATGAAAATGCCTAAATAATGCCACAAATATAATGATAAAAATTCCCCAAAATACTTGACAACTACAGGGTCAAAAGAAAAAGAGAGCATGTGTACAAAATAGTAGTTAGATTATAGTACCTATCATAATCTCGACTCCTGTGAAAATCATCATCATCTCTATCTCTGCCCCTTTCCCTTCTCTCACTTCGTTCCCTGTAACGGTCCCTGTGCCGATCACGGTCTTTGTCTCGCTCCCTTTCCCTGTCACGATCTCGGCTTTTTTCCCTATCTTTGTCTTTATCCCTATCCCTTTCCCTGTCACGCTCCTTATCCCGCCCTCTGTCCCTGTCTTTTGACCTGCTTTTTGAGGACTCTCTTTCATAGTCACGAGAACCACGCTGCAGACAGAGAAGCAACTATAAGTATTCAAACAGAATGGTAAAAGCGCACTCCAAACTTCTAACGTGCAATTTCAACTATAGTCGCATTGAAACCACATTCTTTGGAGCAATTGTGGAAACACCGATGTCCCATATCATTCCTAAAAAATATTTGGAAAACTTCTTCAGGAGAGAGAATATAAAGCAAATCACATTGGCTGCTCAATTTCGAGGAGCTCTTCCATGTATGAATCCCACATTTTTGTAACCAGAATGGGAGGTTTAAATCATTAAGACGTGACTTTTATCTATGCACTTTCTTTGAAGAAGAGTTCCTACAACACCAAATTTTACAAATTAAGGTAATTACAGTCTCGTGTTATTTTTCAGTAATGCAACTGTTTCAATTAGATTAATTATAGGGAACTTCAACACAGAAGCATATGGCTTGGAGCTAATCTTTTATACCCGTAATGGTAAGTTGTTCTTGACAAAAAGTTGTTGATTGAAAACAAAAAGAGGAGCCGGGCTACAATTTTTTAGGTCATGTGGATTTATTTAATCAAACATTCAAAATTAAGCAGCAGTTCCAATTTTGCGCAATGAGATAAGCACTGCCTACTTGCCAAAATTAGGCATTCATTTTGACATTCAATAGTCGATTTTCGAAACCCTAATTCAAAATCGATATAAATTCAGTAAACAAAGCCGCTAGAAATCACCAGGGTGTCCGCTTCAACATTAAATCAATTCATACTCCTAACTATAATCTTCCGATTATCATAAACCAACTTACGCAAAAAGCCTTAAATCTATTCCTCGACTTTTATCCGGAACCCTAAAACACGATCTACTGAAATAAATCAGCAGAAATCAAAACAAGATTCAATACCTGTGACTTAGAATCGCTGAAATCATCGGTGCCGCCGCCGCCACCACCACCACCGCCGTGGCTGTTAGCTCTAGCCTGAGGCGACGAGCCGCCGCCAAAGGTTTCAACATCTTCCCCGTTACCTTCGTACCTTTCTTCGTAATCCGTCATCGTCTTGTTCCTTGTTGATTTCGAGATCTCGTTGTGTCCCTACAATTATCTGTGAAAGGATGTGTTGTGTTGGTGTTGAAATTAGGGCTTGCAAAGGGGGTTGATAGTCTTGTACGGTACGATGTCTACGTATTTATACCCAGGACCAAAAAGAGCCGCCCAATATCAGGATACTCCCCGGGGAGCCTTCTATTCTTTTTATTGAATTCTTTTAAAACCACGATACTAATAGCATCGAGAATTGTCATGGGCGTTTGGTTCGCAGAAGGATTTCTGATGTAATGAAATCTATTAATGGAATTGGAATCTGGAAGGAATTGGAATAGAATGTTTTCAAGTTTGACCAACTGTTTGGTTGACAGGAATGGAATGTAATCAGTCAAATGAATTGGAATATGTCTGTTTGGTTTGCAAAGAAATTGGAATGGAATTATGAAAAATGACAAAAATACCCTTTCTTTTATTTTTATTTATTTATTTATATTTTTTTAAATACCGAGAGAGAGAGAGGAGAGAGAGGAGAAAGAGAAGAGAGAGAGGAGAGAGAGAGGAGAGAGAAGAGAGAGAGGGGAGAGAGGAGAGAGAGAGAGAGAGAGAGGATAGAGAGTAGAGAGAAGTTATAGAGGAGAGAGAGAGGAGAGAGGGTAGAGAGAGGGAGGAGAGAGAGAGTATAGAAAGTAGAGAGAGGGGAGAGGGGAGAGAGAGGAGAGAGAGGAGAGAGAGAGAGAGAGAGGAGACTAAATCCACATCTGATGGATTTTAATTTTGTTAAAGAGGGTTTGGAGGGTATTTTTGTTATTTTGAGAAAATGCAATGGAATGGAATTCAATTCCATCCAAAATGAGAAGGAATGACCAAATCCTTGATTGAAGGATTTCATGGAATTCAATTCCATTCCTTTGGAAACCAAACAACAGGATGGAATTTGGTCAATGGAATTGACCATTCCAATTCCATCAGATTCCGGCGGATTCCAGCGAACAAAACGCTCGGCGTTTGGTTCGCAGAAGATTTCTGATGGAATGAAATCTGTCAATGGAATTGGAATCTGGAAGGAATTGGAATGAAATGTTTTTAAGTTTGACCAACTGTTTGGTTGGCAGGAATATAATGTAATCAGTCAAATGAATTGGAATATGTCTGTTTGGTTTGCAAAGGAATTGGAATGGAATTCTGAAAAATGACAAAAATACCCTTTCTTTTATTTTTATTTATTTATTTATATTTTTTTAAATGCCGAGAGAGAGAGAGGAGAGAGGAAAGAGAGGAGAAAGAGAAGAGAGAGAGAGAGGAGAGAGAGAAGATAGAGAGGAGAAAGAGAAGATAGAGAGAGGAGAGAGAGGGTAGAGAGAGGGAGGAGAGCGGAGAGAGAGGGGAGAGAGAGGGTAGAGAGAGGGTAGAGAGAGAGGAGAGAGAGATGAGAGAGAGGGTAGAGAGAGAGGAGAGAGGGTAGAGAGAGAGGAGACCAAATCCACATCTGATGGGTTTTAATTTTGTTAAGAGGGTTTGGAGGGTATTTTTGTCATTTTGAGAAAATGCAATGGAATGGAATTCAATTCCATCAAAAATGAGAAGGAATGACCAAATCCTTGATTGAAGGATTTCATGGAATTCAATTCCATTCCTTTGGAAACCAAACAGCAGGATGAAATTTGGTCAATGGAATTGATCATTCCAATTCCATCAGATTCCGGCGGATTCCAGTGAACCAAACGCCCCCTAAGAAGTTACTCTCTTC
Organism: Arctium minus; assembly: GCA_954870635.1. NCBI lineage: Eukaryota > Viridiplantae > Streptophyta > Magnoliopsida > Asterales > Asteraceae > Arctium > Arctium minus. The sequence goes on from OX941092.1 coordinate 26,309,262, forward strand.
AAAGCGACGATAAAATTGAAATTGGAACGATGCTTCCCACCAGACCACCACTCAACTCAATCGAAAATTCTCTTCAACCTTTGAACTCACATACGGTGATTCTCTTCAACCTTATTCGGTCGCTGATTAGTTTTCCAGGTTTGATTTATCACACGTACATCTGCTTTGTTGATTTGTACGATACTTCCCACCAGACCCTAAATATTTGTTGATTTGCTCGGTTGCATCCCACTCTCACACGTACATTGTACACACACTAGAACAGTATCTTCCATATATATATCTGCTTGTTTATGTGAAATCCATTTGTAATCGATGTGTACAGCCATTTGTGGTTGATGTGTACTGCCATTTGTAGTCGATTGTGTACACATCCATTTGTAATCGATTGTGTACGGAAATTGTGTCTTTATTGGTTGCATCTAAGTAGGGTTTTTGTAATCGATTGTGTGCATCAATTTGTAATCGATTGTGTACAGGCATTGTGAAAGACACAAAGTTCTGGAGGAATAAATGTGGTTCTAAGTTCTAACAACCATTTGGTGAGGATTACAATGGATTTAGGTTTAATTTTGGGTTAATCAATTTGGGTTTAATTTGATTGTTTATGTGACTATAATTTTGTTCATGTGTTTAGACTGTTAATTGGTTTCTGCTATAGTTCACAGAATTAATCACACTAAACCTGTGTTTTATAGCCAAAAGGTTCAAATTTGAGTGGCCTTCATAATATATCAATTTTAGCTTTTCTGCTTGAGGCCCAGTTATGTAATATTAGTCCATTGATCAATTATGATGAAAGCTTTATGTGTAAAACATATTATTATTAAAACAAAAAGAGATAGGTATTGGATCTTGCTGAAGGAGATAAGTAGTTAATGCATTTTGGTTTTTAATTTCTTCCTTGTTTATATTTTCTAATTTTTGGAGGTATCAAGTATCATCTGTTTTGTTCAGATGTTTTTTTTGTTCAGATGTTTAGTCTGTTAATAGATTTGGGTTGTAAAATGATTGTTTATGTGACTATAATTTTGTTCAGATGTTTAGTCTGTCAATCGATTTGGGTTGTAAATTGATTGTTTATGTGACTATAATTTTGTTCATGTGTTTAGTCTGTCAATCGATTTCGGTTGTAAATTGATTGTTTATGTGACTATAATTTTGTTCATATCTTTAGTCTATTAATCGATTTCAATTGTAAATTTATTGTTTATGTGACTATAATTTTGTTCTATTAACTAAAACAATTATTTAATTTATTGGACAGATTAATGGTTTTGTCAAAAGATCAAGTTCCTGTAGCAGCTACAACAGGTGATTCTATTGATCAGCCCGATTCCAACATTCAAGTTGAAATTGATTCAACTACAAACCAAAATGCGGAGGAGGAACATAAATTCAATAAAAGGAAAAGAGCAAAGAAGTCTGAAGTTTGGAAATATATGATTGAAGTGACGACAGATAAAGGAAGAAGGATACAGTGCATACACTGTAAAGAACTTTTTGCTGTAAGTTCTGCGTCGACTACAACAACATTAAAAAGGCATTTGCAAGCTTGCAAAGCGAAGAGGCTTGCTGTGAATAAACAACGATTGCTTAACTTTCAGTCAGTCTTCGATACAGGTGAGCTTCAAGAAACTTTTCTCCCAATTCATAGTAATGGTAAATATGATCCGGCTATTACTAGAGAATTGATTGCTCATTGGGTTCTTATGCATGAACATCCTTTTACTATTGTTGAAGAAAAAGGTCTGAACTTGGTTTTCAAAAGTATGGTACCTCAATTCGAAAAAATAAGTAGGCATACAGTGAAGAATGATTGTATGGCTGTTTATGAGTTTGAGAAAAAAAAAACTAAAGAGCCTTTTAGAAGGGGTTAACAAAGTTAGTTTGACCACAAATTTATGGAAGTCTAAAAACCAAGATACTGAGTACATGGTCATTACATGCCATTTTGTTGATTCTGATTGGAAGTTACAAAAAAGAGTTTTGAGTTTTTTGCATATTCCTCCACCTAGACGTGGTATTGAAATTGTTGATTCTTTATTGAAGTGTCTAAGGGAATGGGAAATAGAGGGTAAAGTTATGACTATCTCTGTAGATAATGCTTCAACAAATGATTATGCTATCAGAGTTTTAAGAGACCATTTTTCTAGACTTGGGAAATTGTCTTGTGGGGGCAACGTTTTTCATGTTAGGTGTTGTGCGCACATTTTGAATCTTATGGTGCAAGATGGGTTGTCAGAAATCAAAGTTATAGTAGATAAGATTCGTGCTAGTGTGAACTTTGTACAATCTAGTGACTTGAGATTAAAGACATTTTCTCAAGTTGCAAAACAACATCATTTGCCCGATAGAAAGCTCATTTTAGATTATAAGACTAGATGGAATTCTACATTTAAAATGTTATCTACTGTAATCATATTCAAAGATGCATTTTCTATGTATGAAGTGAGGGATCCATCTTATACCTCTTGTCCTTCTGTTGATGATTGGGAAAAGGTTGGATGCATATGTGAAATTTTAGAAGCTTTTGATTCTTGTACAAATATAATTTCGGGAAGTGACTATCTAACTTCAAACTTATTTTTTGGGGAGGTATATTATGTCAAACATATATTGGATAAGCGGTCCAATGATTCTCGTGATTTTGTTAGAAAAATGGTGGGAAGTATGAAAGTGAAGTTTGATAAATATTGGGGGGATTGTAACATGCTTATGTGTATTGCTAATGTTTTGGATCCTAGATGCAAGTTAGAAATGCTCAAGTATTCATTCCTAATGATTTATAATGAGGTGAACATGAAAGAGAATTTGTTGAAAGTGAAAGATTTGTTGTATGAAATTTACGACGAGTATGATTTTTCATTGCGTGTAAGACATGAAACATCATCGATAGATTCATCAATCTTTTCAAGTCAAGAAGTCACCAATGAGTGTAATACTCAAAAATGAGGATTCTCGGCATTTTATTCTCGTATGAAGCAAGTTGAAAGCTATGATTCGGGAAAATCGGATTTAGATGTGTACTTAGAAGAGGGATGTTACCTTTATGATGATGATTCGGCTACAACATTTAATATTCTTGATTGGTGGAGATCTCGTGAGACAAAATTTCGGATCTTGTCAAAGATGGCAGCTGAGATTCTAGCTATTCTTATCACAACGGTGGCATCTGAAGCTACTTTTAGCGCCGGAGGTCGAGTGATTGATAAATATCGTGCCTCGTTGAATCCGGAAACTGTACAAGCTTTGATTTGTGGAGGAGATTGTGTTCGAAAGCTTCATGGTGTTAAAAAGAAAAACAAGGTGATAATTTTAATATGTTTATTATTTATCGTTCTTTTAACTTTTTTCGAAATTAATTCGTTTACCTTTATTTGCAGAAGGAAAACCAATTACAAGAGATATGTTTGGTTGATGTTCTTGGTACATGAAGACCTTACTTGGTAGTACTTCTTTTTTATCTTTTTTTAGTAGTTAAACTAAAGATGGATGGACAATGCTTATTTTCTAAAGTTTGTTTTTAAAATTCAGGTTTAGTATTCCTGCTATGCTCATTTGCTACCTTATTCGACTTCATCAAAGGTAGTATTCCCAGGTTAAAGATTTCATCAAAGACCTTACTTGAGGAGCTTTTCTTTTTTTGGTAGTATTCCCACGTTAAAGACGTATTGAAATAGTTTTTTGGATGATATCTAGAAGGTGAAAATTGCATAATGTTTTGACTTATGAGAGATTGTAATTTATTTTCAGACATTGTATTTCAATTTCAATTTTCTTTGTTTTGGATCTCCTATGTTAATTGTTTTATGTTGAACTCCCAACTCTATTGAAGTGCTATTTATCTTGTTATTTTATTTGTGTTGAATTTCGAGTTGTTAAACGAGCTAATCGAGCTCGAGTTGTTAAACGAGCTTGCCAAAACTTGAATATTAATCGAGCTATTAAACGAGCTAATCGAGCTCGAGGTCGAGTTGTTAATCGAGCTCATAAACGAGCTTAGAAAACTTGAATTTTTTGCCAAAATAAACGAGCTTAAACGAGCTTCGAGCTCGAGTTCGAACATTAAAAAAACAATCGAGCTCGAGCTTGGACACAATTTGGGAGAATAATTCGAGCTCGAGCATAACATTATATTCACGAGCCGAGCTCAAACACTGCCTAGCTCGACTCGACTCGACTCGTTAACACCACTTGCCGCTACAGTGCCCGTGACAATGACATCTGGCACTGTAGCATGTCACAAGCGCACCAAAGAATGAGGCCACGGTACACTCGACGCCACAGTTCCCGGGACAGTGACATCTGGCACTGTAGCATGTCGCAATAGCACCAAAGAGTGAAGCCTTGGTACATTTGACGCGACAGTGACATCTGGCACTGTAGCATGTCATTGTCGCAATCGGGGATAGATTTGCATAAAATCCGATTTTCAGTCTTTGTTTCATTTATTCCTCATCTAGTTCACTTCCCTTCCATTTTATCTCATCTCTCTTCATTCAATACAGTTTGGTAAGCATTCAAGACTTCATCTCAACCAATTCTCAAGATTTTTGGCATCATCAAAGTTAGGGTTTTGGAGGCTAAGACTAGGAATCCATCTTCTCTTCTCCACCCTCAAAGGAGTGCTAGAGTATAGGTTTTCTATACAAAACCTAGTATTATGAGTTTAATCTACACTTTTTTAAACTTTATACATGTTAAAGTGTTTTATTTACGTTCTTCTAGAGCATTATTATCTTTTATTCCTTGTTTGGTTGATTTTGGAAAACCTATGTCAAAACTAGGGTTTTGAGGGTTTTGAATATTTTATTGGAATAATTATATGGAATGGTTTTCTATACTAAAATGTTATCTATTTCAAGTTTTGATGAGTTTTGGAATCCAAAATGGTGATTCCATATTTATGATATTATTGGCAAAATTTGGATCCAAAACACTTGATAGCTTATTGTACATAAATAGTGGTATGTTATATCTTGAAGGTAAATACATGTTAAACTATAAAGTAATGGATCCATAGGCATAGAAGTCAGGTTTATTTTATAATGGTATGATGAGATTCCCAATTTGTAATCTGGGGAATAGACATTAATTACATGATGTAGTTCTTAAACGAATAAGCTTGTCTCGGATGGTGAGGTCCCAAGGTAAAGACCTGGATAGGGTTGAACTTGGTGATCGTTTGAGTAAAAGACTTGGATAAAGTTGAACTCATTTTTATGTCGGACTAAATACTTGGATAGAGTTGATGTTCAAAATGACTAAAGACCTGGATAGGGTTGATGTCAATAATTACCCATCCTTGATATATGTTTAAAACATTAGTTCGTGGCTTACTTTTGTGTTCCGTCACGACGTGTGGTAAATCGGGTCTCCCCCGTCATCTTATGATGTTGTTGCCCTTCTAAAGATTGAAATGGTTTATTCTTACTGAATGTCTTGATTTAAGCTACGTTACCGTTTTACTGTTTTATAGCTTAATCATGTAATTGTTTGTTCTCACTTGGTGTCAAGCCTAACACTTTTTCTTAAAATGACATGTATAACAGGTTCTCTTAGTTATGGGGATCCGAAGTCGTGAGCGGAGTGATGTGTAACGCCCGTGTTTCTTCTAATAAGGTAAGTCGTATTTGTCACATTTAGAATGACCCTATAATCATATTTAATCAGCCTATTACTTATGCTTGTACCATGATTTGTTGTTCCCCAAAATCTAACATTTGAAAGAAGGTGAAAACAGTGCCACGCGCGGATGGCCGCGTGGGTGGAGCCACGCCAAGGGCCGCGTGAGGCTCTGTTCGACCACAAATCCAGAGGCCGACGCGCCTCTCCGCGCGGGCCTAACCGCGTCATGACCGCACGCGCGCCCTGTGCGTTTTAAAAAGGGGGAAATAGACCACTTGGCTCATTTCCTTCTCATCTACTCTCTTTCAAAGCTCTATATCTTCCATCACTCCTTGAGGCCGACCATTGGAGCCTTCAAGAGACCATTCCCTCTCATTTATTGCAAGAATCAAGTCCTCACAACCAAGGATTTCAACCAAGATCTCCAAACCTCAAGAGCATCTTCCTCCAGCATCATTTTCTAGGGTAGCCATTATAAGCAAAAGTTGACTTAAGACAGAATGTCTTTTGTCAACGATAACATAAGACCCCATTGTTTGATACTTTTCTAGGTTTTTGACCAAAACCTAGATTGTGAGTTTCTAAACCTTTGTTAAAACTAGATACACATCATATTTCGTTATCTATTATCATTATTCATCTTTATTTGAGCTATTCATTCATAATACTTGGTTTCTTGTTGAATTTCTTATGTGTAAGTCTAAGTCCTCATTATTGATATGGATGAGCTTCCCCAAAATGGCATTGGGACTCTTTAACCTTAAATAAATGGGAAATTTACTTGTATGGGTTAATTTTGGACAATGGTCTATATGGGTGGTTTGACCTAATTTTGGGAAATTGGATTATTTGAAAATTACATGATAATAAGTTGCTTATTATTGCTTGATGAAGTATATACTATGGAATTGGGATGATATATTACTTGAGTCACCATGAGGTGGAGTTATGACTACATTGATACTAATTCATTCATACTAGCCTTGTTATAAACTATGTGCAATGTGTGAAAGGTATGGTCTAATATTATACCCATTATTGGTATTGTGATTATTCATGTACATTATGTGCCTTGAGACCTACTAATGATATTGTTGGACGAACCAAGTCGGTAGACACTAGGAGGATACAGTCTTGGGTGTCACCGTATGGTATGTACCTAGACCTCCGCCATTCGGGGTAATGCCATGGTTGTAGTCCTCGGGTGTGTCGGGCCTTTTGGATGTCACTCATGGTAGTTGGCATCAAGGTGTATCGACTCTTTGGGTGGAACTTGATTGGTGCTATGGGTCTCCCCCATTGACTCCACATATGAGAAACTACTTGTTAACTGCTGATAAGTATTATACTATTGTTTGGAATATTAATTCTTGTACACCTCACTAGGCTTTTTGGCCCAAGACTTGTTTGGTGTCGATGTGTATCTCAGGTTCTAGTGGCACCACTTCTAAGCAGGCCTAGTCGGACTTTGGTGAGAGCTTGGGGAAGGTGCATTGGGGCGCACTTTTTGTGAAGACATTGATTTGATCTATAGACGACACCCTTTTGTAATCTTCTTTATGTTATAGAAATTAGATTAGATGGTTGTTGTCTAATTCCGTTGACTTACAACTGTAATTAAACAGGTTTAAATATTCTCCATTTTTGGGAGGCTCTTGCTATGGCAAATTCATACCATATGTATGTTTTTCCGGATTTTTGTTATCCCTATTTTTAGGGTATTACAAGTTGGAATCAAAGCTTTAGTTTAAGCGAACTAGGTATTGACCTTAACATATCTAGACTTAAACTGTAAGCGTTAATAATAAGTTGTTCACCTTGGGGTAAAAGTCATAGGTAGGGAGAGTGTTAGGACTTACGGAATTACACTATTTGAAAGTTGTAATGGTGGTGACAAGAATCCTTGTGTATAATTCGTTCATAATTTCACTTAGCTACTGTTATTATGAATGTATTGTTACGTGAGCATGCTTGAATTAATATAATTATGATGATTGAAATGTGTAGTAGTACGTACCATGAGTTTTAAATCACTTAGTATTTTCTCAACCCCTTTTCTCGTGCGTATGTGGCAGATAACCATGGTAAACACATGGAACAGATTGCAAAACCCGCGGGAGGGTCAAATTGAAGACGAATCTACCGTCGACCAACCTCCTTTGGTCGTGACTATGGAAGGGCCACCCGCAACCAATGTCTTGGGCGGGGGACCCGAACATATACCATAGATCAATCTTGCCTCCGCTAACCCGGTCATGGAAGAAGTGACCATGGAAACAAGAATCAGAGATAGTATGATGCTAGCCATGAATTCTGCCATGGCGCAATAACAAGAATTATTCATGAAGCTTTTGGAAGATCGTGATGCCAGTCACCAACGACCCGAGACGGTGGCGGAAAATGTCGTGATAGGGTCGGGTGGTGGACCGACCATCGTGGGGACAGAAGAACATGCTATCGTTCGAGAGAAGCGAAAGGAGACGGGATGCACCTATAAAACTTTTCTGGGGTGCAGGCCACCCGAATTTGCAGGTACCGCCAATCCTGTCAGTTGTATATATTGGACCAGAGAAGTGGAAATGGCATTCGAGGCTAGTGAATCTGTGAATGCGACGAGTCTCAAAGAGTAAAATCCGTTTCTCATCTACTCAAGGGCGAGGCCCTGACCTGGTGGAATCTCACCCGATCATCTCTCACCCCCGAGGTGTTGGCCAAACTCTCATGGCCAACATTTAAGAAGAAGATCCTGAACAAGTATTGTAGTGAAAGAGCTTTGGACAAAATCAAGTAAGAATTTCGTAATCTCAAGAAGGGTAGTATGTCAATTTCCGACTACTCAAAACAGTTTCTGGAAAAGTTGAGCTTGGTGGAGCATCTGGCTCCTGATGAGAAGACAAAGATCAAGGCCTGTTTGTTGGGATTACCGGCCGAGATGAAGACGGCAGTAAGGAATGCCAAGGTGTCAATGATAGAAGAAGTTATTGAAGAGTCATTCCTTGTAGAGGATGACATTGCTCAAGGAAGGGAAGAAAGGGGACAAGCTGGGGAGAAGAGGAAATGGGAAGGGCCGTCGGGGCCCGTTCGTCAGAATAAACCGTTTGTGGGTGGAAGATTTGGAGACAACCGCCGAGAGGCAAGATGGTGCCATAAGTACAAGACCAAACACTTTGGCCCATGCAATCCAAGGCCGCATTCGGGTCCCGTCGAGTCTGCCAAGTGCGGGAAGAAGGGTCATGTCATCTGAGATTGCCCTATCCGGGGGCCAGTGTGTTTTGAATGTCGGGAACCGGGTCATATGAAGAAGGATTACCCTAGGCTAGGGGGTGGCAACCGTGGGAATTCGTTTGGATTGACGGCAAGAGTCGAGCAACCTTCGAGGGCGCCAAGTCGAGCCTTCCGAATAACCATCGAAGAGGCGAATGAGACCGCCGACGTCGTCTCGGGTACGTTTCTAGTAAACTCCTTGCCCGCTCGTGTGTTGTTTGATTCAGGTGCTACGTGTTCTTTTGTGTCGAATAATTTCTGTAAGCAATTAGTCACTCCTAGTAGTATTCTTCCCGATGCCTTAGTAGTAGAGGTGGCTAATGGAGATCAAGTGATCATTCGCGAGTGTTTCATTGACTGTACCTTAGAGATAAATGGGAACTCCTTTTGGGGTGGATTTGTTATCTATAGCTATAGGTGGGTTTGACGTAGTCATAGGCATGGATTGGTTGTCAAGGTATAAGGCCAATATCCTTTGTTCCAAGAAGATGATCCAAGTGCCTTTGTCAGGAGATGGTGTAGTCACCATCTATGGAGAGAAAGGGAAGAGATGCAATCCTATCATGTCCTCTCTTAAGGCACACAAATTTCTAACGAAGGGTTACCCTTCGTATCTAGCCTATGTGGTGGGCGCAAAGAAGGAGAAGAAATATGTAGAAGATGTGAAGATCGTGCAAGATTACCCGGACGTCTTTCCGGAGGATCTACCCGGGCTACCGCCAGAACGCCAAGTGGAGTTTCAAATCGACCTTACTCCGAGAGCGTCTCCGATAGCCTGTGCTCCCTACTGTCTGGCTTCGACAGAAATGCAAGAGATGATGACACAACTTCAAGAGCTCTTAGAGAAATGAATTATCTGACTGAGCTCGTCACCTTGGGGAGCCCCAGTTTTTTTTGTAAAGAAGAAGGACGGATCTATGCGGATGTGCATCGACTACTGAGAGTTGAATAAGGTCACTGTAAAGAACAAATATCCCTTACCTCGCATCGATGACCTCTTCGATTAACTCCAAGGCGCGAGATGCTTTTCGAAGATCGACCTTCGGTCCGGATACCATCAAGTTAGGGTGAAGAAGGAGGACATTCCGAAGACGGCCTTCCGAACGAGATACGACCACTATGAGTTCCTGGTGATGCCCTTTGGGTTGACCAACGCTCCGGCCGTATTCATGGATTTGATGAACCGCGTGTGTCGTCCTTTCTTGGACAAATTCGTGATCGTCTTCATCGATGATATCTTGATCTACCCAAAGGACGAGACCGAGCATGGGAAACATTTACGGGAAGTGCTAGAAGTTCTACGAAAAGAAAAGTTGTTCGCAAAGTTCTCTAAGTGCGAGTTTTGGCTTCCATAGGTTCAATTCTTGGGCCACGTGGTGTCTAAAGATGGAGTGAAGGTAGAACCGACAAAGATTGAGGCGATGATGAGTTGGGAACCGCCAACGAGTCCGACGGAGATCCGAAGTTTCTTAGGATTGGCAAGTTACTACAAGCGATTCATTCAAGACTTCTCCAAATTATCTTTGCCACTCACCTCCCTCATGAGAAAGAATGTCAAATTCCTTTGGATCGAAGCACAAGACCAAGCCTTTCAAACTCTCAAGAGGAAATTGTGTGAAGCTCCCATTCTATCCCTACCCGAGGGACCGGATGACTTTATGGTGTATAGCGATGCTTCCAAGATGGGTCTCCGGTGTGTGCTATTGTAACGGGGAAAGGTGATAGCTTATACGTCACGTCAACTAAAGGACCATGAGAAGAATTACCCGACTCATGACTTGGAATTGGCGGCAGTGGTCTTTGCATTGAAATTATGGCGACATTATTTGTATGGGACAAAGTGCACTCTATTTACCGATCACAAAAGCTTAAAGTATATCTTCGATCAAAAAGAACTCAACATGCGGCAAAGAAGGTGGCTTGAGCTACTAAAGGACTACGATTGCGAGTTGTTCTATCATCCCGGTAAGGCCAATGTGGTAGCGGATGCGTTAAGTCGGAGGAGCTATGAAGGCGGTGTCAAATTATCCCTCACCAGGATCGATGTGGTATCAAGCTTGTTGGAGAGCATCAAGTCAAGTCAAGCGGAAGCGCTGAAAGAGGAAAATCTCAAATCCGAGGTTATGGTGAAGCAAAGTGGGTTATTGACGGAAGATGATCGTGGGTTTAAACTCTTTCAAGGCCGAATATGGGTGCCAAAGTTTGATGGAAATCGGGAACTACTCCTAGAAGAGGCGCATAAGTCGAAATATTCTATACATCCCGGTAGCACCAAGATGCATAGAGATTTAAAGTTAAACTATTGGTGTCCAGTGATGAAGCTTGACGTGGCCAACTATGTGGAAAGGTGTGTCACATGCCTTCAAGTCAAAGCGAAGCATTAAAGACCGTACGAGAGTTTGCAACCATTGTCCATTCTCGAGTGGAAGTGGGACAACATCACTATGGATTTCGTGACAAAGCTACCGAAGACCTTATGAGGCCATGACACTATCTGGGTGATCGTGGATCGCCTAACCAAAAGTGCACATTTCCTTGCAATGCGAGAGACCTTGCCAATGGAGAAATTGGCCAAGCTATATATTGATGAGGTGGTGTCGAGACATGGGGTTCCGCAATCTATCGTGTCGGATAGGGACAGTCGGTTCACGTCAAATTTTTGGGCTAGTCTACAGAAAGAATTGGGCACCAGATTAAATCTGAGCATGGCTTACCATCCTCAAACGGATGGCCAAAGCGAGAGAACAACTCAGACGCTCGAGGACATGTTGAGGTCGTGTGTTATAGATTTTGGAGGAAGTTGGGACTCACACCTACCTTTGGTGGAGTTTGCTTATAATAATAGTTACCATTCTAGTATTGGAATGGCACCATTTGAGGCTTTGTACGGTCAGAAGTGTAGAACCCTAATTTGTTGGCTTGAAGCGGGCGAGAAGCAATTCGTCGGACCGGAAATCGTTCAAGAAACGACGGACAAAGTGAAAGAAATTCGAGAAATATTGAAGGCGGCTCAAGACCGACAAAAGAGTTACGCGGACAAGAAAAGAAGACCGGTCGAGTATCAGGTGGGTGATCGCGTTATGTTGAAGGTATCTCCATGGAAGGGGATTATCCGGTTTGGGAAGCGTGGGAAGCTCATCCCCCGTTTCCTTGGACCCTTCGTCATTTTAGAAAGAATTGGATTGCAAGCTTACCGGTTGGATCTACCACCGGAAATGGATGGAATACATCCTACCTTTCATGTGTGTTATCTTCGAAAGTGCCTGGCTGAAGAAGAAAGTATAATTCCCTTAGCGGAAATCCGAGTTGATAACGGAAACCGTTGCATTGAAGAACCGGAGTCAATATTGGAATCAAATGATTAAAGTACTATGGAAGCACCATCGAGGTGCTAATGTCACTTGGGAGTCAGAAGAGGACATGAAGAAGAGGTACCCTCACTTGTTTGCATAGTGCTCGATTTCGGGGATGAAATTCTAATTTGGTGGGGAGGATTGTAACGCTCGTGTTTCTTATAATAAGGTAAGTCGCATTTGTCACATTTAGAATGACCCTATAATCATATTTAATCAGCCTATTACTTATGCTTGTACCATGATTTGTTGTTCCCCAAAATCTAACATTTGAAAGAAGGTGAAAAAAGTGCCACGCGCGGATGGCCGCACGGGTGGAACCGTGCCAAGGGCCGCGCGAGGCTCTGTTTGACCACAAATCCAGAGGCCGGCGCGCCTCTCCGTGCGGGCCTAACTGCGCCGTGACCCACGCGCGCCCTGTGCGTTTTAAAAGGGGGAAAATAGACCATTTGGCTCATTTACTTCTCATCTACTCTCTTTCAAAACTCTCTCTCTTCCATCACTCCTTGAAGCCGACCATTGGAGCCTTCAAGACACCATTCCCCTCTCATTTATTGCAAGAATCAAGTCCTCTCAACCAAGGATTCCAACCAAGATCTCCAAACCTCAAGAGCATCTTCCTCCTACATCATTTTCCAGGGTTTGATACTTTTCTAGGTTTTTGACCAAAACCTTTGTGAGTTTCTAAACCTTTGTTAAAACTAGATACACATCATATTTCGTTATCTATTATCATTATTCATCTTTATTTGAGCTATTCATTCATAATACTTGGTTTCTTGTGGAATTCCTTATGTGTAAGTCAAAGTCCTCATTATTGATATGGATGAGCTTCCCCAAAATGGCATTGGGACTCTTTAACCTTAAATAAATGGGAAATTTACTTGTATGGGTTAACTTTAGACAATGGTCTATATGGGTGGTTTGACCTAATTTTGGGAAATTGGATTATTTGACAATTACATGATAATAAGTTGCTTATTATTGCTTGATGAAGTATATACTATGGAATTGGGATGATATATTACTTGAGTCACCATGAGGTGGAGTTATGACTACATTGATACTAATTCATTCATACTAGCCTTGTTATAAACTATGTGCAATGTGTGAACGGTATGGTCTGATATAGTACCCATGGTTGGCATTGTGATTATTCATGTGCATTATGTGCCTTGAGACCTACTAATGATATTGTTGGACGAACCAAGTCGGTAGACACTAGGAGGATACAGTTAGGGGTGTTCATCCAAACCGCACAAACCGCCCACACCGCACCGCAAAACGCGGTTTAGAACTTTCGCGGTGCGATTTGCGTTTTTACCAAACCGCACTATGCGGTGCGGTTTTGAGTTTTCAAACCACGGTTCAAACCGCACCGCACCTTTTATATTATTTTTAAATTTTTTATTTTAAGCATATATATATATATATATATATATATAATTGGGTTTGTCTTTTTAACTTTTAATTTTGGACTTTATAAATATAAGCCTTATTTTTAAGCCTTTTAAGTTTTAACTTTTAAATCCCAACTTCCCCAACAAATTGAAAAGCCCTAGGAATTGGAACGACGACTTCAGTCTCCACCTCAAGACTTCGGTCTTCTTTCTCACGACGTTCACCTCAAGTCTCAAGAATTTGAGTTCACTTTCATCTCATGACGTTCACCTCAGCTCACGACTTGAAGAATCTGAGTTCACTTCAAATCTCAATCGAGTAATCGACTTCTGCCTTCTCATTCGACTTCTGCCTTCTACCTTCTCATTCGACTTCTGCCTTCTACCTTCTCATTCGACTTCTGTTCACTTTCAAGAATCTGAGTTTAAACTTTAAACATCACGACTTCTTCCTTCTCAAATCTCATTAGACATCTAAAGGTATTAGCCTATTAGGAGGTCTTTATGTTAGATTATTAAATTAGTTGTTTACATTATATTTCTTTATTGATTACATTATGCTTCTTTGTTGATTACTTTCTGTTTTCTTGATGAGACTTAGATTTTTTTAATTAAATTTGTTTCCTTGATGGGTTGTAGGTTAAATTTGTTTCCTTGATGGCTTATTTTTGTTGTTACTTTTCTTTGTTGATGGGTTGTTATTAAAAAAATTTTCCTTGATGGCTTATTTTTGTTGTTACTTTACTTTTCTTTGTTGTAGATAGTAGATATTGTTATACTAGATGGAAGGAAGTCAGAAGTCTCCGTCATCCGTTACTCCTTTGATCCAAACTCAATCTGAGGCCGTCGATTCAAGTAATGTTCCTAAACCTTTGCAATCTAAAAAAGCTTCTAGAAAACAGTCAGATGTTTGGGATCCTTTCACCAAAAAACTTGACGACCCAAATGGTCCTAAAGTTGTTTGCAATTACTGTGACAAGTCTTATGTGGGTGGGGATAGAAAATATGGAACAAGTACACTTAGGACTCACTTGGTTAACCAATGTTCTATGAATCCATTTAGATCGGAAGATAAAAGGCAGAAAACTTTGATTTTTCAAAAAATGGGTGGGGGTACAACTGAAAGTGGAGGATGCAATAATCTAAAGGTTGTGTCATTTAGTCAACCTGATTGTAGACTTGCTTGTGCTAAAATGATTGTCCTTGATGAGTTATCATTTAGGTTTGTGGAGGGAGATGTTTTTAGAGAATTTTGTAGTGTTGCATGCCCAAAGTTTATTATACCTTCACGCATCACAGTTTCTAGGGACATTATGAAGTTATATGACATTGAGAAGAAAAAACTGAAGGACTATTTTGCTAAGCATTCACAGACAGTTTCCTTGACTACCGACACATGGACATCCATTCAAAATGTTTGTTATATGGTGTTGACTTCACATTACCATGAGTGGAAATTACAAAAAAGGATTTTGAATTTTTGTCAAGTCACTAATCATAAAGGAGACACAATAGGCAAAGCAATTGAAGCATGTTTAAAAGAATGGGGTATTGAACGAGTTTTTGCCATTACAGTTGATAATGCATCCTCTAATAATGTTGCAATTAGTCACATTAGAAAACGATTGCAAATATGGAAGACTGCAATTTGTGATGGAGAGTTTTTGCACATGAGATGTTCAGCTCACATTCTAACTTAATTGTGGGTGACAATCTTAAAGAATTAGATGATTCTAACGCAACCGTCCGTAACGCACTTAGATACGTTAGAGGCTCATCTTCTAGGTTGGCAAGGTTTCAAGGGTGTGTGAAAAGTGCTTGTAAGGAGGATAAAGCATTTATTTGTTTGGATGTTTCGACAAGATGGAATTCGACATTTTTTTTGTTGGATCGTGCAACAAAATATGTTGATGCTTTTAAATTGCTTAAGGAAGAAGATGGATTTTATGTGCAATACTTTAGTGATGAAGATAGACAAGGGAGGAGGGTAGCGGGACCACCCACTTCAAATGATTGGGATAATTGTGTAATGTTTTGTAGGTTCTTGAAAGTATTTTATGAAGCTACACTCAAGTTTAGTGCCTCTTTATTTGTTAGTGCAAATACTTATTTTCATGAAATATGTACCGTGCGTGGTAGAATAATCAAATGGTGCGAGAGTGACAAACCACTCTTGAAGAATATGGCTTATAAAATGTTGACCAAATTTGACAAGTATTGGGGTTCTGTTGAAAAACAAAATGTGCTTCTTTATGTGGCCATAGTTCTTGATCCTCGGTACAAGATGAAATTTGTGCAACTTTGTTTGAATAAACTATATGGTGAGGATGAAGTGCAAACCATCATTGGGTCTGTGAAGAGTTGTTTGTCAAAGTTGGTATCTCACTATACCATTGAATCCAAAATGAGAAATCCGGAAGTAAGTGGCACTCAAAGTGGGGCATCTACTCAAGAAAAAGGTTTGATGGCGAGTGGCTTAATGGTGGATTCAGATGATGATGAGTCTTTCAACATGTTTGAAACTGAATTTGAAAGAGAGTGTCATGAAGACGAGGCTTTAGATATGACAAATGAGCTTGACAGATATTTGGCTGAACGAAATGATGGGGAAAGGAAAAACAAGGATTTTGATATCTTGGAATGGTGGAAAATATCTTCATCTAAATATCCTATTTTGGCAATGATGGCTCATGATGTTCTTGCCATTCAAGTTTCAACTGTAGCTTCCGAGTCTGCGTTTAGTACGGGAGGACGGGTACTTGATTCTTTCCGAAGTTCTTTGAGCCCAAGCACAGTTCAAGCTTTGATATGTTGTCAGAATTGGTTGAGAACTTCAAAGTTGGCATTAGATATGGGGTCACTACTAGAGGATACAGAAACATATCAATGTGGTGTTTCAGGTAAAATTACTTATTAATTATTATTGTTAAAAAAAATTCATCATATTATTTGTTTGCTTAATTTATATTTTTGTTCATATTGTAGATAGCTTTTCAGATGGTAATGAAGTTGTTGATCTTGAATAAAGAATTGGGCATTGGCAATTGGGAGTCAAGATGAAGACGAAAGAAAAAGTTGGAGATGTCACTAAACTTTATCCGTTTATTTATTGTATTGAAACAATTTATGTTTTTAGACTATTTCTTTGAATATTTTTTATTATGTAATTTGGAGTTGGATGTAATCAAAGTTTCAAACTCTTTATTTTTTGGACTACGGTCACTTAATCGTTGATTTTCTAATGTATTGTAAACTTATAAAATTTTCGATTCTACGCATAAAGTGCGATAGGGACAAACCGCATAAACCGCACCGCATTTCGCGGTGCGGTTTGAGGCATATGCGGTGCGGTTTGTGGTTTGGGAAAATGCTCAAACCGCACATGCGGTGCCACCGTAAGGTATGTACCTAAACCTCCGCCATTCGAGGTAATGCCATGGTTGTAGTCCTCGGGTGTGTCGGGCCTTTTGGATGTCACTCATGGTAGTTGACATCAAGGTGTATCGACTCTTTGGGTGGAACTTGATTTGTGCTATGGGTCTCCCCCATTGACTCCACATATGAGAAACTACTTGTTAACTGCTGATAAGTATTATACTATTGTTTGGAATATTAATGCTTGTACAACTCACTAGGCTTTTTGGCCTAACACTTGTTTGGTGTCGATGTGTATCAGTGTATCTCAGGTTCTAGTGGCGCCGCTTCTAAGCAGGCCTAGTCGGACTTTGGTGAGAGCTTGGGGAGGTGCATTAGGGCACACTTTTTGTGAAGACATTGCTTTGATCTATAGACGACACCCTTTTGTAATCTCCTTTCTGTTATAGAAATTAGATTAGACGGTTGTTGTCTAATTCCGTTAAATTACAACTATAATTAAACAGGTTTAAATATTCTCCATTTTTTGGAGGCTTTTGCTATGGCAAATTCATACCATATGTCCGTTTTTTCGGATTTTTGTTATCCCTATTTTTAGGGTGTTACATGATGGTTGCCGGTAGAGGCATCTTTTAGGATCAAAGACTTTTGTTTACATAGGCATATACTCTTTTGGCAGGAAATCTTTTGGGAGAAGATAGTGACACCCGTTCTTAATCAATTATCTTATTCATATTATGGGATTGTAAAGTCTATACCATTTCTCCATTATTGAGTGATTTATTTATTTAAGAATTACATTCATGTCAATTTTCAAGTTTAATTTGCTCTTATTCTTAGGGTGTTAAAGTAGAGTCTGAATGTTGTTTTAAAGGCGGTCTTCCATTCGTCGTCCGGTCGAATTCGGATATGATGATAGCGCTTCTAAGATCGATTTTTGAGAATATGGTGGAATTGGATAACTTATCGTTCATGTCTTCAAATCGTGGAATGGGAAACCGATACCTGATTGTCATTTATATTGATGGCTCGACTGTCGATATACATTCTCCATTGGTTGTTCTTTTTCGTCACCAAGAGTATGGGAACGACACACATGCTTAAGCTCTCTCAAATGAAACCCTTTTTCAACAAGACTCCAATATGGTCTCTTAGAGTCTCGTTCTATTTGGGACTCATTCGGTAATGAGGCAAATTGGGTAAACTAGCTCACGAAATCAAATCGATTTGGTGCTGAATATATCTCATTCGGTGGAAGTTCGGGAGGTAAGTCGTCGGCCACTAGATATTTGAAATCTTCTAACATCTCATTGACTTCTTTAGAATATTTACATCAACTTTCTCTGTACTCGTTAACCCTTTGACAACGATAGGGCAAAAAACTTTCGATTCTTTGGCCTCTTCTTCCATCACTTGTTCACTAGTGGCCACTATTAAAAGGTTGTCACTTTTCGTATCAGTGTTTTTCTCGAAACTATTGATGTGTTATGTGGCAATCTTCCGGTCTCCCAACGGGATAGCATGACGTTGTCTTGACTCTTGTAAGTGACATCGTTATCGAATTGCCAAGGGCGGTCCAATAGGATATGGCAAGCATCCATATCAAGAACATCACATTTTACCTCTTCTTGATAGTGTTTGCCAATCGATATAGGTACCCTATAGGTTTGTGTGACCTTAAACTTGTGGGCCTTTCTTGACCCACCCAAGAGAATAAAGAGCTTTATGGCGTTGAGTGGGTAGGCTGAGGCAATTGACCAACTTTTGGTTTATGAGGTTTTCACAACTACCGTTATCGATAATGAGGTTACATACCTTTTTATGAACCGAACAATGAGACCAACAGGGTCGTCCCTGGGGGAGGGCGGGCCAGGCGTACACCCAGGCCCACGAGGAATAGAGGTTTTTTTTACTAGATAGTAGTAGTAAAAATTAGTAAATAAAAGACACATTCTTTTAGTATCTAATAGGAACAAAAAAAAATCGTATTATATTAAGGGCTCAAATATATATATTAATTGCATTGGAAAAGAAAATACGTAGAAGGTAATTGGTCGTTCATTTTACAGTAATTGGTTGTTTTTTCTCTAAGATTTTTTTATCTAGTACCAAAAGTCTAAAATGACTTATCTAGAAAACCTTTATATTATCCATCATTCATCTCCCATCGACTCTTTTGACTATTCCATCCACATGAATTCTATAATTGTATAAGAATATTGTAGATATCTTGTTATTAACTAAGATAACTCCTACGTTTTGAAAAAAATTACCAATCATATGAGACGGTCTAACTTATATCTTTACCCTTGTTTTTCGAACATTATTGACTATTTATTACCTAACTAGAAGTGTACTCGCGCAATGCAGCGAGATACATCATGATTTTAATGTTTCATTTTATTCTTTGTTTTTTTTATCGATTTACAGTACGATTTTGGATGGTTTTGAGAGAGTGATAATGGTTTTTTATAAATTTGTTTAATTTAAGCTTAATAATATAATGTTTTTTATATAAAATTTTTTAAGGATTTTGTTAGAATTCAATGATTATTTTGTATATTTTAAATTCTTTATATTTAAATTGAGATGTTTATCATGTTTTGATTATTTTTATCAATTAGTTATGAATTCAAACATATAGTTTTAGAAACTTGTACTCACGAAAATCATGACTTGTAATCTTGAATTGTAGGTAATATGTATCAATAAACAGTACTTAATGCATAAAAGTTTGTTTTTAATAGTTTCTTCAATAGTTTAATAATAATGTAATTTATTCTAGGTTTAATAATATAATGTTTTTTTATAAAATAAACATTAAATATTCTGTTATATTTTCTTAATTATATTTTATATCTTTTTATATTTAAAATTTGATTTTTATCTTGTATTTAGTTATGCGGTGAGTGGTTTTAGGGGAGTTGAAGTGGTGCGTGATTTTAGGGGAGTTAAAGTGGTTAAAGATAATGATTGAAAGTTAATAAATATTATTAAATGTAGTACATAAAACTTTAATGGTTGTTTTTAAAAGATTTTAAGTAATTAACATTAAATAACGACACATTAAGTTTTAACAATTGTTTTTAAGAGTTTTTTTTTATAAACGCTTTATAATATAGTATAGATATTGAATGCATGAATCTTAAGTACTCTCATATCTCAAAAACAATAATAAAAAACCTCAAACTATAACCAACATGGGCTTTTGATTCTAAGATTGATGATTCCGATTTTTTTTTGTTTTAACCCTAAAAGTTTAAAACGGTGATGAAAAACATTAACCCGAGATGGGATGAACCCAAATGATTTATATTGATTTACATAGAGTGATACTCCGAATAGTCACATTGTGACCCAAAATAATGTCAATCTATATATTAAATATATATCTCAAGAATGTTTTTGATGGTGGAACAAATTAACGATGCTATGTAAAAATGATATGGTAGATAATATTAATTTAGAAATAATTATTAATTGATTTTGCGTTTAGGAATACTCAGGAAATGGTTTTATATGAATTATTAGTATTTCTTGAATCAAATGTTATTTCTTATGATAAAACGATATATTAAGAAAATTCGTACTTATCGATGACCCTGTTTTACATCTCGCCCAGGGCCTATAAATTGTCAGGAACGGTACTGGGGACCGGAATAGATTCTTTCGTTGTCATTCATCCTTGGCTGAGAAGAGCACCCTATGGAGTATGAGATTAATCTTTTTCTTGGAAATCTTCTTCGGCAAACTTGGAACCTTCGTAGTCCTCATCCTCACCGCTTTCTTCAACATCTACCAATCATATTATTCTCCGATTCATACCCTATTGAATCGGTGACCCGATTGGCTGCATCGATAACACTTTAGACCCGTCAGTTTGGCATACAGATTGAAAGCCTTTGGAGGAGTGGGTTTTCCTTGTGGTCCACCACTTGAATTGCTAGTATTGACTTTGACAGGATGGTTGGTGTCCCGGGAGTTGCGGTTCCTTTTCTTTTATCGGGGGGTAGCGTTCAAATTTTTGTTAGGCCCTTGATATCGTCAGTATGAGTTTGACATATAAGAGAACTTCTCCATTAGCCTAACTTTGAGGGCCAAAATATAAGCATCGGTAACGGTCAACACGGTTTGGAGCCCAATTTTGTCTTGGATCTATGTTTTCAACCCATTGATATACCGGGAAACCTTTTGACCTTCAGACTCTCCAGTTTCTTTGCGTTCAGTCAATTGTACAAATTTGGTGGTGTAATAGGTCACGAATCTCGAGCCTTTGTTACATTCAAGATACATCTTCTAGAGGATCTGCTCATATTCATTGGGTTCGGTAGAAACCGTTCTATCATCAATTGTTTCATTCGCAACCAAGATCGAACTGGTCCTTTCCGATGTCGTTGTCGTTGAATCACTAGCTTATTTCATCATACAATGGCAGTATTTTTAAGACGAAAAGCTACCATCTTTATTTGTTTATCTTCCGATACCTCCATGATGTCGAAGAATCCGTAGACTTTGATTTGCCAATCTAACTCTTCTACTACCATAGTCCCATAGAAAAACGGAATGTACGCTTTCATACGGTAATCGTGTTCATTTTTTCTCAGGTTATGGTGGCTATTGATTAGATTCCTAACCGGTAATTCAATCATGTCTCTTCTCCGACGGATGTTGTTGGCGACGTTGGGTTGAAGTATGTTAACAGCATCGTCAGGTCAGTTAGTGTCGTCATAACGGACACGCACAACTCGGATAAGTCTGCTTTGTAGCGAGCTGCAGACAGGGGCGGAGCCAGAAAATCTATTTAGGGGGTGCCTAGAAAAATGTTAAAAAATTCACGATTTCAAGGCTAGAAAACCATTTTAAGTATATATGTTTTTTAATTAATACTTGTCCTAAATTTTTTGTAAAAAAGAGTTGGAAAAGCATGAGTGACCTAAACAACATAACTGTGTCTATATTTATACAAACAAATACAAGTTGTGTGTAGATAACCATATAAATATGAAAACCCCTTTTAAAATATATGAAATTTATCGTAAGAAATTCGTGTAATTCAATAAAGTAACATGTTTATTTTATAACCTTTAGAAAACTTGGCATTTATAAAAGAAGAATTTGAAATGAATAAATAAAGTTTCAAGTGGGTAAATAAGGTTTGGAACTATATCAAAATTTATTTTTAAAGTTTGAGGGGGAGCCAATGCAACTTCTAACTCCAAGGTGGCTCCGCCCATGGCTGCAGATATGTCATTCTTAGTGAAAAGACAGACGAATCCTGCTCTAATACCAAATGATGCGGCGGGAAAGTGCGAAAGGATCGACAAGCGTCTAAAAACGTTTTGATAACGAGAATTATGAGCGTAAAACCTAAGAAAACTCAAGAGAATGCTCTCAAAAGTAGAATTTTATTAATTGATAACTAAATAATAAGGAAAAACAATAAAACCATATTTATAATATAGGACTAAAAGATAACTATGGAAGTTAATAATTTAATTAAGATAATTGCTTAAGAAAAAGGAAATGTTAAATAAAAAAGGAAACGAAAATCGCCGGATGGCATGGAGGCTCGGGAGACTTTTCGCCCGAGTTTAGTCACGTGGGAAGTCACGATGATCACTGTTTCCATCTCGAAGATCAGTGGCTAGCGCGACTTTGGTCGCGAGTTTTGTCGCGGTAGAAGTAGCGGTTATCCATGTGTTTCGTGCCCTGGGTTTCGACTCCAATGTGTAACGCGACTTTTCCGGCGACTTTAGTCGTGTGGCTTTCTATTTGTGCCTTTTTGCGTTTTTTAGTTGGTCCTCGATCACTCTAGATAATCTCTCTACATTAATTTGTTAGTGCAAATGCATGTTGATCATTCGTGGATGTTGATGGATTGCAAATGAGACTACTATCAAGTGTTTTCTTGCTAAAATGTTCATCAATTTCAATATGTTTTGCTTGATCATCTTGTGCAAGGATGTGAGCAATATTGTCAGTTGATTTGTTGTCACAATTATATAATGTCATTCATAACGCCAATTTCGGCGTTATTTTAGAGGCACTTTTCGAGTAATTATGTTTGTTTCTCCAAACAAATGAAGCGTCTTTTCACATTTATTTGCGAGTTTTTCAGGTATCTATCTTTCGGGAATAAATTAAGAAAATGGGTCCAAAAGAAGCTAATTATAGACGAGAATGGCACACCCGATGAGTTTAATGGCAAAGCAAAGCTCGTGCAAGTCAAATCTTGGGTCAAGGCTCGGAAAATGCATCAAAGTGAAATTTTAGAGAAAAAGTGTTCACCGAGACTTTGATCGATAGTTAAGTCTCGATGTAACTAGCATCAAAATCTGATTTTAGAGAAAAGTGGTTGCCGAGACTTTGACCGAGACTTAAGTCTCGGTACAACTAGCACCAGTGCAATTTTTATGAAACAGAGCCCAATGCTACTTTCATCGCTAGTTAACTATCGGTGAAAGTAGCAATGACATGCTGAAATCGTTTTTAAGCCTTATCTCTTAGGGTTTTCAATCACTATTCATTCTAATCTGAAATTGGCGACGAGAGGAAGGAAGGAGGCACACTTGGGGCGATTTTTGCAAGAGGAGAACACAAGATTGAAGCTCGGAAACATCTTGGAGACACGATTCTACACCGAATTCTTGCCAATCTTCGTGGGTATTACGCAATCAAGGGAGTTTTTCAATCTTTGATTCTTCGAGAGATTTTTCTTAGATCTATGAACTCTTCTATTATTTTCTTGTTTAATACCCCCAACATGAACTAATCTTTAGATGTTGGGGGTTGGTTTGACTTTGGTTTAAGCTTGTGAACATGTGATTGGGATTTTTATCAGTTTTTCTTAACTAATGAAGCATATGATTTGGGTTTTAATGCTTTTGTGAGTTTGACCAACTTTCATCTGATTTGTTCGTTATAAATTCAATTCGAGAGAATTAATTGTTAACAAGAACTGGAATTATATGCCTAAGGTGAGAAATTGGATAGAGATATACCAACTAAACCTTAGTATCATAATAATCTGGAACTTAATGTGTTTTGAATTCATGTGTTATGATCGAGAGATAAGACTTGTGATTTCAAAATAAAATCCGTTGTTGCTTGAGAAAGAACAACGGTGATTTTACAGATTAGATTTTCATTAAAGGGTTTAACTGATAATTGTTTTCAAGAACATTAGTGAAAACCATAGGATTTCCAACCCTCAACTGCTTTCTTCCCGAAAAAGTTTCCAATTTATTCTTGCTTTTACTCTCGAGTTTATTTTTATTAATTTAGTTATTATTTAATCATCACCAATTCATCAATTGGATCGTCCAGTAAATAGTGATTATAGTCATTGTGATACTCAGTTCCTAGTTCCCTTGGTTCGATACTCGTACTTCCAAGTACATATTACTTTATTCGACCCGTACACTTGCGGTTAGATTAGGGGGGTGTAAACCCGCCTATCAGTCATAGGACCATCCAAATGTATCTACATAACTTACATAATTATCTTCAACCATTATAAGTTATATATTTCTTGTGCCATCACCTTAAACTTGGATAATGAACTTGACATTGACACCACCTTTTGCTTCTTACTCCACTACGTCACAAGGTTTTCATAGTGACAAGTGAGCCACCACAATCACATAAGTATACACTTATAGAGGCAATCTTTTTTTCCCTATGAAATAAGATCTGTTTCCGTTTCATATAGTTGCTCTTCATATATTGTAGTATTTTATGTACTGCAGTACCGCCTTAACATGCGCACATTTCCTTATGCTTGTGCATGATTCGTCTCACCATGCTAACCGCAAAGCAATGTTTGGTCTCATATAAACCACACCAAACAATCCCAATAAATCTCACTAGAATGTGGGTTCTGGAGAGGTATGATACATACAGACTTAACATCTACCCTAACGCATAGAGGGGTTATTTTTCACCCGATCTCATATGTATTTACTAAATAAATCTTTCAACAAGTCTTCAATACAAACCCATATCAACCATTGTATCATCTACATCGTTACAAAATCCGCGAATAAACGCAGTAGGAGTACCGACTGATTTACAACCCCCATCATCTTATGTGTCTTGCAAGTCACAAGCACTTACTTCTACTGGGATATGGAAATTTATTCTTTCCAATGTGATACTTCAATGTATAGGAGGTATTTTAATTTTGTAGGTCTTTGATGTTTAATTTCTTCAAGAGGCATTGCTTTCACTTATTCATTACCTATTCATCATTACATGTTATGATAATAACATCCACATAAACTAACAATGTTGTGACTTTACCAATGTCCAAGTGTAACAAATTGTAAACTCATTGACTTTGTTTGTATCCCAAGAGCAATCATCACTTTTGCAAATATATCAGACCAAACTCTTGGGGCGCGTTTGGTTTGCGGGATTGGAATGGAATTGATTGGATTTCTAGGAGGGATTTGGATTTGGAGGGATTTGGATTTGGGAGGATTTGAAATCCCTTCATGTGTTTGGTTTGTAGGATTTGGAATGGATTTCAAATCCATTCCTTTACAAGTCTTGCTTGGTGTGTAGGATTTGGATTTTGATTGAGTTTTTTTAATAATTATTATTATTATTATTTGTTTATTTTATAAAGAATTTATTTTATTGGTAAACGTCGAATTTGGATCGATACAATTTGAAGTATGGATAATGTTAAGTCTGATTTTATAGTAATCATTGTATTTATAGGATTGGTCAAATATTGTGTTTAGTGTCTAATATTGTGTAGTTTTGACCAAGGGTATTTAAGTCCCTTTGGTCTTGGTTGTTTGTAAGAAGAACACATTCTCGCCATTTTCAATACATTCTACTTTGCGCTACATTGTCTCTCTCTACTTTCTCTCTCTAGGATTTAGTGATCTTGGACTATCAATTGGTATCAGAGATGTTCTAGATCTTGAGAGAATTGAGAGATTGTATTTTTCGTTTCTGAATTTGTAGATTAATCGAAAATTTGATCGATTTTCTTGAATTTTTCAAGAAAATCTCGTTTTCTTGATTTTTCATCAAATTTGGGATTGTTTTTGAACGAATTTTTTTGAAAATCGGTTTGTTGGATTCGGTTTTGATTGCTAAACATCTTTGATTCACATCGATTTGCAAGAAAAACTTGTTTTGATTCTCAATTTTGGAAATTGTTGATTTTCTAGAAAAACGTGTTTCACGTACTATGCTATTCATGAAATTTTGATTTTGTGGTTTTTAATCGAATTTTTGATTGAAATGTGTTAAAAAGTTGTTTTCGAACGTATTTGTATAAGAAAATTTTATCAAATTTAGTTTTGAAATCGATTTTTTGGAAGTTTTCTTGATTTACTAACGGTTTGCGCCAGATTGGAACTTTGCGCGAGTTCTTCATAGTTTGCGCGAGTTCATCTTGTGGATTGCGTGATATTCCTAATTTTGTCTTAGTGTGTTTCAGGTTTTCATCTGCTTCAGGAATCAGTTCTTCACGCAAAGTGCAATTTGCGTCTCCCGTGCATCAAGAGAAGTTTACTTTGCGTCTCTAGTGTATCACGCATAGTGCAAGTTCTCTTCACAAGTCCATCACGCAAAGCTACTTTGCGTCTTCCTTTGTTCAATAAAAGCTTGTTTTGCGTCTTCAGTGCCTCACGCAAATCCGAGTTTGCGTATCCTTTAGCTCACGCAAAGAGTGGTTCTCGCCAGTCTCCTCTCACGCAAACTAAGGTTTGCGCCATTGTTGTCTCACGCAAACTCAGTTTGTGCCACTAACTTAACACGCAAAGCTAGGTTTGCGTCTTAAAATACCTCACGCAAAGCTTCATTTGCGTCATCATCTGCTCACGAGAAATTCAGTTTGCATCCTGCTCTTCTCACGCAAAGTCTCATTTGCGTCTCTCATTGGTCACGAAAACCTCAAGTTTGCGCCATCTCAGTCAAGACTTGGCATTTTTCTGGATTTCTGCTATGGATTCTGACAAGTTTTCTTATCAAGCTCAGTTCTACAAAAGTGATCTAATGATGTCTTTGGGTACATAAAATCGTCCACCAGTGCTGATAGATGAAAATGAGTTTACACAGTGGCAAGATCGGTTCCTGAACTTCATTGAACGTCAAAAGAATGGAAATGACATGATGATCATTCTATCAGAAGGACCGTTTGAAAAACCCATGTTGGCTTCTGGATTATATAAGCCTACTAAAGAATATTCATCTGAAGAGTTGTCGGCATATCAAGTTGATCGTGATATAAAGGCAAATCTGATGCTAGCCTTGCCAAACTCTATCTACAACAGGATTGATTGTTTCAAAACTCATCCTAATCTTATGTGGCAACAGCTTGAGAAGATTATGCTTGGCTCTTCAGTTGCGACTCAACTCCGACATACTCGTTATATGAATAACTTTGAAGAATTCAAAGCCAAGGACGGGGAGCCACTGAAAACTGTGTATGACAGATTTTGTGTCATTATCAATGATCAGAGAAAGATTAAAGTGGAAAAGACTGATCTTGAAACAAATCTGAAATTCCTCAATGCACTTCAACCAGAGTGGAATAAATCTTGCCACAGACTGAGGAATGATGTCAGAATTTCTACAATGCAGATCCAAGAGATGTTTGAGATCTTACTTACTGATGAGTGCATTGTATCTAAGAAGAAGGCCAAACTGGACAAAAAGAACAAGAAATCAGTAGACCCGGTTGCTCTTCTCATGAAGCAATTGACTGAACAAGCATTGTCTGATAATGCTTATGACGGGTCAACTGAAGATGATGGTGAGGCGCTCGAGAAAGCAATGATCCTTCTCTCTCAGCATTATCAGAAAAAGTTCCAACCACGTTTGAGTTCCAACACTTCTCGTTTCACTTCTGGTTCAAAAATCAAAGTGCCCGAGCCAAAGACTATTGCCTGCTATAACTGTGGAAAGTCGGGCCACATATCTAAGGAGTGTAAAGTGAAGAAAGTTAGGGACTTAACTTACTATCGAAAGAAACTGAAACTGGCAGAGAAAATAGAGAATGGAACTGCTCTTCTTGCAGAAGAAGAATTCTGGCTGGATCACTCTGACGATGAAGCTGCAAATGTCGAGATCGCTCAGATGTGCTTAGTTGGAGATGATCAGTCAGATGATGATTCTGACATAGATGAAGATGAGGTATATTCAGAGTTTGATTACAATTTCATATCTTCTCAGATGGATATTATCATTACTGCTTTACATGATTTACGCTTAAAGTTATTATCTGAAAAGAATTTAAATTCTGAAAAGTCAGATTTGATTGACAAACTGAAAATTTCTTTGAAAGATGAAAAATCTATTTTAGAAAATACAAAAGACATCTTTCAAAAGAAATTAGATGATTTGAAAAAATCAAATAAGTTTTATCTTGAGTCTTTGACTGATATGACCAAATTAAAAGATGATCTTTCAGATAAAATAAACAAGTTAGAAGAAAAGTTGTATCGAAGGAACCAATCTGAACAAACAATTTTTATGAATAAACCAAGGAGTGAGGAAGCTTTAAAATAAAAATGGGGACTTGGTTTTAAAAATCCACATTGTTTAAACAATGCGATTGAAAAATCTCCAACTTTATATAAATACGATTATCTAACTCTTGCTCATTATGCTCCTCAATTTAAAATTGATTGGATGAATGAAAAACAAGTGTTAGAAATCGAAAATGAGAAAAGAACGAATAACAAGAAAAAGGAAATTCCTTTTGTTTACACAAGCGAAAATGCCAAATATTTTCCTGACAAATCGAGAAGAGGCAGAAAAGTTTTAAATGATATATCTCCTGTCAAGTCTTCAGTATCTGATTTTGTTGATATTTTTGCCAATCAATCTGATAAGGAAAATATATCTCCAATCATTTATGATTCTAAGAGATATATCCCTCCTTTAATTTTAGAAGGCAAAATCATCGATCTTGAAGATAAGATGGAAGATCAAAATATTTTAAAAGAAATTGAATCTGATATTATTCTTTCTTTCATGACGTCTAGTCTTGAAGAAAAGTTATTTTCTCAAAAACAAGATTCTATTTCTAGCATTTCTTCTGATTGTCAAGTAAATAAAAAGGAAGTTTCTAAATCTGATATCTTTTCTTAAAATAATTCTGACTCCGAGGTAAGTTCAGATTTATTGTCTGATCAGATTGGTTGCTTAGGTAAAATTATTTCTTCTGATTTAAATATTAAGTCTGAAATTCTTGATGAATATTTTACGTTAAATGATCAGTATTATAAACCTAAACGTAAAAGAAGACGGTCAAAGAAGTTGAAGAAACAAGATAAAGTTCTTTCTGACAGTTCTAATTCTTCTGATTCAATTCTTTCAGATAGGACTTTGAGCAAGTCAAAGAAGCAGATCTGGAGAGCGAAGCGGACATCTACTGATTCTATGATTGATGGGGATAGTTGTATAGACAAACTTTATAAAAGTGATTCATTTGCTACTTGTAATAAAATTTCAAAATACTCTAGAAAGCAAATGATTCAAATTTCCAAACATGTCTCATCTTCTTCCTCTGATTCTAGTTCAGATGATTATGCTTTGTATTCATCTGATGAATGTGCTAATTTTTCTGATGATATTTCTCATGCTTCTTGTGTTAAATCTAATCAATATTTCCCCATAAGAACTGCAACTAACAAACATGGGCCCAAATTCAATTGGGTACCAAAATCTCAATCTGATTCAAAGTTGCAGGCATCTCATGTCAAGGGGGAGTAAGAGAAAGAATGGTTTTTGAACACATCAGTTCAAAACCTGGACTTCATTGTCAACATTTTGGCTTCTGAGTAGTTCAGCTCAGAACCCGTACTTCAAAGGACTATGACTTCTAGACATGTCAGTCTAGAACTCGTTCTTCAAAGGTTTAGCTTCTGACTAATGAGAAATTGTGAGTGCATCTACTTTTATTCCGTTGCATTTATCTCTGATAATGATGTTGTTCCAGTTTTCTCAAATATTTTTTTTAAAGAATCTGAGCATTTCAATTCATCTCCTGATTTTGTTCAACCTAATTTTTTCAAATGAGACACATATTCTTATATCTTGTGTGAAAGATAATATTATTGAATTATATTTTGTTTCAACTGAATATAAACTTGCCGATCAAATTGTTTCTATTTTAAAATCTTGGCATGTTGTTTTAAAAGTTTAAACTTTTACAAATTTTATTCTATAAAGTAAAATTTTTACAAATTTTCTTTCTTTGGATAAAATGTGTGCCTAGGATAAATTTTCAAGTTGCTTTGTTTATATTAAAGTTTTTATATGTTCAAATTTCAGCTCTAACAAAAGTCGAAAAGTCAGCAACATGTTTGTAGCTTTTGATATTGCTTTAAAGTTGTGTGATTCAGAATATTTATAGTTTACAATGCTTATAAAACCTAAATAGTTGGAATTTTGGATCGTAATGAAAATATGGGCTAAGCACTTAGATGTAAAACCTTATGTTTGAGATGATTATTAAATTCTTATAAATCAGAAATCTCTAAATTTAAAAGTTTATACCTGTGACCTTTCTGGTTTGGGAAAGTAAGTTCTGTGGGATGCTTGTCATCTGGTCCCCTAAGGTTATTTGATCTGGGAGTGATCGAACCCAAATCCTTCTATAGAATCAAATCGAAAGTCATGTTCTACTGGTATGAATGGGTTTAGGATGTGTCGATGTAGCCTTTCTGATATGGGAAAGTAAGTTCTAAGGGGTGCTTGACACCTAGTCCCCTAAGGCCAACTGGTCTGGGAGCGGCTGACCCAAATTCTGCAATAGGGTCAGATAGAAAGTTACGTTTACGGCATGTTCTTTACTTAATAAACTTTTTGATTAAAAAGATGCCAAAAGTGCACACGCTTAAAAGATGCCAAAGAGCACACTCATGTGAAGATGCCATAGTGCATAATGCTAAAAGATGCCAATGAACACACATCTCATGATACTTGGTGATATGTTTAAGTTGTAATAAACCCGTAAATTTGTGAAAGTCTGAATTTTTGATGGATTAGTGTGATTACATGCAAAGTTCTCTATTATATTTTTAGAATTGCATTTTCTTGAAGTTAATCGAAGTTCACATGCGAGCACACTGAATAGATTGATGAAAGTTTTTGAAACTGAACATGTCTTAACTTGATATGCAATAAAACTTGTTTCTGTATCCAAATACATACATTTGATTTCATCTGATGGATTTAATTGTGATATTTTACTAGGTAGAACTTTATTTGTTTCTGTTTAAATTATATATATATATATATTTAGTCGTTTCAAAATACATATTCAGTATTTTTTCTTTCTTCATTGATGTTTACATTCATTGTGTTCTCATATGTCTTTACAAATGGGTTTGAGCATTATTCAAGGGGGAGTGAAAAAGGAGAATTTTTTCTTAATGATCATATCTGTTTTTGAGGAGGAGTATCTGATTTTCTATATAAATGCTAACTTGAATTGTCAAATTTAGTGCATTTGTGTAGGGGGAGTCAAAGAGCTAATCAGGTAAAATTTTTCAGACTCCAAGTCAGATTTGCGTCACCAGTTGGTAGAGCAAAGCTTAATTTGCGCCAACAGCTTCTAGCGCAAAGCATGTTTTGCGTTTCCTGCATGTCGCGCAAACCTCACTTTGCGCTTCCTTCTGTTAGCGCAAACCTAACTTTGCGCTACCAACTTGTAACGCAAACCTTCCTTCTTTTCTCCGTTTCTTTGATTTTGCAGATCTTAAGCTGTCTCGTCTCCAACATACGCATGACCAAGTTGATCCAGATCATCAAGGTCATGAGGGGGAGAAGTTAAAAGAAGTTAAGGAGATGATAAAGAGACAAAGAGTTCAATTGTTAATCTGCTGATCAAGATTCTATTTTTCTCGGTTATATTACATCTTTTGTTGTTCCTGCTCCGACCACCACAGTTCATTCAAGGTCATTTAAAAGAGGTGTGTCGTCTAGAGCACAAGCTGATGAATCAACTGTTTGTTCAAGTTCATTCCTATCTGGTCCAGTCTTGTCAAGGCAGCAAAGATAAATCAAACTGAAAGATGCTGAGAATAATTTTTTTTTCAAAAAGTCAGAATGCTTTACAAAGTCGCTTAGATGGTCCGTGCTGATTTAGAAGATGGATTTTGAAGAACACAGCGCCAATGATTACTAAGGGGGAGATTGTTAAGTCTGATTTTATAGTAATCATTGTATTTATAGGATTGGTCAAATACTGTGTTTAGTGTCTAATACTGTGTAGTTTTGACCAAGGGTATTTAAGTCCCTTTGGTCTTGGTTGTTTGTAAGAAGAACACATTCTCGCCATTTTCAATACATTCTACTTTGCGCTACATTGTCTCTCTCTCTACTTTCTCTCTCTAGGATTTAGTGATCTTGGACTATCAGATAACGCTTTAGAATCCATCGGATTTGGATTTCAAATCCAGGCCCAATGTCAAGGATTTCCAAATCCATCATATGAGAGATTTTAAAATGGTCAACGAAATCCTTTCCTGCAAACCAAACGCAGGATTGGAATGAATTTGAAATCCAAATCCCTTCAAATCCATTCCAATCCCGCAAACCAAACGCGCCCTTGGTGACTCTTTAAAGCACTCCATGAACATGAGCAAATGTTTAAGAATAATCAATACTTGAAATGTGTTTAATGTTTACACCTTTGGCCACTAACATTGTTCAATATCTTTCTACTAATCCCCCATAATTCTACCATGTGAAAAGACTCATCTGATTGATAAAAACCATATTGTATCGATTTTTTGTCGGGTTTTGTTTTAGATCAGAATGTGAATGTGTGAGTCCAAGATCAATGAATCTCTAGAGAGAGAAAGTAGAGAGAGAGAGCAATCTAGCGCAAAGTAACAATTATATTGAATATGCGTGAATAGTGTTACAAGGACACAAGACCAAAGGGACTTAAATACCCTTGGTCAAAACTACACAGAATACGACATTAGACACAATATTTGACCAAGCCTATAAATACAATGATTACTATAAAATCAGACTTAACAATCTCCCCCTTAGTAATCATTGGTGCTTTGGTCTTCAAAATTCATCTTCTATATCAGCACGGACCATAAAAGCGACTTTACAAAGCATTCTGACTTTTTGAAGAAATTTCTTCTCATCATCTTTTAAGCTCTGTTGTCTTTACTGCCTTGACAAGACTGGACCAGTTTGAAATAAACTTGAAAGAACAGTCGGTTCATCAGCTTGTGCTCTAGACGATACACCTCTTTTAAATGATCTTGAAGAAGCTGTGGGGATCGGAGTATAAACAGCAAAAGACAATTAAAGTTGAAGATATTTGAATCTTTGAGCGAATCTTCATCAACAGATAAACATTTGAGCTCTTTGTCTCTTTATCATCTCCTTAACTTCTCTTAATTCTCCCCCTCATGACCTTGATGATCTGGATCAACTTGGTCATGCAAATGTTGCAGACGAGACAACTTAAGATCTGCAAAATCAAAGAAATGGAGAAAACAGGAGAAGGTTTACGCGACACGCAGGTGGCGCAAAGTAAGATTTGCGTTACACCAAGGTGGCGCAAAGTGAGGTTTGCGTTACACCAAGGTGGCGCAAAGTGAGGTTTGCGTTACACCAAGGTGGCGCAAAGTGAGGTTTGCGTTACACCAAGGTGGCGCAAAGTGAGGTTTGCGTTACACCAAGGTGGCGCAAAGTGAGGTTTGCGTTACACCAAGGTGGCGCAAATTTGACTTGAAGTCTGAAAATTTTTACTTGTTGAGCTCTTTGACTCCCCCTACACAAATGCACTAAATTTGACAATTCAAATTAGCATTCATATAGAGAATCAGATACTCCCCCTCAAAAACAAATATGATCATTAAGAAAATTTTCCTTTTTCACTCCCCCTTGAATAATGCTCAAACCCATTTAAAAGGATATGAGAACACAATGAATGTAAATATCAATGTAGAAAGAAAAATATACTGAATATGTATTTTGAAACGACTAAATATATAAAAATTTAAACAGAAACAAATAAAATTTTACTTAGTAAAATATCACAATTAAATCCATCATATGAAATCAAATGTATGTATTTGGATACAAAAACAAGTTTTATTGCATATCAAGTTAACACATGTTCAGTTTCAAAAACTTTCATCAATCTATTCAGTGTGCTCGCATGTGAACTTCGATTAGCGTCAAGAAAATGCAATTCTAAAAATATAATAGAGAACTTTGCAAATAATCACACTAATCCATCAAAAATTCAGACTTTCACAAATTTACAGGTTTATCGCAACTCAGAAATATATAACCAAGTATCATGAGATGTGTGCTCATTGGCATCTTTTAGCATTGTGCACTATGGCATCTTTACATGAGTGTGATCTTTGGCATCTTTTAAGTTTGTGCACTTTTGGCATCTTTTTAATCAAAAAGTTTATTAAGTAAAGAACATGCCATAAACGTAACTTTCTATCTGACCCTATTGCAGGATTTGGGTCAGCCACTCCCAGACCAGTTGGCCTTAGGGGACTAGGTGTCAAGCACCCCTTAGAACTTACTTTCCCAGATCAGAAAGGCTACATCGACACATCCTAAACCCATTCATACCAGTAGAACATGACTTTCGATCTGATTCTATAGAAGGATTTAGGTTCGATCTCTCCCAGATCAAATGACCTTAGGGGACCAGATGACAAGCATCCCACAGAACTTACTTTCCCAAACCAGAAAGGTCACAGGTACAAACTTTTAAACTTAGAGATTTCTGATTTATAAGAATTTAATAATCATCTCAAACACAAGGTTTTACGTCTAAGTGCTTAGCCCATATTTTCATTACGATCCGAAATTCCGACTTTTTAGGTTTTCTAAGCATTGTAAACTATAAATATTCCGAATCACACAACTTTAAAGCAATATCAAAAGCTACAAACATGTTGCTGACTTTTCGACTTTTGTTAGAACTGAAATTTGAACATATAAAAACTTCAATATAAACAAATCAACTTGAAAATTTATCCTAGACACACATTTTATTCAAAAGAAAGAAAATTTGTAAAATTTTTACTTTATAGAATAAAATTTGTAAAGGTTTAAACTTTTAAAAACAACATGCCGAAATTTTTAAAAAATAGAAAGATTTTATCGGCAAGTTTATATTCAGTTGAAACAAAATATAATTCAATAATATCATCTTTCACACAAAGTTAAAAAAAAATTGTGTCTCATTTGTAAAAATTGGGTTGAACAAATTCAGGGATTGAATTGAGAAGCTCAGATTCTTTTTTAAAACAATTTGAGAAAACTGGAACAACATCATTATCAGATATAAATGCAGCGGAAATTAAGTAGATGTACTCATAGTTTCTCATTAGTCAGAAGCTTAAAGCTTTGAAGAATGAGTCCTAGACTGACATGTCTAGAAGTCATATTCTTTGAAGCACGAGTTCTGAGCTGAATTACTCAGAAGCCAAAGTCTTGACATTTAAGTCCGGGTTTTGAACTGATGTGTTCAAAAGCCATAATATCTCCTACTCCCCCTTAACATGAGGTGCCTGCAACTTAGAATCAGATTTAGACTTGGGTACCCACTTGAATTTGGGCCCGTGTTTGTTAGTTGCAGTTCGTATGGAGAAGTACTTTTAAGATTTGACATGAGAAACATGAGAAATATCAACAGAATAATAAGCACAATCATCAGATGAATACAAAGCATAATCATCTGAACTAGAATCAGAAGAAGAATATGAGACATTTTTAGAAATTTGAAACATTTGCTTTATAGAGTATTTTGAAACTTTATTACATGAAGCAAATGAATCACTATTATAAAGTCTGTCTACATATCTATCTCCATCAAACATAGAATCAGTAGATATCCGGTTTGCTTTCCAAATCTGCTTCTTTGATGACTTGCTCAAAGTCATATCTGAAAGATTAGAATCAGAAGAATTAGAACTGTCAGAAATAACTTTATCTTGTTTCTTCGACTTCTTTGACCGTCTTCTTTTAAGCTTCGGTTTATAATACTGATCATTTAGCGTAAAAGAATCATCAAGAATTTTAGACGAAATATTTAAATCAGAAGAAATAATTTTATCTAAGCAACCAATCTGATCAACTAATAAATCTGAATTTACTTCGGAGTTTGAAGAATTTTGAGAAAAGATTTTAAAATTTGAAACTTCCTTTTTATTTTCTTTAGAATCAGAAGAAATGTCAGAAATAGAAACTGAATTTTATTTTTGAGAAAATAAATTTTCTTCAAGACTAGAAGTCATGAAAGAAAGAATAATATCATATTCAATTTCCTTTAAAATATTTTGATCTTCTATCTTATCTTCAAGATCGATGATTGTACTCTCTAATACTAATTGAGGAGTATATTTCTTAGAATCATAAATGATTGGAGAAATATTATCCTTATCAGAATTAGAAGCATAAGGATCAAAAAAATCATCAGATATTGAAGATTTGATAGGAGATATATCATTTAAAATTCTTCTGCCTCTCCGTGATTTTTCCGGGAAATATTTTGCATTTTCGCTTGTGTAAACAAAAGTAATTTCCTTTTTCTTGTTATTTGTCCTTTTCTCATTTTCGATTTCTAACACTTGCTTTTCATTCATCCAATCAATCTTAAATTGAGGAGCATAATGAGCAAGAGTCAGATAATCGTATTTATATAAAGTTAGGGATTTTTCAATCGTATTGTTTAAACAATGAGGATTTTCAAAACCAAGTCCCCACCTTTGTTTTAAAGCTTCTTCACTCCTTGGTTTATTCATAAAAAATGTTTTTTCAGATTGGTTCCTTCGATAAAGCTTTTCTTCTAATTTATTTATTTTATCTGAAAATTCATCTTTTAAAGTAGTCATTTTAGTCAAAGACTCAAGATAAGTCTTATTTGAATTTTCCAAATCATCCAATTTCTTTTGAAAGATGTCTTTTGTGTTTTCCAAAATAGATTTTTCATCTTTCAAAGAAATTTTCAGTTTGTCAATCAAATCTGACTTTTCAGAATTTAAATTATTTTCAGATAAAAGCTGTGAACGCAAATCAGATAAAACAGTTATAATGATATTCATCTGAGAGGATATAAAATTGTAATCAAATTCTGAATATACCTCATCTTCATCAGTATCAGAATCGTCTGACTGATCATCTTCAACCAAGCACATCTGAGCGATCTCTACGTTTGTAGCTTCATCGTCAGAGTGATCCAGCCAGAATTCCTTTTCGGCTAGCAAAGCTAATCCACTCTCTCTTTTCTCTGCCAGTTCCATTTTCTGTCTATAATATGCCGAATTTCTGACCTTCTTCACTCGACACTCCTTTGAAATGTGACCCGACTTTCCACAGTTGTAGCATACAGCAGTCTTTGGCTCGGACACTTTGACTCTTGAACCGGAAGTGAAGCGAGAAGTATTGGAACCCGACTTTGGTTGGAACTTTTTCTGGTAATGCTGAGAGATAAGGATCATTGCTTTCTGCAGTGCCTCACCATCGTCATCAGTTGACCCGTTGTAAGCGTTATCAGACAACGCTTGTTCAGCCAGTTGGCTCGTGAGGAGTGCAACCGGGTCTACTGATTTCTTGTTCTTCTTATCCAGTTTGGCCTTCTTCTCAAGCACCAAGCTCTCATCAGTCATCAGAATTTCATAAAGTTCTTGGATTTGCATAGTGGAGATTCTGACATCATTCCCCAGTCTATGGCATGTTTTATTCCATTCTGGTTGCAATGAGTTGAAGAACTTCATATTTATCTCAAGCTCGGTATTTTCAACTTTAATCTTCCTCAGATCATTGATAATGGCACAAAATCTGTCGAAAACACTCTTTAAAGACTCACTTCTTTGGCCTTGAACTCCTCAAAGTTGTTCATGAAGCGTGTATGTCTAAGTTGAGTTGCAACTGATGAGCCAAGCATAATCTTTTCCAACTGTGTCCACATCTGATTTGGATAATTCTTGTAATGATCAACACGGTTGTATACCGAATTTGGCAATGTTAGCATTAGATTAGCAGATAATTCTCGATCAACTTTCATTCTCAAAACCTCTTCGGGTGTTGTTGGAGTCTCTTTGTTAGTCTTTATGAAAGGTCCTTCATTTAGAGACTTCATCATGTTGGCTCCATTAACTTGTCATTCAATGAAGTTGAGAAACCGATCTTGCCACTGAGTGAATTCGTTTTCATCTATCAGTACCGGAGGACAAGTGTCTGTACCCAATGACATCATGAGGTCATTTTTGTAGAACTGAGCTTGAAAGGCTAACTTTGTAGAATCCATGTTTTAGATAATCCAAGAAAAAAATTCAAGTCTGAGACTGGCGCAAAGTTGATGTTTGCGTGAGAGGCAGCGCAAACTGAGCTTTTCGCAAGCAATATGAAACGCAAATGAGGCTTTGCGTGAGCAGGCTGTGGCGCAAAGTAGCTTTGCATTATGCGAAGGAAACGCAAAATGAAGTTCTCGCAAGTAGCTAGAGACGCAAACCAACTTTGCGTGAGTAGCAGGAGACGCAAACTGAGATTTGCGTGAGAGGCTTGTGACGCAAACAACTTGTGAACAGAGGAATACGCAAAGTAGCTTTGCGTAAGCTGAAGGAGACGCAAACTACACTTTGCGTGAGACACTGGAGACATAAACTTAGGTTTGCGTGATAAACACAAAGCGAAAACCTGAAATACACTGGTGCAAAGATTAGAATAACAAGAACTAGCGCAAACTAAGACGAACTCGCGCAAACATATATGAACTCGCGCAAACTACAGATCTAGCGCAAACCGATGTCAAAAAGCTAAAATCTTACAAAAATCGATTACAAAACTGAATTTGATGCAACTTCCTTACACAGACAAGTTCGAAAACAATATTATAACACTTTTCAAACTCAAATTTCGATCAAAAACCACAAAATCAAGATTTCAAGAATTGAACAGTACGTAAAAAACGTATTTCCAGAAAATCTTTAAAACTCAAAATAGATGATCAAACACTGTTTTTCTTGCAAAAATATGTGAATCAAATATGTTCTCCTATCAATTTCGAATCCAACAAACCAATTTGCAAAGAAATTCACTCAAAAAACAGATCAAATTTGATTAAAAATCCAAAAACGAGATTTTCTTGAAAAATTCAAGAAAATCAATCAAATTTTCGGATTAAATCACAAATTCAGAATCTAAAAACGAATTCTCTCAATCCTCTCAAGATTCAGATGGCTCTGATACCAATTGTGAGTCCAAGATCAATGAATCTCTAGAGAGAGAAAGTAGACAGAGAGAGAGAGCAATGTAGCGCAAAGTAACAATTATATTGAATATGCGTGAATAGTGTTACAAGGACACAAGACCAAAGGGACTTAAATACCCTTTGTCAAAACTACACAGAATACGACATTAGACACAGTATTTGACCAAGCCTATAAATACGATGATTACTATAAAATCAGACTTAACAGAATGTGTTGCGGTTTTTCGGGTTTACACTTTTTTTAAAATGCAAATAAATAAATTTTCGACGCAAGTATACATATTAATCTACTACCGTTTTGTAACAAGTAATAATGGTACAAAGTACCGAATATCGATCCCACAGGGAAGTTTGGAAAAGTTCTTCTTGAAAGTCGGGTTTGTAAAAGCCGAGTCTCAAATGACGAATTCGAATACAATATTTTGATTGGGGTTTTGATTAACAACTACTGAAAAGCTTGATTATAAAAAGAAGCACATGTTACAAAGATCCGTTGGGATAAAGTTAATAATTGGATAAAATGATGAGATTGCATTCCTTCGTTATCTTAAAGTTGATGTTTTATGTAAATTAGATAAGTCGTCATACAATGAACCAATTGTCAATTGATTAATTGCATTTTGATATAAAATATAACTTTAATTTAAACAACTTCGAACAATCACGCGATACGATACACCATTTTATCTTTTTATCGGTCTCGGTCCCAACTTAACTTTATACCCGAACTAAGATGGTTAGCCCATTTGGTTCGGATTCTAATCATAAAAGAGAATGAAAACTAATATTAACTAAAAGAGATGCTTAGTGCCTTCAAACAATCAACAATAAAAATCGTAGTCTTGTTGCACAAGTAACCTCTTTTTAGACAAAGAAATGAAGTTGCTTGAAATAAAAGACTGAAAGTAGATGATGTGAAATAAATTGCAGAATTTAAATGACAGAAAGTAAAAGAAAGAAAATTTAATTGCAGAAACGAAAATGCAGTAAATAAATTATAGAAATTAAATTGCGGAAATTAAATTGTGTTTAAGTAAATAACAGTAAAGTGGAACAAGAATTATAAAACTAAAATTTAACGACGTAATTGAAGACGGTGGTGGAAATTCTTGTTTCAAATGTGGGATCGAACTTGGATTACTTGAAGATTTCATGGTATTTTCACGACTTAAATTATAGGGATGAATTAAAAGAAGACTATTCCACGTGTAAGTGGGTTTTTATAAAATTGGAAACATGAAATGGATTTAAGAAACTACAACAAACCGTGAACCAACAAGAGTTGGGAATCCAAAATGATTATTCGGACTTCCGGTTTGTAATAGAATTAAAGTCGTAATGAGACCAAAATAAAAACCAAGAGTTAACAAACCAAGGAGAATTGTGATGTTGGAAGAGGGTACGTGAGATGATTACGAGATATCTTAACTTGAAACGAAAAGCGATATATATATTAATATAATCAAACCATGTTTGAATCGTGAGTCAAAGCTTTGAACCGTTAGCTAATAGCTCATCTCTTCAAACCCATTACAAGGGAAAAGATCAACCATTAAATCATGGTTTCTAAGGATGATTACAAAAGAGGAATATGGCTTGATGCAATGTATCTTGATGACGGAACAAGAAAGTGTAGAAGTGTGTATTTTCCGTCATCCAAAACATTCTATTTATAGCCAACAAAAAACCAAGTCATGGGCTTCAAAGGTGAAATGGGACATTAAAATTGATCTCCCAAAAATTTGGCCCACACTAAGGGGGCGTTTGGTTCGCTGGATTCCGTCGGAATCTGGTGGAATTGGAATGGTTAATTCCATTGACCGAATTCCGTCGTGCTGTTTGGTTGCCAAGGGAATGGAATTGAATTCCATGAAATCCTTAGATTAAGGAATTGGTCATTCCATTTCAAAAAGACAAAAATACCCTCCAAACCTTTTCTAACAAAATTAAAACAATCAGATGTGGATTTGGTTTCCTCTCTCGCCTCTCTCTCTCTCCTCTCTCCTCTCTCTTCTCTCTCTCTCCTCTCCTCTCTCTCTCCTCTCCTCTCTCTCCTCTCTCTCTCTTCTCTCTCTCTCTCCTCTCCTCTCCTCTCCCTCTCTCCTATCTCCTCTCCTCTCCTCTCTCTCCTCTCTCTCTCGGCATTTAAAAAAAATAAATAAAAAAATAAAAATAAAAGAAAGGGTATTTTTGTTATTTTTCAAAATTTCATTCCAATTCCTTTGTAAACCAAACAGACATATTCCAATTCATTTGACTGATTACATTCCATTCCTGCCAACCAAACAGTTGGTCAAACCTGAAAACATTCCATTTCAATTCCTTCCAGATTCCAATTCCATTGACAGATTCCATTCCATCAGAAATCATTCTGCGAACCAAACGCCCCCTAAGAGTTTTCGGCCCATGTGCTTGTAGCAAAAGAGTTCAAAGTTCGGCCCATCAAAAAAA
Organism: Arctium minus; assembly: GCA_954870635.1. Classification (NCBI taxonomy): domain Eukaryota; kingdom Viridiplantae; phylum Streptophyta; class Magnoliopsida; order Asterales; family Asteraceae; genus Arctium; species Arctium minus. The sequence continues at coordinate 26,350,979 of OX941092.1, forward strand.
TGTCGGTAATAAGCCCAAAACCGAGCCTACTTCATGGTGCGTTGCATCGGCCCAAAAAGGGAAGTCTTTTCTTCAATTCCGCATCATTCCTTACTTGTATACTCCTCGTGGCCTCCGAACCGATCCTAAAATAAAAACATAAAAAAATAAGATCGTTGTGAAGTTTTTTTTAAATAGACAACAAAAACGACGGAATGCGTTAAACATTTATTTATGAGAAAATGTTAAAAATAAACGAAAATGACTCAATGGGAAAATAAAAAGAGACTCGAAATTATAAAAAGTGGGTAAAAAATAGGGTAAATAAAATTACTCTATCACATCCCCAAATTCGAACTGTTGTTCGTCTCGAACAACTTTATTGAAAAAAAAAACTAATTTTGAGCAAAAAATTTGAAAAAAAGGGAGATTTCTTTTTCGCACATACCATCAAGCGCACCATCACTACTCATTTCAACTAGTTCACGGCGTAAAAAAATAATAGCCCTAATCATGGTTTCCCTCAACATGATTAAAAAAATATATCATCCATAAGTTAATCGAACAATTCCTTGACAGATTAGGATCAACAATGCAACAAAAAGACGAATGTTATGCATAGTTTTTTTTTCCAAATTCTCTTCTAATCTTTCTTTTGGGCACAATTTTTCTCCCATCACTCTTTTGAGTAAGAAAAACGTACACACACATCTTTTGGTGTCATTGACACTTTGGAATTGCACGTAAAACATAAGTAGAGCTTTGCTCACTTTTAGACGAATGTTTCCATTTTTTTTTGCAATTCACGTTGGCATTATAGTTGGAGTATGTGTGTGCAATGAGTGATATGGTTATGAATATGAATGAATGACCATATCACCCCCCTCCCCAAAACTTGGAGAGGTTCAATGTCCCTATTGAACGAATAACGTCAATTGTTTGAGATTGGAGGAAAGGTGGTACGAGTGTATATGTTGCATGGACCCAAAAAATTAATCCGATGACTCAAGGAATCGCAAGCTTAGTTCTAGTGATAAATAAAAAATCATTAGAGGTGTCCCAAACTATTGTGGCTCTTATGGAACGAAATTAAGCCAAAATCCGTGAATGGTGAGAAAGTGTGCATGATGGTATGTAAAAAGAAATCTAATTTCTCAAATCAACATTCCCAGACATATGCATGACAAATTTAAACAACAAAAAATTAAAGAGGGGGTGATAGAACCTGCCCTACTCGCGGCGAGTAGGTGAGTGTGCCGGTGATTCCCAAAGAAGGTGCATGGGGAAAGGATCCAATCTCCTAACCAATTCCGGGTGCTCTTTCACTAGTAATACCTTGAGTATATCATCCTTTGAATTTTCATACTTCCACCAGGCTACAAGCTTGCTATACACCTCCTCCGTTCGCTCCGTTCGCTTCATCATGAGATCCAACTTTTCCTCCATTCCAACCGAGTGGGCCTTAAGCTGTTTTGAAATCAGTACACGATGTTCCTTCAAAGTTGTTTTAACTTCCCCTACCAAAGACCTAAAGCTTGCTTCCAAGGAAGCAATCCGATCTTGGTCCGGTCGTGGTTGTGAACAGGTGTTGTTTCGTAATAACCGGTCCACATTAAATCCTTCCATGAGCATTTTTTCCATGGAAAAATGGTCCGTGGACAACTTGGGAACACCCGCTTTTGTGAGCAGTGAATGAATGACCGAGGGGAATAACGGTCGTGCATTTGAACGTTCAACACCTTTACGAATAATCGTAGAGATGACACGTCCCACATCAAATCGTGCACTGATCATAATACAATACATCAAAAACACAATCCCCATGCATAAACTAGAATCATGAGTGGTTGGGTGCAAACTGTGACTGATGAAATAAAACCAAACATTTGCGGTTAACTTTAAAAAGTGAGTTCTTAGGATGCGAGAACGTCCCTTGAAATCCCATTTTGAATTGTCGTGTGCAATGGTTTTGAGGACAGTGTCTAAATCATTATCAGAGGCCTCATCCAATAGTCTGTGGTACTCAGAGTGCTCGGGTGGTGAAAGACCCAAACAACATTAATAGGTGGCCGAGAAGCACATTGGGGTCTCTCGAACCATGAGATTTAGACCGACCGTCACGGACAACTCAGTGTAAAAATCAGTAAGCTAGTCTATATTATATTGTGTGGGTGGACTACAGAAAAAAACCACCCTAAAGAGTGTATGGTGACATGAAATTGTGGGTGCGAACGGAGAGTTTCCATTGGGAAACCTTGTGGAGGCTGACAAATCTTTCGTCTGAAAGATGAGTACTTGAGTACGGCCTCAGGACAACTAAACAAAGACATGTGAGTATGTGTAGGTTTGGAAATTGTACCGACTTTTGCTTTATCCTTGTCATCGATCTGTGTCATGGTTTGTAACACCCGCATTTTTCGGTAAGTCAATTCCTTCATGCTCGCTTCCAAGATTCTCTATGTTGAGTTTAAATCCCTGATAAAGTTTACCTTTGATTATGGTTCAAGTTAAGGATGTGTCGAGGCTTAAAAATCGGATTTCGGAAACCGGGGAGGTGCTCGACGACAGTGCCACGCGATAGTGACATTGTCACAGTCGCTGTGGCATAGTCGTGGGGCTTCATGGACCTACGGTACGCATTCGACGATTGTGCCTCACGATTGTGACACCTGTCACTATCGCTTGGCACTATCGCGGGGAAGGGACCGAACTCTCGGTACATTTGGGGTGATTATGCCCGGCGATAGTGACAGATGTCACTATCGTGTGTCAATATCGCGATCGGGGTACACCAGGTCATTAAATGTGATTTTTACCCCATCTAATTCATTTATTCACCTAAACTTTCAAGACTCGTATCCTCCCACTCTCTCTTCATTAAATTCGACATTCTAGGTCATTGAAGGCTTCATCCCCCTCGTTTCTTCAAAGATTTCCTCCAACAACTAGATTGTGAAGGCTAGGGCTTCAAGGATTCATCATCTCATTCATCCCACCAACATCCTCAAGTTGGAGATTTCTAGGGTTTTGACCAAAAAACCCACATTGTGAGTTCATACTTTCTTTTCTTAAACTTTATACATGTCAAAAACATTTCATTTGGAACTCCTAAACTTCTCCTTGTTTAGATTTATACTTGAATGATTTTGACCTAACTTTGTATTTTTTGAGATTTAGGGTTTTTATCATTTTCATCTAAAATGAAGGGTTTCATCATATGTGGTGTAAAATAGGGTTTTACATGCATATTTATGGTGGTTTACTTGAAGGAACATATTTTATCACATTTATAATTCTCATTTTATGGTTGGGTTTTACTTAATAGAATGAACCTTTGAGAGGAAAACAAATGGATTATTGTTGTTGTGGTCTATGACTACTTTAAATGGTATGACCTCTGAAAGGTGTACTTTGTAAAGAATTCATATTTTGAATGGGAAATGGCCACATTATGGCCCTTGAGTGGATTTCGTTTTACTTAGGTGTTATTTATACAAAGAAACACATTTTAAGAAATGATTATTACTGAGAACTATATGTTTGATTATAGTGGGTCACAAATGTAATTGTGACAAGTCTAAACTATTACTAATGGATCCATAGGTATAGAGTCGGCTTAATTTTTGGGTTAAATCCCGTTTGTAGCTAGTTGAGGCATTGGACCCTAGGGTGGCAACTTGGTACGGTTATGTGAAACGGATACTAGTCGTGGGTCGTAAATGTAAATCCTAGCGAATGAACATGATTAGGATCATTGGGTGCCCTTCCCCACATCTGAGTACGAGCCGGCGAGCTCATGGCTTTAATTCTAGTATGGTGAGCTCATCAACTCGGAAAGTGGCTTGCTTTTGTGTTCCGCCACAATCCTTGGAAACCGGGTCTCCCCCGTCATCGCAAGATGTATTTTGGACCGTAAGGTCACTATGTGATTATTTTTACAATTATAAACCCAATTCTTTTGAAAGGTTATTTATCGTCGCATTTAATTTATTTCCAAATTATTTATATAAACTGTATGTTCTCACTAGGCGTTAAGCCTAATACTTTTTCTCAAATGACGTATATAACATGTTACCTTAGCGGTGGGTCGCCGAAGGTTTGAGTGATGGAGCTTGGGTGCTTGAGGCATTTTGGGATGATAGATATTTGGAGTCATGGCGTTCAAATGATTTTAATATTTTGGGAATTGGGTTGAAAACCAATGTAATATAGATATAACTTATTTAGATTAGTTTTTTGTCGATTTTTATATTCTTCTACAGGTTTTTGTAAACGCTATATAACATTTATCCGTTTGGGTGGTTTAGTCCATTTATAAACGTCATATTGCCAAATTTTCGAATTTTAAATTACTCTAAATTTTAGGGTGTTACACGTTTGGATTGGCAACAGGTTCCTCATGAATGGGGTTGCTCTCGGTTGTGTCCTCGACATGATCGGATGAGTTTTGTCCCAGGATGACTGAGATTCTCCTTTGCTTCTATTGTAGCATGCCTCTTAAAGTGACATATGAGTATTGTCGTTTGCATTGAGTTCGGGTTGGGGTGACGTTTGGTGATGGTAGTGGAATGGTGGAGTTAGGGTTAACCAAGTTTAGGGATAGTAGGGGAAGGGGTTGTGGTTGTGTGGTGGTGTTGAGTAGTGATCGGTAGGACAAGGGAATCGGTCGTGGTGTGGCATTAGTGGGTGTTCAATGGGATTAGGGTTCATATGGGTGAAAAGCGGATGGGGTGGGTGTTGCTAGTGGTTGCCCGTATTGGTCAAGGATAACAACAGAGGAGATTAGGGTGGTTGTCGACGGTGGTGTTGTGGTGTTAGGAAATGGGAAAACTCGGTTAGGGCGATTTGGGGAAATCCCGATGGTGGAGGTGAACGACGGAAGAGGGAGGTAGAGGAAGAGGGATGATCGTACCTCATAAGAAAGTCAATGGTGGTTGCGTCGAGACCGTTGTGTGTGAGTTGTTGGTTCGTCGGCGACGCCAAGGTCGAGAAGTTGATTCCTTGGTTCGAGCTTTGGCGTGAGGTCAGCGGGGTTGCAGTTGGGTTTATGGGGCGATGGTCCATATTGGTGATTGGTGATGCTCTGAGATCTATCGTGTGCGATGGGGGATACGTGGTGGCGACGAGAGATAAGCGATTGGGGGTTTTGGATGTAGTCGCCAGCGTGTGATGGTTTCAGTTTGAGGGGTCGACTGTCGCTGATGGATGGGTGTTTAGGGTTTCGGCGATGGAAGCGAGCAGATGTAGGGTGGTGTTTGAGGGTGGAGTGTCAAGGGTGGGGGTGAGTGAGATGTTGAAGGAAGGGTTTCTCGGTATGAGGAACCGATTTTTCGTCGAGAGGTAGATGAAGAGGTGGGAAGTGAAGAGTCCAATTGATCCATTGGCCATGATTTTGGGGTTTTCCAAATCTACAGATAACTTGTGGATTTCTTGTTGTTCTATCCATGGGTGCTTCGAGAAGAGAAAGTTTTATAGCGAGAATATGAAGAGACTGGTACAATTTTCTGATGGATTGATAGATTGATGTACGAGTGACGTCGACGCTGGTATGGTGGAAGTCGGCGGTGAGTCGTTAGAAGAAGAAGAAAGGGAATGAGAGGGAAAGAGAGGTGTGAGTTTGTTTAACGAAGAGAAAGTCCCTTCAGTGCAATTTTCAGAACCAAGTACCTGGACAATCAGAAAGGAAATAAATCTTGGAAATCCAAATTAGCTAAAATTAAAATCAGATAAAAATAATTAAATTTCAAATCTTATTCTAATTTCCTGATTTAGTTTCATTTGGACTTAATTAGTTGACTTACAAAGGGTCAAAATCAGATTTCTTTCTGATTTAGTTTCATTTGGACTTATTCAAATCAGTTTCATTTGGACTTAAAATCTGCATGGGCCGAAAATTCTTGGGCCACCTCGAAATCTATTTATAAGTCCTCTCTCTCTCTCTCTCTCTCTCTCTCTCTCTCTCTCTCTCTCTCTCTTTTAACATCCCAACTTTTAAACATATTTTAAAATTCTACAACATAAAATATTTTCTTTTCTTTTTATGAATGAATATTTACACGCTTTTGAGTTTGGTTAAAAACCCAAGGTTCGACACAACTTTCTATTCCTGGAGATGAACAACCTCAAGAGGTTGTTGTATCAGTGTCGATGGTTCAAGAAAATGTTTTACCCTTTGTCCGTTCACATTAAAAGTGGTACCCCTTTCTGGATCAATTAATTCAATTACATCATAAGGGTATACTTTTGTAATCTGATACCGTCCCATCTATCTAGAGTTTAATTTCCCGGGAAATAACCTGAGTCTGGAATTGAATAGTAGGACTTGTTATCCCTCAATGAACTATTTTGGAAGAATTTTCCTATCATGCCATCTTTTTGTATTTTCTTTATATAATTTAGCATTTTCATAGGACAAACTCCTATGTTCCTCCAGCTCACACAGTTGTAGAGTTCTTCTTTTTCCCGCTTCGTCCAAACTCATGTTAAGTTCCTTTATAGCCCAGTAGGCTTTTTGTTCTAACTCAACAGGCAGGTGACAGGCTTTCACAAAAACTAATTTATAGGGGGGCATGCCAATAGGGGTTTTGTAAGCGGTCCGGTAGGCCCACAAGGCATCATCTAATTTGGATGCCCAGTCTTTTCGGTGTCGCTTGACTACCTTAGTTAAGATTCCTTTGATCTCCCCATTGGACAATTCAACCAATCCATTTGTCTGGGGGTGATAAGCGGTGGCTACCCTATGTTGTATGTTGTACTTCTCTAGGACTTCCTCTAATACATTGTTTATGAAGTGGGTGGCTTCATCACTGATCAAGGCACAGGGTGTACCTAATCTAGTAAAGACATGTTTTTGAAGAAACTTGACAACTGTCTTAGCATCATTAGAGTGGCAAGCCATGGTTTCCACCCATTTAGACACATAATCTACAGCTACTAAAATGTAGGCACAATTATTGGAGAGTGGAAAAGGTCCCATAAAGTCAATGCCCCAAACGTCAAAAAGTTCTACTTCTAAAATTCCGTTTAGAGGCATCTCATTCCTCTGAGATATATTTCCACTCCGCTGACACTCATTGCAACTTTTTTCAAAGTAATGAGCATCATTGTTTAGTGTAGGTCAGTACAACCCTGATTGTAAAACCTTTGTTGTTGTCCTATCTTCTCCAAAGTGCCCACCACATAGACCTGTATGGCACTGATGTAAGACAGATGCCACCTCTTCTTTTGGAATACACCTTCTTATTACCAGATCTGCACAAATTCTAAAGAGAAAAGGATCATCCCACAGAAACTTTTTGGAGTCAAAAATGAGTTTCTTTCTTTGATGTTTGTTAAATTCCTTGGGAATGATCACACATGCCAAATAGTTCACAATGTCTGCAAACCAAGGTGTTGCAACTTGTTGTATGGCCAAAATTCTCTCATCCGGAAAAACCTCACAGATGTCACCATTGTGCTCAGTATGTTCTTGTTTTTCTAATCTTGACAAGTGGTCAGCCACTTGATTATTTACACCCTTCCTATCAATGATTTCCAAATCAAATTCTTGCAATAACAAGACCCACCTGATTAGCCTAGGTTTTGCATCCTTTTTAGAAATGAGATACTTGATGGCAGCATGATCAGTATGCACAATCACTTTGGCACCCGTCAAGTATGATCTGAATTTTTCAAAAGCAAAAACCACAACTAATAATTCTTTTTCAGTGGTGGTGTAGTTGATTTGGGCTTCATTGAGAGTTTTACTAACATAGTAAATAGAGTGAAATATGTTATTCTTTCTTTGCCCTAGAACTGCTCCTACTGCCCAGTCACTTGCATCACTCATTATTTCAAAAGGTAAGGACCAATCGGTGTCACTATTACAGGCGCAGTGACCAATACATCTTTCAAAATTTTAAAAGCCTTTTTACAATCTTCATCAAAATTAAAGGCATGGTCATGTTGTAGTAGTAAACACAGAGGTTTTGATATTTTGGAAAAATCTTTTATAAACCTCCGGTAAAAACCTGCATGTCCGAGAAAACTTCTGATCCCTTTTACAGTGGTTGGTTCAAGTAATTTTGCAATTACTTCCAACTTTGCCTTATCAACCTCAATACCTCTATTGGAAATGAGATGCCCCAACACAATGCCCTCTTTAACCTTAAAGTGACATTTTCCCCAGTTTAAAACCAGATCTGTTTCTTCACATCTTTTAAGACTTTTTTTGAAGGTTTTGTAAACACATATCATATGATGTCCCATAAACGGAAAAATCATCCATGAAAATTTCCATCAACTGTTCAAGCATGTTTGAAAAAAATAGACATCATACATCTTTGGAAAGTGGCGGGGGCATTACAAAGTCCAAAGGGCATTCTTCTAAAGGAAAATGTCCCATAAGGACAAGTAAAAGTGGGTTTCTCCTGATCCTCAGGTGCAATGGCAATTTTATTGTACTCTGAATAACCATCCAAGAAACAATAAAACTCTTTCCCCGCTAGTCTATCTAACATCTAGTCAATGAAGGGTAATGGAAAATGGTCTTTTTGGGTAGCTTGGTTAAGCTTCCGGTAGTCCATACATATCTTCCAACCTGATACAATCCTAGTAGGTGTTAATTCATTTTTCTCATTGGTTACCACAGTAACTCCACCCTTCTTGGGTACACATTGCACTGGACTGACACATGTACTATCGGCAATAGGGTAGATTATGCCAACATCAAACCATTTTAAGATTTCCTTTTTCACAACCTCTTTCATCATTGGATTGAGTCTTCTTTGATGCTCAACTAAGGTGAAGTCTTTGTTCTCCAAAATGATCTTATGTTGATAGATGGTAGGGCTTATGCCCTTTAGATCAACAATTGTCCATCCTATGGCCTTGGTGTGCAGTTTCAACATGTTAATCAGTTGTTCCTCTTGATCAGATTCTAAAGATGATGAAATAATGACTGGTAACTTCCCTGAATCTACTAAAAAGACATATTTCAAATGTGAGGGAAGTTGTTTTAGTTCTAAGTCTGGAGCACATTCTATGGAAGGAACAAGTGTTTTCCTATCCTCACTTTCTAAGATTTCAACAACAGAGGTAACATGTATGTCTTTCTATTCCTCAAACTCTGTTGTATCTTCTTCACTATCATACTCCTCCATTCCCATAACCTCCCCAAAACTTTGGTCTTGACACCAAGATTCAATCAAACTTAAGGTAGAGCATTCCTCCCTTTCTTCAAAAAATTTAAGGGAATCCAACACATTGAAAGTCACTTGTTGGTCTTGAACTCTAATGGTGAGTTCACCCTTTTGAACATCTATCAGAGTTCTTCCTGTTTCCAGGAATAGTCTTCCTAAGATAATGGGAATGTCTTTGTCAGCTTCAAAATCTAAGATGATGAAGTCCATAGGAAAAATAAATTTATCAACTTAGACTAGGACATCCGCCATCTTTCCCTTAGGCCAAGCTATGGACTTATCTGCTAATAAGAGTGAAACAGTGGTGGGTCGTTGAGAACAGATAAAGGCATAAGATTTATGTTGGCTCCTAAGGGGCTGTTTGGTTGGTTTTCCATTAAGTTCTGTATGGATAAAGTTGTCTGTGTGGATTAATCTGTCTATATAGATTTAGAAGGTTTTTATTTGAGAGAGTTTTTTCATAGATGGAAGGAACGTGTTTTTTAATGAGAGGGACTGGTTTGGAAAAAACTTGGCTTTCTGCATAAAGCCCCCCCTTGAAATCTTACTGAATAAGCCACTTTCTATATTATTAAGCCACTACCAAACAGTCATATATAGCTGACTGAATAAGCTGTGAGTCTCATTAAGCTCATTAAGCTGCTAACAAACAGGCCCTAAGTCACATAGGGTTTTTCCTACTTCTTTTCCTCCTATGGAGCATGGGATTGTGAAAGCAGGGTCGTTCCTGATATTTTGGAGGCCCTGTGCAAAAAACTAGATGAGTTCTTAACTTTTTAAAAAAAATTATTTATTAAATTATTTTTACTACATGTCAACGTTTATTTGATAATAAATCGACAAATAACTCATATTTGACTTTGAACAAATTATTTATCTTTTCTTATTTTCGATACTAAATTTTAGTTTTTATTGCTATTATGTTAGTGTGGATTCAAAATTTATAGTTTCTTTTAAATGTTAGTGTTTTTTAAAATTCATAACCTCTCCTACAAGGTGTCCATAAGAGAATTAGATTGTAAAAAATAACATGCATGTGAGTGAAATAGAGTGTATAAATAACAATTCTCTTTCTATAAAAATGATCAATCATTATGGTAATTATGATAACACATATCAACAAGAATCTTTCATTAATCTATTGTCATTAAAAACACTGTATTAAAATTAAAAATGTTCCAAAAAAGCATATAAATAAAAAATAATAAATATTATAACAACTCTAAGTTCTATTAGAAATTATAAAATAAATCATTACAAAAACATTAAACAATCAAAGTTATTCAAAACATCTCTAATAGTTATTCTTAATTTTTCTAAAATAGAGAATCTCGAGGAAAAATAAATTCGACTTAAACAGTTATTCTATTTTATTAATTATTTCGACATTATTTATATTATTAAAATCATAACACATTTAACCTTGTTATTGGAAACAATTAAAACAAAATATCTTTCTGCTAAAAAATAAGTTTTAAAAGCCTCTATTTTTTCTATTTTCTTCTTCTACTTTATCATACACTGAAATTAAAAATGGTCTAACTTCTTAAAACTAGAACTTTAAAAAAGAAATCCACTGAAAATCAATGAAAACAAAATTAAAGAATAAAAATAAGAATTAATAATTTTAGTATTTAAACATAGGAAAGTAAATTATAAAAGAACTTACTAGAAATATAAAAATTATCCTTAAAAAAGAATTAAAAACTTTTTAGAAACTCGTATTTATAATTGGAATTAAAAGAGAATTAAAAAATTGTAATAAAAGTATAAAACTAAGCTAAGTTAAAAAAATTACAAGGCTATCCCAGGAATCGAACTTGGGACACGGAGTGAGGCAATAAACTTCCAAACACTTTGCCACTGCGCCATGATCTACTTTGCTTAATTAGTTATACTCATTAATTTATATACCAGTATTATTACAGGTAAAAAATTAAAAATTACTCGGAGGCCCCCGACGATCGGAGGCCCTGTGCGGTAGAACACATTCGAACACCCTAAGGAACGGGCCTGTGTGAAAGTCCCTGGGTCCTTCAGTTTTGGAGGGATTTTGCTAGACAACATGGCACTACACTCTTCATCCAGAGCTACAGTCTCATACTCATTCAACCTTTTCTTTTTGCTTAAAATGTCCTTTAAGTTTTTTGCATAATTTGGCATTTGTTCAATGGCTTCCACCAAAGGTATGTTGATATGCAACTGTTTAAAAACGTCTAAAAACTTTTTAATTGCAGTTCATCTCTTTGATTCCTTAATCTCTGGGGATAAGGGATGTAGAGAGGAACCGGAGTAGGATATGTAGTATTTTGAGGAGCAAGTGTAGGAACTGTTGGTGAGACTTTGTCTACCTTAGTGTTATCAGAAATTTTGGGACTGTCACCAGCTTGTGACACATCCACAACAGTCTGTTCATTTGTCTTTTGATCTTTCTTGGGTTCATTTGGGAATAATGTCGGAAAATCTGTCCTTTTTGGAATGGGTGCGGTATCAATGGGCTCAACAGTGTTTTCGGGCCCAATGCTTACACTGGATTGAGCAGAATCTGAAACTGTGTTTTTCTTTTCAGACTTTGCTTTGTTTGTCTTTTTTAAATCTTTTTGAACATTTTCTGGCAAGTCCTGTCCATTTCTCAAAGTTATAGCCTTCACATGCTCTTTTCCAATTCTCTGAGGTATTTTTGTATCACTTGGGAGAGAACTTGAAGGACGTTTCCGTAATTCTAAAGCTATTTGACCCACTTGAGTCTCCAAATTTTTAATTGATGTCTGAGTTTGGTTCATGAACCCTTTTATCATTGCTTCCAAGGAAGTGGATGAGTTGGCATGTTGGGTAGACTTTTGTTGAAAACCAGGTTGATGATTCTGAAAATTTGCATGTTGGTTATTTTAAGGTCGGTGATGAGATTGCGGGTGAAAGTTTGCTTGTCCTTGCAATTTTGGTGGTGGTGAATTTTGAGCAGGACTATGCCAATAAAAATTCGGATGGTTTCTCCACTCAGGATTGTAAGTTTGAGAAAAAGGTCCACCCTATTGTTATTGCTAACATAATTAACTCTTTCAGGATTTCCAGGACAATGTTCAAAATGATGACCCTCTCCATAGTAGGTACACTGTATAGATTGCACAGTAGGGGTAGATGCAACAGTATTAACTTGCACAACATTAAGATTTTTGATTAAAGATGCCATGTCGGCCAGCTGTGAAGATAATAATGCACAAGCATCTGTGTCTTGTACCCCTGCTGCTTTTCTAGGTAATGCACATGGATCAACCCATTGACCATTGTTGTTTGAAATTCTTTCAAGGATTTCATATCCTTCATTATAGGTACAAGCTGTGAAAGCTCAGTGTGCAGTAACATCGACCATTTGTTTAGCAGTGGTATTTAAACCACTGTAAAACGTCTCTAGTTGTATGCAGTACAGAATGCCATGGATTTGATGAACCGGGTTTGCCGACCTTTCCTAGACAAGTCGGTCATAGTGTTCATCGATGATATCTTGGTGTACTCGAAGAATGATGAATAGCATGAGCGACATCTCCGAGAAGTGTTAGAGGTGTTAAGGGACGAGAAACTCTATGCCAAATTCTCCAAGTGCGAATTTTGGCTAAGAGAAGTCCAGTTTTTGGGTCATGTGGTGTCAAGTGAGGGAGTAAAGGTGGACCCATCAAAGATTGAGGCCATGATGAACTGGGAACCGCCAAAAAGTCCCACGGAAATCCGGAGTTTCTTGGGTCTAGCCGGTTACTATAGAAGATTTATCCAAGATTTTTCCAAGATCGCCTCACCGTTGACATCTCTGACAAGGAAGAACGTGAAGTTCCTTTGGACCGAGAAGCAAGAGCAAGCCTTCCGGGCCCTCCAAAGGAAATTGTGTGAAGCGCCAATCTTATCTCTACCCGAGGGGACAAAAGACTTTGTAGTCTACAACGATGCGTCTAAGATGGGTTTAGGGTGTGTCTTGATGCAAAGGGGCAAGGTAATAGCTTATGCATCCAGACAATTGAAGGAGCATGAAAAGAACTACCCAACTCACGATCTCGAGCTAGCGGCAGTGGTGTTTGCCTTGAAGTTATGCCGACACTACCTTTAAGGGACGAGGTGTACCTTTTTTACCGACCACAAAAGCCTGAAGTACGTCTTCGATCAGAAAGAGTTGAATATGCGACAAAGGAGATGACTCGAGCTACTCAAGGATTATGACTGTGAACTTCAATACCATCCCGGAAAAGCAAATGTGGTCGCGGATGCCTTGAGCCGGAAGGAGTACAGTTGTGGAGTTCAAGCCACCTTTGCAAGGGTAGATGTAGTCTCAAGCTTAATCGATAAAATCAAAGCATCGCAGTCGGAAGCCCTTCTTGAAGTCAACCTCAAAAGTGAAATTATGGTGAAGCAACATCTCCAATTGACCGAGGATGGAAGAGGTTTGAAGTTATATCAAGGTCGAATTTGGGTACCAAAGATTGGAGGATGCCGGGATCTACTTTTGGAGGACGCACACAAGTCCAAGTACTCGATACATCCGGGGAGTACTAAGATGTATCGAGATTTAAAGCTCAATTATTGGTGGCCAGTGATGAAACTAGACATGGCTAGTTATGTGGAGCAATGCAAAACTTGCCTACAAGTAAAGGCGGAGCACCAACGACCATACGGTAGTCTTCAGTCCTTGGAAATACCGGAGTGGAAGTGGGAGCACATTACCATGGATTTTGTAACCAAGCTACCGAAGACTTTAAAGAACCACGATACCATTTGGGTAATAGTGGATCGTTTGATCAAGAGCGCGCATTTCTTGTCCATGCGGGAGACCCTACCGATGGACAAGTTGGCCAAATTATACATAGATGAAGTGGTCTCGAGGCATGGAGTGCCACTCTCTATTGTGTCCGACCGAGATAGCCGCTTTACATCGCACTTTTGGGATAGTTTACAGAAGGGGTTGGGCACAAGAGTTAAATTGAGTACCGCCTATCACCCGCAGACAGACGGACAAAGCGAGAGGACCATCCAGACCCTCGAAGACATGTTGAGGTCGTGTGTTATCGATTTCGGCAGGAACTGGGATGCACACCTCCCACTAGCGGAATTCGCCTACAACAACAGTTATCACTCAAGTATTGGCATGGCGCCATTTGAGGCATTGTACGGAAGAAAATGTAGGACACCTGTGTGTTGGATAGAAGTGGGGGAGAAACAATTTGCCGGACCAGAGATTGTGCAAGAGACGACCGACAAAGTGAAAGTCATCAGAGAGCGTTTGAAAGCGGCACAAGATAGGCAGAAGAGCTACGCGGATAAGAAGAGAAGACCGGTCGAGTTCCAAGTAGGGGAGCGGGTAATGTTGAAAGTGTCACCGTGGAAAGGATTGATAAGGTTCGGAAAGCGTGGGAAGCTCAGTCCCCGTTTCCTTGGGCCTTTCACGATCCTTGAACGTATTGGGCTACAAGCCTACAAGTTGGATCTTCCGCCGGAGATGGACGAAATTCACCCCACCTTTCATGTGTGCTACTTGCGGAAATGCCTAGACGAAGAAGAGAGTGTCATCCCACTTTCGGAAATCAGAGTGGACAACAATCGATGTATAGAGGAACCCGAATCTATCCTTGATCGAAAGATGAAGAAGCTAAGGCACAAAGAAGTGGTTATGGTGAAGGTCCAATGGAAGCACCACCGAGGAACTAATGTAACTTGGGAATCCGAAGATGATATGAAGAGGCGATATCCTCATTTGTTTGACTAGTTGAGATTTCAGGGACGAAATCCATTCTAAGGGGTGGAGGATTGTAACACCCCGAGATTTTTCGCTATGTAATTCTAGAGTTAAGACTCCTAGCCCCGCTTATCGTTTTATCTTGGTGTCCTTATTTTAGCTTTTTCGTTAGCACCCCGTTTGGTTTCGAATTTGAGTGTTTGGGTTTTGGTGATTTTGGAAAGTCACAGTGACTTATGCGACTTACACTGCGGCTTACAAGCCGCGGCACAAGCCGCGTAACCCACTGTCCGATTTCTATTTCAGGAACACGAGCGACTTATGCCGCGACTTAAAGCCGCGGCATAACCCGCGGGAGTCCCTGGTCGCCCCAAATACGGGTTTTCCCCAATTTTCTCATTCATGTTCTTCACGTACCTCTCTCTCTCTCTCCCAAAACCCTCATAACTCACCCCAACCGAAACTAGGGTTCCACCAACCTAAAATCCCCTCATTTATTGCTAGAAGTGAAGTAAAGAAATCAAGGCTTCAAGTTTGAGTATTTAAGTCTCCACCTTCATCGTTGTCTTCTCCAAGGTTCCTTCTAGGGTTTGTCCATCCAACCTCTAAGTAAGTTTTCTTACTCATAAACTTTCACACATGCTCCATTACTTTCTTATTTGTGATTTTATGTGGTATTGGATGTTAACCTAAAATCTAGGGTTTTGGTATGTCTTGAAGTGAATAATCGTGAAGTGGGAGTGGGGGTCCAAACATCTTGTGAAGATTCATTTAAGTAAATTAATGGATGAAATGTGGATTAGAATAAATGATTACACTTCTAAGGGTTACTATCAAGGGTATAGATTCTTACCAGCAGTTGGAGTCAAACTATTATTGGGAACTTATATGTGGCTAAAGGAGTTTTAGTTCATTATGATAAATATGTATCCAGCATGATTATGTTATATGTCAGGTATATGCTTGCATGAAAATTGTTAATCCTACTTGCTCATGGTTTATATGGGAAGTCTTATGTCTATTTTCCTTGTGCACGAGGATTTAGATGGTATGCATGGTTATTGCATGGTTATTGCCGTTGGGCATTTTGAGTAGACAATAGGGGGAGAAAGTCCCTTAGTTGTACACTCAGCTAGATTGGATAGGCACCCTTGCCTGTAAGACCTTGAGGTATAACCCGACGGGGTAAGCACTAGAGGCAGAGAGGGTTTGAGGATTGTGATGTTCGGCGTGGCATGGGAACTAGAACCGGGCTGGACGGTGAAATCCAATCTAGATCGCGGGTTACCCCGCTTTATATGGAAGATATTTGTGTATTATTTGTACAGGAAATTACTATGTCCCGATTGGGAGGTTTGGCATTGATCTCAATGCATTGGGAGTCGGTAACATTTAATTATTGTTTTTGCTTACATCATTGGTATCGGCATAACAACCAATAGACTTCGTTCTAACACTTGTGTTCATGTTTAAATGGTCCACAGGTTCCGTTAGCGGTGCGAGTAGGATGTCTTGATCCGTCGGGATCGCACCTAGAATTCCTCCTTGAACCGGGCATTTTTGGGAATGGAGAAAGAGCGCTTTTGGAGTCATAGTGACACCCACCTTAATCTAGTTGTTAATTGTTCTAGATTAAATAGGTTGTCATGTATATGTCTAAATTTTTCCGCTACTTCCTTTTTGTGAACTACCCCAACTCTTTCGGGTTATAGTTATCTTGTTTACAGGTTTTGGACTCGCCTTATTCCTAGGCGTTATATTGCAGAAATTTTTAGTTTTATTTTACCTCGAAATTTTAGGGTGTTACACTTGGTTAAGCTTCCGGTAGTCCATACATATCTTCCAACCTGATACAATCCTAGTAGGTGTTAATTCATTTTTCTCATTGGTTACCACAGTAACTCCACCCTTCTTGGGTACACATTGCACTGGACTGACACATGTACTATCGGCAATAGGGTAGATTATGCCAACATCAAGCCATTTTAAGATTTCCTTTTTCACAACCTCTTTCATAATTGGATTGAGTCTTCTTTGATGCTCAACTAAGGTGAAGTCTTTGTTCTCCAAAATGATCTTATGTTGATAGATGGTAGGGCTTATGCCCTTTAGATCAACAATTGTCCATCCTATGGCCTTGGTGTGCAGTTTCAACATGTTAATCAGTTGTTCCTCTTGATCAGATTCTAAAGATGATGAAATAATGACTGGTAACTTCCCTGAATCTACTAAAAAGACATATTTCAAATGTGAGGGAAGTTGTTTTAGTTCTAAGTCTGGAGCACATTCTATGGAAGGAACAAGTGTTTTCCTATCCTCACTTTCTAAGATTTCAACAACAGAGGTAACATGTATGTCTTCTAATTCCTCAAACTCTATTGTATCTTCTTCACTATCATACTCCTCTATTCCCATAACCTCCCCAAAACTTTGGTCTTGACACCAAGATTCAATCAAACTTAAGGTAGAGCATTCCTCCCTTTCTTCAAAAAATTTAAGGGAATCCAACACATTGAAAGTCACTTGTTGGTCTTGAACTCTAATGGTGAGTTCACCCTTTTGAACATCTATCAGAGTTCTTCCTGTTTCCAGGAATAGTCTTCCTAAGATAATGGGAATGTCTTTGTCAGCTTCAAAATCTAAGAGGATAAAGTCCATAGGAAAAATAAATTTATCAACTTGGACTAGGACATCCGCCATCTTTCCCTTAGGCCAAGCTATGAACTTATCTGCTAATAAGAGTGAAACAGTGGTGGGTCGTTGAGAACAGATAAAGGCATAAGATTTATGTTGGCTCCTAAGTCACATAGGGCTTTTCCTACTTCTTTTCCTCTTATGGAGTATGGGATTGTGAAAGTCCCTGAATCCTTCAGTTTTGGAGGGATTTTGCTAGACAACATGGCACTACACTCTTCATCCAGAGCTACAGTCTCATACTCATTCAACCTTTTCTTTTAGCTTAAAATGTCCTTTAAGTTTTTTGCATAATTTGGCATTTGTTCAATGGCTTCCACCAAAGGTATGTTGATATGCAACTGTTTAAAAACGTCTAAAAACTTTTTAATTGCAGTTCATCTCTTTGATTCCTTAATCTCTGGGGATAAGGGATGTAGAGAGGAACCGGAGTAGGATATGTAGTATTTTTGAGGAGCAAGTGTAGGAACTGTTGGTGAGACTTTGTCTACCTTAGTGTTATCAGAAATTTTGGGACTGTCACCAGCTTGTGACACATCCACAACAGTCTGTTCATTTGTCTTTTGATCTTTCTTGGGTTCATTTGGGAATAATGTCGGAAAATCTGTCCTTTTTGGAATGGGTGCAGTATCAATGGGCTCAACAGTGTTTTCGGGCCCAATGCTTACACTGGATTGAGCATAATCTGAAATTGTGTTTTTCTTTTCAGACTTTGCTTTGTTTGTCTTTTTTAAATCTTTTTGAACATTTTCTGGCAAGTCCTATCCACTTCTCAAAGTTATAGCCTTCACATGCTCTTTTCCAATTCTCTGAGGTATTTTTGTATCACTTGGGAGAGAACTTGAAGGACGTTTCCGTAATTCTAAAGCCATTTGACCCACTTGAGTCTCCAAATTTTTAATTGATGCCTGAGTTTGGGTCATGAACCCTTTCATGATTGCTTCCAAGGAAGTGGATGAGTTGGCATGTTGGGTTGACTTTTGTTGAAAACCAGGTTGATGATTCTGAAAATTTGCATGTTGGTTATTTTGAGGTCGGTGATGAGATTGCGGGTGAAAGTTTGCTTGTCCTTGCAATTTTGGTGGTGGTGAATTTTGAGCAGGACTATGCCAATAAAAATTCGGATGGTTTCTCCACTCAGGATTGTAAGTTTGAGAAAAAGGTCCACCCTATTGTTATTGCTAACATAATTAACTCTTTCAGGATTTCCAGGACAATGTTCAAAATGATGACCCTCTCCACAGTAGGTACACTGTATAGATTGCACAGTAGGGGTAGATGCAACAGTATTAACTTGCACATCATTAAGATTTTTGATTAAAGATGCCATGTCGGCCAGTTGTGAAGATAATAATGCACATGCATCTGTGTCTTGTACCCCTGCTGTTTTTCTAGGTAATGCACATGGATTAACCCATTGACCATTATTGTTTGAAATTCTTTCAAGGATTTCATATCCTTCATTATAGGTACAAGCTGTGAAAGCTCAGTGTGCAGTAACATCGAGCATTTGTTTAGCAGTGATATTTAAACCACTGTAAAACGTCTCTAGTTGTATGCAGTACAAAATGCCATGATGATGGCATTTTCTCAATAGCTCCTTGTACCTATCCCATGCATCAGGAACTGCTTCATCGTCCAATTGTCTAAAAGTGCATATTTCATTTCTGGACTTAGTATTCCTTGTGGGTGGAAAATATTTTTTCAAAAACTTTTCTGCCATTTGGGTCCATGCTATTATAGAATTTGGTTTCAACGAGTTGTACCAAGACCTTGCTGACCTTGCTCTATCTCTTAGCAAGTATGGAAAAAGTTTTAATTTTAGAGCATCATCTTGTACACCAGGAAGTTTAAAAGTAAGGGTGAGCAAAACCCGATCGTACCCGAAAAATCGAACCGAAAAAACCCCGAACAACCCGACCCTAACTACCCGATCGTACCCGTTACCCGAAGTCCGAAATTTAGGTCGGGTATATAGGTTCGGGAAGGGTCTTAATCTCCGTCACCCGATCCGACCCAAAACCCGAATTTTTATTAACTAAATATAAATACTATTTTTTAACTACTTTTCCTAAAAATACCTAATCATATTTTTTTTCATGCTCAATCCTATTATGTAATCTAATTTGTACTACTCTTATATTTATGAATGCTAAATGTGGAAAACTTGAATTGCATACATGAGAATGGAGATGAAGCGTTGGTGCTTTTTTGTGAAATGCTAAAGTAAGGTGCCAAGCCCAATGCATTAACTTTTAAGGGGAGTTATTTTTATGGTGGAAAAATAAAAAAATAAAAAATGGATTTATCTGAAATCCGATCCGATCAAACCCGAAACCCGACTAGGCCCGACACCCAAAACCCGATTCACCCGATTACAAAATTCGGGGCTTCCATTTCCTACCTGAAACCCAATCGGGTTTTCCATTTCCCCCTCTGATCCGACCCGACCCGACCCATGATCACCCCTATTTAAAAGAATCTGTAATTTCCATGAAAGACCGGAGGTGAGAATGAGGATCTTCAGATGGCAAACCAGCGTACTGGCCGTTAGTTTGCAGCATCTGAAACATTATCGGTTTTAGTTCAAAATGGTGGGTTTGCAGTATTGGTTTAAGAATTCCTGAATGTAAATGGGTTAAAACAGGAACGTCATAAGACATACTACCACCGTCTTTGGAATTTGCCAATCGAAAAATGTTTTGTTCCTCATCGTCAACATTTATGTGCGGTTCATTTGTATTTTCTTAATCGTGTAGATTTTCTTGACCGTTTTGATTTACTCGATTATTTTCATGCCCATTTAGATTTATCTCGGGGACTTCCTCCTCATCCGTCATATATTAACGTTCAGACATCTCAGGAGAATTTAAAACTAAATTAGCTCGTTAGATTCTTCTTCGTTGTCTAAATGTCCGTTCAATATCGAGATCAAATTAGAAAAATTCACCGTGAGGCAATCTTGGCATGCACTGTATTTTTTTCTTATTTTTTTCAAATAGATGGTAGAAAAACTTGTTTTTATAAGCGTTACTTAAAAAGAAAAACTTCTAGCATGCCTCACCGACAACGTTGCCATCTAAATAAGACTAAGGGGCTGTTTGGTTGATTTTCCATTAAGTCCTGTATGGATAAAGTTGACTTTATGGACAAAGTTGGCTTTATGTATTAGATAAAATTGTTGTTTGTTTATTGTGCTGAATAAAGTGTCTGAATGATAAAAATGACCGTTTTACCCTTATATTTATATTTGGTCTGTTGATCTCCTAACACCATTGCAAGGTAAAAAACCAAAACAAATTCATTGAAAAACAACAATGAAGAATGAGAACACAAAACAGGTGTTGTTGCTTCTCAAATATACGATCGACATCAATATGCGATGGAGCAACTTCTCTTACACACACACACACAAAGTGAGACCACGGCGGAGGGAGAGAGGGAAATGGCTGCTCCCCTAAACCCTAAATAGCATCGATCAACATCAATATACAATCTTCAGTTAAATGGTTGCTCCCCTAAACCCTAACTAGCATCGATCGACATCAATATACAGTCTTCAAAACCATTTAACTGAAGAGGAAAATCCACACGAGAGCGGAGAAATTGATGAGCAGAGACGAGGGGAAATCAATGAGTAGGGCAGAGAAGAAATCGATGAGGAGAGAGGGAGGTCTCAGTCGATGGCGTCGATGAAGCAGAGCAGAGGGAGGCTCCCTCGTCGGTTGATGAAATAGAACAGAGGGAGGTGTCGGTCGGTAGTCTTTTTGAGAGAGGAAGCGACATTTATTTGGGAAGGGGTAGGTGAGTCTTTTTCATGGCTGAATGCAGACAAGGAAGTTTTAAAAGTTGAGCGAATAAGCTCTATTCTTACCAAATAAGACACAACCAAACACTTCTACATAGCTTAGCGAAAAAGCCATACAGGCTATTAAGTCCATTAAGCTGATACCAAACAGGCCCTAACTCATATGCCTATGGATTCAATGCATCACAGTCTAAATTTATATGACTCCAAAAGAAATGTTCAACATCCTCAAAACATGTAACTAACAAATAAATATGCCTCAAATGCATAGAATTCCAAAAGGATGTCTAACACTCTCAAATCATATAATTAACAAATAAATATGTCTCAAATGCATATAATCCCAAAAGAACGTCCAACACCCTCAAATCATGTAATTAAGAAATAAATATTTTTCAAATGCATATAGTGCTAAAAGGCCATCATAGAGCAAAATAAACCGGACTAATGTCCCCAATACTGTAACACCCGTGATTTTGGAAACTCTTAACCCATATTAGTGTAATCGTCCGACCATCATAATGAAAATTTATTAAGGTTTTACTTCCCTATTGTAGTGGATCCATCGAGGATCGAATTAGACGCGAAAAACGGAAGGAAAATGAGGGAAGTAGAGCTCTGCAGCTTGGTGCGCAACCTTGGGTCGCGACATAGGTTGCCCAAGTCGTTGTGGTCGACACCAGAGGCCACGTGCTGCTTACCACATGGCCTTAAGTCGCGGGCAAGGTTGCAGGAGTGGTCTGGGAGCTTAAAGTCGAGATTTTTGGGGTTCTCTTCAATTGGTTGCATCTTTTTCACCCTAGGTCCGATTTTGGCGATTTTGGAACCTAGAAACTAGGTTTTTAAAGCTCTCTAAGTAGAAATAAAGGAGGATTGAAGATCTTGGTTGGATCAAAGGGTTTATGGTCAAGGTAATCTCCTCATCCTTTCATTTAGAGGTTAGGGTTAGATGTTTTTCATCCACTTCCATACATCCTTCAACTTTGGTGTAATTTTGGTAGCTTTGTGGTAAAGGAAACCTTGTGAGAGTGTTGTATCTGGTATCTAGAGAGATCCTTCGAAGATTTCAAGTCTTCATCAAAAGGATACTCGCATTTTAGGGTAAAACCTAGATTTAGTCTAAAACTAGCAAGGTGAGTTCAAGTTGATTTGTGAAAACGTTGTACATGCCAAAAATGTCCATGTTAAAGTGTTTATGTGTTTTACATAAAATTATCAAATGTTGAACTATTTGGGGGGGGGGGGTTGATTATTTGAAGTGTTTAACTTTATAAACATTGTAAAACACTCACATTTGGGATTTTTGGGCGATTTGATAAATAAGTCATAAATGAATGATTTATTGCATAAATGGAGGTTATTTGGTCAAAATGCACTTTTGGTGTTTGTTGGTGTAAGTTGTTATATGCCCACGACACGTGTCACATAGAGATACTGCTGAGGAGTATGTAAACCTATAGGGTCGCACACAAAGAATGCGTTTGTTTTCATCTTTAGAAACCCGAATTAAATCAAGTTGATTGAGAAAATAATTATTCTTAAAAGATAACTATGAAAATATGTGTTAAACTGTAATTATGATAATTACAGGGTGAAAACGTAATTATGTTAATTACGGGGTATTATCTGTAATTATATATATAATTATATTTAAAGTTTAAAAGATAATTATATATATATATATATTTGAATTTGAATTTGAATATTACAGATAATTACTAAACCTTATTTAATCATTGGTTGAATTATAGTCTAACTATAATTCTTCTGGTATAAATAAGGGGTTGGGTAAACCATTTGATATACAATTGAATTAGAATAGTCTTTCAGAGAAATACAGAAAAGAAACTCTTTTTTTATGTAAAACACATATATAGATCTAGGGTTATTGGGCTAGCACCCGGTGGAATTTTGCGTGTTCGTGTGTGCATACCGTTAGAGGAAACCTCGTTTGGTTTCTAAGTGCTCAACTCGTTCAACCACAACAAATTCCGAAAGGTACATCTCTAAACACCCTATGGTGTGGTTCTTATTTAATTAAATGCATCATTGGATCCGATTGGGTTTTGAGTTTTAGAAAAGTTTTCTATCTATCATTGTAACCAAATTAATTTTTATTTCCGCTGCGTATAACGGTTACAATTTGTTTTAAAACTCTACAGTGGTATCAGAGCCACTTTGATGTCATTTAATTAAAAGAGGAATTATAATTTTTTATATGGCAAATTTTAATCTGATTGAAACCAATTTTAATTAGACCCAAATATCTTTTGGACCCATTTTCTCTAAAAGGGTTCCTACTTAAATAAAATACTAAAGGGTTTTGAAGACCCTAAGTCCCTAATCACCTGCATCTTTTTCTAAAGTCAGCCGCCAAACAGCTTCTTCACCATCGGATGTGTCACCGCCGGCCTATGCGGCTGATGTCATTTTTTTTTACCATCGACCTTTTTCGTCCACCAAGCACCATCGTAGGCAGTCGGTGTTGGTTCAGCCCCTACCACCGTTGTTGCCGTTTTCCACCATCGGATTACAACCAATCACCGGTTGCCGTTGACTCCATATGGTTGTTGCCGATAGATGGGTTTTCCCTATATTCATCGTCGTTTTTTTTAAAAAAATCCTAGTGGTTTTGTTTCCTGCTATCATCGCTGGACCACGGTCCCTGCGATGTGGGGTCGATCGCTATGGTCGCCGCTCTTAGCGTCTGAAGGTGGTGCCCTTTTTTTCCCTGTGGTCGTCGGCCACCGACACTCATGCTAAGCGACTTTGTTGGTATGTTGTTCTTCGCCGATTGGTTTATTTTCCTGAGCACCATTAATAGATGAAGGTGGTGGTGAAGTTTTGGTCGCCAGCTGCTAAACAGGCTAAAGTCATTTTTGTTGTTTATCGCCGACTGGATTAGGGACGGTTGTCGAACAGTAGCTTTCGGGTCATGCCCTGACTATGTTTTGTTGTTGTGTATCGGCCACATTTTGGTGGTACAAGATGTGGCTAGGGCTATGGTCCCAAACTGCTGTTGTCTTGGTCTCGACCGACATAGAACCACGTTTTGGATTATTACCCTAATTGTTTTAAGTTTTTGGTCTTAGGCCCAAAAGACTTTTGTTTTCCTTGTCGGGTCCGGTTGTAACCTAGCTATTGAATCGGACAATAATGTGCTTTCTCGGGTGTTAGGCTTATGCTTTAGACGGTTGGGTTGTAGGATGGGCCAAGGCCCGATTTAATGGGTTATTTTTCTTTTTGGGTTAGGTTTGTTAACCTACAAATTAAATTGGGTCAATTAATTTTTGCCATATGAAAATATTGTTCCATATAATTTGGTCACTTTATTTATGTTAAATTATCTCGACCAAATTGATTTATTTTATGTTAAAATAAATAGATAATATATAGTTTGCCCCAAAGACCCGTGGTTGATTTACTTTTATGTTTTGGAAAATTAAAATGTATTAATTGCATGGGATGTAATTTTCAATTTAATTTTCTAGATAGGGACAAATGTAAATAGATAGAATTTGTTGTATTTTTCTATTTTATCCGAAGACGGAGTTTCAACAAATCAAGACGGAGACCCTGGAGTTCACCAAGATGGCGAGGTCAGTGGGAGCTTGAAGATGTCCTTAGAATTGACTGTGGTTGTTGTGTTGGCTCACAACATCACATTAGGGGCAAATCCATATATTATATTGTGTATTTATTTTGTGTTTGTTTTATTGCTTTTATTATTATTATGATAATTGCAAACAAAATATTTTATAAAATCAAACACATCATAAATTTTAATCGGTAATTAAAATATGATATTTTAAATTTGATATGTTTATCACAACAAACCGATTTTGAATAAAACTCTTAAAACAAGATTTTAAAATAAAATCAAACGTTTTAAAAGAAAAGAGTTTTCTAAAATTTAAACCTTTCACAAATGTAAACTATGTGCCATCCATTTAAGATACTTGTTAAACTTACAAGAGTTTGGTATGGTCAATGCTTAGCCAATCATATCGAATGATTGTAGTTTAAGACAAGGCGCCAGGATAACGAGATTTAAGTGGACAGTTGCTTGGTCATTCACTTAAATAGTCGTATTTTGGATGATTGATCCCAATAAACCCTAAGTTAAGACTTTAGGTGGGATCATGATATCTTAGTATGGTTAGTTTACTTGAAAATATCATAGACAGTGCTTAGCCATCCATGAATATTTTCAAGGCGTTGTAGTGGGATTAAACATGCTTTTTAATATATGACATATTAATAGAAATCCCACGATATCTAAGAGTTATGTTGAACATAATTGGATGATGTCTACCTAAATAACCTAGTTCCATAAACAGTTGCTTGGCCATTTATGGAAATAGGTGATATATGGATCTTAACTCAAATTAAATTTTTGAAAGGTTAAATTAATTTGAGATTTTAAAAGAATTACTAAAATTGAACTTATTTTGTAGATGGCCGCTAACGCCTCCAACCAAACTATATGCATAAACGGCTTATCCCAATTTACATTACGATCAATCCTTGACAAGGATAAACTGAACGGTACGAACTTCGTGGACTGGTTTCGTTTCTTGAGGGTCGTCCTTAAGCACGAAAAGAAGTTGTACGTTCTCGAAAACCCCTCCAAACCCTCCTGCCAGAAATGCTTCAGCCGAGGTCAGGACTACTTATGATAAGCATCTCAATGACTCACTAGATGTTAGTTGTCTGATGCTAGCATCCATGACTCCCGAGCTACTGAGGGAACATGAAGACATGAATGCTTGGGATATGATATCCTCTCTGAAATCCATGTTTCAGTTACAAACAAGGCAAGAGAGGTTCAATACAGTCAGGGCATTGCATTCTTGTATGATGATTGAGGGTTCATCATTCAGTACCCATGTTTTAAGAATGAAAGGGTATATTGACCGATTAACCCGTCTTGGCTACCCACTGGGTCAAGAATTGGCAACCGACATGGTTCTCAATTCTTTATCCAAATCATATGACCAGTTCGTCCTGAACTACAATATGAATGGTTTTGAGAAAACTCTGACGGAGCTTCATGACATGCTTAAAACTGTTGAGAGAAATATGAAATCCAAGTTGGATTTATCCAAACCAAAACAGGTGTTGATGATCAGACCTAAAAGTGGGATAAACAAGAAGAAAAAGGTGGTTACCAAGGGTAAAAGAAAAGTTGGAAGCTCCAACAAGGAAAAGGGCAAGGGAAAGATTCCTGAGGAAGCAGTTTGCTTCAACTGCAACCAAAAGGGACACTGGAAGAGAAACTGCCCTACCCTATTGGCAGAAATGAAGAAGCAGAAGGCTAATGGAGTCGGACCTTCAGGTATGTTTACCATTGATTTATTCACTTCTGACTGATTCCTGGGTATTAGATACTGGTGTGGTACCCACATTTGTACTACTTTTCAGGGACTAAGAAGTGAAGAGAAAATGAAACCAGGCCAGATGGAGCTTCGAATGAGGAATAAAGCTAAGGTAGTTGCTATTGCTCAGGGGACTTATGACATGAAGCTGTCAAATGGTCTTATTTTAGCACTTAGCAAGTGTTTATATGTACCTAGCATTACTAGGAATATCGTTTATTTTTCTCGGTTGCAACAAATTGGATTTATGTTTACTTTCAGTAATAATTCAATTTCAGCTTATCTTAACAATGTTTTGTATTTTGTGGCCAAACGACACAATGGTATTTATGAAATTGATATGCAAAATAATTGTAATTATGAATCAATGTATAATGTAAACAATAAACGAATTAAGCGAGGCTTAAACCAGACCTATTTGTGGCATTGTCGTCTTGGACACATAAACAAGAAACGCATAGCCAAACTCCAGGCGGACGGAGTGTTGGAATGATGTGATGATTCATATGATGTATGTGAATCTTGCTTAATGGGCAAAATGACAAAGGCGCCTTTTAAAGGCAAACCTGAAAGGGCAACAAAACTGTTAGGGATTATACATACTGATGTGTGTGGGCCTTTTAGTTCAACCACAAGAAATGGTCATCGCTACTTCATTACTTTCACTGATGACTTCAGTAGATACGGGTATGTTTACGTAATGAAAAACAAATCTGAAAGCTTTGAGTTTTTTAAAGAGTTTCAGAATGAAGTAGAGAATCAACTTGGCAAAAAGATAAAGACACTTCGATCGGACCGACGTCGGGAATATCTAAGCCAAGAGTTTATTGACCATCTAAGAGATAACGGGATAGTATCCCAATTAACTCCTCCCGGAACACCGCAACATAACCGTGTGTCCGAAAGAAAGAATAAAACCTTGTTGGATATAGTTCGCTCTATGATGAGTCGTACCAATCTGCTTAAAAGTTTCTGGGGTTATGCCCTAGAAACAGCTGCCCGAATACTAAATAGTGCGCCAACCAAAAAGACCGATAAAACCCCTTTCGAACTATGGACTGGGAAGATCCCAAAACTGTCATATATGAGAATATGGGGTTGTGAAGCTTATGTTAAGCGAGAAGCTTCTGGGAAGCTTGATTCAAGGTCTGAAAAATGCATCTTTATAGGATATCCAAAAGAGACAGTTGGATATTACTTCTATAAACCCAGCGAGAACAAAGTTTTTGTTGCGCGCCGCGGTAAGTTCTTAGAAAATGATTTTCTGTCAAGACCCAGAACGGGGGACATAATAGATCTTGAAGAAATTCAAGAACCACGAGATGAAACAATGGTTGATACTGACAATCAACATGATGTTGAGCCTTAACAAGTTGTTGAACATAATGACGAGATACAAACAATCCGAAGATCAAGTAGGAATCGTCAAGAGCCTGAGAGATATGGTTATCTCATTGGCAGTGACGATATTGTTCATGATGAACCCGTAACCTACCAGGAAGCCGTATCAGGTTTAGAATCTGATAAATGGCAAGATGCCATGAAGGCTGAAATACAATCAATGTCAGATAACCAAGTCTGGAACTTGGTAGATGCACCTATCGGCTGCAAAGTCGTAGGGTGCAAGTGGGTATTCAAAAACAAAACTGACATGGATGGGATTGTACATACCTATAAGGCTAGGTTGGTAGCTAAAGGTTTCACTCAGAATCATGGAGTAGATTATGATGACACTTTTTCTTCAGTAGCCATGATTAAATCCATTAGGATACTTCTTGCCATAGCTGCATATCATGACTATGAAATATGGCAAATGGATGTTAAAACCGCGTTCCTTAACGGAACTTTAAGCGAGGACGTGTACATGGTACAACCAGAAGGTTTTAAACATCCTAATTTTCCTGAAAAAGGTATACAAATTGCAAAAGTCCATTTATGGACTGAAGCAAGCATCTCGTAGTTGGAATTTTCGTTTTGATGAGAAGATCAAAGAATTTGGTTTCTTAAAGAACGAAGATGGACCTTGTGTATACAAGAAAGTCAGTGGGAGCATAATAGTATTCTTGATCCTATATGTCGATGACATATTGATCATCGGAAATGACATTCCTACCCTTAAAGGTGTAAAAGCCTGGTTAGGGAAATGTTTCGCGATGAAGGATCTAGGAGAGGCAACCTATATCCTTGGTATAAAGATCTATCGTGATAGATCGAAACGCTTAATTGGATTAAGCCAAAGTACATATATTGACAAGATCTTAAGACGCTTCAAGATGGAGGGTTCTAAGAGAGGAAACTTGCCAATGGTACATGGTGTACATCTGAGCAAAACTCAGAGTCCTATATCTAAAGAGGACATGAACCGCATGAAGGGTGTTCCCTATGCTTCGGCCATCAGTTCAATTATGTATGTCATGTTATGTATTAGACCAGATGTCTCGTATGCCCTAAGCATGACGAGCAGATATCAGTCAAACCCAGGTGATGCTCACTTGGTAGCAGTAAAGAATATTCTGAAGTATCTGAGAAGAACTAAAGAGATGTTCTTACTGTACGGCGGTCAAGAAAGAGATTTGTGTACTCAAGGATACACAGATGCTAGTTTCTAAATCGACCGAGATGACTATAAATCACAGCCGGGATACGTGTTTGTGTTAAACGGGGGTGTTGTGAGCTGGATGAGCTATAAACAAAACACAATAGCGGATTCAACTACAAAATTGGAGTACATTGCAACGTCGGACGCCATAAAGGAAGTTGTTTGGATGAAGAAATTCATCACAGATCTGGGAGTGGTCCCTAGCATATGTGACCCTGTCGAGATCTATTGCGACAATGAGGGTGCCATTGCTCAGGCAAAGGAGCCAAGGTCACACCAGCGCTCCAATCATATCATGAGACGATATCACCTAATTCGAGAAATTATTGAAAGAGGTGACATAAAGATATGTAAAGTTCGGTCAGAAGACAATCCAGCAGATCCTCTTACCAAGCCTTTAAGTCAAAGCAAGCATGATGCTCACATTAGCTCAATAAGCTTGAGGTTTTATAATAATTTAGTCTGATTTGTAAAATTTTAGTAATCTTTTACTTTGTGAACATTAAAACAGTTATGTTTTACAGTTTATGGCATATTGGATATGAGTATTTAATTAAACATCTCTGTGTTCATTTTAGCATGTTTAAGTATCCTTAAATAAATATGATGATCATTTTATTTAGAACTGTCCTTGATCACTTATTACTAGGGGACTAGTAATAAATCAAGATCATTGTGAAGTCTGTTCATAGTCCAAGTTGGAAGTGCACTAGGTGCAACCAGAGTCACATGCGCTTGTCGGAGCACAAGGCGTTGGACAAGACCTACGGTCAAGATCACCTCATAGATCGGCATCATAAGGTGAGTCTTGAAATAGTACAACACTATTTATCCTCAGACCTGAGATGTGCATTGGGATCTAATGCACAAGGAGTGTTATACTTTGATATAATCTAACGTTACCCTTGACCGGGTAATCATAAGGGCTATATTAGGTATAACATGAATTGTGTAGTTAGTCGTGTACATGCAATATGGGATTTGCTCCTCTCAAGATGAGAGAGATATTTATGGGCCCTCGATTACATAGTTTGATTTACATGCATGAACAAGTGGATTAGTTGGACTAATGACACTTGTATAATCAAATATGTTGGGATCGAGAAACACAATCTTTGAACTATAAATGATGAGATAAATCTATGCCTTAAGTTCAAAATAAAATATCGTGAAGCAAAAGGATAATGAATGAGTCTACTATATGATTGATTGGATCAATCAAATTGCTCGAAGGTAAAAGCACATTTACATAGCCTTGGAGGCGGTGACGTGTTGCTAGACGCTTACCATCGTCTGTGTTACTGTGTATCGTGTGCAAGTGGGAGAATGTAAGTTATTATATGCCCACGACACGTGTCACACAGAGATACTGCTGAAGAGTATGTAAACCTATAGGGTCGCACACAAAGAATGCGTTTGTTTCCATCTTTAGAAACCCGCATTAAATCAAGTTGATTTAAAAAATAATTATTCTTAAAGGATAATTATGAAAATATGTGTTAAACTGTAATTATGATAATTACAGGGTGAAAACGTAATTATGTTAATTACGGGGTATTATCTGTAATTATATATATAATTATATTTAAAGTTTAAAAGATAATTATATATATATATATATTTGAATTTGAATTTGAATTTGAATTTGAATATTACAGATAATTACTAAACCTTATTTAATCCTTAGTTGAATTATAGTCTAACTATAATTTTTCTGGTATAAATAAGGGGTTAGGCTAAACCATTTGATATACAATTGAATTAGAATAGTCTTTCAGAGAAATACAGAAAAGAAACCCTTTTCTTTTCTGTAAAACACATATTTAGATCTAGGGTTATTGGGCTAGCACCCGGTGGAATTTTGCGTGTTCGTGTGTGGATACCGTTAGAGGAAACCTCGTTTGGTTTCTAAGTGCTCAGCTCGTTCAACCACAATAAATCCCGAAAGGTACATCTCTAAACACCTTATGGTGTGGTTCTTATTTAATTAAATGCATTATTGGATCCGATTGGGTTTTGAGTTTTAGAAAAGTTTTCTATCTATCGTTGTAATCAAATTAATTTTTATTTCCGCTGCGTATAACGGTTATAATTTATTTTAAAACTCTACAGTTGGAAATATGCATAGTCTATGTAATGGGACGTTTTGAAATTCCGAACGTGTGAGTCATTTGATTTTAGGCATTCCCAACCTTGTGAACATTTTAGAAATTGTAAACCTTTTGGGTTTTGGGCCGGAGACCAATTGTGATTTGAGAGACAGATTTTGGGAAAAGATGTAATTTGGTTTATGTAACCATATTGGCTCACGTATTTTAGTCAAGCGTTTATTATGCCTTTTGGGCTTGATTTATACTCAGATGAGTCTTTGGGATATTTGTTCAGTTTTAGTATCTCCATAAGGATCCTTCGATGTATGGTGTACTTAATTGCATCTTATTTGAGAGTTACATGTTTTGAATGTGTTAGTTCATTCGTTAGAGTCATGTAATGTTTTAGACTGTAATGCATTGGATCCATAAGCATATGAGCCAATCAGTTGGTTTGATTGGGAACTTTATCCTTGATTTGGAACTGGAAATATTTATGGTTAATGGGGACTCGAGGTATAGATCATGGGTGGTTGAACTCGATGATTGTGTAACCTTTAGCGAAGGGCTCGAGGTATAAATCGTGGGTGGTTGAACTCGATGCCCGTGTAATCCAGTTTGTTTATTCATCATAGAGTTTTGATGTCCATGTTTGAGTCTAGTGAGTGGTCTCTAAGTCATGTTTTTATGTAAGCTTGTGGTGGTGCTCTACAGAGTCGTATGCAGAGCTAAGTCTTGCGGTGGTTCCCATGGTGAGCCGGATACGAGGACTTGTAGCTTTTGTGATGACACTCATATAAAGGTCGAGTATACACTAGGGTTCTTTAGGTATCTTGCGATGGTAGCTCGATAGGGAGCCGTATACAGGGATCTATGACCCTATGTGAATCTCGAGAACATTGATTAATGGCTTAACTTTGTGTGCCCACCACATTCGATGGAATTCGGTCTCCCCCGTCACCAAAATGTGTTGTTTTGGGTATTGAGTTTTAGTATCCATGTTTTTGATGACGTTTTGTACATATGGATTATTATCCATGGTTTATGGGTTGAGTATTATGCCCCACCCGTGTTTTGGGTGTTATAGGATATAAAATTTTATCCACATTTTCATAAATTGGGAGTTCGATTTCTAATCACGATTTGAATGAGTTTTGGGTTGCATCACTTTACGAATGAATGCTTTACTTTGGGGCGTTCATCTTTAAAAATGTGTATACTTGGACTACTTTGATGTGACGACCGTTGGGGTAGTGAAGAAGTTTCTTAGTGGGTAGCCGTTAGAAGAGGTTGATGGTTTTAACATTCGTCACTTGGAGTGACAGTAAGCGTGATGATTGCATTAAGTAGACCATTTCGGGTCGGAATTATTGGTTGTATTAGAACTATAGACTTATGGAATTAACACTATTCGAGGAGAAATTGTAAGGTGCACCGATGAAATCCTCGATTATTGCCTTAAGATGTTTGAGCATCCGAATGACGATGGTGTGACTGGGAAATTGAGGAGTGTTGTTTTGAGACGTTGAGTGCCAATCAAATTCAAGCATGAAATTTATTTCTAAAATAAATTGCATCAATTATTTCTCATGTTTTCAGATTATCATGTGGATTATATTATGAAATCTTTGAAAATGTTTAGCACACACCAGATTTTAAACCATGATTTTAAACATGCATAAAATTATTTTATTTGCATGTGGTTGCGAACTTTGTTGAGACTTTCTTTATTCAAGTTGTTGTCCAACACCATTTTCGGATATTGTGATATCCGTATGTCGATGTTAAGCCTTTGAATGAAGGGGTTATTTCCATGTTTTGGTGTTTGAGTTTTATTGAGAATTTTATTCCATTCGATTTGTTTGATTTGATGTGAAGATTTTAATGGCATCCAGTTATATTGCTTTCCCTCGAGTTTTGTGTGAGTAGTTTGGTGGCATATAGTATGCATGCATGTTCTATTAGGAACTTCTTTAATGGTGTTTTAACCAACATTTTAGAATGATGAAAGCACATTGTTATTTGTCTTTGAATTTGAGACCGACATAAATTATTCATATTTTAACCAAAATGCATGCACATATCACTTTACTAGTTTTGTGAAATAAACTGACACATGCAAGTTTTGTTGCGAAATCTTATTCCATGTCGTGTTGTGGCTAAAAGAGAAAACTTTAGGAGCTTGATATCACGTAATTTTTTTTTGAGTTTTCTGCAAACATTATGTTGTACCCTGTTTGGTGCACGAATTAGTTTATACTTATGGCGTGAGTAATTGTATGATGGGACTAAGATGGTCCGTATTAATGTTACATTTTGTACATCTTCGTTTATTGTCGTATTTCGCTATTGGTCAACAAAGGTGCGTTATATTGATTGATTTTATGTGGGTGGCAATTGTGGCCACTTCACACGATTTTCTTGTCGTGGTAAATATTTTGTGTGCGTAAGACTGATTGTAAAGATTTTATGTTCGACAAATCTTTAAAATTATAAATTGGCATGCTTGTCGAATCTTATAGTAGAAAAACCTTGAACTCATTGGAGTCATAGATTTAAATCCTTTTGTGAAATGAGTTGTAATCAAGGACTAAGGGAGTCCTTGGGAATTGAAGCGTCGGATGATCTGATTTGTATCCAGTTTGAATTTTGGATTTCAGTTTTATGAATCGGTGCACACTTGAATAATTGAGATATTAGATTTATGTATTCTTCTAGTTATTTAAGTGGTGACCTTTCTGTTTCGGTAAATCTTTGGATTAAAGCATTGTGTGGGTGCTTACATATGCTTGGATTTGAATTGTTGGGTTGTTGTTCGACATCATGTATGTGTTGGCGGTGTGCCATCTTGGCGAGTCTCCATGAATAAAGGAGATGATGTGGTTCGTTTGTTAGAGATGTAAGCTTTGAATTTTAGTGTCATATTAGGTGTCAACTTTAATTCGATACTGAAGATCGACACGATGCAAATCTGGAATGAAATGTTTGATGGTATACCCACGTTGGCAGAATAGTCATCTTGAGGATAGGTGTTGACACTCGATTTTGAGGACAATAACCGTTGGGGTACTTCAATGCACTCTGTTGAATCCTGTGTGTCTGCAAGATTAAGTGGTAACTTTAAGGATATTAGACGTTCGTAATTAGGGATCGATCATTGGTATTTCTATAATCAGCAAGGCTTTCGCCGATCTGCCAACCGACGATTGTGGCCCAAGCAGTTGGGGCAGCTCAACAACATAATACTGGGGGACTTCAGTTGAATACAGAAATAGCGGGGGGCGGTAATCCAAATCAGACTGGAGGTGTTAGCGGGGCAACACCGGATGGGGCTATCCATGTGTGGCTTGAGAGATTCAAGAAACAAAAGCCTCAGTCTTTTAGCTCGGCGCCGACTCCTGTTGATGTAGAAAACTAGATTGCCCATATACAAAAGATCTTTGAGGTTCTTGGCTGTCCGGAAGTGCATAAGGTGAAATTGGCAGCTTACAAGCTTGAAGGTGATGCTCATAGATGGTGGTATGCGATTAAGCAAGCCAAAGGTGATGCATACGTTGATGCTCTTTCTTGGGTGGAGTTCCGTGAAGCATTCTATCAGCAGTATTTCTCAATTGCGGATAAGAGTGCGTTTGTGAGAGAATATAGCTCAATCCGCCAGAAGGATGACGAGTCTATATCAGAATATCTAGCGAGATTTGTGAGACTCGCAGGTTTTGCAGGGTCATTAACTGGGACAACATTTGAGTTGGCAGAAAAGTTTAAGTGGTCTATTCATTACAAGTATCGTTCTAAGCTGATCAATGACAAGTTTAATGATGTGGCAGAGGCGGCAAATGCTGCCAAGAATATTGAAATGGAGCGGCAAGACTATTTGGCATCCAAATCATATGGGAGTAAGAAAAGAAGTCGGGATGGTCAACGGATTCACCAGGTGGGGCAACAAAATCAGTAGAAAGGAGGTAACCGGGGAAATCAGTGGGGTCAAAGTAGTAATAAGCGTCAGGGACAGTGGCTAGGCCATAATCAGAGTCAGAGACAGTCTTATCGTCAGCAGGGTCAGGGGCAAGGGCAGAATCAGACTCGTTCACAAAAGCCAGGCGACAAGGGAAATTATGATTCAGTCTCTCAGTGTAATTCTTGTGGAAGGCGCCATCCGGGGAATGTTTGTTATAGGGCTTCGGGAGCTTGCTTTATGTGTGGTCAGATGGGACACTTGGCAAAGGATTGCAAGAACACTCGTACTACCGATAAGGGAAATGACTCAAAGACAACCAGTGGAGGCAGGGTGTTTGCTTTATCAGCTACTCAGGCAGCAAATTCAGGTATGATTTCGGGGATTCTTTTGATTGGCATGCATGATGTTTATGTTTTATTTGATACGGGGGCAACCCATTCCATGGTCTCTTTGATTTTTGCTAGCCATCTTAAAGTGCCTTGTACATTGTTAGAGTCGCCTTTATCTGTTGCCACTCCTTTAGGTAATTCAGTTGTTATATCCCGAGAATATAAAGGGTGTCCTTTAAAGGTAGGAGACCAGATTCGTGAAGCCGATTTACTTCCCATTAGTATGACCGATTTTTGATGTTATTTTGGGTATGGATTGGTTGTCTAAGCATCGAGCAACAATTAAGTGCCAAACTAAGCAAGTAATCTTCGGCGATAAAGAGAAGCCTGATTTTGTGTATCAAGGGTCTCAACCAAAAAGAGGAGTGAAGATTATATCTGCCTTGAAAGCTCAAAAGTTATTTTCTCACGGGTGTGTAGGTTTTCTAGCATCATTTAGAGATACGTCTGTGGAAGAGCGTTCCCCTGAAAGCCAACCAGTTGTCAGAGAATTTGTTGATGTAATTCCGGACGAACTTCCGGGGGTACCACCAGTTCGAGAGGTAGAGTTCACCATAGATTTGATCCCTGGGGCGGAACCCATCTCGAAAGCACCGTATAGAATGGCACCGTTAGAATTGCAAGAACTTAAGGAACAATTGCAAGAGCTCCTCGAGCGTGGATTCATAAGGTCGAGTGTGTCTCCTTGGGGTGCTCCAGTATTGTTCGTGAAAAAGAAAGATGGCTCGATGAGGCTATGTATCGATTACAGGGAATTGAATCGGGTCACCATCAGAAACAAGTATATGTTGCCTCGTATCGATGATTTGTTCGACCAGCTTCAAGGAGCTAAGTATTTCTCGAAGATAGATCTAAGGTCAGGCTATCATCAGTTGAGGGTAAAAGAACAAGATGTGTCAAAGACCGCTTTCCGCACTCGATATGGCCATTATGAATTTTTGGTGATGCCTTTCGGCCTGACCAATGCTCCAGCCGTTTATATGGACCTGATGAATCGGGTATTCAGTGCATACTTAGACAAGTTTGTCATCGTATTTATTGATGATATACTGGTATTTTCTAAGTCTAAGGAGGAACATGAGGACCACTTGCGCACTGTATTGGGAACTTTACGGGATAAACGGTTGTATGCCAATTTTTCTAAATGCGAATTTTGGCTCGAGCAGGTAGCATTCTTAGGCCACGTTGTGTCAGCTAAGGGCATTACGGTGGATCCTGCAAAGGTTTAAGCCATGACTAATTGACCAAGACTTACTTCAGTTATTGAAGTGCGAAGCTTTTTGGGACTTGTAGGTTACTATAGGAGGTTTGTTGAAGGGTTTTCCTCCATAGCATTGCCTTTGACCCGATTGCTAAGAAAGGGTGTGAAATTTATGTGGGAAGCTGATCAAGAGAAAAGCTTTGAAGAGTTAAAAAAGAGGTTGGTTTCTGTGCCAGTGCTCACTTTGCCATCGGGAACGGGAGGATACAAAGTCTATAGCGATGCTTCTAAAAATGGTCTCGGATGTGTATTAATGCAACATGGAAAGGTTGTTGCTTATGCCTCTAGACAACTCAAGCCATATGAAGTGAACTACCCCACTCACGATCTAGAGTTGGCTGCCGTGATCTTCGCTTTGAAAATATGGAGGCATTATCTTTATGGAGAAACTTGTGACATCTTCACAGATCACAAGAATCTCAAGTACATCTTCACTCAGAAGGAACTTAATATGAGACAGAGGTGTTGGCTAGAGATCCTTAAGGATTATGATGCAAGAATCCAATATCATCCCGGAAAAGCCAATCTAGTCGCAGATGCCCTCAGTCGGAAGAATTCGGGAAGCTTGTCATGTCTACTTACTACTCAGTCACATATTATCCAGGATTTGGAAAGCATGGGTGTTGAGATTTGTGCTAAACATCAAGATGGGTATCTGGCAAGTTTTATGGTTGATCCCACTCTAGTTTCACGGATCAAAGAAGCCCAGAAGCAAGACGGAGAATTATGGGCCATATTGCAAAAGATAAGCGATGGTAAGCAAGTTGATTTTCGGGTTGATGCAGATGATGTAATATGGTTTGGAAACAGGCTATGTGTTCCCGATGACCCCGAGATCCGTGAGGCACTATTGAATGAAGCTCACAATTCGCCATTCTCTATTCATCTAGTTCCACAAAGATGTATAAAGATCTGAAGCAAAATTTTTGGTGGAATGGAATGAAGCAAGATGTGGCTAACTTTGTAGCGAGATGTCTTACTTGCCAGAAAGTAAAGATCGAGCATCAGCGAGCCAGTGGATTTCTGCAACCATTAGAGATTCCAGTATGGAAGTGGGAGGATATCTCAATGGATTTTGTAACTGGGTTACCGAAGACGCTTAAGAAGAATAGTGCTATTTGGGTGGTAGTCGATCGATTGACTAAGTCAGCTCACTTTCTCCCTATGCAAGAAGGGTATTCGGTCGGTAAGTTATCAAAACTCTTTCAGTGGGAGATCATCAGGCTTCACGGCACACCAGTATCTATAGTATCTGACAGAGATCCTCGTTTTACTTCGCGATTTTGGAAGGGTTTTCAGAATGCATGGGGTACCAGACTCAAGTTCAGTACTGCTTTCCATCCTCAAACAGATGGACAATCCGAGCGAACAATTCAAACTTTAGAAGATATGTTGAGATCGTGTGCTTTGGAATGGTCCAGAAGTTGGGACGAATATCTGTGTTTGGTAGAATTTGCTTATAATAATAGCTGGCAAGCAAGCATTGGGATGGCTCCATTCGAGGCCTTATATGGCCGGAGATGTCGAGCACCGGTATGTTGGAACGAGGTTGGTGAGGCAGTTATTGAAGAGCCAGAACTTGTGAGAGTCACTAATGAAAAGGTGGCAGTGGCTAAAGAAAAACTAAAAGAAGCTCAATCCCGTCAAAAGAGTTATACATACCGTCACCTGAGAGCTTTAGAATTTCAATCAGGGGATCACGTGTTTCTTAAGGTTGCTCCGTTTCGAGGTGTCCGACGGTTTGGATTAAAAGGGAAACTTAGTCCAAGGTACATTGGTCCCTTCGAGGTTTTAGAAAGGGTCGGTGAGGTTACTTACCGGTTAGCTCTCCCACCTCAACTAGCTCATGTGCATAATGTGTTTCACGTTTCGGCGCTTCGAGGATACAATTACCATCCTTTGCATGTGGTGCAATACCCGTTGGATAAAATCCGTGAAGATCTCTCGTGCAAAGAAGAACCTGAAGCTATATTGGTTAGGCAGGAGCGGGTTATGAGGAAGAAATCTATACCGTTTGTCAAGGTGTTGTGGAAAAACCACCCAGAACGTGAGGCCACTTGGGAGATGGAAGAGTCTCTACGTTCAGAGTATCCGCATATTTTCGAAAATCTGTAAGTTTTGCCTTTTTATACTTGTGTTCTTAGTTTGATTTCGAGGACAAAATCTTTTCTTTTGGGGGGAAGAATTATAATATCCGTCGTAGGAATGCGATATATATATATATATATATATAATGATAGTAGTTATTTTGGTTTAAAAAAAATGTTATGGTTTAGTGTTGTAAGTTGTGGAAAATAATAATAGCAATAATAATAATACTAAGCTTTTGGTTTAAGGTGTTGTTTTGGTTTAAATTAGAGTAGGGGGTTGGTTTTGATCTTGGTTGTTAATTGAGGGGATAGATTTGTAAACTCTTATGTACATTGAAATTTTGTTTTACATTGGTAAAACCCCTACGTCTCCCTTCATTCTCTTTTCTTTTTTTTTCTTTTTCCCCACGCCTTAGTCACCTAAACCCTATTTTTCTTTTTAACCACAGCAAAACCACGTGACCAAAAGTCAAGAGAAAGGGATTGGTGAATTCAAGTTAGGCTTACTTCTCATTTTTCTCTTGTCGTTGTAAGGTAAGTTTTTATTCCAGTCGCGATTTTATACGATTATGATTAGGATTTGAGTTCATAGGATTATTGAGGCTAGAAACCGAGTTGTTTCGATGGCTCGAAAGTCACCGATTCAGTTTTTAAAATCAAAAGGCAGCAGCGTTAGGTCCTTATATCGTTTTTCTTAACCCCAAAAATATGCCCTTTTCACCTTGAAATAGGCCTAAAATTTCTTATGGTTCGTAGTTATAGTTGTCGTTGCGTTATTGCGTAAGAGAGGTGCGAATCGCCGGAAAAACGGACCAAAACGGCTCGATTTTAGTGAAATTGTTGTTGCGTTTTAGTGGGTTTTAGCCGTATTTTTGCTGCTGCGTTTTAGTGCGTTTATAGTCATTTTTAGTGAAATCGTTGCTGCGGTTTTGGGCCATTCATTAGTCAAATTTGCTGCTGTATTTTTAGCCGGTTTTTGGTCGTTTTTAGTCAATTTTACTGCTGCGTTTTTAACCACTTATTAGCCGTTTTAGTTGCATTTTACTGCTGCGTTTTTGGGTCGTTTATTAATCGTTTTTAATCGATTTTTGCTGCTGCGTTTTGGCCTTTTATTAGTTGTTTTTTTAGTCGAATTTACTGCTGTGTTTTGGCCGTTTAATTAGTCAATTTTAGCCGTGAAGTGTCGTTGAATTTTAGCCGTTTATTAGTCGAGTATAGTCGTGGTTTGCTGCTCTGTTTTAAGGTCGTTAAGTAAAGTTAATATTAAGTTTTTTTTTGGGTATTTTTAGGTCGGGATTGAAGGAGTAGGTGATCGGTGAATTTATAATTTTGTGAAGTTTTAAGGTACGGATTCCTATCTTTTCGTTCATTTGATTCGTTTACTTATGTCTTTGAACCCTTAAGCTCCCGATATCGCAAATTACTTGACTCACAACTTTTCGATTTATTCGTTATCGCATTGTTTGTTCACTCACACTCGTTTGTGTCATATTGTGAAATTGTCTCATTCTAAATAAACTAGTATTCTTGATTATCGATGTTAGTAAAAATATGTGTTTTATTCTGAAGATCACGGTTAATCATTCGATAGCTTTTTATTATGGGTTACGTCTCTAATTGTATATATGACGATTCTTGTTATTGGTTTCGGATCGTCTCAGTTGAGCCTTTTGATTGCTAAAATTACTTGTCGGTCTCTAATATTGGCATTTCTTATGTTGGATTATTCATTCAATTTCGATATGGCTTAAGTATGTTTGAGATTATATGTCGTCGCATGTGTTGTGACAACTTACTCTGGGTAGGTCGAGCTACTAACCACCTATGGGGGTACCATAGGCACGTCGTTGTGGCACCGATGGTGTGACACTAACCGTGGCGGTGTGATCAGACCACGGTGTCTCCTCTTTTGCGCTCTTGTGAGAGCTATATTTGGTGTGACAGAGATTTGATTTAGGAGGCGTATGGGTCGGCCCTAACATATGTTATTTGTTGTAGGGTGAGTGTCGGTGTAGTGCCCAACACCGTATCTCACATTAGTACGTGTGGATCTGCAGTCCAGCGTACGGGCCTGTGTGGCCATATGTCTGACACTTGTCACGTCGGTAGATATGCAAGTGTATGTGTTTTCCGAGCTCGATTCAAACTATTATATGTTATTTGTTTTATTATGACATTGTTGGTTCTTTAAGATTTTGTTCCATCGCATGTTACTCGTTGAAGTTGCTAATTGTCGTCTTCGCTAAAATTTTGTATTTGTTATGCCTAATATCTTGAGATCAGTTCTTACATTATGGTATTAGTTTTGTTCTTTGTTATTATATATTCGTACACTGGGCGTTTGGCTCAGCCATGTTTTCTTTTTCTTTCTCACGGCAGGTGATCAGGGGGGTTGTTAAGACATCGTGACAAAAGTAAATAAGGCTCTTGATCACAAGGTTACGAGCGATTTATGGCGATTTTAGACATTATTTAGTTATTTCGTTTGTTTTTAGACTAGCTTTTTGGTAAAGGTTTATGTTTGGTTTTGTTGAGTATTGGAAGTTTTAGAATTTTTGTTTGGGTGATATTATTTTGTTATTGGAGACTCTTTATTTTGGGAGTCATATTTATATCCGTTTATTGTGTTTGACGTAATCTCCCTTCCTTTGGAATGGGGGTGTTACATAAATCATGTGTAATCACCAAATCAAAGAATCACCCCAACGGATTTAAAACCAATTTTATTCAAATATTTGAAGATTGTTTACTCAATCTTGTCATAAAACCGAGCTGATCTATTAAACCCGATTTTTGACATATTTACAGTCTGAATCAACTCTTGCACAAAACATACAGATTGTAAATGACATCTCAACAGTTCCAGGGACATATTATGATTTTTACAGGATCTTGATAGTAACAAAAAACAACCACAACACTCAAACACATGGATATACCTTTTGGAAGAATAAAACAACTTATGTAGCTCCAACATTATGCTCCCAACACTATGAATGCAAGATTTAACCAAGAAGAATAAACCCTAGGTTATGGAGATTTACCTTGGTTGAGCTCAAATGGAAGCTTCAATGGTGGTTTTGAGATCTAATTTTCAAGCTAGTATTCCATCCATTAACACAACATTTTTTTCATCTTGAATGACACCAAATATCTTCTCCAATTGCAAAGAGGGGGAGACTTTCTCCCATTTGAAGCTCTAGAACAACAATGGAGATGTGTTGGGAATTTGAGGGTTTTATACCCAAGATGATCTAACAAGTTTACTTTATAATAACTTGACCACCTAACTTTGCTTAAATGACAAAATGTACCCAAACTTGAAAATACATCCATTGGTTTATCATAAAACACATTAAACCCACAATGATTAAAATTATCAAAAACACGGGTCTTACAGGTATCTATCATTTAATCTAAGTTCCCAACCCATTTACCATTCCAAAAAATAGTATCCTTCCATCTCCTATTTTCCTACCAAAAAATGCAGTAAAGTCCACCCCACGACCCTCAATATCTCTTCCGATTTTGATGATATTCCCTAAGTCGAGCTTTTATTATTTGAAGTAGCAACAGACTCAATAAGCCTAACATCCAATCGGTAAATACTTCTGATAACTCTCACCCAAAGAGCATTAATTTCAGCCCGGAAACGCCACCACCACTTTCCTATAATGCTCAAATTTTGAGCTTTAAGACTACCTATGTTGAGACCCCCCCCCCCTTCCCGAAGGCCTTTAAAACATTTTCAGACTTGACCCAAGTCATCTTAGAATTTGTTCCCTCCCCACCTCCCCAAGAGAAGTTTTTTCTTATCCTTTCTAGAATACTAGTTATCGTAGCCCTGACACGAAACAAAGAGAAATAATATAGAGACAAGCTTCCAAGAACCGATTTCACCAAAGTTAAGCGACCACCAAAGAAAATCAATTTTCCTTGCCAATTTGCTTTTGAATTTTTCAGGAATTGAATACCCATTCCCCACTTTGTTTATGTTTATCACAATCGGGAGGCCAAGATAAGTAAAAGGAAATGAACCAGTGCCACACCGTTATTGTCCCACTAGTCCAACCACATTATTATGAGAGACACCCACTCCATAGTTATTAATCTCATGGAGGTTAATTTTCAACCCGAGAATAGTTCGAATCATTTGAGAATTCTGAACAGGTTTCTAACATTTGCTTCATTCCATTTACCAAAGAAGATAATGTGTAACACCCTCAAATTTGGTAAGAGCAACTAATAAAAAATCTCGATATAATATCAACTAAAGGACAAAACTTCCACTTATACATCAATCTCCATGTGCCTCAATTTAAAATTCTATAATTAACCACAACAATTATAAAACTACAGTCTTATATACAGGGACTAAATCGAGGTTGGGTGTCACTTAACCCAAAAGTAAGCTGCTCTTTCCTAAACCAACGCGGAAGACTTCACCAAGCAAAACGCTTCTCGAGCTTACAACCAACACTTGTCTCTTCAAAGTGTCGCTAGCACTAACCCGAAACGGTACCTGATGCACATGCCGACAAAATAAAAAGGTTAGGCTTAACGCCTAGTGAGCTCAAGAGTTTTCAACATATGTAACTTAATTATTTAAAAAGAAAGGATGCAATTAAAATCATAATCTCTCAAAACGATGTGCTTCACTTATGAAAACGACTCGTTTATCAATAATTATGCATTTTAAACGAAAGAGACACCGAGTTAATCGTTAACCAAACCAAACTGTTTTCAAAGACTGAGATCCCAACATAAATCGTTCTTTCGTGAACTTAGATTTAACCCAAAACTTGCTCAAGGTGAGAATATAAATCGACTCTCAATTTATAATAATGTAAATAACGCTTCATATTCCAAAACACCCCAAAACACGGGCGGGGATTAATATTCAACCCATAAAACATGGAATAAATTGATGTATGCAAAATGTCACCGAAAACAAATATATAAAAGACTCAGCCCAAAGACGACACCTTTCGGTGACGGGGGAAACCCGATTCCGCATAATGTGACGTACACAGAGTAAGTCACACATTACGTTAAACTAGTATTAAGTATCGGGCTCATCATCTTTCAGAATACACCCATAGATACTTGCACGGAGGACTTACACCATACTGAAGAAGCCAAACCGTGCCGCAATGGGGGTTAACTAGCGTTCCACCATTGGAAAATAATAAAAGTATCGAACTCAGCATCTTTCAGCATACACCCATAGATACTGCACGAAGGACTTATAACCCAAACCGATGCCTAACGTGTCGCACGAAGGACTTATAACCCAATCCGATGCCTAACGTGCCACGATGCAGGAGGCTAGTCGTCCCAACATCGTCCAAAATAACAAAAGTGCTAATGAATCCAT
The DNA here is from genome assembly GCA_954870635.1 of Arctium minus. NCBI lineage: Eukaryota > Viridiplantae > Streptophyta > Magnoliopsida > Asterales > Asteraceae > Arctium > Arctium minus. The sequence continues at coordinate 26,395,494 of OX941092.1, forward strand.
AGCAGACGGGGCTGAAACATTACATGACTCAAAACGAATGAACTAAAGCATTCAAAACATGTAATCCCCAAATAAGATGCAATAAATGCAAATCAGAACCAAATGCTCTACATTGAGCTATCAAAACCGGACAAGTGTCCCCAAGACCCAACAAAATCCAAACTAAGCCATAAGCTTAACAAATCCAAAGACCCAACGTTGAAAATCATACAAGGAAATCAAACGTAAACGACCCGTAATAATACAACCCATGCTCCAACACACCCAAATAACTTCAACATGATTTAGATCGGGACAAAACATTTTCCAAAGAGGGTTTATACCTTTTATCCTTTCAAACCATCCCATAACACCCAATAGAATGCATTTATACTCAAAAATATGCTTCATACAATAAATCATTTAAATACCCAAAATATATGATTTATTTATCAAAATGTCAAAATCCCAAATGTGGGTGTTTTATAAGTTTATAAAGCTGAATACTTCAAAATAACCAAAACTTATCATATGATTAGCGGTTAACAATTCCACGTAAAACATGTAAACACTTTAAAATAGACATTTTGGCATGTACACCGTTTTCACAAATCACTTGAACTCACCTTGCTAGGTTAAGTTAAACATAGTTTTCAATCCCCAACCATTGGCCTTCCAAGCATAGCTCCCCCCCAAAGCTTTTCGAAGACATCAATTCCAACCCTTCAACTTAAGCATCCAAAACCTAGATCCACACATTTCCGACCATAAATACCCATATTTAACCATAAGAGGCCATTCCCTAAACATTATACTTGAAGATCTCAATATATACCAAAAACCTAATTTCCATAGTTGAAGAGAAGAGAAGATTACCTTTACCAAAGCTTGAACCCATCAACAATACTCTTCTAGATCTTCCAAAATAAACCTCAAACCTTTAATCTTCAAGATGGTGAAAAAGTTGGATGAAACCCTAGAAACAAAGGTGGAGAAGATGAAGATGAGAGATTATGGTTCCAACCTCCAAGCTTGCTAGATGAAGAAGGATTACTTGATTTTAGGAGGAGGACACCCAAAAATGAGTTAGGGTTTGATTTTGGGGTTTGGGGGGTTTTGGGGAGAGAAGAAATGGGAGATAGAAATGAGAAGTAAATGAATTTTGGGGAAAAATCTCATTTAACCCGTGTTGTTCCTTCTGATGCCAAGCACGACCCGTGCCACTTTTGTGAAAAAAATAGCACGACCCGTGCCAATGATTCTGTGTCTAGGCACGACCCGTGCCAAATTACTGAGGAACAGTGCACAGGCCGTGCACCCTGCAGACCAGAATATAAGCCATTTTCTTCCTTTCTTTCTTCTTCTTCAACGACTTCTCTCAAAGAGACCCTAAAAAGAATATAGAGAGATACGAGGGTTTTTCATAAGATTGAAAATTCAAGGTGTTACATAATGTCATCATCATATTGGAGGTGGGAAATGGAAACCTTGTTGTCATTTGAGCCTAATAAGATTCCATGGAAAATGCTCTTTCTTACTGCCTCATGTAAAGCAATGTTAAGGCCTTCTAAAGCGTTTAGGAATAAGAAGGGTGATAAAGGACCCCCTTGCCTAACACCTCTTCCTAACCTAAATTCCCTTGTTGGGGAGCCATTACCTAAAGAGATATTGTGGCTGATCGAAAGTAGCAATGAATCCACTTACACCATTTTTCCCTAAAACCCATTTGCTTCATCACATTTAAAATGAAACACCAGTTAATGTTGTCGAAGGCTTTTGCAAAATTAATCTTCAACAAAACTTTTTTCCTTTGACTTCTTTAAATGTCTCATCACCTCTCTTGCAATAAGAATACTGTCTAGGATGAATCTTCCACAAATAAAAGCGCTTTGCTCTTCACTGATCAACTTTTCGACGAGTTTCTTCAGTCTATCAATTAAAATATAATATTAGTTTTTATTGTCAAAATCAATATTAACATGCGATTGAAATCAATATTAATAGTTATTGTGTGGTTTTGAATCAATATTTAATAACTAGAAGCGTACATGCGTAATGCAGTTCGATACATCTTGATTTTAATGTTTCGTTTTATTTTTTGTTTTTGTCGATTTTTTAATACGGTTTTGTATGGTTCTGAGAAAACGATAATGTTTTTTTTATATAAATTTGTTTATTTAATATTATTTGATTTAGATTTAATAATGATGTAATTTATTTTAGATTTAATAATGTAATGTTTTTTATAAAATAATAATTAAGTATTCTGTAAGAATTCAATAATTATCTTAATTATATTTTAGATTGTCCTATATTTGATTATGTTTATCAGTTAGTTATAATTTAAAAAACATTAAATTATTTTTTTAGTCCCTATGGTTAGTTAAACATTTCTATTTCGTCTTTATGGTTTTGAAATTATGATTTTCATTCTTATGATTTATAATTCATTACTTTTTTCGTCCTTGTGATTTAAATTTATTGTGTTTTGTATCCATATTGTTTACAATTCATTTTTATTTTAGTCATTCATACTTAAAGGTAGTGTTTTGCCGCCAAGGACGGAAATAAAAATGAATTGCAAACCAAACCACAAGGACGAAAACCGAAATTTCAAAACCATTGGGACGAAATTCGTAATTTGTAACAAACCATAAGGACGAAAAAAGTAATTTACTCATTACAAGTTGTAGCTTTAAAAAGTATACTCATACATCAATTACTTGTAATCTTGAATTTTAAGTAATTCATATTAATAAATAATACTTTATGCATAAAAATTTGTTTTTAAGAGTTTTTCTCAAATGTTTTCTAATATAGTATTGATATAGATAAGAATATATTTTATTTTAATTTTATAGGGTTTGGTTCTAGTGAGAAGTTGAGTTAATGGTAAGAAACGTTAAAAGTGATACCGTTGGATGAGAAATGGACGTATATTATGATGAGATGCACCAAATCATTTCCCTTCTAAGCCGCAATTCATTGAAGACTTGAAATTAAAAAAGATCAACGGTTCAGATCTACGTCTCACATGATACTTCGCCTATTTTTATAATATTAAATATATATTTTTTAAATAAATTTTATTTTAGTATTATTTTTGAAGTAAAAATTTTATTTTGAACATTTTGAAGGTAATTCTTTTTTTTTGATTGGGAGGAGGGAGTAATTCGTAAATAAAGCAAACACTCCGAGACACACCACCGTAGAAACGTCAACGACTACAAACCGACATGAAGTGCCCGTACTGTGCGACGGCGCAGGGGCGGTGCGCCACCACCTCCGCCGCTAGGTTCATCACGGAGTGCATATCCTGCGGCCGAGTCGTCGAAGAACGCCAGACTCAATCCCACCACCTCTTCCACATCCGTGCTCAAGACTCTCCTCTCTGCCTCGTTACCTCCGACCTCCCCACACTCCCACACTCCATCACCGATCAATCCTCCACCACCACCACCACCGCCGTCCCTATCTCCGATGAAGAAGAAGAAGAAGATCCATTCGAGCCTACCGGATTCATAACCGCCTTCTCGACATGGTCACTAGAACCCTACCCGGTCTTCGCGCAATCGTCTCTCTCATTCGCCGGTCACTTAGCGGAACTCGAACGAGTTCTCGAAACGACGTCGTCTTCCTCGGCGTCTGGTCCGTCGGTTGTTGTTGATAACCTTAGGGCTTATCTTCAGATAATCGACGTTGCTTCGATACTAGGGTTGGATTGCGATATTTCCGATCACGCGTTCCAGTTATTTAGGGATTGTTCGTCGGCGACTTGTTTGAGGAATCGGAGCGTGGAGGCACTCGCCACCGCTGCGCTTGTGCAAGCTATTCGAGAGGCTCAAGAGCCTAGAACACTGCAGGTATATATAAAGTATTGATAGTTTTCTGCTGTTTGATTCGACTGAGTATTTCAAATTCATGACTATGTACGCATTGTTGAAAATTGAAGTAAGGATTAGGGGTTAATTGCTGTTGATTGTTTGCTGCATCTGTGAAATTGAACTATTGGCTTAACAATTGATGGAAGGTACAATCATCTAAAGATTTTGAGATACCATAGAATTAAAAATACAGATGGATTAGGCAACAAATTAGTGCTGTTGTAAAAACCAAACCGAATCAAACGAAAAAGTATTTTCTCGTCTACTTAGGAACAGTTATGTTTTTTTCAAACTTTGATTGGAATTGAGCTGTAGTAATTAGATTCAGATTAGTAGATTTATTTTTCTAGATGTATTATTTGGGGATTCTCTTCTTCGTGGTTGATGACGATGGTGAAAGTGGCGGGGGAAGAATAGAGGGTGGTGTACACTGTACAGCAGTGGGTGGTGGTTGAAGAGAAGGAATTGGCAGGTGCAAAGCGGAAACGAGAGTAGGTCTGTCTACTGCTTCTGATAAGGTGGTAGTTGGTACAATGGAGTTGTAGCAACAGCAGACATTAAATGTGGAGCCGGAGTTAAGGGAGATGAATGGAGTTCAGCTCTTCAATGGAGGTGGAGATGGTTGCGATAAAGTCTATCTGGGATATGCAGTCTTGTGGGGGAATTAATGGTGAAGCACTCTATGAGAAAATGCGTTATGATTTTCAGAGGAAAGAGATATTTCTTTTGGTAACAGTGGGTGCTTGGGCCAGCTTATGGCTTACGCGCACCACGACTAATCCCATGGGGCCCCTAAGATAACAACCAAGAAAATCCCCAGCGGCCCTAAGAAGACTTGAACTGATGATGACCAATGGGAGGAGCCCCAGGGCCTGACCTCTATTGACGAGTTGAGTTGGCCCTCAAGGTTGAGGAAGGAGATTAGATGCAACCGAGAACATAAATGTCATGTTCCTCTCTCTCTCTCTCTCTCTCTCTCTCACACACACACACACACACACAAAATATACAGACACACATAGTATTTATGACTATATGAGAGTCAGGTATACACGACCACGATATACTCAAGTTTACAATACGCAGTTACATGTTTGGTAATCAGGCTCTCTTTATTTTCATGTAGTTGCACCATTAAATCGAGTAGATGAACCCACCATCTAGGAAATTGCAGTAAATCCCACTCAAAAGTAAGATCACACAAACTTGCCCTCTACCCCCCCCCCCCCCCGACTTCTTGCTCTTGTAGTCTAAGGGGGCGTTTGGTTGGGAAATTAGAGGGTAATGAATGAAAATGAAAGTAATTGATGATGTTTGGTTCAAACAAGGGAATGATAATGGAATGAAAAATGTTGTTTGGTTTATATAAAGTAATCAATCATTATAATAGATGGGACTAAAATTCATTCCTCAACAATTTGGGGGGAATAGAAAGTAATCAATAGTATCTTTTGCAAAAATGAAGAAAAGGGCGTCTCCAACAGTCCTTAACAAACATGGCAACACATCATTACCAAAAACCAAAAATGGAAAACATTTATGGCAGATCAAATCAAGAAATAAGCATCAAGAAACACAACGTATTCTTCTTCATCTTTGATCTGCAGAAATAAGCATTGATATGGCTTTTCTTCATCTCTTTTTTCTTTTGATTTTTGTCTCCAGCTATCGATTTCGAGATCTGCAGATTTTGAGATCTGCAGAAATCGATTTTTGTCTCCAGATTTTGATTTCGAGATTTGCAGAAATCGATTTTGATGTTTGATTCTTGTTAGGGTTAGGAATCTTTGATCTGCAGAAATCGATTTTGATTATTGTTAGGGTTAGGAATCTTTGATATGCAGAAATCGATTTTGATGTTTGATTTTTTACGAACCTGTTCGATCTTTAACTCCATATTTTGATTTCGAGATTGATTTTTACGAATCTCCTCCATTTTTATCTCCAGATTTTGATTTTGAATTGATTTTATGAACCTGCTCGATTTTTGTTAGGGTTGTTGAGGAACATATTTTTTCAATCTGGGGACGTTGAGGAGAGTCCCTCAACGTTTTTTCCATTATCACCAAACATCCATAATGTAATATAATGTATTTATTCATTCCCATTCTTTGATATATTCATTCCTATTTTCATTTTCATTTTCATTCCTTAAAACGAACCAAACACCCCCTAAATCCATACACATTACAAGCTTATTGAACTGTAATAATAGCAAACCATTCACATGGATCTGCATAGTGTATGACATATGAACATTTCTCATCTGCATGCATAGTAGAGGATCTCCAACAGATTCTCCAAAATGGATATTTTGGAGTTTTTAGCTCATATTTTTGCTCCAACAACTCCAAAACTTTATCCAAAATGGAGAAAAGTAGGAATGAGAGGATGAAATCTCCAAATTTGGAGAACTCTACAAAAAATGTTCTTTTATTGTTGCCACCGATGAGGTTGGATGTATTATCTTTTAATATAAAGTTTATTAGGATGTTAAATATGTTGAATATTTGATAATCTAATTTATGTTGAAATCTCCAAACTGGAGAAACTGATGGAGTTGAATGTGATTTTCTATGGAGAATGTAACTTTTGCTTCTCCATTTTCGAGAATTTGTTATAAGCACGTGTTGTGAAGACACTTTCTTTTTAAGATTTTACAAGATTTGCAATTGGTTATGCGCATACTCTTTAAGGTTGATATGGAATGAAAGTTACTTTTCCAGTGAATTACAAAACTACTAAAATATTATTGATGATAATGACCCTCAACTTATCAAACAGGAAATCTCAATTGCAGCCAATTTACCTCAGAAAGAGATTGGGAAGTACATCAAGATCCTTGGAGAAGCTTTGCAACTAAGCCAGCCATTAAACAGCAATTCCATCTCAGTGCATATGCCTAGATTCTGCACTCTTCTCCAGCTTAACAAATCTGCCCAGGTATGGTTTCACACTTTCACTCTTGTTTCGTGATTTGATTTGGACATGGAAATATATGATTTTCATCTTTCCTTTGCTTTCAAATTGAGAACACTGTAAAGCCTTAGAAGTCTTCCAACTCATTATTGAGACTAGAGTTTCGGCATTATCTTTGTCGGTCCTCTAACAAACAATAATGTTTATCAAGTTCTTATAGAATAACAACACAATAACGATTACCAACCTGTATTGAATATATCAAACGATTACAAGGTTGATCGATTAAGTTCTTGATGTGTTCTCTATGTTTTTCTCTCTTTTTCACCTTGATGTGTGTGTTTTTGTGTGTCTGTTCTTATCTGATCTTATTGAGAGCAACTAGAGATACACCTAATATCTAGCAAGTGTGTTGAACACACTATCTAACTTAATATCTAGATATTAAATCTAGATATTATTTCCTAATAAAGTAAACTAGAAACTAACTAAACTAACTAAGTTAACTATTACAATACTTATAACTTAGATATTAAATCTAAGTAATCTAATATAATAAACAAACAATTACATTGAATTACATTGACATTTATTACAAATAGACATAGACTTTATTATCGAGAGTCGACGTTCCGGCTTTAGCTTCAGATTGCGATCTTCAGTTTGGATGATCTTGAATCCAATGAGACTGTGGTCTAACAATCTCCCCCTTTGGATCAAGATCATTTAATAAAAAGATTTATCCAATTCAGTCTTCTTGTTCAGCTCAGAAGATGCAATCTCTTTCTTTAGCTCTTAAATCAGCATGTCTTCAATCTAACAATTATCTCCACCTTTGAAGAGTGTACGTGATTCTTGAAACATGTGATCTTTGTCATTTCTTGTGTAGTCAATCTTTAATTCTTTCAGTATGCTCCATCCTTCCAAATTATAGTTGTTAAGGTATCAGTTAGCAAAGTATTTGTTTTTGGTTTTATATTTAGGGTTTTTATGCTTGGTAACCTGGACAAAACGGCATTTGTTAACTGTTTGTATTTTTATTGAATAACAGAACTCGGTTAGATTTTATTTTCCGGCAAAGCGGCATTATAGTGATTACTTGATTTGATGCGGCTGAGGTTTCAAACTTGATAAAAGGCTTACCTAATGTTCCGAATACCATGAACATTACAAATGATGTAAACATAAAACAGTCGGTGTTAGTGGTAGCAAACAATGCTCAAGGTTTTAGCTTACTGATTTAGGAATGCAATAAGCCAGTGGTCTTCATGAAAACAGTCTCTCTACTCCTACATCCTACCCTCCTTAGACCCTATTCTGTGTGGTATGAACTGAGTTCGTTTGGAAGACTATTTAGGACTGCAATCATTAAAATTCGTTTTTTTTTCTTTTCTTTCTGAAGTAGAATTAAAGTCGGCTTCTGGTTACTACCGCCTCCATTGAAAAAGATGGAACTCATTCTATTTTGGGTTTTTTAGAAAACACAACATGTTCTGTTTAGTAAGATTCCAATCCAAGCTTGCCTATTTTACCATTAACAATCATTGCAAGACAGTGGTGAAATTGATTGTGTTTCTAAGTTTTGTTTTGTTAAGAGGATTTTTAGATATTTTTATTACTAGTTTTAGACTTCTTGATCATTAGGCACACTTTTAACGGCCCGTTTGGTATGTGGAACAAGACCAGATAAAACAAAACAAAAACTTATGGTCCTACATTTGGCAAGATATTAGACTGGGACATAACGGAACCGACAAAAAAAATTAGGTGGAACAAAAATCAGGGATACGGGACAAGATCGATAAATTACTAGGTCAAATAAAAACCTTAAAACCTTCCATAATTTTTCACATGTTTACCTTAACACTTCTGTTCAGTCCGGTTCCGTCTAGTCATGTCCAATCCAGTTATGTTATTATTGTACCTTCTGTTTATAGCTTTCATTATTTTGAATCCAGTCAAAACCTCAGTTACACAACCCTTTTTCAGGAGCTGGCAACTCACATCGGTGAAGTCGTGATCAACAAGTGTTTCTGTACACGTAGGAACCCCATCAGCATCTCCGCAGCCGCCATATATTTAGCCTCTCAACTCGAAGATAAACGCAAAACACAAGCAGAGATTTGTAAGGTCACCGGACTCACGGAAGTCACTCTTCGTAAAGTCTACAAAGAACTATTGGAAAACTGGGATGATCTTCTTCCCCCCAATTACACACCCGCTATACCTCCCGAAAAAGCATTTCCCATGGCCACAATCGCTTCAGGACGTTCTTCTTCGACACCCAGAATCAACGATGGTATAGAAGCTGAAATTAAACCAGTAGAAAGTAGAGAGAACACCAATGACCACCCGTGGAAGTTTCCAAGTCAAAGTGCGATAAATACGCAAGAAATGGATGTAGATTGTGGAGTTATCATCCCCGAAGAGTTGGAAAAGAAGCGCAGTGGTGGCGGCAACGGTGGTAATACGCGGTTTTGGCCTCCGGTGGTTTCTTCTTTTGCTACACCGGGGAGTTCTCAAGCAAATGCAAGATCTATGCAAAAGTCGGAGGTGGGTTCAAGCATCGGAGACCTTAATAGGCATGGTAATGATAATCGAAGTTAATGTCTCTTTTGCTATGCTGATGATTGTGTAGATTATGTTAATGTCGATTTTATTTTTCTTCGAATGTTTGATTTGGATTTTAGAAAGTGAATGGTTGTGTTTTGTTCAATGGGGTTTGTGTAGCTCGGATTATAAAGATGAGCAAAAGTGTAAACGAGTATTAGTTAAATAGAATCATGTTGATAAGTATAGCTCTTGTAAATCAATAATTGAAATTTTAATTATAAATATATATATATATGGAAAAGAAAAAAATTAAAGTTTATGTATGAAAATAAATTGTTAAATATGTTAATTTTTTTAAATATGGGTTTTTAAAAGGAAAAATTCATCATACGAAAAATAATTGTATCCAAACACTTGGTGGGTAAATGTTTATCGGCATGAATTATCATTTTCATTTACTTAAACGGGTAACATTCTAAATCATTAAAATGGATTGTTGGTAGGGTGTGTAAAGCCCGAAAAAACCCGACCCAATATGAACCGGAAATAACCTATATTATGGATACCCGACCCGAGAAATTTCTCGACACTCGAATACCGAAAATTCTTTGGGTTTTTTCTGTTCGGAAAGGGTTTGGAGAATCCTAACCCAAACCGTCGAATACCCAAGTACCAAACACATGGCGTTTGGTTCATAGATTTTGGAAGAATCTGATGGAATTGGAACGTTGAATTCCATTGACCAAATTTCATTCCTTTGTTTGGTTCGTTCTTTTTAACGGAAGGAATCTCTAAATTCCATCAAATTTCACAAATGAGGAAATTTAACATTTTCTTAGCAACTACAAGATATTTTGATGGAATGTAATTCTTTTTTTTTCTTCGTAATACCATATATGTCCTTAATCCAATATAACCTAATCACATAAAACCTACATGATTAAACCATACTTCCATCGGTTCATTCTCCAAACCACCGCCGACCACCACCGATCTGAACCATCGTCGACCACATCCGATCTGAACCACCGTTACAAATAAAGTATTTTTAATGACTATTTTATTAAAACATTTTTTGTTTAAAACAATTAAAATTATCAAAAAGGGTATTTTGATCATTTATCAACATTTCATTCCAATTCTAAAGCTACATTTTGTGAACCAAAAAAACAGATTACAATTCCTTTAACATATTACATTCCAATTTTGTCACCAAACATGTCTGACAACATTCCATTCCAATTCATTCAAAGTCAAATTTCATTCCATCCAAAAACATTTTGTAAACCAAATGCCAAGAGTGCATTCAGTTTGATGAAATGGGTTTGAAGAATTTAATTTTATGGAAGGATTTGGAATCTTTTCCAACTCTTTTGAAGTTCAATGGCTTGCAGGGAACTTTGGTTATGATAGTTATGGATAGATCTTCACGAACGATTTGATCTGAGCTTTTTGTCTCCCTTTTTCTTTTTAAGTTTTGCTCCTTGCAAAATCTGTTCTCATATCTTATCGTTTATTTTACCTTATTTCTCCTCCTCGTGTTTTAATGAAATTTATTTGCCTTTGAAAAAAAAAAAAAGTAGTACCACTACAAATAATAATAATAATAATAATGAACACATAACATAAATTTAGGAAGCATATTTGTTGGATATACGGGAATTTGGGATTTAATTCCGCGAAAGTTGACCTTAAAAGGACTTTCCAGCGGTTCTTCATTTCTTCTCTCGCTTCAACCCTTCCTTCATCACTTTCACTTTCATGAGGTATGCCGATTATGATCATGATCATGATCATGTGCTTTTAACTGCAATCCGCCATAATTATTTCCAATAATCTATCTGCCTGATCTTTTCAAATTCATTTCTAGGGTTTTAAATTTCGCTATAATTTTAACGTTTATACAGATGGAACATTATCTCTTCGTACTTCTTCTGATTACTTCTTCAGTTTATACTTTCTTGATCATCTGTTTTTCCGTTTTGGTTTTAGTCGCTTCCGACTTATTTATTTGAATGATGATTCCAATTTTCCTAAATTCCTGCGCTGTTAAAGTTTCACATATTCTGTGTTATTTATGCCATTACATCTTTCATAATGACTGAAGTTGGCCAAAAATTTTTATATGTGGTAATCATCTACAACTTGTAGCTGAATTGTTTATCTTCTGATTGTGGAATGGAGAGTGTCAACGTAGATATCATGACTAATCATATATTTGAGTTTTTAATATTCAAATAGAGTCCAGTTTCTGAAATTTGCAAATGTTAATGAGATAGGTTATCTTGAGTGATCATATGAGGGAATAGATCTTTCAATGCTCACCAGGAACCTTAGAACAGATTTATGTTTTGTGCAGTGGCCCTAATTGGGAAAATAGGGTGAATTTTATTCTATTCTTTGGGATGATACTCTCATTGTTTTGGGATAGCAGGATAGTGTAAGTAATGATGAACATTAATTGTTTGTTCTTCCCTGCTCCAGAACTGGAGTGTACTCACCTAAAGAGTGATTTGAGGATATGCGCTAGTGTGAGTTGCAAGTTCAAGGATTCATACTCTGAGACGATTTGTTTTCACATAGTAGATTCTTATTGTGGAATGGGAGGGTGTATTCTCATATAATCATAAGGTTTTGAAATCGGAAGTCGTGTTTTTTCATTTGATATGAAGTTTTGTGATGATCTATTAAAGAACTACTATGGTGACGGTTTGAGTATACAGATTTTGCCTCAAGATTTTTAAACTGTCCCCAACTAACAAGTAGGTTAAAAGTAAGTATTTCATATTAGTTTGTATTGGGTTTTCAACTTCGGATGAAATGACTTCAACTTCACCTCTACTGAAAAAGGGATCAATGCCAAACATACCCTGCTACGGTTTAAATTCTGTGTTCATATCTTCTTGTCAGTGCTATACTTTTAATATGCTGAATATGCTCTAAACGGGTTCTACTCATCTCCCTTAATAGAGTCGTGAACTGCTTATGTTCTTTTATCATGTATGTGATCATTTGAGAGTGTTGAAGTTTGTTTTTCCCGTTGTTAGTATAAAAGTCTTTTCCATCTCTGTTCCATTGAAACTAGTTCGACTTAACATTTGTAATTGCCGATGTATGAAAATATTGTTATCACTCTGCTCCAAACCTAGTGCAACTTGGTGCATCCTTGTCCTGGTTAGGTGATATCAAAATCCACTTCCCCTATGTCCTGTTTCAGTAAAGTTGCAGCTGGTCCATGATCATCCTTTCAATAAGATGTTTCCTTTTTTCTTTTGCTTTTTGGTAAGAATGCTACTTGCAATGCATCTCGAACCATTCCCTTTGCTGAATATTTTTCAATTGGGTTCGTTTATTAATCTTAAAGAACTGTTAGGAAACTCAGATATGAGATTCACTTGAGCAACACATAGCAATAGGAAAAGTAAACAATGCAGAAAAACAGAGATATTATGTGGTTTGGTCCATAATATACATATTCCATGGCCGCACTAGCTAAATTTCCATCTGGGCATAGGCCACAAAACAAAATTTTCTTATAGGGGTGCTGCCCCAATGACCCTGCTCGCTACGGGCAGGAACACCCCTGGCGGAGGTGCTCGTTCCCTCGGGCTCTTGCAAGTGTCGTGGCAAACAAATGTTAGGCAACATCATACTCCACACTCAACATGAACTTCATAAAAAGAGCAAGCATGAGTAGAGTTCTTGAATTTGATGGGCTAGAGTAGAGCATTCAACAGCAAAAGACTTGATCTGAGCCAACCAAAAACTGACAAATGGAAACATTATGTTCTTTTCTTTATACAACATGAATATTGTCTTCGGTATGGCTCTTTTTTATTCTCTTGACGAGGGTTTATTTTTGTCTTATTTCTTTTGTGTTCCGTCTTACTTGTTCTCTGTGTGTGTTTTGTCTTACCTTGTGTATGTTTTCAATATACATACTTGTTCTATTTTTTCTTATTTTTGTCATTCTATGTTTACCATATGCTAGTTTTTCTTCCTTCTACCCATTTGCTCACACTCTTGCACAAACCCATCTTCAAAGAAAAGTCGCTTTACACTTTGGGGTAGAGGTCAGGTCTGTCTACATCTCACCCCTGACCCCCAACGCCCTACTTTCTAGTGGGATTCTGTGTCAATTTGGTTTGGTTTTTATATGGTCTTATTTTTGGCTGTGAAAAATTTGAACCATGCTTGCAGTTTGAGTTGCTGAAATTTCTTTATTTCAAGACAATGGATGGCAGTAAAAACTCGAGCAAGTTTTTTGGATCTAGGAACAACAAGATCTACATGGACCTTAAGCTCATAATAAGGGAGCACGCACTTCAATTTCTTCCTGCAAAATCTTTGTTCAAGTTCAGGAGAGTTTGCAGGGATTGGAAGCTCATGATCTCAACTCCTTTCTTTGCCCACAACCAATCCCTTTCCTTCTCTTCTGTTTCAGGCCTCTTTCACCAAGCCCCTGGAGGCCAACCAACATTCATATCCCTCGACCTTGAAGCTTGTGGCGTTCCAGACCCCTCCCTGAAGTTCCTTCCCGTCCCAGTTGACATCGTGGCTTCATCCAACGGATTACTCTGTTGCCATGCTCAAACCGGAGATAATGCATATTATATCTGTAATCCTGCAACTATGCAATGGAAAAAACTCCCAAACCCGACCATGGAACATGGCCGTGAACCTGCTGTCGTTCTCATTTTCAAACCTTCGTTACTGAACTTTGTAGCCGAATACAAACTGATTTGTGGGTTCCGCTCCGTTGATATGGATGATGCCACCGAATTCGAGATCTATTCGTCTAAAGATGATTCATGGAAGGTTTCTGGGGAGATGAACTTTGCTGCCAAGAAGCTGGTTCCTAAATCTGGTGTGAGCATTAATGATGTTGTCTATTGGCAAACGTGTTACGGAGGTATTTTGGCATATGATTTAACGAAAGACAGGTCTCAAATCATCCATGGATGCCATAGTACTAACGGGACTTTAGGGGAACTGAACGGGAAACTTTGTACCGCTTTCACATTCGGACAAACGTTAACGGTTAGCGTTATCTCCAACATTTATTCCAACACGATGCAAATGAGCAGCCACGCGAAACTTTGGGATGATAAGCTGCGGATCCCACTGAGCGGTGAAGTGCTCGAGGGCAATTCATATGATCAATTTCCGGTTTTGTATGTTGGGAGTGAGGCCGTGTTTCTTTTTAGCGGGCAGCATATATATCGGGTTGATTTGAAAACGAAAGACGTTAAGTTTGTTGTCGAGGCAGCGCGGTTTGATCGGAAGGCGTTACCGTACGTGAATAGCCTCGTTGCGCTCTGAGATCGCCGGTTTGCATACTTATGATCACAAGTTAAGCATGGTTTATATATGTTGAACATTTTTAACTGTTAGCAAGTGTCATTTTAACTAAGTAGGTGGAAATTTTAGAAATCTTGACTATTTCTGTGTTGCATGAATCTTTGACCCTTTATTATGGATTTCTTATATTCTTCCTTTTTGATATGGTGTCTATAACTCTATATCTATGAGGTTGTGATTCATTCTTTTAGTTGGTTATAAAGCATAGTGTCACTGCTTGTTAAAATCCATGTCCCTTTTCTGTCGTCCAATCAACCCATGACATATCATTATTTTATTTAAACTAGAAGCGTACTCACGCAATACAGGGAGATACATCATGATTTTAATGTTTCATTTTATTTTTTGTTTTTTTTGTCGATTTATAGTATGATTTTGTATGGTTTTAAGAAAGTGATAATGTTTTTTTTTATAAATTTGTTTAATTTAGGCTTAATAATATAACCTTTTTTATATAAAAAAAATTAAGTATTTTGTTAGAATTCAATGATTATCTTATATATTTTAATGACATCTAGAAAAAATAATCAATTACATATTTAATAATATAATTAAAACAAATTTATAGTAATATAATATATTAATTAATAGTGATATATGGATAGGTATGCATAAAAGGAATACCCTGCACATACCAAATTGGTGGGTGTTAGAAGTCTGCAGTAGTAATATGTATCTTGTGCTTTGATACTTGTAAATTAAGAGATTTTTAAAATCTTGCATAAAATGATGGTACTTTGTGCCTAATAATTTGTATTTAAGAGTTTTTTATCTGTGCTTTATAATATAGTATAGATATATATATTTATTTAATTGATCTTTTTTATTTTTTCTTTTCAATAAAATCATGATGTATCGATTGTTGATTGGAGGTAGTACTCTCTAAACCTTTTTACAAAGTGGAGGGTTTTTGTTGAAACAACCTCTCGGTTCATGAAGATGCAAGTAAGGTCTTCATTAAAACGGTCTATCGACTTATCGAGGATAGAGGAAAGATTTGTGGATATCATACTCAAAACCATACTAGTGTGAAGTCCATTGAATTTGTTTGGTTTGATTTTGTGTGAGAAATAATAACGTATTCATTGAAGAAGGCCTAACACTCGTTGGAATCATACACGATTGATTGAAAGGGAATAACACATGAGTATTCAAGTCAAACGAAGTCGATAAAATACAGTTTTAAACTATAGATTTTCATATTTTGATGATTAAGTTTAGACCATTTTTTAAATGAGTAAATTCATGGCTCTATAAAGCTGATTAATTCATTATTTCACCAATATTTAAAATTTGATTTTTATCTTGTATTTAGTTATGCGGAGAATGATTTTAAGGGAATTGAAGTGGTTAGAGATAAGGATTGAAAGCTAATAAATAACATTAAATGTAGTATATAAAGTTTTAATGGTTGTTTTTAAAAGATTTTAAGTAATTAATATTAAATAGCGGTACATTAAGTTTTAACAATTGTTTTTAAGAGTTTTTTATAGATGTTTTATAATATAGTATAGATTAACTGGTTTTTATAGGTAAACCCTAACCAACCCCCATGCAAGTTCTATTATCTGGCAATGGTGAGGGGTGTGGTGGTCGTTCAGTTGAGGAAACAGGTTCTGGGTGGAGAAGGGAAAACGAGAGATGAGTAAGGGATCGTTTACCCAAATGCTTACTCAAATGAAAGAAATTAAAACCCTTTAAAAAAGTTTATAAAATTACAAAACTACCTAATCATTCATTTTGAATGATATGTTTTTAAAAGGTATATTAGTAAAAGTAATATATTTTCTTTCGTTTCTCTCCTATTTAATAACATGAAAAATTATTTTATTTCTTTTCATTTCCTTCTCGTTCGAAACACTAATAAAGAAGAATGTCGGTCTTTCATTCTTTTCCCTCCTATTCATTTTTTTTTCTTTTATCCCCAAATTCAAGAACACAACATAAAGTTAGACATTTTCTTTCAAATTTATTTTTTCAAAATATACAAAAATGTAAGCATTTATTCATTTAAAAAATATTTAATAACTTATTTGCTCAAAGTTTAAAAATTCATTGGATCTTTTGGATATTTTCCTACGATGTCGGTACACTAGAAGCTCGCGCAATACAGCGAGATACATCACGATTTTAATGTTTTCTTTTATTTTTTTGTTTTCTTTATCGATTACAGTACTATTTTGGATGGTTTTAAGAGAGTGATAATGTTTTTTTTTAATAAAATTGTTTAATTTAGGCTTAGTAATATAATATTTTTTATATAAAAAAATTAAGTATTTTGTTAGAATTCAATGATTATCTTATATATTTTAAATTCTTTATATTTAAATTGAGATGTTTATTCTGTTTTGATTATGTTTATCAGTTGGTTATGAATTCAAACATATAGTTTTAGAAATTTGTACTCATGCATCATAACTTGTAATTTTGAATTTTAAGTAATGTGTAATCAATAAACAATACCTAATGCATAAAGCTTGTTGTTAAGCGTTTGTTCGATAGTTTAATAATAATGTAATTTATTTTATGTTTAAGAATATAATGTTTTTTTTATAAAATAAACATTAAATATTCTGTTAGATTTTCTTAATTATATTTTAGATTTTTTATATTTAAAATTTGATTTTTATCTTACATTTAGTTATGCGGAGAGTAATTTTAAGGGAGTTGAAGTGGTTAGAGATAAAGATTGAAAGTTAATAAATAACAATTAATGTAGTACATAAAGTTTTAATGATTGTTTTTAAGAGATTTTAAGCAATTGACATTAAATAGCGGTACATTAAGCTTTAGCAATTGTTTTTAATATAGATTAACTGGTTTTTATAGGTAAAAAGAATGAAAATATCAGTTTTAAAAACAGCAAAAATTCATATGTTCAAAATATAAAATTATCTAATTATATTTAATCATTCAAAATATAAAATTCCTATGATCTTTTTCAAACTTTTTTCTTTTCAAAATCAATAACAAGCTCTTTGTAGTATATACATATGGACTCGGGTTTAAAATGACTTTCAAACGCATGTATCAGGAAAAAAAGTTAGAGTAAATTACAATTTTTGTTCTTATGGTTTGTTAGAAATTACGATTCCGTCCATATGTTTCTAAAATTATCTTTTTCATTTATATAGTTTGCAATTTATTATTGTTTTCGTTCTTAAGATTAACTCGCTCGTGGTTTACCATTAAGTATGAACGACGAAAACAACAATAAATTATAACCATATGGATGAAAAAAGGATTGTTGTAAAGTACAGGAACAAAAAAACAATGAATTATAAACCATAAGACGAAAAACGTAAATTTTAGTATAACAATTTTCAACAAACCAAAAGGACGAAAAACATATTTTATTCATAAGACTTTTCTACGTAAACTTTGATTTTTTACTAAAAAAGATTTAAATGTTGAAGCATAAATTTTTTTAAAAGTAATTAATTTTTATATTTTCTGGAATATAATAACAAAACAAAAAAAAATTATACAAAAAAGTTTACGCATAAACTTTTCCCCCGTAAAGTTTTTATTTTAAATGATAAATTTTGAAACAAATTATACAGTAAATTACAAATTTCGTCCCTGTGGTTGTTATTTTGGATTGGGTCCCCTTAACGAAATAATTATATGTATGGTCATCATGATTTTACTTTTGTTATGGATTGGGTCCCTTATCTTAACTTCGCTAACTAGTGCACCATTAAGTCAAGGGTAATATCGTCTTTTTATAATTTATTTATTTTGCTTTTTATAAATTATAATTATAAACATTACGAATTATATATACAATTATATATATTGCAATAAACGGAAACTATTTCGACTCCAACAATATGAGTAAACGGAAACTGTCATTTTTTAGACTACGAGTATTTTGGGAAATTGTGAACTTTATGGTTTTGGCCTTCGGCCAACTATACATTGGAGAAATACCAATTTTGGAAAAGTTATACTTCGGTATACGTAGCCATATGGGTTTTGATTTCATTGTAAAATGTTTTAAGATGTCTTATGGCTTGACTTGTACTCTAATGAATTTTGGGACGTTGTCCGGTTTGAATAACTCAATACGGGCGTTTTATGGAAATTGCAATTATTGCACAAATTTTGGTTATTACATGTTTTTGATGCATTAGTTCATTCATATGGAGTCATGTAATGTTTAGACTGTAATGCATTGGATTCATAGGCATATGAGTCGTTATGTTCATCATGGAGTTTTTGATATCCATGTTTGAGTCTAGTGAGTGTTCCCCAAGTCATGTTGTTATGTAAGCTTGCAGTGGTGCTCTTGGAGAGCCGTATACAGAGCTAAGTCTTGCGGTGGTGCCCATGGTGAGCCGGATACGGAGACTTGTGACTTTGTGGTGAGACTCATATAGAGGTCGAGTAGTAATTAGGGTCACTTGGGCATCTTGCGGTGGTTGCTCAGATGAGCCGTATACGGGGATCCATGACCCGAAGTGAATCTCGTACACGTTGATAAGTGGCTTAACTATGTGTTCTGGCGCATTCAATTGAATCGAGTCTCCCCCGTCACCAAAAGGTGTTATCTTCGGGTATTCCCTTACCGCACCTTCGGTGTTAAAACGTACATTTTTATTTATACGAATAGTATTGGATGTAATACCACTTGGGTGCGTTTTTGGGAGATTGGATGGTGAGCATTATTTGAAAAGGGATAATTGGTATTGAAGATGGTATGGTTTGCGATTAAAGCTTTTTATAACTAATATTTCGAGGGTGGTCGTTTTTAGAAGAACGTATTCTTTTTAAAACGTTTTTATGATTTATGTGATAAAACTGCTTTAACTCACTAGGCGTTAAGCCTAACACTTTTTATTTTCGACATGTATATCAGGTCTTGGATGGATCTGAGTGGTGAGTGGAGCTTGGTAGAAGTTCCGGTAGGATGGCATTAGAGACGTCATCCGGTCTTGAGAAGATAGCAGATTGGTGGTTTTAGTAACACCTGACCGATTTTGTCCCTGTTTGTGGGACTAGTTAGTTCCGTTAGAACTCTGATACATGTTGTAGCGATTCTTTCTTGTAATTTTAGATATTTATTACTTCAATGCTTTGTATTTTTAGGCGTTTTTTGAAGTTTTAAATTGTCTGTTATTTTCGTATTTTAGGTGTGTTACATAGAAGCTCTAGTAACTATTCAAAATTGATAGTATTTCAACCACAATAATATTGGTCGGTACCAAATCCGATAATGATTCTTTCGGTTCGTATTAGAGGGATGACCCCTGTCTCACTAATAAATGGGAGGGGAAGGTCAACTAAGCAAGACATAAGTGAATAGAAAATCGAAAATATACATAGTACTTATAGTTGAAATACTTTGATATAATCTAAGGTAGGACTGTTTTCTATGTAGATAGCGGATCATAATCTCTCTTAAATTATACAGAATTTGTTAAAGATGCTCTAACATTCCAAAAAACTGTCATATGCTTAAAATATTGAAAATTAGATAATAACTTAATATTATGTTTTATTAGATAATTTACTAGTTAATAAATTAATTTTATTAAAAACAATTAATTTAATAAAATCTGAAGTTAGGGAAGGAGTTGTAGGTAGTCGACAAAGGTGAAGGGGGAGTCGTTGACAGGTTCTTGGTTAGAGAGGTTGTAGAGGAAAAGAGAGAAAAAGGGGGGATTGATGGCATGATCCAATAGGTGGAATGTGTTTTTTTCTTCTAAATTTTAGTAAGAAATCTGGAAAATACAAAATACCCTTCAATAAATTAAACTTAATGAAAAAGTTAACGGCCATTGGTGGGAAGGACCAAAATCAAAGTGAAATGACAAACGTAAGGGACCAAATCCGAGTTTCGATAGTTTAGAGACCATATCCGTTAGAATTGACAAACATTAGGGACCAAAAGTAAAGTTTACTCTAAGCATTTAGCATCTCCAACAGCTATGCTATAATAGAAAAAAAGTGAGATTTTAGCATTTTTATTGCTCCAACAGCTATGCTATCCCTTATGCTAAACTAGAAAAATGAGGAGAGAGATTACAAAAATCTCTAAATTTAGAGAAATCTCTAAATTTTTAGAGAAGAGAGAGAAATAGCATAGCTGTTGGAGTTGGATGCAAAAAGTTTTAGAGATTTTGACTTTTTCTACTCTATTTTAGAAAAAAATTAGCATAGCTGTTGGAGATACTCTAAACTTGAAAAATGGCGAGGCAACAGAACTTGAGGACATAAATGTAATTATGAACAAGACTAGGGCCAAAATACAAACTCAGTTTCCCGCCAACTCCTCCTACAGACGAACACATTAAATCCCATTTTGCAGTTCCGTTCTACTTGACTTGGATCACCAAATCGTCGTTTTCTCTTCCGCTGTTTGCAGAATCGAAGTATGTTTCTTTCACTAATTTACAGTTCTAGATACGCTTGAAATTTGTTGTTGTTCTCTTTCCTTTCTTGTTTTCTAATTTGAAATACAGACGAAATTTGTTAGGTCACAAACCAACGTTAGCCGTTTTGAGTTTGAACTTTTGTTTGTTGTTTTCTTGTTTCAGCTTCTGATTTTGTTTTCTAATTTGAAGAATTTGTTCGTTTGAAGGGTTTGTGCTTTTTAGGGTTTTAACTGAAATGGTGTCTGAAAATGAAGTCAAGGAAGAACCAGTCGCAGATTCTCCTACTTCAGTCCTTGAAGATGAGGTATACTTATGCTTTTCTTATCACTTTCACTAGTTTCTCAACATTTTAGAAAATCATTGATGGAAGTTTTAGTAAGAGGACGAGGGTATGCTGAGATGGCCGGTTCAGTTGTCAAGTTCCCACCTAGGAAGCTGCCACCAAAAGTAGTCAGATCCATTATTATTTCTGAATGTGATTCTGTGCCTTGAATTTTATCTGGCTATCCTCACAAGTAGTTGTTATGCTATTGTTATATTTGTTTGTTTTTGTGATGCAAAAGCTTTTGCCTAGATGTTAGAATTCTGTCCTGGTTTTTGTTATAATTTTCATTTAACTTATTTTGAAGGACGTCTGCAAGGAAAAGAATGACATGGAGTTGGAGGAGAACGTCGTTCTTGAAGCAAAAAATGGAGATGCTTCTCTCATTTCAACTGCAATGGCAGAGGAGGAACAGAAACTTGAACAGCAACGAATTGTAGAAGAAGAAGGCCTACAGAAGGAAATACCCACTTTGAATGAAATACAATTTACTAAACTTGATGAGCTTCTCACACAGACCCAGCTTTACTCTGAGTTCCTATTGGAGAAAATGGATGACATCACTAATGTATTATCTATTGTTTCCTTTGTTTTTTCATGTTACCTACAACTTTTTTAATAACTTATCGATTAATGACATTGTGAATCACTGTTATAGAACGGGTTGGAAGAAAATGTCGGTGAAGCTAAGGAGGAGAAGAAAAGAGGTCGTGGTTCAAAAAGAAAATCTATGTCAAATTATAACAATGTAAATCTTTTTTCCTCATAACTTCATATTAATAGTTTATCATGTTATTTTCTTTTAGTAATATGGAAGTTTTCAGTTGCTTTTGCAAATTTATTTCTTTACATGGTATGGCCATACATACAAATAATGCACATGTCAGTCTGATGTCTCTCTTGTCTCCTAATCTTCTGTTTAACTTGTAATGATGTTTTTTGTGGGTTCTTGACACATGTATTGTTTCTTGTTAGGAAATCATATCAAGTTCCGACTTTCCAAATGTTTATCTAGTTATCTGTATCTTGAACTATCATCTAGCCTATTTAAGGTTTGGTTTTTTCACCCTAAAAAATAATCAGTTTTAGCTCAACATTTTCATGGTATTACTTTCAAAACCAAAATAAAAGTAAAAAACGGATAAAAGGAACAAGCCTAAGCCACCTTCACACCCACCATCACAGATGCGAAAACCCATCCCTACCACCCTCTTGCGAGCACTAGTAACCCATTTTTATCAATAGTCGAACCTCAATTGCAACCAAGCCCTGCCGCATATATTTGTAGTTGCTTCCATTACCAGAAACGAACTCTAATAGCAACAGCTGCACACTGCACTTACTCTAGCTGTTGCAATCCTAGTCGTACGCAAACCCTATTTGGTTCTTAATTGCTTGGCTTGGAGAACTCTAACTGAACATGCAACTATATTGCAATTCTGAAGATTTCAATTAAATTAAATGCCACTGATTGGATTTATTGGTCATCAGTGGTGGAACATAATCTTTTTAGTGTGATAAAGGGTCATTATTTAATAAAGGACCCTCATAATGGCCAAAAAATGGGATGTCAATGATAATGGAATTTTCTGTCTGTTTTGTTCATTGCCCTGGAACTTGATATGATGTCTACAACTATGGATTGTATATTCTTGAAAGAGCTCCTGGAGAATCTGCATTGCAAATGTTTTATTCTACAAAAAAGTTATCCGAGCCATATGCTTATTATGTTTCAATAAGCATACCATCCATGTAAACTAGATGACTCTAGCTTGACAATGGCCTAACACGTTTAAGTAAATTGTATGATGAGTTGGGGAAGTTATTTTCGAGCAACATTGATTTGGTTATATCATACATGATAACCTTGTTGTTTCCACATTCATAGGAGGTCTCTCTTCTAGGTATACTTTGTTTGACTGTCATCTTGTAAGGAATCCAATCTTAGGTACTCTGATCTTTTTTTTCTTTCAAGTCCAACTGATTCATATTCATATGGATCACAGCAGCAGCTTGCAGATATTCTGACAAAACCCTACAAAAAACATGGATAGACTTTAAGGCAAGCTGGGTTTGATTGACATCTATGCTTTTTCTTGTAGCCTATTTAAGGTGGTTTCAGCCTCGATAAAATCAAACTTTTTTAGCTCTAATTTTTTTATTTTTCATTGCAATTTCTGGTGTGAAGTTGCAGCACACATGTTGTGTAATGTCTCAAATATGTTGAACTCATTGAGAAAATTGTCAAGGCAAAATAACTGCATAGTGCAATCAAGCACTTAACTGTGAGCATTAGTTATATCATAAATGATCATTATGCTTTCTCTTCACTTTAATGAAGAAACTGCATTGAGGAAGCTATTTTGACTTGTACTAATGTACTTGTGAAGTAGTGTTTGATCTTAATTGACATGAGTTTGTGAGATCGAACTAAATTTGGACACCAATTTTTTGGCAGTTGGCACTGTATTATGTATTTTGGAAGCAATCAAAGTGCCATAGTGTAATTTTATGTTCCATTTCATGATGCTTCTTTTTTTGATCAGCAATTGTTGTCTGTTTACTTTTCCCAAAACGGATGTGGGAATGGCCCTTATATGGGACTAAAACTCAATCTGAAATCCAAGTTAAGCACTAGTGTAGTAGCGCGTCTGCTTTGAGTAGCATTTATCATCGGATTATTTGGTTTGAGCATATAGCATGTGCTTTCTTTTTTCTATAATTTCACAAGATTGTCATGTCTAGCTGTTTATATGTTGCCTTTATGCATTGCATGATTGTTATTAATCATTGTTCTTACATAGTGAACCACCTAGTTCTTTACTAACGACGTGTTGGTGTGTTGCAACATCTTTTCAGAGGAAGGCCAAGAGAGCTGTTGCAGCTATGCTTACAAGATCTCATGAAGGCACTCCCTCTGAAGATCTTAATCTCAGTAAAGAAGAGAGAGCTGAAAAAGAGCAGGCTGAGCTTGTTCCCTTATTGACTGGTGGACAATTGAAACCTTATCAAATTAAGGGGGTAAAATGGCTAATCTCTCTGTGGCAAAATGGTCTTAACGGGATTCTTGCAGACCAAATGGGGCTTGGCAAGACGATCCAAACTATTGGTTTTCTTGCACACTTGAAAGGGAAGGGCTTAGATGGGCCATACTTGGTCATTGCTCCTTTGTCTACTCTCTCAAACTGGTTGAACGAGATATCAAGGTGTTGCTTTATATTGAATCATGAAGTCAGGTTTTGTTAGTTTTCTGCTGAACCGACCTCTTGATCTTGTCTTTTCCTGTTTGTGAAGGTTTGTGCCCTCTATCAATGCGGTTATCTACCATGGGAATCAGAAAGAAAGGGAAGAAATAAGGAGAAAACACATGCCGAAATCAATAGGCAAAAAATTTCCTATTGTAATTACTTCATATGAAGTTGCTTTGTATGATGCTAAAAAACACCTGAGACATTACAACTGGAAATATCTCGTGGTTGATGAGGTGCTTATAAGTAGATGGCGTCAATAATTGTTCTCTTCCTGTTTACTAATGAGAGATGCAGAAACATGCTCTTTGCACACCCATGCTTTCATTTGAAAGGTTACTTTCATTTTCTTTACTTGCAGGGTCACAGATTGAAAAATTCACAATGCAAATTATTGAGAGAATTGAAATGGCTGCGTGTTGAAAACAAGCTATTATTAACTGGGACGCCTCTGCAGAACAATCTGGCAGAATTGTGGTCATTGCTGAACTTCATCTTGCCAGATATATTCTCATCCCATGAGGAATTTGAATCATGGTACATGCATCTCTAAGCTAATAACCTTTATGCACCATGTTACATGACATGCACTCATTTACTGCACGTGAATACAGAGAAGTGGAACTTTATGCTAGCGCTTATGCTATTTAGTACTCATCAAGCAAACAATTGTGATGATTCATTTGTGATTGAGGAAATATTAATTATTTTTTTATAACTCCCTTTGTCCGATGCATAATGTTACATGTCATGCACTCTTTGACTGTATGTGTATACAAAGAAGTGGAACTTTATGCTAGTACTTATGCTATTTAGTACTCATCAAGCAAACCATTTTTATGATTCATTTGTGATTGAGTAAATATTTTTTTAAACTCCCTTTTGTCCAACAAGAATTGCACCAATGTTTCCTTCGTCAAATCTTACAATAGTTGCACAGTTTTTTTTAAAACCTTTAAGTTAACCTATTTCTTTCATTGTAATATCCGTAAATGCAACGATGATTGTTTGGTGCACAAGATTTAGTTTAGTTTGAATGTAGAAGAGATTTGAGAAGGTTATTTTGGAAAGTTAGCAATCACCTACTAATTTCCGTGTAGGGTTAAACTTGAAATTATGGTGGGATGGAGGAATTAGTGGGTTTCCAATTATTTATGCCTGATGATATATAATGGATTGGCTCTCATTTATTTTTGACTTGCCCATACTAATGGTAGAAAAAATCACCCTATTTGAAATATGTAGAATTACATACTGAGGTGGGTTTTTATTGTCATATTTTCTTTGTACTTATGATTTAATTTATGTTTAGGTTTGATCTCTCCGGAAAATGCAGCAATGGGGAAACAGAAGAGAGGAGAAAGTCAAACGTATGTTTAATATAGATGCCACATTCATCCATCCTTGGTGCCTTTTCCATTTATATCTCAATGGTGGAGATACAATTGCAGGTAGTGGCGAAACTGCATGCTATCCTGCGGCCTTTCCTCCTTAGAAGAATGAAGGAGGATGTTGAGCATATGCTTCCTCGCAAGAAAGAGATTATTTTATATGCCACCCTTACTGAGCATCAGAAGAACTTCCAGGATCATTTAGTCAATAGGACACTGGAAGAATATCTGCATGAGAAAGTGGACACTGGTAATGCACATGTTGTTTTCAAATTGTAGAAGTGCAACACTCTAGCAATAAAAGTTGGGAAATATTACAAGGGACATAGAATATAGGTATAGGAGTAGCTATTTCTGAACTACTAAAATAAAGAAAATACCTTATTTTATAAGATTAAATGCTTGAAACTTGAGAGAAGGAAAAATGGGGGGGGGGATTTTACTGGGTTATTTTGGTACAACATGGATTCTAATGAGTAGATGTTGGCATTTATGTCCAAACAGTAATCTGATTTGTAATGTTTGTGGGTGCAGAAGACTCTTTATTCTGAAATCAGTATTGGAGTCTATTATATGATAAAATTAGCTTCTTTTATGTACATTCTTTCTAGTGCTTAATGGTTCCTTTGAAAATATGCAGGTCG
This sequence comes from Arctium minus, assembly GCA_954870635.1. Taxonomy (NCBI): domain Eukaryota; kingdom Viridiplantae; phylum Streptophyta; class Magnoliopsida; order Asterales; family Asteraceae; genus Arctium; species Arctium minus. The sequence goes on from OX941092.1 coordinate 26,422,175, forward strand.
TGGTATGAAAGGGAAGCTTAACCATTTAATGATTCAGCTTCGAAAAAATTGCAACCATCCTGACCTCTTAGAGGCAGCTTTCGAGGGTTCCTGTATGCCGTTTTTCATCCTTACTAATTATCTAGTCTTGGGTACTTGGTAATTTTAGACCTTGCGTTTGTTTTTTGGACAGGTTTTTATCCACCTGTAGAGCAGATAGTTGGGCAGTGTGGAAAATTTCAGTTGCTGGATAGATTGCTGCAAAAGTTATTTGCTCGCAAGCACAAAGTATGCCTTGTATAAATTAGTGTTTGTACTACCAAGTTACCAACCCCGTCACTTAGAGGTTAAACTATAGGTGTTGATATGTCAACTTAAAAGACATCGGTGGGACTTATAGCATGTAAAACAATATGCAAATTTACATGCTTTGTTGGATTTTTTTTGTTTGGCCCCCGTACTACAAACTCTGTTCATATGCCCGATGTTTTCCTATGCCTCATATTTTGCGTACTTCACCCATTTTTAGGTGAAAATTCAAATGGTGTGATCAAAGCAAAACATGGTTTTAATATTATGTCCAGGTTTCAGTTACATAAATCGGTCACAACATATAAAACGTGATTAGGAATTGGAGTACAATGACCATATAAATAAAGACAATAATTAGTGGCCAAACAATATTTAGGGTCATAGTGAAGTAGTCCAACAAGTACCGTTTTCATGCTTTGGTAATTCTATTATTTGTATTCATATTTCACTGAAAGGGAATACCCTTTTTTCTTATTATTTATTCTGATCTTATAACCTCCAACTTTTTAAGCATCATGTGTCAGACATGTGTAATGTTGGTGCTGAATTTGTAGATTGTTGACCCAAAAATACTGCTTATAGCATTACTTGTGTTGCTTTCTGTACTGTATATGTGTGCTTTCATGCTCATTGTACTTTATTTTGGCAAACAGGTTCTTATTTTTTCCCAGTGGACTAAGATCTTGGATATAATGCACTACTATTTTAGTGAGAAGGGTATGGAAGTATGCAGAATCGATGGCAGTGTGAAATTGGAAGAGAGAAGAAGACAAGTAAGTGTGGTTATGATAGCTCATAACACTTTCTTAAGTAGTTTGTTCAATCTTCATGTACAATTTGTTGGATTCAGTAGCCTGTTTCACAATGATTGTGATTTTAATGAATTTATCTTGAGCTGAAACTTAGGAAGCTGTGTTACTGTAGAGTCAGATCACAACTGCTGGTGTATGTGAGCTGGGGGTCGTTGTCATCTTTTTTATAGTGATGGAGGAAGCCTTATACCATTTTAGATTACTGGCATTGTTTGGAAGCTTGTAGAACACAATGCACAAAACCCTAATGGTCTTTATGCTGTTGCCAGGCAGAAAACTTTTATTATGCTCTTATTTTCGTGGCCTGCACGGTGCATGTTTATTCCTTTCATTGCTACTTATGTCTATGGGATTTTATACCCCTCATTGCTACAATACAAGATAATTCAACTAGTGAATCCTATTATATATCTCTTTATTTCTCGTGAGGCTATATAAATTATTACAACCTTCTCAGTGTAGAACTATGTTAGAATTAAAAACTTAAAACACAACATCATCCAGTTTTGAAGATGCTATCTAGTTGTAAGTACATATGTTCTTAGGCATCTTTTTTTTAAATGGTCTTAGGCAGCTCTTTAAGTTATAAATATAATCAGTTGGTGCCACAATGGCGGGTAAGCTGTAATTTGAAGCAAATAGTGCATGAATGTAAACAACACATAGCTGAGAGGTAAAATCCCTTCATTAGTGTTGATGCACGAGTTTTCATCTAGTTAATACCATTATTCACTCTTTGTTTTTATGGGGTTATTTGAATAATTATGACCTCCTCATGGCAGAATTATGTTGGGTGCAAATATTAAAACACAACACATCCAGTTTTGAAGGCACTATCTGGTCCAAAGTAACATCCAATTTCAGGCATCTCCTTGGGTTGTAAATATAATCATTTTGTGGCACAACGGTAGGTAATTTGCAAGTAGTACAAGAATGTAAACCAACACATGGCTTAGAGCTAAAGCCCATGATGAGTGTTGACTTTTGTTTGAGAATGTATAGGCTTTTTATGTGCATGGGGACTAGGAAATAATCATAACTACTTTGTAGGAGATGCATAGTATAGATGTAAACAAGTAAGAAGATAGGGTCCCCCTTGAAGTTGGTGCATAGCTATCACCATGACTGATGTTAGCTTTGAAGCAATATGTAAATGTCTTATTGGAGACAACTTTAGTAAGAATGTTCATGGTTTGTTGGGTAGACTTGTTTTTCTGCAAAGCCAAATGAACAATGGTTTTCTTACCATATTTTTTTTACTACATTTCACTTCTATGTAACATGGTTCCTTTCTTCTGCTGGTCCAAATTTACTGTTGTCATGTTGCATACCAAACATTTGGGTCATTGTTTTTAGTATGATTATGTTCACCTGACATATAGTGTCTTGCAATTTACAACAGATTCAGGAGTTCAATGATGTTACAAGTAGCTACAGAATATTCCTTCTGAGCACAAGGGCTGGTGGCTTAGGGATCAATCTTACTTCAGCTGATACCTGCATTTTATACGATAGTGATTGGGTATAAACTTCCAAAATTAATGTTTCTTACTTTGGATTTTAGCTTTTACACCATTGAGAACATTTTTTTATTGCTTTTGTGACACATCCAAGTACTAATGATTCTAATGCATTTGCACTCCAGAACCCTCAAATGGATTTGCAGGCAATGGATAGATGTCATAGAATTGGGCAGACAAAACCTGTTCATGTGTACAGGCTTGCAACTGCCCAGTCTGTTGAGGTATTTTGTTGATGATACCATCTGTTTCATATCCACTTGGAAGCACTTTAGATTTGTGAAAATTGAATGTGGAATTCTTTCAGGGCCGAATTCTGAAAAGAGCTTTCAGTAAGTTGAAGCTTGAGCATGTGGTGATCGGTAAAGGTCAGTTTCAACAAGAAAGGACAAAGGGCAACAATACAGAAGTTATTGAGGTATGTGTGTGTGTGTGTATATATATATATATAACCATACCGACTAACTAAAATTCTCTTATTAAGCTCCAGGATTTCACATTTAGAAATATCTTTAACAATTTAGGTCCAAGTGTCATGAGGCTTTCAGGAAGTGGAGAAATTTTTGTGTGATATGGCCTTTTGATTTTACTTCATTCTTTCTAATGCTGATTTTTATGCTACTTGAAAACACTGTCAGTGTTCATGGAAATTGCCAAAAAAGATGGTTATTTGGATTAAAAATATCTTATGGATACTATTATATATAATGGTCATTTGGGGTGGAGATCACCTTTATGAGAACTGTAAGCTCTTTGTGTTCGGTGTTCTAAGTGACTTTCTAGTTTCCGCTACACCAAGAAAATTGGAACGACTAACTATTTTAGTCCATTTACTTGAATACATTTTATGATATTAAACATATTGATTTCAGAGATGGGTTACAAAGAAGTTGGGCCATTTTGGTTCGTGACAATTTGATTGAATATGAAATGTTTCATATTGGCTTACTTGATTCTCTACAAATGCTATTTTCATTACTTGTTAGACGTTGGACGAATGGACTAATTTTATTATAAAGTAGAGGATTAATTATCTGATATCCAAAATTTTATCTTGCTAATAATAGGAAGTTTATGTTTTATCAAATAGTTTAGTATGATTAATGTAACCCGATAATTCTTTTGGGCAAAGTCACTGGTACTTGGTGCCTCATGAAATACAAGGTCTCGTACTCTCATGTCAGTTTTCCTTTGGAGACATGCCTGCTGGCCAAAGATGTTTCGTTTTTGCATCCTCTTCTTCTTTATGTTTAAAACTCCTCGTTCTTGCTGGGTATTTGGAACAAAAAGCAAAGAAATGTATTTGAAAAGGTTAACCAAGATGGGTTCTTCCGGTTTTTCTTTCTCTATGTTTCAATGTGCCTATTTTTTCTATTTTTTGATGCTTACCATTTACTAGTCTTGATTATTTCCTTTTTGCTCAACACTTTTGCACAAGCTGTGGGTCTTCACGGAAACAACTGCTCTACCCTTTGGGGTAGAGGTCAGGTCGCATACATCTCATCCCTGACTCTACTTTCGAATGAGATATACTAGATTGGTTTGGTTTAGGTTCTCCCAGTTCAGTTGCATGGTGTTGTAGACAAAAAATGGGTTTACGCCACCCTCTGGATCTCCCCTACCACACCGGTCCCACGGCCATCATAGGTGAGTAAAATCTTGGTGTCCTAGAGGCAGGTGGATGGTGCCATGATTCGAAACCGGGATCTCACTTATAGGATTCTCACCTCCTTACGGCTAGGACAATTACTGCTATTGGCTCTCTCTCCCTCTCTCTTTTGAAGTATGTAATATTTATATATGGCAAAACTCACACACTTCTTGCCATTGGTGAGATTTGAACCTTGACTTCCAATGATGTTGGGATCCACCGGTAACCCGATTACCGTTGAGCAATTTTGACCCTTTGGTGGCTCTTTCTCACCGGGTACCTTGGGTACTGAAGGGGCTTTGTTTGTTGTTTTCAGGAAGAGGACATGCTGGCTATGCTTCGAGATGAAGAAGATGCCGAAGACAAAAAGATCCAGACCGACATCAGCGATGAGGATCTTGAGAGGGTGTTGGATCGTAGCGATCTCATTGCCACCGGCCCTACAAAAGCAGACGGTAAGCCCGACTTTTTGGCCACTACCCTTCCCCTTAAAGGACCTGGATGGGAGGTGGTGTTGCCTACCGCCACCGGAGGAATGCTGTCAACCGTTAACAACTGATTCTATCCAGCTCTTAGAGTGATCCATGGATGGAATCCATTTTTGTTGCTAAATGTAAACACTGTTCCATGTGGATGTAGGTTTTTGTTTTCCAGGTCTACTGGAGAAGTTTATTTCCCCTACATGCATCTACATTATTAGTGATATGGGTCATCTTCTATCAAAGATGATGTGGCAAGAGGTGTTGTGGTTCTTTTTGGCTGTTGAACAACTTTGGGTGTTGGTTATAATTGATGCTCCGATTTTATTTGACCCGACCCTGATCTCATAAGTTTTTTTAGTTGCATTTAATTGTTGTCAATTTCAAGTTCTTGCCTAAATCTAGATAAAGGCATGTTTCAATCACGTTTAGGCCCCCAACTAGAGATGAACAAATTTGGATCTTAACCAGGCCTAGAACCGGATATGGGACCGAGGGGTCGTTTACTTGCGGGTTGATGAGCTTAATAGTTTGGGCGGTTTATTCTATGGGTTGATGAGCTTAATAGTTTGGGCAATTTATTCGTTCAGCCACACATGAGTGTTCCTTTATGGTTTAATTGTTAGCTATATGAAATAAGGCAGGAACCTTCACTTGTCTCTATTAAGCTATCTAAAACAAATTAATACAAAAAAAATGCGCTAGAAATAATCTGATATCCTCTCTTTGCCTTATTCAAACAACAATAAATTTTTATTCAAACGCAATTTTTTTCGGGATAAATAACTTAACTCATTCAAGACTAAATAGGAAAAAAAATTAAAAAGCCATCGAGAGCCAAAGTTCTCTAAACAGTCATTCAATGAAAAATCATAATTGAATAGAACCACCGGTTTTTAATTGGGACCCATTTGTTTTTCTAACTTTTTTTGTTTACAGACTTGAGATTATGTAAGACCTTTTACTTTTTTGAAGCTATTTTAGAGCCATTATGTGTTTTTTTTTGTTGTTGAATTTTCATTTCAAAACATTGAACCCAAAACACCAAATTTTCACTACAAAACACCGAACCTTTACATGAAAAAAATGATCTTTTATTACATGAAAAATGGAACATTCACATGAAAAAAATCGACCCATTGCATGAAAAAACTGAAAATTTAAGCAAACTTCATAGAAAGAATACACTACCTTCAAATAATTCAAATATGCCTATAAGAAGTCGCAAAGCCACCCATTAATATTAATAGAAATGTGCAAGTTTCATCCTTTGATAAATTTCGTGAACCATGTGACCACATTCAAAATTCGGTTCATTCAAAACTACAAATTCAGTTTGGTTTGACAATTCAGAACTCAGATTTGGTTTGGATTTTGAACTAGACCGAACCAAGAATCAAACATAAATATAGTAATTCATAAAATAGGGTATGCTATAGGTATAGTAGATTAATAAACGATTTGTACAAGATGTACACGAGACGGTTGCCTTTTAATCGTAAAATAGCAATACAAAATGAAAAATGAAAAAACAAAAAAAACCCATTAATTACAAGTTACAATAAGATATCCTCCAAAAGGATCCCCCAAGAATCTAGTGTTTAGAAGACATTGGTATCATACTTGTGGAATAACATACTTCCCAGATCTTGGTGAAAGAAGGTTTTGTGAATTCATCGTTGTTAATATCTTCGGTATCGACATCCCTCCTGATATCACAATCTCTGCAAAATCCACATCGTTGTTAAACCGGTGTTTTCTACATCAATATGGTGTCAATCGTGACGATAGTAGGAACCCATTCGAATCTTTCCCTAAAAGAGTCAACGTAGATAAATGGGGTGTTAAAGCATCTCCAAAAGTTTACTATAACTTCTCCAAAATAGATAAATAAAAGTTAAAGTCTCCAAAAAAATTATTCTACTCTTAACAGTTTCTCCATTTTAGAGATTCCAACATTAATTATATTATTAAAATATACAAAATGAATACATCATTATCTTTCTTCCTCCATTTGAATTTCTTTTTGGGGGTAAGTTTGGGTTTTTTTTTCTTTAAATAATAAAAAAGTCATTCTCTTTCTTCCTTCATTTAATTTTGGAGGGTTCTCCAAAATTGTAGAATTTTCCACTCTTTTTCATACTTTATGGAGCAAAATACATATAAAACCCCAAAATCTTATTTTTCTTCATTTTGGAGGGACTACCGGAGATGCTCTTGCTACATATATACAATTTTGATAGTCTTTGACTAGCTAACGTGGAACTCTGACACACCCCCTCAAACCATGGCGAAAGAGTGTGTCGGGTCCCTAGTGGTGCCAGACCCAACTCTGATACCATATGAGGATATGTAGAACCCCTTTGAATATTTCTTTAAAAGAGTCGTTATAAAGAGAAGTGAGATTCCTACACACACATATATATATATATATATATATATATATTTATATATAGGTGATGGAGCGTGGCTAGGACGTGGCACTCCAAGATCAACATTGTAGAATGGAAAATATGATATGGTTCGAGTTTTGAGTCTCTTACCTATACCTTCTCGAACAGAGATATTAGGCCTCATAACATCTTTCGAATTGACAAGGACTATGTCTCCGAGATAAAGGTGGTTGGTTGGCACATACACGCAACAAAGCTCCTCCGCACCTGCATTCTTACGAAGGATGAGAGTCGATGTTATGAATCCGATAGCGTATTCTCCAACACTTGGATGCTTTATGATGGCAACTTCCTTGAATGCGTTTGAACCTTGACCTGGAGAATTCAGAATTTAAGCAATCTAGAAATAAAACCAAAACTTCGGGGAGACAAGCGCTCCACTCTTTGGGGTAAAAGTCAGGTCTGCATAAATCATACCCTCCCAGGCCGGTAGACCCCACATCCGCATGGATATACTGAGCGAGCTCATTTGGTTTGTTAGGAATAAAACTAAAACTTCACAAACAACCGCTCCACTCTTTCGTATAGAAGTCAGGTCTGTGTAAATCATACCTCCCAAACCCCACCTCCGAGTGGGAGATACTGAGCTTCTGTGGTTAGGAGTAAAACTAAAACTTCAAGGAAACAACGATCCACTTTTTTGGGATAGAAGTCCCCACCTCAAGGTGGGATATCTTAAGCTCGTTTGGTTTGGTTAAGAACAAAACTAAAACTTCACGAAAACATCTACGCCACTCTTTGGGTTAGAAGTCACGTCGTAAATCATACCCTCTCAGACCCTACCGGGTGGGATATACCGGTCTCGATTGGTTTGGTTTGGTTAGGAATAAAACTAAAAGAAAATGGTTGAATCCCTCGGGCGCTTTACTCAAAATATGAATGAGATTTTCCTAGGATCCGAAGAAAAATACCTGGAGATATAGCGATGCTGATTTGCTTAGAGGCAGTGTAAATATAGCTCATGAGAGGCATCCTCTTAATTATAAGCTCTCCCAAACTGAGAAGATTGGTTCCCAGCCATGAGGACATGAATACACCGACCAAAAAGATGAAAGTAATGGAGGTCACGAATCCGAGACCTGTGAACAAGCTACGGTCTCAGAAAATAATATAATTGCATTTAGTGCAATTTAAGGGGGAGCGCTTAGAAGAGGGGTTAGAAGTCAACATTGGGGGCAAAGGGCACCCCAAAAGGACAATTTCAAGTATCTACTTATCTAGGTTCCATGATTCAAACATCTAAGAAATTACTGGGTCAGTTTGGTTTGGTTTTCGAATTTACTAGTATTTCCAAGTATTATGAGAAAACAATAACTTTTTTTGGAAATGGGTGATCCAGACTTCACCCAGACTAATCCCATCGCAAATTGCGATTGTAGGCTTCGCCAACAGCCCTGAGGTAAATCTCCCAGTGGCCACAAGCGCATATGTAGATGGCAAGATACGAACCCGGGTTGATTTTATCATCCCCTTTGTCTTTAGCCACCACACTACCAGCCTTGTGGTTGAGAAAACAAATACCTCTTACGACAGGAGAGCTTTATATAAATAGAGAACATGAACATGTAGTATACACTTAGGATTGATTTAATTAAGTTCAGTATCAGAAGATTATCACAAATCTATAAGCATACGACATATCTAAGCAGGCCAAAATCCTAAAAAGACAGAATTTTTGTAATAGAAGAAAGAAATCTCATATTTTCCCAAAGATATCGATAGTCCCACAAATTTTGAATATTATTACAAGATTTTCACAATGATCGGTGAGATGAAAGGTGATCTATTTATACCACTTGCTAAAAATGAACACTCATATGAATGATAGCATAATCATGCTGTTGTCCATGAAGAATTAAAATCTGTTGTTCCAGAACTTACTGTCCCACCAATCATTTGAAGACACGTCTGCATTTTATTTAATTCATCACTTTATTCTCTCTCTTCAATCAAGTGTTGATGTGTCCGTACATGATTGGTGGATAGGGAGAGGACATGAGATTTGTATTAGTCCATGAATGCATGAAATGATAAACATTAGGAAGTCAATGCACTAACCAAAAATATTAATCCCCAAAAGAGCATAGATGGGGGAGAAGAATCCATCCACAAAATGAATAAACCACCAGGTTATGTAAAACGTGATGGCGATGGGAAATAAAATGACGCTACAAAACAATTAACGATTAGTAACAAAGCAGATATTCTAATCCAAGAAGATATATATCAATTCTGTGAATGTAAAACAAAGTTAAACATGACCATCTAGACTATTCATTCGAACTTGAGTAATTATGATAGATGATTATAAAAGAGTGCCAAGCAATGTTAGCAATAGAAAAACGATAAGATTTTTGTTATTTATAAATTCTTTCATTTCGTAAGATGGGCCATTGTGGAAGCAAAAGGTTTTCATCTTTCACATTAAGTCCATATTTGACAACCATAAGCTAGATCATATTTAGAGTTTATAGAAAAAGCCCTGTTTATTTAGCCATAAACTAGTTTTTTGAAAAGCTAGCGTTTCAATAAACTCCATGGGCCTTTTTCTAATCATCCTCCTATATTTTTCGAAGAATTTTTTTACATGTCTGTTAGGTCATTTCCATCTACCTTAATTTGTTAGTTTTTACCAAACATGACTAGTTGATCAACCGACAACTAGCTTATAAGCATCCAAATAGTCATTGGTCTAGCGGTACCCAGGTTACCGGTAGAGCCCTGACTCATTGGAGGCCAAGGGTTCAAGCGAGTGTGTGAGAGTTTAATTTGCCGTATATAAATATTACATACTTAAGAAAAAGCTTGTTTATCAGCTAGTTTGCCAAACATAGCCTAAGGGTAAGAAAGTACAACAAAATATAACTATATATTTCAACTGCTATGACAATCTTTAATGTTGACTGAATTATAAGACAATATTTGGTGAAAATTGAAGATGAAATGAGAGGAGAACAAACCATCCACTCATAAACTTTTTTGAAGCCCAGCTGTGAACAACTTTAACTAATGCCTGCAAAAGCAAGAAGAAGAAATCTCTTAACCTTTGCTCCCTATCAAACCTTAATCAACAACATCATCCGATGCTTTCTAACAACATAATCTACATAACCCAAAGTTGCACAACAACATACATCCTTTCTGATTAGTTTTTGAAGATAATTGCATTGTTAATTACTAGATATTCATTTTAGACGAAAGAATCCTCTGAATGCTAGGATCACTTTAACTTCTTTCATGGGGTAGTATAAGCTTATATAAGCAAAACAATTTCATGCATGATCTGAAGGGTGATGGATGCTAGGTTTTGTGTTTTTTTAATGTGGTTTACTTATATAATCTAGTTTACCGTAATTGTTAATGACTCGATGACTCTTGTAATTCGTTTCCTGATACGCTGAACTAGATTGTCTTTGTATATATCCTAAATTAAGTTATGATTGTAATTTTGTTGAACTCCAGAAAACATTTGTGCAGCTTAATTTTTCGTACAAGTGAACAACCTTAGGATCTACCATTTCTGAGAGGATACAAAGGGTTATTCACTTGTTGTCCTTGTAGGAAAATTAAGCTTCACAATTGCTTTCCAAAATTCAACAAAATTACAATTATAACATAATTTAGGATCTATACAAAGAGAATCTAATTCAGAATACATATTAAAAATTTAATCGAATCAGTAGCAATTATGGTAAACTAAATTATATAATTAAAACACATTCAAAAACACAAAACCTAACACTAATTTCCCATCGGATCATGCATGAAAACATCAAATGTTTTACATTTATATGAAAAAATTAAAGATATATATAACAATCAAGCAGAACATTTGGAAATTAGAACATAGAGAGACACGCATACACAAATAATTTATTGAAAATCGGGGACCTCTTTGCCGGAATGACGTGCGGAGGAGGAGGAAGCTCCCGGAGGGGAGTCCGCCGGCGACGACGACCTCGATTCACCATTAATTTCCGGCGAACCTAATTGTTTTAGAGGAATCAAACGTTGTAGATCGCTATCCTTCTCTCTCGTTCCCATTTCTTCCCGCGAAAGCTACGACGGACTGCAAGAAATAACGAACTCCAATGCATCGATTTTTTGTACGTGGGATGGTAAATTACATAAACGGTACCTCAAGTATTGATCAACTTGCAAGAATGATCCTAAGTTTCTAAATTTTGATACTTTTGTCATTTTATATCAGCTAATTTACACTTTAACTCCTTTACTCACTGCACCTTGTTAGTTTGCCACAGTTATGTTTGATTTATTATAGAGTAAATTACAAAAAAAATCATCTCATGGTTTCAGAAAAATGTGGTTTTCGTTATTCGACTTTTGAAATTACAACATACACTATATAATTTGCATTTCGTTACTGATTTCGTAACATTCGTTAGCTTTTTTCCGTTAAATGCCTTACATCTTGTGTGGTAGCCTGGTAGGGCGCATGAGAGGGTGACATATACCCTCTTTATACTTGTCGGTTACATAAGGGATTTTTGTTCTTTTTCTAATTTTCTTTTACAATGTTTCATTGTACAAGTTTGTAGGGGTGTCAAAAATAACCGAAACCGAATAACCCATCCGAACCGAATGAAATTTGGGTTAAACGGTTTCGGGTTATTCGGTTTTCGGGTTAAACGGTTCGGTTAACCGAATAAGGATCCTTATTCGGTTCGGTTTTCGGTTAATTTTTTCCTAATTCGGTTAAACCGAATAACCCGAATAACACATTCGACTAATATTTTATATATTGCATGTTTATAAAAAATAAACCTAAGACATGTTATACTATTATTATTTTACATATTTTATTGATATATAATGTTTTTTATTGGGGGTAGATAATGTTTCTCTATTAGATTACATTTTATGCTTGAATTACATCGTCGCATGAAGAAAAATAATGTCATATGGTAGAAATAGGTTTTGATATATGGTGTATTTTACTTAATATAAGTCAATTGTTGAGTAATAATGTATGACACAATTATATATTATAAGCAATAGACACTTGATTTGAAAACATTATTTGAGCAAATGTCCAACGAAAAAATATAAATCCTTATTCGGTTTAACCGTTTACCGAACCGAATAACCCAAAACCGAATAAACTGAAACCGATTAAACCGAACCTTATTTGGTTTGGTTATCGGTTAGTTTTTAAAAAGTTTGAAAACCGATTAAACCGAACCGAATAAACCGAAAACCGATTTAACCGACCGAATAACACCCCTACAAGTTTGGACTATATATGTACAGGTGTAAAATATTTATAAAAAAATCAAACAAAAGATAAATTAACAACCTCTCTACCGTCATCTCCATCTTCCTCCCCATATGCCACCGCCCCCTCCTCCTCTGGCAACTCTATCGCTCTGCACCCCATCTCTCTCCTTTCCCACTTGTCTTCGAGATCAATATAAGCAACAATAAAGAAACCCTTGATTTGTTCATCCAAGAAGAAGCAACAGAAGTTTGTGCATGATGGAAGAAAAAGAAAGGAGTTTGGAGTTGGTGATGGAGATGGAGATGTCAAGTAGCATATATGGGGAAGGAACCACGATTGAAACACCGATCCATCTTAAACCGATCTTGGGTTTAGCTTGGTCCTTGGGGGTAATTAGTCTTAGATGTTTTTTCATTAAGAATCGTATTAATTAAATTGTTTGTATAGATCTTTTATATCTATAAAAGCAAAAACCATGGCCAATGACGTGGCACAACAATTTTACTAGAAGTCTCTATAGAAATTTTCTGGATTTCTGTTTTTTATAAAACCCTTAAATTTTTTAAGACCCTTCTGCCCTTAAACAAAAAATGTAAGCTCCATTATGAGTTGGGTATTTTTGTAATTTTAATTTACATGTATGTTGAACTCCCCAACTTATGAATCAGTTAAAAGAGTTCATATGTGAATTACACTAGTTCACATATGAACATATAGTTCATATGTGAATCATATAGGTTCACATATGAACATATAGTTCAAATGTGAATCATCAGGTTCATATATGAACTCATCCCGTGTATTTGTAAAAATTACGAACCTGTCCTTCTATTTTTTGAATAGCCGTAACTTCTGACCAGTCAAAGCTACAATTGTTGACCAGTCAAAGACGTAATATTTGGCCAGTAAAATCCGATCTTGACTGAATGAAAGTCTAGGATTGCTTCTCTATTTCTCATACATTTACCATTTCTCAAATGAAACTCTCCCTATATATATATATATATATATAGGGTCATGTTCAGGGGAAAACCTGTAGATCCCAGAAACAGTGCAATCAACAATAATATTAATCAATCAACAAGAATCAATCAATCACAACTGCTGGTCATATGATTAGGTTTAACAGTAAAAGGTTTAGGTTTACAGAGAGAAGTTTTTATAAGCTAGAGTAAACCTTAATGACCACTCTTCTCTCCCCTCTCCTAAACTCACCTAAACAAACCATTAAATACTAGGGATAAAACCCTAAAGGCCCAAGGCTCATTAAACTAAACAAGCCCAATTACAATTAAAGGCTTATACAACGCGATAAATAATAAAACAATTAAACTCTATAAATGCGTTAGACAACTTTCAACGCACTAGGACTTTCAGTCCTAACAATCTCCCCTTAAAGTTGAATAAGACATTTATCATCTTGAAATCTTCAGGCCTTGATCTTCTTTCCCTCTTGAATCTTTGAAGAACTTTGGTGTTGCATGTCTTCATGTCTTTCCAAGCCCCCCTTGAATAAAGCTCTTGGTCTTCATAGTTTCAACTTTGTAACCAGATTCAATGTATAATAACATCGACTGAACGCACTATTGATCAGCTTTCAATTGTAGAAATTCAACACATCGAATCAGCACACAAGAGAGATAATGTGCGAGTTACGTGACATTCCACAGTGCAACTTCAATTTAAAACCAAAGAATCTGTCTTTGAACCACGAGTTGAATTGACTTTCAGCTTAAGAACTTGTTTCAATCAGCTCACAGGAGGATTCAACTTGTAGCAAACACCATATGATACGGGATAGAAGAAATGTAATCTTGAAATCCAATTGGTAAAAGAAATTATGTTACTCCCCCTCAGATTTTGCTAACTCCCCTCAACATGATATTCTGTGTCTTTGAATTGTATATCGTTCTCCCCTTCATGATGATTAGGAGAATCCTGAGCATCATGTAACTTCAAAGACTAACCGGATGAGTAGCAAAAGATTAGATAAAGCGATTAAGTAACCAAGGGTAACAACTAACACAAAAACACAATAGTAACTGTTATCACAATAATTAAAATTAATTGTGTGGACTATTTTCAGAGTTGGCAATGGGGTATCTCTGATAGGACTTCCAGTTATCACTAAAGTAAAGTATTAAAAAATTACTTCTCAAACTGTTCTGGCAATATCACAAAGATATGCGATTGGAATCACAAAGATTCGTGCATGTGTGAAAGAAATATAAATCATATCGATTAGGCTCAAATATTGATTCAACCTGGGATGCAGGTTAGAAATCAATAGACACAGTGAGATGAATATGAAGTTCGGAGACCGGAGCTGATGTCTTCCTTTTTCAATATCTAAGACCTCCGAGTGAGGAATAGATAAATTATGTGTTAAATCTCCGTGCATATATGAAACAAATATCTTTTGTGAGATACTTGAGTGGCTGGGTAGGGTGACACGAGTTATCGACACTGGGTCCATGTCTGTTTCAATATCCATCTCCAAAGAAAGAGAATGAATAGATTATGTGGTAACCCGGATAACTGACTCAGTTCGGTAAGAACCAATAATTCTTTTAAGTCTTGTCACATCCTCACCATATTCTTTTCGCTCCGAACCCATCTATCAATCTAGACCCCTCACTGATATCTATGAATTGTATGTGTTTCTTGGGTAGGTCCTTCCTATTCTTGATAGACCATAGAAACTTTATGAGCCCTAACACTCCTTTAACTCACCAAGATAGAACATTGAAGTAAAATTTCTGATTTGAGAGAATCAGAATTCAAAAGCATTTAAGAACGAGTCCTGAACTGAAGTGTTCAGAAGTCGATATGAAAAATAGACAACATGGTACTCCCCCTCAAAAGATGGCCTAACCATTGATTGTAGTCATGTGGCGTGAATAATCTGAATTAAATCACACATGACATTACTGCAAAACAGATTAAGAAGATTTTGGTTTTGGTATCCATGCTGTGATGGATCCTTGATGGTTAGTTGCCTTAGCTTTTAAGCTATTAAACTGAGGATTGGGGATGCTATAAGTACCATACCAATTATTAAAATACCTTGAATCCACAAAGTCACTATTTCCACAGTGAGTGCAACAGATCTTTGCTCGGTTCAGACTGATCAACTTTCGTGTAGAATAAACATAAGTAAGTGAATCAGTCTTGGAAATAGATGACTTTGTATCAACTACAGGAGAATTATGAGACTTGTTTCCTTCACTGTCTTCTGTAGTTGGTTTCTTTCTGCAAACCATCTTTACTTTTCTGAAAAAATGATTATCCGAAGAATCATTAAGCTCGCAATCAGAAGAACTAGAGTAGTGAGTATGTCTTTTGTTAGAGGTGCCGGTCTTTCTTTGTTTCTGTGAACGTCTTTTAGACTTTTGCTTTGAACATTTATTCACAGAAACCTTTTGAGAGACAGATGTTGAACATTCGCCTTTATAAAATTTGACCGGTGGCCCACCAGTTGAATCCAAAAAAATCAACATGACTTGGAAGTTTTGGATCGAAATCAAACTGGTCTAACTTAATGTCTGAACATACCTCTGAATTCAAGAACGTTGAGAATTCCATTTCCTCATCAGATATGACATTATCACTTATGGAAGTTGGGAAACTGGATGCTTTTTTACCTTTTAAAGGATCATTTGCGGAAGCATTTTGAAAATTGGAATGGAGATCCTTTTTAAGACACTTCAACTGAGGCTCTTTTTCTTTATCAAAAGAATTTGGTGAAAAATCACCCAGAAAATCTTTACAGGAAGAGGTATCTGAGGGTGGAGAAGAATGTTCTGACAAATTAATTTTCTCCCCTTGGAGTAAGTCAAGCTTAGCTTGAAGCTCAACTTTGTGAAGTTGCTCTTTCATCAGATCTGCTGCCAAGGCAGACAGTTGTGAAGTAAACTTGTTTATCTCTGTCTGAAGATAGTCTTTTTCCTCCCTAGATCCAGATTCCTTTTGATCGGAATTGAAGCACTCAAGTTTGGATAATAAATCTTGTTTTTCCTTTTGAAAAATGATTCTTTCCTGTGCAAATGACTCTTCTAGCTGAACTATTTTCTTTTCTAAAATCAGAGGTGGAACATAGATTTTGTGGTCCATTGATTCCTCCTCAACAGGTTTTGAATCAAGTTCAGCCTGAGAATAGCTTCGAAAATAGTCATTTGACAGAAAAGTGGGTTTATCGGTGTCATATGATGCTTTCAATGAGTCATACACAAAAGAAAGTTGCATCGTGACAGTATTCTTCCTTCTCAAAGTTTCCAGTTCCGGATTCTCATTATCAAGTGACTTGGTCCATCTGATTTTGTACTCTGGATAAGTTTTGTCCAATCCCCAAAATTCGAAAGCATATAAAGTGGGTACTCTGGACAAAGCCTTTTTCAGATAATGCGGGTTGGTATATGTTGGTCTCGAAGGTGCTTAACAAGTTTGTAGAAGGGGGGGGGGTTGAATACAAACACATAATTTAAAATTTAATAAATTGTTTATTGATAAATCAAACACAATTTACAAGTCTGTTGCGGAATAAGATTAAGTAAAACTCAATCTAAACAAACTTAAGAAAACACTAAGATGGTTGCACAAGAATATAGAGAATTGGAGATTAGAGAGTATAGAAAACAAAAGTTTCTATGTTTTAGAAAGATGAAGGCTAGAGGTGAGTACATACTCCAGATGGAGAGGTAATCTTTCTATTTATACCCTATGCATTAAATGCATGGCAGGGCACTTTACACGTGTCTTTCTTTGATTGGCAGAGAGAGTTTGACTTTGCGAGACATGCTTTCGGCCGCATCATGAACAGTGTAGTTGACAGAGTTGTTGTACGAATTATGGCAGAGGTATGTCCGTTCTGACACATCGTACTGGGTGTGCAGGGAAAGACAAAAGAGACTTGAGGCATAAGCTATGTGATCATCGATCGCTGAATATCTCTTCCTTCAGAGATATAAAGAAGTTCAGCTATCGCTGAAGCTTTTCCTCAGGTTTCTTCGTGTATGAGTAGAGTCGCCTTTGCTTCACTGATATCCGCATTAGGTCACTAGTAGACTTGTCTTTGTTCATCAGCTTCGTCTTCGATTCAGCTATGAACATCTGTTGACACAAAACTTGTCTTTAGGGATTACGTTTACATCAGAAACCATCAGCGATAATTGAACAAAATCAGTCTGATCGCTGATAGTGAAACACTAATACATATGAATGTTTATAAGAAAGATCATCAGTGATAACTGATTAGACTCATTCTGATCGCTGATGGTGAAACACTAATACATATTAATAAACATAATTTTCACTAAGTATAGAAGAGGGTCTTTATCAAATCATTGAGAGAGTTTTGATCAACAATCTCCCCCTATTTGATAATGACAAAGTAACTGAAGAAAATTACTTTATAGTTTAAAATGAAGAATAATCAGGACTCATAACATACATGTCCCAATTACTATTTTGAGGGATCTTTTTACAGTACTGATAGGGTTAAGTACTTCACTGAAATTTTCATTAATTCAAAGAAGTAATTACAAGATATGAAAATATAAAGTACAAGTGAAGAACTAACTACTGTAAGTCTAACTAATAGATTACAAGAATTAAGAAACTAATCTATCAGCTATCTAGAGAAGACTTTGGAGGATTGATCATATAGTCAGGTATTTCTTCTCCTCTTTGCCTTCGATCTGAAGATTCTTGACTAATGTTTGTCTTGATCGGTTCAACTAAAGGAGAGAAGTCACACCATAAGCATAAGAGATCCTTGAGATGACTAAGAGGACAGATAGAGATTTTAGAGACTCTTTGGAATCTGAGTTGTTCCTCATCATCTCTGAAGAAGATTCCAAAAGGATCTTTAAGTACTTGCCCGACAATATATGGACCACCAGGAGGCAGAGATAGATCCAAAACTGAGAGATCAGAAGGAGGACCAAACAAAGCTTCTTTTGAGAATTTGATGGAGGTGTCGTTTCTGATAGCAGTGACATTCTCAGATGAGGAGGAGACAGGCTTTCTTTTGAGCTGCCTTGGCTTAGAAGGAAGAGTAGATGGTACCTTTAACACAACAGTGACTCTGTTGATGAGGGCTTCTAGGATGCCTTTGACATATCCTCTGTAGGTTGATTTGGATTTCTTCAGCGCATCTTTGAACTCTAGCCATTACATGTAGCCGAAACTTTCAAGCTTTGAAACAAACATAGCCTTTGAGCCTCCATCCTCTCTGATTATCTCCATAGTGACAGAAATTTGGTTCTTCTTCTTTCTTCCAGAGATGACAACAGATGTTATCTTTAATGGGTCGGAGCGATAGTCAACTTTATGCTTACACCATTCGACAGAGTTATCAATGACCGCTTGTTCTTTTGAGCGCTCCTCTTCAATTTCTTTCAGTAGAGCAGCCTGAACTTCCACTGGATTCTTCTTTAGCTTCTTGTCTTTTACTTGAGAAGACTGAACCTTGAGAGCTAGAGAAGCATCTCTTTGACATTCGGCGATTAGTTTCTCAGCTCTGACAGATTCTTCAATTTCAGCTTCAGTCAGGAAGTCTAGCTCTATAGAAGGATTTTGAAGAGGGACCTTTAGCTGTTGATTCTCTAGATGAGAGATCATCTCTGTTCTTCTATTCAACTCTTCCTCTGACCTGTGAGATGGTCTAGAGGGCCTTCCTGGATGGTGCAAGGCTTCTTCCTCTTCTTCTTGCTCATCAATCTCATTTAAGGAGATTGGGATTATTGATTCATCAACTATATAAGCTGGGATTATTTGAAGTTCCTTTCCCCTAAGAAGGGGAGAGAATTGAGAAGGATTCTCCCCCTCAGATAGTGAAACATTTGTCAGGCTTCCCTCAGCAGCTGCACCCTTTGGTTTGCTTTGGGAAGGGGTTTCTGAAGAAGTTTCATTTCTCCCCCCTGCTGTGACAACTTCTTTCGAAGCTATCACTGATGATGCGTTTGCTGCAGAAAACCATAGAGACTGGTCTTCTTCATCGTCGTCATCATCATCTTGATGTTGCTCTTTATCTTGATCCTGAAGATCAAGATCTTCATCCTCTTCTTCTTCTTCCTCCTCTTCTTCTTCTAATAAAACCTGATCGTACAAAGAAGATGGAGGGGCTTTGTCAGCAACCGTCTCCCCCTCAACATGAGAGGGAGGTTCTTCCGAGTGGACCTCAACAACTGCTTCCTCTTCATTTTCTTCAACATCTATCTCCCCCTCTTTGTCATTATCATTGAGGGAGAGGTCATCAGTGCGAGAGGTAGTTTTTACAGTGGTCAACGAACGGACTTCAACCTCCAAACGATCTAGACGACCTTCGATCACAGGGATATCTAAAGTAGCTTGATGAATAAATTCAACAACGACATTCAGAGAGGTTCGGTCTGCGTCTGTGAAAGAAGGTGTGAGCGTCGGAGCTGGTGCATTCAGCTTATCCAGAACCTGCTGTAGTATGGATGTGCAGGAATCGATCTTGTTAGATACATCCTGGACGTCCTTACTGAGAGTACCAACACGTCCCTGAAGGAGTTGAGTTTGTTGGTGATTGACGACCAAGTCCTCCTTGACTTTGACAAGCTCTCCCTGAAGAGTTGAGACTTGGGAGGTTTCAGATTTTGAGGAGCAAGCAACCGTCAGTTTCTTTAGCTCTTCACCATCGTTATTGACAACGCTGGTGGTTTCGTTGATGGAGGTGGTGAGAGAATCCACCTTGACACCCAAACTGTTGACATGAGAGTCAACAGTTGCCATATTAGGACCTGAAAGAAAAGTTGGCTTCTGAGAAACAGGCTTATATGGAGAGATGGGAGTTATATTTGTGGGTTTAGGTATACCTGATGGTTCAAACATATTGAAAAATTGCATATCTCTTTCAAAGGTTTGAGCATCAGGTCCTATAAATGCAACTTGAGGTTGCTGCATGAGAGATGGAGGGTTAGAGACCAAAGAAATGGGAGGAGGAGTAATGGGGATAGAAGAAGTTGGGATTTGGGCAGTTACCTCAGTTGTTTGTTGAACTGAGATGGTTGGTGGCGTCACTGATGTTGTGGCAGCGACCGAGATCACTGGCATGGTTGTTGTGGTGACAGCTAAAGATGTGGAGGAGAGACCCACAAAACCATCCAAGGTAGTTTGTTGAGAAACTACCTCAGACCTTGAGCTAGGGGCGATAGTCTCCTTAGTCGTTTTGGCCTTCTTTGAAGGACCAGAAAAACTAGCTGATGGTCTTTTGGAAGCGGTTTTAGCGGCAGGGTTAGCTGGAGAAGGAACCTCCGGTGCGACCGCTGAAGAATAAGAAGAGTAGAGAGAGAGACGAGTGCGTAGAGTGGAGATACTTACCTCGTTGGCGACCGGCTTGACCTCCAACGATCGCTGACCCACTTTCGCGAAGGAACCATTTTGAGTAGTGGGGTAAGTGTCAGGGTAGAGAAACTTCAGGTATGCACAGATGAACCGTACATAGGGAATCTTGGGATCCCTCTTCGTCTTCTCTATCTTTGACTTGAGATCGTCAAAGATAGCAGTAGCGTAGTCAAAGTTTTTTCCAGCGATCACAGAGTAAGCCATTTGGAGCTGAAATTTGCTCGCTTGATCCAGGGAGCCACTCTTCCCACTCATACATTGAATGATGTGTGAGAAGATGTAGTACAGTTGAGAAGGTATGTTTGCCTTCTTAATGATGGTCAGGCGCTTGTTGGGGATGGTTGAGCGAGGCTTGTTGTCCCAGCAGTATTCCATATCATCCAGGAACTGGACGAGTTCAACATCAGTGGGGAGGGCATTGAATCCAACCTTGGGTTTGTCAGGGAATCGGAGTGACTTCCTCAGACTGTATGCATTCATCATGCCCGGTCCTAAATCAGTTCAGAAGGAGAGAGCGGGGACCAATTCACCCTTCTTGTTGGTGATGGTGGTTTCGTCAGCAATGAACCAAAACTATTGTAAAAGAGTTTTGGATGGTTTAGGATCCACAGTGATCGCGTAAGCAATACACGATTGCTTCAGGAACTGAGCTGCTTCCACCAAGTGTGGGTATTTGACAGCATCGAAGTCCAAGCATGCAAGGTGATTGTTCTAGGGAATTTTAGATTCAGTGAGAGAAAACTTGACGGTCTTGGAAGCAATGAGAGCTGATTGTGCCATTTCTGAATATGGAAAGAAGGAGAAAAGATAGATAGAAAGGTTTAGAGTCAAATTTTTTTTACCAGTTTCTGTTTTTAGAAAGAAACATAGGAAAAATTTAAATTATTTTGAGAATAAACATTGTTCTTGAAGAAGAAAGAACATGAAGAAAACCAAAGGTTTGAATCAATAAAATCAAAAAAATGATTTTAATGTTTAAGAAATCTTGTGAAAAACCCATAATGATGGAACATATTTAGGATTTTGTAACAAAATTTACGAAGAAAAGATGAACAAAGTAACCTGTTGATCTTGAAGGAAGAAGATGCAAAATATTGAAGGAGTTGTTTGCTGGAAATGCCTTGAGAGAGAATTCTTGCTTGAAAAGATTTCCAGAAAGCGTAAAGAGGTAAAAAAGAAAAGACATTCCTTTTATACATAGAGAGAGAGAGAGAGTGAGGCGAGAAAACAAATGTTCATCATGACATGGACACGTTTTAC
The DNA here is from genome assembly GCA_954870635.1 of Arctium minus. Classification (NCBI taxonomy): domain Eukaryota; kingdom Viridiplantae; phylum Streptophyta; class Magnoliopsida; order Asterales; family Asteraceae; genus Arctium; species Arctium minus. The sequence continues at coordinate 26,444,250 of OX941092.1, forward strand.
GAAGTTGATTGGATAGAAGGGCAACGGACAGACGTGTCAGAAAAAAAGCATGTCGTGGATTGTCGGTTCAAATGACGTCATAGGAGAGAGAAAAACGTTTCATTTGTCCTTTTTGAAATTATCTCTGAAGAAAAGTCAGAGATAGGTTTTCATTTTGAAATAATCCCTAATAAAAAAATTCAGAGATTGATTTGTCTTTTCAAAAGAATCACTGATGAGAAATGTTAGTGATAGATTTTGTTTATCAAAAAATCTTTTAATCATTTGAAGAAAAATCAGTGATTAAAGTCTTGATTTTTAAAAAAAAAACTTCCTGAATTCACATTCAGTGATTGAGAGCGAGAGAACATACCTGAGATTCAGATATTTATTCAGAGATTAAGTGATAAAGGGGAACTTAGAATTACTGACATAGTGCGTGAAAGATGAAGAATTACTCTTCAAGATTCAACATTCCAAGCTCACTGATGAGAAAGTTGAACCTTGTCTCATCAAGAGGTTTGGTGAACAAATTAGCTAGCTGATAGTCAGTGGGGATAAAGTGAAGTTCAATATCACCATTCATCACATGATCTCTGATAAAATGATATCTGATCTCTATGTGTTTCGTCTTTGAATGTAGCACTGGATTATTTGCTATAGCGATAACACTAGTGCTGTCGCAATAGATTGGAATCTTTGATTGCTGAATGTCATAGTCTAATAGTTGATTTCTCATCCATAAGACCTGAGCGCAACAACTCCCAGCGGCTATATATTCAGCTTCAGCTGTGGAAGTGGACACTGAATTTTGCTTTTTGCTTGTCCAACTTACCAACTTTCCTCCTAGGAGTTGACATCCACCAGTAGTACTTTTTCTATCAAGTTTACATCCTGCAAAATCACTATCAGAATATCCAATTAGATCAAACCCTGAGTCTTTGGGATACCAAAGACCGAGGTTAGGAGTTCCTTTCAAATATCTGAAGATTCTCTTTACAGCGATCAAATGGGATTCCTTGGGTTCAGATTGATAACGAGCACATAAACAGGTAGAGTACATGATGTCAGATCGGCTTGCTGTAAGATACACAGGGAGCCTATCATTCCTCTATAGGCAGTGACATTCACAGGTTTCCAGATGGATCCTTGTTTAATGTCAGAGGAGGTGCCATAGAAGTTTTCATCGCTGAAGTTTGTGTCAGATCAAACTTCTTCAGCATATCTTTAACATACTTACCTTGGTTGATAAAAGTACATTTTTCAGATTGTTTAATCTGAAGACGAAGAAAATATGTCAACTCACCCATCATACTCATTTTGTATTCTTTCTTCATTCTTTCAACGAAGCGAATACATAGAGATGGGTTAGTAGAACCAAATATGATGTCATCGACATATATTTGTACAAGAATAATATGACCTTTTATCTTTCTGAAAAATAAGTATTATCAATTTTACCACGTTCAAAATTTTCAGAGATAAGAAACGATGAGAGAGTATCATACCAAGCACGAGGGGCTTGTTTTAGACCATAGAGAGCCTTATCCAATTTATAAACATAATTTGGATGCTTAGGGTCATAGAACCCTGGGGGTTGTTCTACATAGACTTCTTCATTCAACTTTCCATTTAGGAACACTGATTTTACATTCATTTGATATACAATGAAGTCTTTGTAAACTGCATAAGCTAAGAAGAGTCGAATTGCTTCGAGCCTAGCCACAGGGGCAAAGGTTTCATCATAGTCTATGCCTTCCTCTTGTCGGTATCCCTGAGCAACAAGTCGAGCCTTGTTGCGGGTTACAGTTCCATGTTCATCTAATTTGTTTCTAAACACCCATTTGGTGCCTATAATAGTTTTATTAGATGGTCTAGGAACGAGATTCCAAACTTTGTTGCGAGTGAACTAAGTCAGCTCTTCTTGCATAGCGCTGACCCAGTTTGGATCTCTGAGGGTATCATCAGTCTTCTTTGGCTCTATTAAAGAAATAAAGTTGACAAAGAGGCAGATATTACCTGAACTTCGTCGTGTCTGAATACCTGCATCGGGATCACCAAGAAGTTGATCTATGGGGTGATCTCTGGTCCATCGCTGAGCAGGAGCATGATCGCTCATTTCAGAGGTTGGATCAACAATAGGAATATTCACTGATGAAGAAGCCAGAGGTTCATCAGCTAATAATTGTTGAGTGTCAGACAGACAATTGTTTTCTGAGAGGTTTTTAGATGAAGATAGATCTGATGGAGGAAGTGTGTTTAGAGGCTCAGTTGAAACCCATGAGGTGGATTAAGCGTTAGGAGGTATATGTTTGGATCATCATCAGCAACTGGAGGATCTGTGTGCTGATGGTTTGAGAAGAAAGGTTATGTTTCTCTGTAGTGAGAAAACATCCAAGCATTTAATTCTTCATTGTCAGCGATTGGTTTAGAGTTCGCTGAGCGAGTTTCATCAAAGGTGACATGAATTGTTTCTTCCACAGATTGTCTTCTTTTGTTGAAAACTCTGTAGGCTTTGAGATAGAGGAATATCCAAGAAATATTCCGTCATCAACTTTTGGATCGAACTTTCCAAGTTGATCTTTGTTGTTTAAGATAAAACACTGACAACCAAAGATATGAAAAAAACTGATAGATGGTTTTCTTCCATAAAAAAGTTCATAAGCTGTCTTTCCAAATCGCTTTACTATCAGCGATCTGTTTTGAGTAAAACATGCAGTGTTTACAGCTTCAACCCAAAATTGAGTCGGGAGGTGAGAATCACTGAGCATTGATCTAGCAACTTCAATGATCGTTCTGTTTCTTCTTTCAGCGACTCCGTTTTGCTGAGGCGTTCTTACTGAAGATAAATTGTGAGAAATTCCCTTCTTCTCAAAGAAATTGTTCAGAGAACTGTTTTTGAATTTAGTTCCATGATCACTTCTTATTGAACGAACAGTGAGATTATTCAGCACTTCCATCTTTTTAACAAAAGATATCAATTCTTCTGGAGTGTCACTCTTGCAGCGAAGAAAGATAACCCAGGTGTAGCGAGAGTATTCATCTACAATGACAAGTGTATATTTCTTTCCAACTATTGATTGGATGTTGACAGGGCCAAACAAATCCATATGCAAGAGTTGAAGAGGACTTGTCACTGAGGAAACTTGTTTAGACTTGAAACTAGCTTTCGTCTGTTTTCCTTTTTCACATGCTGAGCAGAGAGATTCTTTAGCATATGAGTGCTGAGGAAGACCAGAAACCAGTTCCTTAGATGAGAGAGAATTCAGGGTTTTGAAGTTTAGATGAGAGAGCCTTTTGTGCCAAAGCCAATTGACATCAGAAGAGGCTTTAGAAAGAAAACATACGTTTTCAGTAGTAGTAGAGTCCATATCTATTACATAGACATTTTCTTTACGATAACCACTAAGAGCAAGTTTTCCTTTCTCATTTACCACTGAACATGCTTTCTTGGTAAAGCGAACTTCATAGTCTTTGTCACATAGCTAACAGATGCTCAAAAGATTGTGCTTCAGTCCATCTACATAAGCGGCTCTTCTGAAGGTAGTTGTCCCATTGTTGAGGACACCAAACCCTCGGGTATATCCTTTTCCATTTCCACCAATGGTCACAGAGGGACCTTTCTCTTCCTTGTATTCAGTGAGCAGGTCTTTTTGTCCTGTCATATGACGAAAGCATCCACTATCAAGATACAAGATGCCCTTTGATCCTTGCAAACATAAGGAAGATTAAGCTTTGTTTGGTACCCACTTTTCAATGGGTCCTTTAGGGTTAGTGGAGATGGAAGGTTAAACAATCTTCACAGCAGATGAAGATTCAGCTTCAGTGGTAACCTTTACCTTGGTTAATTTCTTAACCTTAGTGGTATTCTTCACCTTGGTCGATTTTTCAGCTTTGGTGACCTTCTCAGCCTTGGAGGCATTCATCTTCATTTTAGCTGTTTTATCAACTTTAGTGGCAGTTGGACATTTGCCAGCAATATGGTCAGTAAATCCACAGTGATAGCATTTTCTATATTTGAATGTGGTTTTGGGACCATGAGTATAGGGTTTTGAGAATTTAAGATGAGCAGGGCCAGCTCCAAGAATGCCTTTAGCATGAGATCTGGGAGGAACTTTCATTTCTTTAGATCTCTTAGGCTTAAGATCAATCTTCAGCTTTGGAGGAAATAGATCAAAGATTTCTATCACAGAGCTAGAAGATTGTTTTACTGAAGGTTTAGAAGGAACTTTCAGCTTTGCTTTCTTGGTAGCATTCTGAGGATAAAGAATAGATTTTCCTTTATCTGCAGGCTTAGAGCCTTTAGATATTTCCTCAAGTATGGGATTAGAAGAAGATGATGAAGAACATTGAGCTTGAGAAGTGTCAGGGATAGAAGAGACAGACGTTCCAAACTTAAGCATGGAACTGTCTTCTTTAGGTTCATCCTGTGGTTTCCAAAAACCAAGACCAGTTCTATCACTGGCAGGGATCTGAGCACTTATAATCTCAGTGATCTTTGTTGAGGATTTACACCATCCTTCAACAGTAGCCTTCTCTGCTTTTAGAGCGGCTATGGCTTGTTCGCGTTCAATGCTGATGATTTCATTAACAATGACTTGATCTTTCAAACTTTCCTCTAAAAGAGTCAGTTCTCTGATCTTTTCATGACATTTCTCTAGCTGTTCAGTTAAATCAATGTTTTTGTTCTCAGCTAGAGTTTTGCCGTTTAGAGCATTGTAAAGATTAATCGTCAACACATCAACGACGCGACTTCTCTCTGCTTTAGGTAGAGAGGGGTTAGTAGAGATAGATACCTAAGATGATATATAGCTCATAGAAGTTTCGGTTGGTTCTTCCACTTCTTCTTTAATCTTAGCCATGAGGCAGGGATTAGCGACTTCTTCTTCATCAGAACTTGATTCTTCTGATTCAGCCCAGTCGTGTTCTTCAGCGATGAGACCTTTACCTTTTCGCTTGTAGTTTTTCAACTTTTGATATTTTTCTTTAAGATTTAGGTATTTGTCATCGCTGGATCTTCTCGAGGTAGAAGGTTTGAAAACTTTCTTTGACCTGTACTCACTTGCAAAGTTTCCAATATTTTCACAGTTAAAGCAAGTAGCAGTAGCCTTATCAACAGGGGTTGATTTTGACTTGTCAGTAAGAGAGAGAGGCTTATTTCTTCGGAAATTGCTCTTTATTGCAAATCTTTTGAAAGAGTTTGTCAAGAGTGCTAAGGACTCATCAAACTCTGAAAGATATGTGTCTGATAGATCCTCAGAATCAGAATCTAACTCAGTGATAGTGAGAGTAGATCGCTGAGATGGAATTATCTCTGAAGAGACTAAAGCAACAAGAGTGCTTTTAGAGTCTTTAGAATCTTTTATAAGATTCTTCTTCAAGAGATTTGATTGCTCATAGTTGAGCAATATTCCATACAAGGTGTTGAGAGAAAGAGAATCTAAGTCTTTTGTCAGCTTGAGACATATTGAATAACCGTCCCAGCATTCAGGAAGACATTCTAAGAATTTTGTTAGGATCTCAGAATTAGAATAGGTCCTACCAACAGTTCTTAGATTAATGATTAAGCAGTTAAACCACTGATGAACATCAGAGAGAGATTCATTCTTACCAGCGATAAAACTTTCATACTGTCTTACCAAGTTAATCTTTCGAGTCTCTTGGATTTCAGTGGTGCCTTCATATTGAACACATATGGTTTCCCACATTTCTTTAGAAGTTTTAAGATGCATGATGGAATGGAAAACTTCATCAGGCAGAGCCATAGAGATAATGGTTTTTGCCCTTGCATCTATACCAACCTTCTTTTTGTCTTCATCACTACATTGTCTCATTTCCTTAACAACATAGCGTTCAGGGATAGCAGGAGTGGTGGTAGTAGCTGGAACGACAACTATGATTTGGACATGTTCATAGGGTCTATTTTCTACGTACTCAGGTATAGTGGGATCTGCACCTTCAAGAAATAGCATCATTCGATTCTTCCAGAGAGAAAAGTTATCTCTGCTAAATCGAGGAGGTTTAGAAAGTGAACCATTATCATAGTAGTTTGTGTTTGTGTTAAGTTCCATTTTAGAAGAGCAAGGAAGAGAATAAATCAAGATCTTGTTTATTAGATTAAGCAGTCGGCTCTGATACCACTTGTTGGTCCTGAAGGTGCTTAACAAGTTTGTAGAAGCGGGGAGGGGGGGGGGGGGTGTAACACCCGAAAAATTTAAGGTAAGTGATTACAAATGTCAGTGTGTTCTCGTTACATTTTTATGCAGAGTCTTTTGATGTTTAAATTGTTTGTCTTTAGTTAAATCTCATTGGTGTAATTGGGTTATCTCTTTGCGCGAACATTCTAAGCTGTAACGAAGATTTTTGGGTCTCAGAGGCTTGGCGTGACAGTGCCACACGACAGTGCCAAGGGCACAATCGTAGGGCACAGTCGCGGGGTTTGTACCGTAGGTTCGTGTGTTGGTGCGATAGTGATCACGCGACAGTGCCAAGGGCACAGTTGCGTGATTGGTACCGAGAGCTTCGGGTTGGGCGCGATAGTGACCACGCGACAGTGCCATGGGCACAATCGCCAGGCACTGTCGCCGGCGGGGTCTGAGAGTATAAAAACCCAACTTTGACTATTTTGACCTCACTTTTGCAACTCAGTCATTTTGGGGCCGATTTAGAACACACTTGGGGCGATTTTCTTCTATCTTGCAATCCTCCAACATTTATTGAAACTCTAGAGTAGTTGGAGACATTTATTGGGGTTTAAGGAAGCTAAAGGATCATCCAAGTGAAAGCATTCAAGTCAATCAAGCCTCCATCTTCTCCTCATCTCAACCAAGTTTTCTAGGGTTTTTTGTAAAACCCTAGATAGTGAGTTTCCTCCTAATATTTTCAACTGAGATACATATCTTGTACATTTACTTACTTAGCATTTCATGTTTACATAAAAGTTGATCACCTGATAAGTTTGACCTAACTACTATATTTGAGTGTGGTAAGTATAGCCTTGGTTATTATTGTGGATATTGAAGAGGTCATTATTCTTGGTATTTGAGCTTGATAATATGTATTTTCATGAGCTATGGATAATATTTGAGTATATGCCTATTTTAGAGTTTTGTACCTAAATTATGCTTGGGATTGTTGGAGTCTTGTACATGTATTTTTATGGGTATGGAATTATGTATAGAGACGGACATTGTACGTACATAGAACGAACCATGAGTAAGTGCTAGGAGGATGTAGTCTTAGGTGCCACCATAATGGTATGCGCCTAGACCTCCGCCATTTGGAGTAATGCCTGGGAGGTAGTCTTCAAGTGTGCCGGGCCTTCGGGATGTTTCTCAAGCAAGTGAACATCAAGGTACATTTACTTGAGGTAAAAATCATTGGTGGGATAGGTCTCCCCCATGATTGACCCCGTATGGACTTTGGTGATTGGAGCGTTATAATTGTTCATAACATGCTTTATATATGTATGCCATGTTTTTATGCAACTCACTAGACCCGTTTGGTCTAACACTTGATTGTTGGTATGTATCTCAGGTTCTAGTGGCGCGAGCGCCAAGGAAGCCTAGACGACTTTAGTGGTGAGCTTGGGAGCATTTTTGGGATGCCAATATTTAAGACAATTCTTTTGGACATAGTTGACAACCTTTTTGTAATATTATGTCTGGCGAGATTTAGATTAGAGAGTTGTCATCTATTATTGCTTCTTATTACAAACTTGTAATTAACAGGCATTTATTGTTCCTTTATGTATGAGCTCATGCTTTGGCAATTTACACATACCATATTTCCATTTTCCGAAAATTTTTGTTAGCCCCATTTTTGGGGTGTTACAGGGGGGTTGAATACAAACAAGAATTTAAAGTTTAATAAATTGTTTATTGATAAATCAAACACAATTTACAAGTCTGTTGCGGAATAAGATTAAGTAAAACTCAATCTAAACAAACTTAAGAAAACACTAAGATGGTTGTACAAGAATATAGAGAATTGGAGATTAGAGAGTATAGAAAACAAAAGTTTCTATGTTTTAGAAAGATGAAGGCTAGAGGTGAGCACATACTCCAGATGGAGAGGTAATCTTTCTATTTATACCCTATGCATTAAATGCATGGCAGGGCACTTTACACGTGTATTTCTTTGATTGGCAGAGAGAGTCTGACTTTGGGAGACATGCTTTCGGCCGCATCATGAACAGTGTAGTTGACAGAGTTATTGTACGAATTATGGCAGAGGTATGTCCGTTCTGACACATCGTACTGGGTATGCAGGGAAAGACAAAAGAGACTTGAGGCATAAGCTAAGTGATCATCGATCGCTGAATATCTCTTCCTTCAGAGATATAAAGAAGTTCAGCTATCGCTGAAGCTTTTCCTCAGGTTTCTTCTCGTATGAGTAAAGTCGTCTTTGCTTCACTGATATCCACATCAGGTCACTAGTAGACTTGTCTTTGTTCAGCAGCTTCGTCTTCGATTCAGCTATGAACATCTGTTGACGCGAAACTTGTCTTCAGAGATTACGTTTACATCAGAAACCATCAATGATAACTGAACAGACTCAGTCTGATCGCTGATAGTGAAACACTAATACATATGAATGTTTATAAGAAAGATCATCAGTGATAACTGAACAGACTCAGTATGATCGCTGATGGTGAAACACTAATATATATTAATAAGCGTAATTTTCACTATGTATAGAAGAGGGTCTTTATCAAATCACTGAGAGAGTTTGGATCAACAGTATATCCGATTCCCCATTCAGGATTGGAGTCCTTGAACTCTTTGGGTGTGTTCATATGGTACGTTTGATTAGTTTGACCACGTTTGTAAGACTTAAGTTCGAGATCCTTTAACTTGTCAGTCAACTTTTTGTTTTCATTTTTGAAAAAGATGTTTTTATTGACAATCTCAGTCCTCTCATTTTCTGGCATACGAAGCTTGTCAGTCAGTTCATCTACTGTCGTCTTTAACTCCTTTGACTTTTTTGAAAAGATCTCACGTTGTTCCTTTAGACTTGAAATTTCGCATAATTGTCCAGCATTTTCTACAAGTAGATCCTCAAGCTTCTTATGCTGAGTTTCAACCCTAGCTTCTAAACGAGAAACTTTCTCTTTTAGCTCAGAATAAGTTGGATGAGATATTGTTACCTGAAAAACTTGAAGTCCAGGGGTTAAACTTGATAAGAGATGGAACTTTAAAGTGCAGGGACCAAAAGTGACAACGAGTGAAACTTGAAAGTTTAGCGGTCACAAATGACAAACGACCGAAACTATGAAGTACGGGGACTAAAAGTGACACTAACTGAAACTTAAAACTAGAGGGACTAAAAAAGATAGAAAGTAAAACTTAAAGGTAGAAGGACCAAAAATGACATAAAATAAAACTACTAACCAGAGGGACTAAAAGTGTAAAAATTAAAGCTTCTAACGGACTTAACTGGACTCTAACGAAAATGGATTAAAAATGAAATAAAACTAACCAAGCTAACAAACTAACTGGACTAACGGAGAAAGGACTAAAATGTAAGAAATTTAACAGCAAACTAACGAAAACTTAACCAAATTACTATTCATCATCTCCTTCGTTGAGCCAACCTGCAAAGCTTCGAAACAGTTAGAAATATTCAATGCAAAACAATCGTTAGAGTTCCCTGATCACTCCTTAACTGGTTAAAATTCAAACGGTCTACCTAAGATCACAAACGAACCAACCGAAAACTTTTTCGGAAAACGATCGAAAACTCAAAAACTCAGTATGGATTAAAATTTTTCGATAAAATTCAATCGTTTAGGCTTCGTAAACAACCCTTAACAGTTTACCATCGAACACCTTCTTCTACAATCGCAAACGAATCAACCGAAAGTTGATCGAAACTTTCAAAACCAAATTCAACCATCAAGTTCAACTGTGTGAATCACTTGACTTATCATATTGCAAGTTCTCTCTCAATTCTATCGTCCACTGCTCTCCAACAAATAAATAGATGTGAAGAATGGTGGTGGATATAAGACCAAGAAATAAATAGATGGTGAAGAATGGGTCTAGGTTGGATATAATCTCTAAATTGAGTCAAAGAAGAAAACAATTTTCAAGAAGAAAAATCCGAAAGATTAAGAACCAGTTTCCAACCGTAAAACCAACATTGAACAAGTGAATGAAAGGGAAAATGCAAGTCCTGGTTGTGCTTCAAACCCGAATCGAATTTGACTAAGAAACCAGATGAAGTGGTGTACTTCAAACCAAACTCTAAGCCTCCAAGTAAAATTAATCCTCCGACCCTTTATATTGAAATAACCATCAACCCCCGCTAGATGCACTTGAGATTGCAACAACCGCCGGCCGACCAAATAACAGAACTGCAGCCGTCGGTTATTACAAAATTAGAACAACCGACCCACTCAGTCTGATCGCTGATAGTGAAACACTAATACATATGAATGTTTATAAGAAAGATCATCAGTGATAACTGAACAGACTCAGTATGATCGCTGATGGTGAAACACTAATATATATTAATAAGCGTAATTTTCACTATGTATAGAAGAGGGTCTTTATCAAATCACTGAGAGAGTTTGGATCAACAGTATATCCGATTCCCCATTCAGGATTGGAGTCCTTGAACTCTTTGGGTGTGTTCATATGGTACGTTTGATTAGTTTGACCACGTTTGTAAGACTTAAGTTCGAGATCCTTTAACTTGTCAGTCAACTTTTTGTTTTCATTTTTGAAAAAGATGTTTTTATTGACAATCTCAGTCCTCTCATTTTCTGGCATACGAAGCTTGTCAGTCAGTTCATCTACTGTCGTCTTTAACTCCTTTGACTTTTTTGAAAAGATCTCACGTTGTTCCTTTAGACTTGAAATTTCGCATAATTGTCCAGCATTTTCTACAAGTAGATCCTCAAGCTTCTTATGCTGAGTTTCAACCCTAGCTTCTAAACGAGAAACTTTCTCTTTTAGCTCAGAATAAGTTGGATGAGATATTGTTACCTGAAAAACTTGAAGTCCAGGGGTTAAACTTGATAAGAGATGGAACTTTAAAGTGCAGGGACCAAAAGTGACAACGAGTGAAACTTGAAAGTTTAGCGGTCACAAATGACAAACGACCGAAACTATGAAGTACGGGGACTAAAAGTGACACTAACTGAAACTTAAAACTAGAGGGACTAAAAAAGATAGAAAGTAAAACTTAAAGGTAGAAGGACCAAAAATGACATAAAATAAAACTACTAACCAGAGGGACTAAAAGTGTAAAAATTAAAGCTTCTAACGGACTTAACTGGACTCTAACGAAAATGGATTAAAAATGAAATAAAACTAACCAAGCTAACAAACTAACTGGACTAACGGAGAAAGGACTAAAATGTAAGAAATTTAACAGCAAACTAACGAAAACTTAACCAAATTACTATTCATCATCTCCTTCGTTGAGCCAACCTGCAAAGCTTCGAAACAGTTAGAAATATTCAATGCAAAACAATCGTTAGAGTTCCCTGATCACTCCTTAACTGGTTAAAATTCAAACGGTCTACCTAAGATCACAAACGAACCAACCGAAAACTTTTTCGGAAAACGATCGAAAACTCAAAAACTCAGTATGGATTAAAATTTTTCGATAAAATTCAATCGTTTAGGCTTCGTAAACAACCCTTAACAGTTTACCATCGAACACCTTCTTCTACAATCGCAAACGAATCAACCGAAAGTTGATCGAAACTTTCAAAACCAAATTCAACCATCAAGTTCAACTGTGTGAATCACTTGACTTATCATATTGCAAGTTCTCTCTCAATTCTATCGTCCACTGCTCTCCAACAAATAAATAGATGTGAAGAATGGTGGTGGATATAAGACCAAGAAATAAATAGATGGTGAAGAATGGGTCTAGGTTGGATATAATCTCTAAATTGAGTCAAAGAAGAAAACAATTTTCAAGAAGAAAAATCCGAAAGATTAAGAACCAGTTTCCAACCGTAAAACCAACATTGAACAAGTGAATGAAAGGGAAAATGCAAGTCCTGGTTGTGCTTCAAACCCGAATCGAATTTGACTAAGAAACCAGATGAAGTGGTGTACTTCAAACCAAACTCTAAGCCTCCAAGTAAAATTAATCCTCCGACCCTTTATATTGAAATAACCATCAACCCCCGCTAGATGCACTTGAGATTGCAACAACCGCCGGCCGACCAAATAACAGAACTGCAGCCGTCGGTTATTACAAAATTAGAACAACCGACCCACTCAGTCTGATCGCTGATAGTGAAACACTAATACATATGAATGTTTATAAGAAAGATCATCAGTGATAACTGAACAGACTCAGTATGATCGCTGATGGTGAAACACTAATATATATTAATAAGCGTAATTTTCACTATGTATAGAAGAGGGTCTTTATCAAATCACTGAGAGAGTTTGGATCAACAGTATATCCGATTCCCCATTCAGGATTGGAGTCCTTGAACTCTTTGGGTGTGTTCATATGGTACGTTTGATTAGTTTGACCACGTTTGTAAGACTTAAGTTCGAGATCCTTTAACTTGTCAGTCAACTTTTTGTTTTCATTTTTGAAAAAGATGTTTTTATTGACAATCTCAGTCCTCTCATTTTCTGGCATACGAAGCTTGTCAGTCAGTTCATCTACTGTCGTCTTTAACTCCTTTGACTTTTTTGAAAAGATCTCACGTTGTTCCTTTAGACTTGAAATTTCGCATAATTGTCCAGCATTTTCTACAAGTAGATCCTCAAGCTTCTTATGCTGAGTTTCAACCCTAGCTTCTAAACGAGAAACTTTCTCTTTTAGCTCAGAATAAGTTGGATGAGATATTGTTACCTGAAAAACTTGAAGTCCAGGGGTTAAACTTGATAAGAGATGGAACTTTAAAGTGCAGGGACCAAAAGTGACAACGAGTGAAACTTGAAAGTTTAGCGGTCACAAATGACAAACGACCGAAACTATGAAGTACGGGGACTAAAAGTGACACTAACTGAAACTTAAAACTAGAGGGACTAAAAAAGATAGAAAGTAAAACTTAAAGGTAGAAGGACCAAAAATGACATAAAATAAAACTACTAACCAGAGGGACTAAAAGTGTAAAAATTAAAGCTTCTAACGGACTTAACTGGACTCTAACGAAAATGGATTAAAAATGAAATAAAACTAACCAAGCTAACAAACTAACTGGACTAACGGAGAAAGGACTAAAATGTAAGAAATTTAACAGCAAACTAACGAAAACTTAACCAAATTACTATTCATCATCTCCTTCGTTGAGCCAACCTGCAAAGCTTCGAAACAGTTAGAAATATTCAATGCAAAACAATCGTTAGAGTTCCCTGATCACTCCTTAACTGGTTAAAATTCAAACGGTCTACCTAAGATCACAAACGAACCAACCGAAAACTTTTTCGGAAAACGATCGAAAACTCAAAAACTCAGTATGGATTAAAATTTTTCGATAAAATTCAATCGTTTAGGCTTCGTAAACAACCCTTAACAGTTTACCATCGAACACCTTCTTCTACAATCGCAAACGAATCAACCGAAAGTTGATCGAAACTTTCAAAACCAAATTCAACCATCAAGTTCAACTGTGTGAATCACTTGACTTATCATATTGCAAGTTCTCTCTCAATTCTATCGTCCACTGCTCTCCAACAAATAAATAGATGTGAAGAATGGTGGTGGATATAAGACCAAGAAATAAATAGATGGTGAAGAATGGGTCTAGGTTGGATATAATCTCTAAATTGAGTCAAAGAAGAAAACAATTTTCAAGAAGAAAAATCCGAAAGATTAAGAACCAGTTTCCAACCGTAAAACCAACATTGAACAAGTGAATGAAAGGGAAAATGCAAGTCCTGGTTGTGCTTCAAACCCGAATCGAATTTGACTAAGAAACCAGATGAAGTGGTGTACTTCAAACCAAACTCTAAGCCTCCAAGTAAAATTAATCCTCCGACCCTTTATATTGAAATAACCATCAACCCCCGCTAGATGCACTTGAGATTGCAACAACCGCCGGCCGACCAAATAACAGAACTGCAGCCGTCGGTTATTACAAAATTAGAACAACCGACCCACTCAGTCTGATCGCTGATAGTGAAACACTAATACATATGAATGTTTATAAGAAAGATCATCAGTGATAACTGAACAGACTCAGTATGATCGCTGATGGTGAAACACTAATATATATTAATAAGCGTAATTTTCACTATGTATAGAAGAGGGTCTTTATCAAATCACTGAGAGAGTTTGGATCAACAGTATATCCGATTCCCCATTCAGGATTGGAGTCCTTGAACTCTTTGGGTGTGTTCATATGGTACGTTTGATTAGTTTGACCACGTTTGTAAGACTTAAGTTCGAGATCCTTTAACTTGTCAGTCAACTTTTTGTTTTCATTTTTGAAAAAGATGTTTTTATTGACAATCTCAGTCCTCTCATTTTCTGGCATACGAAGCTTGTCAGTCAGTTCATCTACTGTCGTCTTTAACTCCTTTGACTTTTTTGAAAAGATCTCACGTTGTTCCTTTAGACTTGAAATTTCGCATAATTGTCCAGCATTTTCTACAAGTAGATCCTCAAGCTTCTTATGCTGAGTTTCAACCCTAGCTTCTAAACGAGAAACTTTCTCTTTTAGCTCAGAATAAGTTGGATGAGATATTGTTACCTGAAAAACTTGAAGTCCAGGGGTTAAACTTGATAAGAGATGGAACTTTAAAGTGCAGGGACCAAAAGTGACAACGAGTGAAACTTGAAAGTTTAGCGGTCACAAATGACAAACGACCGAAACTATGAAGTACGGGGACTAAAAGTGACACTAACTGAAACTTAAAACTAGAGGGACTAAAAAAGATAGAAAGTAAAACTTAAAGGTAGAAGGACCAAAAATGACATAAAATAAAACTACTAACCAGAGGGACTAAAAGTGTAAAAATTAAAGCTTCTAACGGACTTAACTGGACTCTAACGAAAATGGATTAAAAATGAAATAAAACTAACCAAGCTAACAAACTAACTGGACTAACGGAGAAAGGACTAAAATGTAAGAAATTTAACAGCAAACTAACGAAAACTTAACCAAATTACTATTCATCATCTCCTTCGTTGAGCCAACCTGCAAAGCTTCGAAACAGTTAGAAATATTCAATGCAAAACAATCGTTAGAGTTCCCTGATCACTCCTTAACTGGTTAAAATTCAAACGGTCTACCTAAGATCACAAACGAACCAACCGAAAACTTTTTCGGAAAACGATCGAAAACTCAAAAACTCAGTATGGATTAAAATTTTTCGATAAAATTCAATCGTTTAGGCTTCGTAAACAACCCTTAACAGTTTACCATCGAACACCTTCTTCTACAATCGCAAACGAATCAACCGAAAGTTGATCGAAACTTTCAAAACCAAATTCAACCATCAAGTTCAACTGTGTGAATCACTTGACTTATCATATTGCAAGTTCTCTCTCAATTCTATCGTCCACTGCTCTCCAACAAATAAATAGATGTGAAGAATGGTGGTGGATATAAGACCAAGAAATAAATAGATGGTGAAGAATGGGTCTAGGTTGGATATAATCTCTAAATTGAGTCAAAGAAGAAAACAATTTTCAAGAAGAAAAATCCGAAAGATTAAGAACCAGTTTCCAACCGTAAAACCAACATTGAACAAGTGAATGAAAGGGAAAATGCAAGTCCTGGTTGTGCTTCAAACCCGAATCGAATTTGACTAAGAAACCAGATGAAGTGGTGTACTTCAAACCAAACTCTAAGCCTCCAAGTAAAATTAATCCTCCGACCCTTTATATTGAAATAACCATCAACCCCCGCTAGATGCACTTGAGATTGCAACAACCGCCGGCCGACCAAATAACAGAACTGCAGCCGTCGGTTATTACAAAATTAGAACAACCGACCCACTCAGTCTGATCGCTGATAGTGAAACACTAATACATATGAATGTTTATAAGAAAGATCATCAGTGATAACTGAACAGACTCAGTATGATCGCTGATGGTGAAACACTAATATATATTAATAAGCGTAATTTTCACTATGTATAGAAGAGGGTCTTTATCAAATCACTGAGAGAGTTTGGATCAACAGTATATCCGATTCCCCATTCAGGATTGGAGTCCTTGAACTCTTTGGGTGTGTTCATATGGTACGTTTGATTAGTTTGACCACGTTTGTAAGACTTAAGTTCGAGATCCTTTAACTTGTCAGTCAACTTTTTGTTTTCATTTTTGAAAAAGATGTTTTTATTGACAATCTCAGTCCTCTCATTTTCTGGCATACGAAGCTTGTCAGTCAGTTCATCTACTGTCGTCTTTAACTCCTTTGACTTTTTTGAAAAGATCTCACGTTGTTCCTTTAGACTTGAAATTTCGCATAATTGTCCAGCATTTTCTACAAGTAGATCCTCAAGCTTCTTATGCTGAGTTTCAACCCTAGCTTCTAAACGAGAAACTTTCTCTTTTAGCTCAGAATAAGTTGGATGAGATATTGTTACCTGAAAAACTTGAAGTCCAGGGGTTAAACTTGATAAGAGATGGAACTTTAAAGTGCAGGGACCAAAAGTGACAACGAGTGAAACTTGAAAGTTTAGCGGTCACAAATGACAAACGACCGAAACTATGAAGTACGGGGACTAAAAGTGACACTAACTGAAACTTAAAACTAGAGGGACTAAAAAAGATAGAAAGTAAAACTTAAAGGTAGAAGGACCAAAAATGACATAAAATAAAACTACTAACCAGAGGGACTAAAAGTGTAAAAATTAAAGCTTCTAACGGACTTAACTGGACTCTAACGAAAATGGATTAAAAATGAAATAAAACTAACCAAGCTAACAAACTAACTGGACTAACGGAGAAAGGACTAAAATGTAAGAAATTTAACAGCAAACTAACGAAAACTTAACCAAATTACTATTCATCATCTCCTTCGTTGAGCCAACCTGCAAAGCTTCGAAACAGTTAGAAATATTCAATGCAAAACAATCGTTAGAGTTCCCTGATCACTCCTTAACTGGTTAAAATTCAAACGGTCTACCTAAGATCACAAACGAACCAACCGAAAACTTTTTCGGAAAACGATCGAAAACTCAAAAACTCAGTATGGATTAAAATTTTTCGATAAAATTCAATCGTTTAGGCTTCGTAAACAACCCTTAACAGTTTACCATCGAACACCTTCTTCTACAATCGCAAACGAATCAACCGAAAGTTGATCGAAACTTTCAAAACCAAATTCAACCATCAAGTTCAACTGTGTGAATCACTTGACTTATCATATTGCAAGTTCTCTCTCAATTCTATCGTCCACTGCTCTCCAACAAATAAATAGATGTGAAGAATGGTGGTGGATATAAGACCAAGAAATAAATAGATGGTGAAGAATGGGTCTAGGTTGGATATAATCTCTAAATTGAGTCAAAGAAGAAAACAATTTTCAAGAAGAAAAATCCGAAAGATTAAGAACCAGTTTCCAACCGTAAAACCAACATTGAACAAGTGAATGAAAGGGAAAATGCAAGTCCTGGTTGTGCTTCAAACCCGAATCGAATTTGACTAAGAAACCAGATGAAGTGGTGTACTTCAAACCAAACTCTAAGCCTCCAAGTAAAATTAATCCTCCGACCCTTTATATTGAAATAACCATCAACCCCCGCTAGATGCACTTGAGATTGCAACAACCGCCGGCCGACCAAATAACAGAACTGCAGCCGTCGGTTATTACAAAATTAGAACAACCGACCCACTAAGGCACCGGTACAAAGTAAACCACTGCCACCATGATCTTGTACAGCCTCCAAGTAATCACAAATGAGAAAAGAAAGCCACCGGTCACTAACTTAGACACCGGCCGACCCACTTTGTTTAATAACCAATCAAAATTGGAAAGCAAACTCACGGATGCAAAAATAACTCCCGGGCCTTACTCCCGGGGTGATGTAGCTCCCGGGTCCCGGTTGACAAGGAACTCCGGGGTGAATTTATACCGGGAAGCGCAAGGTACCGGGGAAACGTAAGGTACCGGGAAACACCGGGTACTGGGAGAGTAGAGTACCGGGAGAACACGGTACCGGGAGATCAAGAACTTGGGTTTGTAATTCTTCGAACAAATCGGTGATAAACTCAAACAATCGACTAAAAACCCATTTTAAAACCAAAATTAAACATTGATTTTTTCTTATCAAACACAAACCTAGATTCAATTTAACTTAAAAACCAACTAAACTCAAAACAAGAACATTGATTTTTAAGAACACAGTAAGCAGCTGAAAACACAAAGTCGATAAAGTCAAAGAATCGATAATAAGCAGAGATTTATCTTTTTGATTGTATCGAATAAAATTTAATTCAATCATGCTCTGATACCTTTTTGATCGTATCGAATAAAACCCTAAAGGCCCAAGGCCCATTAAACCAAACAAGCCCAATTACAATTAAAGGCTTATACAACGCGATAAATAATAAAACAATTAAACATTATAAATGCGTTATACAACTTTCAATGCACTAGGACTTTCAGTCCTAACAAAACCTAAAAAAAACGAAAAACTGAGGAACATCCTAGTAGCCTTTCATCAGGACGATATGCACTTGTGCATACAAGTAATTTGTAATATGCACACGTGCATATGCACAAGTGCATAATGCACACGTGCATAAAAATAAAAAAAACAACTTAATTTACTTGTATGGACAGGTGCATATCGTCCAGATCAAAGGCTACCAGGGTGTTCCTCAGTTTTCTATGTTTTTTGAGGTTTTCCCTTGAACATCCCTCTATATATGACTATATGTATATATGTATATATATATATGGGTGAGTTCAAATGAAAACTCATTTATCATTGTGCACGTGAGGACCAATCTTAGTCATTGATCAAAACTTAGAAAACTAATCAATTGTTAAAACTTAATAAAATTAATTGAAAAGTGATTAAGGACAAAGCTGGAAATTTGAATCAGCGCCTACCTTGTTTGACTTTTTATTTTCTTTTTTAATTAAAAAACTTTTACCTCCTTAAAGTTTAAAATAAATTGTCTTAAAATTACTAATATTTTAATCAAACTAATTATATTAAAAAATGAGAATTTCGTGCTCTTCGATATGACATCCATCCCCGTATAGTTTTTTTCTTTTCATTCTAACTGTTTTTTTACGTGAAATGTATATATTTTTATATTCATTATGAATATGTATGCACGTCCCTGGGTGTCCACATTCAGTATGAATAACAAAGATGAATATTGATTCATTATTCATGATGAATAATAAGTATTCAGGATGAATAATACAACATTCATGATGAATAATACGCGAATTCATGATTCATGTATTATTCATCATGAAAAATACATGAATCGTGTATTATTCACCATGAATACTGTGTTATTCATCCTGAATGATACATTATTCATGATGAATAATATATGAATGACCTGTGAATGTGTGGACACATGACGCACCCTCTTTTGTTTCCCGATTCACAATCAAAATTTGGTTTAATTCATTATCAATAACAAATGTGAACGTTCATTTATTATTAAAGATGAATAATACAAGATGAATTATACAACATTCAGGATGAATATTACACGAATTCATGAATCATGTATTATTCACCCTAAATGTTGTATTATTTATCCTGAATGATACATTATTCATGATGAATAATACATGAATGACCCGTGAAGGTGTGGAGACGTGACACACTATCTTTTGTTCCTGGTTCACAACCGAAACTCGATAGGTTCTTGATTCGTCTCGATGGGTGTTGGGTTACTGTGATGAAGAACGTGATATCTTACGACGTTGAAGAAAGTGTTGAAGAAGGTGATGTCTAGTTACGGACGTACGGTGTCGAGATGTTGTACACACTTGAACATACATAAATATTCATAATTAATATAACACATATATAACATTTCAAATAAAAAACGGTTAAAAAAAACTATATCGACATGGATGTCATATCGAAGAGCATGAAATTCTCGTTTTTTTGATGTAATTTGTTTGATTAAAATATTAGTATTTTTTAAGATAATTTATTTTAAACTTTAAGTGGGTAAAAGTTTTTAATTAAAAAAGAAAATAAAAAGTCAAATATGGTAGGCGTGAGTTTAAATTATCTTCCATTTTTACCCTTAATCATCTTAAAATTAAAAACTCTATTTAATATGAGTTGTTGGATCAATAGACATGGAGTAGCCGAGATTCATCCTCACGTACGCAATGAAAATTGAGTTTTCATTTGAACTTTTCTTTATATATGTATATATACATAGGGGGTCATTCAATGGAGAACTCGGTTGTTTGTGATAACTGTGAGATCCAATGTGAGCCACATATTAAGGAATAAATTAGGAAATTCTTAACTTTGGCAATTTTATTTGAGATTTAAATTTTAAGGCATTTTAGGTATTTTAAAAATATTATCTCTCCTCTCTCTCCTCTCTTATATCTCATCTCTTTGGCCTCCGGCCTCCTGTGATACCACCGGCCTCATGTGATACCAAGATACATTGTGATACCAATCCATCCTTAATCTACTCTTTTTGTATTAACCTTCCTGTGGTACCAAGATGCACTGTGATACAAAGACTATGATGTTTTCTTTAAAGCAACAAAAAATAAAGATGATGCACATTGTGATACCCTTTATAAAGCAACAAAAATAAAGATGATGCATACTGTGATACCCTTTATAAAGCAACAAAAATAAAGATGATGCACATTGTGATGCCCTTTATAAAACAACAAAAATAAAGACATAAACTCATTAATTCTAAACAACAAAAATAAAGATGATGCACACTATGATATACTTTGTAAACAATGATGATACATATTGTGATACCCATTAATCCTAAACTTTAAGACATAAACTCATTGTGATACACACTGTGATACATACCCATCTTAATAGCAACAAGGGTGATACCATTGTGATACCACTACAACACCTCTACGACCGGTGTGGTGGTCGGAGTTCGATCGGCAAGGAGGATAACAATAAAATCGATCTGAGTTTTGGTGCTTCGTCGAGGTCTCTGGTGTAATAACCCAAAATTTGATATATTGATCAAATCAAGTTATGACGTATCTTACGTCGATTCAAAGATATGTTTCAGACATTCTCAACAATATAATTAAATCTAAAAAAAGTTATAAATTAAAATATATTGATAATATATATATATATATGGAGAAATGGCAATTATATCTCAAATGTGAGATCATATGATAGCCTCGTGACTTATGTAGCCTATGCCACCACCTTAATTTCAATAAGGCATGTCATACTATTGAAGAATTTGGAGAAGGCACGTGGACAAAGATTATTAATGTTCAGGTCTTAAGTTTTGAATATATATGTATTGTTATGAACATTACTAAAAATCATGAACTTTTAGAGAAGTCATGGGAAAAGGGTACGAAGAGAGAGAGGGGCACTTACGTCGCGTTTGGTACGCAGACAAGATTGGATGAGACTGGACATAACAGAACTGGACAAGACAAATGTTTGTCTTGTGTTTGGTACGACTAGGACTGGATAGGACATGACTGGACAAATTTCCCTAAAAATTGTTTGATGATTTTATATGTCATATAATAGTTATAAGTAATATAAATAAAGTTTATCTTTAAATAATTTATTAAAATAACATTTTTATATTTTTAAACGATTTTCATACATATAAATACATACAAAAACAATGGTAGGAGATTTGAATGAAGAATCTGAAATAATTGACGGTAGTTCGAAAAAATCCTGTTCATATAAAGAATATAATATTTGATTCAATTTGGAAGATCTTAATGAATTGGCGGATGCATAGTTGCAGCGACAGGTAAAGATAAAGACGATGGGTGGACGGTGAAGGACGGTAGTTGTGAAGAACGTGAAAGATAGTGGATAGTGGTGGTGTAGGAGGTTGTTGTGGTTGATGTGGTGGAGGTATAGGTGGTTGACGATGGTAGTGGTGGTGGCGGTGCACAGTGGTAATATAGGTTATTGTAGTGGAGGAAGAGGCGTAGGTCACCGACGGTGGTAGGCGGCGAGCGACGGTGGTTGGCGGTGAGCGGCGGTGGTGGCGGCGGCAATAGGTGGTGGTGAACGGTGGAGGTGATGATAGGCGGTGGTTGTGGAGGTGGTGGAGGAAGTAGTTGAAGTAATCGAGGAAGAGGTGGAAGTGGTCGACGATGGTTGGTGGTGGCTATCGGTGTCCGTTGATGGTAGTGGAAGCCATAGGGTAGTGGTGATTGGTGTTAGTGGAGGTGGTCGACGATGGTAGTGGTGGTGGCGATGACCGATGGTTGTGCATGTGGTTGTTATTGTGGAGAAATAGGTAGAGGTGGCCGACGATGGTTGGCGGTGGATATTGGTGGCCGCAATGGGTAATGTAACCCTTAAGACTAATACCATATTAGGATTATATATCAAATGGTGGTAGATCAGTGATTTTTAGTTTCTGTCTCACTTTTGTCCCATGTTGTTCCACCTATTTTGGTGGAACAAGAAAATACCTTTTTTGTCCCATCTTGTCCCACTCTGTCCAGTCTTTGTCCCTGTCCCATGTCGCGCCAAACGTGGGACAGTGAACTTTTGTCCTGTCCCGTGTCACGCCAAACGTGGGACAGTGAGTTTTTGTCCCGTCCCGTCCCGCCGAGTCTGCAAACCAAACACACCCTTAGTGTTTTGTTCATCAAAACGAAATATCGAATGTGGGTTTTTAATCGGTTTGAGAGAAGGAAGTTATGATTGTTTAACGGTTAAGACTCGGGTGGAATAATTGAATTAGAGGTGAGTTTTCGTTTAACCATTTTCGAATTAAAATGCATATATTATCAAATGTTTATTATTTCGATGTTATACCAGATTGGTATGTTTGAATTATTACTGTTAAATGTGATACAATTTGTATTACATGTTGTTTCTTATTAACACATGTGATTTGATTATAAATTCTTGGGATAAAGGGACTTTCATAACAGAAGTCGGGTATGTGAGGACTGTAATGGTCCGAGCAGGGGGTTATATATATATAGTGCCCACAAATTTGTTTCGTGTGGTGGGCCACAACCGATATTGATTGTGATCTTATCGGGGTGTGTGCGATTAAATGGTGGAGACTGTTGTGGTTAGTTACTTGGGAGAGATGCTGTGTCTGAGTGTCAATTTATGATTAAATGGTTCGTCGTGCCTGAGAGCCTACTTTATGACTAAATGATTTATGGCATTATGTCAAAGTGATTTTACTGAATTATTTATCTGACAGGGATTTACTCACTAGATCGTATAGTCTAATCCTCATTTTATTTTCAAAAATATGCATTTAAGGTGAATTTCATATTGGGATTGCTAGCTTGAGAAAAAGGTAGTTGAGAGCGGATTCAATTACCGGTTCGCTAGTATTGATCGGTTTGTTTATATTCTGTTATCAGTTGGGTGATCATAGATCGGTAGGATCTAAATCTCTGGTTAAAATTTATTATTGCGATTAGAATTTTTCCTACTGTCGTTGTATTTGAGATGATTCTGGGGAGATTGTATTATCCGATTCTTTTTGGATCGCATATTGGTTGGTTTAATGTATTTGTGGTTTTAAGTTAATTTTTTGGAAACCGGGTTATTACATCTGGCGAGGTACGGATTTCATTGCATTGTCGAGATCTGTGTTGTACAACATCGTCAAGATCTAGGCGGCGTAATAGTGCACCGGTGAGACCTGTTTGGATTCACTGATTTGCACGAGGGGAGAGAGACAGAGAGAGGGACGAGGCTAAATTGACGTACCATGATGGCGGTGGTCGGGGGAGGGGGGCAGGAAGGGGTGTCTGTGGTGGCGCTACTGACGGTGATGTTGCGATGATCAAAACACTGCTGACGGGGACCATGATTTCATATGGGTTTGATTCGAACCAGAACATATAAGAAAAAAGAAGCCAACTAACCAACTGATTTGATGAAGAAGATGATATGGGTGTATGGAGAGTATGGGTGGCAGCTCTAATATGGAGAAAGAAGAGTGACACTTTTAGAATTAGGGTATAGAGAGAAGAAACGTATGAGAGAAAGTAATGGGTTAACTTAATTAGTTGTAAATTTTTTTACTAAAATACCCTTTTATATTTATTTGATTTTATATCAATTATTTTAAAATGAGTGGCTCACATTGGATCTCGCAGTTATAACAAACTAAACAGTTCTCATTTGATTAGGCCCCTATATATATATATATATATATATATAGAGAGAGAGAGAGAGAGAGAGAGAGAGAGATAAATGTTATTTTGCAACCCACGAAAAGGTTACAACTCGTACAACCTTCATCATCGCTGTCCGTTTAACCTTGATAGCTTTTATAATTATTTTTTAAAGTGAATAATCGGAAGGGCAGTTTTGTCAAAATGTTATTATTTTATTTTTTGATTTTTTTAATTTTCGAAATATTCAAGAAATAATTCTGTAAATTATGGAAAGTGAATCAAATCTACATACGGTTATTGTCATGAATTATCCTATTCCTAAATTTGAATTTGGTTTCAAGGAAATCAACAGGATCATTTTTTGAATCATTATCTTCTTCATCTGGAAATCATCATCTTCTTCAAATCATCATCTTTTTCATCCATAAATCATCGTCTTCTTCTTCTTCAAATCATCATCTTCTTCATCCGGAAATCATCACCTTCTTCATCCGAAAATCATCGTCTTCTTCATCCGGAAATCATCATCTTCTTCATCTGAAAATCATCGTCTTCTTCAAATCATCATCTTCTTCACCCGAAAATCATCGTCTTCTTCATCCGGAAATCATCGTCTTCTTCAAATCATCATCTTCTTCACCCGAAAATCATTGTCCTCTTCATCCAGAAATCCTCTTCATCTGGGAAATCATCGTCTTCCTCATCCGGAAATCATCGTCTTCCTCATCTGGAAATCATCGTGTTCTTCAAATCATCTTCTTCATCCAGAAATCATCATCTTCTTCCAGAAATCAACATCTTCTTCATCCGGAAATTCTTTCAAATTCTATGCATGTCATCATCGTCTTCAACGTTGGACTTCGAGATTGCATGAAGCTTCATCGTTTGCTCTGTTCCGAACTGGAAACTGTTGTTCCGCCATGAAAGATCTCGATGATTGTTTTCTAGAATATCGATTAATTTGATTTCATGTTTTAATCAGAAACTAATTTAAGAGGTGGGCAGGTTATGCGGTATGGGCTATTGATGAATTTAACTTGTCATAGTTATTGGCTTTGTTTTTTCCCCCTACTCAAAATGCCCTTACACGTGTAACAAATTCATTAAAAATTAATTAATTTATTAATATAATAATCATCCATGCATCTAAATAATGTGAGCCGTAGATTTCTTTTTTAAGGGTTATGATATGGGTTGCATAGGTTGCTAGAAATATTGGGGTTGCAAAATAAACTACCCCTATATATATATATAGGGGAATGATCTTTTGAAAACCAGTATTATTATGCAAACTTTACAAACTGAAATCAACCAATCATTGATTTTTATTTAATTTAATTTAATTTTTTATTATGAGGGCTTAGTGGTCAATTTAAACTCAATGGTTTTTAATGATGGTAATTATGGTTTTGTTTTATTATGGTAATTAGGGTTTTGTTCTATTATGATCATTATGGTTTTGTTACAAAACAATCAATATAGAGAGAATAACAATAAGACAAAGAGAATAAGTATGTAATTCTCATTAATCATAATCCCTTTAAATAAGGAGGAGTTTACAAAGAAAATGAAACATTCATTATGGTAATCTAATACTAATAAAATATTCTATCAATCATTTCCTTTTGATGATGGCACATAATCCTTCAACACTCCCCATTGTGCCGACTCAAACGAGTGGTGATGCATAGTTCTTGCCTCATTAAAACCTTACGCCAAAGAAACAAAACCCAATGGGAAAAATAAAAACATTGGACAAAGGAAAGAGTACAAGGCACCAATAAACAATTTTTTTAGTTTATTATATTTATTGATTTGTACATCAATCAAGGGGTTTATAAAACAAGATGATTTATAAATTGTTGCCTCACTGAAACCTTGCACCAAGGAACAAAACCCAGTGGAAAAAATAAAACCTTGGGTGAAGGAAATAGCACAACATACCAACGTCACATGTATAGTAGACTTCCCATTTTGTCTACTACTCCCCCTGATTCGTACATTAATCACGGGAGTTTGAAAGCATTTGCATTTTAATACTTTCTACATGTTTCCAAAATATGGTTTTAGGTAATGATTTGGTAAAATATATCACATTCTCCTGACATCTTACTTGATTCTCTTGAATCTAGAGGATAGTTTGTTACTACTGATTGTATAGAAACTTAAGCATAATATGCTTTGTGTTATCACCCTTGATGTATCTTACTTTCATTTATTCGATACATGATGCATTATTTCTATATATGCATGTAGGATAGTGGTTGAACTCAAAATTACTAGCTCCTCTAATATGTGTAATGACAGTCCTTAATCATATACATTTCTTGAACAATCTCATGGAGAGTAATATTCTTGGAATCGTTCAAGGAGGAAGTTACAAGGGTTAGCTTAGCTTACTTCCAAGCAATTGGAGTGTTCACCATGGTAATTCCCTATCAAGTTTGGGAACAACCTTTGTATGGATCAGACACATACCTAATATCAGCAAAGACATACCAATATATTGTTTGGTGTTTTTCTATAAGAGCTAGTACTTTTGTTGCTTACATTCTAAGTAGGTATTGAAGTTTCATTATCAATCTCATTTTTATTTCTATGAGGAAAGTATAAGCCTATGTCAATGGTTTCAAAAGATTAATTTGATACCATTCCAATGACGTTGCATTGGCGCTGAGCTAAATCTAGCTAACAAGTTCACTGAAAAATACAATATATGGTTAAGTGTATTGTGCTAAGTACGATAATGCGCACATTGTACTTAGATAGGGAATTCCAGCTCCCCAACACTTTTTCGTCATCATCCTTTAGACGAAATGGATCTTTCCTTATATCCAACACTTTGACTAGTCATGGGAGTGTTAGCCGGATGCGCTTTGTCCATATTAAATTGCCTGATTATTTTCTAGACATATGCGATCGGTGAATTAATATTTCACAAACTCGGTGTCCTAGCTCAAATAGCTAGACAAAACCAAGTTTTCCAAAGATTTTCCATCTCAAATTTAGATTTCAAGTAGCTTGTGGTTTCTCTTAGTTCATCAAGAGTGTCTATTATGTTCATAACATCGACATATAAAGCTACCTTGAAGATCTGGAACTTTTTTTCCTAAATAAATACGCAAAGACACAGTTCATCGTTCTTATATACCATTTCCCAATCAAGTATTCACTTAGGCGGGTATACCACACCGCATAGATTGCTTTAATTTATAAAGTGAGCATTTTAATTTTATTGCAAACACATTTCGTGGTTTAGAGTTACTTGATTTTGGTAATGTAATATCATCAAGCACTTTTATATATCTCTAAATCTAGATCCCCGTAGAGATATGTGGTAACCACATTCATGAGCTGCATTTCCAGTCCTTCGGAAACTACTAGGCTAATTAATTAGCAGAACGTTATAACGTCCATCATGGGAGAGAAAGTATTCTCGTGGTCAATCCAGGGCATTGTGAGAAACCTTGCGCCAAAGGAGTGTCTCATACATTATGACTTAATTATTCTCATTACGCTTTACGACAAATGATTTATCTATGTCTTACATGCTTTGCACTTGGTGAGTTAGCACTACTAAACCAAATACCTGTTCATTTGTCAAATAATATGATTCTCCTAGATTGCTTATTTAGGCCAATTTGCTCTTTGTTGATATTTTTCAACTGAGCATGGTTCGATGTCAATGTGCTCTATCACCTCATAAGCAACAATATATGTGAAATATATCATCAATGAGTATGTATGATCTGTCCATCGACTCATATGCACTCTCATAATTCATTTGAGATTTCTTTGATCTCTGGAATCAATATTAACTTCGGAGTGTCCTCCAGTAATGATTCATAGACATAGTTTAATTAGAGACAATCTCATAAGAGGTTTATGTATTGATGACAAATAGTTGTGCCTTACTCTTCTCTTCCTTTAGATGAGTATCTATCGAACCAAGTAGCTTCCCCCATTTCCGTTTGGGAGCTACGAACTCAACCACACCTCCACCATGTGTGATTGCAATGCACTTTCCAGCGATGTTGTGCCCTTGTTTAGGGACTTTAACCTTGCGAGTATATTTGCAGCTCGTATATGTGATATTGTCACTTCTGGAATAACATTAAACGGATCAAGTATCGATTCTGATTCGTTTGACTTCAACTTTACATTATGAAGTTGGGGATCAACATGAGACAGAGTGGGAATATTCAATGACACTTCCTGTCGTTCCTACGGAAAATCCTTTTTCCTATCTCCCCCTAACGACGGGAAGACTGTCTCATCAAAGTGACAATCCGCAAATCTAGCGGTAAAAAGATCACCCGTCAAGGATTCTAATTATCAGATAATATTTGGAGATTCATATCCAACAACTATACTTAATCATTTTAAAGACCCATTTTGGTGCGTTGTGGGGGCGAAATTGGCACATATACTGCACAACTAAACATGTGTAAATGTAAAATATCAGGCTTATATCCAGTTACCAAATGGTACACATGAGACTGGTTAGCTAGTAATAGGTCTCAAAATGAAGAAGTAAAGGTGTTTATAGTATTGCATAACCCCAAACACATGTAAGTAAATCGGTGCGCATAACTAATGTCTTGACTACCATCTATATTCTTTTGATGACAACTTCTACGAGACCATTTTAGATATACATATGGGGTATAGGAAACTCTACATTGATCCCAATACTTATGCAATAATTGTTAAACCCATATAACTAGTTGATAGATTAACACACAACACAATACAGATCAAGAGATAAACATATCAGAATAACATACCACGATCCCTTGATTAATCAATGAAAACCTTGTGTGTTCTTGGTACCTTGTGCGATTACAGATAACGAATACGGCTACCTCTTTGATAATTAGGATTATGAGAATTATTAGAGGATTAACCCTAAAACCTATTTATACTTAGGCCATATAAGCCAAATGGGCTTTTGGGCCCAGTTACAAATAACTATTAAATAATTACAAATTAGACCTCCTAATTTAACTTTAATCTTGACTACAATTTATGATTCAACAATCTCCCCCTTTGGATTCAAGATTAAATTTTTTTTGGCAATTTGCTTCGGGTCTTCACTTTTCTTGAAAAACTTCAGATACAACCTTCATCTTCCTCTTTCTTTAAATGAAGTGTCCTTCTGACGATCATCTTCAATCAGACTTTTGATGAATCGAATAAGCTCAGACACTTTGAATTCTTTGAAATCTTCAGCAGTCTTCAATAAAAAATTCTTGCATTCTTCTTGTATTCTCCATTTTGATTATTCTCCCCCTTTTTGATGAGTGGTGAGGATCATCATCATCAAAACATAGCCAAACAATCTTCCCCTTTTTGTATAGTCATCAATTAAGCACTGTCTTCATGTATAGATCACTGTGTGGAAATAAGAGCAGTCTCTCCAAATGGAGAAAGTGATTATTTCAATCTTTTCAAATTCAAATAAAATAAATGTGGTAACCCTGAATCAACAAATGACTCAGTTTGGAATGCCTGTCAGTGACACAAAGTCACTGAGTAACACAAAGTTACTATATAAGGAGCTAGTTTTGATGTTGACTCCCTAGGACTTCCATTAAATCATCGAATAACACATGGTTATCTATGAACGTTCTGACAGAAAACAAATTTGTGTATGCTTGTGCATGTGTATGAAAGAATTAAGCACCGATGATTGGTTTTCAATTTAGGCTCAAAGTATGTAAACTTGTTGAGACAACAACAAATTATACAAAGACTCAATGTGCATGAGAAAGGGTTCGAAGGTGGGGCAACTTTTCTTCTTATTCAATATTAGTATCTTCCAAATGAAGAACCAATAGCGTATGTGTTGCGTCCCCAGAAAATGTGAAACATTCTCTTTTTGAGAAAAGAATGAGTAGCTAGTGGGGTTGTATGCAAGAGATGGCATGGGCTAGGTGCCTTTTTCAATGTCATTCACGAAGAAATGTGAAACAACAGATAATGTGGTTGTCCGACTCAAAAAGAAGTTTGGTGCAGAGTTTGATATTCTTTTACTCTGTTCTCTCACCCTCTTTCTTTTAAACTGTTAAATCTCACTTCTAATCAATCTCTCTTTTCCATTTTACCTCTTCACACACGAACACTCAAATCTTTTGATCCTTCTCCCCTCAATCACTCAGGGAATACTTCCTGGGTAGGAAACACTGGTTATCGTGAATCCATGGAAGTTCTGTTAAGCTCACACACTGAATCCCATGTATTTTCCTAAAAGAACATGTTGTTCAACAGCCTTTCGTACATGTAAGCACAAAGGAATAAACATGAAGAATAAAATTTTGGAGAAATAAAAAACATAAGTTGTTTTGACAATGCTATTCTCCCCCTCAAACTAAAGGTGGTTGTCAATTAAACTCTTTGTCTATTAAGCTCGTTGACAATTAAGTATCCAAAAATCATTTAAAATCGCACTTCACAATTCATGAAAATCTTTAAAGAATAGGAAGTGGTTTGAACATTTAAGAAACCATTTTTCACAAGTGAAAGTTGTTCATCTTTCAACAAGTGATAGAGTGTAAGGATAAGAAAGATATACCTGTAAATCAGAATCCTTAACTCCTCCTGAAATGAATATTTTCAATGAAGTATCCTTAACAAAACTCAGATATCCTCCCCCTTGATACCTGTAAAAAGTCGGTTAAATCAGAAAAATATATCAGTAGAAATATTAAGCTCCCCCTTAATATGTGCATAATCCTCAATCGTTAAACCGATGTAATGCAGATGTCAAACTCTTTGACATTGATGTCCGAGTCCTAGACTGTATTGTCTAGAAGTCATCATTCTTGTCATTGAAGATCGAGTCCTAAGTTGTTGTACTTAGAAGTCAACTTTTTGACAATGAGCCAAGAGTCCTGATCTGTAGTAATCAGAAGTCATTGTTCTTTATCCCCCTTAAACCTTGGGTGCCTGCAACACAGATTTAGCTTTTGGTACCCACTGGTAGTTGGGTCCTAATGGGTTAGTTGAAGTTCTAGTAGGAGATATAAAGTAAGAACCATACCAGTTATTCATATAATCTTTTCTTACAAAATCATTTGAGCCACAGTAGGAACAACTAATTTTCTTTTGTGCTAACCTGATCAATTGATTGATTGTATAAACCAGATCAGGTTTGCCAAAAGTTTTACCTTTCGGAGCATTGTTCCTTTTAGCATTTGATGTATGCACAAATGATTCTTCTTTCTTCTTTTCCTCTGAAGATCCTTTAACTCTCTAGATCCAATTTCCTCTATCTTTTTCTTCATCATTCCTTTTTCAGAACATTTTCTTCCGAGACTTATTCTTCTTAAAGTTACCTGAACCATCAACATTTTTGTCATAGAAAAGGTTAGAAGGACGAATCTAATCTTTATGTTCAAAAGTATGATCATCAATTACATCAAACAAAGGATTATTAGAAACTTTAGTAAAAATTGAACTTGCTGCTGAATTGAATGAGCATTCTAATGTAGTTAGATCATTTCTCGGTGATTGAGCTATTGAGTCTGGCGTCTTGTGCTCAGTCAGCTTCACTTTGAATACGATATCTTCAAGTTCCTTTATCTTTGATGACAAACTGTTTCTTTCCTTTGCAATCAGATCAAGCTTCTTATGCAACTCAGATTTTGCATTCTTCTCCTTCAAGATGTTTGTTGACAACTCAGATAGCTTTCTTGTTAGCTTAGATATCTCAGTCTCTAGATCTTTCTTTTCTTTAGAAAAGTCTTTATTTACATCCTTCTGCTCAACTTTCTTCTTTTCTTTCTCAACCTTGTCTCTCTCCAGAGTGATAACTTTCTCAAAGTCTGAAACTTGTTGAAAAAGCTTAACACATTTAAGCTCTAACGATTTCTTCTCTTCAAAGACTTTTCTGGAGAAATCAGAGAATTTCTTAGCAAATTCTTTTCTCTCTTTCTCAATCTTCAACATCTCATCTTGGACTTTTGTGTTGTCTCTGTCTTGGGTTGCCTTTTCTTTCATCATATTAATCTCAACCTCAAGACTAAAGATTTGATCTTTCAGTTTATCTCTTTCCTCAAAGACTTGAGAATTTGTCTTTTTAAGCCCTTCAGATGTTTCTCTAGCAATGTTTTCTCTCCTTCTAAGCTCATCAAGTTCTTTTTGCATTAACTCCTTCTTTGACCATGTAGAGCTTGAATTAAGACTTTCAGATCTTTTCAGCTTTGCTTGAAGATTTAAGATCTCTTTCGACTCAATAATTCCTGCATAATTAATTTAGAATTATTAATGCATTCTGAGCAAACAAAATCTTTCTTTAAATCATTATCATTTTTCAATCTGCCAATCTGTTCTAGAAGAGACGAGTTCTGAATTTTCAGATCTTTATTCTCAGCTTCTAATGCTGGAATCTCTGGCATATATGCTAAAGCACAATCTCTCTTGGTCAGTACTGTAATTCCCTTCTCGTCTGTGTAAGGCATGATAATATCTGTACCACTTAAATCAACTTGTAAGATCTTAGAATCAAGAATTGGATAAAACTTCACTAAAAAAAATTCAGAAAAATAAATTTCCAAAAATGATCAAATGCAGAATTCGCAAACAGTAGATAAAATCAATTAAATACAAAGTAATACTGAAAATAAGAAATTTTTTGATCACGAACAGAACTTTGTCCCGCTCCGCAGACTTAGCACGGGGGTCCCGCCCCTAGAGAAAAAAATTTACGCAAAAGTCAACTCGCGCTAAGAGAAGTTGGCGCGAAAACTGAGTTTTGCGCTAACTGAAGCTAGCGAGAATCTGAGGAATGCGCGAGATGTGGGTCGCGAGAGATAGATTTTGCGCGACTAGAAGGTGGCTCAAAAGTGAGGTTTGCGCGAAGAATGGGTGTGGCGCAAGAGATGCAGGTCGCGCGAAGTAGGTTTTGCGCTAACAGTAGGTGGTGTAAAGTATAGATACGAGCGAAGAACAGATGGCGCAAAGTGGGGTCGACCGGGGTCTTGCTTGACCGGTGTGATGCTCGACCGGTATCTCGTCGACCGGAGTTTGTGACCGGTGTCCTGTCGACCGGGGTGAAGCGACCAATATCTTGCCGACCGGACTAAAGTATCGACCAGACTGAGAATCGACCGGTATCCTGACCGGTGTCACGTCGACCGGTGCGGACCGAAGTGGTGCGACCGGTGTTGTGACCGGGACCGGACTACTTGAATAACGACCGGTGTTCACGAAGAGTTCGACCCAGAACTCGATTATCAATCCAGAAAGCACATCAATTGATTAAAATTCAGAGAAAAAAATCATACCAAATTACCGCACACATATATCGATCAATACCCAGTGAACAACAATAATTAAAAACAACTTTTAATCACTCAATTTGAAGAACACAGACCTCGACAGTTTTATGAACCCATATTCGAAAAATCATAAAAATCCACTCGATTAATGAATTAAAGCGCAATTAAAGTATCAAATAACATTCAATAACATAAAACGCACCTAATCAAATCAATTTTAAGCTTAAAAACACAGTAAATCAACCAATCGATCTTTACACAGTGAAAAGTCGATGAACACAGTGAACAATCGAAAAATATTGTTTTTAATCCAAAAAACTTGATTCTTTGGCTCTGATACCACTTGTTAAACCCAAATAACTAGTTGATAGATTAACACACAACACAATACAGATCAAGAGATAAACAAATCATAATAGCATACCACGATCCCTTGATTAATCAATGAAAACCTTGTGTGTTCTTGGTACCTTGTGCGATTACAGATAACGAATACGACTACCTCTTTGATGATTAGGATTATGAGAATTATTAGAGGATTAACCCTAAAACCTAATACCTAAAACCTATTTATACTTAGGTCGTATAAGCCAAATGGGCTTTTGGGCCCAGTTACAAATAACTATTAAATAATTACAAATTAGACCTCCTAATTTAACTTTAATCTTGAATACAATTTATGATTCAACAATAATCATCAAATCCTTATGATGTAAATTCTCTAGCATTCCAAGTTTTGTAGAGTTGATGAGATAATCAGGGTGGTGAGCCCTTAAACGTATAGCTAGTGCTAGGACTGCAGCATTTCATGTGGACAATAATATGACATACATTCATCGTGTCGAAACCAGAACCATAAAGTACTTTAATGGCCCGCATTCTGGTTGTTTATGTCCATAAATATCATTTTGTATTCGTTGTAAGAATGGAATATTTTGGTATTATGTCATTGGCTTTAGAATGGTCTCATTCATGTCTTGGCTAAAGATCAGGGTATACAAAAGTTTTAGGTATTCGAGAAGGCATATTATGATAATGGCGTTGCTTCTTATGCTGCAGAAGTCAACATTTGCAATTTGCCTCATTTTTGCCTTTCACTCGAAAGAGAATGTGTTTATGTGTATTTTGCAAACATGGATCACTATGTCATGACCATGGTGTCCCATGTGAAACATATATGTGTCATTGTCCAAAAATTCTTTATTGGTGACAAAATATGATTTAGTGACCTAGATAATCCACTAATTTGACACATTAATTTTCTCTAATATATGTTCCTATCATATCATTAGAGTTGATGTACATATACTCAATTTCATTCTTATAATATGATTTCTAGTTGATATGAATATCTTAACAAGGTTTTCATTAATATAGTGCTTTAATGACTATTAATCTTGTACTAACAAGAAAATGACAGTACATCGTCTAAGTATTTTGATTGGATAAATTAAAAAAATGTTAGTCAATATCTTTAGATTATGTGAAATGTCCTACAAAAACTCAAGTTCTCCTCGATACATTCCTACACGAAACGGAGAATATTGATAGTTTTGTATTTGTCTTTGATGTATTTCTTTACATCTATAATGGTTATCAATTTGAGTGTGTATATTAATTTTATGCCTAGCACAAATTTCAAGGAAGCATATGCTTAATCAATCTTAAATTAATATGATATAGTTTATTTTCAATTTGTTCTTTTCTCAAAAGAACTAGTGATTAATGTATTTCTTCTTTGACTATCAAATATCAACTGGCAGTAGTTGCATCTCTGCTCCAAGGATTGGAAAATCCTTCCAACTATTGTCATGACCCTAACCCTTTCCACGGTTTTGTCCACGTGGTACATAGATGCCACATGTGAGAAATTGTCTTTCACTCACTATTCTTTGGAGTTGTTCCACCTCTAACACTTTCATTATTGATCTCGGGAATTTTCTTTGTCCCAACATATCTGGTGTTGTTATTTAAAAGAATCTTGTTGTGTCTCTCAACCACTTGTAGTAGGTTGATGAGTTTGTCTAAAGATTGCGTTCCAACTTATATTGGTTCATTAATATTTACAGATATATGCAAGGTGGAAATAATGTTATAAATCATGTCATCTTCTGTGAGTTCCTTGCCACAGAGATTGAGATGCATTTTGGATATAACATTTATTTGTTGAGATCAGTTACCTTTTTGTAATCGAGTAAGTGGGTTTCATTCCGCTGTATGATTAGTTCTAGAAGTACATGTTCATGAGTACTCTTGATTATCCCTTTCGGGGCATCCTAAAGTTCTTTGGGGGTTTCTAGTAAAGGTATTCCTACGTCTCAAAACATGATGTTTGTACCTTATTAGAAGGTTGGTTTTAGGGTCAATAGGGAGATGATGAACTTTAGGTATATATTCTTGTATCTTTTCGACAAAAGTAGTTTTTACATTGGATATTCATATTTGTACTCAAGTTCTTTTGAGTTTAGGACATTGAATCACGGATGGGTTGTTTCAACCATTTACGTATATAAGGGATAACGTATGGTTTTCTAAAACAATGAATCACGATCTATAATCATTATATTATGTATGAAATTTTATCATCATAATAATATTGGAGTATATATGATTACATTTTGTTGATAATATTTTATTAATATTTCAATTTGCGAAAAGAAATCACTCAATCTATTGGATTTTCAGGTAGCAGGGGAATCACATGGATTTCTTAAGTCCTTACAAACCTTGGGGCTATTTACACCCGTTTGACAAAATCCAATCGATATTTTACGATTTATTTAATTTGAAGATAACATTGTTAATTATAGAGGTTTTGGCATGAGGCCAAAATGAATACGAGTTTGGCATATGAAGCCAATTTCAGTGTTTTAATACCTTAATAGTATTTTAGAAAAATAAATATTGGTTTTGACATATAGTCAAATTCAAACTTTTAACATATTATTAATATTTTTGGAGCTTTTGGTAAAAAGCCAAAATATATGGGGGTTGGAAGTGTAACTTCTAAAAACTTAATTATATGATTGAAATTATAAGTAGGAACTTAGAGCATCTCCAATGCAAGCTTATTCAAAGACTTTTTACTATTTGAAAAAACCCTTTTAAACAGGTTGGTTACATTGGAGAAGATGACTAATTGAAAAATGACTTGGTCTCCAATAAACTTTTGATGTTATAGTTTTTTCCAAGTTTATATGTATAAAAAATTAATTATTAAATACAAAAAGCTTTTGAAAAGGTTGGTTGCATTGGAGAGAGTTTTTAAAGATAGGTTTTTCTTAAATAGAAGTAGTGGAAATATGATGTGGCTAAAGTAAAAAGTCATCAAATGACTTAACCATTGTGGATGTTCTTATAATTAAGGTATTCATTGAATATATTATGTGGGAGATCAAATTCAAATGCTAAATCCTTAAAAAAATCAACATTTAAATCAACATTTGAATAATGTATACATAAATCAATGCAAAAAGTAATACACGATTAAATTAATAAACATTTAAACACGATAATTAAATACTCAAATATTTTCATTCAAATATGATCATCCTTTAATAATTCTATATGGTTGCCAAAGGAGTTCATTTATAAAAAACGATTTTAAAAAAAGTAATTTTTTTTTCAAGTCTACCAATAAATTTATTAAATAACATTTAGGAAAGAAAAACGTAAAAAAATATATATTTTATAATTGGTTACAATCTTAAAGATATACATACCAAAAGAAATAATCAACCAATTTAAAAGAAAAATAAAAATAAGTAAAAGATATTTAACTATCAATTCCTAATAATAAAGATCCCTTTTTTTCTTTTTAATTAAAAAAATAATAAAGATCTTAAAAAGATCATAATTAATAAATGACTTATGTTGATTAATTGATAAAATTAAAATAAGTTAGAAAGTGTAACAAAAAATTTAAAAATAATTTTATAATTATGTTTAGAGACATAAGTTGACATTTTTTCTAAAAGAAATAAAATAATTAAAAAGAACACATCGAATTTCATCCCCTTTTTTTCAATAAAATAGTATCTCCTTATAAATCAATTGGTAGAAAAAAAAGGGTTCTCTTTTATATTTAAGACTCAATCAGATGAATACAAGAATAAAAACAAAAATATATTCATATATTTATAGTTATTTATATTTATCATCATATTTGATTGTCATCATATAAATATTAACTATAAATTTAAATAGAAGCAAATAAATTTATATTTAAATTTTGTGAGTATACAAAAACAATACATCAATTACGATATCATGAGATGACAAAGCAATATCATCAATATACTAGATTATCTATATTATATCATCAAAACATAGGTTTTTTTGCCTTATGTCATAACCATTCTGATGAAAGTAAAGACCATATTTATTTCTTATGGTGTTAATTTTGAAGATTTATGTGGATTTAAAACAAGTATACTAACAGTATTCGAGTTAGAAGTCGAAAAATTCTTACTTGAATTATAGAAGTATTCGAGACTGATTGATGAAGTTGGAAGCCAAAAATCTATCCGTGAATTGACTGAGCGTACGTGCTGATAAGGTGTTACAGAACAATCAATATAGAGATAATAACAATAAGACAAAGAAAATAAGTCTGTAATTCTCATTAATCAAAATCCCTTTAAATAAGGAGGAGTTTACAAAGAAAAGAAACATTCATTATGATAATCTAATACTAAGAAAATATTCTGTCACTCACTTCCTTTTGATGATGGCACATAATCCTTCAACAGGTTTTTAATTTTTAATTTTTTGTTTATTTTAATTATGGTAATTTATGGTTTTGTATTACATGTAGATTCAATGAAGGAGGCGGAATTTTTATCATAGTTATTTTTTTAATTTTTTTTATCATAACCAGCTTCATCCCAACTAGTTTATTCAAAATCATTCATCACAATCAGTTTCATCCCTATCAGTTCTTTCAAAACTAGTTTCATCACAACCATTTTCTTCAAAACCAAGGACAAAAAATCAACCAATGAAACAGGTGAAATTGAATTTATTATTAGATGCAGTTGATGAAACTATTGACATGAAACAGGTGAAATTAGTTCATTACATTTTCACTACCATAGCTTATTTGATTCGTCACATGTGAAATTGATTTCATCACTGAAACATCGTGATTTCATCCGTCCTAATTTCAATAATTATGTAAATTAAATTTTAATTTTTATTAACATATAAAGAACTCAAATATATATATTAACAGAAATAGAAACTCCAATTTATGATTATGCCTTTTTGATTTAATTTAATTAATTAGGTATATTAAATATTAGTTTTTATTCTTTTCCCCCAAAAAAAAATATTATGTTTTATTAACATAAATAACTCAAATACATCTTGACCCTTGATTTATGAAATCTATAGTTAGAAAATGGGTTGCATAGTTTGCAAAATAAATGTGGTTTGCAAATGAAACCACCTCTCTCTCTCTCTCTCTCTCTCTCTCTCTCTATATATATATATATATATATATATATATATATATATATATATATATATATAAAACACAGAGACCATCGTGATTACTCCGGATCACCAAATCACAGGGACGACTTTGTGTAGTTAACGGTGGTGATGGGTCACCTAATCACGGGGACGAAGGTGGTGGGTCATGATAGCAAATCACAGGGGCAAAAAACCCATCACCGGCGAAATCATTCATCGCCGGCTAAACTCCCAAATTTGAGGGACCACTGTATCCACGGCCACAGGAACGAAACCACAGAGGAGTTCTGGGAGGAACCATGGACGGGGACATTATCACAGGGGTGGGGCAGCAACCATCGACGACCAAAAACACACACAGGTTCGAGTTGTGAGGGGCGGAGGGAGTTTTAGGAGGAAGAAGAATGTGGTGCCACATGTTTCTGAGGGACCATCGTGAACCATCATCGTCCTTGTGGTGTCTATATCGTCCCTGTGGTGTCTATATCGTCCGTGTGGTTTAGGGAATAAGAGTCAGTCAGTTGGTTTACTTGGGAACGTTATCCCTGTTTTGGTACTGGAAATATTTATGGTTAACGGGGACTCGAGTTATAGATCGTTGGTGGTTGAACTTGACGTCCGTTCATTATGGCTAGACATTGGGCCTTAATTATTGGGGAACTCGTGCTATAGACCGTGGGTGGTTGAATGCGATAACTTTGTGCCCCATGACACTTAAATTCTAGCAAGTAAATTCTTCTTGGACCATTAGGAGCTCGAGGTATAGATCGTGGGTGGTTGAACTCGATAACCTTGGTGCTGTGATAGAAGCTCAATAACATTATATGTTACTTACTTTGTGTTTCACCATATTATATGGAATCGGGTCTCCCTCGTCACCGAAAGGTGTTGTTTTGGGTATTGAGTTTTAGTATCCATGTTTTCGGTGACGTTTTATATGTATAGATTTTATCCAGGATTTATGGGTTGAGTATTATGCCCCACCCATGTCTTGGTCAGGATATAGAGTTTTATCTGGGTTTTCATAAATCGGGAGTCCGATTTCTATTTACGTTTTGAGTAAGTTTGGATTTCATCACTTCATGAAAGAAAGTTTTGTATGGGGCGTTCATTTTAAATAATGTGTGTTATTGGAAATGGGTTGTCTTCATATTTGAAGTAAATCATTTTGAAGGATCATGATTTAAGTCACACTCTTCCCTTTTAAAGATATATTTATTCATGTTGAAACTCTTGAACTCACTAGGCGTTAGCCTAACCTTTTTATTTTTCGGCATGTGCAACATGCATCGTTTGGGAATAGTTCTAGTGTCATTGTGAAGAGAGGAGTGCTAGTTGTCTGCTCGAGAAGTGAATAGCTTGGTGAAGTCTTTCGCATTTGTTTTGGGAAGAGCAACTTGTACTTGGGTTAAGTAACACCCGACTTCGGTTTAGTCTTTGTATAATACTGGAGTTATAATTGTTGAGGTTAATTATAGAATTTTAATTTGAAGTATATAGAGTTTTGATTTGTAGGAGTAAGTTTGTCCTTTACTTGATGTTATATCGAAATTTTCAATTAGTTGCTCTTACCAAATTTGAGGGTGTTATAGGTCCCGATGTTGAGCGGTACTAATAGGTCCGTACGTGTGTCTGGATGTCATCCCCTCATACGTGGTGACACGATTGGCCGCATTGGCCCTAGATGTACGCATAAACGCGTCGGTGTTTCATACTTGTTAAAAACAAGACATAAATCAATATAAATCCTAGTACAACTAGATACAAGTATTCAAAACAAAACAAACTGATCAATCATATGGACCCAAAATTCATGTCGGAACCACTCTAGGGATGTTCTCTAAGAACCGTGTAGTCATGATGGTCGAACACTACACCATCAATAGCTAAAGCCTGCTGGATGGCCCATTTACGGGTGTCTCTCATCATGTTCGGGTACCTATTCATCAGGGTACATCGGAATGCAAGTAATACGTCAGCCTCCATATCAGGAGACCAACTATAATACATCTTGTTAGAGCACATATTTTTTGGACTCAAGATCATAAAGAATTAAGATGAAAGTCAAGCAAGTAAAAGGTTCAGAGTCAACTCTCAAGCATCAAAGTCAAAGTCTTTGTAATAAAGTCAAAGTCAAAGTTATTGTATTTTGTTTCTTAGTTGTTTGTAGTTGATATAAATACCTTAAGTCTTTGTAATCAGTTTGTATGTACTACACAGAGAATATCAGAGAAGAGAGATAGATTGAAAATCGTTCTAGAGAGAGAGAGTGTTTGTAGAGAGAGAAAGTAGGAGATTGTAATCTTTGATTTCAATATCAATGACATGTGATTTCCATATTTGTTCATATTGATTGTTTGTGTGATTAGAAATTGAATTTAGGACTTAACAATTGGTATCAGAGCAGATCCAATCAAGAAATCAAGAAAAATCATATTCGGCACTGTTCCATCGAGTCCAAATTCGATTTTGAGATTTTGAGTCTAACTTCGAGTTGTAATCAGTTCAATTTGTTTGAATTATGTTTTAGACTGATCTTGTATAGGATAATTAGAATCTTGCACTGTATTTGGAATCAAATTGTTGAATTTTAGAGTTGAAAGTTCACGAGTTTGTGTCACACTGTATTGGATCAAATTTGTAATTGTTAGTGTTTCTTGTTGAAATTCTTTGATAGAAATAGGATCTAGAAGTATAGGTGTTTGATTTGTCAAAGTTTCAGGTTAAAATTTGAAGTATAGATAGGGTTTTGAGGATTTCAGAGATGGTTTTTGTTCGAGATCCCAAGAACTCGCAGATATGCTGAAGAACTCGCAGATCTGTTCAAGAACTCGCAGAATGTTCAAGGATTCGCATAAAGTTTAAAGGATTTTGCAGATATTCATATTTCGTAGTTTGTTGTTTCTGAAAATTTTTACAAGTGTAAAATTCGCAGGTGGCTAGAATGTGAAAAGAATAGGATTCGTAGATCTCTAATCTGCGAATTCTGAATTCTTTGGTATCTGCGAATTCCTGAATTGCTATTACTTACGAATTCTTGTTATCTTTGTAGAGTAACTTGCGAATTCTTATTGGGTTACGAATTCTGAAGTTGTTATATGTTGTCTGTGAATTCTAAGTCTTTTGTTGTCTGCGAATTCTGAGTCTTTTGTTGTCTGCGAATTCTGAGTCTTTTGTTGTCTGCGAATTCTGAGTCTTTTGGTGTCTACGAATTCTGAGTCTTTTATGCTTGTGAATTCTGGTGGCTTACGAATTCTTATTGTTTGCGAATTCTGTGTGATTTGTTTTGTATGTGAATTCTTAGTTTCACTATAGCTTGAGAATTCCTTGTACTTCATAAGTGCCTTCCGAATTCCTGACTTAGAGAAATTTGGAAATTTCATTTCTGATTTTCTTTCTAAGATTTTCTGGTATACCTGATTTCATTTGGACTTACGATCATTTTAAGTTCTCTTTATATAACAGACTTTCAAGATAAGTTATTCTGATGATGATGAAGAGAAGATAGCCAAGCTCAGAATAGAGGTCAAAAATCTATTTTCTTCACTTCTCTACTACTCAAAGCGATCAAAAATATATTTTGATGAAAGGAAGATACTGAGAGAAGAAGTTAGTGCATTAAAAACAATTAATGAAGATCTTCTGAAACAGACTTCTGGGCTGAATGATGAGAAGATACTGAGTTTGGAAGCTGAGAACACAGAGCTGACAAGAAAAATATTTGACTTGGAAAATCGGTTTATCCAAATCCAGCAAGCAACATCTGTTGAAAGTTATGAGGAAAAGATTAAGAGTCTGGAAGATGCTAATGCTGAGCTTTTAAAGAAAATATCTTATTTGGAACAACAGATGGTCAAAGATAAAGATGATTTTGAGAGTGAGAAGAAAGAGTTTGCTAAGAAATTTTCAGAATTTTCAAGAAAAAGTTTTGAAGAAAAGAAAGGTTTTGAGCTGAAATCTATAAAGCTTTCTCAACAGATTTCAGATTTTGAGAAAGTTATTATTTTGGAAAGAGAAAAGTTTGACAAGGAGAAGAAGATAATTGAACAAAAGAATGTTGGATTCTTTAAAAAGATATCTGATGGTAGAAAGAATGTAGAAAAAGACTTAAAGGAATATATTTAAGGCAGAAATAAATAAACTAACAGCAAAGTTATCTGAACTATCTGAAAGTGCGTTGAAAGAGCAACAAGCGAAGTCTGAATTCAAGAAAGAGATTGATCTATTTGTCAAAGAAAGAGACAGTTACTCTTCAAAGATTAAAGAGCTTGAAGATCTTATTTCAAAGGTGGTGGTGACTGAGCAAACGACTCCAAAGTCAAAAACCCACATGCCTAGAAATAGTTCAGTTGGTTCTAACAAGCCAGTCTCAAGCTCACAACAGAAAATTGTTTCTTCAAAAAGGTTAGTTAAATCATATGATCATATTCGTACTACTAACATTTTCTTTGATAAAAATATAGATGATTCAGATACATATAGAAGAAGAAGAAGAAGAAGGAGATATGAAGAAGAAAAGCTGGTTTGGAAGGTGAAACCACTTGATGATGAAAAGAAGGAAGAGAAGAAAAGTAACAAATCATTTGTACATGCATCAACAGCCAAGAAGAACAAAGTGCTGAAAGGTAAACCTGGTCTTACTTAATCGTGAGATCAAATGATCAGGTTATCTAAAAAGAGGTATTGTTCTTATTGTCGTACTTATGATTTGGTTCATAAGTCAAGTGATCATTTCTGGTATGGTTCTTACTCTATTACTCCCATTAGATCTGCAACTCATAAATATGGACCCAAATACCAGTGGGTACCAAAGCCGAAAGATGATTATGTGTTGCAGGCATCTCAAGTCAAGGGGGAGTAAGACAACCGATCAAAGGCTTCTAAATAGATCAGCTCAGAACCTGTACTTCAATAGAGTTTGACTTCTAAACACAACAGTTTAGGACTCGTACTTCAATGATCAAAAGAGATGATACTCCCGGGCTGATATAAGGATGTACTCCGATACTCAAATGAGGAAATCAACCTTCAAGGGGGAGTACATATGTTTTTGGAAATATGTATTCGGAAGATATGATGAACTACACTTTAGGAGGAGTTGTAGATCTCTATCATGTGCTTTTTCACTGACATATTTTAGATGCATATTTTCAGGGGGAGTAAGAATTATGACTTCTGATTATTTCAGATCATAACTCGTATATTCAATGTTTTACTGCTTTATGTCATTTTATTTTTCAATAAATGTTGTGAATAAAGTTACTTTGACGGACTTTATGACTGATGCAGATTGAGAGGATGCTTACACGATCCTATCATTATGACTTTAAGCTGCTTGATGAGATTTAAGATCGAGCGAAAGGTTTATTTTTTTATCTTAATCTCATATATGATTGAAAGAAGAACGACTTTCAATCATAGAAAACATGTTCTTAAATGTTCAAACCACTTCCCGATTCTTAAACAGATTTCATGAATTGGAAGCGTGATTTTAAATGGTTTCATTTTACTTGTGCTTAAATGTTAACAAACCGTGTGTTTCCAAAGATAAATACTTGCATATTGTCGTTTCCACATACTTTCAAGTATTCACACACATCGGTTTAATTTTGTTGAATTTGTTCTTACCATGTCTCTAAATTGAAACAATATTTTTCGACGGTAAGACACCCCGATTGTTATTCAAAGTTTGAGCGTGATTTCATTTCTAAACGTT
This sequence comes from Arctium minus, assembly GCA_954870635.1. Taxonomy (NCBI): domain Eukaryota; kingdom Viridiplantae; phylum Streptophyta; class Magnoliopsida; order Asterales; family Asteraceae; genus Arctium; species Arctium minus. The sequence goes on from OX941092.1 coordinate 26,488,933, forward strand.
CTTTCAAGAATGTCTATATTTTTGGGTCATATAGACAATATCAATTTTTCCTGACCAAAGCCTTGATTGTTACATCATTTCGATATTGATCTTTTTCATACAATGCCAGATTTTCAAACAAGTTTCTTGTATTCATTTCATTTATTTCTTTATCTTGTTTGAAAAGTATTCAAAGTTTAAAAATGCTCAAATATTCATGATTATATTTCTAAGCATACATATATCTGACTTGTATTTCATACTTTGTGCTTCATTGCCAAGTTAAACCATTTTTGAGCAACAATGTGCTTTAATAGGAAAATACGGGTTCATTGTGTAGGACTTAAAGAAACTTCTATGGATTCACGTTAACCAGTGTTTCCTACCCAAGAAGTTAATCCTTAGTGATCGAGTGTGAGGAGTCAAAACGAAATGAGTGTGGGTTGTGTGTTGAGGTAAAATGAAAAAGAGAGTTTGGTTAGAAGCGAGCTCAATGATTAAAAAGAAAGAGGGTGTGAGATCAGAGTAAAAGAATATCAAACTCTGCACCAACTTTTTCTGAGTCGGGCAACTACATTGCTAGTGTTTCACAATTCTTTGTGAACATTATTGAAACAGGCAATTAGCCCATGCCAACTCTTGCTAAAACCCCACCAGCCACTCATTTTCTTCTTAAAAAGAAAGTGTTTCATATTTCAAGGGGACACAACACATAATCTATCTGGTTTTCATTTGGAAAATCTGGATATTGAAAATGAAGGAAGTCTGCCCCACCTTCGCACGTTGATAATGCACAATTGAGTCTATGTTTAATTACTGTTGTCTCAGTGGTTTACACAAATGTTGAGCCTTATAAAAAGCAATCATCATGTGCTTAACTCTTTCAAACACTTGCACGAACACACAAGGAATTTGTTTTCTTGTCATAACGTTCATAGAAATATCTTTGTGGTGTTTCGATGATTGAATGGAAGCCCTGGGGGAGTGAACATCAAAAATCTCCTTTCCAATGTGTATTCGTTACACACAGTAACTTTGTGTTACTAACAGGCATATTAATTGATTCATTTGTTGATTCAGGTGTTACATTCTAATTTGTATGGATTTGAAAAGATCTAGATAAATATCTTTATGGATTGACGATGAATTAGAGGCTCAGATTTTGAAAGATCATTGGTCAGATACAGACATTTCTTGTTGATAGTTTTGATGATCATTATGCTCTAATCATCAAAAAGGGGGAGAAGAGTTCAAGAAATGTTGGTTGAAAAGAGAAGTTAATATCAATTGAGGGGAGAAGAAAATGTTAAAGAAAGAACAGTTTGTATTAGACATGTTTGAAGAGTTCAAGAATTGTTTGAAGTCATAAATGTTAAAGTTGGGGGAGAAGATCAAGAAATATTCAAGATTGTTGAAAGTTGAAAGTGGAAAGTTCAAAGATTTTAGAAGACAAGTTGATCTTTCAGAAATTTTCTTTGAAGATACTTTGCCAAAGCAATCTGAGTCAAATTATGAAGATAATCTCGTTTCAAGTCTGAAAGAAGTCTTTGTCAACCTTGGGGGAGAAGTTAATATTCTTGATGAACATGATTTGGGAAGATTTTTGAAGGTTTACAGACAAAGTTTATCAAAGAAAGGGGGAGAATGTCAATTTTTCATATGAATAGGGGGAGAAAGTTGATTACTTGAGAAAATCATTTCTACATCAAAAGGGAGAAGATTCAAATTGAGCTTAAAAGAGAAGATTGAATTGCAATATCCTTTTAGATATGATCTTGATCCAAAGGGGGAGAATGTTAGAGTACATATTTGTTGGATTCAAGATCATAAAGAATTAAGATGAAAGTCAAGCAAGTCAAAGATTTAGAGTCAACTCTCAAGCATCAAAGTCAAAGTCTTTGTAATAAAGTCAAAGTCAAAGTTATTGTATTTTGTTTCTTAGTTGTTTGTAGTTGATATAAATACCTTAAGTCTTTGTAATCAGTTTGTATGTATACACGGAGAATATCATAGAAGAGAGATAGATTGAAAATCGTTCTAGAGAGAGAGAGTGTTTGTAGAGAGAGAAAGTAGGAGATTGTAATCTTTGATTTCAATATCAATATCAATGACATGTGATTTCCAGATTTGTTCATCTTAAATGTTTGTGTGATTAGAACTTGAATTTAGGACTTAACACATCTGCATATACATTGTGTGGATTAAGTAAAAATAAACCTACCTAATTAGTTAAATGAAGTAAAATACATTTGTAAACGCTCCAACAACAGTGCAAAGTGCTCCTCAGGGACATCCCCATAATGAGCCCATGGACCAGCGAACATGGAGCGAAAAATGCTAGTGGCCCTCCGGATCACTTACATCTCCTTAAACCTTAACAATTGCAAAATATACAAGACAAAAACATTGGGATCGTTTTATTATGTACTAGAATAAATAATATATCACATCTACTTACCAGCCGGCAGACAACATAATCGTCGGTCGCTGACTCGGATGACGAGGCGTCTGTGATGCAATATTAGGGCCTCTAACCCTTGAGCCCGATCCAGGCGACGACGTCGCAAGCACGTCCTCCTCATGTTGGATCTGATCTAGTCTCTCATCACTTGCTGGAACGAACTTGGAATCGCCCCTAAGCTCGTCGGAGTGGTGGTCACCATGCCCGACGGAGCTGCTACTGCCCCTGCTAAAGCCTCTACCCCTACAAGAGCGTCCCCCATCTAAAAATAGAGAATGGTTCGGACACAAAGATATAAGTGTACATAAATCATAAGACACAAATATATAAGTGTACAAACATATAAGGATATAATTATTGTGAATAATGTCTACATAACAAAGGCACGCTAGTCATCAGACGAGTGATCAGATAACATAGATTCGTTTTCGCTATCTGAATCATCGTCCACGTCTTCAAATTCTTCTTCCTTGTCGCTAGCTTCGTGATCTGATGCATCTTCCTCGTCGCTAGATTCGTCATTTGTGGCGACTACGTTGGCCTCCCTAATGACAAGAGGGACATAATCGAGGTCCTCATTTACCCATGTGCTTGTATTATGAGTTACCCATTCGTTGAAAGAATGGTTCTCCATCCACGTTATCATCATCCAAGTCATCGATAGCCCTTTCCTCAACTTCATATATTCCACGAGTTTTGGTCTTTACAACAGCCTACCGGTCCTTTAAATCCTTACTCCCTGAAGGATACGGTGTGTAATACACTTGTTCCGCTTGTGATGTTGGACGTAATAGTCCTCACCTTTAAGTCTGGACTTGTATTTGATATCAACCAACCCATGTTTAGGGTCGACTCTAACTCCCCCTAGACTATCAAATCATGTACACTTGAACAAAACTACAACGCAATAGCCTACACCGTAATATTCCACCTTTAACACGTCGTCCAACAATCCGTAATAGTCAAACTCGGAGTTGTCATAACAAGATCCTCTCAAACATACGCCACTATTATATGTGACACGCCCAGCAGCATGTGTTACCGTATGAAACTTGTAACCATTGACAAAATATCCCTTATGTAACCAAGCATATTGACCAGGTCCACGTGTTAGGGATTTCAAATGATCAGAGAAGTCGACTGATCCGAGCATGACCTATAAATCCACATATAAGAAATAAATCACATATGAGTAACATTACATACGTAAATTTCATATTTGTATACTCAGGTGTTGTTCAAACCAAATATAAAACCTTTCATCCCGAGCTTTATCTCGTGCAGTTGCATCAAGATGATGTTCTCTTCGTCGTATCCACTCATCAAAGGTACACTAGAAAGGTCGAACGTCTTCACAATTCAACAACACATACGTGTGGATCTTGTGAATCTTGGCTTGAGTCAAGATGGCCTTTTTCCCGCCCTTCTCGATAATCTATGAGAAGGAACCTTGAATATGCTCAATCGATCATCTATTCCCGAAGAACTAGGAATATCTGGGGCAAAGTTTCTTGGCTTACGATTATGCCGAGTTTCTATCCGTGGATCAAAATACAAGGATCAATAGCTGGAAAGTTCATTTAATAGATAAGACTCAACGATAGACCCCTCCACCCTTGCTTTATTTCTAACGGTCCTCTTTAACGACCCAAGCTTCCTAAACAACTATTGAAATATGTAGAAAATAAATGGGTGATATACCAATTTTAAAGAAAAGTATTTTAATGAAAAGTTCATTTATACCTCTCATAAAGATACATCTACCTATATTGGACCGACACACCATTTATGGCTTCTCATGTCAAATGTATCACTAAGTGTTCCACATAATTAAAGAATCCAGGCAGGAAGACTTTTTCCAACTTACAAATTGTTTGAATGATACTTGCAATGGAATCAAGTCTTCTAAGTGTAACACCCTTTAGCAGATTGCACGAAAGAATATGCATAACTCCGTAATTGCATCCCATATGGGAGCCAATATCATCCCTCGTAAGGCAATAGGAAGTAATCGTTGCATAAACACATGACAATCATGACTCTTGAAGCTATAGTCTGCCATGTTTACACCCCCCCAATACTCGTTCGGAAACTTCAACCTCTTCAACCATTCACATACTTGTTTTACTTTTTTGGTCAAAGTGTACGATGACTTCGGTTTCACTACTTTATTGCCTGACGTGGCAATGTGCAACTTCGATTGGTTGCAATAAATCTCTACATCCCTCCTTGCTTTTATATTGTCTTTCGTTTTTGACGTGTCCATGACAGTGTTAAAGAGATTCTCAAAGACATTCCTTTTAGTATGCATGACATCCAGGTTGTGTCGGATTAACAACGTCTTCCAATATGGCAACTCCCAAAAGATGCTTCTCTTCACCCAATTATGAGTGATTCCGAAGCCGGTAATTTTTCTATTGATTGATTGAAACGGGAAGCCATCATAAACAGTCCTGCTCCCATATTTCTTCACCGGTTAACTCGGGTGGTGGACCGGCTAACACCCTAGATCCGTCTAATAATCCTGTTCGATCATGTCGGAAGGGGTGTGCACTAGGTAACCATCTCCGATGACAGTCAAACCAACAGGATTTTCCTCCATTTTTTAACTGAAACGAATCGATTGTACCCATGCAGTACGGGTAGGCTAGCTTGTCGGGCGTGCTCCAATCCGACAACATTGCATAGGTAGGGAAGTCACTGACGGTTCATAGAAGTATAACCCTCATCTCAAAATTATTCTTACAATAAGCATCATACGTAAGAGCGTCCACTGTATACAACATCTTGAGATAATCTATTAGCGGCCTAAGAAACACATCTAAATTCTGATCAGGGCTCTTTCTACCAGGAATGACGAACGCAAGTTTAACGTATGAATCTTTCAAACTCAACCAAGGAGATAAATTGTAGATGGTAAGAAACACTGGCCATAGTGAATATGGATTCGAATTTGAATTATTTGGGTTGAAACCGTCGATGCATAAGCCAAGACGCACATTTCGGACCTCAAAAGCAAAGTCAGGATGTACCATGTCGAAATGCTTCCAAGCCGCACCATCACTTGGATGTACCATCACACCCGGTTCTGTCTGATGATCCTTGTGCCAAGTCATCTTTTTAGATGTCTTCTTTGACATATACAATCTTTGAAGTCTGGGAACAATAGGCAAGTACGTCAACACCGAGTTTGGGACCTTGCTTCGTCCACTAGTCTTGTAACGACTTTCATTGCAATACAGACAATGGGTCAACTCAGAATCATGCTTGTAAAATAGCATGCAATGGTTTTTGCAAGCGTCGATCTTTACTTTTGGTAGAGAAAGCTTTTTCAAACTATTCTTCGTCTCATAGAAGTTACCGGGTAGTTTGTCACCCTCGAGTAACATCTCTTTAATTATAGGAACAACTCGATTATAAGTCGTCTCGGGTACATTACATTCTTCCTTTCAATTCAACAATCTCATCTCAGCTCCTAATTTTGAGTAATTTGGACACCCATCCCATAATGGCTCGTCAGCAGCTTGTAACATGTCATAAAATCCTTGGGCAGAAGGATTAGGGGTTTCTTCTTCCCATGTCATGCCATCATGTATCATGTGATCGTTCACCATTTCAACATACCCTTCATTATGATCTACTACCGGAGTAGAAGATTGACCCACGTCTTGATGCGGTGCATAGTAATAGGTTTCACCATGTGCCCACCATATGGTATAATTAGGCATGAAACCGTGCTTCATCAAATGCAGCCTCACGTCATCTCTTTCTTTATGGCGTAATTGACACTTCTTACAAGGACATCTGATACGAAACACTATCCCATCACGTGTAGGTTTCCTTTCAATATTCCCTTCATTGGCATAGGCATAATCCAAAAAACTGTCTATTGCAACAATATAATCGACCCTACGAAACCCCTGGATGTTGTTATTTCTATACATCCGTCCTCTATCTGTCGATATATTCAACCATTACAACAAAGAAAGAAGTAGTTCGTCGACATAATCAAGATACAGGTGGTGTAGAGGACTTTTGAATGACTTTAAAACCCTACGTGTAATGATTTGACAATTTAAAAGTCAAACCATAGGTTTAAATCAAAGAAAGGTGTTTTGGAAAGTTTAAAACCCTACGTGTAATGGTTTGACTATTTAAAAGTCAAATCGTAGGTGTCAATGAAGTTAGAAGTGTATTGAATGACTTGAAAACACTACATGTAATGGTTTGTCTACTTGAAAGTCAAATCCTAGGTGTAGAGGAGTTTGGGATGACTTTAAAACTCTAAGTGTAATGGTTTGACTATTAGAAAGTCAAAATCGTAGGTTTAAATCAAAGAAATGTGTTTTGGAAAGTTTAAAACCCTACGTATAGTGGTTTGACTATTTAAAAGTCAAATCGTAGGTGTCAATGAAGTTAGAAGTGTATTAAATGACTTGAAAACACTACATGTAACAGTTTTCCTACTTAAAAGTCAAACCGTAGTTGTAGAGGAGTTTTGGATGACTTTAAAACTCTAAGTGTAATGGTTTGACTATTGGAAAGTTAAAACCATAGGTTTAAATCAAAGAAAGGTGTTTTGGAAACTTTAAAACCCTACGTGTCATGGTTTGACTATTTAAAAGTCAACCCGTAGGTGTCAATGAAGTTAGAAGTCTATTTGTCGGTCCAACAATACTAATATCAAGTTCTTAGAAACAACAACAATAAGATTACCAACCTGTATTGATTATAACAAATGAGTTACAAGGTTGATCGATTAAGGCTTGGATTTGTGTTCTCTGTTTTTCTCTCAAATACACCTTTAAGTGTGTGTTTGTATGTGTTAATTGTGATCTGATCTGTTAGAGAGATTGAGAGATATCACAAATCTACCTTTAGTGTGTCTAACACACTTCCTACAACTTGAAACAACAAGTTGCATTATAAAACAATAAAACTAACTTAATATCTAACATTTAGATATTCTAACTAACTAACTTAGATAATAACTAAGTAAGTTAACTTTATCTAACTATGATAAACTAGATCTAATATCTATTAGAAATAGATATTTAAAATAAGTTAACTAATATAATAAACAAACAATTACATTGACATTTATTACAAACGACATAGACTTTAATATTGAGAGTCGACGTTTCGGCTTTAGCTTCAGATTGCGATCTTCAGATTGGATGATCTTGAATCCAATGAGACTGTGTCTTAACACTATTGAATGACTTGAAAATACTACATGTAATGGTTTGCCTACTTGAAAGTCAAACCGTAGGTGTAGAGAAGTTTTGGATGACTTTAAAACTCTAAGTGTAATGGTTTGACTATTGGAAAGTCAAGACCGTAGGTTTAAATCAAAGAAAGGTGTTTTGGAAACTTTAAAACCCTACGTGTAATGGTTTGATTATTTAAAAGTCAACCCGTGGGTGTCAATGAAGTTAGAAGTCTATTGAATGACTTGAAAACACTACATGTAATGGTTTGGAATGAAAGAAACGAGTTTAAAACACAAACATATGTTTTTAAAATTTCGGCAGCATAATGGCTATAAAATGAATATTTCCGTATATCAACCTAATGTTTGCCCAACAATTGGCAACCCAATTAAAAAAAATCAAGCATAATCAAATCCTAAATCATACTAAATCATCAAGTTTTTCGGGTAAACCCTAAACCAAATCATACCAAAATATCACATTACATACCATTACACTTAGACCATAAACATGGCAAATTCATAAACACACACAAATTCGTAAACATGGTCATTATAACTCACTATTACTCATAATCACTCACTATAACACAATTACAACCCAATATTATAACAATGACACTCGAATATGACTCATTATCATCAATGTTACCCATTATAAATCATTATCACAAAATTACAACCCATTATGACCTACTACAATATTAACTCAAAAAGACACATTATAACTCATTACGTAAACCAATATGACTCATATATAAATATAAACATGTAAATCCAAATAGAGAGGAGATAATACCTTCAAAATAGATGTTCTATGCTCCCTTCAAAATAAATCCAAATAACCTACACAATTTAACATTCAACAGTTTACAAACAGTTAGTAGTAACCATACAAAATTCATCCCAACCATAATGTAGTAACAACAACAAAATCATAATCCCCTAATTCAATCCCAACCAAATAAACCCCAAATTTCACAAACAAAAAACTAACAAAAATAATCAAATCAAAAAATCATGTGAAGGTATTATCATGTGAATCAAAAAATCATCATGTGAATAAAAAAATCAACTCTAACAAATAGAAGTTTAATTTGTACCTTCAAAATGTAGAGGGCAGTGAGGGAGAGGAGGTGGCCGGCGAAGTAGAGGTCGTTGGCTGTGGACTCGTGAGGATGTGTTTGCAATGGAGGTCGCCGGCGAAATGGGATAAATGTAGACAGTGAGGTGAGGATCGAGAAGGAAATCGAGATGGTAGAGGCGTCGGTCGGCGATAGAAATCGAGAGGAAAATCGAGAAGGAGGGCAATGAGGTTAGGGATGACGGATTAAAGAAATTAGGGTTGTGGAGGAGTCACGATGGCCATAGATGGAGACAGTGGATGGAGGAGTCGATGGTGGCGTTCGAGCGGGAGTGGAATCGTCGGATGGGCTATGGAGAGTGGTGAGGGAGACTGAAATCGCCGGAGGGAGATCGAGAGGGGTGAAGGAGAGATCGAGAGTGTCGAGTGGAATGAAATTAGGGCTAATATGTCCGCTCTTTTTTTAGAAAATTTAGTAACATCACCGACGGATTTCCGACGACAATTCCGTCAGTAATTACCGAGAGAATTTATCCGTCAGGGATTTCCGACGGATTTCCTTTTTTTAAATTAAAAATAAATTTACTTTTAATTTATTAATAATTATTAAATTATATTGTTTTTTAAATTATTAATAATTATTAAATAAGTTATTATATATTATTTAATATTAAAATTATTAATTTATCAAAATATATTTAAATTGACTAAAATACCCCTGAACTAACTGGACTTAACGGAAACAGTTAACGGTCGTTAGGAGAAAGGACCAAAAGTGTTATGAAATTTTGTCATTTTGTAAAGGTTTTGGTCCATCCTTCTAATGGTCGTTATCTTCTCCAGTTAATTCCAGTTAGGTTAGAGGTATACATCTATATACACACATACATACAATGTAGACATATACATGACACACACACACACATACATACATCTATATATAGACATACATACATACATATATAGACATGTTCATGACATACACACTGCACACACACTTATATGCATATGACATATACATATATACATGATATACATATATGTACTATATACATACAAGCAAATATACATATGTATACATATATATACACACATACATACATCTATAGACATACATACCTACATATATAGACATGTACATGACATACACACACATACTTATATGCATACGACATATAGATATATACATGACATACATATATGTGTTATATACATACAAGCAATACATATGTATACATATATATACATACATGCATACATCTATAGACATACATACATACATACTTATATGCATACAACATACACATATATACATGATATGCATATATATATATATGTACTATATATATACAAGCAATATGTACATGATGTATAATATATACACAAATACATGCATCTATAGACATACATACATACATATATAGACATGTACATACCATACACACAATTATATATACATACATACATGATATACATATATGTGCTATATACATACAATCAATACATATGTATACAATACATCTATATAGACATACATACATGCATATATACATACATAGACATATACACACACTTATATGTATACGACATACACATATATACATGATATACATATATATGTACTATATATATATACATACAAACAATACATATGTATACACACATATACTACACATACATCTATATAGATATATACATACGTACATACACATATAGACATGTACATAACATACACACACTAGGGGTATTCAAAAAAATCGTTGGACCGCTCAAACCGGCTGAACCAAGTCAAATCGGACCGTTTTTGGCGGTTTAGGCGGTCTGGTCTGAAAAATTGCCAAACCGGGCGGTCCGATCCGGTCTGCGGTTTAGAGGATTTTTTGGCCGGTTTGGACCAAACCGACCGCCAAATATATATATATATATTTTAGTTTTTATATACATCTTTATATATTTACTGTTTAGCCCAAAAAAATGTCCAATTTATCTTATATAGAAAAGGCCCAACATAACTTTAAATCTAGCCCAAAACATTGAAATCCCTAATTCAATTTTTATCTGATTCTTCCAAATAGACTAGACGACGACTTCTCCAAAATTCAAATCGACTTTTCTTTTCTAGTTTCTCCACGCCCAAAACACATTGATTGATTCGATTCTTCCTTCTGTTCGACGAGCTTCTGACCTATACAACGAGCTTCTGTTCAACGAGATTCTGTGCACTTCACGAATCAAGTTAACAGCTTATGTTAACAGCTTCTGTTCACGAATCAAGTTCGGTTCACGGCGGTTGCATCAAGTTAAAAGCTTCTGTTCTTTAAGGTTCATGACTTCGTGTTCACTCTTTTTAGTTCGTAACTTTAAATATGTGTTAGTGTGTTACTTGGATTGAATTTGTGTTAGTTTTACAGAATGATTTTGAATTTTTTATGAATTTGTGTTACTTTCATTTGATGAATCTGTGTTACTTGGATTGAATCCTTTGATAATTCTGTGTTACTTTCATAGAATGATTTGAATTTTTGACCATTTTTTGCTAGATACTGAATCCTTGGATTGAATCTGTGTTAGTGTGTTACTTTATAGAATCTTTTGTAGTTATGTAATTAAGAAATTTCCATAAGTATGTGTCTTCATTTGTGATTAAGAAATCTTTTGTATCTTTGATGAATCTTTATAGTGTGTTATTTCATTTGTGTTTATTTCCATAAATTGTGAATAAGTAACATCCAGATTTGTATCTTTATTTTTTGTGTATGTGTGTTTATTTGTTTTAGATGGAAATACCCTCTCAAAGTAACGACTCAACCTCAACTGGTGCTTCTAAACCTCCTTTGCCACCTAAAGCCAATGAGAAAAAAAGAGTAGACAATGTTCTGGAGTATGGGACCATTTTACGAGAAATGAGACTAACCCAATTGACCCAAGGGCTGTGTGTAATTATTGTGGTAAAGATTATGCAAGTGATAAGAAAAAAAATGGAACTAGTACCCTTTGGAACCACCTTAACCATCAATGTAAAAAGTATCCATTTAGATTAGAGACAACTTTATAGTGAGGATGAAGTTACCATTATCATGGATTCCATCAAAAATTGTCTTTCAAAGCTAGTAGTCCATTATACTAGTGAGCTTAAAGTGGAGCATCAAGCAGATAATGGTAATCAAGCACAAGATCATGTGACGATTGTAGACTTTGATGATGAAGATTCAGTCAAGATGTTTGAATCTGAGTTTGACAAAGAATGTAATGAAGATGATTCTCTGGACATGCAAAATGAACTTGAAAGGTATCTAGGTGAACGCAATGAAGATAGGAAAAACAAGAACTTTGAAGTTTTAGAATGGTGGAAAGTGGCGTCATCTAAGTATCCTATTTTGTCAGCATTGGCTCGAGATGTTCTTGTTGTCCAAGTTTCAACAGTGGCTTCAGAGTTTGCTTTTAGCACCGGAGGGAGAGTTCTTGATAGCTTTCGGAGTTCACTAAGTCCTTCCATGGTTGAAACTTTTATTTGTTGTCAAAATTGGTTGAGATCGACGAATTTTCCCTTAGATTTGATTTCAATTTTGGAAGAGATGGATTCTTTAGTGGTTCGAGAACCAGGTAATCAATTTAAATTAATTTTAGTATTTTACATTACTTCAATTTTAGATTACTTTATTTTCATTTATGTTCTTTATCTAATAATCTAATTTATTTTTGAATTTTGTAGATAAATCCACCGAAGCACCATCTGAAGTTGGGAGTATTGATTAGATCGATGGATTTTCATCCACTTGAGTTTCTTCTACCAACAGGTTTGTATCCAACATCAAGATCTATCGTTTTCTTTTCTTATATTTTTGTTGATGCATGCACTTCTTGAATTAAATGTTTGCTGGGACTTAATGATGATGCATTACCAACTAGGAAAATGAGAAAGCCTATTGGTTGAAGCTACAATTTACATGCCAACAACCATATCTTAACTCTGCTTTCAGCTACGTATAGAGTGCAGTTGGGCTGATAGCTCATCATAGTTCTTGATGACATTGTTCTTTTTCTTTCTAATTTATATACCATCTTTTGTTTTTGCAGATTGTTGCTTAATACAAGGTTGACATCTATACAAAGAACGAAAAATGAAGAAGTGAAGTCGTGGATTTTATTTGCACTTTGCATATTACTTTTTTTTTTAGTGTTTTGTCTTGGGATATTTTGTTAGATTTTGTGGACTTTGTTAGATTTTGTGGACTTTGTTAACATGGTTGTGGACTTTATTTATTTCAAATGGACTCAAGTAATGAACTTTTAAAATTCAAAATTTCATATGTTTTTTATGTTTAAACTTTAAAGCCCACTAAAAGGCCTAAACCGCCTAAACCGGTCGACCAAACCGCGGTCCGACTTGACCGGTCTGGTCACTTGATGTCAAACCGCTCGGTTTGAAAAATCAACAAACGCCACTAGCGGTTTGGTTTGTGATTTGAGGGGTTAAACCGCCCAAATCGGACCGCGAACACCCCTAACACACACACACACACTTATATGCATACGACACACATACATACATGCATCAACGGATCACCGACGAATTTCTTGGAAAAAAAATTAATAATTCATAAATGTACCGACGAATGATCAAATTACAGAAGGATTTCCGACGGATTATTGGAATTAAAAAATAATAATTAGATTAATAAAGTTTCCGACGGATTACGACGGAATTCAATATTTAAAAAAATCAAAAATAAAAAAATTTCCGGCCCGTCGGTGATCCGTCGAAAATGTTTATATTTACCGACGGATATGTTGTTCGTCGCAAATAGCTTCAATCCGTCGGAAAGTGGTCGGTGATCCTTCGGTGATTACCGACGGATTTTTGCCGACAGTAATAGTTGATCGGTATTAAGGGTTTTCCTAGTAGTACATCCCATGTTAACGAATTCAGGGATTCCCCATCCCTGATCAACTCAGATATTCCCAACCAGATTTAGGTATCGGGTTCCTGTGGTTCTTCTTTTCCATCCTCAGATATAGCTCAAATCGACTTAGGGGTTTTTCGGTTCATTTTCTGTTAAGACCCGTATGGATAAAGTTGTCTGTATTGGTAAAGTTGTCTGTATGTTAACAGATAAATTGTTGTTCGGTTGTTTTGCTGAATAAACAGTCTGAATGTTAGAAATGACCATTTTACCCCAATCTTTATTTTTGTCTGGATAAAACAACTGTTTGATAAAAATGTTACATAAATGGCTTGTAATTATAAAAAATATCAATTTAAATGTTTTTTCTAAAATAAAAACAACTTAATTTAACATCAAAATTTAGAAGGGAAAAAAAGATAATTCATATACTATTTAATTAAATACTATAAGCGTACTCGCGCAATGCAGCGAAATACATTACGATTTTTGTCAAGATCGAAATTCTAAACAAGAATTTAATTAAACACTCAGAAACTTTGTTAAAGAAGTTGTGGAATAACACTTTAACAATGAATCAATGAAACAGTATATGGATCAAATAACAAGTTATATTGAATTAACTTAATGATTACAACCACAGCCTCAATCTGTTGAACAGGCTCAACAGACGTTCAACACTTCTCTATTGAAAGGACTACAAAGAACCTTGAGGCTAATTCTCTCTAGAACAAAAACGTATATCTGTGTATTACCTTCTATCTATCAATCTCTATGTATCTATATATACAAAACAAATTACATGATAAATATGAAAATAATATTGATTTTCAGCATCCAGTCCATAATTATCTTCAACATTATCTCCAACTCCTAGTCTTTCGCATCAAGCAATCAATCCATCTTTATCTTTATGAGCAGCATTAATTTTCATCCTCAGCAGTACTAACCATGCTTGCAGTAGTAATTCTTCAAGCAGTACTAACTACTAACAGTATTAACTTTCAAGCAGTATTAATACCTCTAGAAGTAGTAATCCTACAAGCAGTAATAATACCTTTGAATAGTAGTATTAAAATCTTCAGCGGTATTAATTCTTTCAGCACTTAGCAGCACTAACTGGACTTAGCACATTTTAAACCCAACAATCTCCCCCTAACTTAACTTTTCAATTCAAGAAGTTAAGTTCTTCAGGATGTGGTCTTCATGATGCTTTCAAAATATCTGCTCAGATTCCTAGATCAGGATTCAAACCTAGGCTTTGATTGATTGTTCTTTTGATCACAATTTTGGCCATTTCTGAACCTTTAGCACATACCAGCTTAGCTCTCAACATCCCTTGCAACTTTTCTTTGCTGTGGTCATATACCTTATCCACCAAGTATTACTCATGATAGCTTTTATCAATGGTTAAGACATAGACTCCACATCTTTCAAACATCATCCAATGATCAATTCTTTTAAAACCATTTTCATGATGCAGGTCTTTGATAAGATACTTCACTCTATCTGGATCAAACATCATGCATAAAAACTCCATGACCATCTTTATTAGATTCATCCCAGCTCCTTTCAACACTTCACCATATAGATTCAGACCAACCTTATACATCTCCTCTAAATCTGTTCTGGAACAACTTCTGATGATCTTTCCCCAGGTTGAATAAACTTCATACTGATCACCCATTCTCTTGATTCTAATGTATTATGTTCTTTTGTCCAAGAGTGTCTCCCAATGAATGATTTTAGGAGCATTCATTGAGATAGGATCAACTTTCACTGGTTCTTCATCTGTTACTGTCATGTACAAATCAAAATGCACATCAGATTGACTTGACTGTTCTTGACTATGCTCAGTTTCAACATGCTCTGTAGGAGGTGCAACAGTAGGTTCTGATGGTTCTGAATTCATTCTTTCACTTTCCTTTTCTTTCTCCACTTCTTCAGTCCTTGGCCTTTTTGCCTGTTTCTTTGAAGCAATAGACTTCATATTTTTGACAGCTCTGATCTTCTGGGCTAGTGTTTCTTCTTTCTTGACTTATGCCCTTTCTTTTGTAGGAGTTCCTTCTTCACTGTCAGGGAAGGGTTGTTGAATATTCAGATCATGTCTCTCTTTCATTTTTCTTTCAAACTCAACCCTCTGACTGAAGTTTCCTTGAAGCTTGGCCATCTCCTTCTTGTATAATTCCTCAATTCTGCTGAAGGACATATTGGTAAACATCCCTTCAGGAACTCCAATGGATCCTTTCAGGAAGTTGATCATCTTTCTTCTTTCTTGATTGGCTAGAAAGGTTTTTGAGGGCTGTCTTTTCTGTGGAGCTTTCATAGTAACCCTCTTCACAGCAGTTTTCAAGCTTTTCTGATACTCTTCATTAAGCCTTTTTGCCAAATCTAAGGCAAGCTTTCTGTCCTTGGAAGTTTGGATCTCATTCTCTTTTTCAATCTCTTCTTGCAGCTTCTTTGCCAACTCTGCAACCATATCTATTTGCTTTTGCTTTTTCACTGGTTTCTCAGATTCAACCACCTTCTCTTTTCCTTTCTTCTTTGCATCTGACATGCTTATCTCTTTCTTTGTCTTCTTTGTTTCTCCTACTTTGATCACCACTCCCTTAGCCTTTTGAGTGGCTTTAGGAGTATCATGCTTTGCCTTAACCTGAGTTTCAGCTATCTCTATCTCTTCTCTGGACATTTCAGTTTCTACTTCTTGTTCTTTTGTTTCTACTGCTGGTTCAGTTACTACTTCTTGTTCATTTGTTATTACTGCTTCCACTGTTACTGTTGCTTTAACAGTTTCTGCTGCTTGAACTGTTTCCTTCTCACCCTTCTGTTCAGACTCACTATTAAACTCCCCCTAAAACTTAGATTCCATAGCCTCTGAACTCTCCCCCTTTTTGGAAGCATCCTATGCCGTTCCCCTTTTCTTCAAAACAAACTGGGTTCTCTTCTTCTTGTGCACTAATTTCAGCACTAGCTTCTTAAGTTTGGCTATCTGCTCTTGTTGAGAGATTATCACCTGTTTCATCTCCTTTATCTCCTTACCCTGACTGATGACATCCAGATTGACATTTCCAATTGTTTCCATCAATTCATCATAGTCATATCTGTCCTCACCTCCTTTACGTGTTTTTACCACCCTTGAAGGATCCTTGGATCTTTTAGTAGAGGTCTTCTGCCTAGCAGAAGCACCTGCTACCCTCGTGGTTTCTTGGAACCTGGGACCCTTAGATGATTGCTCATCTAAAGTTTCCGTGGGGAAGGTCTTAGAGATGTTCACACTGTCCTGGCCTACACCTTGTGCAGAATCAGTAGTGTGAGCCTTACTGCACACATGCTCTTCCTTCTCCTTAGAGAGCACCTTCTTGGGGTTGGGAGACACCCCTGTGGTTTCCCTTTGGATATTCTCTAATGGAGAATGCTCCATTAGAGTGCTTGCAGGCTGTTGGGGTGAAGATACAGGAAGGGAAGGAACCTTCTGTACCTTTTTCCTTATATATATTTTGGTGATGGGGGAAATTGGCTTCACAATAGGGATCTGAGGAGGAATAGTTGAAATGAATGGTGTGGGTAGGTCATCATTGGGTTGGTCAGATGTGGGCTTTGACCTTGATGCCTCACCATGGGAATGACACACACCCATCATTGTAGAGAACAATGGAGTGTCTTGTCCAGAAAAGTCCTTACTAGGCCTTTTCATGTTAGAGAACACCTTCCCTTTGGGAGGTTTAGGTACATACACCTCTTGAAGAGAGGGTAAATCCATCAATTCATTGTTAAGTACTTCTTGTACAAACCTTGGATACATGTAAAATCTTTTAGTTTTGGTTTTGGTATCCAGGTTTGACAGCAGATCATTCAAAATCATTTGTGAAAAATTAAACTTTCTGGAGGTTGCTAAGCAGACCAGAGCATAAGCTATGGTACTGCTGAACTCACTCCATCCAGTTGTTTTGCGAGAAATACAATGCTGAAGGGTATGAACAAAGAATCTCCACTGAGGTGAAAATTTGCTCTTGAAGAACTTGTAAACCTCAGTGGGACCTTCATACCCCATTCTACCAATTTCTTGGAAGAGATCATCCTTAGGAAGAGAAGATATACCTGATGCATCATCTAGACGTAGATGAGTGCGAATGCAACCTTCTGACCCTTGATTGGATGACCTTATTGCCATCAATAGTCTGTATAGAGGCATTGGCCCATAACTGACGCATGTGCTCCACATAGATGGTGGGATTGACTGTGAGTGAATAGGCAATGTGGGATGCTTTCAGGAAATCCACAATTTCTTCAAAACCCTCAGCTTGTTTGGGTTTCTGCAGCATTGCGAGTTCATTGTGATCGTCCACAAATTCCAGTCCTGCCATCGTTCTTGGGTTCGAAACAACTCTAGGGTTTATGCACTGGGAAGCAAGAATTCGTGAGAGAGAGAGAGAGAGGATGAACACTCGTAGGAAATTCAAAGAGCCGTTTGGATTTTGGTGGTCAGAGAGGGTATTTATAGGTGGAGGGTTTCAGTTAGAAGCAGTACTAAGTACCCTAGCAGCATTAACAAGCCCGCAGTACTAACCCATATAAGCAGTAGTAACACATACCAGCAACATTAACCCAGACTAGCAGTATTAACACAGACTAGCAGTAGTAACACATACCAGCAGCATTAACACAGACTAGCAGTATTAACACATACCAGCAGTAGTAACACTGTCTGGAAGTAGAAATATGGTAAGCAGTAGTAACTTTGCACTAGCAGTATAAACCACCTAGCAGTAGTAACCATACTTAATCATATTTGAACTGTCAGCAGGATTAATAGTGAGAGCAGTATTAACTTAACTAGAAGTACCAAGTTTCTAATCAGCAAGGTAATCTGAAACACTTAAACACACATAGTTAGCAGCACCATGCACAATACATTATGAGAAAGTAAGCATGAAGGAATCTATACAGAAGTGGTACATAAAGAAAATCAAAAGAGGATTATTCAGTGTTTATCATGCCTACACTTGTGACCAAGAATGTGAATCTACCCACATCAAAAGCTTTGGTGAATAGATCAACAAATTGGTTACTTGTGTGTACCTTCAAAACCTGAATTAGCTTCTTTTCATTGCAATCTCTAATGAAATGGTACTTGATTTATATATGCTTGGTTTTAGAGTGCTTGACTGGATTATTAACAATGCTTATAGCACTGTTGTTGTCAATGAAGATTGGAGTGTGAAGAAAAGTAACACCATAATCCAACATCTGATTCTGAATCCATAGCACTTGAGAGCAACAGCTATATACTCTTCTTCTGTTGTAGAGGTGGACACTGTGGTTTGCTTTTTATACTGCCATGAAACTAGTCTTGCACCCAAAAACTGACATCCTCCTGATGTAGACTTTCTATCCAAGTTTGCACCTCCCAAATCACTATCATAATATGCAAGTAGATCAAATGGTGAGTCATGAGGATACCAAAGACCTAGCCTTGGTTGTCCTTTGAGATATCTGAAGATCCTCTTGACTGCTTGAAAATGAGATTGCTTAGGTCTTACTTGAAATCTGGCACACACACAGACAACAAACATAATATCTGGCCTTGAAGCTATTAGATACATGAGGGATCCTATCATAGATCTATAATGATGAACATCCACATCCTCCCCCTCAAGATCTGCAGTGATCTGTTTGTGTGTTTCCATGGGTGTGCTTGCAGGCTTTGAATCTGAAAATCCAAACTTTGTAAGTATATCCTGCACATACTTGGATTGACTTATGAAGATGTCATCTTTCTTCTGTTTAACCTATAGCCCAAGGAAGAATGTAAGTTCACCCATAGAGCTCATCTTGAATCTTTTATGCATCAGCTCCTCAAACTCCTTGCACATATAATCTTTTGTGGATCCAAAGATGATATCATCCACATAGATTTGAACAAGTAGAATGTCCTTCTTCTTCCTTTTAATGAACAGAGTCTTGTCAATGATTCCCCTTTCAAAACCATTTTCCAAGAGATAGGTAGACAGAGTGTCATACCATGCTCTTGGTGCTTGATGTAGCCCATAGAGTGCCTTCTTTAGTTTGTATACTTTGTCAGGCTAGGTAGGATTCTCAAACCCTGGAGGCTGACAAACATACACTTCTTCATCAGTTGTCCCATATAGAAATGCACTCTTAACATCCATCTGAAATACTCTGAACTGCATGAAAGAAGCATAAGCTAGAAACAGCCTAATTGCCTCAATTCTGGCTACTGGTGCAAACACTTCTTCATAATTTTTCCCCTCTTCTTGTGTATACCCTTGTGCCACAAGCCTGGCCTTATTCTTTATCACAATACCTCTCTCATCTTTCTTATTTCTGAAAACCCATTTAGTACCAATTGCCCTTTGTTCTGGTGGAAGGTCAACTAGATCCCACACATCTTGCAGCTTAAACTGCAACAACTCCTCTTTCATTGCTTCTATCCAGCTTGGTTCTTTCATTGCATCATAGGCCTTCTTGGGTTCAATCTGAGATAGAAACCAAGATAACAACCATGACTGCAAGTCTTTCAATCCTCCTATCTTACTTTGATGCCTTGTGATCCTAGGAGAATTGATGTCACCAATCACCAACTGAGGAGGATGATTTTTCTGAGTTCTTGTTTGATGTGCAGCCTCCTCATTGATATTTGCATCCAGATTAGAGTCATTCTTCTCAGGAGTGCTTCCACCAAATACTGAAGAATTTTCTTCATCAGTATCATCTTCTGACAGTATGGGCATCTCAGGACATGTGTTTCCTGAAAGATGAGCATTCTCTTTATCACATTTATCCTCTTCATTCTATTCTGGTTCAGACTCCTCTTTTTTTGAATCATCCTTCTGTTCTTGTTGACAAAATTCAACATGATCAACTGTAGGTATAGGAAACAGCACAAACTCTGGTTTCTGTGCTTGTTTCTCTTCTGAACTTGTTCCTGCAATTTGTAGATCACTAAAACCCAAAGAGTTAGTTAGTGAATCAATGTCAAACATCCAATCAGGACCTATACCAATTGGATTTGGTGTGTTCTCATTGCATTTGACATTGTCACTTTCCTCTATAATCCTTGAAGAACTATTGAAAACTCTATATGCCTTACTCTGAGAGGAGTATCCAACAAGGAATCCATCCACAACTTTGCTTTCAAACTTGCCTAAATGAGATTTGGTATTGAGGATTATACAAGGACACCCAAAAGGTTTGAAAAATCCAATAAAAGGTTTATTCTTTTTGAAAAGTTCATAAGGTGTTTTTCCTTGGGATTTGACCACTATAACTCTGTTTTGGACATAACAAGCAGTATTAACTGCTTCTGCCCAGAAAGTAATAGGTAATTTTGAATCTGCCAACAGAGATCTAGTAGCCTCAATCAATGTCCTATTTCTCCTCTCAGCAACACCATTTTGTTGAGGAGTCCTAGGAGCACTGAATTGTCCCTCAATACCTTTAGTCTCACAAAAGCTGTTTAAGTCACTGTTTTTAAATTCAGTTCCACTATCAGATATGATGACTTTAACTCTTAGATCTGTTTGGTTTTCAATCCTAAGGACAAAGGATTTGATCAGTCCACTTGTCTCATCCTTAGTCCTCAGAAAATATACCCAAGTGAATCTAGAGAAGTCATCAACAATGACTAAGCAGTAGGATTTCTTACCAATACTCATCACATTTGTAGGACCAAAGAGATCCATATGCAATAACTGAAGAAGTGAAGAGATTGTGTTTATTTCTTTGGACTAATGAGAAGTTTTGTGTTGCTTGCCTTTAAGACATGCAACACAATGATCATCACATGAAAACACTTTTTGAGGCAAACCTCTTACAAGGTTGTTTTTCACAAGATTGTTCATAGTTTTAAAATTCATGTGACACATCCTTCTGTGCCAAAGAGATGATTCATCTAAAGAACCTTTTGAAAACAGACAGTTTAGTGATGAATCAGATGAAACACTCTCTAGGTTCAAACAATAAACATTGTCCTTTCTAGGAGTTCTTAGTAGTATCATATTTTCATCAACTACCTTGAATCCTAGAGCAAGGATAATACATTCAGTATCATTAAATAATATACTATGTTTCTTGTCACAGACCTGTGATACACTTAACAGGTTGTATCTCAATTGCTCAACATAGTACACATCTTCAAAAGTCATCTTACCTTTTGATATAGTACCTTTACCACTTATCTTACCTCCTGCTGGATTGTCACCAAAAGCAACACGTCCTCCATCAAATCTTTTGAAATTTTGAAGGCAGGACATGATACCTGTCATGTGCCTAGAGCAACCACTATCTACATGCCAAATGCTCTTCCCCTTGAGTTGTTGGTTACCCTGCACATAAAATAAAGCAGTTAGTTTCTTGAGGGAACCCAAGCCAAAGTGGTCTTGGGTTGCCCTTTCTCATCAACATACTCATATTCATTAAGCTTAGTCTTGATGAGTTGGTCAGAATCAGGAATCTCATGGATGGAATACTTTGTCTTAATAATAGGCTTGGCAGTATTAACACTGGTAGCAGTACTATCCTTGTTAGCAGTATTAACTTGGTCAGCACAACTAACTTTGTTAGCAGTACTAACCTCATTAGCAGTACTAATTTGGTCAGCAGTACTAACTCTGGTAGCAGTACTAACTTTATTAACAGTACTAACTTGGTCAGCAGTAGTATTGCTATCAGCAGCACTATTTCTGTTAGCAGTACTATTTGAGGTAACAGTACTAACAGGTTTAGTTTCTTTTGGGACCCAAATTAAGACATATTTGTTTGGTTTCTTATTCTTTGTGTTACTCCTTGATTTGCTTGGAGTATTTTCTTTTGCTTTAACAAACTTATTCTGAATATGAGATTTTGCAGTACCAGTTTTCACTGGTGCTGTTCTCACATTCTCAGCCATGTGGTTCCTTGATCTTCTTGATTGCTTCCTATAACCAATAGAATTTTGATGTTGTCTTTGAAAAGTAAATCTTTGGCTAATAGGATTGAAATAACGGTGTTTGGCTAGATGATTCAACTTGCCACAAATAAAACAAGGCTTTGGTCTATTGACTTTGCTTAGATTAATTCCCTGTTTTTGAGCCCACTGGTTATTTCTGTTTCTCTGATTTCCCCTTATTTTATCATGTTCATGGGGCTTGATCTGTTGACAAGTATAGGGATTTACAACAGTAGTTTGCATATAGTAATCTCCCTGTACCTTTTCCTTCCCTTTCCTAGAGGTCTCAGCTTTCTCACTCTTAACAGTCTCTTCCCTAATCTTAAACTTCTCTACTTTCTCACTCTTGACAAATGGTTTACCTCCCCTCTCATTTGTAAGAATGTGATTTTCTAGGGGAATTTCTTTCTGGTCTTCCTTGTTCTCTTCTTTAGTTTCTGCCTCAACCACTACAGTGTCTAAAGGATCTACTTCTGTGGCTCCTTCAGGTAAGTTATTCTTATCCTGCCTTTCTAAGAGGTCTGAAGTGGGTGGAATATAGTTGTTGTTGTAAGGTGGAGGGGTGTTATTATATCCTATTCCTCTCTTCAATTTGTCATGAACTTGAGATTTGAGTAAAGTGTCCATTGCTTTAGAGGCATTGGAAAATTTCTCAATGTCTAACTTGGCCTTCTCAAATTCACTTCTGACTTTCTCACATTCTTCTCTAGCCTTCTCTAGCTTAATCTTTAATTCCTTCTTCTCCCACTTCCAATAATTTTGATCATATGAATGTTGAAGTTCATTGGCCTGATATGCCTTGATTTGGTCTTCAAAATTCACAATGATCAGATTAGACTCTCTCCTATGTTTCTCCAGTCTTTTAAGGTCATCACACATGCTCTGATTGTGATCCCTGTACTTCTTAACAGTTTCAAGATAGGCTTTAGAGCAGAGTTTAGATTTTACCTCTATGGGAATTGCAGTGCTTGAAGACTCTGAAACTTCAGTCATCAGTGCTTGATTCTGAATTGCATCATCAGCTTGATCACTCCAATCAAATCCCATTCCATCTTGTGAGACAAGTGCTTGAGATGGGTTCCAGTTGTTGGTGGACTTTGATTGTTGATTGTTGCTCACATGCTGTTGAGAGATTCCCCCTCTGCATTCTCTTGCAAAGTGCCCTAATTTATGACACTTGTAGCATTCCACTTTGGATTTGTCAAATCCAGCACCATCTTCTCTTCTCATGGCAAAGTTGTTTCTTCCAGTTCTTTTAATGAATCTTTTGATTCTCATGGTGAGCATTGCCATTTGCCACTTAATGCCCATCTCTTCAAGATCATCAACATTAATTTGCTCCAGATCATCATTAATAAGAGAAGATTTTGCATGACTAGCAAGGAAGGCTTCCAAAATAGAATCATTGAGTCCATCCTGTTTTGAGCCATAAGCAGTACTAATTGATTCTGTATTAGCAGAAGAATCAGTAGTAGATGATAAGAGAGCAGCATTATGAGAGTATCCAGATGGCCTTTTCTTAGATTCAACTTCTGCTTCAAACACCCTGAGATCATTGTAGAGATCATCAAGTTCTTTATCCTCTAGATTATCATTCTGTCTGAATGATACTGTATACATTATCCATTCTTCACCAAGAGATCTTAAAAACTTTCTGTTGACATCATCCTGGTCCATCTTGACACCAACAGTGGCCAATTCTCCAATCAACCTGTTGAATCTATCAAAGGTTTGAGTCATAGACTCATTCTTTGTAGACATGAAATTCTCATATTGTTGCTTGAGAATTGCGTTTTGATTTCTCTTTGTGCTTTTAGTGCCTGAAAATCTCTTTTCCAGAGCATTCCACAGGATTCTGGCATCAGCACAGTTGCAAAACTAATGTTGGTATTCGTTAGGAATTGCCAAGAGCAGAGTACTCAAGGCTTTCATCTCAATCTGCCTCATCTTTCTTTCTCCATCAGTCTTTGGTGGAGGTCTCTTGCCATCTGCTCCCATCTCTCCTTCATTGGAGGGACCATTCTCAATGATATCCCACATTGAGTAATCTGTAAGAAGGATATATTGTCTGATCCTGATTTTCCACATGTCAAACTCATTGGGTTTGAGCAAGGGAACCTTTGAAACAAGAACACTGTCATGTGATCCGTCCATGATGATTATAGCTTTATGAGTTCCTATGCTCTGATACCACTTGTCAAGATCAAAATTCTAAACAAGAATTTAATTAAACACTCGGAAACTTTGTTAAAGAAGTTGCGGAATAACACTTTAACAATGAATCAATGAAACAGTATATGGATCAAATCACAAGTTATATTGAATTAACTTAATGATTACAACCACAGCCTCAACCTGTTGAACAGGCTCAACAGACGTTCAACACTTCTCTATTGAAAGGATTACAAAGAACCTTGAGGCTAATTCTCTCTAGAACAAAAACGTATATCTGTGTATTACCTTCTATCTATCAATCTCTATGAATCTATATATACAAAACAAATTACAAGATAAATATGAAAATAATATTGATCTTCGGCATCCAGTCCATAATTATCTTCAACATTATCTCCAACTCCTAGTCTTTCATCAAGCAATCAATCCATCTTTATCTTTATGAGCAACATTAATTTTCATCCCCAACAGTACTAACCATGCTTGCAGTAGTAATTCTTCAAGCAGTACTAACTACTAGCAGTATTAACTTTCAAGCAGTATTAATACCTCTAGCAGTAGTAATCCTACAAGCAGTAGTAATCCTACAAGCAGTAGTAATACCTTTGAGTAGCAATATTAAAATCTTCAGTAGTATTAATTCTTTCAGCACTTAGCAGCACTAACTGGACTTAGCACATTTTAAACCCAACAATTTTAATGTTTCCTTTTATTTTTTGTTTTTTAACAATTTACAGTATGATTTTGGATGGTTTTAAGGAAGTGATAATGTTTTTTTTTATAAATTTGTTTAATTTAGGCTTAATAATATAATGTTTTATATATAAAAAAAATTAAGTATTTTATTAGAGTTCAATGATTATCTTATATATTTTAAATTATTTATATTTAAATTAAGATGTTTATCCTATTTTGATTATATTTATCAGTTAGTTATGAATTCAAACATATAGCTTTAGAAATTTGTATTCATACATCATGACTTTTAATCTTGAATTTTAAGTAATGTGTATCAATAAACAGTATTTAATGCATAAAAGTTTATTTTTAAGAGTTTATTCGATAGTTTAATAATAATGTAATTTATTTTAGGTTTAATAATATAATGTTTTTTTAATAAAATAAACAATAATGACTTGTAATCTTGAATTTTAAGTAATGTGTATCAATAAACATTACTTAATGCATAAAAACTTGTTTTTAAGAGTTTATTCGATAGTTTAATAATAATGTAATTTATTTTAGGTTTAATAATGTAATGGTTTTTTTTATAAAATAAACATTAAATATTCTGTTAGATTTTCTAATTATATTTAAGATTTTTTTATATTTAAAATTTGATTTTATTCTGTATTTAGTTATACGATGAGTGATTTTAGGGGAGTTGAAGTAGTTAGAGATAATGATTAAAAGTTAATAAATAACATTAAATGTAGTACATAAAATGGTTGTTTTTAAGAGATTTTAAATAATTAGCATTAAATAGCGGTAAATTAAACTTTAACAATTGTTTTTAAGAGTTTTTATAGATGTTTTATAATATTATATAAATTTATTATAATCTCAAACCCTTTCATTTCAACTCCTTCCTTTATCTCTCTTCATATTCCCTCTTTCTCAATCTCTTGATGGATGCATCATATAATGGAATTGTTATATGCTAAATGGAACCTTGGAAACAACTCCTTCAAGCATAGCATGGAGGTTCAGTCACTTCAACAACTCCTTCAAGCATTTGGATGACCTTCTTCATCGTTGGCCTCAAACCAGGTTTTCTTTAGGGGAAACAGATATATTCTCAAGGGTTAGAAATCGATGGAGAGAAAGATATAATCCTTAGATCGATATACAAAATATCCATATACTAAAATCGATAAACTGGTGGAGAACCGATATACTTTTGAAATCGGTATGCAGAAAATCCATGGAGAAAGATTGACATAAGAGACGCAGGTGTGAAGAATGATGGAGAAGCTCTAATCCAGGAGGCAGGAGGGTCAATGGGGATGCTTTGTTCAATGTAGGTTTTAATGTGTGTTGTTGGGGAGAAGGGTAGTTAGGGGAAAATGAATGTAATTTAGTGGCTGAATGCATAGGACATGGGTTTTCTAGCTGAGTGAATTAGCCATCATCGGATGAACGAATAAGTTCCTACCGAACAACTAGGTATGGTTGAACGAATAAGTCATATATGTTATACAACTCATTAAAATGTTACCGAACAGCCCCTTAACAGGGTCGGTCCTGAGATTCCGGATGCCTATGGCGAAATACAAAAAAATGTCCCTTTATTACGCAAATGAAAAACAATTTAAACGGGTTTGGAACCTAGTCAAGCTAGGCGACTCATCCCCACTCCGGATCTTTATTAAATAAAACAAAAATGATACAACGGGGGACATAAACCAAAACCCCGTATAATAAAATTAAAATACATTACCTAAAACGATGCCTTCGTACGTTTTTTGAAGCAAAAATGTCAATAACTTTATCAT
Source organism: Arctium minus (assembly GCA_954870635.1). Taxonomy (NCBI): domain Eukaryota; kingdom Viridiplantae; phylum Streptophyta; class Magnoliopsida; order Asterales; family Asteraceae; genus Arctium; species Arctium minus. Next base: position 26,516,190 of record OX941092.1, read on the forward strand.
CTTCAATACCTGCTAAAAACTTGCTCTCAATACTCAAAATTGTTAACAGGTTAGATCAAGTCCGGGCCTGCCCTTCAACCTCTCACGGAACCACGTGAAACAAAACTAAAGCATTTTAATAATAAGAATAACTAATGAGTGGTGTTGGCTCACTCGTCTCTGATTTTGATTTTTATTCAGAGACAAAAAAAAGGGTTGCCTCCATAGATAAAAACGTAGGTGCCTATGAATCTACAAAGACTCCATCGGAAACAATGGCATCCATCATCGCACTTATACTATTCATACTACTCTCGTTTGATCGGAAAACCGTCGCCGATAACCGTAACCAACTGGAACCGATTGGTTATGGCTACTCTCTCAAATCTATCGGAATCGGTCCGTCGGGTAAATCATTGACCGCTGATCTTCAACTCAACAACAAGTCTTCCTTGTTTGGACCTGATATCGATGAGCTCCACCTCTTCGCAAGGTATTTCTGATTCCGTCAAATCTCAATTTGATTCCTGAAATCAAGTATACGCGTCTTTCAGATTCACTCATCTGCTTCGTTTTTCCGTTTTGAACACAATCAACACACTGTTATAAGATCAATCACATCGCCGGTATTTGTTAGACACGCTGTATAGAGCGTGGATGAAGGATTTTTTTCTTCCGGCAGTTAAACAATCTAAGCACTTCCGTAAGGGTTCCCGGTCATTTATCCTATCGGATGAGTAAATCGAGAATGTTAGGGTCATTTCCTAAACGTTTTGATAGGTAAGGGCTTACCAACTCATATTACCTTATCGGATGAATATACGATAAGGATTGAGAATTTTACCCGGTAAAAGAGAGTGATGACTCTTACCGCTAAGCACTTATCAGATATCGGATAAAAATGTTGCATACGATGTCGTTTTAGTAGACTAAAATCTTAGCCGATAAGTTAATACGTTGACTAAAATCGGTAAGCGCTTATCCGATAAGCGGGTAAATGACCCTGGTAATGGTAATAGGGGTGTTATTCAATTTCGGTCGATTAAATCGGTTTATTCGGTTCAGTTTAATCGGTTTTCAAGTTTTTTAAAACTAAACGATAATCAAACCAAATAAGGTTTGGTTTAATCTGTTTTGGGTTATTTGGTTTTCGGGTTATTCGGTACGGTAACCGGTTAAACCAAATAAGGATTTATATTTTTTTTCTTTGGACATTTGCTCAACTAATTTTTCTAAATTAAGTGTTTGTCGCTAATACATAATTGTATCATACATTCTTCTCAACAATTGACTTATATCAAGTAATAAACACCATCTATCAAAAACCAATATATACCAATTGACATGCAACCTTGTAAATCAAGCAAAAATCGTATTATAATAAACAACATTATCTACTATGAATAAAAGAACATTATATAGTATAGCAATAAAATGTGTAAAATAGTAATAGTATAACATGTATCTTGTTGATTTTTTTATAAACATGAAATACATAATATAATAGTAGAATGTGTTATCCGGGTTAATTAGGAAAAATTTAACCGAAAGCCAAATTGAATAAGGATCCTTATTCGGATAACCAAACCGTTTAACCCGAATAACACGAAACCGTTTAACCCAAATGTTATTCGTTTTGGGTGAGTTGTTCGATTTTGCTTATTTTTGGCACCCCTAAAAGGCATCGCGACAATTGATGTTTTAATTCGGCAAGTGAGAGAGAAACTCTTAGGGTCTGTTTGTTAGCATCTTAACAAGCTTTATGGGACTCATAATTTATTCGGTCAACTATACATGACAGTTTGGTAGTGGCTTAATGATATAGAAAGTAGCTTATTCAGTAAGCTTTTAGGGGGAACTTTATGCAGAAAGTCAAGTTTTTTCGGTACCTGTCATTCTCAATTAAAAAATCATGCTCATTCAAATTATGGAAAAACTCTACCAAACAAAAACCTTCCCAATCAAAACAGATTAATCCACACAGACAACTTTATATATAAATAACTTAATTAAAAAGCAACCAAACAACCTCTGACTCGGTCAATGTTTATGGATAAGAAACACTTAGGGGGCGTTTGGTTCATTATAAGGAATGAAAATGGGAATGCAGGAGAATGGAATAGGAATGGGCATTGCATTGATGTTGTTTGGTTAAACCAAAATAATTAATAAAAAAAATGTTTTATATAATATTTTTAATACAAATATGTGACATCCAACATGAAAATAAAAAATATTTGACATTCAACATCGACAAATGAAGGAACGCATGAGAAAAGATGACTAAGCGGGAATAAAATTTCCATTCCCCTAATTTGGTCAGGAATGAAAATTAATGGGTTTGGAGTAATGAATCCATTATATTATATCAAACCAAACACCAGTTTTCATTATCATTCCCATTCCTTACCCCTCAATACCCCCGACCAAACACCCCCTTACAAATATTCCATTTTGATGGCTGAAAATGTTACTTGACAATATAAGTGAGTTTATGTGCACCTCAACAAATCCCAGACCCTGAAGAATTGTCAGAAAAATTCTCAGTGGCCTTGCAAGACTCGAACCGATGACCTATAAGTAGGATCCCCAAAATCCCTTTAAACGTGTGATTATAAACATTTAATATGATCTAATTTTTTGATTAAAAATAGGTTAATTTATATTGTATTTTATCTTAAAAAATCAATTAAAATAAATTAATTCAGATGGGTTTAATGGTGAAAAAGTCATCCAAATGTATTTAAATGTTTACAATTTATTATATAAATAATATGTAAAATTATATTATATACACTATTATATATATATATATATAACATTTAAAGAATAAACAAAATTAAACTGATAATTTTTGCCATCTCCTAAAAACATTAGGTCACATTTCTTAGATGCATGGAATTATTTATATCATATCATTTAATTTAATTCAAGGTATAATACTTAATTTTTAAGTAAGTTGCTTTTGCTTATGATTATATAAAAGTTGAGCATCTTTCGTTCTGAGAGTTGAAATTTAATATCTTAAAAGAAAATTACATTCATCTCTAAAATATTTATATTTTGAATATTATAATATTTATTATATTATTAAAATATTTTTAAATACTTAAAAATGTTTTTTTCTCTAAAACATTTAATTCACGGTTTTAGATTATAGTAAAAAATATATATTTCTCTCATTATAATTAATTTTGAGGAGTCATCTAAATTTAAAAAATTTGACGGCTCTTTCTCATACTTTCGTCATCTTGAAAAAAGGTTTTGAATAATCTTTCGGAACAAAACACCTTTCCAAAATGGCAAAATCTCTATTTTTAAGCATGTTGAAAATGCTGTTAAGTCGCTTTTGAAAATGGATTGGATTTAAAAAGATTTGAAATTGAATTTCATTTTAGGGGTGCTCACGAGTTGGGTTGGCCGAGTTGAAGGCACTTGAACAACTCAACTCAATGTTTGCGGTTTGAAAAATCTTAACCCAATCAAAAGTGCAACCCAACCCAAATTGTGCGGGTTGGGTTGGGTTGGTTGGGTTGGAACTTTAATACATCATGTTACAATCTAACTAACTGAATCCGTTTAAAAAACTAAAATGAAAATGGAAATATAAAAATAAGGCTAATAAGAGAAAAGAAAAGTAGAAAAAGAGTATCACTGCCTCTTGATTGTATCGATGTTGAAGGTTTTTGAAGACTTAAAGGTTAGATTTGTACGATTTTAATGGGCCTGATCTCGTACGCATATCTATACTACGACTATGATAGGAAGACTTGAAAATCGATAGAAAGAAAAGCCGCTAAAAGTATAAATCCATAAATAAAATAAAAAAACGTATAAGTTTTGGTCGGGTTGACGGGTTGGTCGGGTTACTTTGGCCTCAACCCGTTTCCAAACCAAGATGTGGTTTGTGAAAAATTTGCATCGATTTATGTATCGGGTTACCTCGGTTTGAATTTTTTTGCGTTTTTTTCGGGTTGGGTTGATCGAAAATTTGAGCACCCCTATTTCATTTCAATCCCATAAATATAAGATTTTGAAATCCCACCTTATGGTTGGTATTTCACGGGTATGATATATGGGTAATAATTTTTAAAATATATTAAAAACATTTGTTTTATAATATTCAATTGATAAAAAAATTAATTTAATTATTTTTATAATTTGTTTTATATAAATTATTTCTAAAAGATAAAATTCAATTTCATTCTAAATTTATAAACACACAAACACCAAGTATTTCAAATTCTTTCGTTTCAATCATTTATAAAAGAGTAAATTTCGTTTTTAGTCCCTGTTGTTTGGTGAAAGTTTCTATTCGTCCTTATGATTTTGAAATTATGATTTTTATACCTATAGTTTATAATTCATTACCTTTTTCGTCCTTATAATTTCAATTTTATTGCTTTTTTTCATTTCTATTTTAGTCATTGGTATAAAAGTAGTGTTTTGACCCCATGGACGAAAATAGAAGTGAATTGCAAACCACACGAACGAAATCCGCAATTTTTAACAAACCATATGAATGAAAAACGTAACTTACTCTAAGGTAGCGTTTGGTACGCAGACATGATTGGACGGGACTGGACAGGTTAGAACTGGACAGGACAGAACTGGACAAGACAAGACAAATGTTTGTCTTTTGTATGGTATGACTAGGACTGGATAGGACAGGACTGGACAAATTTCTCTAAAAGTTTTTTTGATGATTTTATATATCATATAATAGTTATAAATAACACAAATAAAGTATATTTTTAAATAATTTAATTAAAAAACATTTTTATTTTTTAAACGATTTTCATACATATAAATACATAGAAAAACAAGGGTAGGAAATTTGAATGAAGAATCTGAAATAATTGATGGTAGTTCGAAAAAAATCTTTCATATAAAGAAAATATAATATTTGATTCAATTTGTAATATCTTAATGAATTGGCGGATGCATAGTTGCAACGACAGGTAAAGATAAATGCGATGGGTGGCCTGTGAAGGACGGTAGTTGTGAAGAACGTGAAAGATAGTGGATGGTGGTGGTGTAGGTGGTTGTTATGGTTGATGTGGTGGAGGTATAGGTGGTCGATGATGGTAGTGGTGGTGGCGGTGGACAGGGGTAATAGAGGTTATTGTAGGGGAGGAAGAGGCGGAGGTCACCGACAGTAGTTGGCGGTAAGCGTCGGTGGTGGCGGCGGCAATGGGTGGCGGTGATCGGTGGAGGTGGCGATAGGCGGTGGTTGTGGATGTGGTGGAGGAAGTTGTAGTAGTGGAGGAAGAGGTGGAAGTGGTCGACGATGGTTGGTGGTGGCTACCGGTGGCCGTTGATGGTGGTGGCGGCCAAAGGTGGTGGTGATCGGTGTTAGTGGAGGTGGTCGACGATGGTAGTGGTGGTGGCGATGGCCGATGGTTGATGGTTGTGGAGGTGGTGGATGAGGTTGTTATGGTGGAGAAATAGGTAGAGGTGGCCGATGGTGGTTGGCGGTGGCTACTGGTGGCCGCCGATGGGTAGTGGTGACCCTTAAGACTAATACCATATTAGGATTATACATCAAATAGCGGTAAATCAATGATTTTTAGTTTCTGTCTCACTTTTGCCCCATGTTGTTCTACCTATTTTGGTGGAACAAGAAAATACCATTTTTTGTCCCATCTTGTCCCACCTTGTCCAGTCTCTGTCCCTGTCCCATGTCGCGCCAAACGTGTGACAGTGAATTTTTGTCCTGTCCCATGTTACGCCAAACGTGGGACAGTGAGTTTTTGTCCTGCCCCGTCCTGTCCCATCCAGTCTGCAAACCAAACGGACCCTAAAAGAGTAAATTCAAATCCCACGACATTATTTCATCAAATCAAACGCCCCTTATTAATTAATTTGACACATTGATATTATAAGATTACTTACAAATTCCCATGTTTTTTTTATTTGAAAAGCTTTGAAACCGCTGACCGTTTGAGGATTCGAATCACTGATGCTAAACACCAAAGATGGGAAATTCCAACCCACATTCTTCCTCGCCCGTCACCAACTTCTGCCTTGCCCCCAAAACCCCACCACCAAATTCCGGCCAACTTCTTCCTCTCCGATCCCACCTCCGACCTCATCCTAACCCTCCACAATACCACCACCGCCTCAACCACCCAATTTGGATTCACCGTCGCTCGTCGCTCTACCGGCGATATACTCTTTGATACCTCTGCCACTCTTCTCATCTTCAAGGATCAATACCTCCAACTAACATCTTCACTTCCGGCTGATCGCTCCTCCATTTACGGCCTTGGGGAGCATACCAAACGTTCCTTTAAACTAACGCATAATCAGACGCTTACCCTTTGGAATGCCGATATTGGAAGCGCAAACCTTGATCTCAATCTATATGGATCACATCCGTTTTATATGGATGTCCGATCGCCGGATTCCGCTGGTAGAGTGTTGGCGGGGACCACTCATGGTGTATTGTTGCTCAATAGCAACGGGATGGATATTGTTTACAATGGTGATAGTATTACGTATAAGGTAATTGGGGGTGTTTTTGATTTCTATATCTTTGCGGGGCCGTCGCCGGAATTAGTTATGGATCAATACACTGTGTTCATTGGCCGGCCGACTCCTGTACCCTATTGGTCCTTTGGTAAGTTCATTTGCAATTTCTACATTCATGATTTCATTCATAGGATAGGGTTTTAATCACTGCTCTAAAAAACTCTCCGCACAGCCGCCATGGCGCATCGTGGCGTAAAATGCGGTATTTGATTTTTATTTATGTTTTCAACGTCTTATTTGCTAGTTTTTAATATATATAACTTAATTTAACTTGTTTATTACTATTGAGTAATGACTCATTGAGTAACAGTACAAAACATATGTTTTTATATATAATACTATATATATGAATTAGAAATTTGACGTCATAAGTCACGCTTTGAAAATCGTCATGGTTTCGCCATTTAGAACCTTGGACTTTTAATATTGAACTTATTCATTTCCAATTCCAATTTGAAAATTGACATGATTGGTCTTATTTGGATGAAAAAGTCATTGAATTTTCCCATTTTTAATGATTAAAACCCGAACATTCTTTTTCTATCATCGATTTCCCTCTTTTTGATCTGATATCTGTCTATTACGTACTTTATTAATTGTGGGAAAAGAGAGAACCGAAAGAGGGAAAAAAAAGATCAAAAGGAGGGAGAGTGATGACAAGGGGCAAGCCTTGATGTTGGATGCAAGGGATTTAATGTGGTAGGGTTTAGGAACAACAATAAGGAGTTTTTTTTTTTTAAAGAATGTAGTTAACCAAATTATAAAAATTCAAAAAGTTATTTATTAAAAACTATTCAGGGACTTGATCATTTAAAATGGAAAAGTTTAATGTACTAAAAAAGTGATCCAAAGGGATCATTCAATTGGATTTTTTATGTGGCATTGTAGAAGTTAACATGCATTTGCTTATGGGTACAGGGTTCCATCAGTGTCGATGGGGTTATAAAAATGTTGATGATCTTGAGGGTGTTGTTGCTGGCTATGCAAAAGCCAAGATCCCCCTAGAGGTTATGTGGACAGATATAGACTATATGGATGCTTATAAAGATTTCACATTGGACCCCATCAATTTTCCATTGGATAAAATGTCAGCATTTGTTCAAAAACTTCACCAAAATAGTCAGAAATATGTGCTCATATTAGATCCAGGTACTGATCTTTTTCATGCACAACTCTGTTATATATACCATTCTAGGTGAACAATAGCACTGCACCCCTCACTATAACAAAATTGGCTTTATAGAACGTTAAAGATGTCTAAATGTCTTAATAAACTGCTTTATAGTATTATGTTTATAAGACCAAATAATTTTGTCAGATGTTAGGATGTATTTGGGCATCCTAACAAGTTTTTTAGGACATTTTTTAAATAAAGTGTTCTATTAGCATTTTTGTAAGACACTTATGAAAACATTTTTTTTCATAGGACCCTTGTTTTTATAAGGCATTTTCTCAAATAAAGTCTTAAAAACCTGTTAGGACGCCCAAAAGCATCTTATGAACTTATTGTAACACTTAAATAGGATGTACAATTTTCTAGTCTATTAGAAATTCAAACATATTTGGCGTCCTATGAAGCCGATTTTGTTGTAGTGCCTCTATAGGGTGGTTGTTTGAAATATTACAATGGGGTTATTCTCAAGTAAAGCTTGTAACGGTATCAATTTCCCTTATGGGTAGGTATCAGCGTTAACACGACCTACGAAACTTACATAAGAGGCCTGCAAGCCGATATCTATATAAAGCGCGATGGTATACCTTATCTAGGTGAGGTTTGGCCCGGTGTTGTTAATTTCCCGGACTTTTTGAATCCAAAAGGAGCAATCTTTTGGGGTGATGAGATCAAAAGGTTTCGTGATCTTCTACCCTTTGATGGCATCTGGCTCGATATGAACGAAGAATCCAATTTCATATCCTCCCCTCCATTTCCTTCATCTAAACTTGAGAATCCTCCCTATAAGATTAACAATTCAGGAGTCCAAATGCCCATCAATAATAAAACTGTGCCTGCAAGTTCTCTTCATTTTGGCAACATCACTGCTTATGATGCCCATAATTTGTATGGATTTATGGAAGCCAGGGCAACAAAAGAGACCTTGATCAAAATAACGGGTAAACGTCCATTCATACTTTCTAGATCGACATTTGTTGGATCTGGGACTTATACAGCGCATTGGACCGGAGACAATGCTGCAAAGTGGGATGACTTGGTGTACTCAATTCCGAGCATCTTGAATTCTGGGTTATTTGGGATCCCGATGGTTGGTGCGGATATATGTGGTTTTTCTGGAGACACTACCGAAGAACTATGCCAGCGATGGATTCAGGTATAACGGTGTGAACCTTTTGACTTGAACAAATATATGAAAGCACAATGCAGATACTCCCTTCATCCCAAAATAAGTGTGCACCGCTTTCAAAAGCAAGTGTTTGCTTTCTGGTTATACCCTTAATTATGAGACGAAGAAATTTATTACTCCCTTTATTATTAAGGGTAAAATTGTCATTTTACTTAATTAAAAAGTGTGATAATTACACGTTTATAAAATTATGTCTTTTTTCATTGTGGACACTTGTTTTGGGATAAAGGGAGTATGAGATCTCAAGAAGTATAATAGTTCAAAATGTAATATTTTGAGGCTTTTTAAATCTATTTTTCTCGAAAGTGAACATATGTATTGTTGTTTTCATCAACTTTCTCCACATAGGCTTAGACATGGACCTTCAAACCTCTATCCCTGTAGGAACCTCTTTTCTCTCTCTCTTTCAGAGAGATTCAACGAGGTTTCACTTATTCTTACATGGTATCAGAGCCGGGTCGACCACATCTAGGGATCGACAAACTGTTTCACCCCGTTCTAGGGGGCACTGTTTAGTCTTCTTTTGAGGGGGTCTGTTGGAGTCCCATATCAGCTAGACACATACCATTAAAGTTGTATAAATGTGGGAATCTTTACAAGGGCTCTTCTAGAGAGATATTCTAAAGGGTTCCACGTATTCTAACAGACTTTTTAATTCACAGCTAGGTGCTTTTTATCCGTTTTCAAGGGACCATTCTGACAAGGAGAGCACAAGACAAGAGCTTTACCTTTGGGATTCGGTAGCCGCAACATCTCGGAAGGTCCTCGGCCTCCGATATCAAATGCTTCCTTACTTGTACACGTTAATGTACGAGGCACATTCGAAGGGCACTCCCATCGCAAGACCTCTATTCTTCTCATTCCCTCAAGACGCCAATACCTATGATATCAGCACACAGTTTCTCCTTGGCAAAAGTGTATTAGTGTCGCCCGTTTTAAAGCCAAAAACATTCTCGGTTGATGCATACTTCCCGTCTGGCAACTGGTTCGACCTATGGAACTATTCTAATTCGATCAGTGTGGACTCCGGGACCCTTGTTAGGCTCGATGCACCATCTGATCATATAAACATTCATATCCGCGAAGGGAACATATTAGTTTTACAAAAAGAAGCTTTAACGACAAAGGCCGCTAGGGAGACGCCATTTCACTTGCTGATCGTGGTTAGCCGCAGTGAGAATATCACCGGTGAGGTGTTTCTGGACGATGGGGAGGAGATCGAGTGTGGTGGGGAAGGTGGGAGGTGGACGTCCGTGAGGTTTTCCAGCCAAGTTGTGGGGAAAAAAGCGATGTTAAGATCGGAGGTTGTGAATGGAGATTATGCGGTGAGTCGAAGGTGGATTGTCGAAAAGGTGACGTTTATTGGGTTGGAAAATGTTTCAACCACAATTGGTTTTCCGCTATGTCGTAATGCGAGAGCGGGAGTATGTAGCGGAAGAGTGACGGTTGGTGGTGGCGGTGGGCGGTTTGGTATGGCGGAGATCTCGGGTTTGTCTTTGTTGATAGGGGAAGAGTTCGATTTAACGTTCAACCTCAATTAATATTTTACGTTTTCGACTCGAACCACTGTCAGATTTTACTCTGGAGTGGGGTATATTGGGTTCGTCAATATAATGTTGTATCATATAATCACTATTTAACTAACTTCATAAATAAATAAAAATAAGAGTGAACTATATTATTAGTCCTTGTGGTTTGTTAAAAATCACTAATTTCGTTCTTAATCTTTCGAAATTAAAAATTAAAAAATCGTTGCAAAGCACAACCGTCAACCGCCACTCCTTCGTTTAAAAATTAGAAACCACAGGGAGACTAGTTAATCAAAGGGACGAAAATAGAAATTGATTGAATTCATGGGGATGAAAACCGTAATTTTAAAAATACAAAAAGAAAAATAACAATTTTCAACAAATCATAAAGACGAAGAACATAGTTTAGGGGTTGTTTACCAAATTTTCTATTAAGTCCTGTATGGATAAATGTGTCTGTCTAGATAAATTTGTCTGTCTGGATAAATTGATGTTGTTGTTTACTTTTTTATCTGAATTAACAGTCTGAATAACAGAAATGACTAATTTACCCCTGAATATGAATTTTAAGCTGTTTTATAAATTGTTGTTTATTTTTTAAACCATATATTCATAAATTCATTGATATAATCCAAAAATCAAACAAAAATTCATTAAGTACTTAAACTTCCAAGTTCAAACACAATGTAGCCAAGTTCAAACAAAAAGTAGCAAGTATGAAACAAATATGAAATTGACATTGTAGAAATCATGGTTACAAAAATCTACATTGCATAAATGTCGAGCAGCTATGGAAAAGAAACAAGTATGGAATAAAAATCGACTGAAAAAACAAATAAGGAACAACAATCGACTGAAGAAAACAAGTATGAAATAACAATCGACTTAAGAAATAAGTATGAAACAACAATCGACTGAAGAAACAAGTATGGAACAACAATCAACTTAAGAAATAAGTATGGAACAACAATCGACCGAAGAAACAAGTATGGAACAACAAGCGAATAAGCCAGTTTTGTCATTAAGCCCATTAAGCCCCAAGTAAACACCCCCTTAATCTATAAAAAAAAAAACTGATTACCTAGTGAAGAATATTTTGATAACCCAGTTTCGAGCCATTGATTTTATTTTGACCCGGATACGAGTCTACTATGGTCTAGTTTATGGTCTCGAGTGGATCCTATCTTCCGGGTGTTTTACTTCTAATTTTGTTGATCGACATCTTTAACGAGTGTTGTTATGTTGATAGCTAATGCCCGTTTCAATTTATGTCGTGTTAGATCGAAAGGGTTACACGTTATTGATTCATACCAATTGCTAGATATTATTTCAAAAAAATTGAAAATGTAAAAAAAAAGGTGTTAGCTACGATTTTTTTCCTTTCTTTTTTTGAAAAGAGGACAGTACCTCTGACAAATTTTATTTGCAAAGCAAGTGAAACATACACCTAAACGACACAGTATTACTACCCGGATTAGACAAAAAAAAATTGTTGTTGGTCGTGTTAATCTTCATATAAATAATTTAATTGATCCTAATGCAACTTAATCAATTAAAACCAAATCAAAATTGAGAGTAAGATGGTCACATTTGTTTTCCTCTATCCAAAAAAGAGAAGTTGTTTTCATGACGATACCTGATTTAAGTGGTTTGCGGGGAAGTTAGAGCATCTCCAATGGAGGTTCTTACAAGAACCTCCTTTTTACACTTTTTGTATCCACCTAATTTCCAACTCATCAATTTAAAATTTTATATAAAAATCCGTAATGGTAGTTCTTATAAGAACCTCATGTCAACATCAATAATTATTATATATTAATAAATAAATATCCAATATTTAATTTCACTACCAATAAAAATGAGGTAATCACCTGGGGAGTTCATAGTGCTCAACCCGGGTTCGATTCCCTGCATTCGCAACTTTGTGGCCACTGGGTATAACCTCAGGGCTGCATGCTTTAGCAGTCGGTTTCATTGCCAAGGGATTAGTCTGGGCCAAAGGCTCAGGACACCATTTTCAAAAATAAATGAGAAAATTGTCATTTCACACAAACTTCATGTTAAGAACCCTAGAGGACTTTAGGTTCTTATAAGAACTTAGAGGACTTTAGGTTCTTATAAGAACTCTCCACAATGTTAGTTCTTATAAGTTATTGCACTTTTTGCTTATAAGAACTTTGCATTGAAGATGCTCTTATATCTTAAGACATTTGATTCATTTTAATTTTTAAGTCATGGAAATAAGTATAGAAATAAGTTTCATCCTCCTTAATTTATCATTGAATATTTAATTTTCTAATACCAAATAATAAACAGTTTTATCCTATTAAACCAGATATCATTTAATATTTTATATATCAATCTCAATCCGTTATTACCCCAACCAAGCATGAATCACCCTTTAATCAATCAATTATATAAAAATATGGATGGTGAATAAATAAAGAAAATAGTAGCGTTTCCTTTTGGTGATTCCTTGACAACATCTCCAACAACTTCTCCAAACTAGAGAAAATTGAGAATATGGGGATTTTGAGCTATAATTTTACTCCACCAGCTTCCCAAAAACTATCCCCAAAATGGAGAAAGTAGGAGAGAGAAGGAGTTTTTCTCCAAATATGGAGATAACCCCAAAAATTATTAGCAAGAGAGAGAAACTATTTTTTATTATATCCCAGAGAAACTTTGAAATGAAATATTTAGGTGAGAGAAATAATATTTTATTAAATATATAGACTATTTTAATATTATAATCAATAATTTATCGCCAAAATGGGGAAGCTGTTGGAGATGGATGTAATTTTTTTTTGGAGATTTTGATTTTTGACTCTCCATTTGGAGAAATTTTGGGGAAACTGTTGGAGATGCTCTGATAAGTTAAACGGGTGGGTGCACCGATGGCCACACATTGCACATCTAAAATTGAATCATCGCGTCCATTCTCTCCACCTAGGCGGATCTATTGGGAGTTGAACGGGTTCCTGTGTACTCGTTCACTCGATTATTGTAAAAGAAAAAAAATTAGACGTCTGAAATGTGTATCCACTTGATTTTGAGGAGTGTCCTTAAATACTTTGAAACCAAATTTATAACAGAAGTTTAGCATGGATACAATGGTTGGATTAACACTCTCCATGCAAAAGTTCATGTGTTTGAATCTTATTTTAGGAGAAAAATTAAATTTTTATCTTTTAATTTTAGACTCCAGGGTCGGTCTAGGGTATTAACTCAAGCCCTACAATACTATTATGAAAATATTAACAACAAAAACATATTTACAATGATTGAACTCATAGCCTCATTTATAATTATAGGTATTACTATCACTATACCAAGACATCTTATTGTTAAATTTTCTACCATTTTGATTGTATTATTTTTTTCATTATTTATTTTTCTTCTCAATGCCAATTCATCTAATAAATCGTTGCTTTTTATCTCATTTTTAAGGCAACATATATTTATTTTAAAAATCAATGTTGATTCCATTTGAAAGAATGTATTTTATTCACCAAATCGACACAATTGACTTTCCCCAAGTCAAAAGGCGATTTTGCTGACATTTGATCCACCTTAAAGGTGCACCCGCTCAAAGATATTCCTGAGTCCATAAATGGATATAATATTTACAATATTATTGAACATTTAGCAAAAACTATTAACAACTAATTAAGTGTCAACTACCGTTTATTAATATAAAAATATTAAAATTCAATGTTACAAATATTATAGTATATTTATGATTTTTTAAACTCCATAAGATTAATTGATAAACTCTATAGATTTATCTCATTTAAAAAATTAAATCATGCCAAAAAACTTATCTTACAGATATGAATGATCATCGAAAATACGATGCTACTTTTCCAAGGTTTTTTCCCCTTCAGAGTTGTTTTTTTGCAGTTGGTTACAAAATGTCCTTGTTTTAGACAATTTTCACAAATGATGTTTTACAAAAAATTAATAAAAATATGAATAAATATTAAGAATTTATAAAACAAAATTTATAATAGAACGTAAATAAAATTATGGAAAAATACATAGTTAAAATTGATATGAAATTGCAAAAAGAAAATCACGACAATTTAGTGATTATTTGTATCAAATCTCATACTAATCACGACACATTAATTCGTATATATTTATGATATTTAATAATATAATTAAATCCAAAAGTATTCAATATTAGACTCATTTCGAAGGTATTGACGAAATGATTACAATGGTATAATTTGTAAAAAATAAAAATGTTTTTTAATGCGTTTTAGTTCATATATATTATTTATGTTAATATGATAAGAGTCTAAAATGAAAAATAAAAAAGTAAGAGATTAAAAGTAAACAACATACCTAATTATAAGGATTATAAATTAAAAAAATTGAATTAAGGAAATATTTAAGAAGGAATGAATGTGAATGTGTTAAATGAACTTATAATGTAAAATGCGTCAAGATACATGTTTAGGCGGGAAAATGAAAAAATGGGCTCACCAGAAGGCGACACGTGTCCTTCTAGTTATTTATTTATTATATGTATAGATTTAATTATATAATTAAATCCAAAAATATTCAATGTTGGACTCATTTCGAAGGTATTGACGAAACGATTATAATGATATAATTTGTAAAAAATAAAAATGTTTTTTTCAATGCAATTTAGTTCATATACATTATTTATGTTTATATGTTAAGAGTCTAAAATAAAAAATAAAAAAATAAGGGATTAAAAGTAAACTACATATCTAATTATAAGGGTAGTAAATGTAAGGTATAAATTAAAAAAAAATTGAATTAAGGAAAGATTAAATAAGGAATGAATGTGGATTTGCTAAATGAACTTATAGTGTAAAATGCGTCCAGATTCATGTTTAGGCAGAAAAATGAAAAAATAGACTCACCAGAAGATGACATGTGTCACTTCCGTTACTTATTATTATATGTATAGATTTAGTTATATAAAATTATTTTAGGTAGTTATTTAAGATTATACTTTTACCATATTTATGCAATTTAATATTATTTAATTTTTTATTTAATAAATTTTTTATATTTAATTTATTTAAAATAAGCGTATTTAATTTTCATTTAAAGAATTCATTTTTTTATTTAGAGCAATATTAAAAAAAATTACAATTTTCATCAAAATCATATGTGATTTACAATGAATTAATTTTTTTACAAAATATTTTTCTAATCCCATGTGATTTAAAATTTGAAAATTAATAATTCAAATTAAAATTGAAAAGGAAAAATAATGAAACAAAATCATATGTCATTTTTTGCAAAAAAAACACTCTTAAAATGTATAAGATCATATGTATTTTAAAACGTAATTCATTATTTTTCATCAAAATCACATGTGATTCATAACGAATTAATTTTTTTCAAAATGTTTTTCTAATCACATGTGATTTAAAATTTGAAAAATAATAATTTAAATTAAAATTGAAAAAGAAAAATAATGAAACAAAATCATATGTGATGTTTAGCAAAACACATTTAAAATGTATAAGATCATATGTATTTTAAAACGTAATTCATAATTTTTCAAAAAAATCACATGTGATTCACAATGTTGTAAAAATAATAAGTAAATAACTAAAAAAGTAATCATGAATAAATACCTTAATTAAATTTATTACCTATCTATATAGAAACTATGCATATACCCGCACACGATGCGACACGAGTGTTAAACTTTGTTGTAAATTGTGATTGAAAAATTAATACGATTATTTATAGAATGTTCTATATCATCTAAATTATGGGTTGTTTGCAAATAAAATATTATCATGAAAGCCAAATAAAAAATACTAAGGTTGAAGCTTATAAAAATCAATCATTTCGTATAGTTTATTTGAAGAAATAGTCCGTGTATTAGATCTCAAAGAATTTGAGAACTTTTTTTTGACTTCATATTAATTGAATACAGATAATAAAATGTCCTATGAAAAATCAACGATAATATACAAACATCAAAATTTTCATAATATCAAACTTTTCAAACAATTATTTGAAATGTAAGAAAAACATGAATGCATTGATTTTCACTTATGGACCTGAGCAAAAGAAAGATAAAAGACTTTAGAGTTACAAAATCGAAATAAAACCTACGTCCAATACCAAATGTGTCTAATATAAGAGCAACACCAAACAAACCCACAACATAATTCACATAATGAAAAGAACTAAAAAACGTTATGCATTAAACTAAACCTTTCACCTGCTCCAAACCCGACCATATATGGTGATGAAACTTATAGAGAGCCCATGTTTCATCATGTCAGAGAGGCTCTGTTATTTCTTGAACCATCTGCATACCAAAACTATTAGAAATCTACTATGATTAGAAAATTGTCAAATATAGTCCTGTTAGACATTTCAATGAGCATGGAGATATCTCAGTTTAATCTACATCAACCTCCATAATGTGTAATCATTTCGCTCACAAATTTCAATAAATATTAATCAAGTTAGATATCGAAAAAAAGCTGCCAAAGAAGATATGGCTCAAAGCAACATGTTTCATACTCGTAAATTATAGCCTAACGATCAAGTCCCCACAAATAAATATTTAACCACATATGCAATAACTCTTATCGAAAATTACGGGTGTTACACAGTAGCCAAAATATAAGTTTTAACATTAAACCAGAACTTAAGAAACAGCAGCCCCCGTATGGAAGTAATCTGAAGCTGAACCATAGGTAGCTGCTTAAACCATAAAAGATCCATCCTTATAACACAGATTGCTAAAGCAAAATTCATAAGACATAACTAACCCTTAGCATCAACACAATAACAACAACCAAATTGAACAAAAAGGATACTGCCACAACTCCAAAACCATCTGCAAAAGAAATTACAATCACCAAACTCCAACATATATTTCAAAGTACAGCAACAAAAAATCAATCTGATGCAACACATTGTAGCTACTGTCATATCCAAGAAAGACCACAGGAAGCTGTTGAATCCAAACCAAATCCAAACTTTTGAGAACAACCAGACAACAGTTGTACCAAAATGAACACTAAGTCTGATAAGAACATAATGGAAATTGAAACCAACCGATTCTTAGATGTTGCATATAAATCTAGGTTATAAGCAGAAACCAAACTCCAAAAGAAAGAAGAACATCAAATTGTTGTTCAAACCATAGCAACATATTCCAATCATTTATGTAACTGAAAATACTTCCCAACCTTATAATTCCTTCAAAGTTGTAGAAAAAGACCAAAAAACCCAATCTTGAGAAATTTGCAATGAAGAGCAAGCTATTGGTAATCTTAAACCAATTCCAAATCAGGAAGTGATAACCAATTGTCATGATAATGGACAGAAAGAAGAACATAGGCTGCAAGTAGATCAAATATGTAAGGGCTAAAAGCTAAATTACATATGATGTAGAACTTGTCCACCCATGACTACACCAAAAAAGACCAAAATGATAGGGGGTTAGCAGCTGAAGTTTATAGATCAGAATTCCACCAGCATTATCCCTCCAAATCCAAAATTGAACACAAACTTGGAAACAAATCAACAACCATAATAAGGAAACAATAGCTAAAAAAATGATAAAAAAATATGATCATCCAACCCAAACAAACAGTAGCTACTAAGGCAGATCCAAAGCCATCTTCCAAAGAACTTCTAATTATTAGACTCCAACAAAGACCAAAGAAAATCAGCCCACATCCAAGGCAAAATCTCATGAGGAAAGAACAGTGACAAACAAGAGCTCCTAATGAACAAGTAAAAGGATCTAGAGACATAGAAATGAAAAAGACACAAGGGTTTGATAACCAAATAAATGAGAAATACAATAACATTCTTTCATTTCATATTTTAACTCAACCTAGAGAGAAGAGTTAACATTAAAACACACAGAGGGACATATAGGTTACAAGCAGACAACCTAAAAGCACCAAGCATGGTATTACATAACATGTAATGAAAAGTCTCATCGATTAGATACATAATTCTTAGAAAACACATTTTATGCACATTCACTTTTGATGAGCACCAAATCAGCATAAAAAGTGAAGAGCCTGGCCAAGTTCTCAATAAACCATGAAATGAACCACTTGGAACAGAATCACAATATATCAAGAAATTTATAGATCACATATAAATTGTGAGATCCCACATCGGCTAGGAAGGAGAACAAAGTCCTCCTTATAAGGGTGGATGGATACCTTCCTTGCATGAGGCCTTTTGCCTGTCACAGGGTGCGGTCTGGGTGCGTCCCACGTATGCCTGTGCTGGCAGGAACAAAACCGTGAGCGGTGCCGGCATGCTTATGCAGAGGGTATGCGCAAAGCGGACAATATCATGTACGGTGGACTGGGATGTTACAAATGGTATCCGAGCTAGTCACCGGGTCGATATGTCAGCGAGGACGCTGATCCCACTAGGTGGATGGATTGTGAGATCCCACATCGGCTAGGAAGGAGAACAAAGTCCTCCTTATAAGGGTGGATGGATACCTTCCTTGCATGAGGCATTTTTCCTGTCACAGGGTGCGGTCTGGGTGCGTCCCACGTATGCCTGTGCTGGCAGGAACAAAACCGTGAGCGGTGCCGGCATGCTTATGCTGAGGGTATGCGCAAAGCGGTCAATATCATGTACGGTGGACTGGGATGTTACATAAATGAAAGTACTGCCAGTCTCGACCTCAAGTAAAAAAATATTCAAATTGTTTTAAAATATGATGTACATAACTACACACAAGTGAATATATATGGACAAGAAGGTTAACATGGAGAATAGAACCCTTTTTCCCCTACACTTAATTGGCATGCTAATTAATCAACCTCACAAACACCCCCCCTTTCAATTGCCATACATATTTCATTACCCTGCATTAACCATTAGCTTCATGCAACATTAATCAACTAAAATTCTCCATATATGATTTCTTTCAATCCATTTATATATACGTATATATATGTATATAAAATTAGCATTGTGAATTAATAATAGTTCCATCATGTACCTACCTAATTTCCAACCATAACCAACTCTCATTAATTTCTGATGATCACACTTGTCTACCATTTCCTAATTTTACCACTTCTAAGTTCTAACTAATTACGACTTCTTCTTCTGCAATTAAAACCACCATTCTCTCATCAAACCCAGTCCACACTTCTTTTTGTAATTATCCAAATACAAGATGATCAATCACAATATTAACTTCATTTACTGTTACAAAATAATCAATTAAGATTTTGAAGGGCAATCCGTTATTTTTAAAACATACCTTAAATTTATGATGAAACATCTACAACAAACTAATGTTCATGTTTACATAACCATAAGCATGGTGAGTCGACACGAGATATATAAATAAAGAAAAATCAAATCATAAATTAGAAAGTATATATATATATATATGTGTGTGTGTGTGTGTGTGTGTGTGTGTGTATGTGTGTGTGTGCGTGTGTGTCTTACACAGGAATAGTGACGGCTTCATGAAGAGCATCAACACCAGGGAGTGTTTTGCCTTCCAACAACTCCAAACTTGCACACACACCTGTTGAGATGTAGCTCATCACTTAAGCTACTCCAACATTCTCTACAGCTGCAACTGAATCTCCGCCTCCAATAATTGTAGTCACACATTTCCACTAAGTTCAGCTAGCTTCTTTGCCAATGCCTGCAATCACATTCACATAAATCATTACATGCTTGTCAAATGCTTAAATAAACAGATTTTCTTAGAAATCAAGGAAATATATCGCCTCTTTCATAGCCTTGGATATCACGAAATTCACTTTGGGGTAATCCAAAGTCACACTCTAGATTCTAGGCAAAACCAAAAGTAAAACACACACAACTATTTTCAGTTTCGTATGTTCTGTTTTGAGACAGCATTCTCTAAAATTTACAAATTAATCAACAACTATTTTGACAGGAAAGTAGTTGTTTTGGTGCTAAACAAAAATGCAGTTCAGATGATAAAGGAAGTTGAATGGACAAGCTAGTAGCTATATAAAGAATACACCTCAGTTCCAACCGCAAATTTGTCAAACTCAAAAACTCCCATTGGTCCATTCCAAATGACAGTTTTGGTGGTCTCCAAGGCATCATTGAATGTCTTGACAGAATCTGGTTCAATATCTAATCCCATCCAACCATCATGAATAGCAGATGCCGAATATGCATGATCAAAAAAAATTACTTCTTCATTTAATTTCTAACCAAATATTAGTTCTAACATAGACAGAAAACACTGCAATTCATAACAAAAACACTGCAATTCGTACCAAAACACTGGAATTCATCTAGAGTTCATATTTTGAGATCAACGAATTAAAAGCATTATAACTCCAAAAATCGACATCAATTCACATTTAATTTCTGCAAAGTAATTGCACAAGATCGAAGTAAAATATTTTCCATGTTCCTCACCTCAGCTCATATGCAACACCCTTTTTCAGACAATCCAACGAAATTAACCACCTACGATGAAGAAATCGAAGAAATACAACTCATAAATTAGGATTTCAAAACAAATTCCAAAAAAATTTAACTTCCAAACGAACAAAATTTACCAAATCAAAGAAGAAATTGAAGAATTCATTAAATCTACACATTCAAAACGTCCAGGAATCGAATTTATGATGCAAGTTTGTTGAGAAAAACTCACTATTCTTTTTTAGGGTTTGTTGGCGTGATGGAACATTTAAGAAATGGGAGTGAAGAATGGGGAAAGGGATCTTCTTACAAGTTGCATATCTGATTGAAGAACAACATACCTAATCCGGGAGAATGGTGTTTGCTGCCGTTGATTCTTCTTGATGGATGAAATCGAGAGGGAGGCGTGGGGGAGAGGGTGTGGACTGACTTCATTGAACCGGAGCAGAATTCATTCATGTTAATTCAGGAGAGGAAACGTGGGAGGAACAGGGGAATCCGTCGTGGTAGGAGAACGTGGAGGAAGACAGACGTGGGCTGTGGGATTTGAAATAAAGTGATTTGTACAAGAAACGGCTTTGTACAATAAATTGTTTTAGAATATTTATAAGATAGTAGAGATAAATGAGTTTCCATATATAATATGTATACAACAAATAACACATATGCCCTTTTGGGCGATTTTTAATAAAGTTTATTTAAAGTATTATTTAATGAAATGATTGACCCAAAAGTATTCTCTTATTCTTTTAAATGGATATCATTCTCGTTTGAACCCAACTCTCTCTCTCTCTCTCTCTCTCTCTCTCTCTATATATATATATATATATATATATATATATATATATATATATAGGGAGAGGTTCAAATAAGAAATGTTAAGTGTGTGAGAAATAGAGAAATGATCTTAGCTCTTCATTTGGTCAACATTTGCGACTTTGACTGTGAAACACGGGATAATTCATCGCATGGTCTGCATAAAATAGAGGGGTAGGTTTGTAACTTTTACAAATAGACGCAAACAAGTTCACATATGAACTAGTGTGATTCACATATGAAGTATACGTTCATATGTACCAGTTAATTAGTTCATATGTGAATCTGTTAATTAGTTCAACTGATTCACATATGAACATGTAGTTAATTAGTTCATATATGAATCACAAAGGTTCATATGTGAATCGGTTAAAAAAATAGTTCATGTGTGAATCACACTGGGTCACATATGAACTCGTCCCACATATTTCTAAAAGTTACGAAAATATCCTTTTATTTTTGGAATAACTGCAATTTTTGACCAGTCAAATCGAATCTTGACCGTATGAATGGCTAGGATTACTTCTCTATTTCCCACACACTTAGCATTTCTCATTTGAATCTATGGCTATATATAGGGGTGTACGCAAGTTGGGTTGGGCGGTTTGGGACAATTTTACAACCCAACCAATTATGGCGGTTTGGAAAAATCTCAACCCAACCCAACTCATTCAAAAGTATAACCCAACCCAACCCTTGCGGGTTATGGCGGGTTGGGCGGTTCAGTAGTTTACATAAAATTGTAGAATGAAATACGATAGATATTACTAAAAATATACAAATGTTTAGCGAATCAAGAGGTTATTTGGTTAGCACTTAGCAGTGCTAAGGCTGTAAATGAACCAAACGTTTAGCGAACTGTTCGAGGAGAATTTCGTTTATATTCGTTTATTTAAGAATTGATCGAACATGAACACATTTTTTTGTTCGTTTAGTTAAATGAACGAACATGAACAATGAGCTCGTTCGTTCATTTACGTTCATGAACATTCGTTCATTTATGTTCGTTAGCGTCTGTTTACTTATGTTTGTTTACGTTTGTTTATATATATATATATATATATATATTATGGTATTAGAGGAAGGATCATGCGAGAAATTAAACGTCTATGTATTGACAATATAACATGTGTTTAATCATATATGATTAAACTTGTGTATCATATATATTGCACTTCTCGCCTTCTCGCAAAATGTTTAGCTTCTCGTTTGAACCTACCCCTATGATATTAATATGTGAAATCATTAATTATATTAAAAGTTTAGAATTCCTTTTTTTATTAATTTCCTAAATTTACCTGGTTTTTCACTTTGTTATGTTATTTCAGAACAAAATGATGATTAATGATGGTTGTTTTTTGTTCATTTGTGTTCATTCGTTTATGTTCGCTTGTTTACGTTCTTTTAGCATCTTAACGAACAAACGTAAATGAACACGAACAAACACATTTTTCTTAACGAACAAACATAAACACAAAAGATTTCGTTCGTTTACCGTTCATGTTCATTCATTTGTTTGGTTAAGTTTAATGAACGAACACGAACAAACCTCCATTCGTTTGTACGGTTAAGTAAAATGTATTATATATATATATATATAATATATAATATATTTTGGGCTATAAATTTGTTTAAATAGACTACTTTTTTTTATTCTTGTATTATATATATATAATTTTATAAAAACTATATATTAGCGGTGGGTTGGCGGGTTGGGCGGGTTGAACGAAGCGTAACCCAATTTCAACCCTCTTAATTTGCGGGTTGGCGGTTTGGCGGGTGAGCGATTTGACGGGGGTTGGGTTTAATTGGGTTGTTAGCGGTTTGGGTTGGGCAGGTTTCCCGGGTTGACGGTTTTTTGTACACCCCTACTATATATGTATGTATGTATGTACAGTGAGCAGGGTAAGAAGGGATCTCTACCCTTTAATGTACAATTAAGATGAGATGCACTGAGATAAGATGCACCGGATTAATCCTCGTATCAAGTACGATTCGTGGGTGGATTTGAGATTAAAAGTTATCAAGGGTCCAGATCCCTTCTCACCTTAACTTGTTATCTCACACGATCCTTCGTGTGTGTGTGTATATATATATGATGGGTTCCGATGAGAACTTGAGTTAACGTGAGAATCGTGAGAAGTGGTTATCAACTGTTAGATGCACATTAGGATGAGATGCACCGAGATGCACCAGATCAATTCCCTTATGAAGCGCGATTCATGGATGAGTTTGAGATTATAAGAAATCAAGGGTTTAGATCCACTTCTCACGCTTCTCACGTTAACTCAACTTCTCACACGATCCTTCGCACACACACACACACACACACACATATATATATATATATATATAGGAAAGTTCAAATGAAAACTCATCTTTCATTGTGCACATGAGGACAAATCTCAGTCATTCCATCTCTTTTGATCCAACAACTCATATTAAATAGAGTTTTTAATTTTAAGATGCTTAGGGGTAAAATGGAAGATAATTTAAAGCCACGCCTACCATATTTGACTTTTTATTTTCTTTTTTAATTAAAAACTTTTACTCAATTAAAGTTTAAAATAAATTATCTTAAAATTTACTAATATTTTAATCAAACAAATTACATCAAAAAACGAGAATTTCGTGCTCTTCGATATGACATCCATCTCGATATAGTTTTTTTTGTCGTTTTAATCGTTTGTTACGTAAAATGCTATATATGTGTTATATTCATTATGAATAGGAATGACAACGGGCCGGTTTCGGGCCGGGGATTATGGTCCCCGTCCCCGAAACCGAAAACCATACCAGTCCCCGAAACTGTCCCGATCCCCATCGGGGATCTTATCGGGGATCCCCATCGGGTCCCCGCGGTTTCCCCGATCCCCATTGGGGAACCCGTTAAGGCTAAAAAATCATCGTTACCCGTTGGTAATACCCGAAACCCGAAACCGAAAAATTCAAATTTCTTAAACATAATATTAAAGCAGCAACTAAGTAGGAATAAAGCATACATTGATACATAACTAGGATCAAATACGAATTCACAAAAACATGGTCAAAATAGTTCATTTGACCACATGCACATAACCAAACATAATCAAACAAAAGCCGACTAAAATTGTCTAAAACATCAACAACCCAATTACGAACAAAAGTTTAGACATAATCCGACTACCATCATGATTCACAAGACAAACAAACCAAATTACCAACTCGAAACTCCCCAAACGGTCAAACTCGTCAACCCAACACTTCACTTTTCTTATTTTCCTACAAAATAAAATGTATGATGTATAAGACTAAATAGATAAATATATCATAATAGTTCTCATAGTGATATAGTTACCTCTTCCACGTCATAATCATATTCAATGGTATGACAATATGCTTCGGTCTCATCAGAACACGTGTCTATATGAACAAAATAATTATTATCAATCAAAATAAAATAATTAGAATATATAACTAAAATAATAATTTATAATTTAAAACAAATATACGATTACCTCGTATTTCATTCAATAGCCAACTTTGAGCACACATTAAAACCTCCAATGTTTTTGGGTGAAGTCGACTACGGTGTGGAGTTACCAATCTTCCACCAGTACTGAACGCAGATTCTGAGGCAACGGTATAAATAGGAACGACTAATATGTCTCTAGCTATCCTCTGAAGTGTTGGGTATTTAAACTCGTTTGTCTTCCACCAAAGTAGCAAATCAAGCTCCAAGTCTTTGGCAAAAGTTTCTCTTTCAAGTAATTGTCCAACTCAGTCGTAACACCTAAATCATCGTGCTGATTGGCAATTGAAGCAATGTTGGATAAAAGTTTCTTAAATTCAACACGATGACTTGCTGAAGATCCTGAACTGGAAAAAGACGAACCACCAACACTTTCATTATTGTTTCTTGCACCAGGATCACTAGATTCATATTCTTGAAACAAAGTGTAGACCAATTCTTTGAGCTTCTCAATTTCACTCGTCGATTTGTCTTGTCCGTACAACACAGGAAAAAGTAACTCCACAAACTTAAGCTTATATCGAGGATCTAAAGCCGCTGCCATTCCCATAATCCCATGTATAACAAACCAATATTTGTCAAACTTCATAAGCATTTTGGAAGCCATGAGCTTAATGACTTCATTAGGAGAACATACCCAATCAACCAAAGAATATCTAATTTCAAATATTGATGGAAAAAAGACATTTGTCGTAGGATACTTTGAACCAGAAAACATTACTGTTACCTAAGCATTGCCAAAGAAACAAAAAACCAAAAAACTAAAGTTACCTCATATCAACAACACAAAAATAGAGTTTAATAAAATAGAGAGTTACCTCATAAAATAATTGCAATCTATCACAAATCTCCTTCGCGAATTCCTAATACCGCTCACTTGGCAAACTTTTATGTTGAGACTCACGTTGCTTTAAGCGTCGGAAGACGTCCTTGTAAACTATAGCAACACTGACCATCAAATAAGTAGAGTTCCACCGAGTCTTAGAATCAAGTGTCAATTTCTTAGTAGATGATATTTCCAATTGACGGGCTGCTTCCTCAAACCTTTCAATCCTTTTTGGCGATGCAGTCCAAAAGGCAACACTGTCTCTAATCCCTTCAATCCCGTCCCCAATAATAACTAGTCCATCCTGAACTATCAAATTAAGAATGTGTGTGCAACATCGCATGTGAAACAACCTCCCACCCATCATAAGTGAACTCAAAGGAAGCTTGTCCAACAACATGTTGATTATTGCATCATTTGTGGTGAAATTATCAACTGTTAGTGTGGACAGTTTCCTATCAAGATTCCAATCAAGCAAACACTCATAAAGTACATCAGCAAGAACTTCAGAAGTATGTGGACAAGGCACATAAATAAACCTAATTCAACATTTGATGCGTTAATAAAACTGAAAATAATCTATATAAATTAACATTACATATTTTAAATAAATAGAAAAGATATACCTCATAATTCGGCTTTGCATATTCCAATTTTGATCAATAAAGTGAGTCGTGACCGCCATAAATCCTTTTTTTTATTGCTAGTCGTCCACATATCAGTGGTAATTGCTACCCTACTGGTGTTCTTTTCTAACAACTTCAATGTTCTTTGTCTTTCATAATCATAGATCTTCAATATGTCACTCTTAATGGTATTTCGAGACGGAACCTTAAATAAAGGTTGAAGACCTCCCACAAATTTTCGAAACCCATGATGCTCTACTATTGAAAGTGGATACTCGTATATGATTATCATCTCCGCTAAATTTCTCCTTGATTGATCCGCATTAAAAGTATAGTTAGAAACATATGACGAAGTACCATCGACTTTCTTTTGGTCCCCTACTAAGATGTGTTGGCGTATATCTCGAATGGGTCGCTTTACACAAGATTTGAAATGATCATGTAGATGTCTTGTACCGTTTTTAGAACTCCCTCCTAGTTTCTTTTTGCAATAATTGCACTGCGCCTTATCAATACCATCCACTTTCATCTTCTTAAAGTGGTTCCATACTACTGACCGTTCTTTCCTTTTTTTAGACCCCGACTCAACTTCATCATTATCAAAGGCATCATTAGTTTGAGTTTCATCTTGAGTCACTGAATTAATCGCAGGTGATGACCCAATTGGTTGACTAGGATTGTTAGACTCGTTCATTGAATTAATCACGGGTGCCGATCCAATTGGTTGACTATGAGAATCATTACATTGCCTTTCCATTTCACCTATGCAAAGACAATTAGAGTAAATATTTAACCTATGCAACGACAATTAAAGTAAATATTTATGGACATTCAACTAAAGTTTGTTGCTTCATAATTAATCAAACAGTTTGTTGCTTCTAAATTAATCAAACAAATAGAGTAAATATTTAACCTACCAACACCCCCATGCCATACACCCCAAGTTTGTTGCTTCTAAAATCTAAATTATGAACACAGACAGTAAAGAGGGTGTTGGTAAGAACACAAATTTTAAGTCCCCTTATACAAACAAACAGTAAATTATGAAATCAAACAGTAAACAAACATGAAATCAGATATGAAAGAGACAGTAAATTAGATATCAAGCTTGAATTTTCAATCTTGGCAAGCCATGAGCCAATCACGATTATACCAATTTTTTCATGATCCAGAGCCAAGCACGGTCAGGACAGTCTCTACTCATAACATCGCAAACTACAATGTTCTGAGGAAACCATTAACATCATACTGCAACTTAGGAGATAAACACTTGGTCATACAAAGTTACAAAATCTCAGATTTCAAATGAAGAACTATCATTTCAGACTGAAAAAGGAAAAAAGAAAAACATCACCTTTTAGATATAAAAAGCGAAGTTGTTTTATTTACTCACTGGAATGGTAGAATTGGTATATAAGAAAGGGAAAAGAAAGGGAAAGATACCTTAGTGTGGCAGCATCGGCGAGGCGAGGCAGCACCGGCGACTAGGTTGACCACAAAGACTGGCGACTAGTTCGGCGTGGTCCACAACACGACCGGCGTCCGACGTGAGGTCTGAGTCTCTGCTATGAGAACTGAGAAGTGAGGAGAAGTGAGATTTGAAAACTGAGAAGTCGGCTGAAGTAAGATTTGAGAAGTAATCTAATCGATGTAATCAAAGAAGTAAGAGATTTATTTTTTATTTTTTTCCTTTTAGGGATTTGATTGGGTTTGGATGGATTTGGGCTTTTAAATATTTGGTAATTGGTATCTACTATCTAGTTATTAGTTAGCCCAAAGTTTCAAATATATATATATATATTATATACTATCGGCCCGGGCCGGTGAACACCATCCCCGTCCCCGTTAAAATCCCCGATAACATCCCCGATCCCTGCCCCGTCCCCAATAAGCCGTCCCCGAACCCGACCCGAAATGTTCGGTTTTCGGTTTTCCCCGTCGGGTTCGGTTTTTTGCCATCCCTAATTATGAATATTTATGTACGTTCAAGTTTGTACAACACCTCGACACCGTAAGTATGTAACTCGACATAATCTTCTTCAACACTTTATTCAACGTCGTAAGGCATCACGTTTCTTCAGCACCATAACCCAACACCCATCAAGACGAATCGAGAACCTATCAAGTAATTTTGTTATGAACCGGGGAACAAAAGAGAGTGCGTCAAGTCTCCACATCTTCACAGGTCATTCATGTATCATTCAGGATGAATAATACAACATTCAGGGTGAATAATTCACGATTCATGAATTCGTGTATTATTCACCATGAATGTTGTGTAATTCATCATGAATAATGAATGAACGTTCACAGGTCATTCATGTATTATTCATCATGAATAATGTATCATTCAGGATGAATAATACAACATTCAGGGTGAATAATTCACGATTCATGAATTCGTGTATTATTCATCATGAATGTTGTGTAATTCATCCTGAATACTATATTATTCATCATGAATAATGAATGAATGTTTTTTTATTCATACTGAATGTGGGGCGTCCGGGGATGCGCATACATATTCATAATGAATTAAACCAAATTTCGGTTGTGAATTGAGAAACAAAAGAGAGTGTGCCATGTGTCTACACCTTCACGGGTCATTCATGTATTATTCATCATGAATAAAGTATCATTCAAGATGAATAATACAACATTTAGGGTGAATAATACATGATTCATGATAAATAATACATGAATTATGGATTTGTGTATTATTCATCCTGAATACTGTATTATTCATCATGAATAGTGAATGAACGTTCACCTTTGTTATTCAAACTGAATGTGGACACCTGAGGACGTGCATGCATATTCATAATGAATATAACACATATATAGAATTTCACGTAAAAAATGGTTAAAACGAAAAAAAAAAACTATATCGAGATGGATGTCATATCGAAGAGCATGAAATTCTCGTTTTTTTATGTAATTTGTTTAATTAAAATATTAGTAGTTTTTAAGATAATTTATTTTAAAGTTTAAGGGGGTAATTTTTTTTAATTAAAAATAAAATAAAAAGTCAAACAAGGTGGGCACTGATTCAAATTTCCAATTTTGTCCTTAATCTCTTCTCAATTAACCTTATTATGTATTAACCATTGATTAGTTTTCTAAGTTTCGATCAATGGTTAAAATTTGTCCTCATGTGCACAATGAAAGATGGGTTTTTATTTGAACCCACCCTTATATATGTATATATACACACACATATAGAGAGAGGCAGGGAGAGACGGAGGTTCACGAAAACCCTAAATGAATGAAAACCGAAAAACACTTCATCAACCATTAGTTTAATTGATCCAATTGATGTGATTAAATAGGCGGTTACAACTTTCTTTTTAAATTAAAAAACCTCCAACACCCTATTTTTTAAAGCGAAAAAAAATACAAAATATGATCAGAATTCAAACGAAACAAATTACACCAAAAAATCGACCACATTTTTCTTGTTAATTTGACATCTATATTATATACTTTTTCATCCGTTTTTTCGTGGTTTTTTCGATCTTTCTTTTATTTAGCGTTTTCTCCTGAACTTAACCCTATATATGTATATATATATATATAGGACGATAATCAAATGAGAACCACAAAAAGGTTGAAAACCGTGAGAACCGATCTATGTCGTAATTTGGTTTTGATCAAATGGTTTTACTTGAAAATTGTTTCACCACATGAAAAGGGCATAATTGTCATTTTGGTGACAAACAATTCACCAAATTAAATACATATTCACCAAGAGTCATAATAAAATTATTATTTTTTATAAGGTTAATAATCACAGTGTTTCATCTATATGTTATTTCACCAGATGAAACACACAGATTTAAAAGGTGTTTCATAAGGTGAATCAAACACCATGAACCACCATGTTCCTACAAGCACCATCATACACAAATTCATACCCAAACACAATCGAATCCGAAGATCATCAGGGCAAACAAATTAGACAAAAATACAAACTAAACCAACCTTTCATAAAAACTAAATCATATCAAGAATAACCAGAAATCCTAACTCAAAATCGAAGAGCAATCTAAGAAAGTCCCAACTTAAACTCAAGAA
This sequence comes from Arctium minus, assembly GCA_954870635.1. NCBI lineage: Eukaryota > Viridiplantae > Streptophyta > Magnoliopsida > Asterales > Asteraceae > Arctium > Arctium minus. The sequence goes on from OX941092.1 coordinate 26,546,867, forward strand.
CGATAAAATAAAACCTAATTTACCATGTTCGGTTTCGAAGAACACCTCCATCCTAGATCCGATTTATGGGTTTGAATTTTTTTTTGGTAATGGGTTCGAATAGCTCCTCAATCCCAGATCGAATTATGGGTTCAATTTCTTACTTCAAATTTGGCTTCGAAGAACACCTTCATCCTAAATCATGTTTTTTGGGTTCGATGCATAAGAGGGAGGAGGAGGAGTCACGGGTGACGTCGAGGAGGAGAAGGAGTCACAGGTGACACCGAGGAGGAGGAGGAGCGTTTTGGGGCGACGCCAAGAAGGAGGAGGAGTCGGTGGTTGGAGGCGATGGGTGAGGCAGGGAAACGATGGCTAACTATTTGATTAAGATGAACATTGATGAAGTCTAGATGTGTAACACCCCAATTTTTGGGTAAGCAATTATTGCCTTAAATCCGTATTTTGCTTGTTGTATGGCTTTAGTTCTTAGTTACCTTGAAAAGTATCGTTCGTGGGGATGGAGTGTGTAGCCGAAGAAGAGGGAAAAAAGGAACAACAGTGCTCCACGCGGCTCTCTGCGCGACCCAAGCCGCTCCGCCACCCGCGCGGGGCTCTGCCCTCGTGCGACTCCAAAGCTTGGCGCGACTCTCCGCGCGGGCATCTCCGCGCGACCACTAGTGGATTAAAAAGGGGGAAACCGGCCAAATCTGATTTTGGACCTAAAATCAAACCTCAAAACTCTCTCTCTACTTCTCCCTCTTCATTAAATCCAACCTACACCATTTATTACTACATTCTCCTTCAATCTTAAAGTTAGAATCATCATCTAAAGATTTGGAATGCTAGGGTTCAAAGATCTACCATCTCACAATCTCCATCTTCAACCTCAAGACATCTCCATTTCTAGGGTTTTGCCATTTTAGGGTTTTTACATCACAAACTCTTTTGGTGAGTCTCTTAACCTTCACTTTACTATAAATACGTATATATGATTATTTCATAATTGTATGTAACTTGGATTTAACATAAAAGCTAGGGTTTTGGTAAATCTTGCTAGTGTGTGAGTATTTGTTATTGTGGAAAGTATTAAATGTCATAAAGGTTCCTATGTACACATAGAGTTGTAAAATGAACAATACATTGGCAAAGAACCATATTTTACAAAGTGGGTTTTGGTTATAAATGATTATGTAGTATTTGGGTTTTATCACCTTAGTGTAATGGCTTCTTTTATGAACAAATGAATCATGTGGTTTTAATATGAGCATGAAATGTGTATTACCATGCTTTGGAAAGGAATATGTTATGCATGATAAATACTATCCTTACTTGGCCATGACCTAAAGGTGGAGTTGATATCTATCTCCTTGTGCACGAGGATTTAGATGGCATGTTATACTTGGTTATAATTGTTGACCATTTTGGTCACTAGCAAGTAGGCAATAGGGGACGTAAGTCCTTGAGGTGCAACTCCTCTAGATTGGATAGGCACCCATGTCTGTAAGTCCTTGAGGTGTAACTCGACGGAGTAGGCAATAGAGGCATAAACAGTTTGAGGATTGTGATGTCTTTTATGGCATGGGAACTAGAACTGGGATATGAGGTGAAATCCAATAACATCACGGGTGACCCCATTCACGTGTTCTCGTCACCCAAGATGGAAACGGGTTTCCCCCGTCTTTCAAGAGATATCTCTTGTGTATTTGTACATGCATGGAACACCTTTTACGAATTGAACGTTGGCATTGTCCATCATTCGGGTATCTCGGTAACAATTAATTACATTGTAATTGTTACATTATAAACTGCTTAACTCTTGCAATATCTCTAGACTTTGGTCTAGTACTTGTTTTGGTGTTTCATGACTCACAAGTCCTACTAGTGATGTGCATAGGGCACATTGATTCGCCAGGCGTGCACTTAGAATTCGTGGAGGACCGGGATTTTTGGGAATCTTGAGAGAAGAGCGTTTTGGAGTCATAGAGACACCCACCTTTAATCTAGTTTTAATTAATGTTCTAGATTAAATAGGTTGTCGTGTACTATGTCTTATTCTTCCGCTACTTTATCGATGCAACTACCCCAGCCTTATTGGGTTTTAGTCATTCATAATTACAGGAATTATAAACTTTCATATTTTAGATGTCATATTGCCGAAATTTTTAGTTTTAAACTTATGCAAAAAAATTTAGGGTGTTACAAGTTGGTATCAGAGCTCTAGTTTAAGTGAACTAGGTATGTAAACTCGATGCCTAGACTTAAGCTGAGACCATTAGGTTATGGATTGTTAGAATTGGGTAGAACTTCTAAGATGGGACGACCTTAGAGTCGATGGAAACTACGTCGTCGAGAACTATAAAGCTAGTGGCGAGAATCTTTATGTAGTGTATGTTCATAATTTCAATTAGCTACTGCTATTGTGAATGTATGATTACGTGAACATGCTTGAATTACTATGATTATGATGATTGATGAACCGTATTAGTACGTTTCTTGTGTATAATATTGTGTAGCTATCTCTTAGTCTCTCTCTCTATCTCTCGATTGTGTGACAGACCGAAATGGTAAATACTCGGAGTCATCTTCAATCATCTCCGGAGGGCCAAGCCATGACCGAATCCACGACCGATAAGCCAAATGAAACCGTAACAGATGCACCTCCTCCGCCTTCGCCCCTGCTTAGCGGGAGAGTGGAGCAAATACCAAGAACCATTATTGCCTCAGTCGATCCTATTCTAACAGAGGTAACCCCTCAATTGCAAATGCTTGACATGATGAGATCCATGAACGAGACCATGGCAAAGCAACAAGAAATGTTTATGAAGCTGATGGAGGACATAGAGGGTAGCAATCGTCGACACGAAATCATAGAGGAAAATGTGATTATAGCGGGTTCTGGGGACACCGGAGGTGAGAACCGCACTGAAGGGTTGGTGACATTAGAGACAAGGCAACCCAGAGGAACTTGTTCCTACAAGTCCTTCATAGGTTGCAAACCTCCACAGTTTGCCGGATCTGATGAGCCCGTTGCTTGCATGAATTAGCTCAGAGAAATCGAGCACGCCTTCAGAGCCTGTGACTGTGAGGAGAATCAAAAGGTAAAATTCGGCTCTCAAATGCTCTGAGGTTCAACCTTGATATGGTGGAACGTTTTCACCGCAACCATTGAAGAATCGGTGTTGACCAAGATGACATGGGCAGTGTTCAAGAAAAAGATTTTAGAGGAGTATTGCAACGAGCAAGAGATGGACTTGATTGAGGAGGAGTTTCGGGAATTGAAGAAGGGAAATTTTTCGGTGAGTGAATACACCCGACTTTTTATGGAGAAGTTGAATCTGTTAGGGCATGTGGCCCCAACTGAGAAGAAGAAGGTGAAAGCCTATCTGAAGGGCTTACCCGCGGACATGATTTCGATGGTTCGCAACTCAAAAGCTACCAATCTTCAGGAAACGATAGAAGAGGCCAAGATCATGGAAAGGGTCTATGCGCAAGACAAGGAAGAGAAATCAAAGGTGGTTGAGAAGAGGAAGTGGGAGATCCCGCCGAGCTCGTTCAAGAAGCCGAAATTCCAACCAAGTGGTAGAAGCTTTGATAATCGTCGGGAGGCGAAGTGGTGTTCCAAGTGCAAAAGCAAGAACTTTGGTTTTTGCAACCTTAACCACAACCCAATCTCATGATTTCAGTGTGGTAAGCCGGGTCACACTAGTCCGGATTGTCCTATACGAGGGACAACATGTTTCGAGTGCAGGGAGGTGGGGCACGTGAAAAGGGACTGCCCCAAGCTTAGAGGGGGAGCAAGAGGAGGAAGCTCGGGAAGCCAACCAAAGAAGGAGGTCATTCCTAAGGCTCAAGGGAGGGTCTTCCAGATGACGAGAGAAGAAGCAAAGGAGACCACCGACGTGATGTCGGGTACGTTCTTACTCAACTCCCTTGCCGCTAAAGTATTATTCGATTCCAGTGCCAACTTATATTTTGTGTCATTTGAATTTTGCAAAGCCTTGAATGTGCCCTCTAGTACTTGATGGAGGACCATCCAACCACATGAAAGATCCCTTGGCGATTCAAGATGTCCCAGTTACAAGATCAAGATCAAAACTGATCAAAGAAGCTTTGATGAGCTTAGTTGCGGAGATTCAAGTAATGTCTATTGAGTACTAGTGAGCTAACCCAAAATCTTCCGAGTTTTGTTGTGAATCTTTTGCAGGAATATGATGATGTCTTTCTAAAGGAAGATCCAAGTGGGTTGAAACCTCTACGAGGAATAGAGCATCAGATTGATTTCATTCCAGGGGTTACTCTTCCAAATCGTCCAGCTTATAGAGCCAACCCCGAGGAGACAAAAAAGATCCAAAGACAAGTGGAAGATTTAATGTCAAGAGGAAGGATTCAAGAATCCATGAGTCCTTGTGTCGTTCTCGTGATTGTGGTGCCCAAAAAGACTGGAGAATGGAGAATGTGCACAGATTGTAGAGCCATTAACCAAATCACGATAAAGTATCGCTATCCTATTCCTAGGTTAGATGACATGCTAGATGAGTTGCATGGGTCTGTCATTTTTTTTTTTACCAAAATTGATCTTTAAAGTGGGTACCATCATATTAGAATAAGAGAAGGTGACGAATGGAAAACCACATTCAAAACAAAATCTGGATTGTATGAGTGGTTAGCTATGCCTTTTGGGTTAACTAACGCACCTAGTACATTCATGGGATTGAAGAATCATGTTTTGCGTGAGTTTATTGGTAAATTTGCCATCGTTTACTTTGATGACATCTTGATTTATAGTAAAAACATGGAAGAGCACATGATGCATTTACGTGTTGTTTTGGACACCTTGAGAAATGAATCCTTGTATGCTAACTTGAAAAAATGCACATTTTGTATGGATAAAGTTGTTTTTCTAGGATTTGTTGTAAGTGGCAAAGGAATTGAAATGGATCTTGAGAAGGTCAAGGCAATCCAAGAATGGCCAACTCCAACAACGGTTTCGGAGGTAAGAAGTTTTCACGGGTTAGCTAGCTTCTACCGGAGGTTTGTTCGTGACTTTATCACCATAGCTGCCCCCACTCAATGGACTTGTGAAGAAAGAAGTATGTTTTCATTGGGGAGAAAAGCAACAAGTTGTGTTTGACTTATTGAAGGAAAGGTTGACTTCTTCTCCTATTCTTGCATTACCAAATTTTGATAAGATGTTTGAACTTGAGTGTGATTCATCCGGGGTGGGTATTGGGGCTGTTTTAATTCAAGAACATCGTCCCATTGCATATTTTAGTGAAAAACTAAAAGGGGCACAATTGAATTATTCAACATATGATAAATAGCTTTATGCTTTGGTAAGGTCTTTACAAACATGGCAACATTATTTGAGACCAAAAGAGTTTGTGATTCATACGATCATGAATCTCTTAAGTATCTCAAGGGTCAAGGTAAGCTAAGTAGAAGGCATATCAAGTGGGTTGCGTTTATTGAGTCATTTCCTTATGTGATTAAATACAAGAAAGGGAAAGAAAACATTGTGGCCGATGCGTTGTCTAGACGTCATAGTCTCATCACCACTTTGAGTTCTAAACTTCTTGGATTTGAATCAATTAAGGAAATGTATGAGGATGATTCTGATTTTTCTTCTCTATATGTTGCTTGTGAACATGGATCATTTGACAAATTTTATAAACATGAAGGTTTCTTGTTTAAAGAAAACAAGTTGTGCATTCCAAAGTGTTCTATGCGTGAATTTCTTGTGCGTGAGGCTCATGGGGGAGGTTTGATGGGTCACTTTGGTGTTCAAAAGACTTTAGATGTTTTAAAAGAACATTTCTTTTGTCCAATAATGCGTGACGATGTTAATAAAATTTGTGAAAGATGTCTAACTTGTAAACTAGCCAAATCAAAATCGAAGCCTCATGGATTGTATACCCCGCTACCAATTCCTTCTGAACCTTGGGTAGACATATCCATGGACTTTGTGTTAGGATAGCCTAGGACAAAGAATGGCCGATATTCTATTTTAGTTGTTGTTGATCGATTTCCCAAGATGGTACACTTTATTCCTCGTCATAAAACAGATGATGCCTCACACATTGATGATTTGTTCTTTAAAGAAATAGTGTGTCTACATGGTTTACCATGCACTATTGTGAGTGATAGGGATGTCAAAATTTTGAGTCATTTTTGGCGTGTGCTTTGGAGTAAACTAGGTACTAAGCTTTTATTCTCTACTGCAAGTCATCCACAAACGGATGGGCAGACTGAAGTAGTTAATAGAACTTTGTCTCAATTACTTAGAGCGGTTATTTCAAAGAATTTGAAAAGTTGGGAGAGTTGCTTGTCGTTTGTTGAGTTTGCTTATAATCGAAGTGTGCATTCTTTTACTAACTATTCTCCTTTTGAGACTATGTATGGATTCAATCCTTTAAGTCCCCTTGATCTTGTTCCTATTCCCATTGAAGAGCGTACCAGTCTAGATGGAAAAAGGAAGGCTGAATTGGTGAAACAATTGCATGAGAAGGTAAAACTCAACATTGAGAAGAGGACAAATCAATACTTGAAGCAGGCAAACAAAGGTAGAAAGAGAGTTGTGTTTGAACCTGGTGATTGGGTATGGTTACACTTGAGGAAAGAGAGATTCCCGGCAAAGAGAAGATCAAAGTTGCAGCCCAGAGGAGATCGACCATTCCAAGTCCTCGAAAGAATCAATGATAATGCTTACAAGTTAGATCTTCCAGGTGAGTATCAAGTAAGCTCCACTTTTAATGTTGCTGATCTTTCTACCTATGATGTAGGTGATGATTCGTGGACGAATCCTTTTCAAGGGGGAGAGAATGATGGAGGACCATCCAACCACATGAAAGATCCCTTGGCGATTCAAGATGGCCCAGTTACAAGATCAAGATCGAAACTGATCAAAGAAGCTTTGATAAGCTTAGTTGCGGAGATTCAAGTAAAGTCCATTGAAGATTTGCATGTAGCGCACGGTATTATGCTTATTGGAGCTTTGGATCAATGGTGGAGCTTAAAGAAGGCTTTTATTTGAAGATTGCAGGCTTTTGGGCCATTTCAAAGAATTAACCCATGATCATTATGTTGACAGCCCAAGATTGAACTATTTTCTTTTGTTTATGTTGAATTTGAGCCCAATAAATTAGTGTATAAATTCGAATCTGTTTTTTAGGCCTATGTTAAAGTCTAGGTGTTTAAAAGTATTTTAATAATGATTTAGAGTATGTCTAGATTCATGAATTAAAGGTATGCCTTTAATTCTTGATTGAAATTTAAGCCTTAGACTTTATGGAGAGTCTTTTGGGGTGTCTTTTGAACCCTATAAATAGGAGCCTTTGTAATCATTTGAAATCATCATCCAAGTAATATAAACACTTTCTTTTGAGTTTAACTCATTTTGTGAGTTGTGATTCCTTGCGAGAGCGTTCATAGTTCAAGAACTTATCAAGATTGTGAGCACGATCTTGTGGCGTTTCGGATTCTTTTGGTTCTTAGTTCTATAACTAACGGGTCAAGGATTTGCTCTAGGTTATGAAGATTCCTATAACTGGGATATTCGCTTCCTAAACTATCTCATACGAAGGTTCCAAGTTTCTTAACTTGTGGGTCGACGTTTTTGTATCAGTACTCCTAGTGATGTCTTGGTGGTAGAAGTAGCGAACAGAGAACAAGTAATTTTGCGTGAAGTTTTAGAAAAGTGCCACCTAGAAATTTGCGTTGAGCTCTTTGAAGTGAATTTACTTCCCATGACGATTGGGAGTTTCGATGTGGTGATCAGGATGGCCTAGTTGTCTCGACATCAAGCGGAAATCTTATGTTCAAAGAAGTTGATCAGATTACCGACCTCAAGCGGGGACTTCGTCTTTGTGTATGGGGAGAAGTATGAGGTTCAAGTGGCTCTAATTTCATCCATCCAAGCAAGGAAATGTCTTACGAAGAAGTGCTCATCGTTCCTCGCCTTCGTATTGGATGCCAAAGCGGAGAAGAGGAAGATCAAAGACGTACAGATTGTTAGAGAGTATCCAGATGTATTTCCCGACGACCTTCCGGGTTTGCCGCCTGATCATCAAGTGGAGTTTCGGATCGACCTAGTTCTGGGAGCGGCACCAATAGCCCGTGCACCCTACCATCTTGCTCCGACCGAAATTTAAGATATGATGTCTCAACTTCAAGAATTGCTAGAGAAAGGATTCGTAAGGTCGAGCTCTTCGCCTTGGGGAGCTCCGGTACTCTTCGTCAAGAAGAAGGATGGGTCGATGCGAATGTGTATCAACTACTTGGATTTGAACAAGGTGATTGTGAAGAACAAGTATCCGTTACCCCGAATTGACGACCAATTCGACTAACTAGAAGGAGCCGAATGTTTTTCCAAGATCGATCTTCGTTCGGGCTACCATCAAGTGAAAGTCAGAGAAGAAGACGTCCCCAAGATCGCTTTTAGGATACGGTATGGCCACTACGAGTTCTTGGTTATCCCTTTTGGGCTAAGTAACGCGTCGGCCGTGTTCATGGATTTGATGAATCGGGGCTGTTGACCATTTTTAGACAAGTCGGTCATTGTGTTCATCGATGACATCTTGGTGTACTCGAAGAATGAAGAGGAGCACGAGCGATATATCAAATAAGTGTTGGAAGTTTTGAGAAACGAGAAGCTTTACGCCAAGTTTTCCAAGTGCGAGTTCTGGTTGCACGAGGTTCAGTTCTTAGGTCACGTGGTGACAAGAGAAAGAGTAAAATTCGATCCGTCAAAGATTGAAGCCATGACGAATTGGGAACCACCTAAGAGTCCCACGGAAATTCGGAGCTTCTTGGGTCTAGCCAGTTACTATCGGCGATTCATTCAAGACTTCTCCAAAATCGCCTCACCATTGACGTCCTTGACAAGGAAGAATGTGAAGTTCCTTTGGACTGAAAGTCAAGAGCGGGCCTTTCGGACTCTACAAAGGAAATTATGCGAGGCGTCGATCTTATCCCTACCCGAGGGGATGGAGGATTTTGTGGTCTACAGTGAGCGTCCAAGATGGGCTTGGGGTGCATCTTGATGCAAAGGGGCAAGGTGATAGCCTATGCATCAAGGCAATTGAAGGAACATGAGAAAAACTACCTAACCCATGACCTCGAGCTAGCGGCAGTAATATTCGCTTTGAAGTTATGGCGGCACTACCTTTACGGCACGAAGTGCACCCGTTTTACCGATCATAAAAGTCTAAAGTATGTCTTCGACCAAAAGGAACTGAATATGCGGCAACGAAGATGGCTAGAGCTACTCAAAGACTACAATTGCGAACTTCTATATTATCCCGAAAAGGCCAACGTCGTGGCGGACGCTTTAAGCCGAAAAGAGTATGGTAGTGGCGTTCAAGCTACCTTTGCAAGAGTTGAAGTCGTCTCAAGCCTTATAGAAAGAATCAAGATGTCACAATTAGAAGCACTTTCTGAAGCGAATCTCAAAGGTGAAGCTATGGTGAAGCAACATCTCCATTTGACCGAAGACGGAAGAGGTTTAAAGTTATTCCAAGGACGAATCTGGGTACCGAAGGTCGGGGGATGTCGGGACTTATTATTGGAAGACGTGCATAAATCCAAGTACTCCATTCATCCGGGAAGCACAAAAATGTACCGGAACTTGAAGCTAAACTATTGGTGGCCGGTAATGAAATTGGATGTAGCCAGTTATGTGGAGCGATGCATAACTTGCTTACAAGTGAAGGCGGAGAATCAACGACCTTACGGTAGTTTGCAATCTCTAGAGATACCGGAATGGAAGTGGGAACACATCACCATGGATTTTGTAACCAAGCTACCGAAGACCTTGAGGGGTCACGACACCATTTGGGTAATAGTGGGTCGATTGACCAAGAGCGCGCATTTCTTGCCTATGCGAGAAACTCTACCGATGGACAAATTGGTGAAACTTTATATAGATGAGGTGATATCGAGGCATGAAGTTCCACTCTCTATTGTGTCCGACCGTGATAGTCGTTTCACTTCCCATTTTTGGGACGGCTTGCAAAAGAATTTGGGTACTAGAATAAAATTGAGTACCGCATACCACCCCCAGACGGACGGACAGAGCGAGAGGACCATTCAGACTCTCAAGGATATGTTGAGATTGTGCGTCATCGGTTTTGGGGGAAGTTGGGATTCCCATCTACTGTTAGTGGAATTCGCCTACAACAACGGTTACCACTCAAGTATTGGGATGGTGCCGTTCGAGGCATTGTACGGAAGAAAGTGTAGAACACCTGTGTGTTGGCTAGAGGCTGGAGATAAACAGTTTTCCGGACCAGAGATTGTGCAAGAGACGACCGACAAGGTGAAGAGCATTAGAGAGCGATTGAAGGCGGCTCAAGACCGCCAAAAGAGATATGCGGACAAAAAGAGAAGACCGGTCGAGTTCCAGGTGGGGGAACGGGTGATATTGAAGGTTTCACCATGGAAGGGAACTATTAGGTTCGAAAAACGTGGGAAGCTTAGTCCCCGTTTCCTTGGACCTTTTACCATCATTGACCGCATTGGGCTTCAAGCCTACAAGTTGGACCTACCACCCAAGATGGACGAGATCCACCCTACCTTTCACGTATGATACTTGAGAAAGTGTCTAGTCGAAGAGGAAAGCGTCATTCCTTTGTCAGAAATTAGAGTGGATAACGACCGATGCGTGGATGAACCCGAATCTATTCTTGAAAGAAAGACGAAAAGATTACGGCACAAGCAAGTGGTTATGGAAGCACCACCACGGAGCCAACGTAACTTGGTAATTGGAGGAGGACATGAAGAGACGATATCCTCACCTGTTTGAGTGATTGGAGATTTCGGGGATGAAATCTTTTCTAAGGAGGGGAGGATTGTAACACCCCAATTTCTGGGTAAGCAATTATTACCTTAAATCCGTATTTTGCTTGTTGTTTGGATTTAGTTCTTAGTTACCTTGAAAAGTGTCATTCATGGGGATGGAGTGTGTTGCCAAAAAAGAAGACAAAAAGGAGCAACAGTGTTCCGTGCGACTCTCTGCGCGACCCAAGCCGCTCTGCCACCCGCGTGGGGCTTTGCCCTCGCGCGACTCTAGAGCTTGGCGCGACTCTCCGCGCGGGTCTATCCACGCAAGCATCCGCGCGCGACCACTAGTGGATTAAAAAGGGGGAAACCGGCCAAATATGATTTTGGACCTAAAATCAAACCTCAAAACTCTCTCTACTTCTCCCTCTTCATTAAATCCAACCTACACCATTTATTACTACATTCTTCTTCAATCTTCAAGTTAGAATCATCATCTAAAGATTTGGAAGGCTAGGGTTCAAAGATCTACCATCTCACCATCTCCATCTTCAACCTCAAGACTCCATCTCCATTTCTAGGGTTTTACCATTTTAGGGTTTTTACATTACAAACTCTTTTGGTGAGTCTCTTAACCTTCACTTTACTATAAATACGTATATATGCTTATTTCATAATTGTATGTAACTTGGATTTAACATAAAAGCTAGGGTTTTGGTAAATCTTGCTAGTGTGAGTATTTGTTATTGTGGAAAGTATTAAATATCATAAAGGTTCCTATGTACACATAGAGTTGTAAAATGAACAATACATTGGCAAAGAACCATATTTTACAAATTGGGTTTTGGTTATAAATGACTATGTAGTATTTGGGTTTTATCACCTTAGTGTAATGGCTCCTTTTGTGAACAAATGAATCATGTGGTTATAATATGAGCATGAAATGTATATTACTATGCTTTGGAAAGGAATATGTTATGCATGATAAATACTATCCTTACTTAGCCATGACCTAAAGGTGGAGTTGATATCTATCTCCTTGTGCACGAGGATTTAGATGGCATGTTATACTTGGTTACAATTGTTGACCATTTTGGTCACTAGCGAGTAGGCAATAGGGGACGTAAGTCCTTGAGGTGCACCTCGTCTAGATTGGATAGGCACCCATGTCTGTAAGTCGTTGAGGTGTAACTCGACGGAGTAGGCAATAGAGGCATAAACGGTTTGGCGATTGTAATGTCTTTTATAGCATGGGAACTAGAACCGAGATATGAGGTGAAATCCAATAACATCACGGGTGATCCCATTCACGTGTTCTCGTCACCCAAGATGGAAACATGTCTCCCCTGTCTTTCAAGAGATATCTCTTGTGTATTTGTACAGACATGGAACACCTTTTACGAATTGAACGTTGGCATTGGTCCAACCTTCGGGTATCTCGGTAACAATTAATACATTGTAATTGTTTACATTATAAACTACTTAACTCTTGCAATATCTCCAGACTTTGGTCTAACACTTGTTTTGGTGTTTCATGACTCATGGGTCCTACTAGTGATGTGCATAGGGCACCTTGATTCGTCGGCCACGCACTTAGAATTCATGGAGGACCGGGCTTTTTGGGAATCTTGAGAGAATAGCGTTTTGGAGTCATAGCGACACCCACCTTTAATCTAGATTTAAATAATGTTCTAGATTAAATAGGTTGTAGTGTACTATGTCTTATTCTTCCGTTACTTTATCGATGCAACTACCCCAACCTTATTGGGTTTTAGTCATTCATAATTACAGGAATTATAAACTTTCATATTTTAGATGTCGTATTGCCGAAATTTTTAGTTTAAACTTACGCAAAAAAATTAGGGTGTTACAAGATGAAACGTAATCAATGAGAAGATTAATATGATATTAATATCAATTATACCCCTGAAAGCTCCTTACAGATTGTCAGTAATACCCTTACTTTTTGTTTTTATTAAAAATGGGCTTTTTTTAATGACCCTTGATTTATTTTAATCAATGGATTAGATTAGTCCTCAAGTCATTAACCTTTTTTAGGTCCTCACTAGATTTAACCCCTATATATAGGGGGTCATTCAAGGGATAAATCGTTAATTTGTTATAACTGTGAGATTCGATTTCAACCTCTCATTATTAATAATCAATAGCTAATATTATTAATGTTAATTTTAATAATTTTTTAAATATATGGATAATATTTAAGGGCAAAGTAATTTTTTTAAATTTATGGATAATTTTTTGATAATTATCCTTTTTAATGGATAATATATTGCTAATTATCCTCTTTTCTTTCTCATCTCTCCAGCGAACGTTACCAGTTTCAAACTCATATCTCTTGTGATACACGTTGTAATACATTACCACTTTATATATGCTACCATTGTGATACAGTGTGATTTCATGATTTTTAGCTTTAATGATACATTCTTTTGCATATTATGGTACACCATGGTACCTTTTTTTAGTGGTATTGGGAGAGACCTAAATTTTGTTACGAGAATCAAGAAGGTTAATATTTGAATTTTATAATTACATGAGATAATATTGAAATGTTCTATAATGATGGTAATTAATTTATTTCGCATTTATCCGAATCCCATAATTACTAACTCACCTTTTATTATATAAATAATAAATATATATATATATATATATATATATATATATATATATATATAATTATCTCAAATGAGTGACTCCTATTAGATCTCACAATTATTACAAATTAGGGAGTTCTCTTTGATCAGACCCTATATATATGGGACGGTAATCAAACGAGAACCAAAAAAAAGGATGTGAACCTTGAAAACTGATCTAAACCGTTTATTGATTTTAATCTATGGACATTAAACATAATATCATTTTTGTGATTTCTTTTAAAGTTGAAACCATTTATTGAATATATGCCAAATTAGTAGGGCATTTATGTCCATTTATTAAATATCTGGTAACTAAAAGGGCATCTAATCTAACTTGTTCATCTTAGAAATCAAGGGCTTAAATTAAACCAGTTTTTTATGTTAATTTAAATAGGTGAACACGAAGCAAAGGATTATTTCATCTATGAAGAGGGGTAAGCTAGTCAAATAACATAAAATTGACATAAGGAAAGAAGCCCATATTTCACGACACAACAATAGGAAACATATTTCATTTTGAATGTTTTTTTACATTTTCAGTTTACCATTTATGAACTGGTAACACGAAATTGGTGTTCATTATAAGAATCTCACTTTTTTCTTCACTTATGATATTGTATAAATTCTGTATATGAATTTGTCATGTTTAAATGAATGTTTTTTATCAATTAACTGTTCAACTATGAAATCATTTTAAGTAATGTATACAACTCATGTGCATTAACAGTAGTCGGCCTGAATAGTTATGTTCATGTATGAACATGTATGATGTTCATATATGAAATTACCTGTTCATCTATGAAATAATGTACATGAATGTTCAATATCCTGTGCAGACTCCGTATGTGCTTGATAACTTTTGTGCACTTCTGAACCTCTATGATGTTCACATATGAAATTTGTATAACTAGATTCATTATTCTTATTAAACTGAACAACACGTACGTAAACTAGGATACAAGTTCATATATGAACACACACAACAAACTTTCCATGCGTCTCTAACAACGTCATCAAACCACTAAACCCTAAATTTGCCATCGTCTTGTCCAAACTGTAGGCAAACAAAAAAAAAACAATATATTATAACTAAAATAAAATTATACAAACACTTCCATTTACAAAATAAACATTCGATTCTTCAAACCCATAACCACATGTTTGACTTTTATAACCATCGTCAGCATCGACATTTATATCTTCAAGACCCTGGGAATGAACAAATCCGATATTCATCGGGGTATTATCCTTCGACACAAAAGCGTCTTTGACTTGCATGGGAATAAACAGAAAAGTCGCCCACGGTTGACTGAATCATTGAACAATTCTCAGGAATGTGACTGGATTCCATGTTCATTAACCACTATAAACTCGATCAACTCTCTGGTACTTCACGGTAGAGCTGTTCATGGACGGCAAGGCCCGATAGACCCGACTTGTCCGACTCGTTAGAAAAAACGGGCTTGAACAACCATTTTAAAAAATATGGGCGGGTTTGGGCGAGATCGTTCAAATTAATGGGCGGGCTCAGGCGATGAATAAAGAAATTTTGGACAAGCCTACCCGGCCCGTTATATAATTATATAAATTTGTTTATATAACTAATACTTTATTTAAAAAGGTTTAGAAGTGGTTTTGGGTTGGAATCCCTCTACTGAGTACCAACTACCTCCCAAATATATTCTAAATATGATATGTCATATAGTATGTATCGAAGCTCAATCCTGAAATATTATGTCGTTAAATATTTTGTTGTTGAAGAATCTGAACTTCGAAGGGTGATAATCTTTGGAGAGGAAAAATCTATACTTCATATTTTGTGAAAAATACCATTTTCTTGCATTGTGTACATTAGTATGTCTTACGTATCTTTTAGTTGGAAAAAAATAAAGTATTTTTTGATAATTTTACATAACTTACCATTTTATTTAAGTTTTTTTTAATGTAAAATTTTTAGACCCGTTAGCACGTTGGCAAGCCCGGCCCGTTTATAGGACGGGTATGGGTAAGTTCTTAAGCCTGCAAAAACGGGCTTGGATTTGATATATTAGGCCCGTTGGACATGAAAAATATATTAGGTCTAGACCATGGCTCGTCCAAGCCCATAAATGATCATCTCTACTTCCCGACACTCCTAATCACCCTTGAAATTATCTTGTAATTACCTACAAACATTAAGTTGAAGACGACACAGAATCTTCAAATACAAAATATTGAAAAAAAAAATCATAAAATTGGAATTTTGAAAACATTCGATGATTAAAATTACCAAAAGAAAATATAAACGATAACCTACCATGATTATCTTTCAGATAATTAAGGTAACTACCCAACTAGACGTGACTTTCAGCAAAAATTCCAAAACTACCCTCTACTACCTTACCAACCGTGGAATGAAACAAAGATAAATGGTGTAATGAGATTGGTCCATTTTGGTTAACATAGTTAACAATAATAACTTGGTTAACAAACGAATGGACCTTCTTTTGGTCCCCTTCTTTTGTTAACCATGACATTGGTATTAACCGTGTTAACCAATCTCAACCGTAGATTGCTGAGATCGATGATTCACAATTAATTGATTTTTCATTTTAAATAAAAAAATCCCAAACGGTTGATAATAAACATTGCATATATGCACAAGGGTATTTTAGTAAAAATATCATCCCATTTATTAAGGGGAACACGCGCATACCAAAAACAAACCCCATCTAATTAGGGATTTATTAAGAAGTCCAAATATATGGTAAAATTTTGAGCCCATGGTGTTTTGGCCATTTAAATTTTCCCTAAAATTCCAGTAATATTCATAACATATTAGGCTGACTTGAATATGTGCATATGTGCATACATTGCATATGTGTACACGTGCATATGGATAGTGTAACACCCTCAATTCTGGAAATAAGAACTAATTTAAAATTTTCTAAATACATCGATAAATGATTCATCTACAATCGCAAATTAAGATTTAACCTCAAAACACACATTTCATTCTACACATACAGTCTATAATATGGACGGGTGCTACTAAAATCCAAAACAGTCACTATCTCCAAACTGCGGAAGACTTCACCAACTACTTACACTTGTGTAAAGCTAAGGCTCAACTCTTCATAGTACTGCTAGAACCAAATCCCCAACTGGAACCTGATGCACATGCCGAGAAATAAAAAGATTAGACTTAACGCCTAGTGAGCTCAAGAGTTTTCAACATTTATAAATGAATCGTTAAAGAGGAAGAATGCAATTAAAATCATAATCTTTCAAAATGATATGCTTCAATCATGAAAACGACTCGTTTACTAATAATTATGCATTTTAAACGAAAGAGACACCAATATAATCGTTGACCAAACAAAACTGTTTTAAGGGCTAAGATCCCAATATAAAACGTTCTTTCGTAAACTTAGATTTAACCCAAAACTTGCTCAAAATGAGAATAGAGAAAGGACTCACAATTGTATAAAACGCGGGTAAAATGTTATATCTCGAAATACCCAAAACACGGGTGGGACATGACACACAACTCATAAACCATGGATGAAAACCCATATAATAAATATCGCCGTGAATACGGACATTAGACCCAAAACTCACGCAACCATAAAATGGGACGAAATCAAATACCGAAATGTGGGAAGGACGTATTTCATTCAAGCCTTAATATACGCGGGGGAAACCCAATATTAAGGCCATCATTTACTGTCGACCCCACAAAAACCAAAGTTAAAGATACGACATTAACATTTAAAATACCCCGGATCGACGACGGGGAGATCCGTATACGTTGAGAGTAGAGAAACACACGAGTAGGCCGCCCATACAATGTACTCGCATGTCATCTCAACGTTTCCATCTTGGGTGGCGAGAACACGTGAATGGGGCCACCCGTGATGTTATTGGATTTCACCACATATCCCGGACCTAGTTCCCATGCCATACTAGACATCACAACCCTCGGACCGTTTATTGCCTCTAGCCATACTCCGTCGAGTTCCACCCCAAGGACTTACGGACATGGGTGCCTATCCAATCTATACGAGTTTCAACTCGGAGGCTCGAGCCACCTATTGACTACTCGCTAGCGAACCCAAGCGGTCAACGGTCAATAACCAACCTTACCCACTTTCCCAAAACAGACATACTTATGTGCCTATGGATCCATTACAACACTATCTAACATTACATGACTCCAAATGAAAGACCAAAGCTCCCAAAACATGTAACTCTCAAATGACACGAAAAAATGCACCATCATACTCAAAACCCCACAACGGTTACTAATCCGGACAAATGTCCTCAAGACTCAATTTAGTCAAAAGCGAACCAAAGGCCCAATAATTTACGTAAACTCCAAATGAAAGCCAGTAATAAACATTGAAACACGTTTGACCAACTATCATGCAAACACAACGACCAAAAGTATGATTAACTCAAATCTCATCATTGGTTGAGGCAAACCATTTTCCAAATGAACTCATACCCTTATATTTCCAAAATGCCTCATAACACGATAATATGCATTTTCCGGAAAGGTTTATAAGATCAAATACACAAAATTTCACTTACATCAAATGAACTCCAATTATATATGTAAAATCATCAAAGAAACATTTCAACATCATTTATTTACCAAAATTCTCAAAGATCCCAAAATGGGTGTTTCACCATGTTTATAAAACTAAACATTTCAAAATAACCAAAACTTATCAGGTGATCATGTAACACCCGTAATTTCCGTTAAGTAAAGGTCATCCAGACATTTTTGGAACTTGTAAATGGTGGGATTTTGTCGAGGAACCAGTATTTAAAATCCCTTAGAGTATCGGGGGCATTGGCGTTGAAAAAGTTGAGTTTCGGGGCTTGGGAAGGGCTCCGCGACAATGCCCGACGACTATGACAGTGTCATAGTCGCACTGTAACAATCGCATAGAGTGTACCGTGTGCTGGTACACACCAGCGACTATGACCAGCGACATTGCCAATGTCGCCTGGCAATGTCGCACCAAGGGCTTGAGAGGCTGTCAAATACGGGATTTCAGCCATTCTTCCCATTTCTTACTTCTAACCTCTCCCCTTTCTCTCCCAAATCAGTTCCCTTCTTCCCTCACAAACCCTAACCCATTTTGGAGCCTCTTCTACTCTAAAACAAGTGTTTCTTCTTCATCTAACATCTTGGAAGCTAGAGCTAAGATGCCTTCACCTTCTTCACCGTCCTCTTCAATTTCTAGGGTTTTCACCCAACCCTCTTTGTCATTTGGAAGATTGGGAGTGTATGGCTCATCTTGGTGCGAGCTAGAAGTGTTTTGTTGGTAGATTGGAGTTATGGTTAATGTGGATATTTGTGGTTGGACCCTTGTGGATCTAGGTCTTGGAAGATTTGGGCTTGAAGGTTCAGATTTCTTCAAGGAAGCTCAAGTTGGGATAAAATCTAGATTTAGCTTAAATCTGGCAAGGTGAGTTCAAGTTGCTTTGTGAAAACTATGTACATGCCAAAATGTGTATTTTGAAGTAAAAATGTGTTTTACTTAGTAATTGTCAAAGTGTGAGTATTTTGATAAGTCTTCATATTTGATAAACTTGGGTTGTTTTAATCTCATAAAATGCTCATATTTGGGGTTTTGAATATTTTAGTAAGTAAATAGCATGATTTACGCATTCTTGGTGATTTTGTACAAGTAAAGTCTAATTCATGGTATAAGCATTTTTGGTGGATTTGATTTCATAAACTCATTTGGAAAATGATAGGTCCCAATCTGAGTCGAGTTTTGGGTTAATCACATCTTAGAGGTATATGTCTGAATAAACGTCATTTAAATGTGTTTTATTATCTGGGAACCGTTATTTGTTGGACAAATGGAATTTAAAGCATTTTAGCTCGGTTTTGATTTAAAAGAGTCCAGAGGACACTTGTCCAATTTTAATGGCTCAATGTGGAGTCCCATCTACGATTTACATCTTAATGCATCTTATTGCATATTAATTATATTTACATGCTCGAGTGCGTTGGTCATTCATGTGTAGTCATGTAAAGTTAGACTGTGTTGCATTGGATCCATAGGCACGTAAGTCAGTCTTATTTGATGGTCAATTGGGTGGTACGGGGTTGGACTCCAGGACCCATGTTTTATGACCTTGACCTTTCAAGTGTACACTAGGAGGGTTGAGTCCGGTTGTGCTATTATGTTGATGGGCATTTTATAATGGGCGTTTGGGACCTCCGCCATTCGGGGTAATGCCATGGTTGTAGTCATCGAATGTTGTCGGGCCTTTGGCGGTATTCTTGATAAGATTTGCTAAGGTCAATTGTCTCTTTTTGGTGTAGCTTGAAGGGTATCGTAGGGGCACTTGGGCTTATGGGTCGTGAAGTGTCATACGACTAACATTGTATGAGTGGCATACTTTTGTGTTCCTCCACTCTCAATGGGTACGGGTCTCCCCCGTTGTCGGCCAACAGTATTTTGGATATTTAATTGTCCATGCTTTAATATTTTGGTCGCGTGAGTATTGAATCTTAGTCACATGTTTTCAATAGCATACTATATTGTATGGGTTGTTTTCCCATGATTTTTATGAGTTGAGTATTATGCCCCTCCCGTGTTTTGGGTGTTTCAGGACATCAAGTTTTATTCTCGTTTTATTATTGGGGGGCCGTTTTCAATTCACGTTCGAGTGAGTTTTGGGCGTCATCATTTTTATAAAGAATGTTTGTATTAAGATCTTCGTCCTCAAAATGTATGTCATTGGAAAACGAGTCGCTTTCATAGCTAAGTTACTTCATTTTGAAAGATCATGATTTAAAGTGCAATCTTCCCTTTTAACGAAATATTTATTCATGTTGAAAACTCTTGAACTCACTAGGCGTTAGCCTAACCCTTTTTATTTGTCGGCATGTGCATCAGGTTCCAGTTGGGGAAGAGTACTAGCGAGACTGTGAAGAGATGAGAAATAGGGTTATGCTTGAGGGTGAGTAGTTTGATGAAGCCACCTCTCGTTATCTCGGGTATAGCAATTTGTATTGGGTTTAGTAACACCCGACCTTTAATTAGTCTATGTGTAAGACTTTATTTGTTTGGTTGATGGTTATATCTAGAACAGTAATACAAGTATGGTCATGTCGTATGATATCTTACCTTTCTTTGAGGCATTTTTGAAAATTTTAATTTAGCTGCTCTTACCATTTTCGAGGGTGTTACAGATCAGCAGTTAACAATTTCATTTAAACAGAAAACACTTTAAAATGAACATTTTGGCATGTACACCATTTTCACAAATCAACTTGAACTCACCTCGCTAGATTTAGGCTAAATCTAGATTTTACCCCACTTTGAGCTCCTTTGAAGAAACTTGAATCTTCAAGGTCGAAACCTCCATAAACCTAGATACACAAATTTCACCCATAAATGATCACATTCAACCATTTAGAATCAATCCCTGTAACACCCTCAAATTTGGTAAGAGCAACTAATTAAAATTTTTGACATTTCATCAAGTAAGAGATAACTCTCCAAAATAAAACTTTATATTTAACTTCAACAAATATAAACTCCAGTCTTATACAAGGACTAGACCAAAGTCGGTGTTACTTAATCCCAACTATAAGTTGCTCTTCCCGAAAACAAGTGCGGAAGACTTCACTAAGATATCCATCTTTTGAGCACACGACTAGCACTCCTCTCAGCCCAGTGTCACTAGAGCTAATCCCAACCGGAACCTGTTGCACATGCCGACAAATAAAAAGGTTAGGCTAATGCCTAGTGAGTTCAAGAGTTTTCCATATGAATAAAGATATATTTGAAAAGAGGTAATGCAGTTTAAATCATAATCTTTCAAAAGATATGCTTTGAATATGAAAACGACTCGTTTTCCAATAATATGCATTTTGGGCAAAACACCAATACAAACGTTTTCAAATCCTAACTACTTCGGGGACAAGATCCCAATATAAAACGTTCTTTCGTAAATAAACTTCAACCCAAAACTCACTCAAAACGCGAATAGAAATCGAACTCTACATTTATAAAAATGCGGTTAAAACTTTGTATCCCGAAACACCCAAAACACGGGTGGGGCATAATACTCAACCCATAAATCAAGGATAAAATCCATTTACACAAGACACCACCGAAAACTTGGATAATAAAACTCAATACCCAAAAACAACACCTTTCGGTGACGGGGGATACCCGAATTCCATCGAATGTGGCGGGCACACAAAGTTAGGCCACTTATCGATGTTCTCGAGTTTCACATAAGACCATGGTTCCCCGTATCCGGCTCATCTGAGCTACCACCGCAAAAAACCACTGATCCTAGTATCTACTCGACCTCTAATGAGTCTCACCACAAAGTCACAAGTCCCCGTATCCGGCTCACTCTGGGCACCACCGCAAGACTTAGCTCCGTATACGGCTCCTCCAGAGCACCACCGCAAGCTTACATAAACAAAACATGACTTGGGGACCACACACTTGAATTCAAACGCGGTCACTAAATTCCACGATGAGTAACCAGACTGGATTACAAACGGGCATCGAGTTCAACCACCCATGATATCTACCTCGAGCCCTCAATAAAGGTTACGCGGTTATCGAGTCCAACCACTAGCCACGGGGATAAGGTCCCCACTAAACAATATCCAGTCCCAACACGGGGATAAAATCCCCACTAAAATCAACTGACTGACTCATATGCCTATGGATCCAATGCATTACAGTCTAAAACGTTACATGACTCAAAGGAATGAACTAACGCATTCAAAACATGTAACTCTCAATTAAGATGCAACTAAGTACACCGTACGTCCAAGGCTTCTTAACGAGCTACCAAAACTGAACAAATGTTCCAAAGACTCATTTGAGTGTAAACCAAGCCCCAAAAGGCATAATGAACGTTTGGCTAAAATACGAGAGCCAATATGGTTACATAAACCAATTTACATCTTTCCCCAAAACTGATTTCTCAAAACACAATTGGCCTTCGACCCAAATCAAAAGGGTTTTCCATTTCTAAAATATTCTCCAAAGTCGGGAATGACCTAAAACCAAAGAACTCACTTTCGTACTTTTTGAATCATCCCTTTTCATGAATGATGCATAAAAACCCGACAAACATTTAAAAGTGTATTTCTTTAACCAAAGATCTATTTATGCAATAAATCATCAAAACATATTCATTTGTGACATCTTTATCAAAATGCCCCAAAACCCCAAATGTGGGTGTTTTACAAAGTTTATAAGGTTAAATACTTCAAATAATCAAATATTACCAAAAAACCCAACATTTGATAATTTCATGTAAAACACATAAACACTTAAAATGGACATTTTGGCATGTACAACATTTTCACAAATCAACTTGAAATCACCTTGCTAGATTTAGGCTAAATCTAGGTTTTACCCCCAAAACTTGAATCATCATTGATGAAGGCTTGAACCACCAAGAAACCTCCCTAGATCTTAGATCCAACACATCTACAAGATCACCTTCACCACACAAGTCAACAAAATTAAACCCAAGATGAAGGATGAAAGGAAAAAGGATGAAATCATCAAACCCTAGTTTAACATTGAGAGAGAGAGGAGCTTACCACCACAAAATACTCATGCATACTCTAATAGACTTCCAATCTCTTGCTAAATCCTTGAAGAGATCTCAAAAACGAAACTATGGCAACTTGAATCACCAAAATCGGAGTTGTGATGAAGAAGATATGAAGAAATGAAGTTTGGTGGCTGAAAATCGGGTTTTAAGCTCGACTAGGGGGTTTCGCGACTTACCTAGCGACCTTAAGTCGCGGCATAAGTCGCCCGCTTCCCCTGGTTTTCTTCTCGTTCACTGTTTTGGCCGTAACTTCTTCGTTATAGCTCTGATTTCGCTCCGGAAAGAACCGTTGGACTTGTAATTGAATCCTTCATCCATTAAGACTATAAAATCTATGATTCAAGTCCAAAATCCCATATCTTATTTTTCCCTTAAAATACCGATTTCTGTATTAACTTGAAACGATACCTTTTTGAAATCGGGGTCTTACAATTCCCAAACACATGACATCAAAATCTCCATTTTTGTCAAGACCCTAATTTTAACCCCAAACCTTCCAAAATCTTACAAACCGAAACTGAAGGAATCAAACACTAGAAAATCATCAATGAAGCATTTACATCACCTATTAAGGTTTATAAAAGGAGGGGATAAACTTACCACTTAAGTTTTGGTGAAAACTTAGAAAACCCCAAATTTATTGAAGATGGAGGTGATGATGATGAGCTCTTGACCTTTGCTTCCAATCCACCACCAAATATTCTTGTATATTCCCAAAACTAACAATCTAACCTTGAAAATCTCTCAAAAACGAAACCATAGCAACTTGAATCGCCAAAAACGGAGTTGAAATGAGAGAGTTATGAAGAAATGAAGAATGGGGCTGAAAATCCGACTTTTAACAAGTCTGGTACCAGTGTGCTACAATGACATGCGACTTTGACATGTCATTGTCGCATGTAATAGTCGCTCAAATGGTCCAGAAGGCTCTCCCTTGGTTGCTACTTTGCCAGTGCGACTATGACCATGTCATAGTCGTCGAGCATTGTAGTCGGACCCGTACCAAGCCACGAAACTCGACTTTTTCTATGCCTACACTCCCGAAACACTTATGGACTTAAAGTAATGTTTTCCCAACATAAATCCCACCATATACAAGTTACAAAAATGTCCGGGTGACCTTTACTCACCGAAAATTACGGGTGTTACAGATAGTCAGTGTATATGTGCACACTTTAAATACAACATCAATAACACTTATGATGTATATGTGCATACAGTTCATGTTTATATGTGCATACTTGCATTATTGTGAAATTTAGATTCCATGTTATTCCAACATGTGTATATGTGCACATACCAAAAATAAACGAGCATACATTATGCACTTCTTTACTTCTTATGATAAACATTGTGAAATGAATAATGCTTATATGCACACTGTAAAAAACAACGAACCTATACTCAAAAACACATTCTTACTGTATGCATAATGTTGAAAAAAATTAACGGGAAAGCCATTAAGAAAGTTCAACAGGTTTATTTAACAACGGTTTGGAATATAAAAAAAATACTCAATGCTTAAAACGAGAAGCACATTGCATTGTTGAATTTTGCTGAAAATATGGAAAAGATAACTTCCAAATTAGAGATAAGTTACAAATTTAATTTTTAAATTATTCTATTCAATAAATAAATATATAATTCCCAAATTTGAAACTTCCTTAAAATATGGTAAGATTGTTATTAGGCGTGAAAACCAAATTGTCAATATTACCCCTTTGTGAAATATGAGGCGTTTACATGGACATAAAATCTAGGGTGAACCTGATTGGTTGATAATTGGTTAATACCAATGGCTTGGTTAACAAATGAATGTGTCTCTCTCTCTCTCTCTCTCTCTATATATATATATATATGTTAAGACTGAAAGTCCTAGTGCGTTGAAAGTTGTATAACGAATTTATAGAGTTTAAATGTTTTATTATTTAATGCGTTGTAAAAAGCCTTAATAGTTAATTTGGGCTTGTTTGGTTGTAATGGGCTTTGGGCTTTAGAACCCAAGCCCTTAGTATTTAAAGTTTGTGTTTAGGATTTTAGAGAGGTCAATGGTCATTCATAGCTTTTACACGCACGTATCAAGAAAATCCTCTGTAATCGCTTAAACCCTTTATCGATCAATCTAATCATATGATAAGGTTTTGTGATTTAATCCTATTCTTTACTGTTTATTGATTATTATTATTATTATTATTATTATTATTATTATTGTGATTGCACTGTTCTGGGATCCACAATTGGTATCAGAGCATAATCGAATTAATTTTCATTCGATACGATCAAAAGGTTTGTCTAAAATCCTATTTTTATTGACATCTGTTGCCTTACTGTTCATCGAAATTAAAGGTTTCAGTTTGTGTTTTTAGTTGTTATTTTGGCTAATTAAAGTTGGGTTTGTGGTTTTTAGCCAAAGGATCGATATATTTTTAAGTTTGAAAAGTATTTTGGGTGGATTTTAAATTTATCGTCGCGTTTATCAAAGGAGATCGAAGAAACCCAGTGTCCCTGATTCAAGTTTCCAATCACAAAACAATTAACAAAACAAGATTGTTTAACTACCTGATTCGATTCAAATCACAAATCAAATTGTTTACAATCTGTGTATTACTTTCTCTCTCTAAACGTCTTTCTCTCTCTCTCTACAATACTCTCTGATAAGCGTACAAAATCCTCTAGTCATATATCTATTAAAACAAAACAAACTATTTATACCTAGCAACTAAAACAAGGAAACAAAACAACACATTGACTTTGACTTTTATTACAAAATGACTTTGACTTTCACTGAGAGTTGACTTTTCAGCATTTGGCTTCTTGAACTTTGACCTCTGGTCTTCATGATCTTGTATCCAACATATTTATGCTTTAACAATCTCCCCATTTGGATTCAAGATCATCTTTGAAAGATTTTGCAATTCAGTCTTCTCTTTTATGCTCAAAAAGTACAATCTCCTCCTTTGCAACAAATTTTCTTCTTAAGACACAAGCATTGCAATCTCCCCTTTCTTTGATTGTATTATTCCCAAGTCTGTCTCTGAAAGATATTAACAATCTCCCCTAAATACGATAGAAACAATCTTCAAAAATCTCCCCAAAACTATCACAAAGACACTTTCAGACTTTGAAAAGAAATTATCTCCATTCTCAACTCTGTTTGCTTTAGCAACAAACCATCAAAGAAAAATTATGTAAAATCTCAGCACATCTTCAGAAATCTTCAACTTTGCATCCTTATTTCACAAATAGTCTTTGATCTCAACCAATTCTTTATCTTTAAAATTTCTTCTGACACAGACATTTCTTTAATTCATCTCCCCTTTTTTGATGAATAGAGCATCGATATCATCAAAACTTCCTCCAAGAAATGTCACTGAAATTCTTTTCTGACCACTAATCTGTCAAGAGCCTCTGATTCATCGTCAATCCTCCAAAATATTCATCTAGATCTTTTCAAATCCAGTCAAATTAGAATGTAAAACCTGAATCAACAAATGAAGCAATTAAAATGTCTGTCAGTAACACTAAGTCACTGTGTGTAACGAATACACATTGGATAGGAGATTTTGTTATGATCACTCCCCCAGGGCTTCCATCCAATCATCGAAACACCACAAAGAAAATTTCTATGAACGTTGTTACAAGAAAACAAATTCCTTGTGTGCTCGTGCATGTGATAGAAAGAATTAAGCACATTATGATTGCTTATAAAGGCTCAAAATTGTGTAAACCACTGAGACAACAGTAGATAAACACAGACTCAATGTGCATGATTGAAGTGCGAAGGTGGGGCAAACTTCCTTCTGTTTCAATATCCAGGTTTTCCAAATGAAAACCAGATAGAATATGTGTTGCGTCCCCTGAAAAATATGAAACATTTTCTTTTTGAGAAGAAAATGAGTAGTTGGTGGGGTTATAATCAAGAGTTGGCATGGGCTATTTGCCTGTTTCAATAATATTCACCAAGAAATGTGAAGTATTAGTAATGTGGATGCCCGGCTCAGAAAGTAGTTGGTGCAGAGTTTGATATTCTTTTACTCTGTTCTCACACCCTCTTTCTTTTTATCATTGAACGCACATCTAACCAAACTCTCTTTTCCATTTTACCTCGTCACACATCCCACACTCATTTCTTTTTGACTCCTCACACTCAATCACTATGGATTAACTTCTTGGGTAGGAAACACTGGTTAACGTGAATCCA
The DNA here is from genome assembly GCA_954870635.1 of Arctium minus. Taxonomy (NCBI): domain Eukaryota; kingdom Viridiplantae; phylum Streptophyta; class Magnoliopsida; order Asterales; family Asteraceae; genus Arctium; species Arctium minus. The sequence continues at coordinate 26,574,086 of OX941092.1, forward strand.
TAGAAGTTTCATTTAAGTCCTAGCACAAAGAACCCATATTTTCTTATTAAAGAACATGTTGCTCAATATGGTTTAACTTTATCAGTTAAAGCACAAATACAAGTCAAATGTTTGTATGCTCAGAATATAATCATGAAGATATGAGCATTTTAAACATTGAAGATATTTCAAACAAGTAAATTGAAAGAATGAACATGAATGCAAGAGACTTGTTTGAAAATCTGACATTGTATGAAATGATCAGAATCAAATGATATATCAATTAAAGCTTATGGTCAAGAATAATGGATATTGTCTATATGAAACAAAATATAGACATTCTTGAATGAAACGTTTTAGAAATGAATTAACGCTCAATATTCTTTGAAATTCAAGCGGGGTGTCTTACCATCGAAAAATATGTTTCAAAATTTGAGACATGGTAAGAACATGTTGAACAAAAAGTCAAACCGGTGTGTATGAATACTTGAAAGTATATGGAAAAAACAATACACAACTATTTATCTTTGAAAACACACGGTTTGTTAATAAAGCACAAGTAAAAATGAAAACATTTAAAATTTCACTTCCAATTCATAAAATCTGTTTAAGAATCGGGAAGTGGTTTGAACATTTAAGAATATATTTTCTATGATTGAAAGTTGTCCTTCTTTCAACCATATATGAGATTAAGATAAGAAATATACCTTTCTATGCAGTATTAAATCTCATGAAGTCAGCTGAAGTCATAAAGATATGATCTTGATAGCTTCTCTCATTCTGCACAAGTCTCAAAGTCATGTCAAAGCAACTTTATTCACAAATTTATTGAAAAATAAAATGACATAAAGTAGTTAAACATTGAATATACGAGTTCTGATCAGAAGTAATAAGAAGTCATAACATATTTCAGAAAAATATGTACTCCCCCTTGAAGGTTGATTTCCTCTTTTGAGTATCTGAGTACAATCTCTTATCAGCTCGGGAGTATCATCTTTTGATCATTGAAGTACGAGTCGTAAACTGTTGTGTTTAGAAGTCATAGTTCTCTTACTCCTTTTTAACTTCAGATACCTGCATCACAGATTCCTCTTTTGGTTTTGGTACCCATTTATATTTGGGTCCTGGCAGGTTATTGCAAGATTTTGGCATCCATTTATGTTTGGATCCTCCTTTCTTTTCAATGACATTTGAAACATACGACCGATAAGAATATACATGATATGTGCCAAACCAATCAGTAGAATATTTCCGAGACCCAAAATCATTCTTATTATAATCAGAAAACTTTCTAGTAAACGAAGATAACTGGAACAATTGCTTCATAGAATATCTCTTGTAAAAAGTTACAAGTTTTGGTTTTGGAAAAGCAATATTCACAATTACATCATTTTTACTATCAATATCTTTATTACAATCAGAAACAGAAGATGATTTCGCAGTCTCGTCCATCTTCTTCTTTGGTTGCCACTCAGACTTAACTCCATGCCTTTTCTTTTTCACATCTGAAAAATTTGAAACTTCAGAGTTAGAACAGTGAGAATCAACATAATGCTTCTTCTTTGACTTACCACTGATGATCGGTTTCTATGAATGCCCAGATTTCTTCTTCTTACCTTTGGCAACTTTGGTTTTCACAGGAACTGATTTATCAACTTTCGTTGATGTTTCGCCTTTTTCGTACGCACTTGGTAATCCAAAAGAGTTAATAACAAAAGATGAATGATCAGGAAGTTTAGCATTAAAATCAAATTGAGCAATACAGTCATCTAAATCACCATCAGAGTTTAAGAAATCAAACCCATCATTAAGTAAACTAGACATATCATCAGAATTTGAAGCCTTAGAAGAGTTAGAAAAATCAGAATTTTTCAACACAGTGAAGAACACGGTTTGTTCTAAATCTATCAAAATTCTTTCTTCTGTTAGAGTATTCTCGAGTTCAGAAATTTTACTTTCCAACACGAGAGGAGGAACGTAAATTTTACCCTCGATAGGCTTTTCCTCCAACTCTTTTGAGGAATAACTCTCAAAATAATCATCAGAAAGAAACTTTGATTTATCAGAAATATAACTGTTATTCAACCTCTCATATCGAAATGGAAGTTGAACTTTAGTTGTGTTCTTTCTTTTCTCAAATTCCTTGGCTTCATTCTCTTCAGATAGTTTATTCCACTCAACGTGAAGTTTAGGATATTGTGGTGCCAATCTAAAAAATCCAAAATCATAAAGAGCAGACACTTCTGATATACCCTTTTTAAGATAGTGTGGATTCTCATAACCGAGTCCCCAACACTCTTTGTTCTCTTTGGGTTTGTTTAGATGAATGGTTTGTTCAGTTTGACCCAAAGTGTAGAATTTCCCTTTCAAAGCATTCACTTTGTCAAGTAAATATTTGTTCTCTTTTGAAAGCGAAGAATACATTTTATTAAGATCTTTTGATTCAAACTCACACAATCTATACTTTGAAACAGTTTCAGATAACTCTTTGTGAATTATAGTATTCTCTTTCGTGTTGTTGTCAATATTTTTATGTAAAGCATCAATCAAAACATTTTTCTCAGCAATATCATTGCTAAGTTTCTGTATTGATTGGTTTTTATCTTTATTAACATCCTTTTCACGCTTAAGTTTAGACTTTAATTTTTGGAGTTTAGTCATCATAGCATGCATTTGATTTAAAAAATCTGATTCAGTCATATCACATACCTCTTCATTATATTCTTCATCTGAATCAGCCTCTGCTTCAGCTTCCATATCTATCTTACCCATAAAGCACAAATGGGCCTTCTCTTCATTCTCTTCTTCTTCATCTCAGTGATCTAGCCAGTACTCATCCTCAGCCATCAGTGCTTTTCCAGCTTCCTGCTGCTTTGCCAAAAGCATCTTGTTTTTGTAGTACTCTGAATTTCGGATTTTTGGCTTTCGACAGTCTTTTGCAAAATGTCCAAGCTTACCACAGTTGTAGCATTTGGTAGATTCTGGCTGTTTCTTCTCTTCTACTTTGTACGGCTTCTCATCAGATCTCTTTTCCTCAATTCTTTTTCCTTCTACTTTCTCTTTGTGTTCATAATTTCTGGAACCAGATGAATATCTCTGACTGTTTGAGCTTGGCTTTTTGTAGAACTTCTTTTGAAAAGCCTTAGTCAACATAAGCATAGCCTGCTTCAGATCTTCACAATCATCAGAGTCAGAGTTATCCTCACTTTCAGCCTCTTCTGATTCAGAAATTATCACTTTCTTTTTCTTCTTCAAGCTCACCGACTTCTTCTTTACTACAAGAGCAATCGGATCAGCAACTGCTTTATCATCCTTTTTCTTCTCCGCTTTGATCTCATCTACCTCCTCTTCATTTTGTCTAAGAGTTTCATAAACCTCGTGAAGTGGGATTTCATTCAGATCTTTCATCTGTTTCATCTATCTTGTAAATCTCTTCCACTCAGGTTGTAGAATGCTGAAAACTTGACGTTCAACTCAATTTGTGACTTCTTGACCTTGTTCTTGCTAAGTTCATTCAGCAATGTCATAAATCTGTCATAAGTAGTTTCCAGACATTCTCCTTCCTTGGATTTGAACTCCTCATAGTTGTTGAGGCAATTAGAAATCTTAAGTTGATTGTCTATCTTCGATCCGAGCATCATCTTTTCCAGTTGATCCCACATTTCTTTGCCTGTAGCTTTGTAGCTATCAATTTTGACATAGATTTCATTTGGGATGCCTTGAAGAATGAATGATTTTGCCAGTCTATCAGCTTTTGTTCTTTCTAACTGCTCTTTAGTGTATTCGGTAATTGGAAGAGGATACTCTCTCTCTTCATTTCCAACAGTATGAGTCTTTACTGGAATTGGCATGATTCCTTCCTCCAAATATTTCCTGATAAGAACACTCAACTCGTGTCTATCAATAAAGTCCATGAACCGGTCTTTCCACTGTTCATATTCTCCCTTGAACAATACTGGTGGTTTAACATCGGTTCCGATAGCGAGAGCTTCTCTTGATGTCATCCTGATTGTAAAAAATATGCAATAAGAAACTTGAAATTGACCGTTAGTCCAATAGAAATCACAAGAATACAGAATAATACTGAAATGAACTAGACAAAGGAATTTCTGAAATCCACTTAGTCTAGAATTCGCAAAAATACACTTAAAACACAAGAAATTCGCAGGATAGGAATTAGAATTCGCAAGCTTTAAGAAACAAACAGAATTCGCAAGCTATGAAGACAATCACAAAATTCGCAATGCACAGAAATTCGTAACACTCACAGAAACGAATTATGTCCTTAAAAAAAATTCAAACACTTTTCGCAAACATGACCTCTGCGAATTCTGTACTTGAGAAATATTTTGATAAAGAACTTTTCGTAAGCAACTCTTATACGAATTCTGTGAAATTCGCAAAAGCTCCTTCTGCGAATTCTAAGAATCCTCAATACTCAGTAAAACGAATTCTTGACAATTCGCAATAGAGATAACTACGAATTTTGTACTTAAACTTTTTGAATTAATCCTCTGCGAATCCTCTGAAATTCGCAATTGACACAAATGCGAAATCTCTAGTTTTCACAACACAGAGTTCTGCGAATCCTGTCCTTAGAAGTTTTCAGAAATAACTATGCGAAATCTGATGATTCCAACGAATTTTTGAGGTTTTCTGCGAATTCTTTCAACAATTACGAAATCTTGATCCTCTGCGAGTTCTTGAGATGAGTCTTGCGAGTTCTTGAATAACTCTGCGAGTTCTTGAGTTTTTGAAGAAAAACACCTCTGAATCGACTACAAACTCATCTAGACTTCGAATTTTGATCTGTAATCTTGACAATTAGATCACAAACACATCTAAAACAATTTCCTACCACTGAATTTCAACAAAATACATTCAAAGATATAAATTGATCCAATACAGTGCATGTTGAACTCGTGTATAAAAAACTCGACAAAATCAAAATCCAAACTCAATTACAGTGCAAAATACAAATCAAACTATACACACTCAATCTAAAACATGATTCGATCATTAATTCATTGATTACAACTCGAAAAACACACTAAAATTCAGAATCGAATCTGAAAGTTAATGGAACAGTGTCGAACATATTTTTCTTGATTTGATTTCAATTGTGTGTCCCTGATTCAAGTTTCCAATCACAAAACAATTAACAAAACAAGATTGTTTAACTACCTGATTCGATTCAAATCACAAATCAAATTGTTTACAATCTGTGTATCACTTTGTCTCTCTAAACGTCTCTTTCTCTCTCTACAACACTCTCTGATAAGCGTACAAAATCCTCTAGTCATATATCTATTAAAACAAAATAAACTATTTATACCTAACAACTAAAACAAGGAAACAAAACAATACATTGACTTTGACTTTTATTACAAAATGACTTTGACTTTCACTGAGAGTTGATTTTTCAGCATTTGACTTCTTGAACTTTGACCTCTGGTCTTCATGATCTTGTATCCAACATATTTATGCTCTAACACTCCCGGGTCCTTGTCTACCGGTTCTTGTGTTTCCCGGTTCTTAGAGTTTCCCGGCTCTTCTCCCAGGCATCACTCAAGTTTCCCGGGTCCCTCCCGGTCCTTCATACCGAGAATTAATTTTTCCCGGGAATCAACAATCTCCCAGGTCTTCTCCCGGTCCCGCTCCATCCATTGTTAACTCCCGGTCCCTCTCGGTTGTTTTAACTCTCGGCTTCAAAAAGGTCACACCGAGAATCTCACGGGACTCACGTATTATTCATCCAGGAATTCTTACTGGGAATTGTTTTATGGCTTTACTGGGAATTGAATTTATTTCCCAAAATTTCCAAGTTACCGGATTTAACCGGGATTTTGTTTGTGTTGAACGGATTTTGTGTATGGTTTATAGGCTACCTATATCTATTAACCATACTAACTAGTGTTATACCCGTCCGTTGATCGGGTATACAACATGACTTTAATCTAGATACAATTATTTGATTGGTCACTATTTTCATCATTGCCGAATGCTTTTTTCAATCGAGCAAGAAGCTTAGTCAAACTATAACTGGATTTTCGTGCCTTTGACTTTCGGTTACGTACCCTTCGGCTTGAAGGGTGCTTTCATATCTTTCATAATAGATCATAGGCAAATAAGCGATCGAAATCGGATTACCCCTTCTCGATTTCAAGATTTTCGTGATCTCAAACTCGAGTTTTTTAAGAGAACCGGGTAAAAAGACAACTTGACATCGAGTTCGTTCGAGTTAAAATCCGATATCGGTTTGTGCATGAAAGAACTTACAGTTATTGCCATGTTTACAATGCCCTTATTGATGTCATTCAAGAGAAAAAAATTGTTTGAAGTTTAATCAGTTAAGGAGTGATCAGAAAGCTTAAACGGATGTTTTTGGTCGAATTTTTTTAACTCATATTGAGTTTTTAAGTTTTCGACCGTTTTCCGAAAAGTTTTCGGTTGGTTTATTTGTGACCATGAGTTGACCATTTGCGTTTTAATCTGATAAGGAGTGAGCAGGGAGCTTTAACAATCATTTTGTGTTGAATATTTCTAACCCATTTGAAAGTTTGCAGGTCGTCTCAACGGAGAAGATGATGAATAGTAATTTGGTTAAGTTTCCGTTAAGTCACCGTTAAATTTCTTACATTTTGGTCCTTTTTCTGTTAGTCCAGTTAGTGTCCGTTAGATTGGTTAGTTTTATTTCATTTTTAGTCCATTTTCAGTTAGTGTCCAGTTAAGTCCGTTAGAAGTTTCAAAGTTTACATTTTTAGTCCCTCTAGTTGATAGTTTCAGTTTATATCATTTCTAGTCCTTCTACCTTTAAGTTTCACTTTCTGTCATTTCTAGTCCCTCTAGTTTTAAGTTTCAGTTAGTGTCACTTTTAGTCCTTTTACTTCAAAGTTTCAAAGTTTGCCATTTTTGACCCCTGAACATTAAAGTTCCAATCTTTTGTCAATTTTGACCCATAAACTTTCAAGTTTCTCTCGTCACTTGTGGTCCTTGCACTTTGAATTTTTAATATATTGACAAGTTTAGTCCCTGGACTTCAAGCTTTCCAAGTAACAATGTCTTATGTACCCATCTCTGAACACAAAGAAAAGATTGCAGCTCTCGAAAAGAAATTAGAAAGCAGGTTAGAGACCGTTGACACACCGATGGCAGAGAAAGTAGGTTTTTAGGTAGAGTTGAACCATGTGAAATTGGAAAGCGAATCGTATCAACAAATTTGCTGGTTACAGAGAAGCAATGACAGGCTCAAACACAGGAATTCTGAACTTGAAAATGCAATAGAAAATAGTTCATATTACACTATGTATCGTGACCAAATAAAGTCTCTTAACAAAGAGATTTCAGATCTTGAAAGAGAAGCTGATATAAAGAAAATGAATCTACATGAAAATTCAAAGAAAATATCTGAACTTGAACGAAAATTTGAAGATTTTGAATCCAAAGAATAGAAGAACTTGGCGCTTGAAGAAAGAGAAAACATGTTGGAGAGTGAAAATCTCTACCTGAAGAAAAGACTTGATGTTTTTGAAAAAGAAAAGGTTGATTTTTCAAATGAGAGAAAGAATCTTGAAAGAAAGATTCTTGATCTTTTAAAGAAAGTTTTTGACGAAAGAAAAACCTTTGAGCTCAAGCATGCTAAACTTTTACAGCAGATTTCTGGTTTTGAAAAGGTTTTGATAATTGAAAGAGACACTCTTGAGAAAGAAATAAAATCTTTTGAGAGTGAAAAGAAAATGCTTGAAAAGAAGAATTTTGCAATTTTTAAAGAGATATCTGATAAATGCAACAGTGTAGAAAATGATTTTGAAAGTGAAAGAAAGATTTTCGAAACTGAGATTCATAAGCTTTCAAAGAAATTATCTGGATTAGCAACAGAGATGTTGAAAGAACATAAGGTAAAATCCGATTTACAAAAACAATTTGACTTGATTCTAGAAGAAAGAAATGTTTTATCTGCAAAAGTCATGAAACTTGAAGAAATAAATCCTAAAGCTGATTTATCTGAACAAACTAGTCCTGATACTATTGTTCAGTCTCCTTACTCTTCAAGTTCAACTTTTACAACTATTTCTTCGAAGAGTTTTGTCAAATCAAATGAATTTTCATAAGATCGGATTCGCCCTTCAAATCTTTTCTATAATTTTCTTGTTGATGATTCAAATAATCAAGTGTTTTGAAAAATCAAAATGGTTTGCCAAAGAAACCAACTACAGAAGACAGTGATGGAAACAAGTCTCATGTTTCTCTTGTAGTTGATACAAAGTCATTTATTTCCAAGACTAATTCACCTACTTATGTCTATTCCACAGGAAAGTTGATCAGCCTGAGCCGGTAAAAGATTTGTTGCACTCATTGTGGAAAGAGTTACTTTGTCCATCCAAGGTACGTTAATAGTTGGTATGATACTTATAGCATCCCCAATCCTCAGTTTAATAGCTTCAAAGCTAAGGCAACTAACCATCAAAGATCCATCAAAGCATGGATACCAAAACCAAAATCTTCCTAATCTGTTTTGCAGGAATGTCATGTGTGATTTAATTCAGATTATTCACGTCACATGACTACAACCAAGGGTTATGCCACTTTTGAGGGGGAGTACCATGTTTCTTTGTTCTTTTCATATTGACTTCTGAACAAACCAGTTCAGGACTCGTACTTCAATATTTTGACTTGTACTTCAATGTTTACTTGAATGTTATATTTTAGCAAGTTAAAGGAGTGTTAGGGCGTATAAAGTTTCTATGTTAGGGCTTATAAAGTTTCTATAGTCAATCCAGAACTGGAAGGACCTACCCAAGAAACACATCCCATTTATAGACATCAGTGAGGGGTCTAGCTTGATAGATGAGTTCGGAGCGAAAAGAATATAGTGAGGATGTGACAGGACTTAAAAGAATTATTGGTCATTACCAAACTGAGTCAATTATCTGGGTTACCACATAATCTATTCATTCTCGTTCTTTGGAGATGGATATTGAAACAAACATGGACCCAGTGTTGATAACTCATGTCACCCCACCCAACCACTCAAGTATCTCACAAAAGATACTTGTTTCATATATGCACGGAGATTTAGCACATATTCTTTCTATTCCTCACTCGGAGGTATTAGATATGGAAAAAGGAAGACATCAACTCTGCGTCCCAGGTTGAATCAATCTTTGAGCCTAATCGACATGATTATATTTCTTTCACACACACACGAATCTTTGTGATTCCAATCGTATATCTTTGTGATATTGACGGAATAGTTTGAGAAGTATTTTTTTAATATCTTACTTCGGTGATAATTGGAAGTCCTATAAGAGATACCCCATTGCCAACTCTGAAAATAAGCCACACAATTATTTTTAATTGTTGTGATAACAGTGACTAATGTGTTTCTATGTTAGCGGTTATCCTTGGTTACTAAATTGTTTTATCTAATCTTTTGTTACTCATCCGGTTAGTCTTTGAAGATACATGATGCTTAAGATGCTCCTACTCATCATGAGGGGGAGAACGACATATATTTCAAAGACACAGATTATCGCGTTGAGGGAAAGTTAGCAAAAGTTGAGGGGGAGTAACAGAGTTTCTTAAATCTGAGGTTGAAAAGCCATTGGATTCAAAAATTGCATTTCTGCTGTTCATTTGATTGTTTCTTCTTGTCCCCTATCAAGTGGTGTTTGGTACTCATTGATACCTCATACGAGCTGATTGAAACAAGTTCTGAAGCTGAAAGCATATTCAACTCGCGATTCAAAGACAGGTTCTTTGTTTTTAAACTGAAGATGCACCGTGGAATGTCACGTAACTCGCACATTATCTTTCTTGTGTGCTGATCCGATGTGTTGAGTTTCTACAGTTGAAAGCTGCTCAATTGTGCATTCAGTCGAGACTATTGTACATTAAATCGGGTTACAAAGTTGAAACTATGAAGACCAAGAGCGTTATTCAAGGGGGATCTTGGGAAGACATGAAGACATGCAACACCAAAGTTTTTCAAAGATTCAAGAGGGAGAGAAGGCCAAGTCTGAAGTTTCAAGATGATAAATGCCTTATTCAACTTTAGGGGAAGATTGTTAGGACTGAAAGTACTAGTGCGTTGAAAGTTGTATAACGCATTATTATTTAATGCGTTGAAAAAAGCCTTAATAGTTAATTTGGGCTTGTTTGGTTGTAATGGGCTTTGGGCTTTAGAACCCAAGCCTTTAGCATTTAAAGTTTTTGTTTAGGGTTTTAGAGAGGTCAATGGTCATTCATAGATTTTACACGCACGTATCAAGAAAATCCTCTGTAATCGCTTAAATCCTTTATTGATCAATCTAATCATATGACCAAATTTTGTGATTCAATCCTATTTTTCACTGTTTATTGATTATTATTATTGTGATTGCACTGTTCTGGGATCCACAATATATATAAATGTTATATTGATAGAGTGATCAATCCAAAAATAAATTATGTTGATGGAGTGATCAATCCAAAAATAAACGTATGTAACTAATTTATAACAATGGAACACCAAACTTCGTAGACTCAACAGTGACCTCGACGAGTACTCATAGTTGGAACAAACTGCATCACTTGGGGTAATGAACCTGACAATTGGACAAGGTTTTATTAAGCATCTCCAACAGACTCTCCAAAAATTCTTCAAAATAGAAAATTAATTGTCAAAATCTCAAAAACAAATGAAATTAAACTCCATCAACTTCTCCATTTTGGATATTTTGGCATTAATTATAATACATCTAATAAAAATTTTCTCTCTCTCTCCAATACATTTAATTTCAAAGAGCTTTTATTTGGTGGGAATAATAAAAAAATATTTCTACATCCTAAACATTTAATTTTAATAAGTTCTCCAAATTTGGAGAATTTTACGGTTTCTTTCTTGCTTTTTCCATTTTTAAGCAAAAATATAACGTAAAATCTCTATTTTGAAGAATTCGTTGGAAATGCCCTTATATGTTGATGATTACAAATGCTAATTAAGAAAAAAGAATAGTACCGAAGCGTATTGAATGTCTAGCATCATTTGGAATAAACTGAGAGGCGTTTACTAAATGCTTACCCAGTAAGTGCATAGTGGGTCATTTACCTTACCGGATGAACATGGAAAGAGCCGAAAATCTTACCTTGTAAGAGCAATGATAAGAATGGAGAGTCTAACCCCGTAATCGAAGGTGAAGACTCTTACCCGATAAATGTTTACCGGATTAATTGTTGCATACGATACCATTTTGATGAAACTACAATCTTACTAGATAAAATAAGTTAGAGTATTGACTCTTATCCAAGGATCTAAATAGCGTGGCGGCGAGGCCAAGCCTCAAGCCTTAAGAGTCACGGTGAAGCCATGGCGTTTTCAAGACGTGACTTATGACGTCATTTTTCTAATTCATATATAATATTATATATAAAAATATATGCTTTGTATGTTATTCAATGAGTCAGTAGTAATAAACAAGTTAAATTATGGTATATATTAAAAATTTGCAAACAAGACATTAAAAACGTAAAGAAAAATCAAATATTGCATTAAGAAATTGTGCATTAGACCATGGCGTACCACGGGCTTAACGTGGCGTGAGACACAAGCCTTGGTGCCATAGCACACCATAGCGGCTGTGCGACGAGTTTTTTAGAACAGTGCTCTTATCAGATAAACGGTTGGATAAATCGCCCTGAAACTAATTAGTAATAAGGTGTGTTGATGTTAAGGCTCTTTCAACAATATCAAAGATAGAAAAATAGGAAATTATTTTCTGATTTAGAAAAAACATTTCAAAAGGAATAATGAAATAACTGTTGATCCAAACTCTCTCAGTGATTTGATAATGAACCTCTTCTATACTTAGTGAAAATTACGTTTTAATATGCATTAGTGTTTCACCATCAGCGATCAGACTGAGTCTGTTCAGTTATCACTGATGACCTTTCTTGTAAACATTTCATATGTGTTAGTGTTTCACTATCAGCGATCAGACCGAGTCTGTTCAGTTATCACTGATAGTTTCTGATGTAAACAGTTAACGTAATCCCTGAAGACAAGTCTCGCGTCAACAGATGTTCATAGCTGAATCGAAGAAGAAACCACTAAACAAAGACAAGTCTACTAGTGACCTGATGCGGATATCAGTGAAGCAAAGACGACTCTACTTATACGCGAAGGAACATGAGGAAAAGCTTCAGCGATAGCTGAACTTCTTTGTATCTCTGAAGGAAGATATATTCAGCGATCAAACGATCACGTAGCTTATGCCTCAAGTCTCCTTTTGTCTTACCTTGCACAACCAGTACGATGTGTCAGAACGGACATACCTTTGCCATAATTCGTACAACAACTCTGTCAACTACACTATTCATGATACGGCCGAAAGCATGTCTCCCAAAGTCGGACTCTCTCAGCCAATCAATGAAGGACACGTGTAAAGTGCACTGCCATGCATTTAATGCATAGGGTATAAATAGAAAGATTACCTCTTCATCTGAAGTGTGTGCTCTATTCTTGAACCTTCATAGAAACCCTTGTTTTCTATATTCTCTAATCTCCCATTCTCTATATTCTTGTGCAACCATCTTAGTGTTTTCTTAAGTTTGTTTAGATTGAGTTTTACTTAATCTTATTCCGCAACAGACTTTTAAATTGTGTTTAATTTATCAATAAACAATTTATTAAACTTTAAACTCGGCGTTTGTATTCAACCCCCCCTTTCTACAAACTTGTTAAGCACCTCCGGGACCAACAAGTGGTATCAGAGCAGACTGTTTAATCTGATAAACAAGATCTTGCTTTATTCTCTTCCTTGATATTCTAAAATGGCACTTAACACAAACACAAACTACTATGATAATGGTTCACTTTCTAAACCTCCTCGATTTAGCAGATATAACTTATCTCTCTGGAAAAATCGAATGATGCTATTTCTTGAAGGTGCAGATCTCACTATACCTGAGTACGTAGCAAACGAACCCTATGAACCTGTCCAAATCAGAGCTGTCGTTCCAGCTACTGCCACCACTCCATTTATTCCTGAACGCTATATTGCTAAGGAAATCAGACAATGGAGTGATGAGGACAAAAAGAAGGTTGGTATTGATGCAAGGGCAAAGACCATTATCTCTATGGCTCTGCCTAATGAAGTTTTCCATTCCATCATGCATCTTAAAACTTCTAAAGAAATGTGGGAAACCATATGTGTTCAATATGAAGGCACCACTAAAATCCAAGAGACTCGAAAGATTAACTTGGTAAGACAGTATGAAAGTTTTATCGCTGGTAAGAGTGAATCTCTCTCTGATATTCATCAGCGGTTTAACTGCTTAATCATTGATCTAAGAACCGTTGGTAGGACCTATTCTAATTCTGAGGTCCTAACAAAATTCTTAGAATGTCTTCCTGAATGCTGGGACAGTTATTCAATATGTCTCAAGCTGACAAAAGACTTAAATTCTCTTTCTCTCAGCACCTTGTATGGAATATTGCTCAACTATGAGCAATCAAACCTTTTGAAGAAGAATCTTATAAAAGATTCTAAAGACTCCAAAAGCACTCCTGTTGCTTTAGTATCTTCAGAGATAATTCCATCTCAACGATCTACTCTCACCATCACTGAGTTAGATTCTGAATCTGAGGATCTATCAGACACTGATCTTTCAGAGTTTGATGAGTCCTTAGCACTCTTGACAAACTCTTTCAAGAGATTTGCAAGAAAGAACAATTTCAGAAGAAATAAGCCTCTCTCTCTCACTGACAAGCCAAAATCAACTACTGTTGATAAGGCTACTACTACTTGCTTTAACTGTGAAAAGATTGGACACTTTGCAAGTGAGTGCAGGTCGAAGAAAGTCTTCAAACCTTCTACCTCAAGAAGATCCATCGATGACAAGTACCTAAAGCTGAAAGAAAAATATCAAAAGCTGAAAAGCTACAAGCGAAAAGGTAAAGGTCTCATTGCTGAAGAGCACGACAGGGCTGAATCTGAAGAATCAAGTTCTGATGAAGAAGAAGTCGCTAATCTCTGCCTCATGGATGAGATTAAAGAAGAAGTGGAAGAACCAACTGAAACTTCTATATATCATCTCAGGTATCTATCTCTACTAATCCCTCTCTACCTGAATCAGAGAGAAGTCGCGCAGTTGATGTTCTGACGATTGATCTTTACAATGCTCGAAACGGCAAATCTCTAGCTGAAAGCAAAAACAATGACTTTACTGAACAGCTGGAAAAATGCCATGAAAAGATCAGAGAACTGACTCTTTTAGAGGAAAGTTTGAAAGATCAAGTTGTTGTAAATAAAATCATCAGCATAGAACGCGAACAAGCCATCGCTGCTCTAAAAGCAGAAAAGGCTACTATTGAAAAATGGTGCAATTCTTCAACAAAGATCACTGAGATAATAAGTGCTCAAACTCCTGGCGGTGATAAAACCGGTCTTGGTTTTTGGAAACCACAGGATGAGCCTAAAGAAGACTGTTCCATGCTTAAGTTTGGAACATTTGTCATTTCTATCTCTGACACTTCTTATAATCAGTTTTATCCTTCTTCTTCTAATTCTATCCCTGAGGAAAAATCCAAAGGCTCTAAGTCTGCAGATAAAGGAAAATCCATTCTTCGTCCTCAGAAGGCCTCCAAGAAAGCAAAGCTGAAAGTTCCCTTTAAAACTTCAGCGAATCAATCCTCTAGCTCTGTTATAGAAATCTTTGATCTCTGTCCTCCAAAGCTAAAGATTGATCTCAAGCCTAAGAGATCTGAAGAAATCAAAATTCCTCCCAAATCTCATGCTAAAAGCATTCTTGGACCTGGCCCCTCTCATCTTAAATTCTCAAAACCTCTCTCTTCTGGTCCTAAAACCACTTTCAAATATAGAAAATGCTACCACTGTAGATTTACTGACCATATTGCAAGCAAATGTCTAATTGCCACTAAAGCTGATAAATCAGCCAAAGTGAAGATGAATGCCTCCAAGGCTGAAAAGGTCATCAAAGCTGAAAAATTGACCAAGGTGAAGAATACCACTAAGGTTAAGAAATTAACCAAAGTGAAGATTACCACTGAAGCTGAATCTTCATCTACTATGAAGATTGTTAAACCTTCCATCTCCACTAACCCCAAAGGACCCATTGAAAAGTGGGTACCAAACAAAGCTTAATATTCCTTATGTGTGCAGGGATCAAAGGGCATCTAGTATCTCGATAGTGGATGTTCTCGTCATATGATTGGACAAAAAGACCTGCTCACTGAATACAAGGAAGAGAAAGGTCCCTCTGTGACCTTCGGTGGAAATGGAAAAGGATATACCTGAGGGTTTGGTGTCCTCAGCAATGGGATAACTACCTTTAGAAGAGTCTCTTATGTAGATGGACTGAAGCACAATCTTCTGAGCATCAGTCAGCTATGTGATAAAGACTATGAAGTTCGCTTTTCCAAGAAAGCATGTTCAGTGGTAAATGAGAAAGAAAAACTTGCTCTCAATGGTTATCGAAGAGAAAATGTCTATGTAATAGATATGGACTCCACTATCACTGAAAACGTATGTTTTCTCTCTAAAGCCTCTTCTGATGTCAACTGGCTATGGCACAAAAGGCTCTCTCATCTAAATTTCAAAACCTTGAATTCTCTCTCTTCTAAGGAACTGGTTTCTGGTCTTCCTCAGCACTCATATGCTAAAGAATCTCTCTGCTCAGCATGTGAGAAAGGAAAACAGACAAAAGCTAGTTTCAAGTCTAAACAAGTTTCCTCAGTGACAAGTCCTCTTCAGCTCTTACATATGGATCTGTTTGGCCCTATCAACATCCAATCAATAGCTGGAAAGAAATATACGCTTGTCATTGTAGATGAATACTCTCGCTACACCTGGGTTATCTTTATTCGCTGCAAGAGTGATACTCCAGAAGAACTAATATCTTTTGTTAAAAAGATGGAAGTGCTGAATAATCTCACTGTTCGTTCAATAAGAAGTGATCATGGAACTGAATTCAAAAACAATTCTCTGAACATTTTCTTTGAGAACAAGGGAATCTCTCATAAATTCTCTTCAGTGAGAACACCTCAGCAAAACGGAGTCGCTGAAAGAAGAAACAGAACGATCATTGAAGCTGCTAGATCAATGCTCAGCGGTTCTCACCTCCCTACTCAATTTTGGGCTGAAGCTATAAACACTGCATGTTTTACTCAAAACAGATCGCTGATAGTAAAGCGATTTGGAAAGACAGCTTATGAACTTTTTCATGGAAGAAATCCTTCTATCAGCTTTCTTCATATCTTTGGTTGTCAGTGCTTTATCTTAAACAACAAAGATCAGCTTGGAAAGTTCGACCCAAAAGCTGATGATGGAATATTTCTAGGATATTCCTCCATCTCCAAAGCCTACAGAGTTTTCAACAAGAGAAGGCAATCTGTGGAAGAAACAATTCATGTCACTTTTGATGAAACTCGCTCAGCGAACTCTAAACCAATCGCTGACAATGAAGAGTTAAATGCTTGGATGTTTTCTCACTACAAAGAAACAGAACCTTTCTTCTCGAACCATCAGCAAACAAATCATCCTACTACTAATGATGATCCAAACATCATACATCCTAACGCTGAATCCAACTCATGGGTTTCAGCAGAGCCTCTAAACACACTTCTTCCATCAGACCCATCCTCATCTGAACTTCTCTCATAAAACAATGGTATGTCTGACATTCAACAGCTAATCGCTGATGAACCTCAAGCTTCTTCATCAGTGAACATTCCCATTGTTGATCCAACCTCTGAAATAAGCGATCATGCTCCTGCTCAGTGATGGACCAGAGATCACCCTATAGATCAAATTCTTGGTGATCCCGATGCAGGTATTCAGACACGACGAAGTTCAGGTAATATCTGTCTCTTTGTTAACTTTATTTCTTTAATAGAACCAAAGAAGGCTGATGATGCCCTCAGATATCCAAACTGGGTCAGCGCTATGCAAGAAGAGATGACTGAGTTTTCTCGCAACAAAGTTTGGAATCTTGTTCCTAGACCATCTGACAAAACTGTTATAGGCACCAAATGGGTGTTTAGAAACAAGTTAGATGAACATGGAACTGTAACCCGCAACAAGGCTCGACTTGTTGCTCAGGGATACAGACAAGTGGAAGGCATAGACTATGATGAAACCTTTGCCCCTATGGCTAGGCTCGAAGCAATTCGACTATTCTTAGCCTATGCAGTCTATAAAGACTTCATTGTGTATCAAATGGATGTAAAATCAGCGTTTCTAAATGGAAAGCTGAATGAATAAGTCTATGTAGAACAACCTCCAGGGTTTTATGACCCTAAGTATCCAAATTATGTTTATAAATTGGATAAGGCTCTCTATAGTCTCAAACAAGCCCCTCGTGCTTGGTATGACACTCTCTCATCTTTTCTTATCTCTGAAAACTTTGAACGTGGCAAAATTGATAATACGTTATTTTTCAGAAAGATAAAAGGTCATATAATTCTTGTACAAATATATGTCGATGACATCATATTTGGTTCTACTAACCCATCTATGTGTACTCGCTTCGCTGAAAGAATGAAGAAAGAATACAAAATGAGTATGATGGGTGAGCTGACATATTTTCTTGGCCTTCAGATCAAACAATCTGACAAAGGTACATTTATCAGCCAAGGTAAGTATGTCAAAGATATGCTGAAGAAGTTTGATCTGACACAAACTTCAGCTATGAAGACTCCTATGGCACCTCCTCTGACACTTAACAAAGATCCATCTGGAAAACTTGTTAATGTCACTGCCTATAGAGGAATGATAGGCTCCCTGCTGTATCTTACAGCGAGTCGACCTGACATCATGTACTCTACTTGTTTATGTGCACGCTATCAATCTGAACCCAAGGAATCCCATCTGATCGTTGTTAAGCGAATTTTTAGATATCTCAAAGGAACTCCTAACCTCAGTCTTTGGTATCCCAAAGACTCAGGGTTCGATCTAATTGGATATTCCGATAGTGATTTTGCAGGTTGTAAACTCGATAGAATGAGCACCACTGGTGGATGTCAACTCCTAGGTGGAAAGTTGGTAAGTTGGACGAGCAAAAAGCAAAATTCAGTGTCCACTTCAACAGCTGAAGCTGAATACGTAGCCGCTGGAAGTTGTTGTGCTCAGGTCTTATGGATGAGAAATTAACTATTAGACTATGACCTTCAGCTATCAAAGATTCCAATCTATTGCGACAGCACTAGTGCTATCGCTATAGCAAATAATCCAGTGCTACATTCAAAGACGAAACACATAGAGATCAGATATCATTTTATCAGAGATCATGTGATGAATGGTGATATTGAACTTCATTTCATCCCTACTGACTATCAGCTTGCTGATTTATTCACCAAACCTCTTGATGAGACAAGGTTCAACTTTCTCATCAGTGGGCTTGGAATGTTGAATCTCGAAGAGTAAATCTTCAGCGTTCATGCATTATGTCAGTGATTATACGTTCCCCTTTCTCACTCAATCTCTGATTAAAACTCTGACTCTCAGGTATGTTTTCTTACTCGAAATCACTGAATCTTCAGTCAGTAAGACGTTTTAAAAATAAAACTTTGATCACTGAAGTTTTCTTCAAATGATTAAAAGATTTTTGAAAAACAAAATCTATCACTGATTTTTCTCTTCAGTGATCCTTCTAAAATAAAAATCAATCTCTGAATTTTTATCAGGGATTCTTTCAAAGGAAAACCTATCTCTGACTTTTCTTCATAGATAATTTTCAAAAAGGACAAATGAAACGTTTTTCTCTCTCCTATGACGTCATTTGAACCGACAATCCACGACATGCTTTTTTCTAACACGTTCGTCCGTTGCATTTCTATCCAATCAACTTTGTGGGACGTGTCCATATCATGATGAACATTTGTTTTCCCGCCTCTCTCTCTCTCTCCTACTCTGAAACGTATATAAAGAACGTTTTTCCATTCTTATCATTTTACGCTTTCTGGAAATCCGTTTGCGAAAGAAATTCTCTCTCAAGCATTCTCTCTCAAGAAATCTCAAGCATTTGCATCATCCTCATTCAAGATCACCAGGTTACTTTGATCTTATTCCTATTTCAATCTTGTTAATAAACTCCATATGTTCCATCATTATGGGTTTTCTATGAGATTTTTTATCCTATAAAATCATTTTTTTGATTTTATTCTTCCAAAATCTTTGGTTTTCTTATTGTTCTTCAAATTTTTCATTAAGAACACTGTTTTTAATCTTCAAATATGTTGGTTTTTCTCTGTTTCTTTCCTCAAATAGAAACTGGTAAAACCTTCTTTATTTTTAGACTAAACTTTTCTTCTACTCTTTTTTATTTCCATATTTAGAAATGGCTCAATTCGCTCTTGTTGCTTCCAAGAATGTCAAGTTCACCATCACTGACTCTGAAGTCCCCAAGAACAACCACCTTGGACGATTAGACTTCGATGGAATCAAATACCCACCTGGTGGATGCTGCTAAATTCCTGAAGCAATCCTGCATTGCTTATGCCCTCACTGTTGATCCAAAACCCTCCAAAACTCTACTTCAACAATTTTGGTTCACAGCTGAAGAATCGACCATCACCAACAAGAAAGGTGACCAGGTTCCTGCCATTTCTTTCTGCACTGGCCTAGGAAAAGGAATGATGACCGCTTTCAGCTTGAGTAAGGCTCTCAGGTTTCTTGACAAACCCAAGAGTGGGTTTGAAGCTCTGCCAACTGACGCTGAACTCATCCAGTTTCTGGATGCTATGAAGTACTGCTGGGACAACAAGCCCCGCTCCACAATCCCCAACAAGAAGCTGACTCTTATCAAGAAGGCGAACATGCCTTCTCAGCTGAACTTTATCTTTTATCACTTCATTCAATGCATGAGTGGGAAAAGTGGTTCCCTTGATCAGGCCAGCAAGGTACAGCTCCAGATGGCCTACTAAGTGATTGCTGGCAAAAACTTTGACTTTGCCACTGCTATCTTTGACGATCTAAGGTCAAAGATAGAGAAGACGGAGAGGGATCCCAAGATCCCATATGTACGGTTCATCTGTGCATATCTGAAGTTCCTCTACGCCAACTCTTACCCCACTACTTCTGATGGCTTCTTCGCCAAAGTGGGTCAGCGTTCACTGGAGGTCAAACCACTGGAAAACGAGGTAAGTATCTCTACCCCACGCTCTCGCCTCTCTCTCTATTCTTCTACTTCAGTGGTCACGCAGAAGGTTCATTCTTCTGCTAGCCCTGCCGCTACCACTGGTTCCAAATGACCATCAGCTAGTTCCTTTGGTCCTTCGAAGAAGGCCAAAGTGACTAAGGAGACAAGCGCCACTAGTTCAAGGCCTGAGGAAGTTTCTCGACAAACTTCCTTGGATGATTTTGTGGTCCTCTCCTCCACATCTGCAGCTTTGATCACATCAACCGTGCCAGCGATCTCGGTCGCTGTCACAACAACAGTGACTCAACCTGAAATCTCAGTTCTTCAATCAACTGAGGTGCCTTCTAAACCCCAAACTTCTTCTATCCCTGTTACTAGTCCTCCCATCTCTTTGGTCTCTAACCCTTCATCTCATATGCAGCAACCTCATGTTGCATTTTTAGGACCTGATGCTCAAACGTTTGAAAGAGACATGCAATTTTTCAACTTGTTTGAACAATCAGGTATACCTAAACCCCCCAATACACCTTCCTTCTCCCCATCTAAGCCTGTTACTCAAAAGATAACTTTTCTTTCAGGTCCTAGTTTGGCAACTGTTGACGCGAATGTCAACAGTTTGAGTGAAAAGGTGGTTTCTCTCACCACCGCCATCAACGGAACCACCAGCACGGTCAATACCGCTGGTGATGAGCTGAAGACTTTGACATCTACCTGCTCCACCAAAGCTGAAGCCTCTCAAATCTCCACTCTTCCAGAAGATATTGTAAGAGTAAAGGAGGATACTCAGCGACAGATGGATGCTTTATCCATAAAAGTGGATTCATGCACAGCTTTTCTTCAGCAAGTCCTTGACAAGCTGAATGCACCAGCTCCGACTCATTCTCCTTCCTTCACATCGGATGAATTTATTCATCAGGCTACTTTAGATCTCCCTGTGATTGAAGGACGCCTAGATAGTCTGGAGGATGAAGTCCGAAAGTTGGCCTCTGCACAACCTTCCTCTCCAACCAAAGATCTCTCCCTAGCTGATAATGACAAAGAGGGGGAGAACACAGTTGAAGAAAATAAAGAGGGGGAGAAAACAGCTGAAGCTGCTGCTGAGGTTCAACAAGAAGATCCTCCCTCTTATGTTGAGGGCGAGAAGGTTGCTGACAAAGCCCCTCCTTCTTTCAAAGACTTAGTCGATGAATAAGAAGAGAAGGAAGATGAAGAAGAAGATCTTGATCTTCAAGATCAAGAGGACGAGCAACCTCACCAAGAAGATGATGATGATGACGATGAAGAAGATCAGTCCTTATGGTGTTCTGCAACCGTCACTTCTTCAGTGATAACTTCGAAGGAGGTTGTCACAGTAGGGGGAAGTCATGGAACATCCTCAGGAACCCCTTCCTAAAGCAAATCCAAGGGTGCAGTTGTTGAGGGAAACCTGAAGACAATTTCACTATCTGAGGAGAATCCTTCTTAGTTCTCTCCCCTGCTTAAGGGTAAAGAACTACAAATAATCCCAGCTCCCATAGCTGATGAAGAAATAATCCCAATCTCTGTAAATGAGATTGATGAAGAAGATGAAGAAGAAGAAGAGTCCCTGCAACATCCAGGAAGGCCCTCTAGACCATCTCACTGGTCAGAGGAAGAGATGAAGAGAAGAGCAGAGATGATCTCTCATCTAGAGAAACAACGACTGAAGGTCCCTACTCAATCAACAGATCTAGAGTTCCTGACTGAAGCTGAAATCGAAGAATCTGTCAGGACTGAGAAGCTGATAGCTGATTGTCAAAGAGATGCCTCTCTTGCTCTCAAGATTCAGTCCTCTCAAGTCAAAGACAAAAAACTGAAAAACAAACCAGTGGAAGTCCAGGCTGCTCTATTGAAATAGATTGAAGAGGAGCGCTCAAAAGAACTAGCGGTCAGCGATAACTCAGTTGATTGGTGCAAGCATAAAATTGACTATCGCTCTGACCCAATGAAGATCGTAGCAGTCTTTATCTCTGGGAGAAAGAAGAAGGATAAAGTTTTTGTCACTATGGAGATTACCAAAGAGGATGGAAGCTGCAAGGCTATGTTCGTTTCAAAGCTGGAAAGCTTCGGCTACATGGAATGGCTTGAGTTCAAAGATGCGCTAAAGAAATCGAAGTCAATCTACAGAGGCTATGTTGAAGGGATAAATGATGCTCTCATCAACAAAGTCGCTGCAATCCTAAAGGTGCCATCTGCTCTTCCTTCTAAGCCAAAGAAAATCAAAAGAAAGCATGTCTCCTCCTCATCTGAAAATGTCGTTGTGATAAGAAATGAAACCTCCATCAAATTCTCAAGAGAAGCTCTGTTTGGTTCTCCTCCTGATCTTTCAGTTCTTGATCTATCTCTGCCCCCTGGAGGACCATATGTTGCAGGACAAGTTCTTAAAGAACCTTTTGGAATCTTCTTCAGAGATGATGAGGAAGAGCTCCGATTCCAAAGAGCGAAGGCAAAAAGGAGAAGAAATACCTGAGTATATGATCAATCCTCCTAAGTCTTCCTTAGATAGCTGATAGATTAGTTTCCTATTTCTTGTAATCTATTAGTAAAACTTACAGTAGTTAGTTCCTCACTTGTACTTGTAATTTTCATATCTTGTAATTCTATCTTTGAATTAATGAAAATTTCAGTGATGTAATTAACTCTATCAGTACTGTAAAAGATCCCTCAAAATAGTAATTGGGACATGTATGTTATGAGTCCTAATTATTCCTTTATTTTGAACTATAAAGTAATTTTCTTCAGTTACTTTGTCATTATCAAATAGGGGGAGATTGTTGATCCAAACTCTCTCAGTGATTTGATAATGACCCTCTTCTATACTTAGTGAAAGTTACGTTTTAATACGTATTAGTGTTTCACCATCAGCGATTAGACTGAGTCTGTTCAGTTATCGCTGATGACCTTTCTTGTAAACATTTCATATGTATTAGTGTTTCACTATCAGCGATCAGACTGAGTCTGTTCAGTTATCGCTGATGACCTTTCTTGTAAACATTTCATATGTATTAGTGTTTCACTATCAGCGATCAGACTGAGTCTGTTCAGTTATCACTGATAGTTTCTGATGTAAACAGTTAACGTAATCCCTGAAGACAAGTCTCGCGTCAACAGATGTTCATAGCTGAATCGAAGACGAAGCCACTGAACAAAGACAAGTCTACTAGTGACCTGATGCGGATATCAGTGAAGCAAAGATGACTCTACTTATACGAGAAGGAACATGAGGAAAAGCTTCAGCGATAGCTGAACTTCTTTGTATCTTTGAAGGAAGAGATATTCAGCGATCAAACGATCACGTAGCTTATGCCTCAAGTCTCCTTTTGTCTTACCTTGCACAACCAGTACGATGTGTCAGAACGGACATACCTCTGCCACAATTCGTACAACAACTCTGTCAACTACACTATTCATGATACGGCCGAAAGCATGTCTCCCAAAGTCAGACTCTCTCAGTCAATCAATGAAGGACACGTGTAAAGTGTCCTGCCATGCATTTAATGCATAGGGTATAAATAGAAAGATTACCTCTTCATCTGAAGTGTGTGCTCTATTCTTGAACCTTTATAGAAACCCTTGTTTTCTATATTCTCTAATCCCCCATTCTCTATATTTTTGTGCAACCATCTTAGTGTTTTCTTAAGTTTGTTTAGATTGAGTTTTACTTAATCTAATTCCGCAACAGACTTGTAAATTGTGTTAGATTTATCAATAAACAATTTATTAAACTTTAAACTCTGTGTTTGTATTCAACCCCCCCCCCCTTTCTACAAAATTGTTAAGCACCTCCGGGACCAACAATAACAACAAAATAATGTAAGAGATAGAAGAAAGTGTGCATTCATGTATATGCGTAAATATAAGGGCATCTCTAACAGTGTATTAATTTACTAGAACATTAGTGAAAATAAAAACAATAGGAGAGATGATAAATTATTTAATTTGAAGAAGTTCGTAAAAATAATTGTTAAGTAGAGAGAATTTTTTTTTTTTAATTATCGATAAGAATTCTTGAATTTTAGATGTTCAGAAAAGTAAAATAATACTTCATAGCATGTATTATAAATTTACTAATATAATTTGATGTTGTAATCTACAAAATGAAAAAAGTTATCGGAGTTAAATATAACTTTTTTGAAGATTTTAATTTTTGATTATCCATAAAATATGTAACACCCGTGATTTCGGTAAATCCTTAAATTTCACCTCTCTGGTTAACCCGTACTTAAAAATCTTACTTGGGTTGTGTTTGTGTATTTGGGGTTTTGGATCGAGAGCACCTTGGGTCGAAAGATAGGATTTCGGACTCTGGTTTGGGTAATGCGACCATGCCCGGAGACTATGACAGTGTCACTGTCGCCAAGGACACAGTCGCGGGGATCATGTAACTCTCGGTACAGGTTGTGCGAGAGTGCCCGACGATTGTGACACTGTCACTCTCGCCGTGGAACAATCGCTGAGGAAGGAGGATCCGCGGTACCATGGCCGCGATAGTGACCCGCGATAGTGCCACGGGCACTATCGCATGGCAAGGTCGCCGTCGGGGTCCAGAGTGAGATAAATTCGATATTTTTTCCCTATTCTTATTCATTTCTCAACCTAATCTCTCAAAAACACTCTCTCTTTTATCCCTCTTTTCACTAAATCGTTCAAGGAGAAACTAATGCTCCATTTCCACTCTACTTCAAGAATTCCAACCTCAAGTTAAAGATTTGGAAAATAGAATCAAAGGTTCATCATCTCCATTAATAACTCCAAGGTTGTGGCTAAGGTTTTCTAGGTTTTTACCAAAGCCTAAGTGGTAAGTTCATCTTCCTAGGTTCTAATCTTGGTTATAAGTTATAAATGTTTCATTGATGACTTTCTAGTGGATGATTTCTCAAATTTTGGATTTGATGATTTTGGATAAATTAGGTCAAAATTAGGGTTTTGGCCAAATTGAGGATTTTAATGTAAAATGTTTGAGGAGCGATTCTAAAGAGATTAAATATGTTTATTTATGGTTGGAAATTTTTGGATCTAGGCTTCGGAAGGATTTTGCTTGTGGATTCGGATCTATTCAATGAAGCTCAAAATGGGGTAAAATCTAGATTTAGCCTAAATCTAGCAAGATGAGTTCAAGTTGAGTTGTGAAAATGGTGTACATGCCAAAATGTCTATTTTAAAGTGTTTATATGTTCTACATGAAATTATTAAATGTTGAGTTATTTGGTGAATCTTGATTAATTGAAGTGTTTGGTTTTATAAACTTGGTAAAACATCCACGTTTGGGATTTTGAGCATTTTGACAACTAAATCATACACATTGCTATTTTGATGATTTATTTCATAAAGTAAAGTTGGAGTATAAATGCATTTTATTGGGTGTTTTAGATAAGTGTTTGATTTTGTGTTATGGGACGTTTTGAAGGAGTAAATGGTATAAGTCACTTGGAAAATGAGTTGTCCCAATATAAACTATGATTGAAGTTAATTATATATTTTGGAGTATGAGTTTACATAAAGTCGGGTTGTTTACATTTGATTTCATTTCATGATTTTCAACGATGGGTCTTTGGATTTGTTGAGCTTATGGCTCGGTTTGATTTTTTTTGGGTATTGGGGACATTTGTCCGATTTTAATAGCTCAATGTAGAGAGTTTGGTCTTGATTTGCATTTACTGCATCTTATTTGAGAATTACATGTTTTGAATGCGTTAGTTCATTCGTTTTGAGTCATGTAATGTTTTAGTTAGTGCAATGGATCCATAGGCACGATGCTCTTTATGCCCCGTTTTGGACAAGTTCACCGCTTTGGCACGGAATAGGCATCGAGTCACCATGGTAAGTAAGGTGTGAACCTATACGGTCAGACAGCGTCCCATGGTCAGTAAGGTGTAATTCCCTTGTGCATAAGTTCCCGTTTTGGAACTGGATTCCCCGTTTTGGAACTCTCAAGAATAGACTCAGAGGAGTTGACTTGATGTTTTCGAGCAATAGACTTGGAGTAGTCGAGATTGATATGTTTTATGAGTATAATCCATACGTTTTGGTTTTCTACAAAACTATGTGACCCACTTTGGTGTTTCGTCACGTATAATGTAAGTGGGTCTCCCCCGTCACCAAAAGGTGTTGATTTCAGTATGTAGTTTTATAATCCATGTTTTCGGTGACGTTTTGAGTATGGATAGTCACCCATGTTCTAAGGTTTTGATTATTGGACCTTATCCATGTTTTTAGGATGTTTTGGAAGTTGGAGTTTATCTACGTTTTCAGTATTTGATTATTAAAGTGTCAGTTATGTTTTAATTGAGTTTTGGGTTTTGGACTTATATTCGGAGAAGCGTTTTGTTTTGTGATTTTTAATCCCGAAGGGGGTGAATGTTGAAAAGAGATTGTTTTCAGATTTAATGTATTTCGTCTTGGTTGCTTCAGATTGGACGTATTATCATCTTGGAAATCACGATTTAAATAACATTCTTAACGTTAGTGTTTTATATATATATATATATCTGATGAAAACTCATGAGCTCACTAGACGTTAAGCCTAACTTTTTATTTGTCAGCATGTGCATCAGGTTCCAGTTTGGGAAATGGTTCTAGCAGTACTTTGAAGAGATGAGCCCTAGTGTTTCACGAAGGTAAGTAGTTGGTGAAGTCTTCCGCAGTTTGGAGATAGTGACTGTTATTGGGTTTCAGTACCACCCGTCCCTATAATCGGCTGTGTACATAGAACGAAATGTGTTTATTGAAATTAGACCTTAAATTGTTGTTGTAGATGAATCAGTTATCGATGTATTTAGAAAATTTTAAATTAGTTGTTATTTCCAAATTTGAGAGTGTTACAAGTTGGTATCAGAGCTTAAGTTTGAGAGAATTAGGCATTGATTTTAAATGCCTGGACTCAAACTAGCGGTATTTTAAGTGATTGAAAGTGAAGTTGCACCATTAGGTACCGTAAGATACGATATTTTGAGGTTGATGGAGTCACTAGGAATGGGAATCACGTCGAGAGTAGCAAGGATGACCATGTACAGTACGTTCATAATCGCACCTGGCCAGTGTTATGGTGAACCTATGTGTTACATGTGTATGCTTGAACTGCCTTGGTATGATGACCGCTGGGGTAGTGAATAAAGTTTCTAAATGAGTAACCGTTAGAAAGAGTTGATGATTTTAGCATTCGTCACCTCGAGTGATAGTAAGCATGGTGATTGCATTAAGTGGACCGTTTTGGGTCGGAAGGAGTGGTTAGGTTAGAACCGTAGACTTTTGGAATCGACATAATTTGAGGAGAAATTGTAAGGCGAACCGATGAAATCTCCGATGATTGCCTTAAGATGTTTGATCATCCGAATGACAATAGTATGACGGGATATTGAGGAACGTGATTTCGGGATGTTGAGTGCCGACCAAATTAATGCACGAAATTATTTCTAAAATAAGTTTGCGTCAATTGTTTCTCACGTTCTCAAATCATAATGTGAGTAGAATTACAAAATTTTGGGAAAAAGGTTTAGCACACACAAGATTTTAAATCATGAGTTTAAACATGCATAAAATTGTTTTATTGCATACGATTGCAGACTTTGTTGAGACTTTCTTTATCCTTGTTTTGTCGAATTATATTTTCGGATATTGTAGTATTTGCGATTCAACCTTGTTCAAAGTCTCGGGCAAGTAGTTGCGATTTATGACCTTGACATTGGATCTCCTCCACATATGTTAAGGTTTTCGAGGAAAAGCTATTCTCATGTTTTGGTATTCAAGTTTTATTGGAAATTTTATTCCGTGTGAGTTTTGTTGGGTTTTATAAAATATTATTTCACGACGTTTTGCTACGCATGGGTGTACATTGAAATGCGTAGGCTTTAAAGTTTTGATGCATGCGAATTTATGAGTTTTATTGAAGCCTTTTATCTCATGCTAGTTTTGTTGAAAAGTGTCGATTTATATCACAAATGCGATAAAAGATAATTTTTTGGAATTATGACATTTTAGTCATAACTTTGTTTCATACTATTGGATTTTGAGGACGGAGATTTTGGCACCATTCGATTTTGAGTGTCGTTGGGTTTCATTCAGTTTTATGGAAATGTTGTTGTGTTTTATGGAATTCTATTTTACAACAGTTTGCGTTGAGCAGTTGAACTTTGAGAGGTGTATACTTGCATTATTGTGTACGTTAACTTGTGAATTTTCGTTTAGTATTTTTGTCTCGTGCGAGTTTTGCACCGGTATTTTCGCAACCGTAAGGGACCTCTTGAGAGTTTTGTTAGTAGGTGTTATCCCATATGTTATTTTGGGAAGTTTCAATATCATGTGATTTCTCTTTTGGGTTTTATACAAGTGTTATTCGTTGTATGCTATTTAGTGTTTGAATTAATTTATACTGTTGGTGTGAGCAAGCATATGAAAGATTTATGTTGCCTCGTATTGAACTTTTGCTTTGAACATGTTTCAGTTGTTGATTTTACTGTTATAAATTTTCCGCAATGCATTAAATGATTTATCGGTATACATGTCATTGTAGCTACTATTTTTGGATAAGTGCATTTATTTGCGCGGCCCAAGGTTTGAACTCAATTTAAAATTTATTTGCGCTTGACCAAATCACACACCCCTAATTGATTTACTTAGTTTGGGGAATAAACTGATGTATATGGGCCTTGTTGGAAACGTTATTCCACGACGTTTTGTGGTTTAAAGGAAAGAATTTTGAAGTGAAATTAGCGAAGGTTCCTTTTGGAGTTGTACAAACATTTGTTGCATATGTTTTAGTACAGAAAATTATTTTCACGTACTTAGTGTAAATTGATGCATGCTAGGACCATGGTAGTCCATTTGAAAATTTTGTTGTGCATATTTTGTTATTGTCATTATTAACGTGAGTATTGAGAAAATGAATTTTGAAATAGTTTTATATGTGTGGCATTGGTGATCACTTTGCACACCTACCGAGTAAACGGTAGTGACTTTTTGTACACATACGATTGATTGTTATGAAGCTTTTGCATTTGGAAGTTTTATAAAATTTCAAATTGGCATATTAGTTTGAAAAAACTTGAACTCATTAGAGCTATAGATTTAAACCCTCCTAAGAAAAGAATTGTGATTTGGGACTAAAGGAGTCATTGGGAACTGAAGAGACATGTGATCTGACTTGAGGTCAGTTTTGAATTTTGGGTATCAATTTATGAGTCGATTCACCCATGAATAATTGAGGTATTAGAATTATGCATTCCCCAGTTATGTAAGTGATAATCTTTCCCTTTCGGTAAAATTTCGGGTTTAAAAACTTGTGCGGTTGTTTAAGTATGGTTGGAATTGAACTGGTGGGTTAACAGTGCGGCAGCGTGTTATGTGTCGGTGGTGTACCATCTCTATGGGTATTCGGGAATATTGAGGATGTTATGGTTTGTTCGTAAAGTCGTATGTTTGGAGTTTTCATTTCCATATTAGGTGCCAACTTTAAATCTCTTTGAGAATCGGCTCAGCGCAAGCCGACTTGTTCTTTTGAGGATTAGTGACCTTTGGAAATGGTTGGAAGTATCCTCGTTGGATTATGAGGAATGTTAGTCTCAAGGTGGTAGAACTTAAAGGAATTTAGATGTTGATAATTAAGTATTGATCCGTATGATTTTCTTGATGTGGTAAATTTTGGGAATTCTTTGGGTTGATGTTTGGTCATAGGAGTACGGATTCAGAATCGTGTTGAGCTGGAATGAGTGAGTCAATGAGAAGTTGAGGTCAAAAGCGGCTCTTGAGGTAGTACGTGTCACCTAAGGTTGGGAGACAACTGAGATTGTACAGTAGGGAATTGCTCCGGTAAAATTTGATTTTTACTCTGGTATGAGTATGACATGTCCAAGTTGGTATTGGATGTGAGAGCCTTCACTAAAGTCAGCATGACACTTCGGCAGGAAGTTATCATGTTTTGACTAAAGGATGGAATAGGTTAAAAATAATCCCTTGGGAGGGAGACGGTTGCTTGTGAGAATGACATTTTTGAGACATATGTTTAGTTTGTATTTTGGGGGACAGAGGAATCCTAAAAAGTATTGAGAATGGTATTGCATGCCAGGTGTAAGAAATAGATTTCGAGGACGAAATCATTCTAAGATTGGGAGGATTGTAACACCCGTGATTTCGGTAAATCCTTAAATTTCACCTCTTTGGTTAACTCGTACTTAAAAATCTTACTTAGGTTGTGTTTGTGTATTTGGGGTTTTGGATCGAGAGCACCTCAGGTCGAAAGATAGGATTTCAGACTCCGATTTGGGTGATGCGACCATGCCCGGCGACTGTGACAGTGTCACTGTTGCCAAGGACACAGTCGCGGGGATCATGCAACTCTCGGTACAGGTTGTGCGAGAGTGCCCGACGATTGTGACACTGTCACTCTCGCCGTGGCACAATCGCCGAGGAAGGAGGATCCGCGGTACCATGGCCCCAATAGTAACCCGCGATAGTGCCACGGGCCCTATCGCATGGCAACTTGGCAAGGTCGTCGAGTGAGATAAATTAGATTTTTTTGCCCTGTTCTTATTCATTTCTCAACCTAATCTCTCAAGAACACTCTCTCTTTTCTCCCTCTCTTCACTAAATCGTTCAAGGAGCAACTAATGCTCCATTTCCACTCTACTTCAAAAATTCCAACCTCAAGTTAAAGATTTGGAAACTATAATCAAGGGTTCATCATCTCCATTAATTCCTCCAAGGTTGTGGCTAAGGTTTTCTAGGTTTTTACCAAAGCCTAAGTGGTAAGTTCATCTTCCTAGGTTCTAATCTTGGTTATAAGTTATAAATGTTTCATTGATGACTTTCTAGTGAATGATTTCTCAAATTTTGGATTTGATGATTTTGGAGAAATTATGTCAAAATTAGGGTTTTGGCCAAATTGGGGATTTGGATGTAAAATGTTTGAGGAGTGATTCTAAAGGGATTAAATATGTTTATTTATGGTTGGAAATTTTTGGATCTAGGTTTTGGAAGGATTTTGCTTGTGGATTCGGATCTATTCAATAAAGCTCAAGATGGGGTAAAATCTAGATTTAGCCTAAATCTAGCAAGGTGAGTTCAAGTTAAGTTGTGAAAACGGTGTACATGCCAAAATGTCTATTTTAAAGTGTTTATATGTTTTACATGGAATTATTAAATGTTGAGTTATTTGGCGAATCTTGATTAATTGAAGTGTTTGGTTTTATAAACTTGGTAAAACATCCACGTTTGGGATTTTGAGCATTTTGACAACTAAATCATACACATTGCTATTTTGATGATTTATTTCATAAAGTAAAGTTGGAGTATAAATGCATTTTATTGGGTGTTTTAGATAAGTGTTTGATTTTGTGTTATGGGACGTTTTGAAGGAGTAAATGGTATAAGTCACTTGGAAAATGAGTTGTCCCAATATAAACTATGATTGAAGTTAATTATATATTTTGGAGTATGAGTTTACATAAAGTCGGGTTGTTTACGTTTGATTTCATTTCATGATTTTCAACATTGTGTCTTTGGATTTGTTGAGCTTATGGCTCGGTTTGATTTTTGTTGGGTATTGGGGACATTTATCCGATTTTAATAGCTTAATGTAGAGCGTTTGGTCTTGATTTGCATTTACTGCTTCTTATTTGAGAATTACATGTTTTGAATGCGTTAGTTCATTCGTTTTGAGTCATGTAATGTTTTAGTTAGTGCAATGGATCAATAGGCACGATGTTCTTTATGTCCTGTTTTGGACAAGTTCACCACTTTGGCACGGAATAGGCATCGAGTTACCATGGTAAGTAAGGTATGAACCTATACGGTCAGCCAACGTCCCATGGGCAGTAAGGTGTAATTCCCTTGTGCATAAGTTCCCGTTTTGGAACTGGATTCCCCGTTTTGGAACTCTCAAGAATAGACTCAGAGGAGTTGACTTGATGTTTTCGAGCAACAGACTTGGAGTAGTAGAGCTCGGTATCTTTTATGAGTATAATCCATACGTTTTGGTTTTCTACATAACTATGTGACCCACTTTGGTGTTCCGTCACGTATAATGTAAGCGGGTCTCCCCCGTCACCAAAAAGTGTTGATTTCAGTATGTAGTTTTATAATCCATGTTTGCAGTGACGTTTTGAGTATGGATAGTCACCCATGTTCTAAGGTTTTGATTATTGAACCTTATCCATGTTTTTGGGATGTTTTGGAAGTTGGAGTTTGTTAGAGCATAAATATGTTGGATACAAGATCACAGAAGTCTGAAGAGTGAAGGTCAAAGCTAAAGTCAATTCTCAGCATCAAAGTCAAAATCTAGTGTAATAAATGTCAAAGTCAAATCTTGTATTTTCTGTTTTTCTAGTTGTTTGTGCGTTTTAGTGTTGTGCGTGAACAGTGTTTTGAGAGTTTGTGTTTGTGTGTATAAATAGGTGTTTTGTGCGTGTAATAGGTGTGACTTTTATCATTGTGACATACGAGTTCCAGTGATATAGAGAGAGAAAGGTTTGAGAGTTTCTGTAATATCAAGATTTGTAATTGAAATAAAAGTGAGATTGATGGATTTAATTGTCATCTTGTGATCGCATTGTTATCTGGGAATAACAATTGGTATCAGAGCAACCAAAGTTCAGAAAACAAAGACCTAATTTTTGTTTGAATTGAAGAACTCGCTAACAGAGTCGTGCGAGAAGTAGAAACTCGCACAACACAAGATCCAACTTTATTATCTGAATTTTGACGATCATAAAAGCAGTGTAGATCAAAGATGACTTCCAGAGAAGCACTTGCTATCGGAACCGATGTTAAACCACCTGTACATTTCAAGGGAGAGTATGAACAATGGAAAGACCGATTTATGGACTTTATTGAAAGACATGAATTGGGTGGTCTTATCAAGAAATCTTTGGAAGAAGGAATCATGCCAATTCTAATAAAGACTCGTATTGTTGGAAATGAAGAGAGAGAGTATCCACTTCCAACTGACGAATACACTCAAGATCAAAAAGATAGAACAAAAGCTGATAGATTGGCAAGATCATTTATTCTTCAAGGCATACCAAACGAGATATATGTCAAGATTGATAGCTACAATGCTACCGGAAGTGGGATCAACTGGAGAAAATAATGCTAGGATCGAATATTGGCAACCAACTTAAGATCTCTAACTGCCTCAACAACTACGAGGAATTCAAAGCCAAAGAAGGAGAATGTCTGGAAACCATTTATGATAGATTTGTGACCTTGCTGAATGAGTTAAGCAAGAACAAAGTGAAAAAGTCACAAATTGAGCTGAATGTCAAGTTTCTCAGTATCCTCCAACCAGAATGGAAAAGGTTCACTAGACAGATGAAGCAGATGAAAGATCTGAATGAAATCCCACTCCATGAAGTCTATGAAACCTTAAGGCAGAATGAAGAGGAAGTAGATGAGATTAAAGAGGAGAAGAAAAAGGCTGATAAGGCTGTTGTTGATCCGATTACTTTAGTAGTCAAAAAGAAGTCTGTAAGTTTGAAGAAGAAGAAAAAGGTCATAGTTTCTGAATCAGAAGAGGCTGAAAGTGAGGATAACTCTGACTCTGACGACTGTGAGAACCTGAAGCAGGCTATGCGTATGTTGACCAAGGCTTTTCAAAAGAAGTTCTACAAAAAGCCTAGCTCGAACAGTAAGAGATATTCATTTGGTTCAAGGAATTATGATCACAAGGAAAGAATTGAAGGAAAAAAGGCCAGAAGAGAAAAAGTATAAAGCTGAAGAAAAGAAGCATCCAAAACCGACAAAATGCTACAACTGTGGCAAAATCGAACATTTTGCAAAAGATTGCCAAAATCCGAAAGTCAAAAACTCCGAGTATTACAAGAACAAAATGCTCTTGGCAAAGCAACAAGAGGCTGGCAAGGCATTAATGGCGGAGGACGAGTTCTGGCTCGACCATTAAGATGAAGAAGTTGAGAAAGAAGAGACAGCTCATATTTGCCTCATGGGAAAGATAGTGGATGAATGTGAAGATGAAGCTGAGACAGATGATGAAGACAACGAAGAGGTATGTGATATGTCTCAATCTGATTTTCTTAATGCCATGCATTGCAAGCCATGATGGTTGAAATTCAAGAAGTAAAGTCTAAACATGAACGCGAGAAAGGTATCATGAAAGAAAACAAACAGTTAATACTGAAACTTAGCAAGGATCTTGCTGAGAAGAACGTATTGATTGAAGCTTTACATAAAAACATTGATACTAGCGCAAAAGAGAAGACTATAATTCATAATGAATTATCTGAAACTGTTTCAAAATATAAATTGTGTGAGTTTGAATCAAAAGAGATTACTAAAATGTATTCTTCACTTTCAGAAGAAAACAAATCTTTACTTGAAAAAGTGAATGTTTTGGAAGGGAAATTATACACATTGGGTCAAACTGAACAAACCATTCATCTAAACAAACCCAAAGAGAACAAAGAGTGTTGGGGACTCGGTTATGAGAATCCACACTATCTTAAAAAGGGTATATCAGAAGTGCATGCGCTTTATGATTTTGGATTTTTAAAACTGGCACCACAATATCCTGAACTTCAAGTTGAGTGGACTAAACTATCTGAAGAGGATGAAGCCAAGGAAAACGAGAAAAGAAAGAACACAACTAAAGTTCAACTTCCATTTCGATATGAAAGGTTGAATAATAGTTATAGTTCTGATAAATCAAAATTTCTTTCAAATTATTATTTTGAGAGTTATTCTTTAAAAGAAATGGAGACTAAACCTATCGAAGGTAAGCTTTATGTACCTCCTCTCATTTTAGAAAGTAAAATTTCTGAACTGGAGAAAACTCTAGCAGAAGAAAGGATTTTGATTGATCTTGAACAAACTGTATTTTCTACTGTGTTTAAATATACTGATTTTTCTAAATCATCCAAGGATTCAAAATCTTTTTTTTGGAAGGCATAGCGGCATCGAACCAACGAACGACTACCACGAACACACGTACACACGCACGCACACCTCCCCGGCGGTATCGGGCAGCCCACTAATCTGCCGCTGTCCCGGCCCAGCTTACGTTGAACCTAGAGCCCAACAACAGTCTTAAGACTGGGCTGAGGGGCAGCCTAGTCAACGACTAGACCGGCTCAAGGACTGGGTACTCCTCATGCCCTCAGAATGACTCCCCTTGGATTCGAACCCGGGTAGATTGGGATACCATCCACAACCCCTCCAAGGATTCAAAATCTGATGATATGTCTGGTCTATTTGATGATGAGTTTGATTTCTTAAACTCTGATGGTGATTTAGATGACTGTGTTGTTCAATTTGATTTTAATGCTAAACTTCCTGATCATTCAAAATTTGTCATAAACTCTTTTGGATTACCAAGTGTGTACGAAAAAGGTGAAACATCAATGAAAGTTGATAAATCAGTTCCTGTGAAAACCAAAGTTGCCAAAGGCAAAAAGAAGAAACATGGGCATTCACAGAAACCGACCACCACTGGTAAGCCAAAGAAGAAGCATTCTCCGATTCTCACAGTTCTAACTTTAAACTTTCAAATGTTTCAGATATGAGGAAGAAAAAGAATGGAGTTAAATCAACTTGACTACCAAAGAAGAAGGTTGACGATACTGCGAAATCACTACCTAATTTTTCTTGTAATAGAAATACTGATAGTACTTCTGATGTAATTGAGAATGTTGCTTTTAATAAACAAAAACTTGTAACTCCTTACAAGAAGTATTCAATAAAGCAATTATTCCAATTATCTCTATATACTAGAAAGTTTTCTAATAATCGTTGGAATGATTTTGCTTCCCGACAACATTCTAATGATTGGTTTGGCACATATCATGTATATTCTTCTCATTCATATGGTTCAACTGTTTTTCAAAAAGCAAAAGGGTCCATTTTTAAATGGATGCCAAAATCTACTTGTGCTAACACTGTAGGGCCCATATATAAATAGGTACCTAAATCAATTGTTTCGTGATTTTCTCATATGCAGACCCGTCATATGTGGTACTTGGATAGCGGGTGTTCCAAGCATATGACTGGGCAGAAAGCTTTATTGTCTAATTATACAGAGAAATACTGCGGGACAATTTGATTTGGAAATGATCAATTTTCACCAATTTTGGGATATGGTGATATTGTTAGAGCAGAAATATGTTGAATGCAAGATCATGAAGACTAGAGGTCAAAGTACAAGAAGTCAAAGCTGGAAAGTCAAACTCTCATAGAAAGTCAAAGTTCTTGTTAATAAAGTCAAAGTCCATGTATTGTTTTTGTTTCCTTGTTATTAGATGATAGGTATAAATAGTTTTGTTTTTCTTTTTAATAGATAGATGACTAGAAATTGTGATCGCATCCTGAGAGAGTATTAGAGAGAGAAAGAGAAGTCTAGAGAGAGAGTGAAAACTGAGATTGTAAACAGTTTGAATTGGAAATTGAATCAAACAGGTAGTTGTGATAATCTTGTTTGTTTTGATTTGTTTGTAATTAGAAACTTGATTTCTGGGACACACAATTGGTATCAGAGCAAACAAGAAGGAGCAGATTCAGATCAATTTGAAGATTTCTTGAAATATATTTTTTTGTCGACTGATAGTTACTGTTTGATCTATGATTTTCTTGTTTTTGCACAATTAAATCAAGAATTTGATTTGATTGTGTGCGTATTATCACTAGGATCAAATCTCATTCAGATCACTTAGACTAATTTCACTTCTAGATTGATCAATTTGATCAAAATGTTGTTTTCTTGAAACTTGATAAGTCGAACACTGTATTGCACTTAATCACTGTAATTTTTCAATTGTATTTGTATTTCAGTGTTGTAATAGTGCTTAGCATTGCTTCGTGAAGAAATTGTGCAAGTTTCAGAATCAGAAATCAAGAATTACTTGATTTTTTATTGATCAGGCCAAGAACACGCAAAGAAACCCAAGAAAACGCAAGATCTACAAAACGCGCAAGATTCATCAGAAGAGCGCGCAATCTGAAAGATCTTCATTCTCGCTGAAAAACGCAAAGTGTTATTTGTGAGTTCTAGAAAAGCGCAAATCGAAGTTTGCGTGTTTGTTCTTCAGTCTGCGAGTTTGAGCAAGTTTCAGTCTACGAGTTTAGCTTGCGAGTTATTGAAACACGCAAGAAGTGATCTGCGAATTCTCAAAACACGCAACCCAAGCCTTGCGAGTTCTTGAAACACGCAAATAGGCATCTGCGAATTCTACAAACGCGCATGACTCAGCTTGCGGGTTTCTCAGTGAACAGTTATCTGCGTGTTTAGGCGTCTGCGAGTTTCAAGCTTTCTTTAGTGATCTGCGAGTTTCAGTACTTAGTCAATTTTTGCCATCTATTTCAAATTTGATCAGTTTTGGATTTTACACAACGGGTGTAATCTGCACTTATTGAACGATTAGTTCATATCACATAGTTCTGTTTGTGATCAAAATTTCTGAATTCCTATTTCAAGTTTTTTTTTGTATCTTTGTGATTTCATTTGGACTAACGGTCAATTTCAAGTTTCTTATTGCTTATATTTTCAAACAGGATGACTTCCAGAGACGCTCTATCAATTGGCACAGATGTCAAGCCCCCAGTTTTGTTCAAATGGGAATATGAACAATGGAAGGATCGCTTTCTCGATTTTATTGATCGGCAAACAAATGGAAAGAACATTCTAGCATCAATAAAAGATGGTCCAATGCCAAAAATTCCTGATGAGATTCCTGCTGAAGGTAATGACTCAGATGGAGCCCCGAAAACAAAGAGGGTTTATAAAGATTATGCTCAATTCACTGATGCACAAAAGAGTCGGTTTGATGCTGATAAACAAGCCAGATCTTTGCTTTTACAAAGTATGACAAATGAGATCTATGTGAAAATAGACAGCTACAATGCAACTGCCAAATCAATGTGGGATCGGCTACAGAAGATGATGTTGGGTTCAAAGGTAGGAAACCAAATGAAGGTGGCCAACTGTATCAACAATTATGAAGAATTCAAGGCTAGAGAATATGAGAGTTTGGAGGAAACCTATGAGAGGTTTGTGCTTCTTCTGAATGATCTTTCCAAGAACAAGGTTAAGAAGCAACAGATTGAGAACAACGTGAAATTTCTCAGCATCTTGCAACCTGAGTGGAAAAAGCACACTCGTCGAATGAAACAGATGAAAGATTTGAGTGATATTCCACTGCATGAGGTCTACGAGACATTGCAACAGAATGAAGAAGAGGTTGAAGAGAAAAGAGCAGAAAAGAAGAAAACTGTGAAGGCTGTTGATCCCATAGCATTAGTGGCTGGAGAGAAAGAGAAGGAAAAGAAAGAGAAGAAGAATAAGAAGAAGATAGTGTTGTCAAGTTCTGAATCAGAGTCTGAATCTGATGGAGATTGTTGGATCAAATAATTGTATTCAAGATTAAAGGGTCTAAACTGTATTTTTGTTTGATAGTTAAAGTTAGAGGGTTTATTGTGTAATAAACTAATAGTTATTAGTTATTGGGCCTCAAGCCCGTTAAGCTTTTAGCAAGCCCATTAGGCATTAGGCCTAGGTATTTAATGTTTTGTTTAATTAGGTTTTAGGTTAATCCTCTCATTATTATCATTTTCATAATTATTGTTAAGAGAGAGGTAGTTGTTTTCTCTGTATTCAAGGGTATCAAGAACACACAAAGTTTAACTGTTTATTCAAGGGATTGATATGTTATTCTGATCTTATATCTCTTGATCTATATTGTGTTCTGTGATTGTTAATCAACTAGATTAAACTGGGATAACAAGTGCTATCAGAGCCTAAGAATCAAGTTTTTAGGATTAAATCTGTGTTTTGCGATTTTACTATTCATCGATTACTATTCATCGAGTTACTGTTTATCAAGTGAAAATCAAGTTCTTGAATTGATATGTTTTTATGCTTAAAGTTGATTTGATTAGATAAGTTTTATGCGATTGAACACTATCTGATTAGTTAATTGCAGAATTAAGTATTGAGTGATTGATTTTTATGATTTTTTGAATCTGGGTTCATATATTTATCGGTCACTGTGTTCTTCAAAATTGATGCATGAAAGTTGGATTTGGCCTTTGATTTTGATTGCATGATAATCGATATATGTTATTGGATACCAAAGTCTGATTTCTGCATTTGATTTTGTGTTCTCGATTTGATTTCTGAATTAATTTTATGGGTTGAGTATCGTCGTTCTGGGTTGTTTAGCAAGAACATATTGGTCGATACCTTACCGGTCGAATATTCGATATCGATCCTCACATTAGTTCGGTCGCCCGGTACACACACAGTCCACCCCGGTCGAATACAACTTACCGGTCAGCCCACTCACAATCATTATCGGTCGAAGACCAATACCGGTCGACACCATTTTACCGGTCCACATCGAACATCGGTCAAATAAAATACCGGTCATAACAGCTTACCGGTCGAATTCACTTTATCGGTCCATAGCATTATCGGTCTTAGTCGCTTACAGGTCATATCACTCTATCGGTCGCGCAATTTCCCGGTCGAAGCAGGTTCCCGGTCGAACATCTTACCGGTCGAACAACATCCTGGTCGACCGCAAGATACCGGTCAACACTGTTTGTGCGACCCAAGTCTCACGAGAACCTCACTTTGCGCGACCCAAGGCCCACGCAAACCTCACTTTGGGCCACTACCTTGTAACGCAAACCTCACTTTGCGCCAGTGCTTAGACACGCAAATCTCACTTTGCGCCAGTGCTTAGACACGCAAACCTCATTTTTGCGCCAGTACCGGTTCACGCAAATCACTGTTCACGTAAGTACTATTCACTATTCAATATTCACTATTCACTATTCACCTTGCGCCTGATTTTTTTTCGGTTTTTCAAAGTTCGATTTTTCAGTATTATTTGAAGCTTTATACTGATTGAGAGGACTGCATTTAATTATTTTTGGAAATTTATTTTTCTGAAAAATTTTTAGTGTAGTTTTTATTTTGATTCTAACGATCTCATCTAGTTGGTTGTCTTGGTACAGAAAAGTTTGATTACTAACCGTACACCTAAGATGTCGAATCAACTTCTCTCAATGGGCTCTCAGTCCAAACCTCCTGTCCTCATGGCTAATGAGTATCAGCAATGGAAGACCAGAATGATCCAGTTTCTGAATCACAAAAACAGATATTACATGGCAGCAATCATTAATGGTCCAGAAAATCCAATGATTACAGTAAAGGGTCAAGCTGCAACAGACACCTCTCCAGAAATCCCTGACAAACAGGTTCCTAAACCTTATCAATTTTTTTCTGAAAAGCAGAAAGCATAGTACAAGACAGAAGAAGAGGCTCTAATTTATCTGACAATGGCTATTCCAAACGACATCTACAATCGTGTAGACAGTCAG
This sequence comes from Arctium minus, assembly GCA_954870635.1. NCBI lineage: Eukaryota > Viridiplantae > Streptophyta > Magnoliopsida > Asterales > Asteraceae > Arctium > Arctium minus. Next base: position 26,614,541 of record OX941092.1, read on the forward strand.
AGCTCTGCCAAAGCAATCTGGGGTGAACTAGCAAGACAGTTTGAAGGAAGTGAAGCCTCCATCCAAGCTAAGCAGAATCTATGCATAAATGCATACGAGGGATTTCATGCAAAAGAAGGAGAGCTGCTACTAGATACCTACAACAGGTATAACATCATTCTCAATGACTTGCGGAGGAACAAAATCTCTAAATCTGCTTCTGAGATAAATTACAAGTTCATCAAGAACCTGAATCCAGAGTGAAAGAACTTTGCCATCAACCTCCAGATGTCCAAGAATATGGCTCAAGAAAATGTCACTGATATCTTCTCTACTCTTGCTCAACATGAGGATGAGGAGAGATCTATTAATAACGAGTCTAATAATCTAAAGGACACCGTGGCTCTCATAGCTGGCAAAGGAAAGAGTTCAGTTTCTATACCCTCTGTAAGGTCAAAGAAAAAGATGTCTAAAGCTCTTGTTAATGAGGTTACTGAGTCTGAATCTGCTTCGAGTGATGAAGAACTGGAGATTGATTCTGATCCAGATATTCAGAAGTTCTCTGAGGACTTGGCTCTAATTACGCGTCGATTCAAGAAGAGCTTTGGCAAGAAGAAATTCTACTCAAAGCCAAAGTATGATGGATACAAGAAAGACAAGTCTGACATGCGATACAAGCCGAGGCATGGAAGGAGAGAGGAAGGACGAGAAGACATGAAGGAAGATAGAAGAGAAGGAAAGAGAGAGGAGAAGAGAGAAGAACGAAAGGATGAACCAGGAAGATGCTACAACTGTGGCAAATTTGGGCATTTCTCAAGAGACTGCAAGTTCAAGAAGGTAAAGAACTCAGAGTACTTTGCAAGAAAGTAACTCATTGCCAAGAAAGCTAAAGAAGGAAAAGTACTGATGGCTGAAGAAGAAAATTGGCTGTTCCAAAGCTCCGATGACGAGGAACAAACGCACTTCACCCAAGTATCTTATATGGAAAAGTTGGATGGTGACGATGAAGATTCTGAGGCACAATCCGAAGATGCAAACTCTGAGGTAAGTGATAATTCTGAACTTATTGAATCTTTAATGGCCCAAATACATGGTATGAAAGATGAATTTGCTTTACTGAAAGGTAAACTTAGCTCTGCACATCAATCTGTCTTAAGTTTTCGTGATGAAAATGCTTTATTAAAGGTTGTTGTGGAAGAAAAAGAAAAAGAAAAGGATGATTTAAAAGCTGAAAAATATTCTTTAAAAAGAAAAATATCTGGTTTAGAAACGGATCTTGTGAATCTTAATGCTGAAAAGGGTGAGTTTCAAATCAAATTTGAAGTTTGTTATAAAGAAAGAAATGAAGCTTTCACCAAAATCAAGCAATTGGAGGACATTAATATGAAACGAGGTCAGACTGAGCAGACATTAAATCTGTTGACCAATAAACTCCAGGATGAAAGGTTTTATAAACTTAAACCAGGTTTGGGTGTGCCAACCAATGAATTTTTGAAAAAGGCACCGGAGCACTTATATAATTTTGATAAATTCGGCTCCGCAATCAAACCCATTCCTGACATTCGTGCAACTTTTGTTGAAGCAAGTTCTCCTAAACCTTCTAAAGAGACCAAAGGTCGAGAAGAAATGGGAAAGAACAAGTCTGGTGACACTGATTCTCAAAATCTTTTTAAATCAGTTGGTTTTACATATGGTGATTTGAATAAAAGCTATGAGACTCGAAAGATCGAATTTACTGAGTTTGAATCACTATTTACCACACCTTCCAAAGAATCAGTAAGCACCAACACAGTTCCACCTGAGACTGCATGCAAATATGATGAGTATGAATCGGATGTTGATCCATCTACTATACCATCAGTCTCAAATCCCATTGCTTCTAAACCTTTACTTGTTGACGAGGTCGAAGAAGAAAATGTCAGCACGAATGACTCTTGTGTTAAAAATGATAAAACGGAGTTTATTGAGTCCATGACTGAAGAGATATTTTCTGAAATGATGAATGCTTCAGACTCTGATCCTGTTTCTGATTCAAAGGAGTCAAATTCTGTGAATGATCATACATCTGAATTGATGAAGCAAATTGATATGTTGCAACGGTCTCTTGATGAGGTTGAAGATGAAAACTTTGATCTCAAATATAAACTTGAAAAATCTTTAAAACAAAATCAAGAGCTTTGCACAAAGATCAATGATTTGAAAATTACTTTGTTTAAAAATGCTTTAAATGATAAACAGATGTTCAATGATCCAAGCTGGAAGGTAAGAACCAATCCAGAATTTGATGCTCCTGCAAAACCTTCAGTTGTTTACTCTGATTGTCCTGAATATCCATCGAGTATTTTTGAGAAGGGTGAGACTTCAAATAGCTCTAGAAAAGAACCACCTTCTAAGTTAGAGACTAACAAGGTTCCTGTTTCCATTTCAGATATAAAAGGAATTGGAGTTAGGAGGAGTAAGAAGAATAAAGATAGTAGTTTGAATAAGAATGATAGGTTATCTAGTGAAACTTTTATTTCAAAGAGTTGTACTTCAGACAGTGTTATTTTGAAAAGTAATTCTTTTGATGATCATGAATGTAAGGTTTGTTCCGATAAATCTAAGTTTATGAATTTTGCTCGAAAGAATCTATACTGCAAACACTGCTGGGATAACTCATTCAAATACTACTCCCCTCCAAAGTCCAAACAAAGTAAGAGAAAAGCTAAACTGAACCTTAAGTCTAATTCTAATTCTTCCGCACAACCCAAAGTGTTTCGAGCTAAGGTTGCCAATCCTACTTCTAAAAAGCACTTTCAGGAATTAAATGTTAAGATGGTTTGGAAATGGGTTCCAAAACCCCGTTATGAATGGAGAGTGAAAGTTAAACCAGCTGATATTCCTGAGTTGCTTGATGCTAACCGCGAAGAACCCATCCTGATATGGGTGCCTAAGCAAAACTAATTGTCTCTTTTGCAGGCCTGTCGATTGTGGGTAATAGATTCCGGATGTTCACGCCACATGACAGGATTCAAGCACCTCTTGCATAACTATGTGGAGGAGCCTGCCGGAGCAGTTAGATTTGCAAATTCTGAAGCCGAAGGTCACGTCAGAGGATATGGAATGCTCGATAATGGTGTTGTGAAGATTCAAAGAGTGTTATATGTTGAAGGACTTGATCACAATCTGTTTAGCACCAGTCACTTCTTTGACATGAAATATCAAGTCCGCTTCACAACCACTCATTGCTATCTAGAGGATCCCGATGGTTACGAAGTTTTCAAAGCTGAGCGCCATGGAAATATATACTATGTAGATTTTCCTACACTGTCTGCCACACGTCCAATATGTCTACTAGCTAAAGCTTCTAAAGCACAATCGTGGACGTGGCATCAACGCTTGTCTCATCAAAATTTCAGATCTATAGCAAAGCTACAGAGACAAGGTCTAGTCAAAGGTCTACCAGAAATGAGGTTCGAAAAAGACTCACTCTGTTCCGCATGTGAGTTGGGCAAAATGAAGCGTAGCTCATTCAAGTCCAAATATGATTCATCGACCTCATCTGCACTGGAACTTCTTCATATGGACCTTTGTGGCCCAATGCGAATAGCATCTATCAACGGCAAGAAGTATGTTTTGGTAATGATAGATGACTATTCAAGGTATACATGGCTCGAGTTTCTTCGCAACAAGTCAGATGTGCCAGCGTTGATTATCGCTTTCATCAAGCGCATTCAAGTACGTCTTCAACTGCCAGTCAGAACTATTCACAGCGACAATGGCACGGAGTTCAAGAATGACACCCTGAAGAGTTATCTTACTTCTGTGGGGATTTCACATAATTTCTCCGCTGCCTACACTCCACAGCAAAATGGCATTGTTGAACGGAAGAACCGTACTCTTGTTGAAGCAGCTCGTACTATGCTTGCTTATTCAGATTTACCCATGTACCTTTGGGCTGAGGCAGTCGCTACAGCATGTTTTACACAGAACCGTACCATTGTGGTCAAGCGCTTTAATAAAACAACATATGAGTTAATCAACAATCGTACACCTAACATCAAGTTCCTTCGTGTGTTTGGTTGCAGGTGTTACATTCTTAAAGAGCGTCAAGGATTATCAAAATTTGATAAGAAAGCGGATGAAGGATATCTCGTTGGATACTCTCTGACATCCAAAGCTTATCGAATTTACATTATTCGAACCAAGACGGTTGTTGAGAGCATGAATGTCTCCTTTGATGAGAATTCTACAAGGACTTCTGGACACAACAGTTCATAACTCGTAATTAAGGACAAAGCTTCTATTCAATCCAGAATAGAACCAGCCTCTAAAGGATCCACCTCTTCTAACTCTAACTCTACTTCATCTGAGTTAGATCTATTGTTTATTGATGCCTTTGATGATATTTGTGCAGATTTTGATAAAGGCATATCTACATCAATAACAAGCTCGAAGGTCCCTACCATTTCTGAAGACATATCTGGACCTACCGAAGAAGTCACTGAAACTTCATCTCCATCAGGTACAACTACACCGATAGTTTCTGAATCTCCTAATGCTGAATCTGTCTCTGTAGATAGTTCTTCTGGAAACGAAGTCGCGAGTACTTCAACTGCTAGCCCAGAAGCTTCAGTATCAGAAACACCAGTACAAGATGTCCCGAGTACATCTATGGAGCTACCTGCTGTGCAAGATGAAAACGATGCGTCCAATACGTAACAAACAGTTGAATCCTTACAAAGCACACATCGTTGGACTAAGGATCATCCCCTGAACAACGTGATAGGTGACGTACAATCTGGAGTCACAACAAGATCTGCATCAGCCAACTTCTGCATGTTTTCAAGCTTTCTTAGTTCCTTAGAACCAAAGAAAGCGTCTGAAACTCTACGTGATCCCTTCTGGATTTATACTATGCAAGACGACCTTCTACAATTCGAAAGGAACAAGGTATGGCGCTTGATCCCACTACCTAAAGGTAAATCTGTTATTGGAACTAAGTGGGTTTTTAGAAACAAGAAAGACAAAGTTGGAGTAGTTGTGAGAAACAAAGCTTGCTTGGTCGCAAAAGGGTACTGTCAACAAGAGGGCATTGACTATGACGAAACATTCGCCCCGGTTGCAAGGATCGAAGCCATCATAATCTTCCTAGCCTATGCAGCGCACAAAAACTTTACAGTCTATCAAATGGATGTAAAGTCAGCTTTCCTGAATGGCGTTCTGCATGAGGAGGTCTACGTGGCACAACCTGAAGGTTTCGTTGATCCTCTTCACCCTGATCATGTCTATGATTTAGACAAAGCGCTTTATGGTCTTAAACAAGAACCGCGAGCCTGGTATGAAACTCTCACTAAATTTCTACTTGCTTCTGGTTTCAAGAAAGGTACAGCAGATACAACCTTATTTCTTAAAAGGCAAGGTGAGGACTTGATTCTCATTCAGATTTATGTTGACGACATAATATTTGGGTCGACAAATCCGAAATTTTGTAAGAACTTTTCAAAAATAATGGAAACAAAGTTTGAAATGTCGATGATGGGTGAATTGAATTTCTTTCTTGGTTTACAAGTAAAGCAATTACCCGAAGGCATATTTATTAATCAAGCTAAATACATAAAAGATATTTTGAAAAAGTTCAATATGTCAGATAGTTCAGTCATGAAAACACCAATGGCTACTGGTACACTCTTAGACGCAGATCCCTCCGGGAAACCTGTTGATCAAAAGGTGTATCATAGCATGATTGGTTCTTTACTTTATCTGACTGCAAGTCGCCCAGATATAATGTGTGCCACATGTTTTTGTGCGAGATATCAGTCTAATCCTAAAGAGTCGCACTTAACTGCTGTTAAGAGAATCCTTAGATATCTCAAAGGCTCTCCTAATCTAGGCCTTTGGTATCCAAAGGATTCTCGTTTTGATCTAACCGCCTTTACAGATGCTGATCATGCAGGATGTAAGCTAGACCGGAAAAGCACCTCTGGATTATGTCAATTTATAGGTGACAAACTTGTGAGTTGGATCTCAAAGAAACAAAATTGTGTTTCAACATTCACTGTCGAGGCTGAATATGTAGTTGTTGCTAGCTGCTGTTCTCAAGTCCTCTGGATGAAGACACAGTTAAGGGACTTTGGATACAACTACAAGTGTGTTCCTATTTATTGTGATTCCAAGAGCGCAATTTGTTGGATCAAATAATTGTATTCAAGATTAAAGTTAAAGTTCAGGGTTTAAACTGCAACTGTGTCAAAGTTATTTAGAGGGTTTAAACTGTAATATGTTAATAGTTATTTGTAAATGGGCCTAAAGCCTATTAGAAAGCCCATTAATCTTAAAGCCCATAAGGCTTAGGTATTTAATGTTTTGATTAATTAGGTTTTAGGTTAACTCTCATTATTATTACTTTCATAATTATTGTTTAGAGAGAGGTTGTTGTAATCCTATATTCAAGGGTATCAAGAACACACAAGGGTTTCATTGTTTATTCAAGGGATTGGTACGTTTTGTTAATCTTATTATCTCTTGATATTATTGTGTTTGTGTGTTAATCAACTAGATTAAACTGGGATAACAAGTGGTATCAGAGCCTAAGAATCAAGTTTTTGGATTATCTGTGTTCATCGATTGTTTTGTCTGTTCATCGACATCACATATTGTGCTTTAATTGATTCCTCAAATTAATGGATGTTTATGCATAAATTCGATTTAATTAGATGAAATTTATGTTATTGAATGCAATCTGATTAATTAATTGCACTTAATATATCTGATTAATTGGCTGTTTGAAGTTTGTTTGAATCTGGGCTCGTACGCATATCAAACATTGTGTTCTTCAAATTGAATTCTTAAAAGCTGATTTTAATCTTCAAGTTTGATTGCATTGTGTTCGATATATGTTACTTGGTGCAAAAGGTTGATATTTGGATTCAATTTCTGTGTTTATTGTGTTTTATGGGGAAATCTTCATCGTTCTGGGTCGACTTAAGAACATATCGGTCGAAAGCATTATGAACATATCGGTCGAATAGTTCTATCGGTCTTAACACCATTCAGGTCGAACACTATACCGGTCATAGCACCTTATCGGTCGAACATAGTATCGGTCCATTCACTATCGGTCGAACTCAGTTTATCCTTCAACCGGTACACTCACAGACCACCTCGGTCGATACCTTGTCCGGTCGAATCAATACCGGTCGAAGTGGTTTACCGGTCTTACAACCTCCCGGTCGAAGACTTTTATCGGTCGAATATTTTTATCGGTCTTCACTATACCGGTCAACTATATTCCCGGTCGAACAAAGTACCGGTACAAGCAACTTACCGGTCGAACTCTCTATATCGGTCTTAGTCGTTTACCGGTCGAGCATAAGACCGGTTGTTACATCTTGCCGGTCAAACAAGGTACCGGTCTAAGCAAAACCCCGGTCGACTCAATACCGGTCGAAGCACATCCCCGGTCAATTTTTGCAAACTGTAATAGGGCATCTAAATGTCAAAAAAAATTCTCTAGGGGCGCTGCCCCCATACCCCCGCAAGGGCGTTGCCCCTTGACCCCACCCGCTAACCGGGTAGCGGGACCCCCGTGCTAAGTCTGCGAAGGGGGACAAAGTTCTGTTCGAGATCAACATTTTCTTTTTGTTCAGTATTATTTGAAGCTTTATACTGATTAAAAGGACTGCACTTAATTATTTTTGGAAAATTTTTTTCTAAAAATTTTTGAGTGAGGTTTTTATTTTGATTCTAACGATCTCATCTAGTTGGTTGTCTTGGTACAGAAAAGTTTGATTACTAACCATACAGCTAGGATGTCGAATCAGCTAATGATGTCTGAAGGTTACAACCTTGATTTTGAAAAGATGACACATTCTGAAGTAAAAGCAAAGGCTAAACAACTTGTTGGACGGTTATCAACATCATCTCGCATGATTGATGAGTATGACAAAGAGGACAAAATGCTCAAAGCTGAGAACAAGGCTTTATAGATTCAGAACTCATCTCTTCTTATTCAGATCAATGCTTTAAAAGAAAATTCAAAAGATTCTGATTCTTTAATTGACGTTGCAGGAATAATTGAGTCTAAAGAAAAAGAGATCTTGGATCTTCAAGCAAAGTTGAAAAGATCGGAATCTAGCTCAACATGGTCAAAGAAGGAACTAATGCAAAAAGAGCTAGATGAATTGAGAAGAAGAGCAAACATTGCTCGTGAGACATCTGAAGAGCTTAGAAAGTCAAACTCTCGAATCTTTGCTGAAAGAGACTCTTTAAAAGATAAAGTTCTCAGTCTTGAGGTTGAGATTAAAACGATGAAAAAAAAGGCAACCCAAGACAGAGACAATACAATAGCTCAAGATGAAATACTGAAGATAGAGAAAGAAAGAAAACACTTTGCCAAGAAATTCTTTGATTTCTCCAGAAAAGCCTTTGAAGAGAAGAAAGCATTAGAGCTTAGATGTGTTAAGCTTTCTCAACAAGTTTCAGACTTTGAGAAGGTTATCATTCTAGAAAGAGAAAAAGCTGAGAATGAGAAGAAGAAAGCTGAGCTAAAGGATATTCATACAGACTTTTCTGAAGAAAAGAAAATATTTGAGACCGAGATAGCCAAGCTGACAAGAAAGCTATCTGAATTGTCAACAAACATCTTGAAGGAGAAGAATGCAAAATCTGAGTTGCATAAGAAGTTTGATCTGATTGAAAAGGAAAGAAACAGTTTGTCCTCAAAGATAAAGGAACTTGAAGAGATCGTATTCAAGGTGAAGCTGACTGAGCACAAGACGCCAGAGTCAATAGCTCAATCACCAAGAGATGATCTAGCTGATTCAGATAGTTCATTAAAAACAGCTTCAAGTTCACATTTTTCAAATGTTTTCTATAATCCTTTCTATGATTTAGATGATAGTCTTACTTCTAAATCTACTAATCAGATTCGTCCTTCTAATCTTTTCTATGACAAAAATGTTGATGGTTCAGGTAACTTAAAGAAGACTAAGTCTCGAAAGAAAAGCTTCTGGAGAAGGGATGATGAGAAAGAAAGAGGAAACTGGATCTGGAGAGTTAAAGGATCCTCGGAGGAGAAGAAGAAAGAAGAATCATTTGTGCATACATCAAATGCTAAATGGAACTATGCTACAAAAGGTAAAACTTTCGGCAAACCTGATCTGGTTTACACAATCCATCAATTGATCAGGTTAGCACAAAAGAAAATTAGTTGTTCCTACTGTGGCTCAAATGATTTTGTCAGAAAAAATTATGTAAATAACTGGTATGGTTCTTATTTCATATCTCCTACAAGAACTGCAACTAACCCATTAGGACCCAAATACCAGTGGGTACCAAAAGCTAAATTTGTGTTGCAGGCACCCAAAGTTTAAGGGGGAGAAAGAACAAAGGCTTCTAAGTAAATCAGCTTAGAACCCGTACCTCAACGGAATATGGTTTCTAATCACATCAGATTAGAACCCGCACTTCAGTGCTTTATTCATTTTTTCTGCCTTATCTTAAAAAAAAATTATCAGTTAAGGGGGAGAATATCTGTGATTTTAACAGATTTTTGGATACTTAAATGCTTATCTGACTGTGTGTTCTTCAAAGATAAATACTTGTGTTTTATCTTGTCAATATACTTTGTCAAGTATTCATACACATAACGGTTCAAAACATTCTATTTGACTTTGTTATTACCATGTATCAAAAGTAAAATCTTTCTATGGTAATACTCACGTTCTTTGTATTCACTGTTGATTGAATCAAACGTCATTTCATGTGCTTTCATTGAAAATATGTTTATATATTGTTCATATAAACAACATTCGTTTTTTATTCTCCAAATTATTATTCTTCATGATGAAATGATATGAGCTTAATTGTCAAACTCTTTTAGTTTGAGGGGGAGAATTGCATCGTCAAACACAACTGTTTTGACTTCTCCAAAATTTTTATGCTTCATGTAACAAGTGGTATTTGTGCTTACATGTACAAAACGCATGTTGAACAACATGTTTTTTTAGGAAAATACATGGGATTCAGTGTGAGTACTCAACAGAACTTCCATGGATTCACGATAACCAGTGTTTCCTACCCAGGAAGTATACCCTGAGTGATTGAGGGGAGAGGGGTAAAAAGAATTGAGTGATGGTGTGTGAAGAGGTAAAATGGAAAAGAGAGATTGGTTAGAAATGAGCATTAAAAGAAAGAGGGTGAGAGAACAGAGTAAAAGAATATTAAACTCTGCACCAAACTTCTTTCTGAGTCGGGCAGCCACATAATCTGATTGGATCACATTCTTTAGTGACCATCATTGAAATAGGCAATTAGCCCATGCCATCTCTTGCATACAACCCCACCAGCTACTCATTCTTTTCTCAAGAAGAGAATGTTTCACATTTTCTGGGGACGCAGCACATACGCTATTGGTTCTTCATTTGGAAGATACTAATATTGAAAAAGAAGGAAAGTTGTCGCACCTTCGAACCTTTTCTCATGCACATTGAGTCTTTGTATAATTTGTTGTTGTCTCAACAAGTTTACATACTTTGAGCCTAAAATGAATAGCAATCATCTATGCTTAAATTTTTTCATACACATGCACGAGCACACAGAAATTTGTTTTCTGTCATAACGTTCATAGATAACCATGCGTTATTCGATGATTGAATGGAAGACCTGGGGAGTCTACATCAAACCAGCTCCTTATATAGTAACTTTGTGTTACTCAGTAACTTTGTGTTACTGACAGGCATTCTAACTGAGTCATTTGTTGATTCAGGGTTACATCTATTAAACTGTTTGAATTTGAAAAGATTCAAATGGTTACTACTTTCTATTTTAATCTAAAAAGATTGAAATAATCACTCTTTCCATCTGGGAAGACTGCTCTTATTTCCATACAGGGCTCGTTACATAAAGATTGTGCTTACGTGATCATACACAATGGAGGAAATTGTCTTGAAAAGGGGGAGATTGTTTTGGTATGTTTTGATGATGATGCTTCTCACCATTCATAAAAAAGGGGGAGAATAATCAAACAAGGGAGAATACAAGAAGAATTGTTGACTGAAGATATCAAATATCAAAAGTTTTGAAGTTTTGAAGATATCAATGTTATATCTAAAGAAAAGTGAAGACAAGTGAAGACCCGAAGACAATTGCAAAAAAAAATTTAATCTTGAATCCAAAGGGGAGATTGTTGGATCAAATAATTGTATTCAAGATTAAAGTTAAAGTTCAGGGTTTAAACTGCAACTGTGTCAAAGTTATTTAGAGGGTTTAAATTGTAATATGTTAATAGTTATTTGTAAATGGGCCTAAAGCCTATTAGAAAGCCCATTAAGCTTAAAGCCCATAAGGCTTAGGTATTTAATGTTTTGATTAATTAGGTTTTAGGTTAACTCTCATTATTATTACTTTCATAATTATTGTTTAGAGAGAGGTTGCTGTAATCCTATATTCAAGGGTATCAAGAACACACAAGGGTTTCATTGTTTATTCAAGGGATTGGTACGTTTTGTTAATCTTATTATCTCTTGATATTATTGTGTTTGTGTGTTAATCAACTAGATTAAACTGGGATAACACAATTGCCATAACTGCTAACCCGGTACAACATTCGAAGACCAAGCATATAGATGTACGCTATCATTTCATCAAGGATCATGTCGAAAAAGGTAACATTGAAATGCACTTTGTTCAAACTGACTTCCAGTTAGATGATCTTTTCACCAAGCCATTGGATGAAAAGAGGTTCCAATTTCTAATCAGCAAACTTGGTATGTTGAACATGTCTTAGACCTTACTCATAATTCTAGGGGGAGTATTATAAGTCTTTATCTTGTGTTTTATTCTACAACTGTTGCTGATAAGAGAGGAATCATTTTCACAAATGATTACCATAATTTTTGTTTATGTGCAGGTTTGTTTAAGTCACTATGGCTTCTAATCACGTCAGATTAGAACCCGCACTTCAGTGCTTTATCTTTTTGCTTTTTTGTTTATTTCTGATTCAAAAAGAAAAAAATCTTCAGTTGTGGGGGAGTTTAATCGCCTATAAGCTTAATTGAAAAACTCCTTAAGAGCTTAAATTGTCAAACTCTTTTTAGTTTGAGGGGGAGAATTGCATCGTCAAACACAAATGTTCTGACTTCTCCAAGTTTTATTCTTCATGTAACTTTATTCCTTTGTGCTTACATGTACAAATGACTGTTGAACAGCATGTTCTTTTACGAAAATACATGGGATTCAGTGTGTGAGCTTAACAGAACTTCCATGGATTCACGATCACCAGTGTTTCCTACCCAGGAAGTATACCCTGAGTGATTAAGGGGAGAGAGGTCAAAAGAATTGAGTGATGGTGTGTGAAGAGGTAAAATGGAAAAGAGAGATTGGTTAGAAGTGAGCATTAAAATAAAGAGGGTGAGTGAACAGAGTAAAAGAATATCAGAATCTGCACCAAACCACTTTCTGAGCCGGGCAGCCACATTATCTGATTGGTTCACATTCTTTGGTGACCATCATTGAAATAAGCAACTAGTCCATGCCATCTCTTGCATACAACCCCACCAGCTACTCATTATTTTATCAAAAAGAGAATGTTTCACATTTTCTGGGGAAGCCGCACATATGTTATTGGTTCTTCATTTGGAAGATACTAATATTGAAAAAGAGGGAAAGTTGCCCCACCTTCGAACCCTTTCTCATGCACATCGAGTCTTTGTATAATTTGTTGCTGTCTCAACAAGTTTACATACTTTGAGCCTATATTGAAAAGCAATCATCTATGCTTATTCTTTCATACACATGCACGAACACACAGAAATTTGTTTTCTGTCAGAACGTTCATAGATAATCATGTGTTATTCGATGATTGAATGGAAGACCTGGGGAGCCAACATCAAAACCAGCTCCTTATATAGTAACTTTGTGTCATTGACAGGCATTTCAACTGAGTCATTTGTTGATTCAGGGTTACACCTATTAACTGTTTGAATTTGAAAAGATTTGAATGGTTACTACTTTCTATTTTAATCTGAAAAGATTGAAATAATCACTTTCTCCATTTGGAAAGACTGCTCTTATTTCCACACAGGGCTCGATACATGAAGACAGTGCTAAATTGAAGTCTATAAAGACAAAGGGGGAGATTTTTCCATAAAGGGGGAGATTGTTTTGACAAGTTTTGATGATGATGTTCTCACCATTCATCAAAAAGGGGGAGATTATACAAAGGGAGAATATATTAAGGGGGAGAATATAATCTGAAGACTGCTGAAGATTTTCAAAGATTTGAAGATTTGAAGATTATTTAAAGATATCAAGTTTTGAAGCTATCAACGTCATATCTGAAGTTTTTCAAGAAAAGAGAAGAAAAGTGAAGACCGGAAGATTATTGTCAAAAAAAATTTAATCTTGAATCCAAAGGGGGATATTGTTGGATCAAATAATTGTATTCAAGATTAAAGGGTCTAAGCTGTATTTGTTTGATAGTTAAAGTTAGAGGGTTTATTGTGTAATAAACTAATAGTTATTAGTTATTGGGCCTCAAGCCCGTTAAGCTTTTAGCAAGCCCATTAGGCATTAGGCCTGGGTATTTAATGTTTTGTTTAATTAGGTTTTAGGTTAATCCTCTCATTATTATCATTGTCATAATTATTGTTAAGAGAGAGGTAGTTGTTTTCTCTGTATTCAAGGGTATCAAGAACACACAAGGTTTAACTGTTTATTCAAGGGATTGGTATGTTATTCTGATCTTATATCTCTTGATATATATTGTGTTCTGTGATTGTTAATCAACTAGATTAAACTGGGATAACAGAGATGATGGAGAGAATCTTAAGCAAGCAATGCTTTTACTGACCCGTACTTTTCAAAAGAAATTCTACAAGAAACCAGGGTCTAATTCTCAGAGATACTCTTCATCAAGCTCAAAGAACCACGAGCACAGAGAAAGAGTGGAAGGAAGTAGCTTTGTTGAGAAGAAGCCAGAAGAAAAGAAAAAGTATGTAAATGACTACACCAGTACTGAAAAGAAAGGTGATGATCTGATCAAATGCTACAACTGTGGCAAGGTCGGACATTACGCAAAAGATTGTCGGAAGCCAAAGGTTCGCAACTCGGAGTACTACAAAAACAAAATACTCTTGGCCAAGCAACAGGAAGCTGGCAAGGCATTAATGGCAGAAGACGAATTCTGGTTGGATCATTCTGATGTGGAGGAAGAACAAGAAGACTCAGCCCACTTATGCTTGATGGGAAAAGAGGTGAAAGATGATGATTCTGATGATGAGACTGCTGACGAGGTAATGAACTTAACTGAAAATGATTTCATGACTAAAATGGAAGCCATTATGGTCGAACTTCAAGACCTTCAATCCAAACTGAAAAAGGAAAAAGACAGAGTTGCTAGGAGAAATCAACAAATCTTTGAGCTTAATAAATCAGTTATTGGGAACAAAGATTTAATTGATTCTCTACGCAAATCTGCTTTTGATTTTAAAAATGAAAAGATTTGTTTTGAAAATAAGATTTCTGATTTTGAAACAAAATTGTCTAAGTCTGATTCTGAAAAACAAGAATGTGTTCTAAAAGCATTTAAACTACAGGTTGAGAACAAGACTTTAGAGCAAAAGGTAAATGGTTTGGAAGCAAAATTATATGTTCGAGGCCAAACAGATCAAACTATTTTCTTGAATACACCTAATGAAGAAGCTGATTTTAAAGAAAAATGGGGACTAGATTATGATAATCCTCATTACCTAGAAAAAGCTATCAGAAAACAGCCAGCTTTATATAATGCAAATTTTATGTATGTTGTTGATACATATCCTCATTTGAAACCCAAATTTATCACCAAATCATCTAAAGAAGTTGAGGCAAAAGAAGATGAGAAAAGAATGAATTTAAAGAAAATGCAACTACCATTCTGTTATGAAAGACTGAATGATAGTTATCTTTCTGAAACACCAAAATTTCTTTCAACTGATTACTTTGCTAGTTATTCTTCTACTGAGATGGAGGCAAAACCTATTCAAGCTAAAATTTATGTTCCTCCATTCGTATTAGAAAGCAAAATAATTGAGTTAGAAAATATCTTATCTGATGAAAGAATTTTGAGTGAACTAACACAAGATGTATTTTCTACAGTGTTAAAGAACACAT
Source organism: Arctium minus (assembly GCA_954870635.1). Classification (NCBI taxonomy): domain Eukaryota; kingdom Viridiplantae; phylum Streptophyta; class Magnoliopsida; order Asterales; family Asteraceae; genus Arctium; species Arctium minus. The sequence goes on from OX941092.1 coordinate 26,629,652, forward strand.
ATTTTCATTTTAAATCTAAAGTGTGTTCTTCATCTTCTACAATACCTCAAACTTCTGAACCTGATATTGATGACGTATCTGCGTCTGCAAATGATTTCTTAAATTATGATGAAGGGTGTATTGATGAAATTGATATGTTTGACTTCAATGCTTCACTTCCAGATCATTCTATTTTTGTTATCAATGGAGAAGCTTTACCAAGTGTTTATGAAAAAGGTGAATCATCAACTAAGGTTGGTGAATCAGTTTCTGTGAATGTTGATTACTATGCTAAGGGTAAGAAACATAAGAAATAGCGCTCACAGAAACGGATAAACACGGGTAAACACAAGAAAAATCAATCTCAGAAATCTGATTTTCCTAATAAATCTAAATTTTTTGTTTCAGATATAAGTAAGAAAATGTCAGAAGAGAGAACTGAATGGCGACCTAAAAAGAAGACTGATGAGAAGGCGGAATCAATTCCTGATGTAGTTACTAATAGATCTGATAGTAGTGTTAATGATGTAGTTGGTAAAGTTGCTTTCAATAAACAAAACCTTGTATTCCTTACAAGCGATATTCAATGAAGCAATTGTTCCAATTATCTCGTTCTACTACTCAATCTTATACTTATCAGTGGAATGATTTTGCTTATCATCGTAATTCTAATGATTGGTTTGGATCTTATCATGTTTATTCTTCTAAATCAAATGTTTTCAAAAGTTTTCAAAGAAAAAGAGGATCCATATTCAAATGGATGCCAAAATCTTGTGTTAATCTGTTAGGACCCGTTTTTAAATGGGTACCTAAATCTGTTGTTTCCTGATTTCTCTTGCAGACCCGGCATATGTGGTACTTGGATAGCGGTTGTTCCAAGCATATGACCGGGCAGAAAGTTTTATTATCTAATTATACAGAGAAATTCAGTGGCAATGTTCGTTTTGGCAATGATCAATTTTCACCAATTATAGGCTATGGTGATGTGATACACGACAAAGTAACGATTAAGAAGGTGAGCTATGTTGAAGGTTTAGGGCACAACCTATTTAGCATTGGACAGTCCTGCGACAAAGGGTTAGAGGTAAATTTCAAAGCTAAGAGTTGCTCGGTGCGAACTGAAGACGACAAAGAACTCTTAGTTGGTACTCACAAGTCAAACCTCTACACCATCAATCTTTCAAAGTTCCAGACTGACAATCAGGTTTGCTTACTGACAAAAGCCTCGATGCAGCAAAGTTGGCTTTGGCACCGACGGCTGTCACACCTGAATTTTTGTTATATCAATAAATTGGTCAAAGGCAGATTGGTGAATGGACTTTCTGAGTTGAGATATGAAAAGGAACACTTGTGTGCAGCGTGTGAAAAAGGGAAGATGAAGAGAGCTCCACATAAACCGAAGCCTGAACCTAGTACCAATTCTCCATTAGAGTTGTTACATATGGATCTTTGTGGTCCGATGCAAACGCAGAGCTTAGGCGGAAAGAAATATGTTCTTGTTATCGTGGACGATTATTCGCGATACACGTGGGTCAAATTTCTACGCTCAAAAGATGAGACGCCCGAAGTACTCATTACATTTCTAAAGACGACCCAGGTGAATTTCCAGAAACCATTTAAGCTTCTCATAACTGATAACGGCACAGAGTTTAAGAACAAGATTGTTGAAGAATATCTCGAATCGGTTGGGATATCACATCAATACTCTGCTGCTCGTACACCCGAACAGAATGGAGTAGTCGAAAGGAGAAATTGAATGCTAATCGAGGCCGCTCGCACTATGCTCAGCCAATCTGACTTACCTCAATTTCTATGGGCAGAAGCTATTTCAACTGCGTGCTACACTCAAAATCGGTCCATGATACACTGCAGATTTCAAAAGACTCCGTATGCGTTGATCAACAACCTAACACCAACCATCAAATATTTTCATATTTTTGGTTGTAAGTGTTTTGTGCTAAACGACAGAGAGAATCTCAACAAGTTCAGTGCTAAGGCAGATGAGGGCATCTTTATTGGATATTCTTCTACATCTGCTGCATATCGAGTTTACTTGAAGAAGTCGAAGACTGTCGTCGAGAGCGTAAATGTCACTTTTGATGAGGAAATGGCTTCTGAACAAGTCAGTTCAGAACCCGTGATAACCGGAGTGTTAGCTTCTGAACAATTCAGTTCAGAATCTGTATCTGAAAAGAACAAATCAGATGAAGCATCAACTTCTACTAATCATTTATCTGATTTAGATCTTTTATTTGAACTGTTTTATGATGAATATCTTGGGTCTAATGTGCATAAACCTGTTGTGGTTGACAGGATGGAAGATTCAAAAGCTACTCATCCAACCACTTCAGTTGTTTCCACTGAATCAAATTCCCCGATTCAGCAAGATATTCTAGTTCAAATACCTACTCCAATAGTTGAAGTTGTATCTACTAATGATGAGCCAGAAGTTGCTGAGTCAGTAGGATGTACTGTAAGGACAGATCAACAGACTGAACAAGTTGTACCTACTGAAACTTCTGCACCAATTCCTTCAACTGAAATTCTCCCTCATATTGCTCAAACTGAAGAAGATGATAGTGGATTTTTGGATGATAACCATGATCAATCTTCATCTACTCCACTCCCTCATGAACATCGCTGGACCAAAGAGCACCCTCTACATCAAATCATTGGAGATCTTAACAAACCGGTGCAAACTAGCTCAGCAACTTTGAATCAATGTATGCATGACTCATTCCTCAGCAAGATAGAGACCACTCGAGTATTAGAAGCTCTTGCTGATTCGGATTGGGTGTCTGCTATGCAAGAAGAGTTAAATCAGTTCGAAGCCCTGAAAGTTTGGAGACTAGTGCCAAAACCAGAAGGAAAGACCGTGATAGGCACTAAGTGGGTATTCAAGAATAAAAAGGACGAAAATGGTATTGTTATAAGGAACAAAGCAAGACTTGTTTCCAAGGGATATAGGCAAGAGGAAGGCATATACTATGATGATACGTATGCTCCAGTAGCACGTATATAGGCAATCCGCATGTTTCTAGCCTACGCAGCTCACAAGAACTTTATTGTCCATCAAATGGACGTGAAGACTACCTTTCTGAATGGCATTCTTAAGGAGGAAGTCTACGTCTCTCAGCCAGAAGGGTTTATAAATCCAGATAAGCCAAATCACGTCTACATCTTGGATAAAGCTCTTTATGGTCTAAAACAAACACCTCGCGCCTGGTATGATGTTTTATCTCAATTCTTGGTCAAGTCAGGTTTTTCAAAAGGTAAAGTCGATACCACTTTGTTTATCAAAAAGGAAAAAACGGATATCATTCTTATTCAGATATATGTCGATGATATTATATTTGGCTCAACTAATCCTAAATACTGTAAGAATTTTTCAAGCCTTATGGTGTCACGTTTTCAGATGAGTATGATGGGAGAGATTAATTTCTTTCTCGGATTACAAGTCAAACAGTTTTCAACGGGGATTTTCATTAATCAATCTAAGTACATTTTTGATATTCTTAGGAAATTCAAAATGGAAAATTGCAAACCAATTGGAACCCCAATGGCACCAGGTACTAAGATTGGCACTGATCCTTCGGGTAAAAGTGTTGATGTTAGGACTTATAGAGGCATGATAGATTCTTTAATGTATCTTACTTCAAGTAGGCCAGGTATAATGTTTTCAACATGCTTATGTGCAATATATCAGGTTGATCCTAAAGAATCTCATTTGGTTGCTGTCAAACGGATTTTTAGATATTTGAAGGGGACTGCAGATCTTAGTCTGTGGTATCCTAAGGATACAGGGTTTGAACTAACTGCTTATTCAGACGCAGATCATGCTGGATGCATGTTGGACAGGAAGAGCACTTCAGGTCATATTCAATTCCTTGGAGACAAGCTCGTTAGCTAGGCGTCAAAGAAACAATTATGTGTTTCCACTTCGACTGCAGAAGCAGAGTATGTAGTTGCTGCCAGTTGCTGCTCTCAGGTCTTGTGGATGAGGACACAACTTCGAGACTATGGATTCAAGTTTGACAAAATACCGATCTATTGTGACTCAAAGAGTGCTATTGCTATATCAGCTAATCCTGTGCAGCATACTAAAACAAAGCACATTGATGTCAGGTATCATTTTATTAAAGATAATGTAAAAAAAGGTACAATAGAACTTTACTTTGTAAAGACTGGTTATCAACTTGCAGATTTGTTTACTAAAGCTTTAGATGAAAAGAGATTTAATTTCCTTGTATCTAAGCTTGGTATGCTAAATCTCAAGATCTAATCAGTAATTACCTATTAAAAGTTTCTTTTATTGTAATTTTTTTCATCATTTCTTTATCATTATTTCTGAAATGATATCTGCACTTTAACATGTTGTTCATGATCTCAGGGGGAGTGAGACAAGATTTTAAGATGATCAACATTATTATGACGGGGAGTTTATAGAATTTTATGCATTTTCTTAATTGCTAAATTTTTGTGATGCATGAACTTAGGGGGAGTTTATGAGTACAACAAAAAGGAGTAAGGATATGACTTCTGATTATTTCAGATCAGAACTCGTACTCTCATTGTTTTACTGCTTTATGTCTTTTATTTTTTTAATAAATTTGTGAATAAATTTGCTTTGACATGACTTTGAGACTTGTGCAGAATGAGAAAAGCTATCAAGATCATATCTTTATGACTTCAGCTGACTTCATGAGATTTAAGACTGCATAGAAAGGTATATTTCTTATCTTAATCTCATATATGGTTGAAAGAAGGACAACTTTCAATCATAAAAAATATATTCTTAAATGTTCAAACCACTTCCCGATTCTTAAACAAATTTCATGAATTGAAGTGTGATTTTAAATGTTTTCAAGATTTACTTGTGCTTACTTGATAACAAACCGTGTGTTTCTAAAGATAAATACTTGCGTATTGTCTTTTCTATATACTTTCAAGTATTCACACACACCGGTTTGATTTTTTTATTCAAAATGTTCTTACCATGTCTCAAATTTGAAACATATTTTTTCGATGGTAAGACACCCCGCTTGTATTTCAATGAATAATTGAGCGTTATTTCATTTATGATCGTCATTTCAAGAATGTCTATATTTTGGTTCATATAGACAATATCCATTATTCTTGACCATAAACTTTGATTGCTATTTCATTTTATTTCTGATCATTTCCATACAATGTCAGATTTTCAAACAAGTTTCTTGCATTCTTATCTATTCATTCAATATACTTGTTTGAAAATACTTCCATGTTTAAAAATGCTCATATCTTCATGATTAAATTCTGAGCATATATACATCTGACTTGTATTTGAGCTTTAACTGTTCAAGTTAAACTATCTTGAGCAACATATGTTTTATAGGAAAATACGGGTTCTTTGTGTTAGGACTTAAATGAACTTCTATGGATTCACGATTACCAGTGTCTCCTACCCAAGAAGTTAATCCATAGTGATTGAGTGTGAGGAGTCGAAAAAGAAATGAGTGTGAGTTGTGTGTTGAGGTAAAATGGAAATGAGAGTTTGGTTAGCGGTGAGCTTAATGATTAAAAGAAAGAGGGTGTGAGAACAGAGTAAAAGAATATCAAACTCTGCACCAACTACTTTCTGAGTCGGGCAGCCACATTACTAATGTCTCACAATTCTTCGTGAACATTATTGAAATACTAGCCCATGCCAACTCTTGACGTTAACCCCACTAGCCATTCATTTTCTTCTCAAAAAGGAAATGTTTCATATTTTTTTGGGGACGCAACACATTATCTATCTGGTTTTCATTTGGAAAATCTGGATATTGAAAAAGAAGGAAGTCTGCCCCACCTTCGCACTTCAATCATGCACATTGAGTATGTGTTTCTCTACTGTTGTCTCAGTAGTTTACACAATGTTGAGCCTTTTATCAAAGCAATCATCATATGCTTAATTCTTTCTACACTTGCACGAACACACAAGGAATTTGTTTTCTTGTCATAACATTCATAGAAATTTCCTTTGTGGTGTTTCGATGATTGGATGAAAGCCTTGGGGGAGTGAACATAACAAAAGCTCCTTTCCTATGTGTATCCGTTACACACAGTGACTTCGTGTTACTGACAGGCATATTAACTGATTCATTTGTTGATTCAGGTGTTACATTCCTATTTTGTCCAGATTTGAAAAGATCTAGATGAATACTTTGTTCGGATTGACGGTGAATCAGAGGCTCTTGAAAGATCAGTGGTCAGTTCAGATTATAAAAGACATTTCTTGAAGAAAGTTTTGATGATATCGATGCTCTTTTCATCAAAAAGGGGGAGATGATTTAAAGAAATGTCAGTTTCAGATATTTCAGAGTTAAAGATTTGAAGATGTGATAAAGTTCAAAGTTTGAAAGTTTGTTCAAGCAAAGTCAAAGAAATTTTGAAGATGTGCTGATTTTACAGAAATTTTCTTTGAAGGTTATTTGCTGAAGCAAGTCGAGCTAAATCTGAAGATAATTTATGTTCGAAGTCTGAAAGAGTTGTGTGGTAATTTTGAAGAGATTATTGAAGATCGTTTCTATCATATTTTGGGGAGATTGTTAATTTTGTTCAAAGACAGACTTGGGAAGAAAAATTGTTTCAAAGAAGAAGATTATACTTTTTGAGCTTGAAGAAAAGACTGAACTACTAAATCTTTCAAAGATGATCTTGAATCCAAAGGGGGAGATTGTTAGAGCAGAAATATGTTGAATGCAAGATCATGAAGACTAGAGGTCAAAGTACAAGAAGTCAAAGTTGGAAAGTCAAAGTTCTTGTTAATAAAGTCAAAGTCAATGTATTGTTTTTGTTTCCTTGTTATTAGATGATAGGTATAAATAGTTTTGTTTTTCTTTTTAATAGATAGATGGCTAGAAATTGTGATCGCATCTTGAGAGAGTATTAGAGAGAGAAAGAGAAGTTTATAGAGAGAAAGTGAAAACTGAGATTGTAAACAGTTTGAATTAGAAATTGAATCAAACAGGTAGTTGTGATAATCTTGTTTGTTTTGATTTGTTTGTAATTAGAAACTTGATTTCTAGGACACACAGATATGATTCAAGACAAGGTGACGATAACGAAGGTGAGTTATGTTGAAGGGTTAGGGCACAACCTATTTAGCATTGGTCAGTTCTGCGACAAAGGATTAGAGGTGAACTTTAAAGCCAAAAGTTGCTCTGTGTGTACTGAAGATGGGAAGGAACTTTTGGTCGGAACTAGAAAATCCAACCTCTACACAATCAATCTTTCAAAGGTCCAGACTGACAGTGAGGTTTGCTTACTGACAAAAGCCTCGATGCAGCAAAGTTGGTTTTGGCACCGAAGGCTGTCACACCTGAATTTTCGTTACATCAACAAATTGGTCACTGGAAAGTTAGTCAAAGGACTTCCTGAGCTGAAATATGTGAAAGAACACTTGTGTGCAGCATGTAAAAAGGGAAAGATGAAGAGAGCTCCACATAAGCCGAAACCTGAATAAAGTACCAGTTCTCCACTCGAATTGTTGCATATGGATCTCTATGGTCCTATGCGCACACAAAGCATAGGCGGCAAGAAATATGTTTTAGTTATCGTGGACGACTATTCGCGGTACACATGGGTAAAATTTCTAATATCAAAAGATGAGATGCCCGAAGTACTCATCACCTTTCTGAAGACTACCCAAGTGAACCTACAAAAACCAGTCAAGCTTCTAAGAACAGACAACGACACAAAATTTAAGAACAAAATAGTTGAAGATTATCTCAAATCGGTCGGGATAACACATCAATTCTCTGCTGCTCGTACGCCATAACAGAACAGAGTAGTAGAAAGACGAAATCGAACGCTAGTCGAGGTCGCTCGTACTATGCTTAGTCAATCTGACCTACCTCTGTTTTTGTGGGCAGAAGCTGTTTCGACTGCGTGTTATACTCAGAATCGTTCCATGATACATCGTCGTTTTGGAAAGACTCCTTATGCTTTGATCAACAACCGGACACCAACAATCAAATATTTTCATATTTTTGGTTGTAAGTGTTTTGTGCTTAACGACAGAGAGAGTTTGAACAAGTTCAGTGCTAAGGCAGATGAAGGAATCTTCATTGGTTATTCTCAATCATCGGCTGCATATCGGGTATATTTGAAGAAGTCAAAGACAGTAATCGAGAGCGTTAATGTCACATTCGACGATGAGATGGCTTCTGAACAACACGGTTCAGAACCCGTACTTACCGGAGTGCTAGCTTCTGGGCAGATCAGTCCAGAACCTGTACCGATAAAGAAGAAATCAGATGAAGCATCAACTTCCAAAGCTCATTTATCTGATTTAGATTTATTATTTGAACTATTTAATGATGAATTTCTTGGATCTAAAGTGACTAAATATGTTGTGGTTGACAGGATGAACGACTCAATGAATAGTAATCCAACCACTTCAGAGTTATTTACTGAATCCAATTCCCCGGTTCAGCAAGAAATTCCGGTTCAAATATTTGCTCCGATAGTTGAAGATGTGAACAATAATGAAGAAATAGAAGTTGTTGAATCAGTTGGGTGCAGAATAGAGACAAATCAACAGTCTGAACAAGTTGCACCAACTGAAGCTTCTGTACAAGCTAATTCAACTGAACCACTCCCTCCTATTGTACAAACTGATGAAGTTGAAAGTGGATTCCTAGATGATAATCTTGATCAATCAACATCTAATCCACTTCCTAATGAACATTGTTGGACCAAAGAGCACCCTATTCACAAAAATAATTGGAGATCCAACAAAGCCGGTGCAAACTAGGTCAACAACTTTAAATCAATGTCTGCATGACTCATTCCTGAGTAAGATAGAGCTAACTCGAGTATCAGAAACTCTAGCTGACTCGGATTGGGTGTCTGCTATGTAAGAAGAGTTAAATCAGTTCGAAGCCCTAAAGGTCTGGAGACTTGTGCCAAAACCGGAAGGAAAATCTATCATCGACACTAAATGGGTATTCAAGAATAAAAAGGATGAAGATGGTATTGTAATTCGAAACAAAGAAAGACTTGTTGCCAAAGGCTACCAGCAAGAGGAAGGCATAGATTATGACAAGACTTATGCTCCAGTAGCACGTATAGAAGCAATCTGCATGTTTCTAGCGTACGTTGCTCATAAAAACTTCACTGTCTATCAAATGGACATGAAGACTGCCTTTCTAAACGACATTCTTAAGAAGGAAGTCTATGTTACACAACCAGAAGACTTTGTGAATCCAGATAAACCAGATAATGTTTACATTCTGGATAAAGCACTTTATGGGTTAAAACAAGCGCCTCGAGCCTGGTACGATGTTTTATCAAAGTTTTTGATCAAGTCAGGCTTCACTAAAGGTAACATCGATACTACTTTATTCATTAAGAAAGAAAAAAGCCGATATCATTCTTATTCAAATATATGTGGATGATATAATATTTGGCTCTACAAATCCTAAATATTGTAAGAACTTTTCTAATCTAATGGTGTCAAGATTTCAAATGAGTATGATGGGAGAGATGAACTTCTTTCTCGGATTACAAGTTAAGCAATTTTCAACGGGGATTTTTATAAACCAAGCTAAGTACATTTTTGATATTCTTCGGAAATTCAAAATGGAAACTTGTAAACCGATTGCAACCCCGATGGCACCAGGAACTAAGATCAACATGGATCCTTCGGGAAAACCTGTTGATGTTAGAACCTATAGAGGCATGATTGGTTCTTTAATGTATTTGACGTCTAGTAGGCCAGATATTATGTTTTCTACATGTTTATGCGCAAGATATCAGGCTAACCCCAAAGAATCCCATTTGTCCGCGGTCAAACGGATCTTTCGATATCTGAAAGGGACTGCAGATCTTGGTCTATGGTATCCTAAAGATACTGGTTTTGAACTGACTGCTTACTCAGATGCAGATCATGCTGGATGTATGTTAGACAGGAAGAGCACATCAGGTCATATTCAATTTCTTGGAGACAAGCTCGTAAGTTGGGCGTCAAATAAACAACTTTGTGTTTCCACCTCAACTACTGAAGCAGAGTATGTTGCTGCTGCTAGTTGCTGCTCTCAAGTCTTGTGGATGAGAACACAACTTCGAGACTATGGTTTCCAGTTCAACAAAATACCAAGTTATTGTGACTCGAAGAGCGCCATTGCCATATCTGCAAATCCTGTACAACATACAAAGACAAAACACATCGATGTTAGATATCATTTTATCAAAGACAATGTCGAAAAAGGTACAATAGAACTTTATTTTGTAAACACTGATTATCAGCTTGCTGATTTTTTTACCAAGCCTCTCGACGAAAAGAGATTTAATTTTCTTATCTCGAAACTTGGTATGCTTAATCTCAAGACATAATCTGTGAATACCTATTAAAGTTTTTTCTTATTGTTATTTTTCTTCATTTCTTTATCTTTATTCTGACAAGATATCTGCACTTTATCGTGTGTTCATGTTTTCAGGGGGAGTGAGATAAGATGATAAGATGATCAATAGTCATTTGAGGGGGAGTTAATATATTTTTGCATATGTTTAACTGACATATTTTTCTAATGTATAAATACAGGGGGAGTAAGAGTAAAGAAAAGGAGTAAGAATTATGACTTCAGATTATTTCAGATCAGAACTCGTACATTCAATGTTTTATTGCTTTATGTCATTTACTTTTCAATAAAATTTTTGTGAATAAATTTTGTACTTTGACGGACTTTTTGTCTGATGCAGATTGAGAGGATGCTTACAAGATCATATCTTTATGACTGAGCGAAAAGATTTATTTCTTATCTTAATCTCATATATGGTTGAAAGAAGGACGACTTTCAATCATAGAAAACATGTTCTTAAATGTTCAAACCACTTCCCGGTTCTTAAATAGATTTCATGATTTGGAAGTGTGATTTTAAATGTTTTCATTATTTGATGAGCTAAAATGTTTATAAATTGTGTGTTTCCAAAGATTAATACTTGCATATTATCTTTTCTATATACTTTCAAGTATTCACACACACCGGTTTATTTTTTTGTTGACTTTGTTCTTACCATGTCTCTAAGTTGTAACCAATTTTTTCGATGGTAAGACACCCCGATTGCTATTCAAAGTTTGATGATTTCGTTTCAGAACGTTCTTTCAAAAATGTCTATATATTGATTCGTATGGACAACATTCAATTTTTGTTGACCTAAGCCTTAATTGATAAATCATTTGATTCTGATCATTTCATACAATGTCAGATTTTCAAACAAGTTTCTTGTATTCATTTAATTCTTTCAATATACTTGTTTGAAATATCTTCAATGTTTAAAGTGCTCAAATCTTCATGATTACATCTATGAGCATATATATATCAAACTTGTATATTTTGTGCTTTAATTGTTCTAGTTAAACCATATTGAGCAACATGTTCCTTATAGGAAAACATGGGTTCTTTGTGTGAGCTTAAATGAAACTTCTATGGATTCACGTTAATCAGTGTTTCCTACCCAAGAAGTTAATCCTTGAGTGATCGATTGTGTGAGAAGTCAAAAAGAAATGAGTGTGGGTTGTATGATGAGGTAAAATGGAAAAGAGAGTTTGGTTAGAAGTAAGCTCAATGATTAAAAGAAAGAGGGTGTGAGATCAGAGTAAAAGAATATCAAACTCTGCACCAAATTTTTCTGAGTCGGGCAGCCACATTACTAGTGTTTCACATTTCTTCGTGAACATTATTGAAATAGGCAACTAGCTTGTTGGATCAAATAATTGTATTCAAGATTAAATTAAATAAGGGGTCTAATTTGTAATAGTGTTTAATACCTTAGGGGGTATTTTAGCTAATAGTTAATATTAAGTAGGTCATGTTGACCTAAGTATAAATAGTTTTATTTTCTAGGTTTAATAAGGTGTATCGCATAAGGAAAACAGAAGAGGCTGTATTCTCTCTGTATTGTACACGCACAAGGTACCAAGAACACACACGCATTCATCTGATTAATCAAGAGATATGTGGTACGTTGATTTGATCTATTTATCTCTTGTTCTTTATTGTGTTGTGTGATTATTTATCAACTATTATTCTGGGTTTAACAAGTGGTATCAGAGCCAAAGAATCAAGCTTTTTGGATTAAAACAGTTTTTATCGATATATTACTGTGTGAAAATCGATTTCAAGATTTAATGTGTTTTTATGTTTAAAATCGAATTGATTAGGTGCGTTTTATGTTATTGAATATCATCTGATTGTTTAATTGCACTTAAAATCATCAATCGATTGGCTTTTGATTTTTGGATATTGGGTTCATGAAACTATCGACTACTGTCTCATTCTAATTGAAGTATAAAAGTTGTTTTTAAGCATTGATTTTGATTGGGTTTTGATCGTAGCATGTTTGTGGATGATTTGTATGGTTTATACAATAACAATTAATCTGTTAAGTGAGTTTCTGGACTGAAAATCGATCTGAGGGTCGAACTGTGAAGAACTCGCGCGTTTGTTCAAGAACTTCACTTTTGCGCCAGTTCATAGTGATATTTTGCGCCAGTCCCTCTTCGCGCAAAACTTTCTTTTGCGCCACCTTCGCTTGGCGCAAAGTGTTCTTTTGCGCCACACACTACACCGGTCGAAGGATCCGGCCGCGGGACACCGGTCGAAGGAGGACACCGGTCGCATCACAACACCAGTCGGACGAACATCGGTCAAGGACACCGGTCGGACAGACACCGGTCAAGGACACCGGTCAAGTAACTCACCAGTCGCGCAAGACACCGGTCGACCTCAAGACCCCGGTCAAGACCCCGGTTTGCGCCATCAACTCTTCGCGCAAACCTCAGATTCTCGCGACCCGCCTCTCGCGCAAAACTCCTCGAGGGTTTCAAAGTACTTCGCGCAAAGTTTTACTTCGCGCCACCTACTATTCGCGCAAAACTCACTTCGCGCGACCCACTTCGTGCGCAAAACTCCAGATCTCGCAAGCTTCACTTCGCGCAAAGTTGTATTTTGCGCCAGCCACTGTCGCGATTTTTTTTTTTGTGTTTTATACTGTTTACGAATTCTGCATTTGATTATTTTTGGAAATTTATTTTTCTGAAAATTTTTAAGTGTAGTTTTTATCTGATTCTTGATTCTAAGATCTTACAAGTTGATTTAAGTTGTACAAATATCATCATGCCTTACATAGACGAGAAGGGAAATATAGTGCTGACCAAGAGAGACTGTGCTTTAGCATATATGCCAGAGATTCCAGCCCTAGAAGCTGAGAATAAAGATCTGAAGATTCAGAACTCATCTCTTCTAGAACAGATTGATAGATTGAAAAATGATAAGGACTTAAAGAAAGACTTTGTTTGCTCAGAATGTATCTCTAACTCAAAGATTAATTTTGCAGAAATAATTGAGTCTAAAGAAAAAGAGATCTTAAATCTTCAAGCAAAGCTGAAGAAGTCTGAAAGTTTTAATTCTAGCTCAAGCTGGTCAAAGAAGGAATCAATGCAAAGAGAGTTAGATGAACTTAGAAGAAGAGCTAATATCTCAAGTGGGACATATGAAGGGCTGAGAAAGTCAAATTCTCGAATTTTTGCTGAAATAGACTCTTTGAAAGATAAAGTTTTCAGTCTTGAGGTTGAGATTAATATGCTGAAAGAAAAGGCAACCCAAGACAGAAACAACACAAAAGCTCAAGATGAGATGATAAAGATTGAGAAAGAAAGAAAAGAATTTGCTAAGAAATTCTCTGATTTCTCAAGAAAAGCTTTTGAAGAGAAGAAATCATTAGAGCTTAAATGTGTTAAGCTTTCTCAACAAGTTTCAGACTTTGAGAAAGTTATCATTCTTGAGAGAGACAAGGCTGAGAAAGAAAAGAAGAAAGCTGAGCAGAAGGAAACTCTGATTTCTAAAGAAAAGCTTTTGAAGAGAAGAAATAATTAGAGCTTAAATGTGTTAAGCTTTCTCAACAAGTTTCAGACTTTGAGAAAGTTATCATTCTTGAGAGAGACAAGGCTGAGAAAGAAAAGAAGAAAGCTGAGCAGAAGGATGTAAATAAAGACTTTTTCTAAAGAAAAGCAAGATCTAGAGACTGAGATAGCTAAGCTGACAAGAAAGCTATCTGATTTGTCAACAAACATCTTGAAGGAGAAGAATGCAAAATCTGAGTTGCATAAGAAGTTTGATCTGATTGCAAAGGAAAGAAACAGTTTGTCGTCAAAGATAAAGGAACTTGAAGAGATCGTTGGTAATTTCAAAAAGAACGAGTCTCGGAAGAAAAGGTTCTGGAGAAGGGAAAATGAAGAAAAAGATAGAGAAAATTGTATCTGGAGAGTTAAAGGATCTTCAGAGAAAAAGAAGAAAGATAAATCATTTGTGCATACATCAAATGCTAAAAGGAACAATGCTCCGAAAGGTAAAACTTTTGGCAAACCTGATCTGGTTTACACAATCAATCAATTGATCAGGTTAGCACAAAAGAAAATTAGTTTTTCCTACTGTGGCTCAAATGATTTTGTAAGAAAAGATTATGTGAATAACTGGTATGGTTCTTATTTTATATCTCCCACTAGAACTGTAACTAACCCATTAGGACCCAATTACCAGTGGGTACCAAAAGCTAAATCTGTGTTGCAGGCACCCAAGGTTTGAGGGGGAGAAAGAAAAATGACTTTGTTTACTACAGATCAGGACTCTTGCCTCATTGTCAAAAAGATGACTTATAAGTATAACAGCTTAGGACTCGTTCTTCATTGGTAAAAATGAATGATACTATTCTCACCGGAGAATATGTCATCATGGTTTTTGAATACTAGAGTTCAGAACCCGTTTTCAAATGTTTTCTTCTGATAGGATGCTTAAATGATAACATCTTTTATAGAAGTTTTTGATTTAAGGGGGAGCTAACTGTTATATCTCTTCGGGAGAGGAGATAAATATGATTTCTACTATTATTATCATATTTTTCTGATGAATTGTTGTTTTACAGATATAAAAGGGGAGAACACTTAAATGAAAATATTCATTCCAGGGGGAGTTAAGGATTCTGATTTACAAGTATATCTTTCTAATCCTTACACTCTATCACTTGTTGAAAGATGAACAACTTTCACTTGTGAAAAATGGTTTCTTAAATGTTCAAACCACTTCCTATTCTTCAAAGATTTTCATGAATTGTGAAGTGTGATTTTAAATGATTTTTGGGAGCTTAATTGTCAACGAGCTTAATCGACAAACTCTTTTAGTTTGAGGGGGAGAATTGTATTGTCAAACATACAAATGTTTTTTACTTCTCCAACATTTTATTCTTCATGTTCATTTGTATTCCTTTGTGCTTACATGTACAAAAGGCTATTGAACAGCACGTTCTTTTAGGAAAATACATGGGATTCTGTCTGAAAGCTTAACAGAACTTCCATGGATTCATGATAACCAGTGTTTCCTACCCAGGAAGTATTCCCTGAGTGATTGAGGGGAGAGGGGTCAAAAGATTTGAGTGTTGGTGTGTGAAGAGGTAAAATGGAAAAGAGAGATTGGTTAGAAGTGATATTTAAAAGATTAAAAGAAAGAGGGTGAGAGAACAAAGTAAAAGAATATCAGACTCTGCACCAAACTTCTTTCTGATTCGGGCAACCATATTATCTGATTGGTTCACATTCTTTAGTGTCCATCATTGAAAAAGGCACCTAGCCCATGCCATCTCTTGTATTACACCCCACCAGCTACTCATTCTTTTATCAAAAAGAGAATGTTTCACATTTTCTGGGGAAGCAACACATACACTATTGGTTCTTCATTTGGAAGATACTAATATTGAAAAAGAAGGAAAGTTGCCCCACCTTCGACCTTTTCTCATGCACATTGAGTCTTTGTATAACTTGTTGCTGTCTCA
This sequence comes from Arctium minus, assembly GCA_954870635.1. Classification (NCBI taxonomy): domain Eukaryota; kingdom Viridiplantae; phylum Streptophyta; class Magnoliopsida; order Asterales; family Asteraceae; genus Arctium; species Arctium minus. The sequence continues at coordinate 26,645,480 of OX941092.1, forward strand.
ACAAGTTTACATACTTTAAGCCTACATTGAAAAGCAATCATCAGTGCATAATTCTTTCATACACATGCACAAGCACACAAATATTTGTTTTCTGTCAGAACGTTCATAGATAACCATGTGTTATTCGATGATTGAATGGAAGTCCTGGGGAGCCAACATCAAAACCAGCTCCTTATATAGTAACTTTGTGTTACTGACAGGCATTCCAAACTGAGTCATTTGTTGATTCAGGGTTACCATTTTTTATTTATTTGAATCTGCAAAGATTGAAATAATTACTCTTTCCATTTAGGGAGATTGCTCTTATTTCCACACAGGGATCTATACATGAAGACTGTGCTTAATTGATGACTTGGGGGAAAAATTCCTACCTTACTTTGTTATGTTTTGATGATGATGATTCTCACCACTCATCAAAAAGGGGGAGAATACACAAAAAAGACTAAGACTACTGAAGAATTCAAAGATATCAAAGTGTCTGAACTTATTTGATCTATCAAGAGTCTGACTGAAGATGATCGTCAGAAAGACACTTCAGTTAAAGAAAAAGGAAGATGAAGACTGTATCTGAATTTTTTCAAGAGAAGTGAAGACCCAAAGATAATTGCCAAATTTTTTTAATCTTGAATCCAAAGGGGGAGATTGTTGGATCAAATAATTGTATTCAAGATTAAATTAAATAAGGGGTCTAATTTGTAATAGTGTTTAATACCTTAGGGGGTATTTTAGCTAATAGTTAATATTAAGTAGGTCATGTTGACCTAAGTATAAATAGTTTTATTTTCTAGGTTTAATAAGGTGTATCGCATAAGGAAAACAGAAGAGGTTGTATTCTCTCTGTATTGTACACACACAAGGTACCAAGAACACACACGCATTCATCTGATTAATCAATAGATCTGTGGTACGTTGATTTGATCTATTTATCTCTTGTTCTTTATTATGTTGTGTGATTATTTATAAACTATAATCTGGGTTTAACATAGCCCATGCCAACTCTTGATAAAAACCCCACCAGTCACTCATTTTCTTCTTAAAAAGAAAATGTTTCATATTTCAAGGGGACGCAACACATTATCTATCTGGTTTTCATTTGGAAACTCTGGATATTGAAAAAGAAGGAAGTTTGCCCACCTTCGCACATCGATCATGCACAATTGAGTCTGTGTTTAATTACTGTTGTCTCAATGGTTTACACAATGTTGAGCCTTATAAAAAGCAATCATCATGTGTTTAATTCTTTCGAACACTTGCATGGACACACAAGGAAATTTGTTTTTCTTGTCATAACGTTCATAGAAATTGCCTTTGTGGTGTTTCGATGATTGAATGGAAGCCCTGGGGAGTGAACATCACAAAAGCTCCTTTCCAATGTGTATTTGTTACACACAGTGACTTTGTGTTACTGACAGACATTTTAACTGATTCATTTGTTGATTCAGGTGTTACATTCACAATGTCTGAATTTGCTAAGATTCAGATGAATATATTCGTTGAATCGTCAGATAATCAAAGGCTCAGTTTCTCAAAAGATCAGTGGTCTGATAAAGACATTTATTGGAAGAAGTTTTGATAATTTCATGCTGCAATTATCATAAAGGGGGAGATGACAAAGTTCAAAGAAATGTTGACTGAAGAACAATTTGAAACAAATTTTGGTGTTGATAAAGAAAAGTTGGAGAATAAAGATTGATTTGAAGAGTGTTTGTTTTCAAAGACTGCAAGACTAAAAGAGGAAAGCAAGTTCAAAAGATTTCTGAAGACATGCTGAATTTTACAGAAATTTTATTTGAAGATAATTTGCTGATGCAATCTATGCTGAATCTGAAGATGATTTCTTTCAAGTGTCTGAAAGAAGTTTCTACCATTGTTGGGAGATATTATTAATATTTGTTGAAGATAGATTTTGGAGAGAATACAATTGTTTTAAAGATGATATGAGTTAATAGAATCTGACAAAGGGGAGATTGTAATTTGTGTATTCAAAGAGAGAAGATTAAATTGCTAATTTTTTTGGAGATGATCTTGAATCCAAAGGGGGAGAATGTTAGAACATAAATATGTTGGATACAAGATCACAGAAGTCTGAAGACTGAAGGTCAAAGCTAAAGTCAATTCTCAGCATCAAAGTCAAAGTCTAGTGTAATAAATGTCAAAGTCAAATCTTGTATTTTCTGTTTTTCTAGTTGTTTGCGCGTTTTAGTGTTGTGCGTGAATATTGTTTTGAGAGTTTGTGTTTGTGTGTATAAATAGGTGTTTTGTGCGTGTAATAGGTGTGACTTTTATCATTGTGACATACGAGTTCCAGTGATAGAGAGAGAGAAAGGTTTGAGAGTTTCTGTAATATCAAGATTTGTAATTGAAATAAAAGTGAGATTGATGGATTTAATTGTCATCTTGTGATCACATTGTTATCTGGGAATAACAGAGTTTATCTACGTTTTCAGTATTTGATTATTAAAGTGTCAGTTATGTTTTACGTGAGTTTTGGGTTTTGGACTTATATTCGGAGAAGCGTTTTGTTTTGTGATTTTTAATCCCGAAGGGGGTGAATGTTGAAAAGAGATTGTTTTCAGATTTAATGTATTTCGTCTTGGTTGCTTCAGATTGAACGTATTATCATCTTGGAAATCACGATTTAAATAACATTCTTAACGTTAGTGTTATATATATATATATATATATATATATATATATATATATATATATATATATTTGATGAAAACTTATGAGCTCACTAGACGTTAAGCCTAACATTTTTATTTGTCGGCATGTGCATCAGGTTCCAGTTGGGGAAATGGTTCTAGTAGTACTTTGAAGAGATGAGCCCTAGTGTTTCACGAGGGTAAGTAGTTGGTGAACTCTTCCGCAGTTTGGAGATAGTGACTGTTATTGGGTTTCAGTAGCACCCGTCCCTATAATAGACTATGTACATAGAACGAAATGTGTTTATTGAAGTTAAACCTTAAATTGTTGTTGTAGATGAATCAATTATCGATTTATTTAGAAAATTTTAAATTAGTTGCTATTTCCAGATTTGAGGGTGTTACAAGTTGGTATCAGAGCTTAAGTTTGAGAGAATTATGTATTGATTTTGGATGCCTAGACTCAAACTAGGGTTATTTTAAGTGATTGAAAGTGAAGTTGCACCATTAGGTACCTTAAGATACGATATTTTGAGGTTGATGGAGCCACTAGGAACGTGAAACACGTCGAAAAATTTAATGTGAAGAGTGAGAAATAATTTTTTTTTATCCATTTCCAAAAATGGGATTAAATTATTATTATTTTATATATTTTTTTTCTTAAAAAAGTATATTGGAATGACAAAATAATAAAATATTTTAATAATACTAATTAATATTGAGTTCTCTAATAAAGAACCTAATGGAATTAAATGTAATAGTTTTAAAGACTTTAATTTGTAGTTATCTATTTTAGAGAAATTTAGAAATGCTCTAAAGCATTTTGAAGTTGTGTTCTGTTTTAAATCAGGGGGAGGCTAAATGCACCTTTAATTTTGCTAAATGCACCAATATGATTATTTTTTTTCTCACACACATCAACATCAAAATTTGCTTTTTACATTTCCAATGCATAAATTACATTCTCAATGCACGAATTAACCTGATTTTGACATAATTTTGGTGCAAATAGCACTCCCCTTTAAATCATTTAAAAAATATAGTTTTAAAATAAATTAAAGATATAAAAGTTAAGTTTTTAAATTACATTATAAAAATTATTAAACTTAATTTTAAAAAATAAAAATATATAAATATTTTTTTCGAAAAAAAAATATATAAATCTTAAAATTAAATATTTGAACATATATGTTTGATAATGATTTTTTAATCAGCCACGTTGCACTTAAAAATTGTGAATGCCCATTTTCCCCCTATATTAGCATACACAAGGGCATTTTGGTAATTAAAAGAGTAAAGCAGGGGCTGTTCTGGTATAATGCCTAACTTTTGTTACAGAGTTCATCTTCTTCATTATAGCAAGCGGCCCTCCTATCTCTGCCATCTCCCACTCTCTTCCCCCTTCTTAAAAACCAATTACAGCTTATAGTGATTACATATAGATAGATACAGTGATACACACACACACATAGAAAGAGATGTGGCGGTGCGTGTCACGTGCGATTCGCATTCCTTCCCGGAGATCCACCTCCGGCGACTTTCTTTCACGCAGATTATTCTCTTCTGAATCGGTACTCTATTATTAATTTTTTGTTTGTGTTGTTTTTATTTGTTTGAATCAGTAGAAAGTTAGGTTTTGTTGTGGAGCTGAGATGTATCTACGAGATAAGCGTATTTAAATCATCATGCAATTGTCTTTTTTTCGTTTTTTTAGTTATCGAAGCGTGTTTTAGTTTTGATCGTATGTCATTCATTCAGGTTTTGTTAAATTGATGACAATTTTGTTGATAGATTTTTTGATCTTATGTAATTTGATTACCACACAGAGGCTTTTGAGATTTACTTTGTTTGGAATGTGTGCCGTGGGCGTGTTTTTTTTTAATCGTGATTTTGGATGTACCTAAACAGAATGTGGGGCGATCAGCATATACAATAGTTGATCATACATACGACGCGGTTGTGGTTGGAGCAGGAGGTGCTGGTCTCAGAGCTGCGATAGGGCTATCTGAGCATGGATTTAATACTGCTTGCATTACCAAGTTGTTCCCAACACGCTCTCACACTGTTGCAGCGCAGGTTTGTTGTCTTTTTATAACTATTTGGTTCTGTTTTCTGCAGATAGCTTTGTTTATATTTGATGAATTGACGTCAAAAAGTTTGCAACTTTACTGGATGGAGCCAATATTTACATTTTAGGTTTTATGTGATCCTACAAACCTCTTTCAACAATTGACTTTATTTAGTCTTAGGGATTAGAAGAAAAAAAGTTGGGTAAGTAATGAAGAAAAGGACGACTAATCACATGACTTGTGTTTCCAACACTTCTTTTCACGTCAATTTGAATAAGTGGCCCATCATCACTTTTTCCTTTGGACCAAATTAGTAGTTTAAGTCTAGATGTATATGTTACCACTCAAAGTTTTCTTGAGATCTTCAGTGTTCATTGCAATTTCATTTGCTTTTGGAGCATGAAAGAGGACAATGGCCGTAGATGTATTGCCACCATAAAAACAGTTAAAAACTCGTCTGGTGTGCCAAGTGATCTATTGATAAAATCGAAGACCATTTTTTCATTAAGATATCATAGAGAAATTTATGATTGAAGGCTGGTGTTTCAGAGCATGCTTCTATAGAATTATATCATTTGCAGGTCTTTACTTTGCCTTGGGATCTTGAATTGTAACCCATAACTAGCAGTATTATGGTATACATCGGGACCGCACTCTCTTCTCTGTCATCTTATTGACTTATTGTCCATACATAATTATACATTACAGAAAATGATTATCCCTCAAGTTATGATGGATTGTTACCCCAAGCCCTGTCTTTGGTTGTTGAATGTAATGTTGTTACAGTAAGATAAAGAAAAGTTAAGGACTCCCACATCAAGTGCTTGTCCTGTTTCCAAGCGCATGTATTTATTAGTGTTTAGCTGCTTTTCCTTGACGTAATCAAGTTGTTTCTAATACGGGCTTGGATGCATTTCTTTTCTCAAGTAAGTTTATCTTATTTCATTTATATGATAAAAGCTCTGTTGCATTGCATTTTTTTAAATGCATGCAGGGTGGTATAAATGCTGCATTAGGAAATATGACCGAGGATGACTGGAGGTGGCACATGTATGACACAGTTAAGGGAAGTGATTGGCTAGGTATTTCTCTTTAATCAAGACTCTTGTTGACTCCTACTGTTTCTTTGTAAGGCAGTACTTGACGTGTATGGACTCTATCAAAGTTATGAAGTCCAGTTTACCTGTATTGTGTTGATACATTATTTCAGACTCAGATTGCATATGTTCCTCTTTGTTCTCTTTGGACTCATGTTCTATCTCATGAAAAATATTGTTGCAAGAGATTGCTTGTTCTGTCTTTTCATAACAAAGGTTTTGCATTTCTATAGGTGACCAAGATGCTATCCAGTATATGTGTAGAGAAGCACCAAAAGCAGTTATTGAGCTTGAAAATTATGGTTTGCCATTTTCTCGAACTGAAGAGGGAAAGATATACCAACGTGCATTTGGTGGTCAGAGTCTCGACTTCGGCAAAGGTTTGATATGATGGTTCTCTATTGATCAGGTGACTTCTAATATCAATGGAAATCTATCCACATTTAACTTTCTTCATGTTATTTTATAGGGGGGCAAGCTTATCGTTGTGCGTGTGCTGCTGATAGAACCGGGCATGCATTGTTGCATACATTATACGGACAGGCCATGAAACACAATACACAGTTCTTTGTGGAATATTTCGCTTTGGATCTAATTATGGGTAGTGATGGTATGTTTGAACTTTGTTTTTTCGATAAATTAATCCGTCAAATATTGACAGTGGAATAATATGTCAGAAAGTCTGGCCTTGAATTACCTTATCCTATTGAATATTTTACAGTGGAATGATATGCCAGATAGAAGGCTGAAAATACAATATAGCTTGTACTTCTTTTATCTACATGATGATGACATGGTGATGGTTAGACATTCGTTGTAGCTGGTAGATCATTCTGTCCAAAGAGAAAAGTGGGAAAGTTGTGTTCAACAGCCACAATTGCTTATAAATTTAATCTCATATTTAAATTTATTGCATCTCTGCATGACAAGACATTTCTAGTTTTGAACTTTTAGCACCCATCTTTCTTGAAGAAGATACAATTCTCTCTTGCTTACTAATGAAATTTCAAATTATTACTTCTACAACTATATGAAAGATTGGTCTTTTTCCTGATGTATCCTCTGATCAACTTAGGGGTCATTGAGACGATTAAGAGCCATTTTTAAAGATGTATATGTTTGATCTATCATTTATCATATATGCACAGGCCAGAATTATCAATCTAACTTTATTTTGTGCTCGAATATGGTTTTTTATATATTTTGGAAAGTGATTTGATCATGTACGTGATTTTTTTTTTCAGGTAGCTGCCAAGGTGTTATTGCACTGAACATGGAGGATGGGACACTACATCGGTTCCGCTCTTCGTCAACAATCTTGGCAACGGGGGTGAATATTTACTAATTGAGCTTTATTTGGTGTCTAGATAGGCAATCTCATTATTATCTTATCCCTTTTTTTTGTCTCAGGGTTATGGTAGAGCATATTTCTCAGCAACCTCTGCTCATACATGCACAGGAGATGGAAATGCTATGGTTGCACGTGCAGGCCTTCCTCTCGAGGTATACTACAGTTTATTTCGTCATTCCCATGGATTTTCCTTGATATTTGGATATAATCAGTATATTTGGCTGTGACTCCTTGTTTCAGGATCTTGAGTTTGTACAATTTCATCCAACTGGTATATACGGTGCTGGGTGCCTCATTACTGAAGGTTGGTGAATCGTTGTTCTCACTATCAATGAGAGATAGCTTGAAGCCTATTATAACATGGTTCATCTTATGCCTTGTGTAGGATCTCGCGGTGAAGGTGGTATTCTAAGGAATAGTGAAGGCGAAAGATTTATGGAACGTTATGCCCCTACAGCAAAGGATCTTGCATCAAGAGATGTAGTTTCAAGATCTATGACCATGGAAATCAGAGAAGGTCGTGGTGTAGGTATGTGTCATGACCAACCTCATCTTAACTGCCAAAAGGGTGGTCATTTGTCTGTGCTAGTCTTAGTATAGAGCATATGCGATTTCACTTTTTGAGGTACTCTAATAATATCTTATTATCCCAGAAAGCATACTGAAGTTTCAAATTTAAACGTACAATGATATCTAATGGACAAAGGACTCAAAAACCTGGCTATGAATATTTTAATCTTGTGCAGACAGTGACTTCAAACAAATGGTAAATCACACCGAATACTGTTTTAAGCCAAGCTCATGGAGTACACATCATTTGGCAACCTTCTAGTGGACATGAATGAGCTGTATAAAGCTAAGCTTGCATCAGCAGCTCCAATGCTATATCTTTATCTGGCAAATGGCAACAACACGTCTGCAACTGTGGTTTCCATTTGCCAAACTCCTCATATTCATCTTCCTTTAATATGAGTAGAAGAAAAAAGCCATGGAAAAGTTTTTTCTTGAGAAATAGACATTATTAGAGTTTTACTTGCTGCAGTTTTTATTGAAAGATGCATGATTCTTTTAGTGTTTTTGATAGAATATGACCTAGTAGATATGGTAACTATTTTTTCATCCCTGTTTAATACTTCCGCCCTTCTATGCATTGTTTTGTTTTTGGAAGCACTTCTCTTCTCTGGCAACTGATTTGGATTGTATGTTCACTTGTTTCTCCGTGCTCTCCTTGATACTTTATTGATCAAACTGGTATACACTTGTAGAAATCAATGAGGTTGAATGGTTATGGATAGTATTGATTGAGTAAAAGTACAGTACACTCTTACATCTATGGCATTCGAGAGGCCATATTCTCTCCTCTAGCTGGACTCACAAAGTGATTACAAAACAGAATAACAAACTAACAACCTTCCCCCCATTAAGTAGAAAGAACGACCTTATTACAAAAGAAAAGGAAATTCCCACAATTACCCCTAGGTCTTTATTTTCTAAGGAAAACAGAATTAGAAAACATAAGTTGTCCTAATTACCCTTACGACGCTTATACGTAAATTGTAACGGAGGATGTGTACCAATACTCCCCCCCCCCCCCCCCCCCCCCCCCCCCCCCAATGAAAGCACCTTGTCCTCAAGGTGTTTATTAGGGAACTGCAGCACCAAAGCATCCAAGCTTTCTCAAGAGGCTTCAAACTCAGATAAACCTTGCCATTTGACAAGAACTTCTAACTGACCCGAATCTCCTTTCGATAAACTTCGTACATCCAGAATATCTTCAATATCTTCAGGTTCTGCTTGCAGTACCAATTCCTCTGATAACTTGGTCGGTATATCTTTAGCTGAAATACAATTACCAACTGCTTGTCTGAGTTGGGATACATGAAAAACCGGATGTATTTTCGTTCCTTCCGGTAAATCCAGCCTATAGGCCACTTGACCAATTTTTTCAACAATACGATAAGGTCCATAGAATCGCAGCTTAGGGTTGTTGTTACTAACCAAAGACTTCTGTCTGTAAGGCCGCAGTTTTAGAAAACCCAATCGCCAATTCCAAAAACCACTTCCTTTCGATGTAAATCCTTCTGCTGTTTCATCTTGCACTGAGCCTTCAGCAGATGCATCTTGACCCCATCCCAAATTTCATCTCGCGACTGCAATTCTTGCTCAGCTTGCAAATTCGAAGTCGAAGGTTTATAACGTAATAGGGGAGGAGGATTGCGACCATAAAGAACTCGAAAAGAGGTGTTGTAGGATAACTCCGCCCAAGCTAACCACTTGCTCCACTGCTTGGGTCTGTCCGAAGTCCAACATCTCAAATATTGCTCGAGACATTTATTGACAACCTCGGTTTGTCCATCCGACTCCGGATGATATGCTGTACTATATTTAAGCTTCGACCCTTGTAACCGAAATAACTCTTTCCAAAAATTACTTAGAAAGATCTTATCACGGTCGGTTATTATCGATTTAGGGACCCCATGTAAACGAACAACCTCTTTAACAAAGATTTCAGCTATCGATTGAGCATCAAAGGGGTGTTTCAACCCGATAAAATGAGCATATTTGCTAAATCTATCAACAACCACCAGAATAGAACTCAAACCTTGCGATTTTGGGAGACCTTCGATAAAATCCATACCGATTTCCTCCCAAACTGTATCAGGGAGAGACAGCGGCTGTAGCAATCCAGCCGGAGATCCACTTAGATGTTTATTCCGTTGGCACACCTCACACCATTTGACCATGTCGATGATATCCTTTCTCATCCCACCCAGAATATTTCAGTAGCCATACGTTGATAAGTTCGATCTTCTCCAGAGTGACCCCCAATCGGTGAACTGTGAAATTCATCAAACAAAGTGGGAATTATAGTGGACGTTCGAGGAAGGACCAATCTGTTTTTATACATTAGCAACTCGTCTCGCACTTCAAACCCTTTGTGAGCCGATGAATCGACTAACAAGTCAGCTCTAATTTTCTTTAGTAAATCTTCCTCTTCGATTTCTTTCTTTAAACTCGACCATTGCCGCCATTGAGGTCCTCCCATACTTGAACATTCAATGGTATCTTTCTTTCTCGATAAGACATCCGCAACCCGATTGGAACTTCCCGGCTTGTATACAATGGAAAAATTGTATCCCATCAATTTGCTCATCCATCGCTGGTATTCTGGTTCCACGACGCGCTGTTCCAGCAAAAATCTTAAACTTCGTTGATCACTTCGAACAATAAAATGTCTCCCCAACAAGTAAGGACGCCATTTCCGAACTGCAAACACAATGGCCATCAACTCCTTTTCGTAAACAGACTTTTGCTTAGCTCGCAATCCCAAGGTCTGGCTGAAATAAGCGATTGGTTGTTCATTCTGCATTAACACTGCCCCCAATCCAAAACCTGATGCATCAGTTTCAATCACAAAATCAGCCGTGAAATCTGGTAATCTCAATACCGGGGCTGATGATAATAGAGACTTCAATTTATCAAACGCAACCTGAGCCTCATCTGTCCATTTGAACTGATTCTTCTTAAGAAGATCTGTTAGTGGAGCAGCTACTCCGCCATACCCTTTTATGAACTTACGGTAGTAACCGGATAACCCCAAAAAACCCCGTAACTCGGTTATTGTATATGGAATCGGCCAATCAACGATTGCTTTAATCTTTGAGTCATCCACCTCTACTCCTTCTCCTGAAATAACATGACCCAAATATCCCAATTTATCCTTGCCAAATTCACACTTCTTCTTATTGGCATAAAGGTGCTGTGTCGACAAAATCCGTAACACTACTCATAAATGATCGATATGTTCCACCATGGATTTGCTATACACCAATACATCATCAAAGAACACTAGGACGAACTTACGAAGTACCTCGCTGAAAACCTTATTCATTAACCCCTGAAAAGTGGCCGGTGCATTAACTAAACCAAAGGGCATTACGAGAAATTCGTAGGGCCCTGATGAGTTCGAAAAGCAGTCTTCTCAATGTCTCTCTCTTCCATTCTGATCTGATGATAACCAGATTTTAAGTCTAACTTGGAAAACACAGTAGCGCCGTGAAGCTCATCCAAAAGCTCGTCGATGACCGGAATCGGAAACTTGTCAACCACCGTGGCTTTGTTTAAGGCTCGATAATCAATACAGAAACGCCAACTGCCATCTTTTTTTTAACTAATAAAACCAGACTAGAAAACGGACTTGCACTCGGCCTTATTACTCCCGCATCCAACATATCCTTCACCAACTTTTCTATTTCATCCTTTTGATAATGCGGATACCGGTAAGGTCGCACATTCACTGGCTGAGTAGATTCTTTCAAAACGATACCGTGTTCGTGGCCCCGACACGGCGGTAACCCATTCGGCATGTTAAACACCCTATCATACTCCGACAGTAGGGACTCTAATTCTGTACTTTTGTTACTCTCGGTGCAGTTAAACTTTTCACACGACCCCAATTCGACCAAAACACCATGACCTTGTATAACCCTTCCCATGGCTTTCAATGATACCATCGAACGTCCCAAGGAAGGATCTCCTTTCAAAGTTACTGATTGGCCCCCACAAGTGAATTTCATCGTTTGCAATTTCCAGTTGGTAAAAGTCGTTCCCAACGTTTCGAGCCATTGGATTCCCAAGATAATATCGCTATTACCCAATTGAATTGGAAGAAAATCCTGCACCACATCTATTCCTTGTACTGTTACAGTAACGTGTTTGCATACTCCCGCTCCTTGTACCGTTCGTCCCGTTCCCATTGTGATGGTGTACTCCTTTGTTACCTCGATCGGCAATTTTAATTTCTCCACAACTTCTTTAGATATGAAGTTGTGGGTTGCACTGTCCAAAAGAACTACCACTTTTTGTTCCGCAATCGATCCCTCCATTTTCATCGTTTTAGGATTCGATAACCCGATTACTGAATTAAGATGAACCTCCACCCTCTGGCCGAGATCAACCACGTCTACCGAATTCAACAATTTCTCATCCTCCCCGGTACACACCTCATCTGCGATCTCCTCCTGAACTAGAATAACATTCATCTCCTTCTTTTTACACTTGTGTCCTGGAGCGTATTTTTCGTCACATCGATAACATAATCCCAGGGATCTCCGATGCTGCACCTCCTGATCTGATAGCCTTCTGTATTCTGTTCCCACCTTAGTATCAAAATTCAACGGTGTTACAGCCTGTGCGAAGCTCCCTTTCGACTCTGTCGATACGATCGGGTTCCGTTTAATCACATATGGACTCTTCTCCTTATTCAACAATCTATTCCTTGCTTCAATTTTCGCAGCCAATTCCATCGCCGAACTCAACGATATAGGATTTAGGAGATGAATCTCTGCTTTCACCGATTTCTCCAGACCATTTATGAATTGACTCAGGAACACCTCTTCTGGAATTCCTTCTAAGGGTGCCGCTAATTCCATAAATTTCTGCCTATAATCGTCGATTGATCCCTCCTGTTTTATTGCTAAAAATTGTTCACAAAGTGAACCAGTAGCAAGCGACCGAAACTGACGCAACAGTAAACTCTTAAGAATCTCCCAATAGCCATTGGGTGTCGTTTGTTTTCCCATTGAAACCATCTCAAAGCATCGCCCTCAAAGGAAATAAATGACACATCAATTTTCTCTTCAGGAGTTAAACGATTGAGAGAGAAATACCTTTCAGCGCGTAGGATCCAGCCGTCGTGGTCATTCCCGTCAAACGTCGGCAATTCCAGTTTCCTTCCTTTGATGGCGAAAAATCGGTTCTGATCTGGATTGCCTCCTTGATTTCTGCCGTTTCCCCCAATTCCCGTAGCGTCAGTACTCTCCGCTGCCGACGGTCCACTCAATTTCTACGTAACATCTTCTTGTAGCTTGTCGATTTTCTCCAAAATCATCTGCACCGCTTTCTCGATCGATCCAACATTAATCTCCAGATCGTCCACACGACTATTCAAACTTCGAGTTGCCATTTACGGATCGGAACAACTCTGATACCAATTTGGCATACACTTGTAGAAATCAATGAGGTTGAATGGTTATGGATAGTATTGATTGAGTAAAAGTACAATACACTCTTACATCTATGGCATTCGAGAGGCCATATTCTCTCCTCTAGCTGGACTCACAAAGTGATTACAAAACAGAATAACAAACTAACAGCCTTTCCCCCCATTAAGTAGAAAGAACGACCTTATTACAAAAGAAAAGGAAATTCCCACAATTACCCCTAGGTCTTTATTTTCTAAGGAAAACATAATTAGAAAACATAAGCTGTCCTAATTACCCTTACGACGCTTATACGTAAATTGTAACGGAGGATGTGTACCACAAACATCACAGCCAAATTATAGGATCTTAACTTTTGGTTGGTAACTTGGTATTTGTTTGAATTTCTATTAATTATATCTAAAGCTCAATCAGGTGCAAGAATTCATTATATTATGTAGCAAGAATTGGAAGGGTATGTTGTGATCACATCAGTGTGACCTTAATGCCAACCTCTCGCTACTTGATGGCAAGAGTTTCTGCAATGGGCTGTCATTTTTTTTAAGTTGTTATAATACTAATGCAGAGTGAGTAGTGCATTTTAGTGTGTGCATCTGTGTGCCTGCCATGACAGGATATTAGAACATTGAAACAGTGATGCTTATGGATTAGGAGATAAAAGTGTAGTCATATGTTAACTGAGGCATCCTTCTTTAATTCTAGTGACCACACAATGTTTACGTTATTAGTTGATCGTCAATTATTATTTTGCAACTTTTGCTAGGTCTCAATGATAGTATGACTGACCCATTGTTGTGCCTGTGATTGAACTTATTCATGGCAATAATGTTCCTAACAAAAAGATTCTGAAATTTATGTTAGTACACACTATACAATATGATGATTGTAGGACTTCATGCTACTTACCGAATCTTGTAGTAATTATATGTGCTAAATTGTACTTCCTTTCAATAGGGCCAATGAAGGACCACATTTATCTTCACTTGAATCACCTACCACCAGAGGTTCTCAAGGAGAGGCTTCCTGGGATCTCTGAAACTGCTGCCATCTTTGCCGGAGTTGATGTTACAAAGGAGCCAATTCCAGTTTTACCCACTGTGCATTATAATATGGGTGGGATCCCAACGAATTACCATGGGGAGGTAGATCCTTATATGCACAATTGTATCATGAATTAGAAATGCTCAAAAAGCCCGAAGCTCGGCCTGAAAAATACCGGGCCTAGCAAGCCCGAACCCCAGTACCAGGTCTGGCCTAAAAGCCCAATTGATTGGGCCTATTTTCACACCCCTGAAAAAGCCCGGCCTGAAAAAACCTGATTGGGCCTATTTTCACACCCCCGAAAAATCCCAGGCTCTTCTTTTTGCTACTAAAAACAGGCTTGGAAGGCCTGGGCCTAGGCCCGAAAATCCCAGGCCTTGTGCATCTCTATGACATGAACCATGTTTGTTTCAGTGGTAGATGCAAGTTAGAGGACTTGTTACTAATCATCACCTTTTCTTATTGCAGGTTGTTACCATCAGGGGGAATGATCCTGATGCTGTTATTCCTGGACTTATGGCTGCTGGAGAGGCAGCCTGTGCCTCCGTTCATGGTGCCAATCGGCTTGGTGCAAATTCTCTTCTTGATATTGTTGTTTTTGGTCGAGCCTGTGCAAATAGAGTTGCAGAGATCCATAGACCAGGTGAAGTTTTCTTGCAAGTTCTGTGCTTATAATTTTCTAAAGAAAGTGCATCATATGACCTTATGTTGCTGCTGTACAGGGGAAAAACAAAAACCTTTGGAAAAGGATGCTGGAGAGAAGACTATTGCATGGTTAGACAAGATCAGGAATTCAAATGGTTCACTTGCTACCTCAAAGATCAGGTTGAATATGCAGCGAATCATGCAAAACAATGCTGCTGTGTTTCGCACACAGGAGACATTAGAAGAAGGTACACCACAAAAGCAAAATTACTGTAGATTTTTTTTGTGGGCACACATAAATGCATGGTTTTTTTACTGGCCCAATTTGTTCCAGTGCTTTCTCTACTTATTTGTATAACCCTTTTTTACTGTTTACGGTTTCATAATCTTGGTCCTTTTCAAATGCTGTCTTTTTACTTTTTCGAACGAACCTTATCCCTACTTTTCAGCTTCTTCCAAGCTTTTTGAAGCACTCGGTTTTCACCAAAATCTTTTTGCAAACACTTCGCCGGGCCTCTTCATGCAAAACAACAGCTCTATTATTAAGGCTAGATGACAGTTTTGCGTACATCTGGCTCCTAGACCCTACTGCCGACTCCCAGATGGGACATACTGCATGTGTTTGGTTTACATAAATACATGGTTTTGGGTAAAATAGTACCAAACGAAACAAGCACAGTATATCCCTTGGGAGTTGGGAGGGTGAGATGGATGCAGACTGGACCTCTATCCCAAGGAGTAGAGTGGTTGTTTCCATGAAGACCCCCGACTTGTGCAAGGTGTGCAGAAAAAAGGATGAAGCTTGCTAAAAAAATTGTGGATAAAGAACATCAGAAGAACAAGAAAGGAAACTTGAAAACAAGAAAGGGTCAGTGTTAAAATTTGAAACACGACTCAGAAATAAGCGACAAAATTCAAACAGACAAGCAAAGAAAACATACAAACGGAAGTCAGTACAAGAAAAACATGACCAAGATAGGAGGAACTGCCCACCCCTAGTCTAACTTAAGATTCAGGAAGTCTAACTGCCGGCTCACTAATTCTACTCAATCCTCTATTTCTCCGAAATAGTACATGTTCATCTAACCTTATGCTATCATAGCATTCATTATTTGATAGATGTAAACAGTAGACCATTGTTGAAATTACCTATTATACCCTCTTATCCATGTTGGCTCACCATTTGAGTGTTGCAGGTTGCAATCTGATTGACAAAGCATGGGAGAGTTATCATGATGTTAAACTGAAAGATCAAAGCTTGATATGGTAAAGTTTATGTGACTTTTAACATTCGGTGTTTGATTATACTCTGTTTTCAAAGACAATTTAGCTGAACGTATATTTCAGGAACTCGGACTTGCTAGAGACCATAGAGTTGGAAAACCTCTTGATTAATGCATGTATCACCATGCATTCAGCTGAAGCTAGGAAAGAGAGCAGAGGTGCTCATGCCCGTGAAGATTTTTCGGTTAGTTCAGATTCACAAGTCCTTTTTTAAATTGGTTATTCTCTTGACGCTGTCATTCATAAAAATTCAAATTCGGTGCTTTTGCAGAAAAGAGATGATGAGAAATGGATGAAACACACATTGGGGTAACTCTCTCTCTCTCTCTCTATATATATATATATACACACACACACACATGATGAAATATAATATGTACATCAGATGAATATTATAACAATATTGGTGGTAGAAACATAGTGTAATAGGCAATTTATATAACTTTTGTTTGATTGTTAAAAACATACTTAACAAATAATTGAATACACCTGTATTTTTAATTTTAACATATGATATAACAAATGTATTACATGAAAAATAATCCAGATATTAGTTATTAATGGATATAATTTGATAGATATATAGATTTTCATATATCCTTTTCCAGCCCTATATCAAATATTGTGCAGTGATTTCTGATAGTTTCCATCCTGTATACACACACACACATACTTGGTACTGGTTTCGGTTTTTGTCGTCCATGATATTATCATGGGCAAAATGCAATGAATTTTGCCAAGTTCTTATTTAGTGTAACAATGGTCTTTTTTTCTCATTTAGTATAACAAACTTTTAATTCTTCCTCTTTTGTATTTACTTCACTTGATAAACAAGTTTTCAGCCTACATCGCTTAATTTAGATGTGACATTTTTTCACGTCATCAAGAATCATAATATAACTTGACATCCATGTCATCAATAACTATAAGATCTACCGGTCAAAATGGGTATGAAATAGAAAGAATTAAGAAAAAATCATCGTTACACTAAATAGGAACAAACACAAACTTTGTTGAATTTTGGGCTTTTATTACAGTTAAATTATGGGTTGGGTTATCATCTAGGTTGGAAACTTTGGATGTCAATAGTTCACTGTTCTAAAAAACTCGCCGCACAGCCGCCATGGCGCGCCATGGCACCAAGGTTTGTGTCTCACGCCACGTTAAGCCCGTGGCACGCCATGGCCTAATGCACAATTTCGTAATGCAATATTTGATTTTTCTTTACGTTTTCCATGTCATATATGCAAGTTTTTTAATATATATCATAATTTAACTTGCTTATTACTATTGGCTAATTGAGTAACACTACAAAACAAATGTTTTTATATATATAATATTATATATGAATTAGAAAAATGACGCCATAAGTCACGCCTTGAAAACGCCATGGCTTCGTCGTGGCTCCTAAGGCTTGAGGCTTGGCCTCGCCGCCACGCCGCGCCTCACGCCATTTAGAACCTTGCAATAGTTACACTTTACCATTTCAGAAAATGATGGATCTTTAGTTTATATAAATAATTGTGGGTTGATCTTATGCAGATACTGGGAGAACGAGAAGGTGCGACTAGACTACAGGCCGGTTCACATGAATACTCTCGATGATGAGGTCGAGACTTTCCCACCAAAGGCTCGTGTATACTAAAACCCCCATCTCACAACAATCCTGCCGACAGGTTAGCGTTGTGTTACCTCAAATTTTGCTAATAAATTGTTGCATTTCATGCAAACCCTAATAACCTGCACATAACTTTTCTTTATTTGTATCCTCTTTTTCTAGACTTAGAGCCTAATGCTTTGTATTTTGAATTATGATTTAAGCTTATTGGTGTATCCTGATTGATTAACAATAAGATTGTAGTTTTGAAACTTAAGAATAATCTCATTGATAGCTGACCCTTATTTACATTTTATAATCGTATTAAAGTGAAGCATACAAGCTTTGGAGTAGAGATGCACAAGGCTCGAGCTTTTCCGGCCTGGGCCATACAAGCCCGTTTTTAGTAAGCAAAAAAAAGACCCTTGGCTTTTTCGGAATCGGGTGTGTGAAAATAGGCGAGATCGAGTTTTTTCAGGCCGACCTTTTTAGGCGTTTATCGGGATTTTCAGCCTGGCCTGGGACTCTGTTTTGGTGCTTCTCCGTCTTCTTTTGCATCACCATCAACCCATTAGAGGTTTCCATACTTCCATCATTCATGAGGTTTTTAGGTAACATGGGTTTCATATTTGGTATTTGTGAACTCTTTTACTCGATTGGATGATAAACTTGTGATTATTTGGTGTTAGGGCTTATTTGTTTGCAACTCTTAGTGGGACTCACAACTTCTTCGATGATTATATGTAGTGGCTTAACTATATAGAAAATGGCTTATTCAGTAAGCTTTTTAAAGGGAGTTTTATACAAAAAGCTAATCTTTTCCAAAGCTTGTCGCTCCCAATTAAAATATGCTCCCTCCATTTATGAAAAAACTCTTCCAAACAAAAAACATTCACACTCCATATAAATTAGTCCACACAAACACACTTAATGAAATACCAACCAAACGGCCTTTTAGTTTGATATCGTGAATGAAATTTGAAATAATGCATATTGCACACGTGTTTGATGTTGGTGGCATTTATTTCTTAATTCACCAAATAATAACCCTGCAATAGAAATTTTCATTCTCATTTTCATTTCGGTTACTCTACTTTAACCAAGGAGACCCTAAATGACTCGTCAAGATACCCGTTAACGCCAATTTTATTTTAAATGTCACGTTGCACTCACCGAAATATTATAAATTTGATATATACAGTTACAATCAACATAAAATTTATCGTTATTTACGAAAGAAAAAAAATTGCATGATTCGCGGGCAGATTGCTAGTCTTGTTTTGGTCACAATGTTTTCTGTGAAATCGTTGATCAAAAGAGTCAAATATCATATGATTACTTAAAAATGGTGTTGCTAAGTGAATTTTTATTTTTCTGTTAAATGGGATTATTTGTGCGTTAAATATATAAAAAGAAAAAAAGAGTAAATTACAGATTTCATCCCTGTGATTATATCTAAATTATGGATTGGGTCCTCCAAATGAAATAACTACAATTATAGTCATTGTGGTTTCGATTTTGTTCCTTCCCATTATCTCAAAGAACGTTGTTGAATGCCCCCCCCCCCCCTCCCCCATTCATTTTCTGGGCGAACGGTATCTACTTCTGATTGCAACAATGTTTGTTATGGATCTCCCTTGTTAATCTATATATGTAGATTAAATTACAGGCTTGAGTTTGATTTTGATGGGTCATTTATTTTGATTACGCAAGCCATATCTGATTCGATTACACCCACACTAGAACTTGTTTTTGTTGAATTTCGTTGAAGATGAAGTTGTTTTTTGTTGGTTTTCGTTGAAGACGAAATTGTGCTCTTCATTTTGGAATGGCAATGGAAGCTATGGAGGAACAGGCTGTTTGGGTGGTCGAAGAAGGGGTCTAGGGGGTGTTTGGGATTGCTTATTTAAAACAACTTATGTTTTTTTTATTATTAAAGTGCTTATCAACTTATGTAGTGTAACACCCTAAAATTTAGATAAATAAAATTCGAAATTTCGACAATAAGACAACTGTAAATAGGGTAATCCTGAATAGATAAAACCTGCCAAACATCCCAAAGTATCATCCCGAAGACGGGGAAAAGAAGTTATGACAATTACAAAACTGATCAAATGAAGAATAAATTTCAACAACCTAATAATCTAACTTAGACAAGAAAGATTAAAGTCGGGTGTTGCTATTCTTCCAAAATGTATGTCCACTATCAATATACACCGATCACTATATCTCCCAAAAAGACTGCTCTTGACCCCGAGGCTGCTTACTTAATCCCGACGAATCCCACCGCTAACCTTGTTGGGTCATCTGAAGATTTGAAGATGACCTCCTGATCTTCCATCTTATATCATCCTACTTAGAATATGTTTGAGGTTCTTTTAGCAGCTTGGTTTCTATACAAATGTTCGGTGAAGTCGAAGATCAACCGAAGAAAACAAAGAAGGAGTACATCTCTCAAAGCGGATTGAAGATAGTCTCCTCAGCTTAAAGCCAAGCATGCCCAAGTGATCAACACCATCGGCCAGGATGGTGTCAATCTCATATCTTCAGGAGTATGAAGGTGTTCTCACATCTTCAGGAACCGAAGATCTCTCAAGTCTTCGGCAGCCGATGATCTCTCCTTAGAAGCTGAAGATGTTCTCACATCTTCAGGAGCCGAAGATGCCTGAAGATTTCTTTCAAACACATTATACTTTTCTGGCAAAGTATATTTGTGATATCTTGCATTGACGTGGACCTCATCCCAAGATCAGAAAAAGTAAGTTTGTCTCTTACACTCTTTTAAGGAAAGGTCCACACCATCCCTGCAGGTCAACACTTCAAGACAAAGTCACTCCAAGTCAAAAGGTACATCATGTACCATGCAGAAGACCTGTGTCCATCCCTTGCTCAACAGGTGTCTCATGCATTAAATGCATGAGACACTATAAATATGGAGGATGGTTCAACATGCAAGATCAACCAGTTCTACAACCTTCAAGTTCTCTAAGTGTCTGACAACTTTCTCTCTACGAAGATCTTATTGTTTTCTAAGTGTTTTACAATTGTTCTTCATTCTCTATGTGTAAGATTGTTTGAACATATCTCATATGTTCTCTTCCGCAACAATCAAAGTTTTCTATGTGTAATTCTTGATTTCAAATCAATAAGAATTAAATTAAGTGAAAAACTGTGTGTATTGTATTCAAACCCCTCTTTCTCCCTCCCTCCCTTTCGGCTCTCTCTCTTTCTCCCTACTCATCCTCTACCGAACCCTCTCTCTTTTCCCTACCCTTCGGCCACCGACCCCTCACCCCTCTCTCCCCACTTCGGCGACCGACCCTCCCCCTCCTTTCTCCCTTCTTCGGTAACCAAACAACACCCCATCCTCCCCTTATCCCCCCTTCGGCTACCGAAGCCATCCCCCATCCCCTTATCACTCCATCTTTCGGCCTCCACCCACCCCACTTCGGCGACCACCTCACTTTCTTATCTCTCCATCCGATCACCCCATCCCCCCAACCCCTTGTCTTCGGTAACCGACAACCCCCACATCCCCCTTATGTCTCCCTCTCTTCCTCTCTCAAACTCCTCAACCGAAGCCACACCCTCCCCTCCCCTCACCCTCTAGCCGAAAAACACCCCCACTCCATTTTTTAATTTTTTTTTGGCTTTGCCCATTTTGTATTTAAAAAAAAATTTGACAAGGAAAGACTGCCGATGGGGTTTTGGTATTTAAAAAAAAATCTTTTTTTTTTTAATTATTTCTTCGGCCGTTCGATTTGTTTAAAAAAAATGATTTATTTCTTTGGAATTGCACCCTATCCTCACATCCCTCTCTCTATCTCTTTCGGCTACTATCTCTCTCTCTTCACATACCCTCCCTCTCTCTTCCCATTATCTAATTCCTTTCCCTTTCTTTTTTTTGTTCCCACTCTCCCAACCCCTCTCTCATTCGGCTCCCTCTAACCACCCACCGAACTCCCTCTCTCCCTCTTCCCTTGTCCACCGACGCCCCCTCATTCCCCTCCTTCGGCTTCTAAGCCACCGAACCAAAAACCCAACACCCCCTTATACTTCTCCTCTTCGGCGCACCCAATACCATCACCCACCTTCGACTACCGATCGCCACCCCCCAACCACATTCTTCGGCAAACCCCATCCCCCCTCCTTTTCACTCCATCGGCTACCGAAGCAACCCCCCCTTCTCACCCCATTCGGCTACCGAAGCCATCACACCCCTCCCTCTTTTACTCCTCGGCTCCCACCCCGACATCCCCTTAGCCGACATCCTCCAAGCCGATCCCCTCACCCCCTCTCCCTCCCTTTCGGTCTCTCTCTCTCTAACCACACCCTTCCCCCACTGAACCCATCCCCATTACCCTCCCTCTTCGGCTCTCTCTCCCTATCTCCTCCTTAGCCGAAAATCCCTATCCCCCTTCTATCTCCCCCACAAACCGAACACCCACCCCATCCCTTTTTTTCTTGAACCTTTCCATTTTGTCCTCTTCTTATCATTCCTTCTTCCCAAGACTACCTCCACTCCCCATCCCATCTCTTCTTTTTCCTACACCTACTACCCTCTCCCACCTCTTTTTTTTTTCTTCTCGGCCGAACACCTCCTCCCCCCACCCAATACCTTCGGCCGAACCCCTCCCCCCTTTTTCTGTTTTGTCCTTTTCCTAACCCCCTAACCTACTCCTTTTCTTCCTTTCTTTCTCCATTTATTTCCTTTCCCAAGATTTCCCTTCTATCCCATCTTACCCCATTTCCCTTTTTCCTTTTACCACCATACTTAGCCTTTTCTAACATACTCCTTTCCTTTCTCCACCTGCTACCATCTTTCACCATCATTACCTACCATTTTCTAAACCCCTTCTCTCTTTCTTTTCTTTTAATTTCCTGTTACAAAAAAAAAACAGAAAAGAGCCCCCACAAAAAAAAGGGCCACTGAATTTATGAGTTTCTTCGTGTCTTGTAATTTTTCTGAGTGTCAGTACCATTTTTTTTCTCTATGTGTTGGTGTCATCATCAAATAGGGGGAGAAAAATTGTTTGGTCTCTAATTGATTTGGTGATGACTCTTCGACCAACACTTAGAAAGTCATGAAGACCCTTTGAACAATGTCTCTCTCTACACCGATCGCCCTCTACTGCCAGGTATGTTCTCCTTCGTAAACTCTCCTGATCTACAATGGGGTGATACTAAGGACACTCCGGTGTCCAAAGGTCCCTCAACTGTAGTGGACCCTTCTTCCCCCTCCTTAGTGACACCGGCTAGCAATAAATCCTCAACCGCTACTGGCATCGCCGCACTTGCCCAAATGGCCATACCACCGAAAGAACCTTCGGCGGTTACCCAGGTCACACCCCATACCTCAGCGGCGACACTCTACCTCTTCCCCTCCCTCTCCTCTCAAGAGGCTGAGGAAGGTTTCAAGGGCCAAGCCACAAACTCCACCCACCGATTCTCCATAATCGACAGGTGTTGAAATTTTCCCATCTGGGCCTGGGGACTCTGCTAAACCACCCAAAGCCACCTCCTTTGTATCCTCACAAAAGGATACAATTGTAAAATTGGGGACCCCTATTATTCCCTCATCAACCTTTTCCTTAGTTGATAAGGATGACTTGGACTCCTTCCCTATCCAAGTTGCCTCTTCTCCACCTCACAGCCTATCACCCAGGATTCTCAGTCCTGATGCTTCTGCACGATCCAAGGATGAATCTGCCCTTCCAGGAGCAGGTTCGGAGGATCCCGAAAATCTTCTGACTTCTTAGTTAAGAGGGAGTATGAGTTGAGGGGGAGCAACTTACCACTCAAGCTTAAACTCTGTTGAAACTAATTTTGCAATGGACTGTGTGATCAAAGCCACTCGACATTAGTTGAGGGGGAGTATGAATTGAGGGGTAGCATCCAACCACTCAAGTTCAAACAATCCCGACTACTGTCTTCTGTATCTTTGTATATATTTTTTTTCTTTCTCGTTCTTTATTCATTGTATTCATTTATTCGTTTGTATAGCTATACTTTTTCTTTCACTATGTAAATGTCAGATATAAAAAAAAAAATCAAAAAAAAAATCCAAAAAGAATGGTCTATGTGAAAAGAACCCAAAAAGAGTAAAAATGGGTCAAAATGAATTTATTCAGTATACTCTTTGTTTTATTCTTTAGTATGGATGTCATCCTCAAATAGGGGGAGATTGTTGGGTCATCTGAAGATTTGAAGATGACCTCCTGATCTTCCATCTTATATCATCCTACTTAGAATATGTTTGAGGTTCTTTTAGCAGCTTGGTTTCTATACAAATGTTCGGTGAAGTCGAAGATCAACCGAAGAAAACAAAGAAGGAGTACATCTCTCAAAGCGGATTGAAGATAGTCTCCTCAGCTTAAAGCCAAGCATGCCCAAGTGATCAACACCATCGGCCAGGATGGTGTCAATCTCATATCTTCAGGAGTATGAAGGTGTTCTCACATCTTCAGGAACCGAAGATCTCTCAAGTCTTTGGCAGCCGATGATCTCTCCTTAGAAGCTGAAGATGTTCTCACATCTTCAGGAGCCGAAGATGCCTGAAGATTTCTTTCAAACACATTATACTTTTCTGGCAAAGTATATTTGTGATATCTTGCATTGACGTGGATCTCATCCCAAGATCAGAAGAAGTAAGTTTGTCTCTTACACTCTTTTAAGGAAAGGTCCACACCATCCTTGCAGGTCAACACTTCAAGACAAAGTCACTCCAAGTCAAAAGGTACATCATGTACCATGCAGAAGACCTGTGTCCATCCCTTGCTCAACAGGTGTCTCATGCATTAAATGCATGAGGCACTATAAATATGGAGGATGGTTCAACATGCAAGATCAACCAGTTCTACAACCTTCAAGTTCTCTAAGTGTCTGGCAACTTTCTCTCTACGAAGATCTTATTGTTTTCTAAGTGTTTTACAATTGTTCTTCATTCTCTATGTGTAAGATTGTTTGAACATATCTCATATGTTCTCTTCCGCAACAATCAAAGTTTTCTATGTGTAATTCTTGATTTCAAATCAATAAGAATTAAATTAAGTGAAAAAATGTGTGTATTGTATTCAACCCCCCCCCCCCTTTCTACAATACTTTTCTTATTTACTTACTGCTATTTGGGACCAACAAACCTGACCTGTTATACATGTCATTTTAAGAAAAAGTGTTAGGCTAAAGCCTAGTGAGATCAAACATTTGTAGTTAGAAATAGTCAAATATGAGTGCAAATAAAAGAATTGAATTGATGATAATAATGTTAAAATTCTTTACCATAGCAAATACCTCTTGGGTTAACGGGGGAGACCCGTTTACTAACACAAGTGATGGAACACAAAAGTAAGCCACTTGACAAGTCAGTAAAGCCAATACACATAAAAAGTACACGCAAGGGATGTCAGGATCAGTGGCTTTAAACTTACACCCACAGAAAGTCAACTTCAACCCCGAAGGGCCCTTACGTTGAGATCCTCATCCAATATCATAATACTTAGCACGTAGGTCTTATAACCCAATCCGATGCCTAAACGTGCCTCGACGTGGGAAACTAACGTCCCAACGTCGAACCAATGTGTAACACCCCCAAATCTGTAAATAACAGCTTATTTAAAATTTTCTAAATACATCAATAAATGAATCATCTACAGCCACGAATTTAGATTTAGCTACAATACACGTATACCATCTTATATATATACAGACTATAAGGGACGGGTGCTACTAATACCCAAGTATAGTCACTATCTCCAGAATGCGGAAGACTTCACCGAATACTTACTTTCGGATCTAGCTAAGGCTTTACTCTTCACAGGATTGCTAGAACCAACTCTCAACCTTGAAACTTGATGCACATAACAACAAATAAAAAGGTTAGGCTTAACGCCTAGTGAGCTCAAGAGTTTTAACATAAGTATATATCTTTAAAAGAAAAGAATTCAATTTAAAGCAAGGTCCTTCGAAATATTACGTTTAAAAATGGAAACGACACATTTTCCCATAATATGCACTTTTAAAGGCAAAGCTCCCAAAACACACATTTCTTATATAACGCGCAACGCAAAACTCACCCAAACGGGATCATAGTTCGACACTTATTTGGTAAAAACATGAATAACCATTTATAACCCAAAGTACCCAGAACGCGGGCGGGACAGAATTCTCGACCCATGAATCGTTATCAAAACCACATATACCGTACGTCCGAAAACATGGACACTTGGTCCAATACTCACGCGACCGTAAGGAACCAATGACAATAAAATAAGACGTTCTTATATTTAACATACTGATAGCCAACAAGGGGGAAACCCGTATCCGTTGAGGGTGGAGGGAACACAAAAGTATACCACCCAAACAACGTTAATCGCATGACACCTCCCGACATCCCAGCCCGGTGTCCCTACGACTTCTTTACAAGCGTCACCCCAAGTCAGATGACCTTGATGGATCATTCCGAAGAACTCCATCCTGAAGGCCTGACACACTTAAAGACTACCTCCCAGGCATTACTTCAAGCGGCGGAGGTCCTAGCGCCTACTATTCCGGTAGCACTAGCCGACTCAACCCTCCTAGCGATCACTTGTAAAGTTTCCGGTCATAAAACATAGGTACCGAAGTTCAACTCCGCAATACCCAATTGACCATCCAAGACAGACTGACTCACGTGTCTATGGATCCATTACACACTGTCTAACATTACATGACTCCAAATGAAAGACCAAAGCTCCCAAAACATGTAACTCACCAATGACACAAATTAAGTGTCATCATATCCAAAACCCACGACGGTTAAAAATCCGGACAAATGTCCACACGACTCATTTAAGCCAATACCGAACTAAATAGCTCAAAAAACTGTTTGACCAATAATTACCGGTCTCCAAAATAGTGAAATGTCTTTAAATAACGTTTATGAAGACACGTACTTCAAAGACCAGATTTACCCAAAACTCCATACGAGATGGAACCCAAGATTTCCAACGTGTTTATGAATGAAAATACACCAAATGCATATAACACGAAATAGACTTTATTTGTACAAAATCGCCAAGAATACGTAATTCATGTTATTTAGTTGTTGGAAACGTTCAAAACCCAATAGAAGCATTTTAAGAGGTTAACACAACCCAAGTTTACTAAGTAAGAAAACTTATCAAAATACTCACACTTTGACAAATAACTAAGTAAAACATATTTTACTTCTAAATACTTAAAACTTATCAGCAGTTAACCATTTCATGTAAAACACTTTAAAATACACATTTTGGCATGTACACCGTTTTTACAAATCAACTTGAACTCACCTTGCTAGATTTAGGCTAAATCTAGATTCCACCCAACGAGCTCTTTTGAAGGCCGCTTGAATCCTCAAGCCGAGAACTTCCGAAACCTAGATCCAAGCACTCCAAACCATAAATATCCATAAACAACCACATAGAAACATTCCCCAACATTATATACTAAAATCCCTAGACGAGATCAAAACCCTAGTTTCTCCAAAACTAACAAATCCGAGATTTAAGATACCAAACACTAAGAAACCACCAATGGAGCATTTATAACATTATTTCAAGAAAGCTTACCACTTAAGATGATGAGACCTTCCGAGAACACCCAATCCAACACTTCAACCCGAGCTCCCAACCGTTGAACTTGATGAGGAAGATGAAGATGGAGATCCTTGATGTCTAACTTTTACTCTTAATCTTGACGCCGGTTTACCACCAAGATATCCAAGGATTTGAGCCAAAATACCCCACAATATTAAAGGGGTGGTGCTAAGTCGTTCTTGAGAGGTTTGGAGAGGGTTTGGAACTGATTTGGGTGAGGAGAAATGAGAAGAACACTGAAAATCGCGACTTTAAGGGGGCCTGACACACCCTGGCGACATTGCCAGGTGACAATGCCAGTGGCATAGTCGCTAGGCACAGTCGCTGGAGTGTACCAGCCCTCGGTACCTCCTCAGCGATTGTGACATGCGACTATGACACTGTCATAGTCGCCGGTCATTGTCGCGGAACCCCTCCCAAGTCCCGAAACTCGACTTTTCCAATGCCAACACTCCCGATACTCCGAGGGACTTTAAATAATACATTTCCCAATAAAACCCCACTGTTTACAAGTCACAGAAACGTCCGGGTGACAATTACTTACCGAAAATTACGGGTGTTACAATCCTCCCAACCTTAGAATGATTTCGTCATCGAAATCTAGATTCCCATGGAATTTTGCCCACAGAAGGATTTCCCTTAACTCTTCTTCCAGCACCACTATTTGGACCTTTGCACTGATAGACATCTATGCTGCCCCTCTTGGGCACAATATGCTCATAACCGAGCGAACACTTAACTCTCCAAAGTAACCTTTTACCCACAAGGTTACGGTCGTCTCCCAACCTTAGAATGACAATCACTACCTCTAGGGTGGTTTGTGACCTCAACATTTCACCAATCAAATTCCTTCGGATCATCACGGTTCCGAACCTAATCTCAAAGATCATAACTAAGCTTCCAAAATCCTCAGATTTCAACTGATCCATTCCTAATGCTGATAAAGTTGACTTCCTAAGGCGCACCAATGCGTCCTTCAGGCAACTGGTTAACCCGGATTCGGTTAACACTCAACTCTGTTCCAACCCTGGCCTCACAAAAATCCTCTAATGCAACCCTTTTCACCATGGAAAAGCTTATACACATCAGTATTTTCTTAACAACATCTAACCTTCTTCAAATTTCCATTACCGAAAGGTCATTATCTCCCATGGTCCAACTGGGATATTTCCGAATATTCCAAGATCCATTGACTTCAAGAAAACAAGTCGACACTTAGGGCTAAACGGTGACTTCGAAAACGTGGACATCCCGCCCAAAAATCCCATTCCAGACGGATTGTTACACTAAGGTTGACACCTAACAGAATGCTAAAATTCGAAACCTTACATTTATAACAAACGAACCACAAAATTTCCTTTGATCGCGGAACGCACTAAGACGGTACACCATCAACATAATCCATAATGTTACACCGACGAGCAACCCACCAAGTCGTACCCAATTCAAGCGCAGATAATCACGTGAGACCTTATCCCGCATGCTTACCAAAGTATAACATCATTTCTTAATTAACTGAGAAGACTTAATCTAATATCTCCATTATTCATGCATTACCCAAAACAAAATCTGAAACCCAAAATTCAGAATCAACCACAAGTCGGATCTTCCGACGCTTCGCTTCCCAAGGACTCTTCTAGTCCCGAATTACAACATCCTTTTTCGATAGGGTTTTTAAATCTATAGCCCTAATGAGTTCAAGGTTTTTCAACCATTATGCCAATTTGAAATTTATAAACTTTCAACTACATAAATTTTATAACAGTTAATCGTGCAGTAAAATACACTACCGTTCAAAACTGATTATCAACACTACGTATGTAAAACCATTTCCAAAACTCATTTGATCGCTACTTACGTTAATAAAATGGTAACATAAGATGCACAACAAAATTTTCAAACGGACTACCAGAGTCCCAACACACTACAAATTATACTATGTATACCAAAAATAACTTTTTGCACCAAACGCGTGTAATAAATGTTCGTACAGCTCCAAAAGAGAACTTCACAACTTTTAACTTTTAACTTTTCCTTCTTTAACCGAAAACGTTGCGGCATAAAATCTTCAACAAGTCTCCTATGCATCAGTTTATTCCCCAAAATTTTGTAAAATGATTGGAAAGCAAATAAATTTTCAAATCGAGTTTAAAGCCTTGAGTCGCCTCGATAAAACACATTTGACCAAGATGGTAACTACAACGATATGCAATCCGAAAATTCATTTCATGCCTTGCAGAAAATTTATAACAACAAAGTCCACAATCGAAGCACGTTTAGATTAGAAGTTTAACATGAGATAACATAAATATTTCACATATTTACTCACGCGAGTGAAAATCAGATCCAACCCAAAAGTATGCACATATACCCGCGTGAAAGTCAAGATGCAATCATGCGACATTAAGATTTTCAAGGTGCCTTTTACGGTTGCAAAAATGTAGGTGCAAAACTCGCATGAAACAAAGTATTAAACAAAACTCGTAAATTAACGCACACAATAACACAAGTCTACCCGTTCCAAAATTTCTTTTTTATTACGCGGTTCTAAGGGTCATAAAATAAAACGCCATAAACCCAACTAAACTTTCATAAACTCATTGACAGTAAAATCAAGCGGTGTCAAAATCTATGTTTTTCAAGATAAAAAGCGTAAAACGATAATAAGTCTAAAATGTCCAAAACTCTAAAACCACCACGTAGGATAAAGTGACCCTTTTCCACAAAACTCACATTAGATACGTCACCCAAAAGCTCGTAATTTATATGCCATAAAAATTAAAACTCACGCATCTCAAAATATACCCACGAACTCAAAAGGTTGTAGGACTATACCTCGTAAAATTAAATACGACTCGTACAGACTAAAATTCTCTAGAAACTCCGACTCGAGAACAGTGGGACAACTCTTCCTTTAAAACCTTAACATACGTGGAGGAGATCCAATGTCAAGGTTAAAAATTCTACAGTCACTTGCCCAATACCACATGTGGCATTAAAACACGGATCTTAAGATGTCCAAAAATAGCGTTAAACACAAAACAGGGACGGGGAGATTTTTCCATATAAATTGTAATAACTTGCAAACAATTCCATGCATGCTTAAGCTCACAGTTTAAAAAATCTGATGAGTGCTAAATGTTTTACCAAGACTTCAAAGTATAACACACTTTATGCTTCGAATACATGAGAAGCAATTGATGCAAACTTATTTTAGAAATAAATTTCGTGCATGAACTTGGTCGGCACTCAGCATCTCAGGACTACACTCCTCCATTTTCCCGACGTACTATTGTCATCAGGATACATCATGCATCTTAGGGTCACGAACCCACTAATTGGGTTACCTTACAATTTCTCCTCAAAATAAAATTGGTCTAACGAACTTATAGTTCTAATCCAACCAATAATTCTTACTCAAGATGATCAACTTAATGCATTCAAAGCATTTAACTATCACTTCAACATCACATCGCTATAGACATCAACCTTTCCTTAGATTACTCGCTTAGAAACTTTCTCACTACCCCAACGGTCATCATACTAAGGTAGTTCAAGTATACACATGTGATATGTAGGTTCACCATAACACTGGCCATGTGCCATTATGAACGTACCATACATGATCATCCTTGCGACCATTGACGATTTCCCGTTTCTAGCGACCCGATCAACTCCAAGATATCTTATCTTAAGGCGCCTAATGTGCAACTTCACTTTCAATCGCTTATAAGAACGATAGTTTGAGTCTAGGCATCCAAAAATCAATACCTAAATCTCTCAAACTTAAGCTCTGATACCAACTTGTAACACCCTCAAATCTGTAAATAGCAGTTATTTAAAATTTTCTAAATACATCAATAAATGAATCATCTACAGCCACGAATTCAGATTTAGCTACAGTATACGTATACCATCTTATATATATACAGACTATAAGGGACGGGTGCTACTAATACCCAAGTATAGTCACTATCTCCAGAATGCGGAAGACTTCACCGAATACTTACTTTCGGATCTAGCTAAGGCTTTACTCTTCACAGGATTGCTAGAACCAACTCTCAACCTGGAAACCTGATGCACATGCCGACAAATAAAAATGTTAGGCTTAACGCCTAGTGAGCTCAAGAGTTTTAACATAAGTATATATCTTTAAAAGAAAAGAATTCAATTTAAAGCAAGGTCCTTCGAAATATTACGCTTAAAAATGGAAACGACACATTTTCCCATAATATGCACTTTTAAAGGCAAAGCTCTCAAAACACACATTTCTTATATAACGCGCAACGCAAAACTCACCCAAACGGGATCATAGTTCGACACTTATTTGGTAAAAACATGAATAACCATTTATAACCCAAAGTACCCAGAACGCGGGCGGGACAGAATGCTCAACCCATGAATCGTTATCAAAACCACATATACCGTACGTCCGAAAACATGGACACTTGGTCCAATACTCACGCGACCGTAAGGAACCAATGACAATAAAATAAGACGTTCTTATATTTAACATACTGATAGCCAACAACGGGGGAAACCCGTATCCGTTGAGGGTGGAGGGAACACAAAAGTATACCACCCAAACAACGTTAATCGCATGACACCTCCCGACATCCCAGCCCGGTGTCCCTACGACTTCTTTACAAGCGTCACCCCAAGTCAGATGACCTTGATGGATAATTCCGAAGAACTCCATCCTGAAGGCCCATCACACTTAAAGACTACCTCCCAGGCATTACTTCAAGTGGCGGAGGTCCTAGCACCTACTATTCCGGTAGCACTAGCCGACTCAACCATCCTAGCGATCACTTGTAAAGTTTCCGGTCATAAAACATAGGTACCGAAGTTCAACTCCGCAATACCCAATTGACCATCCAAGACAGACTGACTCACGTGCCTATGGATCCATTACACACTGTCTAACATTACATGACTCCAAATGAAAGACCAAAGCTCCCAAAACATGTAACTCACCAATGACACAAATTAAGTGTCATCATATCCAAAACCCATGACGGTTAAAATTCCGGACAAATGTCCACATAACTCGTTTAAGCCAATACCGAACTAAAGAGCTCAAAATCCGTTTGACCAATAATTACCGGTCTCCAAAATAGCGAAATGTCTTTAAATAATGTTTATGAAGACACGTACTTCAAAGACCAGATTTACCCAAAACTCCATACGAGATGGAACCCAAGATTTCCAACGTGTTTATTGTAACACCCCGATTTTTGAAAGTTATCATTTCAAGTTTATACAGAAACCGTTATATTAAGAAAAAGTAAGGTATTTGATTTTGGAATTAAATCCTTGATTTTTATAGTCTTGATAGATGAAGGATTCAATTACGAGTCCAACGGTTCTTTCCGGAGCGAAAACGAGCTATAACGAAGAAGTTACGGCCAAAACAGTGATCGAGAAGGAAACTGGAAGAAGCTGGGACTATGACCAGCGACATTGCCCTGGGCAATGTCGCATGGGTAATGTCGCCCAAACTGTCCAGGGGCTGTTAAGTGCGGGATTTTAGCCATTTTTTTCATTTCTCCTCATCCAAACTTCTTCTACTCTCTCCCAAACCGATTCCCCTCTTTTCCCTTCGAACCCTAACTTATTTTGGCTCAAATCCTTGGATTTTGTGGAGGTAAAACTTCATCAAGTGGTAGGATTGAAAGCTATGGTCAAGGATCCACCATCTCCATCTTCATCTTCAACCTCTAGCTTATTTTGGGTTTTCTAGGTTTTCATCAAAACCTAAGTGGTAAGTGTATCCCTTCCATTTCTAAACCATGAAGTAATTTATAACTGATCCATTGATGGTTTTCTAGTGTTTGATTTCTATAAATTTCGGTTTGGTTAATTTTGTGAGTTTTGGGTCAAAATTAGGGTTTTTGCCCAAAATAGAGATATTGATGTTAAGTGTTTGGGGAATAATTATTTATGGTAGAATATGTACATTTATGGTTGGAACCTTGTGAAACTAGGTTTTGGAAGTTTTGGTTTAAAGAACCAAGTTTCTTCAAGGAAAGCTCTAAGTGGGTAAAATCTAGATTTAGTCTAAATCTAGCAAGGTGAGTTTACTAACCCTTTTGTAAAAACTAGATACACATCATTTGCTTTACTTGTTATCATTATTGTTATTACTCAAGTGTTCTTATTTAATGTTCAAGTATTTGGGGGTTTTTACCTGTCAGGATCGAATTCTTAACAAGAATAAAGTCTCAGAAACAATATCAAAGAAGTTGCGGAAAAACACTTTGATATTCAATGTAACAGTAAACAAACAGTATATGATTAACAACTTGCAAACTTGTATTAAAATCACAAGATTACACACACAACCTCAATCTTGAAGAACAATCTCTTTCAAGACGAATACTACTTCTCTAGTATTAGGAACTATGCCTTGAGGTTGATTCTCTCTAAAACAAAAACTTAGAATTAAATCTCTATCTAAACTATTCTGTCAAATCTATACATATACTGAACAAAAAGATAATTACAAAAAAATAGAATATCTTCAGTATATCTTGCATAGTTATCTTCAATCCTTCCATGAATATCTTTATTCTTTACAGCTGTCATCCTCTCCATCCAGATCTCCAATTCATAAGCAGCACTAATCATAAGCAGCATTAACTACTAAGCAACACTAACCTCTAGCAGTACTAACTAGCTAAGCAGTACTAACTTTGTTCAAGCAGCACTAACTTTGACTAGCAGTATTAATTCTACTAGAAATAGTAATACTCAACAGTATTAACTTTGAAGTCCTCTAGCAGTAGTAATTCTGAACTAGCAGCATTAACTATACTTGAGCTTTTCTTCAGTTCCCAACAATCTCCCCCTAACTTGACTTTTAGGAAAAGAAGTCAAGTTCTTCAGATCTTCTTCAAGATGCTTTCAACACTTCAGTTCACACTCCTAGATTAGGATCCAAACCCAAACTTTGATTAATGATTCTGCTAACCACAATCTTTGTCATTTCTGAATCTTTTGAACATGTAAGCTTTGCATTCAACATTGCTTGTAATTTGGCCTTGCTGTGATCATAGATTTTATCAACTAAGTAGTACTCATGATAAGCTCTGTCCACAGTGATAACATAGACTCCACACCTTTCAAATATCATCCAGTTTTCTATTCTTTGGAATTTATTCTGTAAATGCAGATCTCTGATCACATGTTGAACTTTGCTAGGATCAAACATCATGCATAAGTACTCCATGGCTAATCTGATTAAGCTCATTCCTTCTCCTTTCAGCTCCTTTTCATACATCTCCAACCCAACTTTAAACATCTCTTCTAAATCTGATCTTGAACAGCTTCTTATTAATCTACCCCAAGTAGAGTACACTTCATATATATCTCCCACTCTCTTAAGCCTGAAGTATTTCTTCCTTTGATCTTCCAAAATATCCCAAAAGATGACTTCTGGCGCTTTCATAGAAATGGGATCAGCTGAAACTGGTTCATCAGCTGTTGTAGTTATATATAGATCAAGATTATATTGCTTATTGGATTGTTCTGGGTTCTTTACAGATTCAGTTGTAGAAGTAACTGAAGGTTCTGCTGTTTCTGCTGTTTCTTCAACTCTTGGCCTTTTGTTCTGCTTCTTGGAGGCTATAGTCTTCATCCTCTTCCCAGATTTGGCTTCTACACCAACACTCTCAGATTCTTCCTTCATCTCCTCAGCTTTGTCTTTTGAGGGTGTGGTCTCCTCAGGGAATGGCTTTTGAATATTAAGGTCATGCCTTTCCTTCATTCTTCTCTCAGCCTCTTCCCTTTGGACTGAATCCCCTTGAAGCTTGAGCATCTCTTTCTGATACAACTCCTCAACCTGAGTGTATGCCATGTTAGTAAACATCTCCCCCTTAACACCAATTGCACCTTTCAGGAAATTTATCATCTTTCTTCTTTCCTGATTGGCCAAAAATGTTTTGGAGGGTTGTCTTTTCTGTTTCTGTTTCTGAATAGGCATCTTTTTGACTTGAAGTTTCTTGGCTTGAGTTGCTTCTTTGATGCTTTTCTGATATTCTGCATTTAACTTTCTAGCCATGATCTTTGCAAGTTCTCTGTCCTTCTCTGATTGAAGTTGTTCTTCCTTTTCCAATTCAGCCTGAAGTAGCTTTGCCATTTCTTCATCCAACTCAATCTGACTCTTTTTCTTGGCAGGCAGTTCAGCTTCAACCATCTTCTCCTTTCCTTTTCCTTTTGACTCCTTTGCCTTTTCTGTTTCCTTCTGTTGAACTTCTCCTTCATTGATGACTACTCCCTTGGCCTTTTGAGTAGCCTTAGGAGTGTCATTCTTTGCTTTGATCAAAGTTCAGCAATTTCCATTTCTTCAACAGAAAGCCCTGTTACTGCTGCTTCAGCAGTATTAACAGTTTCTGTTGCTTCAGCAGCATTAACAGTTTCTACTGCTTCAGCAAATTCTGTTTCTTTTTCTGCCTCTTCCTCCCCCTCAACCTCAAATGCCCTCTCAGCTGTACTTTCTTTCTCTGTTTCAGCCTCTTTCTCCCCCTTGTTGGAAGCATCTTTATTATTTGACCTCTTCTTCAACACAAACTGCTTTCTCTTTTTCTTGTGCACCAACCTTGTCACCATTTTCTTTAATTTGGCAATCTGTACTTGTTGGGACAAGATTACCAATTTCATTTCCTCTATCTCTTTGCCTTGTTTAATAACATCCAGGTTGATGTTACCCATTGTCTCCATCAATTCATCATAGTCATATCTGTCCTCACCTTCTCCAGAAGTGTTACCCTCTTTTGAAGGATCATAGGATCTTTTTGTAGTGGAAGTCTTCTGCCTAGCAGAAGCACTATCCACCCCCTTGGTTTCTTGGCACCGGGGACCTTTGAATGATTGCTCATTCAAAGTTGCCATGGGGGAGGTCTTATTTATGTTACCACTGTCCTCCTCTGTGTTAGCAGGAGTAGTGGCAGCCTGCTCACCCATATGCTCAACCTCCTACTCAGAGAGCACCTCCTTGGGGTTGGGAGACACCCTTGTGGTTTCCCTGTAGATATTCTCTAAGGGAGAATCCTCCCTTAGAGGGCTTAAAGGCTTAGGGGTTGATGGTACAAGAAGGGAAGGAGCCTTCTTTACCTGTTTCCTTTTGTATGTTTGGGTGATTGGTGAAGTTGGTTTATCAAGAAGAGACTGGGGAATTGATTTAGAGTGGGAAGGTTGGGATTGGCTAGCAGTGGGTTGGTCTAATGGGGTCCTTGACCCTGCTGCCATACCTTCATCAGTTTGGGACACCACCATCATTGTAGAGAACAATGGGGTGTCAACTCCTTCCGAGTCCAGAGGGGATCTTTTCATGTTTCAAAAGACCTTACCTTTGGGAATTTTTGGTACATATACCCCATCAAAATGAGGTATATCCGTCAATTCATGGGTAATAACTTCTTGGACAAACCTGGGGTACATATAAAAGCTCTTTTTACTTCCCAGGTTTGAGACAAGATCATTAAAAAGTATTTGGGAAAAATTATACTTTCTGGCAGTGGCTAAGCATACCAAAGCATAAGCAATGGTGCTACTGAACTCACTCCATCCAGTAGTCTTTTTAGAGATACAATGCATAAGGGTATGGACAAAGAAACGCCATTGGGGTGAAAATTTGGCTTTTGAGAACTTGAACACACCCAATGGGCCTCCATACCCCATTCTTGTAAGAGTAGCAAACAGTTCATCATTAGAGATAGAAGTTATACCAGAGGCATCGTCTAGACGTAGACTGATGCGAAGTACCTCTTCAGTAACTGTCAAGGGTTTGTCACACACCCTTGTTTTGATCATTTGCACACCATTCTCAGTAACAATGGTGGCATTTGCCCAGAATTGCCTCTGATGCTCTATGAAGATGGTAGGAGATATAGTGAGAGCAT
Source organism: Arctium minus (assembly GCA_954870635.1). NCBI lineage: Eukaryota > Viridiplantae > Streptophyta > Magnoliopsida > Asterales > Asteraceae > Arctium > Arctium minus. The sequence continues at coordinate 26,682,727 of OX941092.1, forward strand.
GGGCAATATGGCTTGCCTTGAGGAAATCCACAATCTGGTGGAAACCAGCGGCCTGTTTGGGCTTCTGTAGCATCGCGATTTCATTGTGCTCGTCTATGAATGCCATTGATGCCATTGATCTTGAAGTTTCTTGCCTGAAAACTTTGAACTTGAGAGAGAAAGGGTTTAGAGCGCAAGTGAACAGTATGCAAAGAGTCGTTATGAGCTTTTAGGCGGGCAAAGGGTATTTATAGTATTCGGGACATAAGCAGTATTAACCAAGAGCAGTATTAACGACAAGCAGTATTAACTGAGAGCAATATTAACCACTAGCAGTATTAACTGAAAGCAGTATTAACTGAGAGCAGTATTAACCACTAGCAGTATTAACTGAAAGCAGTATTAACCACTAGCAGTATTAACTGAAAGTAGTATTAACCACTAGCAGTATTAACTGAGAGCAGTATTAACCACTAACAGTATTAACTGAAAGCAGTATTAACCACTAGCAGTATTAACTGAAAGCAGTATTAACCACTAGCAGTATTAACTGAAAGCAGTATTAACTGAGAGCAGTATTAACCACTAGCAGTATTAACTGAAAGCAGTATTAAAAATGCACTGGCAGTATTAACAATGCACTGGCAGTATTAAAAATGCACTGGCAGTATTAACAATGCACTGGAAGTATTAACAATGCTTACACTTTTAAGCTTTGTGAAAAACTGAGTACTGCTATTTATTCCCTGAAAAGAAAGATTAGGACCACCAAGAATAAACAATATACAGGTATTGAACCACTTTTTGAGAAGGAGCTTATTCAGAGTTGATCATTCCCACACTTGTTACCAAGAAAGTGAATCTACCCACATCAAATGCTTTGGTGAATAGATCAGCAAACTGATTGTCAGTATGAACCTTTACAACTTGAATAAGTTTCTTTTCATTACAGTCTCTTATAAAGTGATACCTGATCTCAATGTGCTTTGTCTTTGAGTGCTTGACAGGATTATTCACAATGCTAATAGCACTGCTATTATCAATAAAAATTGGAGTGTGTAGAAAGGTTACCCCATAGTCCAACATTTGATTCTGAATCCATAAGACTTGAGAACAGCAACTTGCAGCTGCTATGTACTCTGCCTCTGTTGTAGATGTGGACACTGTGGTTTGTTTCTTGCACTGCCATGAAACTAGTCTTGCACCCAAAAACTGACATCCTCCAGAAGTAGATTTTCTGTCCAAGTTTGCTCCACCTAGATCACTATCTGAGTATGTAAGTAGGTCAAAGGATGAGTCATGAGGATACCAAAGTCCCAATCTGGGTTGTCCTTTGAGATATCTGAATATCCTCTTAACAGCTTGATAGTGAGATTGCTTTGGCCTAACTTGGAATCTTGCACATACACAGACTGGAAACATTATATCTGGCCTAGAGGCTGTAAGATACATGAGAGAGCCAGTCATGGATCTATAATGATGAACATCCATATCCTCCCCCTCAAGATCTGCTGTTATCTGCTTGTGTGTCTCCATAGGTGTGCTGGCAGGTTTTGAATCTGAGAAACCAAATTTGGTTAGAATGTCCTGCACATATTTGGATTGACAGATAAAGATTCCATCTGACTTCTGTTGAACTTGGAGTCCAAGGAAAAAAGTAAGTTCCCCCATGGAACTCATTTTGAACCTTTGATGCATTAGTTCCTCAAACTCCTTGCACATGTTGTCTCTTGTAGATCCAAAGATGATATCATCAACATAGATTTGGACCAGCAAGATATCCTTCTTCTTTCTCTTGATGAATAAAGTCTTATCAATGACTCCTCTTTCAAAGCCATTTTCCAAGAGATAGGATGACAGAGTGTCATACCATGCTCTTGGAGCTTGATGCAGTCCATAAAGTGCTTTCTTCAATTTGTATACCCTGTCTGGATAGCTTGGGTTTTCAAACCCTGGTGGTTGACAGACATATACTTCTTCTTCAATTGAGCCATAAAGAAATGCACTTTTCACATCCATTTGATAGACTTTGAATTTCATATAAGAAGCATAAGCCAGGAATAATCTAATTGCTTCTATCCTGGCCACAGGTGCAAACACTTCATCATAGTCTATTCCCTCTTCTTGTGTATACCCTTGAGCCACCAACCTTGCTTTGTTCCTTATCACTATACCTCTTTCATCTCTCTTATTCCTGAAGACCCATTTTGTTCCTATTGCTCTTTGGCCTTTAGGAAGGTCTACCAGATCCTAAACATCTTGCAGCTTGAATTGCAGTAGCTCTTCTTGCATTGCTTCTATCCAACTTGACTCTTTCATAACATCATGTGCCTTCTTAGGCTCAAGCTGGGATAGAAAGCAAGAAAGCACTGTATGTTGTTGGTCTTGCATTTCTTGCAGCCTGCTTTGATTTCTAGTCATCATAGGAGAGGATATATCTCCTATTACCAGCTGTGGAGGATGATTCTTTTGAATTCTGGTGTGATGATTAGGTTCTTCATTAAGTCCCACCTCTAGATTGGAGTCATTCAACTCAACTGAGGTGTTTTCAGCAGTTACTTCTGATTCTTTATTGTCTTGAGTCTCCTCATCTCTACTTTCTTCTTCACTCTGACTTGGTCCAGTAGATGGTTCCTTTTCACAGTCTTCAACAGGATCCACTGTGGGTATGGGAAAGATCACAGATTGAGATAAACTGTCTTTGACTTGGGTAGTTCCTGATCCTCCACTCCCTGAACCTGCATAATCATCACTACTGAAACCAAAAGAGTTAGTTAGTGAATCAATGTCAAATAGCCACTGAGGACCAGACCCAATAGGATTTGGTGTGTTCTCATTGCATTTGACATTGTCACTTTCTTCAATTATTCTAGAAGAAAAGTTAAAAACTCTGTAAGCCTTACTCTGAGATGAGTAACCAACAAGAAATCCATCATCTGATTTGCTATCAAACTTACCTAAGTGAGATTTACTATTGAGAATTGTACAAGGACACCCAAAAGGTTTGAAAAATCCAATAAAGGGTTTTCTTTTATTTAAAAGCTCATATGGGGTCTTGTTCTTTGGCTTGACCACTAGAACTCTGTTTTGGACATAACAGGCAGTATTAACTGCTTCAGCCCAGAAGGTAAATGGCAGTTTTGAATCAGCCAACAGAGATCTAGCAGCCTCTATTAGTGTCCTATTTCTCCTCTCAGCAACTCCATTCTGTTGAGGAGTCCTAGGGGCACTATATTGTCTCTCAATGCCTTTCTCTTCACAAAAGGTGTTTAGATCAAGATTTTTAAATTCAGTCCCATTATCTGATCTAATGACTTTTACTTTTTGATTAGTTTGGTTTTCAATTCTTAGGATAAAGGATTTGATCAGTCCACTTGTCTCATCCTTAGTCCTTAGAAAATATACCCAAGTAAATCTGGAGTAATCATCAACAATAACCAAGCAGTAAGATTTCTTGCCTATACTCATAACATTTGTAGGACCAAACAGATCCATATGCAGTAATTGGAGACAAGAAGAAATGGTGTTTAACTCTTTGGTCTTATGAGAAGTTTTGTGCTGTTTGCCTTTAAGACAAGCAACACAATGATCATCACATGAAAAGACTTTTGATGGTAAACCTCTTACAAGGTTGTTTTTAACAAGTTTGTTCATAGTCTTGAAATTCATGTGACACATCCTTCTGTGCCAAAGAGAGGATTCATCCACAGAAGCTTTTGAAACAAGACAGTTCATGGATGAATCACTATCAACATTGTCCATATCTAGACAATAAACATTGTCCTTTCTTGGAGTTCAAAGTAGTATCATGCTTTCATCAACTACCTTGAACCCTGGAGCAAGGATCATACACTCTGTGTTTGTAAATAATATGCTATGTTGTTTGTCACAAACCTGTGATACACTTAACAGGTTGTACTTCAACTGATCAACATAGTAGACATCCTCAAATGTCATCTTACCTTTTGTAACATTACCTTTGCCACTTATTTTACCACCAGTAAGATTATCTCCAAAAGCAACATGTCCTCCATTGATATGCTTGAAATCCTGAAGACATGACATGTTGCCTGTCATGTGCCTAGAGCAACCACTATCAACATGCCATATGCTCTTCCCCTTGAGCTGTTGGTTGCCCTGCACATAAGATAAATCAGTTAGTATGAATTGGGAACCCAAGCCAGAGTGGTCTTGGGTACCCCTTTCTCATCAAAATACTTGCATTCTTTCTTGACAAGATTTTTAAACTTTGACTCCTCATTTATGGAGTACTTTGTCACAATGATAGGCTTGGAAACACTTTTGCTAGAAGCAGTACTGGTTTTAGAAGTACTAACTGCCTTAGCAGCACTTGCATGCTTAGCAGTACTAACCTTGTTAGAAGTAGTAACTGTGTTAGCAGCAGTAACTGTGTTGGCAGTATTAACCTTTGAAGAGGTACTAACAGTATTAGCAGCATTAATATTTTCAGCAGTACTAACACTGGTAGCAGCAGTAATGCTTCCAGCAGCACTATCCCTGTCAGCAGTACTAACAGTTTTAGTGCTTCTAGGCACCCACATTTTAATACTTTCTTTTAAAACCTTTTTCCTCATGGGGCCCTTACTTTCAACAGATTTCTTCATCACATGTTTCTTTCCAGCCTTCCTATAACCAACAGGTTTTTGCACAAATCTTTGAAAGTTCATCTGTTGGTTAATAGGATTATAGAAACAGTACTTAGCCAAATGGTTTAACTTTCCACATATGAAACAAGGCTTTGGTCTATTGATTTTACTCAGATCAATGCCTTGTTTTTGTGCCCATTGGTTATTCCAGTTTCTCTGATTTCCCCTTGGTTTATCATGTTTTTGGGGCTTAGATTTATTGCATGCACACTGCTTGCAAGGGATAGGGTTCACAACAGTGGTCTGCTTATAGTGAACCTTCTTGTTCTTTCCCTCAGTCTTCTCTATCTCATTGGACTTGATCCAATGCTTTCCACATCCCTCATTGGTGATTATGTGGTTTTCTATAGGAATCTCACCACTCACAGTGTTGTCTTTATCCTTGACAACTTCTTTCTCAGTTTTATCCTTAACAACTACTTCATCTAAGGGATCTATCTCAGTGGCTCCCTTAGGTAGGTCCTTCCTATCCTTTGTTTCTAACAAATCTGAACTAGGAGGGATGTAGTTGTTGTTATAGGGTGGTGGTATGGTATTGTACCCTATTCCTCTTCTCAGTTTATCATGAATCTGAGATTGTAGTAAAGAATCCATAGCTTTAGAGGCATTGGAAAACTTTTCTACATCTAGCTTGACTTTAGCTAGTTCCACCCTTAGCTTTTCACTCTCTTCTTTAGATCTGGTCAGTTGAAGTTCTAAGTCATTCTTCTCCCACTTCCAGTAGTTTGTGTCATAAGAGTGTTGAAGCTCATTGGCTTGAAAACCCTTAATCTGCTCTTCAAATCTCTCAACTATCCTCACATAATCTTTTATGTCCTTTTCCAATCTCTTAAGGTCATCACTCATGTTCTGATTGTGATCCCTATACCTTTTAACAGTGTTAATGCAATTTTGAGAACAAAGATTGGAAGTTACCTCTGTTGGGAGATCAGACACCTCTGCCATTAGAGCTTGGTTCTGGATGGCCTCTTCAACTTGATCACTCCAATCAAACCCCATGCCTTGTTGAGAGACAAGGGCCTGTGTAGAGTTTCTGTTATTATTGAAGCTTCCAGATTGAGCTTGTTGGTGGTTATTGTTTTGAGGCATTCCACTTCTGCATTCTCTAGCAAAGTGTCCCTTCTGATGGCATTTATAGCATTCCACCTTTGACTTGTCAAAACCTGCTCCATCTTCTCTTCTTTGTGAGAAGTTGTTCCTTCCAATTCTTTTGATGAACTTCTTAACTCTCATAGATAGCATGGCCATCTGCCATTTAATGTCCATCTCTTCAAGATCATCTGGATGGAGTTGTTCCAAGTCATCATTAATGAGAGAAGAATTTCCATGACTTGCCAGAAAGGCTTCAAATACAGTTTCATTGCCTTTCTCTAGATTTGCTCCATTGGCAGCACTAACTGATTCAGGGTTGGAAGTAGAATCAGTTGATGTTGAAAGGAGTGCAGCATTGTGAACATATCCAGAAGGCCTCTTCTTAGCCTCTACCTCAGATTCAAAAACTCTTAGATCATTATATAGATCATCAAGTTCCTTTTCTTCCAGTTGATCATTCTGTCTGAAAGACACAGTATACATGGTCCATTCATCACTCAGGGACCTTAGAAACTTTCTGTTCAGATCATCTTGATCAATTTGTACTCCCACTGTAGCAAGTTCACCAATAAGCTTGTTGAACCTGTCAAAAGTTTGAGTCATGGACTCATTCTTGGTTGACATAAAGTTCTCATATTGTTGCTTCAGAATGGCTTTCTGATTTCTCTTGGTACTTTTGGTACCTGAGAATCTCTTCTCTAGAGCATTCCAGAGCATCTCTGCATCAGTGCAGTTGCAGAACTGATGTTGATATTCATTGGGGATAGCCAAGAGCAAAGTGCTCAAGGCTTTCATCTCTGTCTGTCTAGTCTTTCTTTCAGCATCAGTTTTTGGTGGAGTTCTCTTTCCATCTGCACCAATCTTTCCTGCTTCAGAAGGACCATTCTTTATGATATCCCACATAGAATAGTCAGTGAGGAGTATGTACTGCTTGATTCTGATCTTCCACATATCGAATTCATTGGGTCTGAGCATTGGAACCTTTGAGACCAGAGTACTGTTTGATTCTGCAAAGTTTTCCATGATGAATGAATAGATGTTTCTGAGAGAACAGGCTCTGATACCACTTGTCAGGATCGAATTCTTAACAAGAATAAAGTCTCAGAAACAATATCAAAGAAGTTGCGGAAAAACACTTTGATATTCAATGTAACAGTAAACAAACAGTATATGATTAACAACTTGCAAACTTCTATTAAAATCACAAGATTACACACACAACCTCAATCTTGAAGAACAAGCTCTTTCAAGACGAATACTACTTCTCTAGTATTAGGAACTATGCCTTGAGGTTGATTCTCTCTAAAACAAAAACTTAGAATTAAATCTCTATCTAAACTATTCTGTCAAATCTATACATATACTGAACAAAAAGATAATTACAAAAAAATAGAATATCTTCAGTATATCTTGCATAGTTATCTTCAATCCTTCCATGAATATCTTTATTCTTTACAACTGTCATCCTCTCCATCCAGATCTCCAATTCATAAGCAGCACTAATCATAAGCAGCATTAACTACTAAGCAGCACTAACCTCTAGCAGTACTAACTAGCTAAGCAGTACTAACTTTGTTCAAGCAGCACTAACTTTGACTAGCAGTATTAATTCTACTAGAAGTAGTAATACTCAGCAGTATTAACTTTGAAGTCCTCTAGCAGTAGTAATTCTGAACTAGCAGCATTAACTATACTTGAGCTTTTCTTCAGTTCCCAACATTACCCATGGATTTATGTATATGAAAGTTACCATGTTTTATATGTGTATATCTTGGTATGTTGATGATTCCTTCTTGGAATGCCTTTTTGGCGACCTTATATTCTCACAAAGTATTTGGATGGATATTATGTCATATGTTGGATTTACATGATTAGGATGGTAATAGTGTGTTCTTGGTGGATATCCGAAATTTTGACAGATTGAAACACATCTTGAGACCTCCTAAATGCATTATGTGGACGAACCAAGTCTGTGATTCACTATAGGAATGTAGGTGGGTGACATTTGGAGAATTTCCTAAGGCGGTAGTCTCCTATGTACCTAGACCTCCGTCGTCGGGGAATTTCCTAAGCGGTAGTCCCCGGTGCGTGTCGGGCCTTTGGGTTGCCAGTGAAAGTGGCTTCAAGGTGCATTGCCTCTTTGGGTGAACCGGATTGGAGATATGGGTCGCTCCCGTTGACTCCACATCTACGTGATTAATTGTTTAACTGCTGATAAGAACTGTAACTGTTTCTGGCATGCTTTTACTTGTTCAACTCACTAGGCTTTTTGGCCTAACACTTGTTTGGTGTCGATGTGTATCTCAGGTGTTAGCGGCGCGACTCCTAGGCAAGTTTAGATGCTTTGGGCAAGAGCTTGGGGATTTTGGCACTTAAGCTATTTTTGGAAGATTTGGGTTTATAGATGACACCCCTTTTGTAATCTCTTTTCTAGATGTAGAAAGTAGATTAGTTGGTTGTTTAGTTATCCGTTAAATTACAGAATCGTGATTAAACATGTTATCTGTATATTTCCCCTTTTTGGGAGGCTCTTGCTATGGCAAACTTTATACCACTTCTCCATTTTTGGAAAGTTTTTGTTATCCCTATTTTTAGGGTGTTACAAGTTGGTATCAGAGCTCTAGTTTAAGTGAACTAGGCATGAATGTAAGATGTTTGGACTTGGACTGAGTGCGTTAGGCAATGATTTGTGAGATGGGTAGAATTTATAAGATGGGTTAGTCTTAGAGCCAACAGGAAACTAAGGTCATCAAGCGTTGTGGCGATGGTAACGAGAACCTTTATGTATTATATGTTCATAATCTCACCTAGCTAATGTTATTATGAGGATATTTATACGTGATGGTGCTTGAAGTGTCGTTACTGTGACAATTGGTAATGTAGTAGTACGTTCTCTTGTGCTTGGTTTGCTAATGTTATGATATTTGGTAGACGTGGTAGTACGTTTCCTTCGTGTTCAATTCTGTTAATCTCCTTTTTATCCATCATCGTACTTGTATGAACGGCCTTGGTATGTCGACCGTAGTTTATGAATGGGTAACTATTATAAAAAGTTAATGATGGTAAGTATGGTGATTGCGTTAAGTGATCAGTTCGAGTCGGATTAATTAGTTGGATTAGAACCATAGACTTTTGAATCGATGTATTCGAGGAGAAATTTTAAGGTGAACCTATGAGGTCTGTGATCTTTTCCTTAAGATGTTGAGCATCTGGATGACGATAGTATAACTAGAGAAATCGAGGAGCGTGAGTTCAAGTTGATTTGTGAAAACGGTGTACATGCCAAAAATATCCATTTTTTAAAGTGTTTATGTGTTTTACATGAAATCATCAAATGTTGGGTTAGTTGGTAATCTTTGATTATTTGAAGTATTTACATTTATAAACTTTCTATAACACCACATTTTGGGATTTTTGGGCATTTTGATAAAGGGTCACAAATCAATGTGTTTTAATGTTTTATTGCATAAAACCACCTTTGGTCAGAGAAATGTACTTTTGAATGGTTGTCAGTTTTTTTTATGCTTCATTCATGAAATGGAATGTTTATGAAGCATTACTTGCATATTTATGTGAAGTATTTGAAAGTATGTATACACTTGGAAATACATATTTGAAAATAAATGAGTCTTTAGGACTTCGGTCCGATTTAATAGCCCAATTGTGAAATACCAAGTATGATGACGGTTAATGCGCATCATTTGAGAATTACATGTTTTGAGTGTGTTGGTCATTCAATTGGAGCCATGTACTGTTTAGACTGTAATGCAGTGGATTCATATGCATATGAGTCGGGCTGTATTATTTAAAAAGAAAATGGGCTATTATTTATAAGTTGCTTATTTTAAAGTGTTTGTGTTTTACATTAAATTGTTAACTGCTGATAAGTTTTGGGTTATTTGTATATATATAACTTTATAAACTTATGTAACATACATCTTTGTGATTTTTGGGCATGTTGATAAATAAATCATTTTGATATATTTCTTTTACGGTGTAATATATAAATGGAAGTCATTTTATATAATTGTTCATTTGGTGCATACAATTTTATAAACCGTTGGAAAATGCATATCATTGAACTATGAGTCATTTTGGCAACATGAAGAGAAAGAGTTCATTTGGAAAAACATTTTGTTTCAACCAATGAGAAGTTTTGGTTATTTTGAAATGTTTAGTTTTATGTACATGTTGAGACATCCATTTTGGGATCGTTGGGTATTTTGTTAAATAAATCATGTTGAGATGTTTCTTCGATGATTTTACATATATAATTGGAGTTCAATTGACGTAAGTGTCATTTTGTGTATTTGATCTTATAAACCTTTTTCAGAAAACACATGTTATTGTGTTATGAGGCATTTTGAAAACATAAGAGTATGAGTTCATTTGAAAAATGGTTTGTCTCAACCAGCGATGAGATTTTGGGTTAATTACCTTTTGGGTCGTGGTGTTTGCATAATTGTGGTCAAACATATTTCGATGTCTCTATTAGCTTTCATTGGGTATTTATGTAAACTATTGGGTCGTTGACTTGGTTTTAACCAAATGGAGTCTTGAGGAAATTTGTCCGGTTTAAAAACAGTGGTGGAAATTTTATTGACATCCAGTGGTATTATTTCCCTTTGAGTTTAGTGGGAGCAGTTTAGTTGCACATATCACGTATGCATACTTTATTGGAAATTTCCGTTATAGTATTTCAGCCAATATTTTAGAACGATGAGAGCATGTTTATATTTGGTTTTGAACTCGAAAACGACATAAATTATTTCATGTTTTAACCGGGTGCATACGCATATCAATCTACTAGTTTTGCGAAATAAACGGTAGCATGCAAGTTTTGTTGTGAAATCTTATTTCGTGCCGCATTGTGACTAAAAGAGAGAAAACTTTAAGAGTTCGATATTATGAGCATGTTGTCTCGGGTTTTGCAAACATTTTATTTATACAGTTTGGAATTAAACTAAGTTACTCTTGAAATTTCTCAAATCGCATGCATATATGTCTTAACTAAATTTTGGGGAATAAACAGATGTATGTGAGTCATGATGGGAAGATTTATTTCATGACATTTCATGGCTAATTGCAGAAATTTTGGGGTTCGATTTTGTGAATTTCCCTTCTGTAGTTTTGTACGAACGTCTTGTTATACACTATTTTAGTACGTAAAACTATTTCTCATTCATTACATAAATTATACTGTTGGTGTGAGTAATCGTATGAAAAAATTTATGTTAGTTCGAATGGAACTTTTGCCCAGAACATATTTCAGTTATTGATTTTACTGATAGGAGTTTTCCGCAATGCATGAAATGAATTTCCGGTTTACATGTCGTTGTAATTAAGATTTTGGGTAGGTACGTTTTATCGGTACGGCCCAAATTTGAAACGCGAATAACATATATATATATATATATATTTACGTTCTTATTGTGTTGCTACATGTGGGAAATGATCGGACGTATATAGGTCTTGCTGGAAATTTTATCTCCCGACGTTTTGTGTCAAAGTAAGAGATTTTAAAGTTGAAGTTGCAAAATCCTCTTTGGGAGTTGTACAAACTTTTATTACGCATGATGGGACGGAAAGTTATCTTCTACGCATAGCATAATTTGATGCATGCTAAGACCCTGGTAGCCCGTTTGAAAATTTTGTTACACATCTTTCGTTATCGTTTTATTAGCGTAAGTACTGATCAAATGAGTTTTGAAAATGATTTTATATGTGAGGCATTGGTGATCAATTTTGAAACCTATCGAATGCACGATAGTGTATTTTCACCGCACGTTTAATTGTTATAAAACTTATGTATTTGTGAGTTTTATAAATTTCAAATTGGCATAGTAGTGTGAAAAACCTTGGACTCTTTGGGCTATAGGTGTAAGCCCCCTCGCGTTAGAAGTCGATATTAAGGATTAAAAGAGTCCTCGGAGTTTGAGGCGTTAGACCTGTGTTTTCTCCCAGTTAGTTAAGTAACAAACTTTATGCTTCGTTAAACCTACGGATTAAAATCGTGTTCGGCTGTTTGGGTATGGTTGGTTTTGGAATTGTGAGAATTTGGTACGACGGCATGCTATGTGTCTGTGGCGTACTATATTGTTGGGTATTCGTGAATAATGATGATGTCATGGTTGACTGGTAAGGATGTTAGATTTGGGTGACGACTTCCAAGAGTAGGTGTCAACTTTGAATCGACATTGCTAATCGGGAATGAAAAATTTGGTAGTATAACCACATTTGCATAATGGTCATTCCGAGGATAGGGGTCAACACTCTATTTTGAGGACAATAACTGTTGGTGTGCTTCAATGTATTTCCGTTAGATCTGGTGCGTCTGCAGGACGAGCGGTAAACTTAAGGAAATTAGATGTTGATAATTAAGAAATCAATCATTGGTAATTTGATAATTGTCAGGACTTTCGTTGATTTGGAAATCGATGCTTGAGTGCATGGTGGGAGTTTGGTGATAATGTTTATTGGATACAATTGGTGAGAATGTCGAGGTGGATTTTAAGTACAAATCGATTATCGAGGAGACCGTGATGCGTCGTATTTAGAGGTATCTAAGGGAAATGTTTGCTTTGGGGTATTCTTGGTGGATATGACCGACTAAGGTAGTAAGTTGTTCTTGAGGTAATATGAACAACATAAGGATGGGAGGCAACTGAGATTTAATTTTAAGAATGTGATTAAGCCAAAACTTAACGTTCATCCCGCTTTGGGGTGAGTTATATGGAAGGTTGAAGTTAAGTTGGCGATGGTTCGTTATAAGGAACGCAACGACAACCTCAACCGGGATGTAAACGGGTTCGTATATGAGGTAAGATTTAGTGAAGGTATTCCTTTTGGATAGGGAATCATTTGACCTCGCCAAGGGCGATATTGGGTGATTGGTTGGTGCTAGATTTCGAGGACGAAATCTCTTTTAAGGTTGGGAGGATTGTAACACCCCGATTTTTGAAAGGTATCATTTCAAGTTTATACAGAAACCGTTATATTAAGGAAAATTAAGGTATTTGATTTTGGACTTAAATCCTTGATTTTATAGATGAAGGATTCAATTACGAGTCCAACGGTTCTTTCCGGAGCGAAAACGGAGCTATAACGAAGAAGTTACGGCCAAAACAGTGATCGAGAAGGAAACTGGAAGAAGCTGCGACTATGACCAGCGACATTGCCCTGGGCAATGTCGCATGGGCAATGTCGCCCAAACTGTCCAGGGGCTGTTAAGTGCGGGATTTCAGCCATTTTTCTCATTTCTCCTCATCCAAACTTCTTCTACTCTCTCCCAAACCGATTCCCCTCTTTTCCCTTCAAACCCTAACTTATTTTGGCTCAAATCCTTGGATTTTGTGGAGGTAAAACATCATCAAGTGGTAGGATTGAAAGCTATGGTCAAGGATCCACCATCTCCATCTTCATCTTCAACCTCAAGCTTATTTTGGGTTTTCTAGGTTTTCATCAAAACCTAAGTGGTAAGTGTATCCATTCCATTTCTAAACCATGAAGTAAGTTATAAATGATCCATTGATGGTTTCCTAGTGTTTGATTTCTATAAATTTCGGTTTGGTTAATTTTGTGAGTTTTGGGTCAAAATTAGGGTTTTGCCCAAAATAGAGATATTGATGTTAAGTGTTTGGGGAACAATTATTTATGGTAGAATATGTATATTTATGGTTGGAACCTTGTGAAACTAGGTTTTGGAAGATTTGGTTTGAAGAACCAAGTTTCTTCAAGGAAAGCTCTAAGTGGGTAAAATCTAGATTTAGTCTAAATCTAGCAAGGTGAGTTTACTAACCCTTTTGTAAAAACTAGATACACATCATTTGCTTTACTTGTTATCATTATTGTTATTACTCAAGTGTTCTTATTTAATGTTCAAGTATTTGGGGGTTTTTACCCATGGATTTATGTATATGAAAGTTACCATGTTTTATATGTGTATATCTTGGTATGTTGATGATTCCTTCTTGGAATGCCTTTTTGGCGACCTTATATTCTCACAAAGTATTTGGATGGATATTATGTCATATGTTGGATTTACATGATTAGGATGGTAATAGTGTGTTCTTGGTGGATATCCGAAATTTTGACGGATTGAAACACATCTTGAGACCTCCTAAATGCATTATGTGGACGAACCAAATATGTGATTCACTATAGGAATGTAGGTGGGTGACATTTGGAGAATTTCCTAAGGCGGTAGTCTCCTATGTACCTAGACCTCCGTCGTCGGGGAATTTCCTAAGCGGTAGTCCCCGGTGCGTGTCGGGCCTTTGGGTTGCCAGTGAAAGTGGCTTCAAGGTGCATTGCCTCTTTGGGTGAACCGGATTGGAGATATGGGTCGCTCCCGTTGACTCCACATCTACGTGATTAATTGTTTAACTGCTGATAAGAACTGTAACTGTTTCTGGCATGCTTTTACTTGTTCAACTCACTAGGCTTTTTGGCCTAACACTTGTTTGGTGTCGATGTGTATCTCAGGTGTTAGCGGCGCGACTCCTAGGCAAGTTTAGATGCTTTGGGCAAGAGCTTGGGGATTTTGGCACTTAAGCTATTTTTGGAAGATTTGGGTTTATAGATTACACCCCTTTTGTAATCTCTTTTCTAGATGTAGAAAGTAGATTAGTTGGTTGTTTAGTTATCCGTTAAATTACAGAATCTTGATTAAACAGGTTATCTGTATATTTCCCCTTTTTGGGAGGCTCTTGCTATGGCAAACTTTATACCACTTCTCCATTTTTGGAAAGTTTTTGTTATCCCTATTTTTAGGGTGTTACATTTATGAATGAAAATACACCAAATGCATATAACACAAAATAGACTTTATTTGTACAAAATCGCCAAGAATACGTAATTCATGTTATTTAGTTGTTGGAAACGTTCAAAACCCAATAGAAGTATTTTAGGAGGTTAACACAACCCAAGTTTACTAAGTAAGAAAACTTATCAAAATATTCACACTTTGACAAATAACTAAGTAAAACATATTTTACTTCTAAATACTCAAAACTTATCAGCAGTTAACCATTTCATGTAAAACATTTTAAAATACACATTTTGGCATGTACACCGTTTTCACAAATCAACTTGAACTCACCTTGCTAGATTTAGGCTAAATCTAGATTCCACCCAACGAGCTCTTTTGAAGGTCGCTTGAATCCTCAAGCCGAGAACTTCCGAAACCTAGATCCAAGCACTCCAAACCATAAATATCCATAAACAACCACATAGAAACATTCCCCAACATTATATACTAAAATCCCTAGACGAGATCAAAACCCTAGTTTCTCAAAAACTAACAAATCCGAGATTTGAGATACCAAACACTAAGAAACCACCAATGGAGCATTTATAACATTATTTCAAGAAAGCTTACCACTTAAGATGATGAGACCTTCCGAGAACACCCAATCCAACACTTCAACCCGAGCTCCCAACCGTTGAACTTGATGAGGAAGATGAAGATGGAGATCCTTGATGTCTAACTTTTACTCTTAAGCTTGACGCCGGTTTACCACCAAGATATCCAAGGATTTGAGCCAAAATACCCCACAATATTAAAGGGGTGGTGCTAAGTCGTTCTTGAGAGGTTTGGAGAGGGTTTGGAACTGATTTGGGTGAGGAGAAATGAGAAGAACACTGAAAATCGCGACTTTAAGGGGGCCTGGCACACCCTGGCGACATTGCTAGGCGACAATGCCAGTGGCATAGTCGCTAGGCATAGTCGCTGGAGTGTACCAGCCCTCGGTACCTCCTCAACGATTGTGACATGCGACTATGACACTGTCATAGTCGCCGGTCATTGTCGCGGAACCCCTCCCAAGTCCCGAAACTCGACTTTTCCAATGCCAACACTCCCGATACTCCGAGGGACTTTAAATAATACATTTCCCAATAAAACCCCACTGTTTACAAGTCACAGAAACGTCCAGGTGACAATTACTTACCGAAAATTACGGGTGTTACACAATGTTACAACAATTATGGGGTCATGACTCCCAAATGCAAGCAATTAAGCCACATAATGCCTGTAAGGCCAAACGCGTAATCCGGCCTTTGATAATATGCATAAGATAATATAAGAGGTGGTTTTCACAAAGGCATTCCACATTGTTTACCAAAAGGTCAATAGTTGACACACAAATAACCTTTACATGCCTCAATTCCAAAACATGTTAACACCCAAAATACCAATTTATCAGCAGTTAACTATAAGTTCATCTTTTCCAAATCCATAATTTTACATTATCAAGGCCATCCATTTAAATACATTTCCCAAGTATAAATGTGCTAATAGAAACATTATCAAGGTTTGTTAACCTCCATTTCATACTATTATCATAAACCCTAAAATCTCCAAAAGGTAGATTTGATACAAAGTTTTCCCAAATCAAGTATATGAAAAAGGAGATGTTTAGGTATTTAAAATCAACATTTTGACATGTATAAAGTTTTATAAAAGTGAATGAACTCACAAGTTAGGTTTTGTGGTGAAAAACCTAGAAAACCAAGTATGGTGAGAAAACAGTGAAGATCTTGACTATCCAAGTTAGCCCCCTCTTGAATCTTGAGGCAAAAGGTGAGTAAATGCTCCTCCAATCTCGAAGATAAACACCTAGGGTTCTAAATTTCGAATTTATGAAGAGAGAGAGAGAGAGAGATGGAGAAGAGTAAATGAGGACAATGAGTGGAAACCCGTCTATAAGGTCTGCAGAGGGTTTCCCGCGGCTTCGGCCGCGGCTTAGATCCCGCGGCGTAATCCGCGCGTGCTACAGAAGTCCTAAAACTCAGTGAGTCCCGCGGCTTTGACCGCGACTTCTAGGCCGCGGCCTAGCCCGCACAACTCACTGTTTTTCAGCCAGAATCCTATCTCAAATTCAATACCTAAGCATGATTCCAAATTTCACAACTCCAACAGAATCTATATTAACAAACTTCCTAAATTTAACAATTAGGCTCATAAGTAAAACCCCTAACATACTTTAGATTTTACGGGCGTTACATGTGGTGATAAAAATGAGTTTTATAAAAAGTGTTTGGATTAGCTTATGGTGGTACAAAAACGTAATAAGCTAATAAGTTGTTATTTAGGGGTGTTTGGAATTGCTTATACTTGTAAAATAACCAAAAAAGTCATAAGTTGTTTCAAATAAGTTGATAAGTCAGAATGGTTTAACTTATCAAAAACTCTTTATTAGCTGTGTGGAAAAGCTATAAACATTTTTCCCCCAACCCAAACACTAAAAATAGCTTATTAACGGTGAGGAAAAACTACAAGTCAATAAAGAGTTTAAATAAGCAATCCCAAACACCTTCCTAGCTAGAGATGTTGGAAGAGATCAAGGAAGAATGGCCGACCAGAGATGGAATATATTACATTAGTAAATATAATATGTATAAAATTAAACGGAAATGTGAATTGACCAAGTGACCCTTGATTTAAAGGAGCCAAGTTAATGAAGTTAGAGATAGGGATCTAATCCATAACAAAATCGAAACCATAACGTGCATACTAAAGAATGTAAAATATAATTAGGATAAACGTTGAGTTCTAACAAAATATTTAATTATTATTTTTATGAAAAAATAGTATATTATTAAAATAAATTACATCGTTATCAAACTTAAATTAAATTACAATAAAAAAATTGAATTAAATAAATTATAATAAAAGCGAGAACTTTTAAATTGTTAATTTAATAATTATATGGATATACTTTTTTTTTTTTTAAATTTATGGGGTCTTTAAATTTATATTTTATTCAAACATAAAACAGTATCGCTTTCTCAAAACCACACAAAAACGTATTATAAAATCGACAAAAACAAAGAATAAAAAAACCATTAAGATCGAGATGTATGTCACTGCACTGTACGAATACACTCCTAGTTTATTTAAAAAAAACTAGTTACGTGTTCTTACAAAGCACCAGGATGATAATTTTTCTTATAAATAAGGTTTGAGAAACCTTCTTTTAAGCGTTCTTCATTGGTGTCCCATAAAATTCCTCAAACAGCTTCCTAAGATCCATTTTCATTTTGCACAAGTCTCACATTAATCGTATCAAACTTAATGATTCATTATGCTTAATGAAGTTCAAAAAAAAAAAAAAAAAATCTCAAACACATTAGAAGCATACAAGGAATATGACCATTTTGCCTCAATCTCTCCATATTTTGTAAATGATAATTTTGTAAGACTGTTATTTTATAATACATTAGATTGAAAAATAATCACCACAATTTTAAATCAACAACTTAAAAAAAAACATAGATAAATCATAGAAGCAAGACACATGAATATCAATGAGCAAGAATTGTCTAACAAGAGACGATGAACAAGTAAAATTTCATGTATTCAAAGAACACAAGTTTACAAGATAATATATTCAAGACACACCTGTTTCACATTACGTCCCTCAAAGCATAGCAATCAAAGCTATTGATTCTTACGGTATATTCTCATCGCAAAACATAAAAAACGATGCAGTACTTGCACCAAAATGGAATGGAGGAAAATAAAATGGTTAACAAAGTTAATAACAAAAACTTGGTTAACAAAATAACCTACCTACATCTCTCTCTCTCTCTCTCTCTCTCTCTCTCTCTATCTATATATATACTAGAAGCGTACTCACGTAATGCAGCGAGATACATCACGATTTTAATGTTTCCTTTTATTTTTTGTTGTTTTATCGATTTACAGTACGATTTTTGATGGTTTTGAGAGTGATAATGATTTTTTTTTAATTTGTTTAATTTAGGCTTAATAATATAATGTTTTTTATATAAAAAAAATAAGTATTTTGTTAGAATTCAATTATTATCTTATATATTTTAAATTCTTTATATTTAAATTGAGATGTTTATCCTGTTTTGATTATGTTTATCAGTTATTTATGAAATTCAAACATATAGTTTTAGAAATTTGTAATCATGCATCATGACTTGTAATCTTGAATTTTAAGTAATATGTATCAATAAACAGTATTATAAAAGCTTCTTTTTAAGAGTTTATTCGATAATTTAGTAATAATGTAATTTATTTTAGTTTTAATAATATAATGTTTTTTTATAAAATAAACATTAAATATTTTGTTAGATTTTCTTAATTATATTTTAGATTTTTTATTTTTAAAATTTGATTTTTATTCTGTATTTAGTTATGCGGGAAGTGATTTTAGGAGAGTTGAAGTGGTTAGAGATTAGAATTAAAATGTAATAAATAACATTAAATGTAGTACATAAAGTTTTAATGGTTGTTTTTAAGAGATTTTAAGCAATTAAGATTAAATAGCGGTACATTAAGCTTTAACAATTGTTTTTAAGAGTTTTTTTATAAATGCTTTATAATATAGTATAGTATAACTATAACTATAACTATATATAATTAAGCCTTTATCAGGTAAGTGCTTAAGTTTAATTAAGAACTCCTTAAAGTCATATCCATAAATGACCCTCACTATTATCCCTTACCCGGTAAGGGTTAACCGGGTGAGAGTCATCACCTTCACCTACTAGGTAGGATATTTCGGTCCTTGTTATGCCTCTTACCGATTAAGATTCTTGGTTCTTATCATGCTCACCCGATAGGTAAATAGGTAATTAACCAGGTATGTATAGGGTAACGACCGTAATCTATAATAGAAAAAAATGTTCAAAAAGCTAGACCCGGTAGCCCGCGTAACAACTTAAAACCATTATATAAATTATTCATTTTTGGCCTATCTATACTATATTATAAAATATTTGAGACAAAATCTTAAAAACCATTTTTTATTTATCAAATACTGTTTATTGATGTATATTATTTAAAATTCAAAATTATAAGTAAATGATCAATGATTACAACTTTTTAAAGTTGCATTCTTAAATTCATATAACTAATTGATAAACATAATGAAAAATAAGATAAACATCTCATTTTAAATGTAAATAATCTAAAATATAATTAGGATAATCATTGAGTTAACATAATACTTGATTATTATATTTGTAAAAAAACATTACATTATTAAACCTAAAATAAATTACATCGTTATTAAATCTAAATTAAATTATAATAAAAATTTGAAGTAAACAGATTATACGAAAAATGAGAACTTTTAAATTGTTATAATTTGGTAATAATATCGATACTTTTTTTAAAATTTTACAAGGTCTTCAAATTTATATTTTATTCAAATATAAAAACATTATTTTTTTTTCAAAACCACACAAAATTGTATTATAAAATCAACAAAAACAAAGAATAAAATAAAATCAAAATCGAGATGTCTCACAATGCATTGTCCAAGTACACTTCTAATAAGTTATAACGTACTCACAATTTAGAATCATCTTGATTAGTCATTTTTTAGAACTAATTTAAATACACATAATACCGCCCGATACACTACACATCTATACATATAATAAATAAGTAACTAGAAGGACACGTGTCGCCTTCTGGTGAGCCCATTTTTTCATTTTCACACCTAAACATGTATCTGGACGCATTTTACATTATAAGTTTATTTAGCACATCCAAATTCATTTCTTCTTAAATATTTCCTTAATTCAATTTTTTTAATTTATACCTTATATTTATTACCCTTATAATTAGGTATGTAGTTTACTTTTAATCCCTTAATTATTTTTATTTTTCATTTTAGACTCTTATCATATTAAGATAAATAATATATATGAACTAAAATGCATTAAAAAACATTTTTATTTTTTACAAATTATACCATTGTAATCGTTTCGTCAATACTTTCGAAATGAGTCCAATATTGAATAATTTTGAATTTAATTATATTATTAAATATCATAAATATATACGAATTAATGTGTCGTGATTAGCATAAGATTTGTTAAAATTAGTATGAGATTTGATACAAATAATCACTCAATTGTCATGATTTTCTTTTTGTAATTTCATATCAATTTTAACTATGTATTTTCCTATAATTTCATTTACGTTCTATTATAAATTTTGTTTTATAAATTCTTAATATTTATTCATATTTTCTATTACTTTTTTGTAAAACATCATTTGTGAAAACTGTCTAAAACAATGACATTTTGTAACCAATTGCAAATAAAACAAATCTAAAGAGGAAAAAAACTTCGAAAAGTAGCATCGTACTTTCGATGATTATTCATATCTGTAAAATAAGTTTTCTGACATTATTTAATTTTTTAAATTACCCCGTGTATCGAACCTAGTTCATTATAAACATAAATACATAAAACCCCATTCAAACCACTTGAGAAACCATCAAATCACAAAAATCATAATTTCAAATCAAGAAGAAAAGGGAAAAAAAACCCTCTATTAATGTGCGTTTAGTCATCATCAAAGAAACTACTTTGGTTCCCTTCATTGTTGGGGAGAAGGGGCTGATTCCATCGATTATTATGAACTTGCCTGCAATCACATACGGAAAACAGAAATTCACAAGTGAAGAAGAAGTTATCCCTAATAGAAAGAATTGACCGTACGTAAAACAAACATCCACTACTGCCCAAATTCATTACGATCGAAGTGAAACCAAAATAATATCCGATAATATATCGAAAGAGAAATCATGAAGTTATATATCGCGTATCACTGTAACAAAAAAGCAATCGTTAATTCTCTAAAACATAAAAAGTTTATTTGTTTAATCGACAAGTACTGCAAATATTATATAAGATCTCAATTTTTCTGGATTTTCTATCTCACATAACAGATTTCATCTTCATCATCGCTCCCATTTGAATTTGTTGTTAAGGATGAGGATATAATATAGATAATTAAATAAATGAATTTTTGTTTGATTATTGGGTTAATTAGTTATATTAATTTTATTACTTTATTGTTTGATTTTTATGATATATCTTTTTTAAAGTTATCATGATTGTATATTATAATTATCGTTTATCGTTATAGTTGTTGTTTAAAAAGTAATCGTTATGATAATTTTGGAAATCAGTAACTTTTATAATTAATTCATTTATTGTTTACATAAAATAAATAAATTAATAGATAATTAAATAAATGTTTTGTTTGATTATTGAATTAACTAGTTACATTAATTTTAGAGTAAATTACAGATTTGGTCCCTGTGGTTATTGAAAATTTTGGATTAGGTCCTCCAAACAAACTAATTACATAATTGATCATTATGGTTTTACTTTAGAGCCATTAGACCCCTCACATGCTCCCCATGTGAGGGGCATATTTGTCATTTTAAAAAGGCCTCTTTTAATACTTTAATTCAAAAGCTTTACATATATTCTGAAAGAGACCTAATAAAAATTTACAAAAAAAAAGCTTCCATTTTGTATGCTTCTTTCATCATCTTAACGAACGGCCCAATAATACAAAATCTCTTTGTCTATCTCCTCAACGACGATCCCTTCCAATTCATCTTCTTCTTCGACATAACCCACAAAATGAATCATAGACGCCTACCTCTGCTAATACCTCTAGTTTTACTCTATTGCCATGATTTTGGCCACCATAACCAACGGGTAAGATACTTGCAGGTACCCCATCTTGAGACCAATGAACCCAGTAAAAGGAGATAAATGGAAAAGGAAAACCCTCATGGATTTACGAATGAGAATCTAGTGATGCAATGAGTTTTTGATAAAAGAAAATCCTTACATTGAGCTCCTGGCTTCTCCTAACAACCCTCATGGATTTACGAAGCAACCTGTAGTAAAAGGAGATAAAGGGAAACAGTCTTGTTGCCTTTTTGAGGTCAAACAAACGGTTCTAAAAATCTCCAAAACCAACAAGTTTTATGTTGTTGTGAGCCGTATGAAACATGAATTTGGGTGGAAGTTGATTTGGGTTTGGGCGGAGATGGTTCGAGTGTGTTGTGGGAGAAAAAGAGGATTCTATGGGTGTGGTGGAGTTTCTCGGAAATAGAGGCCAGAGTGAGGGCGAGTGAGATCGATAAAGCACTTAATGTGTTCAATGTCTGTAGCTCCAAATGTTGTCACTTACGACACAATTCTTCGATCTTTATGCGATAAAGGGAAATTGAAAGAAACCATGGTTGTTCTTGATCACCGGATGTGATTATGTACACGATGTGATTACCCCGAACTCTTTAAGTTACAACCCATTAATGTACGTTTTTTGCAAAGAAAAAAAAAAGATGGATCGAGCGATTGAGTATTTGGATACCATGGTTTCTCGAGGATGTTATCCCGTGAAGTACCATACGCTTCTCACAACTTTATGTAAAGACGGGAAAGATTGATTTTGCCATCGAGATTCTTATCACTTGATTTTCGAAGGTTGTTCGCCGATTTTGATCACTTATAATACCGTGATTGACGAGTTATCGAAGATTGGGAAAACCGGGCTAGCGATAATGCTAATTGACGAGATGAAGCAGAAAGGGTTGCAACCAAATATAATCATGTATTCATCGGTTGTAAGCGCGCTAAGTTGAGAAGGGAGAGTGGAAGAAGCGATCGAGTTTCTTCAAGTTTCTTGATGTTTATTCTTCACGATTTTGAACAGCCTTCGTTCTGTGTTCTATGGCGGTGGTCGAACCGCAATATACTATGTTAGGAAACGTGGAGGTGTTGCTCGGAGTTGGAGATCATGTGTTCTTGGTTGAGGAGGATGGAGTTCAGACTGTGGGCGATGGGTTGGGACCTTTGCAGAAGATGGTTGCTTCGCATAATGACAAGTTAATGGTTTCATTTACTCACGATGGTTAGCTTATTGTGATGCCCACCGATTTTTCGAACATCATCTTTGAGTATAGTTATGAGGTTGGTTTGTGAAACTTAGGTTGATATAAACATCATATGTTTTGTTGTAAAACGGAAAGGAGATAATGTTAACTTAATCCCAAATTAAAGAGTTTAACCAAAGTCAAACAAGGGATAAGTTAGTGATCCCAATGAATCTCTAGCTTGAACACTCAAGGGTGTTCTTAGTGTACAAGACAAAATTCTCAAAACATACAAATATGATGATTCTAAATATGCATCCAACACAAAGTAAAGAGATAGAGTTAGAAGACAACACCAAGATTTACGTGGAAACCCAAATCGGGAGAAAACCACGGGTGGAGGAGACCACCGAGAGAAATCCACTAGTGAAAGATGAAGATTACAATGCTCTTGAAGGAGAAGAATCACAACTATAGTGAGTGTGTGTATTTGGAGATAGAAATGATAAAATGGGATGATCTCTAAACATATTCTCAGCTGGGTTTTTATGCTTGAAGCTCAACCCATTTTTGGAAAACACTCAAGTGAAATAATTTGAGTGTGATCTTGTATAACCCAATTTTGGGGAAGATTAAAAAATGAAAAGTTGAGTCTTGCAAGCAACTTGATCAGATTTTGTGGCCCAAGAAAAGAGATTTCAAAGGGGACACAATCCCTTAAAATAGGGAAAAAGAAAATCTGATGAAAAAGCAACTTTTGAGAAAAAGTGAACAGTGCTCGCGCCCGTGCACAAATAAGGGAGTGGCCGCGAGCGACCCTTCTGCCTCCAAAATGAACAGTGCTCGCGCCCGCGAGCAAATAAAGGAGTGGCCGCGAGCAGACCAAATTTTTTTTTTTTTTTGATTTTGAGGCACCCTTTAACAATCTCCACCTTGACTCAAAATTTCACTTCCGAAAAACATAACCCAATCAAAATCATCCAAGAACAAAGCTCCACAAAGCATAAACCATCATCACTAGCAAACGTATTGACTTCTCCGAAAAATGATTATTAGAAAACTAATCTCCTCCACCATAGTCCCTTACGGGCTACTTCAAACCACGAACACCGACCAAGCTCGAAAATAAATCGAACTTAGCCGTAGGAAGAACCTTCGTCATCATATCCGTCGGATTGTCATGAGTGCTAATTTTATTCACCTTGAAATCGCCTTTAGCAATGACTTCACGCACAAAATGATAACGCACATCAATGTGCTTTGTGCACTCATGGAACATTTGGTCTTTCGCTAAGAAAATAGCACTTTGATTATCACAATAGACCGATTCCACAACCAAATCATTGCTAAGCTCACCAAATAAGCCTTTGAGCCACATCGCTTCTTTAAACGCTTCTGTTATAGCCATATACTCCGCTTCGGTAGTAGATAAAGCAACTGTAGGTTGCAAAACGGCCTTCCAACTAAGCGCACATGTATCCTGGAGGTACGGGGGCTTCGACCCCGGGCTGCATGCTTTAGCAGTCGGGCTTCGGCCCAAATTGCCAGGGATTAGTCTGGGCCCAATGTGGTCTGGGATACCCTCTCCAAAAAAAAAACTAAGCGCACATGAGCCAATAGTAAACACATAGCCCGTAAGAGAACGACGTCCATCCAAGTCTTTCCCATAGTCCGAGTCAACGTACCCAACGACACCATCTCTAGATGTTCCATAATGCAAAGAAGTATCTCTAGTACCGGATAGGTATCTAAAGATCCATTGCACCGCCTTCCAATGCTCCTTTCCCGGGTTGGCCATAAAACGACTTACCATGCTTACGGCATAGGCCAAATCGGGGCGTGTACATATCATTGCATACATCAATGATCCCACAACACTTGAATAAGGAACACGTGACATATACGCCTTCTCGGAACTTGAAACGGGACATAATCTTGAAGATAGCTTGAAGTGCGGAGCTAACGGAGTAGAGACCGCTTTGGAACCAATCATGTTGAATCTCTTCAACACTTTCTCAATGTAGCCTCTTTGACCTAGAATCAAAGTGCCCGCCTTTCGATCTCTAATGATCTCCATTCCTAGAATCTTTCGTGCATGCCCCAAATCCTTCATTTCGAACTCTTCATTCAATTGATCTTCTTTAACAACTTGAATTTCTTCTTTGCTCTTGGCTGCAATAAGCATATCATCCACATACAATAAAAGGTACACAATCGATTGATCTTCACCTCTCCTTATGTAGACACAACTGTCATACAAACAACGAGAAAAACCATGTGAGATCATAAAAGAATCAAATTTCTTATACCGATGCCTCGGTGATTGCTTTAGGCCATATAGTGACTTCTTCAAGTGGCACACCATGTCTTCCTTTCCAACGGTGACAAACCCTTCGGGTTGGTCCATAAAGATGTCTTCTTCCAACTCTCCATGTAAAAACGCTGTTTTGATGTCTAATTGCTCAAGCTCCAAATCTTTCAAAGCAACAATGCCTAACAAGGCACGAATAGAAGTATGCTTGACAACGGGAGAGAAAACGTCCGTGAAATCTATACCCGGGATTTGACTAAATCCCTTGGCCACAAGTCTTGCCTTGAAACGAGAGTCTTCAACATCCGGTATCCCATCCTTACTCTTATATACCCATTTACAACGAACGGGTTTCTTTCCAACGGGAAGAGGAACAAGCTCCCAAGTACCATTCTTTTGTAGAGACTCCATCTCGTCATTCATAGCCACAATCCATTTATCCGAATCTGGAGAAACAATAGCTTCATCATAAGTAGAAGGTTCCTCAACCGAATAGATCTCCGAGGCGACACTAAAAGCATACGCCATAAAATCCACTTCCGCATACCTTCTAGGAGGTACAATAACTCTCCGAATTCGGTCTCTAGCAATGCATTCCGGTGGTTCCAAGGATGGTGCATTGGATTGGGAATCACCTTCATTGTCACCATAAGAAATTGAGATTGACGGTTGATCAGGAGCATGTGGATGAGATGGAGTAGATGCACCATTGGTGCGAATTGGAATCTCCACCTCCACTCGAGATCGCCTAGTTTGTTTTTCTTTCGAAATACCCTTCTCTTGAGAAATAGGATCGGATGGCTTGCTGAGCATTGATTCTTCATCAAATGTTACATCTCTACTAATCATGGTCTTCCGGGTCTCCGGACACCATAAACGAAAACCTTTGACTCCGGCTTGAAACCCAAGAAACATGCACTTCACGGCACGTGGGTCAAGCTTTCCGTTATCAACTTTGGCATAAGCGGGACAACCAAATATCTTCAATAGAGAATAATCCGCGGGTTTGCCGGACCACACCTCAATAGGTGTCTTCTTGTCAATGGCAAAAGATGGAGAGCGATTAATGATGTAGCAAGCATATGAAGCGACTTCGGCCCAAAAAGTATTTGTCATTCCGGAATTAGACAAAATGCAACGAACCTTCTCCATAATTGTACGATTCATGCGTTCGGCCACACCGTTTTGTTGAGGAGTATGAACCACCGTATGGTGTCTAGTAATGCCATGAGCTCGACAATAGGCATTAAACTCCTCCGAGCAAAACTCCAACCCATTATCGTTACGGAGGTACTTGACTTGCTTGCCGGTTTGCTTTTCAATCATAACTTTCCAATCACGGAAAGAAGCAAACACATCGCTCTTATTCTTCAAGAAAAACTCCCAAACTTTGCGCGAGAAATCGTCAATAATAGTCAACATGTACAAAGCACCACCGTGCGATTGTACCTTTGCCGGTCCCCAAAGATCCGAATGCACATAGTCGAGAATACCCTTGGATGAATGAGTGGCACTTCGAAATGAAACTTTCTTTTGCTTCCCGAAAACACAATGTTCACAAAAGGGAAGTTTATCGATACTTTGACCGCATAACAAGTTTCTTTTGCTCAACTTCGCCATACCATTTTCGCTCATATGGCCCAACCTCATGTGCCACAACCTCGACTTGTCGGAAAGGGATGATGATGATGATGCTACCTCGGAATCGCCAAGAATGGTAGTGCCCTCCAAAACATAAAGATCGGCATCCTTTCGTTTGCCTCTCATGAACACAAGAGAACCTCTTGTAACTTTGAGAACTCCACCTTCACCGGAAAAACGATAGCCCTTTTGATCAAGAGAGCTAAGAGATATCAAGTTCCTCTTCAAATTAGGAACATGCTTGACATTTCCCAAAGTACGAATGACGCCATCAAACATTTTGATCCGAATGTTGCCTTGTCCCACAACCTTGCATAAGGCTCGATTACCAACTCGAACCGACCCCGTACAAGGCTCGTATGAGGAAAACCAATCACGGTTAGGGCACATATGATAAGTGCAACCAAAATCAAGAATCCAATCGGATGAAGACATGTTGTCCTCATCCAAGATCACCATGAGGTCACCCGCAAGCTCTTCGACCACTTCGGTTTCACCGGAATCATTTGGCTTTCGTTTGACATTAGCTTTGTTCTTGTTTTGAAGCTTGAAACAATCATCGATCACATGACCCTTCTTCTTGCAATAGTTGCAAAACTTGCCTTTATCTTTGGCTTTTGATTTTGATCGGTGACGCGTCGGGCCCTTGAAACTTCTATCAAAAGATCTCCCACGAACACTAAGACCTTCGGCCTTAGAATCTCCAACCACCATTATCTCCTTCATCTTTTCCTTGGAACTCAAAGAATTAAGAACATCATCTAATGCAAGAAAATAACGGCTATAGAGAATAGTCTCCCTGAAATTGGCATAAGAGTTAGGCAAAGAGCATAATAAGAACAAGCCCAAATCCTCCTCATCATACTTAACATCCATGTTCTCTAAGTCACAAATAATTTCCTTAAACTTAGAGACATGCTCGGTTACGGAACCGCCTTCATTAAGCTTGTGAGTGAACAAACGTTGCTTCAAGTGCAACTTGTTAGGAAGGCTCTTTGTCAACAACAATTGCTCCAGCTTAGCCCAAAGAGCCGCAATTGTTTTTTCTTTCAAAACATCTTGCAAAATATCATTAGATAGATGTAAACGAATTTGAGAAGATGCCTTTAAATCTTTCAACTGTTTTTCGGGTAGAGTCCAAGTAGAAGGCATTTGCTCAAAACCATTCAAGGTTTGATGCAAATCCATTTGAATGAGAATATCTTTCATCTTCACTTGCCACAAAGAAAATCTAGTGTTTCTATCTAACAAAGGAATATCATATCTCATAGATGCCATAATCACCACAAATAATGAAAACCCAAACAAAGTCTTCTACACCAAAATAACCAAAGATGCTCTGATACCAATTGTTGTAAAACGGAAAGGAGATAATGCTAACTTAATCCCAAATTAGAGAGTTTAACCAAAGTCAAACAAGGGATAAGTTAGTGATCCCAATGAATCTCTAGCTTGAACACTCAAGGGTGTTCTTAGTGTACAAGACAAAATTCTCAAAACATACAAATATGATGATTCTAAATATGCATCCAACACAAAGTAAAGAGATAGAGTTAGAAGACAACACCAAGATTTACGTGGAAACCCAAATCGGGAGAAAACCACGGGTGGAGGAGACCACCGAGAGAAATCCACTAGTGAAAGATGAAGATTACAATGCTCTTGAAGGAGAAGAATCACAACTATAGTGAGTGTGTGTATTTGGAGATAGAAATGATAAAATGGGATGATCTCTAAACATATTCTCAGCTGGGTTTTTATGTTTGAAGCTCAACCCATTTTTAGAAAACACTCAAGTGAAATAATTTGAGTGTGATCTTGTATAACCCAATTTTGGGGAAGATTAAAAAATGAAAAGTTGAGTCTTGCAAGCAACTTGATCAGATTTTGTGGCCCAAGAAAAGAGATTTCAAAGGGGACACAATCCCTTAAAATAGGGAAAAAGAAAATCTGATGAAAAAGCAAATTTTGAGAAAAAGTGAACAGTGCTCGCGCCCGTGCACAAATAAGGGAGTGGCCACGAGCGACCCTTCTGCCTCCAAAATGAACAGTGCTCGTGCCCGTGCACAAATAAGGGAGTGGCCGCGAGCGACCTTTCTGCCTCCAAAATGAAAAGTGCTCGCGCCCACGAGCAAATAAAGGAGTGGCCGCGAACAGACCAATTTTTTTTTTTTTTGATTTTGAGGCACCCTTTAACATGTTTCGTTTATAGTTAATAGGCTAGCAATTAGCATTCTTGATAATTGTGCTTACTATCCTCTAAAATCAACTGATTCTTTTTATGTCTGACATCCACGGTAAGAATTATGTTTTTGTGAAAAATGAACACAACTCACAGAACTCGTAAAATATCACTTTCATTGATTTGGTTAGTGATATGAGCGAAGAATTCATGATATGGGGCATTAAGAGGGAGAAGGGATTTGGCAAGTTCACCGGAGGTTGAGAACTTGAGATCCGCATGAAATTTCTTCCTGTACACACACCTATATATAACTAGGCACATACCCGCGCAATGCAGCGGAATGTAAGTAAAGAACGAACAATTAATTTTATTTCCTTATAGACATGTCATCAACAATCAACCATGACCTAAGAATCACAACTTATGAAATCATAAACCCATAAAAATATTCAATAATTAATTTATATTACAATTATTGACGAAAAAAATTATAATGATATATTTTATAATAAGAATGAAACGTATTTTACGATTATGTATTTTTAATGTGCTAACGGTGGAAAAAAGTAAAACGTATGGATAGAAAACAAATTAGTTCGTAGATATTCATGATATTTAATAGTAAGGTTAAATTAAAAAAATATTCAATATTGTGCTCGTTTTAAAGATATTGATGAGACGATTATAATGATATATTTTGTAAAAAGAGGAAACGTATTGTTTATTCCATTCTTGTTCGTATATGATTATTTATGTTAACATGATATGTATGTAAAATAGAAAATAAGAAAACAAGAGATATAAAATAAATTAAATAACTAATTGTAAGGGTGATAAACGTAACATTTAATTGAATTAGGAAGTGAAACATTGGGAAAATTTTTTTGGCGTTCAAAGGTTTGTAAAAAACTGTATTAGAATTTTTATAATATAGTAGAGATTACCGTGATTTATTTATAATAAGAATGAAACGTATTTTTAATATATTTTACGATTATGTATTTTTAATGTGCTAACGCTGAAAAAAAATAAAATGTATGGATATAAAACAATTTAATTCGTAGATATTCACGATATTTAATAGTACAGTTAAATTAAAAAATATTCAATATTGAGCTCGTTTTGAAGGTATTGACGAGACGATTATAATAGTATAATTTGTAAAAAAAGAAACATATTTTTTCATTGTATTTTTGTTCATATACAATTATGTGTGTTAATATGATAAGGGTGTAAAATGAAAAAAAAAAAAAATAAGGAATATAAAGTAAATTAAATAATTAATTATAAGGATGATAAATGTAATATTTTTCCAAAAACCGTTTTTTCCAAAAACTACCTTTTTCAATAACCGTAATAGAATTTTAATATATAGTATAGATATAGATATAATAACAATAAATATAAATATACATTATATTTTATTTTATTTATTAGGAAATAAAGGTAGTTGTAAAATGACCAAAATATCCATGAGGCTAAGGTTAACAAAGTTATAGGAGGGACTCAATCCATAACAAAAGTGAAACCATGGTGGCCATACTTGTGATTATTTTGTTTAAGGGACCCAATCCAAAATTTTCAATAACCACAGGGACTAAATTTGTAATTTACTCTTAATTTTATTGCTTCATTGTTTGATTTTTATGTGATATATCTTTTTTTATGTTATCATAATAGTACTATTATTGGGTCCGTGCATTGCACGGAAGGATAAATTTTTTGTTGGAATATTGAACCGAGTTAAAATGAAACGTAATTTCTCTGTTAACAGTTAATGAAATACAATGTGAAAAACAAATGAATTTTCATAAGTGGTTAACTTGCTTTTATTCTTAATCGTTTGTTGTTATGACTTTGTGCAATAATATTGGTGATAGTTTTGTATTATATTATTTAAAACTCAAACGACATGTCTCACAACATATTTATCTGACTATTGACTTCAAGACCTCATAGTATTAGTCGATAAAAATAAAGATATGTATATATATCTTATTCCCCTACTTCGAAAAATATGATTGTGAGTTTTGAAAAATATAAACAAATACTCAGTTAATAAAATAAAATATAAAAAAGTATTTTTTCAAAGAAACAAAAATATAGTGGAATATCTTTTGTTCAGTTGCAGGTTCCGCCATTGACACCCGACCGTTCGTCTTCTTCTTGTACTCGGATGATACATAGAGAAACTATATATATATTTATAGTGAATGTAGAGAATATTTTAAAATTTTTTATTTTTATTTTCGATTTTACATTTAAATTGAAATATATTAAAAATATGGAAGAATATTTTTATATCTACATCGTTTCTATTTTATTTTCTTTACACTTGGTTAATTTGGAAAGTATTGCGGAATATTTTTATTTTAAAGAATACGATAATTTATTAGTGTATCTCGTTATTTTTTATTTTTAACTCATATCAACCTTCTTTTTTCTTCTTTTAATCCTCGTGAAAAAAATACGTGTAGATTTTATATTATCAAAAAAATACGTGTAGATTTTATATTATGCTAATATAAAATACGTGTAAATTTTATATTAGCAAAAAAAATACGGAAGAAAAAAGAGTTTATATTACATCTCATTATGTAAAAAGATTTTATAAAATAAAATATGGAAAAAGATTTTATAAAATAAAATATGGAAAAATCATTATGAGATGTAATATAAAAAAATTCGGAAGAAAAAAGATTTTATATTACATCTCATTAATATAGATTTAAATGTAAAATCTACATTTAAAATAGATTATGCTAATATAAAATCTATTTTATAAAATCATCCACCAAAAAAACAAATAGTTATATTAATAAATGAGTATCTATTCCACAAATAGATGATTATGTGAGATACTGTGTTTGGAAATGTTGTACCAAAGTATTAAGAAATTGTAAATTAAGTAATTGACTTTAATTAGTTATAACTTGTGCTTAAAATGTTGTAATTAAGAGTTTTTTATGTCGTTTTTATAATATAGTATAGATATTATAATTACCGTTTTCATTATTATGCATACTAGAAGCGTACTCGCACAATACAGTGAGATACATTACGATATTAATATTTTCTTTTTATTTTTTGTTTTTTATCATATTTATAATATGATTTTAGATGGTTTTGAGAGAGGAATAATTGTTTTTTTATAAATTTATTTAATTTAGGCTTAATAATATAATGTTTTTTATATAAAAAAAATTAAGTATTTTGCTAGAATTCAATGATCATCTTATACATTTTAAATTATTTATATTTAAATTGAGATGTTTATCCTATTTTGATTATATTTATCAATTAGTTATAAATGTAAACATATAATTTTAGAAATTTGTACTCATGCATCATAACTTGTCATCTTGAATTTTAAGTAATGTGTATCAATAAACATACTTAATGTAATTTATTTTAGGTTTAATAATATAATGTTTTTTTATAAAATAAAAATTAAATATTCTATTAAATTTTCTTAATTATATTTTAGATTTTTTATATTTAAAATTTGATTTTTATACTGTATTTAGTTATGGGGAGTGATTTTAAGGGAGTAGAAGTGGGGAGTGATTTTAGGGAAGTTGAAGTGGTTAAAGATAATGATTAAAAATTAATAAATAACATTAAATTTAGTACATAAAGTTTTAATGATTGGTTTTAAGATATGTTAAGTAATTAATATTAAATAATGATACAATAAGCTTTATCAATTGTTTTTAAGAATTTTTTTATAAATAATTTACAATATAGTATAGATAATATATTTCGTTAGTTGTTTAAAAAGTAAACGTTATGATAATTTTAGAAATTAGTAATTTTTATAATTATTTCATTTATTGTTTACATAAAATAAATAAATTGTTTGATATCTATATAGAGATGCTTGTTTTTATTATGACCTGAATATTTATAGATTATCAGAGTTTATTTATTATAATCAACATTTTATATTATGAAACGATCAAGATATTCATTAAACTAGATAATCGGTTGAGATTAGTATATATGGAAGATCATCAAAGTTTATTTATTATAGATAAACAAAAATATACACTTTTTCTAATATTTAAGTATACCACTTTTATTAAATCCTTTTATGCATATCTGTAACAACCCAAACTCACAAGAAAAAGAACATAACGACATAGTATAAATTCTTGCCAAAACGGCCCCAAAGGTAACAATTTAAATATTCAAGTTTGCGGAAAACAACCTATTATACAACTAAGAATTTAAGAAAGAAAACAACTAAGGCAGGCAATTAGGTAGCATCCTACACGATCGAGCCCTCAACTTAAAACATTTCCTTTTCCTTACCGATCCTCCTACTTCACGCGTCCCTGAAAAAGTTTTAGTTTTGAAAGAGCGAGGGTTAGACCAAAAGGTCTAGTGAGTTCTCTCTAGTAATGGTTCCATGCCAAAGCATCATACAAAAGATTTATAAACAATATAAACCAATTCAGTTTTAGGAAAAACATCATACTCACAAATCACGTTTCTGACGCACACTGAAGTCATGCAAAGGTGACAACGTGTCTGCCTCATAATGCCTTTATCTGGGAATTAGTTCAAGCCAAAAGGCATAACTAAGAACTCATAATGCCCGTACCTCGTACGAAAGGCCGTCTTGGGAACGTCCTCCTCCCTTACTTTCAACTAATGATAACCAGATCTTAAGTCTATCTTCGAGAAATAACTTGCTCCTTGCAGCTGATCAAAGAGGTCGTCGATCCTCGGAAGCGGATATTTATTCTCTATCGTCACTTTGTTGAGTTCACAGTAGTCTATGCACATACGCATATACCCATCCTTCTTTTTGAAGAACAACACTGGCGCTCCCCACGGTGACGTGCTGGGACGAGTGAAACCCTTGTTTAGCAGCTCTTGTAGTTAGGTCATCATCTCCTTCATCTCGGCCGGTGCCAACCAGTAGGGTGCCCTTGCTATAGGTGCCGCCCCAGGCATCAAGTTGATTCTGAACTTTACTTGCCGATCAGAGGGCAAGTTAGTCAGATCCTCCGGAAACACCTCCGGGTATTCACTTACGACCGATACCGATTCTAGACCTCTCTTCTCTATCTTATCATCAAACACATATGCTAAGAATCCCAAACACCCCTTCACTAAGCACCTCCTAACTTTAATCATCGAAATCAAAGATGACTTCCTATCCTGACGATCTTCATAGATCACCATCTTCTTCTTATCAGGTAGGGCGATGCAGATCAACTTCTTATTACATACTACGTTAGCATCATTGGAGGCCAACCAGTCTATTCCCACGATGATATCAAATTCCCCCATAACCATCGGGTACAGCCGTAACGGGAATAAATGACCATCAATGTCAATCCTACACCCCTCATAAACCTCCATCACCAAGACTCGACTATCATCGGCTACTTCTACTTTAAACCCATGATTCAACTTCTTGGGTTTCACATGCAAATTCCGAATAAAGCTCGGAGACACAAACGAACGTTTTGCGCCCGAATCAACCAACACCTTAGCAGAAGTCGAGTCAATAAGGAAAGTACCTGTCACCACATCTGGCGTTTCCACCGCCTCCTCAGCTGACATGTGGAACTCCCTCGCCTTAGCTCTGGCCGACTCCACCTTCCTCTCTCCACCTTTACCTCCTTGTCCAACTCCATGACCTCTAGTAAAACCCTTCTTCAGTTGCGGACAATTAGTCTTTATATGGTCAGGAGAACCACATTGATATCACAATCGTGCGCCATGGCAATCTCGCGCCATATGCCCCGACTTCCCACACTTGAAACAACCATCTTTATCCATCATACACTCTCCCCGATGCATCCGATTATATTCCCCACACGGATTGTCCCCAAATCTCGGTGTTACCTGCTGCTCAGGCCTTGCATTCTTGGTCCTCTTAGGGTCACGTGTAGGTCCTTCCCATTTCCTCTTATCACCATTTCTCTCAGACATTTGGCGAACTTTCTCTTTCTCTGTCATCTTGGCCGCGTTAATGGCCGCTTGAAAGGTGGTTGGGTTTCGTGCAAATATCACTTCTATGATACTGCTCTTCAGCCTATAGATATATGTTTCGATGCGCCGCTCCTCGTTTGGCCCATAAATCTCAGCGAAACGGGCCTTCTCTAGAAACTTGGTCGTATACTCACGAACTGTCATTTATCCTTGTTCTAAACCCATAAATTTCTCTTCTGGCTTCTTGACGGCCGCTAATGGGGAAAAATGTGCTTTGAATTTGGCAACGAAGGTCTCCCAGGCCATACCCCTTGCCGCCTTCAAACCCTCTCCACCCGTCTCAGCCTCCCACCAAAAAACTGCATTGTCTCTCAGCATAGACAAGGCAAACACCATCTTTTCATCATCAGCACATTTACAAGTGTCGAACACTAATTCCATCTCCCGAATCCACTTAATAACCACCAGGTCACATTCTCCCTTGAAGCTAGGGGGCTTACAGGAGGAGAATGACTTGTAGTTGCTGCCCTTATCCATCCCCAACTTGGATGCCACATATGGAGTTGATTGATATTGACTACCCACCCCAGTTACGGGCAGGCTTTACATCTCAGTCCCTTCTCTTTCCTCACTCTTTTCTTTACTCTCAGGTGTTGTTCTTGCCTGATGCGCCAACATGGCTTGCAAGGTTTCCTGGAGTTTTCCCATCTCAGCAGCGAACGACTCATGAGTTACAAAGGCTTGATCCCATCCCCATCCCCTGCCACGGCCCCTCGATTGCCCTCTTCCCCTAACGGTATCTGAACTCTCTTGCAGAGAGGATTCCTGCTCTGCAGGGATCTCCACACTTCTCTCCCGATGGCCACTACGCACCGTCTTTCGTCCCCGGGTTCCCGCTTCGGGTTTATCTAGCTGAGTGGCAGCCTTCCGGGACCCTCTCCCTCTCCCTCTCCCTCGCCCCTTCCACGACCACAACCCCTTCCCCGAGCGACTTCCTGCCTCAGAAGGGTCGTTGGTCCATCCACCGCCACCTCGTTCACCGGTATTGCTTCAGCAACCGACACATATCTGCTCCTCAAAGAACGCTCAGACATATTGCTTACTGAAAAGACGCAACATAAAATGTTAAACCAACAGTCCCAACGTAATAAGGCAAATTAAGCACACACATGTACCTGTAAATTCTCAATTACATTAGCCAGATGTAATTCCAAATTTACCTTACATGTTAGTCCTTAGTACCCTATCACCCGAGTCCCTGTTGAGGTCCCCCTAAGGGCTTCCTATTTCTCAGTTGTGTTTCTACTCTCCTAGTTTAAGTTTAGGCCCGTCCGGCCACCTAGATCCCTTAAACTATGACTCTGATACCAACTGTAACAACCCAAACTCACAAGAAAAAGAACATAACGACATAGTATAAATTCTTTCCAAAACGGCCCTAAAGGTAACAATTTACATATTCAAGGTTTGCGGAAAGTAACTTATTATACAACTGAGAATTCAAGAAAAAAAACAAATAAGGCAGGCAACTAGGTAGCATCCTTCACGATCGAGCCCTCAACTTAAAACTTTTCCTTTCCCTTACCCGACCTGCCTACTTTACACGTCCCTGAAAAGGTTTTAGTTTTGAAAGAGAGAGGGTTAGAACGGAAGGTCTAATGAGTTCCCTCTAGTAACGGTTTCATGCCAAAAGCATCATGCAAAAGATTTATAAACAGTATAAACCAATTCAGTTTTAGGAAAAACATCATACTCAAAAATCACGTTTCTGGCGCACACTGAAGTCACGCAAAGGTGACAACGTGTCTGGATCATACTGCCTTTATCTGGGACACACTGTAACACCCGTAAATTCCTGTCTGTGAAAGCCAACCCTTCGAGAAATTCTTGTTTCTTATCGTGGGATTTCATCCCCTATATCTTACCTATTTAAGCCTTATCGCGTCATGAGTGGTCTATGTGGAAAATGGGAAGAAACAAGCCTCGGTACACTCTAGGCGATAGTTCCCTGGGCACAATCGCCAGCGAGGGTGTGCCCGCGGTACGTTTTGGGCGATAGTGCCCTGGCAATAGTGCCCTGGCACAATCGCCGGGCACAATCGCGGTCGGCCCCAGGGTCTTTTAAGAGTCGCGATTCTCAACCATTTCCCTCACTCTCACTTCTATCTTCTTCCCTTTTCTCTCCCAAACACCAAAAACGAACCCTAACCTATTTTGGGGTTTTTTCTCTCCCCAAACCTCATGATTCTCAATTATCTAGCTAGTTGGGAGCTTGAACCACAAAACCTTCATCTTCATCTTCCTCATCAAGTTCAACGGTTGGGAGCTCGGGTTGAAGTGTTGGATTGGGTGTTCTCGGAAGTCTCATCGTCTCCAAGGGTAAGTTTTCTTGTATTAAGGTTATAAATGCTCTATTGGTGGTTTCTTAGTGTTTGATATCTCAAATCTCGGATCTAATGGTTTTGGAGAAATTAGGGTTTTGATCTTATTGGGATCTTGGTATTTTTATGTTTGGAGAATGTCTTCTTATGGTCGATTATGGATATTTATGGGTTGGAATGTTCGGATCTAGGTTTTGGAAGATTTCGGCTTGAGGATTCAAGTGGTCTTCAAAAGAGCTCGTTGGGTAAAATCTAGATTTAGCCTAAATCTAGCAAGGTGAGTTCAAGTTGATTTGTGAAAACGGTGTACATGCCAAAATGTTTATTTTAAAGTGTTTCGCGTCTTACATGAAAATTGTTAACTGCTGATAAGTTTGATTATTTGAAAGTGTTTAACTTCATAAACTTATATAGCACACATCTCTGGGATTTTGGATACTATGATAAATAAATCATATATTTTGGTATCTTAAGGTTTTATTTTATGGAAATAGATTTTGAGAATAAATGTATTTCATTTTGTGTTTTGGAGAAATGCATGGTTTTGTGTTATGGGTCGTTTTGAGAGGTAAATGTTATAAACTCACTTGGAAAATGATTTGTCCCAATCTAAACTACGTTGGAATTAATTATATGTTTTAGAGTATGGGTTTACATAAGTACGGGTTGTTTATGTTTGATTCCAATTTATGATTTTCAACGTTGAGTCTTTGGATTTGTTTGAGCTTATGGCTCGGCTTGCATTTGTTGGGTTTTGAGGACACTTGTCCACTTTTAATAGTTCAATGTTGAGCGTTTGGTTCTGATTTGCATTTACTGCATCTTATTTGAGAATTACATGTTTTGGATGCATTAGTTCATTCACTTTGAGTCATGTAATGGTTTAATTAGTGCAATGGATCCATAGGCACGGTGTCCCTATGTCCCCGCTTTGGGCATTGGTTCATCATTTGGCACGGAATAGGCATCGGGTCACCATGGTAAGTAAGGTGTGGACCTATACGGTCGGGCAGCGTCCCATGGGCAGTAAGGTGTAATTCCCTTGTGCTAGAGTTCCCCGTTTTGGAACTCTCAAGAATAGACCTAGAGGGGTTGACTTGATGTTTTCGAGTGATAGACTCAGAGGAGTTGAGCTCGGTGGGTTTTTATTTGTGTAACCCACATGTTTTGATTTCTTACATGATTATGTGACCTGCTTTTGTGTTTCGTCACGTACAATGTAATCGGGTATTTCCCGTCACCAGTAGGTGAGGTTTTGGTTATGGAGTTTTATAATCAATGTTTTCGGAGACGTTTGAATGTGGGTATTTATCTACGTTTTAAGGTTTTGGTTTTTGAAACTCATTCGAGTTATTGGGATGTTTTGGAAGTTGGGGTTATCTACGTTTTCCGTGTTTGATCATTATAATGTCAATTATGTTTTACGTGCGCTTTAGGTTTTGGCTTTATTTCAGGAGGCGTTTGTTTTATGATTTTTAATCACGAAAAGGGTGAATGATGGAAAGGAGATTGTTTTTAAGATTTAATGCATTTCATTTTGGTTGCTTTCAAATCAAATGTATTGCATTTTGGAAATCATGATTTTTAAATAATGATCTTAAAGTCTTTGCTTTATATATCTCTAAGGAAAACTCTTGAGCTCACTAGGCGTTAAGCCTAACCTTTTATTTATCGGCATGTGCATCAGGTTTCAAGGTTGGGAGTTGGTTCTAGCAACCCTATGAAGAGTAGAGCCTTAGGTAGATCCGAAAGTAAGTATTCGGTGAAGTCTTCCACATTATGGAGATAGTGACTATGCATGGGTATGAGTAGCACCCGCCATTTATAGTCCGTATGTATAAGATGGTATATATGTATTGTAGTTGAATCCAAATTCGTGGTTGTAGATGATTCAATTATTGACGTGTTTAGAAATTTTAAATAAGTTGCTATTTCCAGAATTCAGGGTGTTACACACACCCCCAATGGCATATACGGGACACACCCCCTGTATGAGCACAGACGGGACTCACCCCCCGACTTAGGCCATAACTCGCCAATGACAATGTATGCATACATTTTACACCACCAACATAATAAAGCATAACTCACTTTTAATAAATCTCGCATGCATAAAATAGCATAAATAACAGTAGTCATAAAATAAGCTTCACATGCGTACAATAGCATAAATAACTGAAACGATTTTGGTTAGAAAAACACACCTGTCGCTTCTGCTTAGCTTTTTGAACCCGCTCTAGAGTCCTTAGACCAAAAACCTATGAACACGGAAGTTAGGGCGGTTAGTTACCCAAACTCCAAAATATAACACATTGACTTCTCCCCCAACCAAATAAAAACCTTCCTAAAATCCCTTCCTAAGAACAACCAAATACCCGAGGCCTCCTTCCCGACTCCTGGGTCCACCCCAGTACCTGACTCCGGGGTCGTACCCCTCTCGCCTGTCTCCCGGGTCGCATCCCCATCCGCCCGTCTCCCGGGCTACTCCCCCCGGGTCCCCCAACTCCTGGGTTGCTCCTGGGTCTCCCCACCACCTCTGGTCTCCCCGGTTGGTAAACTCCCAGGACTTCGCCTCCCGGGACCAATCATACCCGGCCTCCCCGGGATTAAACACTACCGGACTCCTCGGTAGGTACCGGGTTCCAGACTCCCGGGTTCTCGGTTCAATTGTGTTACACTCTAAAATTCAGAGTAAATTAAAACCTGAAAATATGGCAACAAGACATCCGTAATGATATAAACATCCCATAAAGGGGATCAGTCCTTAAGACTATACAAGACTCATACGGATATAGAATTTATCAACAATACTAATCTAAACATAACCGTCTAGACTACAACACTTGACGAACCAAAATTCACTAAAAGATGGGACTTAAACAATGCCCAACACCAAAATAATAGACATCTCAAAATATGCCTCGAGTCCACGCTCGACTCTCAAAGACCCTGAGCAACCCACCGCTAAGGGAAACCTGTTATACACATCATTTGAGAAAAAGTGTTAGGCTTAAAGCCTAGTGACAACATACAATTTATTCAAAATCAGAGATATAAACATTAGTATCATAAGGAAATCTTTTCATAAAGGTTTATTTTATAAAAGATAACATTTCGCCACAACCGTGCCTTTTCGGTCCAAAACTCATCATACAATGACAAAAGAACCATTTTACCAAGGATTGTGGTGTAACACAAAGTAGACCACAAATCCGAGTTATGAGCTAAACAATTGGAATTCGAGGATACGAACACATAAGTCCGTGCTACAACGTGAGATCTAGCCCCAAGCAAAACCAATGTATACTCCTTCACTAGGATCACTATGAACCATGGCTAGTATCCGGCCTCACATAACCGTACCAAGTTGCACCCGAGGATCATATGCATCCATAGCTACAAATGGGGAATGTGACATCGCAAAAATAAGTTGTTAACGGCCAGAACCTCACAATTTAATGCACATGTAGTTCTTATTTGTTAACGGCCAGAGCCTCACAATTTAATGCACATGTAGCTCTATATTTTTTTTACTTGGTAACCACCAAATAATATCAGTCGACTCAAAACCTAGGGATCCGCTAGTAATGGTACAGACTTGTCACAACAACATATGTGACCAACCATAAATAAACATATGGTATAAACACATTTTATAAACAAAATGTCATTTCCAGTTCAACTTCTGGTAAGAATGAAAATCATTAAAAATGAGTTCTTAAACATTCTTTTCACATATCCACATAATATGCAAGTAAAACATATTTTACTTCAAATAAGATAGAATCCATCATAAAATGATCAGAACCCTAAAATCTCCCAAAACTCAAGTTATATCAAATAAGTAGAAAACTTAAATCTGAAATCATGGAGATACATAGGAGTTCAAAAT
Source organism: Arctium minus (assembly GCA_954870635.1). NCBI lineage: Eukaryota > Viridiplantae > Streptophyta > Magnoliopsida > Asterales > Asteraceae > Arctium > Arctium minus. The sequence goes on from OX941092.1 coordinate 26,724,493, forward strand.
GTAACCATTTAGACATGTATAAAGTTTTAGAAAAGTAGTAGGAACTCACCCAATAGGTTTATACGAAAACCCGAAGAACCAGATATCGACCCCCTTGCGAAGACGAAGCTTTCTACACCGAAACCCCGAGCAATGCACTTAATACTAGCGATTAACGGAAGCTCGAAGATCCAAAGAATACCAACCAAACTTAGAGAGAGAGATAAATATTTAGAGAGAGGAGAGAGTTTTGAGATTGAGAGATGAGATCTAAATGAGATATTTAGGCTGAAAAGGGTATAAGTCGGCCAGGCCATCTCGCGGGTTATGCCGCGACCTCAACCCGCAGCATAACTCGTCCGCTTACACAAAACCAAACCCATCCAGAGGGTTTCACGGGTTGTGCCGCGACCTCAAGTCGCGGTGCAACTCGCGTAGTTCACTGTGGTTTGTCCAAAACCACCAAAAGCCAAACTCAATCTTAGAACCAAACGCGGTGCTAACGACAAAAGCTTAACACTAGAATACCAAGGTTACATAACGAAATTCAGGGTGTTACAATTCTCCCAACCTTAGAATGATTTTGTCCCCGGAATCTACTCTTCTCAATGGAACACTGTCCGCAGAGAAAATCGTCTCAAACCCAAATGCCAAAATCATTAACGTGATCTTAATACCGACACCCGAAATAGCTACCCTTCTTGGGCACATTTCACTCCTAACCGAGCGAACACTCAACTCTCTAAAGTAACCTTTACTCACAAGGTTACGGTTGCCTCCTAACCTTAGGTGACAATTACTACCTCCAGGAATTTAGCGACCTCAACTTTCCATCTACCAATTTCTTTCGAACTGCACGGTTCCGAACTCAAAGCTAACGGTCGTCGCTAATCTTCCCAAAATCCTCAGATTTCACTGATCCACTCCTAAAATTGATAAAGATAAACTTACAAGACGCACCAATGCATCTTTCAGGCAATCGGTTAACACAGATTCTGCTATCACTCAACTCCGATCCGACCCTAAATCTGGAAATAGCAATTTATATAAATTTTCTAAATATATCAAAATTACTTCATCTACAACCACAATAAAAGGATTAACCTCAATACGTACAACCAAACTATACATTCGGACTTAAAGGACGGGCGCTAATAAAACCCACAACAGGAATTTGATGCACATGCTGAAAAATAAAAAGGATTAGGCTTAACGCCTAGAGAGCTCAAGAGTTTTACATAAGTAAAAGCAATTAAATTGATGAACTTCTCTTTAAAACAGAACCTTTCAAATAATGAATTTTAAAACATGGAACAACTCCTTTTCAAAGTTATGCAATTTCAAAGATGGATCATTCATTTCAACGATACTTTATAAATTGACACAACTTGTACTAACTCGAGGTATTAAACATTAGTAACACCATCCACATCGTACGTCCGAAAACATGGACACTAGGCGCAATACTCACACGACCAAAAACGAAAGAAAACTAAACATCAATATGCAGGAATAACACATTTCAGTCAAACCTTAATATACGTGGGGAGAACCCAATATTAAAGCCATCATTTACCGTCGACTCCACATAACCAAAGTTGGTAAAAATATGACATTAGTGTTTAAAATACCCCGGGTCTACGACGGAGAGACCCGTACACAAAGAGAATAAAAGGACACGCAAGTAGGCCGCCCATACAACTTCCTCGCATGACCTCTAAACGTTTCCATCTTGGGTGGCGAGAACAAATGAATGGGGCCACCCGTGATGTTAGGCTTAAAGCCTAGTGAGAACATACAGTTTATTCAAAATCAGAGATATAAACATCAGTATCATAAGGAAATCTTTTCATAAAGGTTTATTTTATAAAAGATAACATTTCGCCACAACCGGGCCTTTTCGGTCCAAAACTCATCATACGATGACAAAAGAACCATTTTACCAAGGATTGTGGTGTAACACAAAGTAGACCACAAATCCGAGTTATGAGCTAAACAATTGGAATCCGAGGATACGAACACATAAGTCCGTGCTACAACGTGAGATCTAGCCCCAAGCAAAACCAATGTATACTCCTTCACTAGGATCACTATGAACCATGGCTAGTATCCGGCCTCACATAACCGTACCAAGTTGCACCCGAGGATCATATGCATCCATAGCTACAAATGGGGAATGTGACATCCCAAAAATAAGTTGTTAACGGCCAGAACCTCACAATTTAATGCACATGTAGTTCTTATTTGTTAACGGCCAGAGCCTCACAATTTAATGCACATGTAGCTCTATATTTTCTTTACTTGGTAACCACCAAATAATATCAGTCTACTCAAAACCTAGGGATCCGCTAGTAATGGTACAGACTCGTCACAACAACATATGTGACCAACCATAAATAAACATATGGTATAAACACATTTTATAAACAAAATGTCATTTCCAGTTCAACTTCTGGTAAGAATGAAAATCATTAAAAATGAGTTCTTAAACATTCTTTTCACATATCCACATAATATGCAAGTAAAACATATTTTACTTCAAATAAGATAGAATCCATCATAAAATGATCGGAACCTTAAAATCTCCCAAAACTCAAGTTATATCAAATAAGTAGAAAACTTAAATCTGAAATCATGGAGATACATAGGAGTTCAAAATGTAACCATTTTGACATGTATAAAGTTTTAGAAAAGTAGTAGGAACTCACCCAATAGGTTTATACGAAAACCCGAAGAACCAGATATCGACCCCCTTGCGAAGACGAAGCTTTCTACACCGAAACCCCGAGCAATGCACTTAATACTAGCGATTAACGGAAGCTCGAAGATCCAAAGAATACCAACCAAACTTAGAGAGAGAGAGATAAATATTTAGAGAGAGAGGAGAGAGTTTAGAGATTGAGAGATGAGATATAAATGAGATATTTAGGCTGAAAAGGGTATAAGTCGGCCAGGCCATCTCGCGGGTTATGCCGCGACCTCAACCCGCGGCATAACTCGCCCGCTTACACAAAACCAAACCCATCCAGAGGGTTTCGCGGGTTGTGCCGCGACCTCAACTCGCGGTGCAACTCGCGTAGTTCACTGTGGTTTGTCCAAAACCACCAAAAGCCAAACTCAATCTTAGAACCAAACGCGGTGCTAACGACAAAAGCTTAACACTAGAATACCAAGGTTACATAACGAAATTCAGGGTGTTACAAATTGAGGTTGGGCGCTCCGATAATCCCGATTAGTCAAAGTCTGGGTTCGACGTCGATCGGGTGACAAAATTCGACGAGGGGTTTAGACACACAACCATTCCCAAACCAATTCCTCCCCAATTTTAGACCAAATCAAGGAGTATTATCAACTAAGATAAAAGAAATACCATCTAAAAGAAAAGGTAGGCAACCGATTAAATCCTCCATTAACACCCAAATAAAGCTTAAAGAAACTTCCATTTCTCAAACAATCATTGCTTATACAAAGGTTAGGACTTACCTTGAAGAAAAAAATGCAAGAATCCTCTCAATGCTCACCTCCTTCTTCAATTTCTCCCAAAACAACTTCTCTCCCAAAGTTCTCTGATACCTCTTAGCCGCCTCCACACAAAATGAATTAGAGGGCTAGGGTATTAGGGTTAAAACCCATTTTTACTCATAATTACAACCTAGTCCCCCACACTCTAGGCTTTTAGCAAACCCTCACCCAAACTCCCATTTTATTCCTTTTGGACACGATTATTACAATATCAATACCCAAATTCTAACAATTCTTTTTAGTATTTTTAATGTATAGTTTAATTAATTTTGAGTAAAAATAGTGTTTATAGTAGCATTCATTAATAAATATGGGACCCACTTAAAAACATCTAACAGGTTCATAATTTGTGAATACTAAATAAACCAATTTTTTAAGGTTTCTTATGAAATAATTAGGAACTTGTAAAATTGCCTTGCAAACTCCTTTTTTCTGAATAAGTTCATTGGTTGATCTTCATTAAAAAAATTGGTCGTTTGTCATCTTCCAAATTAAGGAATAGTTTATAAGGCGTTAGATCCTGTGAGAACGAAAAAAAGATTGAGAATCGTGAGAATCGATCTAAGCCGTAATTTGGTTTTGATCCTATGATTTTAATTAAAAGTTGTTTCACCATATGAAAAAGGCATAATCGTCATTTTGGTAACTGAGATTTACCATATGAAAACACATACTATTTCACCTCATGAAATAAAAACAAATTTTTCATAAATATGATATTTCATATATATGTTATTTCAACATTTGAAACCAAACACTATGTTATTTCACCACATGAAATAAAACACTATATGTTATTTCACCACATGAAACCAAACATTTTTTTTCTTCTATACGTTATTTCACCCCATGAAACCAGAAACCAAAAAAAAAAACCTAAGTTATGTTCCGTCAGCCACCATCGTCGCCGGTAACCACCCTCTCAACAACCGGTGACCTCCTCCGTTCAAACACCGGTGATTCTACCATTTGAAGCCACCACCATCTCCTTTCAACCGTCCTCTACATCACAACTGAATAAACATTTATCTAAAAGCATGATTCAAACAATACAAACTCATTATGCATTAAAATAAGAATCAAAATTGAATTTTGAAAACATAACTAGAAAACCAAACAGAAGAAACGAGAAATAGCGATCACTCCAATTTACTTCAATTGAAAATTGAACTCAACTATAAGATCTGGTTTTTTTATTACCAAAAAGAGTTTGTACCTTTGGGGAACATCCTTCCACGTCCGTCTCTTCAAAATTTCAAGCCCTAATTTCTCCCCCAATTCATCATTGACTCTTACGCAAGTAACCATCGAAGAAATTCTCCTGTTTTCCATGACATTTGTTGCTATAAGATGACTGATGTTCCTAAGAATCAATTCCTGCAAAAAGAAAAACATGAATAAAAAAGGTGAAATAAAAAATCCAACCTGTCGGATTTGAACCAGCGACCTAAGGATACCAGTTGAACAACTACAGTCCTCCGCTATACCAACTAAAAACATGATTTTAGAGATGAGTGTGTAATGTGTTCTGGTGAAAACGAATCAGAAACCGAAACAAGTTGAAAATCGAATCAAAAATCGATTTCAGCAACGATTTCAACAAGATATCCTCGCTCGATTCGAATCAAAAATCGATTTTAGCAATCGAATAAAAAATTGAACTAGAAATCAAATCAGAAACGATGTTAGACTCACCGGAAACAATGGATTTGGACTCGCCAAAAACAATGGATTTGACTCGCCGGAAACAATGGCTCCGATGAGGTTGATCTGAAATCGAAATATGGTTTAAGAAGGTGGGGTTGGTCAGTTTATGAAGGTTTGGTGAGATCATATTTTCAATACCCAATATGTCCTTTCACTTCCAATTTATTTCAAAATTGCCATTGCTTTAATGACCATGGATTAAAATCAATTAATGGTTTAGATTGGTTTTCACGGTTTTTAACTTATTTTTGGTTCTCATTTGATTATCGCCCTAGTTTACAAACCCATTAAATAATCTTTATATTTTGTTCAATTAAATAGTTAAAATTCGTATATATAAACTGAAAAAAAAATCTTATAAAGAAAAAGGAATACGTAATTTGGTCATTTTTATGTCCTATCCCGTTTAGTATTATCAAATATTATAATAGACAGTTTTATTTAATCCAGTCCAGTCCTATCTTGTATTGTCTTATACTTTTACAAACACCGTGAAACAATGTTCGATGACTAGATTGTAAATAAAACAAAACACTTTTTTGAATATATATAAATATATATATATATATATATATATATATATATATATATATATATATCTTCTCAATCTCAGGGGCTGTTTGTTTAGCTCTTAATGGTTACATTAAGAGCTTACCTCTTAATCGGTAAGAGGGAGAGTGTGTTTGGGAAAAAAATGTCCTCTTAATGGTTACGATTTCCTCTTAGCGATTATGAGCCTAGGGTTACACTAAATGATTCAGATCTTGAATTGTTCCACTATTTATGTCCTATCCCGTTTAGTATTATCAAATATTATAATAGACAGTTTGTAACACCCTCCAATCTGGAAATAACAACTAATTTAAAATTTCTAAATACAGCGATGATTGATTCATCTACAATCACAATTTAAGGTTTAACTTCAATACACACATTTCGTTCTATGAATACAATCTATAATAACGACGGGTGCTACTAAAACCCAATAAGAGTCACTATCTCTAACTGCGGAAGACTTCACCAAACTACTTACCCTCGCGTAAATCTAGTGCTCATCTCCTCGTAGCACTGCTAGAACCAAACCCCAACAGAACCTGATGCACATGCCGACAAATAAAAGGTTAGGCTTAACGCCTAGTGAGCTCAAGAGTTTTAATTAGAGATATGTAAAACAATAACTTTGAGAACATTATTTAAATCGTGATTTCCAAAATGAAATACATTCGATCTGAAAGCAACCAAAGTGAAATACGTTAAATCTGAAAACAATCTCTTTTTCAACATTCACCCACTTCGTGATTAAAATTACAAAACAAAACTCCCCCTTTATGTAAATCCAAAACCCAAAACTAATGTAAAGCATAACTGACATTTTAATAATCAAATACTGAAAACGTAGATAAATTCCAACTTCCAAAACATCCCAAAACATGGATAAGATTCAATATCCATAATACGTCACCAAAAACATAGATTATAAAACTCAATACCCAAATCAACACCTTTTGGTGACGGGGGAGACCCGATTACATTGTACGTGACGGAACACCAACGTGGGTCACATAGCTATGTATATAACCAAAACGTATGGATTATACGCATAAAACCTACCGAGCTCAACTACTCCAAGTCTATTGCTCGAAAACATCAAGTCAACCACTCTAGGTCTATCCTTAAGAGTTCCAAAATAAGGTAACTCGGTTCCAAAATGAGAACTTATGCACACAATGGAATTACACCTTACTGCGCATGGGACGCTGCCCGACCGTATAGGTCCACACCTTACTTACCATGGTGACTCGATGCCTATTCTGTGCCAAAGTGGTGAACTTGTCCAAAACGGGACAAAAAAACACCGTGCCTATGGATCCATTGCACTAAATAAAACATTACATGACTCAAAATGAATGAACTAACACACTCAAAAGATGTAATTCTCAAATAAGATGCAGTAAATGCAAATCATAACCAAATGCTCTACAATGAGCTATTATAATCGGACAAGTGTCCATAAGACCCAACAAAACCAAACCGAGCCATAAAATCAACTAATCCAAAGACCCAACGTTGAAAATCATAAAATGAAATCAAACGTAAACAACCCGCATTATGTAAACCCATACTCCAAAATATATAAATTAACTCCAACGTAGTTTAGATTGGGACAACTCATTTTCCAAGTGTATTATATCATTTATTCTTTCAAAACGTCCCATGACATAAAATCAAACACTTATCTAAAACATTCAATAAAATGCATTTATACTCCAACTTACTTCATGACATAGTTCATCAAAATACCAATGTGTGTAATTTTAGTTGTCAAGATGCTCAAAATCCCAAACGTGGGTGTTTTACAAAGTTTATAAAACCAGACACTTCAAAATAATCAAGATCCGTCAAATAACTCAACATTTGATAATTTCATGTAAAACATATAAACACTTTAAAATAGGCATTTTGGCATGTACACCATTTTCACAAATCAACTTGAACTCATCTCGCTAGATTTAGGCTAAATCTAGATTTTACCCCAACTTGAGCTTTCTTAAAGAAATCTGAATCCATGAGTAAAATCCTTCCAAAACCTAGATCCACAAATTTCAACCATAAATATACTTATTCAACCATTTAGAATAGTTCCCCAATCATTTTACCTCAAAATCTCCATTTAGCCAAAACCCTAATTTTGACCTAAATCCTCCAAAATCTTCCAAAACGAAATTAGAGAAACCAAACACTAGGAAATCATCAATGAAACATTTATATCACCTAATAAGGTTTAGAAATGGAGAGGATAAACTTACCACTTAGGTTTTGGTGAAAACCTAGAAAACCCCAAATTTCTTGAAGGTGGAGGTGATGATGATGATGAGCTCTTGGCATTTGCTTCCAATCCACCACCTAATACTCTTGAATCTTCCCAAAACTAACAATCTAACCTTGAAAATATCTCAAATACGAATCAATAGCAAAAATAATCGTCTCAAACGAAGTTATGGTGAAGGAGATATGAGGAAATGAAGAAAAACCCCAAAAATCGGATTTTTAACCTCCAGACCCGCTCCGCGATAGTGCCTGGCTAAAGTGACATATGTCACTTTCGCTAGGCACTCTCACGGCAGACGTAAGAGAGTTTTATACTCTCAATGATAGTGCCAAGCTAAAGTGACACATGTCACTTTCGCTAGGCACTTTAGCCGTAGTTGTACCGACCGCTGTTTTGGCCATAACTTCTTCGTTTTAGCTCCGTTTTTGCTCCGGAAAGAACCGTTGTTCTCGTAAATGAATTCCTCATATAGCAAGACTATAAAATCTAGAATTTAATCCCAAAATCCCATTTCCTTTATTTCTTTCAAAAGATCGATTCTTATACTAACTTGAAATAGTACTTACCCAAAAATTACGGGTGTTACACCATTGACATAATTACATGGCACATTCGTTAGGACGACCAACCGCTTGGTAATCTCCATTGCTATTGTGACATATGTCACAACTGCATGGCACTATAGTCGGGACTACCACACTTTCATACCATTGGTGCTATTGTGACAGGTGTCACAACCACATGTCACTATAGCCGAGACGACCATACTCTTAGTACCATTGGTGCTATTGTGACAAATGTCACAACCACATGACACTATAGCCGAGACGATCATACTCTTAGTACCATTGGTGCTATTGTGACAAATGTCACAACCACATGGCACTATGTCCGAGACAACCATATGTGTTTCTTCCTTTACCGATTCACCCAATTCAACACTCTTCTCCAATTAGGATAAAAATTCAGGGTGTTACACAGTTTATTTAATCCAGTCCAGTCCTATCTTGTATTGTCTTATACAGTTATACTTTTACAAACTATGTTCGATGACTAGATTGTAAATAAAACAAAACACTTTTTTGAATATATATATATATATATATATATATATATCTTCTCAATTTCAGGGGCTGTTTGTTCAGCTCTTAATGGTTACATTAAGAGCTTACCTCTTAATCGGTAAGAGGGAGAGTGTGTTTGGCAAAAAAAATGTCCTCTTAATGGTTACAATTACCTCTTAGCGATTATGAGCCTAGGGTTACACTAAATGATTCAGATCTTGAATTGTTCCACTTTTTCCCTTCTCACTCTATCCCACGCCAATTCCTCCCAAAGTCGCCCTCTACTCTACTTCCCAAATCAATCGCCGACAAGGTCTTCTCCATCTACTCCAGCGGTCGTCTCCCTCACTTTCATAGCGTGTAACACCCTCAAATTTGGAAAGAGCGACTAATTAAAAACTTTCAACAATACCTTAAAGGATAATAAAATCTCTTACTACCGGTCCATAATTGAAATACATTTCTAGGTTGAATCATCAACAAATAATTAAAGTCTTACATAAATACTAACTAAAGTCGAGTGTTACTATATCCCAATAACAATCTCTATCTCCAATATAAGTGAGGAAGACTTCATCAAGCTAATCACCTCTTCGAGCACACAACTAGCACTCATCTCTTCACAGTGTCGCTAGAACTAATCCCGAAATGGAACCTGATGCACATGCCGACAACTAAAAAGGTTAGGCTAACGCCTAGTAAGTTCAAGAGTTTTATATCATAATTATAAAGGAAAACGTAAAATGGAAATATTGTAACTTATAATCATGATCCTTTAAAATGATTTACTTTAAAATAAGAGAATAACTCACTTACCAATACTATAGATTTTACAGATGGACGCATCAATGCCAAAACATTCTTTAATAAAATAATGCAATCCAACACTTACTCAAAACGAGGATAATGGTAATGCTAGAATAATGAAATTGGAGTAAACTTTATAAAACAAACGACCAAAATATGAGTAAACTCAAGTCTCCAATATTATAGCATAAGGGAGATAACCCAAACTCAAAGCGTCACCGAAAACAAGGATAAAACTAAATACCCCAAAACAACACCTCTCGGTGACGGGGGAGCCTCGAATTCCAAGGCTAGTGGCAGAACACAAAAGTAGGCCACATTCCAAGTTACTAAGCTCACCATAGTAGGAACCCATGGCCACGAGCTCTCCGACACGTACTAAGATGTGGGGGAGGGCACCCGAGGATTCCTAATCATGCTCATTCACTAGGATTACATTTACGACCCATGGCTAGTATCCGGTCCCACATAACCGTACCAAGTTGCCACCGAGGACCCAATGCCTCAACTAGCTACAAATGGGTAGTGACTATCCCATAAAAATAGGCTCAGAAATTAAATCACGGATGCAGGTCCGGGTATTGGACTCCACGAGCCCTCACCGTATTATCCTCGAAATCCCATAACTAATTTTGGTGCCAACATATAAATAATAGCCCTTTTTCCTTTTTAAATAATAAAGACCGACTCATATGCCTATGGATCCACTGCATTACAATCTAAAACAGTACATGACTCCAATTGAATGACCAACACACTCAAAACATGTAATTCTCAAATGATGCGCATTAACCGCCATCATACTCAAAACTCTACAACGGGATATTAAACCGGACAAATGTCCTCAAGACTCATTTTAGTCAAAACCGAGCCAAAGGCTCAACAATTTACTTAAATCTCCAATGAAAGCCAGTGTAAACATTAAAACACGTTTGACCAACGAATATGCAAACACAACGACCAAAAGTAAGATTATCTCAAAACTCATCATTGGTTGAGGCAACCCATTTTCCAAATGAACTTATATCCTTATATTTCCAAAATGCCTCATAACACAATAATATGCATTTTCCAAATGGTTTATAAGATCAAATGCACAAAAATGACATTTACATCAAATGAACTCCATTTATATATAAAATCACCTAGGAAGCATATCAACATGATTTATTTAACAAAAAGTTCAAAAGTCCCAAAGATGTGTGTTAAATAAATTTATAAAGTTAAACACTTCCCAAAATAACCAAACTTATCAGTAGTTAACAATTTCATGTAAAACGCAAAACAATTTAAAATAAACAATTTGGCATGTACACAGTTTTCACAAATCAACTTGAACTCACCTTGCTAGATTTAGGCTAAATCTAGGTTTTACCCCCAAAACTTGAATCTCCATTGATGAAGGCTTGAATCACCAAGAAACCTCCCTAGATCTTAGATCCAACACATCTACAAGATCACCTTCACCACACAAGTCATCAAAATCATACCCAAGTTGAAGGATAAAAGGGAAAAGGATGAAACCATCAAACCCTAGCTTAACATTGAGAGAGATGAGGAGCTTACCACCATATAATACTCTTGTATTCTCCAATAGACTTAAAATATATTGATATATCCTTGAAGAGCTCTAAAAAACAAAACATGGCAACTTAAATCACCAAAAATGGAGTTGGGATGCAAAAGTTATGAAGAAATGAAGTTCTAGGGCTGAAAATCGGGTTTTATGCTCGAACAGGGCATTTCACGACTTACCACATGGCCATAAGTCGCGGCATAAGTCTCCAACTTCCCCTAAGTCACGTGGGTGGCTTTAAGTCATGACACAAGTCGCGTAGTGCACTGTTCTCCCAGTTTTCTTCTCGTTCACTGTTTTGGCCGTAACTTCTTCGTTATAGCTCCGATTTTGCTCCGGAAAGAACCGTTGGAATCGTAATTGAATCATTCATCCACAAGAATATAAAATATAGGATTCATGTCCAAAATACTATATCTTATTTTCCCTTAAAATTACCGATTTCTGTATTAACTTGAAATGATACTTTTCGAAATCGGGGTGTTACATAGCGACACTCACGCCACAGGTATCTTCCATCCCTTTGTCTCAAAATCATCACCATGATCCAAAGTTTGTCTTATAGGTGTGTTCTCCCTCACTCTCAAAATCGTTGGAATCGTGGGGATGTGTTAAGCCCCTCACTCAACAACCCCTCACTCAAAGCAAAAAGCTTTTGTTCTCCTTCATTAATCAGCAGCCCCTCACTAGTTTGCTACTGATTTAAGGCTTTTTTTTTATTTATGGTTATGATTTAAGGATGTGGTTTAAGGCTCTTTTTTTCCTTTTTGTACAAGATCCAAAGTTTGTTTCCAAGTTTGATTTGTTGATTCATCATGTTACCCTACCTAGTTTGCTACTGTTGATTTTTCTTTTTGTACAAGATCCAAATTTTGTTTCCTAGTTTGCTACTGTTGATTTTGATTCATCATGTTGATTCAAGTTTGCTATATTTTTATGTTGATTCATGCTACTTTATGTTTTATCCAAGTTTGTTACTTTATGTTGATTCAAGTTTGCTATATTTTATGTTGATTCATGCTACTTTATGTTTTATCCAAGTTTGCTACTTTATGTTAATTCAAGTTAGCTACCGTTATGTGTTTGGTTTTTTGGTTTTTCATTGTGATATTGTTTGGATTTGGTATGGAATTAGTTGGTGAATCTTCGCACCAAAAGAAACGTAGGATTACATGGAAAAAAGATGGGTTGGTTCACACATTTATTGAAGCTTGTATACACGAGACAATTTAAAATGGGCGAGAAGGTAGTAGTCTTAAGTCCCAATCGTGGAAGAATGTTGGAGAAGAACTGAAAAAGAAACATAACATTGACGTCGACCAACGACAAATGAAAAATCACTATGATTATCTTAAGGGAAAATATGCAACTTGGTCTAAATTGAAAAACAAAACGGGCAATGTCTACGATCCATCAACCAAAACATTCAATCTATCCGAGGAAGAATGGAAAATAGAAATTTCGGTCACTTTCTTTCTTATCTTTTATACAATTATTCTTTTATAATATATTTATTTATATGGATATAATTCTTTTAAAACAACAAAGTAAATACATGGAACCATTGAGGAGTACGAGACTGCTTGACCCAGAACTTTGTGTCCAACTATTTGATGGAGTTGCTAGTGTGGGGCTTGAGAGTTATGGAACCGCATCGACGATTCCTGATCCTTATGACTCTGATCCCAATGTAAATGAAGATGTTGAAGTTATGCCTAACACACAAGAAACTGGTGGCCCAACTTCAACTCAAGAGTGTTCTTCTCGCCCTCCAACCCAAAGCAAAAGGCGGAAAGCTAAAGAAACATGTACTTCAAACAAAGCCCAAGTTGAAGAAACGATTTTGAAGGTTATAAATTTCATGATAGAAAAACATGGAGCATCAACTACAAAAGATGATATTGATGATTGCTTGAAGAAGTTGACGGAACTTGGATGGGGTACACCGTTGCATGATGCAACACTATTTGTTTTAGGTGAAAGTGTCGACTATAGGAAATGTGGATGCGTTTAGAGCTGGAGAAATGTTAGGGTTGGATTAGACTTACGACACATAAGTATGGACTACTTTAGTTGTTGGGTTTGGATTAAACTTGGTTTTAGGAATATGTGTGTCTTGGATTAAACTAGTTTTTTGGGAAGGTGTATGTCTTGGATTAAACTTGTTTTTTGGGAAGTTGTATGTCTTGGATTAAACATGTTTTTCGGGAAGGTGTATGTTTTGGATTAAACTTGTTATTCGGAAAATGTATGTTTTGGATTAAACTTGGTGTTATGTTGTTTTTGTGTTTAAGATATGATTGGCTCATGTGTTATATTGTATGTTATTTTCAAGGTAATACGTGGACTTTGAAGAAGAACTTTTGTTAGTTTTGATCATCTATTGGTGGTGGAAATACAAATTTTCACCAACAATAGAACGGATAAGAGATAACACTAATTCTGCCTTAACTGGACATGCGTATACACTAGAATTGTTAGGCGGATCGAATATGCAATGTGTTGGATTGATGTGGCTTTCTCGTGACACATATATACTACTATGCAACCATTTTAAACAAAAAAATTAGTTGCAAGACAGTAGGAATGTCACCGTCGAGGAGAAGATTGTTATATTCTTGACGATTATTGGTCATAATGAACACTTTAGAATGGTTAAACGGAGATTTCAACACTCCACAGAGACTATTCATAGAATTTTTCGGGAGGTGCTATGAGCAATGATGAAATTTGCAAAAGAAGTTATAGGACCAACACTTTTCGAGTAAAACCCGAACACATCAGAACGTCAAAGAAATCTCAAACATATATTTCCGGTAAGTTTTCTATTATTTTTTTGTAAAACTAAAACATCCATTTGTGTCTAATAAGTTGTATTTTATAATAAAGGGGGCAATAGGTGTGTTAGATGGAACACTAGTACATGCAATCGTGCTTGTTGATCAACAAGCTCGTTATAGAGGTAGAGGAAGACGTGAATGTTATCAAAATGTTTTAGGTATTTGTGATTTTAATATGCTTTTTACGTACGTTTGGGCTGGATGGGAGGATATAGCACATGATGCTCGAGTGCTGAGAGAAGTTGCATTTAGTTCAACATCCGGCTTTCAATTTCCTCCACAACGTATTTACACTTTTTACTTATTTTTTAATATTTAACGTTTCTTATACATTTTATATAAATATTATCTTTGTGATGCTGCTTATGCCAACACTCGTGGTTTTATGACTCCATACTGCAATACGAGGTATTAGGTTGTTGATTTTCGACGACAACATGCCTTGACAAAAGAAGAAAGGTTCAACCATGCTCATGCGCAACTCAGAAATGTTATCGAGTGTGCCTACGGTGTCTTTGAAGACTAGGTTTCCAATTTTAAAGCAAATGGCTCCCTATCCGTTTCGAATACAAAGAAACGGTGCAATTGTCTGTTTTACGATTCACAATTTTATAAGAAGATGCAATATCCACGATCAACTATTCATGGATTATGACAATGACTCCACGTTTATTACCGAGGGACAAAAAAAATGAGGGAGGTGATGAAGATGACATGGATGGAAGGCAAGGCCTTTTGGTACTCAAAACAATGAATACATGGCTAATTTACGTAATCAGATTGCAAATCAGTTAATGTTAAATGCATAAATTTAAGAACTGTTTAAAAACTATTATGTTGGAATTTGATTGTTGTGTTTTTGTTTATTCTAGGACTTGAAATATTAATGTTATGCTTGTTTGGATTAATATGAAATGCTTTTTTGAACTAATAATATTGAGTATGTAGTTATATTTGCAAATTAATTGTTTTATTCAGATATCTGCCAAATAGTTATTTGTCATTCAGAACTAAATCATTCAAAGAGTTAAAATAGTAATTTGTTTTCATTCAGACTGTCCATTCCGAGCAGTTACCAAACAACCATATTTTATTCTACACTACATCATACAGAGCCTCTTAAACATTCTGACCACTTAGCTATTCTGCAATAAACTATTCAGCAACTACCAAACAGCCCCTCAGTAGAACTCAATCACATAGTGAACCGAGATAGTGGATTTTTTTTAACTTTTCTTACCATATGTCATGGTATCATTGGTAAGTTTCAGATTTTTTAGAATAAAACTTATCCTATTAAAAAAATGACTTTAATGAAATATTAAAAATTATATTTTTAAATTCCTTACAAATAGAGCATATTAACATATTTTCATTACATCAATTTTTTTTTCATTTCAATACTTTTATTATCTTACAAAAAAATTTATAATTATAGTTATAGTTTTAAGATATGAAATAATCCGTTTAATCTATTGTTTATCTTTAAAATTAAAAAAAAATATGTATATAGTAAAGTATTAAATATACACTTTTTAGAAAATAATATTTTAGGTTAAGTTGGATTGAACAATAGAAAAAATGAAAGTTTGGTTTAGAGTTGAAAATTGTGTAAATGAATGACAAAGAAGACAATTTTTAATTGAGATTGGATAGTAGGAATGACAACGGGCCGTTTTTAGGGTCCTTGTCCCCAAAATCGATAAGCATCCCGTCCCCGTAACTGTACCGATCCCCGTCAGGGATCTTATTGGGGATCCCCATCGGGTACCTGCGGTTTCCCCGATCCTCGTTGGGGAACCTATTAAGAAAGAAATTCACTGTTACCCGTTTGGTTTCTCGGATCCGAACCGAACCCGACCCGAATCCAAACCAAACGCGAACTGAAACGAAAAAAACATAAGTTTCTCAAACATAAATTAAATTAGTAGCTACTTAGGAATAAATCATGGCAAAAAGATGGCTAAAATAATTCATTCGATCAAATACATATAATCCAACAAACATCATGAACAAAATGTCTTAAATTGCAATGTAAAAGATAGAAGTTTACACATAATTCATAATATTATATATATATATATATATATGTATATAAATAATATATAAATATATAGGGTCGGGCCGGTGAGGATGGTACACGTCCTCGTTAAAATCCCCGATATCATCCCCAATCCCCGCCCCGTCCCCGTAAAGAAGTCTCTGAACCCGACCCGAAATTGTTCGATTTTCGGTTTTCACCGCCGGTTTCAGGGTTTTTTTTGTCATCCCTATTGGATAGGGTAAAATTGTTGTTAAATACTCCGACTATCTATATAGAGTAAATTACATTTTTCGTCCTTATGGTTTATTATTTATAATGAATTTCGTCTTTGGTCTTTAAAAATTGATTTTTTTTGTCACTCTAGATTATATTTTATTTCTTTTTTCGTCCCTGAAGCTAACAGTGTTAGAAAAAACTGTCAAGTTAAGGGTAATTTGGTCTTTTTAGTTATCTTTGTTTTTCTTATTTACTTTTAAATCATATATTATTGTTACAATGTTATTAATGCATAAAATACAAGTCTTTAAAGCTTTTATAAGAAGGAAAAAGAAAACAAAAAACAAAAACCACGTGACCCACCTCCCCCTCAACCCATCTTATTCCCCTTCCTTTAATCGACGTTGTAAGTGCTTTAATCCCCCTTCGCCTTTTTCCTACAACCCCCTCCCCATGTCCTCTCTAATGAGAGCCTCACCACCTTGCTATTTCATCCCTAACATTAAAATTGAACCTAAAATCAAAACTAATAACCAAAGACACAAATCAAAACCAAAACCAAAAACAAATTCAAAATCCCAATGCGTATGAATTATCTGGGAAAAGGAAGGGATGAATGTTCATTATCTGAGTAACTTCGAACATTCAGATCCAGATTGAGATCAAGGTTGACCATTGAGATAGGAATGGTACAGTGTATATTGCATATCTAGGTGCGCCTGGAGGTGGCGTTGGTGTTCATCGGATATGGAAGGGAGAAAGGAGGATGAAGTCGACACAGGGGGAGTCGTTGCTTGGTGGCTGTTCGACGATGGTGGTCGTTGGAAGGGAACATGTCAGCGATGATAATGATACGGTGGGGATGATAGCTAGAATGTGTGTATATATATTCCAATATAATTACACACACACAAATATATATATATATAGAGAGAGAGAGAGAGACAGAGAGAGAGGTGGGTTATTATGCAACCCCTCTAGATCATGAAAACTATGCAACCCATTTATCCACCCTTCATTTTTTTTCAGTTTTTAATTACAAAAGGGTAGTTTCGATAGACATTAATTATATAGAATATTTCATAAATATATTGTTTCCTTTTTTTTGTGAGATTACATCGATTGGATTTATCAAGCCAAATTCATGGTAACCTTTTTCTTCCCCTCACGTTGGAAGGGATTCTAGGTTTTGATTTACATATTCATTGAACCTTTAAATGGGGATTAATCCTTGATGATGCAACACTGAACATGTGGTCCAACCATAATTCATGACGCAACAGTGATTCATGATCTAACATATCTATGTATCTGTTCATGAAACAAATATTGATAATGGTGCGCCTTCGTTTCATGACCTTCGCTTTATGCAACCTTGATTTTAATGAAACAAATAATGGTAGTGGTGCACGTTCTGCACATGCAACAATGATTTTAGAGTGAATTATGGATTTGGTCCCTGTGGTTTTGTGATTTCTTTGAGCATGGTCCTCATTCTATGTTTATTGTGGATATAGTCCCTGTGGTATTCAATATATTGTGGCTATGGTCCCTAAAACTAACACCGTTAACTTTTAAGGGTTAAATGCCTCATGTGCCTTGCACACTATGGGCATAATAGTCATTTTAAATTTCTCTTTTAATTTATTTTATACACATTTAAAACAAAGAATAATAAATTGTGGATTTGGTCCTTATGCATCACTATCATCTTTAAAACACATTTATCATTTCTCTTTATTTTTATTTTTTCATCCAATCTTCATTGTCAAAGTACAAGAAAAAATCATTTTTTCTTTTTTGCATATAAGGAAAAGATGAGAGAAAAAAAGATTCTTTTTGCATACAGGAATAAGGAACAGTGTGATTTATATGATCTACACAGTACACACGCAACCATTTCCTCCAATATATATATATATATATATATATATATATATATATATATATATATATATATATATATATTTATATATATATGTTGTTTGTTTCAACAAGCAAAGTGTGGGTTGTTTCTTTTCTCCCTAAACCAAACACCAAAAAGCATAAAAATATGTATATTCTTTTCACATACTTTGTAGAGGTCTATTTGAATAGAGTATTAGAGTTTAGAGCACTATTCTCTAGCTATATATACTTTAAAATCTTTTTATATAAACCATTAAAACCGAAAGTCATCACACTTGTATTTGTTGTATTTGTGGCTTATATAATCTTTTAAAATCTTATATAAATATAATCCATCATATTGTTGTATTTGTGGCTTAGGAATGTAACTGTAATTGATGCAGTAGATTACAATCACAGAAAATTAAACAATAGTGAAATACAGTTAAGAGCTTCTTTAATTTGTTTTATTTACTTTTTATTGTAGATTTATTTGGTGTGTGTTTGGAGGTGATTTGGTTGCAAATTGATTGGTGTGATGATTTATATATAAAGGCAGTGCAATTGTTTACTTTTCTTTGATGTAGACTATTTTTTTGATAGTACAATAGCCTCTCTTTTTTCCTTCTTTCTAATAGTGTGGACTTTTACAGGTATCAGTCATAGTGATGTATTACTCAACAATATGTGTGAAGTTTTCAATAAACAACTTGTGGATGCACGGGACAAACCCATCATTATTGCCTTGGAGTATATAAGGGAATATCTTATGAAAAGAATTTCCAATGTCCAGAAATTGATTAACAAAGCAGACGGGCCACTTACACCAACAACTACAAAAATGCTAAATTCCATCAAGACAGAGGCTGCAAAATACAAAGTTATTTGGAATGGAGGAGATCAATACCAGGTAAGTGGCCCTTGGATGGACCAATGTGTGGTTGATGTCAACAAAAAAGTTTGTTCTTGTAGGTCTTGGGAGTTAACTGGGATGTCGTGTAAGTATGCAGTGGCTACAATATGGAACATGGCAGTAAATGGTGGAGATGTGTTACCTGAAGAATGGGTTCATCCTGTATATAGGCTAGATACATGGAAAACCATGTATAGTTTCAAAGTAAGTCCTATAACTAGTAGATTAATGTGGCCAAAGTCTGGTTGTCCCTCTACATTGACTCCACCGAAACATCACACACAAGTAGGAAGACCAAGGAAAAAAAGAAGAAAGACAGCAGAAGAGTTGAGTAAAGCAATTGGGAAAGGAAGTAAACTATCAAGGCTTGGAAAGACGGTGAGATGTCTGAAATGCAAAAAACAATGTCACAACTCAAGAACTTGTAAGGGACAGACAAGTGAGAGTTAAAAACAAGGTCAAAAAATTGTTATTTTGATGTGTTTTTTTTTTCGAGATGTTATGTTGATATCAAACAATTGTTATTTTGATGGGTTTACTTTTTCGGGATGTAATGTTGGTATAAAACAATTGTCATTTTGATGGGTTGTCTTTTTTTGGGATATAATGTTTGTTTAAAACAATTGTTATTTTGATAGGTTGTTTTTTTTAGGATGTAGTGTTGCGTTCAAACGATTGTTATTTTTAAATGCAAGTAATGTTTTTTTGCACTTTAACAAATGAATTTTTCTTGTACTTTGACAATGAAGATTGGATGAAAAAATAAAAATAAAGAGAAATGATGAATGTGTTTTAAAGATGATAGTGATGCATAAGAACCAAATCCACAATTTATTATTCTTTGTTTTAAATGTGTATAAAATAAATTAAAAGGGAAAATTAAAATGACTATTATACCCATAGTGTGCAAGGCACATGAGGCATTTAACCCTTAAAAGTTAACGGTGTTAGTTTTAGGGACCATAGCCACAATATATTGAATATCACAGGGACTATATCCACAATAATCATAGAATGAGAACCATTGTCAAAGAAATCACAAAACCACAGGACCAAATCCACAATTCACTCATGATTTTATTAAAACAACGAAGGTCTGCTTTCTCTATGCATCATGAAGGATTAATCCCCATTTCAAGGTTCAATGATCGTAAATCAAAACCCAGAGTGAGAAAAAAACAGTTACCATGAAGTTCAAATGTAATCCCACAAAAAAAAGGAAACGATATATTTATGGAATATTCTATATAATATATGTTACCGAAACTACCCTTTTGTAATTTAAAAAACGGAAAAAACAAAAAATAAATTGAAGGGTAGATAGAACTAGGAGTGTTATTCGGTCGGTTAAATAGGTTTTTTGTTTATTCGGTTTAGGTAATCGGTTTTTAATTTTTTTAAAATTAACCAATAACCAAACCAAATAAGGTTCGGTTTAATCGATTTCCGGTTATTTGGTTTTCGGGTTATTCGATTCGGTAACTGGTTAAATCGAATAAGGATTTATATTTTTTTCGTTAAACACTTGCTCAAATAATTTTCCAAATTAAGTATCCGTTGCTTCTAATATATAATTGTATCATACATTTATGCTCAACAATTGACTTATATAAAGTAAAACACATAATCTATCAAAAACCAATATCTACCAAATAACATTATTTTTACATGCGACGTTATAAATCAAGCAAAAAACATAATCTAATAAAAAAACATTATCTATTATCAATAAAAATATTATATAGCAATAAAATATCTAAGATAATAATAGTATAACATGAATTTGTTTTTTATATAAACATGATATACATATATATAAAATATTAGTAGAATGTATTATTCGGGTTATTCGGCTTAACCGAATTAGGAAAAAACTAACCGAATACCAAACCAAATAAGGATCTTTATTCGGTTAACCAAACCGTTTAACCCGAAAACCAAATAACCTGGAACCGTTTAACCCAAATTTCGTTCGGTTCCGGTGGGTTATTTGATTTCTATTATCTTTGACACCCCTAGATAGAAGGGTTGTATAGTTTGCAAGATTTAGAGTGGTTCATTTGAACGCCCCTATATTATATATATATATAGGGGTGGGTTCAAACGAGAATGGGGGATGTTTAAAAGAATAAAGGGACGAATCTCAGCCAATCATTTTTAAAAATAATTCACAAAATAGAACTTTCCAAAATGAACCTTAAAAGGGTATTAAGGTCATATTATAATATGAATTAATTTAGGATATTATTGACTTCCTAAAAATTAGGGATTACAATATACCATCTTTTTTCCTTTATTCATGCAAATCTGGTAAAATCCATATTGGTAATTAATCTTGTTCTGTTTGTTTTTCAAAAAAATCCTGAATTTGCAACCCAAATCACAGATGATTATATGATAAATAAGTTGAAGGTATAATATACAACCCAAAATCACATATGATTATACCATAAATGAATTGGACAGATAAATGAATTAACAAAATCACATATGATTATACCCAAAATCATGTATGATTAGACTATAAATGAATTAACAAAATGCTTATCTATAATTCTTAAAACCAAAATCATATGTGATTTTGTTCTAACTAATTTGGGCAGAATGATTTTACTAACTTTGCAACTTTAAATCATATGTGATCATCCATTCAAGATCATAAATGATCCAAACGAAAACAAAAATCACCATGATTAATCACTGGATTTCACATCCATGGAATGCATCTTTTGAATCTCCTTCCTCGACTCATAGATCTCCGGTGACTACCTCCGATGAATCCATCTCTGCCTACCCCATCATCTTTTGAATCTCCGATTACGAAACCCTAATCGCAAAAATCACAACCCATCTGGCTCACCCCGCTCGAAAACGCCTACCTTTGGGTCACCGATTGGAAGTCGTCTGCAGTGTTTCGTTTCGTCGATTCATTGCGGCGACCTGGGGCGGGGCTGGAGGATTTGATGGAGGAGCAGGTGAATATCTTCACGGTGGCTGGCGGATTTGATTGAAGGGTTGAGAGTGAAATATGGATTGGGATGAAATTGAGAAGCGATGGTAGTGGTGGTGTGGCTCACGGTGGTTGCAGATCGAGAGGCTGATGAGGGTGGTGATCGATGGTGGTAGTGGTCGCCGGTTGAGAAAGAGAGTGGAGTGGTGGCAATGGGGATGGTGGCGATGGGGATGGTGACTGAAAGAAAAGGGAGAGACGAGGGAGAGGTAAATAGGATTAGGGTTCTTTTTTTTTCCTTTTCTTTTAAACTTAATCAATATTACTAATTTCTTAAAATAAACAATTACTAATGAAAAATGACATTTATACCCTTTTTTATTAAAATAAACAATTATTAATTTCTTAATTATGATTGGTCCAGAATTGTCCTTTTATTTCTTTAAATCGTTACCATTCTCGTATGAACCTATCTATCTATCTATCTATCTATCTATCTATCTATCTATCTATATATATATATATATATATATATATATATATATAGGATTAGATTCATCTGAGAAATGCTAAAAATATGAGAAATAAAGAAATGATCTTAGCCCTTTATATGTTCAACATTTGCGGCTTTAACCGTGAAGCACCGGATAATTCTTTGTGTGGTATGTAGAAAATAGAGTGGTAATTTCGTAAAATACGCGGGACGAGTTCATATATGAACCTGTATGATTCACATATAAATTATATGTCCATATATGAACTCTTTTAACTAATTCTTATATGAACCTTTGTGATTCATTTATGAAATATACGTTCATATATGAATCAATTAATTAGTTCATATGTGAATCACAAGGTTTATATATGAATCTGTTAATTAGTTCAACTAATTCGCATATGAACCTACGATTAATTAGTTCATATGTGAATGAGTTAATTGGTTCATATATGAATCAGTTAAAAGAGTTCATATGTGAATTACAATGGTTCACATATGATTCATATGTGAATCATACGGGTTCGTATATGAACTCGTCCCGTGTATTTGTAAAAATTGCGAAACTGTCCTTTTATTTTTGGAATAGCTGCAACTTTTGACCAGTCAAAGTCGTAATTGTTGACCAGTCAAAGACGCAATATTTGGACAGTCAAAGCCGATCTTGACCGAATGAAAAGCAAAGATTACTTCTCTATTTCTAATATATTTAGCATTTCTCAAATGAACCTCTCCCTATATATATATATATATAGTAAATGTAAAATATGATATATAGGTCCAGTTACTTTACAAACCGCATTCGACCAATCATTTTTTTCACCTTTTCTTAATTATGAGAGTTGATTAGTCAAAAATATATGAAACAATTTCATCAAAAATATACGATGGTTGATTAATCAAGAATATATGAAACAAATTTCATTAAAATGAGAAATACATGAAACAATTTCATTATTATAAACAATAATATATGAAATAATTTTATAAAGAAAATAATTATAAAAAACAAATGCATCATATTAAAAACTTTCATGAAATAATTTCATCTAAACAATGAAAATGACGTTTTGTATAGTTTGATAGATTTCGTTGGTTTGTAAAATAACCTTCGCCTATGATATTATATGTTGTTATTTATTTTTTTAATGAAATATTAAAAGCGCCACCTTTTTTTTAACGGATTTCTTTTAATAGAGTTAGTTTGAAGGACGAAAAGGTAACAAAATGCAAACGATAAGAACAAAATATTTTTTAAGAATCAGGTACGAAAATTGTTATAGGCTATGTTTGGCAAACTAGCTGGTAGTTGATAAGCTAGTTGATGATGTAATAAACGAGATCAAATTGTAAATAAATGGGGGGTTTGGTGGAAGTTTTTGTGAAAATCTAGAGTTCAAGGGGCCAATATGTAAATACTAAGGAAAGGGGTTAAAACCCTAAAATCATTCTTCCTTAATCATTTTTTCTACTGTGGAGGCTAAGAAGACTGTACGTATTTTGGGAGTGCAATTGTGTGATACCCCAAAATAAAGTAAATATTTATTTATAAAAAAAAAGGAATAAAAAAAATGTGTTTTTATTTTATTGGAACAAAAATGTGAAGATATGAGTTGGGAGGGGTTATTTCTATCATTTAATGAAAGTAAGGAGTGAGCAAAAAGGAGTTTATTTCCTTTTAGGGCTCAAGATGTAAAGTATTATGTCAGGAGGGGCTGGAATGTAATAATCAGAAAGTCATGTGGGCCGAATGTATAAATATTTAGAAGTTTGGGGGCCTGTTTTGCCATTAGTACAACTCTGTTTGGAGAAAACGACCGAACTCGCGATTTGGTCTGATTTATTGAACTAATAGGCCAAAAATCATAGATATAAATGTAAAGGACTTAATGAGGAGCATTTTCATCCTGATAAATCGAAAAACCATCATTTATTGAGAGAGAAATGGAGGTTGGAAGCCGAAATTGGGTTTCTCGTTATTTTTGAAGATTTGAGGTAATATACTCAACCAAATCTCGTGATTTTTATGTCTATAGCTTCGTTTTTAAACGGCCGATCGAACCCTAGTAGATTTATGTTTCAGATTTGGGGTTTTAAGGGTCAATTTTTGAAGTTTAAAGTTTGTTTGGTTTTAAATAAAAACCAAAACTTTAAATGAGAAAATGAGTTTCATTTCTTGACAAAAAATTGAGTTATTTATGTAAAAATGTTGGTAAAAATATTACCAAGAGATTGGTGTAAAAAGAATGAAGAAAAAAGAGCCAAAATAGAGCTTGAAAAGGGCTGAATACGAGCAGCCATGGCTGCTGGTAGATGGGTCGCGACCGGGTCAAGAGGGTGACCCACGGGTGTTATTGACGGGCTGTGACCGGGTCCAGGTTGACCTGTGTGTTATTTTTTTTGTGATTAAAAATATTTTGGACGAGGCAAGGTTCGAACCCACGACCTCAAAGTTGAATACACATCTCCCAACCAACTAAGCTAATGCCTTTTCTTGTTTTAAAGCTGGTCAAGAATTATTTTATGTTCAGATTTCTTGTTTTTATTTTAAAACAAAAATCCAACGTTATGGCAGGTTTCAATTAGGAATAATTTTATTTCCTCGTTTAATTGAAACCATAGAAATTTATCATTACTATTTATTTTAAATTTTCAAAAGAATTGTATTATAGTCCTTGAAGTTTCAAAATATGATTTCTACCACTTTAAAATTTTCAGCAACTTTCTTTGGATTTATAAATGCATATTTGACCCGATTCTCGTTATTTATCTTTATGGAATTACCAAGACCCCCCCTACGATTGATAACCGGAATTTCAAGTGATTTCTATGTATTTGACTTTATGAAATATCCAAAATAATTCTACAATTGGGAATTGGTGATTTAATTACTTATAAAAAAAAAGAGGTTGTTAGATTTAAATCATTTATTTATTTAAGTGGTTTAAGAATGAGATTGAAATGTTGATTTTGGGTTAATAACTAGTGGGATGATTAATGTGGCATGGAGATTTTATGTAATTATAAAAAGGATTAATCTGACGTTATTGAGTTATAGACTTGGGAGTTTGATTAAGTTGGTCGGGGTTAATCGAACTGACCAATGGGTTGACTTTTGACTAGTTTGACCCACGTGGATTTTAATAATGGGGTCAATTGAGTTAATTGAGACATATTAGGGTGTGTGCAGTTGGAGTTTGACTTTAGGTCGGGTCAGGTTGACCATATTTGAATTTTGGAGAAACTAAGTCATTAATTGGACATGGTGGTATGAAATGTGTAGGTTTTCAGATGAGAGCTATCAGTAGTCGATCTGCACGTAATCGGGTGAGTCTTCATGAGACTTACACTGGGATGCATACCTACGTACAAATTATTTTGAGCATTATATGATTTATATGGTGAATGTTATGCATGATAATGATTTAAATAATGTCATTGGTATATGTTTTCATGTATGTGGAGTTTTATGGAGCGTGCATGCTAATTGTTTTCCGGTTTTTAAACGTATTTAGCATGCTTGGATTTTCGGTTGGTTTATATTGTACAAATGGTGCATGACTTGGAGTATGATATGTCGGTTTGGTTTGTCACACTTAAGGGGAGGCACGACCCCGAAATGGGTTACTGGCTCTGTGTGAGCCGTACACACCAGGGAATGCCTGTGACACGACAGCACGACCCCATAATGGGTTATCGGCTATAGGTGAGCCGTACACACCCAGGGAATGCTTGCAACTTATCAGTCTTTACTCGAGGAGACAGTCATGAGGTCTCGTTTCTTTTGGTGTTGCATGTTTTCAGAAAATGCATATTATTTTATGTGAAGCTTGCATGTTTGATATGTGTGACAAGATATGATTTCATCCACGCAAACCATGAACTCACTGAGCTTTATAAGCTGACTACAGTATGCATCTCAGGGACGAAAGGTTTCAGGTTGGACAAAGGAGAAGAGCACACATAGAGACTTGCGTCATCTAAGTTATTTTCAGGCATCTATTACGAATAAATATTGTAACAAAACTCGGTATGGGACGAGTTAGCATTTAAGTTACATATTTATTGTTAAAGTCTTCCGTTGTAAAAGGTTTAAAGTTTTATTTTAGCCGAATTTTTGGAGTATTTTTAGAGGAATTGTTCAGATTACGTAACACTTTTCAAGGCGAAAATATGGGTGTTACAAATTGGAGGAAGAAATCAAGAAGGGTGTTAGCATAGAAGAAGTTTCTCATCAAATCCCCATCAAGGTAATCATCTTTGCTTTCTTTTGTATGGATTATTGGTGAGTTTTGTTATTGGGTTTTGATGATGAGAAAAAAATGTCACCAGGTTGATTTCAATGAGTTTGGGTAGCACCTTTGAGAAGTTTTGTTTTTATTTGATTAGGTTTGTTTAGACAATTGCCTAACCAAGCCAGGTTCTTAGAATTGACCAAAAATGAGCAAAACCCCTCCATTTGGGGTTTGGTCAGTGACAATCTATGAACCAGGAATCGCCCCTGCTGGGCCGAAACCCGGAAAGAGATAAAGACCTCGAGATACGGGGAGCCAACCCGAGGGGACCGGGAAGGCGAGACCCCGGGAGACAGGGAGACAAACCCGGGGAGACCGGGTGAGGAAAAAACCGAGGAGGCTGGTTAGAGGAAACCCAGGAATGACCCCGGGAGGCGGGGTCCTAGGAGGGCGGGGAGACCCGAACGGGAGAAGTCCCAGCAAGGGAATCCAGATGTTTAGTCCAGGGACTCAGTCCAGACTCTGTTGGGTCGTGTGTCAGTTTTTCCTTTTTAATCCGAGTGACTTTTAGAGTGTTGTCAATCGACCGGAAATTTATCACCTTTGAATTGTATATCATGGGTTTTCGGCTTAAGAATCGGGAGCGTAAGTGTGAGGAAGTAAGCAAGGAATGCAGGTGAGTCTTTTTAACCAAAAAAAATGTTATTGGTGCTTATGTTATATCGCATGAGAAGTTTATATAAAATGCATGTTTTACTTTATTGCGAAAGATGTATTATATGTATGCACACATGGTGAGTGGTAAATTATGGCTTAAGTCGGTGGGGGGGGGGGGTGTCCCACCAGTGCTCATACCGGGGCAGTGTCCCATTTATGCCTATGGGGGGTGTCCCAGTTAAAGGAAGTGTGATCCAGACACATTGTCACAGGCACGTGACCTCAATGTATGTCATTGATACGTGATATTTATGCGATAACCTATAAAACTGTGAATTGTTCAATTACCTATACAACATGTTTTATATGTTGTGATTTGGTTGATTATTGTTAGAGGGAACTCACTAGACCTTGTCGTCTAACCCTCTCTTTTCCAAAACTAAAACCCCTTTTTCAGGAGAGTGCTTGGTAGAAGACTCTAGTAGGGGAAAGAAGAAGATGTGAGCTTGAAGCTTGGGTTGATGGAAGAGCTTTTAGTTTGCATAACCGTCCTACTTCTCTTTTATCTTTAAATCTCAGTTGTGTAATAGGTTGTTTTTGCAAACCTTGAATGATTCGGAGTTGTTGTTTTGGGGCCGTTTTGGCGAATTTATTATATTAAGTTGTTTGCGCTTAAATTTCTATGTTGGATCCTTTCAATTGTTATCAGAACCATAGTTTAAGGGATCTAGGTGACCGGAGGGGCCTAGATTTAACTAGTGGGTATAGGAACACAACTGAGAAATAGGAAGTCCTTAGGGAGACCTCAACATGGACAGGAATAATAGTGTATTGAGAACTAGCATGTAAGGTAAATTTGGAATTAAATCTAGCCAATGTAATTGCAAATTTATAGGTACATGTGTGTGCTTATTTTGCCTTATTATGTTGGAACTGTTGGTTAAGCTTCACACTTATGTGTCTTTTCAGTAAGCAAGATGTCTGAGTGAGTATTGAGAAATGGATTTGTTCCTGTTGTTGATACCATGCCTGTGAATGAGGTACTGGTTGATGGACCAATGGACCCTCCGAGGCAGGAAGCTACTCGGGGAAGAGGCCGAGGTCGTGGGAGGGGACGAGGGAGAGCACCACGAAGGGTTACCACCTAATTAGATGAACCTGAAGGGGAAATTCGGGGACAAAATTCGATGCATAGTGGTAGCTGAGCGAGGAGTGTGGAGATCCCTGCGGGACATGAACTTTCTCAGAAAGAGAGTTTGGCTACGGTGAGGGGAGGAGGGAAATCTAGGGACTGTGGTCGAGGTCGGGCTCAATCCTTTGTAACTCAAGAGACGTTCGTTGTTGAGATGGGCAAGTTACAGGAAACTCTGCAAGCTTTGTTGGCACAACAAATAAAGTCGGTATCAGGGAGTAAAGAGAAGAGTGAAAGCAGGCAGGGCTCTGAGATGTCTAGCCCACCTATGACTGTGGTAGGCGGTCATTCCCAATCGACTATGTTTGTAGCAACCAAACCGGTATTGGACAAGGTATGCAACTTCAAGGCGTTCTCCTCTTGTAAGCCTCCTACTTTCAAGGGAAAGTGCGATCCAGTCTTGTCTATGAAGTGGATTAGGTAGATGGAGTTTGTATTCGACACTTGCAAGTGTGCCGATGATGACAAAGTGATGTTTGGTCTATCTATGCTGAAATTAGATGCAATATTTTGGTGGGATGTCGAGACAGGTGGGAAAGGATCGAAGGCAGCTGAGGACATGACTTGGGAAACTTTTTTTTGCTAGATTTAAGGCATAGTTCTGCCCGTTAGAGGCAATTAAGAAGTTGGAAGAGGAGTTTGTGGGTTTGAGTGAGGAGAGATGACTATTCGTGAGTATACCTCCAAGTTCTTGGAAAAGGCTCGATTTGCCGAGCTTTACGTACCCAATGAAGAACGACACATAAAAAGGTACATCTAAAGGTTGAAGAGTAATATCCAAGAATTAGTTTCCACCCGGAACCCTACCACTTTTCAAGCGGCCATTAACGCATCCGAATTGACTAAGAAAGAAAAGGTACGCCAAATGACTGAGAAGGGTGGGGATAAGAGAAAGTGGGAAGGACCCGCTCGTGACGTCAAGAGGCCTAAGAGTGCTAGGCTTGAGTTACGGGTAACATCAAGATTTTGGGAGAAACGGTGTGGGTAGTGCAATCGAGTTCACCACAGGGAATGCATGATGGACAAAGATGGTTGTTTCAAGTATGGAAAGGTGGGGCATATGGCCCGAGATTGTCATGGACTGTAACACCCGTAATTTTCGGTGAGTAAAGGTCACCCAGACGTTTTTGTAACTTGTATATGGTGGAATTTATGTTGGGAAAACATTACTTTAAGTCCCTAAGAGTTTTGGGAGTGTTGGCATAGAAAAAGTCGAGTTTTGAGGCTTGATACGGGTCCGACTACAATGCCCGGCGACTATGACATGGTCATAGTCGCACTGGCAAAGTAGCATCCAAGGGAGAGCCTTCTGGACCATTTGAGCGACTATGACATGAGACCATGACATGTCAAAGTCTCATGTCATTGTAGCTTACTGGTACCAGACTTGTTAAAAGTCGGATTTTCAGCCCCATTCTTCATTTCTTCATAACCCTCTCATTTCAACTCCGTTTTTTGCGATTCAAGTTGCTATGGTTTCGTTTTTGAGAGCTTTTAAAGGTTAGATTGTTAGTTTTGGGAATATCCAAGAATATTTTGTGGTGGATTGGAAGCAAAGGTCAAGAGCTCATCATCATCACCTCTATCTTCAAGAAATTTGGGGTTTTCTAAGTTTTCACCAAAACCTAAGTGGTAAGTTTATCCCCTCCTTTTCTAAACCTTAATAGGTGATGTAAATGCTTCATTGATGATTTTCTAGTGTTTGATTCCTTCAGTTTCGGTTTGTAAGATTTTGGAAGGTTTGGGGTCAAAATTAGGGTTTTGACCAAAATGGAGGTTTTGATGTCATGTGTTTGGGGATTGATTCTAAATGGTTGAATGTGATCATTTATGGGTGAAATTTGTGTATCTAGGTTTATGGAGGTTTCGACCTTGAAGATTCAAGTTTCTTCAAAGGAGTTCAAAGTGGGGTAAAATCTAGATTTAGCCTAAATCTAGCGAGTTGAGTTCAAGTTGAATTGTGAAATCGGTGTACATGCCAAAATGTTCATTTTAAAGTGTTTTGTGTTTTACATGAAATTGTTAACTTCTGATCACCTGATAAGTTTTGGTTATTTTGAAATGTTTAGTTTTATAAACATGGTGAAACACCCATTTTGGGATCTTTGAGATTTTGGTAAATAAATGATGTTGAAATGTTTCTTTGATGATTTTACATATATAAGTGGAGTTCATTTGACGTAAGTGTCATTTTGTGTATTTGATCTTATAAACCTTTTCGGAAAATGCATATTATCGTGTTATGAGACATTTTGGAAATATAAGGGTATGAGTTCATTTGGAAAATGGTTTGCCTCAACCAATGATGAGATTTGAGTTAATCATACTTTTGGTTGTTGTGTTTGCATTATAGTTGGTCAAACGTGTTTCAATGTTTATTACTAGCTTTCATTTGGGGTTTACGTAAATTGTTGGGCCTTTGGTTCGGTTTTGACTAAATTGAGTCTTGAGGACATTTGTCCGGATTAATAACCGTTGTGGGGTTTTGAGTATGATGGCGCATTTTTCGTGTCATTTGAGAGTTACATGTTTTGGGAGCTTTGGTGTAAGACTCGGTTTAAAAAAATAAACGTATAATTATTCTTACCCGAATTGAACCGTAATTAAAAATAGCAACCAAAGATAGTTGAGGGGTAAAACCCGTCATTCATCCAAACTTATTATAATTACAATTCTATATATATAATAAAAGGAAAAAAAATTGTTAAGAAAACTAGATGTCATCGTCTTCTTCAACCGCCATGAACTCATCTCTCTCTCTAAACTTTCAAAAACTTCTCTCTAGATTATCTTACGATCCGTTGAAGTAATCGACAAAATAATTATATATTCGGAATCTACTCGTCGAGCCCTTCTTAGAGGTATAAATTTCTTCTTAAGTTATTTAAGTTGGTAAGTTAGAGTAGTTGAAGTTGGTTGGTAGATTATGATTATATAATACAAAGTTATAATCATGTATATGTTTAGGAACGTTTGTTTTTGTCAAAATTACAAACGGGTAAAGTTTAGAATCAAAGTGGTGATATTTGTATCTAGATGTTTAACCGCACACCAAGTGATCGGTTTAATGTCTAAGTGAACAAAATCCGTGATTAAGCTTATAATATAACCATTGTATTTTAGGTTATGCGACTGATAATAATTGGTGGTTTAAATAGGCAATCGAACGGGTTAAAGTTCGTAGTCGGTCTCGATTAATCACGTGTTGCATCTCAATCCAATCAAGGTATGGATTTCATTTCTTTTGAATCGTGGACAACTATTTGTTGTAGTTGAACCTTCCTAAAGGTGGTTCACCACCTTGTGATTGATCAACTGAACGTGATCAACAAATACGAAATTGTACACACACATACACATTGATTTTGGTTTATTGAATCAATTGTTTGAACATTTTGATGTTTTATAAAATGTGTCTCGTATGAGATTGTTTATGAAAAATGTGAAGTATATAGACTATAATTTCTGTGATCGCCATTTGGGTAAGTGGTATTTGTTTAGTTTTCGTTGATTTTAGAAGAACCCAATAAATTGGCACATTATTTGGGATGCCTTCTATGGAGGCTTTGTTGTCATAGCGTCCTGCAGATGACGGTCCATCAGAGTTAAGCCTATATGGCTTACGTGAACCCACTCTGGGAGGATTTGGCTGACTTTGTTGGCTCCAGGGCGGATGAATCGATTCTAGAAATTTAACCACAGAATATGTGACCGTGGTTAAATTCACGGGGGATCCGTTGTGTGTGCCCACATGCCGACCCAGTTCGTGTGGTTTGGCCACCCCACGAACACAACAACAAGAATTGACGGAATTTATTTATATTACGTTTTGAAATTAAAGTGTGAACTGTTCTTGAAATTATTGTCTTTGAAAATTACTGAACATCTCTTTTGTTATGAACTTGAGTTTCAAGAACTTTCATCGAATGAATTTTTAAGTCTTCCGCTTCGTTATTGATGTTTTCATTATTATTTACGAATTTATATTATAATCCATTCACTGAGCCCTGTGCTCAGCCGTGTTTTTGTTTTCTGACACGGCAGGTTCGAAGTGACGTTTACGGGGACGGGACTTGAGATCGAGCGTGAAAATTTTGGAGTTCTTAGACTCGCATTATTATATAAACGTTCTAAGTTTATAAACACTTTTTGAAGTGTAAGATTTTGGATTGTAATATATGTTTGGAGTTTATTAGTAGCTCTGATTTAGTTGTGTAATTATGTTGAGTCCCGTATGTGACATCACCCGTTCCGGACCACGGGGACGGGGGATGTTACAAATATGGTATTAGAGCATAGGTATCGACTTGTAGATTAAATAGGTTTGACCTGTGAGGATTGGGTAGACATTAGAATGGGTAGATTAGAATTTAATTCTATTTACCGATTTTTAATCCGTAACTGTTTTGAAGTCTCATCTTGATATTGTTCTGTGTTAGAATGTCGAGACGTGGTCACCCACGTAAATCCATATCTCAACTTGGTGGTAACCTAAATCCGAACCCAGTGAGGGTACAAGTGAGCCGAATATTGTTGATGTGGTCCGTCAGACCATGTCAAGTATGATGCATATATACATTAAGCAGACCATGTTAACTTAATCGATTTATCTGCTTATGCCTTGTTTGATACCGAGGCAACACACTCTGTTGTTTCTGAACAAATAGAATCCCAGTTAAAAACCTTTTGAACAAACCACCTAATTTGCAGTCGTGATATCTACCACTATGGGTGGTTCAATCTCTGTGTTAACTCGATTTTCAAATTGTCCGTTATTTATTGGAGATCGCATACGGGAGGTCACTCTACTTCCAATGCATATGTCCCACTTTCAATTAATATTGGGGATGGACTGGTTGTCACACCACCATGCAACTATAGACTGTAATGCTAAACAAATATTGTTTGGGGATGTTGACAAACCAGAGGCGATCTTTCAAGGAGGTACTCCAAAAGAAGATGTTAGCGCTTTAACTTCTATTACTGTGAAGCAGTATATTTGGCAAAGTAGCGAAGGTTTTCTGGCCTCGTTACTAGATCCCGAACAGGTAATCCCTACTTCTGCACTCGTACATGTTGTTTCTGAATATCTTGATGTGTTTCCTGACGATCTACCGGGTATACCACCAGTCCGGGAAGTCAAATTTACCTTTGATCTAGTCCAGGAGCTTCTCCTATTTCCAATGATCCCTATCAAATGGCTCTAACTGAAATGAAATAACTCAAAACTCAACTCGATGATCTATTAAAGAAATGTTTCATTTGACCCAGTGTCTTACCCTGGGGAGCTCCGGTTCTCTTTGTCAAAAAGAAAGACGGTACGATGCGTCTTTGTATTGATTACCGGGAGATTAATAAAGTAACGATCTGTAACAAGTATCCGTTGCCGAGAATCGACGATCTGTTCGATCAATTACAAGGGGCACGATACTTTTCCAAAATTGATCTTCGGTCCGGGTACAATCAACTTCGTATCCGAGATTGTGATATTTTGAAAACCGCATTCAGAACTCGCTATGGGCACTACGAATTTTTAGTAATGTCTTTCGGGCTAACTAATGCTCCAGCGGTCTTTATGGATCTTATGAATCGGGTTTTCAAGGATTATCTCGACGACTTTGTTATCGTGTTTATCGATGACATATTGATATACTCAAAGTCAAGAGAGCAACATGATCAACATCTTCACATCGTTTTGGAAACTCTTCGAACGAAAAAGTTATACGCAAAACGTTCCAAGTGTGAATTTTGGCTTGATCAAGTATCTTTTCTTGGACACGTAATCTCTGCGGAAGGTGTCAAAGTCGATCCAACGAAGATTGAAACAGTCACTAAATGGCCTCGACCTACGAACGTATCTGAAGTTCGTGGTTTTATGGGTCTGGCCGGTTATTATATACGATTCATTGAAGGATTTTCTAAAATATCTCTACCGTTAACCCGATTACTCCGAAAAGGAGTCAAATTAAATTGGGGTTCCGAACAACAATCTACTTTCGAGGAATTGAAGCATCGATTAGTTACGCGCCTGTTCTTGTATTACCGTCTGGCACCGGCGGGTTTCAAGTTTACAGTGATGCTTCAAAGATAGGTCTCGGCTGTGTTCTTATGCAAAACGGTAGAGTAATCGCATATGCATCATGTCAATTAAAGCCTTATGAGATCAATTATCCGACTCACGATCTCGAATTAGCTGCGGTTATCTTCGCACTTAAAATTTGGCGTCATTATTTGTACGGTGAAACATGTGAAGTTTTCACCGACCACAAGAGCCTTAAATATATATTTACTCAAAAAGAGTTAAATATGCGTCAACGGAGGTGGCTCGAACTTCTAAAGGATTACGATGTTCATATACAGTATCATCCGGGTAAGGCTAATGTAGTCGCCGACGCTTTAAGTCATAAAGTTGTGGAACAGGTTTCCTCATTACTTGTTCCTATAGACTTAGCTTTGGAGATAGAACGGTTCGGACTGAAAATCTATCCGAGTTCACAAACGGAAATTCTATCGAATCTGATGGTATAACCGACTCTAGTTTCTCGGATAAAAGAAGCCCAACAAGACGACGGTGAATTGTGGGCGAACTTCCAGCAAGCAAAAGAGAATGTTAATTCGGAATTCAGGATCGATGATGATCACGTGTTGTGGTTTCGGGATCGTCTTTGTGTTCCAAATAACTCGGAGCTTAAAGATCAGATTCTGACCGAAGCTCATAAATCTATGTTTTCCGTTCACCCGGGTACAACAAAAATGTATCGCGACTTACAGACCCATTACTGGTGGGTTGGAATGAAGTGATATATCACCGATTTTGTAGCTCGTTGTCTCACTTGTCAACAAGTTAAAAGTGAATATCAACGTCCGGGTGGTCTTCTCCAATCGCTGAACATTCTTGTATGGAAATGGGAACATGTAACTATGGATTTTGTAGTCAGACTACCCCGCACGACCTTGAAACACGATGCAATTTGGGTAGTGGTTGACCGACTGACGAAATCGGTTCATTTTCTTCCTATCCGACAAACATGGTCAATTGATAAATTGACAGAAGTATTCCAACGTGAGATTGTACGTCTCCATGGCACTCCTGTATCGATTACCTCCGATCGAGACCCACGTTTTACATCTCGATTTTGGGAAGGTTTACATAAAGCTTGGGGCACACGTTTGAATTTTAGTACAACCTTTCATACGCAAACTGATGGGCAATCTGAACGTACGATTCAAACACTGGAGGATATGCTCCGAGCATGTGCGATGGAATGGCATGGAAGTTGGAATAGTTATTTGTACCTAATAGAGTTCTCCTATAATAATAGTTGGCAGTCAAGCATCGGCATGGCCCCGTATGAAGCACTTTATGGCCGAAAATGTCGAACACCGACTTGTTGGAATGAAGTTGGAGAACGTATTCTTGAAGGCCCAGAACTGGTACAAGTTACTACCGAGAAGGTCGAAATTGCGCGTCAAATGATGAAAGAGGCTCAGGCTCGTCAAAAGAGCTACGCCGACAAGCGACGACGACCTATCGAGTTCCAACCGGGAGATAAAGTTTTCTTGAAAGTTTCCCCAACTCGTGGCATTAGACGTTTCGGTCTCAAAGGAAAATTGAGCCCGAGATACATTGGTCCCTTCGAAATTCTGGAAAGGGTTGGCGTTGTGGCTTACCGGTTAGCTTTACCGCTGCAATTATCTCATATACATAACGTGTTCCATGTCTCTTCATTTCGAGGATACAACTATCATCCCTTACACGTCATTGAATATCCCTTGGAACACATAGAACCTGATCTTTCTTATCGCGAGGAACCTGAAGCGATTATTGATCGTGATGAGAGAGGTACACGAAAGAGAATGATTCCTTTTGTAAAAGTTCTATGGAAAAATCATTCTGAACGTGAGGCGACATGGGAAACTGAGGAGTACATGCGACGAGAGTACCCCGAATTCTTTAATCGATGTAAGTTCCTATCTAAATTGGATTATAATATATGTTTGGAGTTTATTAGTAGCTCTGATTTAGTTGTGTAATTATGTTAAGTCCCGTATGTGACATCACCCGTTCCGGACCACGGGGACGGGGGATGTTACATTTGGTCTTTCATTTGGAGTCATGTAATGTTAGACAGTGTTGTAATGGATCTATAGGCACGTAACTCTGTCTGTTTTGGGAAAACGGGTAAGGTTGGTTATTGACCGTTGACCGCTTGGGTTCGCTAGCGAGTAGGCAATAGGTGACTCGAGCCTCCGAGTTGAAACTCGTCTAGATTGGATAGGCACCCATGTCCGTAAGTCCTTGGTGTGGAACTCGACGGAGTATGGCTAGAGGCAATAAACGGTCCGAGGATTGTGATGTCTGGTATGACTTGGGAACTAGGTCTGGGATATGTGGTGAAATCCAATAACATCATGGGTGACCCCATTCACGTATTCTCGCCACCCAAGATGGAAACGTTGAGATGACATTCGAGTACGTTGTATGGGCGGCCTACTCGTGTGTTTCTCTACTCTCAACGTATATGGGTCTCCCCGTCGTCGATCCGGGGATTTTAAATGTTAATGTCGTATCTTCAACTTTGGTCTTTGTGGGGTCGGTGGCAAATGATGGCCTTAATATTGGGTTTCCCCCGCGTATATTAAGGCTTGAATGAAATACGGCATTCCCACATTTCGGCATTTGATTTCGTCCCATTTTATGGTTGCGTGAGTTTTAGGTATAATGTCCGTGTTCACGGCGATATTTATTTATATGGGTTTTCATCTATGGTTTATGAGTTGTGTGTCATGTCCCATCCGTGTTTTGGGTATTTCGAGATATAATATTTTACTCACGTTTTATACAATTGTGAGTCCTCTCTCTATTCTCATTTTGAGCAAGTTTTGGGTTAAATCTAAGTTTACGAAACAACGTTTTATATTGGGATCTTAGCCCTTAAAACTGTTTGGTTTGGTCAACGATTATATTGGTGTCTCTTTTGTTTAAAATACATAATTATTAGTAAACGAGTCGTTTTCATGAATGAAGTATATCATTTTGAAAGATTATAATTTTAATTGCATTCTTCCTCTTTAACGATTCATTTATAAATGTTGAAAACTCTTGAACTCACTAGGAGTTAAGCCTAACCCTTTTTATTTGTCGGCATGTGCATCAGGTTCCAGTTGGGGGTTTTGTTTCTAGCAGTACTATGAAGAGTTGTGTAACACCCTAAAAATAGGGATAACAAAATTTCCGGAAAATGGAAACATGGTATGTGAATTTGCCAAAGCAATCAGGCCTCCCAAAAATGGGGAAAGAATAATCACCTATTTAAGTACAAGTTACGATTCTAGCGAAAGGTAAATAACAACCTAATAATCTAATTTCATTCGAAATAAGATTACAATTCGGGTGTTATCCGAAACTCCCCAAAAATGAAGTCTTCTAAAAGAATTGGTGTCCCAAAAATCTTCCCCAAGCTCACTCTAATCCGGCTAGACCATCTTATCACTGGCACCGCTAGAACCTGAGATACACATCGACACCAAATAAGTGTTAGGTCAAAGAGCCTAGTGAGTTGTACAAGTAAAAGTAAACCACATAAATGTATTGTTCTTATCAGCAGTTAACAATAAATTGTTCAAATGTGAAGTCAATGGGGGAGACCCATAGCACCAATCGAGTTCCACCCAAAGAGTCGATACACCTTGATGTCAACTACCATTAGTGACATCCAAAAGGCTCGGCACACCCGAGGACTACAACCATGGCATTACCCCGAATGGCGGAGGTCTAGTTACATACCATTACGGTGGCACCCAAGACTATATCCTCCTAGTGTCTACCGACTTGGTTCGTCCAACATTATTATTAGTAAGTCTCAAGGCAATTAATGCACATGAATAATCACAATACCAACCATGTGTAAAATGGCAGACCATACATTTCTCATATTGTATATATTTTCACATGAGACTCGTGTAAATGAGTTAGCATCAAAGTAAGCACAATTCCACTTCATGATGATTTAGATAGCATAATATCCCATTTCCATAGTATGTACATTTTCAAGCTATAACGAACAACCCATTATGGTGAAATCACCAAAGGATCCAACCAACCCAAAATTAGGTCAAACCACACATATAATCCATTATTCAAGCTTAACTCATACACTATGTCTCCCCACTTATCTAGGGACAAAGAGTCCCAAAGCCACTTTAGAGAAGCTCATCTATATACAAGTTGAGGACTTAGTCTTAAACATAAGAATTTCACAAGAACCAAGTATTATGAATGAATAGTGCAAATGTAAATGAATGATAATAATAGGTATAGCAAATATGATGTGTATATAGTTTGACAAAGGTTTAGAAAACTCACAATCTAGGTTTTGGGTTAAAACCTAGAACATAGCAAAACCCTAGAAATTGAGATATGAAGTCTTGGATGAGAAATGGAGATCTTGGATGAGAATGCTTCAATAAAAGACCTTGGATGGTGGTTTAATGGCAATAAATGATTCCACCAACCAAACCCTAGAATGTTGGTGAGATGAATACTTGGTTGCTCAAAAATTTCCTCCTAGCTAAGCTCTCCCGTTTTCAAAGTGTAATGTGAAGTAATGAGGGTCAGATTATAATTTAAATCAGCAAGTTGGTCGACGCGAGCGACATTGCCACCGCGACTTTGCCCAGGGGAATTGTCACGTGGCATAGTCGCGGTCCACCCACAGTGGCCTCGACCCCAACGGCGACCTTGCCACTGCGACTATGACCTGTGTCATAGTCGTTGGTCATAGTCGCTCAACCTGTCAGGTTACTGCCAAAAATTCTAGTTCCTCCAAAACAGATTGGGTTAGAATTCTGGAAAAGAACTTGGGATATTAAATCAACTAATACTAAGCCTAATTAACATTAATGCAAGGATTAGAGTTGGATTTACCGAATTGTACATACTGGGAATTTTCCAGGTGTTACAATCCTCCCCACCTTGATTGGGATTTCGTCCCCGAAATCTCATCCTAATGAAACAAGTGAGGGTAACGCTTTTTCATATCTTCCTTTGATTCCCACGTGACGTTGGCACCGCGGTGGTGCTTCCATTGGACTTTAACCATGATCACGTCTTTATGTCTTAACCTCTTCACCTTTGACTCCAATGTTGCCTCCGGTTCTTCCACGCAACGATTCCCGTTATCCACTCGAATTTCCGTTAGAGGAATCACGCTCTCCTCTTCGGCTAAACACTTATGAAGGTAACACACATGGAAGGTAGGATGTATCTCATCCATTTCCGGTGGTAGGTCTAACCGGTAATCTTGTAACCCGACCTTCTCTAAGATGACAAAGGGTCCAAGAAAACGAGGGCTAAGCTTCCCACGTTTTCCAAACCGAATAATCCCCTTTCATGGGGATAGCTTCAACATGACACGATCGCCCACTTGAAACTCGACCGATCTCCTTTTCTTGTCCGTGTAACTCTTCTGCCGGTCTTGAGCCGCCTTCAATCTTTCTCGAATTTCCTTCACCTTGTCTGCCGTCTCCTGAACTATTTCCGGTCCGACGGATTGCTTCTCGCCCGCTTCGAGCCAGTAAACCAGAGTCCTACACTTCCGTCCATATAACGCCTCGAATGGTGCCATTCCAATGCTAGAATGGTAACTGTTATTATAAGCAAACTCTACCAAGGGTAGGTGTGAGTCCCAACTTTCACCAAAGTAAATAACGCACGATCTCAACATGTCCTCGAGCATTTAAATTGTCCTTTCTCTTTGACCATCCATTTGAGGATGGTAAGCCGTGTTCAGGTTTAATCCCGTGCCCAACTCTTTCTGTAGACTAGCCGAAAAGTTCGATGTGAATCGACTATCCCTATCCGACACAATGGACTGCGGAACTCCATGTCTCGACACTACCTCATCAATATATAGCTTGGCCAATTTCTCTATTGGCAACGTCTTCCGCATAGCCAGGAAGTGTGCGCTCTTAGTTAGATAGTCAACAATCACCCAAATAGTTTCATAGCCTCGCAAGGTCTTCAGTAGTTTCGTCACGAAATCCATGGTGATGTTGTCCCATTTCCACTCGGGAATGGACAATGGTAGCAAACTCCCGTACGACCTTTGGTGTTCCGCTTTGACTTGAAGGCACGTAACACACCTCTCCACATAATTAGCCACGTCAAGTTTCATCACCGGCCACCAATAGTTTAACTTTAAATCTCTATACATCTTGGTGCTATCGGGGTGAGTAGAATACTTTGACTTATGTGC
This sequence comes from Arctium minus, assembly GCA_954870635.1. NCBI lineage: Eukaryota > Viridiplantae > Streptophyta > Magnoliopsida > Asterales > Asteraceae > Arctium > Arctium minus. The sequence continues at coordinate 26,765,665 of OX941092.1, forward strand.
CTCTTCTAAGAGTAGTTCCCGATTTCCACCGAGCTTTGGCACCCAGATTTGACCCTAAAATATTTTAAGCCCGCGGCTATCTTCCGTCAGTAACCCACTTTGCTTCACCATAACTTCATATTTGAGATTTTCTTCTTTCAGTGCTTCTGCTTGGCACGTCTTGATGTTCTCTAGTAAACTTGATATCACGTCAATCCTGGTGAGTGATAACTTAACACCACTTTCATAGTTCCTCTGACTCAACGCATCCGCCACCACGTTAGCCTTTCCGGGATGATAGAGTAGTTCACAATCATAGTCCTTTAGTAGCTCAAGCCACCTTCTTTGTCGCATGTTGAGCTCCTTTTGATCAAAAATATACTTAAGGCTTTTGTGATCGGTAAAGAGGGTACACTTCGTCCCGTATAGATAATTTCGCCATAACTTTAACGCAAAAACCACCGCTGCCAGTTCTAAGTCATGAGTCGGGTAGTTCTTCTCATGCTCCTTTAATTGCCGTGATGCATAAGCTATCACCTTTCCCCGTTGCATTAATACACACCCGAGACCCATCTTGGAAGCATCGCATATACCACGAAATCATCCGATCCCTCAGGTAGGGATAGGATGGGAGCTTCACACAATTTCTTCTTGAGCGTTTGGAAGGCTTGGTCTTGCGTGTCGGTCCAAAGGAATTTGACATTCTTCTTCGTGAGGGAGGTGAGTAGAGAAACTATGTTGGAGAAGTCTTGGATGAATCGTCTGTAGTAACCCGCCAATACTAAGAAGATTCGGATCTCTGTCGGACTCGTTGGCGGTTCCCAACTCATCGTTGCCTCTATCTTTGCCGGGTCTACCTTCACCCCGTCCTTAGACACCACGTGGCCCAAGAATTGCACTTCTTGGAGCCAAAACTCGCACTTCGAGAACTTTTCATACAACTTTTCTTTTCGGAGAACTTCTAGCACTTCCCGCAAATGCTTCTCATGCTCGACCTCGTTCTTCGAGTAGATCAATATATCGTCAATGAAGACAATCACGTATTTGTCCAAGAAAGGGTGACACACGCGATTCAACAAATCCATGAACACGGCCGGAGCGTTGGTCAACCCAAAGGGCATCACCAAGAACTCGTAGTGACCGTATGTTGTTCGGAAATCCATCTTCAGAATGTCCTATTTCTTAACTCTAACTTGATGATATCTGGACCAAAGGTCGATCTTTGAAAAACATCTTGCGCCTTGAAGTTGATCAAAGAGGTCATCAATACAGGGTAGGGGATACTTGTTCTTCATCGTGACCTTATTTAACTGTCGATAGTCTATGCACATCCGCATAGATCCATCTTTCTTCTTCACGAACAAAACTAGATCTCCCCAAGGCGATGACCTCAGTCGAATAAATCCTTTCTCTAACAACTCTTGAAGTTGCCTCATCATCTCTTGCATTTAGGTTGGGGCCAAACGGTAGGGAGCACGTGCTATCGGAGCCGCTACCGGAGTAAGGTCAATTTGGTACTCTACTTGACGTTCTGGTGGTAGTCCGGGTAAGTCCTCCAGAAAGACGTTCGGCTAGTCTTGCACGATATTCACGTCCTCTATTGACTTCTTCTCTTTCTTTGTGTCCACCACATAGGCCAAATATGAGAGGTAGCCCTTCGCTAGGAATTTGCGGGCCTTGAGCGAGGAGATGATAGTTTTGCATCCCTTCCCTTTCTCTCCATAAATGGTGACTACGCCCTTCCCCGTCAAAGGCACTTGGATCATCTTCTTGGAACAAAGGATATCGGCCCTATGCCTCGACAACCAATCCATGCCTATGACTACATCAAACCCACCTATAGTCATAGGTAGCAAATCTACCCCAAAGGAATTCCCATCGATCTCTAGAGTACAATCACTGAAACATTCTCGAACGATCACTTGATCCCCGTTAGCCACCTCTACTACTAAGGCATCGGGAAGAATAGTACGAGGAGTAACGAAATGCATACAAAAAATTCGACACAAAAGAACATGATGCACCTGAATCAAACAACACAGGAGCAGGCAAGGAGTTTACTAGGAACATACCCGAAACGACATCGGCGGTTTCCTTTGCCTCCTCGGTGGTCATCCGGAATGCTCGGCTCGGCGCCTCTCGAAGGTTGCTCCACTCTTGTCGTCGACCCGAAAGAATTTCCGCGACCAATACCCACTATCTTTGGGCAATCCTTCTTTATGTGGCTCGGTTCCCGACACTCGAAACACACCGGCCCCCGGATAGGGCAGTCTCGGATGGCATGGACCTTCTTTCCACACTTGGCGCACTCGACGGGACCCGAGTGCGGTTTTGGATTACATGGGCCGAAGTGTTTAGACTTGCATTTTTGGCACCACCTTGATTCCCAGCGATTGTCTCCAAATCTTACACCCACAAACGGTTTATTCTAACGAACGGGCCCCGGTGGCCCTTCCCACTTCCTTTTCTATACAGCTTGACCCTTATCTTCCTTTCCTTGAGCAATGTCATCCTCTACCAAGAATGATTCTTCGATCGCATCCTCTATCGTTGACAGCTTTGCATTCCTCACCGCCGTCTTCATCTTGGTCGGTAAACCCAATAAATAAGCTTTAATCTTCGTTCTTTCATCGGGAGCCGGATGCTCCACCAAACTCAACTTTTCTAGAAACTGTTTGGAGTAGTTGGAGATCGACATGTTACCCTTCTTGAGACTGCGGAACTCTTGTTCTATCTTGTCCAAAGCTCTTTCACTGCAATACTTATTCAAGATCTTCTTCTTAAAGGTTGGCCACGAAAGTTTGGCCAACACTTCGGGGGTGAGGGATGACCGGGTGAGATTCCACCAAGTCAGAGCCTCTCCTTTAAGTAGATGAGAGGCAAACTTAATTTTCTGTGATTCATCACATTCGCTTGCCTCGAATGCCATCTCTATCTCTCGAATCCAATAGATGCAACTGATGGGATCTTTAGCACCTGCAAACTCGGGTGGCCTACACCCAGAAAAGCCTTGTAGGTGCATCCTTTCTCCTTCTGCTTCTCTCGAATTATAGCATGTTCTTATGTCCCCACGACGACCGATCCACCACCGAACCCCATTACGGAATTTTCCGTCACCGTCTCATGTCGTCGGTGACTAGTGTCGCGGTCTTCCAAGAGTTTCATAAAGAACTCTTGTTGTTGCGCCATGTCAAAATTCATGGCTAGCATCATACTGTCCCTGATTCTCGTCTCCATAGTCACTTCCTCTATGATTGGGTCGTTACCGGCAATGTTCATGTGTGGGAGAAATTCGGGTCCCCCACCCAAGATGGTGGGTATGGGAGGTCTCACCTAGGTCTCGACCAAAGGAGGTAGGTCGGTACTAGATTCCACTTCCACCCGACCCTCTTGGGGGTTCGGTTGCCTGCTCCGAGTGTTTACCATGGTTATCTGCCATACATATACGAGAAAGGGGGTTGAGAAAAGACTAAGTGAGTTAAACTCATGGTACGTACTACTGCACATTTCAATCATCATAATAATAGTAATTCAAGCATGCTCACGTAACAATACATTCATAATAGCAGTAGCTAAGTGAAATTATAAACGAATTATACACAAGGATTCTTGTCACCACCATTACAAATCTCAAATAGTGTAATTTCGTAAGTCCTAACGCTCTCCCCGCCTACGACTTTTACCCCCAATATGGACAACTTATTGCTGACGCTCAAAGCTTAAGTCTAGATACGCTAAGTCAATACCTAGTTCACTTAAACTAAAGCTCTGATACCAACTTGTAACACCCTAAAAATAGGGATAACAAAATTTCCGGAAAATGGAAACATGGTATGTGAATTTGCCAAAGCAATCGAGCCTCCCAAAAATGGGGAAAGAATAATCACCTGTTTAAGTACAAGTTACGATTCTAACAAAAGATAAATAACAACCTAATAATCTAATTTCATTCGAAATAAGATTACAATTCGGGTGTTATCCGAAACTCCCCAAAAATGACGTCTTATAAAAGAATTGGTGTCCCAAAAATCTTCCCCAAGCTCACTCTAATCCAGCTAGACCTTCTTATCACTGGCACCGCTAGAACCTGAGATACACATCGACACCAAACAACTGTTAGGCCAAAGAGCCTAGTGAGTTGTACAAGTAAAAGTAAACCACATAAATGTATTGTTCTTATCAGCAGTTAATAATAAATTGTTCAAATGTGAAGTCAATAGGGGAGACCCATAGCACCAATCGAGTTCCACCCAAAGAGTCGATACACCTTGATGCCAACTACCATTAGTGACATCCAAAAGGCCCGTCACACCCGAGGACTACAACCATGGCATTACCCCGAATGGCGGAGGTCTAGGTACATACCATTATGGTGGCACCCAAAACTATATCCTCCTAGTGTCTACCGACTTGGTTCGTCCAACATTATTATTAGTAAGTCTCAAGGCAATTAATGCACATGAATAATCACAATACCAACCATGGGTAAAATGGTAGACCATACATTTCTCATATTGTATATATTTTCACATGAGACTCGTGTAAATGAGTTAGCATCAAAGTAAGCATAATTCCACTTCATGATGATTTAGATAGCATAATATCCCATTTCCATAGTATGTACATTTTCAAGCTATAACAAACAACCCATTATGGTGAAATCACCAAAGGATCCAACCAACCCAAAATTAGGTCAAACCACACATATAATCCATTATTCAAGCGTAACTCATACAGTATGTATCCCCACTTATCTAGGGCCAAAGAGTCCCAAAGCCACTTTAGAGAAGCTCATCTATATACAAGTTGAGGACTTAGTCTTAAACATAAGAACTTCACAAGAACCAAGTATTATGAATAAATAGTGCAAATGTAAATGAATGATAATAATAGGTATAGCAAATATGATGTGTATCTAGTTTGACAAAGGTTTAAAAAACTCACAATCTAGGTTTTGGGTTAAAACCTAGAAAATAGCAAAACCCTAGAAATTGAGAGATGAAGTCTTGGATGAGAAATGGAGATCTTGGATGAGAATGCTTCAATAAAAGACCTTGGATGGTGGTTTAATGGCAATAAATGATTCCACCAACCAAACCCTAGAATGTTAGTGAGATGAGTACTTCGTTGCCCAAAAATCGCCTCCTAGCTAAGCTCTCCCGTTTTCAAAGTGTAATGTGAAGTAATGAGGGTCAGATTATAATTTAAATCAACAAGTTGGTCGACGCGGGCGACTTTGCCCAGGGGCATTGTCGCGTGGCATAGTCGCGGACCACCCACATTGGCCTCGACCCCAACGGTGACCTTGCCACTGCGACTATGACCTATGTCATAGTCGCTGGTCATAGTCACTCAACCTGTTAGGCTGCTGCAAAAAATATTAGTTCCTCCAAAACAGATCGGGTTAGAATTCAGGAAAAGAACTTGGGAGATTAAATCAACTAATACTAAGCCTAATTAACATTAATGCAAGGATTCGAGTTGGATTTACCGAATTGTACATACTGGGAATTTTCTGGGTGTTACAAGTTGAGCCTTAGCCTTACACAAGTGTAAGTAGTTGGTGAAGTCTTTCGCAGTTTGGAGATAGTGACTGTTATTGGGTTTTAGTAGCACTCGTCCTTATTATAGTATGTATGTATGTATGATATTCCCTGAATCTAGTTTCTAATCACAATTAATCAAACAAAACACAAACAAGAATCAATTACCTGTTTGATTTCACTTTCAAATTCAAGATTACAAACTTTCTCTCTCTAGAACTCTCTTTCTCTCTCTATACAATTCTCTCAATCTGAAAACGTATTCTCTGTTGGATCTCCTACACTTCTGTTTGTTGCTTCAGATTACAAAGCAAGGAAACCTATTTATACCAACAACTAATTACAAAGAAAAACAAATACAAATACAATACATTGACTTTTATTACAAAAGACTTTGACTTTGATGAGATTTGACTTTCTCAGCTTTGACTTCTTGAACTTTGACTTTTGTCTTCTTGATCTTGTATCCAACATATTTATACTCTAACAATCTCCCCCTTTGGATTCAAGATCACTGTTGAAAGATCTAGCAATTCAGTCTTCACTTTAAGCTCTGTCAGTACAATCTCCTCTTTTTCTTTGACTGTATTCTTTCCAAAACTATCTTCAAACGATTAACAATCTCCCCAAAACTTTCACAATACTTTCAGACTTTGGAAAGAAATTATCTTCAAAATCAGCTCGAATTTGCTTTAGCAAATAATCTTCAAAGAAAATTTCCTCAAATCTTCAGAAATTCTTTGATCTTCTTCAAATCTTTACTTTGAACTTTTCTGACTTGGACATTTCTGAAAATCTTCTCTCAAAACTTTATCATTTCGTAATATCATCTCCCCCAAACTACAAAACTTTAACATTTCTTGATATCATCTCCCCCTTTTTGATGATTTGAGCATCTATATCATCAAAACTTTTCTCCTAAGAAATGTCTTTGACCATTCTGATATGTCAAACTGAGCCTCTGATTCTGTGATCCATAACCAAGTAATCATCCAGATCTTTTCAAATCTAGACAAAAATAAGAATATGTAACTCCTTAATCAACAAATGAATCAGTTAAAAATGCCTGTCAGTAACACGAAGTCACTGTGTGTAACGAATACACAATATAAAGGAGCTTTTTGATGTTCACTCCCCCAGGGCTTCCATCCAATCATCGAAATACCACAAAGGCAATTTCTATTAATGTTATGACAAAGAAACAAATTCCTTGTGTGATCGTGCATGTGTAGAAAGAATTAAGCATGAATGATTGCTTTATTAAGGCTCAAAATTGTGTAAACCACTGAGACAACAGTAGATAAACACAGACTCAATGTACATGATTGAAGTGCAAAGGTGTGGCAGACTTCCTTCTTTTTCAATATCCAGATTTTCCAAATGAAAATCAGATAGATTATGTGCTGCGTCCCCAGAAAATATGAAACATTTTCTTTTTGAGAAGAAAATGAGTGGTTGGTGGGGTTTTAGCAAGAGTTGGCATGGGCTAGTTTCCTATTTCAATAACGTTCACCAAAGAGTTGTGAAACGCTAGTAATGTGGCTGCCCGGCTCAGAAAGTAGTTGGTGCAGAGTTTGATATTCTTTTACTCTGATCTCACACCCTCTTTCTTTTAATCATTAAACTCACTACTAACCAAACTCTCCTTTACATTTTACCACATCACACCCACGCTCATTTCTTTTCGACTCCTCACACTCAATCACTAACGGTTTAACTTCTTGGGTAGGAAACACTGGTTAATGTGAATCCATAGAAGTTCATTTAAGTCCTAGCACAAAGAACCCATGTAATCCTATGAAAGCATAATGTTGCTCAAAATGATTTAACTTTATCAGTTAAAGCTCATATACAAATGTCAGACGAATGTATGCTCAGAAAATATAATCATGAAGATTTGAGCATTTTTTAGACATTGAAGTATTTTCAAACAAGTATACTGAATGAATAAACATGAATGCAAAAGACTTGTTTGAAAACCTGACATTGTATGAAAATGATCAGAAATGAATGATATAAGAACTAAGGCTTATGGTCAAAAATAACGGTATAGTCTATATGAAATAAAAATATAGACATTCTTGAATGAAACGCTTCGAAATGAAATATCGCTCAAAAATCTTTGAAATACAAGCGGGGTGTCTTACCATCGAAAAAATATGTTTCAATATGAGACATGGTAAGAACATTTAGAACAAAAAGTCAAACCGTTGTGTGTGAATACTTGAAAGTATATAGAAAAGACAATACGCAAGTATTTATCTTTGGAAACACACGGTTTGTTTATCAATTAAGCACAAAAATTAAAATGAAAACATTTAAAATCACACTTCCAAATTATAAAATCTGTTTAAAAATCGGGAAGTGCTTTGAACATTTAAGAACATGTTTTCTATATCTGAAAGTTGTCCTTCTTTCAGATATATTTGAGATTAAGATTAGAAATTTACCTTTTAGTTTTGTCTTAAATCTCATAAAGTCATGCTTAAGTCAAAAATGATATGATCGTGTCATCCTCTCTCATCCTGCGTAAGTCTCAAAGTCTAGTCAAAATTTATTCACAAAATTTATTAGAAAATAAAAGACGTAAAATAGTAAAACGATTAAAGAACGAGTTCTGATTTGAAATAATCAGAAATTATAGTCTTACTCCTTTTGAAATGACTTATAAACTCCCCCTAAAATCATGCATCACAAAAATTTGTCATTTAAGTAAAATGCAGAAATTAGTTATGCTCCCTCTCAAATGAATGTAGATCATCTAAAATCTTCTCTTACTCCCCCTGAGATCATGAGCAAACAATTAAAGTGCAGGTATCTTTCAGAAATAGAGACAAAAAAAAATGATGAAAAATAACAATACTTAACTATATTAGGTAATAACTGATTATGTCTTCAGATTTAACATACCAAGCTTAGAGATAAGAAAATTAAATCTCTTTTCATCTAATGGTTTGGTAAATAAATCTGCAAGTTGATAATCTGTTTTTACAAAATAAAATTCAATTGTTCATTTTTCTACATTATCTTTTATAAAATGATACCTGACATCAATGTGTTTGGTTTTCGTATGTTGGACAGGATTAACAGATATGGCAATTGCACTCTTCGAGTCACAATATATTGGAATTTTATCAAACTTGAATCCATAGTCTCGCAGCTGTGTTCGCATCCACAGAACTTGAGAACAGCAACTGGCAGCAGCTACGTACTCAGCTTCAGCAGTCGATGTGGAAACGCATAATTGTTTCTTTGATGCCCAGCTAACGAGCTTGTCTCCAAGAAATTGAACGTGACCAGAAGTACTCTTTCTGTCCAACATGCAACCTGCATGATCTGCATCTGAATAGGCAGTCAGTTGAAAACCAGTATCCTTAGGATACCACAGACCAAGGTCTGCAGTCCCCTTCAGATATCTAAAAATCCTTTTGACAGCAGCCAAATGGGATTCTTTAGGAGCAGCCTGATATCTAGAACATAATCATGTTGAAAACATAATATCTGGTCTACTAGATGTAAGATACATTAACAATCCTATCATACCTCTATAAGTTCTAACATCAACACTTTTACCCGAAGGATCAGTGTTAATCATAGTACCTGGTGCCATCGGGGTTCCAATTGGTTTACAATTTTCCATTTTTGTACTTCCGAAGAATGTCCAAAATGTACTTAGATTGGTTAATGAAAATCCCCGTAGAAAACTGCTTAACTTGTAATCCGAGAAAGAAATTCATCTCTCCCATCATACTCATTTGAAAACGTGACACCATGAGGTTAGAAAAGTTTTTGCAAAATTTTGGATTAGTAGAACCAAATATTATATCATCAACATATATTTGAATAAGGATAATATCAGCTTTTTCCTTTTTGATGAATAAAGTAGTATCAACCTTACCTTTAGAAAAACCGGACTTGACCAAGAATTTAGATAAAACGTCATACCATGCTCGAGGGACTTGTTTTAAACCATAGAGGGCTTTGTCCAAGATATAAACATGATCTGGCTTCTCTGGATTGACGAACCCTTCTGGTTGAGATACGTACACTTCCTCTTTAAGAATGCCATTCAGAAAGGCTGTTTTCACATCCATCTGAAAGACTGTGAAATTCTTATGAGCTGCGTAGGCTAGAAACATGCGGATTGCTTTTATACGCGCTACTGGAGCATACGTCTCATCGTAGTCTATGCCTTCCTCTTGCCGGTATCCTTTGGCAACAAGTCTAGCTTTATTCCTTATGACGATACCATCTTCATCCTTTTTATTTTTGAATACCCATTTAGTTCTTATCACTGTTTTACCTTCTGGTTTTGGAACTAATCTCCAAACCTTTAGAGCTTCAAACTGATTGATCTCTTCTTGCATAGCAGATACCCAGTCTGAATCAGCAAGAGCCTCTGATACTCGCGTTGGCTCAATATTACTGAGAAATGAGTCATGCATACATTGATTAAGAGTCGCTTACCTCGTTTGTACAGGCTTGTTGAGATCTCCAATTACTTGATGTAATGAATGATCTTTGGTCCAGCGATGCTCATGAGGGAGTGGAGTAGATACTGATTGAACATGATCATCATCTAGAAATCCACTATCAGAATATTCAGTTTGAATAACAGGAGGGGGGTTTGCAGTTGAAGTTTCAGGTGCAGAAGCATCAGTTGGAACAACAGAATCTGGCTGTTGAGTAGAAAATGTATGACACCCAACTGAAACAGTTACTTCTGGCTCAACAGTTTCTTGTATATCTTCAACTGTAGGAGTAATTGTAGGAATGTAAGCTTCTGACTGAACAGGGGATTCTTGTTCAGTTATGACTTCTGAAGTGACTGGATGATTGCAACTTGTGTCTTTAGACCTGTCAGTCACAGCAGATTTAGGTATATTAGAACCTAGAAACTCATCATAAAAGAATTCAAATAACAAATCTAAATCAGTTAAATGTGAAATAGATGTAGAAGCATTATTCGAATTATTGGCTGTAGAAGCAGGTTCTGGACCGATCTGCCCAGAAGCTAATACTCCAGTGATCACGGGTTCTGAACTGAGTTGTTCAGAAGCCATATCTTCATCGAATGTTACATTAACGCTTTCGACAACTGTCTTTGACTTCTTCAGATAAACACGATATGCTGCCGATGTTGAAGAATAACCAATGAAGATACCCTCGTCCGCCTTAGCACTGAATTTATTCAGACTCTCTCTGTCGTTAAGCACAAAACATTTACACCCAAATATGTGAAAATACTTGATTGTTGGTGTTCTATTGTTGATCAGCTCATATGGAGTCTTTTGAAAACGGCGGTGTATCATGGACCGATTTTGAGTATGGCATGCAGTCGACACAGCTTCTGCCCACAAGAATAGAGGTAAGTTCTATTGGCTAAGCATAGTCCGAGCGGCCTCGACTAGCGTCCGATTTCGCCTTTCGACTACTCCATTCTGTTCAGGCGTACGAGCAGCAGAGTACTGATGTGATATCCCGACCAATTCGAGATATTCTTCAACTATCTTGTTTTTGAACTCTGTGTCGTTGTCCGTTCGAAGAAACTTGACTTGTCGCTGCATTTTCACCTGGGTCGTCTTTAAGAAAGTAATGAGAACTTCGGGCGTCTCATCTTTTGATCGAAGAAATTTGACCCACGTGTATCTTGAGTAATCGTCCACAATAACCAACGCGTATTTATTTCCACCCAAACTCTGAGTTCTCATTGGACCACACAAATCCATATGTAACAATTCTAACAGAGAACTAGTGCTTGGTTCAGGCTTCGGTTTATGCGGAACTCTCTTCATCTTACCCTTCTCACATGAAACACATAAGTGTTCTTTCTCATATTTCAACTCAGGAAGTCCTTTTACCAATTTCCCACTAACCAGCTTATTAATATAACGAAAGTTCAAGTGAGATAAATGTCTGTGCCAGAGCCAACTTTGCTGCAATGAAGCCTTTGTCATCAAGCACACTTGATTGTCATTATGTACCTTTGAAAGATTGATGGTATAGAGATTCGTCTTTCGATTTCCGACTAAGAGTTCATTGCCATCTTCCGTACGAACCGAACATCTCTTAGCTTTGAAGTTGACCTCTAACCCTTTATCACAGAATTGACCAATGCTGAATAAGTTGTGCCCCAAGCCTTCGACATAACTCACTTTACTGATCGTTATGTTGTCTTGAATAATGTCACCATATCCTAAGATAGGTGAAAGCTGATCGTTTCCAAATCTGACATTTGCACTGAATTTCTTTGTATAGTTTGACAATAAAGCTTTTTGCCCAGTCATATACTTGGAACATCCACTGTCCAAGTACCACATATGTCGGGTCTGCAAGAGAAATCAGGAAAAAATAACTTTAAGTACCCATTTAAAAACGGGTCCTAACAGATTAGCACAAGATTTTGGTATCCATTTGAAAATGGACCCTCTGTTCGTTTGAAACCCTTTTAAAATATTTGATCTTGAAGAATACACATGATAAGATCCGAACCAATCAGAAGAATATTGAGAGTAAGCAAAATCATTTCTCCGATAATAATAAGATGTAGTAGAAATAAGAGATAATTGAATCAATTGCTTTATTGAATATCGCTTGTAAGAAGTTACAAGGTTTTGTTTATGTGAAGCAAGTTGATCAATTACATCATTATCACTACTAACTGATCTAGTACAAGAATTATCAGAAACTGATTCAGCTATCTCATCATCCTTCCTTTTGGTCGCCATTCAGTTCGAGCTTTCGACTTTTTCTTCTTTTTCTCATCTCTTTTCTCTTCCACTTCTTCTTCATTCTGCCTCAAAGTCTCATACACCTCATGTAATGGTATGTCATTCAGATCCTTCATCTGCTTCATCCTACGTGTATGCTTCTTCCATTCAGGTTGCAGAATGCTTAAAAACTTGACGTTGTTTTCAATTTGCTTCTTCTTCACTTTGTTCTTTGAGAGTTCGTTCAGAAGAAGCACAAACCTCTCATAGGTTTCCTCTAGGCTCTCGTTTTCTTTTGCTTTGAATTCCTCATAGCTATTTATGCAATTAGCCACTTTCATTTGATTGCCAACTTTGGAACCCATCATCATCTTTTGCAACTGATCCCACATCTTCTTAGCATTTCCCTTGTAGTTGTCTATCTTGATGTAGATGTCATTTGGAATGCTCTGAAGAAGTAAGGATCTTGCTTGTTTATCTGCTTTATATCGATTTTTCTGTTCTTCAGAATACTGAGAGATATCCAATGCCACTGTTTTCATCTTTTGATCTCTTTCCTCAGTACCATCTTCACTATCAGACGATTCATCATCAGGTATTTGAACCGTGATTGGTACCATAGGACCTTCTGTGATTGACACCATAATATTCTCTCCATTTGCATGTCTATCTATAAAATCAAGGAATCTGTCTTTCCACTGTTCGTACTCCCCTTTAAACAGAACAGGAGGCTTGACATCAGTGCCAATGGAAAGAGCATCTTTGGAAGTCATTTTAATAGAACCTGTTTGAGAAATATATGCAATAAGAAACTAGAAACTGATCGTTAGTCCAAATGAAACAATCAAGAAAATACAGAAAACTTGAAATATAAAATCAGAAATTTTGATCACAACCAGAAATATGTCCCCCTTCGCAGACTTAGCACGGGGGTCCCGCTAGAGAAAAAAATTTCATTATTTAAGGCCATATTACTATTTTGAAAAAACTGTCTAAGTCCTCCACACTTTGTGCTTCACACAGGAACCGCAAACCTCACTTTGCGTGTCACTCAGGGAACGCAAACTTCTACTTTGCGCTTCTCACAGGGAACGCAAACTTCTACTTTGCGCTTCTCGTTGCAGACGCAAGATACACTTCGCGTTTCTAGTTGCAAGCGCAAACCACACTTTGCGTTTCTCGTTACAAACGCAAGATACACTTTGCATTTCTAGTTGCAAACGCAAATCACACTTTGCGTTTCTCGTTACAAACGCAAGATACACTTTGCGTTTCTAGTTGCAAACGCAAATCACAACTTTTCTCTAAGCTCAACCACTTTTACTTTGAGTTTGTCTTTCAACCCGCAAAACCCACTTCTCGTTTCTCAAAGAAAACGCAAACTTTAACTTCTTCAATGAATCATGCGCAAACTTTGTTGAATGAAACACAAACTTGATGAATAACCCGCAAACTTGATGAATGACCCGCAAACCTCTAAAATCGAACAAAATCGCACCAAAAACTCATTTAGACCTAGACTTTCAACACTATACTTCGACAATTCACTCGTCTAACTAATTCGAACACAAAACTAACACAAAAATTCGATCAAATACGCAAACGATACAAATTTGATACACATACAGTGTCAAGAACTCGTGAACAGAAAAACCATAAAAATTCGAAAATTTGAATTGATTACAGTGCAATTGACAAATTTTTCTATACAAACTCGATCGATTACACTATTCTAACAAAATCTTATCAAAAACAACTCGAAAAATACACTAATACTCAAAAACAGATCTGAACATGAAGAACACAGTGTCGAACATTCTGTTTTTCTTGATTTTCGATTTGGATCTGCTCTGATACCAATTGATATTCCCTTAATCTAGTTTCTAATCACAATTAATCAAACAAAACACAAACAAGAATCAATTACCTGTTTGATTTCACTTTCAAATTCAAGATTACAAACTTTCTCTCTCTAGAACTCTCTTTCTCTCTCTATACAATTCTCTCAATCTGAAAACGTATTCTCTGTTGGATCTCCTACACTTCTGTTTGTTGCTTCAGATTACAAAGCAAGGAAACCTATTTATACCAACAACTAATTACAAAGAAAAACAAATACAAATAGAATACATTGACTTTTATTACAAAAGACTTTGACTTTGATGAGATTTGACTTTCTCAGCTTTGACTTCTTGAACTTTGACTTTTGTCTTCTTGATCTTGTATCCAACATATTTATGCTCTAACAATGTATGGAATGGAATGTGTGTATTGAGGTTCAATCTTAAATTGTGATTGGAGATGAATCAATTATCGATGTATTTAGAAAATTTTAAATTACTTGTTATTTCCAGAATTGAAGGTGTTACAAGTTGGTATCAGAGCTTGAGTTTGAGAGAATTAGGTATTGATTTTTGGATGCCTAAACTCAAACTATCGTTCTTATAAGTAATTGTAAGTGAAATTGCACATTAGGTACCTTAAGATAAGATATTTTGGGGATCGATCGAATCGCTAGAAACGAGAAACTTGTCAAGGATAGCAAGGATGATCATGTACGGTACGTTCATAATGGCACCTATCCAGTTTCATGGTGAACCTACATGCTACATGTGTGTACTTGTACTACCTTGGTGGGATGACCGTTGGTGTAGTAAAGAAGTTTCTAAGCGAGTAGTCTAAGGAAGAGTTGATGTTTATAGCATTGTCACTTTGGAGTGATAGTTAAGCCCGACGAATGCATTAAGTTGACCATTTTGGTGTCGGAGTTATTGGTTGAAATTAGAACCATAGGCTTGATAAAGAGACTCTATTTCAAGAAGAGATTGTAAGTTAATCAGATTGGTGTGATTAATGCTTAGGGATGTTTGATGCATCCGGTTGTCGATAGTGTGGCTAGGAAATTGGGAAGCATGGACCTAGGATGCCGAGAGCCGACCAAAATTCATGCACGAAATTTATTTCTAGAAAAGTTTGCATAAATTGTTTCTCATGTTTTCAAAGTATAAAGTGAGTTATGTTACGAAGTCTTGGTAAAGCATTTAGCACTCATCAGATTTTAAACCGTGAGCTTAAACAGGCATGATTGTTGCACGCGGTTGCAAATTTATATTGAAAATCTCTTCGTCGACGTTTTGTGTTTAACGCTATTTTTGGATATTATAAGATCCGTGTTTAATGTCATTTGGGGTATTGGGCAAGTAACTGTGGAATTTTTGACCTTGACATTGAATCTCCTCCACGTATGTTAAGGTCTTAAAGGAAGAGTTGTTCTCAAGTTCTTGAGTATGAACTTTCTTGGGAATTTTCGTCTGTATGAGTCGTGTTGAATTTTATGGAGTATAATTTTGCGACGTTTTAGGGGTGTGAGTGTACTTGGAGATGCGTGGGTTTTAATTTTATTGCGTGTAAATTTACGAACTTATTGAGCGTCGTGTCTCATGAAAGTTTTGTTGAAAAGGGTCACTTATTCGTACGTTGTGGTTTTAGAATTTTAACATTTTTAGACTTATTGTCGTCTTATGCTTTTTATGTTGGGAAATGAAAATTTTGACACCGCTTGATTTTAGCGTTAATGAGTTTTATGAAAATTCAGTTAGGTTTTATGGTGTCATAGCGTACGACTTTTTGTGTCGCGGAAATAAATTTTGGAACATGTGTACATGCATTATCGTGTGCGTTAATTTGTGGGTTTTGTTAATAGATGTCATCCCATATGTTATTTTGGGGAAGTTTCAATATCATGTGATTTATCTTTGGACTTTATACAAGTGTTAATCGTTGTATACTATTCGTATTTGGATTAAATTATGTTGTTGGTGTGAGTAAACGTATAAAAGATTTATGCTGTTTCAGATAGAACTTTTGCTCAGAACATGTTTCAGTTGCTGATTTTACTGTTAGAAATTTTCCGCAATGCATTAAATGAATTATCGGTATTCATGTCATTGTAGTTACTATTTTGGTCAAGTGTGTTTTATCTGTGCGGCTCAAAGTTTTAAACTTGATTTAAAATTTATTTACATTCCTATCATGTTGCTAAATTTGGGGAAATAAACGGACGTAAATGGGCCTTGTTGGGGATTTTATCCTCCGACATTTTGTGTTTTTAAACGAGAAGACTTTAAAGTTAAAATTGTGAATTTCTCTTTTGGAATGGACAAACAGTTTGTTGCACAGGTTATAGTGCGGAAAATTATTTTTCATATCCATAGTATAAATTGATGCATACTAGGACCATGGTAATCCGTTTGAAAATTTTGTTGAGCATCTTTTGTTACCGTTTTTATTAATGTAAGTACTGATCAAATGAGTTTTGGAAATGATATTATATGCGTAGTGTTGTTGATCAATTTTGAAACCTATCGAATGAACGGTAGTGTATTTTTACCGCATGATTAATTGTTATAAAACTTATGTATTTGAAAGTTTTATAAATTTCAAATTAGCATACTGGTTGAAAAACCTTGAACTCATTAGGGCTATAGATTTAAAACCCCTATCGTGAAAGAGTTGCAATTAAGGGACTAGAGGGGTCCTTGGGATTTGAAGCATCGGATGATCCGACTTGTGGTCAACCTTGAATTTGGGTTTCAGATTTTGAATCGAGTCATGCATGAATAATTGAGGTATTAGATTTATGCTTTCTCCCAGTTAATTAAGAGGTGATCTTTCTGCTTCGATAAATCTTCGAGTTAAGGCTTTGTGTGGTTAATTGCTTATGGTTGGATATGGGTTGTTAGGTTGAACGTTCGACATCATGCATGTGTTGGGGGATGTGCCATCGGGGCAAGTCTTTAGAATTAAAGGGAATGTTGTGGTTCATTTGTTAGAGATATAAGATTAGGAATTTTAGTGCCATGTTAGGTGTTAACTATAATTTGGCAATGCAAATCTGGAATGAAATGTTTGTCGGTGTACCTACGTTTTCAGTATGACCATCTTGATTTTAGTCATCGACTTGTTATTTTGAGGTTAATGAATCTTTGGAATGTTTGGAAGTTTCCCCGTTGGATCATGAGAAATATTAGCCTTGCGGTGGTGGATCTTAAAGGAAGTTAGATTGTTGGTAATCAAGTATTGATGCGTATGATTTTCTTGATGTGGTAAGGATCTTATGGACGTAATGTTTGAGGTTTGAAAATAGATCGGAGTTGTGTAATAGCGTAATCTAAATTAACCAACCCCTCGTAAAGCGTAGTGGTACACCCTTGGAAGGAAGGCCTTACCAGTATCAAGGGTGAATTTTAAGGAATTTTGGGAATTCTTTGGGTTGGTGTTGATTATGGGAATGTGGATTCAATGAGAAGTCGAGGTCACAAGTTTCCTTGGGTGTAGTACGTGTCACCTAAGGTTGGGAGACGACCGTAGCCTTGTGGTTAGGGATTACTCTAGTAAGTTAACGTTCATTCGGATATACGTGAAATGTGCTCGAGGGGACATTTTTTAGGAGTATCAGCATAAAGTTATCAAGATTGTTCTGACAAGTGCATTAGAGGCAACTGCTCGTAAACAGAGACAAGCTATTATGAGGTTAACGTTAAACGGAAAGCTAGATTTCGAGGACGAAATCTATTTTTAGGTTGGGAGGATTGTAACACCCGAAATTTTCGGTGAGTAAAGGTCACCCGGACGTTTTTGTAACTTGTATATGGTGGAATTTATGTTGGGAAAACATTACTTTAAGTCCCTAAGAGTTTCGGGAGTGTTGGCATAGAAAAAGTCGAGTTTTGAGGCTTGATACGGGTCCGACTACAATGCCCGGCGACTATGACATGGTCATAGTCGCACTGGCAAAGTAGCATCCAAGGGAGAGCCTTCTGGACCATTTGAGCGACTATGACATGAGACCATGACATGTCAAAGTCTCATGTCATTGTAGCTTACTGGTACCAGACTTGTTAAAAGTCGGATTTTCAGCCCCATTCTTCATTTCTTCATAACCCTCTCATTTCAACTCCGTTTTTTGCGATTCAAGTTGCTATGGTTTCGTTTTTGAGAGCTTTTAAAGGTTAGATTGTTAGTTTTGGGAATATCCAAGAATATTTTGTGGTGGATTGGAAGCAAAGGTCAAGAGCTCATCATCATCACCTCCATCTTCAAGAAATTTGGGGTTTTCTAAGTTTTCACCAAAACCTAAGTGGTAAGTTTATCCCCTACTTTTCTAAACCTTAATAGGTGATGTCAATGATTCATTGATGATTTTCTAGTGTTTGATTCCTTCAGTTTTGGTTTGTAAGATTTTGGAAGGTTTGGGGTCAAAATTAGGGTTTTGACCAAAATGGAGGTTTTGATGTCATGTGTTTGGGGATTGATTCTAAATGGTTGAATGTGATCATTTATGGGTGAAATTTGTATATCTAGGTTTATGGAGGTTTCAACCTTGAAGATTCAAGTTTCTTCAAAGGAGCTCAAAGTGGGGTAAAATCTAGATTTAGCCTAAATCTAGCGAGGTGAGTTCAAGTTGATTTGTGAAAATGGTGTACATGCCAAAATGTTCATTTTAAAGTGTTTTGTGTTTTACATGAAATTGTTAACTGCTGATCACTTGATAAGTTTTGGTTATTTTGAAATGTTTAGTTTTATAAACATGGTGAAACACCCATTTTGGGATATTTGAGAATTTTGGTAAATAAATGATGTTGAAATGTTTCTTTGATGATTTTACATATATAATTGGAGTTCATTTGACGTAAGTTTCATTTTGTGTATTTGATCTTATAAACCTTTTCGGAAAATGCATATTATCGTGTTATGAGACATTTTGGAAATATAAGGGTATGAGTTCATTTGGAAAATGGTTTGCCTCAACCAATGATGAGATTTGAGTTAATCATACTTTTGGTCGTTGTGTTTGCATTATAGTTGGTCAAACGTGTTTCAATGTTTATTACTAGCTTTCATTTGGGGTTTACGTAAATTGTTGGGCCTTTGGTTCGGTTTTGACTAAATTGAGTCTTGAGGACATTTGTCCGGATTAATAACTGTTGTGGGGTTTTGAGTATGATGGCGCATTTTTCGTGTCATTTGAGAGTTACATGTTTTGGAAGCTTTGGTATTTCATTTGGAGTCATGTAATGTTAGACAGTGTTGTAATGGATCCATAGGCACGTAAGTCTGTCTGTTTTGGGAAAACAGGTAAGGTTGGTTATTGACCGTTGACCGCTTGGGTTCGCTAGCGAGTAGTCAATAGGTGGCTCGAGCCTCCGAGTTGAAACTCGTCTAGATTGGATAGGCACCCATGTCCGTAAGTCCTTGGGGTGGAACTCGACGGAGTATGGCTAGAGGCAATAAACGGTCCGAGGATTGTGATGTATGGTATGGCATGGGAACTAGGTCCCGGATATGTGGTGAAATCCAATAACATCACGGGTGGCCACATTCACGTGTTCTCGCCACCCAAGATGGAAACGTTGAGATGACATGTGAGTACGTTGTATGGGCGACCTACTCGTGTGTTTCTCTACTCTCAACGTATACGGGTCTCCCCGTCGTCGATCCGGGGTATTTTAAATGTTAATGTCGTATCTTCAACTTTGGTCTTTGTGGGGTCGGCGGCAAATGATGGCCTTAATATTGGGTTTCCCCCACGTATATTAAGGCTTGAATGAAATACGTCATTCCCACATTTCGGTATTTGATTTCGTCCTATTTTATGGTTGCGTGAGTTTTGGGTCTAATGTCCGTGTTCACGACGATATTTATTTATATGGTTTTTCATCTATGGTTTATGAGTTGTGTGTCATGTCCCACCCGTGTTTTGGGTATTTCGAGATATAACATTTTACCCGCGTTTTATACAATTGTGAGTCCTCTCTCTATTATCATTTTGAGCAAGTTTTGGGTTAAATCTAAGTTTACGAAATAACGTTTTATATTGGGATCTTAGCCCTTAAAACTGTTTGGTTTGGTCAACGATTATATTGGTGTCTCTTTCGTTTAAAATGCATAATTATTAGTAAACGAGTCATTTTCATGATTGAAGCATATCATTTTGAAAGATTATGATTTTAATTGCATTCTTCCTCTTTAACGATTCATTTATAAATGTTGAAAACTCTTGAACTCACTAGGCGTTAATCCTAACCATTTTTATTTGTCGGCATGTGTATCAGGTTACAGTTGGGGGTTTTGTTTCTAGCAGTACTATGAAGAGTCGAGCCTTAGCCTTACACAAGTGTAAGTAGTTGGTGAAGTCTTCCGCGGTTTGGAGATAGTGACTGTTATTGAGTTATAGTAGCACCCGTCCTTATTATAGTTTGTATGTATGAAATGGAATGTGTTTATTGAGGTTCAATCTGAAATTGTGATTGTAGATGAATCAATTATCGATGTATTTAGAAAATTTTAAATTTGTTGCTTTTTCCAGAATTGAGGGTGTTACATGGACCGAGGTCGTGCTATCATTGTGGCTCACCAGATCACATAAAGACGGAATACCCATAATTGAAGAAGGGATCTACAAGGAACTTTGGAGGTGGACAAGGAGGAAGAAGTGGAGAGAGGAAAGTGGAACCGGCCCAGGCGAAGGCGTTCTACATGGCAGCAAAGGAGGCGATGGAGATGCCAGATGTGGTGACAGGTATATTCTCCATTAACTCAATTCTTGCTAGAGTGTTTTTTGATTCGGGCGCAAATCATTCTTTCGTGTCGTCGAATTTTGTGCGAAAGTTGCGTGTGAAACCCAAGAAGTTGAATTATGGGTTTGAAGTAGAAGTAGCGGATGATAGTCGAGTCTTAGTGGAGGAAGTTTGTGAAAGGTGCAATATTGATATAGACGGTCATTTATTCCCGTTGCATTTATACCCAATGGGTATGGGAGAGTTCAATGTGATTGTAGGTATGGAAAGGTTGGCTAATTACGATGCTAAAATAGTGTGTAATAAGAAGTTGATTCGTATCACCTTACCCGATAAAAATGAAGCGGTAGTTTATGTTGATCGACGAGATAGGAAGTCGTGCTTAATTTCCATGATGAAAGCTAGGCGATGTTTAGTAAAGGGATGTTTTGGGTTTATAGCATATGTGTTAGATGCTAAGAAGAAGAAAAAGGGAATAGAGGATGTACCAATAGTAAGTGAGTATCCGAAAGTGTTTCCGGAGGACTTGACGAGTTTGCCCCCATACTGTCAAGTAGAGTTTAGAATTGAATTGATGCCTGGGCGGCACCAATAGCGCGTGCACCCTATCGTTTGGCACCAGCGGAAATGAAGGAAATGATTACGCAGTTACAAAAATTTCTCGATAAGGATTTTATACGCCCTAGCCTATCACCTTGGGGAGCGTCTGTTCTGTTTGTCAAGAAGAAGGACGAGTCTATGTGTATAGACTACCGGGAACTTAACAAGGTGACGGTCAAGAACAATTATCCGCTTCTGAGGATCGATCTCTTCAATCAGCTGCAAGGAGCAAGTTACTTCTCAAAAATAGATTTGAGATCCGGTTACCACCAGCTGAAAGTGAGAGAAGAAGACGTACCCAATACGGCCTTCCGCACGAGGTACGAGCAATATGAGTTCTTAGTCATGCCTTTTGGTTTAACTAATGCCCAGATAGTTTTCATGGATTTGATGAATTGGGTATGTAGTCCACTTTTGGATAAGTGTGTGCTCATGTTTATAGATGACATACTGATTTATTCCCAGTCTTAAAATGAGTATGAAGAGCACCTTCGATTGGTGTTGAAGTTACTAAAACGCGAGAAATTGTACGGTAAGTTTTCGAAGTGCGAGTTTTGGTTGAGGGAAGTCCAGTTCCTAGGGCACGTGGTGTCGAAGGACAGTAATAAAGTAGATCCGGCTAAGATAGAAGCCATTAAGGGTTGGGAACCGACGAAATCACCGTCGGAAGTGAGGATTTTCCTTGGTCTAGCGAGTTACTATCAGAAGTTCATTCAGGACTTTTCACGGATAGCTACGCTGTTAACTGCTTTGGCTAAGAAAAATCTTATGTTCATATGGGTTGAAGCCCAAGAAGCCTCCTTCTGTAAGTTAAATAAGAGTTTTAGTAGTGCACAAATCTTATCTCTACCCAACGGATCCGAAGGATTCGTGATCTATAACGATGCTTCCAAGTTGGGATTAGGGTGCGTGGTCATGAAAGATGGGAAGGTGATTGCTTATGCGTCTCGCCAATTGAAGGATCACTAGAAGAATTACCCTACGCATGATTTGGATCAAGCGGCAGTGGTATTCGCCTTAAAATTTTGGATTATTTATACAGGGTTAAGTGCCAGATTTTCACTGACCACAAGAGTCTCCAGCATCTGTTCGACTAGAAAAAGTTGAATATGAGACAAAGGAGATGGATGGAATTGTTAAGTGACTATGACTGCGAAATTCTTTACTATCTGGGTAAAAAGAATGTTGTAGCCGACACGTTAAGTCGAAAGGAAAGAGGGGATTCGACAGAGGTAGTAGCCTTTAGAGTCGAAGCAACTTATAAACTCCTAGAGGAGATTAAAAAGACCAAGGATGAAACGTTATTAGAAGAGAACCTAAAAAGTGAAAGGGTTGTCGGGTTAGTAGCCTCGTTAGGAGTCGACAGTCGTGGATTAAAATGCCTAGGGAACCGCGTGTGGGTTCCTAAGTTGGGAGATCTGCGGAAGCGAGTGTTAGAAGAAGCGCATAAGTCTCGTTACTCGGTACAACCAGGAACCAATAAGATGTACCGTGACTTGAAGTAGTTTTACTGGTGGCCAGGAATGAAGAAAGATATCTCTCACTTCGTTGAACGATGTCTGATGTGTTTAAAAGTCAAGGCAGAACATCAACGGCCGTACAGAGAACTTCAACCATTGGAGATACCGGTGTGAAAGTGGGATGAGATCGCGATGGACTTTTTCATGGGACTACCGCGAACACCGAAGGGGCATGACGCCATTTGGGTGATAGTGGATCGATTCACCAAATCAGCTCACTTCCTACCAATTAAAGAGACGTATCCGTTAGAGAAGTTGGCAAAGTTATATATAAATGATATTGTATCTAGGCATGGGGTACCGTCGTCTAGAGTTTCGGACCGTGATGATCGTTTCATGTTGTCATTTTGGAAGAGTCTACAGAGGGAATTGGGATCGCAACTCAAGTTGAGTAATGCTTATCATCCCCAAACGGATGGCCAGAGTGAGAGAACCATACAGATGTTGGAAGATATGCTTCGAGCTTGTGCGATTACCTTAAAGGCTTATAGGAGGTACATCTTCCATTGATAGAATTCTCGTACAATGACAGTTATCATGCTAGCATCTAGGCGGCACCGTTCGAAGCGTTGTATGGGCGCAAGTGTAGAACAACGTTGTGTTAGACTGAGGTAGGAGAAAGGCAATTGGCAGGCCCAGAAATTGTGCAAATGACCGCTGATAAGATAAATCAGATACGCGAGAGGTTGAGAGTGGTTCAAGACCGCCAGAAAATGTATGCGAACAAGAGAAGGAAACCAATTGAGTTTCAAGTAGGAGACAGAGTAATGTTAAAGGTCTCGCCTTGTAAGGGCGTGGTTCATTTTGGGAAGAAAGGGAAACTGAGGCCTAGGTATGTCGGTCCTTTTGCTATTATCGAGCGGGTCGTAGAAGTGTCCTACAAATTGGACCTACTTATGGAGTTACGGGGTGTTCACCCTACTTTTCATGTATCAAATCTGAGGAAGTGTTTAGCTGAAGCCGACACAGTGGTACCGTTGGATGACGTTCATCTGGATGAGAAGTTGAGCTACATAGAGGAACTGGTGGCCATCTTGGACCATAAAGTGAAGATGCTAAGGACAAAGGAGATCCGCCTGGTGAAGGTCCAGTAGCGATATCATAAAGGGCAAGATGCAACTTAGGAGGTAGAAGTGGACATGAGGTCCCAATACCCAAATTTATTTGACGATGGAATTCCGGGACGGAATTATTTAGAAGGGGAGATACTGTAATAACCGAGATCAAATTGTAAATAATGGGGCGTTTGGTGGAAGTTTTTTTGAAAATCTAGAGTTTAAGGGGCCAATCTGTAAATACTAAGGAAAGGGGTTAAAACCCTAAAATCATTCTTCCTTAATCATTTTTGCCTACAGTGGAGGCTAAGAAGACGACACGTATTTTGGGAGTGCAATTGGAGGAAGAAATCAAGAAGGGTTTTAGCATAGATGAAGTTTCTCATCAAATTCCCATTAAGGTAATCATCTTTGTTTTCTTTTGTATGGATTTTGATGGTGAGAAAGAAATGTCACCAGGTTGATTTCAATGACTTTGGGTAGCACCTTTGAGAAGTATTGTTGTTATTTGATTATGTTTGTTTAGACAATTGCCTAACCAAGCCAAGCTCTTATAATTGACAAAAAATGAGCAAAACCCCTCGATTTGGGGCTTGGTCAATGACAATCTACAACCGAGAATCGCCCCTGTTGGGCCGAAACCCAGAAAAAGAGAAAAGCCCCAGGAGATGGGGAGCCAACCCGGGGAGACCGGGATTGCGAGACTCGGGAGACGGGAGCCAAACCTAGGGAGACCGGGTGAGGCAAAAACTTGGGAAGTCGATTGGAGGAAACCCGGGAATGACCCCGAGAGGCGGGGGGACCCAGGAAGGCGGGGAGACCGGGACGAGGAAGTCCCGACAAGGGAATCCAGATGTTTAGTCCAGGGACTCGGTCCAGACTTTGTTGGGTCGTGTGTCAGTTTGTCCTTTTTAAGCCGAGTGTCTTTTAGAGTGTTGTTAATCGACCGAGAAATTTATCACCTTTGAATTGTATATCATAGGTTTTCGATTTACAAATCGGGAGCGTAAATGCGAGGAAGTAAGCAAGGACTGCAGGTGAGTCTTTTTAACCAAAAAAATGTTATTGATGCTTATGCTATATCGCATGAGAAGTTTATTAAAATGCATGTTTTACTTTATTGCAAAAGATGTATTATATGTATGCATACATGGTGAGTGGTAAATTATGGCTTAAGTCGGGGGGTGTCCCTCAGGTGCTCATACCGGGGGGTGTCCCGTTTATGCCTATGGGGGGTGTCCCAACTAAAGGCAATGTGAGCCAAACACGTTGTCACAGGTGCTTGACCTCTGTGTATGGCATTGATACGTGATATTTATGTGATAACTTGTAAAACTGTGAATTGTTCAATTACCTATACAACTTGTTTTATATGTTGTGACTTGGTGGCTTATTGTTAGAGGGAACTCACTAGACCTCGTGATCTAACCCTCGTTTTTCCAAAACTAAAACCCCTTTTCAGGAAAGTGCTTGGTAGAAGGCTCTAGTAGGGGCAAGGAGAAGATGTGAGCTTGAAGCTTGGGTTGATGGAAGAGCTCTTAGTTAGCATAACCGTCCTACTTCTCTTTTATCTTTAAATCTCAATTGTGTAATAGGTTGTTTTCGCAAACCTTGAATGATTCGGAGTTGTTGTTTTGGGGCCGTTTTGGCAAATTTATTATATTATGTTGTTTGTGCTTAAATTTCTATGTTGGGTCGTTACAATGTAACACCCGGATTTTCGGTAAGCTAATTCGTTCATGGTTGCTCTTGAAATTCTTTTATTAAGGGCTTAATTCTTGAGAAATGTTTGCCTTTGAGTCGTGCATCGAGTTGGGAGTGTCACGAACTCAAAAAGATCGAATTTCAGAGACCGAGGAAGTGTTGGCTGACAATGCCACACGACAGTGACACTGTTACAATTGTTGTGGCATAGTCACGGGGCTTCGTGGACTTTCGGTACATATTCGGCGATTGTGGCTCACGAATGTGACATCTGTCACTATATCTTGGAACTATAACGGGAACACTCGAACCCTCGGTACATTGGGGGTGATTATGCCAGGCGAAAGTGACAAATGTCACTATCACGTGTCAAGGTCGCGAGCAGGCCATTAAATGCATTTGTTTCAACCAATCTCATTCATTATTCCACCAAACATTTCAAGAATCACTCTCTTCCACTCTCATCTCATTAAATCCTATTTTAGGGCATTGAATGCTCCATTTCTTCAACTTCTCCAAGATTTCCATCATCATCTAAGTTTGTGGAGGCTAGAGCTCAAGAAGTCACCATCTCACCACCTCCATCTTCATCCCCAAGCTTTTAGGTTTCTAGGTTTTAACCAACAACTTAAATTGTGAGTTCATTCTTACCTTTTAAAACTTATACATGTCAAACTACATTTTTGGATCTATAATTATCTCCTTCTTTACATTTTCTTTATTTGTAAGATTTTGACCTAAAATGGATTTTGGAGATTTATAGGGTTCTACCTATATTTTGGAGTATGTTGTTGGGAATCATGGTTGTGATATAAAATATGTTTTACATACCTATTTATGCCTAAATATACGGATGAGAACATCTAGATATTATTTAGGGATTTCTCCATGATTGAAGGTTTTACTTGCATATGGATCGAAATTGATTCTTGGTCAAAGATTTAACAAGGGTTTATTAAATGTGTGAAATCCTTATTTTGTAGACTTTATATGTTGAAAATGGGAACAACCCTTGTTGGTTTATACATGGTTTACATGTATGGAAATTTTGTATTATAAAGATTCTCTTATGATGAAGATATAAGTTATTATAGTATAGTCAATAATGAAATTGTGACTAGCCGTAATCTATTGCTAATGGATCCATAGGAATAGGAGTCGGTTTATTTTGGAATGGTTTCCCCCTATGTAACTAGTTGAGACATTGGGTCCTCCGAGGCAATTTGGTACGGTTATGTGGGACCGGTTACTAGTCATGGGTCGTAAATGTAATCCTAGTGAATGAGTATGACTTGGATCCTCGGTGCCCTCCCCCACATTTGAGTACGAGTCGGTGTTGTTCATGACCATAGGTCCAAGTATTGAGCTCGCAACTTGGAAAGTGACTTACTTTTGTGTTCCGCCACGATCCTTGGCAATCGGGTCTCCCCCATCATTGCAAGATGTTTGTAGACCGTAAGGTCCTTATGTGTTTATATGCAAGTTACATTATTACCTTTCAACAAAGTAAACATTTACTTACATTTAGTTCTTTATATTTTATGCAAATGTTTGTTCTCACAAGACATAAAGCCTAACACTTTTTCTCAAATGACATGTATAACAGGTTACGTTGGCGATGGGGCTTTCAAGAAATAAGAGTCGAGTGATGGCCGTTAGCGGCAACTTTTGGAGATAGACTTTTGAGAATTCAGCGTACAGAAAAAAATAGTCATTTTGAGGATTTGGGTCGACAACTGTCGTAATCTAGATTGTAATCAATTTAGATTACTTTGTTGTCCTCATAAATTATCCATTTATAGAAATTTGTAAACGCAATTACACTTTTCCCGTTATGGTGATGTACATCTATTTATGTGGTCCTATTTCGTAAGATTTTTAGGTTTAAATTTACCCCTATTTTTAGGGTGTTACAAGTTGGTGTCAGGGCTCTAGTTTAAGTGAACTAGGCATAAATGTAAATTTTATAGACTTAAGTTGAGATTATTAAATTATGATTTGTGAGATTGGGTAGAATTTGTAAGATATGACAGTCTTAGAGTCGACGGAATTACACTAATTGAGAATTGTGATAATGGTAACGAGAATTTCTAAGATAGGACAGTCTAAATAATTAAAAATTAATATTAATGTATAATTTAAATTTAATTAATAATTTTCAATTAATATTAATTAATATTAGTAATAATTAAAGTTTAATAATTAATATTTATTTATAATTAATTGTTAAATAATAATCTATACTACCTTATAAAGGAGATTTGCCAAAAGTCTTAATTAATCAAGACGGGGTTAATTTGGATATATTATCGAAATGGTTAACCCCGTCTATAAATCTTTTACATAAAAATTCAAACAATTCAATAAATTGGTATGAATTTTGTAAAGATGCAGTTTTTTCAGTCAATATAGCCTCTTTCGGAATATTTATAGCATTTTTTTTATATAAACCTGTTTATTCATCTTTTCAAAATTTGGACTTAATTCATTTGTTAAAATGGAACATGTTATGCACAATGTATCTAGTATTCTTATAAAGCATATTCATCAAAAGTCTTAAAAAAATCCATAATGCATAAGGTACTGCTCTATTATGCTCAAAGTCTTAAAAACAATCCACAATGCATGATGTACTACTTCTTTTATGCACAAAGTCTTGAAATCTTAAAAATAATCCATAATGCATAATGTACAAGTGGGTTATCCTTTACTGCCTCCTCGATTCCAACTCCTAAATTTAAATCTCCCGCCATGCCTCGATTCCTGCCTATTCACGATTTTAAATACTCTTGGGTGATGATTCGCTGGTTCATTCTAACTCTCCCCAAATTAACTATTAGATGACGATTCAACTCCCAATTTTAAGATTACTGATAATTTAAGACCATATATGGTTAGGGTTATGTTCACGCTTTGATTCCATTATTGATTCATCTTCATTCCTCTTCTTTCAAGTTCTTATTTGTATTTTCATCTCCATCTTCACTTCTGTGTTGGGTTATGTGTGTTTATAAAACATAATCCAAATGGGTTAGGGTTCTCTTCATTGGGTTTGCCTCTTTTATGTTTTTCCATTAGATGAGCGTTTGCTTTTTTGTGGATTCAGATCCTAAGAACCAAACGGGTTAGGGTTCTCTTTATTGTGCACTTTTTTTTGTAGAGGCACTTTTATTTCGCCATCAGTCTCCAACTTTCTCTGTCTTGAAGACATTCAAGAACCTCCATCTTGACAGGTAATGTTATTTTTTTAAACATCGGTTACGCTTTTTTTTTTTTGCTACTATTTTTATGTGTTTTGCTTCTTTATCTCCATGTTGAGCTCTTTCAATTACTAAGCTTCAGCTACTGCATCTTTGGTGAAAACAAATTGTCCCTTTCATGTAATGTGAACGCCACTCTCAGTCTCTCACCTTTCAATTACTAAGCTTCAAATGTTTGTTTTGTGGTTTAGGTTTTAACTCTTTTTTTCATTTGACAATATCTATATTTATGTATATATATATATATATTGCAGATCAACACTACACCGAGTAATTCCTACGCGGAAGGAGAGATAAGAAAAAGGATTTGATTTTGTAATGCTCACAAATCTGTAATTACTTACTATTTTGATTTTGTCATTGTTTTTGGTTTAGAATGAAGATAAGAATATGATAATGATATGGGTGCAGATTGCTTTGTTTTTGGATCCTATCGAGGATTGCTTTGTTAATATTGATGTAGATCAAGGAAACGGACCAACTTGTTCATTTTAATGCTATCAACTGAATTGTTTCTGAACTCGCTTTTTTTGTTTCTTCTGTGTTGGTTCTTGTGGAGACCTAAATGGAAGTGTTAAAAATGAGTTCTTGCTTTATTTTTATACTAACAAACTTCATATTGATTGACAGGATCAACTCTCAAAGTTGAAGAAATAATGGACCGTTTGCAAAGTGAGGTAACTTACAAATTACTTATAACAAACTCCTTTAAAAAATTTATCTGGTGCCTTTTACTTTACTCCTGGTTTATATATTTGGGGTTTTAGATGGATAATAATTTTGTTGAAACGAATATTTGTTTTAGTTACTTTGTTGATGAACTTAAAATTACAAGGTGTCAAACAAAGGTGTTGTCATGTTGTCTTGGCTTGGCCCATTTGAGCTTTAAATAAGAGTTTGTTATTTATATTTTTGTATTTTTGTCAAGGGCTTATTCAATTTCACTTGGTACCTCTACTCTCATTTTTTATCCATAAACTATCTGATACAGGTGGAAAAGTGCCTTTCTTTATATGAAGTATGGGGCATCTTTTTTTAAAATGACATCCACAACTAGGATTAGAATGAACTTTCTGGCTCTAAAGTGAAAGCATTGTATCTGCAAGTTATTAACTACATTTACTTTATGTTGCATTTGTTTTTTTGTTGTATCTTCTGTTTTGTCTTTCAATTATCTTGTATGGCATGCTTGATCCAAATTTCAATGCATTTTGTTTATGCCACAACTTAATGTAATGTTGTTTGCAATTATATATGAATAGAGATGAATTGGTGGACTCTATTAAATCGTGCAAAGATAGATACTGGTTTTGTGACTCTAGGTAACCACTGCAGCATATTCAAGTTTCCATGATACAATTTTTCTGTTATTTTGACCATTGTGTCACATTCAATCTTGTATTTCCATGTTCAAAGCAGTTTGGACATTTCAATTTTAACTTGAGGGAAAGATTGTGTGTCGTTCAATTCCTAGATTGTGTTCATTGATCTCTATCCATCTCTCTTTCTGTTGCTTCTCTTGTTTAAAAATCTAATTTAATGCTGGCAATACTTTTGTGTAAGTTTGATATTGGCCTTATTATTATTGACAAATTGAGCATGAATTGTTGACATGCTTATTTTTTTCCCTAAGCGTATTTCATGATCATCTGATGTTAGTTGTTTATTTCATGTATTTGAACAATTACTAGAACTTAAATTATCTTTTCCTTTTTCCCACATATAAGCAGGAGGCATAAGAAACATGATAGAATTCACTGGTCCATGTGTCCCCAACATGAAATTGACATGCAAAGATACTGTAATTAGATTGAATTAGCATACCTTGGTTTGGCTTTCCTAGATTTGTTTTCAAGGTGCATAAACGATCCTCTATTTCTTCACCTTTATTGAATGCATGCTAGATGTTTATAAACATGTCCTTGGTTCCATGCTATTTGGGAAGCAAAATGAATTTGTGTTTTTTTAGCAAAGTGGATGTTAGTGCAAATGATCAAACACTCCAAGTTGAGCATTTAGATGAATGTGCTTACGATTTATAACGTTACTTGAAATAGAGATGAAACCATCAAAATGAAGGAATATGAAATTACGTATGTTCTCTCTCGGGTGGTTGTTTCTAAAACTCAAGCAAGTAAGTTATTGGTTTCTGCAAGAACTGAAGAAGTGGCAAGAAGTATGGGTGAATATGAGAGGTGATCACAAACAGATTATTCGTGAAATCTTATTTTCGCTGTGTGATCGAGTAGACAACAGTTATCATGCTCCTAGGAATTCATAGAGTCATGAGCAGGAAATAGAAACTCACAGGATGTTATGTACATTTGGGGTCCTTCAAATGATTTAAGGGTAGCTCTATTCGTTACCTTTTGTGATTAATAATGTTCATCTTTTTTATCCTTTTTTTATGTTTTTTTATAAATTGATAAAATGTTTATTATAACCTTGATTCGAATAATTGAGTACTCCAATTTGTGGCTTTAAAAAAATCTAATATATCCCTTTTACTTTTGGGATGAAATTATTCCGTAATAAGTTAGACTAGAGTCGACTTCCTTGTTTGAAGCATCTTTTATTTGGGTCGAGACGTTGAATTTCTTTCTTTACTTGTATTTTGGAAATCACTTGGTGCAATTCTTGATTGTATAATGCTTTGGGTTTGGAGGGTTGGGCTCTGAGACATGTTAAAAACATGTGGATTGATTCGTGGTGTGTGTTGTAAATCTTATGGATGGATATATAAACCGAACACATGTACAAATGTAGCAGATACTTTGACATCTTGAAAGAATTTGAGATTTCCAAATTGAATATACCTTGATTAAACTTTTAAATCCCGCCGCATTGCGCGGGACCGGGACCGGTTCTCATAATCAGGCCTTGTAAATCTTAATCAGGCCTTGTAAATCTTAACCAGGCCGAAGTATTTTGGTCGGGACTGGTTATGGAAACACTGTTGGGACCTGGACCAATTTGGGCCTGGCCTTGGACCGATTTTTGGCCATCTCTACCCTTGGGTTTTCTGCTGCCTTGGGTCGTCGCCCCTGGCCTATAATCAGGATTTATAGCTTATTCTGTGGGTTATACATGACTGTTTGGTAGTGACTTAATGATATAAAAAAATGGTTTATTTGGTAAGCTTTTAGAGGGCAGCTTTATGCAGAAAGCCAAAGTTTTTCCAAATCTGTCCTCTCAATTAAAAAAAGCACGCTCCTTTTTCCATCTATGAAAAAACTCTCCCAAATAAAAACTTTCTCAATCTATACAGACAGATTAATCAACAGACAACTTTATCCATACGAGCCTTAATAAAAAATCAACCAAGCAGCCCCTAATGAAAAAGTAATCAAATAGCCCTTAAAATTGGTTGCATATTGCTAATCATTGTTCGTCTTACATTTAACAGATCAGATGTTTTCACAGAAGCAACCACTCTACCTTTTGGGCTATAAGATATGTTTGTGTCTAATCTACCCCTTTGAGACCATACTTTTTGAGTGGAATATACTAAGTCTAAACTCGTTTTTTTTGGTTTTTCTCTATAATTTCTTGAGTTTCGAAACCCTAAGCTCTTTGGGTCCACATTATCCACCCTAAACGTATTTGTCACATTACCTTATACGTTTTGGTAGATGAATAAACTTAATTGGTGATGAACCCAGACACTCTTCGACAAGTATATACCTACTCCACAATCGTTTCAGAGTCCTTATAAAAAGATGAGATAAACGTCTTTTATTAACTGTTAGTGTCAAGACCAGTTTGCGTGCACCTCGACTCATGAGGCCCTGAAATAAAAGTCAGAAAAATTCTCAATGATCTTAAGGAGACTCGAACTAGCGACTTCCTAGTTGTTGCTTTATGCATGAAGTCGTAAAAAGTCTTAAATACAACCAACAAAGCTTAAGGTACTACCTTTTTAAACATAAATTTTAAAAATCTGTTAATTACAATAAAAAAAGCTTATGGTACAACTTCTCAATGCTTTGCTTCCCTGAGGATGACCTTTCAGTTTTCCATGTGAATCCTTGCTTTTGAAATCAGACTCTCAATTCAATTTTCAATGTAACTTTTACACTGTGTTCTCGAAACTCATTTAACGAAGGAAAGGAAAGGAAAGGGAGGGAAAGGAGAGGAAAGTGAAAAAAACCCATGTTCTCGAAACTTTTTTAGGAGAGAAAGGAAAGGAAACGGAAGGAAAGAATTAATAACTTTCCTCCCAAACCTTTCCTCCCAAATGTGGGAGGAAAGGGAAGGAAAGGAAAGAAAAAAAAATTAAAATCATTTAAAAAAAATTACTGAAATTATTAAAATTACAAAACTACCCAATCTTTCATTATAAGAATATATTTTTACAAAGGTATGTTTGTAAAATTGACATCTTTCCTTTCCTTTCTCTCATGTTCAAGAACATGAAAAATTATTTCCTTTCCTTTCTTTTCGAGAACACAAATGAAAAAAATATTTTCCTTTCCTTTCTCTTCTCTCCCTTTTTTTCCATCCATTTCTTTTCTTTTCTTTTCTCTCCAGATCAGAGAACACAGCGTTACTTCCCAAGATGACCATTTGATTCTCTTCATCTATATACGTCGATTTACTTTCAAAATCAGACTCAATTCTCAATGTGACCCCTTTTCTTCCACAAGATGCATTCGATTCTCTTCATATATATCGATGCCTGGTTCATTTAATGCTTCTCGATGTTTGTATCAACGCCTGGTTCAATTAAGGTAAGCATTTCGATTTCCCTACTGGTTCTTTGCGGTTTTAGTTCTCGGTGGGTTTCGACCTAATGGTTTTTGTCTGATGTTTTGACCTCTGGTTCATTCAAGGTAAGTTTCTCGATTTCCCTACCAAATCGATGGTTCATTCTTGTGTCTTCTAAGGAAATGATCGAATTTTATGCTTCCTTTATCTATACTTCAGGTAAGTTTTATTGTTCTTGCGATTCTCCTCCTTCTCCTTCTCCTTCTCCTCTTCATTCTTTTATCTATTTTCAAATTATGTCTATGTTTGTGTCGTACTTGTCAATTTCTCAAAATTTTCAGACTCCAAATTTGGAATCTCTTTTGATTTTAGTTCAAAATAGGGAATCTCTTTTCATCCTCTCCAGATCTATCTGAACTCTAACTTTTTTTTTTGTAGTCTAAGCTGTTCTGATCCCAAAATTTTGGATCCATCAGGTACAATGGTTAACGCAGGTACTGGGGCCGCACCAAGTTAGGGTTCTAAATTAACGATTCTGGTGCTATTTTTGCTAATCTGTTTTGGTAGATGGCAAAGGGGCCAAACTCGGGGTGGGTTTGGCCTCCTAGCCATCCCTCTCCCCGGTTTACCCAAATGGCCCAAACGACGCAAATGGAGACCCAGGGCGCAAATGGAGCCCTAGGGCGCAAATTGCGCCTGGACGCAATTTGCGCCCTAGGGCTCCATTTGCGCCCCTGGGCACGTGTCAAGCTGATATTGACCCTAATTAGGGTTTCTACTTATATTTTGGATGGTTTGTTATTTTTTCACGTTTTTAAGCTGGTTTTTCAAGTTGATGTGTACTGTATTTTTCAAAAAGTTGTGATATCAAATCAACTTTAGCAGATGAATTATTTCCCTGTGGTGGTACAAATTTGATTCCCTAAATTATTGTTATAAATCCAGCAACCATTGAAGATGTAAATCACACTTTTCATCCACAATTTCATACAATTGTTTCCTTGTGTTTTTCCTTTTCTGTGTGTATTTTTAAAAAATATGACTTCCGGAGAGGATAAAGTGAAGCTACATCTCTTAAGCGGTGGTTCATGGCAACAGACAGATAACGGGTGGGAGTATGTTACCGATCAACCGATAACCCGCGTGAAGGTGGCTTCAAACATTACGCGTCGGAGGTTGGTTAGTTGTATTCACAGAAAATTTCTTATCGATCCTGCTCTTGGTAGGATTAGAATATCATATAAATATGATGGTGCCCTTTATGAGTTATGCAACTCTGACGATGTTTCGTCTTTCATTCAATTTATTGACGGTGAAAATAATCCGCCAACACTCTGTGTGTTTGTCGATTCATCGATGTCCGGTGGAAGCGATCTCGGTGGTACTTCGAACACCGGAGGCGGTGTGGATGAATCTGATGATACCCCAGATGTTGTTCCTGAAACACAACAAGAAGAAAGAGAAGAAGAAGAACAGGAAGAAGATGACGACGACGAAGTTTATAGACATGATGAGGAGTCTCATGTTTACCACTTGGGTTTATCTGATATTGATACCGATGAAGACGGCGATGAACCAGAAAGTAGTCCTATCAAATCATACGATGGTATTGATGATTTCTTTGATATGCCCCCTCCACTTCCATCAGCGGCCCCAGTCATCACACCCAACCAACCCCCACGCTATCACCGTAGTGGAAGAGTAAGTTTGGGTCAAGTATTCCCGACCAAAAACGATCTTACACTTGCTCTCGGTTTGAAGTTTCTTGAAGAAGGTTTTGAGTTTGGAGTTCACCGTTCA
Source organism: Arctium minus (assembly GCA_954870635.1). Classification (NCBI taxonomy): domain Eukaryota; kingdom Viridiplantae; phylum Streptophyta; class Magnoliopsida; order Asterales; family Asteraceae; genus Arctium; species Arctium minus. The sequence goes on from OX941092.1 coordinate 26,801,122, forward strand.
AATAAAACTACATACGATGCCAGATGTAGGCAAGCCGGATGTTATTGGTGTATCTATGCGACCTCTGTCGAAAATACCAATATGTTTCATGTTTGTATATTGGATGACGTACACACTTGCTCGAGAACGCAACTGCATCCCAACCACCATCAAGCAAACAGTAGAGTATTGGGTAATTTTATTTACCCTAAAGTGAAGGATACCAGCAGGACAAACCGTAGATCCGACATTGTCAACGACGTAAGATCGGATTTGAAAATAGATATTTCTTACTGGAAAGCCTGGCGCGCAAAAGCTTATGCACTGACGATGGTGCGTGGTACCCCTGAAGAATCTTTTACCCGACTCCCCTGTTTTCTCTATAACCTGGAGCTCCGTAATCCTGGTACCGTTACCTCAATAAGGACAGACGCTCGAGGACGTTTTGAGATGTGTTTCGCTGCCCTCGGTTGCGCGGTACGTTGTTATTTTAGTAACTTTCGCGTCGCTATATGGTTTATTTAACGTCTATATTGAATAATGTTATAATATGAAAATTCCTTAAATATCCAGATTCGGTCGTTTACCACACACCTTCGTCCGGTCATTATCATCGATGCTGCTCATTTGAAGGGTACTTACTTAGGCACAATGTTCTTAGCCGTTGCTATGGACGCAAATAACCAGATTGTGCCCATCAGTTTCGGAGTTGGTAGTCCTGAGAGTGGGAATGTGTGGACTTGGTTCTTAACCATGCTGAAGCGTTTTATCGGGGAACCCGAGGGGTTGGTTTTTGTATCCGACAAGGATGCTTCAATTCACCAAGCAATTAATACAGTGTACCCGGGCGCCCATCATGCACTTTGTTGTCGCCATCTAATGATGAACGTATGTCAGGATCTGATTCTTAACAAGAATAATAAAACTCAAAAACAATATTAAAGAAGTTGCGGAATAACACTTTAATATTCAAAACATCAATGTAACAGTAAAGAATGAATCACAACTTGTAAACTTTATTGAATGATTAAAGTTACAAGCTTTTAAACAAAACCTCAATCTTGATGAACAGGCTCACCAAGACGAATTATACTTCTCTAGAATTAGGATTGTAAACCTTGAGGTTAATTCTCTCTCTAAAACAAAAACTTAGAAAATCTCGTATGTCTAAACTATTCTGACTACATCTATACATATACTGAAAATAAAAGATAATTACAAAACTTAAAAGATCTTCAGTATATTCTTCCATAGTTATCTTCAACCTTCCATGATTATCTTCAAGCCTTGATCTGGGCATATCTTGATTATCACATAAGCAGTATTAAGTTGTAGCAGTATTAATCACTCTGAGCAGTACTAATCTTCACCAGCAGCACTAACTCTGCTCAGCAGTAGTAACTTCTTCAAGCAGTATTAATCTGGCTCAGCAGTAGTAATCATGAAAGCCTGGCAGTATTAAACACTTAAACACATCTTCAGTTCCCAACAATCTCCCCCTAACTTGACTTTTAGAGAAGAGAAGTCAAGTTCTTCAGATGCTCCCAAAACTCCATTTTCATACACCTATATCAGGATTTAGCCCCAAACTTTGATTGATAACTCTTTGTATCAAGTACCTTGCCATTTCAGAATTTGGTGCACAACCAAGCTTCTTCTTTAACATAGCATGCAGCTTTAATCTGCTATGGTTGTAAACTCTATCCACCAAGAAGTATTCAAAATGACTTGTATCCACAGCCAGTGCATATACTCCACTTCTTTCATACAGAGTCCAGTTGTTGATGGTTTTGAACACATTTCTGATGACATGCTGAACTTCCTCTGGCTTGAATAACATACACAGATATTCCATCACAAGTTTTGTAACTGGTATCCCTGGAGCTTTCATCTTGTCAGCATATAGTTTCATCCCCACTTCAAACATTTCCTCTAAGTCAGATCTGGAGCATACTCTTACTATCTTAGCCCAAGTAGGATACACTTCAAACTTTTCATCCTTCCTTTTCAGCCTGATATATTCCTTACCATCTACTTCCATGGTATCCCAGTGAATAATCTTAGGAGGCTTGACACCAACTGGTTCAGCAGTTATAGGCTAAGGCACTTTCTCCATCACCACCATGTACATATTTACATCATAAGTACTTGATGGTTCTTCCTGAGATTGATCTTTCTTTTCTTCAGACTTAGGTGCCCCTTCTTCTTCAGCTACCTTTTGTTCAGCTACATCTTCAACCACTCTAGGTTTCTTAACAAGTTTTCTTCTTGCCATCATTTTAGTTCTTTTCAGAGTCTTCAAACTTTCACCTAGAGTAGCTTCTTTCTTTGGAGTTTCTTGATCATCAGGAAAAGGTTTTTCTATTAGAAAGTCATTACTCTCTTTCATCCTCTTTTCCATTTCAACTCTGGCTTTGTCATTCCCTTGAAGCTTTGTCATCTCTGCATCATACAATCCTTTGATCTGTTCAAATGACATCTTTGAGCTTTTAGGCGGGCAAAGAGGGTATTTATATGATTCGGGAAAGAAGTAGTATTAACTACGAGCATTATTAACTAACTAGCAGTATTAACTACTAGCAGTATTAACTAACTAGCAGTATTAACGACTAGTAGTATTAACTCCTAGCAGTATTAACTACTAGCAGTATTAACGAACTAGCAGTATTAACGAACTAGCAGTATTAACTAACTAGCAGTATTAACTCCTAGCAGTATTAACTACATACCTAAAGTAGTCACTCAGACTAGCAGTAGTAATAGTGAATCTGCAGTAGTAACTTTGCACTGGCAGTAGTAAAACTGCACTGGCAGCATTAACTATACTTACACTGTTGAAGCTTATGTTAGTCTGAGCAGAGCAATAAACTTCCTGAGAAAGATGATTAGTAACACCAAACAAAATAAACAAATAACAGGTATACAAACACTTTTTAAACATGAGATCATTCAGAGTTGATCATGCCCACACTTGTGACCAAGAAAGTGAATCTACCCACATCAAAAGCTTTAGTGAATAGATCAGCAAACTGGTTATCAGTATGAACTTTAGCAACTTGAATAAGCTTCTTTTCATTGCAGTCTCTAATAAAGTGATACCTGATTTCAATATGCTTTGTTTTGGAGTGCTTGACTGGATTGTTAACAATGCTAATAGCACTGTTATTGTCAATGAAGATTGGAGTGTGAAGAAAGGTTACCCCATAGTCCAGCATTTGATTCTGAATCCATAGAACCTGTGAACAGTAACTTGCAGCAGCAATGTACTCAGCTTCTGTTGTGGATAAGGACATTGTGGTTTGCTTCTTATACTACCAAGATATTAGTCTTGCACCCAAAAGTTGACATCCCCCTGAAGTAGACTTTCTATCCATATTAGCACCACCCAAGTCACTGTCTGAATATGCAATCAAGTCAAAAGAAGATTCATAAGGATACCAAAGACCTAATCTAGGTTGCCCTCTTAAGTATCTGAAAATCCTCTTAAAAGCTTGAAGATGTGAATGCTTTGGCTTGACTTGGAATTTGGCACACACACACACTGGAAACATGATATCTGGTCTTGAGGCTGTAAGATACATGAGAGATCCAATCATTGATCTATAAAGATGGACATCAACATCCTCCCCCTCAAGATCAGCAGTGATCTGTTTGTGTGTTTCCATTGGTGTGCTTGCTGGATTTGAGTCTGATAGACCATACTTATCTAGGATGTCTTTCACATACTTTGATTGACTTATGAAAATTCCATCTTTCTCTTGTTTCACTTGAAGCCCAAGGAAGAAAGTAAGTTCACCCATTGAACTCATTTTGAAGCTCTTGTGCATCAACTCTTCAAAGTCTCTACACATCTCATCTTTTATGGATCCAAAGATGATGTCATCCACATAGATCTGAACAAGTAGGATGTCCTTGTTACTTCTTCTAATGAAAAGGGTCTTGTCAATTATTCCTCTTTTAAACCCATTTACCAAGAGATAGGTAGACAGAGTATCATACCATGCTCTTGGGGATTGATGTAGACCATAGAGAGCTTTCTTCAGTTTGTATACTCTGTCAGGATATGATGGATTCTCAAATCCAGGGGGCTGACAGACATATACTTCCTCATCAATTGTTCCATACAGAAAGGCACTCTTCACATCCATCTGGTATACCTTGAACTTCATAAATGAAGCATAGGCTAGAAACAGCCTAATTGCCTCTACCCTTGCAACTGGAGCAAAAACTTCCTCATAGTCTATTCCTTCTTCCTGAGTGTACCCTTGTGCCACTAGCCTTGCTTTGTTCCTTATTACTATTCCTCTCTCATCCTTTTTATTTCTGAAAATCCACTTGGTGCCAATTGCTCTATGACCTTTTGGAAGGTCCACCAAGTCCCAAACATCTTGCAATTTGAACTGTAGCAACTTTTCTTGCATGGCTTCTATCCAACTTGAATCTTTCATTGCTTCATAAGCCTTCTTAGGCTCAATCTGGGATAGAAAGCAAGAGAGTATTGTATGTTGTTGATCCTGCAAATCTTGAAGTCTACTTTGATTCCTAGTCATCATAGGAGAAGTTATGTCCTATTACCAGCTCAGGAGGATGATTTTTCTGAGTTCTTTTATGAATACTAGGTTCTTCATTCATTCCCACATCTAAATTGGAATCATTTAAGTTAGCTGAGGGAATCTCATCAGCTGCTTCTGACTCTTCATGCTCTAAATTCTCATCATCTCTTCTTTCTTCTTCACTCTGACTTGATTCAGTAACAGTCTCCCTTTCACAGATTTCAACAGGGGTCATTGTAGGTATAGGAAAGATCACAGACTAAGGAATAATATTTTGTACTTGTTCATCCCCTGATCCTCTACTTCCTGATCCTGCATGATCATCATTACTTAAACCCAAAGAGTTAGTTAGTGAATCAATGTCAAATAACCACTGAGGACCTGAACCAATAGGATTTGGTGTGTTCTCATTGCATTTGACATTGTCACTTTCCTCAATTATTCTAGAAGAAGAATTAAATACTCTGTAGGCCTTACTCTGAGATGAGTAACCAACAAGAAAACCATCATCTGCTTTGCTATCAAACTTTCCTAAGTGAGTTTTGGTATTGATAATGGTACAAGGACACCCAAAAGGTTTAAAAAATCCAATAAATGGTTTTCTTTTATTTAAAAGCTCATATGGTGTCTTGTTTTTAGGCTTGACCACTAGAACTCTGTTTTGGACATAGCAGGCAGTATTAACTGCTTCAGCCCAGAAAGTAATTGGAAGTTTTGAATCAGCTAACAGAGATCTAGCAGCTTCAATCAGTGTCATATTCCTTCTCTCAGCAACACCATTTTGTTGTGGAGTCCTAGGAGCACTGTATTGCCTCTCAATTCCTTTTTCCTCACAAAAGGTGTTTAGATCAAGATTTTTAAATTCAGTACCATTATCTGACCTAATGACTTTTACCTTTTGATTTGTTTGGTTTTCAATTCTTAGAATAAAGGATTTGATTAGTCCACTTGTCTCATCCTTAGTCCTTAGAAAATATACCCAATTAAATCTAGAGTAATCATCAACAATAACTAAGCAGTATGATCTCTTACCTATACTCATGACATTTGTAGGACCAAACAGATCCATATGCAACAACTGAAGAGAAGAATAAATTGTGTTCAACTCCTTGGACTTATGAGAAGTTTTGTGTTGTTTGCCTTTGAGACAAGCAACACAATGATCATCACATGAAAATACTTTTGAAGGCAAACCTCTTACAAGGTTGTTTTTAACAAGTTTATTCATTGTCTTTAAGTTCATGTGACACATCCTTCTGTGCCAAAGTGATGATTCATCCAAAGAAGCTTTTGAAACAAGACAGTTTAGGGATGAATCATTTGAAACATTTTCCATGTCCAAACAATAGACATTATCCTTTCTAGGAGTTCTTAGTAGTATCATCTTTTCATCAACTACCTTGAATCCAGGAGCAAGAATAATGCATTCTGAATCAGTGAATAATATACTATGCTTTTTGTCACAAACCTGTGATACACTTAACAGGTTGTATCTTAACTGTTCAACATAGAAAACATCTTCAAAGGTCATCTTACCTTTTGTTACATCTCCCTTACCACTAATCTTACCTCCATCTGGAGTATTACCAAAGGCAACATGCCCTCTATCAATTTTCTTGAAATTCTTGAGGTAAGCCATGTTCCCTGTCATGTGCCTAGAGCAACCACTATCAACATGCCAAATGCTCTTTCCCTTGAGCTGCTGGTTGCCCTGCACATAAGATAAATCAATTAGTATTGACTGGGAACCCAAGCCAAAGTGGTCTTGGGCCTCCCTTTCTCATCAAAGTACTTGCACTCATTTTTGATGAGATTTTTAAATTCAGAAAACTCTTTACTAGAGTACTTTGTCAAGATGATTGGTCTAGAAGCACAAACACTAGAAGCAGTACTAATTTTAGAAGTACTAACAGAGTTAGCAGCACTAACAGGTTTAGCAGTACTAACTTTGTTAGAAGCACTAACAAGGTTGGCAGTATTAACATTTGAAGAAGTACTAACAATGTTAGTTTTAGAAGTACTAATACTTTCAGCAGCACTAACATTGATAGCAGTAGTATTGCTTCTGGCAGCACTATCTTTGTCAGCAGCACTATTTGTGGTAGCAGTACTAACCGTTTTAGTGCTTTTGGGAACCCACATCTTGACATTCTCTTTTACAGTCTTTTTCTTCATGTGGCTTTTAGATTTCACTAGTTTCTTAGCCACATGGTTCCTTTCATTCTTCCTATAACCAAAGGGTTTTTGCACAGATCTTTGAAAATTTATCCTTTGGTTCATAGGATTAAAATAACATTGCTTGGCAAGATGGTTCAATTTACCACATATGAAACAAAGTTTTGGTCTGATGATTCTACTCAGATCAACTCCTTGTTTCTGATCCCACTGATTATTCCAATTTCTTTGATTTCCCCTCCTTTTATCATGTTTTAGGGGCTCATATTTATTACCTGCACACTGTTTGCAAGGAACAGGATTCACAACTGTGGTCTGCTTGTAATGGACCTTTTTAGACTTTCCCTCAGTCTTCTCAACACCCTCAGATTTGACCCAATCCCTTCCACCACCCTCATTGGTAAGAATGTTATTTTCTAAGGGAATCTCACCACTCACAGTGTTACCCTTACTCTTACCAGCTTCTTTCTCAGTCTTGTCCTTAACAACTATTTCATCTAAAGGGTCTACCTTAGTGGCTCCCTCATGAAAGTCCTTCCTATCCTTAGTCTCCAGCAAGTCTGATTTAGGAGGGATGTAGTTGTTATTGTATGGTGGTGGTGTGGTATTGTACCCAATTCCTGGTTTAAGCTTATCATGGATTTTGACCTTTAGCATAGAATCCATGGCTTTAGATGCATATGAAAACTTTTCCACATCCAGCTTAACCTTGGCTAGCTCTCCTCTTAACTTTTCATTCTCCTCTTTAGACTTTGTCAGTTGGATTTCTAGATCATTTTTCTCCCACTTCCAGTAGTTGGTATCATATGTGTGTTGAAGTTCATTGGCTTGGAAACCTTTAATTTGTTCCTCAAACCTTTCAATAATTATCACATAGTCTTTTCTATCCTTTTCTAGCCTCTTAAGGTCATCACTCATACTCTGGTTGTGATCCCTGTACCTTTTCACAGTGTCTATGCAAGTTTGAGAACAGAGATTAGAAAGTACCTCAGTTAGGAGATCAGATACCTCTGCCATGAGAGCTTGATTTTGAATGGCATCTTCTGCTTGATCACTCCAGTCAAACCCCATTCCTTGTTGAGAAACAAGAGCTTGAGCAGAGTTTCTGTTCTGGTTGAAGCTTCCAGCCTGAGCTTGTTGGTGGTTGTTTTGAGGCATTCCACTTCTGCATTCCCTGGAAAAGTGTCCCTTCATGTGACACTTGTAGCACTCCACCTTTGACTTATCAAAGCCTGCTCCATCTTCTCGTCTTTGGGAGAAGTTGTTCCTCCCAGTCCTCTTGATGAATTTCTTCACCCTCATGGAAAGCATGGCCATCTGCCATTTAATATCCATCTCTTCCAGATCATCAGGATGAAGTTGTTCCAAGTCATCATTGATTAAAGAAGAGTTACCATGGTTGGAAAGAAAGGCTTCAAACACAGATTCATTGCTTTTTTCTTGATTTACTCCACTGGCAGTGTTAACTGATTCAGGGTTAGCAGTAGAATCAATTGATGCTGATAGGAGTGCGGCATTATGAACATATCCAGTAGGCTTCTTCTTTGCTTCCACTTCAGATTCAAACACTCTCAGATCATTGTACAGATCATCCAGTTCCTTTTCTTCCAACATGTCATTCTGCCTGAATGAGACAATGTACATGGTCCATTCATCTCCAAGAGATCTGAGAAACTTTCGGTTGACATCATCTTGTTCCATATGAACTCCAACAGTAGCCAACTCACCAATTAACTTATTGAATCTGTCAAAAGTTTGAGTAGACTCATTCTTTGAAGATGTAAAATTCTCATATTGCTGCTTGAGAATATCCCTTTGATTCCTCTTAGTGCTCTTGGTGCCAGCAAATCTCCTCTCTAAATTATTCCAGAGAATCTGAGCATCAGTTCAATGGTGAAACTGATGTTGATACTCATTAGGGATGGCCAAAAGTAGGGTGCTTAAGGCTTTCATCTCCAATTGTCTCACATTCTTCTCAGCATCAGTTTTTGGAGGTGGTCTTCTTCCATCTTGCCCAATTTTACCTTCAGCAGAGGGACCATTCTCAACAATGTCCCACATAGAAAAGTCTGTAAGGAGGAAGTATTGCTTGATCCTAATTTTCCACATGTCAAACTCATTGGGTTTGAGCATGGGAACCTTTGAAACAAGAGTACTGGTTGATTCAACTGTGTTGTCCATGATGAATGAAGGTTTCTGAGAATATTAAGCTCTGATACCACTTGTCAGGATCTGATTCTTGACAAGAATAATAAAACTCAGAAACAATATTAAAGAAGTTGCGGAATAACACTTTAATATTCAAAATATCAATGTAACAGTAAAGAATGAATCACAACTTGTAAACTTTATTGAATGATTAAAGTTACAAGCTTTTAAACAAAACCTCAATCTTGATGAACAGGCTCACCAAGACGAATTCTACTTCTCTAGAATTAGGATTGTAAACCTTAAGGTTAATTATCTCTCTAAAACAAAAACTTAGAAAATCTCGTATGTCTAAACTATTCTGACTACATCTATACATATACTGAAAATAAAAGATAATTACAAAACTTAAAAGATCTTCAGTATATTCTTCCATAGTTATCTTCAACCTTCCATGATTATCTTCAAGCCTTGATCTGGGCATATCTTGATTATCACATAAGCAGTATTAAGTTGTAGCAGTATTAATCACTCTGAGCAGTACTAATCTTCACCAGCAGCACTAACTCTGCTCAGCAGTAGTAACTTCTTCAAGCAGTATTAATCTGGCTCAGCAGTAGTAATCATGAAATCCTGACAGTATTAAACACTTAAACACATCTTCAGTTCCCAACAACGTAAAAACCAGGTACAGCAGGGTCAGATACAGGAAGAAGTTATTTTGGAGGACGTGTAAAGCATATACGGTGGAGGAGTTTGAACTGAACATGACGGGTCTATGAGCTGCATTACCTCTTGGAGCTCCGCTTATGGACCAGGTTGGACCGGAGAAATGGTCAAGGGCCCATCTCCCAGGAATGCGTTACAACATAATGACATCGAATAGTGCCGAGTCGGTGAATGCATTGTCTCGTTTTGCACGGAGCCTGCCTATTGTGGCCCTTATGGATTATTTTCGATGTTTTCAGCAAGAATGGTATTCGATTCGTCGAAGAAATGGAGGTTATCATCCTTGGATTTATGACTGTTTGAATTTTATGTTTTTATCTTTGCAATACTAACGTAACAAATATGTGTTATCGCAGAGGAAATGGCGAATTGTCTCAAGCCTTAGGCGGAGGCCAAAATTGAGAAAAGAATTCACAAGTCTGCAACGTGGACTGTACATGAGATTGGTCGAGGTTACTGGGAAGTCCGCGATGGGTTTAGGGATGCAGAAGTTGACTTCAATAATCGACTTTGCTCGTGCAGGAAATGGCAACTCTCAGGAATACCATGCGGCCATGTAATCGCCGTCGCAAGAAATCAACGGTGTACAGATGTCTCCTATCTGGCGACTGGTTACTACGCGTCGGATAATTTCAGACAAACTTACGCAAAGCTCATACATCCAGTCAGTCCAGGGGAAACATGGGTAGTTCCAGACCACCCGCTTATGACCGTTAGACCACCGGTCGTAATAAGACGGGCTGGTCGACCGAGTAACCATGACCGTATCCCATCTCATGGTGAGGATCCCATCCAGAGGAGATGTTCTCGGTGTGGACAACCAGGACACACTCGAGCAAACTGTCCATCTCCTGCACCGGTAAATGTGAGCCGTCAAAGGGCATCCGGTAGTCGACAAACTCAAAGGGCATCCGGTAATCGACAAACTCAACCAGTAACAACCGAAGAGAATTATGAAAGTTTGAGACATGGTACTTTTGATTTAAACGTCGATATAAACGAGTAAACCATGTATGTAATAAACTTTTTTTAAATATTATTATTGCTCCCTAAGATTGAATTCACTTGATTGTAACGACTACGTCTTGTATTCTAAGTGATATTATGTTTATGTTTAGTATTGATTTTATTTACCTTAGCGTGGTTGTTAAGTTGTCTTGTGTTATTTACTAAACTAAAGTAAACATTAAAGCATTAAACCAATATTTTATTAAAACCAAATAAAACAGATGAAGTGCATCCATACAACAACCACCCTTTGAGAAACCTACTACGGGTAGATGTCTCGGATCCTCCTGATCCAGCCAGCCTTTGCCTTCATTTGATCCTCCATGCCAGTGTAGTTTTCTTTGATGTCTACCAGTTCATCTTCTAACTTTCTAATCTCCTTTTGCTTCTCCCTAACATCGCGCTTCATCATCTCTAGGAACTTCTTCTGCTCCGCAATAATTGCCTCTTTCTCCTTCTGAAGTTCCATGTTTTGTAGCCACGTCCTGCCTAGACTTCGTATCTCCGCATTTGCCTCATCACATGACCTTTTCAACCTGTCAGGCAGTACCTGAGACATTGGTAGGCCAGGCCCGTAGTTAGGTTGATACGTAGTTGGGGTTTTTCCCCCATGAGCAGTGTAGTATGCTTCTCGTGCATTATTAAACTGCTCCCACTCCTGAGGCATGATCGGTGCATCGTAAGCAGATATCCCATACTGCGCCCACTCTTCTGTTGTCTCTAGTGGATTCCAGTCAATCCTTGAAGCTCCATCATTTAATTGTTCGATGTCGACGGAGCGTGACGTGCCAGCCCCATTTGCTGACCTTTTTCCCCTACCGCGTGAACCTCCAGCCATTAAGTTATGAAAATATAGAGAATGGTTGTAATCGGTGTGAAGGGCAGAGAGGATAGATAGCAAGTTGTGAATTACTACTTCACCATAGAATCTATTTATATTCGATGCGTATGGGTGCAAATTGCGCACCACTACTCCTCTGCAAAGCCTGCCAGGATTCCCCTGCACAGCCTGACAGGATTCCCCTGCAAGAGCCCGCCAGGATTCCTCTGCAAAGCGTGCCATTTGACCCTACATAGACTGAAACGATTCCCCTGCAAGATTCTCTAGAAAAGCCTATGTGCGCAAATTGCGTCCCTTTTGCACGTGGCAAGCCCCGATTAACCCTATCTAGGGTTTGTACTTAGAATTTGGCTATAAATACTTGGGTTATACCAACGTTATAGTTCATACCATACATACACCATTCATAGCATACTAGTCTTCTATTTGACCAAACACATGGCTGGAAATGCATCATCCTCAAACCCACCTTCTTCACAAATAATGCCCTCCCGACTAAAAAAGGCGATAGAGAAAAGTGAAGCGGAGATCGAACAACTAACCGATGAGTGGAAGGAAATGATGGCCAAGAAAGATGGCCACTTGAGAAGGATCGACGCTGAAAAGGAGGAGATAAAAAGGTTGAAGCGGGAGATAAAAGACAAAGAAGACCGTATTCGCCACGACAACGGTCAAGTAAACAAGATTATGCAAGATTTTGCAGTACTGCAAGAGCAGGTTGCCCAGAAACAAAATTGGATTGATTAATGTAAAGCACTTTATCCTTAGATGTTATTTGCGTTTCTGGATTTTCCGTGTTACTAGTTTGTACTCGTACTTTCTATCACTTTGTTTTTGTGGTGCTTGTGTTGTTGGGTTTGTAATTTGGTTTTTTCTTCGTTGCTAGTTGATAGATGTACTTTCTATGGTTTGACGCATTTATATGTTTAAACTACTTCGAAACAAGTGTCTGTGAATATTATGCTACCAAACAAAATAGGTACGCCTGTGAACCTTTTCAGGTAATCTTCAATCTTTTCAGACGAATCTTGAAGCTTTTTACAGGTACGCAATTGTGCCCCCTGTAATTTGTGCACTACCTTTGGCTATAAATAGAGAACGATGGGGAGTCCTAAATGAAACAAAACAAAGTTACATGGCATCCCCAAATCTTCATGTATGGAACTTCATATGTTTATCTCAATCGCTTCCAGCCGGTACCACCGAGTTATACGGTTAGCGTTTATGTTTATTTGGTTTTTTCTTGCGTTGAATATTGTTCCAGGCTAACCTTCTTAACCCCTATCTTGAACAGCTGAGTATCCACAAATGTTCAGCATGAAACTCTACCATCAAGGGTACTTCACGGATCCACCTAGAAAGCAGTACTTTCGTGGTCTAGAAGTCTATGTTGACATGTTAAATGTCGACGATCTTTCAATGCGACTGCTTCACCAGATCATGAAAGAGCTAGGTTACGATGAAACGAAATATTATAAGTTGTATTTTAAACGTCCGAATTCAGACCTATTGACTGGACTAAAACCGATAGATACCGATGAAGATGTAGCCCTTATACGTCAGTATGTTGACGGCCATACCGTCATTGAAGTGTACAGCGACAAAGTGGAGGTGGTCACTACCAAAATCGTATCACCAGAGCACATAAGAAGTCGGTGGGGATTTCAGAAAACCAAAGCGTCGTGTAGCCGTACTTTGACGTTTAAATGACCATATGGTTGGTTGTTTTGTAGAAGTCATATTACATGTATCCGTTCTATGTTATTAAATACGTGCATTGTAATGAAATGATCTTTTAATTAAACTGAACGACTAAATTTTTAATAAATAAATTGATCATGAAACTATATACACGCTACTAAAAGGAAGCTAAATATACACGCTACTAAAAGGAATCATACAAGTCGATCTGTCTGTATCATGGACCAAAAGACATCCGCCATCTGAACCCTCCAGGTTAGCGCTCGTAACGACTCATCCTCCATTGGTGTTGGGACCTCGTTGTTCGCCAAACATGTCAGGAACATACATGACAAAGGACCACAATCGCCCAATGAACCCTGCTGTTGCGGTACATCATCTGCGTATACCCAAGTGAACTCGTGGCTGTGCTTTGCAAGTGATGTGCACTCAGCTAGGGTAAAAAGTTCATGTAGACTGTTGGCGAACGTGGCCATCATTTTTCTGAAGTTGTCCTTATATGAATCACTCCTAAAGCTATCATATACGGTCATCTCCATGAGCTCTAGGTTGAAGTCGCCAACCACCCAATGCTTCAGGTCGATGCAAATCGGAATGAACACCTGAAATATTTGTTCAAAAACAAACCAACAGTAAATAACATTAAACTATACATAGTTAGAAATAACAAGTATATTTAAAGTGAAATTCATACATGCCAAACAGACCACCATGGTACAAAGTCCGGAGCCTTCAGCGTTTCGTAGACGGAAGTCGGACCACCACCAACGACCAGGAAATGCATGAACTCGGACGTCATCACCGTCCACCCTGCATTGGGCGGACGACTCTCACGGATGAACTAAACCCATCCGTCGATGTGCTATTTAAAAAAAGATGTTAGAGATATAAATAGAAATTATGATATAGAAATTAAAATGACGTTTTATACTAACATCAGCTTCGAGCCACCCTGAGCCCTTCAACCCGAGTAACAAGCCCCACCAGTCCCTACCCACAGGATGGGTGGATATGCACCTAAGATAATAATCCGGCAATTCATGCCTATGCCATTTTGCGGAAATAGCGGATGAAGTGTAAGAGTTCATATCGGAACTGGTGGTGGCAGCGGCAGTAGCAGCGGTAGCAGTAGCAGCAGTAGCAGCAGCAGTAGCAGCGGTCTTACGACCAACAGGCATCTTTGATACGTAGCGCTGGACAGGTGGGTCTGTAGTAGGAGGCAAACCGGTGTAAGGAGGGCGCAATTGTTTCCCAGGAATTTTCGGCCGCATCAGCCTTTGGTGTACATCCGCCGGTGGTGCAACCTAAATGTCCTAGGACACCTGAGGTCGGACGTGCGTCGAGGTCGAGAGGCCGACGGATGTACTCACCTGTGGCGTATCCTGGAACAACGCCCCAACAAACCCCGACATACCTGAACCCACCGTAGTCGGTCCGGTCTCATGGAGCAACGACCCAAATGTGCCCTGCAAAATAAGTTGGGTACTCACAAGTTTCCTATAACAAATAAATATCAAATGTAACAAACGAATCTCCTAACTTACAGGCTACATATACTGGCCCTGTGTATACTGGCCAGTGGACTGACCGCTAAACTCCCGGAATGATGCCCCTGTGCCCTGTAATATAAGATTGAGGTTATTCAGTTTATATTCTGAATGTAAAAATCAAAGTACCCACCATATTAAATAACTTACATGTGCCATGTGGTGGGTCGGTGTAACGAACGACGAAGGTCCGAATATGTCATCAAGGAAGGATGATGAACTCTGCATATTAATCTAAGCCATTGTTTTTATGTCTTATTGAAAACAAATAATGATACAACATAAAGATTGAAGTGACTAACATTATCCGTGTACTGGGACGGGCCTCCGAAGATCGAAGATCCAAACCCGTGTTGCGTGTTGGCGGGCTGGGAGGGCTGTCCACCCTGCTGCTGGCCTGGAATCTGTCATCAAGCATAACAAACCACATAAAGTTCCAAAAGATAAAAATTAAAACCATGTTCAATAAATTAAGTTAAAAACTTACCTGGAAAGAGCTAAACTGGCTAGTAAGCCTCTCCAGCTCAGCAAGGCGTCTCTCAGTAGCTTCACGCTCTGAGCGTTCAGTTGCTCATCGGCAAGGCGTCTCTCAAGATCATCATGCTCTGTGCGATGAGAAGTCCGATAGTCATAGAAATCATCCTTCCACTTCGTAAACTCAGCCCACCGGTCAGCATAAGGGTCAACATGTGGACTATGCTGATAGTGGCCTGCTGGACTATGCTCATGGTGAAAGGATGGACTATGCCCAGCATGAAATGGTGGCTCCTCGACCGAGGTGGCCTCGTGTGCCCTGCTGACGCCTGCATGGGACGGGGGGCCCGTGTCATGATCAGGCTGGTCGTCTCCCTCTGACTTGGATCCTTCGTCTATACAAACAATTAACAACATTATTATAAATATCATAAACACTAGAACGACTTCTCGTTATAAAAAATTATAAATATCGGATAACTTAGAATGACTTCTCACCCGCGTCAACAGCCTGCATAACTCTCGACCTCTTCGACGGTCGACGCCCCTCCAAACTACTAAACCAGCGATCGCTCAGGATATACCATTCCTGGCTCTCCTCCCATGGTGTAGGCTCAAGCCGTTCACGTGGGAAACGCTCGGGCTAATATATTGAAAAATAATCATGTTAGAAATCCACACGAGGGCCTCATGTAATACATTTTTTTCCGTTGTAGTCAATGTAACTTACCGTCGATACATCTATGAGAGCAAAGGCATAATTGCTAACAATACCGATCGAAGACCTATCCCAACGAACAGCACGTGGCATCCTGGTGGTCAAAATATAAAACGTGCTGGCCATGGGAAAGGTCTCTAAGATCCATATCTGTGAATTAGAATACCAAGATAGTAGTAAATATTTTGTAGAAATAGGGAATTCGTGTAGATTGTAAAAGTATTAATTTGATATCAACTTACTAACCTTGAATGCAAATAAAAAACCAGATAACGACATCCTATATCCATGCTCCGGTTGTTTTCGGATCGCTGCATTCATCTGCTTGTAGGTGTGGGCCCAAATATGGGATCCCCAGGGAAACCGATTGAAGACGCTCAAATCATCAATGGCCCAAAGTAGATGATCGGGAAGCTGCTTGGTCAACTGATGACCGTGAAAGAACAGCTCAACCATCATCATGAGACAAATACGGACGGCAGAATCATCATCGATATGCGCCCGCCCCTCGTCATCAGTGTCGATCAGATTGAATAAATCCTGGATGTTCCGCACCGTCAGCGTGCCTCGTGGGAACACCCGTCTAACAAAACCAGTGGACCTATTCTTATGCATCTTCGGGCCCAGTCCGAAACGAAGTGCTGTGATGAGACAGAACTCCTCACGGCCGAAACGAAGACGGCGGCCACCAACCTCGAATAACATCTCATCATCCCGTAGGTTTGGCGGGAATACCTGGGTCTGTAAAAATATGTGCACCAAGATAGGGTCGGCAGTTGTATCGGTCAGATCCAACCAATGACCGAAACATGTCTCTCTGAATAGAGCTAATCGTGTGGGGTTCAATTTCTGGAGAATCAAATCCACCACCCCTATCTTACTCTTCAGGTTCAACTTTGCATTGTAGAAATTTGCTCCCTGCATAATAATGATATAATACTTATCTTTAGCGACCTAAAGTGTCAGTTTATAAAGTATAGCGACCTAAAGTGTCAGTTTATAAAGTATAGCAACCTAAAGTGTCAAATTCTAAAGTATGGGGACCTAAAGTGTCAGATTCTAAAGTAGAGGGACCTAAAGTGTCAAATTCTAAAGTTAAGGGACATAAAGTGTCAGATTCTAAAGTTAAGGGACCTGAAGTGTCAGATTCTAAAGTAGAGGGACCTAAAGTGTCAAATTCTAAAGTTAAGGGACATAAAGTGTCAAATTCTAAAGTTAAGGGACCTAAAGTGTCATATTCTAAAGTTAAGGGACCTAAAGTGTCAGTTTCTAAAGTTATAATACCTAAAGTGTCAGATTCTAAAGTAGAGGGACCTAAAGTGTCAAATTCTAAAGTTAAGGGACATAAAGTGTCAAATTCTAAAGTAGAGGGACCTAAAGTGTCAGTTTCTAAAGTAGACGGACCTACAATGTAAAATTCTAAAGTTAAGGGACCTAAAGTGTCATATTCTAAAGTTAACAATTTGATGTGTAAATTTTTAAAGTTACGGATTTTTGGGTATTTACAAAATTATTGTCCAATTGTAAAATATTCTATAATTTGTGTAAACTATATTAATAACTACATTAAATTTAAAACTATGACACTAAAATTATAACCCTAAATATAAAATGATAATATACGGAAAAAAAAAAATTTATCATCCACTCCAAAAATGATAACTATAACCATTTAAAACCATACAAATACATAACAACAAAATCGATCAACACAAAAAAATACAAAAAATTGTCATCCAAAATATACAACAACTTATCAACAAAAATAACAACAATAAATTATCATCCAAAAATATACAACAAATTATCAAGAAAAATATACAATTTATCAAAATTTGACAACATATAACTTTTTTGGATAACAATTTTTTGTACTATAATTAATATTTTCAGTTAACAACTTTTTAATATTAACTTTCTTTTTTTCTCTACATATTTTATGTTTTGAAATCCTAGATAATAAAATATACAACAAAAATAATATACCAATTTTATATTTTCAAAACAGAAAATTGTTATATTATTCCTAGAAAATATATAACAAATTATCAACAAAAATATACAACAAACAATTATCATTCAACCAGTAGACAACAAATTATCAACAAAAATATACAACAAAAAATATATAAAAAATCGATTAAAAAATGGTAGAAAAGTTAGAACATAAGTCACTAACCTCCATTTGTGGTCCCAAATAGAATAAAAAATGGGAGAATCGTCGGTGGGGCAAAGAAAACGACGGCTCCTCTCCGGCGTGAATTTGGAATCGATGGATGTAATTTAAAAATGGTAGGTGGGGTTTTATGTCGGTCGTTCACAGTATAAAAAGAAGACCCAGGGGCGCAAATTACGTCCAGGCGCAAATTGCGTCCAGGCGCAATTTGCGCCCTAGGGCTCCATTTGCGCCCTGGGTCTCCATTTGCGTCGTTTGGGCCATTTGGGTAAACCGGGGAGAAGGATGGCTAGGAGGCCAAACCCACCCCGAGTTTGGCCCATTCTCAGTCTCAGTTAGCTGATTCTGCTTCAGTCCTGATAGAATCCCTAGTCCATTATCGCGGAAATATTCCCCCATGGCACAGCCAGAATATGGGTCAATTTCCCTTTATTGTTCTTGCGATTCTCCTCCTTCTCCTTCTCCTCTTCATTCTTTTATCTATTTTCAAATTATGTCTATGTTTGTGTCGTACTTGTCAATTTCTCAAAATTTTCAGACTCCAAATTTGGAATCTCTTTTGATTTTAGTTCAAAATAGGGAATCTCTTTTCATCCTCTCCAGATCTATCTGAACTCTAACTTTTTTTTTTTGTAGTCTAAGCTGTTCTGATCCCAAAATTTTGGATCCATCAGGTACAATGGTTAACGCAGGTACTGGGGCCGCACCAAGTTAGGGTTCTAAATTAACGATTCTGATGCTATTTTTGCTGATCTGTTTTGGTAGACGGCATACGTAGTTTTCTATTGTGTATTGTTTTAATATTCAAATTTCAAGATAAAAGTTATGTCTTTCAGTTTGTTGTTAGTTTGCTATTCAATATTTACGAAATGTTATTTCAAAGTCCTAGTATTCTTATGTGGTAAAAAGTTCTTTTTGCTTATTTCACATCTTTACCTTTTTGTGATACAGATAGAAAGGAAATTACTTAGAGTTGTTTGTAAATGGAGAACCTCAAGACATGATCACACTAGAGGTATTTGTTTCCATCCTTGTAGGTTGTTGTCTTTTTTTCTTCTTCTTTTTTGCATTTCACAAAAAGGTTGTTGGTTTTTGATATGTTGAAGATATTTTTTGCATTCCACACGTATAAAGTTTGATCTGTGTTGATTTTATATATTTGTTTGGTCATGAAACAAACAGTATAGTACATATATTTTAAGTTAAACGTTGATTTTTGTTGATCTATTTGTTATAGTGCAAATGGTTGAAAGCATAAGCATACTGCTTATGCTATTGATTACTTAAATGGATTTGCATTACAATATGAAAACAAAGTAACATATAATTCTTGAAACAAATTTCATATCAAGTTGATGATACCCAACTTTATTATATCCGGTCTCGAGATGATGTTATGATGCTGACATTGTTAACGACAAAAATGAATTTTTTTTAAATATTCTTTGCTAGATCTGATGACACTTGTATAGTTGTATATAATAAGAATCTTAGGACCCGTTTACTAAACCCTTACCCCGTAAGTGCTTATTGAGTCAATCACTTTACCTGATCTACATGCATGGGCGGATGTACAATAGATATGGTGGGGGAAAGACCCCCATTAAAAAAATATTTTTTTTCTTTTTTTTATAGGTCAAAAACAAATTTATTTTTATTTTCTACCATTCGTCCTCCTAGTAGTTTTTTGCCAGTGGCCCCATCAACCAAAAAAATTACTTGGAAATCAACAAAAAACCAAAAATGCCTGTCGAAATCAACCAAAAAAACCGAAAAAGTCCTTCAAAATCGACAAAAAAAACTTAAAAATTCTTCGAAATCAACCAAAAAAAACTTTAAAAATTCACTGAAAATGTGGAATTAGACTAAAAATACATTGTTCGACTTTGCGGACCTTTAATACCTTGAAAGTGCCCCCAACAAGTAAAAATCCTGGATCCGCCACTGTTTACATGACAAGGACCTAGAATCTTACCTTGTAAGAGTGATGGCAATGACCGAGAGGCTTACCTGGTAATAAGTGATGGTGACAACTCTTACGTAAATTATTGCATATGATGCTGTTTTAATTGACTAGAATCTTACCCCGTGATTTAATAAGTAGTGTTGACTCTCACATGTAAGCACTTACCGGGCACGCCCTTTTGTTAGAACATGTTCTTGAATAAATTGTCTTTCCCTGGACAATGATCTTAGAAGCCAACAATCCCATTTATGTTTTGCATTATATTACATGGGAAAAAATAAGTTCAAATTAGTTTAGTTCAAGTGAAACAATGTCAAAATTGTGCATGACCGGTATTACTTTGTGGCCCCTTCATCCGGTCCCTTTGTATCTGATGCATTTGTATGTGAAGGCTTCAAACATGATGTATTATTTTTTTGCATGATAATGAAGCCTATATTTATGTATCTATTCTACTCATTTAAATTACAAAGTGGAAGTAAGTGAGTCTTGTAGTCTTTAGTAGACAATTATAGTTAGTTTTAGTGACTGGTTACCAAACGCTTATCGGGTAAGCAAGTGCTTACTGGCAAGAGTCAAACACTCTCATTTACCATATGGAGTAACATTCTCGGCCATCGGAATGGATTGATGATAAGCGTTTATAACCCGGTAAGCACAACCACCCTCCGCCCACCCTTTTTCAAATTTCTTGATGCATCGTCTTTCCAATTTTATGTAGTAGGCCCAAAATACATAAATAAATATATATCTATCAAATTTCTCTTAGTAATGGCATGGCTTTATTTTCTTTTGAATAATGAATATTGTCAATGGTTAGTGTTGGTCTTAATTGCATGACTTTACTTTTTATTAAGAAAAATACTTAAAATGTTGTAATATGTGATAAATGTATGTAGTATGAAAAATACTTGAATTAACAATCAAATTTTGTGAACAGAGCAACAAACGCCAAACAAAATTTGTGAAGAACAATGGTCCTAATTGTCATTATTGAAGAATAAACCGATACACATTCAGGACAGTCCCTGTAACTCTTTGAAGGAAGCAAAAGATTTATAAGTCTCTCTATGGTCATAATAATTAAGAAAAAACATTAAAGTGGCATACTTAAATTGGTGTCATGATATGTTTTTAATAAGCATTTCAGTGGATTAAAGTTGCCAAAAATGTCCTTCTGATCAGCATATATAGGCAACCCATCATCAAGTCTTCGACATTTCCTCTTCATCAACCAGTAAATCTTGCTCCAATCAAGATTATCTTTCAACATTTAACACCTTAAAACAGAATGGTCAAACACCTTTCCCCCTCGACTTCAATTTTTTCTTTTAATAACGGGTACCATGCTTTAGTGACTTGTGCGATAAATGATTTTGAATCATGTACCGTATCTGATTTCAATCTCGATCCAGGTTTGATCACGGTAACTGTTGAAATTTCAACATTTTCTCCACTAAGATTATTTATCCCTCTTTTCTTTTGTCCCAAGTTGGATATATGTTAGTCAATTTGGTTGAAATTTGATGCAAATGATATAATCTTTAATATGATTTTGAGAGTCTATGTATGTGATTTATATTTTTCTGGTTTGAGGCTTTGAGCATGCAACTTAAGAAAGTGTGGAAGGACAGTGACATCTTATACTATTTTGCCTTACAATTATGTTTCACCTATGATCTTTAAGGTTTGTTGGTCCCTTCTGCAGATATGGAGTGATTATTTTAGAAGTAAATGTGAACCCATATTGGAACTGCAAATATATGCAAATGCAGTCGCTATCACATAATAAAAGGATGGGTATTGACCTGAAATGTTTACAAAAAGGTTAACCTCATCAACATTGTAGTACTTTGTTCATAGAATCAAAGCCACATATATGTTTTATTTTTTTACTCCTAAAGTTCTATGTTAGAGACCTAAGAGTATATAAGCTAAGAAATCTTTTATCCGAGAACATAAATTGTCTTGTTTGTCAATCAACCTATGGTTCCAAAACTAGAGCTCAACTATTAAAATAAATCGTTCCCTCCGTCCTAATTGGATGCATCATCTTACTTGGTTAAGGAAATTCATAACTTAAGGGATATTTTTGAAGCCTTATGATATGTGAAATGATTCGTTTTCATCATTGTGAGGTCACAAATTGGGTTTTGCCAACTGTAAAACATGTATTATGGTTGAAGTTTATGTTAATATGTTCCCTGTTGAGTTGTTGCCCGATTTTTTCTATTTATTTCCAGGATTTTTATGCTGTCTGTGGTGTTTATATTATACGTGTTTTCATATTTTAAAGCTTATGGTGAGGCGATGGATCTAATTCCGTGTTGTTTGTATGGTGGAGGAGTAGCATCCATTTCTCCTCAAACTGTCCAGTTGAAGAGGGGTGGATATTGTCGTGGGAGAAGTTGGCCGTGTTAAGGTACTACATAACTATATTGTCATTACTATATAACCATGTGGTTTCCATTTTGTGTTTCGGGGGCCTTCAATCTTTCATAACGATTCAAAGCTCTTTCACTTCTAAGAAACTTTTTTGGTTTAATTGATTGCAAAAATGCAGGTTGTGTTTAGTTATATAGTGTTTGTGCAGAATGCTCGATCTTCTGTACATATTTAATGTCCAAATGCATTTCAGTTACTAATCAAGTGATGAAACAATGGTTGCAATTTGCAAACCAGAAAAGGGAGTGGGATTCGGAGAGATGCAAAAAATGTGGACACCAGAGATGAGACGATCGGGAAGGCAATGGTTGGGGATTATTTGTTTTAGTTTATTTCTTTAATTAATAATGACATGACTATCTTGATATCCATGTAAGTAAACATGTGCAAAATGGAGATTTGTTGTATCCTTTGCATTATAAACATCTCCATTCGATTATCCAAAACAGAGATTTGTTGTTGTTAGATATACAATGTATAGCATATTTCTTCACTTAGCAGTTGTTTACCAAGTCTAAATGTTTTACTGCTAAGCAGGGACAGATCCAGAAATTTTTTCATACCATATAACACAGACAAAAAATAATTACAAAAAACACGGTTTTTATCGACATGTTTTCATTTTTTTACCAACGTTCAATATTGTCCGATGTGTTTTTAGCCTAATTCCACAATTTCGAGGGATTTTTAAAATTGTTTGCTTGATTTCGAGGAATTTTTAAGTTTTTTTTATCGATTTCGAGAGATTTTTTCGGTTTTTCTGGTTGATTTCGATAGTTTTTTTTTGGTTAATTCTTTAGTTGATTATGAGGTACGGTTGCATCTTCTTGAAATTTCCAAGATATTATGTTAGCACCTTTCAAAACGATACGGTTGCACCTTTCACGAACCTAAAAATTTTTACCCTTCGTTGGAGAATTAATACGGTGGCACATGCCACCGTATTCAACACACTAAGTCCGTCCCTCCTGGTAAGTGGTTACCATGGTTCTTTACCTTATCAATCGAACTTGACAAAGATTGTGAATCTTTCATGCCAAGAGCGATGGCAATAACCGAGAGTCTTTCTCGGTAAGCGAGAGTGAGGACTCTTTACTCAGTTGGTGTTTATTGTATAAACTGTGACATACGATGCCATTTTAAAGGACTAAAATCTTACCGATAAGGTAATTGAAGGTGTTGACTCTTAACGGGTAAACGACCCCTTATGGTTACAACTATTAAACCCGTTTACACAAACGCTCTCCATCCTTATTGTCGCTTTTACTGGGTAAGATTGTCGGTCATTGCCAAGTTCACCTAGAAAGGTAAATGACCCGCAAGGTCACTCTAAATCATATTCCTTGCACTGATAGTTACAATTACGAAGGGGTTTGTTATTATACACACTCCACATAAAAGATTTGCTTTTTTTTCCAGTGATGCTTGCAGAAGCTGCTAAGAGCATCTCCAACAGTTATGCTATAATTTTTTCTAAAATAGAGTATAAAAAAGTTAAAATCTCTGAAACAAATTACATCCAACTCCAACAGTTACTCTATTTTAACATTTTTATCATCAATTATATTAATAAAATATTATTTCTCTCTCCTAAACACGCAATTTCAATGTCTTCTATTGGTGGAAAAGAATTAAATATTATTTATCTTTTCAATATGGAGTTTTAGAGATTTCTCCAAATTTGGAGATTTTTACATTCTCTCTCTTATTTTCTCTATTTTAGTATATGATATAGCATAGTTGTTGGAGTAAAAAAATTGTTAAAATCTCAATTTTTTCTATTTTAGCATAGCTGTTGGAGATGCTCTAACACCAACACTTTGCATGAATGGTTATTTGAAACTAACGTAGGTGTAAATGTTTTTGATGTTTCGAAATTGAATAAATTTTAATGAATCTTTCATATTCCATCGCATTATATGGGTACACAACTAGTTAATATTAATGAGGATATAATTAAAAAAAATACGAAAAACTCCTTATAAACTATCCCAAATAATTTATCAATAAACTAACTTATAGCTTATTTTTGGCAATCAATGTCATATACTAACATGTCGACGAAAATCATAGTTTAATCGTCAATATATTATATCTTGAAAGAAGTAAATTATTTTATGATAGTAAATGTCAGCATCAGCATTTGAGTCATTGATTGGACGCGTGTAACTCCACAAAACACGTGTACCATTTTCATATCCCTTTTGTCATCATAATAAATCTCTTCGCTTTCCGATTTAAGAACGCAAGCACCAGAGATATGTACAGCGCCATCAAATCCCTCGCGATTCAAACCAAACCACCGCTCTCCACTCTCTTCGCCACCTCTAACAACTTCGCCGGAAAAGCACCTCCGCTCATCGGAACTGTAAGATTCCAACAGGCATCCGCCGGATCTGAAGAACCAGATAACATGGAGAAGAAGAAGAAGAATCAACAAAAAGCAGAGGAACCAGAAAGAAAGGGGTACGAATTAGGTTAAATGCTTTGGATCTCGCTCTTTATTAATCTCATGATGTAGTTAATTGATTCGGAAATTAATTAATTAATTGATGTGCTGATTTAATTTATAGTAGGGATGCGATGTCACATTCGTTTGGGGAAGGTTATGCGACGAGATCAGATGAAGAAGGATTCGGAGGAACCTACGGAGGCAACCAGTCGCTTTCTCATGAAGACGAAGATAAGGTCGTTCACGGCAATTCTCCTGGTAAATTAATTAATTTGTAACTCTTGAGATTAATTTGGATTTATATGAATTGATGATTTAATTAATTAGTTAATGGTGTGGTAGTTAATTAATTACTTGAATTTTGGTGATGAATGGAAGATTATGATAAGACGCAAGGAAGCGAGGTGAAAGAGAAGGAAAAGAGTCGACACCAGACACAAGCCAACTCTTGATCGGAAATTAACAAGGAAGAAAGGAAGACGGTGTACGATAAAAAGAAAATAGTATATATATAGGGTTTAGGGTTTCAGTTGAATCAGAAGTAACGAGGTCAGTAGGTTTGGGAAGTTTGTGATCTTGACCACTGTTCTACTTGAAGTTTGTGTTCTCTTTGTTTTGAGTAAACTACGATTTTCGTCCCTGTGGTTTGATGTTTATAACGATTTTTGTCCCTGGTCTTTCAAAACTGCTTTTTTAGTCTCTGTGGTTTTTATTTGCTTCCATTTTCGTCCCTCCATCCAATTTTATTAAAATTAAATGTTAATTCATTCAAAAATGGAATAAGTAAATTACATATTTGGTCCTTATGGTATATAAATTTTTACATTTTTATCTTAGTTTACATTTTTTTTACATTTTCTTTATTTATTGTATTTCATCAAGACATTTATTTTTCTATTAATTATATTGTATATTTTCATAATTATTATAACTTTAATTATAAAAAGAATCAAATAATTCGTTAAAAATACTGATAAATACATGATATTTTTTTTCAAACTACTAGGTTTAAATCACTTAAAATTAATATTTTATATCTGTTGATTTATTAAAGTTTTTTATTTATTTTAAATTACCATCGAAAAAAGTTTAATAAAATTCGAAAAAAATAGTATTATTTTATAACAACCGATTGTTTTTTGTTAAATGCAATTTATTCCCACTATTCTAAATTTTCATTTAATCTTTATTTTCTATTAATTAATCAAGTTTGTTTAGTATTTAAATGAAATATACACACACATAAACATACACACACCATTTTAAATTAGGTTATATATTAAAAACAAAAAATAAAACAATAAAATGATAAGAAGATTTCAATATGATGTTACAAAAATCATGCAATAAGCCATGACATGCCACAGAATTAACGTGACGTAAAACACAAGAATTAAATCTCATGTTATTTAGAACATTGATGTATATATATATATATATATATATATATATATATATGTGTGTGTATGTTAATTTTAAATATTAAACAAATTTGATTAATTAATAAAAATAAAGTTTAATAAAAATATGGAATAATTGGAGTAAAGTGAATTTAACAATAAACAACCGGTTGTTATAAAATAAGACTATTTTTTTCTCGAATTTTATTAAAAAAAATTCAATGGCAATTTAAAATAAATAAAAAGCTTTAATAAATCAATAGATATAAAATATTAATTTTAAATGATTTAAACCTAAAGTTTTGAAAAAACTATCATTATTTATCAGTATTTTTAATGAAATTATTTGATTATTTTTATAATTAAAGTTATAATAATTATTAAAATATACAATATAATTAATAGAAAAATAAATGTTTTGATGAAATACAATAAATAAAGAAAAAGTAAAAAAAAATGTATACTAGGATAAAAATGTAAACCTTTATATACCATAAGGACCAAATATGTAAATTACTTATTCAATTTTTAAAAGAATTAACATTTAATATTAAATAAAATTGGATGCAGGGATGAAAATGGAAAGAAATAGAAACCATAGGGACTAAAAAAGCAGTTTTAAAAGACCAGGACGAACATCAAACCACAGGGACGAAAATTGTAGTTTACTCCTTTGTTTTTTATTACTTTCAACTTACGTCATACGAGCACCCATCTTTCTTCAGCTAATCAGCTTGGTTTCAGTTAATTAAGTTTATGATTTCCTATGTAAACTGAGAGTTTAAATGTTTGTAAAGTTTTAGCAAAGTTATAATTGAGTTGTTGATCAACTAGTCTTTTTTTTTTTAATTATTTTTTATTAACCAGGAATCTTTAAGGGGGCATTTGGTTCGCTGTCGGAATCTGATGGAATGGAACGGTTAATTCAATTGACCAAATTCCAATCATGTTTGGTTACCAATGGAATGGAATTGAATTCCATGAATTCTTTTAATCATGGATTTGGTTATTCCTTCTTTTTTAATAAGTAATTGAATTCCATTTCATCAGATTTTTTTCAAAATGATACAAATACTCTCCCTACCTTTTCTAAAAAATCATGTATTTGGTCATTCCTTCTTAAAATGACAAATACTCTCCTTACCTTTTCTAAAAAAATCATGTATTTGATCATTCCTTTTTAAAATGATTGGAATTGAATTCCATTCCATGAGATTTTCTTAAAATGACACAAATACTCTCCTTACCTTTTTCTAAAAACCCTAGCCGCTTCTAAAACCCCTCTCTATCTCCTCTCTCTTCTCTCTCCTCTCCTCCCTCTCTCTCGGCATTTAAAAAAATAAAAATAAAAGAAAGGGTATTTTTGTCAATTTTCAGAATTCCATTCCAATTTCTTTTGCAAACTAAATAGATAGATTTCAATTCATTTGACTGATTACATTCCATTCCTGTCAACCAAACACTTGGTCAAACCTGATAACATTCAATTCCAATTCCTTCCAGATTCCAATTCCTTAGAGAGATTGTATTCCTTCATAAATCATTCTTCGAACCAAACGTCCCGTAGTTTTAAGAATCTTTCTGTATGTAAAAATTCAAGCAATGTGTGAATGGACCAGATTCCAATTTTTTTCCTTAGAAAATTTTTTATCTTTAATTTTGGCTATGTTTGGCAAAAAAAAAGCTAGCTTCAGCTAGCTTATCAGCTAGTGTACATGTTTGGATGACCATAAGCTAGCTAGTGTACATGTTTGGATGACCATAAGCTAGCTGATAAGCTAGCTTATTGAAACGCTACTCAAAGTAGCGTTTTGAAAAGCTAGCTTATAAGCTAGCTTAGCTTATTTTTGCCAAACATAGCCTTTATCTATCAATAAAATTTTCAGTTTCCATTTTGAAACATATCGAATCAACTTGACCATTTAGCTAGGGGTGCAAAAAACGGGAGTAACTAGACCCAAACTATAAAGGATTTGGCACTTAAGCAAGTTGTAAAACCTTCAATTATATATATACTAGTGTTGGGCCCGTGCATTGCACGGGAGGATAAATTTTTTGTTGGAATATTGAACCGAGTTAAAATGAAACGTAATTTCTCTGTTAATCATTAATATAGATATAAATGTAAAATCTACATTTAAAATAGATTATGCTAATGTAAAATCTACATTTAAAATAGATTATGCTAATATAAAATCTATTTTATAAAATCCTCCACCAAAAAAACAAATAGTTATATTAATAAATGAGTATTCATTCCACAAATAGATGATTATGTGAGATATTGTGCTTGGAAAAGTTGTACCAAAGCATTAAGAAATTGTAAATTAAGTAATTGGCTTTAATTAGTTGTAACTTGTACTTAAAATGTTGTAATTAAGAGTTTTTTATACCGTTTTTATAATATAGTATAGATATATTGCAATTCCAAGTGTAAATTTATTTTCTAGCTTTCTTCTTCGAGTTTGTTGCAAAACATGCAACTTTAAATTAAGGGGCCGTTTACAAAATACTTACCCGGTAAGTGCTTACCATAGCGGATGAACATGACAAAAGGATAGGATCTTACCCGGTAAGAGCGAAGATAAGAATGAAGAGTCTTACCCGGTAAGAGAGAGTGACAACTCTTACTCGGGTAAGCGCTTACCAGGTAAATTGTTGTATAAAATACCATCGTGATGATTAAAATCTTACCCGATAAAGCAAGTTAGTGTGTCAAGTTTTATTGGTAAGCGCTTATCGGGTAAGCATTTGGGTAAACGATCCCTAAATGCATGAAATTTGTCAATTGGTTTGTGTTATTGTCAGAACATGTTTTGGCAGTTTGCAGCTCAACTATATACACTATTTACCACATTTAGGAATGAGTAAATAGGTTTCTATGTAATTGTTAGCCTTAGATGGTCTCATCTATGGAATTCTTGAAAAGAAAAGGGGAGGAATCTGGATTTATGATCACTTTTAATCTCGTATAATCCGTGTATTGATTTGGCATGTATTAATCTGGTACATCTCCTCGTATGTACGACGAGATACCTTCTTATCCTTTATCAAAATCTTTACGGGTTATGTCAAAGAATGGCTTTCAATTTGAAATGTAAAAAAAGATGTTCTTAAATCTTCTCACTTTCTAAAATCTGAAATAAAGTCGACAATTATCTCATTTAAACTAAAATAGCTAATTAGCAATGACACAACAAGTCAATAAGGAGTTTCTGAAGTCTGTGGTGTTGAAGCTTGAAATTTAAATTAATAAAAGGAGAGCATATGAAATGAAGTAGCGAATTAATAGAACTGATTGTTTTTGTAACGTAAAGAAGGAGAGCATATGAAATGAGGTAGCAATAAGAGGTTGTAAAAAGTTATGTCACCACTTTTTATTTAAGAAGTTATGTCATCACTTCTTATTTCAGATATATTTAAGAGTGTTTGAAAATTGAAAAAATAAACAGTTTAAATCTAAAAAGGCAATTCAGACGAAAGACATTAAAAAGGTTTTTTTGAAAAACAAACTCCTCCTAACTTGATAATAAAACCATCTAAAATGTAAGTGATAGACGGTCTCATTCTTTCCTACCAATAGAATTACCATCAACCACGAAGTTAGCAATAATCTTGAGAAATCGTCGGTGTTGGGTTCACATATGTGTCAAAATTTAGGTGTCGTTTTTACTAAAATACTTACATGGGTAAGTGTTTACCGGTATAACTTATCATATAGACTTTAGCTGTAAGCATGAAAACTATTTAGAATCTTACCTGGTAAGTGAGGAAATAACGCTTATCTGGTAAGCGCTTATCGGGTTTAAGATGCTTACCAACAATCAATTTTGATAGCCGAAAATCTTATATGATAAGGTAAGTAAGGATAATGTCCTTGCCGATAAACAATTATTCGATAAGCATTTTGTTCTTTATCGTGCGTTGCGCGGTGATCAGAATCTACTTTAGAATGTATTATTAATAATGATGAAATTGGATATAATTATTTTTTTCAATTTAGCTTTTAAAAAATGGCTTCAAAACTATCTGATTAATATGATTATGAAATATGTTGGATATTTACATTCCAAACAATACATCTTTTTTTATTTTTTCGTGGAAGGATGAAGCAACTTTTATCCCTCTCATATGGATCCCTTACTGATCCATAATACGTCAGTTAATTAGCATATATTGTATAATATCATATGCCTTGAAAGGTTATATGTAACATTTGATATATAAAGATTATTTTATAAATACGTGAACAAATATACATATACATAATAGCACATATCATACTGAGGTATTTTGAAAAAATCACCATTTAACATATTCGAAAGAGTGACCGCAAGTTGTTTGAACCAATATAGTTTTAAACATTATTCAAAATCATGGTTACATTTTTCTTAAAACCTTGATTTCTCAAGTGAAACACTAAACATTTATTTAGTAGATAGCAAATCAAGAACCGAAACTAATAAATGTGAGTAACATTGTTATATTATAATAAATAATATTCAAATATTCTGTTAGTGTTGTGAATGACTTGTGTGAAATAAATGGTTGCAAAATCATAATGTTTTATCGAGATAGAGGAATTATATAAAATGATTTATATTTAATAATATATGTATGTACTTTGATGATGAACTTTCATGTTTCTATTCGAGACTTTCACTGTTTGTTTAGACAATAAATTGTTTTTTTATTTTAATTATGTTATATCTACAATAATAAATGTAAAAATTCGACAGAACACTAAATATTTTAACGATAAATAAAAGCTCACTACTTGGAATAATCTTTTTTTAAGAAATTTAGTGAGATAAAATCAATTCTAGTAAGACAGATAAGAGATAAAATTATTTATTTTATATATTGATTTTAATAAATAAAAATTAATGAGTAAACTATGATTTTCATCCTTATGGTTTGTCATTTATAACTATTTTCGTCCCTGGTCTTTGAAAATTGCTTTTTTCACCCATGTGGTTTTCATTTCTTTCGCTTTTCGTCCTTGAGGCTGACTCTGTTAAAAAATGTCTATTAGATAAGGGGTACTACAGTCTTTTTACTATTAAATAGTACATGATATTATGTCATATTATAGAGTAAACTACGATTTTAGTCCCTGTGGTTTGATGCTTATAACAGTTTTCGTCCCTGGTATTTTAAAACTGCTTTTTTAGTCCTTATGGTTTTTATTTGCTTCTATTTTCATCCCTCCCTCCAATTTTATTAATATTAAATGTTAATTTATTTAAAAATTAAATAAACAAATTACATATTTGGTCCTTGTGGTATATAAACTTTTACATTTTTATCCCAATTTATATTTTTTTTACTTTTTCTTTATTTATTATATTTCATCAAGACATTTATTTTTCTATTAATTATATTGTATATTTTCATAATTATTATAACTTTAATTATAAAAATAATCAAATAATTTCATTAAAAATATTGATAAATACATGATATTTTTTTCAAAGTTTTAGTTTTAAATCTCCTAAAATTAATATTTTTTTATCTATTGATTTATTAAAACTATTTCTTATTTTAAATTATCATTGAAAAAAGTTTAATAAAATTCGAGAAAAAATAGTATTATTTTATAACAACCGATTGTTTTTTGTTAAATGCAATTTACTACACTATTCTAAATTCTCATATAATCTTTATTTTTTATTAATTAATCAAATTTGTTTAATATTTAAATAAAACATAAACACACACACACACCATTTTAAATTAGGTTATATATTAAAAACAAAAAATAAGAAAATAAAAGGATAAGAAAATTTCAATATGTTGTTATAAAAATCATGCAATGGGTCATGACATGCCTCAAAATTAACGTGACGTCAAACACAAACATTATTTAAGACCTTGATATATATATATATATATATATATATATATATATATATATATATATATATATTTACTAGGCATATACTCGCGCGATGCAGCGAAATGTAAGTACAATTAATGATACTTCCTTATAGACATATCATCAACAATCAACCATGACCTAAGAATCACAATTTATGAAAACTTAAACACATAAAGATATTCAATAATTAGTTTATATTATAATTATTGACGAATAAAATTATAATGATATAATTTATAATAAGAATGAAACGTATTTTACGATTATGTATTTTTAATGTGCTAACGGTGGGAAAAAAATAAAACATATGGATAAAAAACAAATTAATTCGTAGATATTCATGATATTTAATAGTACTGTTAAATTAAAAAATATTCAATATTGGGCTCGTTTTGAAGGTATTGACAAAACGATTATAATGGTATAATTTGTAGAAAAATGAACGTATTTTTTCATTGCATTTTTGTTCATATACGATTATTTGTGTTAATATGATAATGGTGTAAAATGAAAAAATGAAAAAGTAAGGGATATAAAGTAAATTAAATAAGTAATTGTAAGGGTGGTAAATGTAACAAATGTTATTGTACAAAAGATTTTACAATACATTTTCAAATTTTTATATAGTAGTATAGATAATTCGTATATATTCATGATGTTTAATAGTACGGTTAAATTAAAAAATATTCAATATTGGGCTTGTTTTGAAGGTATTGAAGAGACGATTATAATGGTATAATTTGTAGAAAAATGAACATATTTTTTCATTGCATTTTTGTTCGTATACGATTATTTGTCTTAATATGATAATGATGTAAAATGAAAAATGAAAAAGTATGGGATATAAAGTAAATTAAATAAGTAATTGTAAGAGTGATAAATATTATTATTATACAAAAGATTAAGGGTGGTAAATGTTATTGTACAATAACCGTTTTAGAATTTTTATATAGTAGTATAGATAAAGTAAATTAAATAAGTAATTGTAAGGTGGTAAATGTAACATTTAAGGGTGGTAAATGTTATTGTACAAAAGATTGTACAATAACCGTTTTAGAATTTTTATATAAAACAATTTAATTCGTAGATATTCATGATATTTAATAGTACGGTTAAATTTAAAAATATTTAATATTGGGCTCGTTTTGAAGGTATTGACGAGACGATTATAATGGTATAATTTGTAAAAAAAGAAACGTATTTTTTCATTGCATTTTTGTTTATATACGATTATTTGTGTTAAAATAATAAGAGTGTAAAATGAAAAATGAAAAAACAAGGGATAGAAAGTAAATTAAATAATTAATTGTAAGGGTGATAAATGTAAAATTTAACTTTAATAGCTTTCCAAAAACCGTTTTTCAATAACTAATTTTTCCAATAACCGTTTAAGAATTGTAATATATAGTATATATATAGAGAGAGAGAGAGACAGAGAGAGGGGGGGGGGAATGATCAAACGAGAACGGTACTTATTTAAAATGAACACGACAACGGCAAATCATATACAAAATATAAGTGATTTTATATGTGATTCCCGCGACCTTAAGTCGCGGCAAAAGTCGCCCGCATACTGTGATTTTGTACAACTTCCCCACTAATGTAAAATCACTTATGATTTTGTATGTGATTTGTCGTTCTCGTGTTCTTTTAAATAAGTATCGTTCTCGTTTGAACCTCATTCTCTCTCTCTCTCTCTCTCTTTCTATATATATATATGTGTGTGTGTGTGTGTGTGTGTGTGTGTGTGTGTGTTTTTAATATTAACAAATTTGATTAATTAATAAAAATAAAGTTTTAATGAAAAATTGAAATAATGGGAGTAAAGTGAATTTACCAATAAACAACCGGTTGTTATAAAATAAGATTTTTTTCTCGAAATTTATTAAACTTTTTTCAATGGTAATTTAAAATAAATAAAAAGCTTTAATAAATCAACAGAAAAAAATATTAATTTTAAGAGATCTAAACCTAAAACTTTGAAAAAAAATTCATATATTTATTAGTATTTTTAATAAAATTATTTGATTATTTTTATAATTAAAGTAATAATAATTATAAAATATACAATATAATTAATAGAAAAATAAATGTCATGATGAAATACAATAAATAAAGAAAAAGTAAAAAAATGTAAATTAAGATAAAAATGTAAAATTTTATATACCACAAGTACCAAATATGTAATTTGTTTATTTATTTTTTATATGAATTAACATTTAATATTAATAAAATTGGAGGGGGATGAAAATAGAAGAAAATATAAACCACAAGGACTAAAAAAGCAGCTTTAAAAAACCAGGGACAAAATTCGTTATAAACATCAAACCATAGGGACTAAAATCGTAGTTTACTCCATATTATAAATATGATATTATATATAATATTATATTATATTATTTATATATGTGTATATATATATATATTATACATATGTGTCTGATGTGAGTACCCCCACCTCCATCACTCCATGTCATCCCTTCCATTACGATCTCCCCTTCTCCTTTCTTCTTATCCAATTCCCCATCCTCCCTTCCCCTCTGTTTCCATGATTATTTCTTTGTTCTACATTCATCTCCTGCTATCGCTTACTGTCACCTCCACAACCGTCATTGATGCCACAAAACATATTTTTAGAAACCAAAACAAACCACATGATGGTGCAGATGGTTATCGAGCAGGGGTTGTTGATTCACAACTCGAGGGGATGATCTAGATTAAATGTGTTACATATTTTCAAAAGTTGGATTGAGTTCATCCTTTCGTTCATCTCCCTCGGTTTTTTATGGGTATGTGGAAAAATCCATGATTTTTTTGATAGCATCCAAGTTTTAAGTGAGGCCAAGAACAAAGATTTGTATAAGAATTTTTTTTAACTGGTTCATGATTTGAAGCTTATGTGGAGATGTATGCATGTTTTCATGGTGGGAATCAAAAATTGGTGGGCCATAGGGGTAAGGAGGTAGGAGATGGTGTTGCTTTTAACTTTTCACAATAAACAACTGGTTGTTATAAAATAAGACTATTTTTTTCTCGAATTTTATTAAATTTTTTTCAATGGTAATTTAAAATAAATAAAAAGCTTTAATAAATCAACAAATATTAAATATTAATTTTAAGTGATTTAAACCTAAAACTTTGAAAAAAATATCATGTATTTATCAGTATTTTTAACGAAGTTATTTGATTATTTTTATAATTAAAGTTATAATAATTACGAAAATATATAATATAATTAATAGAAAAATAAATGTTTTGATAAAATACAATAAATAAATAAAAAAGTAAAAAAATGTAAACTAGGATAAAAATGTAAAACTTTATATACCATAAGGACAAAATATGTAAATTGCTTATTCAATTTTTAAAAGAATTAACATTTAATTTTAAATAAAATTGGATGGAGGGATGCAAATGAAAGTAAATAGAAACCATAGGGCCTAAAAAAGCAGTTTTAAAAGACCAGGGACGAAAATCGTTATAAACATTAAACCATAGGGACGAAAATCGTAGTTTACTCTAAAATAAAACAAGTGGAAAGATCTTATTGGATGACTTTTATTTTTTTAATAGAAAATCAGTTAATAATGTTACAAAGACAAAATTGCCCTTAACTTACTGGTTTGTTTTAACTGAGTTAGTTCAAGGGACGAAAAATGAAATGAGATGAAAACCACAGGGATGAAAAAAGTAATTTTTAAAAACCAGGGACCAAAAAAGTTATAAACAACAAACCATAAGGACGAAAATCATAGTTTACTCAAAATTAATTGTCATAACTATTTCATTTATATAATTATATACATTGATTATATATTAATTGTAATATGTTTTAATTGATTTATTTTATCATGTATACTAAAATGTATTAAGGCATTTTTTGGCAAAAATAAGCTAACTTATTTTCTGGATACATGTTTGTATGAACATAAGTTAACTTATACAGTTATACACTGATTTTTTGATAAGTTACTTGGAGTAGCTTATGAGAAACTTTTTGTGATTATTCCAATTATACCCTCATTAATATCTATTAGTATATATTAATTATTAATTATAAATAAATATTAATTATTAAAATTTATTATTATTAATTAATAAATATTAATTAATATTATCTGAAAATTATAACATAAATTTTAATCATACATTGATATAAAATTTTAATTATTTAGAATTATTGATAATTATATCAATTTTTTTAAATATTGATCAATATATTTTAGTTATCAATTATAATTATTTTTGTAATTATTATTTGATTATTTTTTTCATATTATATGTAACGGTTATTTAAAATCATATGTTAATGTATATATATTTTTTTAAATTTGGTTTAAAATTCAAAATTTATAAATATATAATAAATTTCAAAAAAATGTAATTAACATAATATATTATTTACTACCTTATTTGTATTAATTAATATATTATATTACTATAAATTTATTTTAATTATATTATTAAATATTGTAATTGATTATTTTTGCTTAGATGTCCTTTTTGGTAATTTTACATCTTATAAGCTAGTTTTTGTCAAACGTGAATTTTTCATCAGCTAACTTATCAGCTACCAGCTAGCTTATAAGTCACCAATTAGCTTATCAGCTACCAGCTAGTTTATCAGTCATCAGCTAGCTTATCAGTTAGTTTGCCAAACATAGCCTAAATTTCTCATGAGTATTTCATTTATATACATTAATTTTTAGTAATTAAGAGAAGAAGAATATTAAAAGTTATATCAATTAATGAGTTAAATTAATGTATAATAAATTAAAAAAATATAAAATATTTTAACCAATTAATTGAATATATTGATTAAAAAAAAGATGAATAAAATAGTAAAAAATATTATGAAATGTTGCTAAAAATGCCAACATATATTCTTTTAAATTTTTTATAATGAAATATTGATATTAATATATTGATCGTTACGTAAATTAAAAAATTAAGGGTAGTTAGAAATGTTTTTAATTATGTTGGTTGTAATATATATATATATATATATATAGTAGAAGCGTGCTCGCACAATGCAACGAGATACATCACGATTTTAATGTTTCATTTTATTTTTTTGTCGATTTACAGTACGATTTTGATTGGTTTTGAGAAAGTGATAATGTTTTTTTATAAATTTGTTTAATTTAGGCTTAATAATATATTGTTTTTTACATAAAAAAATTTAAGTATTTTGTTAGAATTCAATGATTATCTTATATATTTTAATGACATCTAGAAAAAAAATAACCAAATACATATTTAATAATATAATTAAAATAAAATTATAGTAATATAATATATGAATTAATAGTGATACATGGAAAGATCTGCATAAAAGGAAGGTACTGTACATACCAAATTGGTGGGTGTTAGAAGCCTGCAGTAGTAATATGTATCTTGTGCTTTGATACTTGTAAATTAAGAGATTTTTAAAATCTTGCATAAAATGATGGCACATTTTGACTAATAATTTGTATGTAAGAGTTTTTTATCCGTGCTTTATAATACAGTATAGATATATATATATATATATATATGTATATATTAATTTTATTTAGAGTAAATTACGTTTTTCGTCCCTATGGTTTGTTAAAAATTTTGGATTTAGTTCCTGTGGTTTAAAATTTCGATTTTCGTCCCTATGGTTTGCAATTCATTTCTATTTTCATTCCTGAGGCCAAAACAATAATTTTAAGTATGAATGACTAAAATGAAAATGAATTGTAAACCATAGGGATGAAAAAATAATAAAATTTAAATCATAAGGACGAAAAAGGTAAAGATTATAAACCATAAGGATGAAAATTGTAATTTTAAAACCATAAGGACGAAACTAGAAGTTTTCAACAAACCATAGGGACTAAAAACGTAATTTACTCTTTTATTTATAAAAATAAAATAAAAAAAGCAAATAGATGAAAGGTTTAACAATAAATGTGTTGATTTTATATTAAAAATAAAGCGAAACAAAAAGAAAAAGAATAAAAATGATTAAAAGTTTCTAATTAAACCATGTATTAATTTTTACTTTAATATATAAACTATATGTACTAACGAATTTTTTTTTAGAAATTACGTTACTAATTTGAGATGAGACGAAATTTGTCAATTAAATAATCATTGAGAAATATAATGTACCACAATAAATGTATTTTTAGGGTATTGTAGTTGTAAATTATTTTTAGTTATATTGTTTTTATAAAGCGATTTTCAAATATTTTCTTATATTTAACCAAAAAACTAATTTTACAATGTAATGTTTATGTTTGTACACAAATGATTAATCGCAAATATGTATACAATATTAAACATTATTATTGGAGAACTTAAAAATTAATCTCCTAAACTTAGTTTATAATGATTATATGGCAACCTCGTTGTTATATAACTAGTTTTGAAAAGTGTTATACATAGAAAATTATCACTAACCGCCACATGGAAGTTATTTTATAGACTATAATTATTTTACAAAAAATAAAAATAAAAACAAATTATTATAAAACAAATTATCACTCAAGCTTCTCCCCTAGAAGGATCTTTTACCCACATAAGTTATTGTACATAGAGAAAAAAATGTGTGAACAAACTAAAAATCAGTAAACTACGAGGAGCGACTCTAAAACGCTCTGAAATCGGTTGTGTTTAGTCCAACAATCGCTCACAAAGGGATTTCTCTGTCTTGGAAGTGACATCAAAATAATTTCATGTGAATGTAAAATCCCAAACAATCAAGCAATTTCTCAAACAAGATTAACAAACAAGAACTAGAGAGAGAAACTAGAGAGAGAAAGTAGATCTTGAATAACCACACGTCTTGAATTATTACAATGAAGCTCTTCCAATTCTTACTTACAATCTTACAAGATTACAAAGCACAAAACCTATTTATACCACACATCTAACAAAGACTTAATCACTAAGCAAACTAATACAACTTTGACTATTTTGACTTTGACAATGTTGACCTTACAACTTTGACTTTCCTATTAAATATTGGATACAATATTTTGACTTAACAATCTCCCCCTTTGTATTCAAGATTTAATAAAAATTTGACACAAGTCTTCAGCTCTTGATATTTCAGGTTTTATCTCTGACACTTTGAATCTTTAACAATCTTCAGTCTTTCAGCCTTTGAAGAATCTTGAGAAGTCTTTTGCACTTTGTAACTTTGAAAGTCAACATGTCTTGAACATGAAACAGAATACTTGAAACTTTTTGAAACTTCTTTCATCTCTGAGAAATCTTTCAAAACTGTATCTTCATCACTCTGATCTCTTGACAGTCTTCAGAAAAACAAACTTTCTCGAATTATCTGAATTTGACTTTGAATTATCATTCTTCAGAATCTTTTTGAATCTTCTTGCTCCAAACAAACTTTCATCTGTCTTGAAACTCAAATTTCTCCAACTTTCAGTCTTTTTCACTTTGAACTTTCTTCATGACTTTGAAATTGAATCTTTGTAAAATTATCCCCCTTTTTGATGATTGTGAGCATCATGATCATCAAAACTTCTTCTATTTCAGCACTTTCTTTGATTTCCCCCTTTGTAATGTCTAACAATCTCCCCTTCATAATGATTTGACAGTCTCTGTCCTTTGATCTGGTTATCCGTCAATTCATGAAATGTATATATCCGAATCTTTGCAAATTCAGACATAATGAACAATGTAACCCTAATTCAACAAATGAAACAGTTAGGAATGCCTGTCAGTAACACAAAGTTACCGTGTACAACGAATGTACAATTTAAGGAGTTGGTTTGATGATGACTCCCCACGACTTCCATTCAATCATTGAAAAACACAAGGTTTATCTATGAATGTTCTGACAGAAAAACAAATTTTATGTGTGCTCGTGCTTGTGTATGAAAGAATTTAGCACAATGATTGTGTTTCATACGGCTCAAATTGTGTAAACTGTTGAGACAACAACATGTATTACACGGACTCAATGTGCATGAAAGAGGTGCGAAAGTGGGGCAACTTTCCTTCTTTTTCAATATCTAAATCTTCCGAGTGAAGATCAAATAGCAGATGTGTTGCGTCCCCAAGAAAATGAAACATTTCTGTTTCGAGAAAGAAACGAGTGGTTGGTGGGGTTAAAGAAAGAGTTGGCATGGGCTCACTGCCTATTTCAATGATGGTCACCAAAGAATGTGAACCTATCAGAAGATGTGGCTGCCCGACTCAGAAAGTGGTTGGTGCAGAATTCTGATATTCTTTTAACTCTGTTCTCATACCCTCTTTCTTTTTATCATTATGCTCACTTCTAACCAAACTCTCTTTCCCATTTTTCCGCTCCACATACTGATAAAAACTCAATCGGATGAGTTATCCTCCCCACTCTTTGATTTATGACCCCTCACCCCTCAATCACTCTATGATAACTTCCTGGGTAGGAAACACAGGTTTACATGAATCCATGGAAGTTCTGTTCAAGCTCACACATGAATCCCATATAAGTCCTATAAAGAATGATTGTTCAACAGTTTAACTTGAACATTTAAGCTCAAAATATGATAACAGTGTCAGAATGTATGTTCATTTAAAAATATGAATGAAATTTGAGCATTTGAACTTTGAAGATTTCTCAAAACAAGGATATTGAATGAATAAAATGAAGTCAAGAGAATTGTTTTGAGAATCTGACAATGTATCGATCAGATCAAATGAAATGGTTAGGGTATCAAAGAACTGGATATTTTGTTTATATAAACGAATATAAACAATTTTGCAATGAAAGCACAAGATTAGAAATGATGATTGAAGCTCAACAATATTGAAATTCAAACGAGGGTATTACCATCGAAAAAATTTGTTCGTTATGAGACATGGTAATAACAAATTCAAATGAAGTACTGAACCGATGTGTATGAATACTTTACAGTATATGGATAAGATAATACGCAAGTATTGATCTTTAGAAACACGCGGTCAGTTAAACATTAAAGCTCAAAATTGAAAAACATTTAAAGTCACACTTCTAAATTATGAAATCTTTTGAGAATCAGAAGTGGTTTGAACATTTCAGCAAACGTTTTTCATGCTTGAAAGTTGTTCTTCTTTCAAACAATTAGAGATTTAGATCAGAAGATATTTACCTTTTCGGCTCCCCCTAAAATCATGATAAAATAATTTAGGTCTTTTAAGCTCCCCCTGGATATTTGCAAAATATCCAGGTCTGAACATTGAAGAACGGGTCCTGATCTGTCATGTGATCAGAAGCCATTTTATTCACAAAGACTTTATTCAAAATTAAAATGACATAAAGCAGTAAAACAATTTATAGTATGAGTTCTGATCTGAAGTAATCAGAAGTCATCACCTTTATTCCCCCTTAAATTATGCATCTAAAATATGTCAATGAAAAGGCACAAGATAGAGATCAGATACAACTCCCTTTTGAATTGTAGACCGTTATATCTTCCAAATATATTGTCAATGAAAAAGCACATGATAGAGATCAATACAACTCCCTTGTGAATTGTAGACCGTCATATCTTATCGGATGCAAAGTACAGGAGTAAGGTCTTTTGATTGCTGAAGTACAAGTCCTAAACTGTTGTGTTTAGAAGTCACACTCCGTTGAAGTACGGGTTCTAAGCTGATGTACTTAGAAGCCATAGTCTTTCAACTTTGAAGTCCGGGTTTTGAAATGCTTTGTTCAAAAGCCTTGGTTTCTTACTCCTCCTTGACTTGAGGTGCCTGCAACACATAATCAGTTTTTGGCTTTGGTACCCACTGGTATTTGGGTTCATGAATGTTAGTTGCAGTTCTTGTGGGAGTAATAGAGTAAGAACCATACCAGAAATGATCGTTGGTCTTGTGAATAGGATCATGTGTACAGCAATAAGAACAATAGTATTTCTTACCTGACAACCTGATTAATTGATCTCTCGAGTAAATATGATCAGGTTTACCTTTACGCGCAATGTTCTTCTTGGCTTTGTATGAGTGGACACATGATTTCTTTCCTTTCAGCTCATTTTTCTTCTCATCTTCAACTGGTTTCTTCTTCCACACCAGTTCCTCTCCCTTGTAACTTCTTCTTCTCGGATATGTACCTGAACCATCTAAATTTCTATCATAGAAAATGTTAGTACTACGAATCTGATCAAAAGATTTAACTGACCTCTTGGAAGAAACATTTTTCTGATTTGAACTTGAAGCTGTCTTTTCAAGCTCTTTAAACTTTGAAGCAAAGTTGTCTCTTTCTTTGACAAGCAGGTCAATCTTCGTCTCGCATTCAGACTTCGTTTTCTTCTCTTTCAGCACAATCTCAGATAATTCAGATAGCTTCTCAGTAAGCTTTTTGATCTCAGCCTCAAACATGCTTCGTTCTTCTTCAAATCCCTTCTCAGCATCCTTTATTTGGCCCGATATTTTTTCGAAGAATCCCACATTCTTTTGTTCAATGGCCTTCTTCTCTTTGGAAAACTTCTCTCTTTCCAAGATAAGTACTTTCTCAAAATCAGAAACTTGTTGAGAAAGTTTTATGCATTTAAGCTCAACTGCTTTCTTTTCTTCAAAACACTTTCTTGAAAAATTTGAGAACTTCTTTGAAATAACTTTCTTTTCACTCTCAAAATCAGATTTGTCTTTAACCATATCTGAGATCTTTCTCTTCAGTTCTGTGTTCTCAGATTACAAACTTAGTATTTTCTCATTATTCAGCCCAGAAGTCTTTTTCAGAAGATCTTCGTTACTTGTCTTTAATGCACTGACTTCTTCTTTCAGTATGATGATTTCAGCATAATATTCTTTTGATGTTTTCGAGTGAAAATCAACAGCATAACCAAGATTTACGTTCTCTAGTTTGAGCTTTGCAACCTTCGCTTCAAGCTCAGCAAAATATCCCATAGATGTCATCTTTAATGAGAAAACAACTTGATAATAATGATCGTTCCCAAACAATTCAGAAATTTTGACTGAAAGTCAAAATCAGATCAGCACAACAAAAATAATCTTAGAAAAAATCAATTGCTGAAACTCTCAAAGCACTGGAATTTCTCTCAAATTTCTTAAACTTGAACTCGCAGAACACCTGAAATTTAAAAATGCAGATCAATTGATTTAATAAAGAAATGCGCAAAAGTAAATTCCAATTAAAATGAAATCTTGCGCAAAAGTGATAAAATTGACGCAAAGTAAGCTTTTGCGCGAACAGTTGGTGACGTAAGAAACAGTTTTGCGCGAACTGTTGGTGACGCAAGAAATAATTTTGCGTGAACGGTTGGTGGCGCAAAGTTTGAAATTTGTGTGAACTGCTGGTGACGCAAACCTGAAATTTGAACAAGATGTGATTAGCGCAAAACAAACAAATAATATGGGTGGCGCAAAATCTCAACACATGAGATCTTTTGTGATTGGCGCAAAATACAACACAAGAGGAGCAAAACTTGATATATGATGGCGCAAATGTTGAAACAATCTAGCGCAAAATTGAAATGAGAGACGCAAATTTTGATTGATGGCTGGCGCAAAATTACATCCACTTTAATATCACCACATGATCACCGAATGATTTTACACCACCATCACCATCCATGAAATTAAAAACAAATGAGAATGAAACTTTCACCTCCACCACCGCCCCATTAACCAATTGAAAGTCAATCAAATTTAATCAAAAACTGCCACACCATTAACAATGAATATAAATTTGATGTAAACTTTGAATAAGACGTAGAATTCGATGAGTAAAGTTAGCGCAAAAATGATGTTTTGCGCCAGTAGCTTATGGCACAAAGTTTAACTCATCATAACCTGCAAATTCACACACTTCAAATACTCAATTCACCGACCCACTAAGTGGTTATCCAAACACAATTTCACTTAGAAGCGTAAAACTCAATTAAAATGGTGCAAATCAAAAGCCACTGCTGAACTCAAGTTCAATTCATTATCCATGAATTAAACTTGAAATTAAATCCACCGACCCACTAAATCAAAGCCACCAATCACAATCAATTGATTTTTATCGACAAATTGAATCTGGATTCCACCTGTAATTGGAGCAAAGAATGAGATTTAAAGAATGTATTCCACCTGAAACCACCTGCAGCACCGATTGCTATTAAATGCAACAACCCACTAAACTTTGAACAACCAATTACAAAAATCACAAGTGTGGCGCAAAGTTTTGAATAATGAAGCGCAGTATGATGATTTGCGCGAGTTACGAGTGGCACAAAGATTGAAATAAATTGGTGCAAACTTTGAAAATGAATATCGCGCAAAACAATTCAGTGTATGGCGCAAATTCAATTTAGTGTATGGCGCAAATTCAATTCAGTGTATGGCGCAAAAGATTGAAATTGAAATTTTCAATTCAGTGGCCGACCGAGGAGCAACTGGTGTCTTGAGAAGTCTGAGTGTATGGACCTGTGTCCTGACCGGGGTTCTTCCTTCAATCAGAGTCTGATGTAAATCAATTGAAATTAACGCTCGCACAAGTCGATTGAAATTGATGCTTGCGCAAATCGATTGAAATTGAAGCTGCAGACCAATTCAGTGACCAAGGTGTACAACCAAGTGTGTGACCGGATGTGAAATTAGTGTGTGCGACCGGACGTGTGTGCAGTGTGTGCGACTGTGTGTGGA
Source organism: Arctium minus (assembly GCA_954870635.1). Lineage (NCBI taxonomy): Eukaryota > Viridiplantae > Streptophyta > Magnoliopsida > Asterales > Asteraceae > Arctium > Arctium minus. The sequence goes on from OX941092.1 coordinate 26,845,921, forward strand.
TATGGAACCTGTCACCAATCGTGTTCTTCACGAACAATTTGAATTGCACAAAAACTAACAACCTGCAGATTAGAACTTCGCAAATCAAAATAATTTGTAAATCAAAGAATCAGATTAAATCCATTCAAATCTCTTCAATCTTTCTAGAATTTGATTAAATATATCAATTTATCATTATTCAATTTCAAGAAGATGAACAAGAAATGATTTTAACAGAGAACAAAGAAATCGATTGAGAAATTGTGTGATCTTGAAAAATTTCAGAATTTGATTCAATTTTCTGTGCAAATCTCTTCTGAAAATTGTTTGGTAAGACTTTGATACCAATTGTGAATGTAAAATCCCAAACAATCAAGCAATTTCTCAAACAAGATTAACAAACAAGAACTAGAGAGAGAAAGTAGATCTTGAATAACCACACGTCTTGAATTATTACAATGAAGCTTTTCCAATTCTTACTTACAAGATTACAAAGCATAAAACCTATTTATACCACACATCTAACAAAGACTTAATCACTAAGCAAACTAATACAACTTTGACTTTCCTATTAAATCTTGGATACAATATTTTGACTTAACATTTCCATTAACCACCATTGCAATATTAACTCACAGAAGAAAAAAACGATTTTATGAGAAAAAAGGGAATATGAAAGGAAAAAACGGATAAGACATAAGTATAAAAATTTTTGCCCTATCAAACCAAAAAAATGTCTCTCAATATTTTGGGCATGATTTCAATTTTATACCTCTTAATCGAACGCCTCTGTGATGCGGCTCATCCTCTCCACGACTATCTCGTTCGTCGACTCTCCAATTCCACTCATGTAGAAGTATATGGATTTATGATGTAGCTTTCCAATTGCATGGTAAAAGAATATATAATATGGAGATTGTCTATAGAGATTATCTTTAACCAAATTTATTTATTTAGAAATAACTAGTATTTAATTGTTAGGGAGATTGAAAGTAAGGGAAGATGAAAACAAAAAGTTATTTGACAGTAATGGGAAGCTTTTTAATTAAAAAAATTTCAAAATTGTGATAAAATAGAAAAAGGTGAAAGAAGAATCTTCATGATGCCACCTAAGTACCTCCAAGTTTTACTTATCTATATATATATATATAGATTTATTTAAGCTGGGAAATTATTGAAATTAAATTAATTTTGGGATGATTTTTAATTTTAAGAAATTAACTTTAAATTTTTTTGCAACCTTTGTTAGGACAAAGCCCTTAGGCATGGAGATTGGGTAGAACTCTTTTTTCCACAAACATTTTGTCAATAGCAATCATTCGAAAGCTTTTAAACATAGAGAATGATTATGAACATTTAAAAGCACCGGTCACAATTTTAATTAATCAATTATCTTACGGTTATAAAATGGCATGTACACTGAGATCACCCCTTTTAAAACTGGGTTGCCCCTTTGGCCCTTTCTGGTCCTGGTTTCAATAAAAAATCTATGATTAATCTAGGTTGGATTATTGGTCTTGATCCCATCATAGCGGTCTGAAATACGGTCCCGATACCGACCTGTTTGAAATTTTCTAAAATCTTTTTACATAAAAAATTTATACATATAATTACAAATTTTAAAAAATTAGTATTAAAATACAATTTAAATCACATTTTTAAGTAGATAATATTCTTGAAGCACTTAAATGAACTTGAAAACCCTAAAAGAATCGAGTTTATATATAGCCAGTCATGGCCATGTAAGTGGTCTCAGTACGATATATTTAATACACTGCTGCCTTTAGCTATTCCACTTTCTATCATCATTCAACATGTTCATTTTCTCTGTTTTTCACTAAAACTGTTTTCAATTTTTTTGTTCAAAATTGAAGTCTCCATATAAGCTTTCTTAATCCTTTCAACAAATCAGATACCCTTTTTTTTCTTCGAAAACAACCTGTGAGTCCGTGATCGTTACCAGATAATCAAAACAACAAACAATAGATAATAAACCAACCTGTTTGGATTACAAACACGGATTACACGGTTGATTTCTTGAGTTAAGCTCTCTGTTTGTTTTTCTCTCTGTTTACACTTTTTAGTATGTGTATGTGTGTTTTATTTGTGTTGATCGATGTTGAGAGCCCAATCAACCAATATCTAACAAATAAACATAATATCTAGATATTAATAATATCTAGATATTATATTAAAACTAATATAATAATAAACTAATAACTAATTAAACTAATTAAAATACTAAAACATAACTTTGACTTTATTACAGAATAGACCCTAGACTATGGTTGAGAGTAACTTTCAGCTTAAACTTCAGATTGCGATCTTCGTATTTGGATGATCTTGAATCCAATGAGACTGTGTCCTAACACAACCTGTTACCTGTTGAGTTGAATGTGTGGTTCAAATATATCCTACCCTAGACCTTACTATTAATTCTAGTTTAAGTGGTTGCTTTGATTTGGTGTAAGAAACAAGTTGGGATATAATTGAAACAAAATTTCTAATTTGTGTCTTTTTTTGAAAAACTTGAAGTTTGGCATCTCACCAGTGTTTTAAAAACCGGGTGTTGACTCGGCCGGTCGAAGCGGTTGAACTGGGAACCGGAGAAGAGACTGGGTCAATTGCGACTGGGTTGATGCCAATTTATGTCGACCCGGATTGAACCGGCCGGTTCTATTAAAAACCGGTTGAACCGGTCACAACGAACTGGTATCCAACCGCAAAAAAAGTTAAAAACCAATAGTCCAATAGGAAGAACGTATTAGCGATTTAGGCATTTAACGTTATGTTTATGTGTGTTTATTTAGTGTTTTTGGATTGATTTAAAACTTGTTGTTATGTGTATTTTTAGGTTGACCCGGTGGCACGACACCATGTCATCCAAAAAACTGGTTTTTAAAACATTGATCTCCACATAAAAAGAAGGTGGTGCAGTGTGTGCTGTCGAGTCGGGTCGGGTTGAACCGTGGACTTGCAAAATGCGGCTACGAAAGTTGCGAAAGCGTCAAGTTTCTCGTTCGACCGCCTTTATTGGGATGAAGTATAATCCCACACGTCACCATCTCCTCTATCCACCGTCGGATCATCGTTCTATCTTTTAATCTCATCCGTCCATCACTACCCTCGCTTCCATTAAAACGCAAATTACGAGGATGCAAAATTTCATCTCGTCGACAACCGACTCTATATCTTATCTTCATATTGCGAGAAATCTCAGATCCGATGTCGAGCCTTTCGAGTTTAATTCGATCAACATGTTATCGAGGTAGATCGGTAGACGATCTACGTTTTGGTGTAGTTTTCCTTATGGATCCACGTATCGGTCGTGTTTTTTTGCAGAAAACCGATGGTTTGATGTGAGTTGTTGATTTCCGCCATGGAACTACCTTTAATCGATAGGATCTGAGTTATCCGGCATGGATCTGTTGTCAACGTTTCAGATCTGCAATTTGTTGCTCGAAAGAGGAATGGAAGGTACGGTTAATCGTCGTTTTGTATATGTAGTTAAAATTTATCGTTCTTTTGGTTAGCGATTGTTATGGATTGTTGTACGATTCTTTTTGTTTACTACTCCGGTTTTTTTCTTCTTATTCTTAGATCGATTCCTTTTAAGAATCACCAGTATTGTATCTCGGATGGGTAGGTCGTTTAGCCTTTTTGAGTTTCTCTTCTAGAATCTGAGTTCTTTCATTGTATTGCAGGTTTATTTGGTTTAATGTTTGTTGGTTGTGGGTGACATCCTCTGAAGATCATGATTCAGATGAATATACGGCACGACCTTTTGTTCTTTTGATTGATCATCAGAATCTTCATCAAATTCATCTTGGTGAACAACGTTTGACTCGTTGGAACTCGATGTTCATGTACTAATGGAAACTTGAAGTGTGTAATCGACATCCAGGTTTGTATATGTAGGAAGTAACTGGAAGGAACGGGTCTTGTTTGTAGTGGAGTCCTGTATGTCCTATTACCTCTTGTTATTTGGCCTTTGCCATGTTGGGTGCGCTCGCATGGCAGGCCATCATATCCTAATAAAAAATATTGTTTTTGTTTTGAGGGGAGGTCGCACGGGGTTTGCCCGGGATCTCTCCTCTGGTGCGCGCGTCTTATCTTGTGTGTGTATGTTTGTGTTTGTGTGCCTGTTTTTGCGTTGGCTCTCTATCGGTGCACAAAGCTTCTTACAGTCCAAACCGTGGCAACATCAACATCTATTATCCAAGTGATTCCCCATCAACATTAAGCATCACCCGATTCTCGTCAAAAGGTACTATCCATCAAACTGCTTATCGTGGTCTTTTGCAATATATATATATATATATATATATCACAAATTTTGGTCCAACAATATCATAATGGCAACTTTCTTGATAGGCCCATGAACAAACGTTTTGTATTAAATTGCACCATCATAATTTTCGCACAAAGCTCTACGTTGAAGAGGAACAATAGGTTATTGACAAGCATGATTAAACGGTATATCTTCTGAAATAGAATTGACCCACCAAATTTATAAAGGGATGTTGGTCGAAAAGATGTGTTTTGCTATGACTAGCAGGGTTCACAACAAGTTTGTTATTATCCCTTGATTCGGCCACCTATGCATATAATGGTGCGCTAATGTTTTTGAAACATTACATACCCAATGTTGTTGGAAGGGTCTACTACATAGTTATGAACTAAATTTATCTTGCAATTATCGCTCTTCAGAATCCCAGTAGCAACAAATTGTCTAATTGAAGTCCTGATTAATGCCTGGTAAGATATACAACTTTTAACATGCAACTTTCCATATGGAGATCAAAAACTGTTCACAACTTTATCCCAGTATCCGTTTATTCATTGTTTATATTTTGTGTTCTTTTTATTGATAGCTATATTGCTTCATTTTGAGGTTTTGCATTATATATGCTTTTCTTATGTTGTACTGGACATCAAAATCTTGTAGATGGTGGTTTCTATTGTTAATGGGTTAAGTTTAATATGTATGAGTTTCAATTGTTTTGTATATCATGGTCGTGTGGCGGCCTTTCTTCACGAGGTTTTTTGGTAAGAGCTGTAAATTTCAGATACTATCTTCGACAAAGCTACTGGTTGTTTGCCTTTCTTCACCCTTAAAGTTGATGTAATACCTGGTTGGAGGCGAGGAACTAAAATGTTGTTGGCAAAACTGCTAGTGGAACTTGCTCTTCAGTTTGCTGATTTACAAGAGTTGGGAGTTGAAGTGTTGCTTCTGTTGCTGTTGCTGGAGGTAATCTTCCTTCTTTGATTTGCTGATTACAAGAGTTGGGAGTGGAAGTGGTGTTGCTGGCTGTCTGCGATTGCTGTTGCTGGTCTTTAAAGTTGTGGTTTCTGGCTAGTCACTGTTGGTTATTGTATGCTTTTCTGCTGTCTGGTATGTTTTACACTGTCGGTGCTTTAGATGTTTGGGTCCGACGCTTGGCATTATTGGTGTGAATGCATGACAGGCTTTGGTACTTGCATGATGTGATTTCATTTGGGTTGTGGCTTGCATGGTTGTCACTCATGATCCCGCTGTTACAGCAAAGTGATGTGATTCCATTTGGCTGCTGGCTAATGTTGACATGAGGAGTCTAATGGTACCTTTCTATCTCGTTTTTCTTTGCTGTAACTTCTTTCCTTACCATTTTCTTTGCAGTAATTCATTTATGATGGTATGTTTTCTAGTGTTCTATTGGAACAGATTAGCTGACCTGATGTCTTTCCTGGTGTTGCAATTTTTTAGTCGGACCAAATTTAGTTGAGCTTTTATTAGGTTGCATGTAGGACACACTGAAATTTCATTGATTTGTGGATGATATTTTCGCTGTTCTTGGCTTCTTGAAAATCTATATTGATCCTCTATTGGTTATCGTTAGATGTCTTACTTCTCTAAACAATCCTTCCATCCTCAATTGTAAATATAGTGGGGTTGTGGATGTTTTTAGTTTTGTTCTCTGGAGCAAAATGTGGTTAACGATTTTATTGCGCTGTGAAAGGTGATTTAACTTGGATGAGACTGCTTTATTATTTAGTAATTTTTTTGTTTCAAAGTGAAATTATGCAGTGTTCACAAAGCGAGATTGTTTTTGAACGACGTTAATAAATATAAATTATTCCCAAGTAAAAATTAATATAAATTTGGTGCGAATGAAAGGTAATGTTTTGGTTATTAAAAGTTGGCATTAAAGTGTTTGATAAGTTGGGAGAGATCTGTGAGCTCTGAAATGGTAAGAGCGTTCGGGGTTTAATTCCCGTGAGGTTGGTGGTTCAATTCCACCCAGATCTATCATTTACTATATCCTTTATTTCATAACAACTTACATTTATCTTTGATCGTAATATCTTATATTCTATCTTCTCTAATTCTCGAGTCGAAGGTGGTGTATTTACTAAATCTAGTGTAGTAAAAGTTTTTGTTACATGTATATACTATTATTTTACTCGGGTTTTATTCAAAAAAGTCGCCCATTGTTTGTTAGATTAAGGGGCCATTTATTAAAATGATTACCGGGTAAGTGCCTAACGGCCAGGACATTACTCTCACTTACTTTATCGTATATCATTCCCGACCATCAAAATTGATTGTTGGTAAGCGTCTTAAACTCGGTAAGCGCTTACCGGGTAAGGGTCATTTCCCTCACTTACCGGGTAAGATTCTCAGTCTTTGTTAAGGCTCTTACCGAGTAAGATTCTAGGTAATTTCTATGCTCAATAAGTAAGGACTGTAAGGTAAGTAATATCAGTAAACGCTTACTCGGGTAAGTATTTAGTAAACGGTCTCTAAATTGTTGTAAAATGCTATTATATTTCCAAATAACAACAAAAAAAAAGCTATTTTTAGCCCATTTTTATGTTTATTGTAGCATCAACTAAAATTATGTTACTTAAATATATATTCAGAATATTTTTTTGTTTTGACGTATTTTACATTCTTTATATGTAATTTCATTCATGAACTCAAATATTTTGCTCTAATGCAGCTTTTTCTATAGAAAATCTTGCATATTGTTGAGATAAATACACATGGGTAAGTAGTTATTAATTAAAGTTTGATTTTTTTATGTTCCGTTTATGATTGTTCGTTCTTTCTTACTAGTTGTCCATATAATGTTTTTTTTGGTTTCATACACTATTATGAAATGACTACCACTAATTTGACAAAATTCTTTACATTGCTTCTTAACTGTTTATGGTATTACTACAAAATGTTTATAACTAGCTTTAAGAAATTGTTTACGCCTTTGTTACAAATTATTTGCGATCTTTACATTTACAAGAACACTAAAATTATAATTTTTTCAGGATTGAAAGTTGTGCAGTTTTCTTGTAATGGTGTTTGCATATAGGAAAGTAAATTCTTGTTTTTTCAAGAATGTTAAGAGTTCTTCGTATATTAGGATAAATGCAGATCCAATGTTCAAGAATCTTTTGTTTCAGGATTTAACGATTGAGAAGAACGAATGTGACGTTAACAAATTAAATTGGTGTTCCTCAAAACAAATTCTCAATTTATGGACCATCATCACCTACTTCAATTTATCTATCTTTAAAACAAGTCATTTGACGTAACATCACTATTTGAGAGTCTGTTGAGTGATTTTAGTCTTTATACTCTCTTTATTAATGTTGTTTAAAAATTATATTATAGTTGCTAAAATAATAAAATAAAAAACTCTCAATACCTTTCTCGTGAAATCCCCTACCACTCCGACAACCCCTCCTCCTCCCCTTCTCCTCTAGCAACTTGACACAAAAAATCCTGCCAGCCTTTGGTGCTGGAATATGTCATAACAAACCATAAAACTTCTGAATATTTAAAGGCAGGAAGTGCGGGAATGTCATGGCAAACCACCAAAATCATGAATATGAATACCATGAACATGTACATACCTCCCACAACACAGATCATGTAACACCCAAAATTTTTTGGGATTCCATTTATGATTAATCACATTATCGAATAGTATTAAAGATGATAATAATAGGGTTTTATATAATTATCATATTAGGATTATTGGAGATCGTTTCGGGCATGAGAAATGAAGATATCGCACGATCAGAGATCAATGCGACTTTCATGCAACTTTCTGAGAAATCTAGGCGATTTTCATGCGACTTTAGTTGTATGAAATGATGAAAAGCCTCATTAAGGTCTGTCAACTCTAAAAAGTCTAATTTTTGGGGATTTTCCTCATTTCTTCACCCTAACACTTCTCCCCCTCCATTTTCTCTCTAGTTTGAGTTCTTCGAAAGCTTGAGGTTCAATTTTGAGACCTTGGAGGAGCATTCTTGGTGGATTCTAGGGTATTTTGGTTAAGGTAATCTTCTCCTCTCTCCCTCCAAAAAAGCTAGGGTTTTAGTGTTCGTCATCCCCTTTCCCGGCTATTTCCTTCCATTATGGTGTAACCTTGGGAGTATTTGTGGTAGAGGAAACCTTATGGAAGCTTTGGAGCTAAGGTTTAGAAGGATTTGTAACACCCTAAATTTTGAAACAAGAAAACACCTTTTTGTACAACTAAAAACTTCCATAAAATATAAACAACTTAAACCCAAGAAAGGAAGTTTGCTATTTAAGCACATCCATTATAATATGAACATAAATAACAACCTAATAATCTAATTGCTTAATAACTAGATTACAGTAGGGTTTTACTATGTCTCCAAAGATTAATCACTCAGGTGCTTCCAAAAATCTCTACTCTTGATGCTTCTAATAGCACTTAAGCCTCTCAAGTATAGACCTGGCAAAAACTGACACAACACGCTAACCTGACACGAACTCGACACGAGATAAACGAGTTTGGGTAATACATTTCAACCCGTTTAAGTAAACGGGCTGACACGACACGATACGAAAACTAAACGGGTAAGTTTAGATTTGGTTATAATTTATAAGTTTGAACTATGAAATTTGGATTTCTAATGCTTTCATTTGAATTTTGTATTTGTATTTTTTTTTGTGAATTTTCGATTTTTAATTTTTAGTTTTATAAATGTTAAATGGGTTAGGAGGGTCGTCTCGGGTTTGGCGGGTTGGGTTAGGGTTGAGATTTTCTGACCCGATTATTAAACGGGTCGGGTTAGGGTTAGACACTTTCAACCCGTTTAACTTTGAACCCGACACGACACGTTTGCCAGGTCTACTCAGGTAGTCTTAGATCCGCCACAGGTGGGACCTGAAAACCACATAAACCAAGAATAAGTGTTAGACTTGACGCCTAATGAGATCACACACATAAATCCACAAGATGAATAAAAGTGGTAATTCAAATGTTATCTGATCCGCAACAGTAGTACACTACCATGCATCATAATCAAAGGTGTCCTAACCTGGACATTATACACAAGGAACATTTCTCAATGACGGGAGAGACCCGTTTCCATCAAGGTGGTGGGTACACAAAAGTATTGCCACTTAATAATGTTATTGGGACTATATGGTTCACATTTTAGTGCACACCCCCTCCATGGTGTCACCTCAAACCTTTATTACCTTTGGTGTCTACTCCAAGGAGTTTCACCTCAAGGATTCTTAAACCTTAGTGCCTACCCATTTCTCTAGCCAAGTTCCACCTCAAGAATCTCATTAGACCTTTAGTGTCTACTTGCTAGAGCTTCATGAGTCGCATACACAATTTCTCAATAAGTACACCTAATCCTCATGCATAAGGATTAAGGCTCAAAGTTACCATATATGTATATTTATAACAAGTATTTTTCATGAGGACTCAACTCTATGTCTATAACTCCTTTATACATATAACCCAAGACATCATATAAGGCGATTCTCATCGAAATAAATAACCAAATAATATAGGGTTACACATAACATATAATACCCCCATTATGAACTTAAACACATATGTATATAGGAGCATCATCCACATTTAAAGTCCTAATATCATTTTTAGGTCAAATATCATTTATGAGTTAAATACCACTTTGGGTCAAACCAAATAATCAAGTATAGTCCTACAAGATGTAAAATGTTAAGATATGACATAAATAAAGCTTAATAAATCATTGTGAACTCACTTGCTAGATATATTTAGAGAAAACCTAGAAACTGGCGAAAACCCTAGAACTTGAAGAATGAGACTTGAAGCTTGGTTAAGACTTGAAATCTTCATACTTGGATGCTAGTAAACACTTGGAAATGAACAATAAATGTCGTTGGAGGCTTTCAAATCGAATTCAATGAAGAAAAAAAGGAAGAGAAATGAAAATCGCCCCAAAGGAGAGAAAATCGTGGTCTTGCACCGATCTGATCTTGGGTTCCCTCTAAAGAAAATTGGGTTTGGGGTTTTTTAACCCACCTGACTGCTCTCAACCCTGACACTATTGCCCGTGTGTACCGCAACCTCGCCACCCCTAATGATCCTGACATGCCATTGTGTCAGTGGCACTATCACTATGCACAATCGCCAGAAGTATCGAGACCTACCCCCTCTCTGCGATACTACCAAGCTATTGTGCCCGAGGACATTATCGCCAGGCACAATCACTGGATATATGCCGAGAATAAAAATCTGATTTTCACATTTTAAGGTTTTTCTTGCCTATAGATGACAGAACGTGTACTAACCTAAAATACTAAATAATCAACACTCTTATGGAAAGAAAATAGATAACTTGGAATTTACTTACCAACATTCCATGGTGTTATAGGCTTGCTAAGTAGGCCACAACACGTACAACACGCATATCAAGAATGGATGTTTACCGACATCAACTCTATCCAAGTCTTTAGCCGTTTGGACATCAACTCTATCCAAGTATTTAGTCCAATGTAAGCATGGGTTCAACTCTATCCAATTCTTTACCCCAAAGAATACCAAGTTCAACCCTATCTAGGTCTTTACCTTGAAACCTCACCATTTTTGATGTTTCATGATTTCCTCATTTTATCAACTTGCACTTATCAACAACCCCATAATGTGAGTTACATAAAACACTTTACCCTTACAAGGTAAATTCAACCATAAAACCTTACATCACATTTCATATCAAATTTATACTCACCCACATTTTATAACATACGTCAAACTACTCCACATACAAGTAAAGCTACCAATATTCATGGACCAAAGGCACTTTAACCCATTGTAATGTTCTTAGACCACATCTTTACCACAACAAACATTTGGGTTCCAAAACCTCATGTAACTTGAAGAAAACATTATTTGCAACTACTCATCCATATTATACCATCACAATTTCAAATATTCCAAGTATGGCAAAACCCTAATTTTGACCAAAAACTAAATACTTCCATAGATGAATGAAAAAGAGTAAGGAGATGTCATGTATTATAAATAAAGGTTACATGTGTTTATCATTTAATAGGGTAGAAGACTCACAAAATAGGGTTTTGATGAAAACCCTAGAACCCTAATACTTTTACTTGAGGAAGGTGACAATGGTAATTGAGAGATGACAACCCTAGCTTCCAAGCTTGATTGAGGATACCAAATGAGGAATAAATGAGAGTAAATGCCTCCTTTGGAAACCCTAAAATCGGATCTTAAATGAGGAGGGAGGTAGAGAGAGATTTTAGAAGAGGTAGGTTGAAGTGAAAAATGAAAAAGGGAGAAGGAAGGGTTTTAAAAACGCTCAGCCCCCGCCGATGACCTTGACACGCGATTATGCCCTTGGCATAGTCGTCCGCTCCACAAGGCCCGCAGTACCGTTTTTGCGATAGTGACCATGCGACAGTGACCCGGGAACTATCGTCGGGCACTGTCGCGCCATATGTACCGTAACCCACTCCCTTGCCGCGACTTTGACATCGGCGACAGTGACCATGTCAATGTCGCATGGCACTGTCGCCACACCCCTTCCAAGCTCCGAAAATTCTACTTTTCTACCCGGTACAAAACCTGATGTGTACAATCAATCAAATATGAAGTAACGTACTCAAATTAGGATTTATGGGGGGGAAATAAAAAGCAGAATTGATAAATTGCTTACCGAAATTTCCGGGCGTTACATTGGACCTTTTGATAAATAAACCACAAATGTGTGGAGATTTTGATGATTTATTTCTTTTTGGAAATCCATTTGATAATTAAGACACTTTTAGGGAACTTGTTAAGTCTGATTTTATAGTAATCATTGTATTTATAGGTCTTGGTCAAATATTGTGTCTAAAGTCATATTCTGTATTGTATTGACCAAGGGTATTTAAGTCCCTTTGGTCTTGTTCCTTGTAAGAACTTCACGCACATTCATTCAATACATTACTTTACGCTTCCAAGTCTCTCTCTCTCTACTTTCTCTCTCTAGGATTCATTGATCTTGGACTCACAATTGGTATCAGAGCTTATCTGAATCTTGAGAGAATTGAGAGATTGATTATTCGTTTATGGATTTGTGGATTAAAGCAGAAATTTGATCGATTTTCTTGATTTCTTCAAGAAAATCTCGTTTTTAGCTTTTTCATCAAATTCGGACTGGTTTTAGGTCGTTTTGTGTTGAATTTGGATTCTTTGAATTCGTTTTTGATAGGAGAGCATAATTATTTTACATCTTTTTGCAAGAAAAACAAGTTTTGAGTGTCAATTTTGTGATTTTTGATATTTTGGAAAACCCGTTCTTGAGTACTGTTACATTCTTGAAATCGTGTTTTTGTGAATTTTAATCGAAAATTTTGATTGAAAAGTGTTTAAAAGTTGTTTTCGAACGTGTTGTTATAAGAAAATTTCATCAAAATCTGTTTTGAAATCGAGTTTTTGGAGTTTTTCTTTATTTTGTGAACTTTGCGCAAGATCTAAAGTTTGCGCGAGATTCATATGCATTTGCGTGAGTTCTTCGTTTGATTTGCGCGATCTACTAATATTTTCTTAGTGTATTTCAGGTTTTCATCTAGAGAAGTTCAACTTTTCGCATTGGGTTAGTCACGCAAAGTTAACTTTGCGTCTCCAGTGCATCAAGAGAAGTGTACTCTGCGTATCTAGTGTATCACACAAAGTTCAGTTTGCGTTACAAGCTACTCACGCAAAGCTACTTTGCGTATCCTTCTACTAACGCAAAGTCCAGTTTGCGTTTCCTCCGTGTTACGCAAAGATGAGTTCTCGCCTCGGCCTGCTCACGCAAAGTCAATTTGCGTCTTCTATTCTTCACGCAAACCTAAGTTTGTGTCTCTTGTGCCTCACGCAAAGTATAGTTTGCGTCTCCATCATCTAACGCAAAGCTTACTTTGCGTCTTCAACGTATAACGCAAAGCTACTTTGCGTCTCTGCCGTATAACGCAAAACTACTTTGCGTCTCTGTCTTATAACGCAAAGCTACTTTGCACCTCAGCCTGCTTGCAAAAAGCTCAGTTTGCTTCTTCAGCCTTCTCACGCAAAGCTCAACTTTGCGCAAGTCTCAGACTTAGATTATTTTTTGAACATCTGCTATGGATTCTGACAAATTTTCTTATCAAGCCCAGTTCTACAAAAGTGATCTAATGATGTCTTTGGGTACAGAAAATCGTCCACCTGTACTGATAGATGAAAATGAATTTACACAGTGGCAAGATCGGTTCCTAAACTTCATTGAACGACAAAAGAATGGAAATGACATGATGATCATTTTATATGAAGGACCGTTCGAAAGACCCAAATTGGCTTCTGGATTTTATAAGCCTACTAAAGAGTACACACATGAAGAGTTGTCTGCTTATCAAGCTGATCGGGATATTAAAGCAAATCTAATGTTGGCCTTGCCAAACTCTGTATACAACAGGATTGACTGTTTCAAAACTCATCCAAATCTGATGTGGCAACAGCTTGAGAAGATTATGCTTGGTTCTTCAGTAGCTACTCAACTCAAGCATACACGCTATATGAATAATTTTGAAGAATTCAAAGCCAAGGACGGGGAGCCACTAAAGACTGTGTTTGATCGTTTCTGTGCCGTCATCAATGATCTTCAGAAGATTAAGGTTGAAAAGACTGAGCTTGAGACAAATCTGAAGTTCCTTAACATATTGCAGCCTGAATGGAATAAATCATGTCATAGACTGAGGAACGATGTCAGAATCTCCACTATGCAAATTCAAGAACTTTATGAAATTCTGATGACTGATGAGTGCATAGTGATAGAAAAGAAGGCAAAACTTGAGAAAAAGAAGAAATCAGTAGACCCGGTTGCACTCCTCACAAAGCAATTATCTGAACAAGCGTTGTCTGATAACGCTTACAACGGGTCAACTGAAGATGATGGTGAGGCTTTACAGAAAGCTATGATCCTTCTCTCTCAGCATTACCAGAAAAAGTTCCAACCTCGATCGAGTTCCAACTCTTCTCGCTTTACTTCTGGGTTTAAAGCCAAAGTACCCGAGCCAAAGACTGCTGCTTGCTACAACTGTGGAAAGCTGGGTCACATCTCAAAGGAGTGTAGAGCAAAGAAGTTTAAGGACTCAGCTTATTACAGAAAGAAATTGGAGCTGGCTGAGAAAAGAGAGAATGGAACAACTTTGCTGGCAAAAGAAGAATTCTGGCTGGATCACTCTGACGACGAAGCTGCAAACGTAGAGATCGCTCAGATGTGCTTGGTTGGAGTTGATCAGTCAGAAGATTCTGAAACAGATGAAGATGAAGTATATTCTGAATTTGATTATAATATCATTATTTCTCAGATGAATATCATAATTAATGTTTTGTCTGATTTGCGTTCTAAGTTAATATCTGAAAAGAATTTAAATTTTGAAAAGTCAGATTTGATTGTCAAACTGAAAGTTTCTTTGAAAAATGAAAAATCTATTTTAGAAAATACTAAAGACATCTTTCAAAAGAAATTGGATGTTTTGGAAAATTCAAATAAGACTTATCTTGAATCTTTGACGGCTATGACTACTTTAAAAGATGAATTTTCAGATAAAATAAATAAATTAGAAGAAAAATTATATCGGAGAAATCAATCTGAACAAACAAATTTTATGAACAAACCGAGGAGTGAAGAAGCTTTAAAACAAAGGTGGGGACTTGGTTTTGAAAATCCTCATAGTTTAAACAATGCGATTGAAAAATCCCCAACTTTATATAAATACGATTATCTGACTCTTGCTCATTATGCTCCTCAGTTTAAAATTGACTGGATGAATGAGAAGCAAGTGTTAGAAATCGAAAATGAGAAAAGGACAAATATCAAGAAAAATGAAATTCCTTTTGTTTACACTAGTGAAAATGCAAAATATTTTCCTGAAAAATCAAGGAGAGGAAGAAGAATTTTAAATGATATATCTCCTATCAAATCTTCAATGTCTGATGATTTTATTGATCCTTATGTTTCCAATTCTGATAAGGAAAATATTTCTCCAATCATTTATGATTCTAAGAAATATACTCCTCCGTTAGTATTAGAAAGCAAAATCATCGATCTTGAAGATAAGATAGAAGATCAAAATATTTTAAAGAAAATTGAATCTGATATTATTATTCTTTCTTTCATGACGTCTAGTCTTGAAGAAAAATTATTTTCTCAAAAATCAGATTCTATTTCTAACATTTCTTCTGATTCTAAGGAAAATAAAAAGGAAGTTTCAAAATTTAAAATCTTTTCTCAAAATAATTCAGACTCCGAGGTAAATTCAGATTTATTAGTTGATCAGATTGATTGCTTGGATAAAATTATTTTTTCTGATTTAAATATTTCGTCTAAAATTCTTGATGATTCTTTTACACTCAATGATCATTATTATAAACCTAAGCGTAAAAGAAGACGGTCAAAGAAGTCGAAGAAACAAGATAAAGTTCTTTCTGACAGTTCTAATTCTTCTGATTCAATTCTTACAGATAGGACTTTGAGCGATCAGTCAAAGAAGCAGATCTGGAGAGCGAAGCGGACATCTGATGAACATACTTTTGATGAGGATAAATGTGTAGACAAACTTTACAACAGTGATTCATTTGCTATATGTAATAAAATTTCAAAATACTCTATAAAGCAAATGATTCGACTTTCAAAACATGTCTCATGTTCTTCCTCAGATTCTAGTTCTGATGATTATGCTTTATCTTCTGATGATTGTGCTTATCATTCTGATTATGTTTCTCATTCTTCTCGTATCAAATTTTATAACTATTTCCCCATACGAACTGCAACTAACTTTCACGGGCCCAAATTCAAGTGGGTACCCAAGTCTCAATCTGATTCAAAGTTGCAGACATCACATGTTAAGAGGGAGTAAGAGAAAGAATGGCTTTTGAACACAATAGTTCAAAACCCGAACTTCAAAGTCAGCATTTTGGCTTCTGAGTACTTCAGCTCATGACCCATACTTCATAGATTACGACTTCTAGACAAATCAGTCTAGGACTCGTTCTTCATAGCATTAAGCTTCTGACTAATGAGAAACTGTGAGTGCATCTATTTTTTTCCGCTGCATTTATATCTGATATTGATGTTCCAGTTTTCTCAAATGCTTTTAAAGAATCTGAGCATTTTCAATTTTTCCTGAATTTTGTTTCAACCCAATTTTTTACAAATGAGACACAATTTTTTTTTTACATTGTGTGAAAGATGATATTATTGAATTATATTTTGTTTCAACTGAATATAAACTTGCCGATCAAATATTTCTAATTTTAAAATTTCGGCATGTTGCTTTAAAAGTTTAAACCTTTACAACTTTTATTCTATAAAGTAAAAGTTTTACAATTTTTCTTTCTTTTGAATAAAATGTGTGTCTAGGATAAATTTTCAAGTTCATTTGTTTATATTAAAGTTTTTATTTGTTCATCTTTCATGTCTAACAAAAGTCGAAAAGTCAGCAACATGTTTGTAGATTTTGATATTGCTTTAAAGTTGTATGATTCGGAATATTTATAGTTTACAATGTTTAGAAAACCTAAAAAGTCGGAATTTTGGATTGTAATGAAAATATGGGCTAAGCACTTAGACGTAAAACCTTGTGGTTGAGATGATTATTAAATTCTTATAAATCAGAAATCTCTAAGTTTAAAAGTTTGTACCTGTGACCTTTCTGGTTTGGGAAAATAAGTTCTGTGGGATGCTTGTCATTTGGTCCCCTAAGGTCATTTGATCTGGGAGTGATCGAACCTAAATCCTTCTCTAGAATCAGATCGAAAGTCATGTTCTACTGGTATGAATGGGTATAGGATGTGTCGATGTATTCTTTCTGATCTGGGAAAGTAAGTTCCAAGGGGTGCTTGACACCTAGTCCCCTAAGGCCAACTGGTCTGGGAGTGGCTGACCCAAATCCTGCAATAGGGTCAGATAGAAAGTTACGTTTACGGCATGTTCTTTACTTAATAAATTTTTTGATTAAAAAGATGCCAAAGTGCACATGCTTAAAATATGCCAAAGAGCACACTCATGTAAAGATGCCATAGTGCACAATGCTAAAAGATGCCAATGAGCACACATCTCATAATACTTGGTTAAAATTTCTGAGTTGCAATAAACCTGTAAATTTGTGAAAGTCTGAATTTTTGATGGCTTAGTGTGATTACATGCAAAGTTCTCTATTATATTTTTAGAATTGCATTTTCTTGAAGCTAATCGAAGTTCACATGCGAGCACACTGAATAGATTGATGAAAGTTTTTGAAACTGAACATGTCTTAACTTGATATGCAATAAAACTTGTTT
The DNA here is from genome assembly GCA_954870635.1 of Arctium minus. NCBI lineage: Eukaryota > Viridiplantae > Streptophyta > Magnoliopsida > Asterales > Asteraceae > Arctium > Arctium minus. The sequence goes on from OX941092.1 coordinate 26,863,500, forward strand.
CTGTATCCAAACACATACATTTGATTTCATTTGATGGATTTTATTGTGATATTTTACTAAGTAGAATTTTATTTGTTTCTGTTTAAATTTTTATATATTTAGTCGTTTCAAAATACATATTCAGTATATTTTTCTTTCTACATTGATGTTTACATTCATTGTGTTTTCATAAATATATTTCAAATGGGTTTGAGCATTATTCAAGGGGGAGTGAAAAAGGAGAATTTTTCTTAATGATCATATCTGTTTTTGAGGGGGAGTATCTGATTTTCTTTATATGAATGCTAACTTGAATTGTCATATCTAGTGCATTTGTGTAGGGGGAGTCAAAGAGCTTAAAAAGGTAAAATTTTCTGAGTATAAATCAGATTTGCGCCATCAGTTGGTCGCGCAAACCTCACTTTGCGCCACCTTGGTGTAACGCAAACTTCACTTTGCGCCACCTTGGTGTAACACAAACCTTACTTTGCGCCACCAGTGTGTCGCGCAAACCTCAGTTTGCGCTACCAACAGGTCACGCAAACCTTCCCTATTTTCTCTGTTTCTTTGATTTTGCAGATCTTAAGCTCTCTCGTCTCCAACATTTGCATGACCAAGTTGATCCAGATCATCAAGGTCATGAGGGAGAGAATTAAGAGAAGTTAAAGGAGATGATTAAGAGACAAAGAGCTCAAAAGTTTATCTGCTGATCAAGATTCGCTCAAAGATTCTATTCTCTCAGCCATTTTAAGTCTTTTGCTGTTCCTGCTCCGACCACCAAAGTTCATTCAATGTCTTTCAAAAGAGGTGTGTCGTTTAGAGCAGAAGCTTCTGGTCCAGACTTGTCAAAGGCATCAAAGACAAATCAAACTGAAAGATGCTGAGAAGAAATTTTTTCTTTAAAAGTCAGAAAGCTTCATAAAGTCGCTTTAATGGTCCGTGCTGATTTAGAAGATGAATTTTGAAGACCAAAGCGCCAATGATTACTAAGGGGGAGATTGTTAAGTCTGATTTTATAGTAATCATTGTATTTATAGGTCTTGGTCAAATATTGTGTCTAAAGTCATATTCTGTATTGTATTGACCAAGGGTATTTAAGTCCCTTTGGTCTTGTTCCTTGTAAGAACTTCACGCACATTCATTCAATACATTACTTTGCGCTTCCAAGTCTCTCTCTACTTTCTCTCTCTAGGATTCATTGATCTTTGACTCACAGTATTCGGTTTCATAAACCATTTGGAAAATGCACATTATTGTTTTATAAAGTATTTTGGAGATATAAATAATATAATTTCACTTAAAAGATGAAGTGATGAGTTTTTTAGAGTTAATCATACTTTTGGAGCATGTGTTTATATAACTGTTGGTTTGTAACGCCCGTATTTTCACTTAGAACTTGTATATATATATATATATATATATATATATATATATGTTTATATATCCGTAAGTAGATGTGTGAAAATCCCTTATATTTCCATCCATGATTTATACCTTGAAGACAGGGAGTTGCGCGGGATATTGCGCGACCTCCAAGCCGCGTACCTCACTGGAGTGTAGGCCTTTGGAAACATGCGCGACTTATGGCGCGACCTCCTAGCCGCGGCCAAAGCTTGCAGGTCCCAAAACCCCTCTTTGCCCGATTTTTCCTCATATTTTCTCATCTCCACTCTTTCTTCATCACGATTTTTGAGTTAACCAAGCACCATACACATTTATTTCTAGGGTTTGGTTGGTGAATCTAATTAATGATCATCAAAGCTCCTTCCAAGACCATTTATTGAAGATTCCCATCAAGATCATTACTCTTCTCAACCAAAGCTTCATCCATCTTCATCTAGGGTTTCTATTTTCTAGGTTTAACCAAAACCTAGATAGTGAGTTCCTAAACTTTGTCAAAACTAGATACACATCATTTCCTACTACATGTTGTTGTTATTTATCTTTATTTGAACTGATCATACATGAAGCTTGACTTTTGTGGGTCTCTAAGTGTGTAAGTCTATGACCCCCATTTATTACATATGTGAGTTTTTCTATCATGGTATTAAGACTCCTTAATCTTAGATAAATGGGGAAATGTGTGTGTATGAGTTAATCTTAGATAATGGTCTTTACATGTGGGTTGAACTAATCTTGAGAGAAGGGATCGTTACATGGCTACATGACAATATATGACTTGTTGAAGATTAATGAAGTCCATAACATGATATTGGGATGAACTATTATTTGGATCACTATTTATGAAATTGCAACTACATTGTTAACAATAATTCTATGATAGTCTCGATATAGACTATGTATAATTTTTATGGAAGGTATGGTCTAATATTGTACCCATGGTTGGTATTGTGACTATTCGTGTGCACTATGCGCCTTGAGACCTACTAATAATAATGTTGGACGAACCAAGTCGGTAGACACTAGGAGGATATAGTCTTGGGTGCCACCGTAATGGTATGTACCTAGACCTCCGCCATTCGGGATAATGCCATGGTTGTAGTCCTCGGGTGTGTCGGGCCTTTTGGATGTCACTCATGGTAGTTGGCATCAAGGTGTATCGACTCTTTGGGTGGAAATGATTGGTGCTATGGGTCTCCCCTATTGACTCCTCAATTGATCAATTTATTGTTAACTGCTGATAAGAATTGCGCATTAATTTTGGATGTTTTTACTTGTATAACTCACTAGGATTTTTGTCCTAACACTTGTTTGGTGTCTATGTGTACGTATCTCAGGTTCTAGTGGTGCCACTCCTAAGTAGGTATAGTTGAGCTTGGGTGAGAGCTTGGGGAAGCTGCTTTTGGACGTACATTTTGTGAAGACACTTTGGGTCTATAGACGACACCCTTTTTGTAATCTCCTTTCTAGCATAGAAATTAGATTAGTTGGTTGTTGTCCATCTTCCGTTAAAATTACAAACTGTAATTAAACAGGTTTATCTATTCCCCATTTTTGGGAGGCTCTTGCTATGACAATTTTTATACCAAATGTCCGATTTTTTTTGGATTTTGTTATCCCTATTTTTAGGGTGTTACATGGTTAGATGCGTTTTATTGTTTATGATGACTTTTATTGAATATTCAATTTTGTTGTTGAGCTTTTGGCCCTGTTGGATCCCAGATTTAATCTTATAACAGTGATATAAACAATAAGAATAAGAACAGCGGAAGCAATACAGTTTAATATCAAAGTAGATTCAAATATCACAGTTCATAAATAAATATATGCAGAAAATACAAGATCTTCTTTGAAATATATTCAAACGATTTATCAGATACAAGATATCTTAAAAGCACATTTTGACAATGGAGGGATGGTCCTATTTATAGGACCATAAAGTGAACAGTGTACTATCCTGACAACTAGAAGCATGCTTGAACAGTGTCTTACCTAATAGGTAAGCTCAAGACATGCTTGAACAGTGACCTATTCTAGAATGCAAATCTTATCACTAAGTGATGTGTCATCTGTTCTTCAGTTCAACACTTGTATAAATATTGTCTTGAACTTCAGAGAGAACATCTTCAGAGCTCTGAACAAGAGCTCTAATGAAGATATCTCTGATGTCTTCCCGTCTGATGTGACTGTCTCTGAACTGACTTCAGAGCCTGACATGGGCTGATGAAGCTTTTTTTGCTGATGTCTCTGAATATCTTCAAAGGAAGACTTGGATCTATTTTCAATACTTTTACAATTCAGAATTGGGGCTAACAATCTCCCCCTAAGTATTGAAAATAAAAAAATGCAAGAAATCATAGGATTTTAATCTAGAAAGCATAGAGGAGAAGACCATTCACTTAAATATCACTTCTCAATACATTTGGAAATTCATAACAGAGAAAGTAACAATCAAAAATAAGAAAGTAAACTAGCACCTATCACTAGAACAGATTCCATGAAACTTCATAATAAGCTCTCTGAATTTAATCATTGAGCCAATCTCTAAGTCCAGTTTTGCCAAAAGATCTGCTCTGTGTCGTTCTTCCTTTACATGGATCATCTTCTGCACACCTCTTAAGGTTTCATCAGAGTACTTCGATACTTCTGAAGTAAGAAAGATTTTCTTGATTTGGTTCACCCTGTAGACGAAACCCAGAGGCTCTGCAATAATTGATCCTCTCTTCTGCTTATCAAGATTTTCAATCGACTCCACAGGTTCAGTCACTCCCAATTTTTTTTCGCCCAGATTCAGAGCAAATTGGAAGTCAAGTCTTGCTCTGAGTTTGACGTATGCTTCCATTGCTCGTCTGACTTCAAACATGCTCATTCTGAATTGCCTTCCTTGATCGTATTTTGCAGAGCAGTAGGCATACAAATGAGGTAGATCATATGGATTTAGATTTACGAGATCATTATCATTGAACTCGTAAACCTTCTGATCAGAGCGAATTACCTCATAGTGCCTGTAGATGATCTTGTTATAGGCAAATTTCCTTTCAGAGATTTTGTTGACTTTTATTATTGGATCATCAGAGAGAACCTTTACTCTTGGAGTTGTCTTATCTCTGATGAATCTTCGCTCATAGTCAGGCATGTTCTCTCTGATTCTTAGATTCATAGGAATGACTTGAGTATCTCCCAGATTGAACTCACAATAAATGTATCTAAAGTGATCTTCTATGGAAGCTTCGGGCTTGGAGGCAAGGAATGTGGGAGGATGGGTGAAGACTTTGGCTGGTAAACCAATGTTTGCCTTCTGAACAAGATCCTCTGGAGGAGCCTGTTTATCGACAACCATGGTTGTTTCTTCAGCAGACAAATGTGTTGTCTATGGTTCCTTTGCATGTGGTTGAATTTCTGGAGTTGGTTCAGAGATATACCCATCAATATCTGGTGATTCTCTTAACTCTGCTTCTGTTGAAGTATGATGTGGTTGGGCATTCTTGTATACATAATCTTCAACATCAATTACTTCAACTTGTTCTTCAGCAGCTCCTTCTTCTTCTTCAGAATCAGATTTTTCTTCCTTTTCAGATTCTGATCCGAAGGCATCTCTCATCACAATATTTGGTCTTTCTGGTGATGAAAATGCATCATCGGATGTTGAGAAGTCTATAAATTGTTCATCGTCATCTTCATCCAGAGCCCCAATTGTCTCTGGAATAACATTTACAACTTGAATTGTTGGGGCCTCTGAAGTTGATGGTGCTAAGAGGATGACAGGTACTGGAGATGCAAGAATCGTCTGATTGTCTTCAGAAGAGGTAGAGTCCCTCTCTGGTTCCTTCTCTTGAACACCTTTGTTGGTTGATGTTGGTGGAGCAGAGCCACTTGTATTTGCAGGTTCAGAGGGAGCAGCTTCAGAGCGATGTCCTGTTGCTTCTCTAATCTCCCCCTTTTGAGATTCAGAGGACCCATCCTCGTCAGAGCCCTCTGAGTCATCAAACCTGAACTTTTTGGCCGTTGCGCTGCAAGTGTCACCTTCGAACTTTCGTTTATATTTTGGAGACCCTACAACAGCTAATCCCTTTCCCTTGGGGTCAAGTGCAGCTTGCTGAATTGATGTGATTGTCTCTGAAGCTGCGCCAAGGATTTCAGCTACGTAATCCTCTGTATTATATATGTGAACCTCCATAGTAGCTTTAACCTGTTTTTGGGCAATTGTAGAGATCTTTGAAGAGCATGTCATCATTCTGCTCATTATTGCATCCTTGAAGGAGGCCAGATCACTCTTGGTGATTAGGTCTTCAGCTGTTCTGATGGGTGGAATGGGGATCTCTGAAGGTGTGGTGGTTGTAGGAAGAAAAGCTTGAATGGTCGACTTGATGAGGTTAGAGATAGAGGCCAATTGCTTTGATGAGAATGAAGTTGATCTGGTGGCTGCTACCTCTTCCCTGAGTTCCTTTAGCTCTCTCTGAACATCTGCAACTGTGGAGGAGTGAGTCTGAAGGGTAGCAATCTGAGCTTTAAGAGCTGCAATCTCCAGAGATGAAACTGCCTTTTGTCGAAACAGTTCTTGTTCCAACCCCTCAATTCTGTTAGTGGAATCCAGAAGTTGGGTCTTCAGAGTAGAAGCCTCTGCTCTGAGATTGTTATTTTCAGAGCTTTTGGCCCTGTTGGATCCCAGATTTAATCTTATAACAGTGATATAAACAATAATAATAAGAACAACGGAAGCAATACAGTTTAATATCAAAGTAGATTCAAATATCACAGTTCATAAATAAATATATGCAGAAAATACAAGATCTTCTTTGAAATATATTCAAACGATTTATCAGATACAAGATATCTTAAAAGCACACTTTTGACAATGGAGGGATGGTCCTATTTATAGGACCATAAAGTGAACAGTGTACTATCCTGACAATTAGAAGCATGCTTGAACAGTGTCTTACCTAATAGGTAAGCTCAAACATGCTTGAACAGTGACCTATTCTAGAATGCAAATCTTATCACTAAGTGACGTGTCATCTGTTCTTCAGTTCAACACTTGTATAAATCTTGTCTTGAACTTCAGAGAGAACATCTTCAGAGCTCTGAACAAGAGCTCTGATGAAGACATCTCTGATGTCTTCCCGTCTGATGTGACTGTCTCTGAACTGACTTCAGAGCTTGACATGGGTTGATCAAGCCTTTTCTGCTGATGTCTCTGAATATCTTCAGAGGAAGACTTGGATCTATTTTCAATACTTTTACAATTCAGAATTGGAGCTAACAGGACCGGTTCTAACTCAAATGTGTCTTGGGGGACAATCGTCCGGTTTATTTTGCTCTATGTCGAGCCTTTGGAGTTATATGCAGTTATGACATATTTATTTGAAATGTTACATGCTTTGAGTGTGTTGTCATTCATTTGGGGTCATGTAAACTATAATACAATGAATCTATAGGTATAGGAGTCTGTTTGTTGATTTGAAAATAAGATCATAGAGGAAATTTAAACCTAAAAGTGACGTAATAGAAACATCCTATATAAGGAAAATCACCCAAAAGGGGAACAACAATAACATTTATGTAACATCCCAAAATTTTAAAGTGCGTCCTTTCCCCTCTCTTTATCTCCTTTACAAATCGAAATGGTTTTCGTAATTGGTAATTCCATCATGGAACTTTGTATACTATTTAGAAATACGTTTAGTTTTAACCGTAAGACCATAGTTTTGTGTTGGGACAGATCGAGAACGGAATTCCTTAGCAAATCGTGGCCAAACCAACGCATTGGACAACAGGTGGTATGAGTGTCGCGACTATGACCGACGATTATGCCCTGTCATAATCGCACATGGCACAGTCGCGCGCCAGGGGACACCCACGGTACAGTTTAGGCGACTATGCCCTGTGACTGTGCTAGTGGCAATGTCGCCCTGGCATAGTCGCACCCGGCCAGGACGGGTTTTCTTGGTTAAATGCTATTTTTGGATGGGGGAGGTTTCATATTGGGTTGTTCCAGCTTGAAGTCGATCCTTCCTCCTACTAGGTGTGATTTCACACACTTCTCCCTCCTTCTTGCTTCATTTAATGCTAAGCTAAACCCAAGGCAATTAATGTCTTATTTTTAGGGCTTTAGGTAAGATATTTCAAGTTCTTCAAGCTTCAAGTGTCCAAATCCTACCCTATATTATCTACTTCTAAAGACTCATAAATTCTAGGGTTTATCCTACAAAACCCTCTTTGGTGAGTTCATTTCTTTTATTACTTCATTAACTACTTAATATGAGTTGTTGATGTGCATTAATAGAAAGTTGACATCTTTAACCAAGTGTTGGAGTTTTGACCTAAAATTTGGACCTATGCTTTAGATCCAAGCACCATGACTTTCATAAGTCTTGACCTATGTGGAAGAGAAATAGATACATGTTATGTTCTAATAGAATAACATATGTTGATATGACATTATTATCATTATGTGGTGTTGGGGGTGTTGCAAAATAAGAAAAGCTTACTTGTACGTTTGACCCTTACTTGGTGGTCGATAGATTATGTAACCCGAAAATCACAAATGGAGTCCCATGCAAGTATACATGTAAAACCACTATCGTTTGAACAAGTAATAAAGTGGTACTAAGTACCAAGTATCGATCCCACAGAGACAATAAAACAAGTCGTGATTCTTAAGTCAGTCTTAAAAGATGATTTCAGAAAGAGATTTGGAAGGAATGATCTTTGAGTGCTGTTAACAGTAAATTAAAGTGCTTAAAACAGATTAAAAGAAAGCAAGGGTGCAAGATCCGGCTGGAGTTGTAAACAACTAAATAATAGGACTGATGCTGCAACCTAGGTTCTCAACTTCACTATCGGTTCACAAAACCCTTTTGCAAGGTTCATATTAGAATAGGTTTACCGACAGCGACTAATTAGGCGACCCAACCGGTTCCACATAGATATTATTATGATTCCCGTATAGTTTACAATCAATAAAGATTGAGAGGGTTTGTTACAACCCCTATAACACTTCAGTGTTCTGAAGAATATGCTAGCTTGAAAACAAGCCGCTCACCCAAGTGAAACAATGTACGTCACCTCATCAAGAAGCACTTGGTCGAAACTCAGAAACAAGGAGTGAATAGTGAAATTGATATCTTGTAGCAAAACATTAATCCATACTACATAGGCTTTTATCTCCCAACCATCACTTACACCCAAGTTAGGTACTTACCCCATCATCGTTTGACACATGGTGTGCGACATTATTGGAAAGATAAAGAGCAAATGCATGAAAGTTAAATGACTGGAATTGGACAGCGTAATTGTAAAGAACAAAAATGTAAAACAGAAATATAAAGCCGAATTGTAAATGACAAGAAATGTAAAGGTGTTGTGAACGGTGTTGTGACACTGAACAATAGTTTACTAGAATTAAAGACTTAATATTAAAAAGCTTAAAGTAACAAGTTGAGATAGCTATGTGAGCTATACAACCGAGAGAAAATGATTAAAACTACTGGAATGAGCTCTCTATTTATACATAGAGAAGCTCCTACAAAGCATCTAAAGCAAGCATCATAAGAGTATCAAAAGTACCAAATACAATGGTCCCCACCACTAACTAGGAATCAAATGTCAAACTAAAGTACAACTAGCTTCTTTTAAGGAAACCATAATTGTCAAAAGAGCATATATTCTCTGCTCCTTGCCTTCTTCCACCGAATATCTCCAAGTAATCCTCAAAGAGCTAGTTGCATCAACCAAAAGAATTATGAAGCTTCGTCTGTAACACCCCGATTTTCGAAAGGTATGATTTCAAGCTAATACAGAAACCGGTATATTAAGGAAAAATAAGATATTTTATTTTGGGATTGAATCCTTGATTTTATAGTTTAGATGGATGAAGGATTCAATTACGAGTCCAACGGTTCTTTCCGGAGCAAAAACGGAGTTATAACGAAGAAGTTACGACCGAAACAGTGTTTAGGACTTTCGGTACATTTCGCGCGACCCTGCCTCGCGATTGTGACAGGGCACTGTCGCGAGTCACTGTCGCGAAAACCCTCCAGTGCGTAAAAATGGGGTTTTTCTTCATTTGGCCATAACTCTCTCATTTCAACTCCGATTTGGGCGATTCAAGTTGCTACGGTTTCGTTTTTGAGAGCTTTTCAAGGATCAAGCAAGAGATTGGAAGTTTATTGAAGTATACTAGAGTATTTTGTGGTGGTAAGCTTCTCATCCCTCACTATTCATCTTCTTCCCAAAAGTTTTCTAGGGTTTCATCCACCCTTTGTTCTCCCTTTCATAGATTGAAGGTTTGTAATCATTTTGGTGAACTAGAAGTGTTTTGGTTGGTGAATTCAAGCTTGGGTTAAGGTAATCTTCTATTCTCTTCGGTTATGGAAGTTAGGGTTTTGGTATTAATTGAGGTATTCATGTATATGGTTTGGGAAACGACTATTTGTGGTTGATTATATTTATTTATGGTTGAATATGTATGGATTTTGGTTTTTGGAAGTTTTGTCTTGAGAATCCAAGTGTTCTTCAAAGGAGCTCTAGTTGGGGAAAAATCTAGATTTAGCCTAAATCTAGCAAGGTGAGTTCAAGTTGATTTGTGAAAATGGTGTACATGCCAAAATGGTTATTTTAAAGTATTTTACATTTTACATGAAATTGTTAACTGCTGATCAGATTTTGCATCATAAAGATTTGGTAAAGCATTTAACACGCATCAGATTTTGAACTGTGAGCTTAAGCATGCACGAAATGGTTTTGTTGCACTTAATTGCAAATTGTTATCAAAACTCTCTTTATTCACGTCTCGTGTTTAACGTTATTTTCGGATATTGTAATATCCATGTTTTAATGTCATTTGGGTATTGGACAAGTAACTAGGAGATTTTAACCTAGACATTGGATCACCTCCACGTATGTCAATGGTTTTAAAGGAAAAGTTAATCCCATTTATTGAGTCAGAATTTCTTGAGAATTTTAGTTGTGTGAGTTATGCTAATTTCATGGAGTATTATTTTGCGATGTCCTTTTTCGATGCGTGAGTTTTACTTCTGCTTCGTATAAACTTGCGAGTTTATTCGGCGTCGTGTTCCATGTAAATTTTGTTGAAAAGTGCCAATTTACCTTTCATTGCTGTAAAAAGAGGAAACTCTTAGAAGTTTAATATTTTTTTAAACATATTATCGTCTTGCACTCTCTATGGGGAGATGAAAATTTTGACACCACATGATTTTAGCGTTAATGAGTTTTACGAAAATTTCTGTTGGTTTTTTTTTGGTGTCTCATCTTACGTCATTTTGCGTCACGTAAATAATTTCGGGAACATGTGCTTATGCATCATTGTGTGCGTTAATTGATGGGTTTTGTTAACAAATGTCACTCGTCGTGTACTATTTGCATTGGATTAAATTATAACGTTGGTGTGAGTAAATATATAAAAGATTTACGTTATTTCAAACAGAGCTTTTGTTCTAAACATATTTCGATCATTAACGTTACTGTTAGGAATTTTCGGCAATGCATTTATCGAGTTAGCGGTATTCATGTCGTTGTAGTTACTATTTTGGTCAAATGTGTTTATCTCTGAGACTTAAAGCCTTAAACTCGATTTGAAACTTTAACTGCATTCCCACTATTTTACCGAACTTTAGGGGAAGAAACCGTGGAGTATGGGGTTGTTGATAATTTTATGCCACAACGTCTTTTGGTTAAAGAAGAAGAATTTTAAAGTTAAAATTGTGAACTTCTCTTTTGGAGTAGTACAAACATTTATTGCACGTGTTGTGGTGCAGGAACCTATTTTTCATGTTTATAGTGTAAATTCTGTGACACACCTTTCGTTACCGTTTTATTTACGTAAATATTGATCAAAAGAATTTTGGAAATGGTTTTATATGTGTAGCGTCGGTGATCAATTTTCAACCTATCGAGTAATCGGTAGTAAATTTTACGGCACAATCAATTGTTATAAAGCTTATGTATTTGAAAGTTTTATAAATCTCAAATTGGCGTACTGGTGGGAAAACCTTGAACTCATTAGGCCTATAGATTTGAATCTTGTCTTGAGATCAGTTATGGTTAGGGACTAAGGGAGTCCTTGGGATTTGAAGCGTCAGATGATCCGACTTGCGGTCAGTCTTGAATCTGTGCGCGTTTGTTTTATAGAAGTAGTGGATTTAAGTCTTCCCGATTAATTAAGGGGAAATTTTATACTTCGGTAATCATGCGGGATAAAGTCTTAGGTGATTATCGGTGATTGGATTGGTTTCGTTTTGGTGGATTGCTCGTCGGTGAGACATCATGGTCTATGTTGATGGTGTACCATCTTTGTGGGTTCCACGATTAAAGGAAATTTTGGTGGTCTGTCTGCTAGAGTTGTAAGATTTGAAATTTTAGCTCTCTGATTAGATGTCAACCTTAGTGCGACAACCCGTCTGGAATGGGATTTTGGGCGAGATGTCCACATTTTCGAGGTCACCGTTTAGTCCTAGGCGTCGACTTGTTTTCTTGAGGTCAATGGATCTTGGAATGGATGGATGTAACCCGGTTGGATTATGGAAAACATCGACCTTTCAGTGGTGGATTTTGAAAGGAGTCTGGGTATTGAGGATTTAGTATCGAGGTGTTTAAGCATTCCTGTGGTGATAAAGATTTTACTGTAGGAATGTCGTGAGATTTGTGTTGGATCGGAGTTGAATGTCAGCCGAATCTATGTTAACCGGTTACATGAAAGACGTTTTCGTGCGCCTTGGAAGAATGTCTTCATAGACATTAGAAATGAACCAGTCGAAATCTAAGGATTTTAGAAGTTTGGTTGCAATCCTTGATGATGGGTTTGGAACCATGTTGATCCGAAGGAATTTGATTCGGTCGAAAGTTGGGGTCACAAACTACCTAGGAGTAGTAATTGCCAACCAAGGTTGGGAGACGACCGTAACCTTGAGGGTAAAGGTTACTTTGGTGAGTTAAGTGTTCGCTCGGTCATGAGCGTAATGTGCCCACGAGGGGCGGTTGGCGTGTATTAGTGCAAGGGTCATGATAGTGGTGCAGGCAGATGCGTTAAGGGCAACCCTTCTGCGTGTAAGGTTTCATGGGAACCTAGATTTCGGGGACGAAATCATTCCAAGGTTGGGAGGATTGTAACACCCCGATTTTCGAAAGGTATGATTTCAAGCTAATACAGAAACCGGTATATTAAGAAAAAATAAGATATTTTATTTTGGGCTTGAATCCTTGATTTTATAGTTTAGATGGATGAAGGATTCATTTACGAGTCCAACGGTTATTTCCGGAGCGAAAACGGAGCTATAACGAAGAAGTTACGGCCGAAACAGTGTTTAGGACTTTCGGTACATTTCGCGCGACCCTGCCTCGCGATTGTGATAGGGCACTGTCGCGAGTCACTGTCGCGAAAACCCTCCAGTGCGTAAAAATGAGGTTTTTCTTCATTTGGCCATAACTCTCTCATTTCAACTCCGATTTGGGCGATTCAAGTTGCTACGGTTTCGTTTTTGAGAGATTTTCAAGGATCAAGAAAGAGATTGGAAGTTTATTGAAGTATACTAGAGTATTTTGTGGTGGTAAGCTTCTCATCCCTCACTATTCATCTTCTTCCCAAAAGTTTTCTAGGGTTTCATCCACCCTTTGTTCTCCCTTTCATAGATTGAAGGTTTGTAATCATTTTGGTGAACTAGAAGTGTTTTGGTTGGTGAATTCAAGCTTGGGTTAAGGTAATCTTCTATTCTCTTCGATTATGGAAGTTAGGGTTTTGGTATTAATTGAGGTATTCATGTATATGGTTTGGGAAACGACTCTTTGTGGTTGATTATATTTATTTATGGTTGAATATGTATGGATTTAGGTTTTTGGAAGTTTTGTCTTGAGAATCCAAGTGTTCTTCAAAGGAGCTCTAGTTGGGGAAAAATCTAGATTTAGCCTAAATCTAGCAAGGTGAGTTCAAGTTGATTTGTGAAAACGGTGTACATGCCAAAATGGTTATTTTAAAGTATTTTACATTTTACATGAAATTGTTAACTGCTGATCAGTTTGGTTATTATGAAAGTATTTAACTTTTATAAACCTGTGTAGCACACATTATTGTGATTTTGGGCATTTTGATAAATGAGTCATAAGTGGGTGTGTTTGGTAACTTATTGCATACATGAGATTATTTGGTTAAAAGGCATTTTAGTGTTGTTTGGGGTAAAAGGTTCAATTTTGTGTTATGGAACGTTTTGAAAGGATAAGGAGCCTAAATCTGTTTGGAAAACCTTTTGACCCAACTTAAGCTGTGTCGGAGTCCATTCGAGTATTTTGGAACACGTAATTTCACGGTATGGGTTGAGTGAGTTTATTACTTGCAAAACGTAACCTTTGGTCAAAGGAGGTTTTGAGCATTTTACTCGATGTCGTATTAAAGGAGTATCGAGGAAACTTGTCCGGTTTTATATGGCTCAATGTAGAGCCCAGTTATGACGTACGTATTAATGCGTTGTGATGCATATTGAGGATTGGTTACATGCTTTGGGTGCTTTGGTCATTCTTTTGGAGTCATGTAATGATAGATAGTGTCGTAATGGATCCATAGGCACGTAAGTCTGTCGGTTATGTAAGGCCTGAGGTTTTGGGTTACTTTTAGTGACCGTTCGGGTTTGCTAGCGAGTAGGCAATAAGCGGCACGAGCCGTTGAGGTGTAACTCGTCTAGGTTGGATAGGCACCCGCGTCCGTAAGTCCTTGGGGTGGAACTCGACGGAGTAGGGCTAGAGGCAGTAATACGGATTGAGGTTGTGATGTCTGGTATGGCATGGGAACTAAGTCCGGGATACGTGGTGAAATCCAACAACATCAAGGGTGGCCCCATTCACGTGTTCTCGCCACCCAAGATGGAAACGTTTAGAGGACATGTAAGGAAGTCGCGTGAACGGCCTACTTACGTGTTCTCTATTCTCGGTGTTTACGGATCTCCTCATCGTTGATTCGTGGTATTTTATTTGGGTAATGTAGTATTTTTACCAAGAGGAGTTTTTAAGTGATTGACGGCAAATGATGGCTTTAATTTTGGGTTTTTCCTACGTAAACTAAGGTTCGCATGGACCGCGTCATTTCCACGTGTCGGTATTTATTCTCGTCCATTTTATGGTCGTGTGAGTTTTGGGTTTAAAGCCGTGTTCATGGCGATATTTAATTATATAGATTTTCATCTATGATTTATGGGTTGTGGGTCACGTTTCCCCCGTGTTGGGTATTTCAAGTTATAAAGTGTTAACCGTGTTTTATAAAATTGGGAGTTCACTCTTTATTTTACCTTTTAGCAAGTTCCGGTTTACTTTATATAATTGCGTCTCATATTGAGATCCTCGTCTTTAAAGCAGTTTGGTTTGGTTAACAGTTAACTCGGTGCCTCTTTCGTACAAAGTGCATCGTTATTGATAAACGAGTCGTTTTCATAAGTGAAGCATATCATTTTGAAGATTATGGTTTTATTCGCATTCTTCCTTTCTAAATGATTAATTTATATGTTGAAAACTCTTGAGCTCACTAGGCGTTAAGCCTAACCCTTTTTATTTGTCGGCATGTGCATCAGGTTCCAATTGAGAGATGGGTTCTAGCGGTCCTATGAAGAGTAGAGCCTTAGCTAGACGCGAAAGTAAGTATTGGGTGAAGTCTTCCGCATGTTGGAGATAGTGACTATGCATGAGTATGAGTAGCACCCGCCCTTTATAGTCCGTTTGTATAGATTGTTTATGTGTATTGCAGTTGAATCTAAATTTGGGGTTGTAGATGATTCATTTATTGATGTATCTAGAAAATTTTAATAAGTTGCTATTTCCAGATTTGAGGGTGTTACAAGTTGGTATCAGAGCTTAAGTTTGAGAGAATTAGGTGTTGACTTTTGAATGCCTAGACTCAAACTAGAGTTCTTATAAGTGTTTGTAAGTGAAGTTGCATATTAGGTGCCTTAAGATAAGATATCTTGGAGTTGATAGAGTCGCTAGAAACGGGAAATTTGTCAAGGGTCGCAAGGATGATCATGTATGGTACGTTTATAATGGCATCTGGCCAGTGTCATGGTGAACCTACATGTTACATGGGTATACTTGAACTACCTTGATATGACGATCGTTGGGGTAGTGAGAAAGTTTCTAAGCGAGTAAGCTAAGGGAAGATTGATGTTTATAGCAATGTCACTTTGGAGTGATAGTTAAGCGAAGAAGTCACTAAGCCGATCCTCTTGGGTCGAAAACTTTGGTTGGATTAGAACCGTGAGCTTGTTAGACCGATTCTATCTCGAGGAAAATTCGTAAGTTTATTCAAAATTAGTGGGATTGTGGCTTTAAGATGTTTAATGCATCCGGATGACTATAGTATGTCGGGTTATTGGGAAGTGTAATCCTATGATGCCAAGTGCCGACTAAATTCATGCAATGAATCTATTTCTAAAATAAGTTTGCATAAATTCTTTCGCAGGTGCGCCAAACATAGAGTGTTTTGCATCATAAAGATTTGGTAAAGCATTTAACACGCATCAGATTTTGATCTGTGAGCTTAAGCATGCACGAAATGGTTTTGTTGCACTTAATTGCAAATTGTTATCAAAACTCTCTTTATTCACGTCTCGTGTTTGACGTTATTTTCGGATATTGTAATATCCATGTTTTAATGTCATTTGGGTATTGGACAAGTAACTAGGAGATTTTAACCTAGACATTGGATCACCTCCACGTATGTCAATGGTTTTAAAGGAAAAGTTAATCCCATGTATTGAGTCAGAATTTCTTGAGAATTTTAGTTGTGTGAGTTATGCTAATTTCATGGAGTATTATTTTGCGATGTCCTTTTTCGATGCGTGAGTTTTACTTCTGCTTCGTATAAACTTGCGAGTTTATTCGGCGTCGTGTTCCATGTAAATTTTGTTGAAAAGTGCCACTTTACCTTTCATTGCTGTAAAAAGAGGAAACTCTTAGAAGTTTAATATTTTTTTAAACATTTTATCGTCTTGCACTCTCTATGGGGAGATGAAAATTTTGACACCACATGATTTTAGCGTTAATGAGTTTTACGAAAAATTCTGTTGGTTTTTTTTTGGTGTCTCATCTTACGTCATTTTGCGTCACGTAAATAATTTCGGGAACATGTGCTTATGCATCATTGTGTGCGTTAATTGATGGGTTTTGTTAACAAATGTCACTCGTCGTGTACTATTTGCATTGGATTAAATTATAACGTTGGTGTGAGTAAATATATAAAAGATTTACGTTATTTCAAACAGAGCTTTTGTTCTAAACATATTTTGATCATTAACGTTACTGTTAGGAATTTTCGGCAATGCATTTATCGAGTTAGCGGTATTCATGTCGTTGTAGTTACTATTTTGGTCAAATGTGTTTATCTCTGAGACTTAAAGCCTTAAACTCGATTTGAAACTTTAACCGCATTCCTACTATTTTACCGAACTTTAGGGGAAGAAACCGTGGAGTATGGGGTTGTTGATAATTTTATGCCACAACGTCTTTTGGTTAAAGAAGAAGAATTTTAAAGTTAAAATTGTGAACTTCTCTTTTGGAGTAGTACAAACATTTATTGCACGTGTTGTGGTGCAGGAACCTATTTTTCATGTTTATAGTGTAAATTCTGTGACACACCTTTCGTTACCGTTTTATTTACGTAAATATTGATCAAAAGAATTTTGGAAATGGTTTTATATGTGTAGCGTCGGTGATCAATTTTCAGCCTATCGAGTAATCGGTAGTAAATTTTACCGCACAATCAATTGTTATAAAGCTTATGTATTTGAAAGTTTTATAAATCTCAAATTGGCGTACTGGTGGGAAAACCTTGAACTCATTAGGCCTATAGATTTGAATCTTGTCTTGAGATCAGTTATGGTTAGGGACTAAGGGAGTCCTTGGGATTTGAAGCGTCAGATGATCCGACTTGCGGTCAGTCTTGAATCTGTGCGCGTTTGTTTTATGGAAGTAGTGGATTTAAATCTTCCCGATTAATTAAGGGGAAATTTTATACTTCGGTAATCATGCGGGATAAAGTCTTAGGTGATTATCGGTGATTGGATTGGTTTCGTTTTGGTGGATTGCTCGTCGGTGAGACATCATGGTCTATGTTGATGGTGTACCATCTTTGTGGGTTCCACGATTAAAGGAAATTTTGGTGGTCTGTCTGCTAGAGTTGTAAGATTTGAAATTTTAGCTCTCTGATTAGGTGTCAACCTTAGTGCGACAACCCGTCTGGAATGGGATTTTGGGCGAGATGTCCACATTTTCGAGGTCACCGTTTAGTCCTAGGCGTCGACTTGTTTTCTTGAGGTCAATGGATCTTGGAATGGATGGATGTAACCCGGTTGGATTATGGAAAACATCGACCTTTCAGTGGTGGATTTTGAAAGGAGTCTGGGTATTGAGGATTTAGTATCGAGGTGTTTAAGCATTCCTGTGGTGATAAAGATTTTACTGTAGGAATGTCGTGAGATTTGTGTTGGATCGGAGTTGAATGTCAGCCGAATCTATGTTAACCACTTAGCTCCCAACTCAACAAATGGTAAAATTATGAATAAAAGACTCAAATATTGTGAATTGGGAAATTAAAATGCTAGAAAATCCTACTAAAAAGTGATGGAAAATGTGATAAGTTATCCACTCATCACATCCCCACACTTGAACTGTTGCTTGTCCCCAAGCAACGAAAAAGACAAACATAAAGACTCAAATTTTGAAAGGCAAAAGCTAAAAGAAAAGTGATAGTGGCCAGTTCAACCAACAATAGACATAGGCTTTCATAAATCACCCTATATTCACTTCACAAACACAAACACCATAGGCCAAAACACAAGTTCCTATTGTTATGCATGAATACTTTCTGAAAATAGGATCAAAATGACTATGGATTTTTCAAAAAATTTTTGGGGGCTTTCTCACACCTTACTTTCTGTGTCCAGATGCTGCAGCATCTGCTACAGCCTGTCCTATCTACCATATTTGTTTTTGTTGGCCTAGATAGGGATGATTGAGCCATGATATGCCAATATCATAGTGAAAAGAACATGATTGAGCCAAAGTTGCCAATATCATAGTTGATTGAGCCTTGTGATGCCAATACCACATGAATGATTGATCCGTGTGGTGCCAATATCACAACTATTTTTATTGAACAAGACTTAAAGGACTCAAACCTTTTCATCTTTTCAGTTTGACACAAAACTCCCCTCCCCACACTTAGAAAGAAACAATGTCCTCATTGTTTGGAGAACATGCATAGGCTCAAAAGGGTTGAAGGGGGCAAGGAGAGTGTATAAGGCTATGTGAAAAATGGCCTATATCCTCTCCTATTTCAGAACAGTTTGCCTGTTTGCTTCCCAGGTGTCTTGGTTTGGTTCTAGCATAAGTATTGAAAATGAACATGTACAAGTGAATTATTTGGGCTATGTTATGTGTACTGACCGAGAATGAAACTATCACAGAATACAACAAATTCCAAGGCTCTTAATGGACTAAATAAAGAAGAAAATAATAAAATAAAAGACACTTAATGGAGCTAAGGAATAGAAATGGACCTCTCCTACTCAGAATGAGTAGGCTCTTTTGCTGCAGGGTCTCCAAGGAACTCATCCTGCAGCTTAGTCAGTGCTGCAAGGTACTCTGGCAGATAGGTGGATGCCTCCATGTGGTCTTTTTCCCAGACCTGGTCTTTGACATCCAATCTTTTCTTGTGCCACTTTCGATAAATCACATTCTCCTTCATCATCTTCTTGATCAACTTCTCTTGCTTATTCATCTTCCTTGTCACTGCCAACTCTTTCTCATCCAACATTCTCTCAAACTCCTCCTTTTGTGCGGCCAACTTCTCATCCCAATACTCCTCCTGGTCATCCAGCTTCTCCAACAACTTCTTTTCGTTCTCCTCCAAAATGATAATCATTATTGTGAATGTTGTTGTCTCAACCCGGCCAGATGTTGCAGCACTGCCTGCAACATGTGCTGGTCGCAGCACATCACCTTCATCACCATGCTTCCTCTTTTGGTTTCTCATGATCCTGTTGATGGCCATATTATCAATCACAACCTTCCTGTCCACATACTCATCAGCATCAAAAGTTCTTGCTTTTGCCTTCTTGATCAATGCATTGATTAGGGCAGGATGCCATAATCCACCTTTAGTCTTCTCGATGCAGGCCTTGATACTCTTGTTGATAACCTGTCCAACATCAAACTTTTGCCCTGTTAAGATGGAGTATAGGAGCACACACCTTTAAAATGGGATACTGGTGTCATGGGAAGTATGCATCAATGTGTGTCTGATAAAGTGGAACCACACATTGGCCTTTGCTGACAGATCTGCAGACTCCAGCTTCCTTGCTTCACCTTTGTTGCTCCAAGTTTCTCCCTCTCTGGCTATGGTATCTAGCACTCTCTTTGCATCAGCAACACTGGCCCTCCTCATCAGTTTGTTGTACACTGATACTTGTGGAGGAACAAGCCCAAAGATGCTGTTGATGGCTTCTGTTGAGTAACAAACATCCATGCCTCTTACTGTGACAATGTCATCCGCTGTCACAGCAGCTTCAGCATAAAACTCCCTTACCCAATCAAGGTTGTATTTTGGTGGAACCTTGCATAACAGTTCCCATCCCAAAGATTGTATGGCCTCTTGGACAAAAGGATATTCAGAAATGATTCTGGGACTGAATCCTTTGTCATGAAGCCCATCTTGGTTCCTGAACTGCTCATACTTTGCCTTAGCTTCCTTGCAAGTGAATCTTGTCAACCTCTCTTCATAGTCCTCCTCATTCTCATCCTCTTCTACCATCTGCTGCTTTCCATTCTTCTCTCTTGTCAACCTCTTGGCTGTTTTCCTCCCATAACCAATGCTTGTAGGTTTCTTCTTTGGTGTGGCTTTGGACTGAGTGTCCTTGGACTTTTTGTCATCCTTTTTGCCTTTATTTTTCTCACCCTTCTCTATTGCTGCAGCTTTCTTTCTTTCCTTCTTATGCCTTTTTATCCACTCATCAATCTCTTCCTCAACATTGTCTTCCTCATCATCATCCATCTCCACAACCTCCATCTCCTGTTTTTTATCTCTAACAACCTCATCATCATCCCTGGAGTTTTCTGGGGTTCTCAAAAGTTCATTCAAAATAGGATCATTTCCCACTCCTCTGTGAACATTCATTGGGTTGTCAGCAATGGTCACTGTTACTGCCTTATGCTGCGACACTTGTAGCAACACAGTGAGGCTTTCACTTCGTACATCATGAACCATTGTAACATCCAATACAGAAACTGGGGAAATGGTAATAGGAATGTTGGTTTATGATGGTGGGTTGTTGGTGGTTTCAGGGTGTGTTTCAGTTTCTTGGATTGGTGGTTGGTTCATATCGAATGCTTCATGGTGGGATGGTGATAAACTTGTGTTGAAAGACTCATTGGGTTCTTGAGCATCTTGAAGAGGTGGGTTTTGTGTTTGGCTTATTTCTACAGTAGTAACAAGTTGGTTTACACCCTCTACAATGGTTTGATCACCAACTATGGTAGTAGACGGTTTTTCTACTACCATAGGGGTCACATACCCTGTTTTGGGTTTTTCCAAGGTTTTGTTTGGAGAAGGTGATCGAGTGGAATCCTTGGAAGAGGTTTCAGTTTTTGGGTTTACCTGAGGTTCCATCGTTTTTTCAATTTTCTTCTTCGAACTTCCTTCCCCGACTTTCTTCAAGACTTTCTTCTTCTTGGCTTTCGGTGCTTCATCCTCCATGCCCTCTTTTGATCTCTTCGAGCGCCGTAGCCCTTTCACCAAGTCATCATCCTTCGGTGATGGCATTGCTTTCTTCAAATACTTCTTCATGCTTCTTATTCACTGCAACAATGTTAGAGCAGAGAAAGGAGAGAGATGAGAAAACAGGGGTAATGAATGAGAAGTGATAACCGAAAAATGGTTATCACTTTGGCTTTTTGGGGAAACCGAAAAGTTGGCTTTTGGATTTTCAAAAGAGTTGATTTTTAAGGAGAAATTAAAAGAAATTGCTTTTGCTATCTTGCTTTTGGCTCAATCCGACGGTGGTATTGATTGAGAGAGGAAAGAGAGTTGTCCTAGTAGACTATTAGGTTATCATTAGGATTCCTTACCTTTTTATATGAAAGGACACTTTGCAAAAGCAAAAGATACCCATACTTATTGTCCTTTCACATAGTACACATAAAATAGCTGGAAACATCTTGCAAGGTTTATCAAAGAAGGTTATCTGAATATTTTTAATACTAGATTAAAAATTTAATTTTTTTCTTGCTTATCAGGTCCCACATGGATTCGATGCTGTAACAGATGATGTTTAAAGTTTGTGAGATTGTGCAGATTCTGAAGTATCAGATGCTGCAGCATCATCTGATACTTCAGAATCTGCACAATCTCACAAACTTTAAACATACCAAAATTAAACAAAAGGACATTATATACATATGTACAATTGGACTATTTTTTGGGGCTTCCCAAAATCATGGATTCAGAGTGGTTGAAGTTGTACCACATAAGAGGATCCTGTAGGTACAGTTGTGTTCAGAAAAGTTTTCACTCTTTGTCCATTAACTTTGAATGAGGCTCCATTGTTGGGATCAATGAGTTCTACAACTCCATATGGAAAAACATTCTTGATTTCAAAAGGTCTAGTTTACTTCGACCTTAATTTTCCAGGAAAAAGTTTAAGTCTTGAGTTGAACAACAAAACTTTTTCACCAACTTTGAAATCCTTGTGCATAATCCTCTTGTCATGCCATCTTTTTGGTTTTATCCTTGTAGATCTTGGCATTCTCATAGGATTGATTTCTAAGTTCTTCCAATTCATTGATTTGCAACTTTCTCCTTTCACCTGCATCATTAACATTCATGTTAAGTTCTTTTAGAGCCCAAAATGCTTTGTGTTCAAGTTCTAATGGCAAGTGACAAGCTTTTCCAAAGATAAGCTTGTAAGGAGACATTCCAATAGGGGATTTATAGGCAGTCCTATAAGCCCAAAGAGCATCATCTAGTTTAAATGACCAATCCTTTCTTGAAGGTTTGACCACTTTCTCTAGAATACTCTTGATTTCCCTATTTGAGAGTTCTGCTAAGCCATTTGTTTGTGAATGATAGGTTGTAGCAACTCTATGACTTATGTTGTATTTTTACAAAACTCCTTTCATCATGTTGTTCACAAAATGGGTGCCTTCATCACTGATTATGGCTCTAGGGGTTCCAAATCTTGTGAATATGTTTCTGTGAAGGAATTTCACCACTGTCTTTGCATCATTGCTATGGCAAGCTATTGCATCTAAACATTTAGAGACATAATCAACATCTACCAAGATGTATTGACAGTTTCCAGATATGGGAAATGGTCCCATGAAGTCTATTCCCCATACATCAAATATTTCAACCTCTAAAATGCCATTAAGGGGCATCTCATGTCTTTGGGAAATAGAACCAACTCTTTGACACTCATTACACTTTTTAACAAATTTATCAACATCAATAAAAAGTGTAGGCCAATAGAATCCAAATTGGAGGACTTTTGTTGCAGTTCTTTGGCCACCAAAGTGTCCACCATATGCAGCAGCATGACACTGCTGCAGCACTGCAGTTGTGTCCTCATGAGGTATACACCTCCTTAGGATTTGGTCAGCTCCTAGCTTAAACAGAAATGGATCATCCTAAAGGTAATTCTTTGCATCACTGAACAGTTTCTTTCTTTGGTTTCTGTTATATTCAGGTGGAATGATCCCAGCAGCTAAGTAATTTGCAATGTCAGCAAACCATGGTGTTGTAGCATGCTGCAGCACCAGTAACTGTTCATCAGGGAATTTTTCATTTATCTCAATTAAAGGTTCCTTTCCTTTTTCTAATCTGGACAAGGGATCAACAACTTGGTTTTCAGTACCTTTCCTATCTATTATTTCTAGGTCAAACTCTTGTAACAACAACACCCACCGAATTAATCTTGGCTTTGCATCATTTTTAGAAATTAAGTACTTGATGGCTGCATGGTCAGTGTGAACTGTAACCTTGGTCCCCATCAGATAAGATCTGAATTTTTCAAAGGCAAATACAACAGCTAATAATTCCTTCTCAGTGGTTGTGTAGTTAACTTGCGCTTCATTTAGAGTTTTACTAGAGTAATAGATACGGTGAAAAATCTTTCCTTTCTTTTGTCCCAATACAGTACCAATTGCCCAATCACTTGCATCACATATGAGTTCAAATTGTTGTGTTCAATCAGGTGTGATCACAATAGGTGCTGAAATCAAAACTTGTTTCAAAATTTTGAAAGCTTCCCTACATTCTTTATTGAAATCAAAAGGTTGGTCATGCTGCAGTAATATACAAAGTGGCTTTGAAATCTTTGAAAAATCTTTTATAAATCTTCTGTAAAAGCCAGCATGACCAAGGAAACTTCTAACTCCTTTAATATTTGTAGGTTCTGGAAGTTTTTCTATAACTTCTAATTTTGCTTTGTCAACCTCTATCCCTCTATTTGAAATTAGATGTCCCAAAACAATACCTTCTTTGACCATGAAATGACATTTTTCCCAATTTAAAACCAAGTCAGTCTCTTCACATCTTTTAAGGCTTTGTTCAAATTTTTTCAAACATTGTTCATATGAAGATCCATAGACAGAAAATTCATCCATGAATATTTCCATAGAGGTTTCCAACATATCTGAGAAAATGGACATCATGCATCTTTGGAATGTGGCAGGGGCATTGCATAGTCCAAAGGGCATTCTCCTAAAGGCAAAAGTACCAAAAGGACAAGTGAAAGTGGTTTTCTCTTGATCCTCGGGTGTTATGGCAATCTGGTTGTAACCAGAATATCCATCTAGGAAACAGTAATACTCCTTACCAGCTAGCCTATCCAACACTTGGTCGATGAAAGGCAATGGGAAATGGTCCTTATGGGTTGCTTTGTTAAGCTTCCTATAATCCATACAGATTCTCCATCCTGACACTACCCTAGTTGGGATCAACTCATTTTTTTCATTCTCAACAACTATCACACCTCCTTTCTTAGGGACACATTGGACAGGGCTTACCCAAGAACTACCAGCTATGGGGTAAATAATTCCAACATCTAACCACTTGAGAATTTCTTTCTTGACTACTTCTTTCATCATAGGGTTCAGACTCCTTTGTGGCTCTAAAGATCTGAAATCCTTGTCCTCTAAAATGATTTTGTGTTGACAGATTGATGGACTAATGCCTTTTAAGTCAGAAATTGTATAACCTATGGCCTTGGTGTGGGCTTGAAGCACTTTTACTAATTGCTCTTCCTGTTTTGGTTCTAAGGTTGCTGAAATGATCACAGGTAATTTGTTCTCATCACTTAGAAAAACATACTTAAGATGGGCAGGAAGTTGTTTCAGTTCAAGGTCTGGTGGTGCTTCAATTGATGGTAAGGGGTTTTCTCTTGTATTTTCTTCCAACAGCTCATATGCTACCACAGGCTGCAGCATAGGCTGTAGCATATCATCAAAGTGATTGCTATCATCCAAATCATCATCATCATCATATTCCTCGTCTAAGTCATCCACATTTAAGTCATCATCGTTATGCTCATCATCCTCTAACTCATCATCTTCCAGGTCATCATCTACCTTTTCACCTAGAATTTCTTCTAAGGTCTCCTCTTGACACCAAGATTCTACAGAGCTTAGGACAGAACATTCTTCCACTTCATCAGGGTATTTCATGGAAGTAAAGACATTGAAGGTGACATTTTGGTCTTGAACTCTCATAGTCAACTCTCCTTTTTGGACATCTATGATGGCTCTACCAGTGGCTAAAAATGGCCTTCCTAACAGAATAAGAGTCTCTTTGTCAGCTTCAAAGTCTAGAATGATGAAATCAGCAGGAAATATGAATTTGTCTACTTGTACCAAAACATCCTCTATATTTCCCTTAGGATAAGCTATGGATTTGTCAGCTAACTGCAAGGTCACAGTGGTAGGTCTAGCCTCTCTTATTCCTAGTGTGTTGAAAACAGAAAAAGGCATAAGATTGATGCTAGCACCTAGGTCACATAATGCTTTCCCAACCTCTTTTCCTCCTATAGAACAGGGTATTGTAAAACAACCTGGGTCTTTCTGCTTAGGGGGTAGTCTGTTGGTCAAAAGTGCACTACAACCTTCAGTCAATGACACAGTCTCATATTCAGTTAGTTTCTTTTTCTTGCTCAAAATATCCTTAAGGAACTTTGCATAAGTAGGCATGCTCTCAATTGCTTCAACCAAGGGGATATTGATATGCAATTGCTTGAACACATCTAGAAACTTTTTGAATTGTAACTCCTCTTTTTGATTCCTTAACCTCTGGGCTATGGAATGTAAGGGGGTACTTATGTGACAACATCCTTCTTAGGCTCAGAGGTGGATGGAACAGTAGGTGTTACTTGTTCATTTACTGTTTTTGGTTTTTTAGATATGTCAGTTGGTGCTGTAGCACTGTCTGTAGCATCAACTGCAGTTGACTTGTCTTTCTTGTTATCATCAGGGAATAACAAGGGAAGTTCAGATCTATCAAGTATCAACACAGATTCAGAAGATAATGTGGGTTCAATAGGTGTAACAGTAGTATGGGGTACCACTATAACACTCTTTTCTTTGTTTGTGTCACTAATAGTCTTAGGTTCTTTTTGGGTAGTTCCAACTAAGTCTTTTCCACTCCTAAGGGATACATCCTTCACATGTTCTTTGGTTGTGTTCTTGGGAGTCTCAGTATCACTAGGCAAGATTCCAACAGGTCTGTTTCTCAATTCCAATGCAATTTTGTCCAATTTGTGTTTCCAAAGTCCTTAAAGCAGTATTTTGGTGATTGATTGCGGAATTGGTGTGATTTATAAAGCCTTTCAACAATGTTTCCAAAGAAATAGATGAATCAACATTTTAACTTGGTTTGCTTTGAAAAGATTGTTGATGTTGCTGACTTTGAAAAGGTTGTTGGCTTTGTTGAAAATGACCTTGAGAACTACTTGGTTGGTTTTGAAAATTTGAAGTTCTTTATTCTTTTGCAATAGGTGGATTCAAACAAGGACTATTCCAAGAAAAATTGGGATGGCTTCTCCAATTTGAGTTATAGTTGTTTGAATATTGTCCATTCCTATTATGCACATAGTTTACAGATTCTGAGTTCTGGCTACATTGGTCATAGGTATGTCCTTCACCACAGACTACACATTGTACGAGCAAAGGTTCATGAACAGATGTTGCAGCACCAATATTCACATTAGTGGCAGCAGACATGTTTTTAATCATGTTGGACAATGATGTGAGTTGTGCAGTAAGTGCAGTATAAGGATCTATTTCATGAATTCCTGCAGTTTTTCTAGGTACTAGTGCATGTGGATCAGACCAATAACCATTGTTGCTAGAAATCTTTTCCAAAATCTCATAACCATCATTATAGGTACTAGAGGTGAAGGCTCCTCCTGCTGTAGCATCGAGCATCTGTTTAGCAGTGGTATTTAAACCATTGTAGAATGTCTCTAGCTGTATGCAGTAGGGTATGCCATAGAGAGGGCATTTCCTTAACAACTCTTTAAACCTTTCCCAAGCATCCGGAATAGCTTCATCGTCCATTTGTCTAAACATGCTTATCTCATTTCTGGACTTAGCATTCCGTGTTGGTGGAAAATATTTTTTTTTAAATCTTTCGGCCATGTCATTCCATGTTTCAATAGAATTAGGCTGCAATGAATTATACCATGATCTTGCTCTATCTCTGAGTGAAAAAGGAAATAACTTCAGTCGTAAGGCTTCATCCGTTACTCCACTGAGTTGGAAAGAATAAGTGATTTCCATAAAGGTTTTGAGATGCAAATGAGGATCTTCAGATGGCATGCCACTGAACTGTCCACTGGATTTTAACATGTTAAACATTACAGGTTTCAGTTCAAAATGGGCACACTCAATCTGTGGTCTAACTATGCATGCATGCAATTGATCAAACATAGGCATAGCATAGTCCATGATTCTTCCAGTTTTAGAATTTGCAGTATTAATGATGTCTTGGGGTTCAGGTCGTGGCCCTGGCTCAAATTGTTCTTCTGCCATTTCAGGTGTTTCAAAAATGGGTGACAGATTTCTTTGAATTCTTCTCCTTCTTCGAAAAGTTATTTCAATGTCAGGGTCCAAATCAAGGATATCACCGTGAAACAAATGTGGCATGCAACCAAAATCAGTAACCAAAGTGATTAGAAAAATCAGATTTTAAAAGCGACTCAAAGAAAAAACTTGTTTTGGCTTGTCCCCGGCAACGGCGCCAAAAACTTGGTCGGCAAATTATGTAACCCGAAAATCACAAATGGAGTCCCATGCAAGTATACATGTAAAACCACTATCGTTTGAACAAGTAATAAAGTGGTACTAAGTACCAAGTATCGATCCCACAGAGACAATAAAACAAGTCGTGATTCTTAAGTCAGTCTTAAAAGGTGATTTCAGAAAGAGATTTGGAAGGAATGATCTTTGAGTGCTGTTAACAGTAAATTAAAGTGCTTAAAACAGATTAAAAGAAAATCCGTCTGGAGTTGTAAGCAACTAAATAATAGGATTGATGCTGCAGAAGATGCTGCAGCACTAGGTTCTTAACTTCACTATCGGTTCACAAAACCCTTTTGCAAGGTTCATATTAGAATAGGTTTACCGACAACGACTAATTAGGCGACCCAACCGGTTCCGCACATATATTATTATGATCCCCGTATAGTTTACAATCAATAAAGATTGAGAGGGTTTGTTACAACCCCTATAACACTTCAGTGTTCTGAAGAATATGCTAACTTGAAAACAAGCCGCTCACCCAAGTGAAACAATGTACGTCACCTCATCAAGAAGCACTTGGTTGAAACTCAGAAACAAGGAGTGAATAGTGAAATTGATATCTTGTAGCAAAACATTAATCCATACTACATAGGCTTTTATCTCCCAACCATCACTTACACCCAAGCTAGGGACTTACCCTATCATCGCTTGACACATGGTGTGAGACATTATTGGAAAGATAAAGAGCAAATGCATGAAAGTAAATGACTGGAATTGGACAGCGTAATTGTAAAGAACAGAAATGTAAAACAGAAATATAAAGTCGAATTGTGAATGACAAGAAATGTAAAGGTGCTGTGAACGGTGCTGTGACACTGAACAATAGCTTACTAGAATTAAAGACTTAATATTAAAAAGCTTAAAGTAACAAGTTGAGATAGCTATGTGAGTTATCCAACCGAGAGAACATGATTAAAACTACTGGAATGAGCTCTCTATTTATACATAGAGAAGCTCCTACAAAGTATCTAAAGCAAGCATCATAAGAGTATCAAAAGTACCAAGTACAATGATCCCCACCACTAACTAGGAATTAAATGTTAAACTAAAGTACAACTAGCATCTTTTAAGGAAACCATAATTGTCAAAAGAGCATATATTCTCTGCTCCTTGCCTTCTTTCACCGAATATCTACAAGTAATCCTCAAAGAGCTAGTTGCATCAACCAAAAGAATTATGAAGCTTCGTCTATGACTGCAGTCCTTCTGCTGTGACTCCTGTTGTAGCATCATCCATCAGTAATTTAACATAAAAGTACACAAGTAAGGTCAATTTCCACCACTTAGCTCCCAACTCAACAAATGGTAAAATTATGAATAAAAGACTCAAATATTGTGAATTGGGAAATTAAAATACTAGAAAATCCTACTAAAAAGTGATGGAAAATGTTATAAGTTATCCATTCATCACTTGGAATGCTTGAGAATTCTCTATGTGTGAAATGGAATATATACTATGGTAACATTTATTATGGTTATTGGATATTACCTATGATCTTGTTGGGGGCTTTTGGTGTTTATCTCCTCGTGCACAAGGATTTAGACTTTGTGATTTTTGTATTCATATTGGTTAGGTCGTGTTGGGCCACTAGCGAGTATACAATAAGGGACATTGATGTCCTTGAGGTGCAACTCGTCTAGATTGGGCAAGCAATAAAGTCCAATAAGTCCTTGAGGTGTAACTCTACGGAGTTGGCAATAAAGGAATAAATTTCAGTTTGAGGATGTGATGCCTTGGTGGCATAAACACTAAGACCGGGACTTGAGGTGTAATCCAATAACATCATGAGTGACTCCATTCACGTGTTCTCGTCACCTTGATGGAAACAAGTCTCCCCCGTACCTCTTGAGAGACTTTCTCTCGTGTGTTAATGTTTAGGTATAGAACAACTTGCCAAGACGAGTTTGGTCATTATGAGCTCAAAAGCTTTCGGTAACATTTAATTATGAGTCATTTACCTTCCTTGTAAATTGTTTAATATTGTATGATTGTCGCTTGTGGTTTACAGGTCCCGCTAGCGGAGTGTCTAGGACGCGTTGAGCTATCGACCGTGCGGTTAGGAGTACACGAGAAGTCGGGATTTTTGGGAAATTTTGTGAAGAGAGATTTTTGGGGATATGGTGACACCCATATTAATCTAGTTAACCCGTATCTAGATTAAGTAGGTTGTTGTAATTATATCTCATTATTTGATGAATTTAGAAATTGTACAATTTATCCCGAACTTAAGAGCTTATGGATGGTATTTTGAAAGCTATATGTTTACCCATTTTCCGGAATTTTACCCCCTTCAATCGTTGAAAATTTTATGGTGTTACAGTTTACAATTTCTATGAATGGATATTAAAGTCGACAACAAATTAATCTAAACAGTTTATATCTAGATTAAAACGATTGTCAACTCAATCTTCCAAAAGTATCTATTACTTTTCTGTACGCCAATTCTCCAAAAGACTATCTCCAAAAATTGCCGCTATCGGCCCAACACTCGTCCCTCAATTATTGGGAACCCCACTGCTACGGAACCTGATATACATGTGTTTTAAGAAAACAAGTGTTAGGTTTTACGCCTAGTGAGAACAAACATTATATATAATTCGATAAAGCGTAATACCGACAATAAATAACTTTTAAATGAGTGAATTAGTTTTGCTTTCCAAATATACCACATACGAACCATACGGTCCAAAAGTATCTTACGATGACGGGGGAGACCCGATTTCCAAGGATTATATTTATAGCGGAACATAAAAGTAAGCACTCTCCAAGTATCGAGCTCAATACTAGGATCAAGACCACGAGCTCGTCGACTCGTACTCAAATGTGGGGGTGGGCACCCAATGATCCTAATCATACTCATTCACTAGGATTATATTTACGGTCCATGGCTAGTATCCGGTCCCACATAACCGTACCAAGTTGTCTTCCGAGGACCCAATGTCTCAACTAGTTACAAACGAGAGTTATCCCACAAATAAGCCGACTCTATACCTATGGAGTATGGATCCAATAGTAATAGTCTAAGGCTCATCACAATTACATTTGTGAAAATACTGCAATCATACACATAGTTCCCACAATAGAATTTCCATAAAATGATTTCCATACATAAACCCTTTTTCATGCCTTTAAGACCAAATGGCGGGCAATTATTGGTCATTCCACCTTCAACTTAAAATGCTTCTAAAATGAGGTTTTCCAACATTTTTGTAACCATTTAGATCAATCCTTGAGTGAAACCTTCTCATTTAAAGCAAAACCCTAAATGGCATCAATATGACTTCATCCAAACATTTAATCATATGTACATGAAACATATTTTATATCTCAAATCAAATCCCCAACAACATATTCCAAAGTATGGTTAGAACCCTAAAAATCTCCAAAACCCATTTTAAGTCAAAACTTGCAAATAATGAAAAATGTAAACAAGGAGATGATTTTAGGTTCAAAAGTGTAGGTTTGACATGTATAAAGTTTAAAACACATGAATGAAATTACAATGTTAGCTTTTGTCAAAAACCTAGAAATACTTCAAAAACTTGGAACTTGATGGAAATGATGGTGAGAAAGTGAACTCTTTACTTCTAGCTTCCAAATCTTAAATGATGCACCCAAAACTTGGGCGGATGAGGTAGATAAGGACTTTAAGGCACTCTAGATAAACATAAATGAAGGTATTCAAGAAGAGAGTGTTTGAGGAGAGGTGGATGGAGAGTTATGGCATAAACCTTCCCAAAAATCGGACTTTACGTTGTGTTCTCGAGTCTTTTTTACGAAGGAAAGGAAGGGAAAGGGAAGGAAAGTAGGAGGGAAATAAAAAATGCTGTGTTCTCGAGTTTTTTTAAGGAGGGAAAGGAAGGGAAGGGGAAGGAAAATATTTCTGATTTTCCTCCCAAACTTTCCTCCCAAATGTGGGAGGAAACGGAAGGAAAGGAAAGAAATTAATTTAAAAAGAATTAAAAATATTTATAAAATTATGCATATACCCATTAATTACATTCCACTACGAAATAAATAAGGGTATATTGGTAAAACTAACATCTTTCCTTCTCTTTCCCTCCTACTTGAGAACATGAAAATTTATTTTCTTTCCTTCCCTTTCCTTTCTTTTCCTTCAATCTCAAGAACACAAATACAAATGTTTCTTTCTTTTCATTCCCTTTCTTTTCTTTTCTTTTCATTCCCTTTCTTTTCTTTTCTTTCCTTCCAAAACTCGGGAACACAATGTTAGTGACTCCTGGTACCTACGGGCGATAGTGACCAGGCGACAATGACAATGTCATAATCGCCAGTCACAGTCACGACGTATGTACCGCAACCCTCACACCCCACACGAATATGCCCCTACGATAGTGACCAAGTCACAGTCACAGGGCTTCTTGTAACACCCTAAATTCCGGAAATAACAACTAATTTAAATTTTCTAAGTACATCGATTATTGCATCATATACAATCACAATTTAAGAATTAACTTCAATACACACGTTCAATCTATACATACAGTCTATAATAAGGACGAGTGCTACTAAAACCCAATGACGGTCACTATCTCCAATCTGAAGAAAACTTCACCAACTACTCACCCTTGTGCCAAGCTAATGCTCGACTCTTCATAGTACTGCTAGAACCAAACCCCCCAACTGGAACCTGATGCACATGCCGACAAATAAAAAGGTTAGGCTTGACGCCTAGTGAGCTCAAGAGTTTTCAACATATATAAATTAATCGTTTAGAAAGGAAGAATGC
The DNA here is from genome assembly GCA_954870635.1 of Arctium minus. NCBI lineage: Eukaryota > Viridiplantae > Streptophyta > Magnoliopsida > Asterales > Asteraceae > Arctium > Arctium minus. The sequence goes on from OX941092.1 coordinate 26,895,967, forward strand.
GATTAAATTCATAATCTTTCAAAATGATATGCTTCACTTATGAAAAGAATCGTTTAACAACAACTATGCATTTTGTACGAAAGAGACACCGAGTTAGTCATTAACCAAACCAAACTGTTTTAAAGGCGAGGATCTCGATATGAAACGTACTCTTGTAAACTTGGATTTAAACCAAAACTTGCCAAAAAGGAAAATAGAGAGAGAATTTCCAATTTTATAAAACGCGGGTAACATGTTATATCTCGATATACCCAACACGGGTGGAACATGATACACAACTCATAAACCATAGATGAAAATCTATATAATTAAATATTGTCGTGAACCCGGACATTTGACCCAAAACTCACACGACCAAAAGATGGACGAAATCAACTACCGAAACGTGGAAGTGACGCATTCCATTCAAACCTTAATATATGTGGGAAAAGACCCAATATTAAGGCCATCATTTATCGTCGACCACACAAACCAAAATTAGTAAAAATACGACATTACCATTTAAAATACCACGAATCAACGATGAGGAGCTCCGTATACACTGAGAATAGAGGAACATGCAAGTAGGTCGCTCATACAACTTCCTCGCATGTCATCTAAACGTTTCCATCTTGGGTGGCGAGAACATATGAGTGGAGCCACCCGTGATGTTATTGGATTTCACCACACATCCCGACATCCTAGTTCCCATGCCACCACCGACATCACAACCTCGGACCGATTATGCCTCTGGCCTTACTCCGTCGAGTTCCACTTTCAAGGACTTACAGACGTGGGTGCCTATCCAATCTAGGCGAGTTTCAACTCAGCGGCTCGAGCCACCTATTGCCTACTCGCTAGCAAGCCCAAGCGGTCACTAAATGTAACCCAAAACCTTAGGCCTTACAAAACAGACAGACTTACGTGCCTATGGATCCATTACAACACTGTCTAAAATTACATGACTCCAATTGAAAGACCAAAGCTCCCAAAACATGTAACTCCCAATGGCATGAAATAATCGAAATCGTACTCCAAAATTCCACAACTGTTTTTAAACCGGACAAATGTCCTCAAGACTCCATTTAGTCAAAACCGAGCCAACGACCCAACAGTTTACGTAAATACCAAAATAAAACCGATATAAATATTGGAACCCGTTTGACCATCTAATATGCAAACACGACCAAAAGTATAAATAAATAAAATCTCATCGTTGGTTGAGACAAACCATTTTCCCAAATGAACTTATACCCAAATATTACCAAAATGCCTCATAACACAATAATATGCATTTTCCAAATGGTATATAAGATTAAATGCGCAAAAATGACATTTACATCAAATGAACTCCGTTTATATATATATATATATATATATATATATATATATATATATATATATATATATATATATATATATATATGCATCCAAGAAACATATCAACATGATTTAATTGTCAAAATGCCCAAAATCACAAATATGCGTGTGACACAAGTTTATAAAGTGAGATATAACCAAATACCCAAAACTTATCAGCAGTTAACAATTTGATGTAAAACACAAACACTTTAAAATAAACATTTTGGCATGCACACCGTTTTCATAAATCATCTTAAACTCACCTTGTTAGGTTAAGTTAAACCTAGGTTTCAATCCCCAACCATTGGCCTCCAAAAGCATAGATTCCACCCAAAGCTTTCCGAAGACATCCATTCCAACTCTTCAACTCAAGCTTCCAAAACCTAGATCCACACATTTCCAACCGTAAATAACCATAACCAAACACATAGAAACATTCCCCAAACACTTAGTCATCAACATCTCTATTTTGGGCAAAACCCTAATTTTGACCCAAGACTCCCAAAATCTTCCAAACCGAAATTAGAGAAATCAACACTAGGAGACCATCAATGGAGCATTTATAACTTACAATAAGGTTTAGAAATGGAAGGAATACACTTACCACTTAGGTTTTGGGCAAAACCTAATAATCCCAAAATCTCTAGTGTTGAAGGTAAAAAGCTTGATCTTGCATCAAGGATGAAGACATCATCATAATATGGAGGGGGAACACTTAGATCTTCATAGAAAAGCCCTAAAAATCGGTTAGGGTTCATGAGGGAGGGAGAGGAAACGATTTGGGAGAGAAAGGAACTGAATTGAGGAGGTAACAAATGAGAAATGGGGTTAAAATCTGATTTTAATCGACTAGGGGTCGACCGCGAGTATGCCCCGTGAAAGTGACATATTTCACTTTCGCTTGGCACTCTCGCTGAGAGTGTACCGCGGGCAATAATGCCCTCCGCGAGAGTGACACGCGATTGTGACACATGTCACTTTCGCCCAGACTCCCCGAAGCCCGAAAATTCGATCTTTTTCGACACTAAGGCCCTCGACACACTTTGGGACTTTAAGAAGTGTTTTCCTAACATGAATTCCACCAAACACGAGGTACAGAAACGCCTGGGTGGCTCTATACTTACCGAAAAATTACGGGTGTTACACTTCTCGCATGACTTGTACCACGGGGACCTTTCCTTCCGCGATAGTGTCTTGTGCGATAGTGACAGTGTCACAACCGCTGGGCATAGTTGCCCCATCGGTACCGAGGCCCGAAAAATCCGAATTTTCACACCCGAACCACACCCCACAACCTTTTTTTTGGTACTAAAAGTAAATCATTGAGATGCACAACCTATAATTATAAATCATTAATTCGGAGCATGAGATAACTTTTACTTACTGGAATTTATGGGTGTTACATAAACTCTTGTGAGTCGGGCTTCGAGACCGTAGGTATTGTAGAGGTGATCTCTTGTTTATTTGGACTCCGGGACCCTTGTTTTTTAGGCTTAGGCCAGGTAGAGTTGATACTAAGTCATCATGGGTATTTTGGGGAGGAATTTGTATGGAGTTAGGTCCCAGGACTATTGGCTTGTAGGTGTATCTCTATGGTGTGTAAGTGGGCATTAATGTCAGGGGTATTGCAGAGATGAACTCATATGAGTCGGGCTCCAGGACCTTAGGTATTGTGGTGGAAAATTGAGAGGAGTTAGACACTGGAACCATGATCTTAAGGTGCTACTCAATAATGTTGAATCAAGGCTTACTTTGTGTTTTGCCATAGTCGACGAAAGCGGGTCTCCCCCGTCACCGAAAGGTGTTGTTTTGGGTATTGAATTTTATCCATGTTTTCGATGACGTTTTGAGTATGGAGTATTATTCATTAATTGTAATTTTGGGTATTGAGCCTTACATATATTTTGATGTTTTGGATAATAGAGTTTAATCCAAGTCTCAATATCTGAATATTAAGCTTTATTCAAGTTTTGAGTACGTATTGGGTTTTGAATTTATATTTGAAGGAGTGTTTTGATATGGGGTTTTCATCACGAAAAATATGGTTTATGGAAAGATATTGTTTTTATGTTTATAGACATTTCATTGAGAAATTATGATTAAATAAACAGTCTTTCACTTTATCATTTTATTATTACGATGAAAACTGGTTGAACTCATTAGACGTTAAGCCTAACCCTTTTTATTTGTCGGCATGTGTAACAGGTCCTTGTTAGGATGGTGCTAGTGACACTGTGATGAAATGAGTGCAAGTTATAGGCACGAAAAGGACTTAGTCATTTTGGGACGTCTTTTGTGTGTTGGAGATAACGACAATTGTTGGCTTTTAGTAACACCCGACTCTAACTTAGACTTTGAGTAAGTTTGGGATTGTACTTTATTGATGTTAAACTTTGATTGCTATTTTAAGTAACCGAGTGTTGACCATTAGATAGGAGTTTAATCCTTATTTGATGTATTATAAAAGTTTTAAATTAGTCATTTTTTCTTCTTCTGAATCTTGGGGTGTTACAAATCATTCTTGTTATCCACTATTCTCGTGGCCCTCGTAAAAGAAAAAAACCTTAGGTTTATCTGAACTATCTAATTGAGGGAAGTACAAAACAAATATCGAGATTGTTCTTCACTAAAGGGAGGATATTGGTTCAAACTTGGAATCTAATGAAAACATAAACTAGTGAAGCCCCATCTTAATCTCCTTATCCTTCTCATAAATCAAACAAAATCAAATAACCCAAACCCTTTCAATCTCTTATTCGCGTGTGGAAAGTAAAGAAATTATCGATCAAAAAATACTTGAAGTTAATGGGTTTCAATATTCAAACGTCGGAGGAGGGGCAATAGGAGATGAAACTTTTATTTGGATTGAATTTGGTGTGAGGAAATGGTATCAGAAAATTATAGGGGGTGATTTTGGGGTTAGTTTTTATTTGTTTAGTTCTTTTTGAATATACAAGAAATGTTTGTAATTGTGTTTTAAAAACTTGTACACTCAATTTCTTTTAATAAAACATACGCAATGATCAAAATTCCCTTCACACGAGGGACACATGATACATTTAACAATTTCTTAGTTAATGATGTTTGGACAAATGACCCATTTTCAAAGTCAAATGCATGCTATTTTTGTACCTATTAAAATAGATACATGATTTTTAGATTTTGCATAAAAGCACATGGATTAAAAGTGGAGTTAGGGGCTGTTTGGCAGTTGCTGAATGATTTGATGCAGAATGGTTAAATGATCAGAATGCTTAAGAGGCTCTATATGATATAGTGCAGAATGAAATATGGTTGTTTGGTAACCGTTCTGAATGAACAGTCTGAATGCCGATAAATTACCATTTTACCCCTCTATATAAATTAATTCTAAGTGATATATAAATGTTTGATAAATATATGAATACAACAATTACTACATATATAACTATATTACTCAATATCATTATTTAGAAAAAATATTTCATATTAAATACAACTATCTCAAGCTCCAAAGCTAACAACCCTATCAAGATAAAATACATAATATAAAATTATTATATGAACAAAACACACAGTAAGAAGCATCAGTGTCCACATGTCCACATAAAAAGCTTTAAAGTGTAAAGCACATCATTTTTCCATCTCAAAGACTTAAACCACCACCACCTCTCTATTTCCATTACCGTCACCGCGTAGGAAAACACCGACTTCCTCCATATCAACTAAACCCACTATCTCCTATCACCATACTTTCACCCACCCCAACTTCCATCTGTTTCTCAAACCACTCCATCCCACTGGAACTCTGCTACCATGGAAGAAGGTGTAAATGTGAGTGTGATAGAGGACGTGTCGTAGAAAACAAAGCTCCGGCAGCAGGTGGTAGCAATGGTGAATATGAGGGTGGCAAATAATAAATCCAGTATGGTGGCACAAGTGATGCAGGAGTTTGAGAGGATTTAGCAGTAGAAAGAAAGGGTAGTCCTAGAAAAAAATTACCCATTGGTGAAAGGAGAATATGTGAGGAGATGATTTGTGAGGAAGAAGATGGGTGAGAGATGAGTGTAGTGAGAAAAAAAGGTGCTTCAGATTAGAATTTAGAAGGGTAGTCTTGGAAAGAAAGGCCACTGAATGGTTGAGGGATACTTTAGATGCAAAATCACTCAGATGTTTTTGGAAGCGTTAAGAGGTTTTTTTTTTGCCAAACAAACTTAGCCTCTGAGCGATTCAGATATGACCTCTTAATAGAACCATTAAGAGGCAAACAAACAACCCCTTACTCTTGTTCTTATAAAGACTTGTTAGGATAGTGTTCATACCCTTTCCCTTGAAGATGCTATAAGAGATTCTCCAATAAAGTGACCTATAAGAACCTATTTTTTGCATTTTTATTGTATACAGGACCCCTAAAATTTGAAAATAGCAGACAAACAAAAACTTCCAAAATCCTAATTACAAAACTTGAAACTTCAAATATCTAAAGTTTAAAAAGGAAGGAATACTAAAACACGTATCAAAGTTCTAACGGAACTATCTAATCCCTTGAATGGATATAGAATCAGTTGGGTGTTACTCAAACTCCAAAGTCCGCTATCTTTTCAAAACAGGATGACGCCTCTAGACCCGTCCTACCGGAACTTTTACCAAGCTCCAAAGCTACTCAGATCCATCTAAGACATGATATACATGTTGATAAGAAAAAATATTAGGCTTAACGTCTAGTGAGTTAAAACAGTTTTCATCATATAAATCATAAAACGTTTAAAACAAATATTTTACTCTAAATACGGTCGTCCCTGTAATATAATTTATGAAAAGGCTTTATTTACAAATAACGTTACTTCCAATACCAAACCCCTTTTTAAATAATTATTCACCATCCAAATTCCCCAAAATGCACACACGAGGTACTTCACCAAAATACTATTTGTATAAATAATGTGGTACATTTCAACACCGAAAGTATGGGTAAGTGAATACCCGAAAATAACACCTTTCGGTGACGGGGGAGGCTCGATTCCATCAAATGTGGAGGGAACACAAAGTCAAGCCAATTATCAACATTCTCGAGATTCACTTCGAGCCATGGATCTCCGTATACGGCTCCATTGAGCAACCACCACAAGATACACAAATGACCCTAGTGTCTACTCGACCTCTAGATGAGTCTCACCACAAAATTCACAAGTCCCCGTATCCGACTCACCATCTTAGCTCCGTATACGGCTCCCCAAGAGCACCACTGCAAGCCTACATAAAAACATGACACTCACTAGACTCTAACATGGACGTCAAAACTCCATGATGAACAAACCGACTCCTATGCCTATGGATCCATTGCATTACAGTCTAAACATTACATGACTCCAAATGGATGAACTAATGCATTCAAAACATGTAATAACCAACAACTGTGCAATAATTGCATTTCCATAAAATGCTCCATATTGAGCCATTTAAACCGGACAACGTCCCAAAACTCATTAGAGTATAATTCAAGCCTTAAGGCATCATAAAACGTTTGGCAGTAAAATAAAACCAATATGGCTACATAATCCGAAAAGACATGTTTTCCAATATTTAACTATTACATGACACCTATAACATGAATAGGTCAATAACTATCACTTCATCAAAGCATAATGGCCAAAAGGCCCAAACCACATGGCTTGCATTTCCAAATCTTTATAAAACCAAGGAGATGGTTTATACTTTAAGGTCAAAGGATTAAAATGCTAATATCAAAACTCATAAGTTGGGTAAAGTCCCAAAACAACTCTTGAATCTAAATACGGTCAATAGACATTTCAACTCGTTCAACAAATTGATTAAAAACATTTTTAGCCCAAGCTTGTTAAGAGTTGAAACATTATTTTGCCCAAATTCTCCAAATACCTAAGAAATCACATTTAATTGATTGGACATCTTTTGATAACTCAAAACACCCAATAATCATCATAAATCAACTACATAGATTTGATAACCCAAATATGCTCAAATACATAGATATTCACAAAGTTTATTAAATATGAAGTGAACTTATGGGAATACGTTCAAAACCTAAAAGAAAGATATTTTGACATGTATATAGTTTTGCAAAGCAACTAGAACTCACCTTGCTAAATTTAGGCTAAATCTAGGATTTTACCCCCAAATCTTGAGTTTCTTGGATGAAGACTTTAAACCTTCTAGATATTAGCCCCAAGCTCTATACAAAGATTTTTAACCAAAATCTATCCAAAAATTACACAATGATCCAACAAAATGGAAGAGAAGGTGAAGACAACAAAACCCTAGCTTTTAGGTTAGAATTAATCATATTACCTTAACCACCACTTTGGATCCTCCAATCACACACCCCTAGGGCTATAAAAATGACTTACAGCTTCGAATCTTCAAAAGAATGGAGAGGGTTTTGGTTTGGGAGAGAAAGATGAAGAGGAGAGGGAGAATTTGGGGTTTCTTGGAGAAGAAAACCGAATGAGAGAGAGTGAGAGGGATCTGGTCGAGTTTGGGTTAAAGTAGGAGGGAGGAGAGGAAAAGCTGAAAAGAAAAAAAGGACAAAAAGTCGTCAGATGTCATGCGGACGTCTGGCTGGAAGGCCATGCGGACGTCCGACCTTGACCTCACCAAAACCTTAAGATTTTCTGCTGCTTCCGTAGAACAATGCGACCTTCCGGTTAGACACGGACGTCCGGCTTAATCCCTATGCGAACGTCCACTTGCTAAAACACACATATATTGAGAGTAGGTGCGCAAGAGTAAATAGGGTCTAATTCTTTACAGAAAAAGTCCGGGTGAAATAATATATTATCATCAACTCAAGAAATCAAGAAGCTCCATTACTATAAGGACTTGCAAGAACCAAAGTTCTTAATTGTTATATAAATTTAATGTGGATATATAAGTTAAAAATTATATAAAAGCCTATTTAACATGATAAGGTTCTTGTAAGATCATATGGGGACACCAAATACTAAATACCAATGACCACATCAAATACCAAATTGGATGTCAAATCACTCAAATTGACACACTAAATACCAAATTTGACGCCAAATCACTCCAATAAATACATCAAAGAAGACCAAAACTCAAAATCTCTAACCAAAATATGAAGTCTAATAGATTCTTTATTTTTGAGATTTCAACATCCATTATATTATTAAAATATTCTATAAATTTATCATACCAGTACAATTTAAAAAAAACTTTATATTTTTTTTTAATCATTGGTGGGTATGAATGAAATTTAATTTTTCTCTATCCACACATCAAGTTTTAGAGAATTTTCTAAACTTGAAGTTTTCTATAATTTTTTGTATTTTATGGTGTGTTTGGTATCTAGACAATATAAGACTAAACAAGACATGGTAGGACATAACATAACATGACAAGACAACTGTCCAATGTTTGATAAGATAAAACCGGACATGACAGAACAGATAAAATGACCATTTTACCCCTATTGAGTTATTTATATCTTTTATATATTTTGATAATATTATGTAATTTATTAAATTATAATAAAATAAAATATTTTTTATAAAAAAAATATATCATTAAAAAGTTTTTGTCAAGACGATTAAAATACAATAAATAAAATTTAAACAACGAATAAAATGTAATAAGAGAGAGGTATTTGATGTTTTAAAACAAAATTATGTTTTAGTGTAAATTACTTTTTTTGTCTTTATGGTTTGCTAAAAATTACAGATTTCGTCCCTATGGTTTTGAAATTTCGGTTTTCGTCCTTATGGTTTACAACTCATTTTTATTTTCGTCCGTATGGCTAATTACTACTTTTAAGTATTAGTGACTAAAATAGAAATGAATTGTAAATCATAGGGACGAAGGAAACAATCAAGTTTAAACCACAAGGATGAAAATAGAAATGAGTTGCAAACCATAGGGACGAAAACCAAAATTTCGAAACCATAGGGACAAAATCCATAATTTTTAACAAACCATAAGGACTAAAACGTAATTTACTCTATGTTTTATTTTGATGTAATATTAGTAAAATATAGGTTTGTTCCACCTTGTTAATGGGCGGAGGAGGAACAAGTCTGTTTCACTTTATTTCATTTTGTTCTTGCCTCTTCAATAATAAATCGTTGCCAAACCTGGAACAAAAAAACCTATTACGTTGTGTTATCTATATATATACTATATTATAAAGCACGGATAAAAAACTCTTAAATACAAATTATTAGGCACAAGGTACCATTATTTTATGCAAGATTTTAAAAATCTCTTAATTTACAAGTATCAAAGCACAATATACATATTACTACTGCAGACTTCTAACACTCACCAATTTGGTATGTGCAGGTCTTCCTTTTATGCAGACTTTTTCATGTATCATTATTAATTAATATATTATATTACTATAATTTTGTTTTAATTATATTATTAAATATGTAATTGGTTATTTTTTCTAGATGCCATTAAAATATATAAGGTAATCATTGAATTCTAACAAAATATTTAATTTTTTTATATAAAAAACATTATATTATTAAGCCTAAATTAAACAAATTTATAAAAAAACATTATCACTTTCTCAAAATCATCCAAAATCGTACTGTAAATCAACAAAAAAATAAAATGAAACATTAAAATCGTGATGTATCTCGCTGCATTACGCGAGTACGCTTCTAGTATCCTAATAATATAGAGAATCTATTTAAACAAAAATTAGAGAACAAAACCCTCCCCATTTTCTCTATTTGAAAGTATTAAAACTGTTACATTTTGATATAAAAAACATAAGAGATTTACTATTTATATCAAATTTCATAGATTTGAGTCAAGAAAAATAGAAGTTGAGCACTAATATAACTAGTTAGCATGGCAAAAATGGCTTAAAACCTGTTAACAGGAGACAGCAGAGTGAAAAAGTGTGAGACCCAAAAAATGTGGAGAAGAAGGTTTTGCACCACCACTGCCGCCTTAAACAACAAGAAATGGGACGCTCTGGTCATCGGAGGTGGTCATAATGGCCTCATTGCAGCTGCTTACCTAGCTCAATCAGGCCTCTCCGTCGCCGTCCTCGAGCGCCGCCACCTAATTGGTGGTGCCGCCATCACCGAAGAACTCATCCCTGGTTTCAAGTTCTCACGTTGCAGCTACCTCCAAAGTCTCCTTCGTCCTTCTATTATCAGGTTTAATTTAAAAACATTCAAGTTTGTTGTTTTAGCTTCTTGTATATTGCTTGCTTGCTTGATTGATTGATATTCTTTATTTAATTTGATGAATTTGAAGAGATCTGGAGTTAGGTAGACATGGATTGAAGTTGTTGAAGAGAAGTCCTTCATCGTTTACGCCGTGTTTGGATGGGCGTTATCTACTTTTAGGCCCTGATGCTGAACTAAATCATTCGGAGATTTCAAAGTTTTCAAAACGGGATGCTGATGCTTATCCGAGGTAGTTTCTATTGCTGTGACTTTTCTATTTCGATATTAAGTTAGCGTATTGTTACAAACGCCAACAATTTGGTAATATAAGTATGGTGAAATGATGGAATCTAATAAGGAAATGAGTCTATGATTTATTGGTTTCTGTATTTTGCCTTTCTATCTCCTCATAACTAATCTGGTCCTATTTACAAAGCAGTGCTCAAAAATTCTTTTAAGACATATGGTCTTGCACATATTCATCTTCATTATTATGATTTTAGAATGAAATTCAACTTTCTGAATCAACAAGAGGAAAAGAATTAGAGCTCCAAAGCACCTAGTAATACAAGGAAGGTTGGGAGTCTTGAAGTTGAATAGATAAACATGGGCAAACTTTTATAGCAATGACTGTTAACCTAGTCCTACTGATTTTATAGGCCGTGGCATGAGGGTTGCTGAGGAGATAGAGCTGTACTGAGGGCCTCTCAACCAGAGAGCTTATAATTTCTAAAAGAACACATTGGGCTTACTGGGAGAATGTTAGCTAGCCTATAGGGACAAAATATCATGTAGAGGAGGATTGCTTCTTGCTAGTCAAATTATCAGCCTAATCCTGTTTCCCCTTTATAATTAAAAAACCTTTAAAGATTTGCAAATGTGAAATATTTTGATGGTGGAAAACACTGGGCTCATGAATCCCTGGTGGAGAATAATGGAGGGATTGTGGCTGGCAAATGGCACACATGATGCATGGATTATTTAATTCACTTGGAACCAAATTGGAGTACTGATAGAATTTGTTGCAGATTAGTAGTAGTGGTTGACTGGACATTCGGTTCAAGCTACTTGCCAGATATTTAGTTTGAATCTTCCAATGCCCCTTAAGCCTTAAGGTCAATTAATGCGCTAAATGCCTTCACCTGGAAAAAGTAGATGTATCATGTATTAACTAAAAACATCCATCGTAGTTGGTGTTTTTCTTGTGTCTATGCAGACAGTGCTTGAAAGTCTCATGACAGATATTCAGTTTTGATAATTATTAGAAGTTGAAATCCCAAGGGATAAATTACGTGCATGAGGGTAATCTGTAAACTGGGGAGTTACAGGAATTGGTTCTTGAATAATTAGTTATACATTATACTAAAACATAATGTTCTCTAATTTGCTGCGAACATGCATAATCTCTTTGAGGAACCTTTGTTTGGTGATCTGCTCTGTGTATTTTTTGCAAGTTCTCTTTGTTTCTATTTCTTCATTGGTTTTGATTATTTGTTTGTTAGATTTAATGGGTCAGGCTTCTTTAATAACTTAATCATTTACCTCTCTTGGTTGTTTATATATATAGGTATGAAAATCAACTGGAGAACTTTTGCAAGTTCATGGATCCACTTATAGATTCATCACCACCTGAAACTCACCAAGGTGTTTCATCATTTAATGCTCGATTGAAACATAAGTTACAGAAATCAGAATTTTGGGCCCATTGTCTGCATCAGTCTGTCTCCATGGGTCAACAAGGGCTGGTGTAAGATTTCTTATCCTAGTGCAAAATAGGGCCTTTATTACATTAAGTTATAGGATATATTTCTACTAAAAGGGAATAATAACTTAAAATTAATGTGTGTATCTCCAAATCTTGTGAAATATCAACTAATTACCTTCATAGCTTGATCAGCTTAAGAAGACGGTCTGCATTACTGACCTCATAAACTTACGTAGTTCTTTCTTCTTACAGGGATTTCATGGACCTTTTACTGTCACCAGCATCAAAGGTTTTGAATAACTGGTTTGAGGTTGTTACTTAATCCTCATTCCTCAATGCTGGTGTTGTTGATCCTTTGACTTTTGTGTATTCTAGAAAATCCTTCATGGAAACATTCCAATACATATATCAGACACTACTCCTTGACTGACATAAATGTATTTTCAACTTCCGAGCACCCTACGGGTGAAGCTCTGATTTACTGCTAACGGTTCCTTTATCGATTCTTAGTCATAAATGATTTTTGAGATGATAGGGAATATGATTCATTGATTTGATCCTTGTATATTTTTATGTGAAAGTAAGTTTAGGTGAGTATAATTAGAAGGGGATGGGCTATACTCAGAGATGATGGAAAATCATATTAGGGACCTGAATATCTGTTGATGTACTTCTGTACGATCGATGTTTTTTTAGCTCAAACTTCTTCATTGTGAATTCACTCGAATTTTCCTTTCGCCTTTTCTATGAATTGTGAGCTCTTGTCAATGAATGCATGATCAACATACAACTATTCATATATCTCCTACCCTTATAGTAGCTCCTCCGATATTTGAAATCAACGATTTCGTGAATTATTGTCCAAAATCCAAATTATAATGATCCTTTTTTTTTCTTCTTATTTCTACCGGGCTTTTATTTATTTTTTATCTGATCATGTTACTTTCCCAAAAATCAAAACTTGCTTATGGTTTCTCCAACATGACCAATCATCTGTACAAACTGGTGCAATTTAAGTGGGGAACACATTAATGAGGGGTAGAAGTCAACATAGCGAGGCAAAGGGTACCCTAAAGGATAGCTTCAAGTATTTAGGCTCCATTATCCGGAAAAAGGGAGAGGTCGAGGATGATAACACACCACATAATGGCAGGGTACCTAAAGTGGAGAGCTGCCACGAGGGTGTTGTGTGACAAGAAGGTCCCACTAAAACTGAAGTTAAAAATTGTACATGGTAGCCATTAGACCAACCATGCTGTATGGGTCAAGAGTGTTGGGAGACAAAGAAGGTCCATGAGAGGAAATTGCAAGTTGCAGAGATGTGGATGCTTAGATGGACTTGTTGCCGTGACATGTTAGACAGGATACCGAAGGAGGTGTTCCGAGGGGAGTTGGGAGTTGTGCCTACTACAGATAAAGTGAGAGGGAGAAGATTACGGTGGTTTGGACACGTTCGCAGGAGATCTATGGCGGGGCCGGTGAGGAGAGTAGAGAGTGTGGTGGTCGACGGGGAGAGGAGGAGGGGTAGGCTGATGAGGACGTGGGATGAGCAGTTGGGGGTGGACATACGGCCTTAGACATTTACGAGTCAAGTGTGGGAGCATATACCTACTGTGGATATGAATAAGGGAGTTAGTGGGGTTAAGGGTGGGACATGGGGAAGATTTGGGAGCTGACAGATACAAGGGTATAGCGTCCTAGAATAGATGGATGGATGTGACATGTTCCATTAGTTTTTATATGTTTCATTCTACCTATTTTGTTTATTGATTTTCTTTTTTCTGCTGCTGACTATTTACCAATCTTTGTTTCTTTCTTTATTTTGTTTGTTTGTTTGTTTCTTCCTTCTTTCTCTTAATTTTTGTTCACACTCTTGCCCAAGCTGGGGGTCTTCATGGCAACTGTTGCTCTATCATTTGTGATAGATGCAGATCTGCTTACATCCCCCGACCGTGCCCTCAAGCGGGATATGCTGGGATTGTTTGGTATGGTTTGGTTTACGTAGTGACGTGTGCATGCACAAGTTAGCACGGTGTTGTTGAATAGCCAATGCATATCTATTGGTTGAAAGGCATTATAAACTCAACTCAGTTGAGTTGCCTGCATTTGCCAAAGTGATCCTCACATGATTCCAAAGACAACACGGGCTTTTGATGTCTTAAGGAAAATTTTGTATTATGTATAAAATGTGCAGTACCAACATTTTAATCTCTATTATGTGCATAAAATGCAGAGTGAGGTGTTGAAGGCAACGCTTGCTACAGATGCAGTGATAGGAGCCACTGTAAGTATCCTTTTCCATCATCACATATCTGTATCTTACATATTTGTGCGAGCAAGATTATGGTTCAAAGATAAACATGTGACAATGCCCTTTTCCATCCTCCCATATGTTTCTTTTGATCAAGTGTGTTCTTGTTGAAATGGAATATTTAACGCCTGTCGAGGAAGAACTTCCGAGTTTCACAAGATACATCCATTTATTTTGTGTTCTTCTATATTTCTATTCGAGACTCATGTCTTGGAGACAAACTTATTGACTGCTTTCTCTTCTTCAATCTGGCTCATCTGTACCAGATTATTAACTGAAATCAAAAGAAGTCCCAAACTCCACGAACTACACATCTGAAAAGTGAAAACCATGTTGGTAGTGAAGGAAATTTCTGCACTAAGGAATAAGTTAATTCCCCTTTCATCAAGATCGTCCAATATCTTAGCTTATCTGAGTATCTGCAAACATATTTCCAAGAGTCACTTTTTTAATAGTGGATGCCATGCTAGTGTCAAGCTGGCATACGTTGTATTTATTGACTCAATATATCAATATTTCTTTTGCCATTTAAAATTTTTGCTTCCCATATGAACACATGAAATATAAGTAACACAGTGAAAAAAGAAGAAATAAAATAAAACAAAAAACAAAAGAGAATGTGGGATGATCTTATAATTAGAGGGGCATTTGTTTTTTTTTTCCTTTTGTAATTCTGTACTCTTTGTTAAATTCAACTTGTATTTACCTCGTAACCCCAACAACTACCTATTGCTAATGAATCAACATTGAGTATATAAGTTTTAACTTGAATGGCTTTGACATATGAATTCCACCAGCTTTGTTGGATTGGCTTATCTTCACTTTGTAATGCAGGCAAGTGCCCACACACCAGGGAGTGGATATGTTCTGCTACATCATGTGATGGGAGAAACTGATGGTGACCGCGGAATTTGGTCGTAAGTATTTCTGCTGCCACATGTACGTAATGTTTATTAATGAATCAATACCCGTAGCACCAGATAGGATCCGTGTTTGATCATATACTTTCTAAGTTTCCTTTTTGGTATATTTGTATTTTCTTTCACCTTCTCATAGATCCATATTTCTGGAGCCAGCATATATATATATATATATATCACATTCTATGAAAAGGTGCTTCAAGGTCTTAATGTTTTTGATGAATATATATTTTAAAAACGAGTTTCCTTTTGTGTGTATTTATTTATTCAATTGAATGTATTTATTTATCTTCTCTTTGGGAGGGGGGTTGATGAAGACCCAAATATCCATCCATTACCTTCTGTTGTCGTTTTATAATAATTTTGGTTGACTTGCCATGTGAAAAGATGATTATTGTTGTAATGCTGTTTTGTTTTTAGTGTTGGTTAAGATGATTCAATTGTGTATCTGATCATCCGAATGTTGCACACTAAGGCACTATTCGATGCGGTTTAGATGAATTTCATGCTAGGTAACTAACATGCATTTAGGTATGTTGAAGGTGGAATGGGCTCAGTGTCTTTGGCCATTGGAAATGCTGCTAAGGAAGCTGGTGCCACCATAGTTATCAATGCAGAGGTATGCCATTTGGAATAATTAGCGTGTCCTTTTCGTCACAACTTCATGGTATGTTAAATAGAAGCTGATAGTAACTTTTTCTTTTTTGCGTTCCGGGTTGTCCCAATGAGCCTTTCATATTTTACTACTTTTTAGGCAGTACTAACATCCTGTTCAGTGGTTAAACCAACCCAAACCAACCAACCAACCCAGTAAAGCCCACATGGCGAAGGGTTGGGGAGGGTATGATGTAAGTAGACCATTCTTTTACCCAAGGGGTAGAGTGGCTATTGCCGTGAACACCGCTGGCTTGCAAAAAAGTTTTGTGGAAAAGGTTTTGCGAAGAAGTTACACTTGACACATTTCTCAAGACAGTTTTTTTGTGATCATCAATTTTTGCTAACCAAATGAGTGCTGTTTAATAATGTTATTTGTCAAATTTCACATATAATAGCTCACTTTCTTCTTTAAAATCCATCAAGCATGATCTTTTTAGAGGTGATAAAATGAATTTCAATTCTTTTAAGTAATATAGTGATTCTTTGTAATCTATATAAATGTTTTCTTAATATTATGCCTTGAACAAAAGGGTAATCTATTTTTTGGGTAGAAGGGAGTATCTTAGTTGTAATCACTCACCTTTTGGTCAGAGCTACGCTAAAATACTTTGAAAATGGGATAAGATTGTAGCTGCTGGTTATGGTAGTCTGGGGATGGTTAAACTTACAATGAGCAATGGTTTAGGGTGGAAATCATGTAAAAATTAGCATATTGTGATTGTTACGAAATGAGCCTAGTGGTTGAGACAAGGTTTGCGTACATACTACCCCACCCAGACCCTACTTTCGAGTGGGATGTACCGGGTTCGTTTGGTTTGTTTTGGTTTTGATTGTTATGAAACGAGGACTGCGATCACATCTTCCAAAATTCTGCTTTTATGTCTTACTAAAAGTCCAAGAGATTCTGTTTCTTTGTGCATAGGAAGGAAAGTATGATAAGTTGTATGTCATACTTATTCTTCTAGTTGATCCCTTTGATGGACCCGATTAATTTAAAATAGGCAAGAAGTTAATAATTAAGCTTTGCGGAGATTATCTTGCCGTGATACTATTTTACCTGATACAGTTTAAACCTTTTTTTTTGCCTCAGATCTGTCCAGAATTAATCTTGTTACTTAAATGATGGTTCATTTCTTGTTCAGGTATCAAAGCTGATGATTGAGGATTCAGGCACAGTAACCGGGGTGAGCTCTATTATGCAAATTGCTGCAATGAACTGTGATGCAGAGGGGTGTCAAAAATAACCAAAACCGAATAACCCACCCGAACCGAATGAAATTTGGGTTAAACGGTTTCGGGTTATTCGGTTTTCGGGTTAAACGGTTCGGTTAACCGAATAAAGATCCTTATTCGGTTCGGTTTTCAGTTAATTTTTTCGTAATTCGGTTAAACCGAATAACCCGAATAACACATTCGACTAATATTTTATATATTGCATGTTTATAAAAAATAAACCTAAGACATGTTATACTATTATTATTTTACATATTTTATTGATATATAATGTTTTTTATTGGGAGTAGATAATGTTTTTTTATTAGATTACATTTTATGCTTGAATACATCGTCGTATGAAGAAAAATAATGTCATATGGTGGAAATAGGTTTTGATAGAAGGTGTATTTTACTTAATATAAGTCAATTGTTGAGTAATAATGTATGACACAATTATATATTATAAGCAACGAACACTTGATTTGAAAACATTATTTGAGCAAATGTCCAACGAAAAAATATAAATCCTTATTCGGTTTAACCGGTTACCGAACCGAATAACCCGAAACCGAATAAACCGAAACCGATTAAACCGAACCTTATTTGGTTTGGTTATTGGTTAGTTTTTAAAAAGTTTGAAAACCGATTAAACCGAACCGAATAAACCGAAAACCGATTTAACCGACCGAATAACACCCCTACATGCAGGATTGGGTAATCTAACTGGGACTTTTTTAGGTTATTTTGGCTGATGGAACACAGGTTCATTCTAAAGTTGTTTTGTCAAATGCTACCCCATACAAGACTTTTATGGTAAAGTTTTGATGCTGATGACTTTGTAAGTTGAGCTTAAAGTAAGGTAACAAACCTTGAGTTACACCTTTTAAAATTCTGACACAGGAACTAGTACCTGAAAGTGCTCTCCCAGATGATTTTTCTCATGCTGTTAAGCATTCTGACTATAGTTCTGTAAGATTCTCTTTGCAATTCGTCATTCCTATTATCGAATAATTAACCTTGTAATAAATTTCTGATGATACAAACTTGAAGTTTGGGTCTCTCTACTTTTAGGGGTAGAGGTAAGGTTTGCATATACCCTACCCTCCCCAGCCGCTACTTCTAGCTGGGATATACTGGCTACATTTGGTTTGATTTACAAATTTCAAATTTGGTTTTCGACCTATCAAGTTTTTGGCATACCTTTCAACTGTTGGTGAAGAAGTTGATGTTTATGCAAATAAAACATTAATTTCCTTTTTTAGCCATGTATTGCCTTGATTTGTTACCTGGACATAGTCAAGGGATCCTTTGTTAATATCATTTCCTTTTGATAAATCGAGGGACACTAACTAGACCTTTTGAAGAAAGATGATTCTACGTGTGTCACCATTAGTGAGGTTGTGTAGTGATATTCTACTTGTACTCTGGATGCTTAGATGCTGAAGTTCCTTGACACTTTCCAAATGGGAAATAAACATGGTCACTTCATCCTTATGCTTTAAATTCCAAGTTTGGAGGATCACAAACTCTTAAATTCTAAGCACTACTTTATTGGACAGGCGACCACTAAAATCAACCTAGCAGTTGACAAATTACCACAGTTTAAGTGCTGCAATTTGGGTCATCCTGAAGCTGGTCCTCAGCATATGGGTACCATTCACATTTGTTCCGAGAGGTATGCTATTCATTCAGTTATTCTTTCGCATCCTTCTATTTTTGGTATCCCCTCACTTTTTCTTCTGAGGAAGGTTGTCCCATATATAATTCTGGTTTGGGCATGGTTTTGTAACTTGAAAAGGCAAGGAAAGATGAAGTAAGAATCATGTTTATGGCATAGGATGTATCTGGTGGTGGCACTAACCAACATAGAACAACTTCCCACTAGCATGAACATCTAACATATTTATTTAGAGCAGTTTATGCTATTCATGCATTTCGAATTATCAGCCAAGAGACATAATGATCTAATTTTGCGCATTGTAGTTTAGACTTTAGATGCTGGTTGATCTATGAACTTTTGCTTCAAATTAGATAGTTGTGGACCTTGAGTGATCTTGTAATCAATTTATCCACATTTCAAATGTCTATCTTGTTCAGTTTTTCATTCTCAACTTTTAAGTTTAAACAAGGGAAGAAATTTATGCCTTGTCATCTCTGTTGATCAGTGTGGAGGAGATCGACTCTGCATGTCAGGATGCAAAGAATGGCTTGCCGTCACGAAGGCCTATAATGGAAATGACAATTCCTTCAGTCTTAGACAAGACTATATCTCCACCAGGTACTCATCTCTTTCTTCATACATTAATACATGCCTATTTATTGCACAAACTTCTGAGCGGAGTTCATAAAAGCACTAAGCAACTCATTTCGGTGAAAGTAATTCATATGCGAAGCCTTTTGAATGGCTTTTTTCTACTTGAATGGGTATTGCGTATTGGTAGAGCCTTTTCCTCCATTTCAGTAAAACGACTATTTAATGCTTTGTCCATACATGATGGAAGATGGTGTTTGGTATGAATCTAAGGGGCCGTTTACCCAAATGCTTACCCGGTAAGCGCTTACCGATAAAACTCGACACACTAACTTACTTTACCGGGTAAGATTGTAATCATCACAATGGGATCGTATACAACAATTTACCCGGTAAGCTCTTACCCGGGTAAGAGTTGTCACTCTCACTTACCGGCTAAGGGGCCGTTTACCCAAATGCTTACCCGGTAAGTGCTTACCGGTAAAATTTAACACTTTCATTTGTCTTCTCGCGTAAGATTTTAGTTCATTTAAACGGCATCGTATGCAACAATATATCTTGTAAGTGCTTACCCGGTAAGACTTGCCGCCCACACTTACCGGGTAAGACTTTTGGCCCTTGCCATCGTTCTTACCGGGTAAGATTCTCAGTAGTTGTAATGTTTATCCGGTAAGGTAAGTGACTTGGTAAGAGCTTACCGGGTAAGCGTTTGTTAAACGGCCCCTAAGACTCTCCATCCTTATTATCGCTCTTACCGGGTAAGATTCTCTGCGTTTGCCATGTTTATCTGGCAAGGTAAATGCCCCGGTAAGCGCTTACCGGGTAAGTGTTTAGTAAACGGCCCCTTAAATCATACTCTTACCCGTAATGTAGTGAATCAACTAGCATATACAGAATACAGTTCATGGAATTACCTGAGATTCTATGGATTGCATGATATATCTTTAGAAGTTGTTCCTCCAGCTAGCCTGTGATGCCCATCTCACATGGAGCAATAAATTTATGGTTATTGATGCCCTCTTGGTATGAAACAGGTATCATTCGAGTATAATAAAAATCATTAGTTGCTCTAATAGCTGCAGTAACAAAATGTTGTAAATTCGAATGAGTAGAAAACTGAAACTACATTTCTTAAACTTCAAAAACATTACAATCTAAAGCTGGAAAAAGAAAAGAACTGTTCACTAAAATCATGGTTCTAAAAATGAGCCATGAACACAAAACATGAATAACCCACAAGAACTAACCTAGACACATTCAACTAGATAACTCTGTGACTCCACATCAGCAGTCCTAAACATGTCATTTAACACTCCATGCTTTAGACAAAATTAATAGCTCCATTTTTGTCCACTTCCCTTAAGAAGAATAACTTAACATTAAAATGCTTGTTATTCAATGATAGACAGGATTATGTGAGATAACAATAGCAGGTAGGCTGTCAACAAAGATCGGCATGCTTTCTTACTTATCCAGATTCTGATGAATTAAAATCTTTCTCAACTGCAAAGCTTAACTACAGCATCGGTATAAAGAATCTTTCCCTCGTGTTCGGCTATAGCACGAGCCCTTAAGCTAGAGCCACTTCCACCATGCGCGGGTTCAATTCCCGTCGTTCGCCCAAATTAGACTTCTCTTCTTCAATGTGGTAACTTAATGCACTCTATTTTCCGGGTGCCTTATAGCTAATGAGACTCAATTTTGTAGGCAAGCATGTTATCAACTTGTTCGTTCAATTTACACCATATAAACCTAATGACGG
Organism: Arctium minus; assembly: GCA_954870635.1. Classification (NCBI taxonomy): domain Eukaryota; kingdom Viridiplantae; phylum Streptophyta; class Magnoliopsida; order Asterales; family Asteraceae; genus Arctium; species Arctium minus. Next base: position 26,917,290 of record OX941092.1, read on the forward strand.
CAGCTGGGAAGATCCTGCATATAGAGTGAGTTTGATTTTATAGATTCTCTGTTCTACTGGAAATATTAGTTATATCGTATCCATGTTTTCTTTTTGGAGATGGCAAAGGACACTTCCACCATTGTACCTTGACCTTTACGCAAATTGCACGTGTCCTTTTCTTTACTTCATCCATTTAAACATTACTCGATGAGTTGGTCCACTTAAACCCTATGTAATATGATCAATTTGTTAGAGGCAACTAAACAAAGATCATTTTGTCGCCTAAACAAGTTTCGGACAAATTAAACTTACGTTGGTAGCATCATCATCTGTTACCAATTAAACGCTTTGATGCATCCAAATTTCTTGAGTACATGCGTGTTTAGCGAAGTCTCTATCTCTTAGTTTTTAGCTCTTATATATTATTATTATTTCTGTTTGTATCCCTGGGTCTATCTCTTAGTTTTTAGCTCTTATATATTATTATTATTTCTGTTTTATCCCTGGAACCACATCTATTTTCTCTGTTATGTTTCCTTGTTTTAATATATATTACATACAGTACGCATCTTCCTGGATAACATAGTGCGAGAAAGAGGATGTTGGTTAAATGCATGTAGATATGATTATGAGGGCAATATGAAAAGCCCTTTCTATCTTCTTAGTTATTAGTAAAGCCTAAAAAGGCCCTATAAAACTGTTTCTAAGGCCATGTTTTCTACAGAAAAAATAGAGTTTTATATATATAAGGTAGTACCCCACATGAGACCCTTTTTAGTTTATACCTGGACTTAGATGTAAAAGATGATGTTACGGGAATTTCCAAATATTGGACAATGCTGATGCTAAATTGTATTTAGACTTTAGAAAACAAAAGGACTTGTGCTTCTGAGATCGCTAGCGATTTTCCATTGACTGATTCACCAAGCATTGGAGCAAGCAAGGGAACTCTCTCTCTTTCAGCCGATTCAGATACCGAATCGTATCTCTTGGAGAGAGGCGCAGAAGCTCTCCCTTTGACTCAGGGTAATATAACATACTTGACACAACCACCAACAAGTCAAAGTACAGTGGTCATGGTGTGTTTTATTATTTTTCAAACATGTTATTGTTTTGGTTTATCATTTGATCTTTCAAACCTTATTAACTGATAACAATCTTTCTAGGAATCATTTGCGCAAAGATGTTTCAAATTAATTGACGAATATGCCCCTGGCTTCAGTTCATCAGTTATTGGCTATGACATGTTGGCTCCACCAGACCTTGAAAAGATAATTGGTCTCACAGGTAATTCATGCCAGCCATCCCTCTCTACATTATTGATGTTGGCTTCTCAAAAGGGTACAAACACCTCATATGCTGCAAATATCATGTATTATCTTTTGGTTGTGACATTTATATCTATATCTATTTATCACCCTTATAGAAGTCTCCCATGAGACTTGAACCGCCAACCTTAGGTACAAATTTCTTTTTGAAATGAAAAAAAGGATGGTGGAACGCCCCAAGGCAGACCCAATAACTTCTACTTCAACTTAAAACCATGGTGGAAGTTATCGGTAGCCTACAAAATTGAGCTTATAAGGAGCTCACCAATCCGTTTTTCTATCCATGTGGGACGAGGAGTTACAAAATTTTTCCAAGTTCTCTCTGAAACGAAAAGAATTCCAAGTTTAAAATATCCATTTTCCCGTTACCATCTCTACATATCAATTGATGGTATTAATTCGGGTCCACGAGAATCCTTTATTGGTTCTTATGTAGGAGACTTTACATATTTGACAAATAGTTAAACTATTTTCCTTGAACTTTGTTATGATTTCCATGGGACAGAATGAGTATATTATAAGATGGTTCTTCTATGCCATTCAGCCAATTAAAAGTTTAGAATATGATTATGTTTAAAAAAACAACCTAAGGTTTTCATGGTTCCTTTAATTTGTTCAAATATGTCCCTGTTATTTCAAAATATATTTTGACAGGAGGGAACATCTTCCATGGTGCAATGGGGTTGGATTCTCTTTTCCTCATGAGACCTGTAAAAGGATGGTAAGCTTCAACATTATCTCTAAGTATCATCGTTACAAGTACTCGAGTTAACTCAGTTTTTTGCTTTTTGTATTATTTTTGTTCTTCTTTTGTTAGAAATAGGGACTTTTTTGGTGTGTTCTTTTTACCTTTTTAGCTAGATAGACTCTTTGCATTCTTTTATAATCCGCTCTTAAGAAAAACGTTTTTTTTTTGTTGCAAATATGTGGTCTATAGTTGTGTTTTTTAAATATGTTACTTGACCCTTTTTCGCAAGCTATGGATCTTTTTGGAAACAACCTCTCAGTGAGACAGAGGTAAGGTCTGGTTATATCTTACCTCCCGGTGGGACCGAGTCTGTTTGGTTTGATTTGGTTTATGTTTTTCTGTAAATTTAATGAGTTATGGGATGCAATGCAGGTCGAATTATAGAACCCCGTTGCGAGGATTGTATCTATGCGGAAGTGGAGCCCATCCTGGTGGTGGTGTGATGGGTGCACCAGGACGAAATGCTGCACGTGTGGTTATAGATGACATTAAAGGCTAAAATGGTAATTTCTTCGAGTCATTAAGATCATCATACGCTTTGGAAGCATCATCCCAATGATCAAGATCCTCTCAAAACGTATTTCCTCAATCCTTGTTACGGATCATCTGAATGAAGTCTTCGTCACATTTGCAAACTAACTCGATAATTCTTGTTGTTTATAGGCAGGCAGATTGCGGAAATGGACCAACACCGAGAGATTTGTAGGTGTAATCTTAGCTTAAATTTAATTAAAGATCTAAAATCCAAAGTTGAGAGAATGGATGATTAGGGATGTGATCGTATACGAGTATGTGAGTTCGAATGCATAGTGCGTGGCGCTGCCCAGTTTCAGAAACTCTTATGTTTAACTCACCATTTGCATAACATCTCATGGTTTAGCTTCATGTTACATTTTCTTGTAGCCATCTCCAGTAGAATACCTCCAACACAGTATCCAAAATGGAGAAAAGATGAGAGAGTAGGGTTTTTTTTTCCTTCGTATTTTTGAGTGAAGAAAAGATGATTTTTTTTTTCCATTTCTAAACTAAAAAAGGTGCTCAAACCAATCAATTTTTCGTTGGTATACAAAAGAATAATCGAATTTGGTTGTGTATTCTTTGATTTCATCACTAATGCATCCATCCATAGAATCGAATCACTTGTCGATTTCAATGTTCTATCCATTGGAAGTTAACATTTATAAAGAAGCTTGTTAAAGTAATCATTTTTCTAAACTTGTTGCAAGTTAGCTTTTTTATAAAAAGAAATTGTTTCAAAGTTAGTTTATAATTACCATATGCTATTTGTGTGAAAGTTCAATAAAAAATTAAAGGACGAAATTTGAAATAAAGTGGCAAAGGAAATAGGTTTACAAAATGTTGCATGATGTAAATCTTGTAATTTTTTCATGGTAGATATTTTATTTCTTTTGATTTTTTGTCTAAAATCTTTTATTAAGAAAAAATGTTCAATTGACGTTTATACGTAGCATCTATACTGATATAAATGATTGAAATAACCAAATTCACTTTTTAGTCATTTTATCAACCGAATTGTCATTTTAGTTAGAATTTATGCAAATTACGTAAATTAATAAATGTATCAAATGAAAAATAAAAAAGATAGTAAAGATTAAAAAGACAAACCACAAGGACCGAATGATGTATTTTACTCCATGATCTAATAAAAAATTGAAAAAAACAAAAGAAAAATATAAAAAGACCAAAATAACTTTAATCGAGATCAAAATTGAAACAAAATAACAACAAAGTGAATAAAAAAATAGTTAATTTAAAAGGCAAAAATCATCCAACTTTGTAAATGCTTCAGATCATGGTATATAAAAAAGGCCAAAACATGGTCAAACTCGTGGAGTTACAAATTAAAGAAGTCAACGCTGTCCACTTGACGGGGGACAAAAGGGTAAAATCATCCCAATACTACCAAAGTTAACCTACTTCCTCCGCAAGTTTCTTTAAATACCCTCCTCCAAAATCCAAACCTAATACCGTCGGCGCCTTCATCACATGACCACCGTCGTGAACATCGACGACGACGACGAGATCAATCCAGTCACAATGCTAATGCTCGGCGATGATGACGATGCTCTACAGAAAAAACCGGAAGCCGTTCCTACACAGGTTCAACACCAAAGCTACCACCTTACGTCCGTCGATTCCACCGTCGTAATCCGACAACTTCCTTCCCAAGGCCTCTCCTTCCAGCTCTGGCCGGCCGCCACCACTTTCGTCAACCTCCTCGACCGCTACAACGCCTCTAATTCCGATCCGTTATCCACCGCTATAACGAACGTCAAAAGCCGTTCACGACTCCGCATTCTGGAGCTAGGATCCGGAACCGGCGTCGTCGGAATCGCCGCCTCCGCCGTATTAGGCGCTGACGTCACCGTGACGGATCTCCCTCACGTGCTGCCGAATCTGAAATTCAACGTGGATGCGAACGCCGGAGTGTTAGCCCCACGCGGCGGTCGAGTACACGTGGCGGCGCTCAGTTGGGGGAATAAAGAAGAAATGGAAACGATTGGGCGGGAATACGACTTGATTATCGGTTCAGATGTAGTATATCATGATAATTTGTATGATCCTTTGCTTGAGACGTTAAGATTCCTGTTTCTGGACGGTGAGAAGGTGTTTCTGATGGCTCATTTGAGGCGGTGGAAGAAGGAATCTGGATTCTTCAAGAAAGCAAAGAAGTATTTCACGGTCGAATTGGTTCATGAAGACGGTCCTTCAAGTGCCTCGAGAACTGGTGTCGTTGTCTATCGTTTTGCAAGGAAAGATGCTGTTTTCAGATGATATCCTTTTATTATATTTCCTTTTATGGAAATAAAGATTTTGTCCAATTCTCCTTCTCCTTTTCTCTCTCTCTCTCTCTCTCTCTCCTTTTGAATCCAACTAATGAACACATTCGAATACAACTGATCGATGTATACCTCGAGATGAGCTCCATTCGCTTTGTGTTACGGAACTCGAATCGATCAAATCTTCTTGATGAATATTCAAGTTCGAATCAAGAAAAATTAAAAGCTCAAATAACTTAAAAATGATCTAAGTTTTATAAATCAATCTCCATTCAAACTTGACATAAGAATACATATATACTTAGCTTTATATTTGTACCCTACGATTCGAACTCATATTTATACTCTTAACATGTACTTAAACCTAGATAAAAGTGAGTACGTGGAATTAGATTAAGTTCAGATTTGAATTATTTGATAAAATCTCATATTGTCATACCATAATTTGTAGCATATGCATTAATAGTTGTAAAATCCATTTATCGAACAACTCTTCTCTTATCAATCATCCCATTTTTTCTTCTATTAACACAGATACCTTTTGGGCAAGTGGGAAAATGGTAATCCTCTCATTTGATGTTATCTTCTTGCATATTGGTACTTTATGCAATAAAAGTAAATGCAAATAAATAATATTCTTCGCCCCGAACAAGAAACTTGACTTAAAATGATGAGTAAATTACATATTTGGTCCATGTGGTTTATGTGTTTTAACACTCTAGGTCCCTAAAATGAAATATTTATGGATTGCATCCTCGTGGTCTGCATTTATAATGCCTTGTCCCTTATAAAATGCAAACCATGTGGATACAATCTAATTTTAAGGACCCAAAGTGTTAAAACACATAAACCACAGGGACCAAATATGTAATTTACGCTAAAAAGAATTTAGAAAAAAATAAAATCTAGCGGGTTCATTAACACAATAATAATAACAACTCCAATTACACTTTAAAAAACTATTAAAAATGTGGACCCTATAATAAAATAGGGAATTTAATTAAAATACCCGTATTTCAAAATGAACTTACCAAAATGTCGATCAAAGTTTGCCGAAATAACCATTTTCCCCAGAATTTTGGGCCGGGATTTGACATTTCGCGGGGTTATCAAAAAAAATTTAGAATCGGGGGGTTACCCCGCAACTTATGGAATTTTCACGGGGTTAGGCCGCGATTTTGGGGTTATCACGGGGTTGGGCCATGAATTAAATAGGTTTGAGAAATTCACGGTTAATATATATTTACATTTTATACTCTTATAATTATTTAGTTAGTTTACTTTATACTTTTTACTTTTCTATTTTTCATTTTACACTTTCATCATATTAACACATATAATTGTATATTAATTAAAATAATTAAAAAATACGTTTTAATTTAACAAGTCACACCATTATAATCGCCTCGTCGATACCTTCGAAATGAACCCAATATTGAATATTTTTGGATTTAATTATTTTATTATATATCATATATACTACATAAGTAATATTTTTGAATATCATTAAACCACAACAAAAATCATGTAAAACTAACAAATAAGGTGTGACTCCCATTAAGCATATTAAGCTGCTAACAAACATGTCTTAAATCGGGTCAATCATTTCATCTTATGTTTTTACCTGATTTTTTTTACCATTGACCCATTAAACATAAAAATAAAATTCAAATATCCTCATTTTAAAAATAAATGTATTGAAATTGTCGTTTTTGTATAATCGATAATTCTTAAAAGTTTTTACAATAATAATGATATTAAAACTAAACCAGATATAATAATTAGAAACACTAACGACTCGACAGGGTTCAACGTTATTTGCATTGCAATTTCATTTTTCACTCGACAGGTTCCAAGTCATTTTGCAAAACATGTGTTTTTCGATAATGGTCGTACATTCCTATAACTGTATGTTTTTTAATTGTGGACATTTATCTTGGGACATATGATGTATCACTCTGAGTTTGGAAATGAAGAACAATTGTTGTAGCAATTTGGGTAAAAAAAGGAACAAACATATTCATATGTAGTATATATGACATATAGTAATATAATTAAATAAAAAATATTCAATATTGGGTTCATTTCGAAGTTATCGACGAGACGATCATAATGGTGTAACTTGTTAAAGTTAATAAGTATTTTTTAACGTATTTTAGTTAATATACGATTATATGTGTTAATATGATGAAAGTGTAAAACGAAAAATAGAAAATTAAAAAGTATAAAGTAAATTAACTAAATAATTATAAGGGTATAAAATGTAAATATATATATATATTAAAATCAATAACCCCATGATTTTCTCAAACCTATTTAATTCACTGCATAACCCCGTGATAACCCCAACGTCACGGCCTAAGAGCATCTCCAACATCATTGTTAAATTTTTTCTAAAATAAAGAATAGAAAGTCAAAATCTCTAAAAATATTTTCTTCCAACTCTAACAGTTTTTCTATTTTGGAGAATCAATCATTATTTATATTATTATAATATTTCTTAATTTATCATCCCAATACACTTTTTAAAAAAAAATAAAATAAAATTTTAAAACTTCAATCTTATTGGTTGGATTGAATAAAATAATATTTTCTCTCTTCAATTTAGATATTATAGAGAATTCTCTATATTTAGAGATTTTAAGCTATATTTTTGCTCCAACAGATTCTTCATAACTATCCCTAAAATGGAGAAAGTAGGAGAGAGAAGGAGTTTTTCTCCAAATATGGAGATAACCCTAAAAATGATTACTAGTTAAGAGCACCAATAGAAAACTTGGAAAGTAGATATTTAGGAGAGAGAAATAATATTTTAATATAGCAATGTAATATTTTAATATTATATTTAATGTTTGATTCTCCAAAATGGAGAATCTGTTGAAGATGGATGTAATTTTTTTTGGAGATTTTGACTTTTGACTCTACATTTTGGAGAAATTTTGGGGAACTTGTTGGAGATGCTCTAGCAAAGCTGTTGGAGAGAAATAGCAAAGAAAAAACCAAAATTTTCTATTTTAGCAATGTTGTTGGAGATGCTCTAACCCCGTAAAAATTCCATAAATCGCGGGGTAACCCCCCGATTCTATTTTTTTTTTGATAACCCCGCGAAATGTGAAATCCCGGCCCAAAATCCCGGAGAAAATGGGTATTTTGGCAAACTTTGAGAGATTTTGGGCATTTTGGTAAGTTCATTTTGAAATACGGGTATTTTAATTAAATTCCCATTAAAATAACATAGTTTACTATTAAATAATAAAATTAAAAGGTAAATGGTAAATGGTGGGCCACATGCTTGACCAATTTTTGTCGAAGAATCCATTCCCCTTCATATTTGTAGGTCGCCTCTTCTTCTCTCTTTATGATCGGCAAAAAATTACCGTTTTAACGTTCAATTGAAGAAGTAAAACTGGCAAAATTAGGTTTTTGTTGTGCGATTGGAGATGCTCTAAGGCAAGATTAGATTCACTAGTTGAGAGCATAAGAAATGTTATATTGACCACATAAGCTCAATAAAAAAGTTCGTAGAAAAGAAAATCCCTTTTGGCCTTTTTTTTGAAGTAAAAGGAACTTATATTAACGATATTTGAAACGTTGTTCATACAAAATGCAAGAAAAAGAGGAACTTCCAGATATGAAACAAGACAAGAGTTGATCCCTTTTGATTGAAGAGTTACAAGTATGGTTTTTGAACGTGGAAACTTTTTTTTTTAAAACTCGTAGAAAAAGTTAAGTACCGCGGCTAAAGCTTTTCTGAGAGTTATTGTGAAAAAAGCTTCCCACAAAAATATTCACCTTTTTATTTGTGTTTAGTTACAACTTACAAGCTCACTTTTTTGCTTGTGGGTCCCATAATTTTAGAGTAAGGATGTTCTTATTGAGGGAAGAGAAAACAAGAAACAAATCCCAAATGGATCAAAACACAAAAGTGGACTTAATGTGTTCATCGTCTCCTTAGGAACGATCCTTTTCTTGTAACTTTTGAATTCTGGGCATCTCGGAAGCAAACAAAGTGAACGATGGTGTTTCTGTTTGGATACACTGAAAAAACGCTGGTTCCAATCTTTTTGTTGCAAAGGGAGCATACACTATCGGCTGTGATCTTCAGTTCTACTTTTCTTTGGATATACAGTTCGTCTTTAACCTGTGCATGCACCATGAATGCATAATCAAACAACACCATTAAAATCTTGATCTAATTTAAGATTTCTATTACTGAAGTCGATTAAAATCTTGATCTAAATAACATTTTCGTAATTGTATGTTTCCTTTTATATATTTTATAAATTATTTCGTAATGCAAACAAATTTTTTAGTAATTAGTTGGTTGAAGAACAACATTGAAATAACTTATGATCCAAAATCAATATCTTGTAAGACTTGCTAATGACCATAAACTTGTTAGTTTCACATGTATATGCCTCTCTCATATCAATTTTCTCTCTCCTACATATTTTTTATTTACATATAAACCTAAATTTTCTAGATCTTGAACCACTCTATGGTCCATAACGGGCCACATGTTCTTTATTTACCTATTATCGATATATATTGATAAAAAACAAAACATATTATTTTGTACAACTAATTAAATTTGATTATTTATTACAGTAGCAACTAGATATAAATAAATAAACATACAACATATCGTTAATGATAATGAAGATAAAATGATAAACATAAATAACATAGTAACGAACTAGAATTAAAAAAACACACACACACACACAACATCTTTATTAGATAAAAATCAGACATAAAACATTAAAATTAACATAATTAATCGATATAGAAATTAAACTATTTACTCAAGCAACTCCAACCATCCGGCAAAACTTCGATTTTGCCGGTGATCCCTTTCCATTAGACCGCCAAAATTTGGTGATTTTTACTGGGTCTTCAAATTGAACTACAATAATGCTATGTAAATCTTCAACTGGCAAAACCTTAGACCCACGGGTTTGGTGATCATTTTCGTATGGCCCGCAAATTTGGTGATTTTAATGGGCTTACTATTTTTAATGTTTTTGGTGTTTTTTTGGTGTCAAGGTTGGAGATGCTCTCCATGAATTGATCCCAATTCCCTCCCACTGAAAGCTACCAGTCCCAAACGTGGTCGTGCCACGGGCTTAACGTGGCGTGAGACACAAGCCTTGGTGCCATGGCGCGGCTGTGCGGCGAGTTTTTTAGAACAATATTATTTGGTTTACGGTTCTGTCGAACCGATTTATAATCAAAATGATTGTGAACCGATTCAGATTTAAGTTAATTCCTACTGATGCACACCCTAGTCTTCATACAAAAGCTCACTTTTAAAGCTTTAGTCTCACAACAATTGTTAATAAGTTTCTCATAAATACCAATCACAATGATCTTCGAATTCAGTTTCTCGTACTTGAATATGCTTCAAAACTATAATAACACAAGAAAGGTTGATTCAATTCATAAGATTTACAAAAGCTTATTGTACCATTTTCATGTTTTTCTACATTATGGTTTTGGCCATGCTCTGTATGTGATAACTGAACGCTTATTGTTATCTGTTAGGTTTGGTTTTTTTGTGTATTTGGTTTTCGGTTGTATTAGTCGACCCTAGCAACAACCACAATCTGTTGGCCATGTGTACATTCTTTTTGTAACCATAGGTGTACGTTGTCAGCTTGTATGCACCTTAACTAATCCCAGCCTCGAAGATAACAGACAGGAAAATCCCCAGTGGCCTTGAGGAGACTCGGACCGGCGACCTATGGGGAGGAGCCCCAAGACCTAGCGTTTATTTGCCGGTTGAGATTCGGACCACATTAGAATTTCATATTGTGGAGGACACTGAATATTAGCAGCAACAATTGTTCAGTAGTACCCCTAAGTTACACCATCATCAGTAATTTTGACCGCTATTTTGTTATTCACGTTCCAGTCTAACGGTGTGTCACCTGGTTTGCCTTGTAGAGATAGGGTCCCAGTGGTTCTTTAAGAGCTTGCACGATAGTGGTACATAGTTTTAGTTATATTTGATACCGTGGCAAATTGGTGGTTTTTGGTAGTTGTTAGGATTTTGCTCGATGATATTCTGATTTTTCAGTTTATCTTGTTATTGTTTTAGGTAGCAAGTCAATATTTCCAGGGCATGGTTCAGTCAAAGTTGTAGTATGGTTGGTTCATAGTAATATTACAAATGTATTTCAGTATCACATTCTACTTTTTAGGCATTTCCGAGGTTGGACATGACGACTTTAGGCAATTTCAAAGATATGACCTCAGACACTAGTTCTTGAAGACGCAAGACTAGGTAGCAGACTAGGGATGGAGAATTAGACGGGAGGAAGGGAGCTGATAAGAGGTAGAGAGCAGGGGTTCGGGTTGGGGTAGTGTGTCCGTAGTTAGGTTACTAGAACCGTAAGTAAGACCATGGGCTTGTAGTTTCCAGACCTTGGTTATGTTTTCTTGTATTTGCTTCTATTTGTATTAATATTGTTTACTTATGATCCAACTTTTCAAATTTTTGCATACATGCTTTCTCTTTCACTCACTTTTCACAAGCCTGGAATCTACTCTTAAAGGTAGATGTTAGGTCTACGTACATCTTACCCCCGACCTCACCTCTGGATTGGATATAATGCGCTCATTTAGTTTGCTTTATTCTCATTTTTTTCTCACACCATAAAAATGGAACCCCACAAAATGATAAAACAATTACCAAAATGAATACAACCTAATTTTCACACTGTATACAGGGTTCAGTTCAAAAAATTTGAAGCTTTTAGAGCATGAGAAAAGTAAACATACCTGGAGGCTCTCACATTGTCTCAGGCTCTTGATAACTGAAAAGTTTCGACATGCTTCACTGGTTTTTCTGAGAAGAGGTCCAAGAAATGGCAGCAATTTCTGAATAATCAAACAGGAAATAGAAACCCTCAAAAGCCGAAAAAAGTAAGGCAGTGGACGAGTATATGTAACAACGTCATCACCATATACAACAGAATGACAACCAAGTGATCAGATGGAGCCTAAAAGTTGTATAAACTCCAAATGTATTCCTAACAGTTACTGCTACATGATAATCTCTAACCTACTTAAGTTAACCACTTCATTTGTCCCGTAAAAGTTGCAACTTTTGACATGATACATATATGTGAGTATGTAATTAATTGGTTGTCACTATCTAACATATTACTTTGGCTATGTTTAGCGATAAGCTAGTTGTTGATCACTAGCTGTTAGCTGATGCGCTAGCCGATAAACTAGTCATGTCCGGTAAAAACTAGCTTTATGTTAGATGACAATGTAAAATGGCCTAAAAGGAGATGTTGAGAAGTTATTGGGAAATTGGAAAAAGAAGCTAGCTTATGGCTAACAAAATGGAGCTTTTTCAATAAGCTCAAAAAAGAAAAAAAAACTTATAAGCTAGCTTATGGTTGTCAAACATGGAGAATAACTTCAGAAATTTGAAAATGAAGTTAGAAGAGCAAGGGAAGGTGTTACCTGTAGCTTGATCTCTCTAGGCAAGAGTCTCAAGGCTTTTGCTCCATGGACCCGATCCCACCTCTGGCTCAGTACATCAAGGACCTCATCAAGCATTATCGTGGAACTTCCTTCCTCAACAGGATCATCCGTTTCAAAATCACTTTTCCCGCTATCAGGAATACTTTCGTTGATTATGGTACCTTCTGCACCCTCAATTTGTGCAATTTTCTTACCCAAGCCTCTTCCTTTAGTTTTAAGTGTTGACCAACCGGACTTGGAATTGCTACTACTCGATGAAGATACTAAATTAGTAGTTTTCTTTTCAAAAGTTTTGGTTGTTTTCCTAGGATTCAAATAGATTTGAAGTAAAATTAGATATATATTGCCCTGAGCTTTTCCATACTGTTGATGATGTCCTGTGTTATACACCCGATCACAATAGGATAGTGCCCGTTCGGGAAGATGAAGCTGCAAATGAAGAAAATAAACTAACATGAAGAGGATTTTTGCTGATTCAAGAAACCTATACTATAATAAAAGAGAAATAAAATGTGTCCCTAGTCTTTGAATCATCATGTTCACACACTCAATGAACTACTTCTATACCTTATGAATGTATATGGATAGTGCAAGTTCATGCTGGTTCATTTTCCCTAACAATATTGCTCGCTCTTCATACAAAGCATCTGATGGGATTCGCTTCAACATAATGTCTGGATTATATTCGGAAATACCCTCTAATGCAGATATGAGTTTTTTCCTAGTTGGGGGGTAAGCTTTCTCATCCCACTTCTTTTGAGCAGTGAGTTCATCATACCAATCAAGCACTTCTGAAAGATAGATTTGCACCTGCAACAGAAAATCACTACATCATGCACTAAGAATAAGCAAAAGAGAGTGGTCCTGTAGATCTGGGTTTCTAGAAGCAACCAGAAAACTACTGAAAAACAAAATCCCTAATGTTCTGTTCGTTTTTTGTTTTTAAACGCTGGCATCCTGTGCAGAGCCCCTCTTTATGTTTTCAGTAGTTCTTTAAGTTTTGTATCTGTATTCTCTAAGTTGAAAATACAAAAAGGAAAAAAGAAACAGAGTTCTAGTGAATTTGCGGTGAAAAATAGATCATTATGAATGCGGCGCTATTTTACACGTTGAAAGATCTTACTTGGTCTAGATACCATATTTGCTACAAACACGAAAAATCATTGTTGTTGGACAAATATTTTAAAAGCATTTCAAATTATTTCTCAGGTTCAGTATAAACACTTTGATACAGCACTTCTTTTGAACAATGTTTCATAACAATATAACATATACGTAGAAAAGATTTTTTAACTTTATTTCATGAAGTTATAATATAACAACACAAAAGAAAAAATCTTAAGGATTTTTTGTTACATCATTCAAGTACCTATTAAAAAAGCATAATAATGTTACCATTTCGTTCTGCAGATTCTGGGAGATCCCATTTTCATTCATTGAGAGCATCAATTCCAAATATGTGGCCTGCAAGCTTGGAGCATGTTGTTTTAGGTAAGAATTAACCAAGTCTGCAGGAATATTTCCCGATAGAAAGAGGTCAATTGTTTGTGTTGGACAACTTTCAAGAACAAGCGTCGAGAATTCCAGGACAAGCATAGGGTCACTCCCGCAGAGAGGCTGCACATGAGAACTTATATGTCTCAGATACACATTCTTCTAGATCCAATCTGGTGATCACTTTGCTTATCACCACATCTAAACAAGCTCCAGAGAAATCAAAAACATATTACTTAACAAAGAATGATGGTCATGAAACTTTGAGATTTATCAAACATAAAATAATTACAAAAATTACACCATAATCAAAAAATTGAACTTCCAAAGCATCAAATTCCATTTTGTGGGCCATAAAAGTAATTGGAGGAAAGGGCATGTCACACATACAAAAACAATTCCAATGCTGGTCAATTCTACACTTGTCTCCAAGTCAAACAAGGGTTGCAACAACCATAAATGAAATTTTGAAAAAGGAAAATCAAACTGAACTATCCATCAAGCATACTGACACAAAAAGAATAATTATTAGTCCTTAGTTACCGAATAGTGAGGATCTATATATCTCGTTATCAGCCAGGTGTGGTAGGTACAAATCAAAAATCATGACAATAAATCGCAAAAATGAAATGGTAGACATTAGGGAAGGAAAAATGTTAGAAATTTGTAAGCATTAAAACTGAAAAGAGGGAAAATAATCTAATTATATCTAAAGGAACTTACTTTGAGATAATCAATTATCATCTCAGGCTTGAACTTTTGGGGGAGTATGCTTTTAGGTTCATCTGATTTGGCGTCCTCTACCAATTGATGAAGAAGTATGAGAGCTTCACGGTGCATTGAGTTGCATTTGTAAAGCTCTAACAAACAAGCATCATGATTTCCTTTCTGCAAGATCTCCTCACATATTTTCACATCACAATAGTTGAAACCTTTCAGTAAATCTACAGCACCAGCAGCCTGGCCGGTCAGAAGTAAAGCCTGCATAAGTGAAGTATCCAATATTGTTGCCATGTCTCTAGCACCCGAGTCAGTAGGGATGTTAACTCGTCCCTGAAAAACCAAAAGAAACTACAATTAGAGCATACTACAATCTACCTCTTATATTGTTTGGTAAAACTACCTTAAAATCTGTCAAATGCTACATCATTGATTAGGATACAAATAATATGGATCTCTATACCATGTCATAGAACTAACCACATGTAAATTATCAAATTTTATTACAATTAAAATTACCAGAAGACAGAGCATATTTTTTTGTGTTATATCAAAAAATTACGTAAAAGGATGTTAATTCTATGGTAAATGATGCTTCCGCATTATTACATTATTTAAAACAAAATTTTGGTTAATTTATAAATAACTGAATTTCCAAACATTTAATAATATATATCAAAACCAAGAATCTCTTAAAATAGAGTTACAATTACAAACTAACACAAACACCCCCAAGCAGTCATCTTATCAATCTAGAATTCAAATTCATGAGGTTAGAACACTTGAAATGACTGTCAAATGTTCAGGAAGAAGACATGAGTGGTCATATAAAATTAGCTAGAGGTAGGTGGTTCTCCTTCTTGACCTCTCACTATACACATACATGCATATACATATATGTGTACACATGCAGGCGTGCGTTCATGTGTCTGTGTGTGTGCATGTAAGGAAATAACAATAGTAGAGTTTCCAGCAAGAAACTTATACAGGGAAGTTATCTGTTACCTTGCTTGATTTCTTCGATCGGCTGCTTCCTTGAGAAACAAAGGCATGTCCGAAAGCATCTGAAATAACCTCGTCTGTGCTCTCAGCAGCTGCCTTTCCAACTATGTTGGACCTCTTCTTCTGCAAGAACTTGATCAGAGCCATTAAAGTATTGTGGCTCATTTTCTTGGAGTCAAGAGCTAAACTTTCATCAGATTCCAGTAGCTGACTAGTTGGAGAAGAGTCCATATCCTCTGATATACAGGAGGAGGTTCTTGATAAATATGGCTCCCTATGTATATCAACATTTTTTTCTGGTTCAGCATCCATAAGCGACTTGGGAAGAACAATAGATGGATATAGAGATAGGACATGAGTTATTTCTACTTGAGACGCCACAAAGTGCTCCATGGACTCCTCATAGCTTCCATTCTCAAAGAGATAGTGTGCA
This sequence comes from Arctium minus, assembly GCA_954870635.1. Taxonomy (NCBI): domain Eukaryota; kingdom Viridiplantae; phylum Streptophyta; class Magnoliopsida; order Asterales; family Asteraceae; genus Arctium; species Arctium minus. Next base: position 26,933,298 of record OX941092.1, read on the forward strand.
TATCTGTAGAATTGGACACCAAAATATTCTCTTAGCTTTGCATATTCTGCGATTATCATCATTATTCTCCTCTCTCTGTTGCAAATGAACCTTTCTTTCAGGTTGATCACCATTATGATAAATTTAATAAGGTTTGTTTTCTTGAAAGAATATACCTTACAGAAGAGGTGTTATCAGCGGTCAAGTAAAATAATTTTCAAATTCCAAATCTGTACAAACTATTAACTTTCTGAGGGAAGTTCATAAACACGTTAACTTCTAATAAAATTGTAAATTTGTTATGTTAAATCCATATAACTTCGAATTAGAAATGTGATTGATTTGACCTCAAAAATCAAAGTGTACCTCTTTAATTATTAATGCCATTTTAAATTTTTACAACGAAATGTGGCTATGCAACACCTCGGAATCTCCAGAAAATCAAGTCTTTTCTTTAGCAAATATTAACAATTTTGCCCCAGATCTTTGTAAATCGTTGAACTGAAAATCAAGTTGAACAGGATTTCAGAGAAATCAATGAACATGTACACCATATAAAAATCAATGTGACTGTAGTTCTGCACCCAATGTGATACCATTGTTGCTGCAAGCTACACCTCAGTTTCGTGGTTCTGAAATGTGCATCAGACCATAAACCAAGATTTGCAACTATTTTGATCCATAACTTAAGGCAACACCACACTTGCATCCTTAGATTGAATTTCTACTAAATATGGATAAAAATATTGAGGATGCCACAAATAAAAGTTGAAGTAGAAAAGGTGTCAAACAAAAACCAAAAAACTAGATCTTTTCATTTTGACATGTCAGAATTAAATCAACACCTTCTACCAGGATTAGAAAAATAACCATAATCTCACAGAATATAAGGAAATATCTTTATATAACGACATATTAACATTCAAGAATGTGAATAAAGCAAAACATCAACTTCGAATTTGTAGATACTTTTAGTTTGTCAGGATTACCCATTGTCAAAAGTATCCGGGTTATAATTACCTAATATGAATTGACTGCTCCTTGGAGGCTCGTAGGCTTGAATCTTCTGGTGGAAGCAACTTACATAATACCAAGGCTTCTTCGAAATTTCCAGATGCTGTCAGATGTACAATCTGCATTGAACATACAATATCTTGATTCTATGGAAGCAACCAAGCCCTTCCAAGAAAGGTTTGCATTTTTGTGACCATAGTGAAGGTTTAAAAACTTAGGCTTTATAAACTCCATTTTTTAGTTGCTCCGTGAGGGAAGTACAATGAGCATCGTTTTTTTCATAGCGATATTGGTTATTTGGGATGAAAGTATCTAGGTATCATGGAGTTAGAAGTCATTATACACCAAACCTGAGAATATATTGTACCATAAGACAGACACATGAAACGTTAGTAATTTTTTATAATTCATTAGATCATGAGACTGAAATATATCTGCATTTATCATGATTAAGTGAGTCTAAGGCTTAAAAAGCATAACACAGAGGGTAAAAGTGGTTAAACTTTCTGTAAATAATTAGTCATCCAGGCTTGAAGTTAGATTGCTTCAGTAATTGTCTTTCACTAAATAAATTCATTTTGTAAAATGACACCTATGTGAAATCCACAAGAACAACTCATAACTAGTAGACACACATATTCATAACTGAAAGAGTGTGTGTGGTAATTTGTATCTAGTTTGCAGATGTCAACCAGGAAGATTTGAAAATGAAAATAGATGAATGTTTAATTTCAGCATGCTTGCACACACTTCTTTGGATCTTCAAGTAAATGTCATATGTATAATTCAAGCATACACATTTACATAAGATCACATATACAAGTATACAACTATTTTGCATAGTAAAAGACAAACCTGTGCACCGAGAGGAACAGGAAACAATCCGTATATAGATTTCTCTAGGGTAACAATTACGGCATTATTTCCTTGTTGAATACTGCGTACATTGCGTAGAACAATAGTTTGTATCAATGGGTAAGGGACTCGCAGAGATCGGATCTGTTAGACTCAATTGGAGCACAATATATAAGTCCTAATATCTCAAGTGCTTAATATAAATTAGAAAATAGTATTCGTTTTGGTGGAGTAGATTGTTAAGATACCTCGATGTGTTTCGGTAAAAGCGCGATAGCATACGGCGACCGAATGACAACTGCTGTAGGGGCCTCAGACCAACAAATTCTGCCTTCTGGAAGGAGTTTGCCATTTTGGTCCACAAGCACGCCAATATTATCCTGACAGAAATGGCATTGATAGAGATCAGGCAGGTGTCTCTGAAGTTGAAACACCAAGATCTAAATACTATCGAAGATGAAGAAAAAGATAAATGAGATAAGGTCAATTACTCCCTCTTCTTCACCTCATCTTTCCCTATGCTCTTAGATCCAAATCATTAACCACACTGTTACTCATAAATCTTGAGAAAAAACAAAAACAATTATGGAGAAGAAAAAGGAAAGAATGTGGACTATCAAGTTCATGAGCCACACAGCCAGTGATCAAATTGAACTCTACAGGCAGATATCAGAAGTTTCTGTCCACCCACTCACAAGAGTTCATTGTCATCTAGTCTTAAACTAATACTTCTATGATTTGACTCTACTCAAATCTTTGTTATACATCGCAAAGTACACTAAACAAACTGACGGACTAACTTCTTTCGTAGTTGAGGAAAGCATCTAGAGCTGAAAGTTATTGGTTCCAGCTGGCATTTACCTGTGAATACTTTTGCCTATTTTACGTAGATTTTCAGAAATGAAGAGGTGGACAAGAAAAGATAGATGAAAAATCACAGAATATGAAATTACTTTTTTGGAGTTGTTGCATAAGGATTGACACCAAAATTCATAAGGCTCAAAATGCCATAGGAGGTTCTCTAAGGACTGTTGAGCCAAATCTCTCATTGATGCCTATAATTGAAGAATGTCTCACGTTATCATTTGCTTCACTAAGACATGACTATGATCTTACAACAGCTTCTCCCACACTACATTCATGTAAGCTTCAATCATGTGGTGTTAAACAGGTCATCTTAGTTACCTTAGACATATCATGCTATACCAAGAGATTTATTTTTTATAGTGCCAATTCTCTACCTCTTGAAGTAAAAATGTTCTGAATAACACAGTCAATACAATGAGGTTACCATGGAGTAAAAGTCTCCCTTAAACTACTTGAGCACAAATCCTTCCCCTTCACCTCATCGTTTCACTATCATCTTAGGTCCCTACTCAATATTTTCACCACATATTACCCATTAACTCTTGAGCAAAAGTGAAAAAATAACTAAAACTAAAGCACAAGAAAGAGAAAATGGAGAAGGAAAAAAGAAAAGAAAAGAACATGAACTAACAAGTTCATGAGTGACACAACTATTGATTAATTTGAAAAGATTTTGTCCATCCAACTTTAAGCAAGTCCATTGCAAGTAATCCTTAACTAATAACAGTGTCCTAAAAATACCCATTTAGAACAGCCTAAGGGCCTCCTAGGTGTTAAGCGTCTGCCCACCGCTTCGAATAGTTAGGGCCACTTAATTAACAGCCTAAGAGTTTAGCACCTGCCACTGCTTCAGTTAGCAAATAATCATTGTATTTAGCATTTCAAAATGATAACTGATGATTAATTGCCTTTTCTCAGCTTGTATTCAACATTCGACTTTGAGGTAATCTTTGCAATCCTTTATGAGTAATTGCAACAAAGAATCTAGTAGATTTGAAAAGAAATTGTATCAAAAGAATATAGCATCAAAACTTTTATTCTTATGTGTTCACATAATCTAAAAACAATTTACTTTTGACATATAAAAATGAACCATGAATGCACTCAACCATCCACTTAAATCCCTGCATAGGCGATTAAGCGCTAAGAGGTCACTCAACCGTTTCACTTAATGCTTTTTCAAACACTGACAAATGCTTCTACAATCGACTGCTTAAAACTTTGTTATACCTACACTAGGTACCTAAACAGAACAAAGAGCCCTTATCCTTCATTGGGAGTTAAGAATTACGTTTGCTGAAAGTTATTGGCTCCAGATAAATTTCATTTCTAACAATGAACCAATGACTGGAAGTTGACTAACGTTGCCCTATTTGTAGAGATGAGAATTTAGTGAATTATGTATTTTGAAATGGGAAGACAAATAAAATCAGACATAATAGAATTGTATTGTATTGTGTATTGATAAATGATGTACAGGCCCGATATATATAGACTAACTATTTACACACAGATACCCTCTAATCTAATGTTATTACATAACTGTCTAATACGCCCCCGCAAGCTAAGGACGAGGAACGATCTGAAGCTTGGACCGTAAGAAGAGGAATCTTGGAGTCGGTAAAGGTTTTGTGAAGATGTCTGCGATTTGATCGTTAGTAGATATAAACCGAACTTGGAGGTCTCCCGTGGCAACCTTTTCTCTGAAAAAGTGAAAGTCGACTTCGATGTGTTTCGTTCTGGCATGAAACACAGGGTTGGCTGATAGGTATGTTGCTCCAAGATTATCACACCATAGGACAGGCGTTGAGCTCGTTTTGATTCCTAATTCACCAAGGAGAGCTTGAAGCCATGTGAGTTCGGCAACAGTGTCTGCAAGAGCTTTGTATTCGGATTTTGTGGAAGAGCGTGAGACAGTGCGTTGTTTTCTGGCTGTCCAGGAGATCAAGTTCGATCCGAGATATATGGCAAATCCCCCCGTGGATCGACGGTCATCCGGGCAGCCTGCCCAGTCGGCATCTGAGAAGGCCTAAAGAGAGGATGGAGAGGCAGTGGAGCCTGGCCAGTGAACATCCGTGAAAGCTTGGAGATGATTGATGGAAGATTGTCTGAGAAACATGCCATGATCGATTGTGCCCTTGAGATAACGCATGATGCGTTTAACCGCAGACCAGTGATTCTCAGTGGGAGCATGCATGAATTGACATACCTTGTTAACCGCAAATGTAATGTCAGGTCTGGATAAGGTGGCGTACTGGAGTGCCCCGACCGCCTGCCTGTACTTGGCCGGATCAGAGAAGGTCGGGCTATCCGCAAGAGAGAGCGTAGGTGTTGGGGCCATCGGAGAAGATGTCGGTTTTGAGTCCGAGAGGCCCATTTTCTGAAGCAGATCCAGTATGTATTTCCGTTGGGATAGAATCACATCGTTGCCTGTAGGAACAATTTCGATTCCCAAGAAGTAGTTTAAGCGCCCCAGATCTTTAATGGCAAAGGTGGTCCCAAGTTTGGTGACAATGTCGTTTATCGCATCACTGTTGTTGCCGGTGATGATGATGTCGTCCACATAGATGAGCATGTAGAGAAGAGTACCGCCTTTGGAATAGATGAAGAGAGAAGGGTCGGTTTTGGACCCTTTGAAGCCGAATGATAGGAGAGCCTGGGAGAGCCGATGGAACCAAGCTCTAGGTGCCTGTTTGAGTCCGTAGATGGACTTTTTGAGAAGGCATACGTGATCTGGTCGTTGCTCGTCTTCGAGACCCGGCGGTTGTCTCATATAGACTGTCTCATGAAGGTTTCCATGAAGGAAAACATTCTGAACATCAAGTTGTCGTAGGGGCCACTTCTGAGAGATGGCAATCGAGAGAACCGCTCGGATTGTAGTGGATTTGACTACAGGACTGAATGTTTCCTGATAGTCAATCCCGGGTTGTTGCCGGAAACCCTTGGCGACGAGTCTCGCTTTGTAGCGAGTGATAGCTCCATTTTTGTCTTGTTTTAACCTGTATATCCACTTACAATCAATAAGGTTAGTGTTGGGAACCGGGGGTACTAAAATCCAAGTACCATTTCGAACAAGGGCATTGTACTCGTCGACCATGGCCCATTCAGGACTTTGACTCGCTATATGGGGAGACGACGGTTCAGACACGTTGGTGACAGTGTGATGAGAGGAAGGTTGGAAGGGAACACGTTTCTTGGGATTTTGGCGAAGGTTTGCGGGACGAGGACGCGGAGTGTTGGATGGTTCAAGTGGAGGTGAAGGTGTAGGTTCAGTTATGGGAGGGGTGGGGTTTGTTTCTGCGTGGGGGGTGGTTTCGGGTATGGGTGGGTTGGAGATAGTAGGTTCGGTTGTGGAGTGAGTTTCGGCTGGAGGTTGAGTTTCGGATTGTGTTTCCGGGGTGGGAAAGTATGTGTCTGGTAGCACGTGAGGTGATACCATAGAAGTGTAAGGGTTTGTAGATGGTGGAGTGGATGGGAAGGGTGAGGGTTCGGGTTGGGAAAAAGGAAAAGAAGATTCATCAAAGCGAACATGTCGAGAGATGTAAATACGTTCATTGGATAGATCAAGGCAGCGGTATCCAAGATGAAGGGGACTGTACCCAAGAAAGATACAAGGAGTGGACCGAAAATCCATTTTGTGATGGTTGTAGGGTCGTAGATAGGGAAAGCAGAGACACCCGAAGACTCTTAGGAATGTGTAATCAGGTTTGCGATGGAAGACATGTTGAAAGGGTGAGATCTTTTGAGAGGTGCGGGAAGGCATACGATTTATAAGAAAGATGGTTGTTTCAAAGGCAAAGTGCCAGAATCGTTGGGGGTGTGAGAGTGGGCCATAAGAGAGAGGCCAGTTTCAACCACATGGCGATGACGGCGTTCAACGAAGCCGTTTTAGGCGCTGGTATGAGGACATGAGCGTTGGTGGATGATGCCAAGTCGGGTAAGGAGAGGAGACAGAGATCGAAATTCACCTCCCCAATCAGATTGAACACGTTTGAGTTTGGTGGAAAATTGTCTTTCGACCATGGTGATGAAGTTTTGAAAAATGGGTAAAACATCAGATTTTTAAGACATGGGAAAGAACCAAATATAGCGAGAGTGATGATCAACGCATAACAAAAAGTAGCGATGCCCATCAGAAGAGAGAACGGGAGCAGGGCCCCACACATCACAATAGATTAAATCAAGAATTTTATTGCTACGAAAAGATGAAACAGGTAAATGTAATTTAGATGATTTGCCTAATTGACAAGAAGAACAAAAACTTGAAATTGATTTGTTTATTACAGGAAGAGAAAAGGTGGAAAACATAAATTGTAAAAGACTTTGATGAGGATGCCCTAGACGTCTATGCCATGTGTCAGAGGAGGCTCGGGTGGTTGAGAAGGCGATTGCAGGAGAAGACTTAGACTTGGTCTTGAATGACTGAAGATTGATGGGGTAGAGACCGTTTTCACTGGGGCCCATGAGAAGGATAGTGTGTGTAGACTCGTCCTTGAGAACAAAAAAAGAAGAGTGAAATTCAAAATAAACATGGTTATCGAAACAAAATTTTTGAACAGAAAGAAGTTGCTTTGAGATATGTGGAACGTGTAAAATTTCAGAAAGTTTGAAGGTTTTGTGTGGAGAGTGAATGTGAGATGAGCCAATATGGAGAATGGGAAGACCCTTACTGTCACCAACGTGTAGATTGTCGTTACCATAGTATGTGCGAGAATCATCCATGCTAGCTAGGTCAGGCGTGACGTGATTATTAGCACCTGTGTCCGAGAGCCAAGTGTTGGAGCTTGTAGATGCGTGGTTGGCAGCAAAGTTGGCGCTAGGGCGACGGATGGTGGATGGATCTCTGTTTGGACACTGAGATGGCAAGTGTCCTATTCCACATCGGTTGCATGTACCATATACCACGTTTTGATTGGAAGCCCAGTCGAATTGACGATCACGATCACTGCGGCCACGATTGTTGTTTCCACGAGAAGATCCACGTCTCCCGCGTGTGTATGAGCCTCGAGTGTTGTTCCGGGAGCCAAAGTAGGCTTGAGAGCCTTGTGATAGAGTGCTAGTGGATGACTGTGGAACAATGTTGAAACCGAGTGAGTTCAGGGCGGCAGTGAGAGGGCCGAGTTGTGCTGCTAACGCCGATGTAGATGGAGTGGCGGCTTCGTTTGTGGTCGTATGAAAAGCTTGGACGGTTGGTGTGGTGGAGACCCGAGTTTTCCCAATCATGTAGTCGTGATCGCTGAGCAGGGCATGGAGTTCAGTGAACGTGGTAGGGAGTTGTCTGCTTGCGATTGTTGACTTGAGACTGTTGTATTCTTCACGTAATCCAGAGACAGCGAGCATGACCAGATCTTTGTCAGAGACAGGAGATCCGATGGCGGCTAGGGCATCGGAATATTCTTTGGCGCGGTTCAGATACGCATCGACTGTTTCGTCTCCTTTCATCTCGATTCTCAAAAGTTGTGTTTTGAGAGTGTATTCACGAGATGAGGAGTGTGGAGCATACGCTCGTTCAAGATAGATCCAGAGTTCTTGAGAGGTAGTACCTTGTACGTGCCGGAATGACGCCTCGGAGATGGTGGAGATGATCAACATACGAATGTGGGCGTCATTGGAGATCCAAACAGAGTGGTTCGGATTGGCTCTTGGTTCCGGTTTGGGATCAGCCGCTGTAGCTGCAACAGCGGGTAGGTATTGTGGAGAACACGGAATTGTACCGTCGATGTAGCCATACAGATTGTGTGTGAGAAGGAAGGGCTGAAGCATGGCTTTCCAGTACCCATAGTTGGTGGGACTGAGGGTGAATGCGAACTTATGTGTATTATGAGTGTTTTTCAGCAGTGGTGAAGCTGGCAAGAAGAGCCATTGGATCCGATCAAAGAGAGAGAGAAGGTCGGCGGCGGCTAGGTTTAGGGTTTGGTAGAGCTGAGCTCTGATACCATAATAGAATTGTATTGTATTGTGTATTGATAAATGATGTACAGGCCCGATATATATAGACTAACTATTTACACACATATACCCTCTAATCTAATGTTATTACATAACTGTCTAATAAGACAATGAAATAATTTTCTTGGAGCTGCTCAATTAAGACTGACAACTCAATTCACAATCCTCAAAATGCCCTATGAGACGCTTTCTTTAACTATTATGAGAGCCACCCTGATGGTACCTCATTAACAAATATCAAATCATCATTTTAGAGACTAAGATAGGATTAATAACTCACTAACACATGATACATATATATTGTTGCAGAATGATACACTTCACTCGTGTCCTTGTTCTGAAGGCCACAAATAATAAATTTAACGTCAAACTCAATCATATAAAGAAATCTGAAGTATGTAAGACCCTAATCTTTACTTTGGTATACCCAAACACCTCATTTTAGCAGCTACACAATTGACAAGGCATGCCTCTCTCTCTGTCTAAAACACACAAAAGAAATGACATCAATATGAACAGAAAAGCATAGTAAAGATAGCCAACTACACTAACCCTGAGAAAAGAACAACAAAAACAAAAACAATTAATGGTTGGCTTATGTAATAACTAGCAGAAAGTTGACCCTGTTGGAAGACTGTTCCAGTCTTCCCCCCCCCCCCCCCCCCCCCCCCTTCCCCCCTTTTTTTTTCTTTGAGTTAGGAGAGGGAGGGCTTCTGAAAATGTTCACAGATAATACAATGAGAGTTTATTTTACCTTCCCCAAAAGAATTTCTCCAGATGGTAGAGACACCACTAAAGGTGGAGCAATCCTTCCCGACGGAAAGATCTCTGACAGTGCACCATTTATGGCATTCAATATCGCGTATTCTCTTCTAATTCCCAGACATATATTTTCCCCACACCAAGACATTGACTTGACTGTATCTGGAACACCAAATTCTTTCACCTCCACAAATCCCCGTCCTCCTGCAGAAGAAAACAAATTTTGAGGTCAATCCATATTTCAGCATAACATCTACATTTGTATTCTCATCTAACACCATATAGATATTAGCTTTTACCATCGATGTTTAGCCGATGACTTGTTTCTTTATACTCTAACCAAAAAAGAAGGATAAAAATTGTAACTCTCTTATATTCTACATAGCTATTAATGAAATATTTCTCATATGTCAATCAGACAGTCATATTTCCATCTAAATTGAAATGTAAACTTAAATTTTCAGATAAATTTACCATCATGTCTGAAAATGCAGACTCTCTTTTGCCTAGCAAAGCACAACAACCCTCTGCGATCATCCCACGAATACACATTGGCTCCTTTGGCCTTCGAAATAACCGCTGGTGCGTCAAAATTTGGTAGCCTATGAAGCGCAATCGACTCAGATAGAGAAAGCAGAAGCTGTTTTGATGCCAACACCTCCATTGCCAACAATTGCTTCTTGGAAAATCCATTGACGGTTCGTTCAAGCACGTACAGATCCTTGTTAAGTTCCAGGGTTTGAGAGAGGCGATTAGAGGACGGATCTCGGTTGCCGGATTCTGAACCATAGATACGTAAAGATCCGTCGCAGCAAGCAACGAGAAGGGCGGAGCCGTAGTGTTCCACGGCATTGATCTTCTTAGGGCAATCATTGAGCAGTTCGATCGAATCGTATGCAGTGTGCACCATGTTTGTGTTCTTCCTTCAAATTCTGGACTCCTGTGAAAATTACCCTGGTCGGTTTGTTCGCAAAAACGACGTCGTTTCCATTTACCTCCATAACGACCTGGTCCGATTGTCCGTGGCCGTTAATTCATACTCCTTTATGAAAACTCTACCTTTAAATTTTAAATTACATTTTACACCCTTGTAACTAGATATTTAGTTTATTTTATATCTCTTAATTTTTCATTTTTAATTTTTCATTTTACATCTTTATCTATTAACATAGATAATCGTATATGAACTAAAATATATTTAGAAAAATATCTTTCATCTTTTACAAATTATATCATTGTAATCGTCTTATCAATACCTTCAAAATGAACTCAATATCGAATATTTTTTGTTTTAACCCTATTATTAAATATCATAAATACGTAATTAATTATCTTTAAAACTTATGTTTTATACCTTATAATTAATTATTTAATTTGTTCATATTTCTTAATTTTTCATTTTACACTCTTATCTATATATATTATCTATCTATTATCTATACTATATTATGAAACAGCTATTACGGTTATCTTGAAAATTCTAAGAGGTACACACTTTAAAGGAGAATGTACAACTTGTTAAGCTATGCACAACCCCTTCACACCCACTTTCCCTAATCTCTCCACGTTCCAATTTTTCAAATTTAATATATAAGTTACCACTTAATACCTTATAAATAGTTATTACATTTAATTTTAATCCCCTTACTTTTTTCATTTTTCATTTTAGACCCTTATTATATTAATATAAATAATCGTATATTAACTAAAATACATTAAAAATACATTTTTTACAAATTATACCACTGTAATCTCTCGTCAATGCCTTCAAAATGAGTCCAGAATTGAATATTTTTTGATCTAATCATATTATTAAATATCATGAATATACACAAATTAATTTGTTTTATATTTCTTAAGTTTTCATTTTTTTCATTTTACACAATTATCATATTAAATATATATAATCGTAGATTAACTAAAATGCATTATAAAATGCATTTCTCTTACAAAATATACCAATTATAATCTTCTCGTCAATAATTTCAAAATAAATTTATTATTGAATATCTTTTAATTTAATAATATTGTAAGAAAATATTATAAATATGTATCGAGAATTTTCAAGAATGATGTATCGAGATTTTTTTTAATTTGTAAATTTTACACCTTTATCTATATTTACCTATTTATAATCCTTTAAAAAGAATTCTATTTACGATTATTCTTGAATTTTTAAAAGATACAAATCGTAATTACATTTACATCATGTACAAATTTAAAAACTTCAAAACCTCCAAGTTCAACATGATAATTAAAAATATAATTATTTTTTATTTTTAAATTATAATGTACACCCTTATAATTAGTTATTTAATTTACTTTATATCTCTTCTCTTTTCATTTTACATTTTACACCTTTTATCATATTAACATACATAATCGTATATAAACTAAAATACATTAAAAAATGTGTTTCTTTTTTCACAAATTATACGATTATAATTGTCTCATCAAAACCTTTAAAATGAGCATCCCGGACTAGCGGGAAGCTTTAGGCGCATGAGGAGCATCCCAGACTCTGGGTCGACCTTCGGGTCGGCTCGGGTCCAAGTTTCCGGGTAACCAGTCTATGGGTTGCGGGTTCGGTCCTTGGGCCAGGCTTAGTCGGCGCCTGGACGGGTCCAGTCCAAAGGACTGGGCCGGGTCGCCGCGGATTAGTCGGTGCTGCCCTCGGATGCCCGGATACCGCGGGAACACGTGTGTGTTATCTACTGTTCAAAAAAAAAAACCTTTAAAATGAGCTCAATTTATGGGTTTGAAGACCCCACTATCGAGTGAATCCTTTTCAATATTTTTGTGACCGAGTAACCATATTGACCTTGAATTTATATGCGATTTAACAACACATAAAACCATAAAATTGACATCGTGTGATGGAGAATAAAAATGAACATGAAATAAGATATTTCTTTCAAGTTCTCGGCTTTAGATTCGAAATGGTACGCACCGCATTACGCACGGGTACGCATCTAGTATCATATGAACAATGCATTGGGCTATTGTAATGTACAACCTCTTGGTTTTGTGGCAAGAGTTGAATCTTTTAGTAATAATAAAAATACCCCCAAAAGACCAAAACTCGAATAAGGTTATAAGAGAAAAACAAGTACAAGGATGAAATGACATAAATACCCTCAAGATTGTATCGGGAATACATAAACTCGAGTTGGGTCGTAATGAAAACAAGTAAATGTTAAAGTTTTTGTTGAAGCAGATTTGGAACATTTTCGAGCCTAGGGGACAATTTTGGCATTTTGGTATGATCGGGCATGATCCCTCCTTTCACGTTCCCAATCGTTTCAAGTACAAGTTTTTTTTAATATGATCACAAAGTTTTCAATTAGTGTAACAAATATTTAATTCTTCATATTATATATCTCTCCTGACTAGAAATAACATAACTTATAACTATTATTGACGTGGATATCAAACTTGTTAAATTAGATTATAATTCTTGATTACATTGAAAAATAATATATAAAAATCAACAAACAAAGCAGGTCTAAAAAATCGTTTATCAATCAAAATGACTACGAAATAAGAACAACTTAATCACACTATATGCAAGTACTACTTTTTCACAACATAATTACTTCAGATTGCATCACACAACATGCAATATTTGTAATAAAATTTTGGAATGTCTACATGAAGGATTCCTCCATGTTACAAAAGTTGCAGTAATGTCTACAGATCTTAACATATCCATAAATACATTATATCAAAATTTGGTTACAAACTCTTCTTCGCTGCCATTGGCAGACGACGAGATATGGCCAACTAATCAAGAACGTAAATACGTGAAGCAATGTCTTGAACCAACCAATTGAATCCCTCCAGCAACCCGTCTCCGGTGTATGCACTGCAGCCTACAATCCTCCAATGACGGGTTTTATCCATGACGTCCAGGTTCAGTACCTTAAAGTCATCATAGACGAACATCAAGTACATTAAATGGGAGTTAACAATCTTTCTTTCAATTGGAGCGGCCACCCAAATCGTTCATTAAACAAGAACTTTGGGTGGTTATACATTTATTGCGGTTTAAAAAGATTCATTTTGGATATTTGTTGCATAATTTTGGTGCATTTGGTACCAGAGATAGGTCAATAAAAAGACTTGTTCGCGGATCCAGGATTTTTACCTAGTGGGGGCACCTTTAAGGTATATTAAAGGCCCACAAAGTCGTCTGATGTGTTTTTAGCCTAATTCCACGGTTTCCAAGGATTTTTAAAGTTTTTTGGTCAATTTCGAGAGATTTTGAAGTTCTTTTGTCGATTTTGAGAAAGTTTTTCGGTTTCTTTTTGTTGATTTCGAGAGATTTTTTTGGTTTTTTGGTTGATTTTGAAATACTTTCTTTAGTTTTTTGATTGATGGGGGGACAGATGAAAAATTACTGGGGAGAACTATAGTAGAACATTAGAAAAAAATTGTTTTTAACCCAAGTAAAAAGAAAAAAATCTTTTCTAATGGGGGGCCATCCCCCCATATTTCACAAGGTACATCCGTCACTGACTACGACCAAAATAGGTGGAACAAAAATCCAGGAAATGAGACATGTTCGGTAAATTCTTTCAACCCCCCCCCTCCCTCTAGCTCATCCAGTCTTGTTTTGTCCAGTCTCATCCGTGTACCAAACACACCCTAGTAGTTTATTTGTTTTTCTTCTCGTCTTTAACTAGAAATTCTTACAAATTTTTAAGACAGTTTGCATCGATATAGAAAGTGCATAATTGGGTGCATCTTTTAAGCAACTAAACACTTACTTTAGCTATTTCATCAGGTGAAAGAGCCCCCTGTATATCCTGCTTGTTAGCAAAAACGAGTAATGAAGCTCCTGATAGCCTCTGCATCAACATTACAAGAAAGAAATGTATAAGTAGACGTTCTAAGAATACATCAAGGATCGTTTTTAACAATATTTAACAAAAACCGTTACACAAGGTGTTTAGGTTTGGGCAAAATGCAACGAAGTTTGCCTTAGTTCCTATTTAGAATTTTTTTCTTGAACGAGGTTTCAAAAATTCCTATTTTTTACCCATTTTGACCGGCAAGTCAGCAACCTTGCTAATCTTATAGCATTGGATAACAAGGATATCAAGTTTATCGTCCATTTCACCATTAACCCTTTCATAAACGGGTATACACGTCATCAAATGTTACAAGATTAGCAGGTTACCGGTCAAAATGGGTACAAAAAAAATGGAACTTTAATAAATCAATTGAGAAAAAAAAATCTGTTACATTAAATAGAAACTAAATCAAACTTTGTTGCATTTTGATTCATTTTTCCCTTTAGGTTTTGCTTGACAATATACTGCGCCTTTGCAGTTGACAGGTTCAAGGGCTGTAAGGATATTCCCGTCTTCCAGAGTTAAGAGGTCGTATTTGACATATGGAGTTAAATGCACTAAGATAGTAAGATTTACCTCTAAAACCAACATGAATTCTTTAAATTTAAAGAAAGATACAGTAATACAGCAAACTCTATCGTGGATGCTACATATAAAAGGTTGGTGCAATGTTTGTCCTAAAATTTATATCGACTTTAAGTTGAAAATTAGTCTACTTGACCTTGACTGTCAAATTATCTCCTTCAAACACAAGGAGTAGAAGGATTTAGATCTAAGTTTTCATATTAAAGATGAAAAATGGTAACCTCCTAAGATGGTTACAAACTCGCAACTTGACCAATAAATGGACTTGTCGAGAACTCGAGATAAATGCAATAAAGCATTGCTAGAACACACACAAGGACCATGGCAATGAAAAAGAAAATAGTACATTTTGATTCATGGTTGCTTGCAAATATGTTCAATGTAGTAACCGGTTCATGTACTTGCAAGTTATCAATTCATTATGTCAAGTTGCATCATATGAAACCAAACCAGTATATCCCACCCAGAAGTAGGGTTGCCGCCCCCTGGAGGGGGAGGGGGGTGTTAAGATGTACGCAGACCTTACCTATGTCCCAAGAGACAGATATGTTGTTTCCGAGAAGACTCGTGCTTGCAAGGAAGGTTTAGTAGAGGATATAGAAAGCACAACTACAGGCCAATATCATATGATACTTATGCAGTTAAACACACAAGTCCATTTTCTATTTATTATTAGTGTTCAGTGGCGTTGTGGTGGGGGTGCTCCAGAGGGTGGGGAATACCGATCTTTTTGGTGTTCAATGGTTTAATGTATAATGTCGCATATCCAAGGACTACCTTACTTATAGGAATCATGGCACACTTGTCTTTGTTTAACAATAAATTGCGTGAAAGTTTCTTAATACCACCAATGGAAAGAAGATAAGCCCTTAACATGCCTACTTGCTTACTAGTTCAATGTTTCTCTTTGGAACAAATATAGTTCAAAGAAAGTAGTTGGAATCATAGATTAAAACATTTTTGTACTTCACACTTGAACAAATTATCAATCATATAACTCTCATAATCATGTTTATTACATAATTTTCGTAAATTTTAATCACATTACCTAACATAAATCATCAAAATAACGTTTGAGACAATGACCATGGTTACACATTCCAAACAAATGGCATCAGACCCACTTAGATTAAGGGCCCCTGAAGGCTCAAGAACCTTATGCACAAAGATTCAATTCATAATCCAAAGTTATGCAACAAGAGTCAAAGTGAAAGTTACCTCTTCCTTTAATAGATTATCCAGCTCAAATTTACAGTCATCCAGCCTTCTAAGATCTGAACTGTCGACAACCCACACCAATCCATCAGTTTGCTCGAAGTAGTTTCTCCAGTAGGATCGTATAGTCTTTTGACCCCCGACATCCCATATGTTAAGGGTGTATCTGCCATTAACTTTCAATTATGACTAAAAACCCAAGTCTTACATTTGCACGAAAGAAGCTAATGATCAGGAACGAGTGACGAGTATGTACGAATCATTGTAGTCGTTACTTAATATCGAGTACATAATCACTCATTTAAGTATTCTGACAGAAGTCCAAATACATTTACCCAAAACCTGAGCCAAAAACTGACTGGCATTTCTAACCATTTCACTTGGTACTTCATTTCAACACGAACAACATCCTAACAAAAATGAAACACAATAGCAGTCGACCTAGTAGTGAATAGTGAAAGAAACACTAGCACTAGTTAGCAAAAAGCAGCAAAAAAGACCACTCTAATCAATTAACTTAGCATTGCCTTGTGCAATATGATTCTAATGAGCACCAGACCAATTTGAATAAAATAGAACTGGATTTGGTATCAATTGGATGATTACAGTAGGTTTTCTAGCTTTCGAGAGGCTAAATCTCTCCCAAGGCTCTCGCCCAAAACAGACTTAACAAATTGACCCTTCTAACCCTGGCTCCCATTATTTATACTACCTAAAGCATGTACCAATGCATTAGATACTTGTACTATTACCTACTCTATTTGACTTATTTACTAAAATACCCCAGGGTATAACAGATTCAGATAGCTAATCACTTAAAAAGCAAAAGGGTCTTGTACGAATAGAGCCCACCATGATGCTAAAGAGTGAATTTGTTTTCTAACCAGCAATTGCAATTTGTTTGCAACCTAACCATTTTATACATGCTAAAATGCAAAAAGAATTTTAAAGTATAAGAGAGTAGGCGACCTTTGCAATTTTCAATGGTTTCATGCTTAAGTGTTTTTTTTACATTTTAATTATACAATGTCAGTTTGTAAAGGTTGCTGATAATCCATGAGCAAATGAAAAAACATGCAAAATAGCAGAGCAAATCACAAAATCAAAGTAAAAATTGTTTGTATTTGTGTGCAAGAGAGAGAGGGAGCATATACTTATCATAGGTCATGGTTTTGATGTTGAAGCCAAGAGTAGGACTGATAACACTGGTGTCTTCACCATTGATTTTCAGCACTATTGTTGTCTTTCCCGAATTGTCAAGTCCCCTGTTGATTGAACATTAAATTATACGAACACACACACACATATATACATATATAACTATATAACCAGGAAAATAAATACATACACCATAAGAATCCGCATTTCTTTTTCTTTCCGTTTGATCTTCCGAATGATGCTGAGGAGCCCCATCTTCGGTGAACAACCCTCACAGGGATGGATCGAAGGTATAGGTTTCTGAATCTGATTCCAACAATTTCAAATCAATGGTAGAAAGGGTTCGGATGTTGGTTTAGGGGATTTTTACCAAATTTTGTGATTAAGCAATGATCAGAAAAGAGGCTCCTATCGAGAAAAAAGGGTCTAACAAAAATGATTGTTTACCAAGTGTTTTAAAAGGATAGCCTAGTAACTGAAAATCACCATTATAACCCTATGTTTGATTAATTGTCGAATAATATATGACTGAATACAGCACATAATAAGTGGATATGAACCGTTGATCACTTTTAATCAAATGCACACCCATGAATTGCGGCTTAGTAGAGAATTGATCTCGTGCATCTCGGTGCAATCTTATATCAGTGCATCTCATCCTAATGTGCATCCATTTCTCATCCAATGGTTGATAACCACTTCTCACGCTTCTCACGTTAACCTCAACTTCTTACCAGAACCCAACCCCCAGACCCAATTGGTTCATCTGCCAATTCCTGGCAATTCCTCAATAACAGAAAAAACCACATCAACTGACGTTTGTTTTTCAAGAGGTGCTGAAGTTTGAAGTCTTATTTCACTTCTGATTTATAAGAGGTGGTGCTGAAGTCTAAAATCTGAATCGATATGACTGTTTGTTTTTGGAAACTGACAAACATCTGAAATCTGAAAACCAACTCCATGAGAAAAACAAAATGATCAAGTTTTCAACTTTGAAAAGGAACAAAAACAGACAATCTGATAACCTTCTTTTTTGCACTTTTATGTGTGTTCTAATTATCAACCAAAACTAGCAGATTATCACACATTGTTCAAATAATCCAACCATATTGCAGAAGGCCAAAACCTGATTTACAAAAGGAGCAATAAACAAAAAATTTGATGCAAAGGCCTCCATCACAGAAGACGACTATAATCCCCATAATCCTCAAGCATCAAACCAACAAAAGTGCATATAAAACCTTTAATCAAGTAACCATGTATCTAAAATACATAAACATAAACCCACAAATCAAAAGTTGAATCAAGACGAACCACAGGGACGAACCATAGGGTCCCTGTTTGGGTGATTTTCATCCACTCCCAAAATTGCTATTCCCAATCATCATCTCAATATATGTTCACAAGTTGCCATTTATATCTAAATGAACAAACAGGGACGAACCACATTGATCAAAACAGAAATCAAGAGGGAGATGGACATACCTTGGAGATCGAGAGTGTGTGGATCGATTTGGAGATCGAGAGTGTGTGGATCGATTTGGAGATCGAACGTCTTGAGTGATTGATTTGGAGATTGAACGTGATCAATTTGCAGGACTAGATTTGGAGGCGAGAATTGAGTGGATTTGGAAATCACTTTTTCTTCCAGAAAAATTTAAGGGGTGTTTATGATTTGCTTATTTAAAACAACTTATCCTTTTTATCAAAAGTGATTATCACTTATGTGGTGAAAAAAAATAGTTTTATAAAAAGTGTTTGGATTAGCTTATGGCTGTACCAAAACGTAATAAGCGGATAAGTTGTTTTTTTAGTGTTTGGCAAATTTTGCTTATAAATGACCAAAAAGGACATTCTTCCATATTATTGGCTTATTTGTTTTTAACATATAACAGTTTATAGAACTCCGATTTAACACCACATAAGTTGATAAACATTTTTACAAAAAAAAACGTAAGTTGTTTTAAATAAGCAATTCCATACACCCCCTAATATCTTAGCACCTTTTACCCTATAAGAAGAGAGGAAGTAGATATTGAAATTTTGAACTCGTGTTTCACTTCTTATTATTATTTTTTTAGATTATGATGTCTAAAGATTTGTGTTCTCCAAACCTATTTTACGAAAGAAAGTAAGAAAATCTCCTAAGAGACAAAAGATAACTCTATGTTCCCCCAACCAATCTTATTGAAGTGACTACCAGGTCTATTCCCATTTTTTACCTCATTCATGCACAAATCAATAAACACCATCAAGGTATTATAATCCCAAAGAATTTTTGGCTTATTCATTTTAGATGTATCACTAGCAACAAAGCTATCATAGTTCGCCTCCATAACCTGAATAACAAAGTTATTCTAATGGGATTAACCAATATGTCTTTCTCACGGGATCCACCAAGCATGAATGAAATTGCTATGTAGATGCCAAAGATGACATCTTAACACAAAATAATCACACACACACACACACACAAGTTGGGTAAAGATCATTATGTTATGAGTGATAAAGTTTATAAAGTTGTACTTGAGTCCATTCAAGATCATTTATCGGGTAATACTTAAAATTTCCAACTGCTGGCTGTTTTGTTGTAGATATGAATCTGTCTATTGATGTGTGAAGATGAAGATGGAGGTATATCTAAAAAAAGAAGAAACTTTGGAGGAATAGATTGGATGGTAGTGTTGGATTATATATACTTTGGGGGGTTTTCTTTTTGTTAAAACCATTGTTGTCATGTGATGGTTTCTCTGCATAAGAGTTTAGGTTTGCCTGATGTATCAATTTCACTGCATAAGAAAGCTTCAATTAACACATAATGTATCAATTTCACAATGGAAATCTGTGTATCAATTAAGGCAGACAGTGTATCAATTTCAAAACAATGGAAATCTGTGTAGTATCAACCCAAACAATGGAGATCGACCCAACAGCAGAAAAAGATAGAACAAAGCAGTAAAAAATCAAAAAGATTGAACCCTAGGGGGTGTTCGATTTTTCTAACAGTGAAATCAACCCAACAAAAACTTGTATCAAACAAGCAGTGAAATCGACAGCATACCTGAAGAGGAATCGGGCGAGAAATCGAACGAGCAGCAGGTTCGTATGGAGAACAACGAACGATGGAGAAGAAGGAGCAGCAGGTCCGGCGATAGGAGAAGAACGAGACGAGAGTTCTGTGATCGAGCGTCAAGAGTGTGCTGCGCTGCGATGCGATGATCTGAGAGCAGGGGTAATCTAGTAAGTATTAACTTTTAAAAAGGGAGTGTTTAGGGGTGTGCTTCGGTCGGATCGGGTCCCCAAAACCCAAACCCGATTGGATATTCGGGTAGAGGGGGAAGCACCGATACCCGACCGATTACAATTTGGGGGATTCGGGTTCGGGTGGTTCGGGTTCGGGCCAAAATTCAATCAAATTTCAAGAGACACGGTAGGTAACTTCAAATTAACAATCTACTAACAATCCAGATTAACAAACTAACAATACACAGTAAATATCAAAGACTCCAAAACTCCAAAATAAAAATCAAAAGTTCAAAACTAGAAATCAAAATTCAAGATTGATAGAGAAGAGTGTAGAGAGTGTAGAAATTAAAACTAGAAAACTTACAAAGTTACAGATGGCCGCCGGTGGTAGCACAACACAGCAAGGCCGTTGGGAGGATGGAGCACAGAGCAGCACGACGGGGCGGTGTCTGGAGGTCTAGGAGGAGGCGAGGAGCAGCACCGCAAGGCGGTGGGCCGATAGCTGGAGGCGGTCGCCGTCGACTCGAGGTTGAGGCCTGAGGGAGTGAGGGTGTCGATCGAGATTGTGATTGGGAATTTTGGGATTTAGGTTATATATTTATAAAATTGATTTTTTTAAAATTAAAAAATACTTTTCGGATATTCGGGTCGGGTCGGATTTGGGTTTTGTTACCCAACCCGATCCTACTTTATCCGATATATTAGACGGGTCGGGGGGTTCGGTTCTCGGATATTCGGATATCGGATTTTTGGCTTAATTTCGGGTTGGGTCGGGTCGGGTTATTCGGGTCGGTCGGGTTCTGCTCACCCCTAGGAGTGTTAAATAAGTGGGTTTTTTTTTCCCAATCTAAACACTAAAAATAGTTTATTAACGGTGACAAAACATAAGAGTAAACTCTAATTTTGGTTTAGTAAAAAGTCTGAAAATGGGACTTAAACTTTGATAAGTCTATAAGGGGGTGTTTGGGATTGCTTATTTAAAACAACTTATGCTTATTTTGAAAAGTGTTTATCAACTTATTTGGTACCAAACCGGAGTTTTTAAAAAAGTGTTTGGATTAGCTTATTGTGGTACCAAAATGTAATAAGCTAATAAGTTGTTGTTTAAAGATGTTTGAGATTGCTTATACATATAAAATAACTAAAAAAGTCATAAGCACTTTTCAAATAAATTGATAAGTTAGAACAAAATGACTTATCAAAAACAACTTTTCAGCGGTTTGGCACCACTATAAGCTATTTTCATTTTTCTCCATCCAAACACTAAAAAGTGTTTATCTCTGGTGCCAAATCGCAATAAGCTAAAAAACACTTCAAATAAAAATCCCAAACACCCCCTAAAAAGCATCCTTGTGGTTCTTATTTTGCCCTGAAAGTGGTCCCTGATCACGAACTCCGTTAATAAATATCCGTTAAATGAAGGGTATGTTTGTCTTTTTACCTACTCCTTTGTCTTTTTCTGTTGTTTTTATTTATTAATTATGTTTTTATTTTCTTATTAAAATAATAAAGAAGATTATATTATATTAATACAAAATATAGTAATATATTTAATATTAAATTATGTATTATATAATTCCTTAATATTATTAAAATAATAAAGAAGATTATCATACCACTCCACCTATCACCTCAGATCCAGATCCATAACCCCTTCCTCTCTACCAGAAGCACTCTGATCCATCCCTTCCCGATCCCCCAAAACCTACTCCCTCTACTTCGACGAACATAAACAAGTTGCATCCCTATGAGAATTCTATAGGGAAAACTTCCAACTCCGGCCAACACACACACAACACACAGTTGCAGGAATCTGAGCTACAGATCAATACGGTTCCATAAGATGGATCGTGGGGTTTAGTATGGTGAAAAGAGTTGCACCGGTGATGGAGGTTCGGTCTTGTTTTCAGTTTTATGATTTTGATTTTGGCTTTCAGAGGTGTCATCGGAGAAGAAGGGTTTACCGGAAATATGGAATGGTGTTCGCGGGAGGGAAAGGGAAGGGGAAGCACCAACGTTACTGAGGGATTCAAGCCGAGGGGGACCAAAATTGAAGTTTTATCATATCTTTACACACATATACACACGTTATAATTGACGATGGCAGTTATATCCAAAACCTCGACGATAACGAAGACGAGGGCGATGAACTTGAAACCACTACTCATTCGCTCTGCCTCCGTCATGTGACTTTTACGGTGATTGACTGCGTGTTTTTGATAGTGGCAGAGAAGGAGGTAAGAGAGTTTTTGTCGCCGCCGGGGAAATGGAGACATGGATTTGGTTGGATTGGTCGTATTGCTATTTTAGAATTAACAACAATTATTAATTTTTAATTAGAATTTTAAAAGAAAGGTAAAAAGACTCTATTGCCCCTTATTTAACGGATATTCATTACCAGAGTTAGTGACTAGGGATCACTTTCAGAGTAAAATGAAAACCTTAAGGATACTTTCTAGACTTATGAAAGTCCAAGTCCCACTTTCAAAATTTTCAGTAAACCTCAAGGACCAAAATTAGAGTTTACTCCAAAACATAATAAATCAATAAGGAATTTAATAAGCAATCCCAAACATCCTCTTAAGTGATAAGAGGCTCTTAATATTTCAAAAGGTCTTAATTAGATCTACATCAGATCGAAAAAGTGATAAAACGCTTATAAGTTCTGATTTTCAAAAAACAAACCGCCACATTTATACAAATGAGTATCTAAACCAACTTAAACATGATTAAACTTCACTCATAACACAATTACACAATAAGAACTTGCAATGGCATATGGAGAGTTTTTTTTTTTTACTATCTATGAATATGCAATTTTATGTTTGAACCATAAACATATTTCAACCCTTTACATCACACACCTAAACTACAAAAAATTGAACAACAAAATGAAAGAAACCCTAAACCACAAATGGAAGAAAACAACAGAGAATAATAAAAGATTCAACTCATTATATCTGATTTGATTCGAGCAGGGAGATTATTGATCGAAGAAGAAGATTGTGACTCAGTGATAGACGAGACAATTCGAACAAGGGAAGACGAAGATGATTGTTGAAGGAAGTCGGGGATGCAGAATTGAAGATGCTTAACGAATGATTAATGGTTGTTCATTATGAACGCTTTTTCACAAATTTTGCAATTATTCTACGTTTTTACAAATTTATCATTTAAATACATTTTAAATAAGAAGATTAATTAAAATAGTCATTTTTCACTTATGGTTTAACTGCTTATCTATTTTTCTTCATGTTTTACCAAAATAGTCATAGCCCACAAAAATCTAGGTACGCAATTGTGGAGGTAGTTTTTTGCGGATATAAAGTATAAACATTGAAAGTCTAGAGGACAGGTCGTAATTGCAGAGGTAGTTTTTTGTGGAAAGGGGTAGAAAATGTAATTATTTTTTGTCTTTTAGTTAGCGAAGTAGGTTTTTCGGACCTATAGCTATTTTAGTAAAACCGGAAGAGAAATGGTTAAAAGATAAAATCATTGATGAAAATGGCTATTTTTAATTAACGGAAAAGTTTGAAAAACCCCAATCAACTATCTAATTTTGAATGATTAAGTTCTTAAACTATTTTTTTGAATGATAAAACCCTTAAACTTTTTAAAACCGATTAAATGCATCATTGTAACCTGTAAAAACAAACAGGTTAATGTGATAAAATTTGGAAAAGTCTAATAAAACCAACAACCTATCTAATTTTGAATGATTAAGAAATTTGAATTTTTTTAACAAATAAATCTCTAAAGTTTTTCCTAAATATTTTTACCAAATAAATTCTTGAGCTTTTTTGACAAATAAATCCAAAAGTTTTTTTTTTTAAGAAACAAAATCATAAACTTAATTTTGAATGAAACTTTTTTGAACAAAATCATGAACAAAAATATATATACAATTTCTCTCACCGACAACAAAGTAAAATGAACCAATTAAACAGAGAAAAATTATACTATTTTCATTACTAATTCCAAAGCATTCAAAAGTTACGTCTAAAGCATAAATAGATGTATACAAAAATTATACTCGTCATTTCACAAAATATACCAAAAAAACGTTCATCATTTCACAAAATATACCAAAAGAATGCTGATTCTTTCACAAATACACCAAAAAAAGCCCATTTTTTGGTATATTTGTGAAGGGCTTGACGTTTTTTTTGTATATTTTGTGAAGAGATGGGTGTTTTTTTTTGGTATATTTTGTGAAAGGATTGTCGTTTTTTGATATATTTTATGAAATAATTAGTATGTCAAATAAATTTCAAGAATTTATTTGGTAAAAAGATATAGGAAAAGGTTTAGAGATTTATTTGTTAAAAAAATCCAGGGACTTAATCATTTAAAGTTAGATAGTTTGTTGGGTTTTTTTAGACTTTTTCCAAATTATTATTACATTAACTTGTTTTTACATGTTACAAGAACGTATTTAACCGGTTTTAGAAAGTTTAAGGGTTTAATTATTCAAAAAAATAGTTTAAGGAATTAATCATTCAAAATCAGATAGTTTGTTAGGTTTTTTCAAACATTTCCCTTTAATTAATTTCCGAAAAAACATTTAATTTATTAATAAATACTGTAATTAAAAATTTCTTTTCCTCTCATCCAATAAATTTTAGAAAATTATGTTCTCTTTACTCATAACTAGAAGCGTACTCGTGCAATGCAGCGAGATACATCACGATTTTAATGTTTTATTTTATTTTTTTGTCGAGTTACAGTACGATTGTGGATGGTTTTGATAAATAGATAATGTTTTTTTTTATAAATTTGTTTAATTTAGGTTTAATAATATAATATTTTTTATATAAAAAAATTAAGTATTTTGTTAGAATTCAATGATTATCTTATATATTTTAATGACATCTAAAAAAATAACCTATTACATATTTAATAATATAATTAAAACAAATTTATAGTAATATAATATATTAATTAATAGTGATACATGGAAATGTCTGCATAAAAGGAAGGCTCTGCACATACCAAATTAGTGGGTGTTAGAAGTCTGCAGTAGTAATATGTATCTTGTGCTTTGATATTTGTAAATTAAGAGATTTTTAAAATCTTGCATAAAATGATGGTACCTTGTGCCTAATAATTTGTTTTTAAGAGTTTTTTATCCGTGCTTTATAATATAGTATAGATATAGATATATATTTTTATTATTTATAATTTGATAAAAATATTTATAAAATAACAACTCTACGTCAATTTAATAATAAGGAACCCATATGTATTTGACAATTTTATTTTAATGATATAAAGTAAATTATTGGTTAATATAGACACACAATATCATGTGATATCGCAACTAAACTTTTTAAACCGTCTCCATGATCAGTCTCAGTAGTAAGGGTGTGGATGTAATTCATACAAATAAGATCTCAGGTTCACGCCTTGATATCACTCTTCTGGCAATAAGATGTATGTGCTGATTTTGGTGGAGACGCTCTAGAGGGTGATATTTATTCTTTTATTAAAAAGAAACTTTCTACACTTCTTGAAAGACAACATATCATTTGGAAAGACAAATAGAAAGGGGCTTGAAAGGTTGATGTGAATGCTCTTATACATCACAATATCTAAATGTAAAAGGTTGTAAGTTGTTCAATTCTACCTCTTTTTCAGTCATTTTATTTAGTAATAAATGGTTTTAGCATAAGTGTATAACTTAACGATTTAACACCTATGTGATGGCAATTACCACTACTAGAAAAAAGACCATTTCCGACGGCAAAATCCGTCGGAAAATCAAATTACCGGCGGATTTCTGGCGGATTACGCTGTCAAAAAATGTCACGCCAGAAAATGGATTTTCCGACGGATTTCCGACGAATTTATCATTTCCGACGGATTTTTCCGTCGGAAATTAATTTCCCATTTTAAAAAAAAAGTCAGATTAATTAACAAATTCTTAATCTGATTAATTAGTTTCCGACGGATAAAATTTTATTAATTATTTCATTTTAAACATTTATTTATTAAAAAATATATAAAGAAACATTTTTAAAAAAGAAAAACAAATTTCCGACGGAAAATCCGTCGGTAATTCCGCCGGAAATCCGTCGGAAATTTGTTTTTTAAAATTATTATTTAAAATATTTATTTAAATTATCCGCCGGAAATCCGTCAGAAATTTGTTTTTTTTAAATTGTTTTTAAAATTATTATTTAAAATATTTATTTAAATTATCCGCGGGAAATATCCGTCGGAAACGTTTTTAAAATTATAATTTTGAATCTATTTCTTTAAATTCACCGACGGGTAATCTGTCGGAAATCCGTCAGAAATTAACTGTATATTTTTAAAAAAATAATTAAAAAAAACGATTTTAAAATTTTAAAATCATGTAAATGCAAAAAAACTGTAAATAAAATATTAAAATAAATTAAAGTTGTCATCGATTATAAAAGACGCTAAAAATACAAATTGTCCCAATTGTTCACTAAAGCAATTTCATGTACATTAATTTAAATACAAAATAGGTAATCCTCAACCATCAAGACTCTGGAGGTGGGGGAGGCGGAAACTACGATTGAGTAAACTGACTCTGGGTTAACCTGGTCACCATCTCCATCATTTCCTGATGCTCCTTCCTGCGGACCTCGTCTCTAGAATATCCACTTGAGGACTCCCCGGTCAAGACCAA
The DNA here is from genome assembly GCA_954870635.1 of Arctium minus. Taxonomy (NCBI): domain Eukaryota; kingdom Viridiplantae; phylum Streptophyta; class Magnoliopsida; order Asterales; family Asteraceae; genus Arctium; species Arctium minus. The sequence goes on from OX941092.1 coordinate 26,960,442, forward strand.
ATTCGGATCCCTGGTGTTCCCAAAGCCGTATGTTCGACCTTTCTTGCTTCCCCCGACCGCTTCATCTATTATGGGATGGGAAGTGGCAGGATAAATGGCCATACCAAGATGTTCCTTCACTATCTTTTATGACATCAAACAAGATTCTTGTATCTAAACCCAATCGAGCTCCAAAGGTCATTGCTTCAGTTGCTGATGCTATATGAACTCCAGCTAGCAGTTGATTGACCATCTTTACACCACTACAGAACAGAAGAATAAGTTGATAATATGCCCTTATATAGTGATTGCAATAACTACATGTAGCATGAAATGGACAAGCATGCTAAATGTATGTATGTGCATATGGATGCCTATTTATATGATGTCATAACAAAACTACAGATAATCTGATGCAGGGGAAGTGAAAAGTCATCCAAGAAGTACCTTCCAGCTCCACAACCCCCTTTTATCACATATAGCTTCTAGCTTAATGCTATTAACATGAAAAGGCACACAATCTTTTTGATAAGTCATAATAGTTATTGTAATAAGATTGAGAAATAAAAGTTCACCATAATTCATCCACTGTCATAAAAAAGTACTCATTACCTGAAAGAACTGAACCAGCATGCTCAAGAGCTTCATCTGCACCTGAAGCCATAATCTGGACAATGTATGTACAACTTAACAAGTCTTAACCAAAAGGTATAGAAGTACAAACCAGTTAATGCTGATGGTATGTATTTAATGGTGAGATATATTCGGTAAAAGGACCAACTTACGTACCGTAAGTGTTCCTTCAGAAGCCCTTTTGACACCACCAGATACAGGAGCATCAACCAATTTTAAACCCTTATGCTCGTCTACAGTTTGTAAAGATTGTAATATATACAAAAAAGAAGCTAATCATGACGTGATTCTTGAAAGAAAAGAAAAATAACCCATGCCATATCAAAGCTATGCAAGCATGCAAATAGCAGGTGTTACCAAGAATTTTACAAGATAGAGATAATTCTATTATTTGCCACAGGATTATACCAACCCTTGATTAGTGAAAAGATAATCAAACACCAAATGTAAGAACCTACTTTGTAAGCGCAGCTCAAGCCGACTGACAATTGATGCTCCAGGTTGAAGAACTACAGAAAATGGAGAAACAAGGTCAGTTCAGCTCACAAAATCGTACCGTATATTTAGATGTACCTGGCACGGCCCCATCAACACCATATAGAACACTTTCAGCTTGAACTTCATTTGTGACCATGACAATGAGAACCTCTACATCTGAAAACACAACATTTGACAACTTAAGGCTCTTTTAGAACAAACGGATCGAGTTGAATGATGATAGTACGTTAAAGAGCTAATTCACCTAACAGAATAACAACAAAACCTAACTTGAATGATTGTGTATTAAGAAATAAATTGGCAAAGGTACACGGTCAATAACTTAGAGGGAGCCTGTACCATCGTTGAGCAACAAACTCATTTGATCCTCAATTATATACCCCAACAATAATTAAAGGCCTGGTTGTTCTACCATGACAAATTCTTGAAGGATTTGAAAAGATAAAAGATCTATCGTGTCAATATGATATAAACACAATTGTTTAAGACGTAATCCCAATTAACTAGGATATAACATTTCAATTTAAAGATGATGTTTTCTCTCTCAATTATATCTGAAAACACAATATTTGACAACTTAAGGCTCTTTTAGTTCAACATGATGATTTACAACCATGGAGGAGCAGGTTTCTTCCCATATAATTACAAATAATTCATTGCACCAATCACAAGCAAACAAAAATTCTATGCCAGTGATGTGTTTAGAAGTAACGATAAGTAATACAGAAATCTAGAAAAGAAAAAGGACTAACCAACCAGGAAGAAAAGAGAGATGAGAGATGTTGTGGAGATCGAAAAGTGTAGCAAGCATCAATGGCGAGTGAAAGCAGGGATGGATTGCTCATTCATTCCGATGCTATAATTCCTCCCAAAACTTCCCTTTTCGTATTTCCCACTCCTCAATTTATTTACTTTTCTTTTTAAAGTTTGGTTACAAATCGATTGAAGTCAGTCAATAGAAACAAACCTATATATACACCAAATGATTAAATCTGGCGAGGAAGAGAAAAACGAAACAAATCTTACCTTTATGTTAGTCAGGAGGACCGGCGATTCGAGGAAGGAGGTAGGGCTGAGACCTGGAGGTATGGTGATGCAGGTAGACCTTGAGATAGGGCTGAGACCGGCGGCGGCGGTGGATCCGACTCCGACGACATCTCCACCTCCTCGTTGTGTCACGCGATGGTTGTTGCTGGTTGTCGACAGCGGTTGTTGCTGGTGGTGGCGTCGTCGAGAAATGCATACTGATCAAGATGGCGTCGACAGCGGAAGGGGTCGATGCGTGTGGTATGATAAAATTAGGGTGAAAAGGGGTGGGGATGGGAGGAGTCATGAAAAAATTGGGGGGGGGGGGGGGGGGAAATTGGCTAAATTAAAATTTTATGGGGGAAATTGAAATTAGATGTATAAGTTTAGATGAGATTTTAATTGAATCTATAAACTTTTGTTAGTATGAAGTTTTTTTTAATTCGTCAAAGTTTATGAAATTTAATAAAAGTTTGATTTCAAATATATATACTTAGGACGTTTGGTTCATTTTAAGGAATGAGAATGAAGTAGAATAGGAATAGGAATGAACATTTCATTAATGTTGTTTGGTTAAACCAATATAATCAATAAAAAATTGTTTTATATAATATTTTTAATACAAATATGTGTCCTCCAACATTAAAATAAAAAAATATGTTTCATTCAACATCGAGAGATGAAGGGCGTATGGGAAAAGGTGACTAAACGGAAATAAGATTTTCATTCCCCCCAATTTAGTTAGGAATGAGAATCAATGAATTTGGGGTAATGGACCCATTATATTATGTCAAACCAAACAAAATATTTCATTATCATTCTCATTCCTGACCCCTCAATACCTCCAACCAAACACCCCCTAAATGACTCAAAAGACAATTATTTCAGATATGCAATTTAATAATAAAACTCTATAAACCAATTCTCAATCTTTGTCATGTTCCTCTGATAAAACCCATTAAAACCCAATATAACCTATTAAAACCTATTAAACCCCAACTAAACCGATTAACACTCAACAGAACTGATTTAAGCCCAATTGAACCGATTTAAGATCAACATAACCCATCAAATCCCAATTGTACCCACCAAATCCCATTATGATCGTTGTTGACTTATTAAGGCCAACCATATCCATTAAAACCCAACTGGATCCGTTAAAGCCCAATTGTATCCATTAAAGCCCAACTGGATCCGTTAAAGCCCAACTGGATCCGTTAGAACCGGGTACGTTAAAGCTCAACTGTGTCCATTAAAGCCCCACTGGGTACGGTAAAGCCCAATTGGGTACGTTAAAGCTCAATTGGGTATGTTAAAGCCCAACTAGATCCATTGAAGCCCAACTGGATCCATTGAAGCCTAATTAGGAACGTTAAAGCCCAATCGGATCCGTTAAAGCCCAAATGGGTACGTTAAAGCACAACTAGATCCATTAAAGCCCAACTGGATCCGTTAAAGCCCAACTGTGTATGTTAAAGCCCAACGGGGTATGTTAAAGCCAACTAGATCCATTAAAGCCCAACCGGGTACGTTAAAGCCTAACCGTATTTATTAAAGATCAATTGTACCCATTAAAATCCTCACTGGGTACGTTAAAGCCGAACCGATCCATTAAAGACCAATTGGGTACGATAAAGCCCAACTGGGTACGTTAAAGCCCAACTGGGTACAGTAAAGCCCAAGTAGATCCGTTAAAGCCAACTGGATACGTTAAAGCCTAACTCGATCCATTAAAGCTCAACCGGATCAATTAAAGCCCAACGAGGTACGTTAAAGCCCAACTGTGTAGTTAAAGCCCAATTGTGTAGTTAAAGCCCAACTAAATCCCTTAAAGATCAGCTGTATCCATTAAAGCCCAACCGGGTATGCTAAAGCCCAACTGTGTAGTTAAAGCCAACTAAATCCTTTAAAGCTCAACTGTATCTATTAAAGCCCAACTGGATCCGTTAAAACCCAACTGCATCCATTAAAGCCAACCGGATCCATTAAAGCCAACGGGTCCATTAAAACCCAACTGCATCCATTAAACCTGAACCGGGTACGTTAACCCATCAAAGCCCAATTGAACTGGTTTAAGATCAATATAACCCATCAAATCCCAATTGAACCCATCAAAGCCCATTATGATCGTTGTTGACTTATTAAAAGCCCAACTAAACCGATTTAAGCCCAATATAACCGATTTAAGTCCAATTGAATTTATTTAAGCCCAATTTAACCTAATAAAACTCAATTGAATCGATTTAAGCCCAATAGAGTCATCAAAGCCCAATAGAACCATCAAATCCCAATAAAAGCCCATCAAAGCCCATTATGATTATTGTTGACTTGTTAAGGCCCAATATAACCTAAAAACCCAACTGAATCGATTAAAACGTAATTGAACTGATTTGAGTCCAACAGAATCGATATAAGATCAATATAACCCATCAAATCCTAATTGAACCCATCAAAGTCTGTTATGATAGTTGTATTTATTATTAATGCCCGAACACACAAGTAATGACTTATTATGTGCTTCTTTACATGTAACACTCTAAAATATTTAGCAAATAATTTTTTTTTAAATTCGGCAATATGACGTCTAAAATACGAAGGGACCAACACCTGTTTAAATGATACAACAAAAGGGCGTTCACCCAATAATCAATACAACTAAAACCCTATAAACCGGGTTAGTTTGCATCATAAGGTTGCAACAAAATAATGGGACATCAAAACTACAACGACCTACTTAATCTAAGATTGATTTAATCTAGATTAATACGAGCGTTGCTAAGTCAATATGAACTCTCTCACAAAATTCCCCAAAAGACCGGCACTTCAAGATCTCCTATGTGCCCGGTAGCCAAGCCGACATCCTAAATTCCTCCACGGTTAGGATCTGTGAGGAAACAACAACCACAACAAGTGTTAGGACGAAGCCTAGTGAGATCACATAAATATGCAGATAATAGACATGACATTATAAAACCATAATCATGTTACCAACTCCTCTGCCTCGCGCGGAACAATTCTCCGCCATCAGTTTCTCAAACCTGAATATAAACATACAAGAAATACCTCTTGATTTACGGGGGAGACCCGCTTCCATCGGGGCGATATTTACTCGAAAGTGGGATCGCCCGTAATGGTAATGGATTACACCTCATGCCCCGATCTTAGTTCCCATGCCATAACGACATCACAACCTCAGACCGTATTTACTGCCCTTATTGCCTACTCCGTCGAGTTACACCTCAAGGTCTTACGGACATTATTGCCTATCCATATTCTAGACGAGTTACACCTCAAGGATACGAGATCCCTTATTGCCTACTCGCTAGTAACATACCGTGGTTAATGCAAAATTCATACATTAAGCTACTACCTCCTCGTGCACAAGGAGTAGTGCCACATACTCATCAGGTGGTCCACATTTGTTAAGTAAATAACACATTATATACACCTCTCTTCCACATATAAAATATTTACTTCCATATTCCTTATAAATCATGGTCCTCATAATTTCATACATGTAAATACATCCACCCATTATCATTACCTCATTCCTTCATAAAGTTATTAGCAGTTGGATCAAATCATGTTACTAGTAGTTTCCTCATGAACTCAACATATAAGCATGAAATCTAGAACATATAATCCACATAGTTACTACTAAAGAGATTATCAAGATCTACTAAACATACTTGCCCCCTTTGGGTTCATAGAGTCAAGAATACCAACTATTAGGTTATAAAACTCAACCAAGTAGCACATAGAAGTAGTGTGAGATAAAGACATGGGAATAATCAAATACTAGAGCATTTAAGAAGGAATAACTCACCAAGTGGGTTTTTGGAAACCCAAACCCTAGGTTAGAACTTTGGGGAAGATGACAATGGAGATGATGACTTCTAGACCCAACTTGAATCCTTAGGTGTTAACCCCAAACTCTAGCAATAAATGAGGTGAATGGTGGTGGTTTGGAACCCTAATTTCGGATGGGAGGAGTAATGAGGGGCAGAGAGATAGAAATTAGGTTAGATGGGAGTAAATGAGGAGAAATGGGGGAAGAAGCCGTATAAAATCGATCAGAGGGATTCCAACAAGTCGCCCGTGTGCCTGAACCAAAATCCAACAGTGAGTTACGCGGCTAAGCCGCGACTTGCAACCCGCGAGTAACTCGCGTAAGCTCCTGTTTGTGCCTAAAACCTCCAAAAATTCAAGTATTCAAACTACCTCCAAACATCCGTGTTAACGATAACATTTAAACACGAGAGTACATCAATAAACTGTACGCAAGACTAGAAGTTTTATCGATAGATTCTTATAACGTAAATTTCGGGGTGTTACATTACACGTATCAACTTCATAGATGCATGTGTCGTGTATTCGTGTCAACTAGACAATTAAAAACCATTATACCCTGATATAAGCCACTCAACCACCATTATTGCCCAATATGACATTTTATGACTTATTAAGCCCAATAACACCAATTGTGACTTATTATGTGTTTGTGTGCACGTATCCACTCATAGATGTATATGTTGTCTATTAAGGTCGAAAAAAGAACTAAGAACCATTATATCACAATACAAACCACTAAATCACCATTATATCATAATATGATGCTTTATAACTTATTATGGTCCGCCTTAACACCATATGTGACTTATTATGTGTTTGTGTACAAATATTTACCACATATATGTGTGTGGTGTGCAGTTGGTTAGATAAGAAAACTAAACCACCATAGCCCCAGACGGAGACAAGTTTAAAAAAAAATACAAAAACGTAATTTTTAATTAAATTAAAAAATAACTTGGAATTTCAATTAAATTTATTTTACAACATTTTCTAACATTAATGGTTAAAAAAAAAAATTAAAAAATCAAATTAATTTCCGACGGAATTTAATTTAATTTAAAATTAAACTATTTCCGTCGGAAATCCGTCGGAAATTAATTCGATTTTTAATTATAACTTAACCATTTAATTTAAGAAAATGTTTTAAAATAAAAAAAAATTAAAAATCGAATTAATTTCTGACGGATTTCCGACGGAAATTAATTTAATTTTAAATTAAATTACTTTCTGTAGGAAATCCGTCGGAAATTAATTAGATTTAAAAAAAAAAATTATATATTAACCATTTAATTTAAGAAAATGTTTTAAAATAAAGAAAATCTAAAAATCGAATTAATTTCCGACGGAAATTAATTTAATTTTAAATTAAACTCTTTCCGTCGGAAATCCGTCGGAAATCCGTCGGAAATTAATTCGATTTAAAAAAAAATTATATCTTAACCATTTAATTTAAGAAAATGTTTTAAAATAAAAAAAATCTAAAAATCGAATTAATTTCCGACGGAAATTAATTTAATTTTAAATTAAATTATTTTCTGCCGGAAATCCGTCGGAAATTAATTCGATTTTTTATTTTTTTTAAATTAAATTAATTTCCGTCGGAAATCCGTCGGAAATTAATTCATTTAAAATTTAAAAAAAAATTAAAAATCGAATTAATTTCCGACAGATTTCCGACGGAAATTAATTTAATTTTAAATTAAATTATTTTCCGTCGGAAATCCGTCGGAAATTAATTCGATTTAAAAAAAAATTTATATCTTAACCATTTAATTTAAGAAAATGTTTTAAAATAAAAAAAATCTAAAAATCGAATTAATTTCCGACGGATTTCCGACAGAAATTAATTTAATTTTAAATTAAATTATTTTCCGTCGGAAATCCGTCGGAAATTAATTCGATTTTTTAAAAACAATTTATATCTTAACCATTTAATTTAAGAAAATGTTTTAAAATTAAAAAAAATTAAAAATCGAATTAATTTTCGACGGAAATTAATTTAATTTTAAATTAAATTATTTTCCGTCGGAAATCCGTCGGAAATTAATTCGATTTTAAAAAAAAAAATTATATCTTAACCATTTAATTTAAGAAAATGTTTTGAAATAAAAAAAATTAAAAATCGAATTAATTGAATTTTCTTCTAATTTCCTTGTTTAGTTACTAATTTATTTAATTAAGTATTTTAATTTCAATTAAACAAATATTTGTGACGGATTTGTGGCGGATTTCTGACTTCTTAAATAGTCTTCATTTTCTTTCCGCCTTTTTAAATACTTATCATTTGCATCTGTGTTATTTAGGTGTTATATGTATATTGACTTCATGCATCTTTATCTTCCAATAAATCATCTTCAATTTTGTTGAGAGCCATTTCAATCGAAGTTTTGTCTTCAATATGCTCATAACTATCATAATAGTCATTCGAGCAAATGCATACATCAATTCTAAAGCTATCGTACTAACTTGGACCGTTATCAAATCCCTAGCCATGACGGATAGGATTGGTTTTACATTTCTTTAGCATTCCATCATGTCAGTTGTCACAAAAAATTATATTCTTTCTTATTTGATACTTCGTAAAAGAATGAATAAATTCCTCACACATCTAAATTAGATCTACTTCGTGATTGTTTACTAGATTGTTCAACAAAAAAAGAATACAATGCTTCCAGTGATATTTCCATTTCCTAAGGTGGTTGATGAACTAGCTGTGTGTTTGCATGTTTACTTTGTTAATATATATATATATATATATATATATATATACTAGGTTCGACCCCGTGTATTACACGGGGTAATTTAAAAAATTAAATCATGCCAGAAAACTTATCTTATAGATATGAATAATCATCAAAAGTACGATGCTACTTTTTCAAACTTTTTTCCCCTTCAGAGTTGTTTTTTTGCAGTTGGTTACAAAATGTCTTTGTTTTAGGCAGTTTTACAAAGGATGTTTTGCAAAAAATTAATAAAAAATATGAATAAATATTAAGAATTTTTAAAACAAAATTTATAATAGAACGTAAATGAAATTATGGAAAAATACATAGTTAAAATTGATATGAAATTGCAAAAAGAAAATCACGACAATTTTGTGATTATTTGTATCAAATCTCATACTAATTTTAACAAATCTCATACTAATCACGACACATTGATTTATATATATTTATGATATTTAATAATATAATTAAATAAAAAAATATTCAATATTGGATTCATTTCGAAGGTATTGATGAAACGATTACAATGGTATAATTTGTAAAAAATAAGAATGTTTTTTAATGCATTTTAGTTAATATATATTATTTATGTTTATATGATAAGATTCTAAAATGAAAAATAAAAAAGTAAGAGATTAAAAGTAAACTACATACCTAATTATAAGGGTAGTAAATATAAGGTATAAATTAACAAAAATTGAATTTAGGAAAGATTTAAGGAGAAATCAATGTGGATGTGCTAAATGAATTTATAATGTAAAATGCGTCCAAATACATGTTTAGGTGGGAAAATAAAAAAATGGGCTCACTAGAAGGTGACACGTGTCATTCTAGTTACTTACTTATTATATGTATATATATATATATATATATATATATATATATATAGGAAGGATCATGCGAGAAGTGAAACATTTTGCGAGAAGGCGAGAAGTGTGATATCATATATGATTACACGACTTGTGTGTGTGTTTAATCATATATGATTAAACGTCTATGTATTGTCAATGTAACATGTGTTTGATCATATATGATTAAGCTTGTGTATCACATATGCTATCACACTTCTCACATTCTTACCAAATGTTTAATTCTCGTTTGAACCTACACACACATATATATATATATATATATATATATATATAAATTATATAGAGATCTTTTAAAAATTCTTTTAAATCGTTTATAACCCTCTTTCAATGGTCTACTTGAAAGATATCTCAATTTAAAGTATACAAAATTTCATTTAATAAATTCTCACACTTCAATTGTGCACAGGGTCATTCCAATCTTGTGCGGCCCGTGTCAAAATAAGTGTCCACAAATGAACGTATATAAGGGAGTCAAACTAATGAAAAGGAGAACCAGTGAGATCGAGAACAATCGAAAGAATGTATGTGATCGAATAGAGTCAAGTTAATATAAGGAGAACCAAAGGAGACGAGAACAACGCGAAGAAGAAGACAAAAAAGAATTACCGAACGTGGAACGTCAACTCGTTTGTGTATTGGTGAAAGATTTTGCTTCATTAAAGTTTGCATTTGGGGAGTCCAATCAATACTCGTTTGTGTCTCTATGAATCGTTGAAACAGAAAAACAAGATGCGATTAAAGAGTGGTTTGGTTCCCGATTTAATCTCCATTTTATTTTGCAACTATAAATTGAGTTAAATCTATCTATAAATTGGGCCCCCCAAAATTGGGGGCCCTGTTCCAAAACACCTTTTTAACATGCCAATGCACGACCTTGATTGTGCACTTATGTAGACTTACAATAATATCCCCTGAACATTGTAACCTAGTCGACACTGCCAATTCGTAACCAGTCCCACCAGTTCCAATCTATCCGACTGTCCCGATCCTGGTCTAATGCCAATCCATAACCAGGCCGAGTACCTATCAAATGGATCAATTTAGACAATTCCATTAGCTTTGTCACAAAAAGTTGGTCCATTTGAGAGTTAAATGCTTCAACAACCAACCCAATTAGAAACCAGATAAGCTAACATGTGACTCTTTTTCTAGAAATAATGTCTATATATAGAAGAGTAAATTATGATTTTTGTTCATGTGGCATGTTAATAATTTCGATTTTCATCTATGTGGTTTAAAAATAAAAAATTTCATCCATATGGTTTGCAATTTATTGTTATTTTCGTTCCTAAACTAATTCCTATCTTTTAAGTGTAAGGGACTAAAACAGTAAAAAATTATAAGGTACAAAGACCGAATCAAAAATAAGTTACAAAAATAGCAATGAGTTATAAACTATAAAGACGAAAAACATATTTCTAAACCACAGGGACGAAAATCATAATTTTTAACAAACTATAGGTACTAAAAACGTAATTTACTATATATATAAATAGAAAGCTCTCGAAATTCTGGCGCCAGAAACACATCGTGTTCAGAGACAGAAAGATGAGAGAAGATCATCATGATATTCAAACCCCAAAGAAGGAACATTTACCAGCTTCTTCCAATCGTAAGGCTAAACTGATTAATGATCCGTCGAAGAAGCTACATCAGCAGCAGCAACAAAAGGTAAAATCAAACGATCTCAATAAGTACAAATGTTCAATGTTCTTAATCACAGATCATCATGTTTTGTATATACGTGTGTGTGCTTGTGTCTTAAATAGAAGATTTTATTGAATTTGTATAACAGAGCATCAAAAAGAAGTTGAGTCCTGTCTTCACTGCGGTTACTGAGGACGATGCCGCATCAAATTTATCGGAGAAGGAGTCGATCGAGAAGATATCGTCAATCTCAAAATCTGTTGACGCTGATGAGTCCAACGTAGAGGTACTTTTAATCCTTATGTCCTTGTTTTGATTTTAAACTCATCGTGCGTATTTGATCGTATCATTTCTTTTCTGTTATTCGTTATTTGATTTTTTTTTGATGCGTAGATCAGTGAAACGAGCTTAAATTCCAATAAAACTCTGGTTTCTGACGATGTCGTGGTGCTTCAACATCCAGAAGAGTCGATCGGAATCTCTCCAATCTCAGAGGCTTTTGTTTTTGACAAAGATCAATCCAGCAAATCCATTGAGGTATATTTGTCAATCCAATTAACACTTCCAATAATCATTGGATATTATTTTAGAGCTGTTGACAGGTGCAGCGACAGGGATGTTGACTCACTCCACATTCGATAAGTTGCAAAATTAACACGCACGTTTGAGTTATAAAGGGGAAATTTGGAGTACAACTTATTGTTTGCTTCTTAGAATCAGCGATTAGCAATTATTCCTCATAAACTGTCCTTTTCTGTTGCAATTTAATGCTTTTAAAGGTGATCTAATTCAAACGCAGTTGTTTTACCACTTGTTGACTATACAAATTGAACATTTATGGTTGCTTATTTTTCTGATGAGGTATTTTTCCTGCTTAAAAAGTTGATATAAACTTGCATTTCGACAGCCACTGTATCTTAGAGCATTTGAAGTAGTTCATCACATGAATGATGTGTGATACACAACTTAAAATAACATTGGCTAGTGATTACTGTATTTTGTTTTTATAACATCTAGTTATGTAGTAATCTAGATTTACTTTTCAATGTTTCAGAGCTACATCGTGTCTTTGAATCAATTCGTTTCGCCATCATCTATGATGGTTGGTTCAGTAGAAAAGACTCCGTTTTCATCCTCGTTGTTTGCTAAAACGACTCCTCTGTCATCCATATCGACCGTTGAAATGAGTCCATCATCATCCCCAATAACTGCTGAACCTGCTGTGGCTTTCGTTACAACAGAAGAGACGGATTCATTTAATCCAGGATCATTGGTAAAGCATCTAAGGGAATCAATGTCTCAGGTTTTGCATTCGGCTGATATCGATCCCCGGTATCAGAAGCTTCTGGATGTTTTGGTTAAGATGGTGATTCAAGAGTTCTTTAGTTTTGATGAAGAGAAGGACATGGTTGTTGAGCTGTTTTCAAAGAAGGTAAAGACTCTGCTCCTGAGCTTTCTGTTGTGTATTCTTGTTGTGTCTTCTGGTTTCATCCTTTTTTCAGATGTTCAAAGCTCTTATTATGGCCCTCCACCAACTTAAAACAAGTTACATAATAGAAGTTCGGATATCATGCTTTAAGGACTTGTACCATGCCAAGTAAACAATAATTCTCGGTACAAATTATGTTGCAAAGGAAATGAACTTTTTAATAAAAGTTTGGATATAATATTTCTAGAGATATATGTCGCACAACAAATATTTAAATGCAACGATCTAAATATACTTATGTTGTACATGTATTTTATTTGTATAATACAAGCTATGTCTTTAGCTTTACATTTTTCCGTTGCTAAGCGAAAATATATAACTTGGCACCGATACATTAAGAGGCTACTTACAAAACCCTCACCGTCTCTTATCGGGTAGGAGACACTTACCAAAGCTTACCGAGTAAATGCTTACCATGTGTTATTTACTGAGAAGATGAATGAAAAGTGTTTTTATTTTCCTCACTAATTTGAGGGATGGAAATACATTAATTTATAGGTAGAGTTTACAAATTGTAGTTGAAATCTAACTCTAGTTGGATCAAGATAACAACCATAACAACCAAGAGTTTGTAACTAATTGAAAGACTTCATTCACCACTAATCCTAAACTAATTTGGATTGCTATTACCCCCCTGCAAGCGTGACGTGGGGTGTTGCCCTACGCAAAACTTGGACCAAAAAAAAAAAAGAAATAATGGCTTTGGTAGACTCTTGGTGAAGAGGTCAGCAACATTTAGCTTGCTTGGAACAAACTTGGTAAAGAGCTGCCCGAGTTGGACCAATTCTCGAATGAAATGGTAATCAAGGGCAATGTGTCAGGCTCATTTATGTGCTACCGGGTTTTGACGGATGAACAGGGAGCTCTTATTGTCGCAAAGGAGTGTCGGTGGTTGCTTAATTGGTAGGTGTAGCTCGGTAAGAAGGTTGGTCAGCCAGCCGCTGTGTTAACGAGGGAACGGTATTCGGATTCACAGCTTGAGCGAGAGATCGTGCGCTGTTTTTTTGAGCTCCATGTGACAAGGTTTGGACCAAGAAAAATTGCATACCCGGATGTCGATCGCCAAGTGTCGTGGTAGCCCCCCCAATCAGCGTCGGAGAAGGCCGATAGCGTGTGAGAGGATTAGAGGAAGAGTCAGTGAAGGTGAGTTCATATGTAGCGGTGCCCTTGACATATCGAAGAATACGCTTAACGGCTTGAAAGTGAATATTCGTGGGCGTATGCATATACTACTGACTGTATTTACAGCGTATGAGATGTCAGGTCGTGTAATCGTAAGGTATTGAAGTGCGCCTACTAAGGACCGGTATAACGTTGGGTCGTTGAATGGGTCTCCTGTTTGACTGAGATGTTGAGCAACAATCATTGGTGTGCTAATGAGTTTACTTTCATGTAGTTGAGCTCGAACGAGAATATCATGTGCGTATTTTTGTTGGTCGAGAAAGATGTCGGTTAGTGTGTAGGTTACTTCTAGCCCAAGAAAATAGCCAACCTTGCCCAAATCTTTAATTGCGAAAGCTTTTTGCACATGATTGATCAACCTTTGAATGAGTTGATTGTCATTGTCGGTAACGATAATATCGTCAACATAAACGAGAACATACAGGAGGGACGTTCCTATAATATTCCAAAAGGTTGCCTGATATTATTGAAAAACACACTATATATAGTACAAAGTTGCCTAACTAACTTCCACTTATTTTGAGAAGATATACAATAATTAAATGCTAATAATAATACAAATATACACCATATCTAGACTGCTAATAGGCCCCCGTAGTCAGAGCAGTAGCCGGGCGAATGGTCAGACTGGTTCAGAAACGCTGAAATAGCTGTCGAGATAGAGCCTTCGTAAATATATCTGCAAATTGAAAATCGGAAGGGACGTGGAGAACACGGACAGAACCAAGACGAACTTTATCGCGCACAAAATGAATATCAATCTCTATATGTTTCGTGCGCTGATGATGCACGGGATTCTGAGTAAGATAAATAGCCGAAACATTATCACAGTAGACCACGGTGGCTCGGGTGACTGGTATGTGTAATTCAAGTAGCATATTTCGTAGCCAAGTGGTTTCGGCAACCGTGTTAGCTACGCCTCTATATTCAGCTTCGGCACTTGATCGAGAGACCGTGGGCTGCCGTTTCGACGACCAGGATATCAAATTATCCCCAAGAAAGACACAATAACCGGAAGTCGAACGGCGAGAGTCGGGGCACCCACCCCAATCGGCATCGGAGTAGGCCGTTAGGCTAACCGATTTGGATGGTAAAATAGTGAGCCCAAGGTCTGACGTACCTTTAAGGTAGCGCAAGATCCGCTTCATGAAAGTAAAATGTATGTCTCGTGGGGCATGCATGAACAGGCAAACTTGTTGAACAGCGTATGTGATGTCCGGCCTAGTAAATGTGAGGTACTGAAGTGCTCCTGCGAGGCTACGGTAGAGAGTGCCATCGACTAAAGGTTCACCGTCTGTGGCACTTAACTTGGAACCAGTGTCGACCGGTGTTGCACATGGTTTGTAATCTGTCATGTTGGCTCGAGAGAGAATATTGGCCACATATGTAGCTTGAGAGAGGAAAAGACCTCCATTTCGTTTGGTAACCTCAATGCCCCAAAAGTGATGTAATGGTCCGAGATCCGACATTGCGAATTCTTTGGATAGAGTGGTAATGAACCCCTGAAAAAGTTTAGTGTTTGATGCGGTGAGGATTATATCGTCTATATAAAGTAGAAGATATGCCATGTCATTGCCCCGTTTGTAGACGAAAAGGGAAGTGTCGCTAGTGGTGGCTTTAAAACCACACTTCACAAGGTAGGTGGCAAATCTGTGATACCATGCACGGGGAGCCTGTTTCAAGCCATACAAAGATTTCTTGAGCCGACAAACATAATTGGGGTTAGTGCGATCCGTGAAACCCGGGGGTTGAAACATGTAAACCGTTTCATGCAAGTCCCCGTGTAAAAAGGCGTTCTTGACATCCAATTGGTGAATGGGCCAAGAACGAGAGGTGGCGAGACTTAGGATGGTGCGGATCGTGGTGGGTTTAACCACCGGGCTAAAAGTCTCGTCACAGTCAATGCCAACCTGCTGTGATTTGCCGTTTACTACTAAACGGGCCTTATATCGCTGCAAAGAACCGTCCGCATGAAATTTGTGGCCGAAGAGCCACATGCACCGGATGACGTGTGCGTCAACGAGTCTAGGCACAAGTTCCCACGTGTTATTTGCTATTAAAGCTCGATATTCATCGGTCATGGCTGAGTGCCAATTCGGGTCAGTGAGGGCGTAATTGTGGGATTTGGGCAGTGGGGAGATGGGTTGGGATGATGTGGTGTTGAGGTTGAAGGGTATAGATGGTTTGAGAGTACCCGTTTGTGATCGAGTGACCATAGGGTGTTTTGGTGGAGGTGGCGGGTTATTAGAGGGGGTGGGGTGGTCTGGTTAGCAGAAATAGTAGGTGGGGTAGGTGGTGTTGTAAGTGGGGGGTGGTTATTTTTATTTGGATGGGGTGTACGTCGCTGGTAGGTAACAATGGTGGGTGAGGGTTGGCTAAAGTTGGGAGGAGGAGAAGGAGGGGTGGTAGGTGGAGTAACAGTGAGTGGAGGGTGTGATGGGGAGGTGGGGTGTGGTCTAAGTAGGGAGGGTGTGTATAGAAGGGGTGATGGGGAATCGGGATCAAGAAATCGGTGAGTAGTGGATGGGCTAGATTTGTTAGACGAGTAGGGGAAGGAAGTCTCGTCAAAGGTGACGTGACGTGAGATGAAAATCTTTCCTGTGGAGAGTTCAAGGCACCGATAACCACAGTAGTTAGTCGGGTATCCTAGGAACACACATAAGGAGGAGCGTGGGGCTAGTTTGTGAGGTCGAGTGGCATAATGATTTGGAAAACATGCGCAACCAAAGGTGCGAAGGTGGGAGTAGGTTGGATGTTTGTGGTAAAGTATGGACGTAGGGGTTTGAAAATTGTGTAGTTTGGTAGGTAGGATGTTGTGAAGGTAGACGGATGTATGGGGAGCGTCCTCCCAAAATGTGGGTGGGAGAGAGGCACGGGTAAGAATGGTTAGCATAATTTCGTTTAAGCGACGAATCATGCGTTCAGATTTCCCATTTTGTTGGGAAGTTTGAGGGCAAGAAAATCAGAATTGAAGGCCGTGGGAATGGGCAAAGTTTTTAAAAGAGGTGTTGTCAAACTCACCGCCCATATCGCATTGAAAAGTTTTGATGGATTTATTAAACTGGGTTTGGATATAAGTGTGAAATCTGGTGAACATTGTGAATGTCTCGGATTTGTATTTTAAAGGGTATGCACAAGTAAATTGTGAGTGATTATCAATAAGGACCATATAATATTTTGAGCCATTTTTGCTAACAATAGGGGAGGTCCATAAGTCGCAATGAATTAAATCAAACGAATGTAAAGTAGTAGAGGATGAGTATCAAAAGGTAAACGTTTGTGTTTAGCTAATTGGCATGCATTACAAACGAAATTGCTTTTGAGCTTATTACACGAAATAGAATTACGGGAAACTAAATAATCAAAAACATGAGTGCCCGGGTGACCGAGGCGATCATGCCAAACATCGGAGATAGAAGTTGCAAGGAAAGTGGTAGCGGGAGCTTTGGTTGGACTGTTGAAGGAGTAGAGGGGGCCCGTGCTATTGTGGTGGCTCAGAAGTTTCCCAGTCTTGAGATATTTTAAATCAAAACCAAAAGGGCCAAATGAGACGATAAGAGAATTGTCGGTAGTAAATTTTCTTACCGAAATGAGATTTTTGAT
The DNA here is from genome assembly GCA_954870635.1 of Arctium minus. Lineage (NCBI taxonomy): Eukaryota > Viridiplantae > Streptophyta > Magnoliopsida > Asterales > Asteraceae > Arctium > Arctium minus. The sequence continues at coordinate 26,977,949 of OX941092.1, forward strand.
AATATGTGGGACATAAAGTAGGTTATTCAGGCGAATGGGTTTAGAGTGGGTAGGGATGGTAGTGTGACCCGAACCGAAAACTGATACCTGATTGCCATTCCCAACATAAATCGATTTAATAGAATTAACACAGGGAACTTGGATATTACCTGGATCGGATGTGACTGGATCGGATGTGAGGTGGTCGGTGGCACCGGTGTCCATATATCATTGAGAGTCTCCCGGGTCCAAGGTCATTGCCTGAAGAGCTGCGCCAAGATCAGTGGGTTCTAGCGGGTTAACCTCGGCTAAGTGATCCTGGGGCGTAGTGGGGTTTGCGACTATGTTCTGTGGGCGAGATTGGGCTCGAGCAGAGGAGGGCCAAGTCGGGCCGGCCCAACCAGGATGAGTGGGAAAGGGGCAGGGTGGTGTCGATGCCCACCAGGGAGTCCAGTAGCCCTGTGGAGGTTGCGTGTGCCAGATATTGGGCCTGACCATAGAGTAGTTTTGGGCCCGTGTTGGTTGCGAGGGTGGTGACCTGTTGGATGGACGGTGGTCACGGCGCTGGGAAGGTACACGAGATTAACGATGATCACGGCGCTGATCACGACGCTGAGGAGGATCCCGAGCGACTGTAGCAGCGACTGGTGTAGCAGCGACTGGTGTAGCAGCGACTGGTGTAGCAGCAGAGTTGGAATCTCGAGCCGATTGACGTTGTTGTTCCAGTTGTAACATATTGCAGGCTGTCTCCCAAGGGGGAAGTTGTTGATTTATAAAGCTACCAACAACATCAAATTCAGCGGGAAGGCCACGAACAGGCTGAAGGACAAGTCGGTTTTCGTCGACGGGGCAACCGACATCATTGAGCTGATCAGCGTGTTCTTTGATACGTTGACAATAGGCTTCGAGGGTCGGAAAGGCTCGTAGGGAGATGTTGGAGAACTCGTGGTCAAGAGCAGCGGCACGAGCACCTTTGTTATTGTGGAAAAGATTTTTGATCCTTGTCCAGGATTCAAAAGCTGTGGATTTGGATTCAAGAACACGGACCAGGAGTTCATCCGAGAGCGACCCGTAGATCCATTGCAGGACGATAGCATCGACTTTTCTCCAAGCGGCATATTCATCAGAATCTTCAGCCGGGGCTTTTGTGCCATCAATGTGATGAAACACATCGTAGCCAAGGGCATGAAGTTGAAATAACTTCACCCAAGAGGAGTAGGAGACCTTGGTTCCATCCAAAACACACACCTTATTTTGGATGTTTGTAACCGTATACACTGGATGTAATGTCTCCGGTTTACCGGAGGTGGCACCTTTTTCACCCATGATTAAGCTGTCAAAAAATAGATTGAAGGGGAGAGAAGAGAACCACCGGAGGCTGGTGGTGATACGGTTGGCAACGGCTGGTATGAGAAGAGCCTGTACCCTAGCTTTGATACCATATAATATTCCAAAAGGTTGCCTGATATTATTGAAAAACACACTATATATAGTACAAAGTTGCCTAACTAACTTCCACTTATTTTGGGAAGATATACAATAATTAAATGCTAATAATAATACAAATATATACCATATATAGACTGCTAATAGTTCCTTGAGCGTAGATAAAAAGAGAAGTATCTGCCCGACTATTTTGAAACCCAATGCCGGTGAGAAAATTACTGAAGTGTCTGAACCATGCTCTCAGAGCTTGTTTAAGGCCATATATAGCTTTTCTGAGACGACAAACGTGTGAAGGATGATGAACGTCGATATAACCCGGTGGTTGTTCCATGTACACTGTTTCGTGTAGGAGACCATTGAGGAACGCGTTTTTGACGTCAAGTTGTCGAAGTTTCCATTTGCGCATGACGGCTATGCTAAGAATGAGACGAACTGTAGCAGCTTTGACAACCGGTCTGAGGTATGTGTGAAATCTAGGTCTAGCACTTGAGTGAAACCTTGGGCAACTAGACGAGCTTTAAGTCGTTCGACCGATCCATCTGCTTTAAACTTTGTTCGGAAGACCCATTTCGAGCCAACAACATTCGTATCCCGAGGGCGTGGAACTAATTCCCACATATTGTTTGATTTAGGTGCATGAATCTCCTCATCCATGGTAGCGATCCAAGCGGGATTTTTGGCTGCAGATTTGTAGCCTTTAGGGATGGAGGTGGTTAGAAGAGCGGGGAGGAGTCTATTAGAGTGCTCAGAGATAAATGTCGGATACTTTGGTTTAAAAATTCCCGAATTGGCACGATTTTGCATGGGATGTGTTGGTTGTGGCGGTGGTGCTTGCTCAACAGTAAAGGGAGTTGTGTGAGATGGGGGCGAATCAGCGGCGACCGAAGATGATGATTCACCGATCGTTTGTGAGGGTTTTGATGTCGGCTTGTCTTTGAGACATAGGGGACACGTATTTGTTGCATGATCGATGCAGCGGGCAGATGACGTTGGAGATGGCTCGGACGAACAGACTTGTGGGTCAAGAAAGGTGGAATAGTCCAATGCCGTGAGACTGGTGGGTTTAGTGTTGGTGTTAAATGGGAAGTGTGTTTCATCAAACTTGGCATGGCGAGATATATAAATGCGAGAGGTGGAGTTGTCAAGGCATAGATATCCTTTGTATTTTGAGCTGTATCCCAAGAAGATGCAAGGACGGGTCCGAGTTTCAAATTTATTATTTGTATAATCCCGTAGACAAGGAAAAACTTGGCACCCGTATGGCCGAAAAAGTGCATAGTTGGGAGTGTTTTGGAAGAGAGGTTTGTAAGGAGTTTTGTTTTGTAAAATAGTAGTGGGTAACCGGTTGATGATGTAAATTGATGATGCAAAAGCCGTGAACCAGTATTTGATAGGCACTTTGGAATGAAAGAGCATGGCTAGTCCTGTCTCCGTAATGTGCCGATGTTTGCATTCCGCACGACCATTTTGGGGTGGCGTGTAATGTAAGGACATGAAAGACGATAGAGGATGCCATTAGTAGATAAGAATTTTTGAAAATTATTATTGGTAAATTCTGCACCTCCATCACTGTGAAAAGTTTTAACATTTTGTCCAAGTTGAGAGGACGGGGGTTGGTCCCCAAATATCATCGTCTATAATTTCGAGGGATTTGGAAGCGCGTTTATGATCTACTTGAAATGGAAGTTTGTGGCTTTTCACAAGTTGACACGATTCACATATTGTAGGATTTGGCAAGATTGAAGAGACAGATAAGTGGCCTTTTTTATTTAGAATTGAGATTACATCATTATTCACATGTCCCAATTGGGAGTTCCACAAATGAAAAGATCCTTTAAGCGATGGGCAATTAAGATCGGATAAAAGTGTAGAGTCAATGTGGTTAAGTCGATAGAGACCATGATCATGCTTCCCGGTTGCGATTGTCGTGAACGACTTATCAGAAAATGTAACATTAACCGGAAAATCATGTGTGAGGCGACTAATAGAGAGAAGGTTACGAGTCAAATTTAGTACCACTAAAATGTCACGTAAAAGAATAGAAGGGGTGACGTGATGGTTTCCAATATGAGTAATCGGAAGTGAGTGTCCATTCCCAACTATAACATTATGATTACCGTTATATGGCGTTGCATTATTGATGTTGACGACGTTTGGGGTCATATGAGCGGATGCACCAGAGTCCATGTACCAATCGGAAACGTTGGGATTCGAAGAAGAAGCGTTGAAAGCTTCGGAAAGATGCATGACCGGCATCGGAACGTCGTTGGAGGACATAGTCTTGGCATTGAGTGGCCTTGTGACAATTGCGACCACACAATTGACATCTTGGAACATAGGTGTTGCGACGTCCTCCCCAGCCCCGACGGCCTTGGAAATTGTTGTTCCTTGAAGCCAAAGAGGCGATGCACCTTGAATCCAAATAACAAAGGCAACCCAAAGGCCCGACATGCATCGAGGACTACCGCTTAGGAAATTCCCCGACGGCGGAGGTCTAGGCACATAGGAGACTACCACTTAGGAAATTCCCCAAATGTCACCCACCTACATCCCTATAGTGAATCACTGACTTGGTTCGTCCACATTATGCAAATAGGAGGTCTCAAGATGTGTTACAACCCGACATATTCGGATATCAATCATGAACACAACATTACCATCCTAAACATGTAATTTCAACACTTAACCCAAATATCAACCAAATTCATCGCAATAATGTAAGGTCTCCAAAAGGCATTCCAAGTAGGAATCATCAACATACCAAGGTATACACATATAAACCATGGTAACTTTCATATACATAAATCCATGGGAAAAACCCCAAATACTTGAACAATAAACATGAACATTTGAGAAATGCATTAATATTAACAAGTAGAAGATAATGATGTGTATCTAGTTTTAACAAAGGTTAGTAAACTCACAATCTAGGTTTTTGGACCAAAACCTAGAAAAGTGTCAAACCCTAGAAGTTGGAGGAGATGAGACTTGAAGGTGAGAATTGAGAATCTTGAAGAACACTTCAATGATGACACTTGGATGAAGCTTGATGATCACTTAATGCTCCCAACAACCCAAAACCCTAGCAATAAATGTGTGTGTGTTTGGAAGGGTCAAAAATCGCCCAAAGAGAAGCTCTCCCGTTTTTGGATGTGAAAATGTGATAAATGAGGGTTGAAAAGGGTTTTAAGTCAAAGAGGACTGTCCCCCGCGGGCGACAATGCCCCGGCGACAATGCCCATGGCATTGTCGCGTGTCATAATCGCGAAAATCCCCGAGGTCTCGGTACGTCCCTTGCGACATTGACACTGCGACATTGACAGTGTCATAGTCGCGGTCACCACCCCACACTCGGTACACTCCTCGCGAGAGTGACACGGCGAGAGTGACCATGTCACAATCGCGTGTCACTGTCGCACCAAACCCAATCCAGCCCGAAAACTTAGCCAAATTCGAAAACGAGCGCGAGGTTTGAACAATTAAAGATGGTAAATCAATATATGACATTTTAACCTAATTCATGATCATAAAATGCACACAAAGACATATATTCACACATAAACGAAATTAATGCATTAAGGGAGACAAAATACTTACCTTATGAATTTACGGGTGTTACAATCCTCCCCACCTAAATGGGATTTCGTCCCTGTTTGGGTAAAAATTCCAACAGTCCATCGTCGTATGACCGACGATAACCGACGCCCTTCCTTTAAGGCGACCTCGATTAAACGAATAAATATCGTACGACATGATTTCAGTTACTAACCTGTGACATACGTTATATCATGTTTAATGCAGGATTCAAGAGACATTCATGACCAAAGACTGTAACGGTTGCTATCATCAATAGCAACGGACATAACTGACGAAATCATCAATATTAAACAGTCATTCTATTAATGAGCATTCAAGACGTATCAACAGAGAAATGGAGTATAAATATGAAGATGGAACCTCACATTCGGGACATCTGATTCTTAGACCTTACAAGCTCATAAATTACGTTCTCAAGCTCGCTCAGTTTCTCTCGAAGTTCATAAGATCCACTGCCGTTTGTCGCGCGACGCACGACCGAAGTCTAATTACACACGACGCACGACCGACTTTACTTTATCGTATTGTTTTACATTGTATTACACTTGTAACACTTGTTATTAAGGACGACGTCCCTAATTGACGTCCATAGTGCACGACGACTTACACTCGTCCGCGGTTTTTACCCATTTTAGGGGTTTTCCGCGTCACCAATTCTCTCGTTTCATTTACTTTATTTTTATTGTAGTCGTACGATTATTGTTGTTACTTTCTTTGGTTGGATCAAACTCCACATTTACCTTAAATTTTCCTTGGGAGATTTTTGGCATAAACAGTTTGGCGCCCACCGTGGGGCCCATCCAAAGAAAATCCTCGATAATCTTACGACGTACTAACGTTTTCCTTCGAGTGTTTCTCTTTTTTATTCATTCAGGACAATGTCATTCCAAGGAACTCAAGGTCATGTTGTGGCCCAAATGAACATGGAGTTGAACGCTGCTCGTGCCCGTATTGACGCCCTAACAGCCCAGGCTCGACAGGCGGCTGAAACCATTGAGCATCTAAGAAACCAGGGTGGAAACAATGTGATGGGGACTACAAATGCTTATACCGGTGCTTGGAACGTACCCCCTCCATTACCTAATTATCCTCGTCCACCACCAGTTAATCCTGCAACCTTCGTAATCCCAACCATGCCTATGACTTCTATGCCATTCAATGGATATGCCTCTGATTCTTCACAGCCAACTAACTTCAACGGATCAGGTTATGTTCCATTGGGTGTCTCTGGGGGTATCCCAATAGATCCCGTTGCACAACGGTTGAAACTTCTGGAAGAACATAATGAGCGTGTCTTGTCGATGCTGGCCAAATTGCCGGGGGCAGTAGTTCCAGTTGATGTCGAGCCACGTACAGGATTTCAGGCATCGCCATTCGTTGATGAGATCGCGTTGGTGGACGTCCCAAAGAAATATAGCATCCCGACCTTCACTCCAAAATATTCAGGCGTCACTGATCCGACAGAACATGTCGCCCAATACAAACAACTTATGTGGACTGTCTCGATACCGTATCAGTTTCAAGAAGTCTGTATGTGCAAGAGTTTTGGAGCGACCTTGACTGGAGCAGCGTTACAATGGTTGATCAATCTCAAACCCAAAACCATCGGGTCTTTTGCAGAATTGGTGAACCAATTTACTCAACAATTCGCCAGCAGCCGAAAAATGGAAAAACAGACGAGCGACCTTTATTATGTTGTACAGAAAAATGGAGAGTCCATCCGGGATTATTTTAACCGTTTCAATGCAGAAATGATCAGTATCCAAAATTATGACGTAAAAACAGCCATTGAAGCATACAAACGGGGTCTGGATGATAGTTCAGGGTTATATCTTGACCTTACGAAATATCCTCCAGAAACCTTTGAAGACGTACGAGCAAGGACGCTCACCCATATGAGGGTCGAGGATGACCTCGTTTTCAGAAATAAACATTCCAACGACAGGAAAGGTCTAGGTGTTAAAAAGCCAGACTTCAAACTGAAACCGACCGGTCGATCAGAGCCTGCCCGACAGATTTCAAACGTCAGATTCGAAAAGAAAGGGTCGACGACTTCTAAATCTGTCCAGTATCCTAAGGTGTCATCTTATGGTTTCCCTGGGTTAGCCAAAGACGTCATCGCGTCCCTGAAACAGCTCCAGTAAAACATTCGATGGCCAAAGAAAAGCGATAAGGACAGTGATAAGAAAGACAAAACAAAATGGTGCGATTTCCATAATGACTTCGGTCATATAACGGATGATTGCATCACCCTGAAGAAAGAACTGTCCTGGCTTAACTCGAAAGGCTATTTGCAAGAATTGACGGAAAATAAGGACGTGCGTCCCACATCCCCAGAGCATGCCAAGGTGATTAATTGTATCACCGGAGGTTCTGATGTCTGTGGGACCACATATTTGGCTGCTAAGACGACCGACCAATTCCAAAGGAGGCAAGACCTAAGGAAGACGCAGAATTAGAAGCTATGCCCTTGACGTTCGACCAATCAGATCTCGACGACGTACACCAGAAACATCATGACGGACTAATTATCCAATTGAGCATTGAAAATTGCCTGACAAAGAGGATACTCGTCGACGGAGGTAGTTCCGCTAATATTATCTTTTTTGATGCAGTGAAAGCTATGGGGATCGACAAATCCGAGATTACCCGACGCTCAACTACACTCATTGGATTTAACGGAGGAGCGACAAATACCATGGGAGAAATCACACTACCAGTATATGCTAAAGGAATCAACAGGCAGACGAAGTTCAACGTCGTCGACTGTTCATCAGCTTATAACGTTATCCTTGGGCGACTATGGATCCACGATATGAAAGTCGTACCCTCGACGTACCACCAAACCTTGAAATTCCCTATGCAATGGGGAGTACAGGAGATCAAAGGCGAAAGAAAAGTCGCTAGGGAATGTTACAAAGTCTCTTTGAAGCCCCCGAAGCAGACAATATAGCAATTACAGAACCAGGACATTCCTGGAACTGACGACGATTACCGCTTGGAAGCTGTCGTCCTAAACCAGGATAAGCCTGATCAGATGGTCTACATAGGTTCGACACTTGATCCATCCTTCAAAAATAGATTAATTTTTTTTTTGCAGGACCATTATGATTGCTTCGCATGGACACACGAAGACATGGTGGGTATCGATCCGAGTATTATTTCTCATAAACTCAACGTCGATCCATCCTTCAAACCCGTTCAACAGAAAAGACGAAAATTTGCTCCTGAAAGAAATAAAGTTATCAACGACGAAGTTGATAATTTGCTTAAATCAGGAAAGATACGAGAAGTCAAATATCCAGATTGGCTCACCAACGTTGTTGTTGTCCAAAAGAAAAATGGCAAATGGAGGTATACATCGATGACATGTTTGTTAAATCGAAACATACGGACGATCATATAGGACATTTGAAGCAGTCGTTCGACATTTTGCGTAAATACAAAATGAAGTTGAATCCGACAAAATGTTCTTTTGGAGTTCGAGCTGGCAAATTTCTCGGTTATATGGTCACACGACGAGGAATTGAAGCTAACCCAGATCAAATTAAAGCGATTATCGAGCTAAAATCGCCCATAAATTTTAAAGAAGTCCAACGCCTAACAGGACGTATAGCAGCCCTAAACAGATTCATCTCTCGGTCGTCCGACAGATGTCACCTCTTCTACAATGTCCTGCGAAAAAACAAAGGATTCGATTGGACTGATAAGCACGAGGAGGCGTTGAAACAACTCAAGGAGTACATGACATCACCTCTCTTCCTCTCCAAACCTGAGAAAGGTGAAGTTCTTCAACTTTATCTAGCCGTCAGTACTAATTCGGTGAGTGCAGTCCTTATACGAGAAACCGACAAACGGCAATTGCCAATCTACTATGTAAGTAAAACTCTATTAGACGCTGAAACCAGGTACTCGTCTATAGAAAAACTTTTGCTTTCGTTAGTTATGGCTGCTAAGAAGTTACGGCATTATTTTGAATCGCATCCTATAACTGTTGTAACTAACTTTACATTGAAACCTGTGTTTAGAAAACCCGAGTTAACAGGACGATTAGCTAAATGGAGCATCTACCTCAGTAATTATGATCTGGATTTTAAGCCTAAAACGACGATCAAATCACAAGTCTTGGCAGATTTTGTTATAGATTTCAGTCCAGAACTAGAAGAAGCGATGACGTCCAATGAGTTAATTGTGGCGACTTTGCACGACACCACTTGGACGCTCGATGTTGATGGTTCGTCGAACATACGAGGAACATGCCTGGGTGTCGTCCTACAGTCCCCACAAGGGGGCAAGATAGTGTACTCCATACGGTGCGACTTCAAGGCAACAAATAATGAAGCAGAGTACGAAGCACTGATTGTGGGAATCAAAATTGCTCATGACTTGGGGGCAACACATCTGCATGTCCGAAGCGACTCGTCTTTAGTTGTTAACCAAATTAATGGAGAGTTCGCAGCAAAAGATTCAAGGATGATCACCTATTATAAAAAAGTAAAAGAAGAGGCAAAGAAGTTCAGTCGCTTCATAATCGAGCAGATACCAAGAGATCAGAACACTCAAGCTGACGCACTAGCCAATTTGGGGTCAGCTCTTAATCAAACGACGTTCGACAGTATCCCAATAGTCCACCTTGCAACACCATCTATCAAAAACGACGATAATACTTTGGTCGCGCCAATTGAAGAAGAAAATTCTTGGTCGGACGACATTAAAAATTATCTAGAGAACGATCAATTGCCTGATGACAGAATGGAAGCAAGAAAGGTCAAGTTTAAAGCATCAAGGTACGTCGTGATCAGAAGACAATTGTATCGAAGATCTTCAACTGGTTTGAATCTACGGTGTATTACCAACAAGACGCAAGTCCATAAAATCTTACAAGACATGCACGACGGTGAATGCGGAAATCACTCAGGAAGTCGCAGTCTAGCCAACAGGATATCACGACAAGGTTATTATTGGCCGACACTAAGGCAAGATGCGATCAGGTATGTATAGTCGTGCGACGCATGTTAACGACACGCAGATATGTCTCATAAACCATCTGAACCCTTACACTCGACTTTAGTCCCATGGCCCTTTATGAAATGGGGAATGGATATCGTCGGAAAACTACCACCTTCCCCCGGGCAAAAGGTATTTCTTCTAGTTTTAACGGATTATTTCTCTAAATGGATAGAAGCAGCGGATTTTTCCCAGGTTCGGGACAAAGAAGTCGTTTCTTTTATCCAAACTAACATCATTTGCAGGTTTGGAATTCCGTCCGAAATAACATGCGACAATGGGACACAATTCATCAGTGATCGGACGAGAAAATTCTGTGAAGAAAGGAACATTAAGTTGGTAACGTCGACACCTCGATACCCACAGTCGAATGGCCTTGCCGAGTCAAGTAATAAAACTATCATCAATTCGATCAAGAAAAGACTCAAAGCTGCCAAAGGAAAATGGGTAGAAGAATTACCCTCCGTTCTATGGGCCAATCGTACAACACCACGTACGTCCACAGGACAAACCCCCTTTTCATTAGTCCACGGATGCGAAGCTGTGTTACCAATTGAGGTACGACTACCAACTTCGAGACATATGTCCGTCGAACATAACTTGGTCGACCTGAGCTATGACCTTGACGCTTTAGAAGAACTTAGAGAAACAGCACACATCCGCATGGCATCGCAGAAACAAGCGTTCGAGCGACATTTCAACAAAAATGTCCAAATCAAAGTTTTCCAAGAAAGTGACTATGTCTTACGTCGAGTGTTCCAAAACACTCAAGAACTCAATGCAGGTAAACTTTCCACTAAGTGGGAAGGCCCTTATCAAATCTCTGGCGTCGTGGGTAAAGGAGCTTATAAGATCCAAACCCTTGATGGTCGAGATATCCCACGAAGTTGGAATGCAGTTCATTTAAAGAGGTATTTCTTTTAAATTATGAATTCATTTCCTTGGATTATTTATTAAAAAGATTACTAACTTAAGCATCGGAGGGTCGTTGGTCAAACCAACGACCACCCCACTAACGGTGTTCTTCGCAGGGACGCACGACTTAGTTAAGATTTTCATGTCGAGTAATACTCATACGATCGCATGTATATGGTTGGTCGTAATTGTTGATAAAGGTTAATTTTTTTTCACTTGACTCCCGATACTTATATTCGAAAACCATTATTACAATTGCACTTGTTCAATCGTAAAACTCAGTTGATTTCATTATAGCATGTTAATGAATGATGGTTTGGTCGAACATATGATATACTGTGTTTATATTTTAAAATTACTCAACGTGTGATAAGAGATAGGTTTGACAAAGAAAAGCAAATAACAAACATCAATGAACAAAAGAGACTTTGTCAATAGAAGAGAAAGTTACAAAGTTAAGGGACGACCACAGACGGCCGACCCCTAGATAATAAATCCAAGAAGCTAAGAAGGAGGAACGTCAGATTGTTCCTGTACGACATCAGTCTCTGCTGCTGCCGCCTCTTCTCCACCGTCAGTTCCCTCTAATTCATCGTCTTCGTCAAGGTCCCTTTCAGTCCCCACGGTGTCAAGGTAGGTCTTGAGCTCCTCAGCGGCCGACGCCATAGGATTTTTCCCAGTCAAATGATGCCTCATCAAGGCAGCCTGGGCCGTGAAGCGAGAAAAGGCTTCGATTTGCCTATTCTCAGTCTCCAGGTCTTTGACGTCGCCTTCCAGCTCATCGACCCTCTTTTTGAGGGACGCGACTTCATCAATAGAAGTAGCAGCAGCAGTGACGGCTTTAATCTTCTCGACCTCCAATTTGGTCGACGACGCCTCAAGCTCAAGGAGATGATCCCTAAGCTTAACCTTCTCACGATCCGAAATCTCTAGTAGACTTCGGGCATCGGAGAGCTCAGACTTAAGGCCCTCGACCTTTGCCTTCTCAGCCTCAACCGCCTCCAAGGCGACTTTCTCCCTTTCAAGAGCCTCATCGGCCCTTTTCTTGACTTCAGGGAAGGACGTCCTGAGACCTTCCATCTGAGCGAAGAAGCTCAGACAGGCTTGGAAAGCCTGCACGACAGGAAAGAAAGAGTTAATAATAAGAAAAATAATGAAGGGAATAAAGGAATAAGTAAGACGTACCATGAAAGAAAGACCAGCAACATGCGCCCCCGTGTCCTCGACCCGAGACTCCTTGTATCGGTCGTAGAAGGTCGGGAGAAGGAATTTTCCCAAGTGTGGAAAAATGACGTCCCTCTCGAGGACGTCATTTGCCATAAAGTCAGAAGGGAGAGTGACTTTAAAGATCGTCTCTCCCACTTTTTCCTTGTTCTTTTCCTCACCCTTTGAGGAGGAAGAAGGTGCAAGGAAAGGCTTATTAACGCCCGACACCCCCGACATTGGAGTGTCCTTCGTCACCTGAGTCGAGCCTCCGAGCTCGACCCTAGTAACGGTTCCTTTCGATGGTATCGTCCCTGCAAGGGACGATAGAGCATCGTCACCCGTCTTCTTGGGTGAAGACCGAGGTTTGCCTCGGACACGTCTGAGGTCCACCCCCGTAGAAGGAGCATATCTCTTCCTTGACTTTTCCCTGCCTTGACGAGCAAGCTCCAGTTGCTCGGCTCGCTTAAGGGTAGACGACTTTACAGCTGCGTCCTCTGAATGAAGAGAGCAAGTTAAAAAAGAAATGACATACGATATAAAAAGTGAAAAAGTATTGTCGAGTGACTTATCAGTCATTTCTTCTTCTTCTTTCCTCTCTTCTTCCTTTTCTTCCTCTCTTCTCCTTTCTTCTTCCTGACGAGAACCCTCAACGGACGTCTCTTCGGCTACGAAAACGACCTCGTCCTCCTCGTCGTTCGACCGAATAGAAAACGAACGATCGGCAATACTCCTTTCCAAGATCCTCTGAATCTTGTTGAGAGAATCTCTATTTGACTTCACTTTATAGAAGTCAATTGCTGCCAAACAAAGAAAGACATCATTAGTATATATTATAAACGCACGACAAAAGCGCACGACAAAAGCGCACGACAAAAACGCACGACAAAGCAGTTAGCCTACCCGATTCGTTCCATCCGGACGACAACCATTGACTGTCTTCGTCGCTCACAAATGCCACTTGGAGGAAAACGTACTGACGTTTCCAACCACGGTCGTTCACCGCGGTATTATGCACCAGTACGTTATCTCCCTTTGATCGAGGGAATAGCCTGTATCAGTGATAATTATCCGGTCGAACACTATAAGCAGTCAGGAGGTCGTTCACATTGAACGGAACCTCCCAATCGGCCGTAAGACGCTCGACAACCTGGAAAATCCGCCAGAATTGAGGCATTAACTGTCCAGGCGTCAAGTCGAACGCATCCAAAAACGCCCTGACCAAAGGGCTAAATGGCCAACTAAAACCTATCTTGAAGGGATACTCGTATAAAACACAGTACCCCTTCGGAACCTCATCCGGCTTTAAATCTTCCGGAGTCATCAGATTGATTCCATCTGGAATCCTGGCCAATTTTTGAAAATAATCTAGGTTTTCTTCTTCCCTATATATACTCACAGGCTCGCTCGACATCTGGAAATCAGGGATATTTAGAGTCACACGCCAATAACTAAGAATATCCTAAGCTTTCCTAGGCTTTCTAGCTATAGACTTCCTATGCATATAACCGACACAGAAGAGGAACGAGAAATTGTACCTTAAATAGACTTCTAAACCTCGAATTTAGAATGGAGATCTCGGAAAGTAAATCTCGCCGGAGGTATAAGGTATTGAAAAAGGTAAGCGTAAAGAAGGAAATGATTGAAGACAATCCCTATTTATACTGAAAATTGGAAACTGAATCGCCAATCGCCAATTGACACGTGTCGTCCGTGTCAGGCGAACCACTTGAGTGTATCCATCGAATGCATGACACCTGTCCAATATTAGCTGTCTAACCGTTTATTTTGCAGGAAATGACGTCATTGATCAGCTAGAAACAAACCGATTGGGTTCTATTCGAACTACCCACGTTTCTTTTATGACACGTGTCCTGATTTTAAAATTTAAATTTCAAAAAGTTGTCGCTTGAATTTTAAATTTGGGGGCAAACTGTTTGGGTAAAAATTCCAACAGTCCATCGTCATACGACCGGCGATAACTGACGCCCTTCCTTTAAGGCGACCTCGATTAAACGAATAAATATCATACGATATGATTTCAGTTACTAACCTGTGACATACGTTATATCATGTTTAATGCAGGATTCAAGAGACATTCATGACCAAAGACTGTAACGGTTGCTATCATCAATAGCAACGGACATAACTGACGAAATCATCAATATTAAACGGTCATTCTATTAATGAGCATTCAAGACGTATCAACGGAGAAATGGAGTATAAATATGAAGATGGAACCTCACATTCGGGACATCTGATTCTCAGACCTTACAAGCTCACAAATTACGTTCTCAAGCTCGCTCAGTTTCTCTCGAAATTCATAAGATCCACTGCCGTTTGTCGCGCGACGCACGACCGAAGTCTAATTACACACGACGCACGACCGACTTTACTTTATCGTATTGTTTTTGTGGGTCCCACAATACTATATCAAGTTTTATATCAACAACACATAAAGATTACCAACCTGTATTGATTATAACAAATGGTTACAAGGTTGATCGATTAAAGCTTTGAATGTGTTCTCTGTGTTTTTCTTCTCTAATACACCTTTTTGTGAGTGTTCTATGTGTTTTTATGATAGAGAGATTGAGAGATACAATCTAATCTACCTAATAACTAAATATCTAGATACTTTAATATCTAGATATTATCCTAAATAATATCTATTACAAAGATATTAAAAAACAAACTATAATAAACTAACTAAACTAACTAAGTTAACTAATACAATAACAAACAATTACTTTGACATTTATTACAAACGACATAGACTTTAATATTGAGAGTCGATGTTTCGGCTTTAGCTTCAGATTGCGATCTTCAGATTGGATGATCTTGAATCCAATGAGACTGTGTCTTAACAATCTCCCCCTTTGGATCAAGATCATTACGAAAATGATTTTTAGCAATTCAGTCTTCTTGTTCAGCTCAGAAGATGCAATCTCTTTCTCTAGCTCTGAAATCAGCATGTCTTTAGAATACTTGCTTTTGAAGATTTCAATCTTGGACGTGATTCTTGAAACATGTGATCTTTGCCATTTCTTGTGTAGTCATTCTCCCCCTTTTTGATGGTAAGTGCAACGACTTCATCAAAATTATTTGTAAGAAATGTCTCTCTTACGTTTAGAGCCCCTGATCCGTCAATTCAAAAGATATTCATCCAGATCTTTTCAAATCCAGACAAAATAGTTGTGTAACACCTGAATCAACTAATGAATCAGTTAGAATGCCTGTCAGTAACACTAAGTCACTGTGTGTAACAAATACACATTGGAAAGGAGCTGTTTGATGTTAACTCCCCCAGGGCTTCCATTTAATCATCGAAACACCACAAAGGTAAATTTCTATAAATGTTATGACAAAGAAACTAATTCCTTGTGTGTTCGTGCTTGTGTTAGAAAGAATTAAGCACTTGATGATTGCTTATAAGGCTCAAAATTTTGTAAACCACTGAGACAACAGTAAGTTAAACACAGACTCAATGTGCATGATTGATGTGCGAAGGTGGGGCAGACTTCCTTCTTTTCAATATCCATATTTTCCAAACGAAAATCAGATAGCAAATGTGCTGCATCCCCTTTGAAAATGTGAAACACTTTCTTGTTGAGAAGAAAATGAGTAGATAGTGAGGTTTGATCAAGAGTTGGCATGGGTTAGTTGCCTGTTTCAATAATGATCACCAAAGAATTGTGAATCACTAGAATTGTGGCTACCCGACTCAGAAAAAGTTGGTGCTGAGTTGTGATATTCTTTTAACTCTGTTCTTGGTGCAGAGTTGTGATATTCTTTTAACTCTGTTCTCACACGCTCTTTCTTTTAAACGTTTTGCTTACTCTAATCACACTCATTTCTTTTCGCTTCCCACACTCAATCACTAAGGATTAACTTCTTGGGTAGAAATCACTGGTTAAGGTGATTCCATAGAAGTTGTGTTAATTCCTAGCACAATGATTCTTGTTTTTCCTATGATGCACGTGATGCTCAGATTGGTTTAACTATTTCAGTTAAAGCACAATTTAGATCATGAAAACATTTAAAATTACACTCCCAAAATATTAAATCTGTTGAAAAATCGGGAAGTGGTTTGAACATTAAAAACAATGTTTTCTATGATTGAAAGTTGTCCTCTTTCAAACATATATGAGATGAAGATTTAGAATTATACCTTGACGTATGATCTTCAATCTCATGAAGCTAAGCTTTAAGTCATAAACATATGAACTTGTAAGCATCTCTCAAAAATTCTGCAAAAGTCTTATGTTAAGTCAAAGTAAAATTTATTCACTAAAATTGAAAAGACAAAAAGCAGTAAAACTTTTAAAGTACGAGTTCTGATCATGAATAATCAGAAGTCATATCCGTACTCCCCTTTGTCTTGAAGAGCTCCCCCTAAATTCTTGCAATACAAATAAATTTGGCATTAAAAGGTACATGCAAAATTTTATGAGCTCCCCCTCGAAGTAATATTGACCACTTGTCAATTTCTTCTCATTCTCCCCATTTGATTATGAACATTATATAGAAGTGCAGATATCAATCAGAGTTAAGAATGAAGAAATGATGAAAAAGAATACAATTTAGAAAACTTTTATAGGTAAATACTGATTAGATTTTAAGATTTAGCATACCAAGCTTAGAGATAAGAAAATTGAACCTCTTTTCGTCTAAGGGTTTGGTGAACAAATCGGCAAGTTGATAATCAGTTTTTACAAAGAAAAGTTCAATTGTTCCTTTTTCAACATGATCTTTAATAAAGTGATACCTGACGTCTATGTGCTTAGTCTTGGTGTGTTGAACAGGATTCGCTGATATTGCGATGGCGCTCTTGGAGTCACAGTATATCGGGATCTTGTTGAAGTGGAAACCGTAGTCGCGCAATTGAGTTCTCATCCATAAGACCTGAGAACAGCAGCTAGCAGCAGCTACATATTCTGCTTCGGCCGTGGAAGTTGAAACACAAAGTTGCTTCTTCGATGCCCAACTTACGAGTTTGTCACCGAGGAACTGTACGTGTCCTGACGTGCTCTTCCTGTCTAACATACAACCTACATGATCTGCATCTGTGTAGGCTGTTAGTTCAAAACTAGTATCTTTAGGATACCACAGACCAAGATCTGCAGTGCCCTTTAGATACCTAAATATGCGCTTCACAACAGACATATGGATTTCTTTAGGATTGGCCTGATATCGTGCACATAAGCATGTTGAAAACATTATATCTGGCCTACTAGAAGTAAGATACATTAAAGAACCTATCATTCCTCGATAAGTCCTAACATCAACAACCTTTCCCGAAGGATCGATGCCAATCTTAGTACCTGGTGCCATTGGGGTACCAATCGTTTTTGAATTTTCCATTTGGAACTTACGAAGAATATCCCTAATGTATTTTGATTGATTGATAAAAATACCCGATGAAAATTGTTTTACTTGTAAACCGAGAAAGAAATTCATCTCTCCCATCAAGTTCATCTGAAATCTAGACACCATAAGGTTTGCAAAATTCTTACAGTACTTAGTATTTGTAGAACCAAAGATAATATCATCTACATAGATTTGAATTAAAATGATATCGCCTTTTTCCTTTTTGATAAACAAAGTGGTATCTACCGTTCCTTTTGAAAACCCAGACTTGACTAGAAAAGTGGAAAGGACATCATACCAGGCTCAAGGTGCTTGTTTCAGACCGTAGAGTGCTTTGTCGAGAATGTAAACGTGATTCGGCTTCTCTTGATTAACAAAACCCTCTGGCTGAGAGATGTAGACTTCCTCCTTCAGAATTCCATTCAGGAATGCTGTCTTCACGTCCATTTGAAAGACCGTGATGTTCTTGTGGGCTGCATAGGCTAGAAACATTCTGATTGCCTCTAATCGCGCCACAGGAGCATATGTTTCGTCATAGTCTATTCCTTCCTCTTGTCTGTATCCTTTGGCTACTAGTCTTGCCTTGTTTCGGATAACGGTACCATCTTCGTCTTTCTTTATCTTGAAAACCCATTTCGTACCTATAATGGTTTTACCTTTAGGCTTTGGTACGAGTCTCCAGACTTGAAGTGCATCGAATTGATTCAGCTCTTCTTGCATTGAGACCACCCATTCTGGATCAGCAAGTGCCTCTGATACTCTTGTTGGCTCGAACTTGCTCAGAAAGGAGTCATGCATGCACATGTTCATTGATGCTGACCTAGTTTGCACCGGTTTTGATGGATCGCTAATGATCTGGCTTAGCGGGTGCTCTTTGGTCCATTTATGTTCATGAGGTAGTGGATTAGATGATTATATGTCGGTTGTATCATCTACAAATCCACTTGTACCTTCTTCTGATTGTTCAGGAGGATTGATGGTTTCAGTTGAAGTGGCTGGTTCAGAAGGCTTAGCAGGTACAACTTGTTCTGGCTGTAGATTGATCTGTATAGTATCTCCTACTGTTTCAGCTACTTCTGTCTCTTTATCATTTGTCACTTCTTCAACTGTTGGAGTCGGCATTTGAATTGTAATTTTTTGTTGAATCGGGGCGTTTGATTCAATAGGAACATCTGAACTGGTTGGATGAGTAGTCGTGAAGTCTTCCATCCTGTCAACCACAACAGATTTCTTTACATTAGATCCAAGAAATTCATCATAAAACAATTCAAATAATAAATCTAAATCAGATAAATGGTTAGTAGAAGTTGATGCTTCATCTGATTTATTCTGTTGAGACATAGGTCCTGGACTGAGTTGCCCAGAAGCTAGTATTCCTGTTATAATGGGTTCTGAACGTTGTAGTTCGGAAGCCATCTCTTCATCAAACGAGACGTTGATGCTTTCAATCACCGTCTTTGACTTCTTTAGATAAACACGGAATGCAGTTGATGTCGATGAATAGCCAATGAAGATTCCTTCATCTGCCTTAGCACTGAACTTATTTAGACTCTCCCTATCGTTTAGAACGAAACACTTACACCTAAATATATGGAAATATTTGATTGTCGGTGTTCGGTTGTTGATTAACGCATAAGGAGTCTTCTTGAATTTTCGATATACCATGGAGCGATTCTGTGTGTAGCATACGGTCGATACAGCTTCTGCCCACAAAAATAGAGGTAAGTCTGATTGACTTAGCATAGTACGAGCAGCCTCGACTAGCGTCCGATTTCGTATTTCGACCACTCCATTTTGTTGAGGCGTACGAGCAGCAGAGTATTGATGTGAAATCCCGACAGATTCGAGATATTCTTCAACTTTGTTGTTCTTGAACTCTGTGCCGTTATCTGTTCGTAGAAACTTGACCGGTTTCTGCAGATTCACCTGGGTCGTCTTTAGGAATGTGATGAGAATATCAGGTGTCTCATCCTTTGAACGTAGAAACTTGACCCATGTGTATCGCGAGTAATCGTCCACGATCACGAGTATGTACTTCTTTCCGCCTAGACTCTGAGTTCGCATCGGACCGCATAAGTCCATATGCAATAACTCTAACGGAGCGCTTGTACTTGGTTCAGGCTTTGGTTTATGAGGTGCCCTCTTCATCTTGCCCTTTTCACAAGCTGCACAAAGATGTTCTCTTTCATATTTGAGCTCTGGAAGTCCTTTGACTAGCTTTCCACTGACCAGATTGTTGATGTACCTAAAGTTGAGGTGAGAGAGCCTTCGATGCCATAACCAACTTTGTTGCATCGAGGCTTTCGTCAGTAGACAAACTTGCTTGTCAGTCTGGACATTTGATAAATTGATTGTGTAGAGGTCTGATTCCCGAGTACCGACCAAGAGTTCTTCGCCTTCTTCATTGCGAACTGAACATCTCTTGGCTTTGAAGTTGACCTCTAAGTCTTTGTCACAGAACTGGCCTATACTGAACAAGTTGTGTCATAAGCCTTCTACATAGCTCACCTTCTTGATCGTGACATTGTCATGTTGTACATCACCATATCCCATGATTGAAGAAAACTGGTCGTTGCCGAACCTGACTGTTCCGCAATATTTGTCTTTAAAATTGGACAATATCTATTTTTGCCCTGTCATGTGCTTGGAACATCCGCTGTCCAAGAACCATGTATGACTAGTCTGCATAAGAGAAATTACAAATTTAGATATTTATACGACAACATTGGAATGTTCACTTTGATTATCGAAGTGCGGGTCTTGAACTGATTTGTTCAAAAGTCTATTTTGACTTTGATGTTCGGGTTTTGAACTGCATTATCCAAAAACCTATTTTGACATTGAAGAACGAGTCCTGATCTAAACATAATCAGAAGTCGATTTCTCTTTAAGCTTTGTGTGCCTGCAACACAGATTTAGCCTTAGGGTACCCACTGGAATTTGGGTCCTTCTGTGTTAGCACAAGATTTTGGTACGGGTCCTCTTTTCTTTTGAAATGTATGAGAAGGATTAGTATGAGATGAATGCACATGAAAATTTCCAAACCAATCTCCAGAATCTTGACAAGAGATAGAAACATGTTTATCATAAATAGAAGACTTTCTAGCAGATAAAGATAAATGAAATAATTGCTTCATTGTATATTGTTTACTAGAAACAACAAGTTTTGAGTTCAAAAGAGCAACGTCAGCAATTAAGACATCTTTACTAAGCGAAGTCTTACTATAATTAACACTACTAAACGATAAAACGGTCTTGTCAAGATTTCGTTTCGGTTGCCATTGAGAATTTACTTCTGGCCTTTGCTTGCTCAGATCTAAAACATGTGAAACTGGTGAGTTAGACCTTGGAGCAACAAGCGAATGCTTCTTCTTAGAATTACCAGTAATGTTCGGTTGCTGTGAATGCTGAGATATATTCTTACCTTTAGCATTTTTAGCTTTCACAGAGACTGAGTTATCAACTTTCGTTGATTTTGCACTATTAACAGGCATACTGGTTTTTCTCAAAGTTTTCTTAACAAAATATGAATGGTTAGGAAGTTTTGCATTAAAGTCAAATTGTTCAGAACAATCATCTAAACCACCATTAGAGTTCAGAAAATCAAATCCTTTACTTGATGAACCAAACATATCCTTAGAGTTTGAAGCCTTAGAAATAACAGAATTTGAAAACACAGTTGAAAAAACTTTTTGCTCAATATTCATCAAAAGTCTTTCATCTGATAAAGAATTCTCGAGTTCAGAAATTTTACTTTCTAAAACGAGAGGAGGGACATATAGTTTACCTAGAATAGGCTTCGCCTCCATTTCCTTTGCAGTATAACTTTGAAAGAAATTGCTTGAAAGTGTTTTCTTCTTTTGATATATTGGATTTTCATCATAACTATTATTCAATTTCGCATAATAAAATGGAAGATGAACTTTAGATGATTTCAAACGTTTTTCAGTTTCGTTGGCTTCATCCTTTTCAGATAGTTTAGTCTAGAAAGTTTTAAACTCAGGGATTCTGCGAGCTAATTGCATTGAAAG
This sequence comes from Arctium minus, assembly GCA_954870635.1. Classification (NCBI taxonomy): domain Eukaryota; kingdom Viridiplantae; phylum Streptophyta; class Magnoliopsida; order Asterales; family Asteraceae; genus Arctium; species Arctium minus. The sequence goes on from OX941092.1 coordinate 26,999,497, forward strand.
ATGTTCATAAAGTCCTGGCACTTCAGACATCCCTTTTTGTAGACATTGAGGATTTTTATAACCAACTCCCCATCTCTCTATTTCATCTTTGGGTTTGTTCAGATGAATAGTCTGTTCAGTTTAACCCATTTTATATAACTTCTCTTCCAAACCTTTTAATTTTCCAAGTAAAGAAAAGTTTTCTTTGGTACAAGAAGCATGCAATTCTTTAAGCTCATATAAATCAATCCCACTCTTTAGCAGTTGAGACTTGAGTTCAGAATTCTCTTTAAGAATTATTGTCTTTTCTTTTGCGTTGGTGTCATTTTCTTTATGTAAAATCTCAATTAATACTTTCTTCTCATCAATTTCATTGCTAAGTTTCTGTATCAATTGGTTTTTGTCAATCATGACACCATTTTCTTGCTCAAGATTAGATTCTAACTCTTTTTGTTTTAAACTCATGGCATGCATTTTATTAATGAAATCTGAATCTGATAAATTACATACCTCCTCGTCTTCATTATCTGAATCAACTTCAACATCTGATTCTATTTGGCCCATCAAACACATGTTGACGGCTTCATCTTTTTCTTCATCCTTTTCTTCATCATCTGAGTGATCAAGCCAATATTCATTTTCAGCCATCAGTGCTTTGCCAGCCTCCTGTTGCTTTGCAAGAAGCATCTTGTTCTTGTAATAATCGGAGTTCCTGACTTTTGGCCTTCGGCAGTCTCTGGCATAGTGACCTGTTTTGCCACAGCTGTAGCACGTTGGTGGTTCTTGCTGACTGGATCCTTCAGCTTTGAACTTTCTTTCTTCTGGTTTCCTCTCCTCTAATCTCTTCTCTTCAGACCGATACCTTCTCTCTTCAGGTTTCCTCTCTTCTGTTCTCTTCCCTTCAAATCTCCTTCCTTCAACCCTTTCCTTGTGGATGTAGTTGTTCGGACCAGAAGAATATCTCTGACTATTTGAACTTGGCTTTGTGTAGAACCTTTTCTGAAAAGCACTTGTCAGCATATGCATTGCTTGCTTCAGTTGGTCATTTTCATCTATGTCAGAGTTTGCATAACCTTCATCTTCTTCTGATTCATATACAATCCTCTTGTTCTTCTTCTTCCTGACTACAAGAGCGACTGTGTCTTCAACCGTCTTTCCTTTCTGTCTCTTATCTTCTAGAATTTCATCCACCTCTTCTTCATTTTGTCTGAGGGTTTCATACACCTCATGAAGTGGAATCTCATTCAGATCTTTTATCTGCTTCATCTGCCTAGCAAATCTTTTCCATTCCGGTTGAAGAATACTCAGGAATTTGACGTTTAGCTCAATTTGAGATTTGTGTACTTTGTTCTTGCTAAGTTCGTTCAGCAAAGTCACAAACCTGTCATAGGTTTCTTCTAAAGTTTCTCCCACCCTGCCTCTAAATTCTTCATAATTATTTAGACAGTTGGAGATTTTCAGCTGATTCCCAACCTTCGAACCCAGCATCATCTTTTCAAGCTGATCCCACATTTCTTTGCCGGAGGCCTTGTAGCTGTCAATCTTTACATATATTTCATTTGGAATTCCTTGTAAAATGTATGACTTAGCTAATCTGTCGCCTTTGGCTCTTCTGAGGTTATCATCTCCTAACTCATGAAACTTAAGTTCAACTTCAGTAGGCACATTTCCAACTACACGAGTTGTCATGACTGGTTTCATAACCCCTTCTTCTATAGATTTCCTGATGAAATCACCCAATTCATGTCTGTCAACAAAGTTTAGGAACCTATCTTTCCACTGTTCGTATTCTCCTTTAAAGAGAACTGATGGCTTGGTGTCAGTTCCTATTGCAAGGGCTTCTCTGGATGTCATTTTGAAGAAAAAATCTAAGTCTGGATTGGAGCAGAGAGGTTTGCGTGTCAAGCACTGTGCGCAAAGTTGAGGTTTGTGTTTCTAGTGGGAAGCACAAAGTTGAGGTTTGCGGGTCTAGTTGGAAGCGCAAAGTGAGGTTTGTGGGTCTAGTTGGAAGCGCAAAGTAGACTTGTCTTTTGAAGAGATGAACACAATGGCTTGAGGTTTGCGTTTCTGAGGTTTGCGTTTGTGAGGTCGAGGTTTGCGTATGCTTTTGGAATCGAGAAGTAGACTTTGCGTTTGGCTTGAGAGGCGCAAAGTGAAGCTTTGTGTTTCACTTGAGGAGCGCAAAGTGAAGCTTTGTGTTTGATGTGGGACGCGCAAAGTTGAACTTTGCGTGTGTTCGTCTTCTGTTTTGCGCTTGGTTCGTCCTGTACTTCGAAAAATCGTCTAAAATCTGTTCCTGAATCGATTTAGCAATACCAAACTCTACCCTTATGTCTAGAAACACTTCTAGAACTGAATATAAGCACTCAATCTCAATAAAACACACTTTTTAAAAATGAAATCGATGGCACAGTACGTTTATCAAACTCGACTTTTTCTCACTAAAATCACAAATTGGAACTCGATTTATGCTTTATAGTGAAATCAAATACCAACAACTCTATCTAGCATGCTAATCGATCACAACCTGATCGATTTTAACACCTAAAACACTTTAACACTCGAAATCACTTTTTCTTGAAGAACACAGAGTCGTTTTTGTAAAACTTGATTTTGATCTTAATTAGGCTCTGATACCAATTGTGGGTCCCACAATACTATATCAAGTTTTATATCAATAACACATAAAGATTACCAACCTGTATTGATTATAACAAATGGTTACAAGGTTGATCGATTAAAGCTTTGATTGTGTTCTCTGTGTTTTTCTTCTCTAATACACCTTTTTGTGAGTGTTCTATGTGTTTTTATGATAGAGAGATTGAGAGATACAATCTAATCTACCTAATAACTAAATATCTAGATATTATCCTAAATAATATCTATTACAAAGATATTAAAAAAACAAACTATAATAAACTAACTAAACTAACTAAGTTAGCTAATACAATAACAAACAATTACTTTGACATTTATTACAAACGACATAGACTTTAATATTGAGAGTCGATGTTTCGGCTTTAGCTTCAGATTGCGATCTTCAGATTGGATGATCTTGAATCCAATGAGACTGTGTCTTAACAGTTTTACATTGTATTACACTTGTAACACTTGTTATTAAGGATGACGTCCCTAATTGACGTCCATAGTGCACGGCGACTTACACTCGTCCACGGTTTTTACCCATTTTAGGGGTTTTCCGCATCACCAATTCTCTCGTCTCATTTACTTTATTTTTATTGTAGTCGTACGATTATTGTTGTTACTTTCTTTGGTTGGATCAAACTCCACATTTACCTTAAATTTTCCTTGGGAGATTTTTGGCATAAACAGTCCCCGAAATCTTACCCTAGGCAAACAAGTGAGGATAACGCTTCTTCATATCATCTTCGGACTCCCAAGTAATGTTAGCACCCTGATGATGCTTCCATTGAACTTTAACCATGACCACGTCCTTATGCCTCAACTTCTTCACTTTCGATTCTAAAATCGACTCTGGTTCTTCCACACAACGATTCCCATTGTCCACCCGAATTTCCGATAAAGGAATCACGCTTTCCTCTTCGGCTAGACACTTCCGAAGGTAACACACGTGAAATGTAGGATGTATCCCATCCATTTCCGGCGGTAAATCCAACCGATAGGCTTGCAAACCAATCTTTTCCAAAATAACGAATGGTCCAAGGAAACGAGGACTAAGCTTTCCACGCTTCCCGAAACGTATGATCCCCTTCCACGGAGACACCTTCAACATGACCCGGTCACCCACTTGAAACTCAACTGGTCTTCTCTTTTTGTCCGCATAACTCTTTTGTCGGTCTTGCGCCGCCTTTAGCCTTTCTCGGATCTCTTTCACCTTGTCCGTCGTCTCTTGTACTATTTCCGGCCCGGCGAATTGCTTTTCGCCCGCTTCTAACCAACAAACTGGAGTTCGACACTTTCGCCCGTACAAAGCCTCGAATGGTGCCATGCCAATGCTAGAGTGGTAGCTATTATTATATGCGAACTCCACCAACGGCAGGTGTGAGTCCCAACTACCTCCAAAGTCGATAACACATGACCTTAACATGTCTTCGAGTGTTTGAATCGTCCTTTCACTTTGACCATCCGTTTGAGGATGATACGCCGTGCTCAAATTCAATCGGGTACCCAACTCCTTTTGCAAGCTTGCCCAAAAGTTCGACATGAAACGGCTATCTCGATCCGACACGATAGACTGTGGAACCCCATGCCTGGACACAACCTCATCGATGTAAAGCTTGGCCAATTTCTCTATTGGCAAAGTCTCCCTCATTGCAAGGAAGTGCGCGCTCTTGGTTAGCCGATCAACGACTACCCAAATTGTATCATGGCCTCGCAAGGTCTTCGGTAGCTTAGTCACGAAATCCATGGTAATGTTGTCCCATTTCCACTCGGGAATGGACAACGGTTGTAAACTTTCATACGGTCTTTGATGTTCCGCCTTGACTTGAAGGCACGTGACACACTTCTCCACGTAGTTAGCCACATCCAACTTCATTACCGGCCACCAATAATTAAATTTTAAGTCTCTATACATCTTGGTACTACCGGGATGTATAGAATATTTTGACTTGTGCGCGTCTTCTAGAAGTAACTCTCGATTTCCACCCAATTTCGGCACCCAAATTCGACCTTGGAAGAGTTTGAGCCCGCGGCTATCTTCCGTCAAAAGTCCACATTGCTTTACCATGACCTCGGATTTGAGATTTTGCTCCTTAAGCGCTTCCACTTGCCACGTCTTGATGCTTTCCACCAAACTTGATACCACGTCGATTCTTGTAAGGGACAATTTAATGCCACCATCATGGCTCCTCCGGCTCAATGCATCCGCCACCACATTTGCCTTACCGGGATGGTAGAGTAGATCACAATTATAATCCTTTAGAATTTCAAGCCATCTTCTTTGCCGCATGTTGAGTTCTTTTTGATCGAAGATGTATTTGAGACTCTTGTGATCCGTGAAGAGAGTACACTTAGTCCCGTACAAGTAATGCCGCCACAACTTCAAAGCAAAAACTACCGCCGCCAACTCTAAGTCATGCGTCAGGTAGTTCTTCTCATGCTCCTTTAATTGCCTCGACGCGTAGGCAATTACTTTCCCTCGTTGCATAAGTACACATCCAAGCCCCATCTTAGAAGCATCACTATACACTACGAAGTCTTCCGATCCTTCAGGCAAGGATAAGATCGGAGCTTCGCACAATTTCCTCTTGAGCGTTTGAAAGGCTTAGTCTTGAACATCGGTCCAAAGAAACTTGACGTTCTTTCTTGTGAGGGATATGAGCGGTGTAGCTACTTTGGAAAAGTCTTGGATGAAGCGTCTATAGTAGCTAAGCCCAAGAAAATCCGTATTTCCGAAGGATTCGTCGGCGGCTCCCAACTCATCATCGCTTCAATCTCGCCGGGTCCACCTGAACACCGTCCTTTGACACCACGTGCCCCAAAAATTGAACTTCTTGGATCCAAAATTCACACTTAGAGAATTTTGCGAACAACTTCTCCCTCCTTAGGACTTCCAGGACTTCCCTCAAGTGTTTCCCATGTTCGGATTCATCCTTAGAATAGATTAAAATATCATCGATAAAGACGATCACGGATTTATCCAAGAATGGGCGACATACACGGTTCATCAAATCCATAAATACAGCCGGTGCATTGGTCAACCCAAAAGGCATCACCAATAACTCATAGTGACCGTAACGCGTTCGGAAGGCCGTCTTCGGAACATCATCATTCTTCACTCTCACTTGATGATAGCCGGATCGGAGGTCAATCTTCGAGAAACATCCCGCACCTTGAAGTTGATCGAAGAGGTCATCGATGCGAGGTAAAGGATACTTGTTCTTTACCGTGACTTTATTCAACTCACGGTAGTCAATACACATCCTCATCGATCCGTCCTTCTTATTCACGAATAACACCGGCGCTCCCCAATGTGAATAACTCGGCACCCTCGGCGATTGGTCGACTCTAGCCGTCGACCCAACAGATCTGCCTTGATTGTTCCCCACTAACTTTGGACAATTCCTCCTTATGTGCCCCGATTCCTGGCACTCAAAACACACCGTTGGATGAACAGTGCAATCCCGAGCCACATGGCCCTTCTTGCCACACTTGGTACAACTCACCGGACCCGCATAGGTTTTGGAAGCACATGCGCCCGAATGCTTGGTTCTACACCTTGGGCACCACTGATCACTTCTATGAGGGTCGCCAGTTCTCCCACTAACAAAAGGCTTCGACTGACGAACGGGCCCAAATGAGCCTTCCCATTTTCTCTTCTCACCCGCAACACTTCTTTCTTCCTTCTCAGCCAACCTATCATCTTCCACCAGCAAGGCCTCTTCAATGACTTCTTGAAGAGTCGATCCTCCGGCATTGCGCACGTCAGTCCGCATATCGGCCGGTAGGCCAAGATGAAAGGCCTTAATCTTCGATCTCTCATCTGGGACCAGATATCCCACCAAGTTCAACTTCTCCAGAAACAACTTGGAGTAGTCGGCTACAGACAAATTTCCCTTCCTCAGATTCCGGAACTCGGCTTCCAGTTTGTCCAACGAACGCTCGCTGCAATACTTGTCCATTATCTTTTTCTTGAAACTGCCCAGGTCAGCTTTGCTAGGACCTCGGGGGTGAGGGCGGACCGGGTGAGATTCCACCAGATCAATGCCTCTCCCCGGAGTAATTGAGAAGAAAATTTCACCCGTTGCGAGACGTCGCACTCGCTAGACTCAAAGGCCATTTCCACTTCCTTGAGCCAGTACATACACGCAACCGGGTTGTTGGAACCCGCAAACTCTTTAGGGTTGCACCCCAGAAAAGCCTTGTAGGAGCATCCCTTAGTCCTCTCTAGATTCACGTTGCTCGGTTGCTCTTCGGTCACCACCACTTCAGGTCCACCACCCGACCCAACTATGATATTCTCCGCCATAGTCTCGGGTTGGCGGTGACTAGCATCTCAATCTTCTAGGAGCTTCATGAAAAACTCTTGTTATTGGATTTGTTGTTGGGCCATGGCAGAATTCATAGCCAGCATCATGCTATCTCGAATCCTGGTCTCCATGGTCACCTCTTCCATGATAGCATTATTCGTGTTGAGGTTCCAGCGAGGAATATGCTCAGGTCCGCCTCCCAAGATTCTGGGTACGGGAATTCCATCGGAGGTTTCCCCTACCGGAGGTCGTAAAGCTGTAGATTCCACTTCTGGTTGACCCTCTGGAATGTCCGGTAATCTACTTCGAGTATTAACCATTGTTCACTGCCACACAAGCACGAGAAGGAGATTGAGGAAAGACTAAACGAGTTTAACTCATTGTACGTACTAATACATTCGTCAATTATCGCAATAACAGTGAATCAAGTATGCTTACGTAACAATGCATTCATAATAGCAGTAGCTAAGTGAAATTATGAACGAACCATACACAAGAATTCTTTCCACCATCATCACAACTCTCAATTAGTGTAATTCCGTAACCTAACACTCTCCCCATCTAGGATTTCTACCCCAAGAGGACAGTGAAGTCAAAACAGTCTAAAGCTTAAGTCTAAATATGATACAACAATATCTAGTTCACTTAAACTAAAGCTCTGATACCAACTTGTAAAACCCTAAAAATAGGGATAACAAAAACTTTCCAAAAGAGGAGAAGTGGTATAAAAATTGTCATAGCAAGAGCCTCCCAAAAATGGGGAAATATACAAATAACCTATTTAATCACAATTTGTAATTTACGGGTAAATAAATAACAACCAACTAATCTAATTTCTAAATCTAGAAAAGAGATTACAAAAGGGGTGTCATCTATAAACCCAAGTCTTCCAGAAATAGTTCAAGTGCCAAAATCCCCAAGTTCTCGCCCAAAGCATCTAAACTTGCCTAGGAGCCGCGTCGCTAACACCTGAGATACACATCGACACCAAACAAGTGTTAGGCCAAAAAGCCTAGTGAGTTGAACAAGTAAAAGCATGCCAGAAACAGTTACAGTCCTTATCAGCAGTTAACCAATTAATCACGTAGATGTGGAGTCAACGGGAGCGACCCATATCTCCAATCAGGTTCACCCAAAGAGGAGATGCACCTTGAAGCCAAATAACAAAGGCAACCCAAAGGCTCGACACGCATCGAGGACTACCACTTAGGAAATTCCCCGACGGCGGAGGTCTAGGCACATAGGAGACTACCACTTAGGAAATTCCCCAAATGTCACCCACCTACATCCCTATAGTGAATCACTGACTTGGTTCGTCCACATTATGCAAATAGGAGGTCTCAAGATGTGTTACAACCCGACATATTCGGATATCAATCATGAACACAACATTACCATCCTAAACATGCAATTTCAACACTTAACCCATATAATAAACAAATCCACCGCAATAATGTAAGGTCGCTAAAAGGTATTCCAAGTAGGAATCATCAACATACCAAGGTATACACATATAAACCATGGTAACTTTCATATACATAAATCCATGGGAAAAACCCCAAATACTTGAACTGTAACACCCTCAAATCTGAAAATAGAAACTTAATTAAAATTTCTAAATACATCAACTAATACCTTGAACTACAAACATAGATTGAGAATCAACCTCAATATTCCCATTCACCTTATACATACATTCTATGAACAGGACGGGTGTTACTAAACCCAATAACAAATACTATCTTCAATCCTGCGGAGGACTTAATGCTCATGCTTAGTCTCTATCTCCAACTCGTGGAAGACTTAATACCTATGCATAGCCACTATCTCCAAACTGGGACCTGATGCACATGCCGACAAATAAAAAGGGTTAGGCTTAACGCCTAGTGAGCTCAAGAGTTTTAGCATGAATGAATAAATCTTTAAAAGCAAGGAAACCAGTTTAAAGCGAGATCCTTCGAAATAATATACTTTAACATGGAAACGACACATTTTCCCAAAATATGCACCTTTAAAGACAATGCTCCCAAACACACGTTTCATATAAAATGATGCAATCTGGAACTCACCCAGGATGGGATCATAGTTCGACATTCCAATTCATGGAAATGTAAATAATACATTATAACCCAAAACACCCAAAACACGGGCGGAACATAATACTCGACCCTTAAATAAAGGAAAACGATTCTTAAATAATATGGTACGTCATTGAAAACATGTGACCCAATTTAATACTCACGCGACCATAAAGTAGAATGAAATCCCAATATTAAAACATGGACAATTAAATATCCAAAATACGACGGGCCGACGACGGGGGCTTCCCGTATTCGTTGAGAGTGGAGGAACACAAAAGTATGCCACTTATACACCGTTAATCGTATGACACTTCACGACACACAAGCCCAAGTGTACCTACGACTCCCTTCAAGCTACACCAAAGAGTCAACTGACCTTAGCGATATAACAACGAGAATACCGCTCCAAGGCCCGACCCAAGGGGGATACAACCAAGGCATTGCCCCACCTGGCGGAGGTCTAAAACGCCCATCCAATGGCTACTCCACACCATGATAGCACCACCCGGACTCAGTCCTCCTAGTGTACTCCTTGAACGGACAAGGTCATAAAACATGTGTCCCGGAGTCCAACCCCGTACCACCCAAATGACCATCAAATAAGACTGACTCATGTGCCTATGGATCCAATGCAACATAGTCTAAGATTACACGACTATACCTGAATGACAATAGCACTCGAGCCTGTAATTATAAAAATGCGATAAAAATGCATTTAGATGTAAGCCATGAAGGGGCTCTACATCGAGCTATTAAATCCGGACAATTATCCACAAGACTCTTTTAAGCCAACACCGAGCTAAAATGCTCAAAATCCATTTGATCAAATAATTATCGGTTCCCCGAGTAATAAAATGTCTGGAAACAACGTTTACGAAGACACATACCTCAAAAGACGAGATTAACCCAAAACTCAACACATAATGGGACCAAAGGTTTTCCAAAGGGTTTATGAATGCAAATGTACCCAAAATACGTATAACATGAAATAGACTTGATTTGTACAAAATCACCATGAATGTGAAAACCATGCTATTTACTCGTTAGAACATTCAAAACCCAAATATGAACATTTTATGAGGTTAACACAACCCAAGTTCACCAAATATGAAAACTTATCAAAATACTCACCATTTGACAAATAACCAAGTAAGACATAATTTACTTCAAAATATTCCAAACTTATCAGCAGTTAACCATTTCGTATAAAACACTTTAAAATAACCATTTTGGCATGTACACCGTTTTCACAAATCAACTTGAACTCACCTTGCTAGATTTAGGCTAAATCTAGATTTTCCCCCAACCATAGCTCCTTTGAAGAACACTTGGATTTTCAAGACCAAACTTCCAAAACCTAAATCCACAAGGTTCCAACCATAAATATACATATTCCACCATAAATAATTGCTCCCCAAACACTTAACTTCAATATCTCTATTTTGGGCAAAAACCCAAATTTTGACCCAAAACTCCCAAAATTAACCAAACCGAAATTTATAGAAATCAAACACTAGGAAACCATCAATGGATCATTTATAACTTATTTCATGGTTTAGAAATGAAAGGGATACACTTACCACTTAGGTTTTGATGAAAACCTAGAAAACCCAAAATAAGCTTGAGGTTGAAGATGAAGATGGAGATGGTGAATCCTTGACCATGGCTTTCAATCCTACCGCTTGATGATGTTTTACCTCCACAAAATCTAAGGGTTTGAGCCAAAATAAGATAGGGTTTGAAGGGAAAAGAAGGGAATCGGTTTGGGAGAGAGTAGAAGAAGTTTGGATGAGAAAATGAGAAATATTTGGAGAAAAATAATGTATAAAAACGTCCAACCATTCACGTGGGTTGATCCGTGAGTTCAGCTTCAGCAACCCACATAACAAGGTACCCTAATTTTCATTCTCGTGGGTTGCTCCGTGGGTTCAGCTTCAGCAACCCACGTAACAAGGTACGTTAGCCACTGATTTTGGCCACCATTCTCGTGGGTTGCTTCGTGGGTTCAACTTCAGCAACCCACATAGCAAGGTACTTCAGCCACTGATTTTTCTTCTTATTTGGTCAAATCCCGTTTCGGTCATAACTTCTTCGTTATAGCTCCGTTTTCGCTCCGGAAAGAACCGTTGGACTCGTAATTGAACCCTTCATCTCTTAAGACTATAAAATAAAGGATTCAAGCCTAAAATAAAATATCTTATTTTTCCTTAATATATCGGTTTCTGTATAAACTTGAAATGATACCTTTCGAAATTCGGGGTGTTACAATCCTCCCAACCTTAGAATGATTTCGTCCTCGAAATCACTCCTCTTGATGGAACGCCGCCAGTTGAAAAGGTTGTCCTTAATCCATTTGCCAAAACCGCTACCACGACCCTTACACCGATATTCACGTGTGCTGCTCCTGTTGGGCACAACATACTCATAACTGAGCGAACACTGAACTCTCCAAAGTAATATTTTACCCACAAAGTTACAGTCGTCTCCCAACCTTGGATGACAATTACCACCTCCAGGTAACTTATGACTTCAAGTCTCACCGACTAATCTCCTTCGGATCTAAACGATCCCGGACCCAACATCAAAGATCATAACCACACTTCCAAATCCTCTTATTTCACTGCTCCATTCCTAATATCTATAAAGACGTTCTCCCAAGGCGCACCAAAATGTATTTTATGCAACCGGTTAACACAGATTCGACTGTCACTCAATTCCGATTCAACACTAATCTCACAACATTCCTAAAGTAACATCCTTTTCACCACAGGAATGCTTGGGTACTTCGATACTCAATCCTCCATACCCAAACTCCTTTCAAAATCCATTACCGAAAGGTCACTATTTTCCATAATCCAACCAGGTTACATCCATCCATTCCAAGATCCATTGACCTCAAGAAAACAAGTCGACGCCTAGGACTAAACGGTGACCTCGAAAATGTGGACATTTCGCCCAAAATCCCATTCCAGACGGGTTGTCGCACTAAGGTTGACACCTAATCAGAGAGCTAAAATTTCAAATCTTACAACTCTAGTAGACAGATCACCAAAATTTCCTTTAATTGCGGAACCCGCTAAGACGGCACATCAACCACATAAGCCACGGTGTCACCCCGACGAGCAAACCACCAAAACGAAACCCAATCTAATTGCCAATAATCACCTAACACTTTAACTCGCATGATCACCGAAGCCTAAAAGTCACCCCTTAATTATCCGGGAAAACTTAAGTCTACTAATTCCATTAGTCGAGCGCACCGATTCAATCACTAAGGCTCAAGATCCAAGACTGACCGCAAGACGGATCACCCGACGCTTCAAATCCCAAGGACTTTCTTAGTCCTTAATTACAACTCCTTTTTCTACGGGTTTAAATCTATGGGCCTACTGAGTTCAAGGTTTTCGACCAATATACGAATTTGAAATTTATAAAACTTTCAAATACATAAGCCTTTTAACAATTAACCACGCGGTAAAAACACACTACCGCTTACTCGATAGGTTTCAAAATTGACTATCGACACAACGCATACGAACCATTTCCAAAACTCGTTTGTTCAATACTTAAGATAGTAAAGACAATAAATAAACATGCGCAACAAAATTTTCAAACGGACTACCATGGTCCTAGTAATGCATCCATTTGTACTATGCATGTGAAAGATAACTTTCCGCACTATAACACGTGCAATAAAAGTTTGTACAATTCCTAAAAGAGACATTCACAAATTAACTTTAAAGTTCTGACTTCCCAACCCAAAAGTCATTGCGACATAAAATTATAAACAACTCCATATGCAACAGTTTATTCTCCAAAGTTCGGTGAAATGATAAGAATGCAAATAATTCTCAAATCGACTTTAAAACTTTAAGTCGCCTCGATAAAACACATTTGACCAAGATAGTAACTACAACGATATGCAATTCGAAAATTCATTTCATGTATTGCGGGAAATTTATAACAGCAAGGTCAACAAGCGAAGTGCGCTTAGATTAAAATTTAATTTAAGACAACATAAATATTTCGCATATTTACTCACGCGAGTGAAAGTCGGATTCAACCCAAAAGTATGCACCTATACTCGTGTGAAACTCAAGATGCAATCATGCGACATTTAGATTTTCAAGGTGCCTCTTACGGTTGCAAAAGTGTAGATGCAGGACTCGCATGAAACAAGGTATCAAACAAAACTCGTAAAGTAATGCACACAATAATGCCAATCTACACGTTCCAAAATTTCTTTTTATTACGCGGTTCAAATGGTCATAAAATAAAACGCCATAAACCCAACTAAAATTTCGTAATTTTATTGACGGTAAAATCAAGCGGTGTCAAATCTCTGTTTCCCGACATAGGAGCGTAAAACGACAAATAGTCTAAGAAAGGTTAAAATTTCAAAACCACCACGTAAGATAAAGTGACCATTTTCAACAAAACTCTCATGAGATACGACACTCAAAAGCTCGTAAATTATACGACATAAAGTTAAAACTCACACATTTCAAAATACACTTACGAACCCAAAAGATCGCAAAACTATACCCCATAAAATTAAATACGACTCATACAGACTAAAATTACACAGAAAATCCCGACTCAAGAACGGCGGGACAACTCTTCCTTTAAAACCTTAACATACGTGGAGGAGATCCAATGTCAAGGTTAAAAATTCTACAGTCACTTGCCCAATACCACATGTGGTATTAAAATACGGATTTTAAGATGTCCAAAGATAGCGTTAAACACAAAACAGGGACGGAGATATTTTCAATATAAATTGCAACCACGTGCAACAAAACTTTTTCATGCAAGATTAAGCTCACAGTTTAAAATCTGATGAGGGCTAAATGTTTTACTAAAACTTTATAATCTAAAACACTTTAACTTTGCGGACATGAGAACAATTTATGCAAACTCATTTTAGAAATAACTTTAGTGCATGAATTTGGTCGGCATTCACCCCTCTGGACTACGCTTCTCAACAACCCGACACACTAATGTCATCCGGTGTATCAAGCATCTTAGGACAACAATCTCAATTTCCCACTATTGTCGTCCGGATACTCCACATCTTAAAGCAACACTCGAACATTTCATCGGTTCACCTTACAATCTCTCTTCGTATAACGTCAATTCCACAAGCTTAAGGTTCTACTCCAACCACTTATTCTTACTCAAAACGATCAATCTTAATGCATTCAACGCACTTAACTATCACTTCAACGTGACATTGCTACAGACATCAACGTTTCCTTAGATTACTCACTTAAGAACTTTCTCACTACCCCAACGGTCATCATTTCGAGGTAGCGCAAGTGCATATATGTAGCATGTAGGTTCACCATAACACTGGACAGGTGCTATTATGAACGTACCGTACATGACCATCCTCGCGACCCTCGACAATTTTCCCGTTTCTAGCGACTAGTCATCCTCAAAACATCTTATCTTATGGTTACCTAACGTGCATCTCCACTTATCTTCGCTTATAAGAACGCTAGTTTGAGTCTAGGCATCCTAAAATCAATACCTAAATCTCTCAAACTCAAGCTCTGATACCAACTTGTAACACCCTCAAATCTGAAAATAGCAACTTAATTAAAATTTCTAAATACATCAACTAATACCTTGAACTACAAACATAAATTGAGAATCAACCTCAATATTCCCATTCACCTTATACATACATTCTATGAACAGGACGGGTGTAGATCCCAGTACAGTGCAATCAACAACAAATATTATCAAAGATGAACAATTATATGGCCACAACTACTAGTCATATGATTAATAAGCAATCAAAGGGTTATAGGTTTACAGAAAGAATTTCTGATCTGAGAGAGTAAACCTATAGACTAGTGTTATGAAAATAATGAGACTCAAACTTATCTGACTAATGAAAACGTCTAACCTAATAAATGAACTAATAATGCCTTTATATACTTAGGCTTACAGGCCTAATGAGCTTATGGGCTTGGGCCCATCTAATTAATCAACTATTAATGAATTACATTATGCACCCTTATAAATACTTTATTCCACTTTCAACACATAGGACTTTCAGTCCTAACAATCTCCCCCTAAAGTTGAATAAAACATTTAACAACTTGAAAAACTTCAGGCCTTGATCTTCTTTCCCTCTTGAATCTTTGAAGAACTTTGGTGTTGCTTGACTTCATGTCTTTCAACGCTCCCCCTTGAATAAAGCTCTTGGTCTTCATAGTTTCAACTTTGTAACCAGATTCAATGTACAGTAGCCTCGACTGAATGCACTATCACGCAGCTTTTAACTGTAGAAACTCAATCACATCGGATCAACACACAAGAAAGATAATGTGAGAAACAAAGAATTTGTCTTTGAACCGCGAGTTGAATAAGCTTTCAGTTTAAGAACTTGTTTCAATCAGTGCATAGGAGGAATGATAAACAAATTTGTAGCAGACAACACATGATACAGGAAAGAATCAATAAAATCTTTGAAATCTCTTTGACTGTCTTCAGAAATAACTTTCTTTCTTTAAAACTTTGAAATTGAACTTTTTCTCCCCCTTTTTGATGATTGTGAGCATCATGATCATCAAAACTTCTTCAATTTCAACATATTCTTTGATCTCCCCTTTATGATGATTTGACATTCTTCGCCCTTTGATCTGAGTATCCGTTAATTCATGAAATGTATATATCCAAATCTTTTCAAATTCAGATATAATAGAAATTGAAAACCTGAATCAACAAATGAAACAGTTAGTATGCCTGTAAGTAGCACGGAGCCACTTTGTACAACAGATGTACATTGTAAAGGAGCTTTTGTGATGTTCACTCCCCCAGGGCTTCCATTCAATCATCGAAAAATCACAAAGGAATTTTCTATGAATGTTATGACAAGAAAACTCATTCCTTGTGTTACAGTGCAAGTGTAGAATGATTGAAGCTACTTAGCTTGATCATGCTCAAATTGTGTACACCGTTGAGACAGCAACAGATATTACACGGACTCAATGTGCATGAAAGAGGTGCGAAGGTGGGGCAACTTTATATGGCCACAACTACTAGTCATATGATTAATAAGCAATCAAAGGGTTACAGGTTTACAAAAAGAATTTCTGATCTGAGAGAGTAAACCTATAGACTAGTGTTATGAAAATAATGAGACTCAAACTTATCTGACTAATGAAAACGTCTAACCTAATAAATGAACTAATAATGCCTTTATATACTTAGGCTTACAGGCCTAATGAGCTTATGGGCTTGGGCCCATCTAATTAATCAACTATTAATGAATTACATTATACACCCTTATAAATACTTTATTCCACTTTCAACACATAGGACTTTCAGTCCTAACAACGGGTGTTACTAAACCCAATAACAAATACTATCTTCAATCATGCGGAGGACTTAATGCTCATGCTTAGTCTCTATCTCCAACTCACGGAAGACTTAATACCCATGCATAGCCACTATCTCCAAACTGGGACCTGATGCACATGCCGACAAATAAAAAGGGTTAGGCTTAACGCCTAGTGAGCTCAAGAGTTTTAGCATGAATGAATAAATCTTTAAAAGCAAGGAAACCAGTTTAAAGCGAGATCCTTCGAAATAATATACTTTAACATGGAAACGACACATTTTCCCAAAATATGCACCTTTAAAGACAATGTTCCCAAACACACGTTTCATATAAAATGATGCAATCCGGAACTCACCCAGGATGAAATCATAGTTCGACATTCCAATTCATGGAAATGTAAATAATACCTTATAACCCAAAACACCCAAAACACGGGCGGAACATAATACTCGACCCTTAAATAAAGGAAAACGATTCTTAAATAATATGATACGTCATTGAAAACATGTGACCCAATTTAATACTCACGCGACCATAAAGTAGAATGAAATCCCAATATTAAAACATGGACAATTAAATATCCAAAATACGACGGGTCGACGACGGGGGCTTCCCGTATCCGTTGAGAGTGGAGGAACACAAAAGTATGCCACTCATACAACGTTAATCGTATGACACTTCACGACACACAAGCCCAAGTGTCCCTACGACTCCCTTCAAGCTACACCAAAGAGTCAACTGACCTTAGCGATATAACAACGAGAATACCGCTTCAAGGCCCGACCCAAGGGGGATACAACCAAGGCATTGCCCCACCTGGCGGAGGTCCAAAACGCCCATCTAATGGCTACTCCACACCATGATAGCATCATCCGGACTCAGTCCTCCTAGTGTACTCCTTGAATGGACAAGGTCATAAAACATGTGTCCCGGAGTCCAACCCCGTACCACCCAAATGACCATCAAATAAGACTGACTCATGTGCCTATGGATCCAATGCAACACAGTCTAAGATTACACAACTATACCTGAATGACAACAACACTCGATCCTGTAATTATAAATATGAGATAAAAATGCATTTAGATGTAAGCCATGAAGGGGCTCTACATCGAGCTATTAAATCCGGACAATTGTCCACAAGACTCTTTTAAGCCAACACCGAGCTAAAATGCTCAAAATCCATTTGATCAAATAATTATCGGTTCCCCGAGTAATAAAATGTCTGGAAACAACGTTTACGAAGACACATACCTCAAAGACGAGATTAACCCAAAACTCAACACATAATGGGACCAAAGGTTTTCCAAAGGGTTTATGAATGCAAATGTACCCGAAATATGTATAACATGAAATAGACTTCATTTGTACAAAATCACCATGAATGTGAAAACCATGCTATTTACTCGTTAGAACATTCAAAACCCAAATATGAGCATTTTATGAGGTTAACACAACCCAAGTTCACCAAATATGAAAACTTATCAAAATACTCACCCTTTGACAAATAACCAAGTAAAACATAATTTACTTCAAAATATTCCAAACTTATCAGCAGTTAACCATTTCGTATAAAACACTTTAAAATAACCATTTTGGCATGTACACCGTTTTCACAAATCAACTTGAACTCACCTTGCTAGATTTAGGCTAAATCTAGATTTTCCCCCAACCATAGCTCCTTTGAAGAACACTTGGATTTTCAAGACCAAACTTCCAAAACCTAGATCCACAAGGTTCCAACCATAAATATACATATTCCACCATAAATAATTGTTCCCCAAACACTTAACATCAATAACTCTATTTTGGGCAAAAACCCAAATTTTGACCCAAAACTCCCAAAATTAACCAAACCGAAATTTATAGAAATCAAACACTAGGAAACCATCAATGGATCATTTATAACTTATTTCATGGTTTAGAAATGAAAGGGATACACTAACCACTTAGGTTTTGATGAAAACCTAGAAAACCCAAAATAAGCTTGAGGTTGAAGATGAAGATGGAGATGGTGAATCCTTGACCATGGCTTTCAATCCTACCGCTTGATGATGTTTTACCTCCACAAAATCCAAGGATTTGAGCCAAAATAAGTTAGGGTTTGAAGGGAAAAGAAGGGAATCAGTTTGGGAGAGAGTAGAAGAAGTTTGGATGAGAAAATGAGAAATATTTGGGGAAAAATAATGTATAAAAACGTCCAGCCATTCACGTGGGTTGATCCGTGAGTTCAGCTTCAGCAACCCACATAACAAGGTACCCTAATTTTCATTCTCGTGGGTTGCTCCGTGGGTTCAGCTTCAGCAACCCATGTAACAAGGTACGTCAGCCACTGATTTTGGCTACCATTCTCGTGGGTTGCTTCGTGGGTTCAACTTCAGCAACCCACATATCAAGGTACTTCAGCCACTGATTTTTCTTCTTATTTGGTCAAATCCCGTTTCGGTCATAACTTCTTCGTTATAGCTCCGTTTTCGCTCCGGAAAGAACCGTTGGACTCGTAATTGAATCCTTCATCTCTTAAGACTATAAAATCAAGGATTCAAGCCCAAAATAAAATATCTTATTTTTCCTTAATATATCGGTTTCTGTATAAACTTGAAATGATACATTTCGAAATTCGGGGTGTTACATGAACAATAAACAGGAACATTTGAGAAATGCATTAATATTAACAAGTAGAAGATAATGATGTGTATCTAGTTTTAACAAAGGTTAGTAAACTCACAATCTAGGTTTTTGGACCAAAACCTAGAAAAGTGTCAAACCCTAGAAGTTGGAGGAGATGAGACTTGAAGGTGAGAATTGAGAATCTTGAAGAACACTTCAATGGGGACACTTGGATGAAGCTTGATGATCAATGATCACTTAATGCTCTCAACAACCTAAAACCCTAGAAATAAATGTGTGTGTGTTTGGAAGGCTCAAAAATCGCCCAAAGAGAAGCTCTCCCGTTTTTGGATGTGAAAATGTGATAAATGAGGGTTGAAAAGGGTTTTAAGTCAAAGAGGACTGTCCCCCGCGGGCGACAATGCCCATGGCATTGTCGCGTGTCATAATCGCGAACATCCCCGAGGTCTCGGTACGTCCCTCGCGACATTGACACTGCGACATTGACAGTGTCATAGTCGCGGTCACCACCCCACACTCGATACACTCCTCGCGAGAGTGACACGACGAGAGTGACCATGTCACAATCGCGTGTCACTGTCGCACCAAACCCAATCCAGCCCGAAAACTTAGCCAAATTCGAAAACGAGCGCGAGGTTTGAACAATTAAAGATGGTAAATCAATATATGACATTTTAACCTAATTCATGATCATAAAATGTACACAAAGACACATATTCACACATAAGCGAAATTAATGCATTAAGGGAGACAAAATACTTACATTATGAATTTACGGGTGTTACAAGTTGAACCCCGATTATTACCTTGATGGGTTTAATGTCCTCGATCTGGAGTAGTGGCCGTGAAGGCGGCTTGAGTCGGAGCAGCAGGTAAGAGAGATTTGCAGAAAATTTCATGAGCTTCGACTCTATGAATAAGATCCGTAAAGAGAGGAATCGGCGTCAAGGCTATTTGAGCTATTGAAAAACTTGTAAAATCTGCACCTAAGCCACGTAAAAACCATTGGGACTTAAAAGATTCATTGACTGGCTTTCCAATTGATGCCAATTGATCACAAATACGCTTGAAATTTCTTGCGTATTCTTGAACGGGGGCTGATCCTTTGGTCAAATTTTGAAGATCGGCGCGAAGACTTAATTCGCGAGTTTCAGATGAATGGCTGAAAGTGGTTTCTAGAGCCTTCCATGCAGCGGTGGCTGAGGTTGTCCCGACGACGACTGCCATAGCTTCTTCAGAAAGAGAAGAGTTTAAGAGCATTCTTAATTGCTGATCGATGGTGGCAGATGGCGGTGGTGTTGATCCATCGAGAAATTTCAGAAGGTTTTGGGATTCAAGAATAGGTAGAATCTGATTTTTCCAGAACAGGTAGTTGGAAGATGATAGTTTTATAGTCATCATATGGAGGAGGGTGGCGAAGGGAAGAGAGTTGGCAGTGGCGGCAGTGGCACTACCGTCGGTGGTGGCGTTCACCATGATCGAAAAACGCAGAGGGCTGTGAGAAGAGAAGTTGAGAAGAAGATGATGAATGAAAATGGCAGATTGTTAACTGACCTGTTGACGAAGAAGGTGGAGGATCGAGGGTTTATTATCCCCGGAGAAGGTCTCTTGATACCATGAGAAGATGAATGAAAAGTGTTTTTATTTTCCTCACTAATTTGAGGGATGAAAATACATTAATTTATAGGTAAAGTTTACAAATTGTAGTTGAAATCTAACTCTAGTTAAATCAAGATAACAACCATAACAACCAAGAGTTTGTAACTAATTGAAAGACTTCATTCACCACTAGTCCTAAACTAATTTGGATTGCTATTATTTACCTTACCAAGTGGGTTGGCAAAGATCGAGAATCTTACCCGGTAAATGAGGGAGAAAACTCTTACCTCATATCACTTACTGGGTAAGAGACGCTTACCAACTATCTATTTTGATAGCCAAGAATGTTTCCCAATAAGGTAAGTGAGGTTTGTGATTTGAAGTTAAACACTTACCCGATAAGCTTTTGATAAACAATCCCTTATCCAATTAGAGACTAAGGGGATGCCTGTTGGCATTCCAGCCTTCCTTCGCCTTTCATGGCCACATCTTTCCGGCTTC
This sequence comes from Arctium minus, assembly GCA_954870635.1. Classification (NCBI taxonomy): domain Eukaryota; kingdom Viridiplantae; phylum Streptophyta; class Magnoliopsida; order Asterales; family Asteraceae; genus Arctium; species Arctium minus. The sequence goes on from OX941092.1 coordinate 27,020,595, forward strand.
CGTTTACCAAACGCTTACCCGGGTAAGCGCTTACCAAGCTTACTAAGTTATATTACATTAACCAATGAATATGACAATGACCAATAATCTTACCCGGTAAGAGGGAAAGCGAAACCACAAGGGCTGTGGTGTGGTGGTAAAGGCTTGGGGAGTTCATAGCGCTCAAGCCGGGTTCGAGCCCCACTAGCAGCACTTGTGGCCACTGAGGATAATCTCAAGGCTGCATGCTTTAGCAGCTGGGCCAAAGGCCCTAATTGCTGGGGATTAGTCTGGGCCATAGGCCCATGATACCCTTTCCAAAAAAAAGAGCGAAAGCAATGGTCGAGGGTCTTACCCGATAAGTGAGGGCAACGACTCTCCTCGGTTAGCGCTTACCGGATAAACTTTTGTCTACGATACCACTAAAATCTTACCTGATAAGGTAAGTGATAACGTCAAATTTAATCGGTAAGTGCTTACCGACACTTACCAGGTAAGACTCTCGGTCATTCCCTTGTCTCTTACCTAGTAAGCTTCTTGGTCCTCACCAAGTTCAATCAATAAGATAAAATGATATTGGTTAGCGCTTACTTGGTAAGCATTTAGTAAACGACCCCTAAGTTCTTTACAAACAATCTTACTGTGTCATTTTGCCAACCGGGAATCTCGCCCGGTAAGTTAGGATGGTAACTCTTAAGGGACCGTTTACCAAACACTTACCGACAAGAGTTATCACTCATAGTTACCTTATTGAGCAACATTTTCTGCCATTAAAAGTGATTGCTGCAAATATCTTTAAACCGGTAAAAGTCTTCTTCCTCACTTACCAGCTAAGATTCTCGATTCTTGTCATGCTCACCCGGTAAGAGTTTATTAAATGGCTACTTAGCCGGTTAATGGGCAACTGACGTTTATATTATGTTATTTTAATAACAAGAATCTTACCCGATAAGATAAGCAAGGATGGTAACTTTTATTCACTAAACGACCCCTAAAACTTGGCACATAACCAAACAACAGAATTTTAATATTACTTATAACTGTCATGTTCCTAAAACTGTAGAATGCAAAATTTCTTAAAAACGACCTCAAAACCTGGAATAGAATTTTTTTTTACAGATCAATAAATTAAAGTCCAAGTTTTTCCCCTTCAACACTGCAAAACTGGGGTAGCTCTGTATAATAGACAGTAGAAATGGTACGACATTGAATGGGTGGTGTCCTCTAGTGTATTCCTGTTAATCTGAATGCCTTGGCGCCTTCAGCAAATAAATACTCTTTACAAATCCTTTTCCAACTTCACCCACATCTCTCAGATTCGTCGTCACGTCTTTCTTAACATCACCATCATCTTCTCGTCTTCTCTTCTGTAAAAACGATAATAGTGAATCTACAGTTCACGATACAACAATTTGTACCCAATTCTTTTATTCTAGTAAATCATCAGTTTATAAGCGAACCCACTTTCCCGGTGTATTTCATGATAGAATGTATTGTTGCGTATGCACAGCCTAGAGCATACAAACTTTAAGGCTACGTTTAGCAAACTAGCTTATAAGTGTTTTTTGAAAGAATACAATATTTATATACAGCAAATGAACGCATACACCCTCCTCACCTAAACCCCCTGACCTCTTGGGAGGCCGAAGGCATGCATACCACTAAACCTAAGACCTTATGGTAACTAGCTTATAAGCTAGCCTATTTATAAACTAGTCATGTTTGGTAAAAACTAGTTTATAAGTTAGACAACAATGCAAAATGACCTAAAATAGCATGTTAAAAAAATAAATGGAAAAATATGGAGAAAAAAAAACCCTGGAGTTTATTGAAATGCTACTTGAAGTAGCTTTAAAAAACTAGCTATGACGAACCAAAGTTTTTTCAATGAGCTCAAAACAATAAGTTAGCTTGTGGTTCCCAAACATGTTAAAAGACGGTAATGTTATGTAGGTTGATTAAAAGATTCAATACCTTCAAGTTCTCTTTTTCCCATGTAAGTCCGATTGCATCACCTCCTAAACAATCATACCACAACTTGAACGTGTTGGGAAAAGAACTCTGCAACGGCAAAGGTTAAGTAATTATAAGTAATCACGAATTAGCAGAAGATGATGCCGGAAATCTGTCTACTTACCTCCAAATGTTTAACATAGCACATCAATGGATCAAAGTTCAAATACAACTGATCTTCAAGATCCTTTCTGGTACCAGTAGCACCGTTAGGCAACAGAAAAGGATGAAAAATCTTGCTTGCATTTCCCTGAGCCACAAGCTTCCCTGTGCAGTACATGCGTCTGGTAAGAACTCCTTGTGTTGCATATTTCACGAGACTTAAATTCTTGATAACAACGAAAAGGTCATTGGTCCGGTGTTCGGGTCACTGGTAGAGCCCAACCTCCCTGAAGGTCAAGGGTTCAAACCTCACCACAAGGGTTCAAAAGAAATCACCCCAATTCACGAGAACGTGAGAATAGATCTCAACCGTAAGGTAAGATGAGATTGATCCAACGGATGTGGTTACAACCAAAATTTTAAAATAAAATAACACCCCCTATTTTTTATAATTAATAAACCCCCAATTATTTAAATAAAAAACAAACATTTTATTCTCTTTAATTTGACTTCCATATTGTTATATACTTTTCATGGCATTCTCGTGTTTTCGTAAACTAGGGGTAGTCTCGTTTGAACCCACCCCTATAAAATATATTCTTGATAACACGTTTAGGGGTAGGTAAATGGGGAGAAAGTTATTATACCATGATTGAGTTCAGACGGGAAGAGAAGACGTTGAGGGTAAGAGAGTTTGTCTCTATGAAAAAGAATGACAGCATCATAGTTGTTCAATGGGGTTCGAAAAATGCACTACAAATCATAGTATGATTGTCAATGAATAACAAAACCAATAAGCCGTGGTAAATACTTCAAAAGAATAAGTAAATCAGTGAAACTCACCTCCCATCCGTAAGAATCTAGCTGACCTTGCATAATGAGTTTAGTCAGCAAGTTTGAACTGCTTCTAGCATAGACAACCAACCTTTTGAGCTCCTATCACATGAAAGTTAAAATGTAGATAATTGATTAGAAGGGTACTTAAAACTAGTCCATGTGGCTTTAGTCTAGCCGGTAAGAGGTGGGCATAATTGCAAAATGAGTGGGAGGTGTGGAGTTCGACTACGAAACCACCCACCTGCTCCTTGGACACACAATTTATCTCCCCCATGACAAAGGGTGGTGTCACACCCTTTTTGCATAAGGTATTTCACGGAAACAACCACTGTACTCTTTGAAGTAAAGGTCAGGTCTGCATACATCTCAACCCCCCCCCCCCCCAAAAAAAAAAACCAAAACCCTACCTTTGAATGGGATTTACTTTGGGTCAATTTTGGTTTAGACTAACAAATGCAAGAACACAAGTTTTGAAGAATTTGATGAATAGTTTCAGACAAACTTGGGAGAGGAAAAAAGACATGGAAAAGTGTGCAAGTATGCATAGTAAACAACATGTAATAAGATTAAAACAAGTAGGTGCATTAAAAGTAAAAGGCGAAGTACGAAACAACTTCGATACCTGGTTGTCGAACCCACCTGCTACCCCCCACTTTCCAAGATTTAATTCGACTGACATGTCTAAATGCAAATGACTCAAAAAATCAACATATAATAACCGCGAATAACCTACTTCTCAATTTGTAATTTCATACTTCCGACATTTAATTAGACTCGCATGTCTAAATGCAGATGACTCAAAAACCAACATAGAATAATGGTGAATAATCTACTTCTCAACTTGATCCTCATATTTTGTTGTTTTGCAAGCCGGGGGTATTCATGAAAAATACCTCTCCACACCTTGGGGCAAAAACAAGGTTTGCGAACATCCTACTCCACGCCCCGCCCCCCAACCCCAACCCCAACCCACATACCCTACCTTTGTGTGGCATATACCGGGTTTGTTCGGTGTAATATTTCAGGATATGTAAATACATAAGGACAACTGTGTTGTTAATATAGCGATATATCGTATATCGCTCCTTTACAAAATATCGGTGTTCAAATATCGCTCCTTATATCGGCGATATTTTGACCAAAATATCGGCCGATAATACCGATTTTTTTTGGTAATACAATTTTGGGCCTATTTTTTTGTAATACTATTACCGGGCTGGGCTTTTTTTTGTAATACTTTTTTGTTAGAGTTATATGGGCCTTCTTTTTAATTTGTGAGAAATCTAAGTTAGGTTTTTACATAGACGACTTCTTCTTTAGTTCTTTCACCGACTTCTTCTTCAACAGTTCTACATCGACTTCTTCCCTTCTTCTCTTCTTCTACTGCTATTTCTTCTCCATTCAACTTCTTCTGCTCATCTGCTGTTTCTTCTCTTCCAACACAGAAGGTACTGATTAGAGTTATAAATTTATAATCTGTCTTTTGCTTAGATGCATTCTATTAAATTAGAGTTAGAGTTATAATTTGTTTTTTGCATTCTATTAAATTAGAGTTAGATTAGAGTTAGAGTTATAAACTTATAATATGTTTCTTCTACATTCTATTAAATTAGAGTTATAATCTGTTTTTACTTTTTAGTTATAGAGTTATAATATGTTTTTAGTTATAGAGTTATAAACTTATAATCTATTTTTAGTTAGAGTTATAATCTGATGACTTGTCAATTATTAAAAACTTGCTGGATTATCTAAACCAACAGTCTGTTGTTAAGGCTTAAGTAAAGAAAGCAATGGAAAATAGAGAAGGGGGTCAATCATCACGAGCATCTGCGACCCCGACTAATACTACTTCATCAGATGCGGGGACAAAAAACATGGTCCGACGCGACATGGCTTGTGAAACTTGTTTAATTTGATGATTTGATGTTGAAACTATTTTAAGTTGATGTTTTGATTTTGAAACTATGTTTTTAGTTAATGCATATGATATGTTATTGGATGCATACATATATATAATTCTAAGAAATATTATATGAACCGATATATTTGGACCGATATATCACCGATATTTCCGATATATCAAATATCGGTCCCTGACCGATATAGCACCGATATCCGATATTAACAGCATAGAAGGACAATTGAGAATTAGGGAAAGATGAAAATTACTCGTATCAGCGGACCAATGAAATGAATCCATTTAGCAAGAAAATTGAGTTTAATTTTGAATAACTAAATGACAATAAGAAGCAAAGCAGATTCTTCATTCATAACAATAAATCACATGCAACGACATTTGTTAAGGAGAACTACTCACTGATACGCTTAGAGACATGCTGGTCCAGGCTTCAGATCCCTTATTGTAAGCTGTGGCTAAGTACATGGCAGACGTTACACCTCCCGTTACTTCTTCATAAGCTTTTCTACTTGAAGTAAACTTTTCCTGTAAATTGGAATGATTGTTGTCTACAACTAATTAGTTCTGTCAGAATTAGTCAATAAATAAAAAAGTTGTTCAAAACCAATGAATTACTTACATTAATTTCCTTTTCATCATCTGGTGTCATATCCTCATTTATATCAACAATCAAAGGAGTAAACATCCAGTCATGCTCAGATAGTAGTCTCAGAAATCTGTTTACCAGATCAGGTAGGGTAAGATACTGATGGACCCCCCATTCAATTTACATATTCAAGGAGGGGTAAAAGGGGAAATTAAGGCACAATATCTTCTAAAATAATCAGAGATGGGTCCTACCATTTTGTGAGACAATTTCCTTTTTTTTATTTTGCTTTATGTTTACGCTTAGTTTATAAGGAGAGGTCTTGGGTGGAGGGAGGCATAGATTTTGTTAGACAGGCAAGAGCCTTATGGGAGAGTCTCCAGTCTCTCGAATACTGGTGTTCCTTTGTAATTTCTTTTCATTCTCTTTAATTTCAACCATTCGACCCATTGAAACTCATGACCCGTTCATCAATTGGTATCAGAGCAACGATTCCTGGGATAAACAATACCTCGATCAGTGATGTCAAGGGTGGACGAGGTGGAAGAAAGTTTGGAAACGTTCAATTCGAAGATGACAACCATGGAGGAAAACATCCGGACCGTAATGCAACAGATGGCTGTATTAATTCAATTACAAGAGGAAAACGCAAGAGGATCAACCAGAAACGACGGTGACCAACAGGAAAATGAAGGACGTCTTGGAAGGGGTGGAGATCGGAACGGTGAAGGAAACCAATTCTTCGCTATTAAGGGACGGCGTTTGGAGATGCCTGTTTTTGACGGGAAGGATCCTGATGGATGGTTGGTAAGGGCAGAACGCTACTACTCCCTCAACTGATTAACTAATGAAGAGAAATTGGAGGTGGAGGTTATCGCTTTTGAAGGTGACGCACTCAAGTGGTACCAATGGGAGAACAAGAGACGCCCGATTAACAGGTGGGAAAAGTTACGAACGCTGTTGTTAAAGCAATTCTGATCACTTTCCGAGGGGTCTCTCTGTGAGCAATTCCTGGCTCTTCAACAAAAAGGTACGGTTAATGAATATCGAAAACAATTCGTTGCTCTAGCAGCACCCCTCAATGATATTTCCGATGAGATATTCATGAGTCAATTCATCAATGGATTGAACCCGTTGATTAGAGTTGAGGTTCGAATGTTATCTCCCACGAGTTTGAGTGGAGTTATGGATCTTGCAGAAAGAATTGAAGAGAAAAACAATATAGTAGCTCGTAGTAAAAACCAAGGAAACTGGGGAACTAAGAAACCTGGGGGAACCAATGTCGAAACAAAAGCACAAGGGACAGGGGAGGGCTCAACTACTGTCACCATGAGAGCAGGGGGGAGGGGAGTACAGGAAGCTTTCAGATAACGAACTCCAACAGAGGAGGTCCCAGGGATTATGTTATCGCTGTGATGAAAAGTACGCACCGGGTCATAAGTGTAAAAGGAAAGTGAATGTTCTCGTGATGCAGGAAGACGAGGAAAAGGACGAAGAATTCAAAATGGAGCTTGAAACCGAACCAGAGTTGGAAGAACCAAAAGTCGAAGTGTGCCTGAATTCCATGGTAGGGCTCACTAGTCCTAAGACGATGAAATTAGTGGGAGCCATCAACAAGCAGGTAGTCATCCTAATCGATAGTGGGGCAACCCATAATTTCATTTCAAAAGAGTTGGTAACCCGTCTTAATCTGCCGATAACCAGCACTGCTTTGTATGGAATCACCATGGGCACAGGAACGTCAATCAAAGGAGAAGGGGTGTGTAAGGACGTCAAGATCAGGTTACCGAGGGTAGTTGTGCAGGAAGAATTTCTTCCTATGGAGATGGGAAATTCAGATGTAATTCTGGGGATTCAGTGTCTTGAAACGTTGGGGGCCACAGTTACCAACCAACTGGAGAACCCCGGTGATGAAATTCAAAATAGGACAGGAAGAAGTTACTTTGAAGGGTGACCCTTCACTAGGTAGGTCATTGATCTCCATGAAAGCAATGAGCAGGCTAATTAAGCAAGAAAAACAAGGGGTGCTGATGGAATTTGGGCTACTGGATTCAAGCTTAACAAGTGAGGAAGTTTGTCCGGAGGAGCTGAAAGATGTTATGGGTGAGTTCCATGAGGTTTTTAACTTGCCTATGGAACTACCCCCTGAAAGAGGAACGGAACACGAAATCGAACTCAAGACAGGAACTGGACTGGTGAACGTTCGTCCCTACCGCTACGCCCACTATCAGAAAAATGAGATCGAACGCTTAATACATAATATGTTACAAGCTGGGATCATTCGTAACAGCAGTAGTCCATTTTCCAGTCCGGTTCTGTTAGTTAAAAAGAAAGACGGAAGTTGGCGTTTCTGCGTAGATTATCGGGCTCTCAACAAAAATACCATACCCGACAAATTTCCGATACCGGTAATTGATGAACTATTGGACGAACTGTTTGGAGCGGCCGTATTCTCGAAGCTAGACTTGAAGTTCGACTATCATCAAATACGAATGAAGGCTGAAGACGTACCGAAAACAGCCTTCCGAACACATGAGGGACATTACGAGTTCCTCGTGATGCCTTTCGGTTTGGCCAATGCACCATCCACGTTCCAAAGTTTAATGAATGAGATATTCAAACCATATCTCCGGAAGTTCGTTTTGGTTTTCTTTGATGATATATTGGTGTACAGTAAGACCATGGAGGAACACAAATACCATTTACGGGTGGTCCTCGATACACTCAGGCAACATCAACTCTACGCTAACAAAAAGAGTGTGAAATTGGACGGAAGAAAGTGGCATACCGCACTTGGTGTCAAGTAGTGGGGTGGAGATGGATCCTTCAAAGGTCCAGGCTATGCTGGATTGGCCTTCTCCTAGAACGGTGACAGAATTGAGGGGTTTTCTCGGGCTGTCGGGGTACTACCGTAAGTTTATCGCGGGATATGGAAGAATTGCAAGTCCCCTCACCGACTTGCTTAAAAAGAATGGGTTTCAATGGGACTTCATTGCGGAAACAGCCTTCCAGAAACTCAAAAAGGCTTTATCCACGGCTCTTGTTTTACACTGCCTGATTTCAGCCAACCGTTTGTGGCAGAAACCGACGCCTCGGGGGTTGGGTTAGGGGCTGTCCTAATGCAACAAGAGCGCCCCATTGCCTACTTCAGCCAAGTATTGGGACCCGATCTCGCCAAAAACCCATATACGAAAAAGAGCTCATGGCTATTGTCCTCGCCATACGCAAATGGCGACCGTATTTGTTGGGTAGAAAGTTCATCGTGCGTACCGACCAACAAAGTTTGAAGTTCTTACTCGAGCAATGCGTCATTGAGCCAGAGTACCAACGTTGGGTGAGTAAACTACTTGGTTATGAGTTCAATATCATTTATAGGACGAGAAAAAGTAACCTTGTTGTTGATGCTCTTTCAAGAAAGCCACACGAGATTGAGTGCTCGGTGCGAGGGGGACCTCAATGGTGCAATTGGGACGTAATTAAAACGGAAGTGGAGAGTGATTCATTGCTACAGAAGATTAAACAAGCTGTTCAGGAGGGGCAGACGACCTACAAAGGCTTTACGATGCAAAACGGAATGCTTTTGTACAAAGGACGAGTGGTTTTACCACGCACGTTAACACTAATCCCCAAGCTGCCAGAAGAATTCCATAGTTCCTCTATGGGTGGTCACTCCGGTGAAGAAAGAACGTTACAACGGATTTCAATGGAAGTATTTTGGGTTGGCATGCGAAGAGATGTTATAGATATGGTGAAGAAGTGTGAGACTTGCCAAAGAAACAAGTATCAATCGAGGACCCCGACAGGTTTATTACAGCCGCTTCCGTTACCGCTTCGAGTTTGGGAAGACATTACAATGGACTTCATAGAGGGGCTGCCCAAATCCTTGGGAATGACATGCATACTCGTGGTTGTGGATAGGCTCAGTAAGTACGCTCATTTCGTGGGCCTTAAACACCCATTCACAGCAAAGATTGTGACAGAAACCTTTCTGCATGAGATAGTGAGACTACATGGCGTTCCGGCGACCATCGTAACAGACCGAAGAAAATTGTTTCTTAGCCAATTTTGGCAGGAACTATTCAAATTACAAGGCACTAAACTCCATTATAGTGCAGCCTATCATCCCTTTGATCCTCAAACGGATGGTCAAACAGAGGTAGTCAATAGAACCTTGGAGCAATACTTGCGTTGTATGGTGTCGGACAGACCGCGCGAATGGGGTAAATGGTTGTCGTAGGCGGAATACTGGTATAATACCACGTAGCATGTCGGGCTCAAATGTTCCCCCTTCAAGGTTCTATACGGAAGGGACCCTCCAACCATACTGAAGTATAAACAAGACTCCACGGGAGTACAAGCGGTGGAACAGTTGCTAAGGGAGAGGGAAGAAATCTTAGACGAGGCTAGATTAAGTCTGATAAAGGCACAACTACGCATGAAACAATACGCTGATTCGGGGCGACGGGATGATTCATTCGAGGTGGGGCAGGCGGTGTTTCTGAAATTAAGGCCTTATCGACAACGGTCTTTAGTCTCCCGAAATAATAAAAAATTAGCGGCTAGATATTATGGATCGTTCCGTGTTTTGGATAAAATTGGGAGGGTGTCCTACAAACTTGATCTTCCCCCAACGGCAAACATCCACCCGGTGTTCCACATATCCCAATTACGAAGAGCCATCGGAACCTGCTTATCATCCAACATTCTACCACCACAGATCAGTGAAGACATGGTGTTCAAAACCGAACCTGAAGCTGTGTTAGACGTCCGACAACAAAAGGGGAGGAGCGATGGACCATGTGAAGTGTTGATTAAGTGGCAAGGGCTGGGAGAATTCGAAGCAACATGGGAAGACTACGAGGCAGTACATAACCAGTTCCCAATTTCCACCTTGAGGACAAGGTGGTTGTTTTGAGGCGGGGTATTGATGGACCCCCCATTCAATTTACATATTCAAGGAGGGGTAAAAGGGGAAATTAAGGCACAATATCTTCTAAAATAATCAGAGATGGGTCCTACCATTTTGTGAGACAATTTCCTTTTTTTTATTTTGCTTTATGTTTACGCTTAGTTTATAAGGAGAGGTCTTGGGTGGAGGGAGGCATCGATTTTGTTAGACAGGCAAGAGCCTTCTGGGAGAGTCTCCAGTCTCTCGAATACTGGTGTTCCTTTGTAATTTCTTTTCATTCTCTTTAATTTCAACCATTCGACCCATTGAAGCTCACGACCCGTTCATCAGATACCAAACAATTGGGAAGAAAGATGTTGGTTTTCTTCTCTTTATTGAGTAGCCTTCTGTTCGAGAGCTAACCAACTTTTCGTCAAAGATGAATGTGGTACCCATAATGTATTCTACAAAAGATAACCATCTGAACCCCCCCCCCCCCAAATTGTTGGCCAGGAATTTAAGGGATTTTGGGTCCGAGGATACAAGAGAAGCGCTTTGGTTTTTTCTTCGAAAAAATAGAGATGAAAATTCACAATTTTGAACCAAACTCCCACTAGGTAGTAGGGTTTAGGGGGGGGGGGGGTAAGATGTATGCATATATTTCCTCTCTAAAGAGATAGATAGTTTGTTTCCCAGAAGCTTCACAAATCCGAAAACTAGAAATCAGATTTGAACATTAGAAGTAGACGTTACATCTTGTGTCACCTAGACTGAAAGGAGGCAAGGCAACACAACAAATTATTTATCCACAAAACAAATAATGTTTTAATTTATATATTATGTATATGTATCATTGCTCTTGTCGACCGTATAGTTGTGCATTAGTTTTTTTGCTTTATATATTATATATTGCCTTCATCCTCAGATCGAAATTCACTCTTGGTTTTCAAATATATAACATACAAAGTATGAACTACAACAAATTTTTTCTTTTACTGTCTTGGTTTTAGACTAGTATATATTTGTAATCAGGGTTATATTATTGATTTTCTTATAAATACAATGAAAAAGTACAAGGTTATATATAGGCAAGAAAGATAGAAAAAGAAGGAAACCCTAAAAAAACCCTAAGGGCCCACGAGCTAATTGGGCCTAAGTAAAGAATTAGATATTTTACATTCTAACACTCCCCCTCAAGCTGGAGCATAGATATTAATCATGCCCAACTTGTTACAGATAGAAGAGATCCGCGAACCAGGTAAAGCTTTGGTAAAGACATCGACAAGTTGACTTCCTGTTCGAACAAAGGGAGTTGAGATGGTTCCATCTTCTAGCTTTTCACGAGTGAAATGGCAATCCACTTCAATATGTTTTGTTCTCTCATGAAACACGGGATTATTTGCAATGTGGATAGCCGCCTCATTATCACAATATAGATTCATTGGTTTAGATTGAGCAAACCCAAGTTCACCTAGTAGATTACGCAACCATATCAACTCACAAGTGGTTTGGGCCATAGCCCTATATTCAGATTCAGCGCTTGACCGGAAACGACATTCTGTTTCTTGCTTTTCCACGAGACTAGATTTCCTCCAACTAACACACAATAGCCTGTCGTAGACCGCCTATTCGTAGGATCTCCATTATAGTCAGCATCTGTAAACCCTTCTATGACATGATAACCGTGATTTTGATAAAGAATGCCAAGACCAGGGGCACCCTTTAGGTACTTCAGTATATGTCTAACGGCCTCCCAATGTGGAGTTCTTGGAGATGACATAAACTGACTTACAACACTCACCGGAAACGCGATGTCAGGACTCGTAATCGTCAGGTAGTTTAGTTTTCCCACAATTCTTCTATACTTTTCTGGATCCTCAAGTAGATCTCCATCATCTGCTTTCAATTTCATATTCGGAATCACTGGGGCCTCACACGATTTTGTTTCAATCATCCCAGAATCATTCAATACATCCAAACAATATTTCCGTTGAGACAAACATATCCCTTTCCGAGTACGAGATACTTCAATTCCTAAGAAGTATTTTAAAGGACCTAGATCCTTTGTTTGAAACCGGGACGCAAGGAAATCTTTCAGCTTCTTGATCCCAATGTCATCACTCCCAGTAATCACAATGTCATCAACGTACACCACTAGTAGAATGCATCCAGAAGGGGATGAAGTAAAGAACACAAAATGATCATAAGAGCTCCTCCGTAAGCCAAACTCAGTCACTACAGCATTGAGCCGTCCAAACCAAGCACGAGGGGATTGCTTTAAACCATACAATGATTTACTCAATTTACAGACTCTGCCACTCCCCCTGAGCAACAAACCCAGGTGGTTGATCCATATAAACTTCCTCATGTAAATCACCATGCAGGAATGCATTTTTCACATCCAGTTGGTGTAGGACCCAGTCATAAGTAGCGGCCAATGAAATAAACAAGCGGATGGAGAGTACCTTAGCCACAGGAGAAAATGTCTCGTAGTAATCGACCCCATAAGTCTGAGCATATCCTTTAGCTACCAATCGGGCTTTCAGACGAGCCACTGATCCATCTGGATTAACTTTCACAGTGAATACCCATTTGCAGCCAATTGCCTTTTTACCTGCAGGTAACTCTACCAAATCCCATGTATTATTATGATCTAGAGCATTAATCTCTTCAATCATGGCATCCCGCCATCCAGAATGAGCCAAAGCTTCACCAACCGTTTTAGGAACAGAAAATGAATCGAGTGTAGAGATCAAAGAGCGAGAACGAGAAGAAAGTTTATCATAGCAAACAACTGAAGAAATAGGGTAAGTACATGAGCGCTTACCTTTCCGAAGGGCAATGGGAACATCAAGATCAGGATCCTGTGTATCGGATGGTGGTGGATCACTTGAAGCAGAAGGATCATCATTAGAAGAATCTGCAGACGATGACGAAGATGGTTAGGGTCGGGATCTGACGTAGGTCGTTGCCGCCTATTATACACATGAACTATCGGTGGTTTAGTAGGCTCTTGATGCTGTGTCGAGTCGGATAGGATAGGGGATTCGGGAACTGGTACGGTATATACCAACAAATCATCGCTATCTCTTGGATTGCAAGGAGTGGATACAGGAAAGAAAGGTATATTCTCATGGAATGTAACATCTCGAGATACAATGTATCGATTAAGTGTGGGAGAAAAGCACTTATACCCTTTTTGAAGTCGAGAGTAACCAAGAAATACACATTTAAGAGATTTTGGATCCAACTTAGTTATGTGTGGTCGGGTATCACGGACAAAACAAGTACTACCAAAGATCTTTGGGTCGACAGGAAACAATGACTTTGTAGAAAACAGAACTGAGAAAGGACTTCTTCCATCCAAAACAACAGATGACATTCGGTTGATGAGAAAACAAGCAGTAGCAACAGCATCAGCCCAAAAGAGTTTTGGAACAGTCATATGAAATAATAGAGCCCGAGCCACCTTTAAGAGATGACGATTCTTTCGTTTAGCAACCCCATTTTGGGCTGGTGTGTCAACACAGGAAGACTCATGAAGAATACCATTTTGAAGCATATATGACTGAAATGTTTGAGACAAATATTCTTTTGCATTATTGCTACGAAGAGTTTGAATGGAGACTTTAAATTGTGTTTTAATCTCAGTATAAAATGAACAAAAATGGGTAAACACCTCAGATCGATTTTTCATAAGGTAAAGCCAAGTCGTACGAGAGTAATCATCAACAAAAGTAACGAAATACTTAAATCCAAGTTTTGAAGTGACCGGACATGGTCCCCAAACATCAGAATAGACTAACTCAAACGGAGAAGAGGCCCGCTTATTATAGACTTTAGGACTTAAATGAATACGTTGATGTTTGGCATACTGGCAAGACTCACACCGTAGAGAAGATAAAGAAGAAAACTCAGGACACAACTTCTTTAAATTTTGTAAAGAAGGATGGCCTAATCGACAATGAACTTCAAGCGGAGACGATGAGTTGGAACAAGCCAAAGAGCAAGGTATTTGTTCACATCGGAACACTATTCACACCGGAGCACTGTTCACACCGAAACATTGTTCACGCCGGAGGATGGTAGAAAGTGGGACGACTACTATTAGGGTTTTGGAAGCGGCGGCTATTAGGGTTTTAGAAGCGGCGACTCTGATACCATGTAATCAGGGATTATATTATTGATTTTCTTGTAAATACAATGAAAAAGTACAAGGTTATATATAGGCAAGAAAACTAGAAAAAGAAGGAAACCTTAAAAAAAGCCTAAGGGCCCACGAGCTAAGTGGGCCTAAGTAAAGAATTAGATATTTTACATTCTAACATACAACAAATTTTTTCTTTTACTGTCTTGGTTTTAGACCGTATATATTCATATAAACATCTTGTATCCTTCAACTATTAGAACTCCAGATTACAGGTAGCACATGTCGTGCACCTGTATCATCACATAGATTACAGTTGAAAATGAAAACAAGGGATGATGGTGAAAATTTGCAATTAACAGGAGAGATTTAACCTCATAAAGCCTGAAATTCGTGAACAAGGAGCAGAAAACGGCAAAGAATTATGAAAAAGAGATGCAACCACAAGCTCAATTGCCTCCTCCATGAAAGAAGCTGAGAAGAGATGTGCAGCAACCCATCGTTTTGCCAACCTTCATCAGAAACAAAAAAGCTAACAGTTATATTATTGCCTCTTCATTCCTTGTCTTTAGAGGGGTGATGTCCATAGATTCACTCGTGGTTGACAATTATAGCTTCCATACTTGTTCTTTTTTTGGGGATAAACTAGTAGATTTAAATATGAAGCAACGTAAAATAAACCAAATTTAACCATGAGAGAAGTTTAACGAAAAATTCTCACTGAACAACTGGGCCATATAATGGATAGCGACCGGAAAGACCATTAATCATGCTAGAATGCTGACTTCTGAGGAAAAGATGTCTGTCAATTGGGGAGACCCTTTTTACTTGGTAACTTTCAGCTGCATTAGAAGGAATTGAGATCATGGAGCATAAATATTTTACCTCGAACTTGTTTACTGATTTCCAAACAAATCAAGGAAGGGTTTTTTTTTTCCTCACATTCTCCATTTAACAAGACGAGGACTCTCTCATGCAAAATTTTCAGACGGAACACATAACCGTTCAAGAAGACATCCACGCCTTCCTCTGACGGACAATATTTCATTCCGTAATCCTTCTGAAGGCTATTATCACAACACGATTAGAAACAGTCCACATCATACTAAAGAACACAAAATATCAGCTCACCATTCTGCAATTCTTAGCAAAAAAGCAGATTTAGTTTTCTCGATTGCTAGATCATCCATCGGCCAGTTCCCTGATCCTTCCAACTACATTACATAGAAGAATTAAGTTCATAAAATTCCGCAAATTTTAAGAATCAATAATTTCAAGAAAGTCAGCAGCCAGCATGCCTGAATCATAACTTCCATTGACTGTATACAGGTAGATCTGATTCTATTTCCAACTTTGGTTCCACTAGCGCAGGGATGAGGTATTGGTGGAAAGACAGATGTGTGTCGGAAAGCTGTAGATTTCCATAAGAATGGTACATAAGAAATAGTGGTTACCTCCTGATGATTTCATTTACTAAAAAGTATGCCATGTGTAAGCACTAAGCAACAAGATAGAACATAGATCCCAGAGGAGGATCCAGAAAAATTTCTGAGCAGGGGCACAAAATAATTGACAAAATACAAAATGAAACAAAAATTAATTATA
Organism: Arctium minus; assembly: GCA_954870635.1. Lineage (NCBI taxonomy): Eukaryota > Viridiplantae > Streptophyta > Magnoliopsida > Asterales > Asteraceae > Arctium > Arctium minus. The sequence goes on from OX941092.1 coordinate 27,036,670, forward strand.
AAAAATACGGTTTAATTAAAAACGACATATAAATGGTTTTTTGCAACACCAAATTGTTATTCCTTCTCTTTTCCTTCTTTTCTGGTGCTGTTACCAAAAAATAAAAAAGAGCCAAAAAGATTCGAACTTGCAACCTATAACACCACACGTAGTAACACTATCAGTAGGTCGCAGCCACTTATTGTCAACTTAGGGGAGTACACATCAAATTAAAGCGGGACGATAGTGTGGGAGCACTAGAGCGGGGCATTGGCACCCCCTAGGCTATTACTGAATCCTCTCCCGAGATCCCACAATCCAACTCCAATAAACATTCAGGATGTCATCTTATATAAGCCACATGTAGAACTACAAATCTACTATTAAGCAGCACTAGCAAGATAAACAAGGCCACAGTGATATAACTAAATGATAATCAATTGTAGGCAAGTGGTCTCAATATTTGGTCTCTCTATAAGATGCAATTAACTACAAACAAATGAACTTGTCAATAGATAGTAGCTAAGGGTAAACCTGAGTCCAGAGGCTGCACACTGGAGACTCCCAAAGGAACATCACTGAGAAGGCGTAAACGCTTAGACAGAGTCCCAAAACTTTCTAGCAAACTTCCATCAGAAGCCAGATCTGTATCACATTATGAATTTCAAAATGTTGGAATCCTAAATCTTACAGAAATTGCAAGTGTGTAATATGTCTTCGAACGGACGAAGTCCACAAATGATAGTGAATTGATAGCATTACCTCCACCACCATGAACCAATGAAAAATCAAGTTGATCAACAGCATGCATGATATTTTCCTCTCCCAAGGATAGATGCTGCTTAAGCACATACTCGGTGACCCATTTTATAATAAGATATCTCTTTGCAGGCTTGCATTCCCAAACTATCAAAATAGAGATGTGATATATTAATTATAGAAGACAAGCAAGCTTAAAAAGAGGTAGCAATTGCAAGCACATTACTTACAAACACATTCCCTGGTACCACTTTTAAATTGGTACAACTCTGCCTTGTTTCCCCAAAACTTTCGGAACTTCAGACCCTGTAGGAGAAGGTTAATACAGATGGTGTGTGTGTGTAACAATAGACGCACATTCATAAGATAAGCATACAAGTACCTCTTCTTTATTCCCAAAAAAGGGACCCCATGTATACTCGTCAAAGGCTTCAGGCAAGTTGACGGATATTCCGACCATTAGTGGCTCTTTGTCAAGCACTGACAGACCCTAAAATTGTAAGTAAGTTAGTAGCTTGAATGCATATAAGCCATTTTGACGCCAGTATCATTACATTCCCACACATTAAATCACATACATCACTGATATTGCCTGTCGATGGTGCATTCCCCCAGGTCACACGTACAGACTTTGCTCTGCCTAAACCTTCCTGAAGCAAAGAATGTACCTTTCTTCTCATACAGTCTCCAACACTCATTATCCAAACAGAACCCTTGTGCAGAAACTTCAGCCTTCCTTTTCAAGTTCAATCTAAAAAGATGTATAAAAGAATGAACAAGAATTTCCAATATTGGAAACAATGGAAGAAAAATTGAGCAGAGGATAAGTTAGCTATATAAACTTTCAAACTCTAAAAGCTGAAAAAACAATGTGGTTTCACATTTGATTAAACATATCTCAGCATGGTGTTCTGGTTATCTCTAGCCAATTAATAGATAAGAAAACTAACAATAACAATGTTCTACTAGGCAATATTACTCTCGCTTTTATGAATAACCATTTTTCATTGATTGGTTCACAGCTAAAGCTCATGCAAACTCCAAGAAGCTGCATAGTCTAAGCAAAGCACTCGGTCATAGAAGCTGCAGAATATATTAAGTGATGCCAAAATCTTTAACACAAGATGGCTTTCAACTAGAACGAGAAGACAATGGTACTTCTCAACTTGCTCTATATTTCCAGTGTATAATTTTTCTTCTAAGATTGTCGACCTTTTAAGTTTCAAAATTCCATCAAATAAAATGCACCAGCCTAACATACTAAGCCAGTCATAAGCTCTATGGCAGAAAACCGAAGTATCATATCATGTGAGAGAGATTGAAAGATTGAGACTGTTAACTGTTAAGTGCTTACACCCTGAATCAAATTCCAAAACGGAACCTCGAAAAACATTTTCTACCATCTGAGGGCGAAACACTTCTATGACTAGCGAAGGCAGAGAAGAATAGGAAACTTCCTAGTCTTGATCCCTCATGTACAATAATTCAACAGGTATAAGCTGCTAAAAATCAATTGAAGACATACTGAAGTTATCAAACTTGCCATTTGTTATCAGGACAGATTATTCTCATCAAGCAGACCAAGAAATCACTATTAATATCGTAATAACGGACATAGAATGGTGCTGCTAAGCAGTAGAAAGCCACCCATTAGCAATGAGCAAAATAACTATGATCTCTCTATCTTGATCACCTCCACTGATGGCTGTGTAAAGCATAAGCATGGACATGGTAGGTAAACCCTTTACTGTCCAACAGCACAGAGATACAATGAAATTTATATTTGTGAGTGGAATTGCTTCTCCAATTTCGAGCTAAAACAAAAACGATGGAACTTTGACAATGTCAAACAGAATTACCAAAAAGAACCTACAATTTTTTTGCTTAAGTTCACATAATCTCCCAACAGCTCCAATTGACTATGGAAGAATGTTTGGAGTTATAGATGGAAAGAAGACACTCGAACAGAGTAATGCAATGATGATGGCATGGCATTGTCTGCAACTAGCCTTCCAATTACATACAGGTTTTAGGTCTTTGATGATGACATGGAGTAGATGAGAGGGTCAACAAGGGGCTTCCAATTTCTAAGGTTTATTATCAGACAGAAATATAAGACAGCTGACATTGGGCAAGCCAATGGCATGAGTTGTGTCTAGTGTTTATGAGTTGGTAATGGTGCTAACTTTAATGACTACAAGTATGACTGAAATGTGAAATTTCAGTCGACATGTAAAGTTGCAAAATTTCACTCTAATATGTTCTCAGAAACTAATCAAAGGCAAGAAATTTAAAGTTAAGCTAAAACAAGCAAAGAATAAAAGATAAGTTCTATATTCAAAAATTCAAACTTGAATAATATGTTGACATGGCATATCCTAAAGCCCGTACAAGAAAACACAATGCATAAAGATACAAGTAATGTTCAGTTATAGCCCTACAAGTACCTACTTTATGAACAACTAAACATTTGCCAATACAAAAATGTAGTCTACTTTAGCGATATTGAATTACCTCATGCAATAGTCAAATTTAGCAGGAAAATCAACTTTGGTCATAAATAGCTCAACAAACCCCCCTCTTTACATTTATCAATACATCTGAGTGCCAATGCAGCCTCGTCTTGAAGCTGAAATTCACAGAGAACATTAGAGGAATATGGCTTTTCTCTTTTTTCTTTGAAGGGTGTCCTAGGCTATGCCTAGACTAATCCCTTGGCAAATTATGACTGTAAGACATCAGCCCTGATTAAACCTCAGTAGCCACAATTGTTGTGTACGCATGGATTCGAACCCTGGGCATATGGGATATTCCACCACATCCCCCAGGACCTTGACCAGTACGCCACAACGCTTGTGGTTGGCTTTTCTCTTTGCAGCATATCAAATGAAGCTTAGTATGATAAGCCACAACTACCTCAATCAAACCACTCTTTGTCATGCGGTATGCTAAATTGAAATGAGCTGATAAATCACATATAACTGCAGGAAAATATTGTACATATCTCTTCCTTTCCTGCAACATAAAAAGTCAAATTATCGGTACAAGCACTGACGTAAATAAGTATTAGAAGTTGGTAGGCAAAAACTAAAATTCTAATATGAATAGAACAAGCAACCCCATGAGTGGATTGAATTGGGATCCCCATCAAACATACTCAACTCAAATCTTCAGTAAAATTCGTAACTTTTGAATTTAAATATATACCACTTCCTCTTGAACATTCAATGCCAAATTTCTTTCATCAAATTTTATCACAACAAACCTCCAACAAAAACCAACAGAATGTATACACTAAGAAAGATCTCAAGAACATGAGAGAGTGGTCAATACCATACCTCCTTAGACATATCACTTCCACTCTGAGGCTTGAAAAATATCCCACTTCCCCATAACTTCGAGGATGCTGCAAAATTCAATACCAGAAATTTCAGCAATATAGCTTCTACAGTCATCATAACATATCAGCCTTTTGGAAACAAGTCCCCATCGGTTACACTAAACTACAAAACTTACCAATTAACATGAACCAGTTAGGACTAAAATAAAAGATGCATGTCAAATAATGGGCGAACTGCATCATTTAGATTGCAATAAACGCATGCCAACTGGATTTGAACTAATATAAAGCCTCGTTATCCCAGCCTACTTAACTCCAATAAAGAAGGTATTGCAAGCACTAGATTATAGAATAGAAGTTCAACTTCAACTAGACAAGTTATTTCAAGTTATATATACCGATACATGGTAAACCAACATCCTCAGTCATCTCTGAGAACAGGGAGAAAAGAATCTCAAAATACGGATAAAAGTTAGCATTGAATTAACTCAAGGAAGAATGTTTTTCCATAGAATGAAGATGAAGCGAACATTTAACATAATTCTAAGTAAAAACTGGGGTTACGCATGGTGTGGCACAAAGAAGTTCTAGTATGCATGGAAAAGTAAGGCCATATAAATTTGTCATGTTTACAACATTTCATCAAACACAAGGCTCCAAGGACACTGCACCACACACATGGACAAAAATTTGTGGCTTTGACTTCATTATAAAATGCATATCTTTTCAATTATCATCCTACCTACAATAGCGCACTGAAAGATCCTGAAATAGAAGAAAATGCCGACAGGTAACCTGCCCTGAGCTTTTGACTGACTTTGAATATAACTACAGACAACTTACCACAGACCATGGACTAGCATTCAAGGCAAGTTTCAACAAATTTTCAGCATCATAACTTCCGATACCATGTTTCAACTAATCACACAAAAAACCATTTCCTAACACATTATCATTCAACCTTGAGTCTTGAGTCTTGACCTCTAACTTTTATGTTGATATACAATGAGGACAAGTCATGAGGGCACACTAGGCTCTAGAGCATATTAACTTTTAACACTTTGAAAAAGGAAACAGATTGCCTAAACAATGTAACAGTGATGACCACTCCCCAGTCCCATAGCAAAAGAGAAAAAGAGAAGGTAGGATATTGTAGATAGAAGTTCACAAACATAAGGACCTTCAAACATAACAAGTGGCTAGCACATGAGATCCTAAAAAGTAACAAAATTTCCATAAAAAAGGATACACATACCCATAAAGTCCAATGTGAGACGAAAAATCTGCATTGCTGTCATTGTCTTATTAATGCGAGCTTTACCAGATTCGGAGGCAAGATATGCCATTATGATTGAGATAAGGTATCCATTTAAGGAGTCATAAGTGTGTAGAGAACTTCTCTGCCGAGCCCACACCTAAATCATCAAAACAAAGCTAAATTTCTTTCACAAAATTATGGGTACAAAGCACGAGCAGTTAAGATTCCAATGAAAGGTTACCATACTTTCAGCAAAATTAAAGCCTCTCCTAAAGCCTTCCATTCAATGAAAGCCTTTCTGACAAGTTCTTCACCTTGCTCCATATACATGTCCTCTAACAAACTGTTGTTGTACACAGGGGTAGCTTGAGAAACACCTTAAGAGCACATAAGTTCATGAGGTGAAAACAATTGCAAAAGAAAAAAAAACGTACACGAAGTCTTTTATAGCAAGCTAGTTGGTGGGAAGACTAAAAATAAATAAGATGTGTTTAAATAAGAAAAAGTACTACCTTGACTCGAAACATGAAGATTGTTGCGCTCCATATTCAACTTTTGGACATTAAAAAGAGAATCTGCTGTTGGAATCAGCCTAATAGAAAACCCCTGAAGTCCAGCAGACTTCACAACTACAATATGTAGAGAACCTTTCAATAAAACATACACATATGGTTGCCAGCAATAAACCTTGTTGACTGTTGAAAAGACTGAGAAGATACAAACAGAAGGAAAATATAAAATCCAGTTACTGACCAGGATAGACAACAAGAATAGGTTTCCTCGCCTCGTTCTGAAAGAAAGACCATTCTATTTTTTGAGCTACAGAAGAAGACTCCAAATACTTCTTGATTATGCAGAGATACAGGCATCTTTTGCCATGGTATCGATGATTCAAAAAGTCTTTCTCATGGAAGCACTCCTGCAAAACCCAAATACAGTAGGTTACCTAAAATGTAGAGCCGGATGTAATTTCCAATGGTAGCAACTTGAAAGTATATCCATCGGTAAGAACATATGATGTTGTAGCTATTTGAACTGTTTCTGTAATTTAATTTCCAACTTTTCGAAAATATGCATGCTATTGTATGCTTGAAAGTGGGCAAAATTTGGCAGACACTACTCGTTATTGGCCTCTAGTCATAGAGAAGACTTTTACAGCAGCACTGGTCTATGTAGATGATATTCTAATCACAGGAACAAGCATTGACTACATTGATCAATACAAACAAATCCTTGAAAGGAGACTCAACATTGTAGACATGAGACTGGTCCCAATTTTGGAAATCATATGGCTTTCTTCTTAATCAGATAAGTATGTATTGGGCATGCTGAAAGAGGCAAAGCTGTTGGATGTTAAACCCTTGGCACTGCCAACTGACAACAGTCAAGCTCACGAGTCACGTCCAATTTTACTTTCATTGCAAAATGGTTGGAGAACTATTTAGCCATCATGAGACCTGACATTACATTTGTTGCACATTTACTAACCCAATTTCTCAAGGAACCTAGTGTTCCTCATGTCCATGCCTTGATTAGAATTCTATGATATTGGAAATCTGCAGCAGGTTAAAGCATATTTCCATCTTACGTCTTCTACGCAATTCCATGCTAACTATGATAGTGATTGAAAAGCATGCAATTTTTCAAGAAGACCAATCTCACTATATTGCATACTATTTGGTACCTCCCCTAAACCCTAAAACCTTTTTATATTTCCTAGCAACCAAGAAACGATAAATGGTTTCTTGTTCATCAGCAGATGCCAAATATCGTGTCAAGGCAGACACTAGATGGGAGCTAAGCCAGTTCTCTTCTCTACATCATGATTTCATTGTGCCCACTACATTTCCCATTTATCTATATGGTTACAACTCATCTGCAATATCAATATCTCCCATATTGAATAGACAGCCAGTTTGTGAGGGGCAAAGTTGATCATTGTCAAATTCAACCCATTTGCATTCCCAATCTTTACAATTGGCGGACATATTAACCAAAAGACTGAAAGAAAAGTTCCACAATAGGGTGTTCTCCAAGTTGGGAGTGTATGATCTATACATTCCATCAGCTTGTGAGGGGGCATTAACTATTTAAGTCACGCGATAACCAAAACAAGGAAAAGTCTCAACTAAAAGAAAGAATTGCATATTATCTGGACGCTGCATTAGAAGCAACCAGTTACGAGTTGCATTAGTTACGTTATTGACAGTTATTTCCATTTCCCTGTTTCTACAGTCTCTATTTATCATTCCAAGTGAATAGTGGGTAAGCCTTTGTATGTAACTCGGTTTAAGCATCGGATGATCTTTCCTTATCTCTCTTTCAACTTAAATTTATGTCATTCAACAGCAAAACCCCTTTGAAACCAATAAAACAAAGGATCAACGCAATTTATTTAACATGTTGATGCTTATTATGCTCTCCGGTACTGTACTAGATAAATAAACATCGCACTAATTAGCATTAGCACTAACAGATAAAATTACCTTCGGCAACCTAACGTAAAGATCAACATTTACGTCAGGTTTCACGACACATTGAAACGAATAACTTACACCAACTTGTATCGATTTAGGTCTTTTGAACTTGAACTCAACTTTGTCTGCACCAATATCTCTAATAAATTTTGGTGCCAAATCTGCCGTAACCTACCAAATTCACACAAATGAAAATTTAATTTCGAATTTTCACGATTTATCAAACAACTAACTTAGGGTTTAAGGACCTTTATATCTTCAGGAATTTTATTGATGCATTCTTTGATAGATGATACAACATCATTAATGGTTTTAGCAGTTGCAGACGAGTAATCGAACTGGACTTCCTTCATTAGCTCTGCGACCTTTAAGTTCATGGTGTCTGTGTACTCCTCGGAAGCAACCATGGCGCAAGGTGTTGATAGAAACGGCAGAGAGAGAGATTGGCGGTTGTATAAGGGGTTTAAGTTTAACTGACGTTTATATATTGGGTTTGGGCCTCTTATTGGGTTATCTATATAATACAAATAGAGTCGATCCCAAGCCCATCAACACACAATGTGTACAAATTAGAGCTCTTTAAGGGCTGGACCGCTCATTTAGGTCAGGGCTAACTAGAGGTGGCCGAATGTCGGATTCGGGTCGGGTCAGGTCCAATCGGTTATCGGTCCAAAACAGTAACACCCGTAATCGGTTAAGGCCCAACCGGTCACGAGCTTGGGCTTGGGCCTCTTATTGGGTTATCTATATAATACAAATAGAGTCAAGCCCAAGCCCATATCAACACACAATGTGTACAAATTAGAGCTCTTTTAAGGGTTGGACCACTCATTTAGGTCAGGGTTGACTAGAGGTGGCCAAATGTCGGATTCGGGTCGGGTCCAATCGGTCATCGGGTCGAAACAGTAACACCCGTAACCGATTAAGGCCCAATCGGTCACGATCCGGTCACGGTTCATGGCGGTGGGGGTTATTCATATTCAAGCAAGTTTCAATAATACCATTGTGACTGTTACAGATGTTCGGGTCTAATCGGTCATCAGGCCGAAATAGTAACACCCGTAATCGGTTAAGGCCCAACCGGTCACGAGCCGGTCACGGTTCATGGCGGTGGAGCGGGTAACCGGGTAAGGTCATAATTAATCAGTAAGGGTAACCTGTCTCGGTTCGGTTACGGGTTGGGCTCAAAACCGGTTAAGGGTTATTTTTTTTAATAAAATTTTTAAAATATAATTAATTACATCAATTAATAAACTTTAAAAAATAAATTTGGGTCACTCAAATACATTTTAAAAATACGTTTTATTTATACTTTCGAATTAATTACATCAATTATAAAAAAATTACACATAACGAATCCCCTCATCCCATGGATTGTATTGAAGAGTCCCGTACTTTTCAAATCGGTTAAGAGTTGTTGGATCATCGAGGTCGTCGATGTCATATTCTTCATCATTGTCGTAATGTAAGACACCGACACTACTAGCATCATCGTCGGTTGTGGTTGGTGGCGTACTTAGTCCCATTTCTTGTTCGTTTTTTTCTATATTTGCTTCAACATGTTCCATATCTGCCTCGACTGATGTTTGGTCTTGAATTATTTGAACGCTATTCAAGTAATCCTTCAAGCATATGCAGTACTCCACCGACTCCGTGGTTAGTCTTGTCCGACATAGTGAAATAATACTGCCACTAAGAGAAAAAACGGACTCCGGAGCTACGGTACTAGCTTGGATTGTTAGTATATCACGGGCCTTAGACGCCAAAACCGGTAATTGAGGTTGTTTTTCTTTCTTCCAAAAGTCTAATAAATCTATTTGTTCAAAAGTTTCGATGGGCGTGGTGCATGTAGCAATAAAATTAGTACGTATGTAAATATTTAATTCACCCAAATCGCTATTATCAAATATAGATTTTTTACTAGATTCATTTAAAACATCGTTCATTAAATTTGTCATTAAGTCAGCCCGGTTTTTGCGATAACCACTAGAATTAGAACTAGAACCCACCGTAAATAATTGACTTGTAGAGGTTTGTTGGCTTCCTCCCCCATTATAGATTTTATAAATATCAAATAATTCTTGAAAATTATGATTAAACACACGTTTGCTTTCCCTTGAAAAACTATTATTGGTAGGCGTATCTAAACCAAACACCACACATATTTGTGTTATTAAAACTTCAACACCCGTAACATTTAAATACGAGTTTAATGTCGCGGCACAAAGAAAAGTGAAGGGGATCTTGAGAAAATATTTTAACAATTTTGCTTTCATTGAACCCATCAACGTTCCCCAATCGTGATGGTCTTCGTATTGTGCAATTTTACTTGCCAAAATATATAGTTGATTTAAAAGTAAAAGACTTGTTGGATAATAAATACCGGATAAAAGAGTTGCTGCATTTTTAAATCGCCCAAGATATCGTGTAAGCCTTCAAGAATGGCCCAATCTTGGTGTCCAATACTATTATCCACGTAATGAACATTTTAAAATGCCGAAAGATATTGTTTTTGTCTTATTAAATTTTCAATCATATAGTAAGTCGAATTCCATTGAACGGGCATATCAAACGCCGGTCCCAAAGCTCGAAAACCGACATTTTCGCAATATCGTCTATATGCTTGTTGTATTTTTTACCTCTTGTGAAAATCCGTCGTAACCACAAGATTGTGGCGTGGTGGTAAGAGCCTGGGGACTTCATAGCGGTTGCCCGGGTTCGAGCCCCATTCGCAGCATTGTGGCCACGGGATGAATGCCCGCGGGCCATAGGCCTGTTTTTCAGGAGATTAGTCCGGACCCAAAGTGGTATGGGATACTCCTTTACAAAAAAAAAACTTATTTATTACACGTTTACATTTTTCTAAACCGTCTTGAACGACTAGATTTATTATGTGTGCACAACAACGTGTATGAAATAATAGCCATCTAAAACAGAGGTTAAAGGCAACTTTAATTTATTCACACATGTCGTATTATTACTAGCGTTATCAAACGAAATGCTAATAATTTTATAATATATAATATAAAATTGCAGATTTCTTTTAATAATAGAAAACTGACGATCTCCCGAATGTGACACACCAAATGGTTCAAACGTGATTACACGTTTGCATTATTGCCACGATTGCGGCTCAATCCAATGTGCCGTTATACATATATAAGATTGCAGCAATCAATATGGTGCGCTCCACACATCACACGTTAAAGAAACGTCGTTGGGTAAGGAGACAAACATTTGTCGCATTTTATTTTTAGCAACTTTCCAAGTTTTTAAAGCATCACGTCTAAGAGTTTGACGACTTACCGACTTGTAGCGTGGTTGTAGCGTGAGTTTGATCAACTTCGTAATGTGAGAATTGTCGAAATGTCTTAACCCTCAACCCAGATTGAATGACACATTTTGTTGTCATTTGTCGGTTCAAGTCGACATCATACATCCATATTTGACCGGAATTGTCAAGTATCGGTTGATTTGACTCGGGACCCGATTTCAACGACGTGCACGAAATATCGGTGTGCCGCCTTAAGGTGGAATTTTCTTCCTCCGTAAGGAGAGCTCCCCAACGTTTGCATTGCGCCTTTTTTTTCCTTCCCGTTGGTGAGGATCACCATGTTGTAATGGTTCCAAACCTCAGCCTTTCGTCCATGCTCGACAAGAACTTGAGTAATTTGTTCACTAGATGCGTCGTGTTGTTCACCGGCCATTTTGGACGAGAAAGATAGAAAAAGATGAGAATTGAGACTAGAAAGATTATAATTTGCGAGTTTGCGAGAAACGAATACGAGTCGAAATCACAAAATATAGCGAGAATTGTTTGTGTTTTTTGCGTTTTGTAACTTGGTATCTAACCCCATACACTACACAACTTAATTATAGTGTTTTTGGGGGTTTAGGAAGCAAAAAAACGTTCATATTTGAAAAAAGGGTCAAAAAAAGGCCTCTATAACGGCTATAAAACGACTCTTTTTTTTTTTTTGAAAAAACCGGGCCGGGTCGAGCCCTTAACCGGTGACGGACCGGGCCGCCGAAACTTTCCAAAACACTAACCGATTATGCTTTTCAGATATCCAACCGGTTACGGTCGGTCCGAGGCCGGATCGGTCAAGAAACGGGCCGGTCCCCGGTTAACCGATCGTGTCGGATAGGGTCGGGCCCAAATGGCCATCTATAGGGCTGACCAGCTCGGTCGGTTAGGAAAACGGGTTTGGATTGTTGAAGAAATGGATATGCCTGGACTAATGCAAATATAGACAATAAAAAAAAGTTAAACAGATGCCGATTCGTTACTATTTTGTAGTTAATGTTTTTTAGAATTGAATTTTACAAATAAAATTAAAAATTCTTAATGCTTCAATGTTAATTGTTTTGATAGACCTTTTTGAAGGAATTTTAAGTTGTTTTGGGTGATTTTGAGTGGTTTTTAACTTATTTGGTTGATTTCGAGTAATTTTTTCGGTGATTTAGCTGATTTTGAGACTTTTTCGAGTTTTTTTTTTTTGTTGTTGATTTCAATGAACTTTTTTCGTTTTTTTGGTTGATGTTTCTTGTATTTTCTAATATCCAAGAGCACCCTCAAAGTTTTTCAAGCACACTTTTCTATCCGACTTGCAAAAATAAGTTAAGCGGGTGTACGAGACCACGCTAAGGGCTTCATAGATCCTCCCCTGATAATATACATAGCAAAGTAAATAATTAAGTTTTTGAGGCCACCATATTCCCCCTTAATTATCTCATAATATAGCAACTTTTTAGGAACCTAAATTCTTAATTGATCAATTGTTTATTATTTCATTTGGTTACTTTCTTCTTCTTCCTAATTCCCCTTTAATTTACGTCTCATTTTAAGATGGAAAGATTGTTACACAATTATTTCACATAAATTGTGATTTTAGATAAGTTTTGTTTTATTAAATGCAAAAAAAAAGTCCGTTAACTCATGGGTAAGCCCACCCCGTTTATAAGATGGATAATGACAAGTTATCAAACCGTAAAAAAGATGCTTAAGTTTGCTATATTAGGCTCGTTAGACAAAAAAAAAGGTTAGACCCAAATGATCAACACTAGTACAAATTACAATGAATAAGAATGAATTCTTATCTCATATCTAATCTTGTCATTTTTCACAAAGTTTTTCAGGAAAGAGGGCGGTACCTCTGACAAATGTAGCTATACAACGAAGGAATAAAATAAACCGCCACCCATGAAGACAAAAGTGAGTATGCATGCACCCAAGCATACAAGATTTCGTAAAAATGAAATGTATTGTCTTCATAAAATCGTAAAATCGGGCCCGTAGTCTCCCTTGTAAAGCTTGAAACGACACTCCTTAGCAACAAAGAAGTTCTTCATGTCTCGTATAAGCATCTTCACAAGATCATTGCATCCATCGTGAGACTTTCAAAAAGTCTTTTGTTCTGTTCCCTCCAAATATAGTAAACTGCAACAACATAAAGGGCCTTCGATCTTGCAGCAAGCTTATTCGTACCCATACTCTCCATAACATGCAACACATCATCCCAATCATTCGGAAACATCATCATACGACCTGCATATTTAACACGATCCCATTCCAAAAGCGCATAAGGACAAGTAAAAAATAAATGGCGTACTGAATCTTCCATCGCTTTACAAAACGGGTAAACAAAATCCAGTGGGACTTCCTTCCATAACATTAAACGGTTTTGTGTAGGAAGTCTACTCAAAATCGCACACCATACAATGAGGGCGTGTTTTGGCATCCTAGGATTGAACCAAATAGTCCTAGCCCACGGTACAAGATCTCCCCTTGGACGAATTTTCTTGTACACTTAACGAACAACAAAATCCACTCCATAACAACCTATCATGTGAATTTCTCCTCAAGCACAGGTACCATCGCTAAGTTCAAAATAGGCCATGCTTCTTTCCAGTTGTTCGGCCACTCCACACTAATAACATGTACAAGATCAAATATAGTTGCATGGATAATTAACACAAGGGAAACCATCATGCTAGGGGTAATATGCGGCCTTAGGACACCACATGGCAGCCAAGATGTACATAAGGTCGAGGTGGTTCTACCATCACCAATCTCTGTCACAAAATGGGGTCGATAAATATCTCTAAGTTGAAGCAACTTCCTCTATAAAGCAGTACACTTCGTAGGTATTCCAACCTCCCAAAAATGAGTATTTTGTAACCAATATATGTGAACCCATTTGACCCAAATCTAATCACGATTAACCCGTACATCACGTAGCAAAGACAACAATATTCCATGTAGTCAAATCCTTGATACCAAGACCACCTTCCTCCTTAGGTAAACAAACCGTAGCCAAGCAACTTTGGCCTTTCCCCATACCATATCACCTTGAGTCCAAAGAAAACCCCGGAATAACTTTTCAAGCTCATGAATCACAGATGCAGGAAAAGGGAATACATGCATCCAGTAGAATTGGATAGAGGCCAATAGAGATTGTATTAATTGCACACGCCCCGCAAACGATTAGTATTTACCCATCTAGTTATTAATACGCCTTCTTACCTTCTGTACCAAGCCATTATATTCAGCCTCACATAATCTAGAAGTTGATAAGAGGATACCAAGACATCGTTTAGGTAAGGTTCCTTCTTGAAAAGGTAATATCGACAAGATATCATTTTTTACAACCATAGGAACATTACAAAACAAAGCTAAACTCTTTCTGTCATTTGGAGCCAAACCTGAACATTTTTTAAAATCATCAAGAACATGCTTAATTGTGGTTTACGAACCTACATCACCATTACAAAAAAACAAGAAGATCATTAGCAAAGCCTAGGTGCATGATACCAAGGCAGTCACACCCCTTATGATACTTGAAAACATCTATTTCCCTTACTCTCCGGCGCAACATGGCAGAGTAAACTTCCATCACTAAAATGAACAAGTACGGGGATATCAGGTCTCCTTGGCGAATACCTCTTTTTTCAACAAAAAAAAACATGTGGGATCCTATTAACAACAACTGAGTAAGAGGTTTTCATAACACATTCCATCACCCAGTGCACCATAAGAGGGTGCAGACCTATACACAGCAGCGTGGCTCTCAAAAACTTCCAATCAAGTGTGTCATAGGCCTTTTGAATATCAATTCTAATTATAAATGTTTGTTCTTACTAGGTGTAAGCCTAACACTTTTCTCAAATGACATGTATCAGGTTATCTTAGCGGCGGGGCTCTAAAGTCTTGAGCGGAGAATTGGTTGTCGTTAGAGGCACTTTTTGGGATAGATGACTTTTGGTCAGATTGGCGCACACATTTTTGATAGATTCTTTTGGAAGATGATAGTGACACCCATTTATAATTGAAGTTTAATGTACTTTAGATTAGTAGGTTGTTATATATCATTTTCATTCATTGAAGATATAAACGTTATTACTATTTCCCCTTTCTTGGATGATTCCTTTTATATGGATGTCATATTTACGTCATTATTCATGTTTAAATTTACCCCTATTTTTAGGGGTGTTACAATAACTAGTTCAAAGTTGGTATTATGGTATACTTATACGAATTACAAAAACCAGTTAATATAATATGCTTTAGACGCCAATTTAATGTCACTTAGTGAATTGAGTAAAATAAAATTTTGGTACCTGTGGTTGACATTTTTTACTCACACCGGTCATAAATCAAAATAACTAAAAGATGAAACTCGTGGTTTATATTTGCACACACCCTAAGTCCTTACGAAAAAAAATCCCTTAACTCGGTTAAATGAGGGGGTAATTTGGTCTTTTTCTCATTTTTTTGTCTTTATTCTGTTTTGTCTTTTTTGTATGTATACACACACACTTGCATATATAAATATACACACGTGCACTTATACACACACACACACCAAGATCTTTGTTTTTTGTGGGTTAAAATTTATAAGCTTCGTAGTTTCAGAAACAGTGGTGAGAGGAGAATTTTCATGAAATTGGTTGCTCTGCAAGAGTTGTTGGCGGCTCAAGGATGTGTCATCAAAGTCGCAGGAGAAACCGTAAATTCAGATAACAAGTTTTCGGTCTTCCATCTTAGGCCCAAATATTAGTTGTTGAAGCTCAAATTATGCGTGGATGGGTTATAACTCCAACCACTTGTCTTTCCAGCCACCATCCATGGAGGCACCAAGATTCGTCAAACACCCAAAAACACACATGTCCTGCGGAATAGAATCCGACCATTTTGTTGAAGACTGTTGGTGTTCTCAGAAACAACCGGCAATGTAGTAATAATTTTCGTAGTTACCAAAGAAGGAGGAGGTTGATGTGGAAGGGCTTGGGGTGTGTATGTAACACCCGCGAGGTTTCCGATCATGATTAATTGCACTTTGAATGGTATTGAAGATGATCAAGTATGAGGATTTTATATAATTATCATGATTGAATGGTTTGAAATCAAACCGGGCTAGAAGAACGGAAAACAGGAAAAACTAGAGACCCATGAGATTTGGCACGCGACCCAAGGTCGTGGTGCAAGTTGCGGGGTTATCTGCGGTTGGGTGGTTCGAACAACTTACTATGCAACATGAGGTCTCGGGCAAGGTCACTTTGGCTACTTAGGAGCTCTAAAAGGTCCGATTTTTGAGGTTTTTCTTCACTTCTTCTCCCACACTTTCTTTTTTCTCATTTCCTCTCTATTTTTTGAAGAACCTTGGAGCCTTAAGTCCAATTTTTAGGCCTTTTGGGAGCATTATTGATGATTTTAGAGTTCCTAGAAGTTAGAGGTAAGCTTCTAATCTACCACTTCTTAACATAGGGTTTGATCACTTTGCATCCTCAATCTTCTTCTATTTGTGGTGTTTTGCTAGAGCTTGAATTTTAAAAGAGTGTTCTTGAGAGATTTGCACCATAGACCTGGAAGTCTAGCTCAGAGATCTCAAGTCTTCATCAATGAAACTAGAGTATTGTTTTGGGATCTAGATTTAACATAACCTAGCCAGACGAGTTCAAGTTGTTTTGAAAATGATCTAGTGAGTTCAAGTTGTTTTGGGATCTAGATTTAACATAACCTAGCCAGATAGAGTATTGTTTTGGGATCTAGTGTTATTGTGTTATAAGGCGTTTTGGAAATTAGAAGGGTATGATTTCATTTGGAAAATGATCTGTCTCAACCACTTATGGGTTTTTGAGTTAATCATATTTTTGGATCACGTGTTTGCATAAACGTTGGTTAAATACATTTTTATTGCTTATCTTGACTGTTATTTAAGTCGTCAAACAAGTGTGGAGTTATTGGCTTGATTTTGGCCCATTTGAGTTTTGTGGACATTTGTTCGGTTTAAATCGCTCAATCTTGAGCTTGGACATAATTTGCATTTATTGTATTTTTTTGAGAATTACATGTTTTGAGTATGTTGGTAATTCATTTGGAGTCATATAATTTTGACTGTTATGCAATAGATCCATAGGCATGTGAGTCAGTCGTTTTGTTGAGTGAGGAGTTTTGATGTTCTCACTTGGAGTCCAATGCTTGACTAAGCCACGTGGTCGTCACGATATTGCAGAGAGGAACTCTTATGATTTGGACCCCATGACCTTTGGTATTGTGGAAATGGACCTGTACGGGGTCGAACTTTGGGACTGTGGGTATTGCAGAGGGCATCTCTTTTTGAGTGGACTCTGGGACCCTAGGTATTATGGTGATGAAATTGTAAGGATTCAGACAATGGGACCCTTGTTTTGAGGCTTTGGCCTAGTAGAGTTGACACTAAGTCATAGGGGATATTTTGGGGATGAACTAGTGTGGAGTCCGACCTTAGGACCATTGGCTTGTAGGTGCAACTCTATGTTGTGTAAGTAGACACTAAGGTCAGGGGTATTTGGAGATGAACTCGCGTGGGATCGGGCTCGAGGACCTTAGGTATTGTGATGGAAACTTGAGAGGAGTTATACATTGGGATCGTGACCTTATGATACTACTTCATAACGTTGATAAATGGATTACTTTGTGTTTCACCATGATCGATGGAATCGGGTCACCCCCATCTCGGAAGGTGTTGTTTTTGGATGTAGAGTATATCCATGTTTTCGTTGATGTTTTGTGTAGGGAGTGTTATCCCTTATTTGTGGTTTTAGATATTGAACCCTATTCATTTTTTATGTTTTGGATAATAGAGTTTTATCCATGTTTCAATATTTGAATACTAAACTTTATTCACGTTTTATGTGAGTTTTGAGCTTTGTTTTTATGTCAAAATGGGTGTTTTGATCACTAAATTTTCATCATAAAAATGGTGGGTTTTGGAAAATACATTGCTTTACACTAAGTATATATTTCATTTGAGAAATTGTGATTTAAATAGCATGATTTCAGTTTTACCATTTTATATTAAAGATGAAAAAAGTTTGAACTCACTAGGCGTTAAGCCTAACACTTTTTCATGTCGGCATGTGCATTAGGTCCTTGTTGGGGAATGATACTAGTGATACTGTGATGAATTGAATGCTAGTTAGAGGCACAAGAAAGATTTAGAGTTTTGGGAACCTCCTCTGTACTTTGGAGATTGCGACTGTTATGAGGTTTTAGTAACACATTTCTCTAACCTAGACTTGTGTAAGGTTTGGTTTGTTATTTGTTGATGTAAAATATTAGATTGCCATTATAGGTTATCAACTGTTGACATCTAGAAAAGAATAACCCTTTATTTGATTTGTTAATAAAAAAAATTAATTAGTTGCTCTTCTACAAATTTTGGGGTGTTACAGTATGTGTATGTGTATATATATATATATTTGCATGGACGAAGGATCATGTAAAAAAAAGAGTTAAGGTGAGAAGCGTAAAAAGGGATCTCCACCCTTGATCACTTTAATCTCATTCCACCCATAAATTGCGCTTTATAATTGATCCGGTGCATCTAGCTTGGTGCATCTCATTAGTGTTAATCTTCAATTAGAATTGATCCAGGGGTGGAGATCCCTTTTCACACTTCACACCATAACTTCTCTTCTCATCGGAACCCAACCTTATTTGCATGTGTATATATATACATGCATGTGTATGTATATATGTACACACAAAAAAGACAAAATAGGATAAAGACAAAAAATATGAAAAAGACTAAAATATCCCCTTAATTATTTAACTGAGTTAACCGATTTTTTTATTCCTTAGTGGCAAGGACTCAAGGCGTGCAAAAATATAAACCATGAGTCCTATTTTGTACTTTTTTTGTTTTTTGGTCTCAACCATCGGATTCGTAAAATATAACTAGCATCTGTTTTTAAACACGTAGAAGAAGAAAAATTATTTTCACTGTCTTGTAATGGTCATATCCGATATATTCCATTTATCGGATTTAACATCTCATCCGAACCTTGCATACCAACGAAGTTTACTGAGTCAATGATTCAGATAAACATCGGATTTACAACTAATATAATTGTTAAAATCAAACTTAGGATTTAAATATTCATCCGAAAGAAGAATCTGATTAACTACATTCATATAGTTAATCAAGTCAAAAAATGAACCAACAATTATTCTAACCTATTTTGTAATATGATGCTCACACTCCATAATGATTCTATAGTTGGAATTCAATCTATATCTTATATTTCGGAATAGAAAAGATAGGACTTCACTTGGTTTTACTTTGTAATTGTTTTGTAACCATTTGTATTGATCCAAGAACAAAAAGCCTTCAACAAAGTCAAAAATTGGTTGAAGTAAGGTAAAAGATCGTCACCAATGTGGATTGGATTTCTATCTAGCCGAAAGAAGATCAATACAAGAAAAAAATCAACTAGTAGTGTAAGACTCGGTTTTAAAAACGTGTAAATATTCTTACCCGAATTGAACCATAATTAAAAAGGCAACCAAAGATAGTTAAGGGTTAAAACCGTCATTTAACCAAACTCTTTATAATTATACCTATATATATAGGGGTGGTTTCAATTGGAAGCCAAATTTCATTGGAAACTTTGGAAACCAAATTTCAACCATTGATGTTTTTAATCAATGGTCAAGATTCATTTGAATTATATATGATAATAAATTAATTAATTTATTAATAAAAGATAATAATAATATGTCAAAAGGGTAAATGTGTCTTTTTGTTTTGTGTTTCAAATTTGGCAACAAAGATGAAATATGCTTAAATATAGAAAAGCGTATATTTTCTTTAAAAAAAAAGAGAGAGCATATCAAGACTACCTTTTTATTACATGTTCATCAATATGCAGTATGTAAAAACCCAAATAAGTTTCATTAAGTTTCATTACCATTATTGTTTCATTACCTTTTCATTATGTTTCACTATATCAAATCTGTTTCATCAGGTTTTACTATATTAATATTTTGTTTCACTATATCAGGTTTCACTATATTAATATTTTGTTTCACTACATTTCCATTATGTTTCACTATATCAAATCTGTTTCATCAGGTTTCACTATATTAATATTATGTTTCACTATATTAATATTTTGTGCCTTGAGGTAATATTGAAGATTTCATATGAATATCAACTTTCATTCATTGAATGAATCAATCACTGATTCATAAGAATAAAAAATAATAATTTGATTTGTAGCTTGCGTATGAATCAATTTATGTTTACCTAAATTAAATGTTTCATGTTTAAATTAATAAAGAATCAATATTACCATATATAAAATACATTAAAATTAAATAATTAATATAATAATAAAAATAACACTTACCATATATATTATGAAATTATGTAAAAGACTAAAATAACCTTATCAATTAAAAATAAAAATGAAAAAAAGGAAATTCAATGATTGGTTAATTTCGGTTTCAATGTTTCCAATGTAATATTGGTTTCCAATTGATCCCTCTCCTATATCTTTTTGTTAAATAAAAGTATAGATAGAGATAATCTTGATTTGTAAGAAAACTTGGTTGTCAAATGATTCTTTGGTTCTTAACTGAACCACCACAACTGGACCACCTTTATCCGTGTATGGTTGCGCGTCTTACGCCTCTAGAGCACGCCTTACACCACTGAATCGGAAGATTTGAGGGATTTGAACCAGCGAATGGTGTTAAGGCCACCATCTTCGATGTTTGATCAGACTTTTGAACAGGCTTAGAAGGCGAAGGAGTTTGAGGCTTCATTTTCCCTGTAACAATTCTCTAGATAAAAAATCTGGAAGAGAATTATTTTCTCCTTTGATAAATTCTATTTGAAAATCAAAGTTTGAAAGCAAGGCTTGCCATCTTGCAAAAATCTGTTTTGCTGATTTACAATCGACTCTTAATAAGAATGGTTTCATATATAATTTAGGATCAACCAAGTTTGTTGCAAATACTTCCAAAAACTCCGCTTCCTCATCAAACGCTTCAAACAGTTCTTACATCACAAATCCTAATGATCAATTCGTCACAACACTTGAAGAAGAAGAAGTTCGTCTGTTCAAACAAAGTTTTTAATCTCTTATATATATATATATATATATATATATAAAGTAAAAAGAAAAAAAGGAATCAAAACCAAATCCATACCATCGTCTCCTTCATTTGCAACCATCACCGCCCTTTCCTTTTCTCTCTCTAGAAGTTACCTTCTCTCTAAAATATCTTTCAATCCGTTGAAGTAATCGACGAAACAATTACATATTCAGAATCTACTCTTCGAATCCTTCCTAGAGGTATAAATTTCTTCTTAAGTTATTTAAGTTGGTATGTTAGGGTAGTTGAAGTTGGTTGGTAGATTATGATTTGATATTGCAAAGTTATGTTAATATATATGTTTAGAAATGATTGGGTTGGTCAAAATTGAAAAATTGTAAAGTTTAGAATCAAATTGATAAATTTTGTATCTATATGTTTAACCGCACACCAAGTGTTCGGTTTAATGCCTAAGAAAATAAAGTTTCGTGATTAAGCTTAGGATAATAACCATTGAGTTCTATGTTATGCGAGTAATAATAATATTCATGGTTTAAATAGGCAATCGAACGAGTTAAACTTTGTCGTGAGTCTCGGTTGATCGCGTGATACATCTCAATTTGGTTAAGGTATGGATTTCATTTCTTTTGAATCGTGGGCAACTATTTGTTGTAGTTGACCCTTCCTAAAAGTGGGTCACCGCCTTGTGATTGATCAATTGAACATGATCAATGAAATGTGTACTTATACACACACACACATTGATTTTGGTTTGAATCTTATGTTTGAATGTTTTGTAATCTCATATTGAAGTTGAGTTATGAATCATTTGTTTGAAACTTTTGGCGTTTTATTAAAATGTGTCTCGTGTGGAATTGTTTATGAAACTTATGAACTATATTGAACTTGATTTTTATGAACGCCATTCGGGTAAGTGGCATATGTTTGGTTTTCGTTATTTTTTAGAACAACCCAATAAATGGGCACATTATTTGGGATGCCTTCTATGGCGGCTTTATTGTCATGGCGGTCCACCAGAGTTAGGCCTATTAGTGGCTTACGTGAACCCACTCTGGGACTAGGACGACTTTGTTGGCTCCAGGGCGGATGGATCGATCCTAGAACTTTTACCCACATAATATGTGATCGTGGTTAAATTCACAGGGGATTCGAATGTGTGTGCCCGCACGCCGGCCCAATTGTTTGTGTGGTTTCGCCACCCCACGAACACAACAAGAATTAACGGACTTTATTGATATTACGTTTTGAAGTTAAAGTGTGAATCGTTCTTGAGATTATTGTTTTTGAATATTTCTGAACCTTTTCTTTTGAACTAAATGAACTATGAACTATGAACTTGAGTTTCATGATTTTTCTTCGATTGAATTTTTAAGTCTTCCGCTTTGTTATCGATGCATTTATTGTTATTTCTGAATTTATATTATCATCCATTTACTGAGCCCTGTGCTCAGCCGTGTTTTTGTTTTCTGACACGACATGTTCGAAGTGACACTTACGAGGACGGGACTTGAGATCGAACGTGAATTTTTGGAGTTCTTAGACTCACTTTATCATATAAACGTTCTAAGTTTATATACACTTTTTGAAGTGTAATATTTTGGATTGTCATATATGTTTAGAGTTTGTTAATAGCTCTGAATTAGTTGTGTATTTATGTTAAGTCCCGTTCGTGACATCACCCGTTCCGGATCACAAGGACGGGGGATGTTACAAATGTGGTATCAGAGCCTAGGTATCAACTTGTAGATTAACTAGGTTTGATCTGTGAGAATTGGGTAAACATTAGAATGGGTAGACTAGAATTTAATTATATTTACCGATTTTCAATCCGTAACTGTTTTGAATTCTGATCTTGATATTGTTCTGTGTTAGAATGTCGAGACGTGTCCGCCCACGCAAATCTAGATCTCAACCTGAGGGTAACCCAAATCCCAACCCAGTGGGGGGTACAAGTGAACTTAATATTGCTGATGTGGTCCGTCAGACCATGTCAAGTATGATGCCTACATATCTTGAACATGCCTTCCATGTTATGCGACAGACAACACAAAATCTTCCTCCAAACCCAAATCCTGGTCCTAATCCAAATACTGGAAATCCTGGATCTAGTTCGGGTAATCCAACGGGAGAAATGCATACATGGCTAGAGAGGTTTAATAAACAAAAACCTCAATCTTTTTCAATGGTCGTAGATTCAGTAGACGCTGAACACTGGATTTGGCATATCGGAAAGATATTCAATGTCTTGGACATCCCAGATCAGTACAGAGTCCGCTCGACTACTTATAAGTTTGAGAAAGAAGCCAACAACTGGTGGGAAGCTTGCGTCCAAACTGAACCATCTGTTAAGGACTTATCTTGGGATAACTTCAAAGAAATTTTCTTCAATCAATATTTTACTGTGGCAGATCATGATGCTTATGTACGAGAATATTCAACGATCCATCAAGGCGAGGAAGAAACTGTTGCCGACTACATGGCTCATTTTCTTAAGTTTTCTCGTTTTGCAGGAAATACCGCAGGCACTAAAGCACAACAAGCCAACAAATTTAAATGGACACTCAACTCGAAGTATAAGGATCGTCTCTTGAATCATCCTTTTAATACCGTTACTGAGGTGGCCGACGCAGCGAAGAATATTGATCGGTCACAATAACAACGGTTAGCTTCATGCGTTGACAATAAGAAACGTGGACCCGAATCTTTCCAAAGCAATCCTCGCTTTGTAAAGTCAAAGTCGAGCATTGACCCACATAAAAGCTCAAGTTAATTCATGCCATGACTTCCAGTGTTGTCTAGCAGTGAGAGTCAAAATGTTTCTAGCCCAACTAATATTTGTGATCGGTGCAATCTTCGACATCGACCGGGTCCGTGTCTAAAGATGACCAGTTCGTGTTTCAATTGTCAAGAACAAGGGCATATGGTCAAAGATTTTCCTAAAGCTCAAGTCGCAACTAGTAAAGGAAAAGGAAAACATGCAACTACTAGTGGGCGAGTCTTTGCATTACCTGGCGACAAATCGTAAGCGGGTATGATTTCAGGCCATGTTAACTTAATTGATTTATCTGTTTATGCCTTGTTTGATACCAGGGCAACACACTCTATTGTTTTTGAACAATTAGAATCTCGATTAAAACCTTATGAACAAACCACCAAATTTCCAGTCGTGATATCTACCCCTATGGGTGGTTCGATTTGTGTGTTAACTCGATTTTTGAATTGTCCGTTATTTATTGGAGACCGCATACGAGAGGTCACTCTACTTCCAATGCATATGTCCCACTTTCAATTAATACTGTGTATGGACTAGTTGTCACACCACCAGAAAACTATAGACTGTAACGCCAAGCAAATATTGTTTGGGGATATCGACAAACCGGAGGCAATCTTCCAAGGAGGTACTCTAAGAGAAAATGTTAGCGCTTTAGCCTCTATTACTGTGAAACAGTATACTTGGCAAAGTAACGAAGGTTTTCTGGCCTCGTTACAAATCTCGAAACAGGTATTCCCTACTTCTGCACCCATAGTTTCTGAATATCTTGATGTGTTTCCCGACGATCTACCGGGTATACCACCAGTCCGGGAAGTCGAATTTACCATCGATCTAGTCCCAGGAGCTTCTCCTATTTCCAAGGCTCCCTACCGAATGGCTCCAACTGAAATGACGGAACTCAAAACTCAACTCGATAATCTATTGAAGAAAGGTTTCATTCGACCTAGTGTCTCACCCTGGGGAGCTTCGGTTCTCTTTGTCAAAAAGAAAGACGGTATGATGCGTCTTTGTGTTGAATACCGGGAGCTTAATAAAGTAACGATCCATAACAAATATCCGTTACCGAGAATCAATGATCTGTTTGATCAATTACATGGGGCACGATATTTTTCCAAAATTGATCTTCGGTCCGGGTACCATCAACTTCGTATCCGATATTGTGAAATTTCGAAGACCGCATTCAGAACTCGATATGGGCACTACAAATTCTTAGTAATGCCTTTCGGGCTAACTAATGCTCCGGTGGCCTTTTATGGATCTTATGAGTCGGGTTTTCAAGGATTATCTCGACGACTTTGTTATCGTGTTTATCGATACGAAAATTGAAACCGTCACTAAATGACCTCGACCTACGAACGTATCTAAAGTTCGTGGTTTTCTGGGTCTGGATGGTTATTATAGACAATTCGTTGAAGGATTCTCTAAAATATCTCTACCGTTAACCTGATTACTTCGAAAAGGAGTCAAATTCAATTGGGGTTCCGAACAAGAATCTAGTTTCGAGGAACTGAAGTATCGATTGGTTACTGTGCATGTTCTTGTATTACCGTCTAGCACCGGCGGGGTTCAAGTTTATAGTGATGCTTCAAAGAAAGGTCTTGGTTGTGTTCTTATGAAAAACGAAAGAGTGATAGCATATGCTTCACGTCAATTAAAACCTTATGAGGTCAATTATCCGACTCGATTGGTATCAGAGCAGAATTCGATTGAAATCATACGAAATGTTCTTCGCACCCTGTTTGGTTAAGTTTTGATTGATTTGTGTAATTTGTATTGTAATAGTGAGTTTAATTGATTCTATAGTGGTCGATTGTTGTAATGGATTAGATTTGTAACACATTCACACTGTAATTTTGGTTTGATTTGGATTTTTTGTGATTTTTGAGTTCACGAGTTCTATGCACTGTATCAAATTCAAAATGTATGTTTGAGTCCATTTCCTTGTAATTTGTTGCTTGTAATTGATTCCTGTACTATTCGTGACTGATTTGGTGAAGTTTTAGAATCGAATTCGAAGTAACAATGGGTTTTTGGATCGATTGAAGTGATTTTGGACCGAAAACATCAAGAACTCGCAAGATTCAATCCATTCGCACGAAGAACTCGCATGATGAACATGTTTGCAAAGGAATTCGCATAAGACTTAGTGATTAAAAAGTTAAGTACATAATTCGTATAGGCTTATATACGAATTGTACATAATTCGTACCAGCCTATATACGAAAAGATCAGAATTCGCATAGCAAAGTTGAGTGAAATTTGTCTAAGTGAAGAATTCGCATCATGCTAGTTACGAGAAGTGAAGATTTCGCATATGCCTATGTGCAAAAAGATGGAATTCTCATAAGCCTACATGCAAAAAGTGAGGATTTCGCATCAAGCATCGTACGAATTCTTGGGTTTTCGCATAGAAAGTTGGAAAAATTTCTAAGTATACAATCCACATCGATACGAGAAGTTGAAGATCGAAAAAGTTTCTAAGAACATAATTCGTATCTCCCTGTTGTGTGAAAAGTTGCATATGCGTGCGAATTTCTAAGATTTCGCATCTTTTTGTGTGTGGATTTCTCGAGTTGTGCGAATTTTGTTTCAGTGTTGTGCGAATTTCTTCAGTGTGCGTATTGTGGAATTTGTGCGAATTGTTGAAGCTACAGTGGTGTAAGGATTCCTCCCTTAGGAAATTTTTGGAAATTCTTTCTGGAAATTTTTCAGAGGATTTTCTGATTGTTTATTTCTTTCGAACTAACGATCATTCAAAGTTCTTATTAAATAGATTGTAAAGATGACTTCTAGGGATGCTCTTGCAATTGGAATTGATGTCAAACCACCAGTCCTGTTCAAAGGAGAGTATGAACAGTGGAAGGATAAATTTTTGGATTTTATCGACATAAATGAACTTGGTGATTATATCAGACTATCTTTGAAAGAAGGGATCATGGAACCTCCAACAAAGATTCTTTATACATAAGCAAAAGGAGAAGAGTTAGTTAACAAAGAATATCCGATGGATATAGATGAGTATTCTGATGAACAGAAAAAGAGGCATAAGGCTGATAGACTGGCAAGATCTTTTCTACTTCAAGGAATTCCTAATGAGATATATGTGAAGATAGAAAACTACAAGGCAACAGGAAAGGAGATGTGGGATCAGTTAGAAAGAATGATGTTGGGTTCTAAGGTTGGTAATCAACTAAAGGTGTCTAATTGCCTCAACAACTATGAAGAGTTTAAAGCAAAGGAAAATGAGAACCTAGAGGCAACTTATGACAAATTCGTCACTCTTCTCAATGAGCTAAGCAAAAATAGAGTGTAGAAATCTCAGATTGAGCTAAATGTTAAGTTTCTGAGTGTATTACAACCTGAATGGAAAAGATTCACTCGACAAATGAAACAAATGAAAGATCTGAATGAGATACCTATACATGAAGTTTATGAGACTTTACATCAAAATGAAGAAGAGGTTGATGAGATAAAAGCTGAGAAGAAGAAAGTTGAGAAACCAGTGGTTGATCAAGTTGCCTTGGTGGTTAAGAGAAAAGAGAAAAGGCCAGTCAGTCTGAAGAAGAAAAAGGTGATCGTTTCTGAGTCTGAGGAAGATAATAGTGATGATTCTGATTCTGATGACGGTGAGAATCTGAAGCAAGCAATGCTTTTACTGACCAAGGCTTTCCAAAAGAAGTTTTACAAGAAGCCAGGGTCAAACAGTCAACGATATTCGTTAGGATCAAAGAATAATGAGCACAAAGAGAGAGTAGAAGGTAAAAGATTTGATGATAAGAAGCTGGAAGAGAAAAGATATATGAATCAATATGTAGAAAAGAAAGCAGATAAACCAGTCAAGTGCTATAACTGTGGCAAGATAGGCCATTTTTCCAAAGACTGCCGGAAGCCAAAAGTTAGGAATTCTGAGTATTACAAGAACAAGATGCTTCTTGCTAAACCGAAAGAAGTTGGCAAAGCTTTAATGGCTGAAGATGACTATTGGCTTGATCATTCTGAGCCTGAGAGTGACAAGGAAGAGACTGCCCACGTGTGCTTCATGGGACAGAAAGTAGCTGAAGAAGATTCAGATGAGGAGGATTCTGGAGAGGTAAATGATATGACTGAATCTGATTTTCTCAAACAAATGCAATCCATGATGGTTGAACTTTCAGGATCTGCAGTCTAAACTTAAACGCGAAAAAGGTATCATTGAAAAAAAAAACAAGCAATACTGAAACTCAACAATGATATTGCTGAGAAGAATGTATTGATTGAGACTTTACATAAAAATATTGATACCAGTGCTGGAGAAAAGACTGTAATTCATAATCAATTATCTGTAGCATCTTCAAAATTCAAATTGTGTGAACTTGAGATCAAAGAGGTTACAAAAAAGTGTTTATCCTTAAAGAAAGAAAACAAATATTTGGTTGAAAAAGTGAATGGTTTAGAAGAAAAACTTTATACGAGAGGTCAGACTGATCAAACCATCCATCTTAATAAACCAAAAGAGGGTATTGATTGTTGGGGTATTGGTTACGATAACCCACATTATTTGAAAAAGGGTATTTCCAAAGTGCCTGCTTTATATGATTTTGGTTTTCTAAAATTGGCACCTAAATATCCTGAACTCAAAGTCAAATGGACTAAATCATCAGATGAGGAAGAAGCTAAGGAAGATGAGAAAAGAAAAAAATAAAACTAAAATGCAACTACCATTTCATTATGAAAAGTTGAATTCTAGTTACAATTCTAAACAGTCAAAATTTCTTTCCAACAATTATTTTCAAATTTATTCTACAGAGGAAATGGAGGCAAAACCTATTGAAGGCAAGCTTTATGTTCCTCCACTCATCTTAGAAAGTAAAATTTCTGAGCTTGAGAATACTCTTGAAGAAGGAAGAATTTTGATTGGATTAGAACAAATGGTATTTTCTACTTTTTTATAAACACTGATTTTTCCAATACTTCAAAAGCTTCTATATCTAATGATGATGATGTTTTGTTTGATGAAGAGTTAGATTTTCTAAACTCTGATGGTTGTTTTGATAAATGTGTTGATCAATTTGATTTTAATGCAAAACTTCCAGATGATTCTCAATTCATTATTAATTCTAATGGTTTACCAAGTGTGTATGAAAAAGGTGAATTATCAACGAAAGTTGATAAACCAGTTTCTGTGAGCATATATTCTACAAAAGGTAAGAAAAGAAAGAACAGACACTCACAGAAACGGACAAACACTGGTAAATCAAAGAAGAAACAATCTCTCAAGTCTCACAGTTCTAACATGCAATATTCATATGTTTCAGATCTGAAAAAGAAAAGATCCGAAGTGAAATCTAAATGGAGGCCAAAGCAGAAGGTTGATGAGACAACAAAATCATGTTCGGATGTTGAATGTAATAAAGTTACTGATAGTGTTTCTGATGTAATTGGTCAATTTGCTTCTCATAAACAAAACCTTGTATCTTCTTACAAGTCATATACAATAAAGCAATTGATCCAATTATCTCCGTCTACTACTCAGTCTTCCACATATCGCCGAAATGATTTTGTGTCTCGACAATATTCTGATAATTGGTTTGGTTCATATCATGTCTATAATAATAATGTTTCAAAAGTTTTTCAAAAGCTCAGAGGGTCCAAATTCAAATGGATGCCAAAATCTTGTGCTAACATGCTAGGACCCATCTATAAATGGGTACCTAAATATCTTGTTGCTTGATTTCTAATATGCAGACCTGTCATATGTGGTACTTGGATTCAGGCTGTTCCAAGCATATGGCAGGGCAGAAAGATATTTTATCTAATTATACAGAGAAATTCTGCGGCAACGTCAGATTTGGGAATGGCCATTTTTCACTAATCTTGGGATATGGAGACGTAGTGCAAGAGAACATAACGATTAAGAAGGTGAGCTATGTTGAAGGATTAGGACACAATCTGTTCAACATTGGTCAGTTCTGTGACAAGGATTTAGAGGTGAATTTTAAGGCCAAGCGATGTTGTGTTAGAACGAAAGATGGTAAAGAACTGTTGGTCGGGACGCAGAAGTCAAACCTCTACACGATCAATCTGTCAAGTGTCAAGACTGGTAATGCGGTGTGTCTACTTTCCAAAGCCTCTATGCAACAAAGATGGTTATGGCATAGACGGCATCTCATCTCAACTTCAGATACATTAACAAGTTGGTGACTGGAAATTTAGTTAAGGGTTTACCTGAGCTGAAGTACATCAAAGAACATATGTGTGATGCGTGTGAGAAAGGTAAGATGAAAAGAGCTTCTCATAAGCCTAAGACTGAACCGAGCATAAGTACTCCTTTAGAACTGGTACATATGGATCTCTATGGTCCAATGCGAACGCAAAGCATAAACGACAAGAAATATGTCTTGGTGATTGTGGATGACTATTCCAGATACACTTGGGTCAAATTTCTAAGATCAAAAGATGAGACCCCCGATGTCATCATCGCATTCTTAAAGACCGTTCAAGTGAACTTGCAGAAGACAGTCAAGTTTATCCGAACTGATAATGGCACAAAATTCAAGAACAAAATTGTTGACGATTATCTCGAATCGGTCGATATAACACATCAATTTTCTGCTGCAAGAACGCCAGAACAAAATGGGGTAGTTGAAAGACGAAACAGAATCTTAGTTGAGGTTGCACGACGATGCTCAGCCAGTCAGAATTACCTCTATTCTTGCGGGTTGAAGCTGTGTCTACTACTTGTTATACACAGAATAGATCTATCATCCATCGTCGCTTCGGTAAAACCCCTTATGCTTTGATTAACAACAGAACACCAAACATTAAACACTTTCATATTTTTGGATGCAGGTGTTACGTGTTAAATGATAAGGAGAGCTTGAACAAGTTCAGTCCTAAAGCTGCAGAAGAGATCTTCATTGGCTATTCTCAAACATCCACATCATACAGGGTTTATCTTAAGAATTCTAAGATTGTGGTGGAGAGCGTGAATGTTACTTTTGATGAAGAGATGGCTTCTGATCAAATTAGTTCAGAACCCGTGATAACAGGAGTATTAGCTTCTGGGCAGATCAGTCCAGAACCTGCGGTTAAAGTTTCTAATTCTGATAACGCGTCAACGTCTACATCTCATTTAATAGAATTAGATTTATTGTTTGAACACTTTTATGATGAGTTTCTTGGTTCTAAAGTGACTAAACCTGTTGTGATTGACAGATCTGAAGATTCAAGTAATCATTATCCAATCACTTTAGATGTATCGACTGAATCAAATTTCCCGATTCAAGAAGAAACTCCAGTTCAAACACCTACTCAATTAGTTGAAGTTGCACATGACACTGCTGAGACAGAAGTTGCACATTCAGTTGGATGTACTGTCATGCATATCCAACAAACATCAAATGTCCAATCAACTGAAACTTCTGCACCAGTTACTTCAACTGAACCCCAACTTGAAGAACATAATGGATACTTAGATGATCAACATGACCAGTCTACATCTAATCCACTCCCTCATGTACATAAGTGGACTAAAGAGCACCCGGTACATCAAATTATTGGAGATCCTTCAAAACCGGTGCAAACTAGGTCTGCAACAGCTAATGAGTGCATGTTTGATTCTTTTCTAAGCAAGATAGAGCCTACACGAGTATCCGAAGCTCTAAAAGATCCAGATTAGATAACAACTATGAAAGAAGAGCTCAGTCAAATCGAATCGCTTAAAGTCTGGAGACTCGTACCTCGACCAGAAGGCAAAACAATTATAGGTACGAAATGGGTATTCAAAAATAAGAAATATGAAGATGGTATCGTGGTCAGAAACAAAGCAAGACTTGTTGCTAAAGGATACCGGCAAGAGGAAATAATAGATTATGATGAGACATACGCTCCAGTTGCACGTATAGAGGCAATTAGAATGTTTCTAGCCTACGCTACATACAAAAACTTCACTGTCTACCAAATGGACGTGAAGACTGCCTTTCTAAACGACATACTGAAAGAGGAGGTATACGTCTCACAACAAAAAGGGTTTGTCAATGCTGAAAAACCAGATCATGTTTATATTCTTGACGAAGCTCTCTATGGTTTAAAGCAAGCTCCTCGAGACTGGTACGATGTTCTATCAAAGTTTTTAGTCAAGTATGGGTTCTCAAAAGGTAAAATTGATACTACTCTTTTCATTAAAAAGGAAAAAACTGATATCATTTTAATTAAAATATATGTGGACGATATAATATTTTGTTCAACTAATCCGAAGTATTGTAAGAATTTTTCTAACCTCATGGTGTCACGTTTTCAAATGAGTATGATGGGAGAGATGAACTTCTTTCTTGGATTACAAATTAAACAATTTTCCACGGGGATTTTTATAAATCAAGCGAAATATATTGCTGACATTTTAAAGAAATTTAATATGTCAAATTGTACTCCAATTTCAACCCCGATGGCACCAGGAACTAAGATTGGAGCCGATCTTTCGGGAAAAGTTGTTGATCTTAGGACGTATAGAGGAATGATTGGTTCTTTAATGTACTTAACGGCAAGTAGACCGGATATTATGTTCTCTACATGCTTATGTTCTAGATATCAAGCTTCATCTAAAGAATCCCATCTCTCAGTTGTAAAGAGAATATTTAGATATCTGAAGGGAACTGCAGATCTTGGTTTGTGGTATCCTAAAGATTCTGGTTTTGAGCTAACAGCGTATTCAAACGCAGATCATGCAGGTTGTATGCTAGACAGGAAAAGCACATCGGGTCACATTCAGTTTCTTGGAGACAAGCTCGTAAGCTGGGCATCAAAGAAACAACTATGTGTTTCCACTTCGACTGCTGAAGCAGAGTATGTAACTGCTGCCAGTTGCTACTCTCAAGTTTTTTGGATAAGGACACAACTTCGAGACTATGGATTCCAGTTTAACAAGATACCTATATATTGTGATTCGAAGAGCGCCATAGCCATATCAGCTAATCCTGTTCAGCACACAAAGACTAAACATATTGATGTGAGATATCATTTTATCAAAGATAATGTCGAAAAAGGTATAATTGAACTTTACTTTGTAAACACAGATTATCAACTTGCAGATTTGTTTACCAAGTCGTTAGACGAAAAGAGATTTAATTTTCTCATTCGAAACTTGGCATGTTAAACCTCAAGACATAATTTGTAGTTACCTAGTACAGTTTAATTTTGTTATTTTTCTTCATTATTTTATTTTTAATCTGAACGATATCTGCACTTACAGTTTGTTCATGATTTCAGGGGGAGTGAGTCAACAATTAGATAATCTAATTTTGAGGGGAAGTTTGAATCATTGTATATATTTTTCACTGACATATTTTGTGATGCATATGTTCAGGGGGAGTAAGGACATTGACTTCTGATTACATCTGATTAGAACTCGTTCTTATTCGTTTTATTGCTTTTATGTCTTTAATTTTTCAATAAATGTTTTTGTTTCAATAAGACTTTGTTGTTTTGACGAATTTTTGTCTAATTGCAGATTTTGAGGAGGAGCTTACATGACCATATCTATTATGACTTTAGAGTTGACTTTATGATATTAATGATGAGCGTAAGACATATTCTAATCTTAATCTCATTTTGTTTGAAAGAGGGACAACTTTCAGACATGAAAACATTCTTCTTAAAAGTTCAAACCACTTCTCGATTCTTAAATAGATTTCATGAATACAGAAGTGTGATTTTAAATGTTTTCTTGTTATGGATTTTAATGTTTAACTAACCGTGTGTTTCCAAAGATAAATACTTGTGTATTATCTTTTCTATATACTTTCAAGTATTCATACACACTGGTTTAGTACTTTTGTTGACTATGTTCTTACCATGTCTCAAAATTGAACATAATTTTCGATGGTAAGACACCCCGTTTGAAATTCAAAGTTTGTTGAGCGATATTTCATTCAAAGCATTTCTTTCAAGAATGTCTATAATTGTTCTTATAGACAACATCCAAATTTTCATAACTGAAGTTTTTAATGATAAATCATTCCTATTTGATTTTTTCATATATAGTCAGATTCTCAAACAAGCAGTTTGTATTCATTTCATTCATCCAATATACTTGTTTTGAGAGAATCTTTCATGATTTAAATGTTCAAATCTTTATGATTATCTTACTGAGCGTATATATATATATATATATATATATATATATATATATATATATATATCTGATATGTATTCACCTGGGTACAACAAAAATGTATCGTGATTTAAAAACCCATTACTAGTGGGTTGGAATAAAGCGAGATATCGCCGACTTTGTAGCTCGTTGTCTCACTTGTCAATAAGTTAAAAGTGAGCATCAACGTCCGGGTGGTCTTCTCCAATCGCTGAACATCCCGGTATGGAAGTGGGAACACATAAATATGGATTTTGTAGGCAGACTACCCCGCACAACCTTGAAACACGATACAATTCGGGTAGTGGTTGACCGACTGACCAAATCGGCTCATTTTCTTCCTATCCGACAAACTTGATCAATTGATAAACTGTTAGAAGTATTCCAACATGAGATTTTACGTCTCCATGGCACTCCTGTATCAATTACCTCCGATCGAGACCCACACTTTACATCTCGATTTTGGGAAGGTTTACATAAAGCTTGGGGCAAATGTTTGAATTTCAATACAACCTTTCATCAGCAAACTAATAGGCAATCTGAACGTATGATTAAAACATTGGAGGATATGCTCCGACCATGTGCTTTGGAATGGCATGAAAGTTGGGATAGTTACTTATACCTAATAGAGTTCTCCTATAATAATAGTTGGCAGTTGAGTATCGGCATGGCCCCGTATGAAGCACTTTATGGCCGAAAATGTCGAACACGACTTGTTGGAATGAAGTCAGAGAACGTATTCTCGAAGGCCCAAATTTGGTGCAAGTTACTACTGAGAAGGTCGAGATTGAACGTCAAATGATGAAATAGGCTCAGGCTCGTCAAAAGAGCTATGCCGACAAGCGACGACAACCTATTGAGTTCCAACCGGGAGATAAAGTTTTCTTGAAGGGTTCCCCAACTTGTGGTATCAGAAGTTTCGGTCTTAAAGGAAAGTTGAGCCCGAGATACATTGGTCCCTTTGAAATTATGGAAAGATACGGAGTTATGGCATACCGATGAGCTCTACCGCCGCAATTATCCCATATACATAACATGTTCCATGTCTCTTCAATTCGAGGGTACAACTATCATCCCCTACATGTCTGTAACACCCATAATTTGGAGACTTCCTTTAGTGATAGTTCGGGAGTCTTTTGGCTTTTGGAACGTAAAGGTGTTGGGAAATTAGATGAGATTTGCTATGGAATCATCGAGGATCGAATCAGGTGAGAAGACGCGAGAAAATCGAGATTTGGGCTGCCGCGAGTTGTGGCGCGACTTGGGGTTGCGGCACAAGCCGCG
Source organism: Arctium minus (assembly GCA_954870635.1). Lineage (NCBI taxonomy): Eukaryota > Viridiplantae > Streptophyta > Magnoliopsida > Asterales > Asteraceae > Arctium > Arctium minus. The sequence goes on from OX941092.1 coordinate 27,072,053, forward strand.
TAACTCACTGGAAGTGAGTTCTAGAGGAAGCGGGCGACTTATGCCGCGACTTGAGGTCGCGACATAACCCGCTTGATGCACTGGTTGAGCTAAAAGCCGATTTTTCAGCCATTAGCCTCATTTCTCTCAAACCCAAACCCTAAATTTCTTCCCTTTTCTCTCCCAAACCCCAAATGACGAACCCTTATGTATTTTGAAGGTTTTTCCCCCTTGAACCATATGATTCTTTCATCATCTAGCTAGTAGAATCTTGAACCACAAAACCTCCATCTTCATCTTCCTCTTCCTCATCAAGTTCAACGTATGGGAGCTCGGGTTGAAGAGTTGGAATGGGTGCCTTCGAAAAGTCTCATCATCCATAGTGGTAATCTTTCTTGAAATAAGTTATAAATGCTCCATTAATGGGTTCTTAGTGTTTTATTTCTCAAATCTCGGATTTGATGGTTTTGGGGAAACTAGGGTTTTGATCTTGTTGGGGATTTTAGTAGTTATTATTTGGGGAATGTTTCTAAATGGTTTGGTATGTGTGGATCTAGGTTTTGGAAGTCCTCGGCTTGAGGATTCAAGTGGCCTTCAAAAGAGCTCGTTGGGTGAAACCTAGATTTAGCCTAAATCTAGCAAGATGAGTTCAAGTTGATTTGTGAAAACGGTATACATGCCAAAATGTTTATTTTAAAGTGTTTTACAGGAAATGGTTAACTGCTGATAAGTTTTGAGTATTTAGAAGTAAAATATGTTTTACTTGGTTATTTGTCAAGGTGTGAGTATTTTGATAAGTTTTCATATTTGGTAAACTTGGGTTGTGTTAACCTCTTAAAATGTTTATATTAGGTTTGAACGTTTCAACAACTATATAACATGAATTACGTATTCTTGGTGATTTTGTACAAGTAAGGTATATTTCATGAGTTATACATCTTTGACGACTTTGTACAAATGGAGTCTATTTCATGTTATATGCATTTTGGTGTATTTGCATTCATAAACCCTTTGGAAAACCTTTGGTCCCATTACGCGTTGAGTTTTGGGTTAATCTCGTCTTTGAGGTATGTGTCTTCGTAAACGTTGTTTAAAGACATTTCATTATTTGGGGGACTGGTAATTGTTGGTCAAATGGATTTTGAGCATTTTAGCTCGGTATTGGCTTAAAAGAGTCTTGAGGACATTTGTCCGGTTTTAATGGCTCGATGTAGAGTCCAATTTGTGATTTACATCTTAATGAATTTTATTGCATATTATCGATAGTTACAGACTCGAGTGCTTTAGTCATTCATGAGTAGTCGTGTAACTTTAGACTGTGTTGCATTGGATCCATAAGCACATAAGTCAGTCTTATTTGATAGTCAATTGGGTGGTACGGGGTTGGACTCCGGGACTCATGGTTTATGACCTTGTCTTTGAAAGTAGGCACTAGGAGGGCTGAGCCCGGTTGAGCTATCATGACTGTGGGTAGTCCTCTGATGGGCGTTTAGGGCCTTCGCCGCATGGGGAAATGCCTTCGTTGTATCCCCCGTGGGTCGAGCCTTTGACGATAATTTCGGTGGTATTCGCTAAGGTCAGCTGTCTCTTTGGGTGAAACTTGTCAAGGAGTCGTAGGGGCACTTGGGCTAGCGTGTCGTGAAGTGTCATACGATCAATGTTGTTTGAGTGGCATACTTTTGTGTTCCTCCACTCTCAACGGATACGGGTATCCCTCGTTGTCGGCCTGCTGTATTTTGGATGTGTAATTGTCCATGCTTTAATATTTGGATTTCATGCCATTTTATGGTCGCGTGAGTATTAAGTTTCAGTTCCATGTCTTAATGGCGTATCATATTTATATGGGTTGTTTTCCGTTATTTAAGGGTAGAGTATTGTGCCCCACCCGCGTTTAGGGTGTCTTGGGAAATGAAGTATTATTTACATTTTCACAAATTTGAGTATCGAACTATGACCCCGTTTTGGGTGAGTTACGAGTTGCATTGTTTTATAAGAAATGTGTGTTCGGGAGCATTGTCTTTAAAAGTGCATATTATGGGAAAATGTGTCGTTTCCATTTTGAAGTATAATATTTCGAATGATCTTGCTTTAAATTGAATTTTTTTCTTTTAAAGATATATTCATTCATGTTAAAACTCTTGAGCTCACTAGGCGTTAAGCCTAACATTTTTATTTGTCGGCATGTGCATCAGGTTCCTGTCGGGGTTTCGGTTCTAGCGAGTGCTATGAGAAGTGGAGCCTTAGCTTTATACAAGAGTAAATAGCTGGTGAAGTCTTTCGGAAGTTGGAGATAGTGATTGTTATTGGGTTTAGTAACACTCGTCCTTTTCATAGATGTTATGTATAGGATGAATGTGTGTATTGAGGTTAATTCTCAAATTGTGTCTGTAGTCAAAGTAATTATTGATGTATTTAGAAAATTTTAATAAGTTGCTATCTTTAGATTTAAGGGTGTTACAACGTCATTGAATATCCCTTGGAATACATTGAACCTGATCTTTCTTATCGCAAGGAACCGGAAGTGATTCTTGATCATGATGAGAGAGGTACACGGAAGAGAGTGATTCCTTTCGTAAAAGTTCTTTGGAAGAATCACTCGGAACGTGAAGCGACGTGGGAAACTCAGGACCATATGCGACGGGAATACCCCAAGTTCTTTAATCGATGTAAGTTTCCTATCTAAATTCGATTTCAGGGATGAAATCTCTTTTAAGGGGGGGAATAATTGTAAGACTCAATTTTAAAAACGTGTAATTATTCTTACCCGAATTGAACCGTAATTAAAAAGGCAACCAAAGATAGTTAAGGGTTAAAACCGTCATTTAACCAAACTCTTTATAATTATATATATATATATATATATATATATATATAAAGTAAAAAAGAAAAAAAAGAATCAAAATCAAATCCATACCAACGTATCCTTCATTTGCAACTATCACCGCCCTTTCATTTTCTCTCTCTAGAAGTTATCTTCTTTCTAAAATATCTTTCAATCCATTGAAGTAATCGACAAAACAATTACATATTCGGAATCTACTATTCGAATCCTTCCTGGAGGTATAAATTTCTTCTCAAGTTATTTAAGTTGATATGTTAGGGTAGTTAAAGTTGGTTGGTATATTATGATTTGATATTGCAAAGTTATGTTAGTATATATGTTTAGAAATGATTGGGTTGGTCAAAATTGAAAAAGGGCAAAGTTTAGAATCAAATTGATAAATTTTGTATCTATATGTTTAACCGCACACCAAGTGTTCGGTTTAATGCCTAAGAGAATAAAGTTTCATGATTAAGCTTAGGATAATAACCATTGAGTTCTATGTTATGCTAGTAATAATAATTTATGGTTTAAATAGGCAATCGAACGAGTTAAACTTCGTCGTGAGTCTCGATTGATCGTGTGATACATCTCAATTTGGTTAAGGTATGGATTTCATTTCTTTTGAATCCTGGGCAACTATTTGTTGTAGTTGACCCTTCCTAAATGTGGTTCACCGCCTTGTGATTGATCAATTGAACATGATCAACGAAATGTGTACTTATACACATACCCATTGATTTTGGTTTGAATCTTATGTTTGAATGTTTGAATGTTTTGTAGTCTCATATTGAAATTGAGTTATGAATCATTTGTTTGAAACTTTTGGCGTTTTATTAAAATGTGTCTTGTATGGAATTGTTTATGAAACTTGTAAACCATATTGAACTTGATTTTTATGAACGTCATTCGGGTAAGTGGCATATGTTTGGTTTTCATTATTTTTTAGAACAACCCAATAAATGGGCACATTATTTGGGATGCCTTCTGTGGCGGCTTTGTTGTCATGGCGTCCTGTAGGTGAACTCGAAAGTTAGGCCCATTAGTGGTGAACCCACTCTGGGGACTAGGCCGACTTTGTTGGCTCTAGGGCGGATGGATCGATCCTAGAACTTTTACCCACAGAATATGTGACCGTGGTTAAATTCACAGGGGATTCGAATGTGTGTTCCCGCACGCCGACCCAATAGTTTGTGTGGTTTGGCCACCCCACGAACACAACAAGAATTATCGGATTTTATTGATATTACGTTTTGAAGTTAAAGTGTGAACCGTTCTTGCGATTATTGTTTTTGAATATTTCGGAACCTTTTCTTTTGAACTAAATGAACTATGAACTTGAGTTTCATGAATTTTCTTCGATTGAATTTTTAAGTCTTCTGCTTTGTTATTGATGCGTTTATTGTTATTTCCAAATTTATATTATCATCTATTCACTGAGCCCTGTGCTCAGCCGTGTTTTTGTTTTCTGACACGGTAGGTTCGAAGTGACGCTTACGGGGACAGAACTTGAGATCGAACGTGAAATTTTAGAGTTCTTAGACTCACTTTATCATATAAACGTTCTAAGTTTATAAACACTTTTTGAAGTGTAATATTTTTGATTGTAATATATGTTTAGAGTTTATTAATAGCTCTGAATTAGTTGTGTATTTATGTTAAGTCCCGTTCGTGACATCACCCGTTCCGGACCACAAGGACAGGGGATGTTACAAGTAGTCTGACAAATACTACTACTAGCAAGCTGGATTTTGGAGTGCAAACTTGTCTAGCAAGGTTTGGCTCACCAGTTCTCCCAAACTCTCATCTCAGTATGGGAACATGTCCAACATGTCAGTCAAAGTAAGTTCTAAAGTAATATTTTATTAGTGTCGTACTTTCTTTATTGTTCTCTCTGCATACAAAATGATGGGATGAGTTAACAAGTTTCCATATCAACTACAAAAGTTGAACTGAAAAGTACAAGCGTGCATGGATCAGTAAATCAGATGAATATGCATGCTAAAGTTGGAAGGTAGCATTTAATGCGATAGTGGCTATAAAAGGTCACCCTTGTCATTTGTTATTACTCACTCATTTTGAAAGAACTTCTTAGTGATATATTCTTAGGCAAAATCCGCTTCACCATCTGGAGGAGTATCTCAGTACTTCAAATCTGAAGAGTACCTTCTTCCTTCACTCTTTCAGTGTTAGCAAATTTGTCACTAGTAAGATTTTTTAGGATTAGGTCTTACCTTCCTAGTTTCCGCAAAAAATCTGTACTTCTTTGTTTTAATAAAAATATAGAATTAAAAGTGAAAATTTGTTGGGTTTGTATTCAACCCCCTTCTACAAAAACATCATGTGTAAGCCATTGTATTCCAAGACCTACAAGTGGTATCAGAGCGGTTTGTTTAATCTTATAAACAAGATCCGAAGGACTTCCACAACCAATGGCAATGGCTCTCTATCCAAATCACCTTGTTTCAAAAGAAAACTTTTCTATTTAGAAAAATCGGATGTTACTCTTTCTTGAAGGAGTTGATAACCAAATTCTAAATGTTCTTAAAAATGGTCCATATATTCCTACCACCTTTTGTAGCTGGTAAAAGAGATGAAAATGGCAAAATTGTCGAACCCGAAAGGCAAATCACCAAAATACCAGATTTATGGACAAAAGATGATAAGAAGCAGGTTGCAATTGACACTAAATCCAAAACCATCATTGTAATATTATTTCTTGATGATGTCTATCACTTTATCATAAATCTTACCACTGCAAGAAATATATGGAACACTCTTACTTTGTTGTATGAAAGGACATCTGAAGTCAAGCATAGCAAGAAAATCCGTTTCATCAGACAGTATGAACTGATTGTATGCAACAAGAACGAAACTCTCACTGAGGTGTACAACAAGTTCAATTATCTTTTAAATTATCTTAAAGTAAATGATAAAATATTTGATAATGCTGAGGTACTATGCAAGTTTATGGACTAATTACCTGATTCATGAGAAAATATAACCGTGTATTTAAAAACTTCCAAAGATCTTCATCATATGCCTCTTACTGCTCTATATGAAACTTTATATAATTATGAGCAAACTAAAGTAATTAAGAAAAATGTATTTCAAGAATTTAAAAGTATAAACATTTCTTTTGTTTCTTCGGATTCCAAGAGAAGATGATCAATATCATATGTTATATAATGATACAGATTCTGATGACTCTGAGGATCACTGTGACAATTCCACCATTGATCCCAACGGGGATTCTGACAGTAAGGTCGATAGATTATCCATGCAAAATATTAGTGACTTTCTATCTTTAGTAGCTTCAAATTTCAATAAAGTTGCCAGACAAAACAACTTTCTAAGAAGGTCAAAAAGAAGATTCTTAAAGAAACCATCATTCATCAATCAAACTGTAACACCCCAAAATTTGGGATAAACAAAATTTCTGGCAAAAGGGGAAATGTGGAAATCATAGAAATGCCAAAACATGAGCTTACCCAAAAAGGGAACAAATAATGACCGTTTAATTACAAGTTTGTAATAACAACCAATGAGAGATAACAACCTCTTAATCTAAATTCTAGACAAGAAATAAGATTACAAACGGTTGTCATCTACTTCCAAAAACCATTTCTATAATGGCATCCCGAAAGCTCCCAAGTTCACATCTAAAAGCCTGCTAATTCTTCTTAGCGGTCACGCCGCTAGATACTGAGATACACATCAAACCAAACAAGTGTTAGGCCAAACGAGCCTAGTGAGTTGTACAAAAGCATGGCATAACATTCATAGAACATGGTATGAACAATTATAGAACGTTTTAGTCGACATGTGCCATAAAGGAATCAATGGGGGAGACCCATCACACCAATGAGTTTTACCTCAAGTCAATGTACCTTGACGTTTGCTCGCATGAACAACATCCCAAAGGCCCGACACACTTGAAGACAACCTCTCAGGCATTACTCCAAATGGCGGAGGTCTAGGTGCATACCGACAAGGTGGCACCTAAGACTACATCCTCCTAGGACATACTCACGGTTCCTCCAATATATATATATATATATATATATATATAATATTCATATCTATACATTTTCCATATCAATAAGATACATGTATAAGACTACCATGTTTCCAATCCCATATTAGGCCTAAAACACTAACACATATAGGTTCAACAAATATCTTCATAAAACCCATGATATTACACAACCATGACAAAATAATGCTAACAATATACCCATCAAAGTCCACATGATGAACATTAGCCAAAACCCCCAATAATCACAAAGGTAGCAGTTAGGTCAAACTTATCAGGTGATCAGATATATTCAAGACAAATAAATATACAAGACATGTATCTCAGTTGAAAATGGTTAGAAGAAACTCACTATCGAGGTTTTATAGCAAAACCCTAGAAACTTGCAAGAAACCCTAGGAATGGATGGAGGAAGAAGATGATCTTGAACCTTGAGATCCTTGGTTGAAATCCTTTCTTGGGGAAGCTTGATTCTTGCAATAAATGTAGTGGATGATGATTGGTAGGCTTTAAGGTTCAATCTTGGGGAGTAATTAAGTGTGAAGAGACTTTTGGGAGAAGGTAGATGAAGAAGTAATGTCAAATGAGATTGAACTCTCCTCTTTAACTCGTCAGGGTACGCGCGCGACTTACTGCGCGGGTTGACCCGCGTGGCTACCCGCGCCAGCCACTGGATTTTCAGACTCACAGTGCTTTGCATGGCTTACGACGCGACTTCACTCGCGCGGTAACTCGCGCGGGTCACTGCTTTCACTGATTTCTTCACTTAACCCGAATTTTAGGATGTTACACAAACCTTGTCTTCTCATGAGAAATATAATGATGAATGCTTTAACTGTGGAAAGAAAGGACATTTTGCCGTCGAATGTCGATCCAAAAGGCCAACTTCATATCTCTCCTCTACGACATCTCAAGGATCAAAATCTTCTTATAAAGGAAAGCAGGGAGAAAAACACAGATCCAAAAGTTCTCAAAGAAAAGATAAGGGTATGATCGTTAAGGAACATGTTTGGACAAAATCATCCTCTTCATCCAACAATGAACAAGAAGAAAAATCAAACATGTGCTTTATGGTTCATTTATCTGAAGTACATGATTCTGACAAACTCAATATAATTGTTTCTTCATCTAAATCAGGTGAAGCACATATTCTTTTGGACAAACAAGTATATCATTCTATTTCCTTTTGTGATCGTATTTATGCAAAAATGTGCAATGCCCTTGAATTTAAAGAGAAAGCTGAAAACAAAGTGGAGGAATTAACTACCAAGTTATCTAAATGCTTTGAACAAATCAAAGATTTTAACAAAAACCAGAATGAGTTGGAGGATTAGAAAATCATTTGCAAGTTTCTTAACAATGAAAAATGTCTTCTGTTGAAAGAACTTGCATAGGAAAGATCAACCATAAAAAATTTGGAGTCAAACCTCTTTAGATCACAAAAAAGTGTTAGACTATCAGATTCCAGACCTTGGTTATGAACTCGAATTTTCTTCATCCTAAAAAACTTCAGCAATATGACAAATGATTTCACCTATTCAGGAAAGTCATCCTTTTCAAAACATCATTCTTGTGATGTTAGCAAATTTGTCACCAGTCAGATTGTTTAGGATTAGGTCTTACCTTCTTAGCTTCCGCAACAAATATGTTATTTGTGTTAATACAATAAATAGAATCAAAAGTGAAAACTTGTTGTGTTCGTATCCAACCCCCCTTCTACAACACATCCTGTGTAAGTCATTATATTTCAAGCCTACAGTATGGGTAAAAAATGTGAACCACTAAAACCAAATCTGTAATTTACTCTAATAAATTTTATAAGATGTTTATTGATTATATATTCTTATCGTGAAAGTAAATAAAATCTTGTGGACGATTTTTCTTTTTAATTAGAGTTAAATGTTAATTTGGTCGATATGGTCTACATAGATTAACGATAAGGTTTCTGAAAAGAATTTTTAATGAATGACATCCCTATGGTTTATTTTATAACGGGTATGGTCCCTTCTAATAACGCCACCAATTAGAGTGTCATTGGTGAGAGGTAGGTTTGTCCATTAACCGTGCCCTTTCCTCACTTTCATTTTTTATGATAGATTTGTTCCCTCCATCTAATTTCATTTTTATAACAACTTTCATCTGTCATTCGACTTTCATTTTTATAATTGATTTGGTCACTCCCTTAGATCAATAAAATTTGGTGGGACAAAGACAAAAATATATCTAATCTACTTTAGTTTTAAAAATAAATTTGTATTGAAATACAAAATTTCAATCTACTATTGTCATTCAAAGCACAAAATATTAAGTTGGCCGTTTACCAAACGCTTACCCGGATAAATGCTTACCAATAAAATTTAACACAATCACTTACTTAGCGGGTAAGATTTTAGTCCACCAAAACGGTATCGTATTCAACAATTTTCCCGATAAGCACTTACGGGTAAAATTTAACACTATCACTTACTTACCGGGTAAGATTTTAGTCCACCAAAACGGTATTGTATGCAACAATTTTCCCGGTAAGCGCTAACTGTGGTAAGACTTTTCGCCATCACTTACCAGGGTAAGACTCTGGGACCTTACTTTAGCTCTTACCGGGTAAGATTCTTGGACATTGCGATCTTCATCCATAAGGTAAATGACTTGGTAAGCGCTTACCCGGGTAAGCGTTTGGTAAACGGCCTATTTATTGGATCCAATACATCTAATAGTTAATAACTTTTCACATCTTCATTTAAACATCCCAATTGAGATAAAATTAAAAAAAATAGTTTGATCTAAATTTTAAATGTGATTGTCTTTATTACAATTTCAAGTTGCAAATATTAATTTTTCGTGAATGAATAACCTACTTTTATTTATTATTATATTATTTGAGAGTTAAACAATTAGTTTGATATTAATTATAATAAAATTACTTATCAAATTAAATGTTAAAATAAAGTTGTTTATATATTATTGTCTTATTTTATGGATTGCTTGTAAATTTGTTGCTTGATCAAATAGTCACAATTTATCAAATACTTGCAGTTATGAAAAACAATTATTACAACTTCAAGTAGTAGAATCACATACAAATTCTATTGGACCATTACCAACACAAATTAGGTAAGTGTTAACCGGATAAGATGCGTTTGGATAAGCAGTAATTAAAAATTGTTGTTTACCAAGTGTATTGTGGTAAATGCTTAATAATAAAATATCTGACCCTATTTCCATGAAATTGTTTATTTTTTACTTTTTGGTTGAATTATTACTTCAATGGTCTTATATTCCTAGCACATTGACAGATGAATTTGGTTGGGTCGAATACCCAATTGATATGAGTTTATTTAGTTATTTTGCCTTTTTTATTCAGAAGACATATGCTTGTCCCACCTAGTTTTTATTGATTAAATGAGGGACCAAATATACTATAAAAATGAAAGTAGAATAAGAAACCAAAACTGTTATAAAAATAAAAGTAAAAGAAGACGCCAAATCTGTTGTAAAAATGAAAGTATATAGAGGAAGGGTTAATGGACACCTAATTTTGACGTTGTTATTCAGAGCAACGCATTCGTTATAAAATGAAACCATTTGAATGTCCTACGTTAAAAGTTATTTTTGAGAACTTTACTCGTTAATTTATGTAAACCGTAGGGACCAAATTTGCATTAAACTCTTTTTATTAGTATAAAATAAAATTCAAGAAATTATCAATCTGAAATTTATATAATTCATTTAGGTAGCTCAATCATGGTTCTAAATAAATCGTATGGCGCCGAGGCTTGGATTCACCGCTACGTTAACGCTTGTGGCTCCACTCTAATATTTGACTTTCCTTGTAAGTTGTAACGCGTTATGGCATATTATGACGCGCTATTTTGCCATGCATGGTTTTTTTTTTACTCTTTTAAGACATATAACTTGGAAGATAAATGATAATTATGCACGACATCTAAGATGTAAATAAATATTAAAACAAAATATAAAAACAGAAACCCTAAATAAGCAAATCCTTACTCTCATAGTCTCATTTCATACACAAAGAGCCGAACAGTAATTCTTTGAAGATTGCATAAAGTAGTGGGTAGAAACTCAAGATATTTAATCCCGATTTTGCACTATTGATATCATATTCTTTTAAGCTTGATATATTTGATATAAATTGTTCTTCTTTCTTTTTTAGTTTATAATTTATATGAATTTAAATTGTTCTATGAGATTAATCAAAACACTAACACTTTACAACCTTGAGATTATTATTAATATCCTCCTAAGTAATCAATACTCGTGAATCCCACTTTACAGCCTTGAAACGCATCCTCCGAGACATCAAGGGCACAATGGATCATGGTACATGTCTCTATCATCTCGAGATAACTCCATTGTTACGTAATCTGATATCGATTAGGTAGGATGTCCAGACACTAGATGATCTACTTTGGGTTAATGTGTGTTCATGGGTCCCACTCTCATTTTCTGGTCCTTGAAGCGATAAGTTACCATCTTTCTATCTAGCATCGAAGTTGAATATCGGTCTATCACCAATGCTGTAATAGAAACCACATGGTTTTGTAACCTCTTGACCGAGCTTCATCAACCGACCTTCAAGGCCACTCTAGTATATTGTGATAATGTTAGTGCTTTTATCTTACGAGCAACCGAATTCTACATCAATGCATCAAACATATAGAAATCAATATCCATTTTGTTTCTAAGAAGGTACAATTAGGCCACGTTTGAGTCCTCCATGTCCCATCAACTCACCAGTTTGCAGACATCTTCACGAAGGGACTATCCAATCCACTATTTTGATATTTTATCTCCAGTCTTCATGGCCAATCTTCTCTTGTTTTGACTGCAGGGGTGACGTGAATTCGTAACGAAATTCTTATGAAGAGCTTGTCACTTTATTACTCAACCCAATGGGATTTGATTTGGATACAATACATACATGGGCGACGAATCTGACTTAGGGACAAACAATGAACTAGGGTTAGAAATCCTAAGCTAGAATGCTTGGACAACCAAGGAAAAACCCTTGGTCTGCACCTAGGTTGGAAAATGATTCTGAATCTGTTTCTACTCTATCCCTTTAATTTTTTAAGTTAGATTTTTGCCACAAGGTTTTGGAATTCACTTGAATTTGTTTTACTTGGTTTGGCTTTAGGAAATATTTCCTTATTGCTTTGTTTCATTTTTTTGTTCGTAGTTATCCATTGTTTCCTTATTGTTTATTATATATAGGATCAACCATGTAGCTTCCAGATCAAGTAATAAAAATTCATTTTTATACATTCCTTGTGCAACTTGCATGAGTTTTGTTCTTATTTTCTAAACTTCGATTACTGGATTGTTTTGAGGTTCAGATTTTTCAAACAACTTAGTTTTTGGATTGATCTAAGGAGTTTGGGATTCAAAATACACGTTTTGGATTGTCGTGTAAGGTTGAAGTATCGGTTCGAATTCAAGCATAAGGGTGCAAGAAATTATCAATATTCGATCTTTATTTCAAACTTTCTAGAGTTCTATAACAAGAATTTGGATTCCACATCAAGGGGAGTATTAATATGTGTATTTCTTTTATGCATACTTGTATCATCACTTCCTATACTTGTAGAGTGTTAGTAGATCTCTAGCCCAATGGCCATCCCACATGTGTATAAATATTGTTTCCTCTTTGTAATAGAATTATTAGGAAATGTTTACTCTCTAACAGGTATATGTACATACATATATGTATACATATGTCGCCTTAGGGCAAGACTTAAAAAATGTCGTATCATCGTCGTAACTCGTAAGACTTAAGTCTTGACCTTGCCTCCATGTCTTGCCTCATGTCATTTAGAACCTTAAAAAATATAAGAAATATATAGACAATGGTCAACAATGAAAATTTATGCATCCTACTTACAAGTGTAACATCCAGAATTTTAAGGTAAAATGAGCTCCATATTTATTTTATTGGAATTTTATCTTTTATGTTGGGAAAGAGACATGGAAGATCAAGGTTTAGTCTCGAGCCAACAACCTCGTAAATAAGACTTACCATTGCCGCGAAAGTGAAATTTTGGGTCTCGGGGAGGTTCGGGCAAGAATGACAGCGACAGTGCCATAGGGCACTATCGCGAGTCACAGTCATGGGGCTCGGGTAGGCGTCAGTAGATCGCAGGCGAGATTTCCATGTAACCTTGACATGAGCATTATCGCCCGTCACTGTCGCCGAGCGGGGGCTGGTCACGGTACATGTGCCGCGACATTGCCCTGCGAGAGTACCCAAGGTACAATCATCGGGTATAGTCGTCGGGAGTGTACCAAGGTTATAAAACCTAACAACCCGATTTTGCTTCATTTAACTCCTTCCAGATCAGTTTGGTACGCAATTCTCAGGCTTTGAAGGTGATTTTTCTCCTCCTAAAAACTCTTCCCTCATTTATTGCAACCTAGGGTTCTTGGTGGGAATACTTGGTAAGCATTAAAGGCTTCTTGTAGGCATCTAGAAGGGAGTTCCAAGCTAAAGACCAAGCATTAATCCCCTCTCCTCCAAGTCTTCTAGGGTTTTACAAGTTTCTAGGTTTTCCTCCAAAAACCTAAGTGGTGAGTTCTAAAAGTTTTGTAAAAACTAGATACATGTCTAAAGTCTTCTTCTAACCCTATTACATGTTTACCTTGATTATGTTCCTCTCATTTGGTGGCTTGTTCTTACTTGCATATTTAAGAAGTATTTTTGGGTATTTTGAGCAAACCACTAGATTGGTGACTTGTGGGGTATAAGTTATACCTAGGGTATATTGGAAAGATTAAATGGAATTTGATGGGCATCTTGATGTATCTTTACAAATTTATCCTTCATGGATTTTTGACCTAACTTAAGTGTTTTGCCTATAATTGATATGTTCATGTTTATAACCATATGTATGTGGCCATGTACTTCGGTTCCATAATATTTAGTTCTACTACTTGAGAACAAACCATTTGGAGTCACATATTTATTTGACCTAATTGGAGGTCCACAAATATTTTGGAAAGATATCATTCTATGATTGAATATAGTGGTTGGACCACTTGTTTATCTTTATTGGTGATTATACATTTTACTTGGAGGAATGTTGTGTTATTATGATTATTAGAAGTTGTGGATGAATCTTTTAAGTAGGCACTAGGAGGGTTTAGTCTGTGGTGCCACCTTGGAGGCATGCACTAAGACCTCCGCCATTTGAGGTAATGTCTTAGAGGTAGTCATAAATGTCGGGCCTTATGGTGTTACTCAGGGGAGTAGTCACTAAGGCGAACCGACTCTATGTCCCAGTTTATGCAATCAGAGCATCGAGATGAACAACAATCAAACAATTTTTCATTTTCATTTTCATTCAATCTCAATTCAATCAATACAAGATGCTCTCAATATTTCTCTCTCTACACTCAGACTCTCTCTTAGTCATATGAGTCTACAAACAAAAAAGAAAACTATTCATACCCTTACAAAAAACAAAGACAAAACTAAACAACACATCGACTTTGACTTTTGCAATAAGAGGCTTTGACTTGAGCATTGACTTTGAATTTTATCTTCATGATCTTAGATCCAACATATTTATGCACTAACAAACTCTTGAGATGAAACTTGATTGGTGCTATGGGTCTCCCGCATCGATTCCAAATGATGAGCTATCTAATTTTTACAAATGAATTCTAGTGGTCATTTATTGGTATGTATATATATATATATATATATGTGTGTGTGTGTGTGTGTGTGTACTTGTTTAAACTGTATAACACCCTGAAGTTTCCCGTAAGTGAACTCGTCACCTTAATTATTTGTGAACCTATGATTTGATAGAAATTAGTTAGAATTGGGTTACCTTTGTTTTCTAATAGGGTCGCGAGCGTTCGAGTGCAAAATTTGGGATTTTCGGCTTCGGTACGCCTTGGGCGACTGTGCCGACGAGAGTGACCAAAGGCACAATCGCATGGCATTGTCGCGGGGCTCAAACCCCTACCGGTACAACTGGGGTGATTATGCCCGACGAGAGTGCCCAAGGGCACAATCGCAAGGCATAATGGCGGTAGGAACCTCAGCCTCGGTACAACCTGAGCGATTGTGCCTGGCAAGAGTGCCATGGCACAATCGCATGGCACTAACGCCGTCGGGCCCAAGTTCTTTTATTGGTGCAATTTCTAGACCTTTTTCATTTGTTACTTCCCCAACTCATTTTCTATCTCTCTCTAAATGAAATCCCTTCTCCTATTTTGGTTCTTGGAGCATTCAAGACTTCCATTAATTTAAAGATTTAAGGTGATCCTTCACATTTTGGCTAGGACATGGAAACAAGTTGGAGCTTCTCATCTCATCTCCCATCTTTCAAGGGTTTCTAAGGGTTCATCAAACCCTCTTCAAAACCCTTTCCATTCTTTTGAAGATTTGAAGTTTGAGGTTCTCATTTGTCACCCTAGGAAAATATTGTTGGTTTTAAGCTTGTGGTTAAGGCAATCTCCTCTTTGCCTCACTTAAAATCTAGGGTTTCATTGTTTTCCTTTCTCTTCCATTTTGTTGGAACTTGGTGTTACATTGGAAACATTTATGATCAAAGATCTTTGCAGAGAGCTTGGAGATTTAGATCTAGAAGGTTTCAAGTCTTCATCCAAGAAACTCAAGTTTAGTGGGTAAAACCTAGATTTAGTCTAAATCTAGCAAGGTAAGTTCTAGTTGCTTTACAAAACTATATACATGTCAGAATATAAATGTTTTAGTATTTTGAACATATTTTATATGCACATTTTACATTTGATGAGTTTTATGGATAAATGGGTGTTTGTGCATATTTGGGATATTAAAGCTTTATAATGGTTTACTAAGTGTGTTTGTGTGTTTTAATCACCAAAAAGGAGATTCAATCAACTAATGGAGATTTCTCGGATATTTTGGGAATTTGGACAAAAATGGGAGTTTAACTTCTAGTAAGTGCACTTGGTTCACAAATGGTTTTATGGGAATAAGTACAAATTGGGCATTTATGGACTATTTTAGAATCTTGGACTATTTTGGGACCTAACCCAATTTATGAGTTTTGTTAACGGGATTTCCAGTCACTCTTGACCTTAAAGTGTGAGTTGCTTGGGAAAAGGTCATTCTTTGACCTTACGAACATTTTGGAAAAATATGAACCTTACGGTTTGGGCATTTGGCCAATTATACTTTGAGAAAACAACGATTTTGGGAAAAGTCGCATTTTAGCGTATGTAGCTATATTGACTTGATTGTTATAGTCAAACACTTAATGATGCCCTTTTTGGCTTGATTCATACTCAAATGAGTTTTGGGACGTTGTTCGGTTTTAAATGGCTAAATGTGGACTTTATGTGAAAAATGAAAATTATTGCATAAGTGTTGATTATTACATGCTTGAGTGCGTTAGTCATTCATTTGAGTCATGTAATGTCTTAGACTTTAATGCATTGGATCCATAGACATAGGAGTATGTTTATTCAATGTGGAGTTAAGGTCCATGTTTGAGTCTACTGAGTGGTCCCTAAGTCATGTTTTATTTAAAGCTTGCGGTGGTGCTCATGTGAGCCGTATACGGAGCTAAGTCTTGCGGTGGTTCCCAATGTGAGCCGGATATGGGGACTTGTGACTTTTGTGGTGAGACTCATTTAGAGGTCAAGTAGACACTAGGATCATTTGGGTATCTTGCGGTGGTTGCTCAATGGAGCCGTATACGGGGATCCATGGCCCGAAGTGAATCTCGAGAACGTTGATAAGTGGCTTAACTTTGTGCTCCCACCACATTCGATGGAATTGGGTCTCCCCCGTCACCAAAAGGTGTTACTTTCGGGTATTCCTTTACCCATGCTTTCGGTGTTGAAATGTACAACTTTATTCATACAAATAGTATTTTGCGTAAGTACCTCGTGTGTGCGTTGTGGAAAATTTGGATGTTGGATATCTATTTTAAATGGGTGTTTGGTATTGGAAGTAACATGATTTGTAAATAAAACCTTTTTATAACTTATTCAAGGATGACCGTGTTTAGAGTAAAACATTCGTTTTAAACGTTTTTATGATTTATATGATGAAAAATGTTTTAACTCACTAAGTGTTAAACCTAACACTTTTTCTTATCGACATGTATATCAGGTCTTAGATGGATCTGTGCGGCGCACGGAGCTTGGTAGAAGTTCCGGTAGGATGACTTTAAAGGTGTCATCTGGTTTTGGGAAAGATAGCAGATTTTTTGTTCGAATAACACCCGACTTATTCTATCTCCGTTTTGAGATTAGATTGTTCCGTTAGAACTCTGATGCATACTTTAGTAATCCTTTCTTGTAAACTTTGGATTTTATATCTTAAGTTATGTATTTAAAGTATTTTTGAAAGTTTTATTTTGTCTGCTATTCTAAAATTTTAGAGGTGTTACAAGTTGGAATCAGAGCTCTTGTTTAAGAGAACTAGTTATAATTTTAGATGCCTAGACTTAAGCTGAGACTTTAAGTTATGATTGGTTTGTTATGAGTGGAACCTTTAAGATGGAAGTAGGTTACGGTGGTCGACATAAATGCACTATTTAAGGGTCGTGACGATGGTGACGAGGATTCCTATGTATATTATGTTCATAATTTCACTTAGATACTGCTATTATGAATATATTTGTAACACCCCTAAAAATAGAGGAAAATTTAAACCTGAAAATAACGGATAAATGACGACTATATAAATGAGATCACCCAAAAAGGGGAAGTAGTAAGAGAGTTTATGAAAACAAGTGTTAGGATCAATGACCAAAGCAAACCAAAGTCGTCTATCACAAAAGAGCCTCTACCGGCGATTATCAACTCTCCACTCAAGATCTTGGAGCCCCGCCACTAAAGGAACCTGTTATACATGTTATTTAAGAAAACAGGTGTTAGGATTTACGCCTAGTGATAACAAACAATTATAAAATTGAATAAACGTAAGACAACATAAATTATTTTTCTCAAGAGGTTGGAATAAGATTTATTCCATCAAAACATACAAAGGATGTATGGTTCGACAAGCATCTTGCCATGACGGGGGAGACCCGATTTCCAAGGAAAGTAGCGGAACACAAAAGTAAGGCACCTTCCGAGTTAGTGAGCTTATACTAGGATCAATGGCCACGAGCTCGTCGAATTGTACTATAGATGTGGAAATGGCACCCCGATGATCTTAATCATACTCATTCTCTAGGATTACATTTACGATCAATGGCTAGTAACCGACTCCACATAACCATACAAAGTTGCCCTCAATGACCCAATGCCTCAAATAGTTACAATGGGAAACATCCCAAACAAATAAGCAAGTTCTATACCTATGGATCCAATGGTAATAGTCTAAGGCTTGTCATAATTACATTTATGGCAAAACTATAATCAAGCATATAGTTCTCATAATAGAATCTTCATAAAACGATTTACACACACAAACTCTTTTCATGCATTTGAAATCAATTAGTAGACATCAATTGGTCATTTCCACTTTTCACATAGAATGCCTTTAATGTGAGGCTTTCTAATATTTAGTAACCATTTATTCCAAATCTTGTCATATACCCAAATACCATTTCACCAAATAATAACATCTCTATTTTTAGAGAAAACCCCAAATAATAATAATAAGATGATTTCATTGATACCTTTAGTCATAAAGATGTAAATAACCATATTTCATACTTCCATCCATGATTTCCAACAACATATTTCAAAATGTAGTTAGAACCCTAAGAATCTCCAAAACTCATTTTAGGTCAAAACTTGCAAATAGTGAAAATGTATACAAAGAGATGATTATAGGATCAAAATGTGTTATTTTGACATGTATAAAGTTTAAAAGTCAAGAATGAACTCACAATGCTTGGTTTGATTAAAATCTAAAACCAAGGAGTCACTAGAGATGGATGAGAGGTTCCTTGAGTTAATCCTCTAGGTTGGACTTTGGCTTTGATGTTGAGAAACCACTTGATCTTCAAGGATTGGAGCTTTAAATGAGCTAGGGTTAGGAGTAAATGAGAGAAAAATCGTGGGAGAGAGAGTGATAATGGTTGGTGAAAGTAATAAACGAAAAAGGCGGGAAAGGTTGAGCATTTAAGCTCCTGCACCCCGACCGCGAGTATGCCAAGCGATTGTGCCAATGGCATTATCGCGCGACACACTCGCCCAGAATGTACCGCGGGTTTCCCCGCTCCTGCGATTGTGACATGGCAATTGTGCCACTGTCACTCTCGTGGTCACTCTCGCACAGAGTGTACCGAGAATTGCAAGAGCCACGTGATAGTGCCCCGTGCGATTGTGACTCTGTCACTCTCGCCGGACATTCTCGACCCAACCCCGTTTGACCCCGAAACTTGACTTTTAAAACCTAAACGCTCATGGATCAACTAACGGAGAAAAACTAAACTTGATCCAATCATTAGGCTGAACGACTAAGGTCACCGAAACATTTTTAGGAAATTATAACATACCGAATTTCAGGGTGTTACATTCCTCCCCACCTTGGAATTGATTTCTTCCTCAAAATATTCGCTACAAGAACATATTGGGGTACCTCCTCGTCATGTCTTCTTCGGCTTTTCACGTCACATTGGTGCCACGACGATTCTTCCACTACACTTTGACCATCATGACTTCTTTGTGATGTAGTTTCTTTGACTTTCTTTCCATAATTACATCGGGTTCCTCAACGCACCGGTTACCCTCGTCTACTCTTATCTCTAATGGGGGAATGACACTTTCCTCTTCCGCCAAGCATTTTCAAACGTAACAAATATGGAATGTATTATGGATCTCATGCATTTTCGGCGGTAATTCTAGTTGATAGGACTGCAGCCCCACTTGCTTGATTACGGTGAACGGTCCAAGGAAACGGGGGGCTCAACTTCCCACGTTTTCCAAACCGGATAATGCCCTTCCAAGGGGAAACCTTCAACATCACTCGGTCCCCTACTTGGAATTCCATTGGTCATCTTTTCTTATCGGCGTAGCTCTTTTGTCGATCCCAGACTGCCTTCAAACGCTCTCGGATACCTTTAACTTTGTCGGTCATCTATTGCACAATTTCGGGACCGGAAAACTGCTTCTCTCCCGCTTCTAGCCAACACACAAGAGTTCTACACTTCCTCCCATATAAGGCTTCAAACGGTGCCATCCTGATACTAGAGTGAAACTATTATCGTAGGCAAACTCCACCAAGGGTGCGAGTCCTAACTACCACCAAAATCGATCATGCATGACCTCAACATGTCCTCCAAGGTTTAAATTGTCCTCTCGTTCTGACAATCGGTTTAGGAGTGATAGGTCGTACTCAACTTTACTTTTGTACCCACTTCTTTTTGTAGACCGTCCCAAAAGTTCGAACTAAAATGGCTATCACGGTCCAAGACAATCGATAAAGGCACCCCGTGCCTAGAAATCACTTCATCGATGTACAATTTTGCCAACTTGTCCAGCGGTAGATTTCACGCATGGTCAGGAAATGAGCACTCTTGGTCAGGTGATCCACAATCACCCAAATGGTATCGTGGCCTCTTAGAGTTTTTGGAAGTTTGGTTACAATGTCCATTGTGATGTGCTCCCACTTCCACTTGGGGATCTCTAGAGATTGGAGACTACCGTAAGGTCGTTGGTGTTCGGCCTTCACTTGCAAACATGTCACACATTGCTCCACATAGCTTGCCATATCTAATATCATGACCGACCACCAGTAGTTTAACTTCAAGTCTCTATACATCTTCGTACAACCCGGGTGGATGGAGTACTTAGACTTATGAGCTTCTTCTAGGAGTAAAGTTCGGTTACCTCCTATCTTGGGCACCCAAACGCATCCCTTGAACAACGTTGCCACACGACTATCCTCTGTCAGGAGTAGCTGTTGCTTTGTCATTACTTCTTCCTTAAGATTCTCCTTCAACAATGCTTCGGCTTGCGATGCTTTGATCCTTTCGATAATGCTTGAAACTAGATCGATTCTCGAAGGGTGGTTCAGATGCTTCCTCTATAGTACTTCCGACTTAAGGCGTCGGCCACCACATTTGTTTTACCTGGGTGGTAACGCAATTCACAGTCATAATCTTTGAGCAGTTCAAGCCATCGCCAATGCCTCATATTCAGCTCTTTCTGATCAAAGACGTATTCCAAACTCTTATGATATGTGTAGAGAGTACACTTCGTGCCATAAAGGTAATGTCGCCACAACTTCAAGGCAAACCTTACCACCACTAGCTCCAAGTCATGGGTGGGGTAGTTCTATTCATGAATCTTGAGTTGTCTTGACGCGTAGGCGATCACCTTGCCCCCTTTGCATCAAAACATAACCCAAACCCATTTTAGAAGCGTCATTGTAGACCACAAAGTCTTTGGATCCCTCGGGTATGAGACAGTATTAGTGGTTCGCAAAGATTTTTTGTAGTGTCCAAAACGCTTTCTCTTGCATCTCCTTCCACACAAGCTTTACATTCTTCCTTGTTAAGGTTGTCAAGAAGGAAGCGATCTTGGAAAATTCTTGCATAAATCTTCAGTAGTAACCCGCCAAGCCCAAGAAACTTCGAATTTTTGATGGACTCTTAGGAGGTTCCTAATTCATCATGGCCTCGATCTTTGTAACACCGTAAATTTTTATCCCAATTGAAGAAAAATGTTGAACTAGATGAATCGGTATAGAAAGAACCACATATGGAGTATGGCTATAGTGCCATGTGGTTGTGACACCTATCACAATAGCACCAATGGTACTAAGTGTATGGTCGTCTCGACTATAGTTCCATGTGGTTGTAACACCTGTCACAATAGCTCCAATGGTACTAGGAGCATGGTTGTCTCGGCTATAGTGACATGTGGTTGTGATATCTGTCACAATAGCACCAATGGTACTGAAAGTGTGGTAGTCCCGACCATAGTGCCATGCAGTTGTGACATATGTCACAATAGCACCGGTGTTACCGAGTGTTCGGTCGTCTCAGCGAATGTGCCATGAAATTATGGCAATGGCACGATAGCTGACATAATAACATCAAATGTTCCAAGAGAACGGTTGAGGAATGTCCGGTATAATGGTCAAGGAACGGACAGGAAAAAGATCGGGAAAGCCGTCAAGAAAGTGGTCGAGAAAACGGTCGAAAACTCGCGGTACGGGCCAGGCTATAGTGCCCGGCAATTGTGCCAGTGGCACTATAGCATGTCAAGGTCACCAAGGGGGTAAAATGGCTCTTGGTACACTTTGGGCGACCTTTCCATGCGATTGTGACATGTTACAGTCGCATGTTACAATCGCGGTCGGGGTGCAGTGCATAAAATCGATTTTCAACCTTTTTATTCATTCGGTCATATCTTTCTCATATCAACTCCGATTTTGACGATTCAAGTTGCTATGGTTTTGTTTTTGAGAGATTTTCATGGGTATATTTTTTGGAATCATATAAGAGTATTTGGTGGTGTATTGGAAACAAAGATCAAGAGCTCGTCATCAACACCTCCATCTTCAAGAATTTTGGCGTTTTCTAGGTTTTCACCAAAACCTAAGTGGTAAGTTCACTTCCCCCATTCTTTATAGGTTATAAATGTTCTATTTATGGGTCTCTAGTGTTTATGTTTCTCAAATTTTGGTTTAGATAATTTTGGGGAAGTTAGGTCAAATTAGGGTTTTTTTTGCCAAAATGAAGATTTTGATATAAGATATTTGGGGAATGATTCTAAACACTTGGATATGTGTATTCATGGTTGGAAACTTGTGGATCTAGTTTTTTGGAAGTTTTGGCTTGAGGATCCAAGTTTCTTCAAAGGAACCCAAGTTAGGGAAAATCTAGATTTAGCCTAAATCTAGCAAGATGAGTTCAGGTTGATTTGTGAAAACGATGTACATGCCAAAATGTCAATCTTTAAATGTTTATATGTTTTACATGAAATTATTAACTGTTGAATTATTTGATGAGTTTTGATTACTCGAAGTGTTTAACTTTATAAACTTGTAAAACACCCACATTTGAGATTTTGGGCATTTTGATAAATAAATCTTGAGGCTTGGTATTTTAATGATCCATTTTATGAAATGAAATATGTTGAGTATAAACGCACCTTTAGTGTTTGTTTTTGGGAAATACTTAATTTTGTGTTATGGAACGTTTTGAAAGGATAAGTGGTATAAACTTATTTGGAAAATGATTTGTCTAACTCTAAATTTGTGTTAGAGTTTATTCATGTATTTTAGAGCATGTGTTTGCATAAGCATTTAGTCGATTAGCGTTTTATTGCATTTTATGGATTTTAACATATGGTCATTTGATTGGTTGAGCTTAAGGCTCGGTTTTCGTCATTTTCGGGTCTCGGGGACATTTGTCCGATTTTAATAGCCTAATGTGGAGCCTTGGGTGTGAGTTGCATTTATTGCACTTTAATTTGGAGAATGCATGTTTCGAGTGTTTGTGTAATTCATTTGCAGTCATGTATTTTAGACTGTAATGCATTGGATCCATATGCATGTAAGTCAGTCATATTTAATTGTGAGGAGTCTGGATATTCTCACCTTGGGAAATATGTCGTGTTGGTGTCATTGTTGTCCCAGTTTTGTGGAGATGAACCCTTAAGGGTTGTACTATGGGACCATGAGTTTTGTGGTTTTGATGCTCTAATTCTTATGCACGAGGGTTAGACATCATGGGTTATCAAGTAAGGAGTTGAGGCTCCTATCTTGAATGCTAGGGAGTATGCACTAGAGGTCAAATGAGAACCTCGAGGTTGAAACTCCACTAGAGAACGAACAGGCAATAAGATCGCGTATCCTTGAGGTGTAGCTTGGCAAAGAAGACAATAGGGGATACGGTGTAATTGAGACTTGAGGTGTAGATTTTTAAAGCGGGCAATAAAGTCCGACTGGAGGTGTAGCTTTTTAAAGCAGGAAATACAGTCCGACTGGGTATTAAATTTTATTATCCATGTTTTCAGTGACGTTTTATATATATGGATTTTTATTCATGATTTATGGGTCAAGTATTATTACCCACCCGTGTTTTGGGTATTTTGGGAAATAAAGTTTTATTCGCATTTTATAAATTGGGAGTTCAATTTCTATCACGTTTTAAGTGAGTTTTGGGTTGAATTTACTTTATGAATGAATGTGCTATGTTGAGGTACTCGTTTTTAAAAAAATGCGTGTTATTGGAAAACATGTCGTTTTCATATCAAAGCAAATCGTTTTGAAGGATTATGATTTAAGTTTCATCCTTTCCTTTTTACGATATATTTAATCTTGTTGACAACTCTTGAACTCACTAGGCGTTAGCCTAACCTTTTTATTTGTCGGCATGTGCATCAGGTTTCGGTTGAGGAATGTTACTAGCGACTTTGTGGAGAGATGAGTGCTAGTCATATGCACGAGAGAGAGTAGCTTGGTGAAGTCTTCCGCATTTTGGAGATAATTATTGGGTTTTTAGTAACACCCGACTTTAATTAGTCCTTATGTAAGACTTTATTTATTTTGTTGATGGTTCAACCTATAATTGTATTTCAAGTATGGATTGGTCATAAGAGATTTTATTCTATTTTGAGGTATTGTTGAAAATTTTAAATTAGTCGCTCTTTCCAAATTTGAGGGTGTTACAATCTTGGAGAGGTCTACCTTCACCCTGTCTCGAGTCACCACGTGAACCAAAAATTAGACCTCTTCTAACCAAAAATCACACTTGGAGAACTTCGCATACAACTTCTCCTTCCTTTGCACTTCTAGGACTCCCCTTGGTGTTTCTCGTGATCTGACTCACTCTTGGAGTAAACGAGTATGTCGTCAATGAACACGATCACCGACTTGTCAAGGAAAGGTCAGCACACTCGGTTCATCAAGTCCATGAACATTTTCGGTGCGTTAGTTAAGCCAAACGACATTACCAAGAATTCGTAATGGTCATAACGCGTCCTAAAAGCCATCTTGGGAACGTCATCCTTCTTCACTCTCGCTTGATGATATCTCAAGAGAAGATCTATCTTCGAGAAACATCCCACGCCATGAAGTTCGTCGAACAAGTCGTCGATCCTCGGAAGTGAATACTTGCTCTTCACGGTTGCCTTATTTAATTCTCGGTAGTCGATACACATTCTCATCGTGCCATCTTTCTTCTTAACGAACAAGACCAGAGGTCCCTAAGGTGACGAGCTCGGCCTTACGAATCCTTTCTCGAGAAGATCTTGTAATTGCGTCATCATTTCCTGTATCTCAGATGGAGCTAATCAGTAAAGAGCTCTGGCTATAGGAGCCGCTCCCGGGACGAGGTCAATCCGAAACTCCACCTGTCGGCCGGGCAGTAGACTAGGCAAGTCATCCGGGAACACATCGGGAAATTCATGCACTACTTTCACGTCCTGGAGTTTTGTTAGGACTGAAAGTCCTAGCTCCTAGTGCGTTGAAAGTTGTATAACGCATTTATAAGGGTTTGAATTGTAATTATTAGAAAGTTGAATTGTAAATGGGCCTCAAGCCCATTAGCATGTCATTTTTATATTTAATGTTTTCTAAACCTAGTTTAGGTTAGAAGAGAAAGAGAATAAATCATTGTTAGAATTCTAGTCGTAAGGTTTACATTCCCTTATCCGAAATTCTCACTGTAAACCTAAACAATTTATTGATTATTAATCATATGACTAGAAGTTGTGACTAAATCATTGTTCGTTATTGATTGCTGATTGCACTGTATCTGGGATCTACAATTGGTATCAGAGCATGATCGAATTAATTCTCATTTGATACGATCAAAGGTTTGTCTAAAATCCCTTTATGTTTATCGATTTTTTGCTTGCGACCGTTTTTCTGTGTTCTTCTTAATCAAAGTCATAGGTTTGAGTTTTAGTGGTTATCTATCAAATTAAAGTTAAGTTTGAGGTTTTTAAGCCAAAAGATTGATTAATTTTTGTTTTGAAAAAATTGTTCTTGGTCGATTTTTTGAGTATGGTCTTGAGATATTAACCGGGAGTTAAATTTTCTGTGATTGCCATATCTTGATTTCCTTAACAACCTTGATTGTCGGCGGTTATGGAGTTACTTTCATTGTAATATGCAACTGGTTTTTTTTGGTGGGCGGTGGAATCCATAGTGGGTTGGTCGGCTACTGTGGTTTACGTAAGAACGACGGTTGTTGGTTTTATTCCATCCGGGAGAAATTTGTTGTATGGGTTTGAAGTTCTTTTTGTTATCGAGTTTTTTTTTTCGAAATTGGTGTTGTGAGTGGGTGTGAAAACTGCATCGATTAATTGCAAGAATACACAATAATCGAGGTTTTAATTAGTAATAGGTCTTGGGAATTAAAGCCATAGATCCGGGAATGATACTTTAAACATCTGGGTGTCATTGGCGGCTGTTATTTAATTTTCATCGCATACATACATACATACATATACATATATATATATATATATATATATATCTCACATATCCATCGCTAAAGCCCGGAGTCAAGCAACCGGTGTCTCCCAAACCCCGGTCCTCGGCGTCTCCCAAACCCCGGTCCCCGACGTCTCCCGGTCTCTAGCCAAACCCCGGTCCCCGACGTCTCCCGGTGTCTAGCCCCGGTAGTTTTTTTGGTTCGTCATTCATAACGAATTTAGCGATTTTCGATCGATTTTTGAAATTTTTCGGTTGATTCGGTTGAGTTTGTAGACGAAGTATTTGGACTTTAAACCGTTAAGGGTTGTTTGCAAAGATTAAACGATCGATTTTGATCATAAATTTTTCACCCATATCAAGTTTATAAGTTCTCGTTCGGTTTCCGAAAAACTTTCGGTTGCTTTGTTCGTAAGTTTGAGAGATTGATTCGAGTTCTAATCAGTTAAGGGAGCTTAAGGGAACATAATCGATCGATTTTGGTCGAAAATTTTTAACCCATACAGAGCTTTTAAGTTGTCGATCGTTTTACGAAAAACTTTCGGTTGGTTCGTTCGTGATCATGAGTTGACCGGTTGAGTTTTAATCTGTTGAGGACTGATCAGGGAGCTTTAACGATCGTTTTGCATTAAATATTTCTAACCGTTTCGTGTTTTTGCAGGTGTGCTAGAGGTAGGAGATGATGAATAGCAACTAACGGATTCCGTTAGTTTGCCGGTAAATTTCTTACATTTTGGTCCTTTTCCGTTAAGTCTCTGTTAGTCCAGTTAGTTTGTTAGTTTAGTTAGTTTTATTTCATTTTTAGACCCTTTTCTATTAGTTTTTTAGTTAAGTCCGTTAGTAGCTTTAATTTTTACACTTTTAGTCCCTCTAGTTAGTAGTTTCATTTTATGTCATTTTTGGTCCTTCTACCTTTAAGTTTCACTTTCTGTCATTTTTGATCCTTCTAGTTTTAAGTTTATTTTTTTGTCAGTTTTAGTCCTTGTAGTTTTAAGTTTTAGTTTGTGTCACTTTTAGTCCCCGTACTTCATAGTTTCGGTCGTTTGTCATTTGTGACCCCTAAACTTTCAAAGTTTCACTCGTTGTCACTTTTGGTCCTTGCACATTGATTCTTTCATATTTTGTCAAGTTTAGTCCCTTGAGTTCAAGTTTTTCAAGCAACAATGTCTCATCCAACTTATTCTGAGCTAGAAGAGAAAGTTTCTTGTTTAGAAGCAAGAGTTGAAAGACTGTTTGACAAATATGATAATTAACGCATTGAAATTGTTGGAAACTTGTGCATAATTTCAAATCTAAAGGAAGACTGTGCGAGTTTTTCAAAAGAGTCTGAAGAGTTAAAGACCAAAGTAGATGATCTTACTTACAAGCTTCATATGTCAGAAAATGAGAAAATTGATATTGTGACTAAAAGCGTGGCTTATAAAAATGAAAATCAAAGGTTATCTACCCAGTTAAAGGATCTCGAACTGAAACTTTATAAAATTGGTCAATCTAAACAAACGATGCATCTGAATGCACCCAAAGAATTCAAATATTCAGAGACGGGTCTCGGTTACGATAACCCACATTATCTGAAAAAGGCCTTGACCAAAGTTCCCACGTTATATGCGTTCGAGTTTTTTGGAATAGACAAAACCTACCCAGAGTACAAAATCAATTGGACCAAACCACTTGATGATGAGGATCCGGAACAGGAAACTTTGAGAAGGAAAAACACTACCACGATGCAACTTCCTTTTGTTTATGACTCATTGAATGCGTCATACAACACCGAAAAAAACCCTGTTTTCTGTCAAATGACTATTTTCGAAGCTATTCTCAACCTGAATTTGATTCAAAAACTGTTGAAACTGAGGAGGAACCAATGGACCACAAAATCTATGTTCCACCTCTGGTTTTAGAAAAGAAAATTGTTCAGCTAGAAGAGTCATTTGCACAGGAGATGATCATTTTTCAAAAGGAAAAACAAGAGTTATTATCCAAACTTGAGTGTCTCAATTCCGATAAACAGGAAAATGGGTCGAGGGAGGAAAAGGAATATCTTCAGACAGAGATAAATAAGCTTAATTCACAACTGTCTGCTTTGGCAACAGATCTGATGAAAGAGCGACTTCACAAAGTTGGGCTTCAAGTTAAGCTTGACTCACTCCAAGTTGAGAAAATCAACCTGTCAGAACATTCTTCTCCACCCTCAGATACCTCTTCCTGTAAAGCTTTTATGGGTGATTCTTCACCAACTTCTTCTGATAAAGGAAAAGAGCCTCAGTTGGAGTGTTTCAAAAGGGATCATCGTTATGATTTTCAAAATGATTTCGCTAATGATCCGCTTCAAAGCACAAAGCCTTCCAGTCTCCTCAATCCTTCAAGTGATAAGACTCCTTCTGATGAGGAAATGAAATTTTCAGCCTTTCTGAATTCTGAGGTGTGTCCAGACAGTCAGCTAGACCAATTTGATTTCGATCCTAAACTTCCAAGTCATGTTGATTTTTTGGATTCAACTGGTGAGCCACCGGTCAAATTTTATAAAGGCGAATGTTCAACATTTGCCTCTCCAAATGTTTCTATGAACAAATCTTCAAAGCAAAAATCTAAAAGACGTTCACAGAAACAAAGAAAGACTGGAACCTCTAACAAAAGACATACTTACTACTCCAGTTCTTCTGATTGCGAGCTTAATGATTCTTCAGATAATCATTTTTTTAGAAAAGTAAAGATGGTTTGGAGAAAGAAACCAACTACAGAAGACAGTGAAGGAAACAAGTATCATGATTCGCCTGTAGTTGATACAAAGTCATCTATTTCCAAGACTGATTCACCTACTTATGTTTATTCTACAGGAAAGTTGATCAGTCTAAACCGAGCAAAGATCTGTTGCACTCACTGTGGAAATAGTGACTTTATGGATTTAAGGTATGTTAATAATTGGTATGGAATTTATAGCATCCCTAATCCTTAGTTTAATAGCTTCAAAGCCAAGGCAACTAACCATCAAGGATCCATCACAACATGGATACCAAAACCAAAATCTTCTTAATCTGTTTTGTAGGAATGTCATGTGTGATTTAATTCAGATTATTCACGTCACATGACTACAATCAAGGGTTATGCCACTTTTGAGGGGGAGTACCATGTTTGTTTAAATTTTCATATCGACTTCTGAACACTTTAGTTCAGGACTCATTCTTAAATGCTTTTGACTTCTGATTCTCTCAAATCAGAAATTTTACTTCAATGTTCTATCTTGGTGAGTTAAAGGAGTGTTAGGGCTATTAATGTTTCTATGGTCCATCCAGAACCGGAAGGACCTACCTAAGAAACACATCCCATTCATAGATATCAGTGAGGGGTCTTGATTGATAGATGAGTTCGGAGCGAAAAGAATATGGTGAGGATGTGACAGGACTTAAAAGAATTATTGGTCCTTACCAAACCGAGTCAGTTATCCGGGTTACCACATAATCTATTCA
Organism: Arctium minus; assembly: GCA_954870635.1. Taxonomy (NCBI): domain Eukaryota; kingdom Viridiplantae; phylum Streptophyta; class Magnoliopsida; order Asterales; family Asteraceae; genus Arctium; species Arctium minus. The sequence goes on from OX941092.1 coordinate 27,101,722, forward strand.
TTCTCGTTCTTTGGAGATGAATATTGAAACAAACATGGACCCAGTGTCGATAACTCGTGTCACCCCACCCAACCACTCAATTATCTCTTAAAAGATACTTGTTTCATATATGCACGGAGATTTAGCACATAATCTATCTATTCCTCACTCGGAGGTTTTAGATATTGAAAAAGGAAGACATCAGCTCCGGTCTCCGAACTTCATATTCATCTCACTGTGTCTATTGATTTCTAACATGCATCCCAGGTTGAATCAATCTTTGAGCCTAATCGATTTAAGTTATACTTCTTTCACACACGCACAAATCTTTATGATTCCCCTTGCATATCTTTGTGATATTGTCGAAACAGTTTGAGAAGTAATTTTTAATATTTTACTTCGGTGATAACTGGAAGTCCTATCAGAGATACCCCTTTGCCAACTCTGAAAATAGGCCACACAATTATCTAAATTGTTGTGATAACAGTTACTATTGTGTTTCTGTGTTAGTTGTTACCCTTGGTCACTAACCCGTTTTATCTAATCTTTTGCTAATCATCCGGTTAGTCTTTGAAGATACATGATGCTCAGTATTCTCCTAATCATCATGAGGAGGAGAATGTCACACAATTCAAAGACACAGATTGTCATGTTGAGGGGGAGTTAGCAAAATCTGAGGGGGAGCAACATAATTTCTTAAATCTGAGGTTGAAAAGCCATTAGATTCAAAGATTGCAGCTAAGCAGAGAAGATTTTATTGTATTTATTCTATCCCGTATCATGTGGTGTCTGCTTCAAGTCATTTCCTCTTACGAGTTGATTGAAACAAGTTCTTAAGCTGAAAGCATATTCAACTCGCAGTTCAAAGACAGATTCTTTGTTATTAAACTGAAGATGCATTGTGGAATGTTACGTAACTCACACATTATCTTTCTTCTGTGCTGATCCGATGTGTTAAGTTTCTGCAGTTGAAAGTTGCTTAATAGTGCATTCAGTCGAGGCTATTGTACATTGAATCTGGTTACAAAGTTGAAACTATGAAGCCCGAGAGCTTTATTCAAGGGGGAGCGTGGAAAGACATGAAGACATGCAACACCAAAGTTCTTCAAAGATTCAAGAGAGAAATAAGATCAATACCTGAAGTTTTCAAGAAGATAAATGTCTTATTCAACTTTAGGGGGAGATTGTTAGGACTGAAAGTCCTAGTGCGTTGAAAGTTGTATAACGCATTTATAAGGGTTTGAATTGTAATTATTAGAAAGTTGAATTGTAAATGGGCCTCAAGCCCATTAGCATGTCACGTTTATATTTAATGTTTTCTAAACCTAGTTTAGGTTAGAAGAGAAAGAGAAGAAATCATTGTTTGAATTCTAGTCGTAAGGTTTACATTCCCTTATCATAAATTCTCAATGTAAACCTAAACAATTTATTGATTATTAATCATATGACTAGAAGTTGTGACTAAATCATTGTTCGTTATTGATTGTTGATTGCACTGTATCTGGGATCTACAAGTTTCTTCTTTTCGAGCTTGGCATCTATCACATATGCCAAGAAAGATGAGCATACTTTACCATGCCCTTGCGTTCTTTAGCCATAGTAATGACTGCAACGTTTCCCTTCCTCCTTTCCATGTAGACGAAGACGACTTCACCTTCCGATACTGAAATTCAGATTAGCTTCTTCGAACACAAGATTTCAGCATGGTTTTTTTGCTAACCAGTCCATCTCGATTACAATATCAAACCCACCGATCAGCATAGGCAACAAGTTGATCGGGAACTCCTTCCCTTCGATCTCCAGAGTACAACTCTTCAGCACACTACTGATCACCACTTAACCACTATTAGCTATTTCTCCTAATAAGGCATCCTCTAAGCTACTAGTAGGCACATAAAGCTTATGTCAAAAAGAATCTGATACGAAAGATAAGCTTGCGCCTGAATCAAATAACATACGAGCAGGTATAGAGTTTATACGAAATGTACCCGAAACTACGTCAGTCGACACCTTAGCATCCTCGATAGTCATCTGCAAAGCTTAGTCGGGCACTTTGGGAGGGTTCTCCCTCTTGCCTTGACCACTACCTGACTTCAACTTCGGGCAATCCTTCTTGAAATGTCCCGGTGCATTGCATTCGAAACACATTAGCCCGTCGTTGGTTAGATGGTCCAGTTTCCCACACTTGAAGCAATTGATTTGGTTAGATTTGCAAGTTCTGTGGTGTTTGCTTCGACATTTTGGACACCACCTCGCCTCCCGACGATTATCAAAGTTCCTTCCCGAAACAAAACGCCGTGGCTTCTAGAGAGGCCTGGGGTGGCTCTCCTACCTCCTCTTTTCTCCTACCACTGTCATTTCTTCCTTTCCCCATGATTTGTGCCTCTTCAATCGTCTCGCGAAGAGTGGAGGCTTTGGAATTTCTAACCATGGCCATCATGTCAGACGAAAGGCCCTTGAGATAGGCCTTGATTCTTTCTTTCTCGGTCAGGGCATGTGGCCACATGCCCCACCAAGTCCAGTTTCTCCATAAATCGTCGTGTGTAGTCTCTCATCGACATACTTCCCTTCCTTAGAGCTCGTAACTCTTCTTCGATGTGATCCATCGCTTGCTCATTGCACTACTCTTCCAAAATCTTTTCCTTGAATGTGGCCCAAGTCAATTGTGCCAGAACAGTAGTCGTGAGGGTGGACGTGGTGACATTCCACCAATTGTGCGCAGGACCCCAAAGCATCTGGAATCTAAATCTTACTTAATGGCCTTTATTACACTCGCTTGCGTTGAAGGCTTGTTCTATTTCTCGGATCCAGTTCATGCAGGCAACTGATTCGTCCGATTCGACAAACTCCGATGGCTTGCTACATAAGAAGGATTTGTAGGAGCAAGTCCTCCTTCCTTGCCTTGCATCAATCGGTGTAGGATCTGCGGTAGGGATTATATTTCTGGTGCCCCCGGATCCCCCCACCACCACATTGTCGGTAATCGTATCATTCCTACGATTGTAACATCTCTGTCCTCGATCATCTTCATGAGGAATTCTTGTTGTTTGGCCATGGCTTCGTTCATCAACAACATCATACCGACCATCATTTCTGATTGAGGGGTTGCTTCACAAATGATCAGGTTGGACAAAGCCAGATCAACCAGCGGTATAACTTCGGGCCTTCCGCCGAATAGTGGCGACACATGCGGGATTACTGCGGCCTCAACCCTCTCCGGTTGGTCAGCCGTCGAAGCATTCGCCTCGTGTCCATCTACATGGTTACGTGACCTATCCCACGTGCTTACCATTCTTGTCTACCACACACACACGAGAAATGAGGTAAGAATTAGGCTATAAGAGTTAAAGCATAAGGAAACGTGATTCTACATTCATCAATCATCATTATGACCGTAAGGCAATCATGCTCACGTAATAACACATTCATAATAGCATTAACTAGGTGAAATTATGAACACATCACACATAAGAATTCTCACTACCATCGTTACAATTCTCAATTAGTGCAATTCCGTTGACTCTTAAACTATCCTATCTCTTACAAATCATAACTTAACATGTCAGCTTAAGTCTAGGCATCTTACATTCATAACTAGTTCACTTAAACTACTACTCTGATACCCACTTCTAACACCCCTAAAAAAAGAGAAAAATTTAAACCTGAAAATAATGGATACATGACGACTATATAAATGAGATCACCCAAAAAGGGGAAGTAGTAAGAGTGTTTACACAACAAATGAATACGATACATAACAACCTACTAATCTAAGCTATGTTAAGCCTAGATTATAGATGGGTGTCACTATCGAATTCCAAAATAATCCTCCAAAATAAATTGTGCGCCAAAGCTAACCAAAGTCGTCTATCACAAAAGAGCCTCTACCGGCGATTATCAACTCTCCACTCAAGACCTTGGAGCCCCGCCGCTAAAGGAACCTGTTACACATGTCATTTAAGAAAACAAGCGTTAGGATTAACGCCTACTGAGAACAAACAATTATAAAATTGAATAAACGTAAGACAACATAAATTATTTTCTTAAGAGGTTGAAATAAGATTTATTCCATCAAAACATACAAAGGATGTACAATTCGACAAACATCTTGCGATGACGGGGGAGACCCTATTTCCAAGGAAAGTATTGGAACACAAAAGTAAGCCACCTTCCAAGTTAGTGAGCTTATACTAGGATCAATGGCCACGAGCTCGTCGAATTGTACTATAGATGTGGAAATGGCACCCCGATGATCCTATTCATACTCATTCGCTATGATTACATTTATGGTCAATGGCTAGTAACTGGCTCCACATAACGTACAAAGTTGCCCCCAATGACCCAATGTCTCAACTAGTTACAATGGGAAGCATCCCAAACAAATAAGCAAGTTCTATACCTATGGATCCAATGGTAATAGTCTAAGGCTTGTCATAATTACATTTATGACAGAACTATAATCAAACATATAGTTCCCATAATGGAATCTTCATAAAACGATTTACACACATAAACTCTTTTCGTGCATTTAAAATCAATTAGTAGACATCAATTGGTCATTTCCACTTTTTACATAGAATGCCTCTAAAGTGAGGCTTTCTAACATTTAGTAACCATTTACTCCAAACCTTGTCATATACCCAAATACCATTTCTCCAAATAATAATATCTCCATTTTTAGGGAAAACCCCCAAATAATAATAAGATGATTTCATTCATACCTTTAGTCATAAAGATGTAAATAACCATATTTCATACTTCCATCCATGATTTTCAACAACATATTTCGAAATGTAGTTAGAACCCTAAGTATCTCCAAAACTCATTTTAGGTCAAAACTTGCAAATAGTGAAAATGTATACAAAGAGATGATTATAGGATCAAAGTGTGTAATTTTGACATGTATAAAGTTTAAAAGTCAAGAATGAACTCACAATGCTTGGTTTGATTAAAACCTAAAACCAAGGAGTCACTAGAGATGGATGAGAGGTTCCTTGAGTTAATCCTCTAGGTTGGACTTTGGCTTTGATGATGAGAAACCACTTGATCTTCAAGGATTGGAGCTTTAAATGAGCTAGGGTTAGGAGTAAATGAGAGCAAAATCGTGGGAGAGAGAGTGATAATGGTTGGTGAAAGTGATAAACGAAAAACGAAGGAAAGGTTGAGCATTTAAGCTCATGCACCCCGACCGCGAGTATACCAAGAGATTGTGCCAATGGCATGGCAATTGTGCCACTATCAGTAGGATGGACATCAAAAGAATTTCTTCCTTCTCTTGAATCAACTTCTGGTAGCCTCAGAATGAGTCTTAATCTCTGATAGTACAATATTGAAATATTGATCAATTTGGATCTCAAACCGTGGTTCATCACCCCGACGAATGAATCTGATGGTTTTCCATGCTTGTTGTAGGTAAATGAGAGGCACAATAGCTCTTCTAGTCAAAGCATAATAGAATGGATATCCTTTGAGAATCTCCAGTACAAGTGGCTCTATGTTGAGGTGATCAAAGTCAACATAGTGGTTATTCGGAGAAAGCAACTTGTGTTCAGTTGGATAGATGAGTGCTAGATCAGGGTTCTCTCCAACTTGAGATTGGTAGTTGGATCTAGATGAGGTCATTGGTACATCTCTTGACACTTGAGGTGTGTTCTCATCCATCTGAACATCTTGTTGAACTGATTGATCATCAGCCCATTAGAAGCCTGAAAACTGAAAAATTATGGACAAGTGTACATTTTGTCAGTTAAAGCACAAAATAGATTTTTGAAAAAAAAAATCAGAAAAATTTCCATGTCTAGAATCCGCAGATCAAAGGACTTGAAAATTCTCAACATGACAATTCGCAGAGTACATGAACAAATGTACTTTTCGCACGCATACGCAAAGGAATGGACCACTTTTCACAGGCCACAATTTGCGAAAAGATAACTTTGAAAATTTGCATGACTCTCCAAGAATCCGCAAAACACTTAAACATTTGAACTTGACATTGAAACTGAACAAAGTCATGAACTCGCAAAGTTCTTCACATTGAAGAACTTGCAAGATTCAAATATTCAAAAATCATCTAAGTCCAGATTTCAAAAATCAAACAAATTTTCTTTTAAGTTCAAAATCTTTTCCACAGATTGAGTCGAAATGACCATTTAAACAAGATTTAAACAACTAATTTCATGTTAAGTCCATCAAACATCATTAACACTCAAACACAAGTTCAAGGACTCTTAGGAGTTCGAAGAGTCCAAATCCAAAATCAGTCCATTAAAACTTTGATTAAGTCCAAATTAAGTTCCAAGATATGTTTGAAATTAAATCCCAACAAGATTAAACAGGTTTTGCATCCATGATTTGTTCATAATCTCAGTCCAAGATCAAATTATCCAAGAATTCGGTTTGAATGGGTTTAGGAGATGAATAGTCTAAAATACTTAAACCCTAGAATTTTAAATCACATGATGGAATTTATGAACAAAAACAATATAGAAACATGAATTGAAAAAGGAATCAATCAACACAAACAATAATAACCTACCCTGAAAATGATTTAGAATCTGGAATGGAGTTCGTATGAAAAAGGGTTCGAGAGCAAATAAATCTTCTAAGTGCTAAATTTGCAAAAAGGCAATGAGACAAGTGATTTGAAACTGAAAAGGTGAAATTATATATATACACACGAATTGGGTTGACAAGTGGCACGATTTGAGTGGAACTCTTCACTTGTCACAAGCCTAAGGAAACTGAACTTGTCGCAAAGGATGACAAGAATGTGTGTGAACTTTTCGTAAGAAACAAGTGCCTAAGAAAGGAATTCGCAGACCACAGGTTACGGATTTTCACTTTTCGCAGATCATTGTTTGCGAGTAGTAACTTTCCGCAGACCAAAGGTTGCGAGAAATCTACTTTTCGCAGACCAAGTCATGCGAATTGTCACTTTTTGCAGGCTATAGCTTGCGGATTGTGACTTTTCGCAGACTACTGTTTGCGAGAAATGGACTTAGCCAAATTTCACAACTTTCCAAAAATAACATTTTTGACTTTTTCAAACTTTCCAAACATAGACATTTTCCCAAAATGGAAACTTTTCTAGAATTGAAACTTTTAAGCACAAAAAGGATTTTCACTTTTGAAAACTTTTGAACACACACACTTACAAACATATGTAGGGGTGTAAATAGGTCAGGTTGGGTTAGGTTGGGTTCGGGTTCAACCCATTTATTAATTGGGTTGAAAATCTCAACCCAACCCAACCTGTTTAATTAAATGGGTTGACCTTTTCAACCCAACCCAACCTGTTGGGTTGATAGCGGGTTGATCTGTTTATGATTATCTCAACCCAACCTGTTAAATAAATGGGTTGAACCTGGGTTGACCCATTTAATTTTAAAATTGTAAATGAAATAAAAATGCTTAAACTATTTCATTCCACGACAAATACACAACGACAAAGTCAAATAAATTGTTCGAAGTTTAATAAAACACAACCATAAAGTAAAATAAATAGTTCAAAGTCAATATAAGTGGACAGATTACAACAGTCAATAAAACTATAACTCTCTCTCTATATATATATATAAGTTAAGATTACAACAGTCAATATAAAATATTACAACAATCAATATAACTATAACTATATATATATATATAAGTTAAGATTACAACAGTCAATATAACTATAACTATTGTTCCATTGTTACCGAGTTTACCGTGAACAATGAACAATGGAACTGAAGTCGATCAAGTTAAGATTATAAATATATATCAAGTTAAGAACTGAAGTCGAACAATGGAACTGAAGTCGATCAAGTTAAGATTACAATTTTACCGTGAACAATAGAACTGAACTCGTCGTGGACTGCTCGTCATGAAGTCGTGGAACAGAGGGAGAGGAGTCGCCATGGAACAGAGGGAGAGGAGAGGAGTCGCCGGTGAAGAGGGAGGAAGATCTGCGCCGGCAACGTATGAGGGAAGAGGGAGGAGAGGAGGCTGGAGGCGTATGGCGTTTCAAATTAGGAATAAGATTTACTGATTTAGTCGATTAGGGTTTTCAACTTTCAAATTTCAATATAGAAATTATTTTTTAATCTTTAAGAATTATATTAAAATATTAAATGTATTAAATATTGATTAGTAATTAAAAATAAAATATTAGGAAATATTCTAAATGGGTTAGAAACATGTTGTAAATGGGTTAGAAACAGATTGTAAATGGGTTAGAAACATGTTGTAAATGGGTCGAAATCAGGTTGTAAATGGGTCGAACTCAGGTTGAAGATTTCAACCCAACCCAAACCCAATTAATAAATCGGTTAGGCGGGTTGACCCATTTAACTTAAATGGGTTGAAATTCTCAACTCAACCTGCTAATTTTGGGTTGGGTTCGGGTTGGGTTGGCGGGTTGGGTCACTATTTGCCACCCCTAGACATATGTTTTAGATACTCCCCCTTAGAGTATGATCTGTAAATCACTCCCCCTAGATGTAAGCATTAATCTTGAACACTTAACAAAAATCAGATATGCTCCCCCTTCATATCTGCAAAAATTCAAACACATCATCACATTTTCTTTAACTCCCCCTTAAAACAATATTAATCAATTAAGGTTAAAACTCCCTCTTTAAGAAATAATCTCTCCCAATGAAAAACAAAAATACTCCCTTAATAAGATTGACCAGTCAGTGTATTCCAAGAAGATCAAAATCTTTGAAGTCCGAGTTCTGAACTGTAGTATTCAGAAGCCATCATTCTTGATCTTTGAAGTATGAGTCCTAGACTGCTTTGTCTAAAAGTCTAACTCCTTACTCCCCCTAAACATCTAATTCCTACAAAACAGATTTAACAGGTTTTGGTACCCACTTGTACTTGGGTCCAGATTGGTTAGTCCTTGGAATCCCCTTAGAATTGATTCCAGATCTATTAAATGCAGAATCATATGAAGTAATCTTGTAGGTTCCATACCAGTGATTAGCATATTCTTTTTGAACAAAATCATTATTTTCACAATAAGAACAACAAATTTTCTTTGGGCTAATCGGATTAAATGTTTTGTAGAATAAGCAAAATCAAATTTAGCAAAAGATTTACCTTTCCGGGCATTGTTCTTTCTGTCTTTGGATGTGGAAGCAAATGATTTCTGATATGCTTTGGCAACAACTGAACCTTTAACCACCCAAATCATCTGATCTCCCTTAGATGCTTACTTTCTCTTGGATTTTGAAAATTCGCTAACTGAACCATCAGCAGATTTATCATAAAAGAGATTTGAATGACGAATCTTATATGATTTTGAAACTTTTGATTTGACACCTTTATTTTTAAAAGCAAGATTATAAAAGGAACTAGAAATAGATTTAAATAAACATACTGATTCAGTTGCCTCATCATATGAAGATAAATCAATTGTCTCAGTAGAAACTTTTTCAGACAAATCAATGTTTGATGCTTCAAGTTGTTTTACCTTTTCAGATAACTTGTTTTAATCTAATTGTGTCAAATTTATTTTTCAAATCAGATTTGACTTTTTGCTCTTTCAGAATACTGAAGCTAGAGCAGACAGCTTCTTTGTGAGCTTTGAAATCTCAGTTTCAAAAAAAATTTCTTTCTTGCTCAAAATCCTTTTCCAAGTTTTTGTTCTTAGCAGAAATCTCCTTGAAAATCCCAACATTCTTTTTCTCAAAAAATTTCTTTTCAGATTCAAAAGAAATTTTCTTTTCCTGAAAAACTTTTCTTTCTTTTTCCAATAAATCTTGTAAAGTACTAATTTGCTTGGGAAGATCAGTAGATTTTTCTTCAAGAACTTGCTTTTCCTTAGCAAAAATGTCTCTTTCATAAATCAAAATCTTTTCAAATTCAGATATTTGCTTTGAAAGTTTTATGCATCTAAGTTCAATATCTTTCTTTTTCCTGAACAGCTTTCTTTGAAAGATCAGATAATTTCTCGATGTAAATTCTTTCCAAATCAGCTTTTTCAGTGCGAAATTTCTCTTCACACATTTTCATCAAATCAATACTCTTTGATTTCAATGTAGATACCTTTTTTTCAAATTTCTTCAGTTTTCTTTGAAGATCAGCAGTCTCAACTTTCAGCTCTAAGTTCTGAATTTTCAGCTTTTCATTTTCAGCTTCAAGTGTTGGTATCTCTAGCATGTAAGCTATTGCACAATCACTCTTTGACAATATAGTATTCCCCTTACTGTCAGTAGTAGGCATCTTGATCAGATTCAGAAAATATGCTTGAAACAATGATTGTCCCGAAAAATTCAGATGAAATTTGACTGAGAAAGTCAACTTTGGTCAAAACTTGAAAATTTGTGAAAATTTTCTAAGTCTTGAATTCGCTGAGAGCAATGAGCAAAGAAGTCGCAAACTAAAGAAACCATTTTTCGCAGAGCAAGAATCCGCAGAGAACTATATACAAATAGTCAGAATCCGCAAACTGAAGTATGCGAGAACCAACAATCTGCAGGTAACGGTGTGCGAGTTCTCACTTTCCACAGCCAATGTCTTGCATAAAGCTAAAATTTGCAGGCAATGGTTTGCGTAAAGCTGGAATCCGCAGGCAATCTCTTGCGAATTTTGATATTTGCGCAACAAGGTGTATACTAATTCTGTACTTAACCAAATTAAAGACCACAATTCGCAAAACCCTTGTACGAATTCAAAACAATCTGCAGGGTGTATCTTGCGAAAACTAATTTTCCTTAAGTCTTAGATTGCGTGAAGTTCACTTTTCGTAGGCCTTTGTATACGAATTCTTCACTTGGTAAAATTAACAAATTACCAACACATGCATCTTGAGAAAACCTCTATGATACTTGCCAAAAGTCTAGATCTTGTGTGTTCTTCCTCAAATTTCATCATTTTGCCACAAAATCTTCAAAAATGCTACTTTTAAGCTACAAATTCACAGGGTTTCTCAAAATGTGATTGTGAACACTATTCTAGTAGAAGAATTTATCCAAAATTCACTTAGAAACAAAATTCGATCAATCCACAGTGAACATGAACCTTCGAACAAAAAAAAACTCAAGAAATCAAAATTCACCAAGATAACTTGTGAATTTTATTAAGCAACCTGAATAAGTATAGATCACCAACTAATGTCGAACCAATTATGATTAATCTTGAATCACAATTTCACCAAATTTTGAATGAAACAGTGATCTTTCCAAAACTATCTGCGAGTTTTTGAATCTTTCCAAAAATGACCAAATTCAATCCAATCTTCTACAATCTGAATTGATCAGTTTGCTCTAATACTAATTGTTGTTCCAGATTTCAAGCAATTAACATCAAATCATAAGAATCAATCAAGAACACAAATTGTAAGATCCCGCATTGGTTGGGGAGGGGAACGAAAGTTGCCATATAAGGGATTGGATACCTCCTCTACCACACGCGTTTTAAAACAACCATGAGTACAGGTGCATGGACAAAGCGGAAAATATTTTGTACGGTTGGTATGGGATGTTACAAATGGTATCAGAACCAGGAGTCGAACTAGTGTACCAGCGAGGACGCTGGGCTCCCAAGGGGAGTGGATTGTAAGATCCCACATTGATTGGGGAGGGGAACGAAAGTTTCCATATAAGGTACTGGATACCTCCTCCACTAGACACATTTTAAAACCGTGAGTCCAAGTGCGTGGACAAAGCGGACAATAGCTAGTACGGTTGACATGGGATGTTACACAAATTCAATATAGAGAGAATGTAGAGAGAGAAAATGTTAGTGTCATATATCTCTTAGAGTCACAAGTCTTATAGTACATGAGAGTTACTTGATTACAAAACACAAAGCAAGGAACCTATATACATGGTCAAACAAACCTTGACCACAATACAAGCTAGAAAAATACAAAGACTTACAAAAGACAAATAGATTCAAACAAACTATCTCTAACAAATATTAACCATTTATTATTTGGCAAGTGTACTTTTGGTTACTTTATTGTACTTGCTTAGTTGGATACTAAACAATTAGTTGTTATTTACATTTAACCCCCTCTCTTTAGCTGTATATAGAGGGCTTGGGTTAGCATTTAAGATACACCTTAGAATCTGGTTTATTTAAGTTCTAAAAACTCTCTCTAATCTTTTTATTAATATATATATATAGACTTACACTTTCCTTATTTATCTTTTTTATTTTCTTTTGTTCTTCTACTTGAATTTCTGTAGCACTAGCATAACATCAATACTTTTCTTTATTTATTACACTTTCTGTATTTACATTCCGTCTTTAATTTAAGTCATTTATTTACCATCATTTAATTTCATGTATTTACTTTCAATACTTTACATTTCTTTGCATCTACTTTTCATCATGAGTAGCTAATTTCATTAGTTTGGGTGTAATATAAATGGTGAGAATTTTAACCAAAAGAAAGTAGATGTTGTTTGGAAATAATGATGTTCTATTATTTCATTTCAAGTGTTATAAAACCAATAACACTTCTTGACGAGTTGATCACTTTGAAAGTGTTAAAGTGACATCATCATAGAGATAAGCCATTGATACGCACATCAATTTGAATGATATAGGAAGTAGACTTGAGAAAGTTCTAACAAAGAGATTTGTTGTCTATGTTTTCCAAATTGATTTATTCTCGACGGGTTGGTCGCTATTCAAAGTGTTAAAGTAAAGTGTACTCGGGGATGAGCCACTTGGAACACACCAACTTGGATGATATGGGAATCGACTCGAGAGAGTGATTTTTAACAAAGAGATTTGTTTATCCATGTATTTTAAGGACTTCATTTTCACTATTTATTTGGTCCTGGTACTACATAGAAATATGTAGATTTTAAAAGACAGAAGTAGTGTGATTGTTGAAAGTTCGAGAGGGATACCCTCAAAATAGATAATAGAACTAATTGTAGCCAACCTCATGTTGTAGCATTCCTATAACATTAGTTTGCATCCATGCTTCTCTTACATTTTGTTATTTACATTATTGTTAACAACAACCAAACAAAGTATTTAAGTTCGCTACCTGAAATCATTTCTTTCATTATATTTTTAAAGCACTGTTACTCCAATCTCCGTAGGCGATATTCAATATTTTACCACTTTATTACTTAAAAGATGATATAGTTTCATCTAGTATACTTGCTTTTTTGTTCTATTCATATGTCTGAAGGTATATAAAAGGCACTATCAACCAGGAGTGCTCAAAAAACCAACCAACCCAACCCAACCCAACACGAATCAACTCAACCCGAAGCAACTCAATGTCTAATCGAGTTGTAAAATCTTCAAACTGTAGGTACTATTGGGTTAATTTTATTTGAACCCAACCCAACCCGATGAACCCGGTCCTTTTATTTCTTGTATTTAATATGATTGTTGAATCTTTATTAATATGTACATTAGACAATTACACCATCACGTACCCTTTTCATATATGTATATTTTCAATCTATTCTCCATCTCTATATAAATCCTTTATACATATGTTCAATAATTGTGAGCACATACACAAACACACACACACACATACACACACATATATATATATATATGTGTATGTGTGTGTGTGCAAAATGAGAAAATTAATTGAATGTGATATACTTAAGATTTAAGAAGTATAAATAAGTTGTAACAAATGGTTGATGATGAAAAAAAAAATTATGAGTATACTAGAGAAAACAAGTTAGAAGGATATTATGATGTACTAAAGTATCAACCCGACCAACCCGTACGATTTGGGTTGGGTTGGGTTGGGTTGCACTTTGGTTTAGGTTGGGTTGGGTTGAGAATTTTCAAACCGCAAGCATTGGGTTGAGTTGTTCAAATATCTTCAATTCGATCAACCCAACCCGTGAGCACCCCTACTATCTCAACCATCGACCATGAAACCCTCGAATTGACATATGTTCTTTCCAATTCTCAAACGTTGTGTTTGTTTCATTGCAAAATCCTCTTTGAACCGCCTTCATTTTTATTTGGTTGTCATCTTCTCCATCATCTCCACTTCATTTTAGTGTGTTTATTTCCGTCGTTCACACTTTCTTGCAATGATTCTAAGAGGGTTCCTGGTATGGGTGTAAAAAAATCGAAAGAAATTGAAGATGGTATCAATCTGTATTTTGGTTTTTTCATGCTTCTTTAGGTGTTCAGTTAAGACTTAAGAGCATCTTTGTATTTTGGTTCATCACAAGTGATTGTTGTTAAAGCATTGATGATGATATTCTGCATAGAGTGTTGTTTCACAATGTGAAATAATACATGAATTAGAACTCAAGTTTTGTTTCATGTTAAATGCATTTTGTGCACCTAACTTTGTGTATATTTGTTGCGTCTTTTATGCTTTTTATTCCTTTCATGCATTTTTATTGTTCTTTTCCATTTCTTTCTCTAATCACGATTGGAATGGTTTTTGAGATAGTTTTTATGCTTTTGGTATGCTTTTGTGCAGATTATACGAAGTGTTGGAGGCGGCATGGTGGATGATTAGGAAGTATTAAAGAGTAATGTCGAGAAGGAAGTGAAGAAAGCAAGGATAAATACCTAAGTTGATGAAGGGATGAAGAAAAAAATTGAGACTTTGAAGATTAGAGATTCTGCCACACTTCGTGGGCGCGAAGGATAGCCTCATGGATGGGAAGAAAACCCTCCAGAACTCAAGATTTGAATTATGTCCACTTTCGAGGGCATGAAGAAATCTTTCACACCAGTGAACTGTGTCTGAGAAAATTTCTAAACTTTCTGTTTTGTTTCACGCAAGTGAAGGATTTCTTCACGGCCATGAATGGACCGAATTTTCCATAGGCTTTTTAATACTTTTGGGCTTGGCTATTTATTCCCTTTTTAAAATTTTGGTAAACATTAGGCCATCTTTGATAGGAGAGCACGAGACTCTCTCATTTTTGGTTCCCCCAAGTCGATTTCTACATTTTCTTGGGGAAGAAGACTCTAGTTCTTGAAGCTTATGTCATTGGAGTCCGATCAACATTCGGTTTTTCATATGTTATTGAGTATCTTCTTCCCTACTCCCTTAGTTTATTTGACTAATATTTCTTGTTTTGTTTGAATAATATTACTTAATGAATCGTTCTTTAGTTTCTTCCTTGAATCTTTCTTTGTTCTTCTTGGCTTGTATCAAGTTTTAGTTTTTCTACACCTTTCTATTGTTTATTTCATTATCCTTCATGTGTATGTATCTTTATTCCCTACTACCTACTTTAATTTACTGCAAATCAATTCCTTCTTACATCCTTTTTTATTTTCTGTACTTAATTTCTGCACCCATTAGGTTAGGTTTAATTTTCTGCACTTAGTTAATTTATGCACTAGGTTAATTTCCTGCACATATTCTCTTAGTATTTTATTGTTTGTCTTTGATTAATGTTAATCTTAATTGTTAATAATCGTGTCTAATGTAGTTATCTTGCTAGTCTAGGTTACCTTTATCTTCAATTTTGTTGGAGTCTAAATAAGAACTTGTTGCTTGATTTTGGTTTAGTATTCGTTTTATTGGATAATGGTCGCTTAGGATCGAGGTCTTGGTATTGATCGATTTTTCTTAAAATGAATGTTGGGTTTCAATCCATTTCAGTTTTAACGAAAGTTGAAATTGATTTAATTGGTTTTTAACAATGCATTTAGTTAATTCGGTTGGTTTTTTATGAAAACGAAAGTTTGGTCTTTTACTTGGTTCAAATTGATCAATGACAATGATCCTAACATGTAAATAGTTAGGGGCATTTGTAACCCCGTTAAAAATAGGGGATAATTTAAACCTGAAAACGAAAGTGGAATAAACGAGACTAATATAAAAAGGATCATCCCAAAAAGGGGAATAGTTGCATGGCGTTTATAAATACATAACTAAAGGGAAACGAATACAACAACCTACTAATCTAGTCCATCTAGTTCTAGATTACAAACGGGTGTTGACATTTCACCTACAAAAGTATACCAATTCTATGTCCAAAACACGCCTCTATATCCTTCCAAAAATGCTTTAAATCCTTCGATTTACCCTCCACTCAAGCCCGAGGAAAACCACTGCTTGAAGTACCTGTTATACATGTCATTTTAAGAAAAAGGGTTAGGCTAAATCCTAGTGAGATCAAACATTTGTAAATGGAAAATCAATACTCTCATTTAAAATAGTTTAAGAAATGCCATTGGAATACATGTAGGTAGTCTCAACAATAACGCAAATACCTCTCGGGTTGACGGGGGAGACCCGCTTACTAACACAAGTGACGGAACACAAAAGTAAGCCACTTGACGTGTTAGCAAAACCAAACACATAAAAGTACCTGCAATGGATGTCAGGCTCAGCGGCTTTAAACGTACACCCACAGAAAGTCAACTTCAACCACATAGGGCCGTTACGTTGAGATCCTCATCCAATATCGCGTACTTAGCACGTAGGGCTTATACCTCATTCGATGCCTAAACGTGCCTCAATGTGGAAAACTAGTGTTCCAACATTGGGTCAAATACTATATAAATATGTGGGTTCATGACGCCCAAATGCAACCAAATATTCCATACGATGTCCACAAAACTAGACAATAATTTCCTCAATTAAATGCCAACATATGTACAAAATTTATGAATCCAAATAACTACTCCCAAGTTTCCAAGAGGTTCCATTTCAAATGGTTATATAATACCCCCACCCATAATACATCATTTTATCCAAATGCCCAATCCATTATGCTTACCCACATTTCAAAACCCAATCTTGATTTTCATGTAAATTTATCACAAGGTTATAGGGAGAATATTTTCATGTATAAAATCCATAACTAAACCCAAAATGCATACTCTTGACCCCAAACCATACCTTTACACATAACCCCCAAAATCTCCAAAATTAGGTTTTAGGTAAAAACTCACCCAACTCAAATAAATCAAAATGGAGATATTGAGAAGGTTAAAAATTCACATTTTGACATGTATAAAGTTTATTAAAAGAGAATGAACTCACAAAGGTGCGTTTTGATGAAAACCCCAAACCCTAAAATCTCCTTCTTGAGAAAGGTGAAGTTGGAGGAGAATGATATGATGACCCTAGCTTCCAAATCTTGAATGATTAAACCAAGATCTTGAATTAAAGGGGAGTAAATGCTCCTAGAAACCCTAGAAATCGGTTCTTCAATGAGGAAGGTGGTTGAGAGAGAAATAAATGGAGTAGATGAGAAGTGAATGATGAAGATGGGTGAAATCTCGTCTATAGGGTCGGCAGGGACTTCCCGGGGCTTGGGTGTTGATCCAAACTCTCTCAGTGATTTGATAACGACCATCTTCTATACTTAATGAAAATTACGTTTTAATATGTATTAGTGTTTCACCATCAGCGATCAGACTGAGTCTGTTCAGTTATCGTTGATGACCTTTCTTGTAAACATTTCATATGTATTAGTGTTTCACTATCAGCGATCAGACTGAGTCTGTTCAGTTATCACTGATAGTTTCTGATGTAAACAGTTAACGTAATCTCTGAAGATAAGTTTTGCATCAACATATGTTCATAGTTGAATCGAAGACGAAGCTGCTGAACAAAGACAAGTCTACTAGTGATCTGATGCGGATATCAGTGAAGCAAAGACAACTCTACTCATACGCGAAGAAACCTGAGGAAAAGCTTCAGCGATAGCTGAACTTCTTTGTATCTCTGAAGGAAGAGATATTCAGCGATCAAACGATCACGTAGCTTATGCCTCAAGTCTCCTTTTGTCTTACCTTGCACAATAAGTACGATGTATCAGAACGGACATGTCTCTGCCAGAATTCGTACAACTCTGTCAACTACACTGTTCATGATACGGCCGAAAGCATGTCTCCCAAAAGTCAGACTCCCAAAGCCAATCAATGAAGGACACGTGTAAAGTGCCCCGCCATGCATTTAATGCATAGGGTATAAATAGAAATATTACCTCTTCATCTGAAGAGTGTGCTCTATTCTTAAACCTCCATAGAAACCTTTGTTTTCTATACTCTCTAATCCCCCATTCTCTATATTCTTGTGCAACCATCTTAGTGTTTTCTTAAGTTTGTTTAGATTGAGTTCTACTTAATCTTATTCCGTAACAGACTTGTAAATTGTGTTTGATTTATCAATAAACAATTTATTAAACTTTAAATTATGTTTTTGTATTCAAACCCCCCCCCCCCTTCTACAAACTTGTTAAGCACCTCCGGGACCAACAAGTGGTATCAGAGCAGACTGTTTAATCTGATAAACAAGATCTTGCTTTATTCTCTTCCTTGCTATTCAAAAATGGCACTTAACACAAACACAAACTACTATGATAATGGTTCACTTTCTAAACCTCCTCGATTTAGCAGAGATAACTTCTCTCTCTGGAAAAATCGAATGATGCTATTTCTTGAAGGGGCAGATCCCACTATCCCTGAGTACGTAGCAAACGGACCCTATGAACCTGTCCAAATTATAGTTGTCGTTCCAGCTACTGCCACCACTCCATTTATTCCTGAACGCTATATTGCTAAGGAAATCAGACAATGGAGTGATGAGGACAAAAAAAAGGTTGGTATTAATGCAAGGGCAAAGACCATTATCTCTATGGCTCTGGCTGATGAAGTTTTCCATTCCATCATGAATCTTAAAACTTCTAAAGAAATGTGGGAAACCATATGTGTTCAATATGAAGGCACCACTGAAATCCAAGAGACTCGAAAGATTAACTTGGTAAGACAGTATGAAAGTTTTATCGGTGGTAAGAACGAATCTCTCTCTGATGTTCATCAGCGCTTTAACTGCTTAATCATTGATCTAAGAACTGTTGGTAGGACCTATTCTAATTCTGAGGTCCTAACAAAATTATTAGAATGTCTTCCTGAATGCTGGGACAGTTACTCAATCTGTCTCAAGCTGACAAAAGACTTAAATTCTCTTTTATCTCAACACCTTGTATGGAATATTGCTTAACTATGAGCAATCAAACCTTTTGAAGAAGAATCTTATAAAAGATTCTAAAGACTCCAAAAGCACTGTTGTTGCTTTAGTCTCTTTAGAGATAATTCAATCTCAGCGATCTACTCTCACCATCACTGAGTTAGATTCTGAATCTGAGGATCTATCAGACATTGATCTTTCAGAGTTTGATGAGTCCTTAGCACTCTTGACAAACTCTTTCAAGAGATTTGCAAGAAAGAGCAATTTTAAAAGAAATAAGCCTCTCTCTCTCACTGACAAGCCAAAATCAACCCCTGTTGATAAGGCTATTGCTACTTGCTTTAACTGTGAAAAGATTGGACACTTTAGAAGTGAGTGCAGGTCGAAGAAAGTCTTCAAACCTTCTACCTCTAGAAGATCCAGCGATGACAAGTACCTAAAGTTGAAAGAGAAATATCAAAAGCTGAAAAGCTACAAGTGAAAAGGTAAAGGTCTCATTGCTGAAGAACATGACTGGGCTGAATCAGAAGAATCAAGTTCTGATGAAGAAGAAGTCGCTAATCTCTGCCTCATGGCTGAGATTAAAGAAGAAGTGAAAGAACCAACTGAAACTTCTATGAGCTATATCTCATCTCAAGTATCTATCTCTACTAATCCCTCTCTACCTGAATCAGAGAGAAGTCGTGCAGTTGATGTGCTGACGATTGATCTTTACAATGCTCTAAACGACAAATCTCTAGCTGAATGCAAAAACAATGATTTAACTGAACAGCTGGAAAAATGTCATGAAAAGATCAGAGAACTGACTCTTTTAGAGGAAAGTTTGAAAGATCAAGTTATTGTAAATAAAATCATCAGCATAGAACGCGAACAAGCCATCGTTTCTCTAAAAGCAGAAAAGGCTACTGTTGAAAAATGGTCCAATTCCTCAACTAAGATCACTGAGATAATAAATGCTCAAACTCCTGGCGGTGATAAAATCGGTCTTGGTTTTTGGAAACCACGGGATGAGCCTAAAGAACACTGTTCCATGCTTAAGTTTGGAACGTTTATCACTTCTATCTCTGACACTTCTTATAATCAATTTTATCCTTCTTCTTCTAATTCTATCCCTGAGGAAAAATCCAAAGGCTCTAAGTCTGCGGATAAAGGAAAATCCATTCTTCGTCCTCGGAAGGCTTCCAAGAAAGCAATCTGAAAGTTCCCTCTAAACCTTCAACGAATCAATCTTCTAGCTCCGTGATAGAAATCTTTGATCTTTGTCCTCCAAAGCTAAAGATTGATCTTAAGCCAAAGAGATCTGAAGAAAATAAAAATTCCTCCCAGATCTCATGAGAAAAGCATTCTTGGAGCTGGACCCGCTCATCTTAAATTCTCAAAACCTTCTATTTCTGGTCCAAAAACCACATTCAAATATAGAAAATGCTATCACTGTGGATTTACTGACCATATTGCAAGCAAATGTCCAACTGCCACTAAAGCTGATAAAATAGCTAAAGTAAAGATACATGCCTCTAAGGCTGAGAAGATCATCAAAGATGAAAAATCTACCAAGGTGAAGAATACCACTAAGGTTAAGAAATTAACCAAAGTGAAGATTACCACTGAAGCTGAATCTTCATCTGTTGTGAAGATTTCTGAACCTTCCATCTCGACTAACCCCAAAGGACCCAGTGAAAAATGGGTACCAAACTAATCTTAATCTTCCTTATGTTTGTAGGGATCAAAGGGCATCTGGTATCTCGATAGTGGATGTTCTCGTCACATGATAGGACAAAAAGACCTGCTCACTGAATACAAGAAAGAGAAAGGTCCCTCTGTGACCTTCGGTGGAAATGGAAAAGGATATACCCGAGGGTTTGGTGTCCTCAGCAATGGGACAACTACCTTCAGAAGAGTCGCTTATGTAGATGGACTGAAGCACAATCTTCTGAGCATCAGTCAGCTATGTGATAAAGACTATGAAGTTCGCTTTTCCAAGAAAGCATGTTCTGTGGTAAATGAGAAAGTAAAACTTGCTCTAAGTGGTTATCGCAGATAAAATGTCTATGTAATTGATATGGACTCTACTATCACTGAAAACGTATGTTTTCTCTCTAAAGCCTCTTATGATGTCAACTGGCTATGGCACAAAAGGCTCTCTCTTCTAAGGAACTGGTTTCTGGTCTTCCTCAGCACTCATATGCTAAAAAATCTCTTTGCTCAGCATGTGAAAAAGGAAAACGGACAAAAGCTAGTTTCAAGTCTAAACAAGTTTCCTCAGTGAAAAGTCCTCTTCAGCTCTTACATATGGATCTGTTTGGCCCTGTCAACATCCAATCAATAGTTGGACAGAAATATACGCTTGTCATTGTAGATGAATACTCTCGCTACACCTGGGTTATCTTTCTTCGCTGCTAGAGTGATACTCCAGAAAAACTAATATCTTTTGTTAAAAAGATGAAAGTGCTGAATAATCTCACTGTTCGTTCAATAAGAAGTGATCATGGAACTGAATTCAAAAACAGTTCTCTGAACATTTTCTTTGAGAACAAGGGAATCTCTCATAACTTTTCTTCAGTGAGAACACCTCAGCAAAACGGAGTCGTTGAAAGAAGAAACAGAATGATCATTGAAGTTGCTAGATCAATGCTCAGCGATTCTCACCTCCCTAATCAATTTTGGGCTGAAGCTGTAAACACTGCATGTTTTACTCAAAACATATCGCTGGTAGTAAAGCGATTTGGAAAGACAGCTTATGAACTTTTTCATGGAAGAAAGCCTTCTATCAGCTTTCTTCATATCTTTGGTTGTCAGTGCTTTATTTTAAACAACAAATATCAGCTTGGAAAGTTCGATCCAAAAGCTGATGATGGAATATTTCTAGGATATTCCTCCATCTCCAAAGCCTACAGAGTTTTCAACAAGAGAAGACAAACTGTAGAAGAAACAATTCATGTCACCTTTGATGAAACTCGCTCAGCGAATTCTAAACCAATCGCTGACAATAAAGAGTTAAATGCTTGGATGTTTTCTCACTACAAAGAAACAGAACCTTTCTTCTCAAACCATCAGCATTCAGATCCTCCAGCTGCTGATGATGATCCAAACATCATACCTCCTAACGCTGAATCCAACTCATGGATCTCAGCAGAGCCTCTAAACACCTTACTTCCATCAGATCCATCTTCGTCTGAACACCTCTTAGAAAAAAAAATGGTTTGTCTGACGCTCAACAGTTGATAGCTGATGAGCCTCAAGCTTCCTCATCAGTGAACATTCCCATTGTTAATCCAACCTCTGAAATGAGTGATCATGCTTCTACTCAGCGATGGACCATAGATCACCCCATAGATCAAATTCTTGGTGATCCCGATGCAGGTATTCAGACACGACGAAGTTCAGGTAATATCTGTCTCTTTGTCAATTTTATTTCTTTAATAGAGCCAAAGAAGGTTGATGATGCCCTCAGAGATCCAAACTGGGTCAGCGCTATGAAAGAAAAGCTGACTGAGTTTTCTCGCAACAAAGTTTGGAATCTCGTTCCTAGACCATCTGACAAAACTGTTATAGGCACCAAATGGGTGTTTAGAAACAAGTTAGATGAACATGGAACTGTAACCCGCAACAAGGATCGACTTGTTGCTCAGGGATACAGACAAGAGGAAGACATAGACTATGATGAAACCTTTTCCCCTGTGGCTAGGCTCGAAGCAATTCAACTATTCTTAGCCTATGCAGTCTATAAAGACTTCATTGTTTATCAAGTGAATGTAAAATCAGCATTCCTAAATGGAAAGATGAATGAAGAAGTTTATGTAGAACAACCCCCAGGATTTTATGACCCTAAGTATCCAAATTATGTATATAAATTGGATAAGGCTCTCTATGGTCTAAAACAAGCCCCTCGTGCTTGGTATGATACTCTCTCATCTTTTCTTATCTCTGAAAATTTTGAACGTGGCAAAATTGATAATACATTAATTTTCAGAAAGATAAAAGGTCATATTATTCTTGTACAAATATATGTCGATGATATCATATTCGGTTCTACTAACTCATCTCTATGTACTCGCTTCGCTGAAAGAATGAAGAAAGAATTCAAAATGAGTATGATGGGTGAGCTGACATATTTTCTTGGTCTTCAGATTAAACAATCTGACAAAGGTACTTTTATCAGCCAAGGTAAGTATGTTAAATACATGCTGAAGAAGTTTGATCTAACACAAACTTCAGCGATGAAGACTCCTATGGCACCTCCTCTGACACTAAACAAAGATCCATCTGGAAAACCTGTATAGAGGAATGATAGGCTCCCTGCTGTATCTTACAGCGAGCCGACATGAAATTATGTACTCTACTTGTTTATGTGCACGCTATCAATCTGAACCCAAGGAATCCCATCTGATCGCTGTTAAGCGAATTTTCAGATATCTGAAAGGAACTCCTAACCTCGGTCTTTGGTATCCCAAAGACTCAGGGTTCGATCTTACAGGATATTCCGATAGTGATTTTGCAGGTTGTAAACTTGATCAAAAGAGTACCACTGGTGGATGTCAACTCCTAGGAGGAAAGCTAGTAAGCTGGACGAGCAAAAAGCAAAATTCAGTGTCCACTTCCATAGTTGAAGCTGAATACGTAGCCGCTGGAAGTTGTTGTGCTCAGGTCTTATGGATGAGAAATCAACTATTAGACTATGACCTTCAACTATCAAAGATTCCAATCTATTGCGACAGCACTAGTGCTATCACTATAGCAAATAATCCAGTGCTACATTCAAAGACGAAACACATAGAGATCATATATCATTTTATCAGAGATCATGTGATGAATGGTGATATTGAACTTCACTTTATCCCCACTAACTATCAGCTAGATGATTTGTTTACCAAACCTCTTGATGAGACAAGGTTCAACTTTCTCATCAGTGAGCTTGGAATGCTGAATCTCGAAGGGTAAATCTTCAGCGTTCATCATTATGTCAGTGACTATAAGTTCCCCTTTATCACTCTATCTCTGACTAAAATTATGACTCTCAGGTATGTTCTCTTACTCTCAATCACTGAATCTTCATTCAGTAAGACGTTTAAAAATAAAACTTTGATCACTGAAGTTTTCTTTAAATGATTAAAAGCTTTTTGATAAACAAAATCTATCACTGACATTTCTTTTCAGTGATCCTTCTGAACTAAAAATCAATCTCTGAATTTTCATCAGGGATTCTTTTAAAGGAAAACATATCTCTGACTTTTCTTCAGAGATAATTTCAAAAAGGACAAATGAAACGTTTTTCTCTCTCCTATGACGTCATTTGAACCGACAATCCACGACATGCCTTTCTCTGACACGTTCGTCCGTTGCCCTTCTATCCAATCAACTTCGTGGGACGTGTCCATGTCATGATGAACATTTGTTTTCCCGCCTCTCTCTCTCTCTCTTACTCTTAAACGTATAAAAAGAATGTTTTTCCATTCTTATCATTTTACGCTTTCTGGAAATCCTTTTGAGCAAGAAATTCTCTCTCAAGCATTCTCTCTCAAGCAATTTCAAGCATCTGCATCATCCTCATTCAAGATCACCAGGTTACTTTGATCTTATTCTTATTTCAATCTTATTAATAAACTCCATTTATGTTCCATCATTATGGGTTTTCTATAAGATTTTCTATCCTATAAAATCATTTTTTTTCTTGACTTTATTCTTTCAAAACCTTTGATTTTCTCACCGTTTTAATCTTCAAATATGTTGGTTTTTCTATGTTTCTTTCCTCAAATAGAAACTAGTAAAACCTTCTTTATTTTTAGACTAAGAACGTCAAGTTCGCCATCACTGACTCTGAAGTCCCCAAGAACAACCATCTTGGACGCCTAGACTTCTTTGGAATCAAATACCCACACCTTGTGGATGCTGCTAAATTCCTGAAGCAATCTTGCATTGCTTACGCTCTAAATGTGGATCCCAAGCCATCCGAAACTCTACTCCAACAGTTTTGGTTCACAACTGACGAATCTATCATCACCAACAAGAAAGGTGACCAGGTTCCTGCCATTTCTTTCTGCACTAACCTAGGACCAGGAATGATGACCGCTTTCAGCTTGAGGAAGGCTCTCAGGTTTACTGACAAACCCAAGAGTAGGTTTGACGCTCTTCCCACTGACGCTGAACTCATCCAGTTTCTGGATGCTATGAAGTATTGTTGGGACAACAAGCCACGAACAACCATCCCCAACAAACGGCTGACTCTTATCAAGAAGGCGAACATGCCTTCTCAGTTGAACTTTATCTTTTCTCACTTCATTCAGTGCATGAGTGGGAAAAGTGGTTCACTTGATCAGGCCAGCAAGGTTCAGCTCCAGATGGCCTACTCAGTGATCGCTGGTAAAAACTTTGATTTTGCCACCGCTATCTTTGACGATCTTAGGTCAAAGATAGAGAAGACGGAAAGGGATCCCAAGATCCCATATGTATGGTTCATCTGTGCATATCTGAAGTTTCTCTACGCCAACTCTTACCCTACTACTCCTAATGGCTCCTTCGCCAAAGTGGGTCATCATTCACTAGAGGTCAAACCGCTGGAAAACGAGGTAAGTATCTCTACCCTACGCTCTCGTATCTCTCTCCACACTTCTTCTACTTCAGCGACCACGCAGAAGGTTCCTTCTTCTGCTATCCCTGCCGCTACCACCGCTTCAAAACGCCCATCAGCTAGTTCCTTTGGTCCTTCGAAGAAGGCCAAAGTGACTAAGGAGACAAGTGCCACTAGTTCAAGGCCTGAGGAAGTTTCTCGACAAACTTCCTTGGATGATTTCGTGGTTCTCTCCTCCACATCTGCAGCTGTGATCACATCAACCGTGCCAGCGATCTCGATCGCTGTCACAACAACAGTGACTCAACCTGAAATCTCAATTCTTCAATCAACTGAGGTGCCTTCTCAACCCCAAACTTCTTCTATCCCTGTTACTAGTCCTCCCATCTCTTTGGTCTCTAACCCTTCACCTCACTTGCAGCAACCTCATGTTGCATTTTTAGGACCTGATTCTCAAACCTTTGAAAGAGGCATGCAATTTTTCAAGATGTTTGAATCATCAGGTATACCTAAACCCGCCTATACCACTCCCATCTCTTCATCTAAGCCTGTTACTCACACACTAACTTTTATTTCAGGTCCTAGTTTGGCAACTATTGACTCGAATGTCAACAGTTTGGGTGAAAAGGTGGTGTGTGTCCCTGTTTCAAGATTCTAATTGCAAACAAGTCAAACACAAACAAGAATGATCCCAATTACCTGTTTGATTCAATTCTCAAAACTCAAAGATTACAACTTTCTCTCTCTAGAAGTCTCTCTCTCTACAAATTCTCTCTCAATGTAAATTCAATCTCTGGCCATCTATCTATTAAACAGCAAATAAAGGTATTTATACCTACAACTAATAACAAGGAAACAAACAAAATACAATACATTGACTTTGACTTTATTACAAAATGACTTTGACTTTTAATGAGAGTTGACTTTCTCAGCTTTGACTTCTTGTATTTTGACCTTCAGTCTTCATGATCTTGTATCCAACATATTTCTGCTCTAACAATCTCCCCCTTTGGATTCAAGATCATCTTTAAACGATTTAGCAAATCAATCTCCTCCTTTGGTTACAATCTGGACAATCTCTTCCTTTTGTTTAACTTTATTCTTCCCAAGTCTATCTTTGAACAAATTAACAATCTCCCCCAAATATGATAGAAACAACCTTCAATAATCTCTCAAAATTATCACAAGACTCTTTCAGATTTCGGAAAGAAATTATCTTCAGATTTAGCTCGACTTGCTTCAGCAAATAATCTTCAAAGAAAATTTCAGAAAATCAGCACATCTTCAAACATCTTTGACTTTGGTTGAACAATCTTTCAAACTTTCAAACTTTGAACTTTGTCTTCTTCAACTCTTTATCCAAACTTTCAAACTTTTGAAATTTCTGATCCAGACATTTCTGTAAATCATCTCCCCCTTTTTGATGAATAGAGCATCAATATCATCAAAACTTTCATCAATAAATGTCTTTGACCATTCTGATCTGTCCAAGAGCCTCTGATTCATTGCCAATTCGACAAAGTATTCATCCAGATCTTTTCAAATCTAGACAAAAATAATCATGTAACACCTGATTCAACAAATGAATCAGTTAATGCGTCTGTCAGTAACACTAAGTTACTGTGTGTAACGGATACACATAGGAAAGGAGCTTTTTGATGTTCACTCCCCCAGGGCTTCCATCCAATCATCGAAACACCACAAAGGCAATTTCTATGAATGTTATGACAAGAAAACAAATTCCTTGTGTGTTCGTGCAAGTGTAGAAAGAATTAAGCATATGATGATTGCTTTTAAAGGCTCAACATTGTGTAAACCACTGAAACAACAGTAGATAAACACAGACTCAATGTGCATGATTGAAGTGTAAAGGTGGGGCAGACTTCCTTCTGTTTCAATATCCAGATTTTCCAAATGAAAATCAGATAGATTATGTGTTGCGTCCCCATAAAAATATGAAACATTTTCTTTTTGAGAAGAAAATGGGTGGCTAGTGGGGTATTAACAAGAGTTGGCATGGGCTAGTTGCCTGTTTCAATAATGTTCACCAAGAATTGTGAAACATTAGTAATGTGGTTGCCCGGCTCAGAAAGTAGTTGGTGCAGAGTTTGATATTCTTTTCCTCTGATCTCACACCCTCTTTCTTTTAATCATTAAGCTCACATCTAACCAAACTCTCATTTCCATTTTACCTCAACACACAACCCACATTTATTTCTTTTCGACTCCTCACACTCAATCACTATGGATTAACTTCTTAGGTAGGAAACACTGGTTAACGTGAATCCATAGAAGTTCATTTAAGTCCTAGCACAAAGAACCCATATTCCTATAAAACATATGTTGCTCAATATGGTTTAACTTGAACAGTTAAAGCTCAAATACAAGTCAGATGTATATATGCTCAGAATATAATCATGAAGATATGAGCATTTTGAAACATGGAAGTATTTTCAAACAAGTATATTGAATGAATAGATAAGAATGCAAAAGACTTGTTTGAAAATCTGACATTGTATGAAAATGATCAGAATCAAATGATATAACAATTAAGGCTTAAGGTCAAGAATAATGGATATTGTCTATACAAAACAAAATATAGACATTCTTGAAATGAACGCTTCCAAATGAAATATCGCTCAAAATTCGTTGAAATACAAGCGGGGTGTCTTACCATCGAAAAAATATGTTTCAAATTTGAGACATGGTAAGAACAAATTAAACAAAAATTCAAACCGGTGTATGTGAATACTTGAAAGTATAAAGAAAAGACAATACACAAGTATTTATCTTTAGAAACACACGATTTGTAATCATGAAAGCACAAGTAATTCTTGAAAACATTTAAAATCACACTTCCAATTCATGAAATCTGTTTAAGAATCGGGAAGTGGTTTGAACATTTACGAACATATTTTCTATGATTGAAAGTTGTCCTTCTTTCAACCATATATGAGATTAAGATAAGAAATTTAACCTTTCTATGCAGTCTTAAATCTCATGAATTCAGCTGAAGTCATAAAGATATGATCTTGTAATATTCTCTCATCCTGCACAAGTCTCAAAGTCATGTCAAAGCAACTTTATTCACAAATTTATTCAAAATGTAAAAGACATAAAGCAGTAAAACAATTATAGTACGAATTCTGATATGAAATAATCAGAAATCATATCCTTACTCCTCTAATTGTACGCATAAACTCCCCCTAAATTCATGCATCACAAAAATATAGCAATTAAATTCTATAACCCCCCCCCCCTCAAAATAAAATTGATCATCTTAGAATCTTGTATCACTCCCCCTGAGAACATGAACAACATGTTAAAGTGCAGATATCATTTCAGAAATAAAGATAAATAAATGATGAAAAATTACAATAAAAGAAACTTTAATAGGTAATTACTGATTAGACCTTGAGATTTAGCATACCAAGCTTAGATACAAGAAAATTGAATCTCTTTTCATCTAAAGGTTTGGTAAACAAACCCGCAAGTTGGTAATCAGTTTTTACAAAGTAAAGTTCTATTGTACCTTTTTTTACATTATCTTTTATAAAATGATACCTGACATAAATGTGCTTTGTTTTAGTGTGCTGCACAAGATTAGCTGATATGGCGATAGCGCTTTTCGAGTCACAATAGATCGGTATTTTATCAAACTTGAATCCATAGTCTCGAAGTTGTGTTCACATCCACAAGACTTGAGAGCAGCAACTGGCAGCAGCTACATACTCTGCTTCAGCAGTTGATGTTGAAACACATAATTGTTTCTTTGACGCTCAGCTAACGAGCTTATATCCAAGAAATTGAATATGACCTGAAGTGCTCTTCCTGTCCAACATACACCGTGCATGATATGCGTCTGAGTAAGCAGTTAGTTCAAACCCAATATCCTTAGGATACCACAGACCAAGATCTGCAGTCCCCTTCAGATATCTAAAAATCCGTTTGACAACAGCCAAATGGGATTCTTTAGGGTCAGCCTGATATCTTGCACACAAGCATGTTGAAAACATTATATCTGGTCTACTTGAAGTAAGATACATTAAAAACCCTATCATACCTCTATAAGTCCTAATATCAACACTTTTTCCTGAAGAATCAGTGTTAATCTTAGTACCTGGTGCCATTGGGGTTCCAATAGGTTTGCACTTTTCCATTTTGAATTTCCGAAGAATATCAAAAATGTACTTAGATTGATTAATGAAAATCCCCGTAGAAAACTGTTTTACTTGTAATCCGAGAAAGAAATTCATCTCTCCCATCATACTCATTTGAAAACGTGATACCATGAGATTTGAAAAGTTCTTACAGTATTTAGGATTTGTAGAACCAAATATAATATCATCTACATATATCTGAATAAGAATGATATAAGCTTTCTCTTTTATAATAAACAAAGTGGTATCGACTTTACCTTTTGAAAAACCTGACTTGACCAAGAATTGAGATAGAACATCATACCAGGCGCGAGGTGCTTGTTTCAGACCATACAAGGCTTTATCCAAGATGTAGACGTGATTTGGCTTATCTGGATTTACAAACCCTTCTGGTTGAGAGACGTAGACTTCCTCCTTAAGTATGCCATTTAGAAAGCCAGTCTTCACGTCCATCTGGTAGACAGTGAAGTTCTTGTGAGCTGCGTAGGCTAGAAACATACGGATTGCCTCTATACGCGCTACTGAAGCATACGTCTCGTCGTAGTCTATGCCTTCCTCTTGCCTATATCCCTTGGCAATAAGTCTTGCTTTGTTCCTTCTAACAATACCATCTTCGTCCTTTTTATTTTTGAACACCCATTTAGTGCCGATAACGGTTTTTCCTTCTGGTTTTGACACTAGTCTCCAGACTTTCAGGGCTTCGAACTGGTTTAACTCTTCTTGCATAGTAGACACCCAATATAAATCAGTTAAAGCCTCTGATACACGAGTGGGCTCTATCTTGCTGAGGAATGAATCATGCATACATTGATTCAAAGTTGTTGACCTAGTTTGCACCGGCTTGTTGAGATCTCCAATTACTTGGTGAAGAGGTTGCTCTTTGGTCCAGCGATGTTCATGAGGAAGTGGAGTAGATGAAGATTGATCATGGTTGTCATCTAAAAATCCACTTTCAGATTCTTCATTTTGAACATCATGAGGGAGGGATTCAGTTGAAGTAATTGGTGCAGAAGCTTCAGTAGGTACAGCTTGTTCAGTCTGTTGATCTGTCCTTACAGCACATCCTACTGACTCAGCAACTTCTGGCTCGTCATTAGTAGATACAACTTCAACTATCGGAGTAGGCATTTGAACTGGAATATCTTGCTGAATCGGGGAATTTGATTCAGTAGAAACATCTGAAGTGGTTGGATAATGAATCGTTGAATCTTCAATCCTGTCAACCACAACAGGTTTATTCACATTAGATCCAAGATATTCATCATAAAACAATTCAAATAAAAGATCTAGATCAGATAAATGATTAGTAGACGTTGATGTTTCATCTGATTTGTTCTTTTCAGGTACAGGTTCTGAACAGATTTGCCTAGAAGCTAATACTCTAGTTATCACGGGTTCTGAACTGACTTGTTCAAAATCCATATCCTCATCAAATGTAACGTTTACGCTATCGATAACAGTCTTCGACTTCTTCAAATATACTCGATATGCAGCAGATGTAGAAGAATATCCAATGAAGATGCCCTCATCTGCCTTAGCACTGAACTTGTTCAGACTCTCTCTGTCGTTGAGCACAAAACACTTACAACCAAAAACATGAAAATATTTAATGGTTGGTGTTCGGTTGTTGATCAAAGCATACGGAGTCTTTTGAAATCTGTGGTGTATCATGGAACGGTTCTGAGTGTAGCACGCAGTCGAAATAGCTTTTGTCCACAGAAATAGAGGTAAGTCAGATTGGCTAAGCATAGTGCGAGCGGCCTCGACTAGCGTTCGATTTCGCCTTTCGACTACTCCATTTTGTCCTGGAGTACGAGCAGCAGAGTATTGATGTGATATCCCAACTGAGTCGAGATACTCTTCAACAGTTTTGTTTTTAAACTCTGTGCCATTATCAGTTCTGA
This sequence comes from Arctium minus, assembly GCA_954870635.1. Lineage (NCBI taxonomy): Eukaryota > Viridiplantae > Streptophyta > Magnoliopsida > Asterales > Asteraceae > Arctium > Arctium minus. The sequence continues at coordinate 27,133,210 of OX941092.1, forward strand.
GAAGCTTGACTGGTTTCTGCAGATTCACCTGGATCGTCTTCAGAAATGTAATGAGTACTTCGGGCGTCTCATCTTTTGATCAGAGAAATTTGACACGTGTATCGCGAATAATCGTCCACGATAACCAAAACGGATTTCTTTCCGCCTAAGCTTTGTGTTCGCATCGGACCACAAAGATCCATATGCAACAACTCTAGTGGAGAACTGGTACTAGGTTCAGGCTTCGGTTTATATGGAGCTCTCTTCATCTTCCCTTTTTCACATGATGCACACAAGTGTTCTTTCATATACTTGAGCTCAGGAAGTTCGTTCACTAACTTTCCACTGACCATCTTGTTAATGTAACGAAAATTCAGGTGCGACAGCCTTCGGTGCCAAAGCCAACTTTGCTGCATCGAGGCTTTTGTCAGTAAGCAAACCTAATTGTCATTATGAACCTTTGAAAGATTGATAGTATAGAGATTTGTCTTTCGATTTCCGACTAAGAGTTCTTTGCCGTCTTCAGTACGAACCGAGCAACTCTTAGATTTGAAGTTGACCTCTAACCCTTTGTCACAAATTGACCAATACTAAACAGGTTGTGCCCTAAGCCTTCGACATAGCTCACCTTCTTAATCGTTATATTGTCTTGAATGATGTCACCATATCCTAAGATTGGTGAAAACTGGTCGTTCCCAAATCGTACATTTCCGCTGAATTTCTCTGTATAATTAGACAATAAAGCTTTCTGCTCGGTCATATGCTTGGAACAGCCGCTATCCAAGTACCACATATGCTGGGTCTGCAAGAGAAATCAGGAAACAACAATTTTAGGTACCCATTTAAAAACGGGTCCTAACAGATTAGTACAAGATTTTGGCATCCATTTGAATATGGATCCTCTTTTCTTTTGAAAACTTTTGTAAACTTTTGATTTAGAAGAATAAACATGATAAGATCCAAACCAATCATTAGAATTATGATGATAAGCAAAATCATTCCACTGATAAGAATATGATTTAGTAGGAGGAGGAGATAATCGGAACAATTGCTTATTAGAATATCGCTTGTAATCAGTTACAAGGTTTTTATTTGTCGAAGCAATAGAACCAACTACATCACACATACTACTAGTTGATCTATTACAAGAACTATCAGTAATTGATTCTGCCTTCTCATCACTCTTCCTTTTAGGTCTCCATTCAGATCTCTCTTCTGACCTTTTCTTTCTTACATCTGAAACAAAAGATTTAGATTTATTAGAAAAATCAGATTTCTGAGATTGATTTTTCTTATGTTTACTAGTGTTATTCTATTTCTGTGAGCGTTGTTTCTTATGTTTCTTACCCTTTGCATAGTAATCAGCATTCACAGAAACTGATTCACCAACCTTAGTTGATGATTCACCTTTTTCATGAACACTTGGTAAAGCTTGTCCATTTATCACAAAAGTAGAATGATTTGGAAGTGGAGCATTAAAGTCAAACATATCAATTTCCTCTATACACCCTTCATCAGAATTTAGAAAATCATTTGCAGACTCAAATAAATCATCAAAAACAGTCTCAAAGGTTTGAAGTACTTTAGAAGATGGAGAACACACTTTAGATTTAAAATGAAAATATGTGTTCTTTAACACTGTAGAAAACACATCTTGTGTTAGATCACCCAAAATTCTTTCATCAGATAAAATATTTTCTAATTCAATTATTTTGCTTTCTAGGACGAGTGGAGGTACATAAATTTTAGCTTGAACAGGTTTTGCCTCCATCTCAGTCGAAGAATAACTAGCAAAATAATCATTTCAAAGAAATTTTGATGTTTCAGAAAGATAACTATCATTCAGTCTTTCATAACAGAATGGTAGTTGCATTTTCTTTAAATTCATTCTTTTCTCATCTTCTTTGTCCTCAACTTCTTTTGATGCTTTGGTCATAAATTTGGGTTTCAAATGAGGATGTTCATCAGCAGCATACATATAATTTTCATTATATATACCTGGTTGTTTTCTGATAGCTTTTTCTAGGTAATGAGGATTATCATAACCTAGTCCCCATTTTTCTTTAAAATCAGCTTCTTCATTAGGTGTATTTAAGAAAATCGTTTGATCTGTTTGGCCTCTAATATATAGTTTTGCTTCCAGGTCATTTACCTTTTTCTCTAAAGTCTTGTTCTCAACCTGCAGTTTAAACGATTTTAGAACACATTCTTGTTTTTCAGAATCAGACTTAGACAATTGTTTTTGCAATTCAAAAATCTTACTTTCAAAACAATTCTTTTCATTTTTAAAAACAGAATCAGATTTGCGTAGAGAATCAATTAAATCTTTGTTCTCAATAACTGATTTATTAAGTTCAAAGATCTGTTGATTTCTCCTAGCAACTCTGTCTTTTTCCTTTTTCAGTTTGGATTGAAGGTCTTGAAGTTCGACCATCATGGCTTCCATTTTGGTCTTGAAATCTTTCTCGGTTAAGTTTATTACCTCATCAGCAGTCTCATCATCAGAATCATCATCTTTCTCTTCTTTTCCCATCAAGCATAAATGAGCAGTCTCTTCTTGTTCTTCCTCCTCATCAGAATGATCCAACCAGTATTCATCTTCAGCCATTAATGCCTTGCCAGCTTCTTATTGCTTGGCCAAAAGCATTTTGTTCTGATAATACTCTGAGTTGCGAACCTTTGGCTTCCGACATTCTTTTGCATAATATCCGAACTTGCCACAGTTATAGAATTTAATCAGATCATTAGCCGTCTTCTCAGTACTGGTGTAATCATTCACATACTTCTTCTTTTCTTTCGGCTTCTTCTCAACAATTCTATTTCCTTCCACTCTTTCTCTATGCTCGTGGTTCTTTAAACTTGATGAAGAAAATCTCTGAGAATTAGACCCTGGTCAGTAACACTCGGGTCAGTAACAACATTGCTTGTTTAAGACTTTCTCCATCATCTCCATCAGATTCAGACTCTGATTCAGAACTGAAAATGACTGTCTTCTTCTTTTTCTTCTTCTCTTTCTTTTCTCTCTCTTTCTCTCCAACCACTAATGCAATAGGATCTGGTACTTTCTCAACCTTCTTTTTCTCAGCTCTTTTCTCTTCCACCTCCTCTTCATTTTGTCGTAATGTCTCATACACCTCATGCAACGGAATGTCACTTAGATCCTTCATCTGTTTCATCCTGCGCGTATGCTTCTTCCATTCGGGTTGCAGAATGCTCAGAAACTTGACATTGTTCTCAATCTGCTTCTTTTTCACCTTGTTCTTTGACAGTTCATTCAGAAGCAGGACAAACCGTTCATAGGTGTCTTCTAAGCTCTCATTCTCTTTTGCTTTAAACTCTTCGTAGCTGTTTATGCAATTGGCTACCTTCATTTGATTTCCAACTTTTGAACCCATCATCATCTTCTGAAGTTGATCCCACATAGATTTGGCAGTTGCATTGTAGTTGTCTATTTTCACATAGATCTCATTGGTGATGCTTTGTAAAAGCAAAGATCTGGCAGTTTTATCAGCATCAAACCGATTCTTTTGCTCCTCAGAGAATTTAGCATATCCTTTCTCAATTCTCTTTGATTTCGGAGCTCCATCTGAATCATTACCTTCAACAGGAATGTCCTAAAAAACTGTTGGCATTGGACCATCTTCTATTGATGCTAGAATATTCTTTCCATTCTTTTGCCGATCAATAAAATCGAGAAATTTGTATTTCCATTGTTCATATTCCCCTTTGAACAACACCGGGGGCTTGACATCAGTTCCAATCGAGAGAGCGTCTCTTGAAGTCAACCTGTTTGATAAAAATATGCAATAAGAAACTTGAAATTGACCGTTAGTCCAAATGAAATCACAAAAATAAGCAACACAAAATTTTTTTGACTAAGTAGTGAAACTCGCAAAACACGAAAGAAGCTTGAAACTCGCAGATGCTGAAACTCGCAAATCACTGTTCAAAAAGAAACTCGCAGGCTTAGGCGTGCGTGTTTGTGAAACTCGCAAGCAAAGGATTGCGCGTTTTGGCAAACTCGCAGACCGAAAGGAATCGCTGAAACTCGCAGATAGCAGCGTGCGCTTTTCCTGAACTCGCAAATGCCTACTTGCGCGTTTTAACAAACTCGCAGATCACTATTCCGGAGAAACTCGCAAACATAGTCTTGCGCGTTTTGAGAACTCGCTAAGGTCTACTTGCGCGTTTTATAGAACTCGTAGAAGGAAACTGTCAGGATCGAATTCTCAACAAGAATTATGAATACTCAGAAACAATATCAAAGAAGTTGCGGAATAACACTTTGATATTCAATAAAACAGTAAACAAACAGTATATTGTTGGTCCCGAAGGTGCTTAACAAGTTTGTAGAAGGGGGGGGTTGAATACAAACACAGAAATTAAAGTTTAATAAATTGTTTATTGATAAATCAAAATACAATTTACAAGTTTGTTGCGGAATAAGATTAAGACAGACTCAATCTAAACAAACTTAAGAAACACTAAGATGGTTGCACAAGAAATTCAGAGAATGGGGGATTTTTAGAGAGATAGAAAACAAGGGTTTCTATTTTGGAGTTCAAGGATTGAGCACACCTTCAGATGAAGGAGTGGGCTTCCTATTTATACCCTATGCATTAAATGCATGGCAGGGTACTTTACACGTGGCATTCATAGATTGGCTTTGGTAGTCTCACTTTTGGAGACATGCTTTTGGCCACTTTATGAACAGTGTAGTTGACAGAGTTGGTGTACGATTTGTGGCAGAGACTTGTCCGTTCTGACACATCGTACTGGTTGTGCAAGGTAAGACAAAAGAAAACTTGAGGCATAAGCTTTGTGATCGTTGATCGCTGAGTATCTCTTCTTCCAGAGATAAAGAAGTTCAGCTATCGCTGAAGCTTTTCCTCAGGCTTCTTCGCGTAAGTAGATTTGTCTTGTCTTCGCTGATATCCGCATCAGGTCACTAGTAGACTTATCTATTGTTCAGTGGCTTCGTCTTCGATTCAGCTATGAACTATGTTGACGCGAGACTTGTCTTCAGGGATTACGTTAACTGTGTTACATAGGAAACTATCAGTGATAACTGAACAGACTCAGTTTGATCGCTGAAAGTGAAACACTAATACATATTAAATGTTTACAGAAAGGTCATCAGCGATAACTGAACAGACTCAGTCTGATCGCTGATGATGAAACACTAATACATATAATAACGTAATTTTCACTAAGTATAAAAGAGGGTCGTTATCAAATCACTGAGAGAGTTTGGATCAACAATCTCCCCCTATTTGATAATGACAAAGTAACAAAAGAAAATTACTTTATGATTCAAAATATAGGAATAAAAAGGACTCATAGAATGCATGTCCCAATTACTATTTTGAGGGATCTTTTACAGTACTGATAGGGTTAAGTACATCACTGCAATTTTCATTTAATTCAGGGATAGAATTACAAGATATGAAAATCATAAGTACAAGTGACTAACTAACTACTGTAAGTATAACTAACAGATTATAGATAAGAAAACTAATCTATCAGCTATAAGAAGATTTGGGAGGATTGATCATATACTCAGGTATTTCTTCTCCTTTCTGTCTTCGTTCCAAAGATTCTTGACTGATAATTTCTTTAATTTTTTCAGCAGCAGGGAAGAAGTCACACCATAAGCATAAGAGATCCTTGAGATGATTCAGAGGACAGATAGGAATTTCAGAGATTCTTTGAAATCTGAGTTCCTCATCATCATCTCTGAAGAATATTCCATAAGGCTTGTCGATTACTTGACCAGCTTGGAAGGGACCACCAGGAGGCAGAGATAAGTCCAGAACTGAAAGATCAGGAGGAGGACCAAACAGTGCATCTCTTGAGAATTTGATAGAAGTTTCATTCCTGATGATGGCGACATCTTCAGAGGAGGAGGACCCAATTTTTCTCTTGAGTTTCAAAGATTTGGGAGGAAGAGGAGATGGCAGCTTTAGTACAGAAACGACTCTATTTATGAGGGCTTCAAGGAGTCCTTCAACGTAGCCTCTGTATGTAGATTTGGATTTCTTCAGCGCATCCCAGAACTCTAACCATTCCGTAAATCCGAAGCTTTCAAGTTTTGATACGTACATTGCTTTTTGGGTTCCATCCTCTCTGGTAATCTCCATGGTCACTGAGAGTTGATCTTTCTTCTTGCGACCAGAGATAGTCACGGCTGATATTTGAAGAAGATCAGAACGATAATCCATCTTTTGTTTGCACCATTCGATAGACTTATCGTTGATCTCTTGTTCTTTGAAGCGTTCCTCTTCAATTTCTTTCAGTAGTGCAGCTTGAACTTCCACAGGTTTGCTTTTCAGCTTTTTGTCCTTGACTTGAGAAGATTGAATCTTTAAAGCGAGTTGGGCATCTCGTTTGCATTCAGCGATCAGCTTCTCAGCTTTGGCAGATTCTTCTCTTTCAGCTTCAGTAAGGAAGTCGAGCTCTGTGGATATTTGAAGAGGGATTTTCAGCCGTTGACTTTCTAGTTGAGCGATCATTTCAACTCTTTTCTTCAGCACTTCCTCTGACCAATGAGATGGTCGAGAGGGCCTTCCTGGATGGACCAGGGAATCTTCTTCTTCTTCATCAATCTCAGCGATAGAGATTGGGATTATTTCTTCAGCGATAGTCGCTGGTATTATTTGTAGTTCAGAACCCTTAAGCAGGGGTGAGAACTGTCTGGTTAGAAAAAGAAGGAAAGAAGGGATAAGTGTATTTTTAGAACGAGAGAGATAAAGGCTAGAAAGACATAGGGGTTTGGAAAGAGTAGAAAAGTGGTACAATTGAAAGACATACCTGAGAAGGATGCTCCCCCTCAGATTGTGATCCAGTCCTCAAGCATTCTTCAGCGATTGGTTGCTTGTCTTTGCTTTGCGAAGGAACACTTGAAGATGTATCACCTCTCACCCCTGTTTTGACAACCTCTTGCGAAGTTGTCCCTGATACGACGTTCGGCTTAGAGAACCACATAGATTGGTCTTCATCGTCGTCGTCGTCATCGGAGGGCTGATCCTTTTCTTGATCAACAAGATCTAGATCATCTTCCTCTTCATCGTCTTCTTCCTCATCCTCTTCAAAGAGAATGGAGTGAATCGATGAGGATTCTTTTGCCTTCTCCCCCTCAGATTGAGAGGGAGGTTCCTTAGCTTCCCCAGCAGCAATAGAGGTTTCTTCAGTTTTCTCCCCCACTTTGTCATTATCAGCGGTAGGGGATTGTTCAGCTGCTGGAGTAGCTGTTGAAGCTTTTAGCACTTGAACGTCAGCCTCCAGACGCTTAACTCGGTCTTCAACCGCAGGTATGTCGCATGTGGCATCATGAATGAATTCCACAGCGATGTTGAGGTTGGTACGATCATCTTCAGTGAAGGAGGGAGGCAGCGCTGGAGCTGGTTCATTCACTTTCTGAAGAACTTGCTGAAGAAGGGACGTGCAGAGGTCAACCTTGGAAGAGAGACCCTGAACGTCAGCTGTAAGAGACTCAAATCGTCCTTGAAAGAGTCGAGAGGACTCTCTGAGTTGGACGACTTGTTCTTCAAGAGCTGAAAGTTGAGAGTTCTCAGCTTTAGATGAGCAAGTGGCGGTCAACTTCTTCAGCTCCTCACCAGCCTGATTGACGGCGTTGGTGGTTTCATTGATGGTGTTGGTGAGAGCATCCACCTTTTCTCCTAGACTGTTGACATGCGTGTCAACAGTCGCCAAGCTAGGACCTGAAAATAATGTTAGTTCAGATATGGGCTTATTTGGAGAGGGGGGGAGAGAAGTGTTTAGGATTATAGGTGTACCTGACGTATCAAACATTTTGTAGAACTGCATAGATTCCTCAAAAGTTTGATGCTCAGGTCCTATAGGGAAAGAAGAGGTGGCAGGTTCAGAGACCAAATGAGGAGAGAAGGGAAGAGTTTTGGGGATAGAAGTAGGGATGGGGTTAATCTCAGGGAATGAGATAGTAGGTGGGGTTACTGATGATGTGACAGCGAGTGAGATCGCTGACACGGCAGTATGAGTGACTGCTGAAGTTGTGGAGGAAAGACCCACAAAAGCATCTAAGGTAGCTTGTTGAGAAGCTCCCTCAGGTATAGTACTAGAAGGTGTACTTTCCTTAGTCTTTTTGGCCTTTTTGGAAGGACCAATTGGACTAGCTGATGGTCTTTTAGAAGTAGTGGTAGCGACAGGGATAGCAGACGAAGGAACCGTCTGCGTAGTCGCTGAAGATGAAGAAGAATGGAGAGAGAGACGAGAGCGAAGGAGAGAGATACTTACCTCGTCGGCGAGTGGCTTGACCTCCAGTGATCGTTGACCAACCCTGGCAAAGGTGCCATCATCTTTGGTGGGATAGGTGTTGGGATAGAGGAACTTGATGTACGTACATATGAAACGTACGTACGAGATCTTGGGATCTCGTTCAGGCTTCTCTAATCTCGACCTCAGATCTTCAAAGATGGCTGTGGCGTAGTCAAAGTTTTGACCAGCGATAACGGAGTATGCCATCTGCAGTTGTGTTTTGCTGGCTTGATCCAGCGAACCACTCTTCCCACTCATGCACTGAATTATGTGCGAGAAGATAAAGTTCAGTTGTGATGGCATCTGAGCTTTAAGAATCTTGGTGAGCTTCTTGTTAGGAATAGACGATCTTGGTTTGTTTTCCCAACAATAGCCCATTGCGTCCAGGAAGAATATCAGCTCATCATCAGTGGGGAGTGCGTCGAATCCACTCTTTGGTTTGTCAGGGAATCGTAAAGATTTCCTGAGGCTAAGAGCGGTCATGCTCCCTGGCCCTAATTCCGTGCTGAACGAGATAGCAGGGACTCGTTCGCCTTTCCTGTTTGTAAGTTCAGTTGCATCAGCAGTGAACCAGAACTGCTGAAGTAGAGTCTTGGAGGGCTTAGGATCCACAGTGATCGCGTAAGCTATGCATGACTGCTTGAGAAAATTAGCAGCTTCCACCAGATGTGGGTATTTGTCAGCTTTGAAGTCGAGTCTGGCCAAATGATTACATTTAGTAATCTCAACTTCAGTGAGAGCGAATCGTACATGCTTGGAAGCAACGATTGAAGACTGTGTCATTTCTGTTATGGAAAGAGGCATAATAGAAGAAATGATTTAGATTAAAAATAATATGATTACCAGTTTCCATAGAAGAAGGGAAACTGGAAAATTATCAAGTTATTTTTAAGAGAAAAAATAGTGTTCTGGGTAGAAAGAATGAAGAACACTTTAAAACCAAAAGGTTTTTATTTAAAAACAAAAAATCAGAAGGAATGATCTTTAGTTTTAAAAAACGTTTTATAAAATCCATAGAAAGCGAGTAGGATTTTAAAAGAATAAAAAGCATATGAACAAAGCATATAAACATGAAATAAACCTGTGTATCTTGAAGAAAAAGAGTTGCAGATTCAATATTCTGGGTTTACTTGCTTGAGTGTTCTTGAGAGAATGTTTCTTGCTTTGAAAGTTTTGAAAGCGTAAACCGTATAAAGGAGAGAAGAATTCCTTTTATACGAAGAGAGAGAAGAGAGATAAGAGAGAGAATGAAGCGGGAAAAGAAATCATCATGACATTGACACGTTCCACGAAGTTGATTGGATAGGAGGGCAACGGACGAACGTGTCAGAAAAAGGCATGTCGTGGATTGTCGGTTCAAATGACGTCATAGAGGAGAGAGACTGTTCATTTGTCCGTTCAAATGATCACTGAAGAAAAGTCAGTGATAGATTTTCCTTTTTAAAAGTATCCCTGATTGTAAAGATAGGGATAGATTTTCCTTTTAAAAGATCACTGATTGGAAATATCAGTGATTAATGTATTTTTCAAAAAAAAGGTTTTAATCATTTGAAGAAAGTTCAGTGATTAAAGTTTATATTTTGAAGAAAAACATCTTTGAGGGAGAGAGAACATACCTGAGAGTCAGAATGTTTATCAGAGAGAATGATGATGAGGGGAACTTTTGATTACTGACACAATACATGAACGCTGAAGAATTATTCTTCGAGGTTCAGCATTCCAAGCTCACTGATGAGAAAGTTGAACCTTGTCTCATCAAGAGGTTTGGTGAAAATATCAGCAAGCTGAAAGTCAGTAGGGATAAAGTGAAGTTCAATATCACCATTCATCACATGATCTCTGATAAAGTGATATCTGATCTCTATGTGTTTTGTCTTTGAATGTAGCACTGGATTATTTGCTATAGCGATAGCACTAGTGCTGTCGCAATAGATAGGAATCTTTGACAGCTGAAGATCATAATCTAATAGTTGATTTCTCATCCATAGGATTTGTGAACAACAGCTTCCAGCGGCTACGTATTCAGCTTCAGCTGTGGAAGTGGACACAGAATTTTGCTTCTTGCTTGTCCAGCTTACTAGCTTTCCTCCCAAGAGTTGACATCCACCAGTGGTACTTTTTCTGTCAAGTTTACAGCCTGCAAAATCACTATCAGAATAACCAGTTAGATCGAACCCTGAGTCTTTGGGATACCAAAGACCGAGGTTAGGAGTTCCTTTCAGATATCTGAAAATTCGCTTTACAGCGATCAGATGGGATTCCTTGGGTTCAGATTGATAGCGTGCACATAAACAAGTAGAGTACATGATGTCAGGTCGGCTTGCTGTAAGATACAACAATGAGCCTATCATTCCTCTATAGGCAGTGACATTAACAGGTTTTCCAGATGGATCCTTGTTAAGTGTCAGTGGTGGTGCCATAGGAGTTTTCATCGCTGAAGTTTGTGTTAAATCAAACTTCTTCAGCATGTCTTTAACATACTTACCTTGGTAGATAAAAGTACCTTTGTCAGATTGTTTAATCTGAAGACCAAGAAAATATGTCAGCTCACCCATCATACTCATTTTATATTCTTTCTTCATTCTTTCAGCGAAACGAGTACATAGAGATGGGTTAGTAGAACCAAATATTATGTCATCGACATATATTTGTACAAGAATTATATGACCTTTTATCTTCCTGAAAAATAACGTATTATCAATCTTGCCACGTTCAAAATTTTCAGAGATAAGAAAAGATGAGAGAGTGTCATACCAAGCACGAGGGGCTTGTTTTAAACCATAGAGAGCCTTATCCAATTTATAAACATAATTTGGATGCTTAGGGTCATAGAACCCTGGTGGTTGTTCTACATAAACTTCTTCATTCAGTTTTCCATTCAGAAAAGCTGATTTTACGTCCATTTGATAAACGATGAAGTCTTTATAGACTGCATAAGCTAAGAATAGTCGAATTGCTTCGAGCCTGGCCACAGGGGCAAAGGTTTCATCATAGTCTATGCCTTCCTCTTGTCTGTATCCCTGAGCAACAAGTCGAGCCTTGTTGCGGGTTACAATTCCATGTTCATCTAACTTGTTTCTAAACACCCATTTGGTGCCTATTACAGTTTTATCAGATGGTCTAGGAACGAGATTCCAAACTTTGTTTCGAGAGAATTCAGTCAGCTCTTCTTGCATAGCGCTGACCCAGTTTGGATCTCTGAGGGCATCATCAGTCTTCTTTGGTTCAATTAAGGAGAGAAAGTTTACAAAGAGACAGATATTACCTGAGCTTCGTCGTGTCTGAATACCTGCATCTGGATTACCAAGAATTTGATCTATGGGGTGATCTCTGGTCCATCGCTGAGCAGGAGCAAGATTGCTTATTTCAGCGATAGGATCAACAATAGGAGCAGTCGCTGATGAAGATGCTTGAGGTTCATCAGCTAGTAATTGTTGAACATTAGATACACCAATGCTTTCAGAAGGGTTTTCAGACGTAGATGGATTTGATGGTAGAAGTGTGTTTAGAGGTTCAGCTGAAATCCATGAGTTGGATTCAGCGGTGGGAGGTATGATACTTGGTTCTTCATCAGCAGCTGGAGTTTCAGTGTGCTGTTGGTTTGAGAAGAAAGGTTCAGTTCCTTTATAGTGAGAGATCATCCAAGTATTCAGTTCTTCATTGTCAGCGATTGGTTTAGAGTTCGCTGAGCGCGTTTCATCAAACGTGACATGAATGGTTTCTTCTACGGTTTGTCTTCTTTTGTTGAAAACTCTGTAGGCTTTTGAGATGGAGGAATATCCTAAAAATATTCCATCATCGGCTTTTGGGTCGAACTTTCCAAGTTGATCTTTGTTGTTTAAGATAAAGCACTGACAACCAAAGATATGAAGAAAACTGATAGAAGGCTTCCTTCCAAGAAAGAGTTCATAAGCTGTCTTCCCAAATCGCTTTATTATCAGCGATCTGTTTTGAGTAAAACATGCAGTGTTTACAGCTTCTGCCCAAAATTGAGTAGGGAGGTGAGAATCGCTGAGCATTGATCTAGCAGCTTCTATGATCGTTCTGTTTCTTCTTTCAGCGACTCCATTTTGCTGAGGTGTTCTTACTGAAGAGAAGTTGTGAGAGATTCCCTTGTTCTCAAAGAAATTGTTCAGGGAACTATTTTTGAATTCAGTTCCATGATCACTCCTTATTGATCGAACAGTAAGATTATTCAGCACTTCCATCTTTTTGACAAAAGATATTAGTTCTTCTGGAGTATCATTCTTGCAGCGAAGAAAAATAACCCAGGTGTAGCGAGAATATTCATCTACAATGACAAGCGTATATTTCTTTCCAGCTATTGATTGGATATTGACAGGGCCAAATAGATCCATATGCAAGAGCTGAAGAGGACTTGTTACTGAGGAAACTTGTTTCGACTTGAAACTAGCTCTTGTTTGTTTTCCTTTTTCACATGCTGAGCAGAGAGATTCTTTAGCATATGAGTGCTGAGGAAGACCAGAAACCAGTTCCTTAGATGAGAGAGAATTCAGGGTTTTGAAGTTTAGATGAGAGAGCCTTTTATGCCATAGCCAGTTGACATCAGAAGAGGCCTTAGAGAGAAAACATAAGTTATCAGTGATAGTAGAGTCCATATCTATTACATAGACATTTTCTCTTCTATAACCACTGAGAGCAAGTTTTCCTTTTTCATCTACCACTGAACATGCTTTCTTAGAAAAGCGAACTTCGTAGTCTTTGTCACATAGCTGACTGATGCTTAGAAGATTGTGCTTCAGTCCATCTACATAAGCGACTCTTCGAAAGGTAGTTGTCCCATTGCTGAGGACACCAAACCCTCGGATAAATCCTTTTCCATTTCCACCAAAGGTCACAGAGGGACCTTTCTCTTCCTTGTATTCAGTGAGCAGGTCTCTTTGTCCAGTCATATGACGAGAACATCCGCTATCGAGATACCAGATGCCCTTTGATCCCTGCATACATAAGGAAGATTAAGCTTTGTTTGGTACCCACTTTTCAATGGGTCCTTCAGAGTTAGTGGATAAGGAAGATTCAGCAGTCTTCACCGCTGATGAAGATTCAGCTTCAGTGGTAATCTTCACTTTGGTTAATTTCTTAACCTTAGTGGTGTTTTTCTTCACTTTGGCTGTTTTATCAGCTTCGGTGGTATTTGGACACTTGCTCGCAATATGGTCAGTGAATCCACAGTGATAACATTTTCTATATCTGATGGTGGATTTATAGCCAGAAGGTTTTGAAAACTTAAGATGAGCAGGTCCAGCTCCAAGAATACCTTTAGCACGAGATCTGGGAGGAATTTTTATTTCTTCAGATTTCACGGGCTTTAGATCAACCTTCAGCTTTGGAGGACAGATATCAAAGATTTCTGTCACTGAGCTAAAAGGTTTATCCACTGAAGGTTTGGAAGGAACTTTCAGTTTGGTTTTCTTGGAAGCCTTCTGAGGAGGGAGAATAGACTTTCCTTTATCTGCAGGCCTAGATCTTGCAGATATCTCCTCAGGGATGGGATTAGAAGAAGAACAGGGATAGAATTGATTATAAGAAGTGTCAAAGAAAGATGTGACAAAAGTTCCAAACTTAAGCGAGGAACTTTCTTCTTTAGGATCATCCTGTGGTGACCAAAAACCAAGACCAGTTTTATCACTTTCAGGAGTTTGAGCATTTATTATCTCAGAGATCTTTGTTGATGATTTGCACCATTTTTCAACATGAGCCTTTTCTGCTTTTAGAGCAGCGATGGCTTGTTCGCGTTCAATGCTGATGATTTCATTTATAATGACTTGATCTTTTAGCTTTTCTTCTAAAAGATTTAGTTCACTGATCTTTTCATGACATTTCTCTAGCTCTTGTGTTAAATAAACATTTTTATTTTCAGCTTGAGTTTTGTCGTTTAGAGCATTATAAAGGTCAATCGTCAGCACATCAACAGCGCGACTTCTCTCAGCTTCAGGCAGAGAGGGATTTGTAGAGATGGATACCTGAGATGATATGTAGCTCATAGAAGGTTCAGATGGTTCTTCTACTTCTTCTTTAATCTCAGCCATGAGGCAAAGATTAGCGACTTCTTCTTCATCAGAAGATGATTCTTCTGATTCAGCCCAGTCATGTTCTTCAGCGATGAGACCTTTACCTTTTTGCTGATAGCTTTTCAGCTTTTGATATTTGTTTTTCAGCTTATGGTATTTGTCATCACTGGATCTTCTTGAGGTAGAAGGTTTGAAGACCTTTTTAGACCTGCACTCACTAGCAAAATGTCCAATTTTTTCGCAGTTATAGCAAGTGGCTGTAGCCTTATCAACCGGAGTTGATTTTGGCTTTTCAGTAAGAGAGAGAGGTTTACTTCTTCGGAAGTTACTCTTTCTTGCAAATCTCTTAAAAGAGTTTGTCAAGAGTGCTAAGGACTCATTAAACTCTGAAAGATCAGGGTCTGATAAATCCTCAGATTCAGAATCTAACTCAGTGATGGTGAGAGTAGATCGCTGGGATGGAATTATCTCTGATGAGACTAAAGCAACAGCAGTGCTTTTGGAGTCTTTAGAATCTTTTACAAGATTCTTCTTCAGGAGATTAGATTGCTCATAGTTGAGCAATATTCCATACAGAGTGCTTAGAGAGAGAGTATGTAAGTCCTTTGTCAGCTTAAGACATATTGAATAACTGTCCCAGCTTTCAGGAAGACTTTCCAAGAATTTTGTTAGGACCTCAGAATTAGAATAGGTCCTTCCAACAGTTCTTAGGTCAATGATCAGGCAGTTAAACCGCTGATGAATGTCAGAAAGAGATTCATTCTTACCAGCGATAAAACTTTCATACTGTCTTACCAAGTTAATCTTTCGGGTCTCTTGGATTTCAGTGGTGCCCTCATATTGAACACATATGGTTTCCCACATTTCTTTAGAAGTTTTTAGATGCATGATGGAATGGAAAACTTCATCAGGCAGAGCCATTGATATAATGGTCTTTGCTCTTGCATCTATGCCTACCTTCTTTTTATCTTCATCACTCCACTGTCTTATTTCCTTAACGACATATCGTTCAGGGACAGCTTCAGTGGTGGCAGTAGCAGGAACAGCAGCTATAATTCTAACAGGTTCATAGGGTCCGTTTTCTATATATTCAGGTATAGTAGGATCCGCACCTTCAAGAAATAGCATCATTCGATTTTTCCATAGAGAAAAGTTATCTCTGCTAAATCGAGGAGGTTTAGAAAGTGAACCATTATCATAGTAATTTGTGTTTGTGTTTAGTGCCATTTTAGAATAGCAAGGAAGAGTATACAGCAAGATCTTGTTTATTAGATTAAACAAACCGCTCTGATACCACTTGTTGGTCCCGAAGGTGCTTAACAAGTTTGTAGAAGGGGGGGGTTGAATACAAACACAGAAATTAAAGTTTAATAAATTGTTTATTGATAAATCAAAATACAATTTACAAGTTTGTTGCGGAATAAGATTAAGACAGACTCAATCTAAACAAACTTAAGAAACACTAAGATGGTTGCACAAGAAATTCAGAGAATGGGGGATTTTTAGAGAGATAGAAAACAAGGGTTTCTATTTTGGAGTTCAAGGATTGAGCACACCTTCAGATGAAGGAGTGGGCTTCCTATTTATACCCTATGCATTAAATGCATGGCAGGGTACTTTACACGTGGCATTCATAGATTGGCTTTGGTAGTCTCACTTTTGGAGACATGCTTTTGGCCACTTTATGAACAGTGTAGTTGACAGAGTTGGTGTACGATTTGTGGCAGAGACTTGTCCGTTCTGACACATCGTACTGGTTGTGCAAGGTAAGACAAAAGAAAACTTGAGGCATAAGCTTTGTGATCGTTGATCGCTGAGTATCTCTTCTTCCAGAGATAAAGAAGTTCAGCTATCGCTGAAGCTTTTCCTCAGGCTTCTTCGCGTAAGTAGATTTGTCTTGTCTTCGCTGATATCCGCATCAGGTCACTAGTAGACTTATCTATTGTTCAGTGGCTTCGTCTTCGATTCAGCTATGAACTATGTTGACGCGAGACTTGTCTTCAGGGATTACGTTAACTGTGTTACATAGGAAACTATCAGTGATAACTGAACAGACTCAGTTTGATCGCTGAAAGTGAAACACTAATACATATTAAATGTTTACAGAAAGGTCATCAGCGATAACTGAACAGACTCAGTCTGATCGCTGATGATGAAACACTAATACATATAATAACGTAATTTTCACTAAGTATAAAAGAGGGTCGTTATCAAATCACTGAGAGAGTTTGGATCAACATATATGATAAACACTTTGCAAACTTGTATTAAAATCACAAGATTACACACTCAACCTCAATCTTGAAGAACAAGCTCTTTCAAGACGAATTCTACTTCTCTAGAATTAGGAACTATGCCTTGAGGTTGATTCTCTCTCTAGAACTAAACTTTAGAATTAATGATAATATCAAAAGTTATCTCACTATTCTAAACAATACAATATATATACTAAAGATAAAAGATAATTACAATTTATACAATATCTCCAGAATATCTTCCATCATTATCTCTAAGCTTCCATGAATATCTTCAGTTTATCCAGCTGTCATCCTTTCCATACAGATCTCCATCTCATAAGCAATATTAATCATAAGCAGCATTAACACTCTGAGCAGTATTAACTCTAGCAGTACTAACCATGCTCAGCAGCATTAATCTCTTCAAACAGTACTAACTTTGAACTAGCAGTACTAATCTTGTTGAGCAACATTAATCATCAACTATCAGCATTAATAACAGAAGTACTAACTAGAAGTATTAACTGTTTTCTTCTAGCAGCATTAACTTTGTTCCAGCAACATTAACTTTGTTCCAGCAGGATTAACTATAACTGGCAACATTAACCACAGAAGTAGTAACCTCAGAAGTATTAACCAAGTTCTTCTAGCAGCATTAACTTCAGAAGTAGTAACCATGTTGAACTAGCAATATTAACACATTCAACAGTAGTATCCATCCATGAATATCTTTCAGACCCAACAATTGAGAAGTTAAGTTCTTCAACATAAGGTCTTTATGATAATTTCAAAACTTTCTGCAATTACTAGTTCTTCTTGAATCAGTTTTTGTTGTTATCTTCTTTTCTGTTTCTGATGTAGTTACTGCTTTATTTCAGCTTCTTCACTTATCTCCCCCTCAAAATAAGATTTCATATCAATACAAACTTTAATTTTCTTCTTTTTCAGTACCAACTTCTTGATATGATCTATCTGCTAGTGATAAGAAGTGATCACCTTTTCATCTCTTTTATCTCCATAATTTGATTGTGAACTTTCAGACTAATTGTACCAAGTGTATCCATCAATTCTTTGTAGTTAAACTGTCCTCACCTCTTTTAGGTGTGTTTACCACCCTTGAAGGATCCTTGGATCTTTTAGTAGAGATCTTCTGCCTAGCAGAAGCACCTTCTACTCCCTTGGTTTCTTGGCACCTGGGACCTTTAGATACTTACTCATCTAAAGTTGCCATGGGGAAGGTCTTAGTAATGTTCACACTGTCCTGTCCTGCACTTTGTGCAAAGTCAGTAGTGTGAGCCTTACAACCCATATGCTCTTGCATCTCCTTATTGAGCACCTTCTTGAGGTTGGGATACACCCCTATGGTTTCCCTTTGGATATTATCTGATGAAAAATGCTCCATCAGAGGGCTTGTAGGTTTTGAGGTTGAAGATACAAGAAGGGAAGGAACCTTCTGTATCTTTTCCTTATATAGTATGGTAATGGGGAATGTTGGTTTGACAAAAGGAATCTGAAGATTTATGCTTTGTAGTGGAAGGTGTGGATAGGTCATCAGTGGGTTGGTCTAATGAGGGCTTTGACCCTGATGCCTTACCTTCTTGATTGTGGGACATCACCATCATTGTAGAGAACAATGGTGTGTCAACTCCTTCCGAGTCCCTAGCAGATCTTCTCATGTTTGAGAAAACCTTGCCTTTAGGGGGTTTAGGTACATATACCTCATCAAAGTGAGGTATGTCCGTCAATTCATCATTAAGTACTTCTTGTACAAACCTTGAATATAGATAAAAGCTTTTTGATTGATATCCAGGTTTGACATTAAATTATTGAAGATCATTTTAGGTATAGAAAACTTACATTAGCAGTAGTAACACTTATCAGCAGCATTAACACAGACTGGCAGTAGTAACATATACCAGCAGCATTAACACAGTCTGACAGTATTCACTGAACTAGAAGTACTAACTACCTTTCAGTATTAGCAACCTGAAACACTTACAGACACAAGGTTAGTAGTACCATATACCATAAAATTTTCAAAAGTTACTTTATCTTTTGAAACTATATCTTTTTCACTTTTCTTACCTTCTGCTGGATCAAAAGTAACATGTCCTCCATCAAATCTTTTAAAGAATTTGAAGTCAGTCCATGTTCCTTGTTATGTGCCAAGAGCAACCATTATCTTCATTCCAAATGCTCTTCCTCTTGAGCTTTTGATTGCCCTGCACACTTAATAAATCAGTTAGTCTTTGAGGGAACCCAAGCCAAAGTGGTCTTGGGTTGTCCTTTCTCATTTATATAATCTGTCAGTTTGGTCTGGATGAGTTGTTTAGGAATCTCATGACTTGAGTACTTTGTCAAGATTATAGGCTTGGCTGCATTACTACTAGAAGCAGCACTAGCCTTGTTAGCAGTACTAACTTGGTTAGCAGTACTAATCAAGTTAGCAGCACTATTCTTGTTAGCAGTACTATCTGGGATAGCAGTACTAACAGGTTTCTTTGCAGTTGGAACCCAAACTTGAACAAAGTTGTTTGCTTTCTTTGTCTTTAAATTACTCCTTGGCTTATTTGGAGTATTTTTCTTTGGTTTAGCAAACTTGTTCTGAGCATGTGATCTTATAGGTGCTCTGTTCTCAGCCATATGATTCCTTCTTTTATTCCTATAACCAAAAGAGTTTTGTGGTTTTCTTTGAAAAGTGACTCTTTGGTTGATAGGGTTGAAATAACAGTGTTTGGCAAGATGATTCAATTTGCCACAAATAAAACAAGGTTTTGGTCTATTGATTTTACTCAAATCAACTCCTTGTTTTTGTGCCCACTGATTATTCCAGTTTCTCTGATTTCCCCTTGGTTTATCATGTTTTTGGGGCTCAGATTTATTGCAAGAACACTGTTTACAAGGGACAGGATTCACAACTGTGGTTTGCTTATAATGGACCTTCTCAGACTTTCCCTCAGTCTTTTCTATGTCCTTAGACTTGATCCAAGCCTTTCCACATCCCTCATTGGTGATAATGTTATTTTCTAGAGGAATCTCACCACTCACAGTGTTCTTCTTACTCTTTTCATTAAAGTTTTCTTCTTCAGAGTCTGTTTCAACCACCACTTTGTCTAATGGATCTACCTTAGTGGCTTCATCAGACAATTCCTTCCTATTCTTGGTCTCTAGCAAGTCTGATATAGGAGGGATGTAGTTGTTGTTGTATGGTGGTGGTGTGGTGTTATATCCTATTCCTCTTCTATGTTTGTCATGGATTTGAGTTTGGAGCAAAGAGTCCATTGCTTTAGAAGCATTGGAAAATTTCTCAATATCCAGCTTGGCTTTCTCAAACTCACTCTTTATCTTCTCATTTTCCTCTTCTTTTTGTTTAAGCTTAAACTCATACTGATCTTTCTCCCACTTCCAGTAATTTGTATCATACGAATGTTGAAGTTCATTGCCTTGGAAACTTTTAATCTGTTCCTCAAAACTCTCAACAATTCTCACATAGTCTTTTATGTCTCTCTCTAATCTTTTAAGATCATCACACATAACCTGATTGTGATCCCTGTACCTTTTAACAGTTTCAATACAGGATTTAGAACAAAGATTTGATGTTACCTTAGTGGGAATGGCAGTGCTTGAAGATTCTGATTCTTTTGCCATGATGCTTTAAATTTGAATGTAGGTTTCTGAGAATACTAGCTCCGATACCACTTGTCAGGATCGAATTCTCAACAAGAATTATGAATACTCAGAAACAATATCAAAGAAGTTGCGGAATAACACTTTGATATTCAATAAAACAGTAAACAAACAGTATATGATAAACACTTTGCAAACTTGTATTAAAATCACAAGATTACACACTCAACCTCAATCTTGAAGAACAAGCTCTTTCAAGACGAATTCTACTTCTCTAGAATTAGGAACTATGTCTTGAGGTTGATTCTCTCTCTAGAACTAAACTTTAGAATTAATGATAATATCAAAAGTTATCTCACTATTCTAAACAATACAATATATATACTAAAGATAAAAGATAATTACAATTTATACAATATCTCCAGAATATCTTCCATCATTATCTCTAAGCTTCCATGAATATCTTCAGTTTATCCAGCTGTCATCCTTTCCATACAGATCTCCATCTCATAAGCAGTATTAATCATAAGCAGCATTAATACTCTGAGCAGTATTAACTCTAGCAGTACTAACCATGCTCAGCAGCATTAATCTCTTCAAACAGTACTAACTTTGAACTAGCAGTACTAATCTTGTTGAGCAACATTAATCATCAACTATCAGCATTAATAACAGAAGTACTAACTAGAAGTATTAACTGTTTTCTTCTAGCAGCATTAACTTTGTTCCAGCAACATTAACTTTGTTCCAGCAGCATTAACTATAACTGGCAACATTAACCACAGAAGTAGTAACCTCAGAAGTATTAACCAAGTTCTTCTAGCAGCATTAACTTCAGAAGTAGTAACCATGTTGAACTAGCAATATTAACACATTCAACAGTAGTATCCATCCATGAATATCTTTCAGACCCAACAGAAACTCGCAATGGTTACGTGTTTCAATACTTAGAAACTTTTTCGAATTTTCAAACTCGCAAGTCTTTAAACTCGCAGATTGAACCAAACTCGCAGATTGAAGAGAAAACTCGCAGGCTTCGATCTGCGCGTTTCTAAAACTCGCAAACCATACTTTGCTCGTTTTGTCCAAAAATCAAATTCTTCATCTTGCGCGTTATTCCCATGAACTTGCGCGTTTGATGGATCTTGTGTGTTCTTGGAGTTTTCGAACAAAAACTAAGTCTTTTTCACTGATTTCGATCCAAAACTTGTCCAATTGACTTGAAAACTTGCAGATCTCATCGATTTCATATCTAGAACACTTTACAAACAATGAATTTCAATAACAAACACACAAAAATACAAATCAATCTATGATACAGTGTTCGACTTCGTGAAACTCAAAAACAACAAATTCATCAAAATTGATGATCAATTACAGTGCAATTCATGAAATTTCCTATACAAACTCATTCTAGTACACTTATCGATCACTAACAAACCAATTACAACTCAAAATTCACACTAAACATCAAAAATTGATCTATACTCGATGAACACAGATACGAACTCAGTTTCTTGAAATTGATTTCAATTAGATTTGCTCTAATACCAATTGTGTGTCCCTGTTTCAAGATTCTAATTGCAAACAAATCAAACACAAACAAGAATGATCCCAATTACCTGTTTGATTCAATTCTCAAAACTCAAATATTATAACTTTCTCTCTCTATAAGTCTCTCTCTCTCTCTACAAATTCTCTCTCAATGTAAATTCAATCTCTGGTCATCTATCTATTAAACAACAAATAAAGGTATTTATACCTACAACTAATAACAAGGAAACAAATAAAATACAATACATTGACTTTGACTTTATTACAAAATGACTTTGACTTTTAATGAGAGTTGACTTTCCCAGCTTTGACTTATTGTATTTTGACCTTCAGTCTTCATGATCTTGTATCCAACATATTTCTGCTCTAACAGGTGGTTTCTCTCACCACCTCCATCAACGAATCCACCAGCGTCGTCAATACCGCTGGTGAAGAGCTGAAGCACTTGACAGCTACCTGCTCCACCAAAGCTGAAGCCTCATAAATCTCAGCTCTTCAGGGGGAGCTCTCCAAAGTCAAGGAGGATACTCAACTTCTTCAGGGACGCTTTGATTCTTTAAGTAACGACGTGAAGATCGATTCCTGCACCTCTCTCCTTCAACAGGTCCTTGGGAAGCTGAATGAACCAGCTTCGACTATTTCCTCTTCTTTCACAAAGGTTGATCGCACCTCTCTGAACGTAGCTGTTGAATTCATTCATCAAGCTACTTCAGACATCCCTGTGATTGAAGGAAGCCTGGAAAGTCTGGAGGCTGAAGTCCAAAAATTGGCTGCTACACAACCTTCCTCTCCAACCAAAGATCTCTCCCTTGATAATAATGTCAAAGAGGGGGAGAAGGATGCTGAAGAAAATATAGAGGAGGAGGAAGCTGTTGCTGAGGTTCAACAGGAAGAATCTCCCTCTCATGTTGAGGGGGAGAAGGTTGCTGACAAAGCCCCTCCTTCTTTCAAAGACTTAGTCGATGAAGAAGAGGAAGATCTTGATCTTCAAGATCAGGATGAAGATCAACCTCATCAAGAAGATGATGATGACGATGAAGAATATCAGTCCTTATGGTGTTCTGCAGCCATCAAATCTTCAGTGATAACTTCGAAAGAAGTTGTCACAACAAGGGGGAGTCATGAAACATCCTCAGGAACCCATTCCCAAAGCAAATCCAAGGGTGCAGTTGCTGAGGGAAGCCTGAAGACAGTTTCACTATCTGAGGAGAATCCTTCTCAGGTATGCCTTTCACTTGTTCCCATATCCTTCTATAAATTCCCTACCCCTGTTTTCTTCTAGCCTTTATCTTCCTTCTTCCCAAAATAAACACTAACTTTGTTTGTTTCTATTTTATGACCATACATTTCTCTCCCCTGCTTAAGGGTAAAGAACTACAAATAATCCCAGCTCCCATAGGTGATGAAGAAATAATCCCAATCTCTGTAAATGAGATTGATGAAGAAGATGAAGAAGAAGAAGAATCCCTGCAACATCCAGGAAGGCCATCTAGACCATCTCACTTGTCAGAGGAAGAGATGAAGAGAAGAACAGAGTTGATCTCTCATCTAGAGAAACAGCGACTGAAGGTCCCTACTCAATCAACAAATCTAGAGTTCCTGACTGAAGCTGAAATCGAAGAATCTGTCAGGGCTGAGAAGCTGATAGTTGATTGTCAAAGAGATGCCTCTCTTGCTCTCAAAATTCAGTCCTCTCAAGTCAAAGACAAAAAGCTGAAAAAGAAACCAGTGGAAGTCCAGGCTGCTCTACTGAAAGAGATTGAAGAGGAGCGCTCAAAAGAACTAGCGGTCAGCGATAACATAGTCGATTGGTGCAAGAATAAAGTCGACTATCGCTCTGACCCAATGAAGATCGTAGCAGTTGTTATCTCAGGGACAAAGAAGAAGGACAAAGCTTCTGTCACTATAGAGATTACCAGAGAGGATGGAAGCTGCAAAGTTATGTTCGTTTCAAAGATGGAAAGCTTCGGCTATATGGAATGGCTTGAGTTCAAAGATGCGCTGAAGAAATCGAAGTCAATCTACAGAGGCTATGTTGAAGGGATAAATAATGCTCTCATCAACAGAGTCGCTGCAATCCTAAAGGTGCCATCTGCTCTTCCTTCTAAGCCAAAGCAAATCAAAAGAAAGTCTGTCTCCTCCTCGTCTGAAAATGTCGCTGTGATAAGAAATGAAACCTCCATCAAATTCTCAAGAGAAGTTATGTTTGGTCCTCCTCCTGATCTTTCAGTTATCGGTCTATCTCTGCCCCCTGGTGGACCATATGTTGCAGGACAAGTACTTAAAGAACCTTTTGGAATCTTCTTCAGAGATGATGAGGAACAACTCAGATTCCAAAGAGTCTCTGAGATTCCTATCTGTCCCCTCAGTCATCTGAAGGATATCTTATGCTTATGGTGTGACTTCTCTCCTTCTGCTGAACCGATCAAGGCAATCATCAGTCAAGAATCATCAGATCGAAGGCAAAAAGGAGAAGAAATACCTGACTATATGATCAATCCTCCTAAGTCTTCTTTACATAACTGATAGATTAGTTTCCTATTTCTTGTAATCTATTAGTAAAACTTACAGTAGTTAGTTCCTCACTTGTACTTGTAATTTTCATATCTTGTAATTCTATCTCTGAATTAATGAAAGTTTCAGTGATGTACTTAACTCTATCAGTACTGTAAAAGATCCCTCAAAATAGTAATTGGGACATGTATGTTATGAGTCCTAATTATTCCTTTATTTTGAACTATAAAGTAATTTTCTTCAGATACTTTGTCATTATCAAATAGGGGGAGATTGTTGATCCAAACTCTCTCAGTGATTTGATAACGACCCTCTTTTATACTTGGTGAAAATTACGTTTTAATATGTATTAGTGTTTCACCATCAGCGATCAGACTGAGTCTGTTCAGTTATCGTTGATGACATTTCTTGTCAACATTTCATATGTATTAGTGTTTCACTATCAGTGATCAGACTGAGTCTGTTCAGTTATCGCTGATAGTTTCTGATGTAAACAGTTAACGTAATCTCTGAAGACAAGTTTCGCATCAACAGATGTTCATAGCTGAATCGAAGACGAAGCTGCTGAACAAAGACAAGTCTACTAGTGATTTGATGCGGATATCAGTGAAGCAAAGACAACTCTACTCATACGCGAAGAAACCTGAGGAAAAGCTTCAGCGATAGCTGAACTTCTTTGTATCTCTGAAGGAAGAGATATTCAGCAATCAAATGATCACGTAGCTTATGCATCAAGTCTCCTTTTGTCTTACCTTGCACAACAAGTACGATGTATCAGAACGGACATGTCTCTGCCACAATTCGTACAACAACTCTCTCAACTACACTGTTCATGATACGGCCGAAAGCATGTCTCCCAAAATTCAGACTCCCAAATCCAATCAATGAAGGACACGTGTAAAGTGCCCTTCCATGCATTTAATGCATAGGGTATAAATAGAAATATTACCTCTTCATCTGAAGAGTTGCTCTATTATTAAACCTCCATAGAAACCTTTGTTTTCTATACTCTCTAATCCCCCATTCTCTATATTCTTGTGCAACCATCTTAGTGTTTTCTTAAGTTTGTTTAGATTGAGTTCTACTTAATCTTTTTCCGCAACAGACTTGTAAATTGTGTTTGATTTATCAATAAACAATTTATTAAACTTTAAATTCTGTGTTTGTATTCAACCCCCACCTTCTACAAACTTGTTAAGCACCTCCGGGACCAACATTGGGTCGCGGCTTGGAGGTCGTGCACTAAACCGCGCGTGTCTCTGAGGTTCAAGCATCCAGTGAGTCTCGCGGCTTGGAGGCTGCACCCTAGCCCGCGCAACTCACTGCCCTCTCAGCCAAGACTCAAAATTCAAATCCAAAACCAAGCCACGATCCTAAAATTCAAAGTTTCAAAATGATCTATATTAGCAAAATTCTAAGGCTAACAAATAGACTCATAAGAAGACTTCTATCGTACAATAAATTTTACGGGTGTTACAATCCTCCCCAACTTGAAGAGGATTTCGCCCACGAAATCCTAGTCATGCAAATAAGTGAGGGTATCTTCGCTTCATATCCTCTTCGGCTTCCCAAGTCACATTGGCACCACGATGGTGTTTCCATTGTACCTTCACCATTAGGACTTCCTTATGCCTAAGTCTTTTGACTTCTCTCTCCAAAATGACTTCCGGTTCTTCGACACAACGGTTGTCGTCTACCCGAATCTCCGATAACGGTATCACGCTTTCTTCTTCCGCCAAACATTTCCGTAGATAGCACACATAAAATGTGGGTTGGATTCCGTCCATCTCCAGTGGTAGGTCTAGCTTGTAAGCTTGTAGTCCAATACGCTCAAGGATAGTGAACGGTCCAAGGAAACGGGTACTTAACTTCCCTTATTTTCCAAACCGAATCAAACCTTTCCAAGGAGACACCTTCAACATCACACGATCTCCCACTTGGAATTCTACCGGACTTCTCTTTTTGTCGGCGTAAGTTTTCTGACGATCTTGCGCCGCTTTCAACCGTTCTCGGATAGCCTTGACCTTGTCGGCCGTCTCTTGCACAATTTTTGGGGCGGCAAATTGTTTCTCACCCGTCTCTAGACAACACACGGGGGTCCTACACTTCCGTCCGTAGAAGGCTTCAAATGGTGTTGTACCAAGACTAGAGTGATAACTATTGTTGTATGCAAATTCCACCAACGGTAAATGAGTATCCCAGCTACCATGAAAGTCGATCACACACGACCTAAGCATATCTTCCAAAGTTTGAATTGTCTTTTCGCTTTGTCCGTCTGTCTGAGGGTGGTATGTCGTGCTCAAATTCACTCGCGTGCCCAACTCTTGATGTAAGGCTCCCCAAAATCTGGATGTAAACCGGCTATCACGATCGGAGACGATAGACAAAGGTATACCATGTCTGGAGACTATTTCGTCAATGTAGACTTACGCCAGTTTATCCATCGGCAAGGTTTCCCGCATAGCTAGGAAATGAGCGCTCTTCGTCAAGCGGTCAACAATCACGCAAATGGTGTTAGTGTATTATTGTATCCAAGATTTAATAGGAAAAGTCAAGTCAAGTCAAGATAAGTCAACAAAGTCAAAGTCTGTTTAGTCAAATATGAGTTTGCTTAGGTGTTAAGCTTGTGTTTTTAGACATGTGGTATAAATACCTTTAATCCTTTGTAATTGGTAGAAGACCTTCATTGTAATATGTGTGACTTGTGAGATATACGATTGTCACTTTCTCTCTCTACTCTCTCTCTCTAGACTCCATTGTTAAATCTTGTGTATCTTGATTGAATTGCTTGAAAAGGACAATTTCAATTGGTATCAGAGCAAACCAAACCAATCCAGAGGGATCATCGCATCAAATTTGGATTAATTCTTGGATTTTAATGTTCACGAACTCGTTTTCTTGGAATATACTGTTTGATCACGAATTTTATTGTTTTTGTACAATTGGATCAAGAAGTTGATTTGGTTGTGTAAGTATCATCACTAGAATCAATTCTTGTTCAGGTTACATAGGCTAATTTTGATTCTAGATCGATCAATTTGTTCAAATTGTGTTTCTCATAAAACTTGTAGTCGAACACTGTATCTAGATCAATGCACTGTAATTTCATGTTTTTAGCTAGTTTGAATTGATAGAAAAGTGTTCTAATATGTATTTCGAACATATTGGTACAATTTGTAGAATCAATTTGCAGGTTTAAAGCATTTTGGATCGATTTTGTGAACGAAAGTGTCAAAACGCGCAAGATCTAGCAAACGCGCAAGTTCATCTGAAGAACGCGCAAGATTCAAGTTTGAAGAACGCGCAAGCTAAGCCTACGAGTTCACCATCAAACGCGCAAGTCAAAGGATTTGATTTTTGGCCGAAAACGCGCTAACAGAGGCAAGCGAGTTTGAAAGAAACGCGCTAAAAGAGGCTAGCGAGTTTTAGAAAAGCGCTAAGCAAAGCTTGCGAGTTTGGGTAAAACGCGCAAGTAAAGGCTGCGAGTTTGAGCGAAACACGCTAGAACAGGCTTGCGAATTCTCGAAACGCGCACACAGTGGCCTGCGAGTTTTTCAAACGCACACATAACGTCTAGCGCATTTCTCAGTGAATAGTGACTAGCGAGTTTTAGTACTTTGCGAGTTCACTTGGTCTGCGCGTATAGTGATATGCGAGTTTCAAAAGATAGATTTTTTTCGAAATTAAAATTTTTTTTGTGATCCAAGTTTGACCTTCAGTCAACTTTTCTGAATTGGTTTGGGAACGATCATTTTATTCAAGCATTTCTTTCTAGAGAAAAATATGTCAGAAAAATTTTCTGCGGAGGGGGACATATTTTGATAGTGGTCATAATTTTCTGATTTTTGATGATCATTTTTTAAAGCTAACATTTTGACAAGATGCCTGTTACAGACGAGAAAGGAAACACTGTTTTATCTGCAAGAGATATGGCTGTTTTGTACATGCCTAATATACCGAAAATAGAAGCAGAAAGAGACAATCTGAAAAATCAGAATTCAAAGCTTCTTAAACAGATTCAGGAGTTGAAATTAAATTTGTCAAGTTCTGATAAAACTTCTGACTGTAAAAAGTGTGCTAATATGGCTAAATCTAATTGTGCAGGTATCATCAGTGCAAGAAAGAAGGAGATTAAAGAGAAAGAGAACATCATTGCTTTAAAAGAAAATACAATTATTACATGTGAGAAAGAATTAAAGTTAAAAGAGAGAAAAAATTGTAAAACTTCAAAGCCAACTGAAGACAACTGAACAGAAAGCATTGGATTTGCAAGATGAATCAGTCAAGCTTCAAAACAAGTTTAAGGCTTTCGAAGAGAAGATATCTGCTCTGGAAAAGAAGAATGCTGAATTGAAAACAAGTCTCCAAGCAGAAAAAGATAAATCATGTGGGAAGACATCTTCTACTCAACAGATGTCTGAACTTTCTAAGAAAACTTTGCAAGAGAAAAAGGATCTTGAGCTTAGATGCCTCAAACTTTCCAAGCAAGTGTCTGATTTTGAAAAGATTCTAATTACTGAAAGAGACACATTTGCTAAGGAAAGAAAAGTTCTTGAAGATAAAAACATTGAATTTCCCAAACAGGTCTCAGTTTTACAAGACTTATTAGAAAAAGAGAGACAAATTTTCAAAGAAAAGAAAAAGTCTTTTGAATTTGAAAAGAAAAATTCTGAAAAGAGAAATGTTGGGATCTTCAATGAAATTTCTGATAAATCCAAGAACTTACAAAAAGATTTTGAGCAAGAACGTTCATATTTTGAAACTGAAATATCCAAGCTTATGTCCAAGATCTCTGTTCTATCATCAGATATTCTTAAAGAACAGAAGGCAAGATCTGATTTGAAAATAAAGTTTGACACACTTACTTCAGAAAGAAACATTTATATTGAAAAGATAAAGAACTTAGAAGCTGCAAACGTCAATTTGTCAGAAAAGATTACAGCTGATGT
The DNA here is from genome assembly GCA_954870635.1 of Arctium minus. Taxonomy (NCBI): domain Eukaryota; kingdom Viridiplantae; phylum Streptophyta; class Magnoliopsida; order Asterales; family Asteraceae; genus Arctium; species Arctium minus. Next base: position 27,162,397 of record OX941092.1, read on the forward strand.
GATTAGCCAATCACCTGTTGATAACTCAACAGAATCAGTTTGTTCTTTTAAAACAACTTCTAGTTCTATCCAAGACAAAAAATGTTTTGAAAAACAAAAGTGTCAAACCAATCATTGTCAAATCAAGTCAGATCAGACCATCAAATCTATTTTATGACAAATCTGTTGATGGTTCAGTGAGCTATTATGAAAAATCTCTTGGAAAGAATTCTAAGAAAAATCAGATGGTCTGGAGAGTTAAAGATTCTTCTGAAGAGAAAAAGGAGAAGGACAAAGCATCTGCATCCACAACCAATGCCAACAAGAACAGAGCGCATAAAGGTAAATCTTTTGATAATCCTGATATGTATTATTCTACTAACCACTTGATCAGGATTGCTCAAAAGAAGATTTGTTGTTCTTACTGTGGAGCACATGACTTTGTAAGTAAGAACTTTGTTAATTACTGGTATGGATCATATTATGTAACCCCCACAAGAACTGCAACTAACTCATCAGGACCCAAATACCAGTGGGTACCAAAAGATAAAACTGTGTTGCAGGAACCCAAGGTTTAAGGGGGAGCATAGAACATAGGCTCTTGGATAATACAATTCAAGACCCGTACTTCAATGTTAAGAACTAAGGCTTTTGAACAAAACAGTTCAAAACCCGGACTTAAGTGTCAAGATTGTGGCTTCTGATCACATGACAGATCAGGACCCGTTCTTCAAAGTTAAGAAGTATGGATATTTTGCAAATATCCAGGGGGAGCTTACATGACCTAAATCATCTTATAATGATTTGAGGAGGAGCTTAAAGGTAAATATCTTCTAATCTTGATCTTTGATTGTTTGAGAGAAGAACAACTTTCAAGAATGAAAAACGTTTTCTTAAATGTTCAAACCACTTCTCTATTCTCAAAAGATTTCATGAATTCAGAAGTGTGACTTTTAAATGTTTTTCATTATTGAGCTTTCATGTTTAACTGACTGTGTGTTTCCAAAGATCAATACTTGCGTATTATCTTGTCTTTATACTGTAAAGTATTCATACACATCGGTTCACTACTTCATTTGAATTTGTTATTACCATGTCTCATAACGACCAAATTTTTCGATGGTAATACTCCTGTTTGCTTTCAAATGTTGTTGAGCATCAATCATCATTTCTAATTTGTGCTTTCATTGTTAAGTTGTTTATATTTGTTCATATAAACAAACCATCAATTTCTTTGATACCCTAACCATTTTATTTGATCTGATTGAATACATTGTCAGATTCTCAAAACAATTCTCTTGATTTCATTTCATTCATTCAATATTCTTGTTTTGAGAGATCTTCATTGTTCAAATACTCAAATTTCATTCTTAATTTTAAATGAGCATACATTCTGACAATGTTATCATTTTTGTGCTTAACTGTTCAAGTTAAATTGTTGAACAACCATTCTTTATAGGACTTACATGGGATTCATGTGTGAGCTTATAAGAACTTCCATGGATTCACATAAACCAGTGTTTCCTACCCAGGAAGTTATCCTTGAGTGATTGAGGGGTGAGGGGTCAAAATCAAAGAGTGGGGGAGATAACTCATCCGGTTGAGTTTTTCTCTTTGTGTGGAGCGGTAAAATGGAAATGAGAGTTTGGTTAGAAGTGAGCATAAATGTTAAAAATAAAGAGGGTGTGAGAAAAGAGTTAAAAGAATATCAAAACTCTGCACCAACCACTTTCTGAGTCGGGCAGCCACAAAATTTGATTGGTTCACATTCTTTGGTGACCATCATTGAAAAAGACTGTGAGCCCATGCCAACTCTTGCATTAACCCCACCAGCCACTCATTTCTTTCCCGAAAAAGAAATGTTTCAATTTTTTTTGGGGACGCAGCACATCTGCTATCTGGTCTTCACTCGGAAGATTTAGATATTGAAAAGAAGGGAAGTTGCCCCACCTTCACACCTCCTTCATGTACATTGAGTCCGTGAAATTGAAGATGTTTTGATGATCATGATACTCACAATCATCAAAAAGGGGGATACATTTACAAAGATCAATTTCAAAATCATCAAAGGAGATATCAAAGAAGATGCCAAAGTCAAAAAGACTTGCGGAGAGATTCTGAAGAAACAAAGATGATTCAAAGACAAATTCAGATAATTCGTGAAAGTTTGCTTGCTTGAAGACTGATCAGAGATTACAGTGATGAAGATACAATTTTCAAAGATCCCTCGAAGTTTCAAATATTTCAAAGAGTTTCAAAGATTTGTTCAAGACTTGTTGACATTCCGAAGATGCAAATTGCAAATGACTTTTCAAGATTCTTCAAAGACTGAAAGGCTGAAGATTGTTAGAGCTTTAAAGTCCAAGACTGTCAGAGACAAAAGTTGAAGAATCAAGCGCTGAAGACTAGTGTCAAATTTTTATTAAATCTTGAATACAAAGGGGGAGATTGTTAGTGTATTATTGTATCCAAGATTTAATAGGAAAAGTCAAGTCAAGATAACTCAACAAAGTCAAAGTCTATTTAGTCAAATATGAGTTTACTTAGGTGTTAAGCTTGTGTTTTTAGACATGTGGTATAAATACCTTTAATCCTTTGTAATTGGTAGAAGACCTTCATTGTAATATGTGTGACTTGTGAGATATACGATTGTCACTTTCTCTCTCTACTCTCTCTCTAGACTCCATTGTTAAATCTTGTGTATCTTGATTGAATTGCTTGAAAAGGACAATTTCAAATGGTGTCATTACCTCTCAACGTTTTTGGTAGTTTGGTCACGAAGTCCATAGTGATTTTGTCCCATTTCCACTCGGGTATCTCCAACGATTGCAAACTCCCTTATGGTCATTGATGTTCTACCTTTACTTGGGAACAGGTCATACACCTTTCCACGTAATGCGCTACGTTCAACTTCATAACCGGCCACCAATAGTGCAGCTTTAGATCTTTGTACATCTTGGTGCTTCCCGGGTGAATGGAGTATTTGGATTTATGAGCGTCTTCCAAGAGTAGCTCTCGATTTCCTCCAATCTTTGGCACCCACACGCGTCCATTAAAGCATTTGATCCCACGGCTATCATCTGCCAAGAGTAGTCGTTGTTTGGTCATCCCTTCATCTTTGAGATTCTCTTCCTTCAAGGCTTCGGTTTGCGACGCTTTAAATCTCTCCATGAGGCTTGACATTAATTCAATTCTTGAAAGCTTGGCTTGAAGCTTTCCACTGTACTCTTTCCGACTCAAGGCATCGGCCACCACATTTGCTTTACCCGGGTGGTAAAGTAGTTCACAGTAGTAGTCCTTGAGTAGTTCCAACCATCTTCTTTGTCTCATGTTAATCTCCATCTGATCAAAAACATACTTCAAGCTTTTGTGGTCCGTGTACAAAGTACACTTCGTGCCATAGAGGTAATGTCACCACAACTTTAATGCGAATACTACCACCACTAACTCCAAGTCATGTGTAGGGTAGTTCTTCTCATGCACCTTCAATTTCCTTGATGCGTAGGCAATCACCTTCCCTCTTTGCATGAGTACACACCCTAGGACCATCTTGGATGCATCGTTATAGACCACAAAATCCTCTGATCCCTCTGGCAAAGACAAGATTGGGGCTTCTCACAACTTCTTTTGCAAGGTCCGGAATGCTCTCTCTTGAGCATCAGTCCACTCGAATTTCACGTTCTTCTTAGTCAAGGCAGTCAACGGTGAGGCAATATTGGAGAAGTCTTGGATGAATCTTTGGTAATAACCCGCTAAGCCTAAGAAGCTTCGAATTTCGGATGGACTCTTAGGCGGTTCCCAATTCATCATGGCTTTAATCTTGGCGGGTTCAACCTTCACGAAATCTTTCGTCACCACGTGCCCTAGGAATTGCACCTTCTTTAGCCAAAATTCACACTTGGAGAATTTGGCGTATAATTTCTCCTTCCTTAAAACCTCCAACACTTCTCGAAGGTGTCGCACGTGATCAGATTCGTTCTTGGAGTATATTAGGATATCGTCGATGAGCACGATTACTGACTTATCGAGGAACGGTCGGCACACTCGGTTCATCAAATCCATGAATACCGCCGGAGCGTTCGTTAAACCGAAAGGCATCACCAAGAATTCGTAATGCCCGTAGCGCGTTCTAAACGTTGTCTTCGGTATATCATCTTCCTTGACCTTTACTTGGTGGTAGCCCGAACGTAGGTTGATCTTTGAGAAGCATACCGCCCCTTGGAGTTGGTCAAATAAGTCGTCGATCCGGGGAAGTGGATACTTGTTTTTCATGGTCACCTTATTCAGTTCCCTATAATCTATGCACATCCGCATAGTATCATCCTTCTTCTTCACGAACAAGACCGGTGCTCCCCACGGTGACGAGCTCGGTTTCACGAACCCCTTCTCAAGAAGGTCTTGTAGTTGTCCCATCATCTCTTTCATTTCTGATGGGGCCAAACTATACGGAGCTCTAGCTATTGGAGTCGTTCCCGGTGTTAGGTCAATCTTGAACTCTACTTGGCGATCGGGTGGTAGTCCAGGCAAGTCATCCGGGAATACATCGGGGAATTCCTTTACCACTTCTACACCCTCTAGCTTCTTCTTCTCGAGTTTGGAATCTATAACATACGCCAAAAAGGATGAGCATCCTTTCGATAAACACTTGTGTGTCATCACCATACTGATGATTGCTACTTCGCCCTTCCGTGTTTCACCATACACGGTCACCGTCTCCTCATCCGAAACTGGAATTCGAATTATCTTCTTTGCACAAATAATTCCGGCCCAATTATTAGCTAGCCAGTCCATTCCTATGACAGCATTGAATCCCCCGATAACCATTGGCATCAAGTCAACCGGGAATTCTCTCCCTTCGATTTCTAGCTTGCAATCTTTCAGAACGTCTCGGACCACTACTTGGTCACCATCCGCTAATTCTACTACTAAGGCATCCCTTAAGCTACTAGTGGGTACAAGCAACTTGTGACAGAAATCACTCGGCACAAACGAAAAACTCGCGCCAGAATCAAATAGTATATGTGTAGGTACGGAGTTTAGAAGAAACGTACCCGACACTACATCAGTCGAAGCCTTCGCTTCTTCGGTGGTCATCTGAAAGGCTCTTCCCATCGCTCTCGGAGGGTCCATCTTTTTTCCCCCCTTGCCCCTGACTTTCAACTTTGGGCTCTCGCTTCTGGTATGGCCTGGTGCTCTGCATTCAAAACAGACATGTCCTCTAACCGGACAGTCCCTGAAACTGTGACCCACCTTTCCACACTTGAAGCAGGATTCAGACATCAATTTACACAAACCAAGGTGTTTGCTCCGGCACTTGGAGAAATATGGAACCTCTTTTCTAAAACCGGTCCCTCGCTGATTGTTGTTGAACTGACTTGATCTCTTGGAGGGTACAGAACTTCCCTCCCATCTCCTTTTCTCGCCGCCTCCGCTTTTCTCTATCTTGTTGGAACCGTACGAATATTCCACCAACTGGGCCTCCTCAATTGTCTCCCGAAGAGTAGCGGTTCTGGACGCACGTACCAAATTCTTCATTTCGGAGGGCAACCCTTTGGTGTAGGCCTTGATTTTCTCTTTCTCTGTCAGGACCAGGTGTCCCACCAATCCCAGTTTGTCCATAAATTGGCGGTTGTACTCTTTCAGTGATGAGTTTCCCTTCGTCAGATTTCGGAATTCCTCTTCAATTCGATCCATGGCCCTCGTTACAAAATTCTTCCATCAACTTCTTCTTGAAGGTCGTCCAATTCAATTCAGCTAAAACAGATGCCTCCAACGATGAGGAGTAGACATTCCACCATGTGAGGGTTGCCCCTCTCAACATCTGAGAACTAAATGTCGCTTTCTGACTCTCACCACACTCACCTGACCGGAAGGCCTGCTCTGTCTCCCGGATCCAATTCATACAAGCTATCGGATTGTCTGAGCCCTTAAACTCTGGCGGTCGGCAACCGAGGAAAGCCTTAAAGGTGCAAGTCTTAGCCACTTGCCTAGTTCCTGAGGTTGCGGTTTCATTAGTGGGGATTTCGGGTCCCGTACCCCCGGACCCCGCCACTAGAATGTTTTCTGCTACCGTCTCATGCCTGTGGTGGGTAGCATCTCGGTCTTCCAATAGTTTCATAAACACTTCTTGTTGTTGAGCCATAGTTGCATTCATGGCTTGCATCATCCTATCCATCATTCTTGTCTCTGGAGTCACTTATTCTATTATCGGATTGGTTGGAGCTATGTCACGATGAGGTATGTGTTCCAGTCCCCCGCCCAACACGCCTACAAACGGTGGGGGCAAGTCTGCATTGGTCACTCTAGGTTGGTCGGCCGTGGACGCCGCTGTATCTTGACCATCCGGCCGATTTCGCGTATTTACCATTGTCTACCACATACCCACGAGAATATAGGTGAGATATAAATTATGAGCTATAGACAAGGAAACGTACAACTACATTCGTTAATCATCATGACAATGGAAACAAACCTAATCACATAAAACATCTTCATAATAACATTAGCTAAGTGAAATTATGAACATATGATACGCAAGAATTTTCATTACCATCACCATAATTCCCAACAAGTGTAATTTACGTCGACTCTACTACAACCTATCTTTAGAGTTCTACCCATCCTCACAAGATCAAAACTAAAAGTCATAGCTTAAGTCTAGGTATTCTACAACTATACCTAGTTCATTTAAACTATTGCTCTGATACCAACTCGTAACGCCCTAAAAATAGGGGTTAATTTAAACCTGAAAACGAAAGCGGAATAAACGAGACTAATATAAAAAGGATCATCCCAAAAAGGGGAATAGTTGCATGGCGTTTATAAATACATAACTAAAGGGAAATGAATACAACAACCTACTAATCTAGTCCATCTAGTTCTAGATTACAAACGGGTGTTGACATTTCACCTACAAAAGTATACCAATTCTATGTCCAAAACACGCCTCTATATCCTTCCAAAAATGTTTTAAATCCTTCGATTTACCCTCTACTCAAGCCTGAGGAAAACCACCGCTAGAAGTACTTGTTATACATGTCATTTTAAGAAAAAGGGTTAGGCTAAAGCCTAGTGAGATCAAACATTTGTAAATGGAAAATCAATACTCTCATTTAAAATAGTTTAAGAAATGCCATTGGAATACATGTAGGTAGTCTCAACAATAACGCAAATACCTCTTGGGTTGACGGGGGAGACCCGCTTACTAACACAAGTGACGGAACACAAAAGTAAGCCACTTGACGTGTTAGCAAAACCAAACACATAAAAGTACCCGCAATGGATGTCAGGCTCAGTGGCTTTAAACGTACACCCACGGAAAGTCAAATTCAACCACATAGGGCCCTTACGTTGAGATAGTCATCCAATATCGCGTACTTAGCACGTAGGACTTATACCTCATCTGATGCCTAAACGTGCCTCAATGTGGAAAACTAGTGTTCCAACATTGGGTCAAAGATTATATAAATATGAGGGCTCATGACGCCCAAATGCAACCAAATATTCCATACGATGTCCACAAAACTAGACAGTAATTTCCTCAATTAAATGCCAACATATGTACAAAATTCATGAATCCAAATAACTACTCCCAAGTTTCCAAGAGGTTCCATTTCAAATGGTTATATAATACCCCCACCCATAATACATCATTTTATCCAAATGCCCAATCCATTATGCTTACCCACATTTCAAAACCCAATCTTGATTTTCATGTAAATATATCACAAGGTTATAGGGAGCATATTTTCATGTATAAAATCCATAACTAAACCCAAAATGCATACTCTTGACCCCAAACCATACCTTTACACATAACCCCCAAAATCTCCAAAATTAGGTTTTAGGTAAAAACTCACCCAACTCAAATAAATCAAAATGGAGATATTGAGAAGGTTAAAAATTCACATTTTGACATGTATAAAGTTTATTAAAAGAGAATGAACTCACAAAGGTGGGTTTTGATGAAAACCCCAAACCCTAAAATCTCCTTCTTGAGAAAGGTAAAGTTGGAGGAGAATGAGATGATGACCTTAGCTTCCAAATCTTGAATGATTAAACCAAGATCTTGAATTAAAGGGGAGTAAATGCTCCTAGAAACACTAGAAATCGATTCTTCAATGAGGAGGGTGGTTGAGAGAGAAATAAATGAAGTAGAAGAGAAGTGAATGAGGAAGATGGGTGAAATCTCGTCTATAGGGTCTGCAGGGACTTCCCGCGGCTTGGGTCGCGACTTGGAGGTCGCGCACTAAGTCGCGCGTGTCTCTGAGGTTCAATCATCCAGTGAGTCCCGCGTCTTGGGTCGCGGCTTCAAGGCCACGCCCTAGCCCGCGCAACTCACTGCCCTCTCAGCCAAGACTCAAAATTCAAATCCAAAACCAAGCCACGATCCTAAAATTCAAAGTTTCAAAAGGATCTATATTAGCAAAATTGTAAGGCTAACAAATAGACTCATAAGAAGACTTCTATCGTACAATAAATTTTACGGGTGTTACAGCATTGATTGGGAAAAATATTCGTTTTAAATCTTAATGTTTCTTCCTAGCGTATACATATTGTGAAAGTAAATATGTATCTTAGTTAGAAAAAAACTTTTCCACCTCGGGAGAGGGTTGAAGTAGTTTTGCTTAACGAATTCCCACCATTACCAAAATATGAGGTTGACATTACCCAATGCCCTTTAGTTGTAGTTGTCATTTATTTTGCTTAGTTTTACTTTTGATTGCTTCATTTTGTATCCCTTTCGCTTAATCTTGTTTATTTTACGTCCACTTAGTTTAATAATCAAATCAATTATTTGATTTGCATAGCTAGACCATGATTATTAAGTGGTTAGTGTTTAGACTGTAACTCTCTGTGATTAGGAGTGAGCATCGGAAGCGTGTACCCGCCTTTGGAACCGGAACCACTTCGGAACTGCCGGTTCTGGAACCGGGGTCATTGGTTCCGGTTCCTAAAATATGGAACCGATCGGGACCGGTTCCGGTTTCGGTTCTCATTTTTTGGAACTGTTAACCGTTGGGTACCCGTCGGGACCGGTTCCGGGATCGAGTACCCAATCACGCTAGGTATCCAGAACCGGAACCGACGAGTATCCGCTATTTTTTTAATAAAATATATTTTGTTTATTTATAAAAATTTAATAAACTATCTTTTAAGGAAGCATCGTTTGTTGTATTAATTAGCATCAACTAATTTTAACGACGTGAAGTGTTTTGGAAGCACTATTTGTAGTATTTATTTGTTTTGGAAACACCGTTTGTAATATTTATTTGTTTTGTAAGCATCGTTTGTAGCATTTATTAGTTTTTATCGTATTAGTTTTCACGTTTATGGTATTTATTTCTTTTACGTTGGGACTTAATATTTACTTTTTTTATAATATGAATGATAAAAAAAATTAAAAAATTAAACAGTGGGTGCTGGTTCCGATACCGATTCACAAATATAAAGAACCGGTGTAACCGGTTCCGGTTCCTTCATTCTAGGAACTGCCGGTTCCGGGAATTTTGGACGGGTACCCGCCTTTGCTCACCCCTACCGCCTCGTATACTACATAACCCGTACGCTTGCGGTATAAATTTTAAAACACATCTTTCACGATGTGAAGCAACAAGGTTTCGCTAACATGAAACACCAAAGTTTTATTTCACCTAATGAAACAATACAATATCGCTAAGGTGAAACAAATTTAGTGTTGTTTCACCACATGAAAATAAAACAAAACCTGACGTGAAATGTGATGAAACAGTAAAGTGTTGTTTCATATTCTGATACAACACACTGTCATTAAGGTAAAACAATGTAGTGTTGTTTTATCAGTGTTGTTTCACAATGTGAAAACAAAACAAAATTTGACGTGAAATACAATATGAAACACTAAAGCGTTGTTTCATAATGTGAAATAACACAATGTTGCTAATGTAAAACAATAGTGTTGTTTCACATGGTGAAACAATGTAGTGTTGTTTTACGATGTGAAAAGAAAATAAAGATGACGTGAAATATAGGGATGAGCCTTGAGGACCATTTTTCCGAACCGAACCGGTACCGTAGCGAACCCGAACCGGTACCATGTGATCGGTCCGGTTTTCGGTTCCAAGGATTCGACAAAATCAGGATTCGGTATTCGGTACCGGGATTTTCTCAAAAAAATCCCAAAACCGAATCGGAATATTAAAAAACAATGATTTTTTAAATTTCTTAAGTATACATATCATCTCCTAAATAAACTAACCTTATCTTTTCCTAATCAAGAATATCATCTCCTAAACGAACAAAATGGAAAAAGAAAAACGTAAAAGAATACCGAAGATTGTTGAACTTTTGATTGTTTGGGATTGATATTGATACAAATTTGAAACATTTTGAAGGTATTTTGGTTTGAGATTGGTTTTGATACACATTTGATACATTTTCATATTTTCGGTCCTAAGTGGTCCTAGTACCGATTTTCCCGTCCCGAAACCGAAACCGAACCGGTTTTCAGTCCTACTTTTTAGTCCAAAAAAAATCGGTACCAACCGGTTCGGTCCCAATCTCATCCCTAGTGAAATATGATGTGAAACATTAAATTGTTATTGTCACAAGGTGAAACAACACACAAGTTAAATCACTTTTATTGTTTTATGTAAAAATTGTGATTGTTATTAGAGGTTAAAAAATGATGATATTGGTGTCAAATTAAAAAGAATAAAATGCTCATTTTTATATAAATTTTATTGTAATTAATATAGTTTTGATTTAAAAAGAAAGATTATTTTTAATTTAATTTAAATTATATAATTCTAATGAGAAATAGAAAGGAGACGGATTTACGATTTACCGATATAAAAGTCTTCACAACATAGTTTTGTAGATCATAGTAGTAACCATGATTTTGATGTCATTTACCTTTATGCATTTTCAAGAGCGTGTTTGAAAATGAATGACATTATATATGTAAAATGTTACTTTCCAACTCTCATTATTAATTAATTTTGATTGTGGTTGAGATTGGTTTATATAGGTCTCAACCTTTTTATGGTCTTCATTTGATTTGCCTATATATATATATATATATATATATATATATATATATATATATATATATATATATATATAGGGAGAGGTTCATTTGAGAAATGATAAATGTATGAGAAATAGAGAAATAATCTTAGTCATTCATCTGGTCAACATTTGCGGTTTTGACCGCGAAGCACAGGATAATTCCTTGCATGGTCTATAGAAGGTAGAGGGGTAGTTACGTAAAATACGCGGGATGAGTTCATATATGAACCTATATGATTCACATATGAACTATACGTTCATATATGAATCAGTTAATTAGTTCATATGAGAATCAGTTAATTAGTTCATATATGAATCACAAAAGTTCATATATGAATCTGTTAATTAGTTCAACTGATTCATATATGAACTTACAGTTAATTAATTCATATGTGAAACAATTAATTAGTTCATATATGAATCACAAAGGTTCATATATGAATCAGTTAAAAGAGTTCAAATGTGAATTACACTGATTCATATATGAACATATAGTTAATATGTGAATTATACATGTTCATATATACACACAGCCTAGGTATTTTGTAAAAATTACGAAAGTATCCTTCTATTTTTGGAATAGCCGCAACTTTTGACTAGTCAAAGCCGTAATATTTGACCAGTCAAATCCGATCTTGACCATATGAATGGCTAGGATTACTTTTCTATTTCTCATATATTTACCATTTCTCAAATGAACCTAAGACTATATATATATATATATATATATATATATATATATATATATATATATATATATATATATATGGAAGGGATCAATTGGAAACCAATATTACATTGGAAACTTTGGAAACCGAAATTAACCAATCATTGAATTTTTTTTTAATTGATAAGGTTATTTTAGTCTTTTACATAATTTCATAATATATATGGTAAGTGTTATTATTATTATAATATTAATTATTTAATTTTAATATATTTTATATATGGTAATATTGATCCTTTATTAATTTAAACATGAAACATTTAATTTAAGTAAACACAAATTGATTCATTTGCAAGCTACAAATCAAATTATTTTTTCTGATTCTTATGAATCAATGATTGATTCATCCAATGAATGAAAGTTTATATTCATATGAAATCTTCAATATTACCTCCAGGCACAAAATATTAATATAGTGAAACATAATGGATTTAATATAGTGAAACCTGATGAAACATATTTGATATAGTGAAACATAATGGAAAGGTAATGAAACAAAATATTAATATAGTGAAACCTGATGAAACATATTTAATATAGTAAAACATAATGAAAAGGTAATGAAACAATAATGGTAATGAAACTTAATTGGGTTTTTACATACTGCATATTGATGAACAGGTAATAAAAAGGTAGTCTTGATATATTATTGTTATCTTTTATTAATAAATTAATTAATTTATTACCATATATAATTATTATCTTTTATTAATAAATTAATTAATTTATTACCATATTTCATCTTTGTTGCCAAATTTGAAACACAAAAGAAAATGACACATTTACCCTTTTGACATATTATTATTATCTTTTATTAATAAATTAATTTATTTATTACTATATATAATTCAAATGAATCTTGACCATTGATTAAAAAGATCAATGGTTGAAATTTGGTTTCCAATGAAATTTGGTTTCCAATTTGAAACCAACCCTATATATATATATATATATATATATATATATATATATATATATATATATATATATAGGGAGAGGTTCATTTGAGAAATGGTAAATGTATGAGAAATAGAGAAATAATCTTAGTCATTCATCTGGTCAACATTTGCGGCTTTGACCGCGAAGCACCGGATAATTCCTTGCATGGTTTATAGAAGGTAGAGGGATAGTTTCGTAAAATACGCGGAATGAGTTCATATATGAACCTATATGATTCACATATGAACTATACGTTCATATGTGAATCAGTTAATTAGTTCATATGAGAATCAGTTAATTAGTTCAACTGATTCATATATGAACTTACAGTTAATTAGTTCATATGTGAATCAGTTAATTAGTTCATATATGAATCACAAAGGTTCATATATGAATCAGTTAAAAGAATTCAGATGTGCATTACACTGATTCACATATGAACATATAGTTCATATGTGAATTATACATGTTCATATATGAGCACGACCCGTGTATTTTGTAAAAATTACAAAATTGTCATTCTATTTTTGGAATAGCCGCAACTTTTGACCAGTCAAAGTCGCAACTTTTGATCAGTCAAATCCGATCTTGACCGTATGAATGGTTATGATTACTTCTCTATTTCTCATATATTTACCATTTCTCAAATGAACCTAAGGCTATATATATATATACTAGAAGTGTACTCGTGCAATGCAGCGAGATACATCACGATTTTAATGTTTTATTTTATTTTTTTGTCGATTGACAGTACAATTTCGGATGGTTTTGAGAAAGTGATAATGTTTTTTTTTATAAATTTGTTTAATTTAGGTTTAGTAATATAACGTTTTTTATATAAAAAAATTAAGTATTTTGTTAGAATTCAATAATTATCTCATATATTTTAATGACATCTAGAAAAAAAATTAAGTATTTTGTTAGAATTCAATGATTATCTCATATATTTTAATGACATCTACAAAAAATAATCAATTATATATTTAATAATATAATTAAAACAAAATTATAGTAATATAATATATTAATTAATAGTGATACATGAAAAGTTCTGCATAAAGGGAAAGACTGGACATACCAAATTGGTGGATGTTAAAAGTCTGTAGTAGTAATATGTATTTTGTGCTTTGATACTTGTAAATTAAGAGATTTTTAAAATATTGCATAAAATAATAGTACCTTGTGCCTAATAATTTGTTTTTAAGAGTTTTTTTATGTCTGTTTTATAATATAGTATAGAGATATAGACGGAGGTTGAAGGGAAAACCTCAAATAAATGAAAAAAACTAAAAAACATCTTATCAACCGTTAGATCTGATGGATATGATTAAACAGACGGTTACAGCAATATTTTTTAAATTAAGAAAACCTCCACCCCCTATTTTTTATTCGAAAAAATACGAAAAATGAACAAAATTCGAGCGAAATAAATTACTCCAAACGATCATATTTTTCTCGTTAATTTGACATCCATATTCATATACTTTTTTATTCGTTTTTTTGTGGTTTTTCGGTTTTCCATTTATTTAGAGTTTTCTCCTTAACCTAACCCGATATATATATATATATATATATATATATATATATATATATATATATATATATATATATATATATATGATCATGATTAGGATTAAATTTCATTTGGTCATTAGGTTAGGTTATATTAATTACAATATTTGAAAATGTTGTATTTGATTTACATTATATATGTAGAGTAAGGTTCAAACGAAAATGTTAACTATTTAAAAAACAAGAAAACAGTAGATCATGTACAAAATCATATATTATTTTACACTAACCCGAAAAAATATGACGCGAGCGATGTCCAGCACGACCTAAAAGTCGTGGCATAGTCGCGTGAATCATATATGATTTTGTATGTAGTCGGCTATTCTCATGTTTTCTTAAATAGATATTGTTCTCGTATAAATCCACCTCTATGTGTGTGTGTGTATATATATATATATAAGGTCAGGTTCTGAGGAAAACCTCAAAAAAACGAAAAACTGATGAGCACTCTGGTAGCCCTTCATTTGGATGGTATGCATTTATGCATATAAGTAATTTTCTAACATGCACATGTACATAAAAAACAAAAAACAACTTAATTTACTTATATAAACGAATTACATGAAAATTAATGTATTCTACCAATTCATATTTTAAGGAACATAGTTTTAGAAAAAAAACATCAAAAGGTAAAAATTAAATATGGAAAAGGCATAGTTAAAAGTAGATAGTTTGAAATCAATTTGAGATGCTAAAATCCTAATAACTCATAAAGATCATATATTGTGTATTGTACGTATGGTGTTAAAAATGGGCATCGAGAATATAAAAAAAGAATAGTAAGAAAAGGTTAAAAAAAATGAAAATGACAGTAAGATCTGCAGATGGCAATAAAAAAGGGAATATTGTTGGGCGGTGAGAATTAAACATCCGTGGGGTTAAAATGAAATGATTAGGGTACAACAACATATGCGACGATACTTAGTCTTGGGTACAACAAACACCTTCCTGGGGAAAGAGAGCATCTTTTGGAATTCGTTAATTGCTCTCACCAATCTCCATAACCCCCTCTTTCCTTTTGTTTTTTCCTTTAACCATTATTTTCTTCTAAACTAATCATCATATTATGTATATATATCTTTTTATAAATATACTTCATTTAATCTAAAATAAGTATTTATATTATTATTTTAATTTGTTTTAAAATAAGTATTTATAATCAAAAGTAAATGTTTACTTTTTTATTATACCCAATAAGGTTGTTTGATTTATGGAATTGAAAGGAATTTGA
The DNA here is from genome assembly GCA_954870635.1 of Arctium minus. Classification (NCBI taxonomy): domain Eukaryota; kingdom Viridiplantae; phylum Streptophyta; class Magnoliopsida; order Asterales; family Asteraceae; genus Arctium; species Arctium minus. The sequence continues at coordinate 27,177,894 of OX941092.1, forward strand.
AAGAATTAGAATAGCCAATTCTATTGACCAAATTCCAAACTCATGTTTGGTTCACAAAATGAAAATAATGGGATCCTTCCAATTCCATTGAATTCTACAATTTAAGGAATTCATCATTTTTTGGCTTAAGTGAATGAATTGAATTTTTACCAACAAAATGCGTGATTAAATTTCATCAAATTCTATTTCAATTCCTTCGATCGATTCCAATTCCATCAAATTTTATTCTGTGAACCAAACGCTCCCTTAATTTATGAAATGGAAACAAGTTCTTTGTATATGTAATTAAGGGTTTGTCATTTTGTTAAAAACAAAATGTAATGATTATGTATTTCTAAAACTGTGTGTTTTTTTTATTATGAATATTTATTTTAGGATGAAGATAGAATAATTACTTTAGAGTAAATTACGGATTTGGTCTCTCATGTTTGCCGATTGTTACGGAATTGGTCCTTTATTTTCAAAAATTACATGATAACCCTCCAATCATGCATTTTGTTATGGATTTGGTCCCTCGAGCGAACAGCCGTCTATTTCCTGTCGTTAACCCCCACCACGTGAGATGCACACGAGGGTATTTTTGTCAATCTATATTTATTTTTCTTTCCCCTTTTGCCCTCCCGTTTTCCAACCGGATGAAAACCCTTGGTATCCCTTACCATCTTCTTTTATTACACACACAACTAACAATGTTCTTCTTTCTCACTTCTACTCTGCTCGCCATTGTGCTCCAAAATGGCGCGTATATGGATGATACGTGAAGCAAACTTGGATGTTGACCCATACGAAGTATACGGTAAACTTAATTTTTTTTTATGATCAAAGTTCTTATCATGTCATGTTACTAGAAGTACATTATTGGTAAGATAAGTTATGTTGATTTAATAGATGTTGATGAACTTAGTGTTCATGAAATAGACTTGATGATGGTAAAGCTAGGTTATGATCCTGAAGAGATGATGTATTATCACTTTTGCATTCCAGAACATGACCTAGACTTTGGGCTTGAACCTTTGGGCAATGATCAGGATATTTTGAACTTAATGAGCTATACAAACAAGTAGAAAACCATAGATATTTACATTGAACATGATAGGACTACCCTGAGGACATATGAAAGATCCCCTAATAAAAGGAAAGTTGTTATAGAGGAGATCATAAAGGATAAATCTCCATAAATGAATGGAACCAGAGTTAGAGCAATTGAGGCTGGTTCTTCTTCCACATCAGCTAAGAAACAGTTATTCATTGAATGGAGTGAGCCTAATAAACTTACATTGGAAAACACCCAACAAAGTGAGGTTATTGAGCCTGAAAAGCTTATATTGGAGGAGGTAAATGTAGAAGTAGTTCATTAGGGCAATTCAGAAGGGAACACCCAACACATGGAGGTAAATACAGAAGTAGTTCATGAGGGCAATGCAAAAGGGGCCAAGTAACACTGGGAGTTTGACCTAAATGAGGGTTTGGGTGAATCAAAAGGAATGGAGTTTGACTTAAATGTCCTAGATGAGTTTGAGCATGTAGAGCATGGCAATCCTCAAGGAATGGAGTGTGACTTAAATGTCCAAGATGGAGATCATCATGAAGAGAAGGGAAATACAAAGGGAATGGAGTGTGACTTGAATGTCCAAGATGGAGATCATCATGAAGAGAAAGGAAATACAGAGGGAATGGAAATTGACTTAAGTGGCCTGGATGATGTTGAGCATGAAGAGCATGGCAATGCAGAAAGGATGGAGTTTAACTTACATGAGCAAGTTGGATATGATCCTGAAGAGATGGACATGGATGTCAATGATGTTTTGGGTGATGACTACACTAACTATATACAGTTTGAGGATGAGTTTCATGAGCAGGAACAGGTGCATCAAGAAGAGCAGTTGCATGAACAACTTTATAGGGCCAAGGCACAAGAACAGGCTGATAAGGGCAAGGCACATGAAAAGCTTGATGAACAGGATGGCATAGAAGGCTTTGAGGACATAAGTATAGACATGGAAGACTTTGAGAGTGGTGAGGACTCTGAGTTTGAAAGTGGTAGGAAAAAAACACTACATAAACTAAAAAAAGCTCATCAAGATAAGCCAACACATTTTTATGTTGGTCAACAGTTTGGAAGTAAGAAGGACATAAGAAAAGCAGTTACAGATCACTCAATTGATACTAGGAGGGATTTGGGGTTTACAAAAAATGATAAGATAAGGATAAGGGTGATATGCAAAGGAAAGGTTATTGAACGTGGAGGTACAAGAACTGATGGGCCTAACACTCATGGGTCTGGCATGACTGACCCACAATGTCATTGGGTATTACTTATTTCTACTGATAACAAAAACAAAACATGGACTGTGAAGACCTACAAAGACACTCACAAATGTTTACAATCCAGACAATTGAGGCAGTGTACATCCATTTTTCTCTCTCAATAGGTTGAAGAAACCATAGTTCTGAACCCTGATATCCCAATGAAAGCTTTGGCAGAAGGGCTAACTAAGAAGTGTGAGCTTAGGGTAACAAAAATGAAGGCTTACAAAGAAAAGGAAATTACAACAAAAAAGGTGAGAGGAGATTATAGTGAGCAATATGAACATTTGAAAGACTATGTGTTTGAGCTTAAAAGAGTAAACCCAGGAAGCACAGTGAAAATTGCAGTGGAAGATGAGGCCAACCCAGACTCCATAACAAGATAATTCAAACACATATACATTTGTATTGGTGCACTCAAGGATGGATTCAAAGCATGTAGAAATGAGTTCTTGGGCCTGGATGGATCTTTTATGAAAGGACCTTTTCCAGGCCAGATCTTGACTGCAGTTGGTGTTGACCCAAACCAAGGTATTTATTCCTTAGCATATGCCATAGTAGAAGTTGAGACAACAGATTCTTGGACATGGTACTTGGAGTGCTTGAGTGATGACTTGGATTTGAGCTCAAATTCCAATTTTACTTTCATCAGTGATAGGCAAAAGTTAATTTTATAATATTTGCTAATTACTTGCATTTTTTACTTATCCAGTAGTAACATTTGTTTACCTTTGCTCCAATTAGGTCATTATACCTGCATTGGCTAGGGTTTTCCCATGTGCAGAGCACAGGTTCTATCTTAGGCACATATATGAAAATATGAAGAAGACTTGGAAGGGAAAGGTGTTCAAGGATGCACTGTGGAAATGTGCAACAACACCAACACTGCCACAATTTCAAAAATGCATGGATGACTTGAAAGTCTTGGATATAAAGGCTTTTGAATGGTTGAAAGACATTTCAGGTGTTCATTGGTCAAGAGCCCACTTTATAGGTAAATTTTCTTGTTTATACTCACTGTGATGTACATGGATGAGTTGAGTAGAATGGATAGTAATAAATATCTCTTTCACATGTACAGGTAGACCTCACTGTGATGTTCTATTGAACAACACATGTAAGGTCTTCAATAGACAACTTATTGATGGTCGTGACAAGCCTATCATCACATCATTGGAGTATATTAGAGAATACCTCATGAAGAGGATTGTAAATGTAGGAATGGTCATTGCAAAGAGTGAGGGACTACTGACACTCATAGCCACAAGAATTTTGGAGGCAACCAAGACACAAGTTGCACAGTATGTTGTTCTTTGGAATGGTGGGGACAAGTACAAAGTGAGTGGGCCATGTCAAGATCAGTGTGTTGTTGATTCAAGAATGAAGTCTTGCACATGTAGGAAGTGTGAGTTGACAGGAATACCCTGTAGGCATGTTGTTTCCACAATCCGGTGTATGGCAGTTAATGGAGAGGATGTTGGTTTACCTGAAGAATGGGTTCATGACAGTTATAGACTGGAAACTTGGAAGAAGGTGTATGAGTTCAAGGTTGTCCCTTTAAGTGGGGAGGAATTTGGCCCAAGAGTGATTGTGCATTGAAGCTAACTCCTCCAATTCATCACACACAGGTTGGGAGCCCCAAGAAAAAGAGAAGAAAGAGTGCAGAGGAGTTAAGCCAACCTGTTAAAGGTTCTAAACTTTCAAAGGATGGAAAGACTGTCACTTGTACCAAATGCAAGAAGAGTGGGCACAACTCCAGGACTTGTAAAGGACAGGAAGCCAGGGTAGTTTGAGTTGGTCTTAGTTGGTGGTTTTGGATGTTTGATCTTTTGTAACCCATAACATGCTTGCTTTAGTTTATTTAACAATCCACTCATGAACATTATTTTGTGGTTGATGAAGACTTAATGATCTTCCTTTTGTAATCTTTGTGTTGTGCAACTAATGGTAATATGTGGTTATGTAACCTTTTGTTGGCTTAACTGCTTTTAAAGGAATGCTTATTTATTGTTCATGGTTGTACCAAACACCAACTGCCTTTTCTAATCTTTGTGTTGTGCAACTAAAGGTAATATGTGGTTATGTAACCTTTTATTGGATTAATTGCTTTTAAAGGAATTGTCATTTATTGTTCATGGTTGTACCAAACACCAACTGCCTTTTGTAATCTTTGTGTTGTGCAAGTAATGGTAATATGTGCTAATGTAACCTTTTGTTGACTTAAATGAGGTTGAAACCTTTGTTCATTTATTGTTCATGGTTGTACCAAACACCAACTGAAATAACAGTGCATAAACAGGGAAATTGGTTACAAACAACATCAAAAAGATATTTCATTCAATTAAAACATAATCCAACTTAGTACAATATAAACCATTTCATACGTTCCAATTGAACATGGAAGAGAACAAAAAGCAGGACAAAATACAAACACCATTTCACACAAATCCAAGGAAATGGTTATAGTTGCTCAAAACACAAAGAAATGGATTACAAAGAGAATCCAACTGATTAACAGTAATGTCTTCATTCTTCTAGCTTCCACAGCCCGTGCCTTTAACTTTTCTTCAATTACGTTCTTTTACCTTAATAAACCAAGTATAACCACCAAGGATCGAGCACACATTGGTGGATCAACCCAACCAATAAAGCGACACTTGCTTCCCTGTAAAAATCAACAGATTAAAGAGAAGAAAGACCCAAATCGAAGTCCAATAGCATAAACCCTAAAAACTTACAGGGCAAGAACAGGAGTAGAATCCTCGACCTGGGTTTGCATTTGTCCACGAGGTTTAGATAACCGTATACGCACCACGGTTACGCAACACTATGATTGGAGCGAGCTCGATGAAGAAGACGATATGTAGGTTCAGATTGTAATGAGGGGTTAACGGTAGGAATTTGAGGGGTTGCTTTTAAAAGAGAAATAAATATGATTGATAAAAATACTGTAAGATCCCACATTGGTTGGGGAGGGGAACGAAAGTTGCCTTATAAGGGACTGGATACCTCCTCTACCAGACGCGTTTTAAAACCATGAGTCCAGGTGTGTGGACAAAGCGGACAATATCTGGTACGGTTGGCTTGGGATGTTACAGATGGTATCAGAGCCGGGAACCGGACTAATGTGCCAGCGAGGACGCTGGGCTCCCAAGGGGGTGAATTGTAAGATCCTACATTGGTTGGGGAGGGGAACGAAAGTTGCCTTATAAGGGACTGGATACCTCATCTACTAGAAGCATTTTAAAACCGTGAGTCCGGGTGTGTGGACAAAGCGGACAATATCTGGTACGGTTGACCTGGGATGTTACAAATACCCTCGTGTGCGTCTCACGCGGTGGGGGTTAACGTCAGGAAATAGACGACCGTTCGCTCGAGGGATCAAATTCATAACAAAATGCATACCTGGAGGGTTATCATGTAATTTTTAAAGATAAAGGACCAAATCTGTAACAATCGGCAAACGTGAGGGACCAAATCCGTAACTTACTCTTTACTTTATTTTTATGAACTAAAAAGGTTTTTTTATTAAGAATTTCTCCAACAACTATGCTATTTTAGAAATTTTAGAGATATAAGAAAATTTTACTCAAACAAATTATATATTAAACTATGCTCAAAAATAGATATAAAACAAGAGAGAATGAAGAAAATTTTCATAATTACAATAGGAGGGAGAAAAGTTGTGTTTAGAACATCTCTAACCATTTTTTTATATTTTTTAATTAAAAAATTACATTTAAATTTAACGGTTTGTTTATTTTGAAGATTTTTAAATTATTCAACATATTTAATAGCGCATGAAACTTGTAATTAAATTTTATATAAATTTTGGACAAAAGGTAATACATTCAAATTAATTGGTATAAATAATAAATAAATAAATAACTTTTTATCCACAATAAAGTTTCAAAATTTTGAGATTTTTAGGTCATATTTGATAACCATAGGCATAAACTAGTTTATAACAATATTTCCAAAAGATTTTATAAAATAGAGAAAGTGAGTCTTTTATTTTGATTTTGTTCCAACAATTTCTCTATATTGTTTTTTAAAATAGAGATTATTAGAGAAATCTCCAAATTTAACAAATTCTCTAAAAATTTATGTAGAGAGAGAAATTAATTTTTTATTTATATTCACCAATGATATTTTTTTTTGAAAGGCAACAACAAATTATATTAAGTTATTATTATTTTATATAATTTTTTTAAAAAGTGTATTGAAATAAAAAAATGTATAAAATACTTTAGTAATATAATAAATGTTAAAATCTCTAAAATAAAAATTTTGTTTAAGTCAAAGTATAATTTTTTAATAGATTATGACTTTTAGTTCTTTATATATATAATTTGTTCAGATCATCTACAGTAGAGTTTCTTGTAATAACCTCATTATTCTACTTGCACTCCCCCTCCCCTAAGACACACGTTAACATTAAAACTTACTTTTTATATTTTCAATACGTAATTTAACCTGGTTTTGGTATAAGATTTTTAGAATGGGTTGTTCTGAGGGTAGCCATGGGTGGGGTTGGGGTCGGGGCTATAGGTGCTCACGGGTTGGGTTGATCGAGTTGAAGGTATTTCAAGAACCCAACTTAATGTTGGTGGTTTGAGAATTTTTAACCCAACCCAACCCAACCCAAACAAAAGTGCAACCTAACGCGTTCAGGTTGGTCAGGTTGTGTTTAAACTAAGAAAAAATTTCTTTGAAATACGATCCATCAGATAATAGAATATGCGAGTTCATTAAATATTTAGGTATTACATACAACTTTCCAATAATGTCCTCTAATGAGTTCCATTGCTCGTTATTGTCGAGTTGTTTTGGGTAACATATACATATTAAAGAGAAATACAAATAATTTTAGAGAAGTCGCTAAAACGTTTATCATATTATCGGGGTTGGTCTGGTTACTTTGATTCTAACCCAATATCGACCCAATAGATTTTGGTTGTCATAATTTTGTATCAATTATATGTCAGGTTGATTTTTCCAATGTTTTTCGGATTGGATTTATCAGATTAGTTGGGTTGGTGGGTTTTTGGATCACTTCCAACTAGTGGTTGTAGTTTTGTAGTGAAGGAGATGAGTAACTGAAACCGATTTGACGCCCTGTGCATGTCGTCTGACTCCCCATTTCGAATCATACATTTGCCTTTTCCAGATCTCAAAATTCCAAATCCACGCCAATTTACAATTTAATATGCACAAAGTACGAATCATCATATATAAATATAGTGGAAGGATATTTTGCAACCCTTAAAAAGATTGCAACCCTTGCAACCCACATTTTAACCGTTAGATTTATGAAAAACGGTTATTTTGTTTTTATTTTTTTGATTTTTTTAATTGAAAATATTGGACCCACATGTATTATAACCGTCGATCATTAATCCAACGGTTAAGAAGTGGGTTGCATGGGTTGTAAGATTTTCATGGGTTGCAAATTAAACTACCCCTATATATATATATACATAGGCCAATAATCAAATGAAAACCCAAAATATGTTACAAACCCTTGAGAACCGATATAAAAATATTTTTTTACATGATTTTTTTTCATCAAAACCTATGATTTAAGATATTGTTTCACCTATATTTTTGTTCACCTTGTGAAATGATTGCACGTGAAATTTGATTTTTGATTCACCTAGTGAAATGAAAAATACAGGTAAAAAATATTCATGTGGTGAAACAAATACATGTGAAACTATCATATTATTAAACAAATATATGCGAAATAATATTTTAAATCCAAGCATTTGGTGAAAATATATCATGTAAAAAAATATTTTTATATCGGTTTTCACATGTTTGTAACATATTTGTGGTTTTCATTTGATTTAGCCTCTATATACATATATATAGGTGCGTTATTGTGCAAGATTTTTAATGGTGCAACCCATGCAACTCACCTATCTACCACTCATTTTATTTTCATTCTTTTATTAAAAAAGTGAAAATAAAATGAGTGATAAATAGGTGTGTTACATGGGGTTGCTGGTTGCACCATTAAAAATTGATGCATTTGAACACCCCTCTATCTATCTATCTATCTATATATATTTATATATATATGTATATGTAATATGTATGCATATTGTTTGCCTCGTGATCGGAGAAGACCAGATCCCTGGGAGACTGTTCCCCCTGGTCACGTGCCCTCTTTTGACCATTCCAATCCACTGCATCCTTTTTTTAACCATTTCCATTTCCCTTTTCATTTTTATAAATTTATTACGATGTTTTTAGACTCGTTGAGAAATACTATAATTTAACCTCATTTGTTTAACCCATGTTTAACACTTATAAATTAATATTTATTTTAGTTAACGTATTAATTAACAATTAGTTTATTAGCTAATTTGGTAAATATAGAGGTTGTCTTGAAAAAAAAAATTCTTTAAATCTTTAGTTTGTTCAAATTTGTACAAAGCTCCATATAAAGCAGCAAGCAGTTTTTAAACACAAAATTATGTTTTCTAAAAATTTGGAAGACAATACATAAATTTGCATAAAAGATTTTATCATAAACTTTAATATCATTCAGAAGAGAGTTGAATCTGTTGCATACCTCTTTGAGAGATTCGTTTTTGTTGCATACAAACAATTCGTATTGTATGATGAGACTGGTTCTCTTGCTTTGCTTTACTTCGGATGTTTCTTCATACAACATAGTGAGAGTGTTCCATAACAACTACTTGTTTCTTATCATCTTCTGTCCAAAGGTCTAGAGACTTGATGATTTGTCTCCTAGGTCCGACTACTTTCTCATTTTCTTGTCTATCACAAAGAACAAAGGAGATAGGAACATATGGACCATTTTTAGAACATTTGAGATTTGGTTGTCAACTTCTTCAAGAAACAACTACATCTGATTTCTCCAAAGAGTAGACCTGACAAATTTGTCGTGTTGTGTCGTGTCGTGTCGGGTTCAAAGTTAAACGGGTTGAGAGTGTCTAACCCGAACTATTAAACGGTTCAGAAAATCCCAACTCTAACCCGACCCGCCTAACCCAACACGACATGCCTAACCCGTTTAACATTTATAAAACTAAAAATAAAAAACCAAAAACTCACAAAAAAATACAAAAAAATACAAATCCAATTCAAATGAAAGCATTAAAAATCCAAATTTTATAGTTCAAACTTATAAGTTCTAACCAAATATAAAACATTAAATACATTTATAAACAGATTATTCGAGTCATTTTCGAGTTGAAATTTTTGACCCTGACCTTGCCCGTTTAATTTTTGTGTCGTGTCAACCCATTTACAAACGAGTTGAAATGTATTACTCAAACCCGTTTATTTCGTGTCGAGTTCGTGTTGGGTTAGCGTGTCGTGTCATTTTTTGCCGGGTCTACCAAAGAGAAAAGTTATCTTTTCGGAAACGATGAGATTTTGATAGAGAGTCATTGTTATTTGTTGTGGAAGTCATTTCGGATTTTGTTTATGAGATTAAAAAACGGCTTTGATAGACTGATACTGTAACACCCCGAATTTCGTTTGGTCTTTTGCAAGGAAGAATAAAGGAAAAAGGGGCTGCCTGCGCTGGTCTACAGGGCGCACGGGTCGTGCGTCCTCCTTCAGAAATTACACACGGGTCGTGCGTAAAGTCAGGGGCGACGGCAGTAGCTTTCGCACGGGTCGTGCGTTCCTCCTTCAGCGAAGCCGCACGGGTCATGCGTCGTGTCAGGGGCCACATTTACTTGGGATTAATGAGATATTTCCCAAATCTCATTCATATCTCATTTCTCTCTTCCTTTCCAAGTTTCCTCTTTCTCCCTCTCTTTCTTCATTACTCTCCTAAGGGTTTGGTTCAACCTCAAGCTTGCCATTTATTGCTAGTATAAGAACTCCTTCCAAGGTTTCGGTATTGGATTCTCCACCTCCATTGTCATCTTCTCCAAAGTTCAAGGTCTAGATTTTAGGTTTTCTCCTAAAACCTACTTGGTGAGTTCCTACTATCATTTTACAAACTTTATACATATCAAAGCTTACATTTTGAACTCCTACATATCTCCTTGGGTTTGGATTTAAGTTTATTGCATTTTGACCTAACTTGAGTTTTAGGAGGTTTGTAGGGTTCCTAATCTTTTTATGAAATGTAATGAGGTTTCATCTTAGTTGAAGGAAAATGAAGTTTTACTTGTACAATTACATGGGTTATTTGAAAGAATGTATATGAACTCATTTTATGATTTTCATTCTTATCAGCAGTTAAACTTGAAAAAGGCATTTTGGTTATAAATGTTTTTGGAAGCTATATGTTTAGCTTTGGTTGGTCACACATGTTATTGTGACAAGTTTAGACTATTACTAGTGGATCCCTAGGTTTTGAGTCGACTTATATTATTGGGATTTCTTTTCCCCTTTTTGTAGCTATGAATGCACTTGATCCTCGGGAGCGTTTGGTACGGTTATGTGAGACCGGTTACTAGCTATGGGTCAAGTGTAGTCCTAGTGAACGAGTATGACTTGGTTTCCTCGGGGGCCCTCCCTCACATCTTAGTACGAACCGAAGTGTTCGTGGCCATGGATTCCAAGTATTTAGCTCACAACTCGGGTCGTGGCCTACTTTTGTGTTCCGCCACCATCCTTGGTAAATCGGGTATCCCCCGTCATCGCTAGATGAACTTTTGGACCGATTGTCCTTTCTTGATGAAGATCTTCTTTTGTGAACTAAAATTCTTGAAAAGATTTACTTATGTTACAATTGTTTATATCTCTTGAAATCTATAAACTGTATGTTCTCACTAGGCTTTAAGCCTAACACTTTTTCTCAAATGATATGTATAACAGGTTCCCTTAGCGGTGGGGCGTCATGGTTGTGAGTGACGAGCATGTCTTAGAGGCATTTTTGAGATGACTTGTAGTTGTTGTTGGGCATTGTTTAAGTCCCATCTTTCGGTGATTTTGGATCGACAACCGATGTAATCTAGATAGATGTATTTAGATTAGTTTGTTGTTTGATTTCCATATCCGTTCTCAGGTTTTGTAAAGGTTTAATACTATACCCCCTTTTTGGGAGTTTTATACCAAATGCGAGGTCATATTGCCTATATCTCCGAAGTTTTATTTCACTATGTTTTTTAGGGTGTTACAGACACCACTTGTTAGTCCTGGAATACAATGACTTATACATAACGTGTTTGTAGATGGGGGGTTGAATACAAACACAAATTTTCAATTTTAATTTTATATTTTATTAAAACAAAAAGTTACAAATTTGTTGTGGAATCTAAGAATGTAAAACCTGTGATCCTAAATAATCTGACTGGTGACAAATTATTTACACTGAAAGAGAGAAGAAGGAAAGTTCTATTTCATATCTGAAGAACCGAGATAGTCTTCAGATGGTGATGCCGATTTTTCCTAAGAAGTTTTCAGATGGAAGTTCTTTCAAAACGGGTGAGTTGCAACTAATGACAAGGGTAACCTTTTATAGCCACCATCGCATTAAATGCAATATTCCAACTTTAACACATGTTTTCATCTGATTTGATGATCCATGCATGCTTGTAGTTTTCACTTCAGCCTTTGTAGTTGATGTAGACACTTGTTAACTCATCTCATCCTTTCGTATGCAAAGGGAACAGAAAGAAAATATGACACTAATAAAATAGTGCTTTAGAACTTACTTTGGTTGACAAGTTTTTGCATTTTCCCATACTAGAATTAGAGTTTGGAAGACTTAGTGAGCCAAACCTTGTTGGAAAAGTTTGCACTCCAAAATTTGGCTTGCCATTAATAGTATTTCTCAAATTACTGGTTGACTTTATATTGTATTGATCTTCTTTTGGGCGGCTAGATGACAAATCAATCCGCTTTGGTGACTATCTTAACCTATCTTCAACTAGTCTTCGATTTCGTTGAAGGCTTTTTGTTCTTTGAATCAATACAAATAGTTACAATACTTTTACAAGTAGAAATCATATCTCTGTCTATTACGAAATATAAGTTATATAACGAATTCCAACTATAGATTATTTATGAAATAAGTCTACCGGATGCATAAAAAGACATAGAATACTTTGAGGATGAGTTATGAATCCGATAGATTGAATTTTACAGACACTTCTTATCGGATGCATTTATGTTGTAGCCCAGTGGTAAGGTAACATCCTGGGGGGTCAGTGGATGGTATCCCTGACTACCCAGGTTCGAACCCCGTGGTGAGCATCCTGTGACATCCATGATCATGGGTCTGCCACATAGTGGTACCCTTAATTGGGTTGAGTCGTGATCGACGGGGATTAGTCGGGTGACACCCTTAAATGGGAGCCCGGATACCCCGGGAACGTGTGCATGTGTTAACTTGCCGTTCAAAAAAATATATGAGACTTTGATCAAATATGAGATTTGATCTTTCAAAACATTCTTAGTATGAGATCCCATGAACACTCTATATCTGAGACCTTGAATTACATAATTTTTCTTTACAAAGCAAAGGTTTGAATAATAGATTGTTTGAGATATATTCGATGGATGTAGTTCATCGGATTTACTCATCTCAAGGAAAATGTTAAGAATGAATTTCTAAGTGTTATGGTCAGATGTTATTTGTATTATTCACAAATCTGATAGTTGAGACTAACACTATCGAATTTATTTTGAAGTTTACTTTTTAGATGTATTTAGATTAATTATGGAACTCGTTAGTTGGTTTTAAACTATTTTTACTTACACACGTTTTAATATATTAGAACTTTATTGTATGGAATATGGAAACATCTTCGTAGAATTTATTTTGATGTTATGTTTTTATAATTCTTGGATTGAAATGTGTTAAGTAGAAACCGCATTAATCGAACAATGTGTTTTTTTTGCGATTTGAAACATATGTAATGCGGTGTACGGTTTGAAAAATAAAAGTTCAAACCACATATGAGGTGCGGTTTGCCATAAACCGCACCGCACAAACACTCCTATTGGTCGGTTTTGATTGACCATATTTTAATATTATATGCGTGTGTTGAAATAAATATAATATATACAAGATAGACGTTATACTCTAGTAATACGACAAAATACTTCATAAAACTGATACCAACATAAAACTCTCTTGTTCTCTTAAAACCACACAAATTGAAAAAACAAAATCATGACACTACAACAAAATCGGGTTTATAGGACATCAAAAGTGTTTTTAAGTGTCGTAAAAGATCCCTCATAAATTGAACTTAAATACGTCAATTGAAGTGAGCATCGATGATCGAATGACGTAACGAAAAAATGAAACAAAAGAAGGATGATTGCAAATTTACGAGGGTGTGGAGTTTAAATCATATCTCACTCACCGAAGTCCTGAGATAAGCGATTCAAGATGTCTTCAAAAGCCAACACACATATCTACAATCTTTGTGTTTTGCCTTTTGGCAATTTCGGGGTGCATCTGGGCTAAAACCGACGTTGAAATCGAAAGAATGGTGATGGGCGGAAATAAGAGGAGATTTGATAGATAGAGTTACCATTTTTTTGTCCAAACCATATTAAAAGATAAGAGGCTCTGAAAATAATAAAAAAACAATCGGTCTGAATTATAAAATGTCTGACCGAGTCAGACATAAGTGGTGATTAAGAGCTTAAAAGAACAAGGCCATAATATACATTTTTTAGAGTGAATTATGGTTTTAGTCCCTGTATTTTACATTTCATTACAAATTAGGTCTCTCTAACCAATAACTTTTAAAATATTTCTTTAAGGGGTTGTTTGTTTTCTCAATTTCAGAACTTATTTACCTATTATCACTTATTCGGTCAAATGTTTTTAAAATAATTGCGTTTGTTTTTTTTCGTTTATTCAGATCCACTTATCACTTATATTAATCTGGAACAAAAATGGGTAACCTAATCACTTTTTTCCTCTTATTTTCTATCACAACCGCATCATGCCATTCTCCAAGTTTTGGTCGCTCCAAATCGATCTCCAAGTCAATCTCCAAGGTATGTCACTCCAAATCGATCTCCATATGTTCGATCATGCGTCTATTCGATCTCCTTGTCTTCTCGTTTTTCTGTTGTGTTCTCTTGATTTTCTGTTGTGTTCTCGATTTTCAGTTGTGTTCTCGATCTCCATATGTTTCTGCCATGATCTGTTGTGTTCCAGATTTTCTAAAAAAAACTGTTGTGTTCTCGATCTACACATGTTTCTGCTATGTTTTTGTTGTGTTATTTTTTCCATGTTGCTACTATGTTATTTTCTACCATGGTCTGCTATGTTCTAGATTTTCTTCAAAATTCTAATGTGTAAAAATATGATGCTCTTTAACACCTACTGTTTTGTAAAAATCTGATGTGTTTTCCATATTGTTCCAAGTTGAAGAAGATTGGCTGGGAATATAGGCGAATACCACAATCAAATACCTAGGAGGTAAAAAGAGTGATTAGCATACAATTGACCAATTCTAATAAGATAGCCATGAAATAAGAAAACCAGTAAGCTCCATTACCAAACATTGCAGGAACAGAGACATTTTGGTTTGACTTTTCTTCATCCTCCTTTAGCATGTTAAAGATCTCCTACATCACAGAAAAAGATGTCTGAATGATAAAGAAGAATATTACAATGCAACATGGAAAATAACAATTTTTTACAAAACCACTACTTAGAGCAACTTTTTACAATTTTTTCCATGTTTGATTGTTTGCATGTGTATATAAAGTAGTCACTTTTTCCAAGTTTGGTTATAAAGTAGCTACTCTTTTGTGTTTTTATCTTCATCAATATTACTTGGTTATTCTTGGTTCTTTGGTTAACATTTTATCCACTATGCCTATTGTTTTTGAACAAGATGTTTGCTTGTGTATATAAAGTAGCTACTTTTGTGATTTTTAGAGATGGACGAGAATGGTTAACATGTAAGGTGGACAAATGAAGCCGTCAAATGTTATTTAGAGAGTTGTATAGAAGAGGTCAAAAAGTGGGTCGAAATAAGGGTAGTCTTCGAAAAGAATCTTGGGTAAAGGTGGTAGGAAAACTAGAGGAAGTGTGTCACATAAAGCTCACACAAAAACAACTGAAAATCACTATGATTGTTTAAAAGGAAAGTATTCGGGATGGGTGTACTTAAAGAATATAATAGAGAATACTTATGACCCGAAATTGAATATGTGTTCAACTTATCCAATCAAGAATGGGAAGATTTTTGCAGGGTTAGATTTTTTTTATTTACAATTTTAGATAGTAATGACAATAGTACGGGCATTATATAAATAATTATCTTTAATTTGGATGCAGGGACATCCAAACGTAAAAACTTTAAGAACATCACCATTGTTATTTCCTTAATTGTGTATTGCTTTATTCGAGGGGACTTCTGCTACCGGATCTCGTGTTAATGCCCCTAATTCAACTCGTGAGAGGACTTCTGTGGTTTTATCATCATCATTTACATATCATATCCGCAATGTTCAAAATGAGGAGGAGGAAGGACCAAATGTCAATAAATCGAGTGCAAATCCTTCAAATGTCGAAGGACCAATTCCACCTTCATCTAAACCGAATAAGAAGGGTAAAACCAAGGTCGAAGTGGATGAATTGGCTTTGGAAATGAGGGGTGAACTTCGCACACTTGTTACACGAGAAACCCGAGTTGTTGCACAACCCACCACATACGGGAGTGCTTGTTTTGAACGATTGAACACTCTTGGACTTGATCCAAGGGATCCTCTTTATATTGCAGCCATTGGCCTTTTTGGCCACACAACCTTATTAAGAGAAATATGGTTGATGATCTATCCATACCCTGATATATTAAAAGACTGGATTGTGAGGACGACTAGAAAATTGGGATACATGCAGTAGTTGTTGGAATTTGAACAAGTTCTTATTTGGTTTGTGCTAGTTATTTGGACAAGATGTTTATGTTTGGTTTATGTTAGTTATTTAGACAAGATGTTATGTTTGGTTTATGTGTTTGTATTTGAACAAGATGATTTTGATTTATGTGTTTGTATTTGAACAAGATGATGTTTGATTTATGGGTTAGTTTTTGAAGAAAATGTTATTTGGTTAATGCTTTTAACAGGTTCATCATGGATGATAATCAAAAAGCTATACTTTTCATTGTGATGTTCTTTTATATGTATTACTTACGATCAATGCGTTTGAAAAGAAAAAGAGATAACACATCTGCAATGACCGGACGTCAATTTACGGATGAGCTACATGAAGGTAACGATCAACAATGTATTGATTTGTTACGAATGTCCCGTGATGCTTTCGGTCAACTATGTGCTCACTTTAAATTAAAGGGTTGGTTAACGGATAGCAAACATATATTGGTCGAAGAAAAGATGAATATCTTCTTGATGATTATAGGTCACAATCAACGTTATAGAGTGTAGAAAAACAGATTCCAACACTCAACACAAACAATACATAAAAAATTTCATGAATTGTTGGATAAAATTATCAAGTTTGCTAAAGAGATCATAGTTCCTACATCATTCAATCCTAATCCAGACATCCCAGGGAATAATAGGAGGTTACGACGAATCTTTAAGGTAAATAATAATAATAATAGTTGTATACATTTTCTTACTAAATTTATTGACTACTAGCTTTAATGTAGGGAGCAATTGGCATCCTTGATGGAACTTTAATACATGTTGTTGTCCCTATTCAAGAACAAAATTTAAATAGAGGATGAAGAAAGGGTGAATGTTATCAAAATGTTTTGGCAATTTGTGACTTCAACATGGTTTTTACATTTGTTGTTTCCAGGTGGGAAGGGGTTGCACATGATTCTAGAGTTTTGTCCGAAGCTTTAACAAATGGTGCTATTGGATTTTCATTTCCTCCTTCAGGTATACTAACAATTTAGAGGTAATATATTTGTTATATTCATATTAATAACTATTTTAATATATTGTTTTCAGATAAATATTATCTATGTGATGCTACATATACATATACTCGAGGATTTATGGCACCATATCATAATGTTAGATATTGTCTTGGAGATTTTCGTTGTCGACGTATAATGAACAAGTATGAAAAGTTTAACCATTCTCATACAAAACTTAGAAATGTTATTGAACGTTCTTATGACGTCCTGAAAGCACATTTTCCGATATTGAAAAGAATGGCGCCGTTTTCACTTGAGGTTCAAAGAGACGTTGTTATTGCATGTTTTACGGTTCACAACTTCATACGAAAGGAAGGTTTAAGTGATGTTTTCTTAATATGATCAAACTAATGACCAAGGGGACGATGGCGGTGATGAGGCCGAAGAGGTTCTCTCGCATGGGAGTACTGCTGACCAAACATGTATGGCTAATTTAAGAGAAGAAATTACGACATAGTTAATGCAAAACAGAGATTGATTTCAGTTGTTATGAGACTTTGTTCAAGTTTTCTATTGTATTTGAATCAATTAACGTATTTCAGTTGATTTTACTTGTAATGAAGACTGATTTTAGTAGTATAATTTAATTAAATTAAACATTATCACATTTTGAGAGATAAAATAGACAATAGTAAATATTCAGACGTTTTCAGCTTACAAAAAACAAACAGTCTTTTTTACTATTCAGATTTCAACACCACCTCTTAAAAATCAGAAGTGAAATCAAATTTCAGATTTCAGCACCTCCTAAAAAATAAACGCCTCCTAAACAAATTTTACCCCTCCTATAAGATTGTTTTAATCTTTTTAGAATTTTGTACATACATCCATACATTACATTCTCTCTCTCTCTCTCTCTCTCTCTCTCTCTCTCTCTCTCACACACACACACACATATATATATATATATATATATAAAGAATTTCAAATACAAATTATTTAATTGTTACAAATCCTACAAACCAAATTTCGGCAATTGGTTTTATGTATTTTGTAATTTAAAGACAATTATCAAATCATTTGACATATGTAGTTGAGAATAAATTTAGGAATAAATTTAAATCCACATTGTTGATTCTCTACTCGAATGCTTTAAGATTAATTAATAAAGTATGTAATTGTTAAAGGTGCTCAAAAATCTGACTAACCTGACCAATACAATCCAAACCAAAACAACCTGATGTCTAATCAAATTGTAAAATCTTCAAACCGTAAGTATTAGATTGGAATTGGTTATGGTCATTTGAACCCAACCCAACCCAATGAACCCGATATCCTTTTATATTTCTTCGATTTAATATGTTTGTTAAGTCTCTATTAATATGTACATTAGACAATTACACAATCACGTACCCTCTTGATATGCATATATTTTTTAATTTCTTCTCAGTCTCTATATAACTCCTTATATATGTTTAGTAACTGTGAAGATATATTTGCAAATTGAGAAAAAAGTAGTTGAATATGATATACTTAAGATTAAGAATGAAAAAGAAATTATTAGTAGAGAAAAATTCAAAATTAGTATAATATTTTGATGTACCAAAGTATTTGGGGGTAACTGTGTGTTTCTAGGCCAACTTACTGACGCAGCGGGGAAAGTGCGGAACGGATCGACAAACGTCTGGGTTCAAGGATATCGAGCTTTACAACGAAATGCTCGAGAAAATTAAGGGAAAACTCTTAAACTAGAGATAAAACTCTAAAAATGTTTAATTAATTAATCAATAATATGAATATTAAAGAAAACATTCAACCCTATTTATAGCTAAACTAATTAAGAGATAACTATTGAAATAATCTATCATAATTCTAAACCAACTAGGAAACTATTTAAATAATTAATAAAAGGAAACTAAATAATAATCCTAATAATAATTAAAGCTAACATTAATTATCCTAAGTCAAAATAATTAAAATGATAATAATAATAATAATCAATCCAATAGCTACCGGTACTTGTACCGAGACTTAACTCTCGGTGAAACTCTTGGTAGCCACTGGATGGGCAGCGAGACTTATCCCAAGACTTAAGTCTCGATGAAACTCTCGGTAGCTTCTGTTTGCCTCTTTTCAGATTCCAATTTCCGAAACTCTTTCGAGCTCGTTTTCTTCTTTTCCAACAATAGAAGAAAACACCTTGATAGCTCTTGAATTCTCCCTGTATCAGTCACCCTCACTTGAAAAGAACTCGACCTCGAGTTCACTTGAAACACATTTACATCATCTAATTGTTGAAGCAACACCGAACCATAGAACATTATTGTCTTCAACATATTTACCCTCGCAAGTCGACCTTTAAAATCTAAAAAGGTTGACCAATCTTCAAGTTCCAAACCATATTGCCTTGGTTGCCTCCACACAAGTGATACTTCATCAAACTCGAAAGGATAAACGACTACAAGAACTTTATCTGGAACTATTTTGATTTGATTTGGAGCCTTGGGTGTTGGAATAATAGAATCATCATCTTTATGATCACCTTTCTTGACTTCCTCCAATAACGGTTTCGTTGGCTCGGGAATGTCCTCAACTGGTTCACTTTTGGGTTTCTTCGGTGGCCAATCCAGGATCTGGTTTAGACACTTTGGTCTCGGTAAAGATTTCTAGTTGTGGCTCGGTCACGACGGGGATGACTTTCTCTTCAAATTTTCCTGGCAAGAATTCATCTTTTTTGGGTGGTTTTTGCAATGCGGGCAGTTGATTGACTAGCCAAGAAACCGAACTCACAATACGGTTATAATTATTGCTTTTCTTGTCAGTGTTTTCCTCGAAGTTGTTAAGTGGTGCCATGGATATCTTTCGGTCGCCCCAACGGAATAGCACAATGTTTTCTCGACCCTTGTAAGTGACATTATTATCGAATTGCCACGGTCGGCCCAATAGAATGTGGCAAGCATCCATATCAAGGACATCACATAATACATATTCTCGATAGAGTTTTCCAATTGAAATGGGTACCCGACAAGTTTGTGTGACTCTAACTTGGAAATCGTTCTTGACCCACCCAAGAAAATAAGGAGCTTCACGGGGTTAAGTGGGTAGATTAAAGTAATCGACCAATTTCCGGGACACGAGGTTTTCACAACTTCTGTTATCGATAACTAGGTTACATATCTTTTTGTGCACCGAACAATGCGATCGGAAAAGATTTTCGTGTTGGCTTTCTTCCTTTGATGAAAGGAGTATTCGTTGGAGTACGACATTGAGCTTTTCTTGGCGGTTTTTCTTCCTCCTCCTATTTGGATTCGGAACTCGAGAGGTCGAACCGGTTACGGTTGTCATTGCATGGCGCCATAACCAGTCATTCAAAATTGTCTCTTCTCCGAAAGTTGTCGTTGACGATATTGGGTTGAAGCCTGTTAACAGTCGCTGTCAGATCAGGGAGTGTCGCGGTAAAGTCCATGTTCAACTCGGCTATATTTGCTTTGGTAGCGGGTTGTTGATTTGTCATGTTAGTAAAAAGACAGGCGAATCCTGCTCTGATACCAACTGACGCAGCGGGAAAAGTGCGGAACGGATCGACAAACGTCTCGGTCCAAGGATATCGAGCTTTACAATGAAACGCTCGATAAAATTAAGAGAAAACTTTAAAACTAGAGATAAAACTCTAAAAAGGTTTAATTTATGAATCAATAATCTGAATATTGAATAAAACATTCAACTCTATTTATAGCTAAACTAATTAAGAGATAACTATAGAAATAATCTATCCTAATTCTAAACCAACTAGAAAACTATTTAAATAATTAATAAAAGGAAACTAAATAATAATTAAAACTAATAATAATTATTCTTAGTCAAAATAATTAAAATAATAATAATAATCAATCCAGTAGCCAGCGGTACTTGTACCGAGACTTAACTCTCGGTGAAACTCTCGATAGCTTCTGTTTGCCTCTTTTCCGATTCCAATTTTCGAGCCTCTTTCGAGTTGGTTTTCTTCTTTTCCAACGATAGAAGAAACACCTTGATAGCTCTTGAATTCTCCCTGTATCACTTATGCACACCAACTAATCCCCCGGGCGACCACGAATGGTCTGAAGTCATCGCAGGTGAACCTCCATGGCCACAAGCGCTTTGGTAGCGCCTGAATTTGAACCTGGGGTAGATAAGATTTTACACTACATCCCCCAAGGCCCAACCAACCCATGGTTTGTGTTAGGTAGAGTTACACTTTGGTTTAAGTTGAATTTTTAAAAAACACAAACATCAAGTAAATTCATTCAAATATCTTCAACCCCGATCAACCAACACATAAATAATAGTTACATACTCCCTCCGTCCCAAATTAAGTGTCCACGTTACTGTTTTAGTTTGTCCCAAAATAAATGTCCACTTGTTGGGTCATCAAAGATTTGAAGATGACCTCCCCTTTCCAGCTTATAATTGTATATCTGTAAAATGTTATACATATTCATACTTAGAGTATTTTGTGGTTCTTTGTAATAGCTTAGTTGTGCTTTAAAATATCAGTGAATCGAAGACCAACCAAATTCAACATGAAGTGAGTCTACTGATGCGGATCAAGATAAACTTTACAAGTACTGAGCTATCCCTGCCGAAGAGAAGCATAATCTTCGACAGACTCTTTCTTGTGGATACTTCCTTGGTGGGTTGGTAGGAGTCACCTCTGCCGATCTCCTTCAATCAGCAATCCCTTGCCGAAGATTCGACAGACTATCTCACTACCGAATTATCCCCTAATTCAGTGATACCCTTTATAGCAAATCCTTATGATTTGACTATACTTCTTCATTCCCAACATCCTTATGACAAAAGGAATGGAACCTTCTATTGCACAGAGGATATTCACTCAAGTTCTGATCTGATAGAGATTTTCTTCAAAAAGATCTCAAAAATATTTGTACCAGGTATATTTTATTGGGATATTGTCTTATCATAGTACAAAAGTTCCATTTTGTATATTGATAAGTCAGTTCAAATATCTCATATTTTATTGAAGAAATCTCAAGGATCCACTCAACATGTGACAAGTGTCCTTTGCGTTCAATGCATTGGGTAGTATAAAAGAGTGAAGACCTCCTCCATGCAACTCATGCTTTCAGCTCAAGAGATCTCAGTGTACTCAAGCAAAGTTGATAGTTATTTCTCTCCTCATAACTTTTTAGTCTTTGTGCTTTCAAAGTTGTGTTCTAAAGTTTCTAAGTGCTAAGATTGTTAGAATAGTTTACTGTACTTTTCTGCAACAATCTTTTTGTTTACTGCGCGTTTGGTTTGCGGGATTGGAATGGAATGGATTGGATTTCAAGGAGGGATTTGGATTTGGAGGGATTTGGATTTCGGGATTTGAAATCCCTTCATGTGTTTGGTTTGTAGGATTTGGAATGGATTTCAAATCCATTCCTTTACAAGTCTTGTTTGGTTTGTAGGATTTGGGTTTGGATTGAGTTTTTTTTTTAATTATTTTTTTGTTTTATAAATAATTTATTTTTATTGGTAAACGTCAGATTTGGATCGATACAATTTGACGTCTGGATCAATGTTTTAAAAACCGGGTCGACCCGGCCGGTTGAACCGGTGAAGAGACCGGGTTTATGCCATTTTATGACCCGGATTGAACCGGCCGGTTCTATTAAAAAACCAGTTGAACCGGTCATAACGAACCGGTTGACCCGGTAACAAAAGTTAAAAACGAATAGTCCAATAGTCAATACGTATTAGCGTTAAAAACCAACACTCCAATGTCTCAAGATCCATGATTAGGTTTGATCGTTATATTTCGTTTGGATGTATTTGAATTGATGAAAAACTTATGCTTATGTGTGTTTATTTAATGTTTTTGGATGAATGTAAAACTTGTTGTTATGTGTTTTTTTAATGTTTTAACTTGTGGACATCAGTATTTTGGTTATATATATATATATATATATATGCATGAAAATGAAAAATACAAATAAATTCTTGAAATCGGGTTGAACCGAGACCCAATTACCACACCGGTTCAATCAAAAAACCGGTGTTTAAAACATTGGTCTGGATCACGCTTTAGAATCCGTCGGATTTGGATTTCAAATCCAAGTCCAAAGCCAAGGATTTCCAAATCCATCATATGAGGGATTTTAAAATGGTCAACGGATTTGAAATCCGGTCAACGAAATCCTTTCCTGCAAGTCAAACGCAGGATTGGAATGGATTTGAAATCCAAATCCCTCCAAATCCATTCCAATCCCGCAAACCAAACACGCCCTAAGTGTAATTCTTGATATTTTATATCAATAAAAGAATTAAAAATTAAGTGAAATTTTTCCGTATTGTATTCAACCCTCCCCCCTTCTACAATACAGTTTTGCTTATTAGGGACCAACAAGTGGTATCAAAGCAGTTGGTTTAATTTAATAAACTAGATTTGTGATGGCATCATCTTCCTCTGCTAAGGTTGAGTCCTCTTCCCAAAACTCTTTTCCTATCGACAATGGCTCTGTAGCCAAACCTCCAAAGTTCAATCCAAACAAATTTTCCCTTTGGAAAAGTTGCATGATGTTGTTTCTAGAGGGTGTTGATAGTCGTTTTCTTACTGTACTTCGTGAAGGACCTATAATTCCTAAGGTATGGGACCGCTTTCAAAAAACTCGCACTAAATCCAAAGACAAAGAAAAAGACAAAGATGTAACTTACAGTGATTCTGATTCCTCTAATGAGGAACGTACCTCCGCTACTGGGAGGTACATCCTCAAAAGGGCAAAGGACTATACTGAAGATGACATACGTCTTATTGTTCTTGACTCTAGAGTCAGAGCAATCATCGCCCTCTCTCTTCCTGACAAAGTGTACCACTATTTGGTAAATCTATCTACTGCCAAAGAAATGTGGACCACCCTATGTGTTCTGTACGAAGGTACATATGAGGTCAAGAAAGCAAAAAAATCTCCCTTGTTCGTAAGTACAAACTCTTCTCCCATGAAAAGGGAGAATCTCTGTTTGATTACTATAATCACTTTAATAGTCTTCTAAACGATCTTAAACTATTGGGAAGATTATATGACAATGAGGAAGTTTTGTGCAAATTCATGGATGGTCTTCCTGACTTTTGGGAAAACATCTGTACTTGCATCAAGACAACCAAGAATCTTGATAATCTTCCTCTCAATGTTCTTTATGGATCTCTTTTTTAACTATAAGCAAACCAGGATCCAATGGAAAACTATCATCAAGGAAATAAAAGCCTCTTCTATGGATCTTATTGGTGATACTTCCAAGAAATCTATGTGCATTCCTCGTATCACTTATCCCTCAGACTCGTCTGACTAAGAGAGTCATGATGACTCAGCTCACCATTCGGAGGCCTATCTAAGTGAGGTCGATGACGAGGGTGAAGAAAACTCAGTTGACCAGATGACTGAGGAGATGGGTATGCTAGCTAACTTCCCAAAGTTCAAAAACAACTCCTCCTCTAACCGTTTTAGAACTAACAGAAAAACTTCTTTCTCTTCTAAAAACTTCATGGATAAATCCAATGAGGAATGCTATGCTTGTGGCAAAAAGGGTCACTTTGCATCTGAGTGCAGAAGCAATCCCACTGGAAGATCCAATTTCAACTCCTCTAACTCCTCTAAAGGGAGAAAATTACGATCTGACTCTGCACGTCGATCTTTCTATCGAAAATCCTCTTCTTCCTCTTTCAAGGAAAACACTGATCGAGCTGAAAAGTACAAAGCTAAATACAAGAGAGAAAAGGAGAGAAACGAAAACTTTCACCGCAGAGAAAAAGGGTTAATGGCCGAATCCCATGATTGGGCTGATGAACCAACCTTTGACAGCGAAAAGGAGATATCAAGCAAGTGTCTCATGGCCAAGCTAGAAGACATGGCCGAAAAGGATACTGATATGACAATGGCATTAGTCTCTACTGAGTGCTCATCCTCCTCATCTCAGGTATATCCCTTTCACTCTCTCACCAATGATGAAAAGATCGAAGCATATGACTCATTGACTGTTGAATACTATAATGAAAAAGATGTTAAGAAAAAGGCAAATGCTCAGATCAAATCTCTCTCTTCTCAATTCCAGGTTTGTCTATCTCAGCCTAAACACTTTGACAAAATCAAATATGAGCTAGAAGATCTAAAAACCATCAACTACATCTTGGCCAAAGAGAAAAATAAGATGTTTAAACGTCTCAACAAGGAACAAGAAATTGTCAGCAAATGGACTACCTCTTCTAAAAACCTTGAAAGAATTTTTCAAGACCAGGTAACTGGTGATGATAAGTTTGAACTCGGTTATGGCAAAATGAATGTTGATGGTTCATCTTCTCAAATTTATTCTTCTTCTTCTAAACTACCTTCTTACTCTCCTGAGTACACCGGATTTGACTCAAAAGATTATGGCTCTGTTCATTCTATGGATCTTCGTGATTCTAGAAAATTTGGAATTTTTGTCTCAGCTAAACAAATCAAACCTCAACCTGAGGAAGATCAAGATTCAAATGATATTGTTAAACCTATGAACGATCTTTTCAAAACTTTGAATCTTGATGAAACCTCTTCTTCTAAAAAGCCTTCTTTTCTGGATAAAGGAAAATCAGTTGTCTATGATATTTCTTTAAAACGAAAGATGTCCCCTTCTTCCAAAGGTGAATCTTTTGCTCCTTCAAATAAGTTTATCCCCAGATCTGTCAATTTGAACAAATCTAAGGGAACTTCAAAATTCTCTATCCCTTTGTCTGAAAAGGGAATTCTTGGACCCGTGCCTTGTCCTCCACAAACTTCTTCTAAACCTATTAAATCTAAAGGAAAAGGGAAGGAGACATGTCAAAAACCCAAAAAGACTTTCATTTACAGGAAATGCTACAATTGTGGGGACACTTTTCATCTTGCAAAAGATTGTCCCAAGGAATGGATTGAAAGAGAAAATCTGAAAGTCTCTTCTTCTACTTCTTCTAACCCTAAAGGACCCACTTCAAAATGGGTACCAAAGGACTGATTTCTTTGTGATTGCAGGTCATTGAACATCAACATACATGGTATGTAGACAGTGGATGCTCACGACATATGATCGACAACAAATCTCTCTTAATTAACTATGTGACTAAAAAAGGACCTACTGTGACTTTTGGTGATAACTCTCCTGGTTCTACCAAAGGTTATGGAACTCTCTCAAATGGTTCTATCACCTTCAACAAAGTAGCCTATGTGGAAGAACTGATGCACAATCTTTTGAGCATCAGTCAACTATGTGATCTGGGTTACTATGTGATCTTTAGAGTTGATGGTTGTCTCATTACCGACAGAAACTATCAAACTGTTCTTTCTAGTTCCAGAAAAGAAAATGTGTATGTCATCAATATGAATCTTAAATCGGCAGAATAAGAGAGCATATGTTTTATCTCTGAAGACTTTGTCAAAAAGAATTGGCTCTGCATTAAACATCTTTCTCATCTTAACTTCAAGACATTAAATGTTCTTTCCAATAAAGATATAGTTGTTGGATTGCCAAAGTTATCTTTTGTTAAAGAAAAGTTGTGTGCAGCCTGTGAGAAAGGCAAACTGACTAAATCGTCTTTCAAAACCAAACAGTGTTTCTCTATCACTACCCCTCTATGGATCTGTGTGGACCAGTCTGCACTCCAAGCCTCGGTGGAAAAAGGTATATTCTTGTAATAGTTGATGAATTTACACGTTACACTTGGGTATCTTTTCTCAGGTACAAAAGTGACACATCTGAAGAAATCATCAACTTTATCAATAAGTCAAAAGTGCTCAATGTTCAACTTGTACGATCTGTCAGAAGTGACAATGGCAGAATTCAAAAATGCTACCTTGGAAGCTTTCTTCAATGACAAAGGAATCTCTCAAAACTTTGAAGCTGTTAGAACACCACAACAAAATGGTATGGTGGAAAGCAAGACTAGAACTCTATGTGAAGTTGCTCGTTCTATGCTAAGTGAATCCAACCTTCCTACCTATTTTTGGGCTGAAGCTATTAACACATCTTGCTTTACCCAAAATAGATATGTTATTGTCAAGAGGCATAACAAAACTCCTTATGGAGTTTTCTATGGCCGAAAACCAAATATCAGTTTTCTCCATGTTTTCGGCTATATGTGTTTCATTCTTAATGACTGCGAACACCTTGGGATGTTCGATCCTAAGGTTGATGAAGGGATCTTCATGGGCTACTATCTCACTTCTAAAGCATATAGAGTCTATAACCTCCGAAGGAAATGTATTGATGAGTCAGTACATGTGAAATTTGATGATCAAAAATCATTTTCTCTCTCATGTGATGACAATGAACTATATCAGTGGATAACCTCTTGTGTAGGAGAAGACTCTCACAATCAAAATTCGGCAGGACCTTCTTTTGTCCCATTTTTGGCAGATCTCCCTTCTCAAAACAACCAACCTTCTTCCTCATCTCCTGCCGAACCGAAACTTCAGATTTTAGTATCTGAAATTCCTTCCGAATCTATATCCCAAAGTGTTCCTCATGAACCTACCTACAGCTTCCCTACCAAACCCTCTTCTTGCCACTCTCCTCAACTCCTTCATGCACCTTTTCCTCCAGCCACTAAATGGACCAAAGATCACCCCATTGAACAGATCATTGGTGATCAACAAGCAGGTGTTCAAACAAGAAGAGGGATTGGAAATATATGTCTCTATGTGAACTTTCTCTCCATCATGGAACCCAAGAAAGTTGAAGAATCTCTAGCTGATCCATGTTGGATAACTGTCATGCAAGAAGAGCTCTCTTAGTTTGAAAGAAACAAAGTCTGGAGACTTGTTCCTCGTCCCCCAGGAAAGACCATCATCGGCACTAAGTGGGTCTTTAGAAACAAGATGGATGAAGAAGACACTGTCATCTGGAATAAAGCTAGACTTGTTGCTCAAAGATATCGACAAGAGGAAGGAATTGACTATGATGAAACCTTTGCTCCTGTTGTTAGACTTGAAGCAATAAGAATCTTCCTAGCTCATGCTACTCATAAAAACTTCAAAGTTTTTCAGATGGATGTCAATAGTGATTTTCTTAATGGAGAGCTTGCTGAAGAAGTCTATGTGAAGCAACCACCTGGCTTTGAAGATCCTGCTCATCCAGAATATGTGTTCAAGTTGGATAAGGCTCTTTATGGTCTAAAACAGACTCCTCGTGTCTGGTATGATACTCTGTTAGACTTTCTTCTCTCCAACAAATATACCCGAGGTAAGATTGACAACACTCTCTTTCTCAAGAAGACCAGAGTTAATATTATTCTTGTTTAAATCAATGTGGATGATATCATTTTTGGTGCTACTGACAAATCTTTTTGTCAGAAGTTTGCCTCTCTCATGAAGAGTAAGTATGAGATGAGCATGATGGGTGAGCCTACTTTCTTTCTAGGTCTTCAAATTAAACAAATTTATGAAGGGATTTTTATAAATCAAAGTAAATATATTCGTGACCTCCTCAAGAAGTTCAATTTTGAAAATTGTTCTCCCATGAAAACTCCCATGGCACCACCTCTTAAAATTCATGTTGATCCTGATGGTAAATCGGGTGATATCACTAATTTTAGACGAATGATTGGCTCTCTTTTTTACCTTACTGCTAGCAGACAAGATATTATGTTTGCTACTTGTCTTTGTGCGTGTTATCAGGCCAATCCTAAGGAATCCCATTTGGCTGCTGTAAAACGTATCTTCCGGTATCTAAAAGGTACCATGAATCTGGGTCTTTGGTATCCTAAAGACTCAGGTTTTGATCAAATTGGCTATTCAGATTCTAACTTTGCAGGATCTAAAGTAGACAGGAAGAGCACAACTGGAAGCTGGCAATTACTAGGTGGAAATTTGGTCAGCTGGTCAAGCAAGAAACAACATTCAGTCTCCACTTCTACTGCTGAGGCTGAATATGTTGCAGCCGGAAGTTGTTGTGCTCAAATCTTGTGGATGAAGAATCAACTACAAGATTATGATCAGTTTACTCAAGGATGCCCATCCTGTGTGATAATTCAAGTGCAATAGCCATTGCAAACAACCCGGTGCTTCACTCCAGATCCAAGCACATAGACATTAGATATCACTTTATCATAGATCATATCTCTAAAGGTGATATTGAATTACACTTCATCCCTACTGACTTTCAGTTAGCAGATCTCTTCACTAAGCCTCTAGATGAAGCATGATTCAACTTCCTGATTGGATCACTAGGTATGTGAAATTTTGAGTAAAAAAAATTCTAAGTATTTTCTACCGAAGACCTTGTTTCGTTAGCACTCTCCCTTTTCGGTAGGACCCATGTGTGCTGAAGTTTCTTTCCTTTGCCGATCTCATTCCGGTAAATCCTTAATCACCGAACCTATCCTTACCGAAACCTTATTCTCTTTCGTATTTTCGGCAAGACCATCTATTACCGAACTCTCTCATTTCGGTAAGTCTTACCCCTACCGAAACTCAATGCTGACGTGTTCGTCCTTATCCTTTTCTTCTACCGAAATTCTTTCGGCACCTCTGTCATGTCCTCTCATCTTCTGACACCTGTCATGATTTGCTTCTCCCACTTCCCCACGTTCCTAAAAATGACTCACGTTTGCCTAGCCATAATGACCTATTTAATTTTCTTTTATTCTTAAATTTCTTTTGAAATCCGGTTTTCAAGAGGTTTTCCCCCCACTATATATACTTCTCAACCCCTTCCATTTTTCTTTTACCATCACCTTCATTCTCTCGACATCTTCCAAACCTGCAACTTTCTCTTCCAAGAACATTCATCCATGGCATCCTCCAAAGTTTCTAAGTCCAGCAAGACCACCCCTCTCACTAGGGAATCTCTCTTCTTTCCTTATTGCAACCACATTGCAAGACTTGGTGCGGACATCGATCACCCGGAGTTTAACCAGGTCTCCATCTTTCTCCAACGTTCACCTCTCCAATATGCTCTCACTGCATCTCCCAAGATGAGCAAAATGCTCCTTGGGAACTTCTGGGTCACATGTACCTATGACGATACAAGCCATATTGTCTCCGCCTCCATCTTATCTGATTCTGAGCACCCTGATCTCAAGTTTGGGGTTGACGATGTTCGAGAAATTCTTCAACTTCCCGTTTTTACTCCCTATGTTGATTTTCCCACTGGCCACGAGCAAGAGGAGGTCATCGAGGCCTTGAACTACATTCATGACGGAAAAACCAAAGGTACTGGCACTCTTCTACGCAAGAACATGGGAGGAGTGTGGAACTTCTTCTTCTCCCACCTCATTTACTGCCTCTCTCACAAGACTTCTGGGTGGTATCAATCCCCTGCTCATGTGACAAGTTTGTCTCATGCTCTCATGTTCGTTCGGCCAATCAACTTTGCTCAGGTAATCTTCGACTCCATTACCACGGTGATCTCTCCACCTCGCTCCCTATATGTGGATCTACCACGATTCTTGTCCTTAATCATCAACAACAAGCTTAAGTCTTTTCTTGATGTCGAGGCCAAGCTTCCTGAGCCGACAATCTCATATGATCTACCGATCAATCAAGTCGGTAAACAAGTTCTGAACAAAGGATCCAATGCGATGGACAAGCCCTTAACTCGAGGTATGATTTTTTTTTTGCTACTACTCCCAATTCGGTGTGGGGTGCCTCTGCGGAGTTGGATGCCGACAGGCCCCTTCAACCACTGGACCCAATATTTCGGTGGTCCCGGTTTCCTCTTCCCGAGCTAAATCGGTGGCCAGTAAAAAGAAAAATCCTAAGGTCACCGGTGCTGCCGCACTTGCTACTATGACACTGCCTCCGAAACAACCTTCGAAGGCTACCCATATCACATCCTCTTCTTCTCTTAAGCGGCAGGGCTCTAAATCCCCTCCTAAGTCTCGTTCTAAAAGGCTTAGGAAACCCCATTTGCCCAAGCCACACATTCTCCCTACCGATTCTCAACAATCGGTAGAGGTTGAAATTGTCCCATTTGGGCCAAGGGAATCTGATATCCCCAAACCACCTCCTCCATTCCTTCTCAAAAGGGTTTGGTTGAACCTTCGGGGACCCTTACTAAACCTTCATCAACCTTTTCGTTTGGTTGATGAGAATGAGTTTTCCTCCTCCTCGGACCAATGCCTCTCTTCTCCACCGCACGACCTTACACCCGGGAACAGTCCCGATGATCTTGCACGGTCCAATGAAGAATCGACCATTCCAGGGGTCGGTTCTAAGGATCAAACGGATTTTCTGGAAATGTTGTTCATGGACACCATGTCCTATGATGTTTCAAAACAGGTCACTCCCTCTCCCCAAAATAACCATGAATCGGCAGTACTTCATTCTACCGATAAACCACCTTCGCTGAAAAATCTATCACCGAAACTATCCTCAAAGAAACCCTCAACGAAACAACCAACCCCTTCCCCACAATCCTCTCCTAAACACTCTCCTACCCACTCATCCTCATCCTCAACCGATTCCTCACCTGACTTCCCCCATAAACGACAACCTCTATCCCCTCACCAAATTCTTCCTCACCACCCACCAACCCAACTGCCGATAAACCTAGCAATTTGGCACCTCCAACCCCTTCTCCACCATATGTTTCTGATTCCTCTCAACCTCATGTACCCATTCCTTATAAAGTGCTTGCCG
Organism: Arctium minus; assembly: GCA_954870635.1. Lineage (NCBI taxonomy): Eukaryota > Viridiplantae > Streptophyta > Magnoliopsida > Asterales > Asteraceae > Arctium > Arctium minus. The sequence continues at coordinate 27,209,629 of OX941092.1, forward strand.
ACATTCTCAACACCAATCGGCAGCACCACATGCTTGGTACTCAATTTGCCAACCTTCATCGGGAGTTTGATAATTTTACTGCTATGACGGGTCATCGTGTTACGATCCTTAAGCATGATGTTATTCGGGACAAGCAGTTGTTCCATGATCTCGAAGTCAACAACACCTCCCTTGCCGAACTGCTCCGCATTATCAAGGAACAAAATACTGAACTTCTTCCTGTTCAGTCTTCTTTCTTCACTTGCATGGACGCCATGCAAGATGATCTCCATGGTTTAGCAGATCCTCTTGGTGATGCATTGGCCGCCATCATTCAACACCTGGAGAAGCTCATCTAGGCAAATACCGATCTCACTCTTTCGGTGGTTGCTCTAAAGGTTGCTTCCGATGCTCGTGATCAGGAGCTTCTCTCTCTTCGCCGAAGGGAAGATTCTCAGGATGTTGTTAATGAAAAACTCCTGAAGTCCTTGTCTAAGCTCCACAAACGACTTGATGATCTCCCTGAAGCGGTTGCTAAGTGCCGAAACGAAGAGTGGGATATTGATTTGGGCGACGCTATGTTTGGAGGTGATGACCGAACTCGCCTTCGCTGAATTGATCGATATGTAGGTCGTGTGTCGGCCAAAGCAGGTCTATCTTCTCCGGCACACAGTGATTGGGAGAAACAGGATGAGGGGGAGCAAAATACCCCCAAGGCTAAAATATCCATTGTACACCGAGAAGAAGTTGTTCAAAATTCTCCCAAGGAAATTCGGCAGGAAGGTTCTTCTGTTGAGGGGGAGGAACCAAAAAATGAATAATCTGATAAATCGGCAGCTGCCAACAAAATCGAAGGGGAGGTCACCGACCTTGCTTCTGAAAAGGTCGAAGAGCCTAAGGGGGAGCCGGAGCCGAAGAAAGACAAAGGGAAAAAGAAGCTCACACCAAAGGAGGAAGCCGCCGAAAACAAGCATCTTAAAAAGGCTAGAACGAAGCGCTTCGCCGATGGTGACGGGTTGAAACTTGCTCCTCCCTCAAAGACTATTTCTTCTCATCTTGGGCTGTCGGCTGAGGAGCTCAAGAAAGCTGAGCTAGATCAAATTGATCTTGACAAAACAAATGAGCTAGCTCGAAAGTTGGTTGAAGAGGAAGCTGAGATAGCCAAGGTTTCGGCTGACGCCATTGGAGCTCAGGAAATGGAGCTGGAGCTTTGGAAAAATCGACAAAGAAATCTGAAGAAATCAAGGAGAAGTGTATCAAATGGTATCGCTCCACCATCTCCAACCGAAGATCCTCCGCTAAGATCATTGATGTCAAAATCATTAAACCTTCAAAAGATGGCGACTCTATTCGTCTAAATATTATAAGGGAGGATCTATCAAGACGAACTGAGTGTCTTGAATGGCTCTAAATGTTTGGTCTTATTGAATGGTTGGAAATCATGGATTACTTGCACAAAAGTAGGAATGCTCTTAAACCCGAAGTGGAGAAGTCCATTATTGAACTTCAAAACAAATTTAGTTCCTACCGAAGGAAATACCAAATTGTGCACACTCCTGCTGAAGAGGAGTTTATTGCTAAACTCAAGGCCGAAAATCCTCCTCCCTCCTCCACCAAGAAGGAAAAAGTGTTTTCACTGATGGCCAAGGAAGGAAAAGTTCCAAACACTTCCAACCTTGACCTATCTATATCAACCTTGGTACCTCAACCCTCTACTACTGTCATTCTTAAGCCTATCTATGGGATCTTCTTCAATGATGGCTTCGGCCAAATTTGCTTCTTCAGAGTCGATCAGATCCCTCTCGCCGACAACATCTTTCTTGGTGGGATTCTTCAAATCATCCCTATGGGTGCTCATGCCGTAGATCTCTACAAAGATGTTACATATGAACTAAAGAAGAGAGATTCCACTCCACGCATTCCTTTTGGAGAATCCTAGTTTATCTTTCTTATTTTCAAATTGTACTTTATTTCATTTTGGTTTGTATTGTAATCTTCTCACAAGATTAATACAAGTACAAATTTATTTTGAAGTAAATAGTGTGTATAGTTCATTATTTCATTCTTTTATACTTGTAAATGTCAGATACTCTAAAAAACCCAAAAAGAAACAAAAAGAATGGTCTATGTGAAAAATAACCCAAAAGAGTAAATACAGGGTCAAAATGCATTATTCATGTAACTCTGTCTTTTGTTTAAGTAAGGGATGTCATCATCAAATAGGGGGAGATTGTTGGGTCATCAAAGATTTGAAGATGACCTCCCCTTTTCGGCTTATAATTGTATATCTGTAAAATGTTGTACATATTCATACTTAGAGTATTTTGTGGTTCTTTGTAATAGCTTAGTTGTGCTTTAAAAGATAGGTGAATCGAAGACCAACCGAATTCAACATGAAGTGAGTCTACTGATGCAGATCAAGATAAACTTTACAAGTATTGAGCTACCCCTGCCAAACAGAAGCATAATCTTCGGCAGACTCTTTCCTGTCGATACTTCCTTGGTGGGTCGACAGGAGTCACCTCTGCCGATCTCCCTCAATCGGCAATCCCTTGCCGAAGATTCGGCAGACTATCTTACTGCCGAATTATCCCTTAATTCGGTGATACCCTTTATAGCAAATCCTTATGATTTGACTATACTTCTTCATTCCCAACATCCTTCTGACAAAAGGAATGGAACCTTATATTACACAGAGGATATTCACTCAAGTTCTGATCTGATAGAGATTTTCTTCAAAAAGATCTCAAAAAGATTTGTACCAGGTATATTTTATTGGGATATTGTCTTATCATAGTACAAAAGTTCCCTTTTGTATATTGATAAGTCAGTTCAAATATCTCATAATTTATTGAAGAAATCTCAAGGATCCACTCAACATGTGACAAGTGTCATTTGCATTCAATGCATTGAGTAGTATAAAAGAGTGAAGACCTCCTCCATGCAACTCATGCTTTCAGCTCAAGAGATCTCAGTGTACTCAAGCAAAGTTGATAGTTATTTCTCTCCTCATAACTTTTTATTCTTTATGCTTTCAAAGTTGTGTTCTAAAGTTTCTAAGTGTTAAGATTGTTAGAATAGTTTACTGTACTTTTCCGCAACAATCTTTTTGTTTACTAATGGGTTGTTTGTTTAAAAAAAACTCTTAATGACTCTTAAGTCTGAATCGTTCAGACCTTTTTACACACCACCTCTTATTAATCATAACTAAAATAAGACTTTAGACTTTAGACCTCTTAAAAAACAAACAACACCTAAGTGTAATTCTTGATATTTTATTTTTATATCAATAAAAGAATGAAAAATTAAATGAAATTTTTTTGTATTGTATTCAACCCCCCTCCCTTCTACAATATTGTTTTGCTTATTAGGGACCAACACCACTTTCAAAAGTAAGTTTTTAATTTCCCATTTTATCCTTAATTATGAGGTGGATAAAGTTTATCTCTCTATTATCAAGGGTAAAAATGTTATTTAATTATTCAAAAAGTGTAATAATTACACATTCTTAAAATTATGTGTCATTTTTATTATAAACATTTATTTTGGGACGAAAAAAGTAACTTAAACATTTAAAACTTGTTATAAATAGTTATATATACCATTGGTATAGAGTAATGTATAGAGAAGATGGTGATGATGAGAAGAGTATCAAGTATAGATTTCTTTCCCCAAAATCGGGGTGTTTTTGAGTCAAGGGTCCCACTCACTATCAACCCTCCTGCTATAAACACAAGTAAAAAAGTACTTATAAAAGTAACCCCCCCTTTCACCACAACGTGCTACCCTGTCAACTACTTGACTCTTATTTCATCTTTTTATTACCACCACCCCCACCCCCACCCCCATCCCCTACCACCTACCGACTCTTATATAACCCAACTCTCCACTTCTTTTCAAACTCTTCCACCATTGCATTTTCGTACACCATTTCCATCCTCCATATAAACACACACACAACACAACTCCATCGAAAGAGTATATATATATATATACATTCACGTAAAGAATATGTATAGGTGTGGTGGTTCTAATAATGCGATGGTTTTTTCGATGCCGTACGACGGAGAATCGGCTACTTCCTCAGCCGTTGATTGTACGCTTTCTTTGGGTACGCCGGCGACTCGTTTGACGGGTGATTACGATAGGGTTAATGAAAGAAGACCGTCTGCTAATTGGTCGGCTAATTTCTGTTGGGATATTTTACAGAACTCGGCGGCGTCATCATCCCAGAAACCTAACCGCGGTGGAGGTAATGGCGGAGCCGCCGCTGACCCTCTTTTAGCGCGGCGGTGCGCTAACTGTGACACCACTTCTACACCACTTTGGAGAAACGGCCCCCGTGGCCCCAAGGTAGGTTTTTATCGCCATTAAAATAGAAACAAAACCTGATTTAATCGATTCAATTTTCTTTATAATTTTTCTAAAACAGGTGAAAATCTGTAAATAAAATTATATTTTATTCTTCTCTATTTTTTAGATTTTAACATTTATTATATTTTATTAAAAATTTTATATAACATCAAAATCTGACATGACCTCTTCAAAAAGTTGTTATATACCTCTTTTATATCATGTAAATTATATGTATATATACACTAAACAAATTCCAAACCAAAAGGTGAATATTTACACCATCTCAATACTCTTTTTAAAATAAAATTTATAGAAAATAATTATAATTTAATCTTATGGATGAAAATAAATAATATTATAGAAAATATGTTGGAGCAATATAAAGAACAAAATCTCTAGTTTTGATTTTGATAACGCTTTTGAAACAAACTGAAATTGGAATTGAATTTGAATATTTTGCAGTCGCTGTGTAACGCGTGTGGGATCAGATTCAAGAAGGAAGAGAGGCGAGCGAACGCGGCGGCGACGGTGACAGCTGGCGGCGGCGAGACGGCGGAGACCCACCACCACCAACAACTCATGATGAACGTTCATCACACGCAAGCCACACATAAACTGCCGTCGTGTTACTCGCCGGTGGCGGCGAAAGGGAATGAGTTTAGGTTTGTTGATGACGTGGACGACAGAGATTCTCCGTTCCTATCGTGGCGTCTCAATGTGACTGACAGGGCAGGACTCGTCCACGGGTTTACGAGATGAAAAGTGGGCCCACTAGAGTAAAAAAATTTAATTAATTCTATTTCCAGAGCAAAAAAATGTTTAGTCCAGATTACTACTTTTCTAATTACTTGTACGTCGTGCATTGGTACTTGTACAATCGCTGTTTGTTGATTTTCCACCTTTGTTTATTTATTCGGTTTTGATTAAATAGTATTTTTTTTTCGTTGTTTGGATTTTGTCGGTCAAACGTCACACTGTTGGTCTCAGGAAAAGAGTTTCCCCAAAAATAACACTCCATACTTATTTTAATTGAAATTTGATGCGTGCTTAAATAATTGAAATTTGATAGGTGTGATAAGTTAGCTTATAAACTAGTTTTTTTTGTCAAACAAAGGCTTATTTGTCTGTCTTTACAGATCCTAAAACGAAATTACAATTGAAATATATTGTGTGCAAAAACGAGTTCCGTGTGACTATGAATGTGTAACTAACATTTTTATGGTATTATCGTCATACAAAAAACTTTCAGATTTATTTATTTATTCATATGTAAGAAAACAAGGAAAATGTCACCAACATATCCGATATACATCCATATTAAAAAGAAAACAAATGAAATGGTGACCGATCAAAGTTGTGGCCAAAATAATGGGAAACAATAGAGATGAGCTATTTCGCCAAAAACAAATGGTTCGAGAAGACTAGAACAAAGGATATCAAGTGCTAGAATGGAATCGAAAGAGCAAATTTAATGTCGTAGTCGTTTGGTGAGGATCAGAGGAAATTGAGGTTAAAGTCCAAGGGCAAGGGTGACGAAATATGGCAATAAGGGTGCGTTTGGTACGCAGACAAGACAGAACAGAACAGCTGTCCAACGTTTGGTAAGACATGAAAGGACCGGACAGAACATGACATAACTATTTAAATGACCAATGTACCCCCGTGAGCGGTTTAGCTTTTTTACACCAAATACTCAATCTACATGAATCAACAAAATGTTATCAATCAAAAACACAAAAACAATCATGTATCTACATAAATCAGTTCCATATTCAATCCAAAGTGTTCCATATTCAATCAGTTCCATATTCAATCGATTACAGAAATTTATAGAAATTTACAGAAAAATCGAGATTAGAACCAGACACCATATTCAATATTCGAGATTAGGTTTTTTATTCAATCGATTACAGAAAAATCGAGAAATTTACAATGGCCAAAAATCAAACACCATCATCAAATCCAAAAATCGATTACAGAAAAATCGAGAAAAATTGCAAAAATTTACCTCTAGAGATTAAAACCATACACCATCATCAATTCCACCGTCTCCTCCACCGTAAGACCACCGAGAGGGAGTTGCAAAACGAGATTGAGAAGCAGAACGAGAGGGAGTTGCAGAACGAGAGGGAGATTGAAATCGAGATTGAGAAATCGAGAGGGAGGAAGAATAGTTACCTGGGCCGATCGAGATTGAGAGGCGAGAGGGAGGAAGAATAGTTACCTGGAGCCGCTAAGATGATTTCACGATGGAGGCGTGTAGTACGTTTTAATTTTCAGGGGTAAAGTGGTAAAAAATGACCTTGTTCCATCTAGTTTTAGGGGTTGAGGGTGAACTCACGAGTCCCACTCTTGTTCTAGTGTGTTCCAGCGTGTTCCACCTTAGGACATGCCAAACGTGGGACAAGTTTGTCCTGTCATGTTCCACCCTGTTCTGCGTACCAAACGCACCCTAAAGAAGGATGGCATAGGTCTTGGGTTTAAGAGGGGCAAAGGTGATTGTAGGGGTGTTAACAATTTGAGCATTTAACAAGTTACTAGAGCTCAAACTTGAACAAAAGAAAATCATAATAATTAAAAATTTCAAGTCGAGCCAAGTCAGATGACCGTACATTTTTAAGAACCGAACATGTTCATATGTCTATATATCAATTACAAAAAACATAAAAATAAAAACATAAGTTGTTGTTGGCATTAGGCTTCAACTTCAAGCTCGAACCAAAAACAAGTTAATCAATCTCGAGTTCAACTCATAGACGAACTTAGAAATCCTGAATTGTAGGTCATAATGCAACTCAAAATCGTTAATTGAGCATCAAGCTCAAGCTCGAACATTAAAAAAATATGTGAGCTCGAACACTAATTTGAAAAAGTTATTCAAGCTCGACTCTGGTATTATTTTTTCAAGCCGAGCATAAACAATCTACTACCTAACTTGACTCGATTGGTTAACATATCATCCCTAGGCGGGTGCATCTAGAAGTAAGTAGAGGGGTAACGTAACGATGAGGGAAGCCAATAGAGGCGGTGACGACCATCAATACCGGCGGTGGGGACCGATGAAGCTAGAGGAAGCTCGGATATGGTGGTGGAATGAGTCAGAGAAGAAAAACTGGAAGGGAAGAGGTTGAAAGACAAAAAGGAGACCCTACAGTGTACAAACCATCGACAAAATCTAGCTTATGGCTCGGTAACGCTTTAGGAGCAAAATTTAAGAGAAAGATAACTCTTTACTTTATATGTTTAACAATCTCTGTATATCAGTTATTTTCATTTCAAAATAAATGTTCACAATGAAAAAAACACTTTTAAAAATATGTAATATTACACCTTTTAGTTAACTAAATGACAAATTTATCCTCAATAAGAGATGAAGTAATAAATTTCTCCATCGATATAATTGTAAATTAGGCACTTACTTTACAAGTCGACACTTACTTTGGGATAAATTAAAATAGAAATATAGACATTTATTTTGGAACGGAGGGGGTATTACTTTTCTACGTGACCAACTCTATTGCTTCGAGAAAAGAAAGGGAATACATTGTCTTTGTCCCCGTACACCTTCCGGTATAAGGAGGTGGACATCCTTGCAGAATGAGTGAGAGGTCTGAAATTCGACTCCAGGCACCACCCACCTGCATTTAGGACACACGATTTACTCCTCCATGAGAGCCATGGAACCAAGACAATGGGGGCAACCATTTTTAGAATATTTTAACTATGGATCTTGCTTTAAGACATGAAAGGGTAGTTTTCTGTACCGTAAAATCATGCAATAGAAAATTAATCTATGCATAAAAGATCACTCCATTGCTTTCAACAGTTAAATCTTGAGATTAACCAAAAACATGGTCCTACGATTCGAAAATGTGTAGGTAAATTGAAAGACGTATTGAATGAAACTGAATGTGGCTCTTTTTTGTTGTGACCGTAAAACACTACGAAATAAGATGATGTTGAAGGCGTAAAGAAGGCGGGTCACCTGGTTCATGTTGAAGGTTTCACGAAGTTCCTTGCTTCCCTGCAAGCTAAATAATTTGATTATCAATCATTACCCATTAGCTTTTGTCTATGCTAGGTTTCACATACATTGTATACTAGTTTATATATATATGTCTACAGTAGGTTATAAATATATACACCTACAAACACAGGGGTCGGTTCAAATAAGAAGACAAAATATCGTGAGAAGAAATGAAGGGGTGCTTCACACATATGAATCCATTGAAAAAATCTATTTGAAGATGCATATGTGAACCGATGTTATAGATTATTCATATGGGTTCACATATGCATCTTCAAAAAGATTTTTTCAATGATTCACATATGAACCTTCAATTCTTACCTTCTCACAATATTTAGCCTTTCTTATTTGAACCTCCCACTATATATATATATATATATATATATAGTTGTGTTCAAACGAGAACAAGGTTAAAATAAGATAACACTAAAATCACATGTTCGGGGGTCAAGTCGCCTGCACACCCTTGCGTTGACCGTGTTCCATAATTGCATGTGATTTCAATGTAAAATCGCATGTGATTTCAATGTAAAATCACATGTGATTTGGCCGAAACCCTATTATCGTCTGAGCCTCTCTCTCCCTCTATATATGTGTGTGTATACTAGGCTATACTCTATCCAATAAAAATTGAAACACTATTTTGAGTTATCTTTCATAGAGATTTACTTCTTTACCAATTGATAATCATTATACCATATTCGTAACTCTGTTTTGGTCTACAAGTTTCCTTTATTTTGTCTCTCTTAAGACAGTTTAGATACTTGACCAAATAGTTTCAACATTTCAGGACATACAAAGTCAAACATTACCTTCTTTGGCAGGCAAATTGCGTCTAAAAGAAATGTACTTTTGTTTGATTGTCATTTGGGGAACATATTTTGACCAGACATGTTTAAGGGTCTATAGTTTGACATATTTTTTGAATGTATGTTCCTGAAATAGACATTTTTTAAACTAGAGCCTTATAACCATTTTTTCAAACTATACATACCCTAAAACGTGCCTTTTAAAAGTATGTTCTCCAAAATGACAATTGAATGAAAGTGCATGTCTCTTAGACACACACAGTTTGCTTATTTTGGGATGGAGGGACTACTACTCTACTAGGTTATACAATCATTTTATTTGTTAGACAAAGGCAAGGTCTAGTCTATACATACGTGCTCACATGTATATAATATGTTTTACATGGATATATATATATATATATACACACACATGTATGTAAAATGTATGCATATGTATACTGTAATAATTGATCAGTTGAGGAAGAATATATTTTACCTGTAAGGATCATGTCAGAACAATGTCATCTAAAGGACCATTGTATTTCTTCTAAAGTTTTTCCTTTTGTTTCAGGAACCCATAGTTTCACAAACATTAGTGTAAAAGTAGACACAGCAGCATAGATGATGAAGGTTCCTGTAGAAGAGGTAGCACTTCAGTAGATTTTGTTACAAAACTACACACACACACACACACAAGCAAATGATACCTCCACTGCTCCAGTTTAAGAGTAGCGGTGCTGTCATTGTAATAATTGAAGCTGCCAACCAATTGAAAAGTGTGGCTACACTACCAGCAAGGCTCTTGATGTTTACCGGAAGTATCTGAGATGAGAGGAAATCCAAAACATCTAATTACTCGAATCGATGCAAAAAATAGATCAATATTATCTCTATACCGCCATTACTATTACAGACTGGACTGGGCCATACTGTTCATAATTACTTTATAAAAGCATTTGAAATGTTGAAGACCATCAATCGTTCACAAATGTCAAGATTTTATCAGACATCACACTTCTGAAGGAATCTACAGCTCGAGCCTCCGACTATTATGGATAGAGATGTTTGTTAGAGTCCCACATTGGCTAGACTTGGACCATTTCTCCTCAATATATATTGGAATCTCCTTCCTCTCCTTAAGGACTCTTTTGGAGAGTCCTATGTCATGGGGTTCCATATATTATCACATAGTACTAGAGCCAGGTCCACCACTCTAGAGACTTGACACTCTGGGGCAATTTGTACCCATCTAACCCCCTCTCAAGTCCCATATTGGCTAGACTTGAACCATATTTCTCCTTAATATATGTTGGAACCTCACTTCTCTGCATAAGGGGTCTTTTGGATAGTAATCTAATGGGTTCCACATATTCTCACAATGTTAAAAAAGCAGTTGATTGATGGAAGAAATGAAGTTACATTAAGCATACCTCGGACATTATAACCCAAGGAATAGGTCCAAGTCCTAGAGAGAAGCCAGTCACCATAATCTGGATGGTTAAAAATTAACAGGGATGTATTTAGCATACAAATATATAATTAACGCGGGGTTAGGAGAACTGGATATCGTATTCAAGCAAAACATACCACTAGTCCAACAAGTGACAACATTCCCAAGAAGCCATAGAGGGACGAATGTTTAGAAACGAGGAGCTGAAAGCCGACATACCAAAGCAAAAATAGAAGAACCTTTCAAATGGCAGTCCAGATGTAGATGATATTCTTAAAAATTCTTAAAACATGTGAAACAAATAGAAGTGAAATCATTACTAGCCTTCAAGAAGAAACTCATTGAAACAAGAAGGCTGCTTGCAACCATGAGAAATGAAGAAAGCTGCATCATGAAAACATGGATTTCATTTCTGCCTATATCGGTGATAAAAGTTCTCAGCTATTTCAGTGGTTCGTTACCATTAGAAGAGCTCTGCGACCACTTTTGTCCACCAACGATGTTGTAACTCCAGTAGCAACAACCTACATAAATGCCAGGTGCTGACCAATGACGGATAAGTGTTTTGCATTAAAAATTTCGAATAGATTAGTTAGTAAATACCTGAATAGCACCAAGTCCAAACGTTGCAGCTTTGCTGGAAGAAATTCCTGTTCAGAATGCAGTTGACAGATGCAATATTAACTACTTGTCTACTTCACAACCCGAGATTAATACAGACAGATTTTAAAAGATGGAATATTAACTATTTGTCTACTTCACAACCCAAGATTAATCTCTATTTATCCACCAAGTTTGTAGGTCAAAGAAAGGGGAACTTTTGAATCGAGAATATTTTATATTTACACGTAAAATGACTCACAAGAGCCTGCACATACAAGAGATGTCATGCAACATCTGGAAAACAATCAATAGACAAGCCAACAAAGTTACCAAAACAAATCGATTTGAAGCTGGAACCAATAATGTCTACCAAGTAAAATGGGAGCAAAAGGCATAATGATCATGAATGGCCACCCTACAAGAGGTAACATGCATAGATTACATTAATCAATTTTCTGTAATGACTTGAGGCAACCTGATTAATGATGTGTCCCAGTAACCATTGAACTAAAATTCAGAAGATAAGGTATACTACTCTGGCAGTATACAGGGTGCAGTGAGTGGCAACACCACAACAGTTCTTGCTGAAAAAACGACAGCTCAAAATACAGGGTTCACCAATCCTACACAAGTGTACAGGGTGCATTGTGCGGAGAAGGGGTTATTTAGGAGGATAACCTCTTGACATTTTTTGTAAATGCATGACCTTCTAACAAATTTAAGAATGCCTTAAAATCTGTCGGCATTAAAAAAAACTGTTAGAAAGTTATCCTCCTAAATAACCCGTACAAAAGCTAGGATGCTTGTAAGATACTTTCCATTTAGCCCAACTTGTGACAAAGGCTAGTTGGTATTGCTGGTGGTGGTATAATTTTCACCATCAACCAACCAACAAACCTCAGCCATCTTTGTATATATAACATCAATCGATAACTACTTAGGTCCTAAATGTGTTTACCTACCTAAATACACAAATTAATAACCCTAACCACATCAATTGATGCAAAATCGAACATCAAATAAAATCCAAATAATATGCTATGAAAATCTCTTTCCCAAAAATTGTATCCGCATAAAGTCATATTCATCATGTCACTCTTTGTCAGCGTTCTAAAAGACACGTCATGACGGCAAAGGTGCATCTCTGCCCGTTTAACCTCCATGGCTGTTGTTTCAGGTGAGGCGCCCAAGGGGCGATGAGGCGGGGTTTTTTGTAAGCTCTATATATATTACATCAATATATTATTTTGCTTTTTATATGTATTTAAATTGTTTAATATCATTGAGTAACAGTATCAGACATATATGCATATGTGTGTATATATATATTTATATACACAAAGTTGCCGCCTTAAGCCATGCCTTGAAAAACGACATGGCTCCTCAGGCTATACATTGTCCCCACACCACGCCTCATGTCATTTAGAACATTGCTCTGTATGCCTCAAGAACATAAATTTTATCACAACATAGTGAACAATGGCTTAAAGCCGGATTGATGGCACATAGAGAATGGTCTTATCGACGATTTGGTCTACTGCCTTCAGTTACTTCTATGGTTATTGGGATGCCAGCCAGGATGCATGTTAGAGTTTTACCATCTTAATCGTGCTCAAATTCTCTTTCACAATCTTTTGATGTCAAGAATACATACTTTTAAGTGTTAAAATTTCATGATTTTGATCTCAGAATCATCAGTTACCCATAATAGATGTGTCTAAAAATCGTATGCCTCTGACATGTTCTACAAATAACACGTTCAGGAACTACCAAAAAATGATATTGAATTATGGGTCGACTTTAAAACTATATAAGATCACTTGGCTAAAGAGTGGGTTTCACCTTTCTGAAGTCCCTATCACAGCGAAAGAGAAGTCTCTAACATGTATAATGATACAAACATTGAAACTAAAGAGAAAAGGGCACCCAAAAAAAAATGTACACATAGAGGCATTGCACGAGACGAGGGAATGTTGAAGTGCTGTTGAACAGGCTTGATAAATGGTGGTATACAGTATACAGTTTACATATCATGAACTAACCAGCTGAATTGAAGATGTTACTTGAGTAGAATAGAACACCATTTATACCACTGAGTTGCTGAAGAAGAAGTAATCCTATCCCTACCTGCACGATATAGTCCAAATTATTCCACCACATCCCTTAGGGCCTTAACCAGTACGCCACAACCCTTGTGGTTAATCAGGGCTGATGTCTTACAGTCATAATTTGCCAAGGGATTAGTCTAGGCATAGCCTAGGACACCCTTCCCAAAAAAAAAGAAAGAAAAAAAAAACAGAATACAGCTTTTAGATGTTTTTCCACATTTAAAAAAAGTTGTAGTATTTAAATTGTAGAACTTAAACATCATACCATTAAAGGGTACCAATATCTTCTTCTCTTAAGTTCAGAAAATCGGATTGTAGCTCGTTTTCCTGACGTTGCTACAGATCTCTGTTGGAATTCAGATAAAAATATCAAGCATGGAGAGTCTCTAAATAATGAACATTAGCAAAGAATCAGATCCTGTAAAGATAGTTGAGATTTTTAAATATATTGCGCAGATACTAATTACTCATAGGCTAAAAGCAGGATGAACACAACAACAAAACATGATAGAAGTTCTATAAAGGTGAAAGTTCATTAATGACAAAGGGTATGCTATGTAGGATGATTAGTGAGAGCTGAAAGCGATAGAATTTCTGTAAAAGGTGAAAGTTCGTTAATGTCAAAGAGTATGCTATGTAGGATGATAGTGAGAGCTGCCACACAGCCATTTGAGTCAAATCCACGCAAGGAAGGAGTAGCAGCAGATGAAAATTTAAGTGTACTTGATAAAGAAGGATGATATCCAAGAGAATTTGGGGTGAGACCAATTACATAAAAATGATGAAGCATCATCTGGATTGCTTTCCAATGTAGAGTTTCTAATGCATCCGTGAGAAGGAGTGATTTACACAACACAGGCTGTTAATAGTGATAGGAATAGTTTGAACTTAATGCAGATAGAAGTAGTGAAAAGGGATTTAGCTGCATGGAAACAATCAAGGAACTGGCTTTAGATAATAGAAGGTTTACGAAAGCAATATATACAAACCAGCCACTTAGGTTTCGGCTATGATAGCTTAACTTGTTTGGATAAGGCATTGTTGAATTGATACTAATCAAATCTTGTACCTTGATCTCATTAAATTCACCGGAAATATCAGTATCAAATCCCCGCAAAACTTGCAAAGAGGTTTCACAATCTTCCATAAACCCCATCTTGGCCTACAGAACATTGAAGGTAAAAAAACAGAGGGATATAGCTCAAATTACCTGAAAGATGATAAATGAATCAAATTCATGTTTAAGACTCTTACCAACCAGCGTGGAGATTCAGGAATGAAAAATAGACCAGGTATCAGAAAAATGCATGGCAAAGTTCCTGTAGACGAGACAAGAATATGCATTAGTTTTGAAGGCCGTTTGGTGTCCGAAGTCGGGAATTTGAAAAGTAGAATATTCATTGTCAATCAAAAACATTAAAACCTACTATTGCCTCAATCTCCATATTGCACCCTAGACATTAAGGTCAATCAAGGTCAATGGAGAATTGATTGTTTCTAGTTACCTACTGATATGATTGAGGAAATGTTTGATCATATTTATCTGATTATACGCTAATGCATTGACAGTATATTCAAAAAAGCTATTAATATACAACATTGTGCATGTTCAAGCAATAGTTGGAGTCAGGAGGAATGTCATAGGCAGAGGTGAAGAATCCAGTGCTCTAACATGAAGTTTTTACGTTACTATGAAAATGCAACTGAAAAGTGGTTGATATAACGCGTTTCTCGTTGGTTTGCAATGAACTTAAGTGCTTTAAAACTTAACTATGGATTTGTTGGTCAAACACCTTTTAAGCTTTCGAAATGACTGCCTACACAATTGCTTCTCTCTCTCTCTCTCTCTCTCTCTCATACACACAATCTCTTGCTCTATTCAGGGAATATCTGATTCTGGTGTTATTTCACATTCCTTGCTGATGGTACCAACTTGGAAAACTAGGCTGTTAGACCTAAATTAGTTATAGAAAGGTACTTTTGGAATCTTAATTCAGTTTTGGACATGCTTATTATCATTGTCAAATAAAATTATACGAGTGAACATCGTTAGGAGAGTTGGTCTACCTTTGATAGTAGACAAATATCACTAGGAGAGTTGTCCTATCTCTCAAATATAGGTATTATCGTGTTCGTTTATTTTCTAAATTGATAGTTCCAACTTCCAACATTAACTTACCAGTTTTGTCTATTAAAAACACCCCTTCCTATAATAGATTTCAACTGAAGGTAAGCATTAAACAATTATAACAGAGCTATTTTCGTGTTAAGAATATCATGAATAGTTTGTTACATGCCATATCTCCGGCTATTTCTTCTCCCTCAATGTTTCTCTCTAAAATCTTACTGTCCATGAAAATAATTTAGTTCTCTGTTCACCAGTACATCAATGCATTGTGTCCCAGTACACTCTTCTACCTGAATCTGTGATATTCTGTATCCACTGAGCACAATCATACACACTACTGCGGATTCTACATCACTCTCTATCTATCTCCTCACCACTACACAATGAAATGCCTAAACCTACTAAACCCTAATCTCTTTTGCCACATTGTTCTCTCTTTCTCCATAAGACATGCCATATTCATCATATTGAAGAAACGGGTTTTCCATCAAAACTAGTCCATGAAATCTCTACCTGTCTATATATACACATCAATATTGGAGAATCCATTATTTCAATAAAAAAGTGAAAATCAGATTTTTTCTGAACCAAAGTTGTTCTTCTGGAAAATTACTTCAACAAAGAAAATGAAGGTTCCAGATTTCTTTTATTTGTAAATGTAATAGGGCAAATATTTTGTAAAATATGACATACAGCACAAGGGTGGAGAACAAGAATGACAAAGAGGGGAGAAGATATTGTAAGAAAGCACTCAACAGACTTTCCCAGAAAGAAGGGTCTCATTTTGCACCAAAATAAATTAATTATTTTACAGGCACAACTTTAGAAACATGAAAAGTGTTCAAGCATGAGTTCATAAAGAATTATATTTACCCAATCAATCCATGAATGGACACATGTCATGTTTTGAAAATAACTGCTCTGCCAGAAAATGGACTCAAATAAAACTTTCTACCTTTTCATGTACTTATCATTGTATATATGCTCTCCAAATAAGTGTTCTAGAAGTATTCCTACTTTCTAAACAGATTATATGATTTAATCAAGTAAGAATGAACTTGAAGAAAGTAAGACCTCACCAAAAACTGCCAGTGCTCTCCATGGAAGAAAAAGTCCCAAAAGGTATGCCAGCAGTATTCCAATAGTGACAGAGAGCTAGAAAGGGAGAAATCCATGGTAAGTTATGTTATACCTGTTCACTGGAAACAATGGGAAATAGTGGATGATATGTTCCCTAAGATGAAGATTAAATCACAGCCAACCTGGTTCACAGATCCAAGGCTACCTCTCATGTTTTGAGGTGCAATCTCAGCAATATATACAGGAACCTACAGATCATAGGCAAAAGTAATCCTAGTTAATTTTATCGCAAATTGAACAGAGGATGTCAAAATGGGTAAGTGCCTAAGATTTCACCGTGTAAGATATTACTCCAACACCAAAGCCTTCCAATAACCTTCCCATATACAAGAATGAATAATCCTACAAATACCATGCAAGATAGTAAGGCAGTGGAAATGAATAAATTACACATGAATAGAAAAATTATTAGAGATGATTGCTTATAGGAATGAGCTTAAAGATGGTCACTTACTCTGGCAAATGAAATAGCAAGCCATCCAAGTATATTAGGAATTGCAGCAATCATCAATGACTGCAGTTACAGCACCAGAAATTTACACCATTCATGAGGTTCATTCATTTATATATTTCTTAAAGCAAAACAATCAATACAGATGCAGATTCCATAATACCAAACTGAGAGGATCAACTGCACACTTATCTCACCCCTTTTCGTCCAATGTATTCAGCAATCTGACCACTTGCTATTGCACCCACCATAGCACCCACATTTGCTAAAGAACCAAACACGGAGAACTGTTCAATCAACAATTATTTTACATTCAAAAACCAATCCCATATTCACCAGAAAATCATTACAGTGATGCTAATGGAGTTACTAAAGATCAAACCTCCGAAATTTTAAGTTTAAGATCCGCTATGATATCTGCCTGCGTAGGGTTTGAATACCCGCACTGTAACAAAAACAAACACTAGTAAATTTGAGCACACATACACTTTTATTTTCTTATCATACATTGGAAGCTGGTGTACGATCGTAAGTAGAGAGAGATTACAGTGAAGCCAAACTGAATGGGGCCCAATGCGACGATGAAAACACATAGGAAAATTGAGACGGATTCACGAAGAATTTGAGCGGAAGAGCCTAACATGCTGGACTGCCTGGAGCTCATACCAGCCATACGGTACCAACTTCCGGTATGAAGGAGCGGCTTCTTGAGGCTGCCGGCGCCGGCGCCTCCATCGTCGCAGATCTCCGGATCTCGTGAAGCCATCGGAAAGGTAATGTTCGGAAATTGTATGAAGGAAGGAAGGAACGTAATGAAGACATAATAGAGTGATATGGGAATGAGCTCTTTCTGTTCTACGAAATGCGAAAGAGACGGAGAAGCTGAAAAGAGGCCGGAAGACGGAGTCCGTTGGGAGATGGGGGGATACGACTACGGTTTTCGCGGGAGTTTTCTTCTTTGTTTTAGGATCAATTTACAACATCAGCCCCTCTATTCCTTACGAGTTACCGCAGCGATTGGTACGCGGACTTGATGGGACGGGACGGGACTATCTATCTGATCCACGTTTGGTAAGACTAGGACATGGTTGGATTAATTGTTTGTCTTGTGTTTTGTAAGCTTTTGTAAGCTAGATAGAACAGTACAAAACTGTTAAAATGACCAAATTGCCCCTAAATATTGTTTAATGTTATTTTATATAATATAATAATCATAAATGACACAAATTATAAAATTATTTTTATACTAATTTTTATATACAACAAAAGCATGGTTGAAGAAACTAACCTACCTTCAACCAAGTACATACCGTAAACAACTAAACATGGTTGGAAACAATGGAAATCAAAAACCATCGTTAAAGAAATAGAGAACCATTAAAATCTGTTATAATATACCCAGAAATCGAGCCTGGAAAGAAGCTAAGAAATCGAGTTCTAAGGTACCCATAAATCGAGTTCCATGGTTGAAGAAATATGTCTAGAAAATAAGAAATCGAGCCTAGTATACCTGGAAACCGAGTCTGGAAGAAGCTGAGAAATTGTGTTCTAGTCTTTCCAGAAAATGAGTCTAGAAAGAAGTTGAGAAATCGAGTTCTAAGGTACCCAGAAATCGAGTTCCATGGTTGAAGAAATCTGTCCAGAAATCGAGCCTAGTATACCCGGAAATCGAGTCTGGAAGAAGCTGAGAAATCGAGTTCTAATGTACCCAAAAATCGAGTTCCATGGTTGAAGAAATCTGTCCAGAAATCGAGTCTCAAAGAAGCTCAAAAACTGAAATCGAAAGCCATGGTTGAAGAAATCATACTTGGAGACGATGAAGAATCGAAGTGGTGGAGGAGATGAAGAATCGAAGGTCTGGAGGCGAGATTTTAGTTTAGCATATGTGGAGGCTTTTGATTAGGATGGAGATGATGAGATTTTAGTTTATCAGATGTTGTAAAAAGGGTAGTATAGTAATTTTATTATTTAGTCCCATGTTGTTCCACCTATTTTGGTGGAACAAAAAATCTTAAGTTTTGTCCCATGAAAATTGGTTTTTGCCTCATGTTGTCCCATCTGATTTTTGTCTCATGGCATACCAAACATGGGACTATATTTTTTGTCCCGTCTTGTCCCACCTAGTTTGCGTACCAAACGCACCCTACCGATCATGTTGGATACCTCCAGGGGTGTTAACGATTCGGTATTAAACCGTACCTGTCCAGGACTTCTTGTTTTAAAAGCATCTATTGGATTAGGTATTATATTCTGCAACCTTAGGGGTTGTTTGTTTACCTCTTAATAGATGCATCATCTGAATCGCTAAAAGGTAAATCTTTTTTGGTAAAAAAAGGGGTCTGCCTCTTAATGATTCAAAAACCTTCGGAATGATTTTATATCTTGGATCTCTCTTAACCACTCAGTGCCCTAATTTTATGCTGAACAATTACCAAACAACCATATTTCATTTTGCATTATATCATAAGAGACTCTTAATCATTTTATACCAAATCATTCAGCAACTATCAAATAGCCCCTTAGTTTCACTCCGTTGGATAAGAATCTCCTGTCCCAAAATTCCATGTCACATACAAGTCCCACAAATGAAATCAAGACACATTAGGTTTTATATATATTTAATTTTATTTAATTCAAGTTGATACTCTCTCTGATGATGTGTACTCATGTGATTGGTGTACATTAATTAGACGTGATAATTTGGGACATGAGATTTTTATTCCAACTGATGTGGGATTTTAGAGCATCTCCAACAACTATACAATATTTTCTTTAAAATGGAGTATTGAAAGTCAAAATCTCTAAAAAAATACATTCAACTCCAATAGTCACTCTATTTTAGCAATTCTAATATTAACTATATTATTAAAATATTCAATACATTTATAAAATAGTATTTCTCATGCCTAAATATATATTAAAATACCTCTTATTGGTGGAAAATATAAAAATAATAATTTCTCTCTATTTAGAAATTTCTCTAAATTTAGAGATTTTTAGAGCATCTCCAACAATTATGCTAAAATAGAGAAAAGTGAGAATTTAACAACTCTTATTGTAACACCCCGAAATCAATGGCCGAAAAGAAGACTGATTATGGTCAGCAATGTCCTGCGCGACTCTCCGCGCTAATGGAACCGCGCCATAATCCACGCGAGGCGCTTTTTCCCCATGACTCAAGTGCTCCGCGCGACCCTTCGTGCGGGTCGATCCGCGCGCGACCACTGTGTGCATTTAAAAGGGGGAAACTGGCCCTAAACCTCATTTACTCAACTTTTCTCAATCTAAGGCTTTGTGGGAGGCGATTTCTTGGAAGTAAAAAGGTAGGTTTGCTTCTCTCTTCATTTAATACTCTTGGTGGAAATTATTAAGTCTTGGTATGGTTGATATAGGGTTGGTGAGCATTGATTCTAGTGATTAAAGCATCAAACACTTCTCTCATCTCCTCCATTACTAGGGTTTCACTTCCATTTAGGTTTTTGGTGCAAAACCTAGCAAGGGGAGTCATTCTACTCTATTAAATTCTATACTTGCTAAATGTTTCTTTTATAACCTAATAATACTTCTATTTCATGGTTATCATGTGAGCAAATTTGGTAAGCTAGGTCAAAATTGGAGTTTTGCCCATTTTGGGAATTTTGGTTACAAAGAGGTTGGGAGATGACCCTATATTCATGGATGTCACATATTTTGCATATTGAACAAGTCCTTGCAACTCAAATAGATATAGTCAATTATTGGCTACGTTGGCCAAGCTTGGTGTTTATTTAATGAAAACTCTATTGAACAAGGGACTATTGCATTTGGTATTATGGCACGTTGTTGATATATGTATATGCATTGGAATGATGTCACAAATCCATAGACTTTGAGCCTTGATTTCGTGAAATGTTGTTGAAATGGGTTTAGTCCCATATGTACCAAGAAATAGGCATGGGGTCACAATGGGTAATAGTTGTAGACTTTTAAAGTCGGGCAACGACCAATGACCGTTAATTGTAGTTTCTTGTGTGGATGAGTGAAATCTATAACCTATGGGACCACTATTGGTTCGTACTGGGGCTCTTGAACATGGATGTGTGACCTACTTATGTGTTCCATCACCGACATGAAAATTGGGTATCCCCCGTCATCGTAAGATGTGTGTGTATGTGTGTGTCACAATTGTGGATATTGGGTAAATATTTATGTTTGGAGCTTATCAAGTCTACTTATTTCCGAAAAGTTCTATTTATCTCTTGTGTATAAATTGTTTGATCTCACTAGGCGTTATCCTAACACTTTTTCTTTAACGTGACATGTATATCAGGTTCTAAGAATATCGGGGCGGCAATCTTGTGAGTGAGTGCTAATTGCCGGTTGTGGCAACTTTTGAGAGGCACGTACAATTGAAGAGTGACTTATGGAGCCTTTGGGATATATACCCCTTTTTGGTGACCTTATCGACACCCGTCCATAATCTAGGTTATGTTAGTCTAGATTAGTAGGTTGTTGTATAAGTGTCCATTTGTGGAATTTTGTAAACTCCTATTCTACACTCTCCCCATTGATTGTGTGATTATTTATACATAGTTCGATTTTGTTGCATTTGTCCAAGCTTAATTTGATCCCTATTTTTAGGGTGTTACAAGTTGGTATCAGAACTCTAGTTTAAGTGAACTAGGTATGTTAGAAAGATGCCTAGACTTAAGTTGAGACGTTAAGTTATGATTGTGAGGCTTGGGTAAAATTCCTAGGATAAGGTGGTCTTAGAGTCAACGGAATTACACTAGTTGAGAATTGTGATAATGGTGACAATAATTCTTGTGTAAAATATGTTCATAATTTCACCTAGCTAATGCTATTATGAATATATCCTTACGTGAGCATGCTTACTCTGTTGTTATAAGGATTGATAAGTGTAGTAGTACGTTATTCGTATGTGATTATTAGTCTATTTCTCATCTCATTCTCGTGTGGCTGACAACTTCAGATGGTTAGTACTTGGAGTAGAGTGCCTAATCGCGAAGACATCCCCGAAGTCAGTGTGACGACTCATGGCCCATCGAGACAGGGGGACGTTCCCGAGCCCCCAATTCCTAAAATGTTGGTGGGGAGGGTGGAAACAGTGCCCAGGGTGAGCTTGGCCACCGACAACCCCGTCATTCAAGAAATTGACCCTCAAACAGCAATAATGGCCAACTTTCTGCAAATGATGAACACGACCATGGACAAAAGAGATGAGAGATTGATGAAGATGTTGGAAGACAGGGACGCTGGGAATCGAAGGCCAGAAGCAGTTGCAGAGAATGCGGTAATGGGTTCTGGGGTATTGGAAACGTCATTGGGACGAAGAGCATGTCATTGTAGGGGCAAGGAGAATGGAAAAAGGATGCTCCTTTAAGTCATTCCTTTGTTGCAAGCCATCCGAATTCTTAGGGACGACCAATCCGGTTGCTTGCGTGAAATGGTTCCGAGAAATCGAGCTAGCTTTTCGAATCAAGTGAATACGGGGAACCTCAGAAGGTTAGGTTCGCCTCACAAATGTTTAGAGGGGAAGCTCTGGAATGGTGGAATGTAATCCGGGAAACTCTAGAGCCGACGGTTTTGGCTCAACTCTCGTGGGGGGCCTTCAAGAAGAAGGTGATGGATAAATATTGTACTGAGAGGGCGCTAGACCGGATTGAATACGAACTCCGAAATCTATAGAAGGGTGACATATCGATAGCCAAGTTCTCCAGGTTGTTTGTGGAGAAATTGGTCTTTGTGGGACACCTGATGAAAGAGCAATGATCAAGTCTTATCAGAAGGGTCTACACGCGGAGATGAAGACCACCGTGAGGAACGCTAAAGTGGCCACCCTCCAAGAAGCCATTGAAGAGTCTCAGTTAGTGGAAGAAAACCTTGTTCAAGGCAAGGAATAAAAAGCTCGAGTAGGTGAGAAACGAAAGTGGGAGAGCCGGTTGGGGCCTCCTCAAAGACCAAGACCGTTCGTTGGTAATCTTTGTGACGACCCCCGTCGGGAACCCAATTGGTGCCAAAAATGTAGGAGTAAACATTTTGGCCCATGTAGAGTCACCTCAGGCGAATGCTTTAAGTGTGGGAAGTCTGGCCACACCATCAAGGATTTTCCCATCCGGGGAACGACGTGCTATGAATGCAAGGAATCCGGACACTATCGGAAGGACTGTCCCAAACTGAAACCCGGAGGAAATCAAGGGAAGACAACCCGCCAAAGGAAACCGGAAGAGCCTTCTGTATGTCAACCGAGGAAGCTAAGGCGTCGACGGACATGGTTTCGGGTACGTTTCACGTGAACTCCGTACCTGCGCGTACCTTATTCGATTCTGGTGGAAACATGTCTTTTATATCGCAACCTTTCTCCCGTAAATTGTCTACACTGACCTCTACCTTAAACGATGCCTTAGTAGTTGAAGTAGCAAACGGGTGTCAGGTCTTAGTCCGCGAGGTACTCAAAGGATGTGTGATTTCGATAGGATAGAAAGAATTCCCAATTGACCTCTTACCCATGGAAATAGGAGGATTTGACGTGGTCATTGGCATGGATTGGTTAATATTCAACCAAGCCGAGATATTGTGTGCCAAGAAACTGATACGAATTCCTGTAACCAGAGAAGACGCCGTACTCGTATATGGAGAAAGGAGGAAAGGGGACGTCGCAATAATATCCATGGAAAAGGCGCGGAAATGTCTAGTAAAGGGATGGTCATCATATCTAGCCTACGTCTTAGATTCCAAGGCGAAAAAGAAGAAATTGGAAGAGGTAAGAGTAGTATGTGACTACCCTAGTTTTTTCCAGACGATCTTCGTGGCTTACCATCTGATCGACAAGTGGAGTTCCGAATCGACCTTGTTCCGGGGGAGGCCCCGATAACACGTGCGCCCTACTGTCTAGCCCCTACAGAAATGCAGGAAATGATGTCTCAGCTGCAGGACTTACTCGAGAAAGGATTCGTAAGGCCTAGTTCGTCTCCATGGGGAGCACCGATCTTATTCGTGAAAAAGAAGGATGGCACTATGAGGATGTGCATTGACTACTGGTAATTGAACAAAGCTACTATCAAGAACAAGTATTCGCTTCCTAGAATTGATGACTTGTTTGACCAACTGCAAGGCACCGAGTGTTTATCCAAGGTCGACTTGCGTTCCGGATACCATTAAGTGAAGGTGAAGAGTGAGGATGTTCCAAAGACGGCATTCAGGACACGATACGGCCACTACGAATTCTTAGTGATGCTATTTGGTTTAACGAATGCACCTGTCGTGTTTATGGATTTGATGAATCGGGTGTGCCGACCTTTCCTTGACAAGCCGGTAATCGTGTTCATCGACGACATACTCATCTACTCAAGGGACGAAGAGTAGCACGAGAGAAATCTCCGTGAGGTGTTAGAAGCTTTGAGAAAAGAGAGACTGTATGTGAAGTTTTCAAAATGTGACTTTTGGCTAAAAGAGGTGCAGTTCTTGGGTCACATAGTTACTCAAGACGACGCGAAGGTGGACCCAGCAAAGATTGAAGCAATGACAAATTGGGAACCGCCCAAAACCCCGTCCGAGATTCGCAGTTTCTTGGGTCTAGAGGGATATTATAGAAGATTTATTCAAGGCTTCTCAAAGATCGCATCTCTTCTAACGGCCTTGATGGAAAAGAACGTAAAGTTTGTGTCGACCGATACCCAAGAGAAGGCTTTTAGGACACTCTAGAAAAAGTTATGCGAAGCACCAATTCTCTCCCTAACCGAAGGAACGGAAGACTTTATGGTTTATAGTGATGCCTCCAAGATGGGCTTAGGTTGTGTTTTGATGCAACGGGGAAAGGTGATCTCCTATGCATCGAGACAACTCAAGAAACATGAAAAGAATTACCCCACCCATGACTTAGAGTTGGCCGCAGTGGTCTTCGCCTTGAAGTTGTGGTAGCATTACCTCAACGAGACGAAGTGCACCCTCTTTATCGACCATAAGAGTTTGAAATACGTCTTTGATCAGAAGGAAATGAACATGCATCAACATCGATGGTTAGAGTTACTCAAGGACTATGACTGCGAATTACTTTACCACCCGGGAAAAGCGAATGTCATGGCCGATGCTTTGAGTAGGAAAGAGTACAGCGGGAGCATTAAAACCTCTATCTCAAGAATAGATGTGGTATCGGGAATAATCGAGAGGATAAAGGCTTCTCAAGTCGAAGCCTTAGCGGGAGAGAATCTTAAGGAAGAACTCATGGCAAAGCAACACCTTCTCTTAACGGAGGATGGGAGAGGAGTGAAGCTATTTTAGGGTCGAGTGTGGGTAACCAAGGTTGGGGGATGCCGAGAGTTACTCATGGAGGACACCTACAAATCCAAGTACTCTATACACCCGAGGAGCACCAAGATGTATAAATACCTAAAGTTGAACTTTTGGTGGCCCGTAATGAAATTAGATGTAGCCATCTATGTGGAAAGTTGTGTGTATTGTTTAAAAGCCAAACATCAACGTCCGTATGGAAGCCTCTAATCCTTGGAAATTCCCAAATGGAAGTGGGAGCACATCACCATGGATTTCGTAACCAAACTGCCAAGGACCTTGAGGGGTCACGATACGATTTGGGTGGTGGTGGACATTTGACCAAGAGTGCCCATTTATTGGCTATGCGTGAAACCTTGCCTATGGATAAGCTAGCCAAGCTTTACATCGATGAGATAGTGTCTAGGCACAGGGTTCCTTTGTCTATAGTCTCGGATCGAGATAACCGTTTCACTTCAAATTTTTGGGATGGACTACAGAAGGAATTGGGAACAAGAGTGAAGTTGAGCACGACTTATCATCCTCAAACTAACGGGCAAAGTGAGTGGATAATACATACTCTAGAAAATATGCTTCGGTCGTGTGTTATTGACTTTGGCGGTAGTTGGGACTCTCATCTGCCTTTTGGTAGAGTTTGTGTACAACAATAGTTATCATTCTAGTATTAGAATGGTCCCGTTCGAAGCATTGTATGGTCACAAATGTAGGACCCCCGTATGTTGTCTCGAAGTGGGTGAGAAACAATTTTCCGGCCCTGAGATCGTTCAAGAGACGACGGACAAGGTTAAATGCATCCGGGAGAGATTGAAAGCCGCCCAGGACCGACAGAAAAGCTATGCCGACAAGAAGAGACGACCCATGGAGTTTCAAGTTAGGGACCGGGTAATGCTAAAGGTGTCACCTTGGGGGAATCATACGGTTTAGGAAACGCAGGAAGTTGAGCCTTCGATTCCTCGGACCATTCACCGTGTTGAAGCGAGTGGGACTTCAAGCTTATCAGTTAGAGTTACCACTAGAGATGGACGACATCCATAACACGTTCCATGTCTGTTACTTACGGAAGTGTCTGGTGGAAGAAGAGAGTGTCATTCCTCTTTCAAAAATTCTAGTGGATGAAGGCAATCGTTGCATGAAGAACCGTACGTGATCTTGGAGAAGAAGACAAAGCAACTTCGCCATAAGAGCGTCACAATGGTAAAGGTGCAATGGAAACATCATCGTGGGGCCAATGTGACGTGGGAAACCAAGGAGGATATGAAACAGAGACACCCCCACTTGTTCGTATAGCTTTGATTTGGGGGACGAAATCGTGTCCAAGTTGGGGAGGATTGTAACACCTCGAACTCAATGGTCGAAAATAAGATAGTGGTCAGCAGTGTCCCGCGCGACTCTCCGCGCTAATGGAACCGCGCCATAATCCGCACGAGGCGCTGTTTCCCCGCAAATCCAGTGCTCCGTGCGACCCTTTGCACGGGTCGATCCGCGCGCGACCACTGTGTGCATTTAAAAGGGGGAAACTGGCCCCAAACCTCATTTACTCAACTTTTCTCAATCTAAGGCTTTGTGGGAGACGATTTCTTGGAAGCAAAAAGGTAGGTTTGCTCCTATCTTCATTTAATACTCTTGGTGGAAATTATTAAGTCTTGGTATGGTTGTTATTGGGTTGGTGAGCATTGATTCTAGTGATTAAAGCATCAAACACTTCTCTCATCTCCTCCATTACTAGGGTTTCACTTCCATTTAGGTTTTTGGTGCAAAACCTAGCAAGGTGAGTCATTCTACTCTATTAAATGCTATACTTGTTAAATGTTTCTTTTATAACCTAATAATACTTCTATTTCATGGTTGTCATGTGAGAAAATTTGGTAAGCTAGGTCAAAATTGGAGTTTTGCCCATTTTAGGCATTTTGGTTGCAATGAGGTTGGGAGATGACCCTATATTCATGGATGTCATATATTTTGCATATTGAACAAGTCCTTGGAACAAAAATAGATAGAGTCAATTATTGGCTACGTTGGCCAAGCTTGGTGTTTATTTAATGAAAACCCTATTGAACAAGGGACTATTGCATTTGGTATTATGGCACGTTTTTGATATATGTATATGCATTTGAATGATGTCACAAATCCATAGACTTTGAGCCTTGATTTCGTGAAATGTTGTCGAAATGGGTTTAGTCCCATATGTACCAAGAAATAGGCATGGGGTCACTATGGGTAATAGTTGTGGACTTTTAAATTCGAGCAACGACCAATGACCGTTAATTGTAATTTCTTGTGGATGAGTAAAATCTAGAACCGATGAGACCACCATTGGTTCGTAGTGGGGCTCTTGAACATGGATGTGTGACCTACTTATGTGTTCCGTCACCGACATGGAAATCGGGTCTCCCCCATCATCGTAAGATATGTGTGTGTGTCACAATTGTGGATATTAGGTAAATACTTATGTTTGGAGCTTATTGTTAATGCCAAAAATCGTCCAATGGAATATTTAAGGTCGGTGTGGAGCTTTATCCAACTAAAGAAAGTAGCCAATCGACAAGACGTGCGATAATAACAAGATAGAGAGACAAAAGATTTAGTGACGCGGAAAAACCTCAACGAGGAAAAAACCGCGGACGACTAGGAAGGGAGCACTATGATCGCTAAACATGGGCGATGTTCTTATGTATTACAGTGCTTACATAAGATAAATAAGAAATACAACCATAGAAACCAGTAATGAGTGTACTGTGATCGTATAGTACGATAGAGAGCGCTTGAGAATTCTTCGTGTAGCTTGTAATATTGGAGCTCAGATATCGTAGATGTAGTTGAAGGCGTATATTTATAGTCTTTAATCTTCATTAATGTTTCTTTGTAACGGTCGAAGCTTCATAATAGCTTTAATGACCCTGGTCGGTTATAGTTGTTGGTCTTTAAGCACATTAAACCTGCATTAAACAAATAACAGAAGAATGTTGGGTCGTACGTTAGTATAGTCGTGGTCGGGTATAATCGTCTGACGATCGTATGATTAATGCTCGACCGACGTCCAAAAAAGTGTCAACAAATGTTATAGATATGTTTGGTCGACAAAACCTTATCTTAATACAAGACCAGTCGTGTGTAAGATGCATTAAATATCATTCGTCGTGGTCGTGGATTTTACCTAAACAGTTTGCCCCCAAAATTTGAAATTTAGCGGCAATTTTGAATTTTGAATTTTAAGTTTTTCGAGATTTTTGGCGGTCGCCACGCGTCATATGGGGAAAGGCTCTAGTCACGTCAGAACCGAAGCGGTTCATTTCCAACTATACCCATGATGGTTTAACTGACAAGTGTGATGTCATGGAGGTGTGGGAGAACACGCATGACAGCTGTGTGTGACAGGTGTCGAAGATCTGTCGACGCTCACGAAGATTCGATCGACACGTGTCGATCATCGAGTGACTTCACGCGATACTATTTTCGAGTATAAATAGGGATCTCTGGGGATAGTTTCCATTTACGCTTTCTGAGTTTTTAGAGAGAGATTTACTTGCGAATCCTTGCCAAACTTACTGAATCCCTTCCCGTTTTAGCTTTCGATCGAGGTTTTAGAGTAGCTATTAAAGGTACGATCTTCCCTTAATCTTTTTCATGCGATTTAAGACTCAGGCTAGGAAACGTATGAGAAATTGGGATATTTTAAGTTTGAGTGAACTAAAAATCAGCTTGAAAGGTTTAGCTATGTCGAGTGAACCAGCGAGTTCGATCCAGAGTCAGGACGATCTTGACGACCTTAGGCGCTTAACGCATATTCCGTCTTCTGTGGCCATCAATTCTCTTGGTCAAATACGTCCGGACATGTGTCCGGGGGGGGGGTATTTCATTATCTACGAGTACCCCTTTAAGATAGGGTTTAAGTGGCCTTACTCACCACTGTCGAGGTTGTTTATGCTTACGTTCAACCTCGCGCCGGGGCAACTTATGACCCAATTCTAGAGAGTCATCTCGGTTATCGAACGACTAACGGGGGATTGGGGGTCGCCATTTGACGTGAACGACCTCCTCACAACGTACATGGTGAAGACAGACGGTTTTCACCGTTATAGCATGTTTTCGAGTACCGAGGTGATCGCACCTTGGTGCTTAACACTGTGGTTAACGATCGCGGATGGAAAACAAGGTATGCATTTGTGCGTATGGCCTCGCTGGATCTAGACAGTGATTGGCTTGAACCCAACTGGAATACGTCGAGTGAGTTTTTCTTTAGTCTTTGTTTCTGTCATATGCTTTATGTAGTTAATTTTTGTCTGACGTTTTCCTTTGTCTTTGGTTTCAGCTATCAAGTTCGACAAGGTACAACCGAATAGCGATTCGGTGTACAAGATTACGCATTTTTTGGGCTACACCTTGGACGAGCGATCATACACCCCCCGTCAATCGGCAAGCGACGACGAAGTGACCATCGTCGAACCATCCGAGGTCGAGGAGGTAGAGGAGGAGGAGGAGGAAGAGGAAGAAGAGAAAGAAGAGAAAGAAGAAGAGAGATAGGAGATGGCAGGTAGCATACTTATCTCTTGGTTTCTTTCCTTTTTTCCTCTTTTCGTCATGCATTTTAACTTTTTTACTTTGCTTGTTTTTAGGTGGTTTTCCAGCGAAGATGTCCTCTGCAGCCGACAGAAGGAAGGCCCAACTGGAGTTGGCCCGGAAGGGTCGAGAAAAAAGAAAGGTGACCGCGACTGCTGGGTCGGGTCTGCCTAAGCGGACGAGGATGATGGTTCTGAGGGAATCGTCGTCGATGGTGGCGAAGCTTCGAAGGTCGCCAATTCCGAGAAGGCGAAGATGGGTGACCCCATAGCAGCGGTCCCCATAAATGTTGCGCCTATGGTGGTGAATTCACCGAAGGTGACTGGTGTCGAGCGACCTCCACCAGTGCAGGAGCAGGGGCAGGCGACAGAGGCCTCTGGATCCATTCCCCGGTCGTCCGACAAGGGGAAGGAACCCGTAGAAGTTCAGACGGTTAACTTTACGTTGTCGTCTGACTTTATGGCGGATGACGTCCTCGACAGGGCGAAGATATTTCTCCATATGGGGAGATATCATCTCCCAGTCTTCAGGGAGCGTTTTAGGGGAATGTCGGTCGACGACGTGGGATCTGACATCGGAGGTCTTTCCTTTATGGTTAACTTTGTATATTAATGTCGTATGTTTCTTACAGACATTTAAGGCCTCTCTCAGTCTCTACAGCGAGATGAAGAGGATCAGGCGAGCTCTACTGTTTGCTCTCGAAAGAGAGAAAACGACATTGAAGAGGGAGCGAGCCGCTTTAGCTAGGGAGAGGGAGGCCACGTCCTGAGTGGAGTCCTTGACTGTGAGGCTCGAAGAAGCTCACAAGGTCTTAGAGGAATTTGGTCGCCAGAAGGCTGATTTGTAGACACGTCTTCATGTGTCTTGCGAGATCCTGAAGAGGACGCAGGAGGAGCTGGAGAGGGCCCAAGTGTCCTTGGTCGCGAATGAAAAAGAGATCAAGGACATCAAGGGAAGGGAGGCCGAGCAGAAGGCCAAGATCGAGGAGCTAGAGGAAGAGTTAAGGTCTGTCAAGGCTTTTACTCGATGGACGACGAAGGCGGCGATCATGAGGCGCCATCTTGCTGGGAAGAATCCCCTTGCCAACGCCGAAGAAGACCTCAATCTCTATCTGGCGGAAATCGGGAACGAGAAGGACCTGGACTCCAAAGATGAAAGAGACGTCGAGGTAGTCGAGGTCGAGGATGAGGCCAAGGTCAATGAAGCTCAAGCGGGTGATGCCTCCATGTCGCAGCCAACAGAAGATGCTCCTTCATCCTGAGTTTTCTAGCTTTTTATGTTTTATTTATTTTGGTTTTTTATATGGTCGATCGTTGGTGGTCGAGCCTTCCACGTGTAACCATTTATTTTTTGGTTATTAATAGAAATGGTTTTTATCTTATCTATCGAGTACGTCGAGTGTTATAAAATAAATGTACACGACATCATATGATAAAGATATAAAGTCATTATAGTACTTGTAACTTTTCAAACCTGAGAATCGTACGACAAAGCAATTGAAACATAAGTCATTCAATCCAAGGATGCACAAATAACATAACTCAAAGACACTTGCGACTATGGCAATCCAAGTAGTTCAAAGATTCTTGCGACCAAGGCATAGTAAAAAAAAAATTCTAAGTTAAAAACTTAGATTTGAGTCCTTACAAGACCAAGTCGTGTAAGGGACTTGCGTTCTTATGTCGTGCGATCCTGCAAGGAAACAATGTCAAAGGTTGGTCGTTGGCTAACCAACGACCCTCCGATGCTTAAGTCATTATTGGTTGTGACAAATAATCGTAAATAATAAAGGACTTAGAAAAAATACCTCTTGAGATGTGTTGCATTCCAACTACGAGGGATTTCTTGGTCGTCGAGGGTTTGGAGACTATAGGCTCCTTTTCCTACGACTATAAATATATGATAAGGACCTTCCCATTTGATGGAAAGTTTACCTACATGTGGCTCCTGAGTGTTTTGGAACACTCGACGCAAGACATAGTCGCCTTCTTGAAAGATGTTGGTCTTTGCGTTTTTGTTGAAATGACGTTCGACTGATTGTTTTTGAGATGCCATTCGAATCAATGCTGATTCTCTCATTTATTAAAGGGCGTCGAGATCATAACTTAGGTTGACTAGGTTATGGTCGACTGAAGTGTGCCTCAATGTCGGTAGTTGGACCTCAACGGGTAGAACCGCCTCACAACCATAAACCAAGGAAAAGGGAGTTTGTCCCGTGGACGTACGTGGAGTCGTACGATTTGCCCAAAGGACTGAAGGAAGTTCTTCGACCCATTTTCCTTTTGCTGTTTTCAATCTTTTCTTGATCGAGTTTACAATAGTCTTATTGCTCGATTCTGCAAGTCCATTCAACTGAGGATATTGCAGCGTCGAGGTTGTGAGTTTTATATTACGATCCTCACAGAATTGTTGAGTTCTTTCACTTATGAATTGGGATCCATTGTCACAGACAATCTCGGATGGTATCCCAAACCTGCATATAATGTTAGTTTGGATAAAAGATATGACATCTTTGTCCCGAACTTGGGAAAAAGCGGTTGCTTCTATCCATTTAGAGAAATAATTTGTAAGCACAAGTAAAAATACCTTTTGCCCGGGAGCAGGTGGTAATTTACCGACGATGTCTATTCCCCACCTCATGAAGGTCCATGGAACTAATGTCGAGTGTAAAGGTTCAGAAGGTTTATACGTTGTACCTGAATGTCGTTGGCATGCATCACAACTTTGTACGTACCTGATGGCATCTTGTCGTAGTGTCGACCAATATTAGCCTTGTCGTGATATTCGATTGGCCAGACTGTGACCGCCCGAGTGATTGCCACACTCACTGTCATGCATTTCTTGCAAGATGCTTTGGACTTATGTTTGGCTAGTGACACACTACAAATTAAGTCCCGTGAACGATCGTCGATAAAGTCTTCTTTGTATCACGACATATCTGGATGCCTTGAATATGATCTTTTGGGCTTCCATTTTGTTTTCTGGAAGTTGGTCGTGTAATAAGTAGCTCATTATGTCGCTCGACCAATCTTCTTCCTCATCGTCGATCTGGACAATGTCGTCGTGATCAATGGATGATGTCGCGAGATGTATCATGGGTATTGTGTCAAACAGAGGTCTGCTAAGTACCGATCCAAGATTGGCCAAGGCATCAGCTTGAGTATTTCGATCTCTCGGGATTTGTTCAATCGAAAATGGCTTGAAATTTTCTGATTTTGCTTTGGCTATCTTGAGATATGATGTCATCTTCTAGTCTTTCGCCGTAAACTCGCCATTCATCTGGTTCACGACGAGGAGGGAGTCGCTCTTGACGTGTAACCCTTTTGCCCCCGAGTCGAGTGTCATGTTCATTCCCACGATCAAAGCTTCATACTCTGCTTCATTGTTCGTTGCTTTAAATTCACATCGTATGGAGTACGCCATCTTGCCTCCTTGTGGCGACTTTAAGACGACACCCAGTCCTGTGCCTCTAGTGTTGGTCGATCCGTCGACATGTAGAGTCCAGGGTTTGTCGTCGTGAGTCGCCACAGAATAAGCCTCATCTTCTGCATCTTTCTCTAGATCTGGACTAAAATCAGCGACAAAATCTGCCAAGACTTGCGATTTGATCGCGGTCCTAGGTTTGAAGTCGATGTCGTAACTGCTGAGATATATACTCCATTTCGCTAGATGACCTGTCAATTCAATTCTGGTTTTCTCAAAACAAACTTAAGTGGAAAGTTAGTAACAACAATTATAGGATGCGACTCGAAGTAATGTCGTAGCTTTTTCACAGATGTAACTAGTGACAATAACAATTTTTCCAATGAGGAATACCTGGTCTCAACATCTAATAGAGATTTACTTACGTAGTAGATTGGCAATTGGTGTTTATCGTCCTCTTTTACCAGGACTGCACTAACGACCAAGTATAGTTGTAAGATCTCATTGTCCTGTGGTTTCGACAGTAGTGGAGGCGGCGCCATGTAGTCTTTTAATTTCTGCAATGCTTGCTCGTGGTCGTCTTTCCACTGGAAGCCTTTGTTCTTCCGCAAGACGTTATAAAATAAGTGGCATTTGTCTGACGATCGTGAGATAAACCTATTCAAGGCTGCCACAAGACCGGTCAAACGTTGGACTTCTTTGAAGTTCCTTGGCGATTTGATCTTGACTATGGCTTTGATTTGATCAGGATTAGCTTCGATCCCTCATCGAGTCACCATATATCCTAAGAATTTCCCAGCGCTTACTCCAAAGGAGCACTTTGTTGGATTCAGCTTCATGTGATATTTCCTGAAAATGTCAAACGATTGATGTAGATGTTCGACGTGGTCGATAGCCTGTCGTGACTTGACGAGCATGTCGTCAATGTATACTTCCATGGTATTGCCGAGTCGATCCTTGAACATTTTGTTAACCAATCGCTGGTATGTGGAACCTGCATTTTTCAAACCAAAAGGCATAACCTTATAACAATAAAGGTTCTTTTTCTTGATCGTTGGCGTGCATAAGTATTTGATTGTAACCTGAGTATGCGTCCATGAATGTCAGGAGTTTGTGTCCAGCGGTCGTGTCAACTAGAGCATCGATATGTGGTAAAGAAAACGGATCGTTCGGACACGCCTTGTTTAAGTTTGTAAAGTCTATGCACACCCTCCATTTGCCGTTTTTCTTTTGTACGACCACGACATTGGCTAACCAGTCGGGGTACTTTACTTCTCGAATTTTCCCAGTTTTGAAGAGGTTGTCGACTTCGTCATTGATCACCTTGTTTTGCTCTGGAGCGAACTTTCGACATTTCTGCTTGATAGGTTTGAACGATGGGTCCACATTTAACTTGTGTGAAATGACGTCAGGGTCAATGCCGACCATGTCTTCATGCGTCCAAGCGAAACAGTCAGCATGTTCCTGCAAGAAAGAGATTAGTTCTTTTTTAATGGAAAGATCGAGGGACAAACCTACGAAGACGACTTGATCAGGCTTACTTTGGTCCAGGATGACTTCCTCCAAATGATAATCGTCGACAGTGTCGGGTGCATCCTGGTTCTGTAATTGCTAGATGGATTGCTTTTGTGGTTTCATCATTATCTTGTAGAAGTCGTATGCAACTTTTGGTTCACTCTTGATCTCCTGGACTCCCCATGGCGTAGGAAATTTCATCGTCTGGTGAAACGTTGAAGGGACGGCCTTCATGTCATGAATCCAGGGCCGACCGAGAATAATGTTGTATGTTGACGAACAGACGAACAGTCGATGACGCTGAACCTGGTCTGCTTGTTGATTCCTTTAGCGTAGACTGGCAGAGTGATATCTCCAAAGGTGCTTGTCGCGTCTCCATTGAAACCAACCAAGGTCGTCGAACGTCGAACGATCTCCGACTTATCAAGTCCCATGGCTTTGACGGTGTCGAGAAATATTATGTTCGCTGAGCTTCCCCCATCGACCAACACCCTCCGGGTTAAACAGTTGTCGATCTTAAGCTGAACAATTAATCCATCGTGATGTTTTTGATGTAAGTCGCCCAGGTCGTCCTGGTCAAACGTTATCTTCATCGATTCTAGTTCCAATTCTTCTTTTGATCGTAAGGATCGAGGGACTGGCTGATCATTTCCCCCCCGACTAGCATGCCTTTTTGATGCAGAATAAGTCAGACCATAGAAGTCGAATCCTCCCGTAATACAATTCACGACTTTCTCGTGGTCAGGATATGGAGGTTGAATGTCGTTATTAAGTGTTGCTGGTTCGTCAAATATTTCTTTAAAATTGCCTTTTGGGACAT
This sequence comes from Arctium minus, assembly GCA_954870635.1. Classification (NCBI taxonomy): domain Eukaryota; kingdom Viridiplantae; phylum Streptophyta; class Magnoliopsida; order Asterales; family Asteraceae; genus Arctium; species Arctium minus. The sequence continues at coordinate 27,245,266 of OX941092.1, forward strand.
GCCAGGCGAGCTCCTTTTTAAGAGAAATGCAATTGTCCATCATATGACCATGGTCACTGTGAAAGTCGCACCACTTGGTCTTATCCTTCTTGTCATCATCTTTGTCGCTTTTCTTCGGCCAACGGATGGTCGCTTGTATGTTCCTCATGGAATCGACCAAGTCCTTAGAAGTCCCTTTGAATCCATAAGAGGAGATCTTAGGGTATTGAGGAAACTTGGTCGTGGTCGAGGTTTTCTTCTTATCGAACCTGACGTTCGATATTTGTCATGACGGTTCTGCCTTGACCGATGTTTTGGTCTTGAATTCTGGCTTTTTCACACTTAAAGATTTTTTGTCGCTAGAGTGTTTATGACGAAAAGCAGCGTCGTCTTCGACCCTCATATAGGCCAAAGTCCTGGCTCGTACGTCTTCGAAGTTCTCTAGGGGTATTTTGTCAATTAGGTATAAAGACCCGAGCCTTCATCCAGACCACGTTTGTAAGCCTCGATCGCAGTCTTGACATCATAATTACGGACAATAATAATCTCGGCATTGAAGCGATTGAAATAACTTCGTATTGATTCTCCAACCTTCTGCATATTGCGACTACTCGCGAATTGTTGGGAAAACTGGTTTACCAACTCAGCGAACGAGTTGATGGACTTGCGTTTAAGACCAATCAGCCACTGGAGGGTTGTACCTGTGAGGGTCTCCCCAAAACTTTTACATATACACACCTCTTGATAATGGTGTGGGATCGACACTGTCCACATCAATTTTTTGTACTAAGCGACGTGTTCAGTTGGATCCGTGATACCAGAGTATTTCGGTGTGAATGTTGGGATGTTGTACTTCTTAGGGACGTCGACCATAGCTATCTCGTCGACGAAATGCAATGCTTGGAATCCCATACGAGTCTCGACATCGTACTGCCGCTCCTGATAGTTTGGCAAGTAGCGACAAGACTCGCTCGTTCTGTTCTTCTAACATCTTCAGCCGTTTAGCGACTGGGTCGTCCTGATTGACACCTTGAGTTGCCCCAGGGACGAATTCAGATGTTTGAAATCCATTCCATTGTGAAGAATCTGAATTATCGCCATTGAAATGAAAAGTGGGTATCGACATCGAGGGAATTGGCGCCATGGATGGAATCGTGGGCATCGAGGGCGGGGGCGGTGCTGTAGGGACCGTCGTATGAAAGAAAGGCGGCGGTGGCGGTGACATCGCTGGCATAACTTGATTAAGGACACCAGGGAATGGTGGTCTTGCATAATTGGGAGGTGGAGGTCTCGACCAATGCATGCTAGATGGTCCGGCACTGTTTTGTGTTCCTGATGCATCATTCGAGTTTTGACTTCTCAACGATGCGATGGCCTCAGCTGCTCTTAAGCTCTGATTGGTCAATTCGTCAATTCGTGTGCGTGAAGCTGTCAATTCCATGTTCATCTGAGCGATGATGTGTTCATAAGTCCCTTGTGGATTGGCCAGTATCCTACATAAAAAAGACACTCGAGGAAATTGTTAGTATGATGCACGGTTATCGAGGAATTTCTTTAGATGGGGCCCCATGGTGGGCGCCAAACTGTTAATGCCAAAAATTGTCCAATGGAAGATTTAAGGTCAGTGTGGAGCTTTATCCAACTAAAGAAAGTAGCCAATCGACAAGACGTGCGATAATAACAAGATGGAGAGACAAAAGATTTAGTGACGCGGAAAAACCTCAACGAGGAAAAAACCGCGGACGACTAGGAAGGGTCGTCGAGCACTATGATCGCCAAACAGGGGCGATGTCCTTATGTATTATGATGCTTACATAAGATAAATAAGAAATACAACTGTAGAAACCAGTAATGAGTGTAGGTCGTGTGTAAAACACTTCGGTCGTGTATGTTATACTGTGATCGTATAGTACGATAAAGAGCGCTTGAGAATTCTTCGTGTAGCTTGTAATATTGGAGCTCAAATATCGTAGATGTAGTTGAAGGCATATATTTATAGTCTTTGATCTTCATAAATGTGTCTTTGTAACGGTCGAAGCTTCATAATGGCTTTAATGACCCTGGTCGGTTATAGTCGTTGGTCTTTAAGAACATTAAACATGCATTAAATAAATAACAGAAGAACGTTGGGTCGTACGTTAGTATAGTCGTGGTCGGGTATAATCGTCTGACAATCGTATGATTAACGCTCGACCGACGTCCAAAAAAGTGTCGACAAATGTTATAGATATGTTTGGTCGACAAGACTTTATCTTAATACAAGACCAGTCGTGTGTAAGATGCATTAAATATCATTCGTCGTGGTCGTAGATTTTTACCCAAACACTTATCAAATCTACTTTTTTCCGAAAAGTTCTATTTATCTCTTGTGTATAAATTGTTTGATCTCACTAGGCGTTAGCCTAACACTTTTTCTTTAACGTGACATGTATAGCATGTTCTAAGAATATCGGGGCGACAATCTAGTGAGTGGAGTGTTAGTTGTCGGTTGTGGCAAATTTTGAGAGGCACGTGCTTTTGAAGATGAGAAATTTGGAGCCTTTGGGATATAGACCCCTTTTTGGTGAACTTATCGGCACCCGTCCATAATCTAGGTTATGTTAGTCTATATTAGTAGGTTGTTGTATAAGTGTTTGTGGAATTGTGTACACTCCTATTCTACACTCTCCCCATTGATTGGGTGATTATTTATACATAGTTTGGTTTTGTTGCATTTGTCCAAGCTTAATTTGATCCCTATTTTTAGGGTGTTACATTTTTGCTCCAACATCTATGCTATACCATATGCTAAAATAGAGAAAAATGAGAATTTAGCAAAAAAAATTTCTCCAACATCTATGCTATACCATATGCTAAAATAGAGAAAAGAAGAGAGAAGATAAAAATCTCCAAATTTGGAGAAATTTCTAAAACTTCATATTTAAGAGAAAGAAATAATATTTAGTTCTTTCCCACCAATAGGAGACATTGAAGTTGTGCATTTATGATAGATAAATAATATTTTATTAAATGTATTGAATATTTAATAATATAATTAATGGTATAAGGGGGTGTTTGGGATTGCTTATTTGAAGTACTTTTTAGCTTATTGCGGTGCCGGTGTGGCACCAGAGATAAACATTTTCTAGTGTTTGGATGAAGAAAAATTAGTAGCGGTGCCAAACAGCTGAAAAAGAGTTTTTGATAAGTCATTTGATTATAACTTATCAACTTATTTGAAAAGTGCTTATGACTTTTTTGGTTATTTTATATGTATAAGCAATCTCAAACATCCTTAAATAACAACTTATTAGATTATTACGTTTTGGTACAACAATAAGCTAATCCAAACACTTTTTAGAAAACTCCAATTTAACACCACACAAGTTGATAAACACTTTTCAAAATAAGCATAAGTTGTTTTAAATAAGCAATCCCAAACACCCCTAAGTGCTAAAATAGAGTAGTTGTTGGAGTTTGATGTAGTTTTTTTTAGAGATTTTAAGTTTTGGTACCCTATTTTAGAAAAATTATAGACTTACTGTTGGAGATGCTCTTACAATCTTTCTCATCCTTTCTTTATTTTAGCATACAATATGGCATAACTTTTGGAGCAAAAAAATTACTCAAATTATTATTTTCTCCATTTTAGTATAGTTGTTGGAGATGCTCTTACAATCTAGCCCACCCCTCAGGAGCTCGGTGTCCTTGCTGACACACTAGTCTGGTTCCCGGGTCTGATACCCTTTTTAACATCCCAGACCAACCGTAACATATATTGTCCATTTTGTTTACACCCGGACCCACGGTTTTAAAACGCCTCTAATAGATGATGAATCTAGTCCCTTATAAGGCGACCTTAGTTCCCCTCCCCGACCGATGTGGATCTTACAGGATTGACCTCAAGCACAAAGTAAAGTTCGTTTAACTCAACAAATTGAGTTTCATAACACTAATGCTCGACTCATATCGTTTGAAAACTCGATTAAAATTTCCTAGTCTAGTCGAATCGAGTTGATCCATTCGAATTTCGAACATACACATTTTTAAATCAACATGTTCATATGTTAATAAAACATACAATCAAAATATAAACATATCACATTCAAATTGGAAGAGTTAATCTATCTCGAGTAGGGCGGACCTATAAAGGCGCCAACGAAGTTCTTTCACCCCCTTAACTGATTTTCGCAAGTAAGTTTTTTTGGAGATATGAAGGTGCATACGCTAAACTTTAATTGGTTCTATGATATATTAGAAAATACAAAAGACATCAATCAAAGAACTGAAAAATTCCCTCAAAGTCAACCACAAAACTGAAAAAGTCTCACGAAATCAACCAAAAAACTAAAACAATCTCTCGAAACTATGGAATCTGCCTAAAAACACATCAGATGACTTTGTGGGCCTTTAATCCACCTTAAAAGATGCATCCACTCGGTAAAAATATTGGATATGCTGCTTCTCGAGTCCGAGCCATAAATGAGCTTATAGAGCTTGAATTTTAGGTATAATGTATAACTCAAATTTATAGAATGAGTATCGAGCTCAAACTTGAACATTGGAAAAAATATTCGAGCTCGAGCACTAATTTGAAAAAGTTACTTGAGCTCGAGGTTGATGTCATTTTTACCATCCGATCTCAAACAATATACAAGTGGACTTGACACGACTCGCTAACACCACAATTGACACATTAAAATAATTTGAATTTAATGGACGAATATGCAAATTTGAAAATCGTTCCATAAACAAATAAACTATCCATTTAGAAAGGAAAAAAAACTCAAAAGTAATACATGTCCTGTCATCTAACTTGTTTTCTAACATGTGTTTCAATGAAAAATGTCAGAGGGAACAACATTAATATAACTCATAGATTTCACCACTATTTTAACCGTTCTTTTTAGTCATTGGTAAATGAGGTGGAAACATCCATATGTCTTTCTCAAGTCGTCGATTCATTGTAACACCCTGATTTTCGAAAGTTATCATTTCGAGTTAACACCGAAACCGATATATTAGAGAAAAATAAAATAAAGGATTTTGGACTTGAATCCTAGATTTTATAGTCTATATGGATGAAGGATTCAATTACGAGTCCAACGGTTCTTTCCGGAGCAAAATCAGAGCTATAACGAAGAAGTTATGGCCAAAACAGTGAACGAGGAGAAACCGGACGAACAGTGCACGGGGCGACTTGTGGCGCGACTTAGGCCACCCCGTAACCCGCTCAGAGCTCTGTTAACCCATTCGGGCAAATTGTGGCGCGACCTAACCCGCCCGATAACCCGCGCGGAGACATGTTCGAGCTTAAAACCCGATTTTCAGCCACCGAACTTCATTTCTTCATATCTTCTTCATCCGAACTCCGTTTTTGATTATTCAAGTTGCCATAGTTTCGTTTTTGAGAGATCTTCAAGGATATAGCAAGAGATTTGAAGTCTATTGGAAGATCCAAGTGTATTTTGTGGTGGTAAGTCTCTCATCTCTCTCTTTGTTAAGCTAGGGTTAGATGGTTTCACCCTTTTTCCTTTCATCCTTCAACTTGGGTGTGATTTTGGTGACTTGTATGTTGAAGAAAACCTGGTAGATGTGTCAGATCTAAGATCTAGAGAAGTTTCTTGGAGATTCAAGCCTTCATCTTCGGAGATTCAAGTTTTGGGGGTAAAATCTAGATTTAGCCTAAATCTAGCAAGGTGAGTTCAAGTTGATTTGTGAAAACGGTGTACATGCCAAAATGTTTATTTTAAAGTGTTTGTGTTTTTCATTAAATTGTTAACTGCTGATAAGTTTTGATTATTTGGATATATTTAACTTTATGAACTTATGTAACACACATATTTGTGATTTTTGGGTATTTTGATAAATAAATCATTTTGATATATTTCTTCGATGATGTAATATATAAATGGAAGTCATTTCATGTAATTGTCCATTGGTGCATACAAATTTATAAACCGTTGGAAAATGCATATCATTGAGCTATGGGTCGTTTTGGCAACACGAAGAGAAAGAGTTCAATTGGAAAACATTTTGTTTCAACCAATGAGAAGTTTTGGGTTAATTACCTTTTTGGTCATGGTGTTTGCATAATGGTTGGTCAAACGTATTTCGATGTCTCTACTAGCTTTCATTGGGTATTCACGTAAATTGATGGGCCTTTGGCTTGGTTTTGATTAAATTGAGTCTTGAGGACGTTTGTCCGGATTTAATAACCATTGTGGGGTTTTGAGTATGATGGCACATTTTTCGTGTCATTGGAGAGTTACATCCTTTGGGTTCTTTGGTCATTCATTTGGAGTCATGTAATGTTAGACAGTGTCGTAATGGATCCATAGGCACGTAAGTCTGTCGGTTGTGTAAGGCCTGAGGTTTTGGGTTACTTTTAGTGACCGCTTGGGTTCGCTAGCAATTAGGCAATAGGTGGCACGAGCCTCCGAGTTGAAACTCATCTAGATTGGATAGGCACCAGTGTCCGTAAGTCCTTGGGGTGGAACTCGACGAAGTAGGGCTAGAGGCAGTAAAACGGATTGAGGTTGTGATGTCTGGTATGGCATGGGAACTATTTCCGGGATACGTGGTGAACTCCAATAACATCAAGGGTGGCCCCATTCACGTGTTCTCGCCACCCAAGATGGAAACGTTTAGATGACACGCGAGAAGTTGTATAGGCGGCCTACTTGTGTGTTCCTCTATTCTTATTGTATACGGGTATCTTCGTCGTAAATCTGTGGTATTTTAAATGTTGATGTCGTATTTTTACCAACTTTGGTTTTGTGTGGTCGACGATAAATGATGACCTTAATATTGGGTTTTCCCCACGTATATTAAGGTTTGAATGGAATGCGTCAGTTCTATGTTTAAGTATTTGGTTTCTTTCCATTTTATGGTTGCGTGAGTTTTGGGTCTAATGTCCGTGTTGACGGCGACATTTATTTACATGGGTTTTTAATTATCTTTGGCTTTATGAGTTGTGGGTCATGTTTCACCCGTGTTGGGTATTTCGAGACATAACATTTTACCCGTGTTTTATAAATTGGGAGTCCTCTTCCTATTCTCATTTTGAGCAAGTTTTGAGTTGAACTTAAAGTTACGAAAGAACGTTTTATATTGGGATCTTCGCCTTTAAAACAGTTTGGTTTGGTTATCGATTATTCGGTGTCCCTTTCGTTTAAAATGCATAATTATTGATAAACGAGTCGTTTTCATAAGTGAACCATATCATTTGAAAGATTACGATTTTGTTGCATCCTGCCTTTCTAAATGATTAACTTATTTATGTTGAAAACTCTTGAACTCACTAGGCGTTAGCCTAACCTTTTTATTTGTCGGCATGTGCATCAGGTTCCGGATAGGGAAAGAGGTTTTAGGTTTTTGGTGAAGCGTTGAGTGCTAAGAGTTTGTGCAAGGGTGAGTAGCTTGATGAAGCCTTCTGCGTTAGTCGTTGATTAGAGCAACTGTTTCTTTGGGGTTATAGTAACACCCGATTTCGATTAGTCTTTATGCAAGACTTGTCCTTTTAGTTGTTAAAGTTAAATCCAATATTCTTTTGAGGTGTCTCAAGTGATGTTTATAAATAGATTATCCTTTTTGTTGTATAATTTGGAAGTTTTAAATTAGTTGCTCTGTTCATTTTCGAGGGTGTTACAAGTTGGTATCAGAGCTTAAGTTTGAGAGAATTAGGTATTGATTTTTGGATTCCTAGACTCAAACTAGCGTTCTTATAAGTAATTGTGAGTGGATTTGCACATTAGGTATCTTAAGATACGATATTTTGGGGTTGATCGAGCTGCTAGAAACGGGAAACTTGTCGAGGGTCGCAAGGATGATCATGTACGGTACGTTCATAATGACACATGGCTAGTGTTATGGTGAACTACATGCTACATGTGTATACTTGAACTACCTAGGTATGATGACCGTTGGGGTAGTGAGAAAGTTTCTAAGCTGGTAATTTAAGGAAGGATTGATGTTTATAGCAATGTCACTTTGGAGTGATAGTTAAGCGCGTTGAATGCACTAAGTTGACCACATTGAGTCGGAGCTATTGGTCGGATTAGAACCATAGGCGTGTTAATTGGCTCTATTTCGAGGAGAAATTGTAAGGAGAACCGATGAAAGCGTCGGTGATCGCCTTAAGATGTTTGAACATCCGGATGATAGTGGTATGGCGGAAAATTGAGGAACGTGATTTCGGGGTATCGAGTGCCGGCCAAATCTATGCACGACATTTACTTCTAAAATGAGTTTGCATTATTTGTTTCTCATGTTTTCAAAGCATAAAGTGAGCTATATTACGAAATCTTGGTAAGGTGTTTAGCATTCATCAAATTTTAAACCGAGAGTTTAAACATGCACAAAATTGTTTTGTTGTTCGTGGTTACAAATCTTTTATTTATTGGAAATCTCTTCATCTTCGCTTTGTGTCTAACTCTATTTTTGGATATTATAAGATCTGTGTTTTAATGTCATTTCGAGTATTGGACAAGTAACTGTAGAATTTTTAACCTTGACATTGGATCTCCTCCACGTATGTTAAGGTTTTAAAGGAAGAGTTGTCCCCATGTTCTTGAGTCGGAATTTTCTGGAGAATTGGGTTTGTGTGAGTCGTGTTTAATTTTATGAGTATAGTTTTGCGGCGTTTTGGAGTGCGTGAGTGTACTTTAAGATTGCGTGGGTTTTAATTTTATTACGTATAATTTACGAGCTTTTGGACATCGTGTCTCATCAAAAGTGTTGTTGAAAAAGGTCACTTTATCGTACGTTGTGGTTTTAGAATTTGTAACATCTTTAGACTTGTTGTCGTCTCATACTTTATGTTGGGAAATGAAAATTTTGACATCGCTTGATTTTTTTTTAGCAGTAATGAGTTTTACGAAAATTCAGTTGGTTTTAAGGTGTCTTATTTTACAACAGTTTGAGTCGTGTAATAAAAAGAAATTTTAGAAACGTGTAGACTTCCATTATTGTGTGCGTCAATTTATGAGTTTTGTTTAATACTTTGTCTCATGTGAGTCTTGCACAGGTATTTTGCAACCGTAAGAGGCGTTTTGAAAATCTTAATGTCGCATGACTGCATCTTGAGTTTTGCACAAGTATAGGTGTACACTGTTTGGGTTGAATTTGAATTACACTCGCGTGAGTAAGTATGTGAAAGATTTATGTTGTCTCGTATTAAACTTTTAATCTAAACATGTTCAGTTGTTGAATTTACTGTTAGAAATTTTCCGCAGTGCATTAAAGGAGTTATTGGCATTCATGTCGTTGTAGTTCTATTTTGGTCAAATGTGTTTTGTCTGTGCGGCTCAGAGCTTTAAACTCGATTCGAAATTTATTTGCATTCCCATCGTCCTATCGAGTTTTGGGGAATAAACTGGTGCATATGGGACTTGTTGAAAATTTTATGCCACAACATTTTGGTTAAAGAGGAAAATTTTTAAGTTAAAATTGTGAAGTTCCCTTTTGGAGTTGTACAAACACTTATGACACGTGTTGGGGTGCAGGAATTTATCTTTATGTTTATAGTGTAAATTTTGCGACACACCTTTTGTTACCATTTTATTTACGTAAATATTGATCAAACGAATTTTGGAAATGGTTTTATACGAGTAGCGTCGGTGATCAATTTTTAACCTATCGAGTGATCAGTAGTGGATTTTACCGCACAAGCAATTGTTATAAAGCTTATGTATTTGAAAGTTTCATAAAGGTTTAAATTGGCATATTTGTTGAAAACTGTAGATCCTAGTTACAGTGCAATCACGAACAATAATCAACAATGAAGAACAATAATATAACCACAACCTCTAGTCATATGATTAATATTCAAGAAAGAGTTTAGGTTTACAGAGAGAATATCTGATCAGTAAATGTAAATCTATTGACTAGAGAATTATGAATGAGATCTTAAACTAATAAATGAACTAAACTAACCCTTATATATGTTACGCATAAGTTTGATGGGCTTTATGGGCTTTGGGCCCAACTAACAATTAAACTATCAATAAATTACAAATCAACCCCTTATAAATGCTTTATGCCACTTTCAACACACAAGACTTTCAGTCCTAACAATCTCCCCCTAAAGTTGAATAAAGCATTTATCAACTTGAAAACTTCAGGCCTTGATCTTCTTTCCCTCTTGAATCTTTGAAAAACTTTGGTGTTGCGTGTCTTCATGTCTTTTCAAACTCCCCCTTGAATAAAGCTCTTGGTCTTCATATTTCAATTTTGTAACCAGATTCAATGTACAATAGACTCGACTAAACGCACTATCAAGCAGCTTTCAACTGTAGAAACTCAACACATCGGATCAGTACACAAGAAAGATAAAGTGCGAGTTACTTGACATTCCACGACACATCTTCAGTTTAAAACAAAGAATTTGTCTTTGAACTGCAAGTTGAATAGACTTAAAGAACTTGTTTCAATCAGCGCGTAGGAGGAAATATTGAACTTTGAAATTGCTCTGATACCAATTGTAGATCCCAGAAAACACAGATTGATCGATTTTCAAAAAAATTGATTTTAAAAAACACAGATCGATCGAACCACTCGATTTCCAGAAAAATATTCGACCGAACTTTTACCCAGAAAAAAATCGATTTTGCAGATGTGACTTTTGAGCAGATCGATAACACAGTTAAGAACAATTTTAACCCAGAATCAATCAAACACATATAATCAAACACTCATGTAGATATACAGATAAAATAGTCGATTAAAGCAAGTAATCGATTAAAGGGTTTTAGACAAACTTTTTTGGATCAAACCTTCTATCTCTTTGCTCTGATACCAATTGTAGATCCCAGTTACAGTGCAATCACGAACAATAATCAACAATGAAGAACAATAATATAACCACAACCTCTAGTCATATGATTAATATTCAAGAAAGAGTTTAGGTTTACAGAGAGAATATCTGATCAGTAAATGTAAACCTATTGACTAGAGAATTATGAATGAGATCTTAAACTAATAAATGAACTAAACTAGCCCTTATATATGTTACGCATAAGCTTGATGGGATTTATGGGCTTTGGTCCCAACTAACAATTAAACTATCAATAAATTACAAATCAACCCCTTATAAATGCTTTATGCCACTTTCAACACACAGACTTTCAGTCATAACAAAAACCTTGAACTCATTAGGCCTATAGATTTAAACCCCTGTCGTGAAAGGAGTTGTAACTAAGGAACTAAGGAGTCCTTGGGAAATGAAGCGTCGGATTATCCGATCCGTGGTCAGTCCGAATTTTGGATTCCAATTTATGAATCGGTACGCGCGCGAATAATTGAAGTAGTAGAATTGTGTATTCTCCTATATATTTAAGTGGTGATATTTCTGTTTCGGTAAACCTTCGGGATAAATCATTGGGTGGTTGCTTGACTGCGGTAGGATATGAGCCGATGGGTCGGATGTGTACCATCCGGGTGAGTCTTAAGGAATAAGGAAATTATGGTGATGTGTTTGTCGGAATTTAGTATCATGATAGGTGTCAACTTTGAATCATCGGTGTAAAATATGGAAGGAAATTTATGGTGGTATATCCACGGTTGAGGTGTAAAAGTTTTGAACATAAGTGTCGACATTCGATTTGAAGATAATAAACGTTGTGATGCTTCATTGTACTTCCGATGAAACCGGTGCGTCAGCAATTTTAGTGGTAACCTTGAGAAGATTAGATGATGGAAATTAGGAATCGATCATTGGTAATTCTGTAATCAACAAGGTTTCACTGATTCATCAACCGATGCTTGACTGCACTCTGGGAATTGAGTAACCGTGTAGTTGGGGTAATCTGTTGTCCACCGATGTCGTGTCGTGTCAGTTGAGGAACCTATCGAATGTTATGATTGGATCAAACCTAACTGGTGTTAGGAAATGTCATCAAGGAAGGGGAAGATGAATCTTTTATAGTATGAATTATCGAGGAATTGGGTTAGAATGTCAAGGTAAACCTTAAGTAGAAATCGACTATTGAGGAGACCTTGATGGGTCAAATTTAAAAATGCCTCAGGGATGAGTTCGCTTTGGAGCATTCTTGGTGGAACTATTATTAAGGGGTTATGCGCACAACCAAAGGTTGGGAGACAACTGAGATCTTAAGGATAAGAAAGTGGTTGATAAGGACTCGATGTTCATTCCGTCAGCGGTAAGACACATCGAACCTTGGAATCGAGTTGTGACGGTTCGTTATGGGAAATTTAGTGACAACCTTAAATGGAATGTGATCGGTTTCGTGCATGAGGTAAGGTATCGTGGAGACATGCATTTTGGGTAAAGGGTCGATTGACCTTGCTAATGGAGACGTTGGGTGTTTGAACGGTGCCAGATTTTGAGGACGAAATCTCTTTCAAGGTTGGGAGGATTGTAACACCCCGATTTTCGAAAGGTATCATTTCGAGTTAATACCGAAACCGATATATTAGGGAAAAATAAGATAAATGATTTTGGACTTGAATCCTAGATTTTATAGTCTATATGGATGAAGGATTCAATTACGAGTCCAACGGTTCTTTTCGGAGCAAAATCGGAGCTATAACGAAGAAGTTATGGCCAAAACAGTGAACGAGGAGAAACCGGACGAACAGTGCACGGGGCGACTTGTGGCGTGACTTAGGCCGCCCCATAACCCGCCCGGAGTCCTGTTAACCCATTCGGGCGACTTGTGGCGCAACCTAACCCTCCCGGTAACCCGTGCGGAGACCTGTTCGAGCTTAAAACCCGATTTCCAGCCAACAAACTTCATTTCTTCATATCTTCTTCATCCCAACTCCGTTTTTGATGATTCAAGTTGCCATAGTTTCTTTTTTGAGAGATCTTCAAGGATATATCAATAGATTTGAAGTCTATTGGAAGATCCAAGGGTATTTTGTGGTGGTAAGTCTCTCATCTCTCTTTGTTAAGCTAGGGTTAGATGGTTTCACCCTTTTTCCTTTCATCCTTCAACTTGGGTGTGATTTTGGTGACTTTTATGTTGAAGGAAACCTGGTAGATGTGTCGGATCTAAGATCTAGAGAAGTTTCTTGGAGATTCAAGCCTTCATCTTCGGAGATTCAAGTTTTGGGGGTAAAATCTAGATTTAGCCTAAATCTAGCAAGGTGAGTTCAAGTTGATTTGTGAAAACGGTGTACATGCCAAAATGTTTATTTTAAAGTGTTTGTGTTTTTCATTAAATTGTTAACTGCTGATAAGTTTTGATTATTTTGATATATTTAACTTTATGAACTTATGTAACACACATCTTTGTGATTTTTGGGTATTTTGATAAATAAATCATTTTGATATATTTCTTCGATGATGTAATAAATAAATGGAAGTCATTTCATATAATTTTCCATTGGTGCATACGATTTTATAAACCGTTGGAAAATGCATATCATTGAGCTATGGGTCGTTTTGGCAGCACGAAGAGAAAGAGTTCAATTGAAAAACATTTTGTTTCAACCAATGAGAAGTTTTGGGTTAATTACCTTTTTGGTCATGGTGTTTGCATAATGGTTGGTCAAACATATTTTGATGTCTCTACTAGCTTTCATTGGGTATTCACGTAAATTGATGGGCCTTTGGCTCGGTTTTGACTAAATTGAGTCTTGAGGACGTTTGTCCGGATTTAATAACCATTGTGGGGTTTTGAGTATGATGGCGCATTTTTCGTGTCATTGGAGAGTTACATGTTTTGGGTGCTTTGGTCATTCATTTGGAGTCATGTAATGTTAGACAGTGTCGTAATGGATCCATAGACACGTAAGTCTGTCGGTTGTGTAAGGCCTGAGGTTTTGGGTTACTTTTAGTGACCGCTTGGGTTTGCTAGCGAGTAGGCAATAGGTGGCACGAGCCTCCGAGTTGAAACTCGACTAGATTGGATAGGCACCAGTGTCCGTAAGTCCTTGGGGTGGAACTCGACGGAGTAGGGCTAGAGGCAGTAAAACGGATTGAGGTTGTAATGTCTGGTATGGCATGGGAACTAAGTCCGGGATACGTGGTGAACTCCAATAACATCAAGGGTGGCCCCATTCACGTGTTCTCGCCACCCAATATAGAAACGTTTAGATGACATGCGAGGAAGTTGTATGGGCGGCCTACTTGCGTGTTCCTCTATTCTCATTGTATACGGATATCTTCGTCGTAGATATGTGGTATTTTAAATGTTGATGTCGTATTTTTACCAACTTTGGTTTCGTGTGGTCGACGATAAATGATGGCCTTAATATTGGGTTTTCCCCACGTATATTAAGGTTTGAATGGAATGCGTCAGTTCTATGTTTCAGTATTTGGTTTCTTTCCATTTTATGGTTGCGTGAGTTTTGGGTCTAATGTCCGTGTTGACGGCGACATTTATTTACATGGGTTTTTAATTATCTTTGGCTTTATGAGTTGTGGGTCATGTTTCACCCGTGTTGGGTATTTCAAGACATAACATTTTACCTGTGTTCTATAAATTGGGAGTCCTCTTCCTATTCTCATTTTGAGCAAGTTTTGAGTTGAACTTAAAGTTACGAAAGAACGTTTTATATTGGGATCTTCGCCTTTAGAACAGTTTGGTTTGGTTATCGATTATTCGGTGTCCCTTTCGTTTAAAATGCATAATTATTGATAAACGAGTCGTTTTCATAAGTGAACCATATCATTTGAAAGATTACGATTTTGTTGCATCCTGCCTTTCTAAATGATTAACTTATTTATGTTGAAAACTCTTGAACTCACTAGGCGTTAGCCTAATCTTTTTATTTGTCGGCATGTGCATCAGGTTCCGGATGGGGAAAGAGGTTTTAGTTTTTTGGTGAAGCGTTGAGTGCTAAGAGTTTGTGCAAGGGTGAGTAGCTTGATGAAGCCTTCCGCGTTAGTCATTGACAAGAGCAACTGTTTTTTTGGGTTTATAGTAACAGCTGATTTTGATTAGTCTTTATGCGAGACTTGTCCTTTTAGTTGTTAAAGTTAAATCCAATATTCTTTTGAGGTGTCTCAAGTGATGTTTGTAAATAGATTATCCTTTTTGTTGTATAATTTGGAAGTTTTAAATTAGTTGCTCTGTTCATTTTTGAGGGTGTTACATTCATAATCTCGATTAAGTCAAACAACTCTTAATCGATTCCAACCCCATGAATCAACACCTCAAAAATCATCTTACCCATGGACTTGCCAATATTGATTATTGTAGACCCTTCCGAGCCCCTATACTCAATTGGTAGTAAGAATTGATGCATATTCCTACGCCAGACAAATACTTTACCGATGCCAAATGTAAGTCACTGAGAGGGACCAAAACCTAGCAAGGGTATACATCATAGTAACAAATTTGGAATAAAAACCCATATAAACAAAAAAAAAACACAAACCATAAGGACTGAATCCGTAATTTATTCTATTTTTGAGTGAACTATCCTTTGGGCTTTGTGGTTTGTAGAAAACACGAAAGTCGTTCCTATTATGAAAAAAACTACAAAATAGTCATTGTGGTATACACTTGGCTTTGAAATCAATCCTTATTATTAAAAAAAACTTTTTTTTTCTCTCTTTCCTCCCCATTCCGTGTGACTTTTTCGGCCACCCTCCTTCATTATGTCTTCTCCAGCCACCCCTTGTGACTTCTCATATTCGCTCCACAAGAAAGTGAGAAAATTATAAATGTCATGTTGGTTTCATGTAGGTTGATTCACCTTCTTGAAACCCTCTATTCGTCTTTGAATCATATCAATCAAGTTTTTTTCTCTAGAGAACTCTCCTAGCAATTGATTTAAAAATTGAGTTTTATACATTACCCGTATCGTCCTTTTTTGTCTCCACATATTTCTTCTCTTGCACTTGGACACTTGGTTTTGGAAGTCAAAGACTTCTTCAGTCATGCAATTTATGTTATTGTTGGGAATGTCTTCTTTGCAATTTTCACCTTCTTTACATTATGTGTGTTTTCTTTTTCTTTCTTATTGAATTTGGAGTTTAGCTGTTAATTGTCTACATGTTTAGTCTTTTATGTCAGTTTTTTATTATATGAATAAGGATTTATGTGTTTTCTTATCTTGTTCTCAATTTGATATGTTATTGATTGTCATTTTGTTAAATTACAATTAGAAATTGGTGGTGCTAGTGGTGGGGTCCTACGTAAACCCGTGAAGAAACACCATGTTCTTTATCATTATATCTTCAATCATTGATGAATGATAGTAGACCAGTGAAAGATTGTTAGATCAATCACGAGGTTTCCGTTGTTTTTTTGTTGCTTTTGAAGTTAATCATTGATGTTCTTAACTTGCAATATATGCTTTATTAGGAGCAATGATTGGGGCTTTGATAAGCGAAGAAACCAAGAGCAGATAAGGCTTGGATTGCTAATCACGGGGGAAGGGTGGTCGAAAAAGAGAGAGAGATAAAAAAATGTTTATTTTGAATTGCTAATCACACTTGTACATAACTATATAAGGCTTGAATTTTTAGGGATTCTCCTCAGAGGTCATTGGTTCAAGTCCTGCAAGGCCACTCAAGATTTTCCTGATTGTTTTCCAGGGCCTCTAGAATTAGTCGAGGTGCACGTAAGCTGACCCGAATACACACGGTTAACAAATAAAATAAGTTATATAAACTTGTATACTAACCGCTTTAATAAAGAAAAACCGAAGGATGAAAATGCTCCTCAACTAACGACACTTTAACTAACAAAGTTAGGACTAAGGACTAAGGACTAAGGACTAATTTCAAAGCAAAACGCATACCACCCCCAACTATTTCTACAACGTTTTCAAAACAAAGACCACTTTTTTAATTTTTCTACGAACTATAAGGATTAAACATGTAAATTTACATTTTCCTGATACAGGGCCCTGGTTGAACATAGGATCTCAATTTCCCTTCTCAAATTCCTATGAACCCACCACCGCAAGTATCAGGAGCAGGGACTCACCGCCACCACCTCATCGCTCTTCCCCAACCCGCCGCCGCCGTCTACCTACCACCACCGCAGTTTTCCGAAGCCGACAAACCTCCAAATCGAGATCCATATCTCAATTGCAGTAAAGAAACTAAGAATCCCTACATGGACGAACAAACAATCCACTTAGAAGAACCACATCACCGACTCAAACCGGAATCATCATCACCCCAATCCTCCATTCCTTCTCAACCACCACCAACAGAGGAGGAGTCTTTTACTTCCGATATTTCCCAAATTGCTACTTCAAACCCTACCAAAATCCCAATTCGCCCGCAGAAAATCCGAAAACTATCATCATCAGCTGCTATTGACTCTGTAATTGAAGAAATTAAGCCTCAATCGACAATCGCGGAAGCCGACGCATCCAAAGCGATTGTCCTTTCGACCACCACAACCGCCGTCGTCGCAACGAAAAACCGACGTCGAAACCCTTCGCGATCAGCGTTGGATTTGCCAAAAGTGATCAAACCGTTATCCGCACAGGGCGAGATCTCCGTCGCTCTCCGCCACCTTAGATCCGCTGATCCTCTCCTTGCTAACCTAATCGACAATCACCCTCCGCCGACGTTCGATTCACATCAAGCACCTTTTTTGGCTCTAACGAAAAGCATTCTCTATCAACAACTTGCCTACAAGGCAGGCACATCGATATACACTCGTTTTGTAAACCTCTGCGGCGGCGAAGATGGCGTAGGGCCGGAAACTGTACTTTCTCTCACTCCCCAACAGCTTAAGCAAATTGGGGTTTCTGGACGCAAGGCAAGTTACCTCTATGACCTAGCTAACAAGTATAACAATGGGATTTTGTCGGATGAATCTGTTGTAAAAATGGATGATAGGTCTCTTTTTACAATGCTTTCAATGGTGAAAGGAATTGGGTCATGGTCTGTCCACATGTTTATGATCTTTTCGCTACATAGACCGGATGTTTTGCCCGTTAGCGATTTGGGAGTTAGGAAAGGAGTGCAACTGTTGTATATGTTGGATGAGTTGCCTAGGCCTTCACAAATGGAGCAGCTTTGTGAGAAATGGCGGCCTTATAGGTCGGTTGGGGCATGGTATATGTGGCGGTTTGTGGAAGGCAAAGGGTCGCCGGCTGCTGGAGCAGCTGCGGCTGCTCTAGTGAGTAATGGTATTATTGGGCAGCAGCAATTAGGGCAGTCTGAACAGGCACAACAACAGCAACAACTCCAGTTGCAGCTTTTGGAACCCATCAATAGCATTGGAAATCTCGGGTAGTTTCTCTTGCTTTAATTCACTACTTATTGGTTATATATATATATATATATATACACATATTAGGAATATCCGCAATTGTCTTTGGATGTCTTTGAGAATCAACACATTTGACATTTTAGAAGCAAATAGTTTTTTTGAGCATCTTGAATCAAATACATCATACTTTATGTTGCGAAGTTGTGTGCCTTGAAGATTTAAGCCATGTTATACTAATATTTAGCGACTCAAGAATTTACTACTAGGAGAGGGTAAAGAAGGAGCTGGTTGAACATTGTCTGGCAGCCGTTTACTGAACGAATTGTTGATCTTGAATAAGTGATTCTTTGGCGTCTCTAGATTGTAGGGATTACCCATAGTTAGATGTTGCAAGACTATATGGGTAACTGTTCACTTGTGCTTCGCTGAAGGGATCCTGCTTGATTCAACCTAAAGGCATACATGCCTGTTAAACTCTTAGGTCATTTGCATATCTGTCAATGATTAGGCCTTAGATGTGCCTTCCAATCCACTTGCCCTTGGCTTAAATGACTGAAAGATGTAGACATGTACAAAACCGATTATAGGGCATCTATAATTGGTTGAATATTAAATAATTTTTAGGATGGTGCCTTGTCTCCCCCCCTCTCTCTGGGTTGAATAAGGAATTGAACTCCAAGTTTCTACTTGGTGAATCCTATATTATTAATTTGAACGACCTTGTACACCTTAAGGTTCTCGATCTTTATCTAAAATTCAACTTGTGAATCATGAAAAATCATTAAACAAAACCGCCTTGATGTCTCTGTGTATAAGTCACTTATTGATATTTACTTTTGTGAAAAACTAGCACTCTTGTCGTTCATGAACTCCATAAATCTCGTGTTCTTTGGCTGGACATGACGTCATACTTTCTATGTAATTGGCCTTGATGGAGATTCTCAAGTTTCTGCTATACAAGTTGATATCTATGGACTACGGGATTTAGGGTATAAAATTGTATGTGTTGCTATTGTTGCATTGCATAAACGTACCGAAGGAGAAGATTTCCTAAGCTCACTTTTTTGGATAGGCGTTGATTATTAGTTGGGAGAATAGGTACAGGTGCTTGGCGTGTTTGTTTGTGATGCTGATCTTGGAACCAGATGATGGTGATGATGCCCTTGAAGAAGTGGTGGTGGTGGTTTGAAGAAGATCAAGAGTAGGGAAGAATATCAATGCTTATGAATTTTATTTTCTTTTTCTTTTTTGTTTTCTCCTAAATTTTTTTAAACATTAATTAGTTTGCTAGTAGTACTCTGTAGTTTAGGAACATTTGATGCTCAAACTTACGGTATTTGCTTTCTTAACACATAAGGGTGTTTCCCCAAGTGTTTGTTGCCTGGAAAACTCACCATAGTCCAAGTATTCTAGGTATGATTTGACTTTGATCTCATGATTATGGAGTGGGATTGATTCCTTGTGGGTTCTCACAAGTCAACTTCAACTGATGCAACGAAATGAAACAATAAAAACAACTTTATTGAATTGAATCAGAACCTGATTTGGGGGGGGGATCCACTTTTGGGTTTCTTTTAGAGGACATGTTCTTGCTTCTTCACATCCCTTGAGACTATAATTTCCGAAAAAGTTGCTTATTTCATAACGCAATAAGGTGTGTATAGTGTTCACAGTAAAGATAATGCAAATCTTATTGAAGGAGTAAGCATGTATGAGTTTTATCCTATATCTCTAAGAACACTACTCGAGTTCAAGCATATACGTGCTCAACTTGCTATGTATTAGAATAATTTTTGAAGCACATAAAGGCTTCGTTAAGATGTTTGATCTTCTCAACATACTTGTACTCTCAATAGAAGGAGGTTCATTAGAGGTACTAATCATTTTTTCTCGAACAAAATGACAATCTACCTTGATAATTTTGGTGCATTTATGGAAAGTATTGTTTTTGGAAATGTCAACAAATTTATTATCGCAAGATTCTAGTGGTAGGATCACCTAAGATGACTATTGTACTTAAATCAACTCTGAAGCTAAATGGCCCATGGAAGATTACTGGACTCGGCACTAGAAGATACAATGTCTTTGGTTCTTGCTTTCCAAGATATAGCGTTTTTTCCGTAATAATTGTAGGTCATCTTCCATGACTGGGATCACAATCCGATAACTTGTGTATGCCTTTGATCAGTGTGGAGGAGCACCCTTTGAAGACCTTAGAACATGCAACATTGCATCTCAATGACTCGTATACGGGGAAGAGATGAATCGACTTACCTTGTTCGGTGAAAAGACCTATTGGGTCTACAATCTCTGACTATGAGCTAATTTTCCATCCAATCACTAGCATTGGCGGATCCATTAGGAGGGGAGGGGAGTGCACCCAGTCACTTCGACCCCATTGAAGTAAAAATAATTCTCCCTACCGTGTCGTGCCACAGTCTTGCCCCCAGCGCGCAGGATAGGTCCTCACAGGCTACAACTCTGCTTCAACTGATTTATTGGTTTTCATGATTTCTCATCCTCCTTCGCTATTATGATTTGAGTTTTTACCAATTGCAAAATGATAGGTGGATTGTGGAACAAGGGCATTAATTCTAAAAATCATAATTTGAAAATTTGTATTTATTTAAGTAGGAATAATAAAATTGGAATAAAATATTATTCGGGTCTATTTACGAATTATGATAATTTCTCTTGTCGTTATTAGGGTAATTATTAGGTTTATTGGTTATAACAATTATTAGAGAATAACATTTTCTTTGATTCAGTTTAGAATTCCATATGTGCTATTATATGTATTTTGATGTATTCTGCCATCATTGTAATGTAGAGTAATGGATTATATGGTTGTTTTATATTGTAAGCTTTGTTCTCTTGCAATTCGTCTTTCATCGTTCTTCGCTTTTGTTGGTACCCTTATGAATTTCATGTCCTGCATCATTCCGTCTCTGTAATTGCGCTCTAAGTTATTTCGCTTGTGTTTAGGAAGCAGATTTTTGATCAGTTTTTCTTTGAAATTTTTACTACTTGTGATCCTTCCTTTTCCTTTGTAAGTGTCAACTAATCAGTAAAACCAGTGGATAGAACTAAAGGGCCGTTTACTCAAGCGCTTGCCAGGTAAGCGCTTACCAGGTAAGCGCTTACCAGGTAAGATTCGACACTCTAACTTACTTTCCCAGGTAATATTGTAGTCCATCAAAACGGTATCGTATGCAACAATTTACTCCGTAAATTCTTACAGGATAAGGGGCCGTTTACTAAACGCTTACCGGGTAAGCGCTTACCAATATCATTTACCTTATTGATTGAGCATAACGAGGACCAAGAAGCTTACCCGGTAAGAGACGAGGACCGAGAGTCTTACCCGAAGTGTGGGAAACGACTCCTAACCGCTAAACACTTATTGGGCTTAAAATGCTTACCAACAATCCATTTTCATGGCCAAGGATGTTATATGATAAGGTAAATGAAGGTGGATCTTTTGCCGGTAAACTCTTATTCGGTAAGAATTTGGTAAACGACCCCTAAGAGTCGTCTTTCTCATCTACCAGGTAAAACTCTCCATCCTTATCATTACTCTTATCGGATAAGATTCTCGACCCTTACCATGTTCATGGTAAGGTAAATAACCGGTAAGCACTTACTGGATAAGTGTTGAGTAAACAACCCCTAAGTAAAAGATGAATTGGTAGTTGAGATAGAATTAGATGCAAGGTTTAAACTGTTGTTGAAATGCTTTAGGAGCTGTTTGGCGGTTGCTGAATGGTTTGGTGTAAAATGATTAAGTGATTAGAATGAATAAGAGGCTCTTATGATATAGTACGAAATGAAATATGGTTGTTTGCTAATTGTTTAGAATGAAATCGGGGCTCTGAATGGTTAAGGTAGGGTCAAGATACAAAATCATTCGGAGGGTTTTTGAACCATTAAGAGGCTGACTTTTTTTTCCTTTTGCCAAACAAGTTTTACCTCTTAACGATTCAGAGTTTGCCTCTTAATGGAACCATTAAGAGGTAAACGAACAACCCCTTACCAAAGGGCCTTTGGCCTAGTTGTACCTGGGAGTTTGGTCTCCAAGGAGGCTAGGGGTTCAAACCTCACCAATGATCAGGAGAGTCTGTGAGTTCTTTTATTGCATTTGCCGTATATAAATATTATATACTTCAAAAAAGAAACATTAATAGGTCGACTTCTGTTTGTCTCGTCTCATGACATGGAACATTGGGAATGTATCAAGCTTAAATGCTTGAAATTTATATGATCTGATATTTAGTTACTTAGTGTGTATATATATAGTTGCAAAAAGTAATGAGGTTTTTGTCCTAATGATACATTGCAAGTATGTTGTTAATATGGTGTTGTAATTGATAAGTTTATATATATGGTGTTTTTATAGGGCTTGCATTTGGGGGCAATGAGAAAGTGAAGTTACACAGGATAAGTTGTGAAGCAGATTTTTGATTGATTGATTGATTATTGTTATTAGTAGGTAATGTAAATGGATTTGTGACACATAATAACACCAGCAGTGGCAGTTCAATTTATTAATTGTCAAAGAAGTATATAACTTGAAGCTAGATTTTATCCAGCATTCGTTTGTGTGTCTACATATATATATAGAGTAAACTTTACGGTTGGTCCCTAACGTTTATCAATTTCAACAGGTGTCCCTAAGCTTCAAAAGGTTTCTTACGATTGCCATTTCATAACGATTTTTGTCCCTTCTTCTAAGGGTCGTTATTTTTTCCGCTAAGTTCAATTAAACGAGGGGCATCTTAGTCATTTTTAACATTTTTCTGATGACTAAATGCCCTTCATTTAACCGGGTGATGATGAATTTATTAGAAAAATGTTTAAAATAACAAAAATACCCCTTATTTATGACGGACTTAACGGAAAAAGTTAATGGCCGTTGGGAAGAGGGACCAAAACCGTTATGAAATGACAAACGCGAGGGGTCAAATTTGAATTTTTGAAGTTTAGGGATAATATCTGTTAAAATTGACAAATGTTGGTGTATATATATATATATATAGAGAGAGAGAGATAGAGATAGATAGAGAGAGAGAGAAAGTTCAAACGCGAACGCTAACTATTTAAGAAAACAACAAATCATATACAAAATCATATGTGATTTTACATCAAGGACAAAATTGGACGCGGACGACTTTGGCAGCGACTTAAGTCGTGGGGTAAAGTTGCATGAATCATGTATGATTTTATACATGATCGGTCGTTCTCGTGAATCTCGTTTGAAACCCCCCACACCTCTGCAAACTTTGTAAACTCATCTTCACCATTGATTTCATTGATCAACGGTTGAAAACGAATACGAGTTATTTATGTTAAGAAAAGAAAACAATTAATACATCCTACCTAAATTAGATTTGAAAAGGGTAAAATAGTCAAAAGATATTTTTGAATATTTATTATCATTTTTTGATTTATTTTTTTATTTTCGGTAACAATTAATGCTATGCAATATTTTTTGTAACAATTTAAATATTTATTTTTTATTCATATTTTTCCAGATTTTTTTCCATTTTTCATGGTTCATAGTCGTGTTTCATGATTTCGTGAATGAAAGAACTCATGATTTCATTGTTCATGATTTAATGTTTCATTAATGTTTCCTAAATGAAACGGGTGAAACAAATTTCATCAAGATTGTTTATGATTTAATGTTTAATTAATGTTTCCCAAATGAAACAGGTGAAAGAGATTTTACCAAGAACAAATGTTTCATTCTATGAAACAAAATCATGAAACTTCATTTAGCTCTTGAATCAATGAATTCGATAAAACAAATTAAAAAAATTAAAATATATTTTCAATACATAAACAGTTAACAATTAAATCAACGAAATCCATATTGAAGATACAAAAAAAACATTTTTTCCATAGACAATTTGTTATAAATTAGCATATATCCGAATTAAAAAAAAACATTATAACCATTTATTGATATCTATCTATCCAAAAATAAAATAAAACAATAATTACCTTAAATATATCAACATGAACCAAAATGACAAATACACCCTTCTAATTAAAATTAAAAACAAATTAAATGGGAAAATATGATTGGTTGCATTTAGTTTGCAAAGTTTGCATTATAAGGGAGGTTTGCAAAAGATCTCTCCCCTATATATCTATACTATATTATACAACATTTGAGAAAAAAATCTTAAAAACAAATTTTTATGCATCAAATACTGATTATTGATGTATATTACTTAAAATTCAAGATTACAAGTAAATAATATATGAGTAAAACATTTTAAAGTTGCATGCTTGAATTCATAACTAACTGATAAACATAATCAAATACAGGATAAACATATCAAATTAATATAAATAATCTAAAATATAATTAGGATAATCGTTGAATTCTAACTGAATACTTAATTATTATTTTATAAAAAACATTATATTATTAAACTTAAAATAAATTACATTATTATTAAACATAAATTAAATTACAATAAAAAAAATTAAATTAAACATTATCGCTTTCTTAAAAACCAAACAAAACCGTATTATAAAATCGACAAAGACAAAAAAATAAAATAAAATGAAACATTAAAATCGAGATGTATCGCGCTGCATTGCGTGAGTATATTTCTACTATATATATATATTGTGGATACCAGAACAGTGCAATCACGATAATAATCAACAATAAACACATATTGAATCACAAATACTGGTCATATGATTAGATTGATCAATAAAGGGTTTAAGGTTTACAGAGAGAATATGAGTTGAAACGTGTAAACCTATTATGACCATTCTTACTCCCAAAACCCTAATTACCACACTATTTATACCAAGGGCCTAAACCCTAAGGCCCAAGCCCATTAAACAAGACTAAGCCCAATTAATAATTAAAAGGCTTTTACAACGCTTTAAATAAAACAATTAAACTTTATAAATGCGTTAAATAACTTTCAACGCACTAGGACTTTCAGTCCACTCTCCCCCTAAAGTTGAATAAGACATTTATCATCTTGAAACTTCAGACTTGATCTTCTCTCCCTCTTGAATCTTTGAAAAACTTTGGTGTTGCATGTTTTCATGTCTTTCCCAGCTCCCCTTTGAATAAAGTTCTTGGTCTTCATAGTTTTAACTTTGTAACCCGATTCAATGTACAATAGTCTCGACTGAATGCACTATTGAGCAACTTTCAATTGTAGAGACTCAACACATCGGATCAGCATACAAGAAAGATAAGGTGTGAGTTACATGACATTCCACAATGCATCTTCAGTTTAAAAACAAAGAATATGTCTTTGAATCGCGAGTTGAATATGCTTTCAACTTCAGAACTTGTTTCAATCAGCTGGTAGTGTAACAACCGTAATTTTCGGTAAGTAAAGGTCACCCAGACGTTTTGTAACTTGTAAATGGTGGTATTTTTGTTGGGAAAACATTACTTAAAGTCCCTTAGAGTATCGGGAGTATTGACAATGAAAAAGTCGAGTTTCAGAGCTTGGTACGAGCACGACTACAATGCCCGACGACTATGACAGTGTCATAGTCGCACCTAGCAATGTAGCAGGAAGAAACAGAAGGAGGGGTGCTGAGTGCGACAATGACCAACGACATTGACCTGGGCATTGTAGCCTGTCAATGTCGCACAAAGGGTACAAAGTGCTGATAAATCCGATGTTCAACTCACTTCTTCATTTCTCATTCCCATTTCTTCCCAAACTCTCTATAGAACAAACTTAAACATATTTGGTGACTTTGGGTCATCTTTGGCTTAAATCTTTGGGTATTATGGAGGTAAACCATCAACAAGTTAAGGATTGAAAGCTATGATCAAGAGTTTACCATCTCCATCTTCAACCTCAAGCTCCATTTTAGGGTTTTCTAGGTTTTCACCAAACCTAAGTGGTAAGTTTATCCTCTTCATTTCTAAACCCTATTATAAGATATAAATGCTCCATTGATGATTTTCTAGTGTTTGATTTCTCAAATTTCGGGTTTGATGATTTTGGAGAAATTAGGTCAAAAATTAGGGTTTTGGCCAAGAAGGGGTTTTTGATATGCAATATTTGGGGAACGATTCTATATGGTTGAATATGTATATTTATGGGTGGAAATTTATGGATCTAGGTTTTTGGAAGTTTTGGCTTGAGGATTCAAAGTTCTTCAAAGGAGCTCAACTTGGGGAAAAATCTAGATTTAGCCTAAATCTAGCAAGGTGAGTTCAAGTTGCTTTGTGAAAACTATGTACATGCCAAAATTATTTATTTCGATATATTGAAATTTTTTCCTTTACATTTATCAAATGTGGGTATTATTTGATGAGTCTTGCATCTTAGTACCATGAGTTTATAAAATGTGGGGTTTTTAGACGAGTCTTACATTTATCAAATGTGGGGTTTTTAGACATTTTGATAACTAAATCATATTTATGGATTCTTTAGATGATTTATCTTATAAATGGAGATTAT
This sequence comes from Arctium minus, assembly GCA_954870635.1. Lineage (NCBI taxonomy): Eukaryota > Viridiplantae > Streptophyta > Magnoliopsida > Asterales > Asteraceae > Arctium > Arctium minus. Next base: position 27,271,838 of record OX941092.1, read on the forward strand.
TTTGGTCTTAATGCATTTTGGTGTATTTGGGTTGAAAATGCATATTGTTGTGATTAAGACATTTTGAAAATGTAAATGATATGATTTATATTGGAAAATGGTTGGTCCCAACAACTGATGGGTTTTTGAGTTGATAATGTTTTGGAGCATGTGTTTTGTATGAACATTGGTTAAATACATTTTTATAGCTCATGATGCCTTTATTTGAATGGCCTTTGAGTTGTTGAGTTTTTGACTCGGTTTCAACCTTGTTGGGTCTTGGGGACATTTGTCCGGTTTTGATAGCTCGATGTGGAGCTTTGGATATGTTTTGCATTTATTGCTTTTGATTTGAGAATTACATGTTTTTGAGTGCGTTGGTAATTTAATTTGGAATCATGTAATTTATATGATGTAATTTCTAAATGAATAAGCTTGTCTGGATGGTGAGATCCTAAGGTAAAGATCCGGATAAAATCGAATTTGGTGAGCATTTGAGTAAAAGACTTGGATAGAGTTAAGCTCATTGTTGTATTGGACTAAAGACCCGTATAGGGTTGATGTCCACAATGACTAAAGTCCCAGATAGGGTTGATGTCCACAATGATTAAAGACCTGGATAGGGTTGATGTCCACAATGACTAAAGACCTGGATAGGGTTGATGTCTACAATGACTAAAGACCTGGATAGGGTTGATGTATATCATGACTAAAGATCTGGATAGGGTTGATGTCTAACATGACTAAAGACCCGGATAGGGTTGATGTCAAGGGTTGTCCATCCTTAAAACATGCTTATAACATAGATACGCGGTATACTTTTGTGTTCCCGCCACGTTCAATGGAAACGGGTCTCTTCCGTCACCGAAAGGTGTTATTTTGGGTATCGAGTATTACCTATGTATTCGGCGACGTTTTGAGTATGGATTGTTATCCATGATTTGTGGTTTTAATTATTAAACCTTGTCCATGTTTTTGGATATTTTGGATAATGGAGTTTTGTCCGCGTTCTTAGTATTTGAATAGTAATTCTTACCCGTGTTTTGAGTGAGTTTTAGGTTTCAATTTACATCTTGATGAAATGTTGGTCCCGAAGGTGCTTAACATATTTGTAGAAGGGGGGGGGGGTTGAATACAAACACAAAATTTAAAGTTTAATAAATTGTTTATTGATAAATCAAAATACAATTTACAAGTTTGTTGCGGAATAAGATTAAGGAAGAACCTAATCTAAACAAACTTAAGAAACACTAAGATGGTTGCACAAGAATTAGAGAAAGGGGATTAAGGGAATATAGAAAACAAGGGTTTTTATATTTTACAGAAATATTGAAGACTGAAGGCTTAAGGCAACTCCCAGATGAAGTTGTAATCTTTCTATTTATACCCTATGCATTAAATGCATGGTAGGGTACTTTATACGTGTCCTTCTCTAGTTGGTTGCATGAGTCTGACTTTTGGAGACATGCTTTTGGCCGTATGATGAACAATGTAGATATCAGAGTTGTTGTACGAAATGTTGTAGAGGTATGTCTTTTCTGACACTCGTACTATTTGTGCATAGATAAGACAACAAAGGTTTGAGGTATAAGCAATGTGATCATCGATCGCTGAATATCTCTTCCTTCTCAGAGATAGAAAGAAGTTCAGCTATCGCTTAAGCTTTTCCTCAGGCTTCTTCACGTGTGAGTAGACTTGTCTTGTTTTCGCTGATATCCGCAGCAGGTCATGAGTAGACTTGTCTTTTGTTCAACAACTTCCTCTTCGAATCAATAGTGAATATCTTTTGTCGCGAAACTTGTCTTTAGGGTTTACGTCTAACTGTTTACATGAGAAATCATCAGCGATACTGAACATACTCAGTATTTGATCGCTGATGGTGAAACACTAATAATACAAATGTTAAACGTAATTTTCACTACGTATTATAAAGGGTCACTACCAAATCACTGAGAGAGTTGGATCAACAATCTCCCCCTATTTGATGATGACAAAGTAACTATGAAGAAAATCACTTTAAGTCAAAATAAAAGGATAGTCAGGACTCGTAACATATATGTCCCAATTACTATTTTGAGGGATCTTTTACAGTATTGATGGAGTTAAGTACTTCACTAAAATTTTCATTAATTCAAAGAAAGAGTTACAAAAAGAGATATGAAAATTATAAGTACAAGTGAAGATCTAACTACTGTAAGTCTAACTAACAGATTACAAGAGAGAAATTCTATCAACTATCTAGATAAGATTTTAGGACCTTGATCATATAATATGGTACTTCCTCTCCTTTTTGTCTTTGGTCAGCTGATTCTTGTCGAATGAGAGTCTTGATCGGTTCAGCTGAGGGAGAGTAGGTACACCATAAGAACATAAGGTCCTTGAGATGACTTAGAGGACAGAGAGGGATTTCAGAGACTCTTTGCAATCTGAGCTGACCTTCATCATCTCTGAAAAAGATTCCAAAAGGGTTCTTCAAAAATTGCCCTGGGATGAATGGACCACCAGGAGGCAGGGATAGATCAAGAACTGAGAGATCAAGAGGAGGCCCAAACAGTGCTTCCTTTGAGAACTTGATGGAGGTGTCGTTCTTAATCACTGCGACATTATCAGAGGAGGAGGAGGCAAACTTTCTTTTGATTTGCTTTGACTTTGGTGGAAGAGCTGAAGGCACTTTCAAAATAGCAGCGACTCTGTTGATTAGAGCTCCAACGAGACCTTCAACATAGCCTTTTTACGTTGATTTCGATTTCTTCAGCGCTTCTTTGAACTCTAGCCACTCAACGTAACCAAAGTGTTCAAGCCTTGATACGAACATTGCTTTTGAGCTTCCATCCTCTCTGGTTATCTCCATAGTCACTGATGTTCGGTCCTTATTTTTTCTCCCAGAGATATTGACAACGACGATCTTCATTGGGTCAGAGCGATAGTCTATCTTTTGTTTGCACCAGTCTAGACTTTTATCGCTGACCTCTTTTTCTTTTAAGCGCTCTTCTTCAATCTCTTTTAGTATAGAAGTCTGAACAACAACTGCATTCTCCTTTAGCTTGTCGTCTTTAAACATGGACGCATGTACCTTGAGAGCTAAGTCAGCATCTATTCGGCAATCAACGAGCAGTCTTTCAGTTCTGATAGATTCTTCATATTCAGCTTCGGAGAGAAAGTTGAGTTCTTCTGGAAGAGATTGAAGAGGGATCGTTAATCACTGACTCTCTAGGTGAGAGATCATCTCTGTTCTTCTTTTAAGTTCATCCTCTGACCATTGAGCTGGTCGAAAGGGCCTTCCTGGATGGATCAGGGTTTCATCTTCTTCTTCCTCTTGTTCATCAACCTCATTGAAGGAGGTTGGGATTATTTGATCATCAACTGTGAGAGATGGGATTATTTGCAGTGAAGTTCCCTTAAGCAGGGGAGAGAACTGTCTGATAAAAAAGAAAGGAGTTAGTGTATATATTTGAGAAAGAGAGAGATAAAAGAAAGAGAGGGGTAGATGGTGAGAAAAGAAATATAAATGAACTATGGAAAGGCATACCTGAGAAGGTAGCTCCCCCTCAGAAGGTGATATGAGTTTCAGGTTTCCCTCGGCAACTATTCCCTTTTGCTTGCCTTGGGATGGGGTACTTGAAGCTTTATCCTTCTGTCTCTCCCATTCTTCATTAAAGACAACACCTTTCATCACTGGCATTGATGAGACGTTTATTGCAGAGAACCACTGAGATGGATCTTCGTCTTCATCATCGTCAGCGATGACGTCGTCTTCTTCTTGATCTTGAAGATCAAGTTCTTCCTCGTCTTCTTCTTTCTCTTATTCTTCTACTTCCTGCGCATGAGAAGAAGAGGAGGGGTTTGAACTTCAGCGACCTTCTCCCCCTCAACAAGAGAGAGAGGTTCTTCTTCCTCCTCCGATTCCTGTGCATCTGCTGATTTTTCTTCATTAAGAGTCTTCTCCCCCTCTTTGTCATCATCGTGGGGGAGGTCCGTGGAGGGAGCAACAGCAGCAGTAGCGACAACTTCAGGTCTCTGGCGGGCATCAGCCTCCAATTTTTCTACACGACCTTCTAACTTCGGAATGGCAGAGGTGGCCTGATGAATAAATTCAACAATGATGTTCAAGGACACCCTGTCATTCTCGGTGAAAGAAGGGGTAGGAGCAGGAGCTAGTTTATCCAATCTTGACAGAATTTGAGCGAGCAGCTGATTGGCATTCTCCAGCTTGCTGTTGAGGAGCTTGACTTTGCCAGTTAGGTGAGAAATTGAAGTTGAGTTGTATTTCTGGCCAAGTTGTCCTTCAGCATGTCGAGCTCTGTCTGAAGAGAGCTAAGTTGAGAAGCCTCAGCTTTAGCGACAGTAGCAGCATTAAGGGTCTTCAGCTCTTCACCTACTGTATTGACAGCGGTGGTGTTGACGTCGAGAGAGGCAGCGAGAGAGTCCACCTTATCAGCTATCTTGGTCACATGAGCATCGACCGTTCCTAATGTAGGACCTGAAACACAAGTTAGCGTTTGAGCAAAACGATGCTCAGGCTTATTTAGAGAGGTGGGAGAAGTGTATAGGGTTTTAGGAATATCTGAAGTGTCAAACATGTTAAAGAAATTCAAGTCACCTTCAAAGGAAGGGAAAGACAACGATGTTTGATTCACAACAGGTCCTACATGTGCAGCCTGAGGAGTTAGCTGCTGTAAAGAAGGGATGTTAGAGACCAAAGAAATAGAAGAAGGAGAAATGATGGGGATAGAAGAAGGAACACTGGTGAGCATTGAAATTACCTTAGTTGGGGCTTGAGTCACTGAGAGAGTAGGTGTAGTCACCGATGGTGTATCAGCGATGGATGTCTCTGACACGGTTGTTGTAGTAGCAGTTGTGAAAGAGCGAGCCACGAAACCATCTAAGGTAGTATGACGAGAGACCACCTCAGGTACCTTTATCGAGTGGGATTTCTCCACAGTCTTCTTGGCCTTTTTAGAAGGACCAGAAGGAGCTGTTGATTTGCGTTTTTGAGGGGTGGTAGTGGTGGGGATAACTGATGAAGGAACCATCGGCGTAGCCACTGAAGTCGAAGAACTTTGAGAGAGGCGAAGCACCAGGTTTGAAGACTTACCTCTTGTTCAGCGGGCTTAACTTCCAAGGCTCGAAGTCCAACCTTGGAGAAGCTGCAGTCTCCTTCCTTGGGGTATTTGTCAGCTAGGAAGAAGTGGAGAATGGCGGAGATGAAACGGACGTATGGAATTTTGATGTCCCTTTCAGTCTTTACAATCTTTGACAAGAGATCTTCAAAGATCGCTCCTGCATAGTCGAAGTGCCGCCCAACAAGCATTGAGTATCCCATCTGGACCTGAACTTTGCTATTTTGGTCCAATGATCCAACCTTTCCACTCATACATTGCATGATATGAGTGAAAATGAAGTTCAGCTCCGAAGGCATGTTCGCCTTTTGGATCTTAGTCAACTTCTTGTTTGGGATTGTAGTGCAAGGCCTGAAATCCCATTGGTAGCCCATGAAGTCAAGAAACTGAATTAGTTCAGCGTCAGTTGGTGGAACATCAAATCCTTTGGAGGTTTTCAAAGGAAGACGAAGTGCTGTGCAGATGGCGAGAGCGATGATGTTCCCTGGACCATGTTGAGTATGGAAAGTGATGGCAGGGATTGGTTTGCCTTGCTTGCTTAGAACTTCACCCTTATTAGCGGTGAACCATAATTGTTGAAGTAGAGATTTGGAAGGCTTGGGATCAACCTTCAATGCATATCCTACGCATGATTCCTTAAGAAAGTTTGCAACATGCACGAGATGAGAATATTTTTCAACGTCGAAGTCCAATCGTGCTAAGTGTTTGTTCTTAGCAACTTCCGAATCAGCAAGGGCGAATTTAACATTCTTGGAAGGAATGAGATTAGCTTGGGCCATTTCTAGAATAGAGAAAAAGAATAGAATAGAGTAGAAGGTTTAGAGTCTAAAAACATCACAGAGTATTTTAGCAGTTTCTTGTTATGGAAAGAAACTTTAAAAATAGGTTTGTTTTTAGAGAAAAAAACAGTTTCCTGAAAAGGAAGTGAATAAAACATTCTTAAAAACCACAAGGTTTTTGCATACAATAAAATCATAAAGAAAATGATTTTACATGAGAAAACACTCTTAATCCAAAATGGAAAAGAATATTTAAGATTAGATTAGTGTTTTAGAGAATAAAGGATAAGAATCATGAACCTGAAATTGTTTGAAGATTTGAAGATTCAGTGTTCTTGGTTTCTTTCTTGAATGCCGAGAGGAAGTTACTTGCTTTTTAAGTTTTGAGAGAACGTAAAAAGGTAAAACAGTAAATGGAATTCCTTTTATATGAGGAGAGAGAGAAGGAATTTGGAGCGGGAAAAGGAGGTCATCATGACACGGACATGTCCCACAAATTTGATTGGACATGAAGTGCAACAGACGAATGTGTCCGAAAAAGGTGTGCCATGGATTATCGTTTAGAATGACGTCATAGGAGAGAGAAAACGTTTCATTTTTAGAAAGTATCACTGATAGAAATTCAGAGATAATTTTTCTTTTCAAAGGATCACTGACTAGAAATATCAGTGATAAGATTTGTTTATCAAAAAGCTTTTAACCACTTGAAGAAATTCAGTGATTGAAGATTTAGATTTTTGAAAAACGTCTTACTGAATGAGATATTCAGTGAGAGAGAATGAGAAAACATACCTGAGAGATTATGATAATAACTGACATAATGCATGAAAGCTGAAGAATTAATTTTCAAGATTCAACATTCCACGCTCACTGATGAGAAAGTTGAATCTTGTCTCATCAAGAGGTTTGGTAAAAAGATCAGCGAGCTGATAGCCAGTAGGGATAAAGTGAAGTTCAATATCACCATTCATCACATGATCTCTGATAAAATGATATCTGATCTCTATGTGTTTCATCTTTGAATGTAGCACTGGATTGTTTGCTATAGCGATGGCACTAGTACTGTCGCAATATATTGGAATTTTGGATAGCTGAAGGTCATAGTCTAATAGTTGATTTATCATCCATAAGACCCGAGCGCAACAACTTCTAGCTGTTACGTATTCAGCTTCACCTATAGAAGTGGACACTGAGTTTTGCTTTTTATTAGTCCAACTTACCAGCTTTCCTCCTAGAAGTTGACATCCTCTAGTGGTGCTTTTTCTATCAAGTTTGCAACCTGCAAAATAACTATCTGAATAACCAGTGAGATCGAACCCTGAATCTTTGGGATACCAAAGACCTAGGTTAGGAGTTCCCTTAAGATATCTGAAGATTCGCTTTACAACGATCAAATGGGATTGCTTGGGTTCTAATTGATAGCGTGCACAGAGACATGTAGAGTACATGATGTCAGGTCAGCTCACTATAAGATACAGCAGGGAGCCGATCATTTCTCTATAGGCAGTGACATTTACAGGTTTTCCCGCTGGATCCTTGTTTAATGTCAGAGGAGGTATCATAGGAGTTTTCATCACTGAAGTTTGAGTGAGATCAAACTTCTTCAGCATATCTTTTACACACTTACCTTGGTTAATAAATGTACCTTTATCAGTTTGCTTGATCTGAAGTCCAAGGAAGTAAGTTAGTTCATCCATCATACTCATTTTATATTCTTTCTTCATTCTTTCAGCGAAGAGAGTACACATAGATGGGTTAGTAGAACCAAATATAATGTCATCAACATATATTTGTACAAGAATAATATGACCTTTTATCTTTCTGAAAAACAAAGTGTTATCAATTTTTCCACGTTCAAATTTTTCAGAGATAAGAAAAGAAGAGAGAGTGTCATACCAAGCACGAGCAACTTGTTTTAGACCATAGAGAGCCTTATCCAACTTATATACATAATTTGGACGCTTAGGGTCAGAGAACCCTGGGGGTTGTTCAATATAGACTTCTTCATTCAACTTTCCATTTAGGAATGTTGATTTGACATCCATTTGATATAATTTGAAGTCTTTGTAAACTGCATAAGCTAAGAAAAGTCGAATTTCTTCGATCCTGGCCACAGGGGTAAAGGTTTCATCATAGTCTATGCCTTCCTCTTGTCTGTATCCCTGAGCAACTAGTCTAGCTTTGTTGCAGGTTACACTTCCATGTTCATCTAATTTGTTTTCTAAACACCCATTTAGTGCCTATAATAGATTTATCAGATGGTCTGGGAACGAGATTCCAAACTTGGTTTCTAGCGAACTCAATCAACTCTTCTTGCATAGCGCTGACCCAGTTTGGATCTCTGAGGGCATCATCAGTCTTCTTTGGCTCTGAAAGAGAAAAAAAGTTAACAAAGAGACATATGTTACCTGAACTTCGTCGTGTCTGAATACCTGCATCAAGATCACCAAGAATTTGATCTATGGGGTGATCTCTGGTCCATCGCTAAGATGGGGCATGATCGCTTACCTCAGAAGTTGGATCATCAATAGGAATGTTCACTGATGAAGAAACTTGAGGTTCTTCAGCTAAGAGATGTCGAGTTTCAGATAAACCATTATTTACTGAGAGGTTTTCAGAAGAGGGAAGTTCTGATGGAGGAAGTGTGTTTTGAGGAACAGCTAAAACCCAAGAGGTGGATTCAGCGTTAGGAAGTATGATGTTTGTATCTTCATCAGCATTAGGAGAGTTTGTTTGCTGATGATTGTTGAAGAGAGATTCTGTTTCTCTATAGTGAGAGAACATCCAAGCACTCAATTCTTCATTGTCAGCGATAGGTTTAGAGTTCGCTGATCTGGATTCATCAAAGGTGACATGAATTATTTCATCTACAGTTTGTCTTCTCTTATCGAAGACTCTACAGGCTTTGGAAATTGAGGAATATCCAAGAAAGATTCCATCATCATCTTTTGGGTCGAACTTTCCAAGAGCGTCTTTGTTGTTTAAAATGAAACACTAAAAACTAAAGATGTGAAGAAACCTGATAGAAAGTTTTCTTCCATGAAAGACTTCATAAGCTGTCTTGCTGAAACGTTTTACTATCAGAGACATGTTCTGAGTAAAACAAGCAGTGTTGATAGCTTCTGCCTAAAATTGAGTTGGAAGATGAGAATCGTTGAGCATTGATCTTGCAACTTCAATGATCGTTCGATTTCTTCTTTCAGCAACACCATTTTGCTGAGGAGTTCTTACAAAGGAGAAATTGTGAGAGATTCCCTTACTCTCAAAGAAATTGTTCAGAGAACTGTTTTTGAATTCAGTTCCATGATCACTTCTTATTGAGCGAACAGTTAGATTATTCAGCACTTCCATCTTTTTAACAAATTATATCAATTCTTCTGGAGTGTCACTTTTACAGCGAAGAAAGATTACCTAGGTGCAGCGAGAATATTTATCTACAATGACAAGTGTATATTTCTTTCCAACTATGGATTGGATATTGACAGGGCCAAATAAATCCATATGCAAGAGTTGAAGAGGACTTGTCACCGAGGAAACTTGTTTTGATTTGAAACTAGCTTTAGTATGCTTTCCCTTTTCACATGCCGAACAAAGAGATTCTTTGGCATACGAGTGCTGAGGGAGACCGGAGACTAGTTCCTTTGAGGAGAGAGAATTCAGTGTCTTGAAGTTGGGTTGAGATAGCCTTTTGTGCCATAACTAGTTGACATCTGAAGAGGCCTTTGAGAGAAAACAAACGTTTTTCAGTGGTAGTAGAGTCCATGTCTATTACATAGACATTTTCCATACGAAAACCACTAAGAGCGAGCTTTCCTTTTTCATTCATCACTGAACATGCTTTCTTACAAAAGCGAACGTCGTAGTCCTTGTCACATAGCTGGATGATGCTAAGAAGATTATGCTTCAGTCCATCTACATAAGCGACTCTTCTGAAGGTAGTTGTTCCATTGCTGAGAACACCAAACCCTCTGGTATAGCCTTTTCCATTTCCACCAAAGGTCACTGAGGGACCTTTCTCTTCCTTGTATTCAGTGAGCAGGTCTTTTTGTCCAGTCATGTGTCGAGAGCATCAACTATCTAAATACCAGATACTCTTCGATCCCTTCAATCATAAGGAAGATTAATTTTTGATTGGTACCCACTTTTCAATGGATCCAACAGTGTTAGTGGAGATAGAAGGTTCAACAATCTTTACGGTATTTGAAGATTCAGTTTTAGTGGTAACCTTCACTTTTGTTGTTTGGTTAACCTTAGTGGTATTCTTCAACTTAGCAGATTTCTCAGCTTTGGTGACCTTCTTAGCCCTGGAGGCAATCATCTTCACTTTAGCTGTCTTTTCAGCTTTTGTGGCAGTAGGACATTTACTAGCAATATGGTCAGTAAGTCCACAGTGATAGCATTTTCTATAGACAAAATTTGCCTTGTGATTAGGAGAAGTATAGTTAGAGAATTTGAGATGAACAGGGCCAGCTCCAAGAATGCCCTTAGCATAAGATCTAGGAGGAACTTTCAGTTCTTAGGATTTCTTAGGCTTAATATCAATTTTCAGCTTTAGAGTTGATCTCTCAGAGATATCAATGATTTTAGTTCCAGAGATGGAAGATTGACTTACTGAAGGTTTAGAAAGAACTTTCAGTTTTGCTTTTTTGGTAGCCTTCTGAGGATGAGAAATGGATTTACCTTTATCAGCAAGCTTAGAGCTTTTTGATAAGTCCTCAGGAATAGGATTGGAAGATGAAGAACAGTGAGTAGAAGAAGTGTCAGGGATAGAAGAGACAAAAATTCCAAACTTGAGCATGGAACAGTCTCTGCTAGATTCGTCCTTTTCAGGATGATAACCGAGACCAGTTTTGTCATTAGCAGGGATTTGAGCCCTGATGATTTCAGTGATCTTGGTTGATGATTTACACCATCCCTCAACAGTTTCCTTTTCTGCTTTTAAAGCAGCGATGGCTTGTTCGCGTTCAATGCGGATAATTTCATTTACAATGACTTGATCTTTTAAACTTTCATCTAGAAGAGTTAGTTCTTTGATCCTTTCGTGACATTTCTCTAGCTGTTCAGTTAAGTCAATGTTTTTGTTTTCAGTTAGAGTTTTGCCATTAAGAGCATTGTATAAGTCTATTGTCAGCACATCTACAACGCGATTTCTCTCAGCTTCAGAAAGCGAGGGATTAGTAGAGATTGATACTGAGAGGAGATATAACTTATGGAAGTTCCTGTTGGTTCTTCCACTTCTTCTTTAATCTCAGCCATAAGACAAAGATTAGCAACTTCTTCTTCATCAGAACTAGATTTTTCAGATTCAGTCCAGTCATGCTCTTCAGCGATAAGACTTTTACCTTTTCGTTTAAAGTTTATCAACTTTTGATATTTCTCTTTCAACTTAAGGTATTTGCTATCGATGGTTTTCCTGGAGGTAGCAGGTTTGAAAACTTTCTTTGACCTGCATTCACTTGCAAAATGTCCAACTTTTTCACAGTTAAAGCAAATAGCAGTAGCCTTATCAACAGGGGTTGATTTTGTCTTGTCAGTAATAGAGAGAGGCTTATTTCTTCTGAAATTTCTCTTTCTTGCAAATCTTTTGAAAGAGTTTGTCAAGAGTGCTAAGGATTCATCAAACTCTAAAAGATCAGTGTCTGATAATTCCTCAGAGTCAGAATCTAACTCAGTGATAGTAAGAGTAGATCGCTGAGATGGAATGATCTATGAAGAGACTAAAGCAACAGAAGTGCTTTTGGAGTTTTTAGAATCTTTTACAAGATTCTTCTTTAGGAGATTTGATTGCTCATAGTTGAGCAATATTCCATACAAGGTGCTAAGAGAGAGATAATTTAAGTCTTTTGTCAACTTGAGACACATTGAGTAACTGTCCCAGCTTTCAGGAAGACATTCCAAGAATTTAGTTAAGACCTCAGAGTTAGAGTAGGTCCTACCAACAGTTCTTAGATCAAAGATTAGACAGTTAAATCTTTGGTGAACATCAGATAGAGATTCATTCTTACCACATATAAAACTTTCATATAGTCTTACCAAGTTAATCTTTCTGGTTTCTTAGATTTCAGTGGTACCTTCATATTGAACACATATGGTGTCCCACATTTCTTTAGCAGTTTTTAGATGCATGATGGAATGTAAGGCTTCATCAGGTAGAGCCATAGAGATAATGGTTTTTGCCTTTGCATCTAAACCGACTTTCTTTTTATCTTCATCACTCCATTGTCTTATTTCTTTAATAGCATATCTTTCGGGGACAGCAGGAGTGGTGGCCGTAGCTGGAACTGCAGCTATGATGGTGAAGGGTTCATAAGGACCATTTGTAACGTATTCAGGTATAGTGGGATATACACCTTCTAGAAATAACATCATTCGATTTTTCCAGAGAGCAAAGTTATCTCTGCTAAATCGAGGATGTTTTGAGAGAGAACCATTATCATAGTAGTTAGTGTTTGTGTTTAGTGCCATATTGAGAATAACAAGGAAGAGTATAAAGCAAGATCTTGTTTATGAGATTAAACAATCTGCTCGGATACCACTTGTTGGTCCCGAAGGTGCTTAAAAAGTTTGTAGAAGGGGGGGGGGGGGTTGAATACAAACACAAAATTTAAAGTTTAATAAATTGTTTATTGATAAATCAAAATACAATTTATAAGTTTGTTGCGGAATAAGATTAAGGAGGAACCTAATCTAAACAAACTTAAGAAACACTAAGATGGTTGCACAAGAATTAGAAAAAGGGGATTAAGGGAATATAGAAAACAAGGGTTTCTATATTTTACAGAAAGACTGAAGACTGAAGGCTTAAGGCAACTCCCAGATGGAGTTGTAATCTTTCTATTTATACCCTATGCATTATGTGCATGGCAGGGTACTTTACACGCGTCCTTCTCTGGTTGGTTGCATGAGTCTGACTTTTGGAGACATGATTTTGGCCGTATGATGAACAATGTAGATATCAAAGTTGTTGTACGAAATGTTGCAGAGGTATGTCTTTTCTGGCACTCGTACTATTTGTGCATAGATAAGACAACAGAGATTTGAGGTATAAGCAATGTGATCATCGATCGCTGAATATCTCTTTCTTCTCAGAGATAGAAATAAGTTCAACTATCGCGGAAGCTTTTCCTCAGGCTTCTTCGTGTGCGAGTAGACTTGTCTTGTTTTCGTTGATATTCACATCAGGTCATGAGTAGACTTGTCCTTTGTTCAACAGCTTCCTCTTCGAATCAGTAGTGAACATCTTTTGTCGCGAAACTTGTCTTCAGGGATTACGTCTAACTGTTTACATGAAAAATCATCAGCAATACTGAACATACTCAGTATTTGATCGCTGATGGTGAAACACTAATACATAAAGATGTTAAACGTAATTTTCACTAATTATTATAAAGGGTCATTATCAAATCACTAAGAGAGTTGGATCAACAAGAAATTTTTTATTTTGGTGTTGTCATCACCTAAAATGCATGTTATTGGAAAAATGGTCGTTTTCATATTTAAAGTAAATCATTTTTGGAAATCATGATTCAAGTTGCATTCTTTCCATCTAACGATTTATATGATCATGAGGAAAACTCTTGAACTCACTAGGCGTTAAGCCTAACCCTTTTTATTTGTCGGCATGTGCATCATGTCCTGGTTGGGAATAGTCCTAGTAGCACTATGAAGAGTGGAGTGCTAGTGATGTGCTTGAGAAGCGAGTAGCTTTGGCGAAGTCTTTCGTATTTTGGAGATAACAACTGTTACTAGGTTCTTAGTAACACCCAACTTTAAATAGTCCATATGTAAGACTTTATTTATTTTGTTGACGGTTAAACTAGAATTGTATTTCAAAGTATGGACTTGTCGTAAGAGATTTTATCCCTCTTTGAGGTATTATAGAAAGTTTTAAATTAGTCGCTCTTTCCAAATTTCAGGGTGTTACAAGTTGGTATCAGAGCTTAAGTTTGAGAGAATTAGGTGTTGACTTTGGATGCCTAGACTCAAACTAGCTTACTTTTAAGTGATTGAAAGTGAAATTGCACCATTAGGAACTTTAAGATAGGATAATTTGAGGTTGATAGAGTCGCTAGAAACGGGAAACTCGTCGAGGGTAGCAAGGATGATCATGTACGGTACGTTCATAATTGCACCTGACTAGTGTTATGGTGAACCTACATGTTACATGTGTATGCTTTAACTGCCTTGGTGTGATGACCGTTGGGGTAGTGAAGGAGTTTCTAAGAGAGTACCCGATGAAAGAGTTGATGTTTATGGCATTGTCATTTGGAGTGATGGATAAGCATGATAAATACATTAACTTGGCCATTTTGGGACTCAGGGTTATTGGTTGGTTTAGAACCACAGACTTAGAGAATCGACAATATTCGAGGAGAAATTGTAAGGTAAACCGATGAAATCTTTGATGATTTTCTTAAGATGTTTGAATATCCGGATGACGATAGCGGGATTGGAAAATTGAGGAGCGTGATTTCGAGGCGTTGAGTGTCGATGCACATAACTTATTTCTAAAATAAATTGCACCAATTATTTCTCATATTTCCAAATCACCATGTGGATTATATTACGAAATCTTGGAAGAATGTTTAGCACACACAAGTTTTTAAACCATATTTTTAAACATGCATAAAATTATTTTATTGCATGTGGTTGCAAGTTTTGTCGATACTTTCTTTCTTCTCGTTGTCTTCCAACACTATTTTCGGATATTGTGAAGTCCGTATTTTGATGTTGTTTAGGGTCTGGCACAAGTAATTGCGACTTATGACTTTAACATCGGATCTCCTCCACATATGTTAAGGTTTTGGACGAATAGTTACCTTCCACTATTTTGGTGTTTGAGTTTTATTGGAATTGTATTTCATGCAAGTTTTGTTGAAATGTATCACTTTATATCATATTGCAATAAAAGGGAAATTTTTGGGATTATGACATTTAGTCATAAGTTTGTCCTATTTTATTTGATTATTGAGAACGAAAGTTTTGGCACCATTTGATTTTTGGGTGCCATTGAGTTTCACTGAGTTTTATGGAAGTTTTGTTGAGTCTTCTGGAGTTTTATTTTACGACATTTTGCGCCACATGAATGAACTCTGTAATGCATATACTTTATTTGTTTTGTGCGTTGATTTATGAGTTTTGTTGAACATTTTATCTCATGCGAGTCATGTTGAAAAAAAATGGTAGTTCTGGAATTGTGAAACCGCATGATTTTCTCTTTCGAGTTTGTGCTAGTACGTTTCATTATATACTAGGTGGAGTACAAATTGGTTATACTTATGGCGTGAGTAAGTGTATGAGGAGTCTATGATAGTTCATACTAAATGTTTCGTTTTATGCACTTCAGTTGTTGGTACTTTTATTATCGTTTTTATGAGTACATTATATTAATTTATTGGCATGCAGGATATTATAGCCACTATTTTTGAACTATTATGCGTATCGTTTGTACATCTTGAAGCTTGAAGTCGATTTAAACTATTTTACGTTTCGACCAAATCACATGCATCTATCGTTCTACTAAGTTTGGGGAACTAAACTAATGCATGCGGTTCATGTTGGGAAGCTTTATTCCATGTCATTGTTATGGTTAAAAGAAAATTTTGGAACATGATTACGTGAATTTCCCTTCTGAAGTTTTGTACAAACGCCTTGTTATACATTGTTTTAGTACGTAAAATTATTTCTCATTCATGGCCTAAGTTGATGCATGAAGAGACCATAGTGGTCCATTCGAAAATTTGTTGCGCATCTTTTGTTATTGTCAACATTGGCGTGAGTAATAGTCAAATGCTTATCGAAATGATTTTATATGTGTGGCGGTTGTGACCACTATGCACACCTACCGAGTAAACGGTACTGGATTTTTTATACGTACAATTAATTGTTATGAAGCTTTTGTATTTGAAAGTTTTATAAAATTTCAAAATTGGCATATTAGTTGAAAAACCTTGAACTCAATCGGGGCTATGGATCTAAACTCTCTTAGGAAAAGAATTGTGATTTGGGACTAGAGGAATCCTTGGGAATTGAAGCGTCGGATGATCCGACTTGTGGTCAGTTTTGGAATATTGGGTTTCAATTTATGCATTGTTACGCGCGTGAATAATTGAGGTATTAGATTTATGCTTTCTCTCAGATAATTAAGGGGTGATTTTTTTGCTTTGGTAAATCTACGGGATAAGGCCTTGTGTGATTATTTGCGTATGGATGGATTTGATTTGATGGGTTGCTTTTCCGTTCAGCATCATGTTATGTGTTGGTGGGGTATCATCTTAATGAGTCTTTGTGAATAAAGGAAATATTGTAGTTCGTTTTTTAGAGGTGTAAGAATGGAACTTTAGTACCATATTAGGTGTCAACTTTAAATTCGACAATACAAATCCGGAATAGATTATTTGGCGGTAAACCCACGTTTGTGGTATAGTCGTTTTAAGGATAGGTGTCGACATTCGATTTTGAGGATAATGACCGTTGGAGTGCTTCAGAACATTTCCGATAAATCTTGTGTGTTTGCAGTTTAAGTGATAACTTTAGGGATGTTAGATGTTTGTGAGTAAGTATCAAGGATCAAGATTTCTTGATAAGGTAAAGGTTTATATCGACCATTATGATTGATGTTTAAGTATAGTTTGGAGTTGCACAATCGCCAAATTTGAATAAACCGATCACCCCGTAGAGAACGTTTTGGCACGCTCTTGGAAGGATGGCTCTACCAATGACAAGGGTGAATGATTAAAGGATTATGGGGATTCTGTTATCCCAGATTTAACTAGTTGGTTAACAATCAATCAAGTAATCAAGCAACACAATAATAATCAAGAGATATAAAGATTAATAATAACGTACCAATCCCTTGAATAAACAATGAAACCCTTGAGTGTTCTTGATACCCTTTGAATACAGAGAAAACTTACAGCGACTATTTAGAAAATTATCAGAGTTCTTACAAGGTTAACCTAAAACTAAACTAATCAAAACTTTAAATACCCAGGCCATATGGGCTTTAACTTTAATGGGCTTTCTAATGGGCTTGGGCCCAATAGCTTAATAACTATTAACTTATTACATAATAAACCCTCTAATTAACTTTAGCACAATTGCAGTTTAAACCCTTAACTTTAACTTTAATCTTGAATACAATTTATGATCCAACAATCTCCCCCTTTGGATTCAAGATTAAAAAAAATTTGCAATTGTCTTCAAGTCTTCACTTGTATTCTCTTATCTTCAGATATGTCATTGATAGCTTCAGAACTTATAGCTTTAAAATCTTCAGATCTTCAGATTATATTCTCCCTTTTTGTATCTTCTCCCCCTTTTTGATGAGTGGTGAGAATCAACATTATCAAAACTTGGCAAAACAATCTCCCCCTTTTGAAGACAATCTCCCCCTTTGTGTATGATCATCATGTAAGCACAGTCTTCATCATATAACGAGCCCTGTATGAAATAAGAGCAGTCTCTCCAAATGGAAAGAGTGATTATCTCAATCTTTTCAGATTCAAATAAAAAGTAGGAACCATTCAAATTTTTTCAAATTCAAACAGTTAATAAGTGTAACCCTGAATCAACAAATGACTCAGTTAGAATGCCTGTCAATGACACAAAGTCACTGAGTAACACAAAGTTACTATATAAGGAGCTGGTTTGATGTAGACTCCCCAGGTCTTCCATTCAATCATCGAATAACACATGGTTATCTATGAACGTTCTGACAGAAAACAAATTTCTGTGTGTTCGTGCATGTGTATGAAAGAATTAAGCACAGATGTTTGCTTTTCATTTTAGGCTCAAAGTATGTAAACTTGTTGAGACAGCAACAAATTATACAAAGACTCAATGTGCATGAGAAAGGGTGCGAAGGTGGGGCAACTTTCCTTCTTTTTCAATATTAGTATCTTCCAAATGAAGAACCAATAGCGTATGTGCTGCGTCCCCAGAAAATGTGAAACATTCTCTTTTTGAGAAAAGAATGAGTAGCTGGTGGGGTGGTATGCAAGATATGGCATGGGCTAGTTGCCTTTTTCAATGATGGTCACCAAAGAATGTTAACCAATCAGATTATGTGGATGCCCGGCTCAGAAAGAAGTTTGGTGCAGAGTTTAATATTCTTTTACTCTGATCTCTCACCCTCTTTCTTTTAATGCTCACGTCTAACCAATCTCTCTTTTTCATTTTACCTCTTCACACACCATCACTCAATTCTTTTGACCCTTCTCCCCTCAATCACTCAGGGAATACTTCCTGGGTAGGAAACACTGGTTATCGTGAATCCATGGAAGTTCTGTTAAGCTCACACACTGAATCCCATGTATTATCCTAAAAATACATGCTGTTCAACAGGAGTTTTGTACACGTAAGCACAAATACCACTTGTTACATGAAGAATAAAATATTCGGAGATGTCAAAACAGAAGATGTTTGACGATGCAATTTTCCCCCTCAAACTAAAAGAGTTTGACAATTAAGCTCATATCATTTTGTCATGAAGAATAAGATTTTGGAGAATCAAAAACGAATGTTGTTTATATGAACAATATATAAACATATGTTCAATGAAAGCACATGAAATGACGTTTGATTCAATCAACAGTGAATACAACTAATGTGAGTATTACCATAGAAAGATTTAACTTTTGATACATGGTAATAACAAAGTTAAATAGAATGTGCTGAACCGTTATGTGTATGAATACTTGACAAAGTATATTGACAAGATAAAACACAAGTATTTATCTTTAAGAACACACGGTCAGATAAGCATTTAAGTATCCAAAAATCTGTTAATATCACAGATATTCTCCCCCTTAAATCACTATAGGTTTTTTTTTTTTTTTTTTTTTTTTTTTTTTTATAAATTAATAAGGAAATAAAGCATATATATTTAAAAAAAATAAATAGAGCCATGAAGTGCGGGTTCTAATCCGATGTGATTAGAAGCCATAGTCACTTGAACCAACCTGCATAAGTGAAAGAAACAATGGTAATCATTTATGAAAATGATTCCTTTCTTGTTAACAACAGTTGGAAAATAACACACTATCAAGATTTAGAATACTCCCCCTTGAATCATGAGTAAGGTTTAAGACATGTTCAACATACCAAGTTTGCTGATTAGAAATTGAAATCGCTTTTCATCCAATGGCTTGGTGAAAAGATCAGCTAACTGGAAGTCAGTTTGAACAAAGTGCATTTCAATATTACCTTTTTCTACATGATCCTTGATGAAATGATAGCGTACATCTATATGTTTGGTCTTCGAGTGCTGTACCGGATTAGCAGTTATAGATATTGCACTCTTGGAATCACAATAAATCGGAACGCGCTTGTAGTTGTATCCAAAGTCCCTTAACTGTGTCGTCATCCAGAGGACTTGAGAACAGCAGCTAGCAGCAGCTACATACTCAGCCTCGGCAGTGGATGTTGAAACACAGTTTTGTTTCTTTGAAGTCCAGCTCACAAGTTTGTCACCTATGAATTGACATGATCCAGAGGTGCTTTTCTGGTCTAGCTTACAACCTGCATGATCAGCATCTGTAAAGGCAGTT
Organism: Arctium minus; assembly: GCA_954870635.1. Classification (NCBI taxonomy): domain Eukaryota; kingdom Viridiplantae; phylum Streptophyta; class Magnoliopsida; order Asterales; family Asteraceae; genus Arctium; species Arctium minus. Next base: position 27,291,266 of record OX941092.1, read on the forward strand.
AGTTCAAAACGAGAATCCTTTGGATACCAAAGGCCTAGATTAGGAGAACCTTTGAGATATCTAAGGATTCGCTTAACAGCAGTTAAGTGCGACTCTTTAGGATTAGACTGATATCTCGCACAAAAACATGTGGCAAACATTATATCCGGGCGACTGGCAGTCAGATAAAGTAAAGATCCAATCATGCTACGATACACCTTTTGATCAACAGGCTTCCCGGAGGGATCCGCGTCTAAGAGTGTACCAGTAGCCATTGGTGTTTTCATGACTGAACCATCTGACATATTGAACTTTTTCAAAATATCTTTTATATATTTAGCTTGATTAATAAATATGCCTTCGGGTAATTGCTTTACTTGTAGACCAAGAAAGAAATTTAATTCACCCATCATCGACATCTCAAACTTTGTTTCCATTATCTTTGAAAAGTTCTTACAAAATTTTGGATTTGTCGACCCAAATATTATGTCGTCAACATAAATCTGAATAAGAATCAAGTCATCACCTTGCCTTTTAAGAAATAAGGTTGTATCTACTGTACCTTTCTTGAAACCAGAAGCAAGTAGAAATTTAGTGAGAGTTTCATACCAGGCTCGCGGTGCTTGTTTAAGACCATAAAGCGCTTTGTCTAAAACATAGACATGATCAGGGTGATGAGAATCAACGAAACCTTCAGGTTGAGCCACATAGACCTCCTCATGCAGAACGCCGTTCAGGAAAGCCGACTTTACATCCATCTGATAGACTGTAAAGTTTTTGTGCGCTGCATAGGCTAGAAAGATTCTGATGGCTTCGATCCTTGCAACCGGGGCGAACGTTTCATCATAGTCAATGCCCTCTTGTTGAAAATACCCTTTGGCGACCAATCGAGCTTTGTTTCTCACGACTACTCCAGCTTCGTCTTTCTTATTTCTGAACACCCACTTTGTTCCAATAACGGATTTACCTTTAGGTAGTGGGATCAAGCGCCATACCTTGTTCCTTTCGAATTGTAGAAGCTCGTCTTGCATAGTAGAAATCCAGAAAGGATCACGTAGAGCTTCAGCCGCTTTCTTTGGCTCTAAGGAACTGAGGAAGCTTGAAAACATGCAGAAGTTAGCTGTTGCAGATCTTGTTGTGACACCAGATTGTACGTCACCTATCACGTTTTCCAGGGGATGATCCTTAGTCCAACGATGTGTGCTTGGTAGTGCATCAACTGCTTGTTGCGTATTTGATGTATCGTTGTCATCTTGTACGACAGGTTGCTCCACAGATGTACTCGGGACATCTTGGACTGGTGTTTCTGACACTGAAGCTTCTGGACTAACGGTTGAAGTGCTCGGGACTTCGTTTCCAGAGACAGATTCAGTATTAGTAGAGTCAGAAACTAATGGTGTAGTTGTACCTGATGGAGTTGAAGTGTCAGTGACTTCGTCGGAAGGTCCAGGCATGTCTTCAGATATAGTAGGGACCTCCGAGTTTGTTCCACTTGTTATTGATGTTGATATGCCTTTTTCAAAATCTGCACATATATCATCAAAGGCATCAATAAACAATAAATCTAACTCAGATGAAGTAGAGTTAGAGTTTGAAGAAGATGATCCTGTTATAGCTGGTTCTATTCTTGCTTGAATAGAAGCTTTGTCGTTAAGACCGAGTTCTGAACTGTTGTGTCCAGAAGTCCTTGTTGAATTCTCATCAAAGGAGACATTCATGCTCTCAACAACCGTCTTTGTTCGAATAATGTAAATTCGATAAGCTTTGGATGTCAGAGAGTATCCAACGAGATATCCTTCATCTGCTTTCTTATCAAACTTTGATAATCCTTGACGCTCTTTTAGAATGTAACACCTGCAACCAAAAACACGAAGGAACTTGATGTTAGGTGTACGATTGTTGATTAACTCATATGCTGTCTTATTAAAGCGCTTGACCACAATGGTACGGTTCTGTGTAAAACATGCTGTAGCGACTGCCTCGGCCCATAGGTACATGGGTAGATCTGAGTAAGCAAGCATAGTACGAGTTGCTTCAACCAGAGTGCGATTCTTCCGTTCAACAATGCCGTTTTGCTGTGGAGTGTAGGCTGCGGAGAAGTTGTACGAAATACCCACGGAAGTAAGATAACTCTTCAGGGTGTCATTCTTGAACTCCGTGCCATTATCACTGTGAATGGTTCTTACTGGCAGTTGAAGACGTACTTGAATACGCTTGATGAAAGCGATAATCAACTCTGGCGCATCTGACTTGTTGCGAAGAAACTCGAGCCATGTATACCTTGAGTAGTCATCTATCATTACCAACACATACTTCTTTCCGTTGATAGATGCTGTGCGCATTGGGCCACAAAGGTCCATATGAAGAAGTTCCAGTGCTGATGAGGTCGATGATTCAGCTTTGGACTTGAAGGAGCTACGCTTCATTTTGCCCAACTCACATGCGGAACAGAGTGAGTCTTTTTCGAACCTCATTTCTGGTAGACCTTTGACCAGACCTTGTCTTTGTAGCTTCGCTATAGATCGGAAATTTTGATGAGACAAGCGTCGATGCCACGTCCATGATTGTGCTTTAGAAGCTTTGGCTAGTAGACATACTGGACGTGTGGCAGACAGTGTAGGGAAATCTACATAGTATAGATTTCCATGGCGCTCAGCTTTGAAGACTTCGTAACCATCGTGATCTTCTAGATAGCAATGAGTGGTTGTGAAGCGGACTTGATATTGCATGTCACAGAAGTGACTGGTACTGAGCAGATTGTGATCAAGTCCTTCAACATATAGCACTTTTTGAATCTTCACAACACCGTTATCGAGCATTCCATATCCTCTGACGTGGCCTTCGGCTTCAGAATTGGCAAATCTAACTGCTCCGGCAGGCTCCTCCACATAGTTATGCAAGAGGTGCTTGAATCCTGTCATGTGGCGTGAACATCCGGAATCTATTACCCACAATCGACAGGCCTGCAAAAGAGACAATTAGTTTTGCTTAGGCACCCATATCAGGATGGGTCCTTCGCGGTTAGCATCAAGCAACTCAGGAATATCATCTGGTTTGACTTTCACTCTCCATTCATAACGCGGTTTTGGAACCCATTTCCAAACCATCTTAACATTCAATTCCTGAAAGTGCTTTTTAGAAGTAGGATTGGCAACCTTAGCACGATACACTTTTGGTTGTGTAGAAGAATCAGAAGTAGAATTAGACTTAGAGTTCAGCTTAGCTTTGCTTTTATTCTTTTTGGACTTAGGAGGGGAGTAGTATTTGAATGAATTATCCCAACAGTGTTTGCAATAAAGATTCTTTCGAGCAAAATTCATAAACTTAGATTTATCGGAACAAATCTTACATTCATGTTTATCAAAAGAAGTACTATTCAAAAGAACACTGTCTGTAGAACAACTACTAGAATTCAAACTATTCTTTTTATTCAAACTAAGATCTTTATTCTTCTTACTCTTCCCAACTCTATTTCCTCTTATATCTGAAACAGAAACAGGAACCTTGTTAGTCTCTAACTTAGAAGGTGGTTCTTTTCTAGTGCTCTTTGAAGTCTCACCCTTTTCAAAAATACTTGGAGGATATTCAGGACAATCAGAGTAAGCAACTGTAGGTTTTGCAGGAGCATCAAATTCTGGATTGGTTCTTACCTTCCAGCTTGGATCATTTAACATCTGTTTTTCATTTGAAGCATTTTTAAACAAAGTAATTTTCAAATCATTGATCTCAGTGCAAAGCTCTTGATTTATTTTTAAAGACTTTTCAAGTTTATGTTTGAGATCAAAGTTTTCATCTTCAACCTCATCAAGAGATTGTTGCAACATATCAATTTGCTTCATCAATTCAGATGTATTACCATCCACAGAATTTGATCCCTTTAAATCAGAAACAGGATCAGAGTCTGATGCATTCATCATATCAGAGAATATCTCTTCAGTCATGGACTCAATAAACTCCGTTTTATCATTTTGAACACAAGATTCATCCGCGGTAGCAGCAACTTCTTCAACCTCTTCAGGAAGTAAAGGTTTAGAAGCAATGGGAGTTGAGACTGATGGTATAGTAGATGGATCAACATCCGATTCATACTCATCAATTTTGCATGCAGTCTCAGGTAGAACTGTGTTGGTGCTCACTGATTCTTTAGAAGGTGTGGTAAATAGTGATTCAAACTCAGTAAATTCGATCTTTCGAGTTGCATAGCTTTCGTTCAAATCACCATATGTAAAACCAACAGATTTAAAAAGATTTTGAGAATCAGTGTCACCAGACTTGTTCTTTCTTATTTCTTCTTGACCTTTGGTCTCTTCAGAAGGTTTAGGAGAACTTGCTTCAACAAAAGTAGCGCGAATGTCAGGAATGGGTTTTATTGCGGAGCCAAATTTATCAAAATTATATAGGTGCTCCGGTGCCTTTTTCAAAATTTCATTAATTGGCACACCCAAACCTGGTTTAAGTTTGTAAAACCTTTCGTCTTGGAGTTTATTGGTCAACAGATTTAATGTTTGTTCAGTCTGACCTCGTTTCATGTTAATGTCCTCCAGTTGCTTTATTTTGGTGTAAGCTTCATTTCTTTCTTTATAACAAACTTCAAATTTGATTTGAAACTCACCCTTTTCAGCATTAAGATTCACAAGATCTGTTTCTAAACCAGATATTTTTTCTTTTAAAGACTCTTTTTCAGCTTTTAAATCATCTTTTTCCTTTTCCTTTTCTTCCACAACAACTTTTAAAATAGCATTTTCATCACGAAAGCTTAAAACAGATTGATGTGCAGAGCTAAGTTTGCCTTTCAGTAAAGCAAATTCATCTTTCATGCCATGTATTTGGGCCATTAAAGATTCAATAAGTTCAGAATTTTCACTTACCTCAGAGTTTGCTTCTTCGGATTGTGTCTCAGAGTCTTCATCGTCACCTTCCAGCTTTGCCATGTAAGAAACTTGGGTGAAATGTGCTTGCTCCTCGTCATCAGAACTTTGGAACAGCCAGTTCTCTTCTTCAGCCATTAGTACTTTTCCTTCTTCAGCTTTCTTGGCAATTAGTGACTTTCTTGAGTAGTACTCTGAGTTCTTCACTTTCTTGAATTTGCAGTCCCTTGAGAAGTGCCCAAATTTGCCACAGTTGTAGCATCTTCCTGGTTCATCCTTTCGCTCTTCTCGCTTCTCCTCTCTTTTTCCTTCTCTTCTATCTTCCTTCCGATCTTCTTGTCCTTCCTCTCTCTTTCCATGCCTCGGCTTGTATCGCATCTCAGACTTCTCTTTCTTGTATCCATCATACTCTGGCTTTGAGTAAAATCTTTTCTTGCCAAAGCTCTTCTTGAATCGTCGTGTAATGAGAGCCAAGTCTTCAGAGAACTTTTGAATATCAGGATCTGAATCAACTTCCAGTTCTTCATCACTTGAATCAGAGTCAGAGTCAGTAACTTCGGTAACTAGAGCTTTAGATGCCTTTTTCTTCGACCTTGCAGAGGATACATAACCTTTGCCGGCTATGAGAGCCACAGAATCCTTCAGATGATTCGACTCATTGTTAATGGATCTCACCTCATCCTCATGTTGAGCAAGAGTAGAGAAGATATCGGTGACATTTTCTTGAGCCATATTCTTCGACATCTGGAGGTTGATAGCAAAGTTCTTCCATTCTGGATTCAGATTCTTGATGAACTTGTAGTTTATCTCAGAAGCAGATTTGGCGATGTTGTTCCTCCGCAAGTCATTGAGGATAATGTTGTACCTATTGTAGGTATCTAAAAGCAGCTCTCCTTCTTTTGCATGAAATCCCTCGTAAGCATTTATGCACAGATTCTGCTTAGCTTGAATAGAGGCTTCACTTCCTTCAAACTGCCTTGCTAGTTCATCCCAGATTCCTTTTGCAGTGCTCTGACTGTCGACACGATTGTAGATGTCGTTTGGAATTGCCATCGTCAGATAGATTAGAGCCTCTTTTTCTAGCTTGAGTTGGTCTTTCTGCTTTTCAGTGAAGAACTGAACAGGTTTAGGAATCTCTCTGTCAGGGATTTCAGGAGAGGAATCTGTAGCAGGTTGACCCTTTACTGTGATCATTGGAGGTTTAGGACCTTCAATGATTATTTTCATGAATTCTTTGTTTTTGTGATTCAGGAACTGAATCATTCTGGTCTTCCATTGCCGATACTCATTAGCCACGAGGACAGGAGGTTTGACTTGAGAGCCCATCGAGAGAAGCTGATTCGACATCTTAGCTGTACTGTTAGTAAATAGTCTTTTCTGTATCAAGACAACCAACTAGATGAGATCGTTAGAATCAAAATAACAACCACACTCAAAAATTTTCAGAAAAATAAATTTCCAAAAATAATCAAATGCAGTCCTCGCACACAGTATAAAGCACTAATATCTATGAATAAAATACTGAAAAATTAAGAAGATTTTGATCAAGCACAAAAATTTTGTCCCCCTTCGCAGACTTAGCACGGGGGTCCCGCTACCCGGTTAGCGGGTGGGGTCAAGGGGCAACGCCCTTGCGGGGGTATGGGGGCAGCGCCCCTAGAGAATTTTTTTGACAATTAGATACCCTATCACAGTTTGCAAAAATCGACCGGGGATGTGCTTCGAAGAATGAACTGTACCGGTCGAAGGAAAGACCGGAGTATGCAAGTACCCGGTCGAATGGTAAGACCGGAGTAACAAGTATCTGGTCGAATGGCAAGACCGGGAATACGAGTATCCGGTCGAATGGCAAGACCGGAGTAACGGGTATCCGGTCGAATGGTAAGACCGGGGTCGGCTAGTATCAGTCGAATGCCAAGACCGAAATAACAGGTATCCGGTCGAAGGGAAGACCGGAGAATACTAAGGTCCGGTCGAAGGAAAGACCGGAGGTCACAACTATTCGGTCGAAGGGAATGACCGGAGATACAACTATCCGGTCGAAGGGAATGACCGGAGATACAACTATCCGGTCGAAGGCTCAGGTCGAATAGGTATCGGTCAAACAATAATATCGATGAACACGATGAATGGCCGAAGAACACGAAGAATATCTGGGGTTCGACCGAAACCAAACCCAGAAAATTAATTCGACCGATACACAATTAAACCAACAAATAAGCAATTCTTCGATCGAAAGAAACACAAACACAAATACTAATCGACCGGATGCAATAACAGATTCATGAAATAGGATGAACAGTACTTCGCATGAATAGTAACTCGATGAACAGTATTTTTCGATGAACAGTATTTTTCTCGATGAACAGTAATATCACAAAAAAAAAATTGATTCTTTAGGCTCTGATACCAATTGTTATCCCAGATTTAACTAGTTGGTTAACAATCAATCAAGTAATCAAGCAACACAATAATAATCAAGAGATATAAAGATTAATAATAACGTACCAATCCCTTGAATAAACAATGAAACCCTTGAGTGTTCTTGATACCCTTTGAATACAGAGAAAACTTACAGCGACTATTTAGAAAATTATCAGAGTTCTTACAAGGTTAACCTAAAACTAAACTAATCAAAACTTTAAATACCCAGGCCATATGGGCTTTAACTTTAATGGGCTTTCTAATGGGCTTGGGCCCAATAGCTTAATAACTATTAACTTATTACATAATAAACCCTCTAATTAACTTTAGCACAATTGCAGTTTAAACCCTTAACTTTAACTTTAATCTTGAATACAATTTATGATCCAACAGATTCTTTGGGTCGGGAGCTGACCATCGGAATACGTATCCAGAATCGTGTTGAACTGGTAAGGATTTGTCAGAGAAAGGTTGAGGTCACAAACTACCCTTGAGGTAGTATGTGTCACCCAAGGTTGGGAGTCAACCACAGTCTTGTGAATTAGAAGCTACTTTAGAAAGTTAAGAGTTCACTCGGATATAAGTGTAATGTACACAAGGGGACACTTGTCGTGAGTATCAGCATAAAGTTTATCGTGGGTGTTCTGTCAAGTGGATTAGAGACAATCTAATATGTAGGTAATGTTAAATGGGAATCTAGATTTCAAGGACGAAATCCCTTTTAAGGTTGGGAGGATTGTAACACCCGTAATTTTCGGTAAGTAAAGGTCACCCGGACGTTTTGTAACTTGTAAATGGTGGTATTTTTGTTGGGAAAACATTACTTAAAGTCCCTTGAGTATTGGGATTATTGACATTGAAAAAGTCGAGTTTCTGAGCTTGGTACGGGCACGACTACAATGCCAGACGACTATGACAGTGTCATAGTCGCAGGAAGAAACAGAAGGAGGGGTTGCTGAGTGCGACATTGACCAGGGCATTGTAGCCTGTAAATGTCGCACAAAGGGTACAGAGTGTTGATAAATCTGATTTTTCAGTTCACTTCTTCATTTCTCATTCTCATTTCTTCCCAAACTCTCTCTAGAACAAACCTAAACATATTTGGTGACTTTGGGTCATCTTTGGCTCAAATCTTTGGGTATTATGGAGGTAAACCATCAACAAGTTAAGGATTGGAAGCTATGATCAAGAGTTCACCATCTCCATCTTCAACCTCAAGCTCCATTTTAGGGTTTTCTAGGTTTTCACCAAACCTAAGTGGTAAGTTTATTCTCTTCATTTATAAACCCTATTATAAGATATAAATGCTCCATAGATGATTTCCTAGTGTTTCATTTCTCAAATTTTGGGTCTGATGATTTTGGAGAAATTAGGTCAAAAATTAAGGTTTTGGCCAAGAAGGGGATTTTGATATGCAATGTTTGGGGAACGATTCTATATGGTTGAATATGTATATTTATGGGTGGAAATTTATGGATCTAGGTTTTTGGAAGTTTTGGCTTGAGGATTCAAAGTTCTTCAAAGGAGCTCTAGTTGGGGAAAAATCTAGATTTAGCCTAAATCTAGCAAGGTGAGTTTAAGTTGCATTGTGAAAACTATGTACATGCCAAAGTTATTTATTTCGACATATTAAAATGTTTTCCTTTACATTTATCAAATGTTGGTATTATTTGACGAGTCTTGCATCTTAGTACCATGCATTTATAAATCTTGAGAAATGTCTGTATTTGGGGTTTTTAGACATTTTGATAACTAAATCATATTTATGGATTCTTTGGATGATTTATCTTATAAATGGAGATTATTTTGGTCTTAATGCATTTTGGTGTATTTGGGTTGAAAATGCATATTGTTATGATTGAGACATTTTGAAAATGTAAATGATATGATTTCTATTGGAAAATGGTTGGTCCCAACCACTGATGGGGTTTTGAGTTGATAATGTTTTGGAGCATGTGTTTTGTATGAACATTGGTTAAATACATTTTATTTGCTCATGATGCCTTTATTTGAATGGCCTTTGAGTTGTTGAGTTCTTGACTCGGTTTCAACCCTGTTAGGTCTTGGGGACATTTGTTCAGTTTTGATAGCTCGATGTGGAGCTTTGGATATGTTTTGCATTTATTGCTTTTGATTTGAGAATTACATGTTTTTGAGTGCGTTGGTAATTCAATTTGGAGTCATGTAATTTATATGATGTAATTTATAAATGAATAAGCTTGTTTGGATGGTGAGATCCCAAGATAAAGATCCAGATAAGATCGAACTTGGTGAGCATTGAGTAAAAGACTTGGATAAAGTTGAGCTCATTGTTGTGTTGGACTAAAGACCCGGATGGGTTGATGTCTACAATGACTAAAGACCCGGATAGGGTTGATGTTCACAATGACTAAAGACCTGGATAGGGTTGATGTCCACAATGACTAAAGACCTGGATAGGGTTGATGTCCACAATGACTAAAGACCTGGATAAGGTTGATGTCCACAATGACTAAAGACCTGGATAGGTGTTGGTCCCTAAGGTGCTTAACAAGTTTGTAGAAGGGGGGGGGGGTTGAATACAAACACAGAATTTAAATTTTAATAAATTGTTTATTGATAAATCAAACACAATTTACAAGTCTGTTGCGGAATAAGATTAAGTAAGACTCAATCTAAACAAACTTAAGAAAACACTAAGATGGTTGCACAAGAATTTCAGAGAATGGGGGATTAAGGAATATAGAAAACAAAGGTTTCTATTTGGAGTTCAAGGATTGACCACACCCTCAGATGGAGGGGTGAACTTCCTATTTATACCCTATGCATTAAATGCATGGCAGGGCACTTTACACGTGGCGTTCACTGATTGGCTTTGGAAGTCTGACTTTGGGAGACATGCTTTCGGCCGGATCATGAACAGTGTAGTTGACAGAGTTGTTGTACGAATTATGGCAGAGGCATGTCCTGTCTGACACATCGTACTGAGTTGTGCAAGGTAAGACAAATAGAAACTTGAGGTATAAGCTTTGTGATCATTCAATCGCTGAATATCTCATTCTGCAGAGATATCAAGAGTTCAGCGATCGCTGAAGCTTTACTCATGTTCCTTCGCGTATAAGTAGAGTTGTCTTTGCTTCACTGATATCCGCATCAGGTCACTAGTAGACTTCTCTTTGTTCAACAGCTTCGTCTTCGATTCAGCTATGAACATCTGTTGACGCGAGACTTGTCTTCAGGGATTACGTTACTGTTTACATCAGAAACTATCAGCGATAACTGAACAGACTCAGTCTGATCGCTGATGGTGAAACACTAATACATATTAAACGTAATTTTCACTAAGTATAGAAAAGGGTCGTTATCAAATCACTGAGAGAGTTTGGATCAACAATCTCCCCCTATTTGATAATGACAAAGTAACTGAAGAAAATTACTTTATAATTCAAAATGATGGAATAATCAGGACTCATAACATACATGTCCCAATTACTATTTTGAGGGATCTTTTACAGTACTGATAGAGTTAAGTACTTCACTGAAATTTTTATTAATCCAAGAAAAGAATTACAAGGTATGAAAATTACAAGTACAAGTGATGTACTAACTACTGTAAGTTTAAACTAATAGATTACAAGAAAGAAAACTAATCTATCAGCTATCTAAAGAGGGTTTAGGAGGATTGATCAAATACTCAGGTATTTTTCCTTTTTGCCTTCGCTCTAAAGATTCTTTGCAGATGATAGCTATGATTGGCTCAGCAGCAGGAGAGAGAGTACACAATAGGCACATGAGATCCTTGAGAAGAGCGAGGGGACAAATAGGGATTTCAGAGACTCTTTGAAATCTGAGCTGTTCCTCGTCATGTCTGAAGAAGATTCCAAAAGGTTCTTCAAGAACTTGTCCCGCAGCATATGGTCCACTAGGAGGCAGAGATAGATCCAGAAATGAAAGATCAGGATGAGGATCGAATATAGATTCTCTTGAAAATCTGATCACCGCAACATTTTCAGAGGAGGAGGAGACAGGCTTTCTTTTGATCTGCTTTGACTTAGAAGGAAGAGCAGACGACACCTTTAAAATTTCAGCGACTCTGTTGATGAGAGCATCATTTATCCCTTCAACATAGCCTCTGTAGATTGACTTTGATTTCTTCAGTGCGTCTTTGAACTCAAGCCATTCCATATAGCCGAGGCTTTCCAACTTTGAAACAAACGTTGCCTTGCAGCTTCCATCCTCTCTGGTAATCTCCATAGTGACAGAAACTTTGTCCTTCTTCTTTCTTCCAGAGATAGCGACAACTACGATCTTCATTGGGTTAGAGCGATAGTCAATTTTGTGCTTGCACCAATCGACTGTATTATTGCTGACCGCTTTTTCTTTGGAGCGTTCCTCTTCAATATCTTTCAAAAGAGCTGCCTGGACTTCCACTGGTTTGCTTTTCAGCTTCTTGTCTTTGACTTGAGAGGACTGAATTTTGAGAGCCAGAGAGGCATCTCTTTGACAGTCAGCAATCAGCTTCTCAGCCCTGACGGATTCTTCGATTTCAGCTTCATTCAGAAACTCTAGATCCGTTGATTGAGAGGGGATCTTTCGACGTTGATTCTCCATATGAGATATCATCTCTGTTCTTTTCTTCATCTCTTCCTCTGACCAGTGAGATGGTCTAGAGGGCCTTCCATGATGTTGCAGGGACTCTTCTTCTTCTTCTTCTTCTTCTTCTTCTTCTTCCTCTTCATCAATCTCTCTTACAGAGATTGGGATTGGTTGGTCATCAGCTTCAGCAGCTGGGATTATTTGGAGCTCTTTACCCTTAAGCAGGGGAGAGAACTGTCTGGTCAGAAAATGAAAAAGGTTAGTTTATTTTTATGGAAGAATAGAGATAAAGGCTAGAAAGAAACATGGGTGGGATTTTTATAGAAGGATAAGGGAACGAGGGAAAGGCATACCTGAGAAGGATTCTCCTCAGATAGTGAAGTCTTCTTCAGGTTTCCCTCAGCAGTAGCACCTTTGCTTTGGGAAGGGGTTCCTGAAGAAGTTCCATGGCTCCCCCCTGCTTTGATAACTTCTTTCGAAGCTATCGCTGATGAAGTGACGGCTGAAAAACACCATAGCGATGGATCTTCTTCATCGTCATCATCATCATCTTGATGAGATTCTTCCTCTTGATCTTCAAGATCAAGGCTTCATCTTCATCGTCCTCTTCTTCTTCGTCATCGATTAAATCTTCGAGAGAAGGAGGGGCTTTTTCAGCAGCTATCTCCCCCTCAACCTGAGAGGGAGTTTCCTTCTGTTGGACCTCAGCAGCGACTTCAAACTCCGTATTTTCTTCAGCTGCCTTCTCCCCCTCTTTGTCATTATCATTAAGAGAGAGATCTTTGGAAGGAGATGTAGCTTTTGCAGCGGCCAACACCTGAACTTCAGCCTCCAAACTGTCCAGACGACCTTCAAACGTAGGAAGATCTGACGTATCCTGATGAATGAACTCCACGACAATGTTCAGCGAAGTACGATCGTTCTCTGTGAATGAGGGAGTAGGAGTCGGAGTTGGTGCCTTCAGGTGAGTCAGGATTTGCTGAAGAAGAACTTCACAGGAATCAACCTTTGTAGCCAGGGCTGCAAACTGTTGCTGTGAGTCTTCCCTGACTTTGACAATCGCTTCTTGGAGAGTAGCGATTTGAGAAACGTCAGCTTTGGAGGCGCAGTTGGCTGTCAGCGTCTTCAGAGCCTCACCAGCTGATTGAACAGCATTGGTGGTGTTGTTGAGAGAGGCAGTCAGAGATTCCACCTTTGCACTCAAACTGTTGACATTGGTGTCAACAGTCGCCAAACTAGGACCTGAAATATAAGTTAGTTTTTGAGAAACAGTCTTATATGGTGAGTTGGGAGGTGTGTTTAAGGTTATAGGGATACCTGAATTATCAAACATTTTGTAGAATTGTAACGATTCCTCAAAAGATTGATGTTCAGGTCCTATGGGTCCAAACTGTGGTTGAGTAGAAATAGATGGAGGGTTAGAGATCAAAGAAATAGAAGGACTAGAGATGGGGATAGAAGATGTAGGGATAGGGGTAGTTACCTCAAGTTGTTGAACTGGGATCGTAGGTTGCGTCACTGTTGTTGTGACAGCGACCGAGATCGCTGGCACGGTTGAAGTGGGTATCGCTGAGGATGTGGAGGAGAGACCCACAAATGCATCCAAGGAAGTTTGTTGATAAAAATCCTTATGTATAGATCTAGAGGTAGCTTTCTCCTTGGTCACCTTGGCCTTCTTCGAAGGACCAAGGGAGCCAGTTAATGGTCGTTTGGAAGGTGTAGCGGCAGGGATAGCAGAAGAAGGAACTTCCTGCGTGGCCGCTGAAGACGAAGAAGTGAGGAGAGAGAGTCGGGAGCAAAGTTCAGAGATACTTACCTCGTTGGGGAGCGTCTTGACCTCCAGGGAGCACTGACCCACTTTTGGAAAAGATGCATCCGAGTTAGTGGGGTAAGTAGCAGGGTAGAGGAACTTCAGGTACGCGCAGATGAAGCGTACGTAGGGGACCTAGGGATCCCTCTCGGTCTTCTCTATCTTTGACTTTAGATCATCAAAGATAGCTGTTGCGTAGTCGAAGTTTCGTCCAGCGATAACTGAGTAAGCCATCTGGACCTGAATCTTGCTGGCTTGGTCCAGTGACCCACTCTTCCCACTCATACACTGAATGAAGTGTGAGAAGATGTAGTTAAGCTGAGAAGGCATGAGTGCCTTCTTCACAAGAGTCAGCTTCTTATTTGGAATCGTCGTCCTTGGCTTGGGTTCCCAAGAGTATTCCATTGCATCCAGGAATTGGATGAGTTCAGCATCAGTTGGCAAGGCATCGAATCCATTCCTGGGTTTGTCAGGAAAACGCAAAGCTTTCCTCAGACCTAAGGCAGTCATCATCCCTGATCCAAGTTCAGTGCTGAAGGAGATAGCAGGAACCTGTTCACCCTTTTTGTTGGTGATAGAGGTTTCTTCAGCAGTAAACCATAATTGTTGGAGTAGAGCTTTGGAAGGAGTGGGATCCACAGTGATAGCGTAAGCAATGCATGATTGCTTTAGAAACTTTGCGACTTCTTTCAGATGTGGGTATTTGACACCATCAAAGTCAAGGCGAGCAAGATGATTGTTTTTGGGAAGCTCCAAGTCAGAGATGGCGAACTTGACGTTCTTAGAGGCGACAAGTGCAGATTGAGACATTCTGAGAGTAAACAGATAGAAGAATAGAAGAAAGGTTTTAGTCTAAAAAATAAAGAAGATTTGTCCAGTTTCTATTTTGGGAAAGAAACATAGAAAAATCAACATATTTGAAGATTAAAAAGGTGTTCTTAATATAAGATATAAGAACAAGAAGAAAAACCAAAGATTTTGAATGAAGAAAAATCAAAATAAAATGGTTTTTAAAGAATAAAATCAAAAATGAAAATGATTTTATGTGATAAGAATCTTATAAACCCATAATGGCAGTCCATAAATGGAGTTTTATGTAAAAAGATTTAAGATAAGAATAAGAAAAAGATCAAGAATAACCTGTTGATCTTTGAAGAGGATGATGCAAATGCTAGAATGCTTGAGAGAGAATTCTTGCTTAGAAAGTATTTCCAGAAAGCGTAAAATGAGAAGAATGGAAAAACATTCCTTTTATACCTGAGACAGAGAGAGAGTGAGAGGCGGGAAAACAAATGCTTATCATGACATGGACACGTCCCACGAAGTTGATTGGATGGAAGGGCAACGGACGAACGTGTCAGAAAAAGGCATGTCGTGGATTATCGGTTCAAATGACGTCATAAAAGAGAGAGAATGTTCATTTGTCCGTTTTGAAATTATCGCTGAAGAAAAGTTAGCGATAGATTTTCTTTTTAAGAAGGATCACTGACTAGAAATATCAGTGATAAATTTATTTTTCAAAAAGCTTTTAATCATTTGAAGAAAGTTCAGTGATTAAGGTTTATATTTTGAAAAACATCTTAACTGAATGAAGATTCAGTTGTAGGGATGGAGAGAACATACTTGAGAGTCAGAATGTTTATCAGAAAAAAATGATAAAAGGAGAACTTATGATTACTGACACAATGCATGAACGCTGAAGAATTATTCTTCGAGATTCGGCATTCCAAGCTCACTGATGAGAAAGTTGAACCTTGTCTCATCGAGAGGTTTGGTGAATAAATCAGCAAGCTGAAAGTCAGTAGGGATAAAATGAAGTTTTTTGGGAATTCAGAATTGCACAAGTATGGTTAATACTGCTAACCAAGATTACTACTGCTTCATGAAGTTAGTACTGCCAGATCAAAGTTAATACTGCTGAGCACAATTACTACTGCTGGAGAAGATTAATACTGCTCAGAGTGTTAATATTGCTACAACTTAATGCTTCTTAAGAGATAATCAAGATACGTGCAGATCAAGAATGAAGATAATCATGGAAAGCTTGGAGATAACTATGGAAGATTATACTGAGGATCTTTTATATTTTGTAATTATCTTTTATCTTTAGTATATATATAGACTTAGTCAGAATAGTTTAAAAATTAATTTTTGATTCTGAGTTTTTGTTTTCATAGAGAGAATTAACCTCAAGGTTTATAATCCTAATTCTAGAGAAGTAGAATTCGTATTGGTGAGCATGTTCATCAATATTGAGGTTGTGTGTGAAATCTTGTAGTTTTAAATCATTCAATAAAGTTTACAAGTTGTGATTCATATTCACTTTTTCATTGATATTCTGAATATTAAAGTGTTATTCCGCAAACTCCTTTAATATTGTTTCTGAGTGTTTATTCTTGTTAAGAATCAGATCCTGACAAGTGGTATCAGAGCTAGTATTCTCAGAAACCTTCATTCATCATGGAAAACACAGTTGAATCAAACAATACTCTTGTCTCAAAGGTTCCAATGCTCAGATCTAATGAGTATGACATGTGGAAGATAAGGATCAAGCAATACATTCTCCTCACAGATTACTCTATGTGGGACATCATTGAGAATGGCCCATCTGATGAAGGAAAAATTGGTGTAGATGGAAAAAGAACTCCACCAAAGACAGATGCAGAAAAGAAGGTAAGGCAGACAAAGATGAAAGCCTTGAGCACACTGCTCTTGGCTATTCCCAATGAATATCAACACCAATTCTGCAATTGCACTGATGCACAGATGCTTTGGAATGCTCTAGAGAAAAGATTCTCTGGTACCAAAAGTACCAAGAGAAATAAGAAGGCAATACTGAAGCAATTGTATGAAAACTTTATGTCAACTAAGAATGAGTCCATGACTCAAACTTTTGACAGGTTTAACAAGCTGATTGGTGAACTAGCTACTATGGGAGTACAAATTGATCAAGATGATGTAAACATAAAGTTTTTAAGGTCCCTAGGAGATGAATGGACCATGTATACTGTTTCATTCAGACAGAATGAACAACTGGAAGAAAAAGAACTTGATGATCTGTACAATGACCTTAGAGTATTTGAAGTTGAGGTGGAGGCAAAGAAGAAGCCTTCTGGATATGTTCATAATGCTGCACTCCTATCAGCATTAATTGATTCTACTTCTAACCCTGAATCAGTTAATGCTGCTAATGGAACAAATCAAGAAAAAGGCACTGAATCTGTTTTTGAAGCCTTTCTGTCCAGCCATGGAAACTCTTCTTTAATCAATGATGACTTGAAACAACTTCATCCTGATGATCTTGAAGAGATGGATATTAAATGGCAGATGGCCATGCTTTCCATGAGGGTAAAGAAGTTCATCAAGAGGACTGGGAGGAATAACTTCTCCCAAAGAAGAGAAGATGGAGCAGGTTTTGACAAGTCAAAGGTAGAATGCTATAAATGTCATATGAAGGGACACTTTGCCAGGGAATGCAGAAGTGGAGTGTCTCACAATAACCACCAACAAGCTCAGACTGGTAGCTTCAACCAGAACAGAAACTCTGCTCAAGACCTTGTTTCTCAACAAGGAATGGGGTTTGACTGGAGTGATCAAGCAGAAGAGGCTATTCAAAATCAAGCTCTCATGGCAGAGGTATCTGATCTCCCAACTGAGGTAAGTTCTAATCTCTGTTCTAAAACTTGCATAGACATTGTTAAAAGGTACAGGGATCACAACCAGAATATGAGTGATGACCTTAAGAGGTTAGCAAAAGATATTAAAGACTATGTGAGAATTATTCAGAGGTTTGAGGAACAAATTAAAGGTTTCCAAGCCAATGAACTTCAACACTCATATGACACAAACTACTGGAAGTGGGAGAAAAAGGATCTAGAACTCCAACTGACAAAGTCTAAAGAGGAGAGTGAAAAGTTGAGAGGGGAGCTATCCAAAGTTAAGCTAGATGTAGAAAAGTTTTCCAATGCTTCTAAAGCAATGGACTTTTTACTACAAACTCAGATTCATGACAAGCTGAGAAGAGGAATTGGGTACAATACCACACCACCACCATACAACAACAACTACATCCCTCCTACATCAGACTTGCTAGAAACCAAAGATAGGAAGGACTTGCCTGAGGGAGCCACTGAGATAGATCCCTTAGATGAGGTAGTTGTTGAGGACAAGACTGAGAAAGAGGTTGGTAAGAGTAAGGAGAACAATGTGAGTGGTGAGATTTCTCTAGAGAATCATATTATTACCAATGAGGGTTGTGGAAAGATTTGGGTAAAATCTAAGGACATAGAGAAGACTGAGGGAAAGTCTAGTAAGGTCCATTACAAGCAGACCACAGTTATGAATCCTGTTCCTTGCAAACAGTGTGCTTGTACTAAATCTGAGCCCCTAAAACATGATAAAAGGAGGGGTAATCAAAGAAACTGGAATAATCAGTGGGCACAAAAACAAGGGGTTGATCTGAGTAAAATCAATAGACCAAAACCTTGTTTTATTTGTGGAAAGATCAATCATATTGCTAAATACTGTTATTTCAATCCTATAAACCAAAGGATGAGTTTTCAAAGATCTGTGCAAAAACCCTTTGGTTATAGGAAGAATGAAAGGAACCATGTGGCTAAGAAATCTGTCCACATGAAGAAAAAGACTGTTGAGGAGAGTGTCAAGATGTGGATTCCTAAAAGCACTAAAACTGTTAGTACTGTTACCACAAATAGTACTGCTGACAATGATAGTGCTGCTAGAAGCAATACTACTGCTACCAATGGTAGTACTGCTAAAACTAACATTGTTAGTACTTCTTCTAATGTTAATACTGCTAACTCTGTTAGTACTTCTAACAAGGTTAGTACTGCTAAATCTGTTAGTGCTGCTAACTCTGTTAGTACTTCTAAGGTTAGTACTGCTTCTAGTGTTTGTGCTGCTAAGCCAATCATCTTGACAAAGTACTCTAGTAAAGAGTGCTATGAGTTTAAAAATCTCATCAAAAAGGAATGTAAATACTTTGATGAGAAAGGGAGACCCAAGACCACTTTGGATTGGGTTCCCAATCAATACTAATTGATCTATCTTATGTGCAGGGCAATCAACAGCTTAAGGGTAAGAGCATCTGGCATGTTGATAGTGGTTGCTCTAGGCACATGACAGGGAACATGTATTGCCTCAAGAATTTCAAGAAAATTGATGGTGGGCATGTTGCTTTTGGTAATACTCCAGATGGAGGTAAGATCAGTGGTAAGGGTAATGTAACCAAAGGTACAATGACCTTTGAAGATGTATTCTATGTTGAGCAATTAAGGTACAACCTGTTAAGTGTATCACAGGTTTGCGACAAAAAGCATAGTATATTATTTACAGATTCTGAATGCATTATCCTTGCTCCTGGATTCAAGGTAGTTGATGAAAAGATGATACTACTAAGAACTCCCAGAAAGGATAATGTCTATTGCTTAGATATGGAAAATGTTTCAACTGATTCATCCCTAAACTGTCTTGTTTCAAAAGCATCTTTGGATGAATCATCACTTTGGCACAGAAGGATGTGTCACATGAACTTTAAAACTATGAATAAACTTGTTAAAAAGAACCTTGTAAGAGGTTTGCCTTCAAAAGTCTTTTCATGTGATGATCATTGTGTTGCCTGTCTCAAAGGCAAACAACACAAAACTTCTCATAAGTCCAAAGAGTTGAACACTATTTCTAATTCTCTTCAGTTGTTGCATATGGATCTGTTTGGTCTTACAAATGTTATGAGTATAGGCAAGAAATCATACTGCTTAGTTATTGTTGATGATTACTCTAGATTTACTTGGGTATTTTTTCTAAGGACTAAGGATGAGACAAGTGGACTGATCAAATCCTTTATTCTAAGAATTGAAAACCAAACAAATCAAAACGTAAAAGTCATTAGGTCAGGCAATGGTACTGAATTTAAAAATCATGACCTAAACACCTTTGGTGAGGAAAAAGGAATTGAGAGGCAATACAGTGCTCCTAGGACTCCACAACAAAATGGTGTTGCTGAGAGAAGGAATAGGACACTGATTGAGGCTGCTAGATCTCTGTTAGCTGATTCAAAATTTCCAATTAATTTCTGGGCTGAAGCAGTTAATACTGCTTGTTATGTCCAGAACAGAGTTCTAGTAGTCAAGCCTAAAAACAAGACACCATATGAGCTTTTAAATAAAAGAAAACCATTTATTGGATTTTTCAAACCTTTTGGGTGTCCTTGTACCATTCTCAATACCAAAACTCACTTAGGAAAGTTTGATAGCAAGGCAGATGATGGTTTTCTTGTTGGTTACTCATCTCAGAGTAAGGCTTACAGAGTATTTAATTCTTCTTCTAGAATAATTGAGGAAAGTGACAATGTCAAATGCAATGAGAACACAACAAATCCTATTGGTTCAGGTCCTCAGTGGTTGTTTGACATTGATTCACTAACTAACTCTTTGGGTTTCAGTAGTGATGATCATGCAGGTTCAGGAAGTGGAGGATCAGGGGATGTACAAGTACAAGACATTATTCCTCAGTCTGTGATCTTTCCCATACCTACAATGGAACCTGTTGATTTATGTGAAAAAGAGACTATGACTGAACCAATTCAGAGTGAAGAAGAAAGAAGAGATGAGGAGAATCAAGTGCAGGAAGAGCCAGAAGCAGCTGATGAGATCACCTCAGCTGACTTAAATGAGTCCAATTTAGAAGTGGGAATCAATGAAGAACCTAGTCATCAGACTAGAACTCAAAAGAACCATCCTCCAGAGCTGGTCATAGGAGACATCTCTTCTCCTATGATAACAAGGAATCAAAGCAGACTTCAAGAGCTGCAGGATCAACAACACACAGTACTCTCTTGCTTTCTGTCTCAGGTTGAGCCTAAGAAGGTTTTTGATGCAATGAAAGACTCCAGTTGGATAGAAGCTATGCAAGAAGAGTTACTGCAATTCAAATTGCAAGAAGTTTGGGACTTGGTGGACCTTCCAAAAGGCCATAGAGCTATTGGCACCAAATGGATTTTCAGAAAGAAAAAGGATGAGAGAGGAATTGTGATCAGGAACAAAGCAAGGCTAGTAGCACAAGGGTACACTCAGGAAGAAGTCATAGATTATGAAGAAGTGTTTGCCCCAGTTGCAAGGGTAGAGGCAATTAGGCTATTTCTAGCCTATGCCTCATACATGAAGTTCAAGGTATATCAAATGGATGTGAAGAGTGCCTTTCTATATGGTACAATTGATGAAGAAGTATATGTCTGTCAGCCCCCTGGATTTGAAAATCCATCATATCTTGACAGAGTATACAAACTGAAGAAAGCACTTTATGGTCTACATCAAGCCCCAAGAGCATGGTATGATACTCTGTCTACCTATCTCTTAGAAAATGGGTTTAAAAGGGGAATAATTGACAAGACCCTCTTCATTAAAAGGAGTAAGAAGGACATCCTACTTGTTCAGATCTATGTGGATGACATCATCTTTGGATCTACACAAGATCAAATGTGTAGAGACTTTGAAAAGTTGATGCACAAGAGCTTTAAAGGGTGAACTTACCTTCTTCCTTGGGCTTCAAGTGAAACAGCAGAAAGATGGGATCTTTATAAGTCAATCAAAGTATGTGAAAGACATCCTGGATAAATATGGTTTAACAGACTCAAAGCCAGCAAGCACACCTATGGAGACTCATAAACAGATCACTGCTGATCTTGAGGGGGAGGATGTTGATGTCCATCTATATAGATCAATGATTGGATCTCTCATGTATCTCACAGCCTCAAGACCAGACATCATGTTTCCAGTGTGTCTGTGTGCCAGATTCCAAGTCAAGCCAAAACAATCACATCTTCAAGCTGTTAAGAGGATTTTCAGATACTTAAGAGGGCAACCTAGATTAGGTCTTTGGTATCCTTATGAATCCAACTTTGACTTGATTGCATATTCAGACAGTGACTTTGGTGGTGTTAATATGGATAGAAAGTCTACTTCAGGTGGATGTCAGCTTTTGGGTGCAAGACTAGTATCTTGGCAGTGTAAGAAATAAACCACAATGTCCTTATCAACAACAGAAGTTGAGTACATTGCTGCTGCAAGTTGCTGCTCTCAGGTTCTATGGATTCAGAATCAAATGCTGGACTATGGGGTAACCTTTCTTCACATTCCAATCTTCATTGACAATAGCAGTGCTATAAGCATTGTTAACAATCCAGTCAAGCACTCCAAAACAAAGCACATTGAGATCAGGTATCACTTTATTAGAGATTGTAATGAAAAGAAGCTTATTCAAGTTGCTAAAGTTCATACTGACAACCAGTTTGCTGATCTATTCACTAAAGCTTTTGATGTGGGTAGATTCACTTTCTTGGTCACAAGTGTGGGCATGATCAATTATGAATGAGCTCATGTTTAAAAAGTGATTGTATACCTGTTATTTGGTTGTTTTTGGTTGTTACTAATCATCTTTCTCAGGAAGTATGCTGCCTTGTTCAGACCTTCACAAGCTTCAAAAAGTGTAAGTGCAGTTAATGCTGCCAGTGCAGGTTTAATACTGCTAGTAGTGAATACTGCTCTCAGTTAATACTGCTAGTTAGTTAATACTGCTCTCAGTTAATACTGCTAGTTAGTTAATACTGCTAGTAGTTAATACTTCTCTCAGTTAATACTGCTAGTTAGTTAATACTGCTAGTGGTTAATACTGCTTTTGTCCCGAATCTTATAAATACCCTTTTTGCCCGCCTAAAAGTTCATAACGACTCTTTGATTACTATTCATCTGCTCTCTAACCTTTTTCTCTCAAGCACCAAGTGTTTTAGTCCAGAATACTGAAGCTCGATGGCAACTATGGCGTTCATTGATGAACATAATGAGATTGCAATGCTACAAAAGCCGAAGCAGGCTGATGGATTTCACTAGATAGTCGATTTTCTCAAGACAAGCCATATTGCGTTTGCTCTTACAGTGTCTCCAACAATCTACATAGAGCATCAGAGACAATTCTGGGCAAATGCCACCATTGTTACTGAAAATGGTGTGCAAGTTATCAAGACAAGGGTGTGTGACAAACCCTTGTCAGTTTCTGAAGAGGTGATTCACATCTGTCTACGACTAGACGATGCTGCAGGTATTACCTCTATTCCTAATGAGGACTTGTTCTCCAATCTGTCAAGAATGGGGTATGGAGGCCAATTGGGTGTTTTCAAATTCTCAAAATCTAAATTTTATACCCAATGGCGTTTTCTTGTTCATACCCTTATGCATTGTATTTCCAAAAAGACTACTGGCTGGAGTGAGTTCAGTAGTACTATTGCCTATGCTTTGGTCTGCTTGGCCACTTCCAGAAAGTACAATTTTTCAAAAATGATTTTTACTGATCTTGTGTCAAACTTGGGAAACAAAAAGAGGTTTTATATGTACCCGAGATTTGTACAGGTAGTTATAACCAATGAATTGACGGATATGCCTCAATTTGATGAGGTATATGTACCCAAAATCCCCAAAGGCAAGGTCTTTTCAAATATGAAGAGATCTCCATTGGACTTGGAAGGAGTTGACACCCCATTGTTCTCTACAATGATGGTGGTGTCCCACAATGAAGAAGGTATGGCTTCAGGGTCAAGGCCCTCATTAGACCATCCCACTGAAACCCAATCCTAACCTTCCATCACCATATCAATCCCACAGTCCCTTATTCAAAAACCAACTTCTCCAATCACCAATACCTACATCAGGAAAAAGGTAAAGAAGGCTCCTTCCCTTCTTGTACCTTCACCCACAGAGCCTTTAAGCCCTCTAATGGAGAATTCTCCATTAGAGAATATCTATAGGGAAACCACAGGGGTGTCTCCCAACCCCAAGGAGGTGCTCAATGAGGAGATGTATGAGCATATGGGTGAGCAGGCTGGCACTACTCCTGCTAGCACAGAGGAGGACAGGGGTAACATTAATAAGATCTCCCCCATGGCAACTTTGAATGAGCAATCATTCAAAGGTCCCAGGTGCCAAGAAACCAAGGGGGTGGAGGGTGCTTCTTCTAGGTAGAAGACTTCCACTACTAAAAGATCCCATGATCCTTCAAAAGGGGGTAACACTCCTGGAGAAGGTGAGGACATATATGACTATAATGAATTAATGGAAACTATGGGCAACATCAATCTGGATGTAATCAAGCAAGGAAAAGACATAGAAGAGATGAAAATGGTGATTCTGTCTCAACAAGTACAGATTACCAACTTGAAGAAAATGGTGAAGAGATTGGTTCAGAAAAAGAAAAGGAAACAGTTTGTGCTCAGAAGAAGGAAACCAGTGGATGATGCTCCCAAAAAGGGGGAGTCAGAAGCTGATGAAAACATGGAAGATGCTAATGATAAGCGGGAGAAATTTGATTTTGAGGGGGTACAAGCAGCTAAAACAGTACAAGCAGCTGAAACAGAACAAGCAGCAGTAACAGTTAATGCTGCTGAAACAAGCAAAGCAGCAGAAACTGTTAATACTGCTGAATTGAATGAAGCAGTAGAAATGGTTCAAGAGGTATTAACAGACCTTCTTAGCAGCAATGTGCAAGAACTTGAGACAGCTGAAGCATTAATCAAAGCTAAACATGATACTCCTAAGGTCACTTCAAAGACCAAAGGAGTTGTCATCAAAGACAATGTTGAAGTTATCAAGAAAGTTAGTGCTGATAAAGTAAACAGCAAGGACAAAGGAAAAGCTAAGATGGTGGAATCTGATCAACCAATTAAAAAGCAAAAGTTGGTTGAGTTAGATGAAGCATTGGCCAAGAAGATTCAGGCTGAACTTGAGCAAGAAGAAAAGGTTCAAGTGGAAAAAGACAGAGAGATGGCTAAGGATCTAGCTGCAGAGTTAAATGAAGTTTATCAACAGAGTTTGGCAACTGAGATAGCAAAGAAGAAAGCTACAACTCTAAAGAAGCCTGGAATGATCAGAATGGATACAAAGAAGAGACAACCTTCACAGACCTTCCTTGGCACTCAAGAGAGAAACAAGATGATTACTTTTCTCAAAGGTGCTGTGGGAGTTAAAAAGGAAATGTTCACAAACATGTCTTTTGAATAAATCAAAGGTTTGTATGAAACTGAGATGACCAAGTTACAAGGAAATGACAGAGCAAGAGTTGAAGCAAAAAAGAAGATGAAAGAAAGACATGATCTTCAAATTCAAAAACCTTTCCCTGATGAGCAAGAATCACCAAGGAAGGAAGCTACTTTAGGTGACAGTTTGAGGAAGTTGAAAAGAACTAAAATGATGGCAAGAAGAACACCAGCCAAGAAACCTAGAGTGGAAGAAGTTGAGAAAGAACAAAAAGAAGCTGAAGAAGAAGGAGCATCTAAATCTGTTGAACAAGAGGCTCAAACTCAAGAAGAACCATCAAGTACTGCTGATGTGAATCTGTACATGGTAGTGATGGACAAAGTGCCTGAGCCTATATCAGCTGAACCTATTGGTGTTAAGCTTCCAGAGATCATTCACTGGGATACACTGGAAGTTGATGGAAAAGAGTATATCAGGCTCAAGAGGAAAGATGAGAAGTATGAAGTATATCATACTTGGGCCAAGATTGTCAGAACATGTTCCAGATCTGACCTAGAAGAGATGTTTGAAGTAGGAATGGAATTGTATGCTGATCAACTGAAAGCTCCAGGGATATCAATCACAAAACTTGTGATGGAGTATCTATGTATGTTGTTCAAGCTAGAAGAAGTGAAGGATATTATCAGAAATGTGTTTCAAACAGTTAACAACTGGACTCTATATGAAACTAGTGGAGTATATGCACTGACTATGGATATAAATCACAAAGAATACTTCCTAGTAGATAGAGTTTACAACCACAGCAGATTGAAGCTGCATGCCATGTTGAAGAAAAAGCTTGGTTGTGCACCATATTCAGAAATGGCAAGGTATTTGATCCAAAGAACAATTAATCAAAGTTTGGGGTTGAATGCTGATACAGGGCTATGAATAATGGAGTTTTGGGAGCATCTGAAGAACTTGACTTCTCTTCCTAAAATTCAAGTTAGGGGGAGATTGTTGGGAATTAAGAATTGCACAAGTATGGTTAATACTGCTAACCAAGATTACTACTGCTTGATGAAGTTAGTACTGCCAGATCAAAGTTAATACTGCTGAGCACAGTTACTACTGCTGGAGAAGATTAATACTGCTCAGAGTGTTAATACTGCTACAACTTAATGCTTCTTAAGAGATAATCAAAATACGTGCAGATCAAGAATGAAGATAATCATGGAAAGCTTGGAGATAACTATGGAAGATTATACTGAGGATCTTTTATATTTTGTAATTATCTTTTATCTTTAGTATATATATAGACTTAGTCAGAATAGTTTAAAAATTAATTTTTAATTATGAGTTTTTGTTTTCATAGAGAGAATTAACCTCAAGGTTTATAATCCTAATTCTAGAGAAGTAGAATTCGTATTGGTAAGCCTGTTCATCAATATTGAGGTTGTGTGTGAAATCTTGTAGTTTTAAATCATTCAATAAAGTTTACAAGTTGTGATTCATATTCACTTTTTCATTGATATTCTGAATATTAAAGTGTTATTCCGCAAACTCCTTTAATATTGTTTCTGAGTGTTTATTCTTGTTAAGAATCAGATCCTAACAAAGTTCAATATCACCGTTCATCACATGATCTCTGATAAAGTTATATCTGATCTCTATGTGTTTTGTCTTTGAATTTAGCACTGGATTATTTGCTATAGCGATAGCACTAGTGCTGTCGCAATAGATTGGAATCTTTGATAGATGAAGGTCATAGTCTAATAGTTGATTTCTCATCCATAAGATCTAAGAACAACAGCTTCCAGCGGCTACGTATTCAGCTTCAGCTGTGGAAGTGGACACTGAATTTTGCTTTTAGCTTGTCCAACTTACCAGCTTTCCTCCTAGGAGTTGACATCCACCAGTGGTACTCTTTCTGTCAAGTTTACAACCTGCAAAATCACTATCAGAATAACCAGTTAGATCCAACCCTGAGTCTTTGGGATACCAAAGACCGAGGTTAGGAGTTCCTTTCAGATATCTGAATATGCGCTTAACAGCAATCAGATGGGATTCCTTGGGTTCAGATTGGTAGCGTGCACATAAACAAGTGGAGTACATGATATCAGGTCGGCTCGCCGTAAGATACAACAGGGAGCCTATCATTCCTCTATAGGCAGTGACATTAATAGGTTTTCCAGATGGATCTTTGTTAAGTGTCAGAGGAGGTGCCACAAGAGTTTTCATTGCTGAAGTTTGTGTTAGATCAAACTTCTTCAGCATATCTTTAACATACTTACCTTGGCTTATAAAAGTACCTTTGTCAGATTGTTTAATCTGAAGACCAAGAAAATATGTCAGCTCACCCATCATACTCATTTTGTATTCTTTCTTCATTCTTTCAGCGAAGGGAGTACATAGAGATGGGTTAGTAGAACCAAATATTATGTCATCGACATATATTTGTACAAGAATTATATGAACTTTTATTTTTCTGAAAAATAACGTATTATCAATCTTGCCACGTTCAAAATTTTCAGAGATAAGAAAAGATGAGAGAGTGTCATACCAAGCACGAGGGGCTTGTTTTAGACCACCATAGAGAGCCTTATCCAATTTATAAACATAATTTGGATACTTAGGGTCATAGAACCCTGGAGGTTGTTCTACATAGACTTCTTCATTCAGCTTTCCATTGAGGAACGCTGATTTTACATCCATTTGATACACAATGAAGTCTTTGTAAACTTCATAAGCTAAGAATAGTCGAATTGCTTCGAGCCTAGCCACAGGGGTAAAGGTTTCATCATAGTCTATGCCTTCCTCTTGTCTGTATCCCTGAGCAACAAGTCGAGCCTTGTTGCGGGTTACAATTCCATGTTCATCTAACTTGTTTCTAAACACCCATTTGGTGCCTATAACAGTTTTATCAGATGGTCTAGGAACGAGATTCCAAACTTTGTTGCGAGAGAACTCAGTCAACTCTTCTTGCATAGCGCTGACCCAGTTTGGATCTCGGAGGGCATCATCAGTCTTCTTTGGTTCTATTAAAGAGAGAAAGTTGACAAAGAGACAGATATTACCTGAGCTTCGTCGTGTCTGAATACCTGCATCTGGATCACCAAGAATTTGATCTATTGGATGATCTCTGGTCCATCGCTGAGCAGGAGCATGATCGCTCAACTCAGGGGTTGGATCAACAATTGGGATGTTTACTGATGAGGACGTTTGAGGTTCATCAACAATTAACTGTTGAGTAGTGGACAGACTTTTGTTATCAGAGAGGTTTTCAGACAGAGGTAGATCTGATGGTAGTAAGGTGTTTAGAGGTTCAGCTGAATCCCATGAGTTGGATTCAGCGTTAGGATGTATGATGTTTGGATCATCATCAGCAATAGGTGAATCTGTGTGCTGATGGTTTGAGAAGAAGGGTTCAGTTTCTCTGTAGTGAGAAAACATCCAAGCATTTAACTCTTCATTGTCAGTGATTGGTTTGGAGTTCGCTGAGCGAGTTTCATCAAAAGTGACATGAATTGTTTCTTCCACAGATTGTATTCGTTTGTTGAAAACTCTGTAGGATTTTGAAATGGAGGAATATCCTAGAAATATTCCATCATCAGCTTTTGGGTCGAACTTTCCAAGCTGATCTTTGTTGTTTAAGATAAAGCACTGACAACCAAAGATATGAAGAAAGTTGATAGAAGGCTTCCTTCTATGAAAAAGTTCATAAGCTGTTTTTCCAAATCGCTTTACTATCAGCGATCTGTTTTGAGTAAAACTTGTAGTGTTTACAGCTTCTGCCCAAAATTGAGTAGGGAGATGAGAATCGCTGAGCATTGATCTAGCAACTTCATTGATCGTTCTGTTTCTTCTTTCAGCGAATCCGTTTTGCTGAGGTGTTCTTACTGAGGAAAAGTTATGAGAAATTCCTTTATTCTCAAAGAAATTATTCAGGGAACTGTTTTTGAATTCAGTTCCATGATCACTTCTTATTGAACGAACAGTAAGATTATTCAGCACTTCCATCTTTTTAACAAAGGATATTAGTTCTTCTGAAGTATCACTCTTACAGCGAAGAAAGATAACCCAGGTATAGCGAGAGAATTCATCTACAATGACAAGCGTATATTTCTTTCCAGCTATTGATTGGATATTGACAGGGCCAAATAGATCCATATGTAAGAGCTGAAGAGGACTTGTCACTGAAGAGACTTGTTTAGACTTGAAACTAGCTTTTGTTTGTTTTCCTTTTTCACATGCTGAGCAGAGAGATTCTTTAACATATGAGTGCTGAGGAAGACCAGAAACCAGTTCCTTAGAAGAGAGAGAATTCAGGGTTTTGAAGTTTAGATGAGAGAGCCTTTTGTGCCATATCCAGTTGACATCAGAAGAGGCCTTAGAGAGAAAACATAAGTTTTTAGTGGTAGTAGAGTCCATATCTATTACATAGACATTTTCTCTGCGATAACCACTGAGAGCAAGTTTTCCTTTCTTATCCACCACTGAACATGCTTTCTTAGAAAAGCGAACTTCGTAGTCTTTGTCACATAGCTGACTGATGCTTAGAAGGTTGTGCTTCAGTCCATCTACATAAGCGACTCTTCGAAAGGTAGTTGTCCCATTTCTGAGGACACCAAACCCTCGGGTAAATCCTTTTCCATTTCCACCGAAGGTCACAGAGGGACCTTTCTCTTCCTTGTATTCAGTGAGAAGGTCTTTTTGTCCAGTCATATGACGAGAACATCCACTATCGAGATACCAGATGCCCTTTGATCCTTGCACACATAAGGAAGATTAAGCGTTGTTTGGTACCCACTTTTCAATGGGTCCTTTAGAGTTAGTGGATGTGGAAGATTCAGCAGTCTTCACAGCAGATGAAGATTCAGCTTCAGTGGTAATCTTCACTTTGGTTAATTTCTTAACCCTAGTGGTATTCTTCACCTTGGTTGATTTTTCAACTTTGGTGACCTTCTCAGCCTTAGATGCATTTATCTTTACTTTAGCTGTTTTATCAGCTTTGGTGGCAGTCGGACATTTGCTTGCAATATGGTCAGTAAAACCACAATGATAACATTTTCTGTATTTGAAAGTGGTTTTAGGACCAGAAGTAGAAGGTTTTGCAAGTTTAAGATGAGCAGGTCCAGGTCCAAGAAGACTTTTCTCATGAGATTTGGGAGGAATTTTCATTTCTTCAGATTTCATGGGTCTAAGATCAATCTTTAGCTTTGGAGGACAGAGATCGAAGATTTCTATCATTGAGCTAGAGGATTGATTCACTGAAGGTTTAGAAGGAACTTTCAGTTTTGTTTTCTTGGTAGCCTTCTGAGGACGAATAATGGATTTTCCTTTATCCGCAGACTTAGTGTCTTTGGATTTTTCCTCAGGGATAGAATTAGAAGAAGAAGGATAAAATTGATCATAAGAAGTGTCAGAGATAGGAGTGACAAACGTTCCAAACTTAAGCATGAAATTTTCTTCTTTAGGCTCATCCTGTGGTGTCCAAAGGCCAAGACCAGTTTTATCACTTTCAGGAGTTTGAGCATTTATTATCTCAGAGATCTTTGTTGATGATTTGCACCATTTTTCAACATGAGCTTTTTCTGCTTTTCGAGCAGCGATGGCTTGTTCGCGTTCAATGCTGATGATTTCATTTATAATGACTTGATCTTTCAACTTTTATTCTAAAAGATTTAGTTCTCTGATCTTTTCATGACATTTCTCTAGCTCTTGAGTTAAATGAACATTTTTATTCTCAGCTTGAGTTTTGTCGTTTAGATCATTATAAAGGTCAATCGTTAGCACATCAACAGCGCGACTTCTCTCAGCTTCAGGCAAAGAGGGATTTGTAGAGATAGATACCTGAGATGATATGTAGCTCATAGAAGGTTCAGATGGTTCTTCCACTTCTTCTTTAATCTCGGCCATGAGACAGAGATTAGCGACTTCTTCTTCATCAGAACTTGATTCTTCTGATTCAGCCCAGTCGTGTTCTTCAGCGATGAGACCTTTACCTTTTCGCTTGTAGCTTTTCAGCTTTTGATATTTGTTCTTCAGCTTTAGGTATTTGTCATCACTGGATCTTCTTGAGGTAGAAGGCTTGAAGACCTTTTTAGACCTGCACTCACTAGCAAAGTGTCCAATATTTTCACAGTTATAGCAAGTGGCAGTAGCCTTATCAATAGGGGTTGATTTTGGCTTGTCAGTGAGGGAGAGAGGCTTATTTCTTCGGAAATTGATCTTTCTTGCAAATCTCTTAAAAGAGTTTGTCAATAGTGCTAAGCACATCAAACTCTGAAAGATCAGTGTCTGATAGATCCTCAGATTCAGAATCTAACTCAGTGATGGTGAGAGTAGATCGCTGAGATGGAATTATCTCTGAAGAGACTAAAGCAACAGGAGTGCTTTTGGAGTCTTTAGAATCTTTTACAAGATTCTTTTTCAGGAGATTCGATTGCTCATAGTTGAGCAATATTCCATACAAAGTGCTTAGAGAGAGAGAATTTAAGTCTTTTGTCAGCTTAAGACATATTGAATAACTGTCCCAGCTTTCAGGAAGACATTCTAAGAATTTAGTCAAGACCTCAGAATTAGAATAGGTCCTACCAACAGTTCTTAGATCAATGATTAAGCAGTTAAACCGCTGATGAACGTCAGAAAGAGATTCATTCTTACCAGCGATGAAACTTTCATACTGTCTTACCAAGTTAATCTTTCGAGTCTCTTGGATTTCAGTGGTGCCCTCATATTGAACACATATGGTTTCCCACATTTCTTTAGAAGTTTTCAGATGCATGATGCAATGGAAAAATTCATCAGGCAGAGCCATTGAGATAATGGTCTTTGCTCTTGCATCTATACCTACCTTCTTTTTGTCTTCATCACTCCACTGTCTTATTTCCTTAATGACATAGCGTTCAGGGACAACTTCAGTGTGGCAGTAGCGGGAACTGCAACTATAAATTCTAACAGGTTCATAGGGTCCATTTTCTATATATTCAGGTATAGTAGGATCAACACCTTCAAGAAATAGCATCATTCGATTTTTCCATAGAGAAAAGTTATCTCTGCTAAATCGAGGAGGTTTAGAAAGTGAACCATTATCATAGTAGTTTGTGTTTCTGTTAAGTGCCATTTAGAATAGGAAAGAAGAGAATAAAGCAAGATCTTGTTTATTAGATTAAACAAACTGCTCTGATACCACTTGTTGGTCCCTAAGGTGCTTAACAAGTTTGTAGAAGGGGGGGTTGAATACAAACACATAATTTAAAGTTTAATAAATTGTTTATTGATAAATCAAACACAATTTACAAGTTTGTTGCGGAATAAGATTAAGTAAGACTCAATCTAAACAAACTTAAGAAAACACTAAGATGGTTGCACAAGAATTTCAGAGAATGGGGGATTAAGGAATATAGAAAACAAAGGTTTCTATTTGGAGTTCAAGGATTGACCACACCCTCAGATGGAGGGGTGAACTTCCTATTTATACCCTATGCATTAAATGCATGGCAGGGCACTTTACACGTGGCGTTCACAGATTGGCTTTGGAAGTCTGACTTTGGGAGACATGCTTTCGGCCGGATCATGAACATTGTAGTTGACAGAGTTGTTGTACGAATTATGGCAGAGGCATGTCCTGTCTGACACATCGTACTGAGTTGTGCAAGGTAAGACAAATAGAAACATGAGGTATAAGCTTTGTGATCATTCAATCGCTAAATATCTCATTCTGCAGAGATATCAAGAGTTCAGTTATCGCTGAAGCTTTACTCATGTTCCTTCGCGTATAAGTAGAGTTGTCTTTGCTTCACTGATATCCGTATCAGGTCACTAGTAGACTTTTCTTTGTTCAGCAGCTTCGTCTTCGATTCAGCTATGAACATCTGTTGACGCGAGACTTGTCTTCAGGGATTACGTTACTGTTTACATCAGAAACTATCAGCGATAACTGAACAGACTCAGTCTGATCGATGATGGTGAAACACTAATACATATTAAACGTAATTTTCACTAAGTTTAGAAAAGGGTCGTTATCAAATCACTGAGAGAGTTTGGATCAACAATAGGGTTGATGTCTATCATGACTAAAGACCTGGATAGGGTTGATGTCTAACATGACTAAAGACCTGGATAGGGTTGATGTCAAGGGTTGTCCATCCTTAAAACATGCTTATAACATATATACGAGGTATACTTTTGTGTTCCCACCACGTTCAATGGAAACGGGTCTCCCCCGTCACCGAAAGGTGTTATTTTGGGTATTGAGTATTACCAATGTATTCGGCGACATTTTGAGTATGGATTGTTATCCCTGATTTGTGGTTTTAATTATTAAACCTTGTCAATGTTTTTGGATATTTTGGATAAGGGAGTTTTGTCCGCTTTCTCAGTATTTGAATAGTAATTCTTACCCGTGTTTTGATTGAGTTTTAGGTTTGAATTTACATCTTGAAGAAATGTTTTATTTTGGTGTTGTCATCACCTAAAATGCATGTTATTGGAAAAATGGTCGTTTTCATATTTAAAGTAAATCATTTTGGAAATCATGATTCAAGTTGCATTCTTTCCATCTAACGATTTATATGATCATGAGGAAAATTCTTGAACTCACTAGGCATTAAGCCTAACCCTTTTTATTTGTCGGCATGTGCATCAGGTCCTAGTTGGGAATAGTCCTAGTAGCCCTATGAAGAGTGGAGTGCTAGTGATGTGCTTGAGAAGTGAGTAGCTTTGGCAAAGTCTTCCGCATTTTGAAGATAGCGACTGTTACTGGGTTCTTAGTAACACCCGACTTTAAATAGTCCTTATGTAAGACTTTATTTATTTTGTTGACGGTTAACCTATAATTGTATTTCAAAGTATGGACTTGTCGTAAGAGATTTTATCCCTCTTTGAGGTATTATAGAAAGTTGTAAATTAGTCGCTCTTTCCAAATTTCAAGGTGTTACAGGTAGGAAGAACAAACTTGTAGCAGACACCACATGATAAGGGATAGAAGAAATGCAATCTTTGAATCTAACAGCTTTTCAACCTCAGATTTAAAAAATTCTGTTACTCCCCCTCAACTTTTGCTATCTCTCCCTCAACGCGATAATTTGTGTCTTTGAAATGTGTGTCGTTCTCCCCTTCATGATGATTATGAGCATCCTGAGCATCATGTATCTTCAAAGACTAACCGGATGAGTAGGAAAAGATTAGATAAGACATCATAGTAACCAAGAAGGGTAATCAGCTAACACAGAAACACAATAGTAACTGTTATCACAACAATTAAATTAATTGTGTGGCCTATTTTCAGAGTTGGCATTGATGTATCTCTAATAGGACTTAAGTTATCACTGAAGTAAAATATCAAAAAATTACTGCTCAAACTATTCCAGCAATATCACAAAGATATGCAATTGGAATCACAAAGATTTGTGCGTGTATGAAAGAAATATGAATATGTATCTTTTCGGCTCAAAGATTGATTCAACCTGGGACACAGGTTAGAAATCAATAGACACAGTGAGATGTATATAAAGTTCGGAGACCGGAGCTGATGTCTTCCTTTTTCAATATCTAAGACCTCCGGGTGAGGAATAGATAAATTATGTGCTAAATCTACGTACATATTTGAAACAAGCATCTTTTGTGAGATACTTGAGTGGCTAGGTGGGGTGACACGAGTTATCGACATTGGGTCCATGTCTGTTTCAATATCCATATCCAAAGAAAGAGAATGAATAGATTATGTGGTAACCCGAATAACTGACTCGGTTTGGTAAGGACCAATAATTCTTTTAGGTTCTGTCACATCCTCACCATTTCTTTTCACTCCGAACTTATCTATCACGCTATAGACCTCTCACTGATATCTATGAATGTGATATGTTTCTTGGGTAGGTCCTTCCGATTCTGGATTAAGCATAGAAATTTTATGAGCCCTAACACTCCTTCAACTCGCTAAAATAAAACATTGATGTAAACATTGAGAAGCCAAACATTTATAAACGAGTCCTGAACTGAAGTGTTCAGAATTCGATATGAAAAATAAACAACATGCTACTCCCCCTCAAAAGATGGCATAACCCTTGATTGTAGTCATGTGACATGAATAATCTGAATTAAATCACACATGATGTTAGTGCATAAATATGTTGGATCCAAGATCATGAAGATTGGAAAGTCAATGCTCAAGTCAAACCCTTTTTGCAAAGTCAAAGTCAAGGTGTTTAAAGTCAAAGCCTCTTAAAGCAAAAGTCAAAGTCAAGCATAATAAAAGAATGTCAAAGTCTTTGTTTTAAGTTAACTAGTGTTAGTTGTTTTGTCTTTGTAACTAGTAGGTATAAATACCTTTTTCGTTTGTAGACTCATATAACACGAAGAAGAGAGAAATCTTAGTGAGAGAAATATTGCCATTGAGAGCATCATGTACAGTGTGAATTGAAGATCAATATATACAACTTATTGAATTGAATCCAATTATTATTCATCTTGATTAGTACACATATGGGAATAATAATTGGTATTAGAGCAGATGAAAATCACAAATCAAGATCAAATTTGAAGATTTTTGTTGAAATTTTCAAAAACTCGCAAAAGTCACTGTGCAGATTCGGATTTCGCAGAATAGTGATGTTTTTGATCTGAAATTGATTCATTTGTACTCGATTTTATGTTTGGAACAAGTTTTTTTGGAATCACTTTGTCCAATTCACAACAATTTAGTGTGAATTTGGATTTTAGTTGATTTTTGATCGAAGTTGTAAAACGCACTGTAATCACTTCAAATTTCAATTGTTGTTGTTTTTGATTGAAATTAGTCAGCTGTAATCTGTTCAGATTATGTTTGATGACAAATTCACAAAGTTTCAGAACCTAATTCAAGAGTTTGGATCGAATTTGGATCAACTTTGAAGTTTTTGGACCGAGATCTAAAGAACTCGGATGATGATGAAGAACTCGCATGATGAAGAAGAATTCACATGAAACTGTAGTGTGAAAAATTGCTAAGTCAGAAACTCGCATTGTGTAGTGTAGGAGAAGTATAGAATTCTCATCTCACTGTGATCAAAGAAAAACCAAGGACAAAATTTGCATATAGTTATGTGCGAAAAGTGAGGAATTCGCACATAACAACATACGAAGTGTACAATTCGCATAGGGTAGTGTGTGAAAAGTTGAAATTCGCATCTTACTACATGCGAAATACGAGAAATTCGCATCTCAAAGCGTGCGAAATCTGAGGAATTCGCATCTTAAGTCTGAAAATTTTCTTAGTCAGGAATTCGCATCGATACGAAAAGTTTTAGATTGAGAATTTTTCTAAGTACATAATTCGCATCACTCCTTCGTGCCAAAAACTCAAAGTTGGAAAAAGTTAAAGTCAGGAATTCGCATACTTCTATATGCCAAAAGCCTGAAATCCGCATCTAAATACGTGCGAAAAGTAGGATTTCACATCCTTAAGTGTGCGAAAAGTTGAGATTCGTATCATTTGGTGTGCGAATTTCGGGAGTTGTGCGAGTAGTTTTCATAGTTGTGTGAGAATTACATACTTAGACAAAATTTGACAAGCTGAAATATGATTTTTAAATGTCAAAATTTTTTTCTCTCGGGGCGCTGCCCCCGTGCTAAGTCTGCGGAGGGGGACACATTTTTTTAGTGTTATCAAAATTTCTGATTTTTGTTAAGGATCATTTGTGCAAGTATTTCCAGGTCACAATGTCTTCAAAAGAAGAGAATGCTAAACTCAAGGCCAAGATTGTCTCTCTTGAAGAAAAGATTGTACAAAAGTGTGAAAGCTATTACCAAACTTTGGCTGGAAAGATGAATCAGATTAATTACTATGAGAAGGAAAGGAATGAACAAATTGCTTCTGTCAAGAAATATAATGAATGGCTCAACCTGCACATTACAGATCTGAAAAAGGCAATTAGTTCTGGTAATTATTCATAATTTTTTGCAGAATATAAAAAGCAGATAAAAGACCTTAATAGAGAAATTCTTGAAGCTTTGAGAGGTGATAAATGGTTGGAAGTTGAGAAATCTGATCAAGATAATATTAATATGGTTGAAGAAAAAGCAAAAGCATTGGAGACTGAGAATGCTGAATTAAAGAAGAAGCTACTTGAGATAGCAGAAGGTGCTACTAAGAAAAGTGAAGAAAAATCAAAGGTTTCAGACAGTGAACATACTGAAATGAAAAAGAAGATTTCAGAGTTGGAACAGAAGATTGCCAAAGACAAAGATGAATTTGAAAAAGAAAAGAAAGGTTTTGCTCAGAAATTCTCTGAATTCTCAAGAAAGACTTTTGAAGAGAAGAAAGCTGTTGATTTGAAGTGTGCAAAACTTTCTCAACAAGTGACGGATTTTGAGAAAGTGATCATTATATAAAGAGACAAGTTTGCAAAAGAGAAGAAGATAGTTGAGCAGAAAAATGTTGGAATCTTCAAAGAAATATCTGATCAAAGAAAGATGTCGAGAAAGATTTTGAAGAAGAAAGGGAGGTTTTTGAGACGGAGATTAAGAAGCTGACAAGAAAGTTATCTGAACTGTCAACAAAAGCAATGAAAGAACAAAACACGAAGTCTGAATTTCAGAAAAAGATTGACCTAGTCATAAAGGAAATGAACAATTTATCTTCCAAGATAATAGAACTGGAAGATATTGTCTCTAAGGTGGTTTTGACTGAGCAGAAGACTCCAGAGTCAATTATTCAAGCACCTAGAGATGATTCAACATCAAGTTCACCTCATACAACTGTTTCTACAAAAAGTCCAGTTAATTCTAAAGATCAAATTCGTAGTACTAACATTTTCTATGATCGGAATGTTGATGGTTCAGGTACATTTAGAAGAAGAAATGGTAATGAGAAGTTCGTATGGAGAGTGAAAGCAACTTCTGATGAGAAGAATGATCAAAAATCTTCAATGCCAAGAAGAACATTGTGCATAAAGGTAAACCTGATCTTGTTTATTCGATAAATCAATTAATCAGGTTAGCTAAAAACAAAATTAACTGTTCTTACTGTGGTTCAAATGATTTTGTTGGTAAAGATTTTGCTAATTACTGGTATGGTTCTTATTATATTACTCTTAACAGAATTGCAACTAACAAACATGGACCCAGATACCGGTGGGTACCAAAGCCAAAAGATCCATCTGTGTTGCAGGCACCTCAAGTCTAGGGGGAGTAAAGGAACCATGGCTCTTGAATAACACAATTCAAGACCCGTACTTCAAAGTCAAAGAGTTTGACTTCTAGACAAAGCAGTCTAGGACTCGTACCTCAAAGATCAAGTTTGACTTCTAAACACAACAATCTAGGACTCATACTTCAACGATCAAAAGAAAGTGTAGTCCGATGCATCAAAAGAGATGATCAACCTTCAAGGGGGAGTATACATATTACCTCTACTGATAATATTGCAAATGCATATTTTCAGGGGGAGTAAATGATTTTTGTTTAGTTCAGATCAGAACTCGTATTTCAAAGTTTTCTTTGACTAAGACTTTGTTACTTTGACGACTTTTTGACTTTTTGCAGAATTTGAGGGAGAGCTTACATGATCATATCATTAATGACTTTGGAGATGACTTTATGAGATTTAAGCTGAGCGTACTCTTAATCTCATTATGTTTGAAAGAAGGACAACTTTCAGACATGAAAAAATATTTGCTTAAATGTTCAAACCACTTCTTATTCTTAAACAGATTTCATAAATTCAGAAGTGTGATTTTAAATGTTTTCACTGTTATGAGCTTTAATGTTAAACAAACCGTGTGTTTCCAAAGATAAATACTTGTGTATTATCTTTTCTATATACTGTCAAGTATTCACACACATCGGTTTAGTACTTTTGTTGACTATATTCTTACCATGTCTCAAAATAAAACTAATTTTCGATGGTAAGACACTCCGTTTTGATATTTAAAGTTTGTTGAGCGTTGATTCATTCAAAGCGTTTCTTTCAAGAATGTCTATATTTGGTTCGTATAGACAACATCCAATTTTTCATGACTAAGCTTTTATTGATATATCATTCATATTTGATCTTTTCAATACATTGTCAGATTCTCAAAACATATCTATTGATTTCACTTCATTCATTCAATTTCTTTGTTTTAAGAAAATCTTCCATGATTAAAATTCTCAAATCTTCATGATTATCTAGCATACTTACATCTGACATATGTACTGTGCTTTAACTGTTGAAGTTAAACTGTTGAGCAACTTTTTGCTTTTAGGACAAAATACATGGGATCATTGTGTTATAATTTAAAAGAACTTCTATGGATTCACGATAACTAGTGTTTTCTACCCAAGAAGTTGTCCCAAGTGATCGAGAGGCGAGGGGTCAATATCTGAGTGTGGGTGTGTGATGAGATAAAATGAAAAGAGAGATTGGTTAGAAGTGAGCTCAATGTTAAAAAGAAACAGGGTGAGAGATCAAAGTAAAAGAATATCAAACTCTGCACCAAACTTTTTCTAAGTCGGACAACCACATTACTGTTGTTTCACAATTCTTTTGTGAACATTATTGAAATAGGCAGTGAGCCTATTCCAACTCTTGCTTTAAACCTCACCAGCTACTCATCTTTTTCTTAAAAAGAAGATGTTTCAATTTTTCTTGGGGACGCATCACATAATCTATCTCGTCTTCATTTGGAATATGTGGATATTGAAAAAGAAGGAAAGTTTCCCCATCTTCGCACTTCGATCATGCACAATTGAATCCATGTAATACTGTCGTTGTTTCAACGATTTACATGTTTTTTAGCCTATTTGAAAAAGCCTAAGTAGCTTCAATCATTCTACACTTTGCACGAACACACAAGGAATAATTTTTCTTGTCATAACATTCATAGAAAATTTCTTTATGATATTTCGATGATTGAATGGAAGCCCTGGAGGAGTGAACATCAAAAAGCTTCTTTCCAAAGTACATTTGTTGTACAAAGTAGCTTTGTGCTACTTACAGACATTTTAATTGATTCCTTTGTCGATTCAGGGTTACACTCTTATTTGTCTAAATTTGAAAATATTCGGATGAATACATTATGAATTGACGGATGGTTCAGATGTTCAGTTCAAAAGATCATTGGTCAGAAAAAGATTCATGACATCTCTTGGAGATAGTTTAGATGATTTCTATGCTCTACATCATCAAAAAGGGGGAGATGGTCAAGAAATGTTTGAATTTGAGGAAGTTACATGTTTGGAATATGGGAGAGAAATATATTCAAGAAATGACATATTTGAAATATTTATTGTCCGAGTTATGGGGAGAATGGTAAGAATGATAAAGAAAGTTCAAGGAATTCTGAAAGCTTGATGAAAATTTGCTGAAATTTTCTTTGAAGATTGTTTGCTAGAACAAAAGTGAGCTAAATCTGGAGATAATTTCTTTTTTGAAGTCTGAAAGAGGTTCATATAACCTTGGGGGAGATTGTTAAACTTATTAAAGTTCAAAGAAAAGGGAGATGTAATGCTTATGTTAGAGCATAAATATGTTGGATACAAGATCATGAAGATTGATGCTAAAAGTCAAGGCAAGTCAAAGCTCAAAGTCAAATCTCAAGTGAAAGTCAAAATCTCTTTGTAATAAGTCAAAAGTCAAAGTTGTGTATTTTACTTTGTGTTTAGCGCGTGTGTTTATTTCGTCTTTAATAGATATGTAGTTAGAAGTTAGCAGTAACTTGTAACTAGATTGATTGTACACGAACTGAATATTGTAGAGAGAGAAAGTTAGAGAGAGAAAGTAATCTGTCTGTATACGAATCCTTGAATTGAAATCATATAACAGGTTGAGTATTTGAATCATCTTCTTGTTGTTAATTGTGATTGTTTTGTGATAAGAACTTGATAATATGGGAAATAACAACTTATCCTTGTGAAGATGATAAAGTGAGAGATTGAATATGTCAAGATCATACAAAGAGGAAGATTGTTCGCGAATGCTGAAATTTGTTTTTGTTTATCCAAAGGGGAATATTACCTATTTCTGAATCAAAGGGGGAGATTTTGTTTTGAAGGTGATCTTGAATCCAAAGGTGGAGATTGTTAGTGCATAAATATGTTGGATCTAAGATCATGAAGATTGGAAAGTCAATGCTCAAGTCAAACCCTTTTTGTAAAGTCAAAGTCAAGGTGTTTAAAGTCAAAGCCTCTTAAAGCAAAAGTCAAAGTCAAGCATAATAAAAGAATGTCAAAGTCTTTGTTTTAAGTCAACTAGTGTTAGTTGTTTTGTCTTTGTAACTAGTAGGTATAAATACCTCTTTCGTTTGTAGACTCATATGACACGAAGAAGAGAGAAATCTTAGTGAGAGAAATCTTAGTGAGAGAAATATTGTCATTGAGAGCATCATGTACTGTGTGAATTGAAGATCAATATATAAGACTTATTGAATTGAATCCAATTGTTATTCATCTTGATTAGTACACATCTGGGAATAATACATGACATTCCTACAAAACAGATTAGGAAGATTTTGGTTTTGGTATCCATGCTTTGATGGATCCTTGACGGTTAGATGCCTTAGTTTTGACGCTATTAAAGTGAGCATTGGGGATGTTATAAGTACCATACCAATTATTAACATACCTTGGATGGACAAATTCACTCTTTCCACAATGAGTACAACTGATCTTTAGTCGACTCAGACTGATCAACTTTCCTGTAGAATAGACATAAGTAGGTGAATCAGTCTTGGAAATAAATGACTTTGTATCAACTACAGGAGAATCTTGAGACTTGTTTCCATCACTGTCTTCTGGAGTTGATTTCTTTCTCCAAACCATCTTTACTTTTTTGAAAACATGATTATCTGAAGAATCATTAAGCTCGCAATCAGAAGAACTGGAGTAGTAAGTATGTCTTTTGTTAGAGATGCCAGTTTTCTTTGTTTCTTTGAATGTCTTTTAGATTTTTGCTTTGAAGATTTGTTCACAGAAACCTTTTGAGAGGCAGATGTAGAACATTCGCCTTTATAAAATTTGACCGGTGACTCACCAGTTGAATCCAGAAAATCAACATGACTTGGAAGTTTTGGATCGAAATCAAACTGGTCTAACAGATTATCTGTGTACACCTCGGAGTTCAAAAATGTTGAAAATTTCATTTCCTCATCAGATGTTACATTAACACTTGTGGGAGTCGGGAAACTGGATGGATTTGTGCCTTTTGGATTTAGCAGTGGTAGTGTTTGCCTTGAAACTTTGGCGACATTATCTCTATGGTATGAAGTGCACGCTCTAGACAAGAGCCTAAAGTACTTCTTCGACCAGAAAGAGCTAAACATGAGGCAAAGTGTAAGGCTCGAACTCCTTAAGGATTACGACTGTGAGTTGCTTTACCATCCCGGTAAAGCCAACATGGTGGCCGATGCCTTGAGCTGGAAGGAGTACAGCGGAAGCATTCGAGCTACCCTTTCGAGAATCAAATTAGTGTCAAGCTTCATTGAGCGAATTAAGACGTCTCAAGCTGAGGCCTTGTTGGAAGAAAATCTCAAAGATGAAGTAATAACGAAACAAAAACTATTCTTAACGGAGGATAGCCATGGAGTGAAGTTGTTCAATGGTCGAGTTTGTGTACCCAAGGTCGGGGGAAATCAGGAACTCCTCCTCGAAGATGCCTATAAGTCCAAGTATTCCATTCACCAGGGAAGTACAAAGATGTATAGGGACTTAAAGTTACATTATTGGTGGCCGATTATGAAGATCGATATGGCGCGCTACGTGGAACGGTGTGTGACTTGCTTGCAAGTAAAAGCCAAACATCAATGACCATATGGAAATCTCCAATCCCTAGAAATCCACGAGTGGAAATGGGAACATATCACCATGGACTTCATGACGAAATTGCCAAAAACCTTAAAGGGTCATTATACAATTTGGGTGATTGTTGACCGGTTGACCAAGAGTGCCCATTTCTCGGCCATGCGGAAAACTCTACCAATGGACAAACTCGTAAATTTGTATATTGATGAAGTGATATCTCGTCATGGTGTACCTTTGTCTATTGTATCGGATCGCGATAGTCAATTTACGTCACACTTTTGGGATGGGATACAAAAGGAATTGGGTACAAGGGTGAAACTGAGTATGGCGTACCATCCCTAAACCGACGGCCAAAGAGAGTGAACAATTCAGACACTTGAAGACATGTTAAGGTCTTGTGTGATTAACTTCGGGGGTAGTTGGGACTCTCACCTACCTTTGGTGGAGTTCGCACAACAATAGCTACCACTCGAGTATTGGTATCGCACCGTTTGAAGCCTTATACAAGCGAAAGTGCAGGACGCCCGTGTGTTGGCTCGAGGTGGGCGAGAAACAGTTTTCCGGCCCTGAAATCATTCAAGAAACAACCAATAAGGTTAAGGGCATTCGAGAACGATTGAAGGCGGCACATGATCGACAAAAGAGTTATGCCGATAAGAAAAGCCGACCAATGGAATTAGGTTGAGATCGTGTGATGTTGAAGGTGTCTCCATGGACAGGTATAATAAGGTTCGGGAAGCATGGGAAGTTGAGTCCCCATTTCCTAGGACCATTCTCGGTGATTAAGCGCGTGGGACTCCAAGCCTACCATTTAGAACTTCCCCCAAAAATGAGTGGAATTCACAACACATTCCACATTTGTTACCTTCAGAAATGTCTAGCAGAGGAAGAAAGCGTTATCCCCCTCTTAGAGATTCAGGTCGATAAGGGAAACCATTGTGTCGAAGAACCCGACGCAATTTTGGAAAAGAAGACAAAGAAGCTTCGTCAC
Source organism: Arctium minus (assembly GCA_954870635.1). NCBI lineage: Eukaryota > Viridiplantae > Streptophyta > Magnoliopsida > Asterales > Asteraceae > Arctium > Arctium minus. Next base: position 27,334,688 of record OX941092.1, read on the forward strand.
AAAGAAGTCACAATGGTCAAAGTTCAATGGAAACACCATCGTGGTGCCAATGTGACTTGGGAGGCCAAAAAGGAGATGAAGCGGAGGTATCCTCACCTCTTCACCTAGCCATGATTTTGAGGACGAAATCATCTCCAAGTTGTGGAGGACTGTAACACTAGAAATTTTGGTAAGTGTCTAATCATTGCATTTCTATGTTTTCGTATGAATAATTAGGTAATTTTTGTCATGCTCCAACCTATTTGAAGTCATGCATGAACTATAAGGTAAATAATCTTGAGTATTGAGGATCGTCATGGAGCAAATCATCGAAAGTCAGTCAATGGCACAAAGCCAATGACTTAGAGTGTAGAATCATGAATCAAGTTTGGGAGTGGCAACAACTTGCACAGGCTCCCACGCAGTTTGCAAACCGCGGCCAATGCCACAGAACTTGCAGGAGTCTTCAGGCTGAGAACGCGCGTGGCCTATGGCACGACCCCAAAGCCGCGACCAAAGCCGCGGAGAAGCACCTGCAGATCAAATTCGGGATTTTTCCCTTTTTCTTTCATTAAATGCCATTATCTCTTTCCCCCTCTCTCTCACTTCATTAAAGTCGCTTGGAAAGAACTCTAGGTCCAAACTTGTATCATTTAAGGAGCTTGGTGCCATCTTTAGCCTCAAGGTTCAAGAATATTAGTTTGGGGGAAATCAAGATCTCTCTCCTTATCTCATTCAACTTGATTTTCTAGATTTTTGCTAACAAAATCTAATTTGTGAGTTCATTCTTTTTCTAAACTTCATACATGTTAAAATCCTTGCATTTTGAACCTATATATATATATATGTGTGTGTGTGTGTATATATCTTCCAACTTACATGTGTTGATTAACTCTGACCTAAAACCTAGTTTTGGGGTTTTAGGGTTTGGTCTTGACTAATGTGTTATAAAAAGGGATTGAAATGGATTTTATTACTATTGATGCTTTATACAAGTTTTAATTATATTACCTTGTATTCATGAAGTTTTGATGAACCCAAACCAAATTTAGAGTTTTGATGAGATCCAATATTTTGGGTCAAGATGGTGTATTATGTAACATCCAGAAAATCAAGGTAAGTGTTTATTTAATTGTAAGTTATCTCTTGCTCTAAAATCATTAATTTGCTTATAGATGAAGCTTTGTTATTATGTTAATCAATGTTTTTAAACCTTGAGATTTCATATGCGTGCAACATGTCGAAAACGTCAAAAAACAGCTGGGTTGGGGTTGGGGCGATAGTGACCAGCGTCTATGACAATGGTCATAGTCGCGTGGCAAAGTCGCGGGATGGGGGATGGTCTCGGTACATCCCCGACGAGAGTGACCATGCGAGAGTGACAAGGGCACTATCGCCCTGTCACAATTGCGACATATGTACTAAATGGGGTTGAGTGGGTGCGATTGTGCCCCTGCGACAGTGCCAAGGGCATTATCGCCGAGCACTGTCGTCGGCGAGTACTGTGGGTATAAAAACTTCATTTAGCCGATTTTCTATCATTTGTTTTCACCTAAATCAGATTGTTGGTCGTTGATAGAGAGAAAAAGGGCGATTTCTTCTCATTCAAGCCTCTCCACATTCAATGCAAGCCTAGAGTTTGTTAGGTTAGTTGTTGGGTCATTAATTTCACTATTGAAGATCATTAGAGGTGGTTGGCAAACAAGATTCAAGCATTTAACTCCTCTCCTCCACATCTCCAAATCCTTGCAAGTTTTCTAGGGTTTCATCTAAAACCCTAGTTAGTGAGTTTTTTATCAACCATTTTCAAATGAGATACATATATTAACATGCTACTTGTCATTATTTCATGCTTGTGTATACATCTTGATCACCTAATAAGTTTGACCTACTTTCTACTTTTGGTGTTTAATGGAGTTTTGGTTAATATTATTTATGTGGGTTTTGATGAAGTTATTGTTGGTAAGATTTTGGTCATGGTTATGTGTTAACATGGGATTGATGGATATTGTTGGTGAACTCACATGTTTTAGGGTTTTGGACCTAAAATAGGATTGGAACTATTTGAGGTCTTATACTATTTGACTTGATGTGGATTATGTATAATGATGGATATGGTATGTATTGGAAGAACCATGAGTAGGCACTAGGAGGATGTAGTCTTAGGGTGCCACCTTGATGGTATGCACCTAGAGCTCTGCCATTTGGAGTAATGCCTAGGAGGTAGTCTTCAATTGTACCGGACCTTCAGGATGTTGCTCATGCGAGTGAACATCAAGGTACATTGACTTGAGGTGAAACTCATTGGTGTGGTGGGTCTCCCCCATTGATTCCTTTATGGCTCTTGTTGTCTATTATTGTTCAAATGATTATGCCATGTTATTGTTCGACTCACTAGGATCGTTTGGCTTAGCACTTGATTAGTTTGATGTGTATCTCAGGTTCTAGCGAGCGACCACCAAGAAGGTTTAGTAGACCTTAGATGTGAGCTTGGGAGCATTTTGTGACGCCAAGTATAGATGACACATTTTGGAGATTTGGATGAAAACTTGAGATAATATTTTTCCTAGCTAGGATTTAGATTAAAGGGTTGTTTTCCCTCATTGTTTACTTATTACAAAATTGTAATTAAAACAGGCGTGTATCGTTCCCTTTTTAGGAAAACACGTGCTTTGGCATTAATTGTTATACCATTTTCCTTTTCCGGAAATTTTTGTTAGTCCCAATTTTTGGGTGTTACATATTATGATTTCCTATTAATATGTGCAAGATTTAAGGCAAGTACTTAATGTGTCTTGGTGCTAGAAGATTTCTTCACCAATACGATTGGAAGTCAAAGCACCAAGGTTATAAGTTGATTTTCTTGGGCATAATTTGGTAACAAATTATTATACATGGTTAAGAATTGGAGTATTTGGTCGATTTTTGGTTTCGGTCTTAGTGCAATGGATCCATAGGCAAGGTGGTCTTAATGTATTTATTGTATGGGCATTGAGTTCACTATTTTGGCACAGAATAGGCATCGGGTCACCATGGTAAGTAAGGTGTGGCCTTAAATGGTTGGGCAGCGTCCCATGGGCAATAAGATGTAATTCCATCGTGCATAAGTTCCCATTTTTGAACTTCTCAAGAATAAACCTAGAGGGGTTGACTTGGTGATTTCTTGAGCAATAGACTTAGAGGAGTTTAGCTCACACAGACAATTGGTGTCGGTTTATGATGTGGTATGATTACTAATGGTTTTCCTAATGGTTTTGTTTAAGCTTTCGGTTATCTCAAATTATATTCTAAATGCTTTATATTTTCCGCTATTAAATGTTTGTTCTCACTAGCCATTAGCCTAACAGTTTTTTCTTAAACTGCCATGTATGACAGTTCATCTTAGCGGCGGGGCTTCTCGGGATTGAGTGGACGACCAAGTGGTAGAGAGTTAACATTTTTGGAGAAGTTTAGGTTGGCGTATTTTGCTTTGTTGGGGCATTATTTTGGAAAGATAGCGACATTCGATTTTAATCTGAATTAGTTTGATTTAGATTATTAGGTTGTCGATTTATATCCTTTAATCCATCTTGGGTTTGTAAACACCTTACTATTTCCCCTATTTAGGGTGGTTTACTTATTCATAGAATGTCATTTTCCACACTTATCCAGGTTTAAATCTACCCTTATTTTTAGGGATGTTACAGATTGTGACAGTGTCACTTTTGTCATGGACTATCGTGCGGAGTCAGGCCTGTAAACGAATCCCATAACCTTAAAACCTAACTTCTTTTTCTTGCCTCATTTCTCATCTCTACACTTCAGTTTGGGAGAACGATTTCTCATTTCTAAGGGGAGATTTTCTTCTCTTTTTCTCTCCTCTCTCTTCATTTATTTCTAAGGAAGGATCCAAAAGTTAATGCTCTTCTTCTAGGGTTCTAGTGTATTCCAAAAGAAAAGCTATAGGAGTTGACAAGCTTCAAATCATCATCTCCATTTCTAGGGTTCTCATCACTTTTAGGGTTTTCACCTTACAAACTCATTAGGTGAGTTCCTACACATTTATGGATCTATAAATATGTGTAACTTGATTCCTTTTACATATGTGACGGTAACGTGTGGTTTTGACATGGAAATGATATTTGTAAGTATCTCACTTTTACTCACATAAATGTGCTAGTTCTTGACGAGTTAACATATGTGATGGTTTCTTAACATTTTGGCCTAAAGTATTAATTGTTGGTTTATGGAGAGACATTGACCTAAAAGAGAAATAATGGGTTTTGGAGAGTAAGGGAACTAAAATGATATTTAAACACATGTATGGTGATTACTTAATTTGTTTATGCTTCTAAATATAGTATAAATCGATTTTGGGGGAAAAGTGAACATATGGAGTCATGATGCTAAATACTTAAGACTATGGGGTGATGATTATGTGCATTATATCATGTGGTGTATTATCCTATTCTAACCTTGCATATAATCATATATGAGAATTATGTCTAAATCCTGATGCATGAGGATTTGGAATGTGTGTTGACTTTTGGATTATGTAGGCTAAACTTTGGGCTACTAGAGAGTATACAGTAAAGGATATAAATTTCCTTGAGGTGGAACTCATCTAGATCGGGTAAATACTAAGGCGCAATAAATCCTTGAGGTGTAATTCTTTGGAGTAAGCACAGAAGCTATGAGAGGGGTTGAGGTGACTCCATGATAGTATGTGCACTAAAACCAAGAACCCGAGGTGTCGTCCCAATGACATCATTAGGTGACTCCACTCACGTGTTCTCGTTACCTTGATGAACGAGTTTCCCCGTTAATTCAAGAGTTGTTTTTGGTGTATATGTTCAGACGTGGAACATCGTTTGAAATTGGAATTCCAATTTTGGTAATGTGTTACCAATACGGATCGGGTAACATTTAAATTAGGAGACCAAAAGGTCGAGTAAGCCGAAGCTTACTGTTGTGCTTGTTCACTTTTGAGGGAAGTAGTGAGCCCCTCATTAGCACGCCAACGAACGACGCAATTTCATACCCTGAATGTTGGTATCGGGGAAGTTAGCTTTCAAAATCCAATAAAAAGATACATTATATATGTTAATGCCTTTCAATGTATAAAGGTTTTGTATATGATCTCACTAGGCTTCTAGCCTAACACTTGTTGTATGTTTATGGTTCACAGGTCCCACTAGTGGCGGATCTAAAATAAATTGAGTTGCTGACTGGTGCAGTTAGGAGCACATAAGGAGTCGGGCTTTTGGAAAAATCTTTTGGATAAACGGTTCTTTTGGAGACATTAGTGACGCCTGTTCTAATCTAGTCGTGTAATTACTAGATTAAGTTGGTTGTTAACCATATGTCTCATTGCATTGTTGGTTTTGAATATTCAAACTTCTCCGTTGTGGGTTAAAGTTGTTTATGATATTTGAAATTTTATGTTAGTCATTTCTGGAAAACCCCATATTTTATTGTAATATTTTTAGGGTGTTACATAAAGATTCAAACATCTAAGGCATTGAGCCTTAATATTTTCTATAACACACTCAAATATGGAAAGAGTGACTAATTTTTTTTTGATAAATCATCAAATAAGGAATAAATACCTTTCTAAATGTCTACACTTGATTATCTGTAACAACCCACCCTGTCAAATAACACATAACATATATTCCATATAAATGAACCACATATAGTCAGAAATTCGGTCCCTTAACTTATACAACGATATAAAACCAGTACAAAATTTTTGTTTTACATAACTATATATACAAAACTATTGATACGAAATCCCAAAACTAGCATTATTCAAACATCTTCAAATTCACATAATTCATCTTGACAAACATCACCACTTAACGTCTTCTGTATAAGGAAAGCAGATCCATACACGAACTCACAACTTTCCCTTTCCTTTATCTCCAAGTCGAACTGATCCTGAACATATATTTTTAAAACAAATGAGTATTAGACCAATCGGTCTAGTGACATTGTCAAGATCGAAAATTCTAAACAATAATTTAATTAACACACTCAGAAACAATGTTAAAGAAGTTGCGGAATAGCACTTTAACAATTAATCAAAACACAGAATATGAACTCAAATCATAAGTTTATATTGTATAAAACTTAATGATTACAAACTCAACCTCAATCTGTTGAACAAGCTCAACAGACGTTCTAAACTTCTCTAAAGAAAGGATTTCTAAGAATCTTGAGGTTAATTCTCTCTAAACATATATTCGTATGAATAAGACTATAAAAAAAAACTATATGTTAAACTATCAAAGACTTCTAGACTATATATAACGAACTGATTACAATATAATTACAAAAGAAATATTGATCTTTAGCATCCATTCCATAATTATCTTCATCATTATCTTCAGCTCCTAGTCTTTCGCATCAATCCATCTTTATCTTCAGAAGCAACATTAACTCAATAGCAGTATTAACTTTGTCCCTGGCAGTACTAACCATGCTTGCAGTATTAATCTCTTATGACAGTAGTAATTTCCAAGCAGTATTAACTACTAGCAGTAGTAAACTTGATGGCCTAGCAGTAGTAATCACTTAGCAGCATGAATCATGAAGACTGAGCAGCATAAACCATACTTAGCACATTCAGCCCCAACAATCTCCCCCTAACTTAACTTTTGAAAACCAGAAGTTAAGTTCTTCAAGATGTGGTTTTCATGATGCTTTCAAAACTTCAGCTTAGATTCCCAAATCAGGATTCAGACCTAGACTTTGATTGATGGTTCTCTTGACTACTATCCTTGCCATTTCTGATTTCTTTGGACATACCAACTTTGCTTTCAACATTGATTGCAATTTAGCCTTGCTGTGGTCATAGATCTTATCCACCAGATAGTATTCATGATAACTCTTGTCAATAGTTATCATATACACTCCACAGTTTTCATACATCATCCAATAATCAATCCTTTTAAACCCATACTCATGATGCAAGTCTTTTATCCTTTGCTTCACTCTCTCTGGATCAAACATCATGCACAAGTATTCCATGGTTATCCTTAGTAGCCTCATCTCAGTTCCTTTCAGCACTTCACCATATAAGTTCATTCCAACCTTGTACATTTCTTCTAAATCAGATCTGGAACAACTTCTGATTATCTTTGCCCAGGTTGAGTAGACCTCATATTTGTCCCCCATTCTCTTTATCCTGAAGTATTCTTTTCTCTGATCTATCATCATATCCCAATGAATGATTTCTGGAGCATTCACTGAGATAGGGTTAACTTTCATTGGTTCATCATCTGTCACTGTCATGTACAAGTCAAACTGCACCTCAGATTGATTTGTTTGCTCTTGAGTTTGTTGGCTAGGTTGATCTTGATTCTGCTCTTGTTCTGCTGGAGGTTCATCTTCCCTTCTTTCACTTTCCTTTTCTACTTCTTCAGTTCTAGGCCTATTTGCTTTTGGTTTGGTATCAATGGACTTCTTTCTTTTAATAGCACCAATATTTTGGGCTAATGTCTCTTCTTGCTTCACCTCTTCCTTGTCTTTGCTAGGAGTGCCTTCTTCACTGTCAGGGAAGGGCTGTTGTATATTGAGGTCATGCCTCTCTTTCATCTTTCTTTCAACCTCTACCCTTTGAGTGGAGTCCCCTTGCAGATTGGCCATCTCCTTCTTATACAGCTCCTCTATCCTACCATAAGGCATGTTGGTAAACATTCCTTCAGGAACTCCAAGAGCTCCTTTCAGGAAGTTTATCATTTTCCTTCTCTCTTGATTAGCCAAAAATGTTTTTGAGGGCTTTCTTTGCCTTTGCACAGTAGCTCTCTTTGTTACTTTCTTAACAACAGCAGGCTTTAAACTCCTTTGATATTCTTCATTTATCTTTTTAGCCATATCCAATGCAAGCTCTCTATCTTTGGAAGATTGAATTTCTTCCTCCTTTTCCAACTCTTCTTCAAGCTTTTTGGCCACTTCTTAGAAGGCTGAAAGTTCTAAGATAGGGAAGGGAAAGGTACAGGGAGTCCATTACATGCAAACCACTGTTGTTAATCCCTGTACTTGTAAACAGAATCATCCCCAACAACTTGATAAAACAAGGGGAAATCAAAGAAATAGAAATTATCAGTGGGCTTTAAAACAAGGAATTGATCTGAGAAAAATTAACAGACCAAAGCCTTGTTTTATCTGTGGCAACTTAAATCATCTAGCCAAACACTGTTATTTCAATCCTATTAACCAGAGGATCACTTTTCAAAGAAATATACAAAATCCTGTTGGTTATAGGAAGCAAATAAGGACTCATATGGCTGAGAATGTGAGGAGGGCACCTATACAATCTCATGCTTAGAATAAGTTTGCTAATTCAAAGAAAAATACTCCAAATAAGCCAAAGAGTAACTTAAAGAAAAAGAAAGCCAACAACTTTGTCCAGGTTTGGGTTCCAAAAGTAAAGAAATCTATTAGTACTGCTACTTCAAATAGTACTGCTGACAGAAACAGTGCTGCTGCAAGCAATACTACTGCTAAACCAGTTAATACTGCTAACAAAGTTAGTACTGCTAATCCAATTAGTACTGCTAATGATGTTAGTACTGCTTCCAGTGACAGGCCCATTATTCTGACAATGTATTCAAGCAATAAGATTCCTCAGTTTGATAATCTCATCAAGTCTGAATATGAATAAGTTGATGAGAATGGGAAACCCAAGACCACTTTGGCTTGGGTTCCTATTAAAAACTAACTTCTTTATTATATGTGCAGGGCAACCAACAGCTCAAGGGAAGGAACATTTGGCATGTTGATAGTGGTTTTTCCAGGCACATGACAGGTAACATGGCCTGCCTTCAAAACTTCAAAATAATCGATGGAGGACATGTTGCTTTTGGTGATAATCCAGCAGGTGGAAAGATAAGTGGAAAAGGTAATGTGTCAAAAGGTAAGATGATCTTTGAGGATGTATACTATGTTGAGCAATTGAGATACAACCTGTTAAGTGTATCACAGGTCTGTGACAAGAAACATAGCATATTATTCAATGATACTGAATGTATTATCCTTGCTCCAGGGTTCAAGGTAGTTGATGAAAGTATGATACTACTTAGAATTCCTAGAAAGGACAATGTTTACTGCTTAGACTTGGAGAGTGTAGCTTCTGATTCATCTTTAAATTGTTTATTTTCAAAAGCTTCTTTGGATGAATCATCTCTTTGGCACAGAAGAATGTGTCACATGAACTTTAAAACAATGAACAAACTTATGAAAAACAACCTTGTAAGAGGTTTGCCACAAAAGGTATTTTCATGTGATGATCATTGTGTTGCATGTCTTAAAGGCAAACAACACAAAACTTCTCATAAGTCCAAAGAGATAAATACAATCTCTTCATCTCTTAATTTACTGCATATGGATCTGTTTGGTCCTACAATGTGATGAGTATTGGCAAGAAATCTTATTGCTTGGTTATTGTTGATGATTTCTCTAGATTCACTTGGGTCTATTTTCTGAGGACTAAGGATGAGACAAGTGGACTGATCAAATCCTTTGTTCTTAGAGTTGAAAAACAAACAAATCTAAGAGTTAAAGTCATCAGGTCTGATAATGGAACTGAATTTAAAAACAATGACCTAAACAACTTCTGTGAGGAAAAAGGCATTGAGAGACAATATAGTGCTCCTAGGACTCCTCAACAGAATGGTGTTGTTGAAAGGAGAAATAGGACTCTGATAGAAGCTGCTAGATCTCTGTTGGTAGATTCAAAACTTCCAATCACTTTTTGGGCAGAAGCAGTTAATACTGCCTGCTATGTTTAAAACAGAGTTCTAGTAGTGAAATATCAAGACAAGACACCTTATGAGCTTTTTAAAAAGAAGAAACCTTTTATTGGATTTTTCAAACCATTTGGGTGTCCTTGCACAATTCTCAATACCAAAACTCACCTAGGTAAGTTTGATAGCAAAGTTGAGGATGGGTTTCTTGTTGGATATTCATCTCAAAGTAAGGCCTACAGAGTTTTCAACACCTCTTCTAGGATTATTGAGGAAAGTGACAATGTCATATGCAATGAGAACACACCAAATCAACTTGGTTCAGGTCCTGATTGGCTATTTGACATTGATTCACTGACTAATTTTTTGGGTTTTAGTAATGAGCATAATGCAGGAACAGGGACAGAAAATGTACAAGTACAAAGACAAGAGTTTGTGCTGTTCCCAACACCTACTGCTGATCCTGTTGAATTCTGTGACCAAGATAAGAAAGATACTTCAGAATCAAAGGACACTGAACCAGCTCAGAATGAAGAGGACAGAGGTGAAAAGGAAGATCAACCCTCAGATTAAGGAATCAAAAGTCCTGAGATGCCATGTTTGGAAGAAGATGACACAGATGATGACAACTCTTTAGTTTTTGGTGGCAGCACTCCTGAAAAGAATGACTCTAATCTGGAAACAGATATTAATGAAGAGGCTATTCATCAAACAAGAGTTCAGAAAAATCCTCCTCCTCAATTGGTGATTGGTGACATCAATTCACCTATAATCACAAGGAATCAAAGTAAGTTGGGGGGATTGAAAGATATACAATTAGGTTTACTTTCTTGATTTCTATCTCAGGTTGAACCCAAAAAGGCATATGATGCAATGAAGGATCCAAGCTAGATAGAAGCAATGCAAGAGGAGCTACTGCAATTTGTGCTGCAGGATGTATGGGATTTGGTTGACCTTCCTAAAGGACATAGAGCTATAGGCACTAAATGGATCTTCAGGAACAAGAAAGATGAGAGAGGAATAGTAATAAAGAACAAGGCCAGATTAGTGGCACAAGGGTATACTCAAGAAGAGGTAATTGATTATGAAGAGGTATTTGCACCAGTGGCCAGGATTGAGGCAATCAGGCTATTCTTAGCCTATGCTTCTTTCATGAAGTTCAGGGTCTACCAGATGGATGTAAAGAGTGCTTTCCTGTATGGGAGAATTGAAGAAGAAGTGTATGTCTGTCAGCCTCCAGGGTTTGAGAATCCAAATTATCCTGACAGAGTATACAAATTGAAGAAGGCACTCTATGGGCTACATCAAGCACCAAGGGCATGGTATGACACTTTGTCTACCTATCTCTTGGAAAATGGTTTTCAAAGAGGAATCATAGACAAGACTCTGTTCATTCAGAAGAAGAAGAAGGACATCCTTATAGTGCAAGTCTATGTGGATGATTTTATCTTTGGATCCACAAAAGATCAAATGTGCAGAGATTTTGAAGAATTGATGCACAAGAGATTCAAGATGAGTTCTATGGGTGAATTTACTTTCTTTCTTGGGATACAAGTTAAGCAGAAGAAAGATGGGATATTTATCAGCCAATCCAAGTATGTGCAGGATATTCTCACCAAATTTGGATTTTCAGATTCAAAGCCTGCAAGCACACCCATGGAGACACACAAATAGATCACTGCTGATCTTGAGGGGGAGGATGTGGATGTTCATCACTATAGATCCATGATTGGCTCGCTCATGTATCTCACTTCTTCAAGACCAGATATCATGTTTCCTGTTTGTGTGTGTGCAAGATTTCAAGTAAGGCCTAAGCAGTCACACTTTCAAGCAGTCAAGAGGATATTCAGATATCTCAAAGGCCAACCTAGATTAGGTCTTTGGTATCCTCATGACTCACCATTTGACCCACTTGCTTATTCAGACAGTGACTTAGGTGGTGCAAAGTTGGATAGAAAGTCAACTTCAGGGGGATGTCAGTTTTTGGGTGCAAGACTAGTGTCATGGCAGTGCAAGAAACAAACCACAGTGTCCACCTCTACAACAGAAGCAAAGTATATAGCTGCTGCAAGCTGCTATTCACAAGTACTCTGGATTCAGAATCAAATGCTGGACTATGGTATGACTTTTCTTCAGACTCCAATCTTCATAGACAATAACAGTGCTATTAGCATTGTTAATAATCCAGTCAAGCACTCCAAAACAAAGCATATAGAAATCAGGTACCACTTTATCAGAGACTGTAATGAAAAGAAGCTAATTCAGGTTGTGAAGGTCCATACAAGTAACCAATTTGTTGATCTATTCACCAAAGCTTTTGATGTAGGTAGATTCACATTCTTGGTCACAAGTGTGGGCATGATAAACACTGAACAAGCCTCCTTTGATCTGCTTTATGTACCTTTTCTGTATAGATTCCTTACTGTCTACTTTCTCATATTGTATTGTGCATGGTGCTGCTAACCTTGTGTGTTTAAGTGTTTCAGATTACTCAAATTTAATACTCTGTACTTCTAGTTCAGTTAATATTGCTCTCTATATTACTCATGATAACAGTTCAAAAAGGGTTAAGTATGGTTACTACTGCTAGGTAGTTTATACTGCCAGTGCAAAGTTACTACTGCTTGCTTTATTTATACTACTAATCAGTGTTACTACTGCTGGTAGGTGTTAATACTGCTAGTCTGTGTTAGTACTGCCAGCATGTGTTACTACTGCTAATATGAGTTAATATTGCTATTTGGTTAATACTGCTAGGGTACTTAGTACTGCTTCTAACTGAAACCCTTCACCTATAAATACCCTTTGTGACCGCCAAAATACAAACGACTCTTTGAACTTCCATTGCTACTCTTTCTCTCTCTCTCTCTCTCTCTCTCTCTCTCTCTCTCTCTCTCTCTCTCTCTCGCTTTCTTGCTTACCAGTTGCAATTCGAACCCTAGAAGCAATCAGAACGATGGCAGGCCTACAATTCTTTGATGAACACAATGAGGTTGCTATGCTGCAAAAACCCAAATAGGCTGAAGGTTTTCATCAGATTGTGGACTTCCTCAAATCGTCACACATTGTCTATGCCCTCACTGTCAATCCCACAATCTGTGTGGAACATCTACGACAATTTTGGGCAAATTGTTGGATCAAATAATTGTATTCAAGATTAAAGTTAAAGTTCAGGGTTTAAACTGCAATTGTGCTAAAGTTAATTAGAGGGTTTAAATTGTAATAGATTAATAGTTTATTAGCTATTGGGCCCAAGCCCATTAGAAAGCCTGTTAAGCTTAAAGCCCATAAGGCTTAGGTATTTATAGTTTTTAGGTTTAACCTTTCATATTTTCATAATCATTGTTTAGAGAGAAAGGTAGCCATATTATTCTCTGTATTCAAAGGGTATCAAGAACACTCAAGGGTTTCATTGTTTATTCAAGGGATTGGTATGTTACTCTGATTTATATATCTCTTGATTATTATTGTGTTGCTTGATTGTTTGTTTGATTATTTACCAACTAGATTAAACTGGGACAACAATTGGTATCAGATCCAAAGAATCAAGTTAATTGGATTAAATCTGTGTTTATCGGTTTATCACTGTGTTCTTCGATATATATAAATCTGTGAAAATCAACCTCATGAATTAACTTTTTTTAGGCTGGAAATTGATATGATTTGATGAGTTTTATGCTGCTGAAAGTTATCTAATTAGTTAATTGCAATTAAAATCTCAAATCGATTGGTTTTTTGGTTGATTTATGTTTACTGGGTTTGTATACAAGTCGCACTGTATTCTTCAAATTGAATTCTTAAAAGCTGATTTTAAACTTCAAGATTGATTGCATTGTGTTCGATATATGTTACCTGGTGCAAAAGGTTGATATTTGGATTCAATTTATGTGTTTATTGTGTTTTCTGGGGAAATCTTCCTCGATCTGGATCGACTTAAGAACATATCGGTCGAAAGCATTAAGAACATATCGGTCATTATATTCACCGGTACTTACATTTGTCCGGTCGACCGATACACACACATACCATATCGGTCAAGACCAATACCGGTTGATCGATTCATATCGATTTATACCGGTCGACCGACACACTCACATCAACATCGGTCGATACCTTGTCCGGTCGAATTAATACCGGTCGAATCTATACCGGTCAACTATATTCCCGGTCGAGTAAAGTACCGGTACAAGCAACTTACCGGTCGAACTCTCTATACCGGTCTTAGTCATTTACCGATCGAGCATAAGACCGGTTGTTACATCTTACCGGTCAAACAAGGTACCGGTCCAAGCAAGACCCCAGTCGACTCAATACCGGTCGAAGCACATCCCCGGCCGTGCTAAGTCTGCGAAGGGGGACAAAGTTCTGTTCGAGATCAACATTTTCTTTTTGTTCGGTATTATTTGAAGCTTTATACTGATTGAAAGGACTGCATTTAATTATTTTTGGAAATTTATTTTTCTGAAAATTTTTGAGTGTGGTTTTTATTTTGATTCTAACGATCTCATCTAGTTGGTTGTCCTGGTACAGATAAGTTTAATTACTAACAAGTGGTACAACTAAGATGTCAAATCAGCTTCTCTCAATGGGTTCTCAAGTCAAACCTCTTGTCCTCATGGCTAACGAGTATCAGCAATGGAAGATCAGAATGATCCAGTTTCTGAATCACAAGAACAGAGATTTCATGAAAGCAATCATTGAAGGTCCACAAACTCCAATGATCACAGTAAAGGGTCAACCTGCTACAGATTCCTCTCCAGAAATCCCTGACAGAGAGATTCCTAAACCTTATCAGTTCTTCAATGAAAAGCAGAAAGAACAGTATAATACAGAAGAAGAGGCTCTAATCTATCTGACAATGGCAATTCCAAACGACATCTACAATCGTGTCGACAGTCAGAGCACTGCTAAAGGCATCTGGGATGAACTAGCAAGACAGTTTGAAGGAAGTGAAGCCTCCATACAAGCTAAGCAGAATCTATGCATAAATGCATATGAGGGATTTCATGCAAAAGAAGGAGAGTTGCTATTAGATACCTACAACAGATATAATATCATCCTCAATGACTTGCGGAGGAACAATATCTCTAAATCTGCTTCTGAGATAAATTACAAGTTCATCAAGAACCTGAATCCAGAATGGAAGAACTTTGCTATCAACCTCCAGATGTCCAAGAATATGGCTCGAGAAAATGTCACTGATATCTTCTCTACTCTTTCTCAACATGAGGATGAGGTGAGATCAATCAATAATGAGTCTAATCATCTGAAGGATTATGTGGCTCTCATAGCCGGAAAAGGTTCTGTATCCTCTACAAGGTCAAAGAAAAATGTGTCTAAAGCTCTAGTTACCGAAGTTACTGACTCTGACTCTGATTCGAGTGATGAAGAACTGGAAGTTGATTCAGATCCAGATATTCAAAAGTTCTCTGAAGACTTGGCTCTCATTACACGACGATTCAAGAAGAGCTTTGGCAAGAAAAGATTCTACTCAAAGCCAAAGTATGATGGATACAGGAAAGAGAAGTCTGAGATGCGATACAAGCCGAGGCATGGAAAGAGAGAGGAAGGACGAGAAGACAGAAAGGAAGATAGACGAGAAGGAAAGAGAGAGGAGAAGCGAGAAGAATGAAAGGATGAACCAGGAAGATGCTACAACTGTGGAAAATTTGGGCATTTCTCAAGGGACTGCAAATTCAAGAAAGTAAAGAACTCAGAGTACTACGCAAGAAAGTCACTTATTGCCAAGAAAGTTGAAGAAGGAAAAGTGCTAATGGCTGAAGAAGAGAACTGGCTGTATCAAAGTTCCGATGATGAGGAGCAAGCTCACTTCACCCAAGTATCTTATATGGCAAAGATGGAAGGTGACGATGAAGACTCTGAGACACAATCCGAAGATGCAAACTCTGAGGTAAGTGACAATTCTGAACTTATTGAATCTTTAATGGCCCAAATACATGGTATGAAAGATGAATTTGCTTTACTGAAAGGTAAACTTAGCTCTGCACATCAATCTGCATCAAGCCTTCGTGATGAAAATGCCATTTTAAAAGTTGTTGTGGAAGAAAAAGAAAAGGAAAAAGACGATTTAAAAGCTGAAAAAGCGTCTTTAAAAGAAAAAATATCTGGTTTAGAAACAGATCTTGTGAATCTTAATGCTGAAAAGGGTGAGTTTCAAATAAAATTTGAAGTTTGTTATAAAGAAAGAAATGAAGCTTACACCAAAATCAAGCAACTGGAGGACATTAATATGAAACGAGGTCAGACTGAGCAAACATTAAATTTGTTGACCAATAAACTCCAAGACGAAAGGTTTTATAAACTAAAACCAGGTTTGGGTGTGCCAACTAATGAAATTTTGAAAAAGGCACCGGAGCATCTATATAATTTTGATAAATTCGGCTCCGCAATCAAACCCATTCCTGACATTCGTGCAACTTTTGTTGAAGCAAGTACTCCTAAACCTTCTAAAGAGACCAAAGGTCTAGAAGAAATGGGAAAGAACAAGTCTGGTGACACTGATTCTCAAAATCTTTTTAAATCAGTTGGTTTTACATATGGTGATTTGAATAAAAGCTATGAGACTCGAAAGATCGAATTTACTGAATTTGAATCACTATTTACCACACCTTCCAAAGAATCAGTAAGCACCAACACAGTTCCACCTGAGACTGCATGCAAATATGATGAGTATGAATCGGATGTTGATCCATCTACTAGGCCATCAGTCTCAAATCCCATTGCTTCTAAACCTTTACTTGTTGAAGAGGTTGAAGAAGAACATGCTATCACGAATGGCTCTTGTTCTCAAAATGAAAAACTGGAGTTTATTGAGTCCATGACTGAAGAGATATTCTCTGAAATGATGAATGCTTCAGACTCTGATCCGGTTTCTGATTTAAAGGGGTCAAATTCTGTGAATAATAATACATCTGAATTGATGAAGCAAATTGACTTGTTGCAACAGTCTCTTGATGAGGTTGAAGATGAAAAATTTGATCTCAAACATAAACTTGAAAAGTCTTTAAAAGTAAATCAAGAGCTTTGCACTGAGATCAATGATTTGAAAACTACTCTGTTTAAAAATGCTTCAAATGATAAACAGATGTTCAATTATCCAAGCTGAAAGGTAAGAACCAATCCAGAATTTGATGCTCCTACAAAACCTTCAGTTGTTTACTCTGATTGTCCTGAATATCCGCCGAGTATTTTTGAAAAGGGTGAGACTTCAAACAGCACAAGAAAAGAACCACCTTCTAAGTTAGAGACTAACAAGGTTCCTGTTTCTGTTTCAGATATAAAAGGAAATGGAGTTGGGAGGAGTAAAAAGAATAAAGATAGTAGTTTGAATAAGAATGATAGGTTATCTAGTAAAACTCTTGCTTCAAACAGTTGTACTTCTGACAGTGTTATTTTGAAAAGTAATTCTTTTGATAAACATGGATGTAAGGTTTGTTCTGATAAATCTAAGTTTATGAATTTTGCTCGAAAGAATCTATATTGCAAACACTGTTGGGATAACTCATTCACATACTACTCCCCTCCAAAGTTCAAACAAAATAAGAGAAAAGCTAAACTGAGCTTTAAGTCTAATTCCAATTCTAATTCTTCTGCACAACCCAAAGTGTATCGAGCTAAGGTTGCCAATCCTACTTCTAAAAAGCACTTTCAGGAACTGAATGTTAAGATGGTTTGGAAATGGGTTCCAAAACCGCGTTATGAATGGAGAGTGAAAGTCAAACCAGATGATATTCCTGAGTTGCTTGATGCTAACCGCGAAGGACCCATCCTGATATGGGTACCTAAGAAAAACTAATTGTCTCTTTTGCAGGCCTGTCGATTATGGGTAATAGATTCCGGATGTTCACGCCACATGACAGGATTCAAGCACCTCTTGCATAACTATGTGGAGGAGCCTGCCGGAGCAGTTAGATTTGCCAATTCTGAAGCCGAAGGCCACGTCAGAGGATATGGAATGCTCGATAACGGTGTTGTGAAGATTCAAAAAGTGTTATATGTTGAAGGACTTGATCACAACCTGTTCAGTACCAGTCACTTCTGTGACATGAAATATCAAGTCCGCTTCACAACCACTTATTGCTATCTAGAGGATCCCGATGGTTACGAAGTCTTCAAAGCTGAGCGTCATGGAAATCTATACTATGTAGATTTTCCTACACTGTCTGCCACACGTCCAGTATGCCTACTAGCCAAAGCTTCCAAAGCACAATCGTGGACGTGGCATCGACGCTTGTCTAATCAAAATTTCAGATCTATAGTGAAGCTACAGAGACAAGGTCTGGTCAAAGGTCTACTAGAAATGAGGTTCGAAACAGACTCACTATGTCCCGCATGTGAGTTGGGCAAAATGAAGCAAAGCTCCTTCAAGTCCAAAGCTGAATCATCGACCTCATCTGCACTGGAACTTCTTCATATGGACCTTTGTGGCCCAATGCGCACAACATCTATCAACGGAAAGAAATATGTGTTGGTAATGATAGATGACTACTCAAGGTATACATGACTCGAGTTTCTTCACAACAAGTCAGATGCGCCAGAGTTGATTATCGCTTTCATCAAGCGCATTCAAGTACGACTTCAACTGCCAGTCAGAACCATTCATAGTGATAATGGCACGGAGTTCAAGAATGACACCCTGAAGAGTTATCTTACTTCCGTGGGTATTTCACATAATTTCTCCGCCGCCTACACTCTGCAACAAAACGGCATTATTGAACGGAAGAACCGCACTCTGGTTGAAGCAGCTCGGACTATGCTTGCTTACTTAGATCTACCCATGTACCTTTGGGCTGAGGCAGTCGCTACAGGATGTTTTACTCAGAATCGTACCATTGTGGTCAAACGCTTTAATAAAACAGCATATGAGTTAATCAACAATCGTAACCTAATATCAAATTTCTTCGTGTCTTTGGTTGTAGGTACTACATTCTTAAAGAGCGTCAAGGATTATCAAAATTTGATAAGAAAGCGGATGAAGGATATCTCGTTGGATACTCTCTGACATCCAAAGCTTATCGAATTTACATTATTCGAACAAAGACGGTTGTTGAGAGCATGAATGTCTCCTTTGATGAGAATTCTACAAGGACTTCTGGACACAACAGTTCAGAACTCGTAATTAAGGACAAAGCTTCTATTCAATCCAGAATAGAACCAGCTGCTAAAAGATCCAATTCTTCAAACTCTAACTCTACTTCATCTGAGTTAGATTTACTGTTTATTAATGCCTTTGATGATATATGTGCAGACTTTGATAAAGGCATATCCACATCAATAACAAGCTCGGATGTCCCTATCACTTCTGAAGACATGTCTGGACCTTCCGAAGAAGTCACTGAAACTTCATCTCCATCAGGTACGACTACAAAGTTAGTTTCTGACTCTACTAATGCTGAATCTGTCTCTACAGATAGTTCTTCTGGAAATGAAGTCCCGAGCACTTTAACTGCTAGCCCAGAAGCTTCAGTATCAGAAACACCAGTACAAGATGTCCCGAGTACATCTATGGAGCAACCTGCCGTGCAAGATGAAAATGATGCGTCAAATACGCAACAAACAGTTGAAGCTCTACCAAGCACACATCGTTGGACTAAGGATCATCCCCTGGAAAACGTGATAGGTGACGTACAATCTGGTGTCACAACACGATCAGCAACATCCAACTTCTGCATGTTTTCAAGCTTCCTTAGTTCCTTAGAGCCAAAGAAAGCATCAGAAGCTCTACGTGATCCATTATGGATTTCTGCTATGCAAGACGAGCTTCTGCAATTTGAAAGGAACAAGGTATGGCGCTTGATCCCACTACCTAAAGGTAAATCCGTTATTGGAACAAAGTGGGTGTTCAGAAATAAGAAAGACGAAGCTGGAGTAGTCGTGAGAAACAAAGCTCGACTGGTTGCCAAAGGGTATTGTCAACAAAAGGGCATTGACTATGATGAAACATTCGCCCCGGTTGCAAGGATCGAAGCCATCAGAATCTTTCTCGCATATGCAACGCACAAAAACTTTACAGTCTATCAAATGGATGTAAAATCGGCTTTCCTGAACGACGTTCTGCATGAGGAGGTCTACGTGGCTCAACCTGACGGTTTCATTGATCCTCATCACCCTGATCATGTCTATGTTTTAGACAAAGCGCTTTATGGTCTTAAACAAGCACCGCGAGCCTGGTATGAAACTCTCACTAAATTCCTCTTAGCTTCTGGTTTCAAGAAAGGTACAGTTGATACTACCTTATTTCTTAAAAGGCAAGGTGAGGACTTGATTCTCATTCAGATTTATGTTGACGACATAATATTTGGGTCGACAAATCCGAAATTTTGTAAGAACTTTTCAAAGATAATGGAAACAAAGTTTGAAATGTCGATGATGGGTGAATTGAATTTCTTTCTTGGTTTACAAGTAAAGCAATTACCCGACGGCATATTTATTAATCAAGCTAAATATATAAAAGATATTTTGAAAAAGTTCAATATGTCAGACAGTTCAGTCATGAAAACACCAATGGCTACTGGTACACTCTTAGACACGGATCCCTCCGGGAAACCTGTTGATCAAAAGGTCTATCGCAGCATGATTGGATCTTTACTTTATCTGACTGCAAGTCGCCCAGATATAATGTTTGCCACATGTTTTTGTGCGAGATATCAGTTTAATCCTAAAGAGTCGCACTTATCTGTTGTTAAGAGAATCCTTAGATATCTCAAAGGTTCTCCTAATCTAGGCCTTTGGTATCCAAAGGATTCTCGTTTTGAACTAACTGCCTTTACAGATGCTGATCATGCAGGATGTAAGCTTGACCGGAAGAGCACCTCTGGGTCATGTCAATTTATAGGTGACAAACTTGTAAGTTGTACTTTAAAGAAACAAAACTGTTTTTCAACATCCACTGCCGAGGCTGAGTATGTAGCCGCTGCTAGCTGTTATTCTCAAGTCCTTTGGATGACGACACAGTTAAGGGACTTTGGGTACAACTACAAGCGTGTTCCTATTTATTGTGATTCCAAGAGTCCCATATCTATAACTGCTAACCCGGTACAGCATTCAAAGACCAAACATATAGATGTACGCTATCATTTCATCAAGGATCATGTAGAAAAAGGTAATATTGAAATGCACTTTGTTCAAACTGACTTCCAGTTAGCTGATCTTTTCACCAAGCCATTGGATGAAAAGAGATTTCAATTTCTAATAAGCAAACTTGGTATGTTGAACATGTCTTAGACCTTACTCATGATTCAAGGGGGAGTATTCCAAGTCTTGCTGTTGTGTTCATTTTTATTCTTTAACTGTTGCTAATGAAAGAGGAATCATTTTCACAAATGATTACCATAATTTTCTTTATGCAGGTTTGTTCAAGTGACAATGGCTTCTAATCACATCGGATTAGAACCCGCACTTCAGTGCCTTATTTTTCTGTTTTTTTCTTAATCTTAAAAAAAAAAAATATCTTTCAGTTAAGGGGTAGAATATCTGTGATTTTAACAGATTTTTGGATACTTAAATGCTTATCTGACCGTGTGTTCTTAAAGATAAATACTTGCGTTTTATCTTGTCAATATACTTTGTCAAGTATTCATACACATAACGGTTCAGAACATTCTATTTGACTTTGTTATTACCATGTATCAAAAGTTAAATCTTTCTATGGTAATACTCACGTTATTTGTATTCACTGTTGATTGAATCAAACGTCATTTCATGTGCTTTCATTGAAAATATGTTTATATATTATTCATATAAACAATATTCGTTTTTGATTCTCCAAAATATTATTCTTCATGATAAAATGATATGAGCTTAATTGTCAAACTCTTTTAGGTTGAGGGGGAGAATTGCATCGTCAAACATCTTCTGTTTTGACATCTCCGAATATTATATTCTTCATGTAACAAGTGGTATTTGTGCTTACAAGTATAAAAAGCTTGTTGAACACTATGTTCTTTTAGGAAAATACATGGGATTTAGTGTGTGAGCTTAACAGAACTTCCATGGATTCACGTTAACCAGTGTTTCCTACCCAGGAAGTATTCTCTGAGTGATTGAGGAGAGAGGGGTAAAAAGAATTGAGTGATGGTGTGTGAAGAGGTAAAATGAAAAAGAGAGATTGGTTAGACGTGAGCATTAAAAGAAAGAGGGTGAGAGAACAGAGTAAAAGAATATTAAACTCTGCACCAAACTTCTTTCTGAGCCGGGCAGCCACATAATCTGATTGGTTCACATTCTTTGGTGACCATCATTGAAAAAGGCACCTAGCCCATGCCATCTCTTGCATACAACCCCACCAGCTACTCATTCTTTTCTCAAAAAGAGAATGTTTCACATTTTCTAGGGACGTAGCACATACGCTATTGGTTCTTCATTTGGAAGATACTAATATTGAAAAAGAAGGAAAGTTGCCCCACCTTCGAACCCTTTCTCATGCACATTGAGTCTTTGTATAATTTGTTGTTGTCTCAACAAGTTTACATACTTTGAGCCTATATTGAAAAGCAATCATCTATGCTTAATTCTTTCATACACATGCACGATCACACAGAAATTTGTTTTCTGTCAGAACGTTCATAGATAACAATGTGTTATTCGATGATTGAATGGAAGACCTGGGGAGTCTACATCAAACCAACTCCTTATATAGTAACTTTGTGTTACTCATTGACTTTGTGTCATTGACAGGCATTTTAACTGAGTTATTTGTTGATTCAGGGTTACAACTCTTAAATTGTTTGAATTTGCAAAGATTTAAACGGTTACAATTGACTATTTTTATCTAAAAAGATTGAAATAATCACTCTTTCCATCTGGAAAGACTGCTCTTATTTCCATACAGGGCTCGTTACATGAAGACTGTGCTTACGTAATCATACACAATGGAGGAGATTGTCTTGAAAAAGGGGAGATTGTTTTGCAAAGTTTTGATGATGATTATTCTCACCACTCATCAAAAAGGGGGAGAAGATACAAAAAGGGATAATTATCAAAGAAGGAGAATGTAATCTGAAGACTGCTGAAGATTTTCAAAGATTTGAAGTTTTGAAGTTTTGAAGCTATCAACGTCATATCAGGAAAAAGGTACAGAAGGTTCCTTCCCTTCTTGTATCATCACCCTCAAAGCCTTCAAGCCCTCTAATGGAGCATTCTCCATTAGAGAATATCGATAGGGAAACCACAGGGGTGTCTCCCAACCCCAAGAAGGTGCTCACTAAGGAGCAGGTTGAGCATGTGGGTAGTAAGGCTCACACTACTGACTTTGCACAGGGTGTGAATCAGGACAGTGTGAACATCCCTAAGACCTTCCCCACGACAACTTTAGATGAGCAATCATCTAAATGTCCCAGGTGCCAAGAAACCATGGGGGTAGCAGGTGCTTCTGCTAGGCAGAAGACCTCTACTAAAAGATCCAAGGATCCTTCATAGGTGGTAAAAACACCTAAAGGAGGTAAGGACATATATACGTACAATGAATTGATGGAAACCATTGCAAATGTCAAACTGGATGTCATCAAGCAGGGCTCAGAAATAGAGGAGATGAAGAAGGTTATTATATCTCAACAAACTCAGATAGTAAAGCTCAAGAAAATGGTATTGAAACTTGTGCACCAAAAGAGAAGGAAGAAATTTATTCTAAAGAAGAGGAGAAGTGTCCATGCTGCTTTCAAAAAGGGGGAGAGTCAGATAAAACAGGATGAAAAGGAGAGTACAAGTGAGATGGAATTCCAGTTTGAGGGGGAGACTGGTGCTGATAAAGAAGAGAAAGTTGGTCCAGAAGCAAAAACTTTTGAGAATGTAGCAGATATTGCAAAAGCAACAGTAATTGAGGCTGCAGTAGTAACAAATGAACCTGAAGCAGAAAAATAATTGTCCAGAGAGGAAATTGAAATTGCATAAACCCTTGTGAAAGCTAAGAATGACACTCCCAAAGCCACTCAAAAGGCTAAGGGAGTGATGATCAAAGAAGGAGGATTAGAGAAGAAAAGAAAAGAGGTCAGTGTGGAGGATGCAAAGAAGAAGGGAAAGGAGAAGATGGTTGAGTCTGAGCAACCATTGAAGAAGAAGAAACAGATTGAGTTGGATGAAGAAGTGGCCAAAAAGCTTCAAGAAGAGTTGGAAAAGGAGGAAGAAATTCAATCTGCCAAAGACAGAGAGCTTGCATTGGATATGGCTAAAAAGATAAATGAAGAATATCAAAGGAGTTTAAAGCCTGCTTGTTAGAGCATAAATATGTTGGATACAAAATCAAGAAGACTGAAGGTCAAAGTGTAAGAAGTCAAAGTTGAGAAAGTCAACACTCATTAAAGTCAAAGTTCTTTTGTAATAAAAGTCAAAGTCTTTGTATTTTAGTAGTTTAAGTTTCCTTGTTTTAGTTGTTGGTATAAATAGCTTTCTATTTCTGTTTTGTAGAGTTAGTTGTCTGATTGAAATTCTGTAGAAGAGAGTGAGTTCTAGAGAGAGAAAGTGTAAACGTTGAATTTGAAATAAATCAAACAGGTAATTGATTTGTTAAATCTTGTTTGTTTGATTATCTTGTTTTAGAAACTAGAATCTGGAATACACAATTGGTATCAGAGCAGATCCAAATCGAAATCGAATCAAGAAATCAATAAAAGTTCGTTGTTACTGTTCATTGTCACTGTTCTTGAGCCGAGAATTGAAATTTGAGTTTTAATGTGTTTTTGGAGCAGATTTTGATTAGGAATTGTTCGAAAAGTGTAATAGATCGAGTCTATGTACTTTAATTTCTGAATTGCACTGTAATTTTCTCATATTGTTGGATTTTATTGAGTTTTTAGTCACGAGTTTTTAAAGCACTGTTCTATAGATCATTTTGTACTTTTTAGTGTTTGTAATTGAAAATCAGTGCTTGATTTGTGTTCTAGATGAATAGTCGATCGATTTCACAAAGTTTTGAAGTGTAAATCATTGTTTCAAGTGATTTATGATCGATCAAATGAAGAACAGGCACGGAACTCTGAAGAACACGCTAGATTCATAGAACACGCAAGTTCATCGTTCAAAGGCGCAAGAATCATCCGCAAGAACGCGCAAGTCAAAGGATTGATTTTGGTCTCAAACGCACAAGGCGTTATCTGCGAGTTCTAGAAACTCGCTGATCGAAGTCTGCGAGTTTGAAAAAGTGAGAAAAATTTTCTAAGGACCAGAACGCGCACGTAGTGATCTACGAGTTCTACAAACGCGTTAATCGAAGGATACGAGTTTGAAGAGGAACAGTGTTCTGCGAGTTCTTTCGACGTGCGAGTTTACAAGTAAAGCTAGCGAGTTTTGTTCAAACGGGCAAGCTTTGACAAGCGAGTTTTGGAAACGTGCATGCCTCTGTTAGCGAGTTTTATTGAGAATAGTGATCAGCGTGTTTAGGCGTTAGTGAGTTTCAGAAGAAATAGTCACTTGCGAGTTTCAGTGTCAAGCGAGTTTCATCGATCTGCGAGTTTCAACAATCTGCGTGTTTGTGCTCTGCGAGTTTATCAGAACACGCAAGTCTGTGTTTGCGAGTTTCTTAAATGCGAATGTTTTGATCTGCGTGTTTCTCAGTGTCTGCGAGTTTAAGGGCTTGCGAGTTTTGATACTTAGTCAATTTTTCGAAATTTCTGATTTTTTTTAATTTTCAAGATTTTTCTTGTGATTTCATATTTTGGACTAACGATCAGTTCTAGTTTCTTATTGGATATATTTTCAAAACAGGTTTTAACAAGATGACCTCAAAAGATGCACTTTCAATTGGTATTGATGTCAAGCCTCCTGTTCTGTTCAAAGGAGAGTACGAGTAGTGGAAGGATAGGTTACTGGATTTTATTGACAGACATGCAAACGAGGAGAATATTCTTTTGTCAATTACAGAAGGTCCTATGAAACCAATCATAGTTCAAGTACCTGATGATGATGATTCATCTGATAGTGGACATGGTGATGAAGAAAGAGAACAAAAGACAAAACCAGTTAAAGTGGATGTCTCACAGTATTCTGAAGAACAGAAAAGCCGTTACAAAGCAGACAAGCAAGCAAGATCTCTTCTACTTCAAAGCATTCCTAATGAGATTTACATCAAGATTGATATCTACAAGGATGATGCTAAGAAGATGTGGGATCAATTGCAAAAGATGATGATGGGATCCAAGGTAGGGAATCAGATGAAAGTGGCTAACTGCATAAATAGCTACGAGGAATTCAAAGCGAAAGAGAATGAGAGTTTGGAAGACACATATGAACGGTTTACTTTGCTTCTAAATGAACTGACGAAGAACAAAGTGACAAAGAAGCAGCTGGAAAACAATGTCAAATTTCTGAGTATCTTACGACCTGAATGGAAGAAACATACACGTAGGATGAAGCAGATGAAAGACTTGAGTGAAATACCTCTTCACAAAGTCTATGAGACTCTGAGGCAAAATGAAGAGGACGTTGAGGAGAAAAGAGATGAAAAGAAGAAGGCAGAAAAGGTTCCTGATTCGATTGCTTTGGTAGTTGGAGAGAAGAAGAAAGAAAAGAAAGAAAAGGCAGAGAAGAAGAAAAAGGAGAAAGTCCTTACGAGCTCTGAGTCAGAATCTGAGACAGATGGTGATGATGGAGAAAGTCTGAAACAAGCCATGTTGTTGCTAACCCATGCCTTTCAAAAGAAATTCTACAAAAAGCCGGGATTAAATTCTCAACGATATTCTTCATCAAGTTCTAAGAATCACGAGCACCGAGAAAGGGTGGAAGGAAGGAGATATGAAGAGAACATATATGTTGAGAAGAAACCCGATGAAAGGAAGAAGTTCGTGAATGACTACACTGTTGCCGAAAAGCCAGCAAGTGATCCAGTCAAATGCTACAACTGTGGCAAGATTGGTCATTTTGCAAAAGATTGTAGAAAGCCAAAAGTTCGTAATTCTCAGTACTATCAGACTAAGTTGCTATTGGCCAAACAACAAGAAGCGGACATAGCTTTAATGGCTGAGGACAAATTTTGGATGGATCATTCCGAAGGTGAAGATGAGGAGAAAGAAGAAACAACTCATCTCTGTCTCATGGGCAAAGAAGTAAAGTATGATGAGTCCGATGATGAGACATCTGATGAGGTATTAAACTTAACTCAAAAAGATTTCATTACCAAAATGGAAGCCATGGTGGTTGAGCTTCAAGATTTACAAAATAAACTGAAAAAGGAAAAAGAAAGAGTTGCTAAAAGGAACAAGAAGATCTTTGAGCTTAATTCGTCTGTTATTGGAAACAAAGATCTGATTGATTCTTTACGCAAGTCTGCTTCTGATTCTAAATCACAAGTAGATTGTTTTGAAAAGAATATTTCTGAGTTTGAAGTTAAAATTTCTAAGTATGAATTTGAGAAAAGAGAATCTGCAATAACTGTTCATAAATTGCAGGTTGAAAACAAGCTTTTGAATAAGAAGGTAAATGGTCTGGAAGCCAAACTTTACGCAAGAGGCCAAACAGATCAAACCATTTTTCTTAATGCACCTGATGAAGAGGCTGATGTTAAGGAAAAATGGGGACTTGGTTTTAAAAACCCCCATTACTTAAAGAAAGCCATCAGAAAATAACCAGCATTATATAATTTTGATTTTCTTGCTTGTGCTGGTAAACATACTCATTTAAAACCCAAATTTGTTACCAAATTACCGGAAGAAGTTGAGGTCAAAGAAACTGAAAATAGAAAGAATGTAAAGAAAATGCAACTACCATTTAACTATGCAAAGTTAAATGATAGTTATCTTTCAGAAACACCAAAAGTTCTTTCAAACGATTATTTTGCTAGTTATTCTGTTTCTGAGTTATTAAGAAAGTAACAAAGAGAGCTACTGTGCAAAGGCAAAGAAAGCCCTCAAAAACATTTTTGGCTAATCAAGAGACAAGGAAAATGATAAACTTCCTGAAAGGAGCTCTTGGAGTTCCTGAAGGAATGTTTACCAACATGCCTTATGGTAGGATAGAGGAGTTGTATAAGAAGAAGATGGTCAATCTGAAAAGGGACTCCACTCAAAGGGTAGAGATTGAAAGGAAGATGAAAGAGAGGCATGACCTCAATATACAACAGCCCTTCCCTGACAGTGAAGAAGGCACTCCTAGCAAAGACAAGGAAGAGGTGAAGCAAGAAGAGACATTAGCCCAAAAGATTGGTGCTATTAAAAGAAATAAGTCCATTGCTACCAAACTAAAAGCAAAGAGGCCTAGAACTGAAGAAGCAGAAAAGGAAAGTGAAAGAAGGGAAGATGAACCTCCAGCAGAACAAGAGCAGAATCAAGATCAACCTAGCCAACAAACTCAAGAGCAAACAAATCAATCTGAGGTACAGTTTGACTTGTACATGATAGTGACAGATGATGAACCAATGAAAGTTGACCCTATCTCAGTGAATGCTCCAGAAATCATTCATTGGGATATGATGATAGATCAGAGAAAAGAATACTTCAGGATAAAGAGAATGGGGGACAAATATAAGGTCTACTCAACCTGGGAAAAGATAATCAGAAGCTGTTCCAGATCTGATTTAGAAGAAATGTACAAGGTTGGAATGAACTTATATGGTGAAGTGCTGAAAGGAACTGAGATGAGCCTACTAAGGATAACCATGGAATACTTGTGCATGATGTTTGATCAAGAGAGAGTGAAACAATGGATAAAAGACTTGCATCATGAGTATGGGTTTAAAAGGATTGATTACTGGATGTTGTATGAAAACTGTGGAGTGTATATGATAACTATTGACAAGAGTTATCATGAATACTATCTGGTGGATAAGATCTATGACCACAGCAAGGCTAAACTGCAAGCAATGTTGAAAGCAAAGTTGGTATGTCTAAAGAAATCAGAAATGGCAAGGATAGTAGTCAAGAGAACCATCAATCAAAGTCTAGGTCTGAATCCTGATTTGGGAATCTAAGCTGAAGTTTTGAAAGCATCATGAAAACCACATCTTGAAGAACTTAACTTCTGGTTTTCAAAAGTTAGGTTAGGGGGAGATTGTTGGGGCTGAATGTGCTAAGTATGGTTTATGCTGCTCAGTCTTCTCACTCTTTACAAAAGGTTTACCCCCCCTTCATTAGTAAGGATATGATTCTCTAAAGGGATTTCTTTGAAGTCATCCTTATTCTTACCCTTAGTGGTCTCTTCTTCAGCCTCTTCCTTAATCACTACACTGTCAAGAGGATCTACATATGTGGCTCCTGCAGGTAAGTCTATTTTCTCTTGTCTTTCTAAGAGGACTGAAGTGGGAGGGATATAGTTATTGTTATAAGGTGGAGGCGTACTATTGTATCTTAAACCTCTTTTCAGGTTGTCATGGACTTGAGATTTTAGAAGTGAGTCCATTGCTTTAGAGGCATTGGAAAACTTCTCAATGTCTAGCTTGGCTTTCTCAAAATCACTCCTTATCTTCTCACATTCCTCTTCAGACTTTTTAAGCTTAATTTCTAACTGATTCTTTTCCCACTTCTAGTAGTTAGTATCATATGTGTGTTGAATTTCATTGGCTTTGTATGCCTTAATCTGTTCTTCCAAATTCTCAACAATCACAACATACTCTCTTCTATCTTTCTCTAACCTTTTTAGGTCATCACACATGCTTTGATTGTGATCCCTGTACTTTTTAACAGTTTCTATGCAAGATTTTGAGCAAAGGTTAGATTTTACCTCTGTGGGAATATCAGTGCTTGCTGACTCTGAAACTTTAGCCATTAAAGCTTGATTCTGAACTGCTTCTTCTGCTTGGTCACTCCAATCAAATCCCATTCCTTCTTGGGAAACAAGAGCTTGAGAATAGTTCCTGTTGTTGAAGCTAGTGGACTGTGATGGTTGATGGTTGCTAGTATGCTGTTGAGGCATTCCACTTCTGCATTCTCTTGCAAAGTGCCCCAACTTGTGACACTTGTAACATTCAACCTTGGGTTTATCAAATCCAACCCCATTTTCTCTTTTTTGAGCAAAGTTATTCCTTCCAGTCCTTTTGATGAATCTTTTTACCCTCATTGTGAGCATAGCCATCTGCCACTTGATATCCATCTCTTCTAGATCATCAACATTTATCTGTTCTAAGTCATCATTAATTAGAGTGGAATTAGCATGACTGGCTAGAAAAACTTCTAAAACTGAGTCATTAGATCCATCTTGCTTTGATCCATGGGCAACACTAACTGATTCTGTATTAGCAGCAGAATCAGTAGAAGATGATAAAAGAGCAGCATTGTATGAGTATCCAGAGGGCCTCTTCTTTGCTTCTATCTCTGCTTCAAACACCCTAAGGTCATTATAGAGGTCATCCAGTTCCTTGTCCTCGAGTTGGTCATTCTGTCTGAAGGAGATAGTGTACATAGTCCATTCATCACCAAGAGATCTTAGAAATTTTCTGTTGACATCATCTTGATCTATCTGGACACCAACAGTAGCCAATTCACCAATTAACTTATTAAATCCTTCAAAAGTTTGAGTCATGGACTCATTCTTTGTAGACATGAAGTTTTCATATTGCTGCTTCAGGATGGCCTTCTGATTTCTCTTGGTACTTTTGGTACCAGAAAATCTTTTCTCCAGTGCATTCCATAGAATTTGTGCATCAGAATAGTTGCAGAATTGATGTTGGTACTCATTAGGAATAGCCAAGAGCAGAGTGCTCGAGGCTTTCATCTCTGTCTGCCTCATCTTTCTTTCTCCATCAGTCTTTGGTAGAGGTCTCTTGCCCTCTGCATCCATCTTTCCTCCATCTGAGGGACCATTCTCAATGATGTCCCACATTGAGAAGTCTGTGAGAAGAATGTACTGCCTGATTCTGATCTTCCACATGTCAAACTCATTAGGTTTGAGCATGGGAACCTTTGATACCAAATCGCTATCGCTTGAACTGTCCATGATTATAGGTTTATGAGTTTTCTAGCTCTGATACCACTTGTCAAGATCGAAAATTCTAAACAAGAATTTAATTAACACACTCAGAAACAATGTTAAAGAAGTTGCGAAATAACACTTTAACAATTAATCAAAACACAGAATATGAACTCAAATCATAAGTTTATATTGCATAAAACTTAATGATTACAATCTCAACCTCAATCTGTTGAACAGGCTCAACAGACGTTCTAAACTTCTCTAAAGAAAGGATTTCTAAGAATCTTGAGGTTAATTCTCTCTAAACATATATTCGTATGAATAAGACTATAAAAAAAACTATATGTTAAACTATCAAAGACTTCTAGACTATATATACCGAACTGATTACAAGATAATTACAAAAGAAATATTGATCTTTAGCATCCATTCCATAATTATCTTCATCATTATCTTCAGCTCCTAGTCTTTCGCATCAATCCATCTTTATCTTCAGAAGCAGCATTAACTCAATAGCAGTATTAACTTTGTCTCTGGCAGTACTAACCATGCTTGCAGTATTAATCTCTTATGGCAGTAGTAATTTCCAAGCAGTATTAACTACTAGCAGTAGTAAACTTGATGGCCTAGCAGTAGTAATCACTTAGCAGCATGAATCATGAAGACTGAGCAGCATAAACCATACTTAGCACATTCAGCCCCAACAGAGATATTCCTTGACAGTTTACATATATAATATTAAGAAATCATTGGTATAAAACATTCATCAATACGTTTCATGCTTTCTAGCACAATATCTCACTTCAGGCCTCTAAGAACAATATATCACTCTGTGCCTTTAAGCACAATATCTCACTCCGTGCCTTGAACTACGATATAATATACAATTAACCATTCAAAAATTCATGCATTTCATAATACTGCCCACATTAATTCCATTATTAGAAAAAGTATGTATTCCAGTTCGAAAATGGTTAAAAGAAAACTCACATTGACAATAATACGATTTACTTTCACACACACGGTCACCACCAGTACCGGATTTCACAAACGAACAACAGAATCTCAATTAAACATTTATAGTTACAATCCATACGATTACCTAAGAAAGAACTCTTACTACAGTCTAAAAATCCTAAACAATACTCAAAATACCCTAAATGCCATCAATACAGGCTGAACACACACAACTTGTCGCACACCTTTTTCTGCGATAACCTAACTTGTCACACAACTCTTGTGCGATAAACCCAACTTATCGCACAAGCTTTATACGATAAACTCACTTGTCGCACAACCCTTGTGCGATGAACCCGGCTTATCGCACAAGCTTTGTGCGATAAACTCACTTTTCCCACCTGCCTTGTGCGATAAACAAACTTATCGCACATTTTTTGTGTGATATCGCAAAACACTAAAAAACACAAGACTGATCAAATTATAACACATCTTATTCAAAAACATGCCCAAAAACATAAAATAGCTAAAACTCAACTCTTAACTTTATCCATGAATTTTTACTTCTAAACTACTTCATGAATAACTACCAAAACTCAAACCCACCAACTAATTTTATCATAAAAACTAAAAGAAAGCCTATAATTTAAAGAGACATACCTTGACAAATGGTCAAACTTGAACAAAATCTTCTATTAAGCTTTCTTCGTGGACGATCTCTTTCAAAAACACACACACATACACTTGATTCCTCTAAACCTCCTTTGGAACAATATGAGTCATCAAACTAGATGACTCATCAATATATACATATCCCTTCTTTTAAAATCTAAACCTTAAATATCATCAAATGACCAACAAGCCCTTAGACTTAAATAACACAATAATAAAACTTACCCCTACACTTATAAAACATAATTATAAAATCCCCTCTTAACTTATTTTAAACATAAAATTATAACGTAATTTACTTGGGTTATCACAAGACTTATGATGGAAATCTAGGATTTAATATCAACCAACAATAATCCAAACTTTACACAAAGTCTAGATCACGGATCTACGAACGATTTAATAGACATATTACACGCCTCAAACCGATCTACGAACGATTTAATATGATTTTTACAAGATCTAGACAGCACCCAAAAAGATCACAACAACCCTAAAAACGTGGAAATCTCTTTTGTAGGAAGAAAACGTGTTCTTCAAACTTATATTTACTCAAAATGGATATAATACACTCTATGTATCTCCAAAAATTAAACTCCCAATGTAACACCCAATATTTCCGATATATTCTAATTTGGTATATTTAAATTTCGACTCGAAATGCTATCCTCTGAGTTTTTTGGTTGAACTATACCACTAAGAAAATATGTATGGAAAATCCTAGAAAAAAGGAAAAAGGTGGGAAACAAAAGGTTACACGGGTAAAGCCGCATTAGGGATGGCAAGAAAAACCAAAACTGGTGACGAAAACCGAAAATCAAAACTTCCGGGTCGGGTTAGGGGACTTCTTCTCGGGGACGGGGAGGGGATCAGGGATATATTCGGGGAGTTGTATATTTGATGTTCTCACTTTAGAACCTTTGATTTTAGGCAAGTAGGGAGTTTTGATGTTCTCATCTTGTAACTTAATGACTGACTAAGTAAGGAGTTTTGACATTCTTATCTTAACCCCAAACAGAGTAATCACTAAGGCTTGTATGCTGGGGGTGATTTTCCATCAACATCTCGATATGGCTTACTTAGTGTTCCACCACTTGATGGAAACGGGTCTCCCCCGTCACCGAAAGGTGTTATTTATGAATGAAATCAACTTCAAGGGTGGGAGGATTGCACCATCAAATTTCGAACCTTTATATTTCAATCTTAGTCGTGGAAATATCTTATAAGTCGGTTTTAAGGTTACCTTAGGTTGTATGTGAGTTAATCAAATGAAGAAGCAAGGAAAAATGAAGTTTTAGGAAGGGTGGATAGTGGATAAAGAGGGTTCAATGCGGATTTGGTCGCATCAAACTCGCATTAGACACAGTGTTGTGCGGCCTTAAGGTAGTCCGGGTGACTTTGATGCAGGTAAAGCTGCATAGAAGTCGCGCAAGAGTTTGTGAGTAAGGATTGGTGTACGTGGGCGAATTTTATGCAACTAAAAGTCACATGGAAGTCACGTGAGGGCCTGTCTGCACGACTTAGGACCAGATTTGGGGGTTTTTGCCCTCATCTTTCTCCTCACTATTAAACCTTTACTCATTTTATTTCTCTCTCTCTCATTTATTGCGATTTTGGTGCATTCAAGGCTCAAATCCAACCATTTCATTAGTGATTTATCATCATTAAAGTTAGGGTTCAAGTTCGTGGAGTAAAGATTAAAGTGTTTCTTCATCTTACTAGGGTTTTGGGTGATTTCTAGATTTTAACCAAAACCTAGTATTGTGAGTTCATTCTCCTTTCTAAACTTTTATATGTGCCAAAATATGTTATACTTTATCTACTTAAATGTCTTCATTGTGTATAATATGAAGTTTGTGAAGATTTGGACCATTTAGGTCAAAAATGGGTATTCTAGGCATTTTATTGGATTGTGAACTAAAGTGTGAAGTCTTTATGGATTTGTGCAACTAATTCATCAAGTTTATGAAATGTGGTTGGAAAACCTCAAATCTAGTGAATTATTGGGATTGAAAGGTAACTAAGGTAACTTTACTTACATGTTACATTTTGGATTTGAAGATTGTGATTTGACTACGGATGAACATATTTAAATGTTGTGTATAACTAGACTAAATGCAATGGATCTATAGGAGTCGGTTTGGGTGGGAAATGAATCCCGTATTGTAACGAGAAATAGGCATGGGTCAAAGTGGGTACTAGTTGTGGGCTCTTTGAGCCGGCTAGCGGCCAAAGACCAATAATTGCAATTTCTTGTGAACGAGTGAAATCTAGGAACATTGTATGTCTTATGCCATGAACCTCAAGAGGTTGAATTGGATAACTATTGATCCGTAGTAGGGCTCTTGAACATGGATATGTGGCTTACTTTGTGTTCCATCACTAACATGGTAAAGCGGGTCTCCTCCGTCATCGCAAGATCTGTATGTGGTATTATTATCTTGAAAACAGAAAAATGTATTTATTTATATCAAAATATGTTTATATTTCTAGATTTACATTTCATACTTATTGTTTATAAACCG
The DNA here is from genome assembly GCA_954870635.1 of Arctium minus. Taxonomy (NCBI): domain Eukaryota; kingdom Viridiplantae; phylum Streptophyta; class Magnoliopsida; order Asterales; family Asteraceae; genus Arctium; species Arctium minus. The sequence goes on from OX941092.1 coordinate 27,369,399, forward strand.
TTTGATCTCACTAGGCATTAGCCTAACACTTTTTTTTAAAATGACATTTATATCAGGTGCTCAAGGTAACGGGTCGGCGAATGTTTGAATGGAGAGCCTATTTCCATTAGAGGAAACTTTTGGGAAGCATCAACATTTTGGGACGATACTTGGAGATGGATTTGATGATATTCTTTTGGTGATCAAAGAGACACGCGTTTATAATCTAGACTTAGAAGATGGTTTAGATTAGTAGGTTGTCGGCTATTAATTCTCGTATATTTGTGAACTCAATTACTATTTTCCCATTTTGGGTGATTATATTCCATGTTAAGTTCTTTTATGTCCTATTTTAATGGTTAAAATTTAGCACTTATTTAAGGGGTGTTACATTCTGATAGGATGGCTTAGAGGTGTCATCCGGTTTTGAAGATAGCAAATTTGGTGGTATAATTAACACTCGACTTAATCTAATTCTATTTGAGAATTTGATAGTCGGGTTAGAACTTTGATACATACCTTGTTCTCCTTTTTGGTATACATTATATAATTTTATATTAAAGTTACTTTGATTGAAGAAGTTTAAATTTTTTGCTATTTTGTAATTTTAGGGGAGTTATAAGTTGGTATCAGAGTTCTAGCTTGAGCGAACTAGGTATAAATTTAAGAAACCTAGAATTAAGTTGAGACTCTAAGTGATGATTGTGAGATGTGGGTAGAACTCTTAAGATAGGAGACTTGTAGACTTGTAGAATTAAGATAGGGGAGTTATTATTGCGATGGTTGATGAATGCACTAGTATGTTTTGTAGATCCCAGAACAGTGCAATAAACAGTAATAATCACTTAAAGAGTAGAGATTGAACCACAAAACCTAGTCATATGATTAGATTGATCAATAAAGGGTTTAAGGTTACAGAAGGAATTTCAATATGAGCGTGTAAACCTATTATGACCATTAACCTAGAAATTAGGTTAAACTGACAATTTATACTTAGGCCTTAAACCCTAAGGCCCAAGGCCCAACACAAACAAACAAAGCCCAATTACAAAATAAGGAAATTATAATTTGCACCTCCAACTTCTATTCAACATAAAATACACCGTAACAATCTCCCCCTTTGAATTGAAGTTCAAATTGCTGCCAGATCGTAACATATCTCTTTCTGAGTCCAAAGATGATCTTGAAGGTTCTCAGTGAAGCTCTATACTCTAGCCTTTCTTCTATCTCACCCAAAGCTTTGAGAACAAGGCCTCTGTAATATGGATCCAAAGACTGGATCCCTCTGTCGTCTTGATCAATGAAGCATCTCAGCTTGTCTTGAAGCAAAATCAGTGTACCGTCGCACTATCAGACAATCTGACTGAATCGAATGAAATGCAATTCACCTTTACCATTTGTGTAAGTCATGCCGAATTCTGGATAGTTAATCACTGTATAGGCAGGTAGAATCTAAATTTTGGGAGGAAGACTTTGATCTGGCTTGAGCAGGTTGATCTTGGTTTGATTGCTTTCTAGACCGATCTGGAAGTCTTCAACACATGCAAGCTTCATGGAACACTTCATATATCCCTTAACAGTTTCTAGCGCATAAGTAATTTTTGTCAGCCGAATGGTTCTGGACTTCATGTATCATAGCAAAAACAGAAGATCTGGCAGTTCTAGATTCGGAAAATCGGCTTCGGAGAAATCCCATTTGTTTCCATCTTCTTGAGTCACAATGAAGCACTAAAACCTAGCTTTCACAAGGCGGTCAGATGAGATCTGATCGACGATTTTAATTCTGGACGTTGTCTTCACAAGACAGCTCAACTTTCTTTTACATTTTCGTATGTGAATATATTCCTGTCGCTTCTTTTTGTCTGTCATCGACTAAAGACCATACACGACAACCTGATCGTATTCAACTAATTTGCGGGTGAAAATCTTCTTTTTGGATTCTTCAAGAAATGGAACCAAGATCATTACCCTTTCCCATTTAAGAGGAAGATCAGGTTGAGTGTTGATGGTTTCACGAACTGGGGTGTGTGGAGGAGATCGGATGGGATGATCTGTCTGAGTTTGGACCGAGTGATTTGTGGGATAGGTAAATAGGGGTACACTTGCAGAAGAATGCTCGGCTGATTGATGATCTTGAACCACGTGCTCAAACAATTTGTTGTAGTCCTCTTGTTGAATGTACTCTTCATCTTCGAAAGTGTACAATTCATCGACTTCATCTTGGAAAACAACTATTGCATTGTCTGTGTCAATTGGTTCAGCCGTTGGATCAATATCTGAGAATGGATCAACAATAATAGCCCAATTATCCTGATCATCTGATGAACCTTTGTCACAATCCTCGGGCTTTTCAACCGTTAGATTAGCCTCACACATAACAATTTCCATACCTTGGTCCTGAGCCTGAACCTGTCCTTCATTCTGTATATCTGTAACCATGTCTGTCTGTCCCTCAACTGAAGCCACTACCTGTGCTGACTTGGGCTCGGATTTGCGTTGGCGCTTCCCCCCCTCATGGTGATCAGGATCATCCTGGTCATCATGTCTGTGCTTGAGCCCCTCTACCTGACCTCTGCAGGTCGTCTCCAAAGAAGTAACCCTGTCAGTAAGTGTAGCTAGAGATTGCTGCACATACTGAAGGGTGGCGTTTAGGTTCTTGAAAGCATCGGGTGATATAGTGGGTGGGTGTGGGGGTGGGAGTGTTGGTGGTGATACTTGGGAACGGAGGAGCGATATTATATCGGCGTCTCGTGAAGGCTCAGTTTGGGATTGGTATAATAATTTGTCCAGTAGCATGGATTTGAGGTCATCGATGGAATAGCCGGTAGGTGGAGGTGGTGGTGGTAGTTTTTCAGGCTCCAACATGTAAGATTGGACAACCTTTAGGGCGCCGTCCAGAAAATCCCTTAAGACGAACTCTGGTAAACTAACACCCGGGTCACGTAGACTTCCAGTTGTGGTAGGACTTCCACCCGAAGGTTGAATTAATCTAGGTGTTCCGGCTGGGTCACTAAGACATCTAGCAGTAGCTGTAGAGTGTATCTGTGTCCTAGCCAAAGATATGATATCTGCAAGAGGATCTAGACTCAATGGTGCACTGAAAGAAGTCGAGGACTGGGGCAGCTGTCCTCTTGTTTCAATATCGTAACTCTCCAAGTGAGAGACAGGTAGAATATGTGTTAAGTCCCCGTGAGAAAGTGAAATCGACATCTGTTGAGAGATGTCGGAGTGGCTATGGGGGGTGTGCAGTTACGTCGCTAGGTCCACGACGGCTTCTTCAATACCCTGTCCCAACACATGAGACTGGGTAGCAGAAGTGGCTACCTGGCTGACACTCGACTGGGGAAGGTCAACCTGAGATGGTTGCCTTATCACACGTACACGCTTACAATAATTTTTTCTTTTCCTTTCTCTCTCTATGAATATTTTCATTTTCAACTGAATCTTCCTCCGCACTCCTTATTTCTACAGAAGAGGTTTAGCAAGAAGATGTATGAGTAGGTGCAGATTCAGTGTGGGAAGAGGATTGGTTACCTTCGGATTCAGCGCCAGTGGTGGAAGAGGATTGGGCACCATCGGTCTCAGGCGCGGTGTCTGAAGATGACTTAGTGGCAACGATTTCGTTGGTGGGGTATCCATGACGACTGGGACCTCATTTAGTGTGGTTACCACCTCCGAAATCTGAGGGTCTGCCTGTGGTGGGGTAGGCAATCGGCGTGAAGAACTAACCTCGCTTTGTCGCATGGCACCGTCCTCGTTATTTCCCCTCACCAAATTTTCTCTCATCACACCCTGTATGGGAGCTCTAGCTCTCCGGACTCTCCCACCTCTCGTGCGTAGACCCTCACGCCGCTCAGGTCTTGCTCCCTGGGGAGGTCCTCCGGTGCTGGATGGACCATAGAAGCAACTATGTTGTGTGTGCGTCTATAATCTATCACACTCGGTGCCGTTTGACTCGCACATGCTAGTAAGCCATCATGAATTCTCCTGGGTACAACGTTGGCGATTTCTACTCTATTCTGAAGTCTATGAGTGGAGTTTTGAGGGCATACCGAATGTGAGGGTCGGCGAGCAATCGTGGGATGAATCTCCATGTAGCACCGGATAAGTAGCTGGAGAAACCTCATAAAGGGTATATGAAGGTTTTTCGTTTATTCGTTGCGTTGTCTCGTACCTTCTGATCTAGTTCGTACCAGAGAATGTCGGCATAGTCGACGTGACGGTGGAAAGCAACACCGTGAAAGAGCCGCAGAAAGTTGGCACTGCTTTGATTGATGCCTTTGGTGATGGCGGATAGGCATCTGTTGAGGATAGTGAAGAGCGTGTACCATAGTGGCGTTAAGTGCCGACGGTTGAACGAAGATGTGATAGGTAGATCAGTCGCATATCCCAATGAGTGGATGTATGTGCACAACGTGGCCTCAGAGACGATTAGATCAAAATTGGCTCTGCCCGGTACGGAGTCAGCAGTGGGTAGGCGAAGAATATGTCGTAAGAGTTCCCAAGTGATGATGATGTGTTTCGTCTATTCGAGACTCAAGACGGAATCCGCCTTCTTCTCCGATGTGGGTTAGAGAGTGCCAGAATTGTTGTAGGTATAGCTAAGGGACGTTAGCGGTTGTGGTGAGAGCATATGAAAGAGGTTGGCCTCGGAGAATCTCAATGACCACCTGGTGTTGGCATTTGAGTGTTGTAAATTCTAGGTGGAAGTTGTTGGTAGTGAGCGGGAGGAACTGATCCAGATGAATCAGCGCGTTGTCGGCGACGGGATCAATTCCTTGTGCAGGATTCTGAGCCATTGTACCTGTTAAATGAAAGAAGTGAGCTTTGAAGGTACAATAAATAATGTTGATCCCGGAGGTGCTTAACAAGTTTTTAGAAGGGGGAATTGAATACAAACACAGAATTTAAAGTTTAATAAATTGTTTATTGATAAATCAAACACAATTTACAAGTCTGTTGCGTAATAAGATTAAGTAGAACTAAATCTAAATAAACTTAACAAAACACTAAGATGGTTGCACAAGAATATAGAGAATGGGGATTGGATAATATAGAAAACAAAGGTTTCTATATGATAGAAAGATGACGGATATATGAGAGCACACTCTTCAGATGAAGAGGTAATCTTTCTATTTATACCCTATGCATTAAATGCATGGCAGGGCACTTTACATGTGTCCTTCATTGATTGGTTGAGAGAGTCTGACTTTGGGAGACATGCTTTCGGCCGTATCATGAACATTGTAGTTGACAGAGTTGTTGTACCAATTGTGGTAGAGGTATGTCCGTTCTGACACATCGTACTGGTTGTGCAGGGAAAGACAAAAGAGACTTGAGGCATAAGCTAAGTGATCATCGATCGCTGAATATCTCTTCCTTAAGAGATATAAGAAGGTTCAGCTATCGCTGAAGCTTTTCCTCAGGTTTCTTCGCGTATGAGTAGAGTCGTCTTTGCTTCACTGATATCCGTATCAGGTCACTAGTAGACTTGTCTTTGTTCAGCAGCTTTGTCTTCGATTCAACTATGAACATCTGTTGACGCGAAATATGTCTTCAGGGATTACGTTAAATGTTTACATCAACAACTATCAGCGATAACTAAACAGACTCAGTCTAATCGCTGATAGTGAAACCCTAATACATAGAAATGCTTACAAGAAAGACTATCAGCGATAACTGAATAGACTCAGTCTTATCGCTGATGGTGAAACACTAATACATATTAAAACGTAATTTTCACTAAGTATAGAAGAGGGTCATTATCAAATCACTGAGAGAGTTTGGATCAACAATCTCCCCCTATTTGATAATAACAAAGTAATTGAAGAAAATTACTTTATAGTTCAAAATAATGGAATAATCAGGACACATAACATACATGTCCCAATTACTATTTTGAGGGATCTTTTACAGTACTGATAGAGTTTAGTACTTCACTGAAATTTTCATTAATTCAAATATAGAATTACAAGGTATGAAAATTATAAGTACAAGTGAGGAACTAACTACTGTAAGTTTAACTAATAGATTACAAGAAATATAAAACTAATCTATTAGCTATCTAAAGAAGATTTTGGAGGATTGACCATATAGTCAGGTATTTCTTCTCCTCTTTGCCTTCGATCTGAAGATTCTTGACTGATGATTGCCTTGATCGGTTCAGCAGAATGAGAGAAGTCACACCATAAGCATAAGAGATCCTTGAGATGGCTGAGGGGACAGATAGGAATTTCATAAACTCTTTGGAATCTGAGTTGTTCCTAATCATATCTGAAGAAGATTCCAAAAGGTTTTTTGAGTACTTTCCCTGCAATATATGGACCACCAGGGGGCAGGGATAGATCTAGAACTGACAGATCAGGAGGAGGACCAAACATAGCTTCTTTTGAGAACTTGATGTAGGTGTCGTTTCTTATTGCAACGGCATTCTCAGATAAGGAGGAGCCAGGCTTTCTTTTTAGTTGCCTTGGCTTGGAAGGAAGAGTAGATGGCACCTTTAGGATGGCAGCGACTCTGTTGATGAAAGCATGATTTATCCCTTCAACATAGCCTCTGTAGGTTGACTTGGATTTCTTCAGCGCATCTTTGAACTCTAGCCATTCCATGTAACCGAAGCTTTCCAGCTTTGAAACGAACATAGCCTTGCAACTTCCATCCTCTCTGGTTATCTCCATAGTGAGAGTATTTCGGTCCTTCTTCTTTCTCCCTGAGATGACAATGACTACGATCTTCATTGGGTCAGAGCGATAGTCGACTTTATGTTTGCACCATTCGACTGAGTTATCGCTGACCGCTAGTTCTTTTGAGCGCTCCTCTTCAATTTCCTTTAATAAAGCATACTGGACTTCCACTGGTTTCTTTTTCAACTTTTTGTCTTTGACTTGAGAGGACTGAATCTTGTGAGTAAGAGAGGAATCTCTTCGACAATCAGCTATCAGTTTCTCAACTCTGACAGATTCTTCGATTTCAGCTTCAGTCAGGAACTCTAGTTCAGAAGAAGTTGTTTGAAGAGGGATCTTCAGCCGTTGACACTTCAGATCGGAGATCATCTCTGTTATTTTCTTCATCTCTTCCTCTGACTAGTGAGATGGTCTTGAGGGCCTTCCTGGATGGTTCAGGGCTTCTTCTTCTTCATCAATCTCATTTACGGAGATTGGAATTATTGAGTCATCAGCTATAGAAGCTGGGATTATTTGTAGTTCCTTACCCTTAACCGGGGAGAGAACTGTCTGGTCAGAAAATAAGTAAAAGAAGGAGTTAGTGTATGTTTGGGAAGAAGAGAGATAAAGGCTAGATAGAGATAGAGGGTTTATAGAAAGATACAGGGACAAGAGCGAGGCATACCTGAGAAGGATTCTCCTAAGATAGTGAAACGTTAGTCAGGCTTCCCTCAGCAGCAACACCCTTAGATCTGCTTTGGGAAGGGGCTCCTGAAGATGTTTCATTACTCCCCCCTGCTGTGACAGCTTCTTTCGAAGCTATCACTGATGATCTGGCGGCTGTAGAAAACCATAAAGATTGGTCTTCTTCATCGTCATCATCATCATCTTGATGGTGTTGCTCATCATCCTGATCTTGAAGATCAAGATCTTCATCTTCTTCATCCTCCTTCTCTTCTTCTTCATCTATTAAGCCTTCGAAAGAAGATGGAGGGGCTTTGTCAACAACATTCTCCCCCTCAACATGATAGGGAGGATCTTCCGGGAGAACCTCAACAGCAGCTTCCTCTTTATTTTCTTCAGCAACTTTCTCCCCCTCTTTGTCATTATCAGCGAGGGAGAGGTCTTTAGATGGAGAGGAAGGTTGTGCAATGGTCAACTTGCGAACTTCAGTCTCCAGACTTTCTAAGCGTCCTTCAATCACAGGGATGTCTGAAGTAGCTTGATGAATGAATTCAACAACTATGTTCAGAGAGGTACGGTCAGCGTCTGTGAAGTAAGGAGAAGAAGTCGGAGCTGGTGCATTCAGCTTATCAAGAAATTGCTATAGAAGAGTCTTGCATGAATCGATCTTCATAGATAACCCCTGGACATTGTTGTTGAGAGAATCGAAGCGTCCTTGAAGAAGTTGAGTATCCTATTTTACTTTGAAGAGCTCCCCCTGAAGAGCTGAGATTTGGGAGGCTTTAGCTTTGGTGGAGCAGGTAGCTGTCAATTGCTTTAGCTCTTCACCAGCGGTATTGACAGCGCTGGTGGTTTCGTTGATGGAGGTGGTGAGAGAATCCACCTTAACACCTAAACTGTTGACATGAGAGTCAACAGTCGCCATATTAGGACCTGATGGAAAAGTTAGCTTCTGAGTAACAGGCTTATATGGAGAGATGGGAGTTGTATTGGTGGGTTTAGGTATACCTGATGGTTCAAACATCTTGAAAAAATGATTGTCACTTTCAAAGGTTTGAGCATCAGGTCCTAAAAATGCAACGTGAGGTTGCTGTAAGAGAGAAGGAGGGTCAGAGACCAAAGAAATAGAGGGATTAGAGATGGGGATAGAAGAAGTTGGGAGTTGGGTAGTTACCTCAGGTGGCACTGAGATGGGTGGTTGCGTCACTGATGTTGTGACAACGACCGAGATCCCTGGCACGGCTGATGAGGGTATAGGTTAGGATGTGGAGGAGAGACCCACGAAATCATCCAAGGAAGTTTGTCGAGAAACTACCTCAGGTATTGAACTAGGGGTAATGGTCTCCTTAATCGATTTGGCCTTTTTTGAAGTACCAGAAAGACTAGTAGATGGTCGTTTAGAAGAGGTTTTAGCGGCAGGGCTAGCAGAAGAACGAACCTCCTGCGTGGCCGCTGAAGTAGAAGAAGTGTGGAGAGAGAGACGAGAGCGTAGGGTAGAGATACTTACCTCGTTGTCCAATATTTTGACCTCCAGTGAACGCTGACCCACTTTGGAGAAGGAGCCATCAGGAGTAGTGGGGTAAGAGTTGGCGTAGAGAAACTTCAGATATGTACAGATAAACCGTACATATGGGATCTTGGGATCCCTCTCCGTCTTCTCTAGCTTTGACTTAAGATCGTCAAAGATAGCGGTGGCAAAGTCGAAGTTCTTTCCAGTGATGACTGAGTAAGCCATCTGGAGTTGAACCTTGCTCGCCTGATCAAGTGAACCACTTTTCCTACTCATACACTGAATGAAGTGAGAAAATATGAAATTCAGTTGGGAAGGCATGTTTGCCTTCTTGATGAGAGTCAGCTTCTTGTTGGGTATTGTTGAGCGGGGCTTGTTGTCCCAACAGTATTCTATATCATCTAGAAATTCGATGAGTTTAGCATCAGTTGGCAGAGCGTCAAATCCACTCCAGGGTTTGTCAGGAAATCTGAGTGCCTTCCTCAGGCTGAAAGTTGTCATCATGCCTTATCCTAAGTCAGTGTTGAAAGAGATAGCAGGAACCTAGTCACCTTTCTTGTTGGTGATAGAGGTCTCTTCAGCAGTAAACCAAAACTGTTGTAGAAGCGTTTTGGATGGTTTGGGATCAACAGTGAGGGCATAAGCAATACAGGATTGCTTCACAAACCTATCAACTTCCATGAGGTGTGGGTATTTGATATCGTCGAAGTCCAAACGTCCAAGATGGTTACTCTTGGGGATTTCAGAATCAGTGAGAGCGAACTTGACTGTCTTGGAGGGAATGAGTGCTGACTGTGCCATTTCTGAATAGGGAAAGAAATGAAAATAGTAGGAAAGGATTAAAGTCTAAAAATAGAGAAGTTTTTACCAGTTTCTATTTGGAGAAAGAAACGTAGAAAAAACCATAATATTTGAAGATTAAAATAGTGTTCTTAGTTGAAGCAGTAAGAACAATAAGAAAACCAGAGGTTTTTAAAGAATAAAATAAAAAAATGATTTTAGAGAATAGAAATCTTATAAAAATCCATAAAGATGGAACATAAATAGGATTTAGTAGCAAGATTTTAATAGAAAGAAGATTAAAATAACCTGTTAATCCTTAAGGAAGAAGATGCAAATGTATTGAAACAGGTTCTTGCAAATGCTTGAGAGAGTTCTTGCTTGAGAGAGTTCTTGCTTGAAAAAAAATTTCCAGAAGGCGTAAAAGATAAGAATGAAAAGAAACATTCCTTTTATACGTATAGAGAGAGAGAGAGAGAGAGGCGGGAAAACAAATGTTCATCATGACATGGACACGTCCCACGAAGTTGATTGGATAGAAGGGAAACAGACGAACGTGTCAGAAAAAGGCATGTCGTGGATTGTCGGTTCAAATGACGTCATGAGGAGAGAGAAAACATTTCATTTGTCCTTTTTGAAATTATCTCTGAAGAAAAGTCAGAGATAGGTTTTTCCTTTGAAAGAATCCCTGATATAAATTCAGAGATTGATTTTTATTTCAGAAAGATCACTGAAGAGAAATGTTAGTGATAGATTTTGTTTTTCAAAAATCTTTTAATCATTTGAAGAAAACTTCAGTGATCAAAGTTTTATTTTAAAACGTCTTACTAAATGAAGATTCGGTGATTGAGAGTAAGAGAGCATACCTGAGATTCAGAAATTTATTCAGAGATTGAATAATAAAGGGGAACTTATAATCACTGACGTAATGCATGAACGATGAAGAGTTACTCTTCAAGATTCAACATTCCAAGCTCACTGATGAGAAAGTTGAATCTTGTCTCATCAAGAGGTTTGGTAAACAAATCAGCTAGCTGATAGTCAGTGGGGATAAATTGAAGTTCAATATCACCATTCATCACATGATCTCTGATAAAATGATATCTGATCTCTATGTGTTTCATCTTAGAATGTAGCACTGGATTATTTGCTATAGCGATAGCACTAGTGCTGTAGCAATAGGTTGGATTCTTTGATAGTTGAAGGTCATAGTCTAATAGTTGATTTCTCATCCATAAGACCTGAGCGCAACAACTTCCAGCGGCTACATATTCAGCTTCAGCTATGGAAGTGGACACTAAATTTTGCTTTTTGCATGTCCAGCTTACCATCTTTCCTCCTAGGAGTTGACATCCACCAGTGGTGCTCTTTTTATCGAGTTTACAACCTGCAAAATCACTATCGGAATATCCAGTTAGATCGAACCCTGAGTCTTTGGGATACCAAAGACTGAGGTTAGGAGTCCCTTTCACATATCTAAAAATTCGCTTAACAACGATCAGATGGGATTCCTTGGGTTTAGACTGATAGTGTGCACATAAACAAGTAGAGTACATGATGTCAGGTCGGCTCGCTGTAAGATACAGCAGGGAGCCTATCATTCCTCTATAGTCAGTGACATTAACAGGTTTTCCAGATGGATCTTTGTTAAGTGTTAGAGGAGGTGCCATAGAAGTCTTCATCGCTGAAGTTTGTGTTAAATCAAACTTCTTCAGCCTGTCTTTAACATACTTACCTTGGCTGATAAAAGTACCTTTGTCAGATTGTTTAATTTGAAGGCTAAGAAAATATGTCAGCTCACCCATCATACACATTTTGTATTCTTTCTTCATTCTTTCAGCGAAGCGAGTACATAGAGATGGGTTAGTAGAACCAAATATGATGTCATCGACATATATTTGTACAAGAATAATATGACCTTTTATCTTTCTGAAAAATAATGTATTATCAATTTTGCCACGTTCAAAATTTTCAGAGATAAGAAAAGATGAGAGAGTGTCATACCAAGCACGAGGGGCTTGTTTTAGACCATAGAGAGCCTTATCCAATTTATAAACATAATTTGGATACTTAGGGTCATAGAACCCTGGAGGTTGTTCTACATAGACTTATTCATTCAGCTTTCCATTTAGGAACGCTGATTTTACATCCATTTGATACACAATGAAGTCTTTGTAAACTACATAAGCTAAGAATAGTCGAATTGCTTCGAGCCTAGCCACAAGGGCAAAGGTTTCATCATAGTCTATGCCTTCCTCTTGTCTGTATCCATGAGCAACAAGTCGAGCCTTGTTGCGGGTTACAGTTCCATGTTCATCTAACTTGTTTCTAAACACCCATTTGGTGCCTATAACAGTTTTATCAGATGCTCTAGGAATGAGATTCCAAACTTTGTTACGAGAGAACTCAGTCAGCTCTTCTTGCATAGCGCTGACCCAGTTTGGATCTCTGAGGGCATCATCAGCCTTTTTTGGCTCTATTAAAGAAATAAAGTTGTCAAAGAGACAGATATTACCTGAACTTCGTCGTGTCTGAATACCTGCATCGGGATCACCAAGAATTTGATCTATAGGGTGATCTCTGGTCCATCGCTGAGCAGGAGCATGATCGCTCATTTCAGAAGTTGGATCAACAACAGGAATGTTCACTGATGAAGAAGCTTGAGGCTCATCAGCTATTAACTGTTGAGAGTTAGACATACCATTGTTTTCTAACAGGTGTTCAGACGTAGATGGATCTGATGGAAGTAAGGTGTTTAGAGGCTCTGCTGAGATCCATGAGTTGGATTCACCATTAGGAGGTATGATGTTTGGATCATCATCAGTAGCTGGAGGATCTGAATGTTGATGGTTTGAGAAGAAAGGTTCTGTTTCTCTGTAATGAGAAAAAATCCAAGCATTTAACTCTTCATTGTCAGCGATTGGTTTAGAGTTCGCTGAGCGAGTTTCATCAAAAGTGACATGAATTGTTTCTTCCACAAATTGTCTTCTCTTGTTGAAAACTCTGTAGGCTTTGGAGATGGAGGAATATCCTAGAAATATTCCATCATCAGCTTTTGGGTCGAACTTTCCAAGCTGATCTTTGTTGTTTAAAATAAATCACTGACAACCAAAGATATGAAGAAAGCTGATAGAAGGCTTTCTTCCATGAAAAAGTTCATAAGTTGTCTTTCCAAATCGCTTTACTATCAACGATCGATTTTGAGTAAAACATGCAGTGTTTACAGCTTCAGCCCAAAATTGAGTAGGGAGGTGAGAATCGTTGAGCATTGATCTAGCAGCTTCAATGATCGTTTTGTTTCTTCTTTCAGCGACTCCGTTTTGCTTAGGTGTTCTTACTGAAGAGAAGTTGTGAGAAATTCCCTTGTTCTCAAAGAAATTGTTCACTTCTTATTGAACTCAATTCCATAATCATTTCTTATTGAACGAACAGTGAGATTATTCAACACTTCCATCTTTTTAACAAAATATATTAGTTCTTCTGGAGTATCACTTTTGCAGCGAAGAAAGATAACCCAAGTGTAGCGAGAACATTCATCTACAAAGACAAGAGTATATTTCTTTCCAGCTATTGATTGGATGTTGACAGGGCCAAACAAATCCATATGCAAGAGTTGAAGAGGACTTGTCACTGAGGAAACTTGTTTAGACTTGAAACTAGCTTTTGTCTGTTTTCTTTTTTCACATGCTGAGTAGAGAGATTCTTTAGCATATGAGTGCTGAGGAAGACCATAAACCAGTTCCTTAGATGAGAGAGAATTCAGGGTTTTGATGTCTAGATGAGATAGCATTTTGTGCCATAGCCAGTTGACATCAGAAGAGGCTTTAGAGAGAAAACATATGTTTTCAGTGGTAGTAGAGTCCATAGCTATTACATAGACATTTTCTTTACGATAACCACTTAGAGCAAGTTTTCCTTTCTCATTTACCACTGAACATGCTTTCTTGGAAAAGCGAACTTCATAGTCTTTATCACATAGCTGACTGATGCTCAGAAGATTGTGCTTCAGTCCATCTACATAAGCGACTCTTCTGAAGGTAGTTGTCCCATTGCTGAGGACACCAAACCCTCGGGTATATCCTTTTCCATTTCCACCAAAGGTCACAGAGGGACCTTTCTCTTCCTTGTATTCAGTGAGCAGGTCTTTTTATCCAGTCATATGACGAGAACATCCACTATCGAAATACTAGATGCCCTTTGATTCCTGAGATGATATATAGCTCATAGAAGTTTCAATTGGTTCTTCTACTTCTTCTTTAATCTCAGCCATGAGGCAGAGATTAGCGACTTCTTCTTCATCAGAACTTGATTCTTCAGATTCAGCCCAGTCGCGTTCTTCAGTGATGAGACCTTTACCTTTTCGCTTGTAGTTTTTCAACTTTTGATATTTCTCTTTCAACTTAAGATATTTGTCATCGCTGGATCTTCTAGAGGTAGAAGGTTTGAAGACTTTCTTCGACCTTCACTCACTTGAAAGTGTCCAATCTTTTCGCAGTTAAAGCAAGTAGCAGTAGCCTTATCAACAGGGGTTGATTTTGGCTTGTCAATGAGGGAGAGAGGCTTATTTCTTCGGAAATTGATCTTTCTTGCAAATCTCTTAAAAGAGTTTGTCAATAGTGCTAAGCACATCAAACTCTGAAAGATCAGTGTCTGATAGATCCTCAGATTCAGAATCTAACTCAGTGATGGTGAGAGTAGATCGCTGAGATGGAATTATCTCTTAATAGACTAAAGCAATAGGAGTGCTTTTGGAGTATTTAGAATCTTTTATAAGATTCTTCTTCAAAAGGTTTGATTGCTCATAGTTGAGCAATATTCCATACAAGGTGCTGAGAGAGAGAATTTAAGTCTTTTGTCAGCTTGAGCCATATTGAATAACTGTCCCAGCATTCAAGAAAACATTCCAAGAATTTTGTTAGGACCTCAAAATTAGAATAGGTCCTACCAACAGTTCTTAGATCAATGATTTGGCAGTTAAACCGCTGATGAACATCAGAGAGAGATTCATTCTTACCAGCGATGAAACTTTCATACTGTCTTACCAAGTTAATCTTTCGAGTCTCTTGGATTTTAGTGGTGCCTTCATATTGAACACATATGGTTTCCCACATTTCTTTAGAAGTTTTAAGATGCATGATGGAATGGAAAACTTCATCAGGCAGAGCCATAGAGATAATGGCCTTTGCCCTTGCATCGATACCAACCTTCTTTTTGTCTTCATCACTCCATTGTCTGTTTTCCTTAGCAAGATAGCGTTCAGGAATAAAATGAGTGGTGGCAGTAGCTGGAATGACAGCTATGATTTTGACAGGTTCATAGGGTTCGTTTGCTACGTACTCAGGTATAGTAGGATCTGCACCTTCAAGAAATAACATCATTCGATTCTTCCAGAGAGAGAAATTATCTCTGCTAAATCAAGGAGGTTTAGAAAGTGAACCATTATCATAGTAGTTTGTGTTTGTGTTAAGTGCCATTTTAGAATAGCAAGGAAGAGAATAAAGCAAGATCTTGTTTATCAGATTAAACAGTCTGCTCTGATACCACTTGTTGGTCCCGGAGGTGCTTAGCAAGTTTGTAGAAGAGGGGGTTGAATACAATCACAGAATTTAAATTTTAATAAATTGTTTATTGATAAATCAAACACAATTTATAAGTCTGTTGCGGAATAAGATTAAGTAGAACTCAATCTAAACAAACTTAAGAAAACACTAAGATGGTTGCACAAGAATATAGAGAATGGGGATTGGAGAATATAGAAAACAAAGGTTTCTATATGATAGAAAGATGAAGGCTAGAGGAGAGCACACTCTTCAGATGAAGAGGTAATCTTTCTCTTTATACCCTATGCATAAAATGCATGGCAGGGCACTTTACACGTGTCCTTCATTGATTGGCTGAGAGAGTCTGACATTGGGATACATGCTTTCGGCCGTATCATGAACAGTGTAGTTGACAGAGTTGTTTTACGAATTGTGGCAGAGGTATGTCCATTCTGACACACCGTACTGGTTGTGCAGGGAAAGACAAAAGAGACTTGAGGCATAAGCTAAGTGATCATCGATCGCTGAATATCTCTTCCTTCAGAGATATAAGAAGGTTCAGCTATCGCTGAAGCTTTTCCTCAGGTTTCTTCGCGTATGAGTAGAGTCGTCTTTACTTCACTGATATCCGCATCAGGTCACTAGTAGACTTGTCTTTGTTCAGCAGCTTTGTCTTCGATTCAGCTATGAACATTTGTTGACGATAAACTTGTCTTCGGGGATTACGTTAAATGTTTACATCAGCATCTATCAGCGATAACTAAACAGACTCAGTCTAATCGCTAATAGTGAAACACTAATACATAGAAATGCTAACAAGAAAGACTATCAGCGATAACTGAACAGACTCAGTCTTATCGCTGATGGTGAAACACTAATACATATTAAAACATAATTTTCACTAAGTATAGAAGAGGGTCGTTATCAAATCACTGAGAGAGTTTGGATCAACAAATAAACATAAGTCAAACAAAGACTTCTGACAAATAGATTTCAATTAACAAGTAAAAATCTTTGCAACAACCAATCCCGAAAAATAAACACTTCGAACTCATCATCAACCAATTTCCAAAAATGTGGAATCCAAAATGAGTTATAAGTAATTAAAACAATTATGGTAAACAAGTGGTGGCCCTGGGGTTGAACCGGTCGTGGTCCGATACCACGTGCAGGGAATGGGAACTACTAGAGAGTGGGTATGACCAGGAGTGATACCGAGAATTGTTTGGTACCAAGAAAAATTTAGGCCGGGATTCGGCTTGGGTACCGGGAGTTGGATTGGGTACCGGGAGTCGGTCATGACATGGTAATAGGACAAACCCCGGGAGTTCAGGGAGTCCCGGGAAACAAAAGGAGCCTAGAAGACGGGTATTTGTAGTCCCGGGAGTCCAACCTCAACCGGGAGTGAGACGGTTCGAAGACCGGGACCACGACTAATGCAGGTACCGGGAGTCGGTACATATCAAGCCCGATTACCAAGATTATTGATATCCGGGAGTGAATGTAACCCGGTATGAAAACCGGAAAACATATAACCTGGGAGCGGAGCTAGCCAAGTACCGAGAGACGGTATGTCCCGGGAAAGGGAGGATGTTAGTGTATTATTGTATCCAATATTTAAGAGTAAAAGTCAAGATGTGTAAAGTCAAACAAGGTTGTCTTGTAGAGTTAATATTGTTTTACCTTGTAATGGTACATGGTCTTTGACCATTTAAATAGTCTTGTATGCTTTGTGTAGCAAGTGTGGAGTCATTGTGTAGTTGCTAAGATTGTAACACTTGTGAGATCAATACATTGAATATTTCTCTCTCTACACACTATCTCTCTATATATTGATTTTCATTGTCATATATTGATCCATCTTGATTGTTTGTGCTTGAATCTGGAACTAACAATTGGTATCAGAGCAAACCAACTAATTCAGAACATGGATTGATTGCATTTCTTGCTCGAATTCATTGGAAACTTTCTAAACTTGGAAGAACTTGCAGACTACATCTGGAAACTTACTGTTCGATTCAAGATTTTCTCATCAATCGATTTTGATGCAAGAAAATGGTTTCACAGTGATCGCATAGTATTTTGGAACATTTCTTATTCGAATTTCATCATCAAATTCCATCTGTATCCTTGTAAATTTTGGAATTTTGTTCTATATTTGTCAAAAAGTTCGAACACTGTATTAGGATCGAATCACTGTAATTTTGTTGTTTTTAGATGAAATGATGTACTAGAAACTTGTTCTAATTGTAATTTCAATCAACCCTGTGAAGTTTCAAGCTTTGCAGGTTTTGTGGAAAAATGACCGAAGAATTGCAAGTTCAGTGAAGAACTCGCAAGATTCAAAGTTGTCGCAAGTTCATCTGAAGAACACGCAGATTTAAAGAACACGCAGACTGAAGAAAGTTTTGTTTCTTATGTTCTTTGGACTTCTTGACAAGAACACGCAAAGTTGTTGTTTTGATCTTGATATTTTTTTCTAAGTACAAAACGCGCAGAGTGTTTTTTGCGACAAGCGAGAACGCGCAAAGCATTGTCTGTGACTTCTTGTGGTTTCATTTGTGTGATCTGTGACTTCTTACTCCGCGACAAGTGACTCTTTGCGACAAGTAAATTCTTGAAAATTTTCTAAGTATAGAACACGCAGACGCATTGCGACAAGTAAAAGTTCGAAAAAATTTCTAAGTATAGAACGCACAGAGTGATTGCGACAAATGAATCTTCAGAACACGCAGACTTCCTTCTGCGACAAGTAAGAACGCGCAGACCACTATCTGCTACAAGTGGTCTTTGCTCTACGATTTCTTGGCCTTTGCGACAAGTCACTGTTCCTCTCACATTTATTTGCGACTTCTTACACTTATAATTTTTTTTAGTTTTTCCAGTGTTTGACCAGGGTTGACTTTCAGAGTCAAGTTTTATCTGAATTCTTTGGACGATCATTTTCAAGCTGATCAAAATGGCAAATAGGATATCTAATAGAGATTGTGCAATATTGTACATCCCTGAGATACCTGCTATAGAAGCTGAACGAGACAAATTGAAGATTCAAAATTCAATTCTTCTAGATCAGATCCAGGAGTTGAAAGCTAAATCTAATTTTTCTCAGAAAAATTTTAAATGTGCAAAATGTATTAATGATTCTAAATCTGATTTTGCAAGTATAATAAAGGCAAAAGAGAAAGAAATTGAATTGAAAGAGAGAGAGAGAGAGAGAGAGAGAGAAAGAAAGAGAGAGATAACAAATCTTCAAAGCAAACTGAAGACAACTAAAAAGAAATCATCAGAACTTAAAGCTGGAGCAGTTGATCTTCATCTATAGTTTAAAAGTTTTGAAGAGAAAATATCTACATTGGAAGCAAAGAATGCTAATTTAATGAAGACATCTAAAGAGAAATCATCAAGTTTCAAGACTGACAAAGATGAACTTCATAAAAGGTTCCATGTAAGAAAGCTTATACTAAAAAACTATCTAATTTTTCTAAGAAAGCTTTTCAAGAGAAGAAAGACCTTGAGCTTAGGTGTATAAAACTCTCAAAGCAAGTCTCAGAATTTGAAAAGATTTTAATAACTGAAAGAGCTAAAGAGAGAAAAGTTCTTGAAGATAAGACTATTGAACTTCCTAAGCAGATCTCTACACTACAAGACTTACTTGAAAATGAAAGAAAATCTTTTCAAGAAAAGAAGAAGTCTTTTGATGCTGAAAAGAAAAACTCTGAAAAAAGAAATGTTGGGATTTTCAAGGAAATTTCTAAAAAAACAAAAACTTTGAAAAAGACTTTGAGCAAGAGCGGCAAATCTTTGAAAGTGAAATATCTAAGCTCACAACAAAGTTATTTGTTCAATCATCATATATTCTTAAAGAACAGATGGCCAGGTATGATTTACAAAAGAAGTTTGACACAATTTTTAAAGAAAAAAATGTTTTAACTGAAAAGATAAAACATCTGAAAGTTGCAAATATTGAATTGTCAGAAAAGATTTCTGCAAATGTGATTAATCAATCACCTTATGACAATTCAACTGAATCGATTTGCTCTTTCAAAACTGCTTCCAGTTTTATTCATGAAAATGTTTCCAAAAATAACAGTGTCAAATCAAATATTGTCAAATCAAATCAGATTCGTCCTTCTAATCTGTTTTATATTAAATCTGTTGATAGTTCAAATAGTTATTACGTCAAATCTCTTGAAAATAATGTTTCTAAGAAAGGACAAATGGTCTGGAGAGTGAAGGGTTCTCCTGATGAAAAGAAGATTGATAAATCATCTGCATCCACATCAAATGCCAAGGGGAACAGTGTACATAAAGGTAAATCTTTTGGCAAATCTGATACGATATTCTGCTAATCCTCTTATCAGGCTAGCTCAAAAGAAGATTTGTTGTTCTTACTGTGGAGCAAATGATTTTGTAAGTAAAATTTTTGTTAATTACTGGTATGGCTCATACTATATTACTCCCAAAAGAACTTCAATTAACAAATATGGACACAAATACCAGTAGGTACCAAAAGCGACTCAATCTGTTTTGTAGGCACAAGTTAAGAGGCAGTAAGAGTATAGGCTTCTGAATACTTCAGTTCAGAACCCGGTCTTCAAAGATTATAGACTTCTAGACAAAGCAGTCTAGGACCCATTCTTCAATGATTATGGATTTTGAACAAAGCAGTTCAAAACCCGGTCTTCAATGATAAAGAATTTAGACTTCTAAACACATCAGTTTAGGACTCGTACTTTAATATCAAAGAATTATGGCTTCTAAACATAACAGTTTAGAACCCATACTTCAAAGAAGTGTTTGTTCAGATAAGGATATTATGCAAATATCAAGGGGGAGCTTATCTGAATCTAACTCAGATTATCATGATTTGAGGGGGAGCTTAAATGTTTGTACGTATCTTATGATCTAGATCTCTGATTGTTTTAAAGAAGAACAACTTTCGAACATGAAAAATGTTTTCTTAAATGTTCAAACCACTTCTCTATTCTCAACAAGATTTTATGAATTTAGAAATGTCACTTTAATTGTTTTTTATAATTGAATGTTAATGTTTAACCGACCGTATGTTTCTAAAGATCAATACTTGTGTATTATCTTGTCTATATACTGTCAAAGTATTCATACACACCGGTTCAGTACTTCATTTGAATTAGTTATTACCATGTACCTAAACGAAACAATTTTCGATGGTAATACCCTCGTTTGATTTCACTGTTGTTGAGCATCAATCATCATTTCAATACTTGTGCGTTCATTGCTAAATTGTTTATATTCGTTCATATAAACAAACTATCCACAGATCCCTCAAAGATGCAAAGTTTATGAAGTTTCAAGGATGTTCAAAGATTTCAAATCCTCGTTAAAGACTTGATGACTTTACAAAGCAAAATGATTGACTTTTCAAGATTCTTTAAAGCATCAGAGTTTAAAGACTGTCCGAGCTTCAAAGTTCAAAATTATCAGAGTTTAAAGTGTTGAAGAATCAAGAGCTGAAAACTGTTATCAAAGTTTTCTAAAATCTTGAATACAAAGGGGGAGGTTGTTAGTGTATTATTGTATCCAAGATTTAAGAGTAAAAGTCAAGATGTGTAAAGTCAAACAAAGTCAAGTCTTGTAGAGTCAATATTGTTTTACCTTGTAATGGTACATGGTCTTTTGACCATTTAAATAGTCATGTATGCTTTGTGTAGCAAGTGTGGAGTCATTGTATAGTTGCTAAGATTGTAACACTTATGAGATCAATACATTGAATATTTCTCTCTCTACACACTATCACTCTAGATATTGATTTTTATTGTCATATATTGATCCATCTTGATTGTTTGTGCTTGAATCTGGAACTAACAGAGGAACTGGGAGCGTGAACCGGGAGTCAGTACGTGCCTGGGAAACATCAAACCCGGGAGTCGGTCCGGGAGATCCCAAAATTATGCAACAAATCGGGGTTTGATAACATGGGTTTAAACTCGGTAGTCTCGGTAACCGGAACAATTATTACACCCGGTAAACAACAAGTTTGGGTAGCAAAAGTTTTAAACCCTGTAGAACCGGGACTTCGATCAAAAGTAACCCAAATGAATCAACAAGAACATAAACCTAATTCGACCAATGAGATTGATGGTGACGATGAGTTTGATTCGGGACGCTGGATTAAGACCCTAATCCCCACGAACGCCAATAATTATGACAGCGGCGGCGACAGTCGAGAAAGTGTCGATACGAGGACAGGTGGCAACGGCGACGACGGTCAACGAAGTGTCGACGCAAGGACAGGCGACGGTCGATTTGGGTTTCAATTAAAACCTAACCCGATAATCGACTAGGTCGATTGGGGGTACCGACGAATCATTCTAACCCTGTCTGAGTTCAGTAATCTGGACCGATTGAAGAATCCATATAAGAGATTAAACGTAAGAGAACATACCTAATGTCTTGGATTGATCGAGAGAGAGAGAGATGAGATTGATCGAGTTTAGAGAGAGATAGGAGAGACCCGGGGAAATTAAAGTCGTCTCCCGGGTTTTGGGTTTATACCCCGCCTAAGGGGGTTTCTCAGATGGATTGGGCTGACTTAGGTCGGTCACCGGGTTCCCGGTTATACCGGGTTTCAGTTAACCCGAGAGTAATAAACAGTAATAATCAATTAAAGAGTAGAGATTGAACCACAAAACCTGGTTATATGATTAGATTGATCAATAAAGGGTTTAACGTTTACAGAGAGAATTTCAATATGAGCGTGTAAACCTATTATGACCATTAACAGGTTAACTAACAATTTATACTTAGGCCTTAAACCCTAAGGCCCAAGGCCCAACACAAACAAACAAAGCCCAATTACAAAATAAGGAAATTACAATTTGCACCCCCAACTTCTATTCAACATAAAATACACCCTAACATGTTCAAATTGAAAATCTTGTTTTGACTTAATCTCATATTCTTATTCTATTTTTGGTAATCTAGGATGGTTAATTCACGGAATAGTCCTCCGACCCAAGACGACGGACAAGATATAAGCATGACGGCTCCAGAACCACTGAGAAGAGTTGGCAATATGCAACTTCCTCCAATTGCGCCTATGTTAAGCAGAAGAGGGGACATCGTGTCGAGGACAAATTTGACCATTGATAACCCGATCATTCAGAAGGTAGACCCTTAATCAGTGATGATGGTCACTGTGCTGCACATAGTGAACTCGGACATAGAGAAACAACATGAGGCGTTCATGAAGCTGCTAGAGGATAGAGATGCCAGTAACAGAAGGCATGAGACGATCACTTAGAATGTTGTCGTGGGTTCCGGTGGCACCGGTAATGGTGTGGGTACTGAAGGGCATGTAATTGATGGTGTATGAAGATGGGAGAAAACTTGCTCGTACAAGACCTTTTTGTATTAAACCACCCAGATTCTCAGGGAATCCAGATGCGTGTATGAATGGGTTCAAGAAATCGAGCAAGAATTTGACTCTAGTGAATGTGAAGAGGGGCAGAAAGTGAATTTTGCCTCCTAAATGCTAAGAGTCCCATCTCTTAGGTGATGGAACTTCACCAAGTCCACTCTTAGAGCTGCCATCATCCCATTGCCGACTTGGGACATGTTCAAGAAGAAGGTGTTGGATGAATATTGCTACGAGAGAGCTCTCAATAAAATTGAGGATGAATTTCAAACTCTCCAAAAAGGGAGCCTATCCATTGCATATTACTTTAGTGTGTTCATGGAGAAGTTAGACTTAGTAAATCATCTAGCTCTGGATGAGAGGACTAAAATTAAATGCTACCTCAAAGATTGTCGGATGAAATGAAATCCTTCTCAGGAAGGCCAGAGTGACCTATCTACGATAAGCTATTGAAGAATCCCAACTAGTTGAGGGTGACTTGGCCCAAAATGAGGAAGAAAGAGCAGCCTTGGGTAATGGAAGTAATCGAGATGAGTATACTGGATCCTTCAAGAAGTCTAGAAGTGTTTCTCATGAGAAAATGATCGGGTCTAGTGAAAAGACTAAACGGTGTTCCATATGGCGAAGTAAACACCAAGGCGCATGCATTTCTAAGCCTCTGGAGTGTTTCATGTGTGGAAACAGATTGCATCGTGAAGGGGTTGTCATGCTTTGAATGTGGAGATCCATGTCACACAAGAAAGAATGGTCCAAGGAACAAAAAAAGTCGATGAATGCAACCATCAAAAGATTGTAAGCAAATGCAGATGTGATGTCTGGTTTGTCGTGGAGTTACCTTATTTAGATATTGTGATCATTTTGGCAGTTAGTGACTAGTTTAGACCTGCAAGGTCTAAGTGTAAGCATTAAGATTTTGTAAGAAAAGAAGCTTGTTTTGAAGCGTGGCGCTAAGTTGGTTTATGTTAATGAATTGTGTTTGTTTGAAATAGGTGGTGTTCACTTAGGAAATTCCTTAAAGGAGTTTGATTTGAAGCGCGATACCAGTGATTGATGTGGTCTGACTTTTAGTGTTTGTGTTGGGTCTGAAATATGCCAAGGATGGTTACTACTTCTAGTTCAACATGGTTACTACTTCTAGTTCAACATGGTTACTACTTCTAGTTCAACATGGTTAATACTTCTGAAGTTAATATTCAACACGGTTACTACTTCTGTGGTTAATGTTGCTAGTTGTAGTTAATGCTGCTAGAAGAAAACAGTTAATACTTCTAGTTGTTAATACTTCTAGTTAGTACTTATGTTATTAATGCTTCTAGTTAATGCTGCTAGAAGAAAACAGTTAATACTTCTAGTTAATGCTGCTAGAAGAAAATAGTTAATACTTCTAGTTAGTACTTCTGTTATTAATGCTGCTAGTTGATGGTTAATGTTGCTCAACAAGATTAGTACTGCTAGTTCAAAGTTAGTACTGCTTGAAGAGATTAATGCTGCTGAGCATGGTTAGTACTGCTAGAGTTAATACTGCTCAGAGTATTAATGCTGCTTATGATTAATACTGCTTATAAGATGGAGATCTGCATGAAAGGATAACAGCTGGATAATCTGGAGATATACATGGAAGCTTAGAGATATACATGGAAGCTTGAAGATAATGATGGAAGATATACTGAAGATATTTTATTTATTGTAATTATCTTTTTATTCAGTATATGTATAGATTTGATAGAATAGTTTAGAGAGAGATCAATTTTTTTCAGTTTTCATTCTTTTAGAGAAAATCAACCTCAAGGCATAGATCCTAATTCTAGAGAAGTAGAATTCGTATTGGTGAGTCTGTTCATCAATATTGAGGTTGAGTGTGTAATTCTGTAACTTCAAAGCATTCAATACAAGTTTACAGTTTGTTCCTCATATTTTCTGTATTGATTTACTATTTCATTGGATATCAAAGTGTTATTCCGCAAACTTCTTTGATATTGTTTCTGAGAATTAATTCTTGTTGAGAATTCGATCCTGACAAGTGGTATCAGAGCGAGTATTCTCAGAAACCTACATTCAAAATCACATCATCATGGCTAAAGGTTCAGAGTCTTCAAGCTCAGAAATTCCTACAGAGGTAACATCTAATCTTTGTTCCAAATCCTGTATTGAAACTGTTAAAAGGTACAGGGATCACAACCAGAAAATGAGTGATGACCTGAAGAGATTAGAAAAGGACATAAAAGACTATGTAAGGATTGTTGAGAGGTTTGAAGAGCAGATTAAGAGTTTTCAAGCCAATGAGCTTCAACATTCCTATGACACAAACTACTGGAAGTGGGAGAAGAGTGACCTAGAACTTCAACTGACCAAATCCAAAGAGGAGAATGAGAAGATAAAGACTGAGTTTGAGAAAGCCAAGCTGGATATTGAGAAATTTTCCAATGCGTCTAAAGCAATGGACTCTTTGCTCCAAACTCAAATCCATGACAAACTTAGAAGAGGAATAGGCTATAACACCATACCACCACCATACAACAACAATTACATCCCTCCTATATCAGACTTGCTAGAGACCAAGAATAGGAAGGAATTGTCTGATGAAGCCACTAAGGTAGATCCATTAGACAAAGTGGTGGTTGAAACAGACTCTGAAGGAGAGTACTCTAATAATAAGAGTAAGGAGAACACTGTGAGTGGTGAGATTCCCCTAGAAAATCACCTTATCACCAATGAGGGATGTGGAAAGACTTGGGTCAAATCTAAGGACATAGAAAAGACAGAGGGAAAGTCTGGTAAGGTCCACTACAAACAGACAACAGTTGTGAATCCTGTCCCTTGCAAACAGTGTTCTTGCAATAAATCTGAGCCCCAAAAACATGATAAAAGGAGGGGAAATCAGAGAAATTGGAATAATCAGTGGGCACAAAAACAAGGGGTTGATCTAAGTAAAATCAATAGACCAAAACCTTGTTTTATTTGTGGAAAGCTTAATCATATTGCCAAATACTGTTATTTCAATCCTATAAACCAAAGAGTAAATTTTCAAAGACAAACTCAAAACTCCTTTGGTTATAGGAAGCAAGGAAGGAATCAAATGGCTGAGAACAGAGCACCTAAAAAGTCTCATGTTCAAAATAAGTTTGCTAAACCAAAGAAAAATACTCCAAATAAGTCAAGGAGTAATTTAAAGACAAAGAAAGCAAACAACTTTGTTCAAGTTTGGGTTCCAATTGTAAAGAAACCTGTTAGTACTGCTATCCCAGATAGTACTGCTAACAGAAATAGTGTTGCTGCAACCAATACTAGTGCTAACAAGGATAGTGCTTCTACTAGTATTAATGTTGCAAAGCCTATAATCTTGACAAAGTATTCCAGCCATGAGATTCCTAAACAACTCATTCAGACCAAACTGACAGATTATATAAATGAGAAAGGACAACCCAAGACCACTTTGGCTTGGGTTCTCTCAAAGACTAACTGATTTATCAAGTGTGCAGGGCAATCAGAAGCTCAAGAGGAAGAGAATTTTGGAATGAAGATAATGATTGCTCTTGGCACATAACAAGGAACATGGATTGCCTTCAAATTCTTTAAAAAGATTTGATGGAGGACATGTTACTTTTGATCGAGCAGAAGGTAAGAAAAGTGAAAAAGGTATAGTTTCAAAAGATAAAGTAACTTTTGAAAATCTTATGGTATATGGTACTCCTAACCTTGTGTCTGTAAGTGTTTCAGGTTGCTAATACTGAAAGGTAGTTAGTACTTCTAGTTCAGTGAAAACTGTCAGACTGTGTTAATGCTGCTAGTATGTGTTACTACTGCCAGTCTGTGTGAATGCTGCTGATAAGTGTTACTACTGCTAATGTAAGTTTTCTATACCTAAAAATGATCTTCAATGATTTAATGTCAAACCTGGATATCAATCAAAAAGCTTTTATCTGTATCCAAGGTTTGTACAAGAAGTACTTAATAAGGAATTGACGGTTTAACCTCATTTTAATGAGATATATGTACCTAAACCCCCTAAAGGCAAGGTTTTCTCAAACATGAGAAGATCTGCTAGGGACTCGGAAGGAGTTGATATACCATTGTTCTCTACAATGATGGTGATGTCCCACAATCAAGAAGGTAAGGCATCAGGGTCAAAGCCCTCATTAGACCAACCCATTGATGACCTATCCACACCTTCCACTACCAAGCATAAATCTTCAGATTCCTTTTGTCAAACCAACATTCCCCATTACTATATTATATAAGAAAAGATACTGAAGGTTCCTTCCCTTCTTGTATCTTCAACCTCAAAACCTACAAGCCCTCTGATGGAGCATTTTTCATCAGAGAATATCCAAAGGGAAACCATAGAGGTGTCTCCCAACCTCAAGAAGGTGCTCAATAAGGAGATGCAAGAGCATATGGGTTGTAAGGCTCACACTACTGACTTTGCACAAAGTGCATGACAGGACAGTGTGACCATATCTAAGACCTTTCCCATGGCAACTTTAGATGAGTAATTATCTAAAGGTCCCAGGTGCCAAGAAACCAAGGGAGTAGAAGGTGCTTCTGCTAGGCAGAAGATCTCTACTAAAAGATCCAAGGATCCTTCAAATGTGGTAAACACACCTAAAGGAGGTGAGGACAGATTTAACTACAAAGAATTGATGGATACACTTGGTACAATTAGTCTGAAAGTTCACAATCAAATTATGGAGATAAAAGAGATGAAAAGGAGCACATATCATGATTATTTCAAAAAGGGGGAGACTTAAACAACTGAACTTGAGAAGACATGAGAAGGAGAATCAAGTTGATATGAAATCTTATTTTGAGGGGGAGATAAGTGAAGAAGCTGAAACAAAGCAGTAACTACTTCTAGAAACAGAAAAGAAGATAACAGCAGAACCTGAATCAAGAAGAACTAGTAATTGCAGAAAGTTTTGAAATTATCATAAAGACCCTATGCTGAAGAACTTAACTTCTCAGTTTTGAAAAGTTAAGTTAGGGGGAGATTGTTGGGTCTGAAATATGCCAAGGATGGTTACTACTTCTAGTTCAACATGGTTAATACTTCTGAAGTTAATATTCAACACGGTTACTACTTCTGTGGTTAATGTTGCTAGTTGTAGTTAATGCTGCTAGAAGAAAACAGTTAATACTTCTAGTTGTTAATACTTCTAGTTAGTACTTCTGTTATTAATGCTTCTAGTTAATGCTGCTAGAAGAAAACAGTTAATACTTCTAGTTAATGCTGCTAGAAGAAAATAGTTAATACTTCTAGTTAGTACTTCTGTTATTAATGCTGCTAGTTGATGGTTAATGTTGCTCAACAAGATTAGTACTGCTAGTTCAAAGTTAGTACTGCTTGAAGAGATTAATGCTGCTGAGCATGGTTAGTACTGCTAGAGTTAATACTGCTCAGAGTATTAATGCTGCTTATGATTAATACTGCTTATAAGATGGAGATCTGCATGAAAGGATAACAGCTGGATAATCTGGAGATATACATGGAAGCTTAGAGATATACATGGAAGCTTGAAGATAATGATGGAAGATATACTGAAGATATTTTATTTATTGTAATTATCTTTTTATTCAGTATATGTATAGATTTGATAGAATAGTTTAGAGAGAGATCAATTTTTTTCAGTTTTCATTCTTTTAGAGAAAATCAACCTCAAGGCATAGATCCTAATTCTAGAGAAGTAGAATTCGTATTGGTGAGTCTGTTCATCAATATTGAGGTTGAGTGTGTAATTCTGTAACTTCAAAGCATTCAATACAAGTTTACAGTTTGTTCCTCATATTTTCTGTATTGATTTACTATTTCATTGGATATCAAAGTGTTATTCCGCAAACTTCTTTGATATTGTTTCTGAGAATTAATTATTGTTGAGAATTCGATCCTGACAGTTTGGCAGTAAATGTGTATCATTAAGTATGTGGAAAAGTTGTGATAACGAAAAAGGCCAGTAATGACTAGGATATGACTTACAAGAAATTTATGTTCAACTTTGGAAATCTTAAGGGAAGAATCTTTAGATTAAAACGTTACCTATGAAATAGATGATTCAGAGTCATCTTGATCTTAAATTGTCTTAGACAAAGTTTAGATTTGGGATTTGTGTGGAGTAATTAAACATTCTGCTTCTAAGAGATTAGGGGATGCCATCATATAAATAGGTCTCCTATCACCTACTTAGCATAAAGAGGTGTCAGGATCTAAGATGAACTATCGAAAAATCGATATGGGCACTTTGGGCCAAATGAGTGAAGGGATATGTGGTTAATTTAAAGTCAAAGTGAGGTTATTCATGGTCGATTTCAGTTTGAATTGCAAAAGAATTGGGTTAGCAACGAAGTGGGTCGGGTTATTAGCCACATAATCTTGGTCTGAAGGAATGATCATTCAAACGCGTGCCAGTTGTGAAACTTGTGGTTTACCGATTTTAGCGAGAATTGAAATTTCAACCGCTTTTGGAGAATTTCCTGCAATAAGTGTTTCAGTCCCGAATTTAAATTTGATGCCTTTGAGGGTTCGTTAGAAAATTCCTTTCTGTGTTGCACTAACTGAAAGTTAAATGCCTTGAAATCAGCACCACCCCTTGAATTTAGGAACCTTGAGGGTTGGGGTGTATCAGCTGAAATTAGTCTTATCAAAAGGTGTAATTATGAAAGGTAAGATTATTGATGAAATACCTCTTTTAAGCAATTATAAAAAGTCGGTGGGCGTTAAGATTTTGTCAACGAGAGTAGTACTCAAAGCGTGGGACTTGGAAGCACACCTTGTGCCCATCGATGCCATTTGAATGAAGATTTCGCGCTTGGCCGTTGGAATGGTCAAAAATGGAAGTCTTGTGTAGAGCAACAATTTGTTCAAGATTTTGAGCGTAAAGTTTGCATGGATCAGGAAATCATCTATCATTAAGCTAAATCTTCCCCCTTGTAACACCTTGACACATTGTTATGCAAGGACGCCTTATGAAAGAAAGAGGGTGTAATATCCCTATTCAAAGATTGAGCGACCGATAATGGTCGTTTGTAATGTAGGATTGATGCTTCTTGGTTTGTGATCCAATATTGTGGCATGACATGATGATAGATAAAATTTGGTATGGTTAGTAATGTTTCGAGGCCCATAGAATCTTGAAGTGCGTATGTATCAAAGAGTGTTTATGGGTCTAGATTTCGAGGACAAAATAAAATTTTCAAGGTGGGGAAGATTGTAACACCCGTATTTTTGAAATTTTCGTTTATAAATTTGAGAATTCATTTGGCAATTAAAGTGAGAAATTTAATGAGTTTTACATAGGTATATTGATGGTAAAGTTGGAACTGAATCGGTGCGAAAAAGAGCCAAAATCATGAAAATCAGTGAATGGCGCAACCTGGCATGCTACCTAGGGTTGTGGGACAAACCACGTACCTTACTGTGTCTAAGAGAGGGTGTTGCATCGCCCGCGACTTTCCGACCTAGGGCCGCGGGCAAGGTCGTGAGGAGTCAGTTTTCAACCTTAAAACCCAATTTCTTTTATGGATTTCTGTCATTTCCCTTCACCAAACCTTCTCCCAACCTTTTTTATCTCATCTTGATGCATTTTAAGATCTTAGAGTCCAATTCTTAAGCCTTGGAGGAGCATTCTTGGTGGGTACAAGATTTTATGGTTAAAGTAATCTTCTCATCTCCTCACCCAAAAAACTAGGGTTTTAGCGTTCTTCATTTCCTTTCTATCTCCTTCGAGTTTGCTGTAACTTTAGGGATATTTGTGGTAAATGAAACTTCATAGAAACCTTGTAGATAAGATTTAGAGATCTCACTACAAGGTTTCGAGTCTTCACCAAATGAAGCTCAACTTTTGGGGTAAAACCTAGATTTTAACATAAATCTAGCAAGGTGAGTTATAGGTGCTTTGCAAACCTATATACATGTCAAAATATCTTCATTTTGGGTTTTGAATCTATTCCCATTAGTTCTCTTCATATTTGATGAGCTTTGTGAATATTTGGGTATTTGAGCATATTTGGGTTCTCGAATCTTTAAAAATGATTCATAATGTTTTAATGGGTTATTTTGAGACACCAAATGATATTTTTTTTTCATAAAAAGAGATTTATTGGATATTTGGACAACTTAGGACAAAATATTATCTTAATTCTTTGAGAAATGTATTGTGAGTTAAAAATGATTTCTTTAGGTGTATTTACACAAGTCAAAGTGTTTATCAACTTGGTTTCGAGTCAAGTATGTTTTGGGGACTTTACCCAAATCATGAACTTTTGGTAATAACCTATTAGCCTTTTTGATAAACACCTCCCTTGGCTTTGTGGAGATTTTGGAAATGCAAACTTACATTTTGGGATCTTTGGCCATCAAACTTCAATGAAGTGTTGGTTAGGAACCTATTCCTGATTAGAGGGGCCATATGATTGTTAAATATTATAAATGTGCCTTTTCGGTTTATGTGATGTACATTTGATCTTGTTTAAATTATTGAGTGTGTTACGAGGACTTTTAGTTTGATTTTAACTCAATGAGTTTTGGGGATATTTGTCTAGTCTTATAACTCGATTTGGAACTTTAGACGCATAATGTCTATATTTCACATTTGTTGGATATTACATATTTTTTGGTGTAATTATCATTCAATTTAGGTCATGTAAGTTTAGACTATGATGCATTAAATCCATAGGCATGTGAGTCAGTCGTATTGATTTTGGAGGAGTCTTGATGTCCTTGTTTTTTAGACCAATGTCATGTAGGCATCATGGTGGCCGGAATTACGGAGAGAAACCCATGTGGGTTGGACTCTGGGATAGTGGGTATTACGGAAGTGATCTCTTGTCGAATCGGACCCTAGGTATTATGGTAATGAACTCGTGTGAGAGATTGTGGCCTAGTAGAGTTGACACTAAGTCATCGGGGGTATTTTGGGGATGAACTCATGTAGAGTCGGCCCCCAGGACCATTGGCTTGTAGGTGTAACTCAATAGTGTATAAGTAGGCGTTAAGTTCAGGGTGTTGCAAAGATGAACTCGTATGGGTTGGGGTCCGGGACCTTAGGTATTGTGTTGGAAACTTGAGAGGGGTTAGACACCCGGATCGTGATCTTAAGGCACTACTCGATAACGTTGGCACATGGCTTACTATACTTTTCGCCATAGTCGACGAAAGTGGGTATCCCCCGTCACCGAAAGGTATTGCTTAGATATTGGGTCTATCTGTGCTTCCAGTGATTTTGGGGCATATGTAATGTCTTAACTTGGTCGTTTTGTAGGTTGAATCTTATTCACTTATTTTTAAGGGTAAGTTTGAATGACGGGTTAATTTTAAAGCAATATCTAATTATCGAATCTCATTTTGTAAACAGTGGATTTTTTTAATATACTCTTTTGTTCTTAAATGTTATTTTAATAAGGAATTATTGGGATAAAAGGAAAACTCTTAGGGTTTTACTATTTTTATATTCTTGAGATAAACTCTTTTAACTCACTATGCGTTAAGCCTAACACTTTTTTATCGACATGTATATCAGGTCTTAGATGGGTCTAAGTAGTGTATGGAGCTTGTAGAAGTTCCGGTAGGATGGCTTAGAGGTGTCATTCGGTTTTGAAGATAACAGATTTGGTGGTATTAGTGACACCCAACTTAATCCGATTCTGTTTGAGAATTTGATAGTCCATTTAGTACTCTGATACATACCTTTTTCTCCTTTTCAGTATACATTATGTAATTTTATATTAAAGTTACTTTGTATTGAAGGAGTTTCAAAATTTTTAAATTTTCTGCTATTTTCTAATTTTAGGAATGTTATAGATTTTAGGCAAGTGAGGAGTTTTAATGTTCTCATCTTGTAACTTGGGGACTGGCTAAGTAAGGTGTTTTGACGTTAATAACTTAGCCCCAAATAGAGTAATCACCAAGGCTTGTATCTTGGGGGTGATTTGTTCGTCAACATCTCGATGTGTCTTACTTAGTGTTCCGCCACTTGATGGTAACGGGTCTCCCCTGTAAACGAAATGTGTTATTTATGGATAGTGTATTATCCATGATTTCATGGTTGTTTTTGAAATTGTATTCCCTAATCACAATCAAGCACAATCAAACAATCTAAATCAAGATTCAAGAATATGACATTCAAAGTTTAGAGAGAGAGAGTATAGAGAGAGAAACGTATTAGTCATTGATCTAACAGTTTTCATACAATGCTCCTAGCTACAAGATTTACAAAGCATCTAAAGTATTTATACTAAGAATATAAAACCACATGCTTAAACCTACAAACATTAAGATTGACTTAACTAAACTTTGACATTGTTGACTTTTCTTGACTTGACTTTTCACACTAAATCTTGGATACAATAAAATACACTAACATTCTCCCCCTTTGTATTCAAGATTTAAAAAAAATTGACACTAGTCTTCAGTGCTTGATTCTTCAACTTTTAACTCTGACAGCTTTAATCTCTGAAGCTCTGACAATCTTCAATCTTTCAGTCTTTGAAGAATCTTGAAAAGTCTTTTATACTTTGCATCTTCGGAAAATCAACAAGTCTTGAAAACGAATCTGAATTCTTTAAAATCTTTTGAAACTTCAGAAATCTTTATCTTTCAACTCTTGAAACATGATTGAAACCTTCATCTTTAAACTTTTGAGGAATCTTTCAAAAACTGTATCTTCATCTCTTCTGATCTCTTGATCGTCTTTGGAAAAACAAACTTTCTCGAATCATCTTAATTTGGACTTGTATTCAGAATCTTTTGAGAATAATTTCTTTTCATCTGATTTGAACTTTCAGAAATTCTCCACAAGTCTTGACTTTATAACTCTGAAATTCTTTGAAATTGATCTCTGTAGATTTCTCCCCCTTTTTGATGATTGTGAACATCATAATCATCAAAACTTTCTCAATTTCAGCACTTTCTTTGAATCTCCCCCTTTTACAAATATTCTCCCCCTTTGAGATACATTTGACATTCTTTGCTCTGTGATCTGAATAGCTGAATCATGAATTGTATATACCCGAATCTTTTCAAATTCAGATATAATGAATGTTGTAACCCTGATTCAACAAATGAAATAGTTAGGAATGCCTGTCAGTAACACAAAGTTACTGTGTACAACGAATGTACAATTTAAGGAGCTGGTTTGATGATGACTCCCCAGGACTTCCATTCAATCATTGAAAAACACAAGGTGTATCTATGAATGTTCTGACAGAAAAACAAATTTTCTGGGTGCTCGTGCTTGTGTATGAAAAAATTTAGCACAATGATTGTGTTTCATAAGGCTCATATTGTGTAAAATGTTAAGACAGCAACAAGTATTACACGGACTCAATGTGCATGAAAGAGGTGCGAAGGTGGGGCAACTTTCCTTCTTTTTCAATATCTAAATCTTCTCATTGAAGACCAGATAGCAGATGTGCTGCGTCCCCAAGAAAATGAAACATTTCTTTTTCGGGAAAGAAACGAGTGGTTGGTGGGGTAATTGCAAGAGTTGGCATGGGCTCACTGCCTGTTTCAATGATGGTCACCAAAGAATGTTTACCAATCAGTAGATGTGGCTTCCCGGATCAGAAAGTGTTTAGTGCAGAGTTCTGATATTCTTTTAACTCTGATCTCACACCCTATTTCTTTTTTAACATTTAAGCTTACTTCTAACCGAACTCTTATTTACATTTTACCTCAGCTCAATGAGAAAAACTCAACCGGATGAGTTATCTCCCCCACACTTTGATTTATGACCCCTCACCCCTCAATCACTCGAGGATAACTTCTTGGGTAGGAAACACAGGTTAACGTGAATCCATGGAAGTTCTGTTTAAGCTCACACACGAATCCCATGTAAGTCCTATAAAGAATAGTTGCTCAACAGTTTAACTTGAAAAATTAAGCACATATAAGATACCACTGTCAAAATGTATATGCTCATTAAAGATATGAATGAAGTTTGAGCATTTGAACAATGAAGATCTCTCAAAACAAGGATATTGAATGAATGAAATGAAATCAAGAAAATTGCTTTGAGAATCTGACAATGTATCAATCAGATCAAATGAAATGGTTATGGTATCAAAGAATTGGATATTTTGTTTATATGAACGAATATAAACAATTTTGCAATAAAAGCACAAGATTAGAAATGATGAATGATGCTCAACAACAATTGAAATCAAACGAGGGTATTACCATCAAAAAATTGTTTCTTTATGAGACATGGTAATAACAATTTCTAATGAAGTACTGAACCGGTGTGTATGAATACTTTACAGTATATAGACAAGATAATACGCAAGTATTGATCTTTGGAAACACACGGTCAGTTTAAACATTGAAGCTCTGTTATGAAAAACATTTAAAGTCACACTTCTTAATTCATAAAAGCTTTTGAGAATAGAGAAGTGGTTTGAACATTTAAGAAAACGTTTTTTCATGCTCGAAAGTTGTTCTTCTTTCAAACAATCATAGATCTAGATTAGAAGATATTTACCTTTTAGGCTCCCCCTCAAATCATGATAGAATGATTTAGGTCAGATAAGCTCCCCATGGATATTTACAAAATATCCATGTCTGAACATTGAAGAACGGGTCCTGATCTGTCATGTGATCAGAAGCCACAATCCTTTAACATTAAAGACCGGGTTTTGAACTGTTTTGTTCAAAAGCCTAAGTTCTATGCTCCCCCTTAAACCTTCGGGTACCTGAAACACAGTTTTAGCTTTTGGTACCCACTGGTATTTGGGTTCTGATGTGTTAGTTGCAGTTCTTGTGGGGGTTACATAATAAGAACCATACCAGTAATTGACAAAATTATTACTTACAAAGTCATGTGCTCCACAGTAAGAACAACAGATTTTCTTCTGAACAATCCTGATCAAATGATTAGTAGAGTAAAACATATCAGAATTACCAAAAGATTTACCTTTATGTGTACTGTTCTTTTTGGCACTTGTTGTGGATGCAGATGCTTTGTCTTTCTTCTTCTCTTCTAAAGAATCCTTCACTCGCCAGACCATCTGATTTTTCTTAGAAGTCTTTCCAAGAGATTTGATGTAAAGAATTGCTGAACCATCAACAGATTTGTCATAAAATAAATTTGATGGTCTAATATGACTTGATTTGATAGTATTTGGTTTGACACTTTTGTTTTTTAAAACATTTTTATCATGAATAGAACTCGAAGATGTTTTGAAAGAACAGACTGATTCTGTTGAAATATCAACAGGTGATTGAATAATCACATCAGCTGTAACTTTATCAGACAATTCAATGTTTGCAGCTTCCAAGTCATTTATCTTTTTAGTCAAAATGTTACTTTCATCTGAAAGTGTGTCAAACTTTTGTTTCAAATCAGATTTGGCCTTATGTTCTTTTTGGTAATCTGATGATAGAGCAGTTAATTTGGATGTGAGCTTAGATATTTCAGATTCAAAATGTGAACGTTCAAGCTCAAAATCTTTTTCCAAGTTCTTGTTCTTTTCAGAAATTTCATTGAAGATCCCAACATTTCTCTTTTCATATTTCTTCTTTTTAATCTCCATAGACTTTTTGTTTTCTTGAAAAACTTTTCTTTCTTTCTCAAGTAAGTTTTGTAGAATAAAGATCTGTATGGGAAATTTAGAATTTTATCTTCAAGAACTTTTCTTTCTTTGGCAAAAGTGTCTCTTTCAGTAATCAAAACTTTTTCAAAATCAGACACTTGCTTAGAAAGTTTTAAACATCTCTGCTCCAAATCCTTTTTCTCTTGCAAAGTTTTCTTTCAAAATTCAGATGACTGTTGGGTAGAAGATGTCTTAACATTTGATTTTTCTTTTTCTCCTTGGAGGCTTGTTTTCAGTTCAGCATTCTTCTTCTCCATAGCAGATATCTTATCTTCAAAAGCCTTAAACTTGAGTGGAAGCTTAACTGATTCATCTTTTAGCTCAGATGATTTCTGTTCAGTCATCTTCAGTTGGCTTTGAAGATTTGTAATTATGGACTCTTTGACTTTGATTGCTCTCTCAACAGACTGAATAGCATATTCTTTTATTTCAATCATTTTCTCTCCATATATAATTTTTATCTCTTTTTCTCTAATTTACTTCTCTCTTGCGCTGATGATACATGCATAATTAGATTTAGCAATATCAGTACATTTTGCACAAACACGAGTTTTATTAGAATTTGACAAATTTAATTTCAACTCCTGAATCTACTTTTGAAGCTTTGAATTCTGATTTTTTTCAGTTTGTCTCTTTCTGCTTCTAGAACAGGTATCTCAGGCATGTACAATACAACCATATCTCTAGCTGAAAGTACTGTATTTCCCCTCTCATCTGTCTTTGGCATCTTGAATGAAAAATAAGCTTGATTGATATGATCGTTCCCAAACAATTCAGAAATGTTGACTAAAAAGTTAAACTTGGATCACCAAAAAAAATTAATTTCAGAAAAATTTCTATCTATGGAACTCGCAGATCACTGAACTCGCAAAGCACTAAACTCGCTAAGCACTATTCACTGAGAAACGAGCTAGTAGTTGTTAGCGCGAAACTAGAAACTCGCTAGACACTGATAGCGCGAAAGTATGAAACTCGCAAGGCATTGTTAGCGCGAAACTCACAAAACTCGCTAGACGTTGTTAGCGCAAAACACAAACTCGCAAGGCATTGTTAGTGTGAAACTCACAAAACTCACTAGACGTTGTTAGCGCAAAACACAGAACTCGCTAGACATTGGTAGCGCGAAACTCAAACTCGCAAGACATTGTTAGCGCGTTTTAACACTTAGAAATTTTTTAAGAACTTCAAACTCGCAAGCCTATTCTAGCGCGTTTCTAAAACTCACAAGTCACTTCTTGCGCGTTTCTGAGAAACTCGCACACCTCTGTTAGCGCGTTTGTCAAGAACTCACAAACTAAGGTTTGCGTGTTCTTCACTTGAATCTTGCGCGTTTGAAAAATCTAGCGCGTTCTTGCCTCTAACTTTCACGATCGATCCAAAAATCGAATAACCTGCAAATTAATTCTCAGAATTGCACCAATATGATCGAATTACAAACAAGAATACTTTTCATGAAAGATTATATGATTAAAAACATCTAAACAATTAAGATTTTGTCAAAAGTCAGTATTCGACATTTTCAAACTGAAAATCACAAAAATCAAAGATTGAATTCAATTTAGTGATTAATTCGTGATTAGATGTGAACAAGAAACTTTCCAAAATAGTAAACGATCACTATCGTATCATTTTCTAACACAAACATCAACTAGCAGATTCAAATTTGATACAACAGTGAAAAATAGAAAATACGATATGTGTTCTTGATTTTTCAAGAATTTGAATCAGATTTGGTGATGAAATCTTTCTGAAATTGTTTGGTTTGCTCTGATACCAATTGAAATTGTATTCCCTAATCACAATCAAGCACAATCAAACAATCTAAATCAAGATTCAAGAATATGACATTCAAAGTTTAGAGAGAGAGTATAGAGAGTGAAACGTATTAGTCATTGATCTAACAGTTTTCATACAATGCTCCTAGATACAAGATTTACAAAGCATCTAAAGTATTTATACTAAGAATATAAAACCACATGCTTAAACCTACAAACATTAAGATTGACTTACCTAAAGTTTGACATTGTTGACTTTTCTTGACTTGACTTTTCACACTAAATCTTGGATACAATAAAATACACTAACAGTTTTGGGTGTAGAGTGCATCTATTCTTTATGGTCTTGGTATCATGGAACTTATCCATGTCTTGTTGTTTTTGATATTGGACTTTACTTATGTTTTTGGATGTTTTGGATAATAGAGTTGATGTGGGTATATTCCTATCCACTTTTAGTATGTTTTTAGGATTTTATTTTATCTTATTTGTGTCTTCCCAATCACATATTGAGTCCTTTTGTTATTATTTTATGGTTTAAAATTGTTTGGATCTAGGTTATAAAATTTTGGTTCTATTCTAACTTATTGTGGATAAAATGTTAACAAAATGTTGATGCAGTAGGTTGCTGCAACAACAAAAGATGGCCGAATTCATGATCAACCTTGAAGATAATTTATGGCGCTCAACTTTTGAATGGAGAATCTTTTGGAAGAAGTAATCAGTTAGCTTTTTAGGGGAATTGATTCTCTTGATGGAGATGCCTTACATATTGTACTTAGCTAGTAGTTTAGGAGTTGACAATGTATTGAGTATTAACCCTTGGACAATACGCTCCCTTGTATTTTTCTTTACCCTTTGGTCCTTCACTTTAGTATAAATAGGATGGAGTTTGTAATGTTGATCACAGAGGGAGATCAATCTTCTCTAAGCTTTGATCTCTCCAACTATTTTGTACAATGTTGTATTTTTAATTTCAAGTTCTTAATCTTTTGGTTACTACTATAGTTGTTGTAGCAACCTTCGTACTTCTCACAACAAGTTTACGATTTCCAACACATTTTCACTTTGAGCACTTCACATTTTCCAGCACGTTTACAGTTCTACAAGTTTACATTTCTGCAACCTTTACATTTCATGTACTTTATGTTTCTCTCACATTACGTTCGTTGCAGCTTTACATTTCATGCAACTTTATTTTTCTTGCACTTTACTTTTACGTCATTTAAATACATGTCTTTACCATTTCCAACAATGATTGGATAAGCACCATATCTTGGGTGTGAGTGAAGGTTGGGAGACTAAGTCAAATGTTCGTGGATAATTGTTTTAACAATAGCAATCTACTCCATTATTCATCATTGGTTTAATGTTTCATCTAGTAATCTTTCACAAATTGATACATATTATTTTACTTAGATAAGTTGGACTTAAAATTAAGACAACGCAAATGTTTTTACCAGAAGTGTTATAGAAGCTATAAAGAGCTTCAACAACCTTCATATGTTGTAAAATTATATAGAAAGAAAGGTAAAATCTATACTAAGATTGGATTTGTACATCACCATGTGTACTGCCATCATGTACTCTAATTTGAACTTCGAAAGAAGGCCATACAATCCAGTAATTGTTTGGGCAAAATTTCACAAGTCACGACCGACAAAAGAAAACCAAACGTCTCTAGTCTAAAGACTATTCTTGTATTAAGATAAGGTCCTGACGATAGCATAAAACAGAAGACATCGTCGTCCCCGACGACGGTCGTCGAGAGTTTCTCACGTTCATGACTAAAAGAAGTCTCTCGACATCTCTTATCTTACGATCTATGTAACGTTACTAACAATCATTGATCATTTATTTCATACAACCGTTTTTAATCAATGAATCTTTCATTACAGGTTTAATGCACATAATGACCACCGGATATAACGGACGACCGCCATCAAGATCAATCAATATCAAGACCGTTGGACAATCAATGCTCATTTATGGCGGCCAAAGAAATATATACAACCCTGAAGAGCAACAGAAGGGACATCGACATCTGATTAAAATGCAACTACGAAGATAAAACTCTCACAAATTTTCTCAATCAGAATCTCTTGACACAAGTGTTCTATTACACGACATCTAGCTCAATCGCACGATTACATTACTTTTCTACTGTAATATTGTCAATTGTACTTGTAATCATTCCTTCTAAAGGATGACGTCCCTGATTGACGCCCATAGTGCACTTGACGATCTCTGCTATCGTCCACGCTTTTTACCCTCGACGGGGTTTTCCGCGTCACCAAATTCTCTGTGTCCAGTTTACTTTTTGCTTCCGTCGTACGATTTATCGATCGATTGTTTACTTTAGTTGTTAAAGATCCAAACCGACCTTAGATCTTCCTTTGGACGATTTTTGGCATTAACAGTTTGGCACCCACCATGGGGCCCCAGCTAGAGTAACGTCCTAGACAGAAAGTGCGACCTACTAACGATTTTAGTGCAATTTTTTGTTTGACAGGATCATGGCAGCTCAGGGAACTCAAGCTCACATCATTGTTCAAATGCGCATGGATCTCGACGCTGCTCACAACCGAATTCATACTTTGAACGAGCAAAATCACAGAGCTAACGAAGAACTCTCAGCCATGAGAAATCCAACAATGGGGAACCCAAATATGGGTAACCAATTTGAACCTCCATATGGTCAAAGACCACCTTTTCATATGCCTTTTGTAGGTGTGCCACCTCCACCTCCTCCATACCCCAGGCCAACGCAAGGTATGGGAGCAACCATTGGAGTTGCTACTTTCTCTATCCCGACGATTCCAAAGATGCCACTTCTGACGACAACATTTCCATCAATGATTATGCCTTACATGCATGCACCAACGAATGGAGATACCAGAGGCACATCGCAGTGCAACAGATTCTTTCTTAATGCAGGTCCTACATCTCAAGATTCTGGATTCATACCAACATCACTCCTAAGCAGCAATGGTTTCAATCTCGATGATCCTATCGCACGACGTCTGAAGCAATTGGAAGAGCAAAATGAAAAGATGTTGTCGCTATTTGCAAAGCTACCTGTAGCTGTTGTACCAGTAGACATCGAGCCAAGGACCGGGTTCCCACTTCTGACGACAACATTTCCATCAATGATTATGCCTTACATGCATGCACCAACGAATGGAGATACCAGAGGCACATCGCAGTGCAACAGATTCTTTCTTAATGCAGGTCCTACATCTCAAGATTCTGTATTCATACCAACATCACTCCCAAGCAGCAATGGTTTCAATCTGGATGATCCTATCGCACGACATCTGAAGCAATTGGAAGAGCAAAATGAAAAGATGTTGTCGCTATTTGCAAAGCTACCTGGAGCTGTTGTACCAGTAGACATCGAGCCAAGGACCGGGTTCCAAACGTCACCTTTTGTTGAAGAAATCGCCCTGGTCGACGTACCAAAGAAATACAACATCCCGACATTCACTCCGAAATATTCGGGAATCAGACATCCAACAGAGCACATCGTACAATACAAGCAACTGATGTGGACTATATTAATACCTCATCATTATCAGGAAGTCTGCATGTGTAAGAGTTTTAGTGCAACCCTCATTGGAGCTTCTCTAAAATGGTTGATCAATTTGCGACCCAAGTCCATCGGCAGTTTTGCAGAGTTAGTCAATCAATTCTTCCAGCAGTTTACCAGCAGTTGCAAGATGGAAAAGCAAACCAGTGATCTATATTACATTACTCAGAAGACAGGCGAATTAGTTCAGAGCTATTTCAATCGCTTCAATTCTGAGACAGTGTGTGAAACTGCAATGTTCGAACTGCAATCAAGGCTTACAAGCGATGTCTTGACGATAGTTCCGATCTCTACATGGACTTGACGAAATATCCACCAGAAAACTTTGAAGATGTACGAGCTCGATCGCTACCCTATATGCAGGTTGAGGATGACGTGGCTTTCCGTCGAAAGCACTCTAGTGACATAAAAGCATT
Organism: Arctium minus; assembly: GCA_954870635.1. Classification (NCBI taxonomy): domain Eukaryota; kingdom Viridiplantae; phylum Streptophyta; class Magnoliopsida; order Asterales; family Asteraceae; genus Arctium; species Arctium minus. The sequence goes on from OX941092.1 coordinate 27,411,308, forward strand.
GAGCGTCAAGAATCCAGACTTCAAGGCATGATCGACCGCTCGTGTCAAAACATCTAAACAAGTCTCAAACGTGAGATTTGATAAGAAGAAAACTGCTCCAGCAAGCAAATTCCCCCAACATTCCAAGATCTCTTCTTACGGGTTTAAGGGAGCATCAAAGGACGTAGTCTAAGCTCTCAAGAATGTTCAGACTAACGTCAATTGGCATCCAAAGAGCGAGAAAGACGACGCTAAGAAAGATAAATCCAAATGGTTCGACTTCTATAACGACCATGGTCACCTGACGGACGATTGTATTGCTCTAAGACGAGAATTGGCTTGGCTCATGCCTAAAGGTCATTTGAAAGATTTGTTGGGCACGAATGCACGACCGACTTCGACTGAACATACAAAGGTCGTAAAGTGTATGATCGGGGGATCTGACGTCTGAAGATTAACCTACTCGGCAGCGAAGCGTCATGCTAGTTAAAGGTCTGAGGAATTTCCTGTTCCACGGACATCACGACCCAAACAAGAGTTGGAAAAAGAATCCATGCCCATCACTTTCGATTAGAAATATCTCGGTGATCAATGGCAGAAACATAATGACGGTTTGATAATACAACTCACAATCGTTAATTGCTCGATGAAGAGAATCCTAGTCGACGGAGGAAGTTCTGCTAATATTATCTTCCTCGACACGATCAAAGCTATGGGGATCGAAAAGTCTGAGATCGTACGACACTCGACGGTCCTTGTGAGCTTCAATGGTGACATGGCTAACACCATTGGGGAATTATTCTCCCAGTATTCGCCAAAGGAATCAATAAGCAGACCAAATTTAACGTCATCGGTTGTTCGTCGGCATAAAACGTTATCCTGGGACGACCCTCGATACACGACGTGAAAGATGTACCCTCGACGTACCATCAGACGATAAAGTTTTCGACAACTTGGGGCGTCCAAGAGATCAAGAGTGAGTAGAAAATTGCTCGCGAATGCTTCAAAATCTCCATGAAGCCTAGAAAGCAGAGCATCTAGCAATTACAGAACCAGTCCAATCCTGAAACTGTCGACGACTATCAATTAGAAGAAGTCATCCTGGATCAGGAGAAACCTTACAAGGTAGTCTACATCGGTACGTCACTTGACCATACTTTAATGGGATCACTAATCTCTTTTTTGAAGGAATATGCCGATTGTTTTGCCTGGAAGCATGAAGACATGGTCGACATCAACCCTAAGGTCATCACTCATCGACTCAATGTTGATCCTTCGTTTAAACCTATTAAACAGAAGTGTCGCAAGTTCGTTCCAAAACGCAACAAAGTAATCAACAGTGAAGTTGATAATTTGCTCAAGACAAGAAAAAATCAAGTAAGCCAAATATCCCGACTGGCTAGCCAACGTCGTGGTCGTACAAAAGAAAAATGGGAAGTGGAGATAATGCATCGACTTCACAGATCTCAACAAGGCCTATCCAAAAGACCCATTCCCATTACCACAAATCGACACCATGGTCGACGCGACTACCGGTCATGAGTTACTCACATTCATGGATGCGTACTCAGGATATAATCAAATCCTGATGCATCGAGACGATCAAGAGAAAACAACATTCATGACGGATAAAGGGATCTACTGCTACAAGGTTATGCCTTTTGGGCTCAATAATGCAGGATCAACATACCAACGATAAGTCAACAGGATGTTCAAAGAGCATCTCGGAGACACCGTGGAAGTATACATCGACGACATATTGGTCAAATCAAAACAGGTGATCAATCATATCAATCACTTGAGGCAATCGTTCGATATCCTCAGACAATATCGCATGAAGCTTAATCCTACAAAGTTCTCCTTTGGATTAAGTGCTGGAAAATTCTTAGGATATATGGTCAACCGTTGAGGGATCGAGGCCAATCCTGACCAGATAAAAGTTATCTTGAATATCAAATCCCCTTGCAACATTAAAGAAGTCTGTCAGGATCGAATTCTCAACAAGAATTAATTCTCAGAAACAATATCAAAGAAGTTTGCGGAATAACACTTTGATATTCAATGAAATAGTAAATCAATACAGAAAATATGAGGAACAAACTGTAAACTTGTATTGAATGCTTTGAAGTTACAGGATTACACACTCAACCTCAATATTGATGAACAGGCTCACCAATACGAATTCTACTTCTCTAGAATTAGGATCTATGCCTTGAGGTTGATTTCTCTCTTGAAAAATAATTATCAAAAGTTCTTTCTATCTATTCTAAACATTCTATACATATACTGATAAAAAGATAATTACAAAGAATAAACAAATCTTCAGTATATCTTCCATGTATATCTTCTAAGTATATCTTCAGTATATCCAGCTGTAGTATTTTCCATCCGGATCTCTTTAGCAGCACTAATAATGCTCAGCAGCATTAACTTCATCTAGCAGCATTAACTGCAAGCAGTACTAACCACTAGCAGTACTAACTAGCTAAGCAGTACTAACTTTGTTCAAGCAGTACTAACTTTAACTAGCAGTAGTAATTCTACTAGCAGTAGTAACACTTAGCAGTATTAATCTTCAACTTGTTCTGGCAGTAATAACTACATTTATACTAGCAGTAGTAACTACACTTAGTAGAATCTTCAGTTCCCAACAATCTCCCCCTAACTTGACTTTTAGAAGAGAAGTCAAGTTCTTCAGATATTCTTCCAGATGCTCTTTTTGATGCTCCCAAAACTTCCAAAATCATGCTCCTAAGTCTGGATTCAGTCCCAAACTCTGATTGATTATCCTCTGAATTAGATACTTGGCCATTTCTGAATTTGGTGCACAACCCAACTTCTTCTTTAGCATGGCATGAACCTTCAGTCTGGTGTGATTATATACTCTATCCACTAGGAAGTATTCTGTGTGATTTCTATCCAAAGTCACTGCATATACTCCACTAGTTTCATATAGAGTCCAACTTGTGACTTCTTTAAACACACTCTTGATGACCTGGTCCACTTCTTCAGGTTTGAACATCATGCATAGATACTCCATCACCAGTTTTGTAAGAGAAATTCCTGGAGTATTCAGATGATCTGCATACAGCTTAATTCCTATGTCAAACATCTCTTCTATATCAGATCTAGAGCATGTTCTGACAATCTTGACCCAAGTGTTGAATACTTCATACTTATCACCCTTCCTCTTGAGTCTGATGTAATCTTTCCCATCCATTGTCAGTACATCCCAGTGAATGATCTCAGGTGGCTTAACTCCAACAGGTTCTGCAGAAATTGGTTCAGGCACTTTGTCCATCACTACCATATATAAGCTTACATCATCTTTGATTGATGACCCTTGCTGGCTTGATGACTCAGGTGCCACTTCTTCTTCAGCAACATTTTGTTCTTCTTCTACTCTAGACTTCTTATCTTTCTTTCTTTTGGCCATCATCTTGGTTCTTTTCAAAGTCTTTTGAACCTGTACTAGAGTAACTTCCTTCTTCTTTTCATCCTTTTCCTTTGCCATTTCTTTGATAGGAGTTCCCTCTTCACTTTCAGGAAATGGTTGATTCATATCTATATCATTACTCTCCTTGGCCTTCTTTTCAAACTCTACTCTTTTCTTTTCATTGCTCTTCAGATTCCCCATTTCCTTTTCATAGAGCTCTCTGATTTGATCAAAACTCATCTTCACAAACATTTCTTTCTTTACCCCAATTGCACTCCTCAAGAAAGTTATCATTTTGTTTCTTTCCTGAGTGGCAAGGTAAGTTTGTGAAGGTCTTCTTTTCTTTGCACTTGTATTAGCCATCATAGCCTTTCTCAGACTTATAGCCCTTTGTTTAGCCTTTTCAGTTTCAAGCCCCTTTTGATAAGCTTTATTTAGCTCAGCAGCTAAAGCCTTTGCCATTTCCCTGTCCTTCTCCACCTGAGCTCTTTCTTCTTTTTCCATCTCCTTCTGCATTTTCCTTGCTAAAGCTTCATCTGATTCAACCAACCTTTGCTTCTTGATTGGTTGATCAGATTCCACTATCTTTTCTTTTCCCTTATTCTTTGATTCTGCAGCTTTGTCTTTCTGTTCTGATTTTCTGTCTCTCCCTTCATTTATGACCACTCCCTTTGCTTTGGGAGTGTCATTCTTAGCTTTGATTAGCACTTCAGCTACTTCAATTTCTGTTGGTGTTAACTCTGTTACTGCTGCTTGTGAGGTTTCAGCAGCATTAACAGTTTCTGCTTCCTTCTCCCCCTCAACTTCAACTCTTTCTTTATCAATCTCCCCTTCCCTTGATGCTTCTTCCATGTTGATCTCCCCCTTTTTTGGGAGCATCAGTCACTGGTTTCCTCCTTCTGAGCACAAATTGTTTCTTCTTCTTTTGCAGAATCAGTTTCTTTACCATTTGTTTCAACTTGATGATTTGTTCTTGTTGTGACAGTACAATGAGTTTTAGCTCTTCTATATCTTTGCCCTGTTTGAGTACATCCATGTTGATGTTGCCCATTGCCTCCATCAATTCATCATAGTTATATCTGTCCTCACCTTCTCCAGGAGTGTTACCCCCTATTGAAGGATCATTGGATCTTTTAGTAGTGGAAGTCTTCTGCCTAGCAGAAGCACTATCCACCCCTGTGGTTTCTTGGCACCAGGGACCTTCAAATGATTGCTCATTCAAAGTTGCCATGGGGGAGGTCTTATTGATGTTACCACTTTCCTCCTCTGTGTTAGCAGGAGTAGTGGCAGCCTCATCACCCATATGCTCTACCTCCTCCTCAGAGAGCACCTCCTTTGGGTTGGGAGACACCCTTGTGGTTTCCCTTTGGATATTCTCTAGGGGAGAATTCTCCCTTAGAGGGCTTAAAGGCTGTGTGGGTGATGGTACAAGAAGGGAAGGAGCCTTCTTTACCTGTTTTCTTTGATAAGTTTGGGTAATTGGAGAGGTTGGTTTTGTAAGAATGGACTGGGGAATTGTTTTTGAGTGAGAAGGTTGGGCTTGGCTAGCAGTGGGATGGTCTAATGAGGGCCTTGACCCTGCTGCCATACCTTCAGTGTTTTGGGACACCACCATCATTGTAGAGAACAATGGGGTGTCAACTCCTTCCGAGTCCCCAGCAGATCTTCTCATATTTGAGAAAACCTTGCCTTTTGGGGGTTTAGGTACATATACCCCAACAGGTTGAGGTATATCCGTCAATTCATGGTTAATTACTTCCTGAACAAATCTGGGATACATAAAGAAACTCTTTTTGTTTCCCATATTTGATACAAGATCACTGAAAATCATCTTTGAGAAATTGTACCTTCTGGATGTAGCCAAGCATACCAAAGCATATGCAATTGGACTGCTGAACTCACTCCATCCAGTGGTCTTTTTGGAGATGCAATGCATCAGGGTATGAACAAGAAAACGCCATTGGGGTGAAAACTTTGCTTTTGAGAATTTGAAAACACCCAATGGGCCTCCATACCCCATTCTAGTAAGATTAGAAAACAGTTCATCATTAGAGATAGACATTATACCAGAGGCATCGTCTAGACGTAGACTGATGCGAATGACTTCTTCAGTAACTGTAAGTTAGTGATCACAGATTCTTGTCTTGATCATTTGCACACCATTTTCCACAACAATGGTTGCATTAGCCCAGAACTGCCTTTGGTGCTCAATGTAGATTGTAGGTGATACAGTAAGAGCATGAGCAATGTGACTTGACTTGAGGAAATCCACAATCTGATGAAATCCTGAAGCTTGCTTTGGCTTTTGTAGCATCGCAATCTCGTTGTGCTCGTCGATGAATGTCATGGATGCCATTGATCTTAGTGAACACTTGCCTGAAAACTTCGAACTTGAGAGAGAAAAGGTTTTGAGCGCAAGAGAACAGTATGCAAAGAGTCGTTATGAACTTTTAGGCGGGCAAAAAGTATTTATAGTATTCGGAATATAAGCAGTATTAACCTATAGCAGTATTAACTAACTAGCAGTATTAACCGCGAGCAGTATTAACCACGAGCAGTATTAACTGAACTAGCAGTATTAACTACTAGCAGTATTAACTAACTAGCAGTATTAACCGCGAGCAGTATTAACTGAACTAGCAGTATTAACTACTAGCAGTATTAACTAACGAGCAGTATTAACCTAGAGCAGTATTAACTGAAAGCAGTATTAACTGAAAGCAGTATTAACTAACGAGCAGTATTAACCTAGAGCAGTATTAACTGAAAGCAGTATTAACTGAAAGCAGTATTAACTAATAGCAGTATTAACTGAAAGCAGTATTAACTACTAGCAGTATTAACTACTCATACACTTTTTGACACCATCCTTTTTCTCTTACTTTTTACTACTTTGTTCATCCCCTGATCCTTTTCTTCTTGATCCTTCATGATCATTACTCCCTCTGGAGTATTTCTAACTTCAACCTTCTGCTGGATTAAAAGTAACATGTCCTTCATCAAATCTTTTAAAGAATTTGAAGGCAGTCCATGTTCCTGGTTATGTGCCAAGAGCAACCATTTTTTTCATTCCGAATGCTCTTCCTCTTGAGCTTTTGATTGCCCTGCACACTTGATAAATCAGTTAGTCTTGGAGGGAACCCAAGCCAAAGTGGTCTTGGGTTGACCTTTCTCATTAATATAATCTGTCAGTTTGGTCTGAATGAGTTGTTTAGGAATCTCATGACTGGAGTACTTTGTCAAGATTATAGGCTTGGCTGCATTACTACTAGAAGCAGCACTAGCTTTGTTAGCAGTACTAACTTGGTTAGCAGTACTAATCAAGTTAGCAGCACTATTTGTGTTAGCAGTACTATCTGGGATAGCAGTACTAACAGGTTTCTTTGCAATTGGAACCCAAACTTGAACAAAGTTGTTTGCTTTCTTTGTCTTTAAATTACTCCTTGGCTTATTTGGAGTATTTTTCTTTGGTTTAGCAAACTTGTTCTGAGCATGTGATCTTATAGGTGCTCTGTTCTCAGCCATATGATTCCTTCTTTTATTCCTATAACCAAAAGAGTTTTGTGGTTTTCTTTGAAAAGTGACTCTTTGGTTGATAGGGTTGAAATAACAGTGTTTGGCAAGATGATTCAATTTGCCACAGATAAAACAAGGTTTTGGTCTATTGATTTTACTTAAATCAACTCCTTGTTTTTGTGCCCACTGATTATTCCAGTTTCTCTGATTTCCCCTTGGTTTATCATGTTTTTGGGGCTCAGATTTATTGCAAGAACACTGTTTACAAGGGACAGGATTCACAACTGTGGTTTGCTTATAATGGACCTTCTCAGACTTTCCCTCAGTCTTTTCTATGTCCTTAGACTTGATCCAAGCCTTTCCACATCCCTCATTGGTGATAATGTTATTTTCTAGAGTAATCTCACCACTCACAGTGTTCTTCTTACTTTTTTCATTAAAGTTTTCTTCTTCAGAGTCTGTTTCAACCACCACTTTGTCTAATGGATCTACCTTAGTGACTTCATCAGACAATTCCTTCCTATTCTTGGTCTCTAGCAAGTCTGATATAGGAGGGATGTAGTTGTTGTTGTATGGTGGTGGTGTAGTGTTATATCCTATTCCTCTTCTAAGTTTGTCATGGATTTGAGTTTGGAGCAAAGAGTCCATTGCTTTAGAGGCATTGGAAAATTTCTCAATATCCAACTTGGCTTTCTCAAACTCACTTTTTATTTTTTCATTCTCCTCTTCTTTCTGTTTAAGCTTAAATTCATACTGATCTTTCTCCCACTTCCAGTAGTTTGTGTCATAGGAATGTTGAAGCTCATTGGCTTGAAAACTCTTAATCTGCTCTTCAAACCTCTCAACAATCCTAACATAGTCTTTTATGTCCTTTTCTAATCTCTTCAGGTCATCACTCATTTTCTGGTTGTGATCCCTGTACCTTTTAACAGTTTCAATACAGGATTTGGAACAAAGTTTAGATGTTACCTCTGTAGGAATTTCTGAGCTTGAAGACTCTGAACCTTTAGCCATGATGATGTGATTTTGAATGTAGGTTTCTGAGAATACTCGCTCTGATACCACTTGTCAGGATCGAATTCTCAACAAGAATTAATTCTCAGAAACAATATCAAAGAAGTTTGCGGAATAACACTTTGATATTCAATTAAATAGTAAATCAATACAGAAAATATGAGGAACAAACTGTAAACTTGTATTGAATGCTTTGAAGTTACAGGATTACACACTCAACCTCAATATTGATGAACAGGCTCACCAATACGAATTCTACTTCTCTAGAATTAGGATCTATGCCTTGAGGTTGATTTCTCTCTTGAAAAATAATTATCAAAAGTTCTTTCTATCTATTCTAAACATTCTATACATATACTGATAAAAAGATAATTACAAAGAATAAACAAATCTTCAGTATATCTTCCATGTATATCTTCTAAGTATATCTTCAGTATATCCAGCTGTAGTATTTTCCATCCGGATCTCTTTAGCAGCACTAATAATGCTCAGCAGCATTAACTTCATCTAGCAGCATTAACTGCAAGCAGTACTAACCACTAGCAGTACTAACTAGCTAAGCAGTACTAACTTTGTTCAAGCAGTACTAACTTTAACTAGCAGTAGTAATTCTACTAGCAGTAGTAACACTTAGCAGTATTAATCTTCAACTTGTTCTGGCAGTAGTAACTACATTTATACTAGCAGTAGTAACTACACTTAGTAGAATCTTCAGTTCCCAACAAAGTCCAATGACTTATTGGTCGAGTTGCAGCACTAAACAGGTTCATCTCTCGATCATCGGAAAAATGGTGCTTATTTTACAATGTCTTGAGAAAAAACAGGGGTTTTGAGTGGACGGGCGACCATGAAAACACGCTCCAAGAACTCAAAAGATACATGGCGTCCCCACCTCTACTGTCGAAACCTGAGGACCACGAGATTCTCCAACTATATTTGGCAGTCAGCTCAAACACTGTAAGTGCCATCCTTACCCGAGAAGATGACAAACAACAACGACCGATCTATTATGTAAGTAAATCACTTCTCGACGCAGAAATCAGGTATTCCTCCATGGAAAAACTTTTATTAGCCTTGATCACTGCGGCAAAAAAGTTACGTCACTATTTTGAATCACATCCTATTACTGTCGTGACTAACTTTCCTCTTAAGTCTGTCTTAAGAAAACCAGAGTTGATAGGTCGGCTGGCAAAATGGAGTATCTACCTTAGTAGTTATGACATAGAATAAAAACCACAGGTTGCGATAAAATCGCAAGCATTAGCCGGCTTCGTCGCAGATTTCAGTCTAGAGTTAGCAGTACCGACGGAACCTGTGGCAACTTTCGACGACCCAATATGGACTCTACATGTCGACGGATCATCTAATGCCTGGGGGGCAGGACTTGGCGTCGTCCTCAAATCGCCACGGGGGCAAGATGGTGTACTCCATACGATGTGACTTCAAAGCCATCAACAATGAAGTTGAGTATGAAGCTTTGATCGCAGGAATGAACATGGCCCACGACCTGGGGGCAACAAAAACTTCATGTCAAAAGTGACTCGCTCTTAGTCGTGAATCAAATGAATGGAGACTTTGCCACTAAAGATTCCAGAATTACAGCCTATCTCAAGATAGCCAAAGACAAATCCGATGAATTCGAAGAATTTTTTATCTCACAGATCCCAAGAGATCAAAATACCCATGATGATGCACTAGCTAATCTTGGGTCGACACTTGGATATCATCTATTTGATGCTATTCCAATAATTCATCTGGCGACATTATCCATCGACAATGAAAACGACATATAAATGATCGAAGAGGAAGACAACTGGTCAATCGATATCAGAAAATTTCAGGTAACCAACCAACTTCCCGAAGAAAAAATGGAAGCCAGAAAAAGTCGATTTAAAGCATCCAGATATACCATGATCAGAGATCAACTCTACAGACGATCATCGACAGGACTGAACTTACGATGTGTCACTAATAAGAATCAAGTCCAAAGCATTTTTGCAAGAAATGCACGACGGAGAGTGTGGCAATCACTCGGGAGGTCGTAGCTTGGCAAATTGCATCTCCCGACAAGGGTACTATTGGCCAACCTTGCGACAAGATGCAACAAGGTACGTCCAAAGTTGCGACGCATGTCAGTGACATTCAGGTATGTCCCACAAACCTTCTGAACCATTGCACTCGACTTTAACTCCATGACCCTTCATGAAATGGGGAATGGATATTGTCGGCAAGTTACCTCCGGCACCCAGGCAAAAGGTATATCTTCTAGTCCTTACGGATTATTTCTCAAAATGGATAGAGGCGGCTGCTTTCTCCCAAGTTCGGGACAAGGAAGGCATTTCCTTTATCCAGGCTAACATTATTTGCAGGTTTAGGATTCCATCCGAAATCGTATGTGATAACGGGTCACAATTCATAAGCGATAGAACCCTGCAATTCTGTGAAGATCATAACATCAAACTTACGACTTCAACACCTCGATATCCCCAGTCCAATGGACTCGCTGAATCAAGCAACAAAACGATCGTCATCTCGATCAAGAAAAGACTCAATCAAGGCAAGAAAAGGCAAATGGGTCGAAGAACTCCGGAAAGTTCTTTGGGCCAATCATACGACACCTCGTACATCTATAGGTCAAACTCCTTTCTCTCTTGTCTATAGTTGCAAAGCGTTCTTGCCTATCGAGACTCAAATTCCAACCTCACGACACTCGATGGTCGATCACAACTTAGTCGATCTAAGTTATGACCTCGATGCACTTGAAGAAGTACGAGAGTCAACATTGATCAGAATGGCTTCGCAGAAACAATCGGTCAAACGACACTTCAACAAGAATGTCAAGGCCAAAATATTTCAAACAGATGATTATGTCTTACGAAGAGTGTTTCAAAACACACAAGAACCTGGCTCAGGTAAATTATCCACCAATTGGGAAGGACCGTATCAAATAATCGAGGTTGCCGGGAAGGGAGCTTACCGACTGCAAACCCTTGACGGTCGTAACATTCCTCGAAGGTGGAATGCGGTACATCTAAAGAGGTATTTCTTCTAAAACCAATTTCCTCTTTCCTTACTATTATCTTTCTAACAAACCTTACTGACTTAAGCATCGGAGAGTCGTTGGTCCAGCCAACGACCCCCTCAAAGGTTATTTCATTGCAGGACCAGTCACACATTCGACTATATTTATGCCTTACGGTTACCTTACGACCATGTCGTACGACTTAAAGGATCTAAGATCAAAACCTTATGATAATCGCGAAGTTCCTTGTGAAATTGTCTCTGGTAACAGGTTATCAATCGATACATTTACAATTTGCGGTGAAACGTGTTAGGACTGAAAGTCCTGTGCGTTGAAAGTTGATTAAAGCATTTATAAGGGGGTAAATCGTAATTCTTTAATAGTTATTTGTTAGTTGGGCCCAATACCCATAAGCCCATTATCTTGTAAGCGCCAAGCATATAAGGCGTATTCTAGTTCTTTTATCAGTTTAGAAGTTTTAAGAAGTTTTTTAGTCGCATTATTCATAATTCTCTAGTCAATAGGTTTACTCTGCTTATCATAAATATTCTCTGTAACCTAAACCCTTTATTGAATATTAATCATATGACTAGAGGTTGTGGCACGATTGTTCTTCATTGATTGATTAGTTTTGTTCGTGATTGCACTGTACTGGGATCTACAATTAGTATCAGAGCAAAGAGACAGAAGGTTTGATCCAAAAAAGGTTTGTCTAAAACCCTTTAATCGACTATTTTGCTTCAATCGTATTTATCTGTTTATCTTCTATAGTTTGTGTTCTGGCCTGATTGATCTGCTAAGATTTGTTTGATCTGATTATCTGCAAAACAAATTGATTAATCTATTTTATGCACCATCGTTTTTCAAAATCAATTTATAAAGATCGGTCGATTAAACTTAGGTTGAGTTCAGTTTGAAATCGATTTCTGGGTTGATATTGGTTTTCAATCTGGGTTGAGTTCAGTCGTTTTAAGTGAGATTAATTTCTTGGTTTTTTTAATTTAAGTTGATTACTGGTCGATTGATTACTGTATCCAATTTGCTGTTTGATCGATTATTTGCTTTTCTGGGTTTGTTTGTTGATTGTTTGATTACGATCGATTTCCAGATTCATCGATTTGGTCGGTGATTATCTGTTATCGATCACTTATCTGGTTATCTGTTTGTGTTTATCTGTTTGTGAATATCAACCGGACCCTATCGACCAGTACCTGTCTTGACCGGTACCTTGATTCGACCGGATTGCTTTGGCGACCGGTGATTTATTGACCGGTACATTGTTCGACCGGTATCCTGTCCTAACCGGTACCCTGCTCGACCGGACTCTATCGACCGGTACCTTGTTGACCGGTACATTGTTCGACCCTGCTCAACCGGTACATTGTTCGACCCTGCTCGACCGGTACTCTGGTCTTAGCGACCGGTACCCAGTTGACCGGTGCTTTGTGCCCAGTGCCTTGTCGACCGGTCTTGTCTTTCGACCGGACCCTTGCTTCGACCGATCCTTGCTCGACCGGTTCCTTGTCCTGCTTATTTTATATATATTGTTTTTAGATCAATTTGTTTGTCTCACGATCGCTACAATGCAACTAAGATTAAAGTTTAAATCCGTTCAAGTTTCATATCTTGTCAAGTTCAGTCCCTGGAAATCAAGCCTTTCAGAGCCGGATCGAATTAATTCTATTCGATACGATCAAAAAGGATGAAGGCACCTTTGATGTTCAAAGGAAAATATGAACAGAGTTGGGTTATTATATCAGATTATCATTGACTGAAGGAGAGATGCAATCCCAAATTCCAACAGAAGCATCTTCTGAGGAACAGGAGAAAAGACAGATGGCTAATAATATGGCTTGAAATTTTATGACAAATAGTATTTCTTGTGAACTTTTCCGTGACATGTTTTGTGAAATTACTGGTCAAATATATACTTACAAAATGACAAGAAAAGAGTTGTGGGATTGTACTGAATGGTTGATGTTAGGGCCAAAGGTAGTATTAAAAGGAAGAGAATTGGAATCTGAGAACTCTGAGCTGAAAAGAAAGATCTCTGATGTTGAATATCAGATTGTGCAAATCCAGCAAAGAGTTATATGTTGAAAAGTATGATGAGAAGACTAAAAGTCTGGAGGATACTAATGCTAAGCTTCAAAAGAAAATATCTGATTTGGAGCAAAAGATTGCAAAAGACAAATCCGATTTTGAGACTAAAGAGAAGGCTTTTGCAAAGAAGTTCTCAGATTTTTCAAGAAAATGTGCTGATGAGAAGAAAGCAGTTGAGCTGAAATGTATCAAGCTTTTGAGAAAGTAATAATCTTGGAAAGAGAAAAGTTTGTCAAGGAGAAGAAGGAGATAGAACAGAAGAATGTTGGATTCTTTAAAGAAATATCCGACCAAAGAAAGGCTGCTGAGGAGGGATTTGAAGAAGAAAGAAGCATATTTGAGGCTGAGATCAAAAAGCTTACTGAGAAGCTATCTGAACTATCTGAAAGTGTGCTGAAAGAGAAGAAAACGAAGTCTGAATGCGAGACGAAGATTGACCTTCTTGTCAAAGAGAGAGACAGATTTGCTTCGAAGATTAAAGAGCTTGAAACGACAGCATCAAGTTCAACTCAGAAAACTATTTCTTCCAAGTGGTCAGTTACATCTTTTGACCAGATTCGTAGTACTAACCTTTTCTATGATAGAAATATAGATGGTTCAGGTACACATAGACGAAGAAAGAGATACAAGGAAGAGGAACTGATCTGGAAGAAGAAACCAGTTGAAGATGAGAAGAAAGATGGGAAGAAAGATGAGCTGAAAGGTAATAAATCATGTGTACATACACACAAAGCCAAAAAGAACAATGCACGTAAAGGTATACCTGATCATATCTACTCAAGAGATCAATTAATCAGGTTGTCAGGTAAGAAATACTATTGTTCTTATTGTCGTACACATGATCCTATTCACAAGACTAGTGATCATTACTGGTATGGTTCTTATTCCATTACTCCCATTCAAACTGCAACTCACATTCATGGACCCAAACACCAGTGGGTACCAAAGCCTAAAATTGATTCTGTGTTGCAGGCACCTACTGTCAAGGGGGAGTAGAAGAACTATGGCTTCAAAGTAAATCAGCTTAGAACCCGGACTTCAATGAAGTATGGCTTCTAAGTAAATCAGCTTAGAACCCGAACTTCAACGAAGTATGGCTTCTGATTACAACAGATCAAGACCCGTTCTTCAATGTTCAGACTTGGATATTTTGCAAATATCCAGGGGAGCTTATCTGATCTATATCATTCTATCATGATTTGAGGGGGAGCTTCAAGGTAAATATCTTCTGATCTAGATCTCTGATTGTTTGAAAGAAGAACAACTTTCGAACATGAAAAACGGTTTCTGAAATGTCCAAACCACTTCTGGTTTTCAAAAGATTTTATGAATTTAGAAGTGTGACTTTTGTTGGGAACTGAAGAAATGCTAAGTAAAGTTAATGCTGCTAGAAGAACATGGTTACTACTTCTGGTTGCTACTTCTGTGATTAATGCTGCCAGTTGTAGATTAATACTGCTGAACAAGATTAGTAATGCTAGTTCATAGTTAGTACTGCTTGAAGAGATTAATACTGCTAAGCATAGTTAGTACTGCTGGAGTTAATACTGCTCAGAGTATTAATGTTGCTGAAGAAGAATGCTGCTTATATGATAAAGACTTCGCATGGAAGGATGACAGCTAGATGGACTGAAGATATTCATGGAAGTTTGTAGATAAAGATAGAAGTTTTTATTGAAGATCTATTATTATTTTGTAATTATCTTTTATCTTCAATATATGTATAGATTTGTTTAGAATAGTTCTGCAACTTTTCTGAGAACAATTATTCTGAGTTATTAGCTTATTAAGAGAGAATCAACCTCAAGGTTAGAACCCTGATTCTAGAGAAGTAGAATTCGTATTGGTGAGTCTGTTCATCAATATTGAGGTTGTGTGTTTAATCTTGTAACTTCAATCATTCAATACAAGTTTACAAGTTGTGATCATTGATTTACTGTTGCATTGTTTTCAGAATATTAAAGTGCTATTTCGCAACTTCTTTAATATTATTTTCTGAGTGTGTGTTCTTGTTAAGAATTAAGATCCTGTCAATTGGTATCAGAGCCTGTATTCTCATAAATCTTATTCATCATGGAAAACATTGCTGAATCAAACAGTACCTTGGTCTCAAAGGTTCCAATGCTCAGACCCAATGAATTCGACATGTGGAAGATCAGAATCAAGCAATACATACTCCTCACTGACTATTCTATGTGGGACATCATTGAGAATGGCCCTTCTGAAGCAGGAAAGATTGGTGCAGATGGAAAGAGGACACCTCCAAAAACTGATGCAGAGAGAAAGACTAAACAGACAGAGATGAAAGCCTTAAGCACTTTGCTCTTGGCTATTCCCAATGAATATCAACATCAGTTCTGCAATTACACTGATGCACAGATTCTCTGGAATGATCTAGAGAAGAGATTCTCTGGTACCAAAAGTACCAAGAGAAATCAGAAGGCCATACTGAAGCAACAGTATGAGAACTTTATGTCAACCAAGAATGAGTCCATGACTCAAACTTTTGACAGGTTCAACAAGCTTATTGGTGAACTAGCTACAGTTGGAGTACAAATTGATCAAGATGATCTAAACAGGAAGTTCCTAAGGTCCCTGGGTGATGAATGGACCATGTAAACTGTCTCTTTCAGACAGAATGATCAACTGGAAGAAAAGGAACTTGATGATCTATACAATGATCTAAGAGTTTTTGAATCTGAGGTAGAGGCTAAGAAGAAGCCTTCTGGATATGTTCATAATGCTGCACTCCTATCAGCATCAAGTGATTCTACCTCTAACCCTGAATCAGTTAGTGCTGCCAATGGAGCAAATCAAGAGAAAGGCACTGAAACTGTGTTTGAAGCCTTTCTGTCCAGTCATGGAAACTCTTCTCTAATTAATGATGACTTGGAACAACTCCATCCAGATGACCTTGAAGAGATGGACATTAAATGGCAGATGGCCATGCTCTCTATGAGAGTTAAGAAGTTCATCAAGAGAACTGGGAGGAACAACTTCTCCCAAAGAAGAGAAGATGGAGCAGGTTTTGACAAGTCTAAGGTGGAATGCTATAAATGCCATCAAAAGGGACACTTTGCCAGGGAATGCAGAAGTGGAGTGTCTCACAATAACAACCATCAACAAGCACAGTCTGGAAACTTCAATAATAACAGAAACTCTGCTCAAGCCCTAGTCTCTCAACAAGGTATGGGGTTTGATTGGAGTGATCAAGCAGAAGAGGCTGTCCAAAACCAAGCTTTAATGGCAGAGGTGTCTGATCTCCCAACAGAGGTAACTTCTAATCTTTGTACTCAAAATTGCATTAACACTGTTAAAAGGTACAGGGATCACAACCAGAAAATGAGTGATGACCTGAAGAGATTAGAAAAGGACATAAAAGACTATGTTAGGATTGTTGAGAGGTTTGAAGAGCAGATTAAGAGTTTTCAAGCCAATGAGCTTCAACATTCCTATGACACAAACTACTGGAAGTGGGAGAAGAATGACCTAGAACTTCAACTGACCAAATCTAAAGAGGAGAGTGAAAAGTTAAGAGGAGAGCTAGCTAAATTCAAGCTAGATGTAGAAAAGTTTTCCAATGCTTCTAAAGCAATGGATTCTTTACTACAAACTCAGATTCATGATAAACTGAGAAGAGGAATAGGGTACAATACCACACCACCACCCTACAACAACAACTACATCCCTCCTAGTTCAGACTTGTTAGATTCAAAGGTTAGGAAGGACCTGCCTGAGGGAGCCACTGAGATTGATCCCTTAGATGAAGTAGTTGTTAAGGATAAAACTGAGAAAGAAACTGTCAAAAGTAAGGACAGCACTGTGAGTGGTGAGATTCCTATAGAAAACCACATAATTACCAATGAAGGATGTGGAAAGCATTGGGTCAAGTCAAATAAGGTAGAGAAGACTGAGGGTAAGAACAAGGAGATTCACTATAAGCAGACCACTGTTGTGAACTCTGTCCCTTGCAAACAATGTGCTTGCAGTAAATCTGAGCCCCAAAAACATGATAAAAAGAGGGGTAATCAAAGGAACTGGAATAATCAATGGGCACAAAAACAAAGGGTTGATCTGAGTAAAATCAATAGACCAAAACCCTGTTTTATTTGTGGAAAGCTTAATCACATTGCCAAATATTGCTATTTCAATCCCATGAACCAAAAGATGAATTTTCAGAGACCTACTAAAAAACCATTTGGTTATAGGAAGAAAGAAAAGAACCATGTGGCCAAGAAAACTGTTAAATCTAAAAGCCACATGAAGAAACAGAATATGGAAGACAGTGTCAAGATGTGGATTCCTAAAAGTACTAAAACTGTTAGTGCTGCTACTGCAAATAGTGCTGCTGACAGTGATAGTACTGCTAGAAGCAATACTGCTGCTAGCAATGTTAGTGCTGCTGACATTGTTAGTACTTCTGCAAATGTTACTACTGCTAACTCTGTTAGTGCTGCCAACAAGGTTAATACTACCAAACTTGTTAGTGCTGCTAATTCTATTAGTACCTCTAAAGATAGTACTGCTTCTAGTATTAGTGCTGTTAGACCAATAATCTTGACAAAGTACTCCAATAACAAGTGTCCTGATTTTAAAAACCTCATTAAAAAGGAATGCAAGTATTTTGATGAGAAAGGGAGACCCAAGACCACTTTGGCTTGGGTCCCCAATCAATACTAATTGTCTAATCTAATGTGCAGGGCAACCAACAGCTCAAAGGGAAGAGCATCTGGCATGTTGATAGTGGCTGCCCTAGGCACATGACAGGGAACATGTCTTGCCTCAAGAACTTCAAGAAGATTGATGGTGGGCATGTTGCTTTTGGGAATACTCCAGATGGAGGTAAAATCAGTGGTAAAGGTGATGTGACCAAAGGTAAAATGACCTTTGAGGATGTATTCTATGTTGAACAATTAAGATACAACCTGTTAAGTGTATCACAGGTTTGTGACAAACAACATAGTATATTATTTACAGAGTCTGAATGTATTATCCTTGCTCCTGGATTCAAGGTATTTGATGAAAAGATGATACTACTAAGAACCCCTAGAAAGGACAATGTATATTGTTTAGATATGGAAAGTGTTTCATCTGATTCATCCATAAATTGTCTTGTTTCAAAAGCTTCTCTGGATGAATCATCACTTTGGCACAGAAGGATGTGTCACATGAATTTTAAAACAATAAATAAACTTGTTAAAAACAACCTTGTAAGAGGTTTGCCTTCTAAAGTCTATTCATGTGATGATCATTGTGTTGCTTGTCTTAAAGGCAAACAACACAAAACTTCTCATAAGCCCAAAGAAGTGAACACTATTTCTTCTTCTCTTCATTTATTGCATATGGATCTGTTTGGCCCTACAAATGTTATGAGCATAGGGAAGAAATCATACTGCCTAGTTATTGTTGATGATTACTCTAGATTTACTTGGGTATATTTTCTAAGGACTAAGGATGAGACAAGTGGACTGATCAAATCCTTTATTCTAAGAATTGAAAACCAAACTAATCAAAAAGTAAAAATCATTAGGTCAGACAATGGTACTGAATTTAAAAATCATGACCTAAACACCTTTTGTGAGGAAAAAGGAATTGAGAGGCAATACAGTGCTCCTAGGACTCCACAACAAAATGGAGTTGCTGAGAGAAGGAATAGGACACTAATTGAGGCTGCTAGATCTCTGCTAGCTGATTCTAAACTTCCAAAAACTTTCTGGGCAGAAGCAGTTAATACTGCTTGTTATGTCCAAAACAGAGTACTAGTAGTCAAGCCTAAAAACAAGACACCTTATGAGCTCTTAAATAAAAGAAAACCCTTTATTGGATTTTTTAAACCATTTGGGTGTCCTTGTACAATTCTCAATACCAAATCTCACTTAGGAAAGTTTGATATCAAGGCAGATGATGGATTTCTTGTTGGTTACTCATCTCAGAGTAAGGCCTACAGAGTTTTTAATACTTCTTCTAGAATAATTGAGGAAAGTGACAATGTCAAATGCAATGAGAACACACCAAATCCTATTGGGTCTGGTCCTCAGTGGTTGTTTGACATTGATTCACTAACTAACTCTTTTAGTTTCAGTAGTGATGATTATGCAGGTTCAGAAAGTGGAGGATCAGGGGCTACACAAAGTCAAGACAATAGACCACAGTCTGTGATCTTTCCTATGCCTATAAAAGAACCTGTTGAATTCTGTGAAAAAGAACCTCTAACTTAGCCAATTCAGAGTGAAGAAGAAAGAAGAGAAGAGGAATCTTCAGTGCATAAAGAGCTAGAAGTAGCTGAGGTGATCCCCTCTGCTGACTTAAATGATTCCAATCTAGAGGAAGGAATCCATGAAGAACCTAGTTTTCAGACTAGAACACAAAAGAATCATCCTCCAGAGCTGGTAATAGGAGACATCTCTTCTCCTATTATTACAAGGAATCAAAGCAGACTTCAAGAGCTGCAGGATCAACAACACACAGTACTGTCCTGCTTTCTATCCCAGATTGAGCCTAAGAAGGCCTATGATGCAATGAAAGATTCAAGTTGGATAGAAGCCATGCAAGAAGAGTTACTTCAATTCAAGCTACAGGATGTTTGGGACTTGGTGGACCTTCCAAAAGGTCATAGAGCTATAGGTACCAAGTGGATTTTCAGGAACAAAAAGGATGAGAGAGGTATTGTGATCAGGAACAAAACAAGGCTTGTGGCACAAGGGTACACTCAAGAAGAGGGCATAGATTATGATGAAGTGTTTGCCCCAGTGGCAAGGGTAGAGGCAATTAGGCTGTTCTTAGCCTATGCCTCATACATGAAGTTCAAGGTCTATCAAATGGATGTAAAGAGTGCATTTCTATATGGCACAATTGATGAAGAAGTATATGTCTGTCAACCTCCTGGTTTTGAAAATCCTTCATATTCTGACAGAGTATACAAGCTGAAGAAAGCACTTTATGGTCTACATCAAGCCCCAAGAGCATGGTATGACACTCTGTCTACCTATCTCTTGGAGAATGGGTTTGAAAGGGGCATCATTGACAAGACCCTTTTCATTAAAAGAAGTAAGAAGGACATCCTACTAGTTCAGATCTATGTGGATGATATCATCTTTGGATCCACAAAAGATCAGATGTGTAGAGACTTTGAAGAGTTGATGCACAAGAGCTTTAAAATGAGTTCAATGGGTGAACTTACCTTCTTCCTTGGGCTTCAGGTGAAACAGCAGTCAGATGGAATCTTCATTAGTCAATCAAAGTATGTGCAAGACATCCTGGAGAAATATGGTTTAAAAGACTCAAAGCCAGCAAGCACACCAATGGAAACTCACAAACAGATCACTGCTGATCTTGAGGGGGAGGATGTTGATGTCCATCTATATAGATCAATGATTGGATCTCTCATGTATCTCATGGCCTCAAGACCAGACATCATGTTTCCAGTGTGTGTATGTGCCAGATTCCAAGTCAAGCCTAAACAATCACATCTTCAAGCTGTGAAGAGGATTTTCAGATACTTAAGAGGGCAACCTAGATTAGGTCTTTGGTATCCATATGAATCTTCATTTGACTTGATTGCTTATTCAGATAGTGACTTGGGTGGTGCCAACATGGACAGAAAGTCTACTTCAGGGGGATGTCAACTTTTGGGTGCAAGACTAGTATCTTGGCAGTGTAAGAAACAAACCACAGTGTCCTTATCAACAACAGAAGCTGAGTATATTGCTGCTGCAAGTTGCTGCTCTCAGGTTCTATGGATTCAAAATCAGATGTTGGACTATGGGATAACATTTCTTCACACTCCAATATTTATTGACAATAGCAGTGTTATAAGCATTGTTAACAATCCAGTCAAGCACTCCAAAACAAAGCACATTGAGATCAGGTATCACTTTATCAGAGATTGCAATGAAAAGAAACTCATTCAAGTTACTAAAGTCCATACTGACAACCAGTTTGCAGACCTATTCACTAAAGCTTTTGATGTGGGTAGATTCACTTTCTTGGTCTCAAGTGTGGGCATGATTAACTCTGAATGAGCTCATGTTTTAAAAGGTGTTTCTATACCTGCTACTTTGGTTATTTGTGTGCTGCTAATCATCTTCCACAGGAAGTTATTGCCTTGATCAGACCTTCATAAGCTTCAAAAAGAGTAAGTATGGTTAATACTGCCAGTGCATTTTTAATACTGCTAGTGGTTAATACTGCTCTCAGTTAATACTGGTAGTTAGTTAATACTGCTAGTGGTTAATACTGCTCTCAGTTAATACTGCTAGTTAGTTAATACTGCTAGTGGTTAATACTGCTCTCAGTTAATACTGCTAGTTAGTTAATACTGCTCTCAGTTAATACTGCTAGTTAGTTAATACTACTAGTGGTTAATATTGCTCTCAGTTAATATTGCTCTCAGTTAATACTGCTAGTTAGTTAATACTGCTCTCAGTTAATACTGCTAGTTAGTTAGTATTGCTCTCTGTTAATACTGCTAGTTAGTTAATACTGCTCTCAGTTAATACTGCTAGGTAGTTAATACTACTAGGTAGTTAATACTGCTATTAGTTAATACTGCTCTAGGTTAATACTGCTTATGTCCCGTATACTATAAATACCCTTTGCCCGCCTAAAAGATCATAACGACTCTTTGTGTACTGTTCATCTGCTCTCTAATCCTTCTTTTTCTCTCAAAGAACAAGTGTTTCAGTCTAGCATACTCAAGTTCAATGGAATCCATGACTTTCATTGATGAGCACAACGAGATTGCGATGCTACAGAAGCCGAAACAAGCCGATGGCTTCCACCAACCTGTGGATTGTCTCAAGTCAAGCCACATTGCCCATGCTCTCACTGTACCGCCAACTATTTACATAGAGCATCAAAGGCAATTTTGGGCTAATGCCACCATTGTTACTGAGAATGGTGTGCAAATGATCAAGACAAGGGTGTGTGAAAAACCCTTAACAGTTACTGAAGAGGTGATACGCATCTGTCTACGTCTAGACGATGCTGCAGGTATAACCTCTATTCCTAATGAGGAATTATTCTCAACTTTGTCAAGAATGGGGTATGGAGGCCAGTTGGGTGGTTTTAAATTCTCAAAGGCTAAATTTTATACCCAATGGCGTTTTCTTGTTCATACCTTAATGCATTGTATCTCTAAAAAGACTACTGGATGGAGTGAGTTCAGTAGCACCATTGCTTATGCTTTGGTGTGCTTGGCCACTGCCAGAAAGTACAATTTTTCTCAAATGCTTTTTAATGATCTTGTCTCAAACCTGGGAAGTAAAAAGAGTTTTTATATGTACCCCAGGTTTGTACAAGAAGTAATAACCCATGAATTGACGGATATACCTCATTTTGATGAGGTATGTGTACCAAAAATCCCCAAAGGTAAGGTCTTTTCAAACATGAAAAGATCCCCTCTGGACTCGGAAGGAGTTGACACCCCATTGTTCTCTACAATGATGGTGGTGTCCTACACTGAAGAAGGTATGGCAGCAGGGTCAAGGCCCTCATCAGACCATCCCACTGCTAGCCAATCCCAACCTTCCCACTCTATATCTATCCCACAGTCCCTACTTCATAAGTCCACTTCTCCAATCACCCAAACTTATACAAGGAAACAGGTAAAGAAGGCTCCTTCCCTTCTTGTACCTTCAACCACTGAGCCTTTAAGCCCTCTAAGGGAGAATTCTCCCTTAGAGAATATCAACAGGGAAACCAAAGGGGTGTCTCCCAACCCCAAGGAGGTGCTCAATGAGGTGGAGGTTGAGCATATGGGTGCTAAGGCTGCCACTACTCCTGCTAGCATAGAGGAGGTCAGTGGTAATATACAAAAGACCTTCCCCATGGAAACTTTGGGTGAGCAATCATCCAAAGGTCCCAGGTGCCAAGAAACCAAGGGGGTGGATAGTGCTTTTGCTAGGCAGAAGACTTCCACTACAAAAAGATCCAATGATCCTTCAAAAGAGGGTAACACTTCTAGAGAAGGTGAGGACAGGTATAACTATTTTGAATTGATGGAAACCATGGGAAACATCAACATGGATGTAATCAAACAGGGTAAAGATATAGAAGAGCTTAAAATGATAGTTCTGTCACAACAAGAACAAATTGTTAACTTGAAGCAGATGGTGAGGAAATTGATTCTGCAAAAGAAGAAGAGACAATTTGTGCTAAGGAGAAGGAAATCAGGGGATGATGCTCCCAAAAAGGGGGAGTTCAACATGTAAGACACCACAGATAAGGGGGAGCTGGATGGGGAAAAACATGATGTTGAGGGGGAGCATGAGCAAGCAGCAGAAACAGAGCCAGCAGCAGAAACCATTAATACTGCCAGTTCAAGTAAAGTAGCAGAAACAGTGAAAGAAGTACTAACAGAGCTTGAGATTGCAGAAACAATAATCAAAGCCAAGAATGATACTCCCAAGGTCATCTCAAAGGCCAAAGGAGTTGTCATAAAAGAAAGAAGTGAGGCTGCAAAGAAATCAAGCATTGAGAAGGTGATGAGCAAAGACAAAGGCAAAGCTAAGCTAGTGGAATCTGATCAACCTATCAAAAATCAAAAGTTGGTTGAGTCAGATGAAGCTTTGGCCAGGAAGATGCAAGCCGATCTTGAGCAAGAAGAGAGGGTTCAAGTAGACAAAGATAGGGAGATGGCAAAGGCTTTAGCTGCAGAACTGAATAAAGCTTATCAACAAAGCTTAGCAACTGAAATGGCTCAGAAGAAAGCTGCAACTCTTAAGAAATCTATGATGATCAAGAAGGCTGCAAAGAAGGGACAACCCTCAAAGACATTCCTAGGTAACCAAGAAAGAAACAAGATGATCACATTTCTCAAAGGTGCTGTAGGAGTCAGAAAGGAGATGTTCTCAACAATGCCATTTGAACAGATTTAAGAGTTGTATGATTCAGAAATGCTCAAGCTTCAAGGGAATGAAACTGCAAGAGTGGAGATGGAAAAGAGAATGAAAGAAAGCAATGATTTCATAGAAAAACCTTTTCCAGATGAGCAAGAGACTCCAAAGAAGGAAGCCACTATTGGTGAAAGTCTAAGGACTTTAAAAAGGACAAAGATGATGGCAATGAGAAGGTCAACAAAGAAGCCTAGAATAAATGAAACAGAGGCAGAGAAGGTTGCTGAAGAAGAAGAGGCACCTGAGTCATCAGAAAAGAAAGAGCCTCCAAGCTCTGAGGATGTAAAGATGTACATGGTAGTGATGGACAAAGTGCCTGAACCAATTTCAGCTGAACCTGTAGGAGTTAAACCTCCTGAAGTCATTCACTGGGATGTACTGAAGGTAGATAGAAAGGAGTACATACGGCTGAAGAGGAAAGATGAAAAGTATGAAGTTTACAGTACTTGGGCAAAGATTGTTAGAACATGCTCAAGGTCAGATATTGAAGAAATGTTTGATATAGGGATGAAGTTGTATGCAGATCAGTTGAAAGCTCCAGGGATTTCAATTACAAAAATGGTAATGAAGTACCTGTGTATGATGTTCAAACCTGATGAAGTGAAGGAGATCATAAGGAATGTTTTTCAAACAGTCACCAATTGGACTTTATATGAAACTAGTGGAGTATATGCTGTGACTTTGGATAGAAATCACATAGAGTACTTCCTAGTGGATAGAGTGTACAACCATAGCAGACTGAAGCTTCATGCAATGCTGAAGAAGAAGCTAGGATGTGTTCCAGATTCAGAGATGGCTAAGTATTTGATCCAAAGAACAATCAATCAGAGTTTGGGGTTGGATGCAAATACTGGAATATAAGCCATGATGAAGTTTTGGGAGCATCTAAGAAGATCATCTGAAGAACTTGACTTCTCTTCCTAAAAGTCAAGTTAGGGGGAGATTGTTGGGAACTGAAGAAATGCTAAGTAAAGTTAATGCTGCTAGAAGAACATGGTTACTACTTCTGGTTGCTACTTCTGTGATTAATGCTGCCAGTTGAAGATTAATACTGTTGAACAAGATTAGTACTGCTAGTTCATAGTTAGTACTGCTTGAAGAGATTAATACTGCTGAGCATAGTTAGTACTGCTGGAGTTAATACTGCTCAGAGTATTAATGCTGCTGAAGAAGAATGCTGCTTATATGATAAAGACTTCACATGGAAGGATGACAGCTAGATGGACTGAAGATATTCATGGAAGTTTGTAGATAAAGATAGAAGTTTATATTGAAGATCTATTATTATTTTGTAATTATCTTTTATCTTCAATATATGTATAGATTTGTTTAGAATAGTTCTGCAACTTTTGTGAGAACAATTATTCTGAGTTATTAGCTTATTAAGAGAGAATCAACCTCAAGGTTAGAACCCTGATTCTAGAGAAGTAGAATTCGTATTGGTGAGTCTGTTCATCAATATTGAGGTTGTGTGTTTAATCTTGTAACTTCAATCATTCAATACAAGTTTACAAGTTGTGATCATTGATTTACTGTTGCATTGTTTTCATAATACTAAAGTGCTATTCCGCAGCTTCTTTAATATTATTTTCTGAGTGTGTGTTCTTGTTAAGAATTAAGATCCTGTCAATTTTAAATGTTTTTCAATTTAGAGCTTTAATTTTTAACTGACCGTGTGTTTCCAAAGATCAATACTTGCGTATTATCTTGTCCATATGTTGTCAAGTATTCACACACACCGGTTCAGTACTTTATTTGAATTTGTTATTACCATGTCTCATAACGAAACAATTTTTCGATGGTAATACTCCCGTTTGCTTTCAAATATTGTTGAGCATCAATCATCATTTCCAAATTTGTGCTTTCATTGCTAAATTATTTATATTTGTTCATATAAACAAAATATTCAGTTCTTTGATACCCTAACCATTTTATTTGATCTGATTGACACATTGTCAGATTCTCAAAACAATTCTCTTGATTTCATTCCATTCATTCAATATCTTTGTTTTGAGAAATCTTCAAAGTTCAATTGCTCAAATCTCTTGAGCATACATTTTGACAATGTTATCATACATTTTGTACTTAACTGTTCAGTTAAACTGTTGAGCAACTATTCTTTTTAGGACTTACATGGGATTTGTGTGAGAACTTAAACAGAACTTCCATGGATTCACATTAACCAGTGTTTCCTACCCTAGAAGTTATCCTTGAGTGATTGAGGGGTGAGGGGTCTTAAATCAAAGAGTGGGAGAGATAACTCATCCGGTCGAGTTTTTCTCATTGTGCTGAGCGGTAAAATGTAAATGAGAGTTTGGTTAGAAGTGAGCTTTAATGACAAAAAGGAAAGAGGGTGTGAAAACAGAGTTAAAAGAATATCAGAACTCTGCACCAACCACTTTCTGATCCTGGCAGCCACATCTTCTGATTGGTTCACATTCTTTGGTGACCATCATCGAAACAGGCAGTGAGCCCATGCCAACTCTTGCTATAACCCCACTAGCCACTCATTTCTTTCCCGAAAAAGAAATGTTTCATTTTCATTGGGGACGCAGCACATATGCTATCTAGTCTTCATTCGGAAGATTTAGATATTGAAAAAGAAGGAAAGTTGCCCCACCTTCGCACCTCTTTCATGCACATTGAGTCCGTGTAATATTTGTTGTTGTCTCAACAGTTTACACAATTTGAGCCTGATATAGCTAAGTAGCTTCAATCATTTCTACACTTTCACGAGCATACAAGGAATGAGTTTTCTTGTCATAACATTCATAAAAAATTCCTATGTGGTTTTTCGATGATTGAATGGAAGCCCTGGGGGAGTGAACGTCACAAAAGCTCCTTTCCAATGTACATCCGTTGTACAAAGTGGCTTTGTGCTACTTACAGGCATACTAACTGTTTCATCTGTTGAATTGGGGTTACATTGTTCATTATGTCTGAATTTGAAAAGATTCGGATATATACATTGACGGATAATCAGATCAACAGGCGGAGAATGTCAAATTATTATGAAAGGAAGATTGTTCGTCTTTACAAAGGGGGAAATCAAAGAAAGTGCTGAAATTGATGAAGTTTTGATGATCATGATATTCACAATCATCAAAAAGGGGGAGAAAGAAAGTTCTGTGAAAAGATTTGTCAAAGTTATAAAGAAAGAAATCAATTTCTGAATGAAGATGATTCGTGAAAGTTTGATTTTCTGAAGACAGACTAGAGATCAAAGAGATGAAGATATGAGTTCAATGTTGTTTCAAATTTCAAAGATTGCAGCTAAGCAGAAAATATTTTATTGGTTCTTCTATCCCGTATCATGTGGTGTCTGCTTCAAGTCATTTCCTCCTACGCGCTGATTGAAACAAGTTCTTTAAGTCTATTCAACTTGCAGTTCAAAGACAGATTCTTTGTTTTAAACTGAAGATGCACTGTGGAATGTCACGTAACTCTCACTTTATCTTTCTTGTGTGTTGATCCGATGTGTTGAGTTTCTACAGTTGAAAGCTACTTGATAGTGTGTTCAGTCGAGGCTATTGTACATTGAATATGGTTACAAAGTTGAAATAAGAAGACCAAGAGCTTTATTCAAAGGGGAGTTTGAAAAGACATGAAGACACGCAACACCAAAGTTTTTCAAAGATTCAAGAGGGAAAGGAAGATCAAGGCATGAAGATTTCAAGAAAATAAATGCCTTATTCAACTTTAGGGGGAGATTGTTAGGACTGAAAGTCCTGTGCGTTGAAAGTTGATTAAAGCATTTATAAAGGGGTAAATCGTAATTCTTTAATAGTTATTTGTTAGTTGGGCCCAAAGCCCATAAGCCCATTATCTTGTAAGCTCCAAGTATATAAGGCGTATTCTAGTTCTTTTATCAGTTTAGAAGTTTAGAAGTTTTAAGAAGTTTTTTAGTCGCATTATTCATAATTCTCTAGTCAATAGGTTTACTCTGCTTATCAGAAATATTCTCTGTAAACCTAAACCCTTTATTGAATATTAATCATATGACTAGAGGTTGTGGCACTATTGTTCTTCATTTATTGATTACTTTTGTTCGTGATTGCACTGTACTGGGATCTACAAAATGCAAATTCTTTGCTCAATAGCAAGTTCAACTAATAATCGACCATATTTACGGCGAAAATGTTTGAAGTACTTCTTGTCATCTGTGCTTGTTGTGAGTTACTTAGATTTACATTTAATCTTTGTTATCTTACGATCGTTTTCTTACATTTGACATGACTTGCTTAGATTTTCGTTAATCTTTGTTATCTTTCGATTGCTTTTCTTACGTCTATCATTAGTTCCTTATATAATTGTTCAAATAATTGTTTCGACAGTGCAAAATTTTGGAAAGTTCAATCTGTTCAAAATTATTTTTCATTAATATCTTAAAAAAGATATTACACGGCACGACCACCAACGGTCGCCCAATTAAAATATAAAAAATTGTCTAAACTAAGGAGCCTGTTGCTCCTGCCGTTCTAGAGCCACGACCTCAGCAGCGTCGCCCCGAGGAGCTTTGTCCAACATCTCACGATCATGTTCGTCTTCCCAATCGAGGTCTTCCTCATTTCCCACTGAATCTAGAAAGAAGGTTAGATCTCCTTCTCTCAACGCCAAAAGATCCTCTCCTCGTCGGCGACGCCTGATCAGAGCTGCCCGAGTCTTCAGACGAGTGAACGCCTCGACAGACGTCACTCTCTCCTCAAGTTCCTCGACTTTCCGACGGGCCAGGTCCTGCTCAAATCTCAAGAACTCGACTTCTTTTGTAGTCGCAGCCGAGATTATCTTGGTCGCGTTTAGCTCTGATCGATCGATGGAGACCTCGTCAAGCACCTCCTTCATGCGACCTTGCAGCGTCTCGTTTTCATGTTTGGCATCTTCCAACTTGCCGAGATCTTCCTGAAAGCAAAGAGAGATATGTTCTCTCTCCTCCTCTGCTGCTTCAGCCATGGCAGTAGCCTTCGTCTCCTGCTCGAGAGATCGGGAGACTAAGGATTTTACGTCATTAAGACGTGAATGAAGTGCCAGCGACGCCAGGAACGCCTGGAAAATCATACAACAAGTTAGTAAAACAAATGACAAAATAATAAAAGAACTCGATAGTTCTTACCATGAAGGAAAATCCTGGGACGCTGGCATCCACGTCTTCAATCGCTACATCTTTGCAGCGCTCGCGGACAGTCGGCAAGAAGAAACTGTTCGCATAAGGGAACACTTTCTTCCTATCTAGACCACCGGACGGCATGAAATCAACCGGAAGCCTGATGTTCACCGGCATGGTCTTAGGATCCTCACCTGCTTGAGGAGCCTTCCCCTTTTCTTTCGACGAAGAGGTTTCCACCACCAGTGGTGGGACCGAGGAAATCGGTGTGGCTTCCACAACCGGTGGTGGCATCGCCTTCTTAGAACAAAGGACCTCAGGGTCGTCATTCGTCGGATACGTTTCCCTCGCGACCATCTTCTCCTTTTTACCCTTCGACCCAGCAGTCGAAAGGGCCCTTCTCTTTAGCACTCGACCTTGTCGAGCCAATTGAGCTACAAACTCCCTCCTCAAGGGACTCGCCGTTTATACTAATGAAACTGAGTTTCCTGAAAAGACAAACGAAAACATGTCAGTAAGTGACGTTCTCACCAAAAACTAGACCTTACTAACGACCAAGGGATGACGTCTTATGACTAAGAGTCCTAAACGGTCTCGTCAACCAGTGGGTGACACCCGCTTGATTAGACCCCACAAAAGCACCAAATAGTGACGTCGAACGACTAGACCCATTAGAACCCTATTGGGTGACGTCTGCTCGACTAGACCCCAAAGGTCTTATGATCTATAAATTAAAAAAGAAGATTTACCCGGAGTGGCTTCCCTAGTGTCGCCATCATCCTCCTCTTCTTCGTCGTCTTCTTCCTCTAATTTTTCAACATCTGTGTCTTTATGAGTAGATGCCTCAGTGATGACCACGTCCTTCTCATCATCTTCGTCATCTTCCCTTGACGCCATAGAGAAGAATGAACGCTCCTCGATGCTAAAATGGAGAAAACTCTCAACCTTCTTAGCCGAGTCAGAATAAGGAACGACTCTAGAGAAGTTGATCTCTACAAAAACACATTGTCAAACGTAAGACAAAAAACAACATAGAAAAAGCAGCAATCTAAAAAACTTACTTGCTGTGTTCCACCCGGTGGTGATCCATCGAGCATTCTCGTCGCCCGGTGTCACGTGAGCAAAAACGAATCGCGTTTTCCACTTGCGATCGTTCACCGCCGTCACCTGAACCAGACAACGGTCTCCTCTAAATTTAGAAAAGAGACTATACCTGTGGTTCGATTCTTCTTTGACCGAATAGGCCAATAACATATCGTTCACAGTAAAAGGTCACGACCACTTGGCCGTCAAACGTTCAATGACTTGAATGATTCGCCAGAATTGGGGCATCATCTGCCCCAGTGACAACCCAAAGGTTGACAAAAAATCCCTCGTCAAAGGAGAGAAAGGTCATGTAAAGCCTATCTTGAAGGGATAATCGTACAGGAAAAAATACCCCTTCGGACACTGCTCCGTCTTCCACTGGACCGGAGCACTCAGTCGAACGTCGACTGGAATTTTGGCTAGACATCTAAATTCTTTCATCTCGTCCTCTCCTTTCACGGTGCTAAAAGGGTCGACTACCATTGAATAAGTTTTTTATGTAGAAACGAGAGTCCACAAACTGAGAGCTCTTAAAGGAAAAAAGAAGGCAACTGAAATCCTTTCCCAAAAGCGTATAAATGAAAAGGACAGGCGAAAATCTCTATTTATATGCAAAAGCGGTGGTGGCACGAACCAACATATAGTCGACGCCTGTTATCGAATCTTCGCCCTCCTATACGGATGAACGACATATGTCCCTACACTTGACACCATGCACCCCATGTCGCCATGACGTCACGACAGTTAAATGGCTACACGCTTCCCCATAGAATCACTTCGGTTCTCGAGAAGATGATTCAGTTACAAGAAATCGACACGTGTCCAACCTGGTTGCAAAATTCGAAAAAACAACCTGCCGCCTAATTTCCGAATTTTGGGGGCAAACTGTTTGGGTAAAATTTCACGAGTCACGACCGACGGAAGAAAACCAAACGTCTCCAGTCTAAAGACTATTCTTGTATTAAGATAAGGTCCTGAAGACAGCATATAACATAAGACATCGTCGTCCCCGACGACGGCCGTCAAGAGTTTCTCACGTCCATGACTAAAAGAAGTGTCTCGACATCTCTTATCTTACGATCTATGTAACGTTACTAACGATCATTGATCATTTATTGCATACAACCGTTTTTCCTCCATGAATCTTTCGTTATAGGTTTAATGCACATAATGACCAACGGATATAACAAAAAACCACTATCAAGATCAATCAATATCAAAACCATTGAACAATAAATGCTCATTTATGGCGACCAAATCTATATATACAACGCTGAAGAGCAACACAAGGGACATCGGTATCTGATTAAAAAGGAACTACAAATATACAACTCTTACGAGTTCTCTCAAGCACAATCTCTTAACACAAGTGTTCTATTACACGACATCTAGCTTAATCGCACGATTACATTACTTTTGTACTGTAATATTGTCAATTGTACTTGTAATCATTCCTTCTAAAGGACGACGTCCCTGATTGACATCCATAGTGCACTTGACAATCTCTGTTATCGTCCGCGGTTTTTACCCTCAACGGGGTTTTCCGCGTCACCAAATTCTCTGTGTCCAATTTACTTTTTTCTTCAGTCGTATGATTTGTCGATCGATTGCTTACTTTAGTTGTTAAAGCTCCACATCGACCTTAAATATTCCTTTGGACGATTTTTGGTATCAACAATAATGTTGTAGAGAGTTATTGTTGCAGCAACCTCAAGTCATGCTGTAGCAAGGTTCTATCGTGCTCTGACGCTGAAGTTCCAACCCGGTCTTGCACCCATGTTTTCTTTTATTTATTGTTATCTCTCTATAGTTGGTTAAATTACTCTCACAAATATTGCTTCAAAATCACCATCTGAAATCTTTCTTTAAGTTTGACTTGTTAGAAAATTCTTACTTTCCTGTCCCTGTGGATCGATATCTGGTATTCTACTAGTCTTACCATTATTACTTGTTTTAACACGATATTAGGAGAACATGTATACTTGCATGGTTTCCCAATTACTGTAGCCTTTTGGGATTGCATAAATTTGACCAACAAGTTTTTGGCGCCGTTGTCGAGGATGGCTAAAGCTAAGAAATTTTTTTGTCATTTTTAAAGTTTGTTTTTTCTACCACCTGCTACTTTTATGGAGAACGTCATAAGCATTGTTGATTCTAGGGATAGAGGAATATTGAACTATGTTATTCCCGATTTTAGTCAATTAAACTCAGGTATACTAAGACCACACATTGAGGCAACTCACTTTGAGTTCAAGTATGTCATGTTCAAATGTTGCAGGCTAGTGGCCAGTTTAATGGTTTGCTATCTGAAGACCCTCATTTGCACTTAAAATCTGTCATGGAAATAATCGATTTTTTTTAAATCCATGGAGTTTCTAATGATGCCTTACGGTTGAAGTTGTTTACATTTTCTCTGAGGGATCAAGCAAAGTATTGGTTTAACTCTTTACAAGCAGGTTCCATTGTATGTTGGAATGAACTTGTAAGAAATTTTTTGAGAAGGTATTTTCTTCCTATCAGGAACGCTAAGTCTATAAATGAGATAAATTTTTTAAACAAATGGACAATGAAGCATTGCCTGAGGCATGGGGAAGTTGTAAAGAGTTGTTGAGAAAGTGCCATGGCATTCCTTATTATCTTCAGCTAGAAATATTTTACAATGGTTTAATGATTGTTGCTAAGCAAATGCTCGATGCTGCAACAAGAGGAGCTTTCACAACTTGTACCTATAATGATGGGTTTGACATACTTGAAAAGATCTCAAATAATCATCTTTATTGGGATGATCCACATGCATTAATACAACAACAAACATTTAGGACACATGAAACTGATGCATATAATGCACTTGCAGCATAACTCACATCTTTAGCTAATATGCTTAAAAACGTGAATGTTGGCCCAAGTGTGTAGTTTGTTGCGGCAACAATATATCCAGTTGTTAATCTTGTAGCATGTATGTTATGTGGAGGAGGCCATCTATTTGAGCAATGTCCATCTAACCCAGATTCAGTCAATTATTTTGGTAACCATGATAGGGGACGTAACTATTCTCAAACTCATGATGAAGGGTGGACGCAACAACCATTTTTTTCTTGGAATAGTCAAGCCTTGAACCAACATGTTAGTAAACCACAATAACCCCTAGGTTTTCATAAGCATCATCCTAGTGATTTTTATAGCCACAAGCCGGTTTTTCAATTACACTCCACTAATCTTGTTTTGGAAAATACACAAGTCCATACACTACCTGATTCTTCCACATCTTTGGATACAATGATGAAAGATTTCATAAATCACACCTAAGAAACCATAAGAAATCTAGAAAACCAAGTTGGAGAATTATCTCGTGAGGTGAGAAGTAGTCCTAGTGGAATTATTCCTAGCAAGACTGACATACTTGATGAGAGTGAGAGAGAGAACATGAGATGGTTGTGTCTGTGTTTGATGAAGATGACCTTGTAGAAAACATTGACTTAGAGTACCTATTGAATAAACATTTGAATTGTTTCATTTTAGATGATTTCTAAACTTTTTTTGAATAAATAAACCTTCAAACTTTTAAAAATTGGTTACCAACATTCTTTTAACCTAAAAAAGCTACTTGTAATCGGCTAGAAGATTTTAAAATAAAAAAAACCATAAATCATTCTTTATCGTTCTCAAACCCCTTGCACCCAACGGCATCGCTCCCTCTTGTTGTCCCTCGCCGCCCATCGTCGTTCGTTCTCTATACCGTCCATCATCGCGTTGGCCCCTTCTATCAATCTCCATCTTTTATTTGATATGTTTTATTATCTTTTGATTCTCACTCTTTTACAACAAATTAATGGATTACATATAGACATATAAAAAAAGAGAGAGAGGGAATCGAAAAACAAAACATAAATCAAAAAGAGAAAGATCAATGGTAAGGGCCAATGGTCGTGATGGGAGATGTGTAACACCCACGATTTCGGGGAGTCTGTATATGATTAAGCACTCCATAAATTGACATTTAAAATGTTATGGAGATTTTTCATAATTTTCATATTGAAATAGTTGGGATTGAATTGCACGCCAAAAACGACGAAAATGGGCGAAAAAGGGCCTCCCACGACCTAGCGCTCGACCTAGGGTCGCCGCCTAGGTCAAGTGGCATTCTGTTTGATGGTCATTAGGTTCGAGCGACCTACCTCGCGACTTAGGTTGCCGGCAAGGTCATGTGGGCGCCTGAAACTACATAAAAATCTGATTTGTTTAGGGTTTTCTTCATTTTTGTAACACTCCGAAATTTGATTAGTTATCCTTGCATGCCTTAATGCCACTCCTTAGTTTTAATTGTGTGTTGGGATATTATATTCTTAATTAAGAAGTAGAAATGTTTATTGCTTAATTGGTGTTCATTGGTTAAAGTGAATCGGGATTGTTTTGGTCAAATTTAGAAGTTCGAGGCTCGGGGGTGCCAGGCGACAATGCCCTTGGGCATTGCTGCATGTCACTGTCGCGCCCAGGTTCAGGGCCACAGTACAAATAGTGTGAGTATGCCATGATGAGAATGCCATGGGCATACTCGTGGGGCACAAATGCGAGCGGCCTGGGAGCCGTGGTACACACTCCGCGAGAGTGCTTGGCAAGAATGCCATGGGAAATCTCGCATGGCATTATCGTCATCGGGTGTTGAGGCTTTAAATGCCTTGTTTAAATCAATGGAGCTCATTTGGTAGCATTTAGTTCTTTTGGAAGACACATTTTTCTCTCAAGGATAAGGTAAGAATTCCCTCCTTTTCACCCCTCTTCCCTCATTGAATGCAAATCCAACCCCAACGTTTATGATTATTTTAGAGTTCTAGAGTGCAAGTGTGACTTCTAGCTCCATTTGAAGCTTCATGCCATCAACTCCATTTCTAATTTTTATACCATCTCTAAGGTTTTCACATCACAAACCTAATTAGTGAGTTTCCTAACCTACAAACTACATTAAATGCTATTATTTGTCTTAAATAAGAGGGGGTGTTTGGTTCATGGATTTTCAAGGAATTGGAATGGATAATTCCTTTAATCAAATTCCAATTCCTTTGTTTGGTTCACATATTGATCATGATGGAATCCTTTGAATTCCATTGAATTACACAAATCAAAGAATTCATCATTCCTTAGCTAAAGTGAAAGAATTGAATTCCATCCAATTCCTACATGTTAGTGCACAAATATGTTGGATACAAGATCATGAAGACTGAAAGTCAAAGTCAAAAGCTCAAGTCAAAGCCCTTCAAGCAGAAAGTCAAAGTCTTATGTAATAAAGTCAAAGTCAATGTTTAGTTAGTGTTGTGAGTATTTAGTGGTGTAAGTGTTTTCTAAATAGGGATATAACTTAGAGTAAGAATTGTACGATTATCATTCTAGAAAGAGAAATAGTGAGATACTGTGTAATTGATTTCTTGAGATTGAAATAGAAATGAAAATTGATTGAATTGTGATTGTCATCTTGATTTGCACTGATTGTGGGACACACAATTGGTATCAGAGCAAACAGATTTTCAGAAACATGATCTAATTTCAAGATCCTTGATCGATTTTTTCAAGAACTCGCAAATCGACTATGGAGATTCGATTTTTGAAGTTCAGTGTTGTTTTGGTGTTGTAATTGATTGTGTTAGATTCGAATTTGCATCTAGAACATATTTGGTTTGTAATACTTAGTCCAATTCACGATAGATTAGTGTGAATTTTGGAATTTCTTGAAATCTTGTTCGAGTTTTCATACGCACTGTGTAGTGATCAAGATTGTAGTTTTGGTATTTTTGAGTGAAATTCATTGATTGTAATATGTTCAGAGAGTGTTCGTGGGTGAATTGGTAAGTTTTCAGGTTCTAATTATAAGTTTTGGTTCAAAATCAGGCTGCAAATTGAAGTTTTTAAACTGAGATCTGAAGAACTCGCATGAGATATGAAGAACTCGCATAAAATGAAAAACTCGCATGGTGGAATTCGCATGGCATTTGTTTTCTGAAAAAAAATCTAAGTGTAGAATTCGCATGAGAGTTGTGTGCGAAATATTCAGAATTCGCATATGTTTTTATACGAAAAGTCATATTTCACATAACACTCTTATACGAAAAGTTTGTTGAAAATTTTCCAAGTACATAATTCGCATATGCTTGTATGCGAAAAGTGAGAAACTCGCATATAGTTATATACGAATTCCTAGAATTCGCATTGTGCTTCATGCGAATTGCTCAGAATTCGCATAAGGGTTACATATGAATTGCTCAGATTTCACATAAAAAGTTGAAAATTTTTGTAAGTGTTGATTTCGCATCGATACGGATTCTTTGATGTTCAAATATTTTCTAAGTATAGAATTCGTATCTCTGTTGTGCGAAAAGGTTCATGCGAATTCTCCTTGTTCTGCGAATTCTATTGTGTACGAATTCCTTACGTTGTGCGAATTCTTAAGTGTTTTTGTGTGTGTACGAATTCTTTGTGACTTGTGTGAAACTTCCAAACTTAGAATATTTTCTAAGATTTTTCACATTTGACCAAGTTTGACTTTTGCAGATTAAGTTTGTTTCTGAATTTCTAACGATCATTTAGACAGTGTAAAGCTCAAGATGAATTCCAAAGATGCACTTGCCATTGGTAGGGATGTCAAACCACCGGTTCTCTTCAAAGGAGAGTATGAACAGTGGAAAGACCGGTTCTTGGATTTCGTTGATAGACATGCCAACGGAGAAAACATTCTGTTATCTATCAAAGAAGGTCCAATGGTTCCTATAACCATGGAAATCCAATATGATGAATCCTCGGATAGTAAAGATGGGAATATGGACAGAGAGCAGAAAACAAAGATAGTACCGAAGGATATCTCTCAATACATAGAAGAGCAAAAGAACAGATATAAAGCTGACAAGCAAGCTAGATCTCTACTCTTGCAAAGCATACCTAACGAGATCTACATCAAAATAGATAGCTAAAAAGCAACTGCTACGAAGATGTGCGATCAGCTACAAAAGATGATGATGGGATCCAAGGTTGGTAACCAGATGATGGTGGTCGATTGCATTAACAATTATGAGGAGTTCAAGGCTAAGGAAAATGAGAGCTTAGAAGATACTTATAAGAGATTTGTTCTTTTGTTGAATGAGCTTGCAAAGAACAAGGTGAAGAAGAAGCAGATAGAAAATAATGTCAAATACCAAATGTAAGTTCCTAATTCAAGCAATTACAATCAAGATGTGCAGATATGACAATTATGATCTAGAGAGAGAGTCTAGAGAGAGAAAGCTAAAGTCGTATTTCACACAATGAATATTACAAGATTCACAAGAACTCTCATACCACTATACCCGCATATGCTTGCTAACTACATATTCAACAAAACACTCACACTAATACAAGGGAACATTACAAGACTTTGACATTACATGACTTTTACTTTTCATACTTAAATCTTGGATACAATTATACACTAACAATCTCCCCCTTTGTATTCAAGATTTTAAGAAAATTTGACAATCGTCTTCAGCTCTTGATTTTTCAAACTTTTACTCTGACATCTTTACTCATTGAACTCGTTGAAGCTCTGACAATCTTTAAACTCTGATGCTTTTGAAGAATCTAGAAAAGTCTTAAACAAACTCTTTGAAAAGTCACCAAGTCTTGAACAAACATTTGAAATCTTGAAACTTCTTTGATCTTCTTTAAACTTTGAGAAATCTTTCAACTTTGAGGAATCTTTCATTGCTCATATCTTCATCTCTGTGATATCTGAACTGTCTTTAAGCAAACAAACTTTCTTGAATCATCTGTCTGTCTTTTGAGATGAAATTCCTGAAATGTCTCCTTCATTTTGATAAACATTCATTTGATATTACAACATTCGTCTGACTTGAAACTTTCAGATTATCTTCTCCTTTTTTCTTCAGAAAATCTTTCAAACTTCGCTTAAACTTTCAGATTTGACTTGAAAATTCTGAATATCTCCCCCTTTTTGATTAGTTGTGAGCAGAAAAATCATCAAAACCCTTTTCAAGTCATCGCCTTCTTTGAAAAAATTTATCTTCCTCTTTATGATCTACAGACATTCTCCCCCTTTATGATACAATAACAATCTTCGCTCTTTGATCTGAGTATCCGTCAATTCATGAGTGTATACCCGAATATTTTCAAATTCAGATATAATGAACTTTGTAACCCTGATTCAATAGATGAAACAGTTAGAATTGCCTGTAAGTAGCACGGATCCACTTTGTTCAACGAATGTATATTGGAAAGGAGATTTTGTGATGTTCACTCCCCCAGGGCTTCCATTCAATCATCGAAAAAACCACAAAGGAATTTTCTATGAATGTTATGACAAGAAAACTTATTCCTTGTGTGTACGTGAAAGTGTAGAAATGATTGAAGCTACTTAGGCTTTTTC
This sequence comes from Arctium minus, assembly GCA_954870635.1. Lineage (NCBI taxonomy): Eukaryota > Viridiplantae > Streptophyta > Magnoliopsida > Asterales > Asteraceae > Arctium > Arctium minus. The sequence goes on from OX941092.1 coordinate 27,449,864, forward strand.
AGGCTCAAAGTGTGTAAACTGTTGAGACAGCAACAGATATTACACGGACTCAATGTGCATGAAAGAGGTGCGAAGGTGAGGCAACTTTCCTTTTTTTCAATATCTAAATCTTCTGAGTGAAGACCAGATAGCATATGTGTTGCGTCCCTAAGAAAATATGAAACATTTCTTTTTACAGAAAGAAATGAGTGGTTGGTGGTGTTATAACAAGAGTTGGCATGGGCTCATTGCCTTTTTCAATGATGGTCACCAAAGAATGTGAACCAATCAGTAGATATGGTTGTCCGACTCAGAACGTGATTGGTGTAGAGTTTTGATATTCTTTTAACTCTGATCTTACACCCTCTTTCTTTTTAACGTTAAACTCACTTCTATCCAAACTCTCATTTCCATTTCTCCGCTCCACACACTGAGAAAAACTCAATCGGATGAGTTATCTACCCCACTCTTTGATTTTAACCCCTCACCCCTCAATCACTCAAGGATAACTTCCGGGGTAGGAAACACTGGTTAATCGTGAATCCATGGAAGTTCTGTTTAAGCTCTCACACTGATCCCATGTAATTTTGTCCTAAAAGGAATAGTTGCTCAACAGTTTGACTTAAACAATTAAGCACAAATATAATAACATTGTCAAAATGTATGCTCATCAAATATATGAATGAAATTTGAGCATTTGAACAATGAAGATCTCTCAAAACAAGGAAATTGAATGAATGAAATGAAATCAAGAGAATTGTTTTGAGAATCTGACAATGTATCAATCAGATCAAATATCACAAAATATGAACGTGAAAGGTTAGGGTATCAAAGAACTTGACAGTTTGTTTATATGAACGAATATATACAATTTAGAAATGAACGCTCAAGTTGAAATGATGATTGTTGCTCAACAACATTGAATTACAAACGAGGGTATTACCATTGAAAAATTGTTTCTTTATGAGACATGGTAATAACAAATTCAAATGAAGTACTGAACCGGTGTGTATGAATACTTGACAGTATATAGACAAGATAATACACAAGTATTGATCTTTGGAAACACACGATTAGGTAAACATTAACGCTCAATTATGAAAAAACATTTAAAATCACGCTTCTTAATTCATGAAATCTTTTGAGAACCATAAGTGGTTTGAACATTTACTCAAACATTTTTCATGCTCGAAAGTTGTTCTTCTTTCAAACAATCAGAGATCTAGATCAGAAGATACTTACAAACATTTAGGCTCCCCCTCAAATCATGATATAATGATTTAGAGCAGATAGCTCCCCCTGGATATTTTCAAAATATCCTTATCTTTAAAAATTGAAGACTGAGTTCTAAACTGATGTGTTTAGAAGTCTAAGTCATTTAACATTGTAGTTTGAGTTCTAAGCTGTAGTACTTAGAAGTTAATATCTTTGACATTAAAGTTTGAGTTCTGATTTGTTGTAATCAGAAGTCTATGTTCCTGCTCCCCCTAAACCTGTGGTACATGCAAATCAGATTTAATAGGTTTTGGTACCCACTGGTATTTGGGTCCTGGTAGGTTAGATTTAGGAATCCACTTCTCAATAGATTTAAATCTTTTAAAATCATATTTCTGAGAAGTTATTCTGTAAGATCCGTACCACTGATGAGCAGTTTCTCTCCACAGTAAGAACATCATATTTTCTTTTGAGCAACCCTGTTAGGTCAATATATTGTATCCATGATTTAATATGATAAGTCAAAGATGTAAAGTCAACAATGTCTTAGTCATGTGTGGTTTAGTTCCTTGTCAAGTTAGTATTTGTGTTTAGTTGTGGTATATATAGGGATATGCTTTGTTAGTTTTGTAAGTTTTGGTAAGCAAGTCATTGTAAACATTTCATATTGTTGTGAGATATATGACTGATTGACTTTCTCTCTCTACTCTCTCTCTAGACTTTGACATTGTTAGATCTTGATTGTTCGAGATTATGCTTGATAATTAGGGATTAACAATTGGTATCAGAGATTAACCAAACAATTTCAGATTGTTTTAGATCATTTTCTTGGATTGATTTTTTAGGAATTCATCAAGAACATGAATCTACTGTTCAATTGATTTTTTTTCATTGAAAAATCGCTTTTGATGCAAGAAAATGGACTTATTGTATTCGATTTGTGTTTTGGATTATTTCTTGTATTGATTACATCACGAAATTCAAACTAAATCGATGTAATTTTTTTGAAATTTTGGTTTTCTTGAAAAATGTTATTCGAACACTGTTGGAATCGAATTATTGTGATTTGTTGTTTTTAATCTGAAATTGATATTAGATATGTGTTTAGTATTGATACGATTTTGAGAATCAATTTGCAAGTTTGAAGAGATTTGATATCAGGTTTGTGAACACAGGGAAGAACACAAAATTATGTGATTTGCGCCATTATCATTTATTTTTGCGCTAACATCATCTTCAATTTTGCAATATTTTAGTATTTTGCGCCATCATCTTCATTGAAAGTGATTGGAGGCTACATGTTTGTGGGACGGTGCATTGATTGATATTGAGATTCGCGAGTTTATGAAGAATATGCAAACCACTGAATTGATTTTGTTCATTTGATTTGAGCGATTCATAGTCTTAGTGGGACGGTGGATTGTTAAATTCGATTTGCACCTTAGCAATTTGATTGGTGTGTTTCAATTGGTTTGCAGGTTGCAAACTTAAATTTGGTTGGATAATCAAAATTTTAATGGGACGGTGAATTGTTTTAATGAATTGTTCAATTTGCGCCCTTCAACATCTTTAAAACTTTGCGCCACCATCATCAAAAGTTTGCTCTAACATCATCATCTTTTGCGCCATTCAATTAATTTGTTTTGCGCCACTTTCACAATCTGTGTGTTATACAGAATATTCAGACCAAGCTAATTGATTTGCTCCAGGTCATATATACAAAACATACAAGCCAAGTTATTCAATTTGCGAGATTCCAGTCCATTCAATTTGTGACACTACCTGTGAATTCTCATATGGTCTGCGAGTTTTATAAATTTTCAAACCATAATCTGCAAGTTTCAGTATGGCAAGATTACATGGTCTGTGAATTTCAATTTGTGTAATCTGCAGATTTTCATCCATTCAGTTTGCATATACCAGTTTGTGTAATCTGCTGATTTTCAGTTCCACAGGATCTGCGAGTTCTAATTTCATGTTATTTGAATCTGCGAGTTTAACACACAGCCTGCTAATTCCAGTTGATATGTCAATTTCAATTAATCTGATTTGCAAAGTGTCTGATCTGGAGGTTCAAGTGTCTTGCAAGTTTGATGATTCAAGTGTTCTGTTTCAAATTCATGTGTGATCTGCGAGTTCAAGTTCAAGAAATTTGAGAGAAGTTTCAGTGATCTAAGAGTTCCAGAGATAGAATTTTTCTGAGATATTTTTTTTGTGATCTAAGTTTGACTTTCAGTCAAATTTTTCTGAATTGTTTGGGAACGATCATTCTTATCAAGCTAATTTCTGAATCTTTTTGTTACAGGAATCATGGATGATGATGATTATTATTGTATAAAGCCTAGAGAGAAAAGTCTGGCACAGCAAATTGTAGAACTTCATTAAAATTTAAACGAGATCAGATGTCTTTTGTTAAAGAAGTTTTATGTACTAAAACTTGTGTGAAATCTCCTGTTTTAGTTAAAGGAGAATATGAGCAGTGGAAAGATCAATTTTTAGCTTTCATTGATCAACATGAGTTGAGTGCTTATATCTAATTATCTTTGCAGGAAGGAATGATGAAAATTCCGACAAAGCTTTACTCTTATCCAGGAGCTTATGGACCATTGCAAATAAAAGAGGTTCCAATATGTCTTAATGAATATACAGATGAGCAGAGAAAGAGACATGAAGCTGATAAGTTTGCCAAAGTTTTTGTTTTGCAAGGAATTTCAGATGAGATTTCTATTCAATTAGATTGCACATATGCTACAGCAAAACAGATTTGGTATTAGCTTGAAAATAAATCAAAGTTGTCTTCAGAAGAAAAAGTAAAGGTTTTGGAATCTGGGAATTCTGAGCTGAAAAGAAAAATCACTGATTTTGATAAATAGATTGAGCAAATCCAGCTAGCACCATATGTTGAAAGTTATGAAGAGAATATTAAGAGTCTGGAAGATACTAATGCTGAGCTTCGAAAGAGAATATCTGATTTAGAGAAAAAGCTTGCTAAAGATAAATCCGATTTTGAGACTAAAAAGAAATCATTTGCAAAGAAGTTCTCAGATTTTTCAAGAAAATGTGCTGATGAGAAGAAAGAAGTTGAGCTGAAATGTATAAAGCTTTTTCAACAGGTATCTGACTTTGAGAAAGTAATCATTCTTAAAAGAGAAAAGTTTGCAAAAGAAAAGAAGGCCATTGAACAAAAGAATGTTGGATTCTTCAAAGAAATATCCGGCCAGAGAAACGATGCTGAGAAGGGATTTGAAGAAGAAAGAAGCATGCTTGAGGCTGAGATTAGAAAGCTGACTGCCAAGTTATCTGAACTGTCTGAGAATGCACTGAAAGAGAAGAAAATGAAGTCTGAGTTTGAGACGAAGATTGATCTTCTCGCCAAAGAAAGAGACAGCTTTGCTTCAAAGATTAAAGAGCTTGAAAAGACAGCCTCAAGTTCAAATCAGAACACTTTTTCTTCAAAAAGGTCAGTTAAATCTTCTGATCAGATTCGAAGTACTAACATTTTATATGATAGAAATAAATGGTTCAGGTACACATCTAAGAAGAAGGAGATACAAAGAAGAAAATTGGTCTGGAAGAAGAAACCAGTAGAAGATGAGAAGAAAGATGAGCTGAAAGGAAAGAAATCATGTGTACATACACACAACGCCAAGAAGAACAATGCGCGTAAAAATAAACCTGATCATATCTACTCGAGAGATCAATTAATCAGGTTGTCAGGTAAGAAATACTATTGTTCTTATTGTTGTACACATGATCATATTCACAAGACCAGTGATCATTTCTGGTATGGTTCTTACTCGATTACTCCCATTCGAACTGCAATTAACATTCATGGACCCAAATACCAGTGGGTACCAAAGCCTAAAGTTGATTCTGTGTTGCAGGCACCTCAAGTCAAGGGGGAGTAAGAGAACCAAGGCTTCTAAGTATATCAGCTTAGAACCCGTACTTCAACGAAGTTTGATTTCTAAACACAACAGTTTAGGACTCGTACTTAAGTAATCAAAATACCTTGCACCTGTCCAGATAAGAGATTGTACTCAAATATTCGAATGAGGAAATCAACCATCAAGGGGGAGTACATACTTGTCTGAAATACTTCGCATCCGATAAGATATGACGATCTACAATTCACAAGGGAGTTGTATCTAATCTCTATCATGTGCTTTTTCATTGATAATATATTTGGAAGATATGATGGTCTACAATTCAAAAGGGAGTTGTATCTGATCTCTATCTTGTGCTTTTTCACTGACAGATTTTAGATGCATAATTTATAGGGGGGTAAAGGTGATGGCTTCTGATTACAACAGATCAGGACTCGTTCTTCAATGTTCAGATAAGGATATTTTGCTAATATCCAGGGGGAGCTTAATAGACCTAAATCACTCTATCATGATTTGAGGGGGAGCTTAAAAGTAAGTATCTTCTAATCTAGATCTCTGATTGTTTGAAAGAAGAATAACTTTCAAGCATGAAAAACGTTTTCTGAAATGTTCAAACCACGTCTAGTTTTCAAAAGATTTTATGAATTTAGAAGTGTGATTTTAAATGTTTTTCATCATTGATCTTTAATGTTTAACTGACCATGTATTTCCAAAGATCAATACTTGTGTATTATCTTGTCCATATACTGTAAAGTATTCACACACACACAGGTTCAGTATTTCATTTGGAATTGTTATTACCATGTCTCATAACGAACCAATTTTTCGATGGTAATACTCCCGTTTGCTTTCAAATGTTGTTGATCATCATTCATCATTTCCAAATTTGTGGTTTCATTGCTAAATTGTTTATATTTGTTCATATAAACAAAATATCCAATTCTTTGATACCCTAACCATTTTATTTGATCTGATTGATACATTGTCAGATTCTCAAAACAATTCTCTTGATTTCATTTCATTCATTCAATATCTTTGTTTTGAGAAATCTTCAAAGTTCAATTGCTCATATCTCATGAGCATACATTTTGACAATGTTATCATACATTTTTGTGCTTAACTGTTCAAGTTAAACTGTTGAGCAACCATTTTTTAGGACTTACATGGGATTCATGTGTGAGCTTAAACAGAACTTCCATGGATTCACGTAAACCTGTGTTTCCTACCCAGGAAGTATTCCTCGAGTGATTGAGGGGTGAGGGGTCAAAATCAAAGAGTGGGGGAGATAACTCATTCGATTGAGTTTTTCTCATTGTGCTGAGCGGAAAAATGGAAAAGAGAGTTTGGTTAGAAGCGATCATTAATGTTAAAAAGAAAGAGGGTGTGAGAACAGAGTTAAAAAAATATCAGAACTCTGCCCCAACCACTTTCTGAGTCGGGCAGCCACATCTTCTGATTGGTTCATATTCTTTGGTGACCATCATTGAAAAAGGCAGTGAGCCCATGCCAACTTTTGCTATAACCCCACCAGCCACTCGTTTCTTTCTTAACAAAGAAATGTTTCATTTTCTTTGGGGACGCAACATATCTGCTATCTAATCTTCACTCGAAAGATTTAGATATTGAAAAAGAAGGAAAGTTGCCCCACCTTCGCACCTATTTCATGCACATTGAGTCTGTGTAATATAAGTTGTTGTCTCAACAGTTTACATAATTTGAGCCTGATTAAGCTAAGTAGCTTCAATCATTCTACACTTGCACGTACACACAAGGAATATGTTTTCTTGTCATAACATTCATAGAAAAATCCTTTGTGGTTTTTCGATGATTGAATGGAAGCCCTGGGGGAGTGAACATTACAAAAACTCCTTTCCAATGTACATCCGTTGTACAAAGTGGCTCCGTGCTACTTACAGGCATGCTAACTGTATCATTTGTTGATTCAGGGTTACCAAGTTCATTATATCTGAATTTGAAAAGATTCGGATATATACATTTCATGAATTGACGGATACTCAGATCAAAGGGCGGAGAATGTCAAATTATCATGAAGGGGAGATTTTTTGTCATTACAAAGGGGGAAATCAAAGAAAGTGCTGAAATTGAAGAAGTTTTGATGATCATGATGCTCACAATCATCAAAAAGGGGGAGAAATTTACAAAGTTCAATTTCAAAATCATAAAGAAAGAAAGTTCAAAGTGAAAAGACTTGTGGAGAATTTTAGAAAGTTCAATTTATTCAAGGTTGGTGAAAAGAAATCATTCCGAGATGATTCAAGTTCTGAATAAAGATGATTTGAGAAAGTTCTGAAGATGATTCAAAGTTAAATCAAGATTCGTGAAAGTTTGTTTTTCCGAAGACGGTCCAGAGATCACAAGAGATGAAGATACAAGATCAAAAGATTCCTAAAAGCTGTTTCAAAGTTCAAAGTTGAAGTTTTAAAAGATGTTTCAAAGTTGAATTTTCAAAAGTTTCAAGAATTCTGATTCGTGTTCAAGACATGTTGACTTTCAAAGATACAAAGTGAAAAAGACTTTTCAAGATTCTTCAATGGATGAAAGATTGAAGATTGTTAAAGCTTCAAAGTTCAAAGCTATCAAGAGTTAAAGCTGAAGAATCAAGAGCTGAAGACTAGTGTCAAATTTTTATTAAATCTTGAATACAAAGGGGGAGATTGTTAGGTCAATATATTGTATCCAAGATTTAATATGATAAGTCAAAGATGTAAAGTCAACAATGTCTTAGTCATGTGTGGTTTAGTTCCTTGTCAAGTTAGTCTTTGTGTTTAGTTGTGGTATATATAGGGATATGCTTTGTTAGTTTTGTAAGTTTTGGTAAGCACGTCATTGTAAACATTTCATATTGTTGTGAGATATATGACTGATTGACTTTCTCTCTCTACTCTCTCTCTAGACTTTGACATTGTTAGATCTTGATTGTTAGATATTATGCTTGATAATTAGGGATTAACAAACCCTGATCAAATGATTAGTAGAATAAAACATATCAGGTTTACCAAAAGATTTATCTTTATGCACATTGTTCTTTTTCGCATTGGATGTGGATGTAGATGCTTTGTCATTCTTTTTTTCATCCGAAGAACCTTTAACTCTCCAGACCATCTTTCCTTTCTTAAAACAGTTCTTCTCAAGAGATTTAACATAAAAGCTCGTTGGACTATCAACAGACTTGTCATAAAACAGATTAGATGGAAGAATCTGATTTGATTTGACAATTTTAGATTTGACACTTGTCCTTTTTGAAACATTTTCTTGAATTGAACTTGAAGCAATTTTGAAAGAACAAACTGATTCTGTGGAATTGTCATAAGGTGATTGATTAATCACGTCAGCAGAAACTTTATCTGACAATTCAACATTTGCAACTTCCAAGTCCTTCATCTTCTTAGACAAAATGTTTCTTTCATTAGAAAGTGTGTCGAACTTCTTTTTCAAATCAGATTTTGCCATCTGTTCTTTTTTAATGTGTGTTGAAAGAACAGATATCTTGGATGAGAGCTTAGATATTTCATATTCAAAGATTAGACGTTCTTGCTCAAAATCTTTTTCCATGTTCTTGTTTTTCTCAGGTATTTCTTTGAAAATCCCAGCATTTTTCTTTTCAAAAAATTTCTTTTCTGCATCAAAAGACTTCTTCTTTTCTTGGAAAGATTTTCTTTCTTTTTCAATTAAGTCTTGTAGTGTAGAAATTTGCTTGGGAAGTTCAATTGATTTATTTTCAAGAACTTTTCTCTCTTTTGCAAATGTATCCCTTTCAGTTATAATAATCTTTTCAAATTCGGATACTTGCTTTGAGAGTTTTATACATCTTAACTCCAAATCCTTTTTTCTCTTGAGAAGTTTTGTTTGAAAAATCAGATAGCTTTTGAACATAGATTTTCTCCAGATCAACTTTAATTGTATATGCATTGAGATTTTTCATCAGATCAACATTTTTTGCTTCCAATGCAGATATCTTCTCTTTAAAAGCCTTGAACTTGTTATGTAGATCAACTGATTCAACTTTTAACTCTGATGATTTTTGTTCAGTTGGCTTTGAAGTTTGGTTATATCTCTCTATTTCATTTTAATTTCTTTCTCTTTTGCCTTGATAATATCTGAAAAATCAGATTTAGAATTGTTAATACATTTTGCACATTCAAAAGTTTTATCAGTATTTAACAATTTAGCTTTAAACTCCTGAATCAGATTTAGAAGAACTGAATTCTGATTCTTCAATTTATCACGTTCAACTTCTATGGCAAGTATTTCAGGCATGTATATGATAGCAACATCTCTTCTTGATAGTACATCTTTAGACATCTTGATATCTGAAAATTTTACTTCAAAATGATCGTTAACGAAAATCAGAAAAATTTATATCACTATAAGAAATATGTCCCCCTCCGCAGACTTAGCACGGGGGTCCAAAATATTCAGATAAAATTTGACTTGAAAATCAAACTTGAAGATAAACTTGAAAAGATCAGAAAAAAAAATTCTAAGGCAAAAACTCGCAAAACACTGTGGACTGAACTTCTCGCAGATAGGCTTATGCGTGTTTCAGTTTTGCGCAGAACACTACATGCGCGTTTCAGGTTTATGTTAGGTCCATTGAGATCATGATTTGTATTGATTGAGAAGACAACAAGGAATCATAGGGATAGAAATCAGTATATTATTGAAAGCAAGTAAACTACACTACTAGAGAGCAAAGCAAATCATACGGCTACATTGAAAATGAAGGTTAACCTAAAATCTATTACAAGATTCCTATTTATACCCCCATACTCCCTTCTATACAATTAAGCCCAAACCCAATACAAGGCCCAATACAATAATATGTAGATTACTTTATAAAACTTCTAAAGTGAACATAAAATATGTTCTAACATTTTCCCCCTTTTAACATCCTTTATAAAACTTCTAAAGTGAACATAAAATCATTTGAATAGGTGCGTTTATTGTTATAGAACATCATCAGATTGCCTCATTGCATTTAAAAACACTAATCGATTGGTATTTTGAAGATTTATTGAAGTTTTGTTCATACAAAAGTCGAACACTGTAGCATTCGATTTTGAGCATAAAAGTTATTTTTAACCATTGATTTTGGTATCTGGGCTTAATTGTATACAAGGGAGTATGGGGGTATAAATAGGAATCTTGTAATAGATTTTAGGTTAACCTTCATTTTTAATGTAGTCGTATGATTTGCTTTGCTCTCTAGTAGTGTAGTTTACTTACTTTCAATAATATATTGATTTCTCGCAAATGTCTACGTGCGCATTCTTGAGCGTGCGCGTTCTATACATAGAAAGTTTTCAACACTTTAGGTTCGCACAAAATGTAAACTCGCAAAACAATAGAACTCGCAGATCACTGTGGCAACCACTTCGCATAAGTAGGCTCGTGCGCGTTTCCTCTTCGCGCAGATAACTACGTGCGTGTTCTTCGTTGCTTTGCGCGTTTAGTGACGTGCATGTTCTTCACTTAGAATCTTGCGCGTATTTCAAATCTAGTGTGTTCTTCATCTGTGTTCACGAATTCGATTCAAAAACTTCAATACCTGGAATTAAGACTTGAAAATGCACATATATGATCGAAAAGTGAAACTAAACACTTTCTTAATACTATCATTAAGCTAAAAACTACAAAATCACATAGAATCAATGAGATACAGTTTTCGAACCATTTTAAACCGAAAATCACAAAAATCTAAAATTGAATGAGAATTATTGCGAATTTCGTGATACGATCTATACAAGAAATGTTCTAAAACACAAATCGAACACTAATATACCATTTTCTTGCAACAAAATTGATTTAACAATGAAAATTTGATGCAACAGTGATTTTAAAAAAATTTGCGTGTTCTTCATGAATCTAAAAAAAACAATCAAATCAAAGCTTTTCAAATCATCTGAATAGTTTTGGTCTGCTCTGATACCAAATGTAAGTTCCCAATTCAAGTAATTCCAATCAAGATGTGAAGATATGACAATTATGATCTAGAGAGAGAGTCTAGAGAGAGAAAGCTAAAGTCGTATTTCACACAATGAATATTACAAGATTCACAAGAACTCTCATACCACTATACCCTCATATGCTTGCTAACTACATATTCAACAAAACACTCACACTAATACAAGGGAACATTACAAGAGTTTGACATTACATGACTTTGACTTTTCACACTTAAATCTTGGATACAATTATACACTAACACTCAGTATTCTTCAGCCCGAGTGGAAGAAACATACAAGAAGGATGAAACAAATGAAGGATCTCAGTGACATTCTTCTTCATGAAGTGTACGAAGCACTAAGGCAGAATAAGGAGGAAGTAGAAGAGAAAAGAGGAGAGAAGAAAAAGGCTGAGAAAGCTGCAGATCCCATAGCCTTGGTAGTAGCACAGAAAGGAAAAAAGAAGAAGGATAAGAAGAAGAAGAAGAAAAAAGTAATAATTCCAAGTTCTGATGATTTTGATGATGTTGATTCTGACTCTGATGACGGTGACAACTTAAAACAAGCCATGTTATTGCTAACCCGAGCATTCTAAAAGAAGTTCTACAAGAAGTCGGGATCAAATAGCCAGAGGTACTCGTCAGGATCGAGAAACTTTGATCATAAAGAAAAGATGGAAGGAAGAAGGTATGAGGAGAAGAAGTTTCTGGAAAGAAAGCCAGAGGAGAAGAAAAAGTATGTGAATGATTATGGCAGTGAGAAGAAATCTGATCAGCTGATCAAGTGTTACAATTGCGGAAAAGTGGGCCATTATGCCAAAGACTGCCGGAAGCCTACAATGAGAAATTCTTACTATTACAAGAACAAGATGCTTCTGGCAAATCAAAAGGAAGCTGAAAAGGCATTGATGGCAGAAGATGAGTTTTGGATTGATCACTCAGAAGATGAAGACAAATATGAGACCGCTCATATGTGCCTCATGGGAAAGGAAGTGAAGTACGATGAGTCTGATGAAGAAACTTCCGATGAGGTACAAAATTTTTCTGAATCTGATTTCTTAAGGAAAATGGAAGCTATGATGATTGAGCTTCAAGACCTTCAATCAAAACTCAAAAAGGAGAAAAGCAAGGTTTCTAAGAAGCGTTAAACAATTTTTGATCTCAACAAGGAACTTGTTGGGAACAGAAACTTGATTGATTCTTTGAACCAATCTGCTATTATTTTTAAACAACAAAAAGATTGTTTTGAAAATAAGATTTCTGAAGTTGTTTCTAAATTTACAAAATCTGATCTTGAGAAACAAGAGTTTGTACTAAAAGTTCATAAATTGCAGGTTGAAAATAAGAATTTGGAGAAAATTTCAATGGTTTGGAAGCAAAATTGTACACTCGAGGTCAAACAGATCAAACCATCTTTCTAAACACACCAAATGAGGATAATGATTTTAAAGAAAAGTGGGGACTTGGTTACGATAACCCACACTATTTGAAGAAAGCAATCAGAAAACAGCCATTTTTATAAATTTTGATTTTCTACAAGTTGATGGTAAACATCCTCATTTGAAACCCAAATTTGTTACCAAATCTTCTGATGAGGTTGAGGCCAAAGAAGACGAGAATCGAAAGAACGCAATTAAAATGCAACTACCATTCTGCTATAAAAAGCTGAATGATAGTTATCTTTTGGAACAACCAAAGATTTTATCCAATGATTATTTTGAGAGATATTCTACTAAAGAGTTGGAGGCAAAACCTATTAAAGCTAAAATTTACATTCCTCCACTTGTGTTAGAAAGCAAAATCATTGAGCTTCAAAATGTTTTAGATGATGAAAGAACTTTGGTTGAACTTGAGAAAATTGTGTTTTCTACAGTCATGAAGAACACTAGTTTTAAGTCAGATTCTAAAATGTGTTCAAATTCTTCCAAGGCACCTCAAGCTTCTGATGATGACATTGGTGACTTATTTGCGGGTGCAAATGATTTTTTAAATTATGATGATGGTTGTGTTGATGAAAGTATTGATATGTTTGATTTCAATGCGAAACTTCCAGATCGTTCTGATTTTATTATTAATTCTGATGCTTTACCTAGTGTGTTTGAAATAGGTGAATCATCAACTAAGGTTGGTGAGTCAGTTCCTGTGAGTACCGATTATTATGAAAAAGGTAAAAAGCAAAAGAAAAGGCTCTTACAGAAACGGACCAACACAGGTAAGCAAAGAAAAGACAAACTCAGAAATCTCATTTTCCTAACAAATCTAAATCTTTTGTTTCAGAACTGAGCAAGAAAAGGTCTAAAGTGAGAGCTGAATGGCGACCAAAGAAGAAAGTTGGAGAGCCTACAAAGTCATTTTCGGATTTTGAATGTAATAGGATTTCTGTTAGTAGTACTGATTTAGTTGGTAAAATTGCTTCTACAAAATCAACTCTTGTAACTTCTTACAAAAAATATTCAATAAAGCAATTGTTCCAATTATCTACGTTTACTACTCAGTTGTCTACATATGGTCGAAATGATTTTGTGACTCCATAATATTTTGAATGTTGGTTTGGAACTTATACATCATTCTCATGTTTTTCAAAACAAAAGAGGACCCAAATTCAAATGGGTGCCAAAATCTTGCACTAACCTGAAAGGACCCAGATATAAATGGGTACCTAAACCGATTGTTTCCTGATTTATCTTTTGCAGACCCGTCATATGTGGTACTTGGATTCTGGTTGCTCCAAGCATATGACCGGGCAGAAAGATATTTTGTCTAATTATACAGAGAAGTTTTGCGGAAATATTAGATTCGGCAATGACCAGTTTTCACCTATTATGGGCTATGGTGATGTTGTACAAGACAATGTAACGATCAAGAAGGTGAGCTAGGTAGAAGGACTAGGACATAACCTATTCAGCATTGGTCAGTTTTGCGACAAAGACTTAGAGGTAAATTTCAAGGCCAGGAGATGTGTGAGAATTGAAGATGGCAAAGAACTCTTGGTCGGGACGAGAAAGTCAAACCTCTACACGATTAGTTTGTCAAAATTCAAGACTGATCATGAGGTGTGTCTACTTTCAAAAGCCTCTATGCAGTAAAGTTGGTTGTGGCATAGACAACTATCTCACCTGAACTTTCGGTACATCAACAAGTTGGTCACGGGAAATTTGGTGAAAGGACTTCCAGAGCTTAAATATGTCAAAGAAGATCTATGTGTTGCGTGTGAGAAAGACAAGATGAAAAGGGATGCTCATAAGCCTAAACCTGAGTCGGGTACAAGTTCTACATTGGAATTGTTGCATATGGATCTTTGCGGTCCTGTGCGTACTCAAAGCACCAACGTCAAGAAGTATGTATTAGTGATTATGGACGATTACTCCGGATACACTTGGGTTAAATTTTTGAGATCGAAAGATGAGACGCCCGATGTTATCATCACATTTTTAAAGACCACTCAAGTGAATCTGCGAAGACAGTCAAGCTACTCAGAACACACAATGGCACAGAATTTAAGAACAAAGTTGTTAAAGATTATCTCGAATCGGTCGGGATAACACATCAATTTTGTGATGCCAAAACACTAGAACAGAATGGATTCGTAGAGAGACGAAACAAAACTCTTGTGGAGGTTGCTCGCACGATGTTGAGTCAGTTAGATCTACCTCTATTTATGTGGGCTGAAGTTGTGTCTACTGCATGCTATACGCAGAATCGATCCATTATCCATCGTTGGTTCGATAAAACACCGTATGCTTTAATTAATAATCGAATACCTAGCATTAAAAAATTTCATATTTTTGGATGCAGGTGTTTCGTGTTGAACGATAAAGTGAACTTGAACAAGTTCAGTCCGAAAGCTGATGAAGGCATTTTCATTGGATATTCTCAAACATCAGCAGCATACAAAGTTTACCTGAAGAAATCGAAGATTGTAGTCGATAGCATAAATGTCACATTCGATGAAGAGATGGCTTCTGATCAAAGCAGTTCAGAACCCAGAACCTGTGGTTAACGATACTAAATCTGATAAAGTGTCAACGTCGACATCACATTTAACAGATTTAGATTTATTGTTTGAATTTTTCTATGATGAGTTTCTTGGTACTAATTTTCCTAAACATGTTGTGATCGACAGACCTGAAGGTTAAAGCAATAATCATCCAATCACTTCAGATGTCTCAACTGAATCTGTTCCCCCGGTTCAGAAAGAAACTCAGATTCAAACATCTACTCAATCAGTTAAAGATATGAATGTTAATGAAGAGCCAGAAGTAACTCAATCAGTTGGATGTATGGCAACGCCTATTCAACAGACATCGAGTGTTCAACCAACTGAAGCTTCTGCACCAACTACTTCAACTGAACCCCTACAAGAACAAGATGAAAGTGGATATTTAGATGAACAACATGATCAATCTATATCTAATCCACTCCCTCATGAACACAACTGGACCAAAGAGCACCTAATACATCAAATCATTGGAGATCCGTCCAAGCCGGTGCAAACTAGGTCTGCAACAATGAACCAGTGCATGCATGATTCCTTTCTGAGTAAGATAAAGCCAACACGAGTATCTGAAGCTCTAGCTGATTCAGATTGGGTAACTGCGATGCAAGAAGAGCTTAATCAATTTGAAGCGCTTAAAGTCTGGAGACTCGTGCCACGACCTGAAGGTAAAACAATAATTTGCACAAAATGGGTTTTCAAGAATAAGAAAGATGAAGATGGTATCGTCATAAGAAACAAAGCAAGACTTGTGGCTAAAGGATATAGGAAAAAGTAAGGTATAGATTATGATGAGACTTATATGCTCCAGTTGCACGTATCGAGGCAATTAGAATGTTTCTAGCCTACGCCGCACACAAGAACTTAACCGTCTATCAAATGGATGTGAATACTGCCTTTCTGAACGGCATCTTAAAGGAGGAAGTCTATGTCTCTCAGCCTAAAGGTTTTGTCAATCTAGATAAACCAAATCATGTATACATTCTGGACAAAGCTCTTTATGGTCTGAAACAAGCCCCTCGCGCCTGGTACGAAGTTCTATCTAAATTCTTAGTCAAGTTGGGCTTTTCAAAAGGTAAAATCTAGGGGTGTTCAAAAAAACCGTTGGACCGCTCAAACCGGTCAAACCAAGTCAAACCGGACCGTTTTTAGCGGTTTGAGCGGTCTGGCGGTCCGGTCTGGAAAATTGCCAAACCGGGCGATCCGGTCCGATCTGCGTTTTAGAGGTATTTTTGGGCGGTTTGGACCAAACCGACCGCCAAATATATAAATATATATTTTTTATTTTTTTATATATACCTTTATTATAAAGAATAAATGATATAAATCCGAAATGTCCAAGTATTTACAAAAAGGCCCAAGGTATTTTAAAATATTGAAATCTTTATGGATTGTGGAATACAAAGAACGGAAAAATGAAGAAGTGAAGCCGTTGATTTTATTTGCACTTTGTATATTACTTTTTTTTAGTGTTTTGTATTTGGATATTTAGTTAACTTTTGTGGACTTTGTTCTTTATTTCAAATGGACTTAAGCCAACGAGCCTTTAAAATTCAAAGTTTTATATGTTTTTATGTTTAAACTTAAAAGTCCACTAAAAGGCCCAAACAGCCTAAACCGGTCGACCAAACCGCCTAAACCGCGCTCCGACTTGACCGGTCTGGGCACTTGATGTCAAACCGCTCGGTTTGAAAAATCAATAAACCGCCACTTGCGGTTTGGTTTGTGGTCTGAGGGGTTAAACCGCCCAAACCGGACCACGAACACCCCTAGTAAAATCGATACTACTCTTTTCATTAAAAAGGAGAAAGCTAGTATCATCTTAATCCAGATATATGTGGATGACATCATATTTTGCTCAACAAATCCTAAGTACTATAAGAATTTTTCTAACCTTATGGTGTCCAGATTTCAGATGAGTATGATGGGAGAGATGAATTTCTTTCTTGGATTACAAGTCAAACAATTTTCTATGGGGATTTTCATTAATCCAGAGAAGTACATTTTCGATATTCTCAGAAAATTTAAAATGGAAATTTGTACTCCAGTTGGTACCCCGATGGCACCTGGGACTAAGATCGGAGCCGATCCTTCTGTAAAAGTTGTCGATGTTAGAACCTATAGAGGTATGATTGGTTCCTTAATGTACTTGACATCTAGTCGGTCGGATATAATGTTCTCTACATGCTTATGTGCTAGATATCAGGCTTCACCTAAAGAATCCCATATGTCTGCAGTTAAGCTAATTTTTAGATATCTGAAGGGCAATGCAGATCTTGGTATGTGGTATCCTAAGGATACAGGTTTTGAGCTCACGGCATATTCAGATACAGATCATGCAGGTTGTATGCTTGACAGGAAGAGTACTTCGTGACACATTCAATTCTTAGGCGATAAACTCGTGAGTTGGGCTTCGAAGAAACAACTTTGTGTATCTACTTCAACAGCTGAGGTAGAGTATGTAGTTGTAGCTAGCTGTTTTTCTCAAGTGTTGTTAATGCGGACACAACTCCGAGATTATGGTTTTAAGTACGACAAAATCCCGATCTACTGTAATTTAAAAAGATCCATTGCAATATCTGCTACCTCTGTGCAACATACGAAGACCAAGCACATCGACGTGAGATATCATTTTATAAATGATAATGTTGAAAAAGGTACAATCGAACTTTAGTTTGTAAACACATATTATTAACTTGCAGATTTATTTACTAAGCCACTTGATGAAAAGAGATTTAATTTTCTCATTTCAAAACTTGGCATGCTAAATCTCAAGACTTAATCTGTTGTTACCTAGTACAGTTTAGTTTTGTTATTTTTCTTCATTTATTTACTTTTAATCTGAAAGATATCTACACCGAAAGGTTTGTTCATGATTTCAGGGGGAGTGTGATACAAAGCTAAGATGATCTACATTTTAGGGTGTTAGGTCATGAATTCGCAATTAATCAATGTAGAAAAAATAGAACAAAAGGTAGATTGGGAAGGAAATGATTGTATTATTCACAATCTAGAGAGAGAAAGAGTTTCTCTCACTAGAAACACTTACAAACTTGAATGTCTACATTATGAATGAAAGGTTGTTACAAACAAACTACAAACACCTCCTATTTATACCCCAATCACCCATGTTACACATTTTAGCCCACCCATTATGCTAATGACAAAGCCTTTTTCACTAAGGATGACTTTACAAAACTTTCTAAATACAATATATTAACATTCTCCCCCTAAAGTTTTATAAATGAATCATCTCTTATCAGCTTCTCCCCCAAAGGTCGCAAAAATGGCTGAAGCTGATAAGAGATGATTCATTTACAAAACTTTAGGGGGAGAATGTTAATGTACTGTATTTAGAAAGTTTTGTAAAGTCATCCTTAGTGAAAAAGGCTTTGTCATTAGCATAATGGGTTGGGCTAAAATGTGTAACATGGGTGATTGGGGTATAAATAGGAGGTGTTTGTAGTTTGTTTGTAACAACCTTTCATTCACAATGTAGACATTCAAGTTTGTAAGTGTTTCTAGTGAGAGAAACTCTTTCTCTCTCTAGATTGTGAATAATACAATCATTTCCTTCCCAATCTACCTTTTGTTCTATTTTTTCTACATTGGTTAATTGCGAATTCATGACCTAACATGTGGTATCAGAGCCTAATCGAAGAAATCTTTCATCGAAACAATCGAATTTGCAATTTTTCGATGGAACATTGATTTAGTCGTATGAACAGTAACGTGAATTTTAAATTCTTCTTTTTGGAGCTTAATTGTTCGAGATTTGATGCTAGATTGATTATGTAATTAGAGTCGAAGCATTTGTAATCAATCACTTTGTGTGATTTCAATCAATTCAGAAGAATTGTTCGATTTTGAGATTTTTTTTTGTTCTTTTTTTTTTTACTGTGTTGTGATCGAATTCTTGTATCTAGATGTTTTTAGACAAGATCATCAACTACAAAGTTTTTCTGAAGTGAATTTCGAACATGCTCTCAAAGTTTCATCTCAAAATTCGAAGAAATGTGAAAGATATGATGATTTCAAGTTTTCAGAACTCGACTCTCGCAAGATCCTAAAAATGCGCAAGCTTCAACTGAAGAACACGCAAGTTCATCTGAAAAACGCGCTAGCTGAAGAACGCGCAAGGATAGAGAAATGTGCAAATGGCGTCTGCGAGTTTTAACATTGTCAAAAAATTTCTAACTCCTAAAACGCGCAAATCAAGCGTGCGAGTTTGAGGCTAAAGCGCAAGATGAAGTGTGCGAGTTTGGGAAATGTGCAAGACAAAGCTTGAGAGTTTGAGTAAACGCGCAAGGTAAGGCGTGCGAGTTTGGAAAACGCGCAAGACGTAGCATGCGAGTTTGGACGATTAACTTCCTTCAGTCTGCGAGTTCCATGCTTAGCGAGTTTTGATACTGTCAAATTTTTTCTAAGGCATAAAACGCGCACGTCAAGGCCTGCGAGTTTCAAGAACACGCACATCACATTTAGCGCGAAGCATATGAATAGTGCTTTGTGAGTTTATTGTTCTGCGAGTTTACTTGTTATGCGAGTTCTGAGTTTTTGCGACAAGTTACTGTTCACACCCATTTTTGCGACAAGTTGCCTTGTGAGATTTAACTGTCAAATCTTTCCTCAGATAAATCTTCTACCCTGCTTAGTAGTGTTTGCTACAAGTTGCATCCTCCGACAAGCATACCAGATTAAGTTCTTAAGCTGAATTCCTATTCAACTCGCGGTCAAAGACAGATTTGATGTTATATACTGAAGATGCACTCTGGTTGTCATGTCATAATCCACACATATCATTCTTGTGAGCGTTAAGGAATGTGTTGGGTTTACTAAAGTTAAAAGTTGTCTTTATGTGCACTCAGTCGAGGTTACTGTCCACATCAGATCTGATATTTTAGTTGATACTCCAAGAATAAGAGCTACTTTCAAGGGGAAGCCGGAGTTGTTTGAAGTTTAAGCAACGCTAAAGTTTTTCAAAGAAATCAAGGGGGAGAAGAGCTGAAGCTGATAAGAGATGATTCCTTTACAAAATTTTAGGGGGAGAATGTTAATGTACTGTATTTAGAAAGTTTTGTAAAGTCATCCTTAGTGAAAAAGGCTTTGTCATTAGCATAATGGGTTGGGCTAAAATGTGTAACATGGGTGATTGGGGTATAAATAGGAGGTGTTTGTAGTTTGTTTGTAACAACCTTTCATTCACAATGTAGACATTCCAATTTGTAAGTGTTTCTAGTGAGAGAAACTCTTTCTCTCTCTAGATTGTGAATAATACAATCATTTCCTTCCCAATCTACCTTTTGTTCTATTTTTTCTACATTGATTAATTGCGAATTCATGACCTAACATAGGGGAAGTTAGAATTTTTTACATATATTGTTTTACTGACATATCATATATTGCAAATTTTCAAGGAGAGTAAGGACATTGATTTCTGATTACATCTTATCAGCACTCGTTCTTAACAAGTTTTATTGCTTTATGTCATTTACTTTTCAATAAATTTTTGTGAATAAGATTTGGTACTTTGACGACTTTGTGACTAAATGCAGATTTTGAGGGGGAGCTTGCATGATCACATCAATCATGACTTTCGAGCTGACTTCATGAGATTTAAGTTGAGCGTAAGGTTCATTCTAAACTTAATCTCATATTTGTCTGAAAGAAGGACGACTTTTAGATATGAAAAACATGTTCTTAAATGTTCAAACCACTTCTCTATTCTCAAAATGTTTTCATGAATTTAGAAGTGTGATTTTAAATGTTTTTCATTTTTCATGAGCTTAATTGTTAAACAAAACGTGTGTTTCCAAAGATAAATACTTGTGTATTATATTTTCCATATACTGTCAAGTATTCACACACACCTGTTTGCTATTTTTTCTTGATATGTTCTTACCATGTCTCATATTGAACCAATTTTCGATGGTAAGACACCGCGTTTGAATTTCAATGTTTGTTGAGCGTTGATTGATTCAAAACGTTTCTTTCAAGAATGTCTATATTTGATTCGTATAGACAACATCCTATTTTTCATGACTTAAGCCTTGATTGATAAATCATTCATATTTGATCTTATCATACAATGTCAGATTTTCAAACAAGTTTCTTGTATTCATTTTATTCATTCAATATACTTGTTTTGAAAAATCCTTCATGATTAAAATGCTCAAATCTTCATGATACATTCATGAGCATACATATATCTGACATGTTTTTCATTTTTTGCTTTAACTGAAAAGTTAAACCATTTGAGAAACACTTTGCTTATAGGACAACATGGGTTTATTATGTGAGAATTTAACAGAACTTCTATGGATTCACGATAACCAGTGTTTCCTACCCAAGAAGTTATCCTTGAGTGATCGAGAGGCGAGGATTCAAAATATTTGAGTGTGGGTATGTGTGATGAGGTAAAATGTAAAAGAGAGTTTGGTTAGAAGTGAACTTAAATGTTAAAAAGAAAGAGGGTGAGAGATCAGAGTAAAAGAATATCAAACTCTGCACCAACTTTTTCTGATTCGGGCAGCCACATTACTGTTGTTTCACTATTCTTCGTGAACATCATTGAAACATGCAACTAGCCCATGCCAACTCTTGTTTACAATCCCACCAACTACTCATCTTTTTCTTAAAAATAAGATGTTTTAATTTTTCTAGGGATTCAACATATAATCTATCTGGTTTTCATTTGGAAAATCTGGATATTGAAAAAGAAGGAAGTCTGCCCTACCTTCGCACTTCGATCATGCACAATTGAGTCCGTGTATTACGGTTGTTGTCTCAATGGTTTACATATTTTGAGCCAATTAAAAGCAATCATCATGTGCTTAATTCTTTCATACACAAGCACTTACACACAGAAAATTCGTTTTTCTGTCTAAACGTTCATAGAATAAACTTGTGTTATTCGATAATTTAATTGAAGACCTGGGGGAGTGAACATCAAAACGCTTCTTTCCAATGTGTATTCGTTACACACAGTGACTTTGTGTTACTGACAGGCATTATTAGCTTATTCATTTGTTGATTCAGGTGTTATACTCATAATTTGTCTGAATTTGAAAAGATTCGGATGAATACTTTATGAATCGGTGAATGGTCAGAGGCTCAGTGATTAAGATCAAAGGTCATAAAGATTAATGACATTTCTTGAAGAAGTTTTGATGATTTCTGTGTTATAATCATCAAAAGGGGGAGAAATTTTTGTTCAAGAAATGTTTGCTAAAGACAAGTTTGTAACAGTTATGGGAAGAGACTCAAAAAATGGAGAAATTTATTTCAAGAAAGCTGATTTGGTGAAAGTTCATTGCAAGATTTTGTCAAAGAATGCAAGTTATGGGAAGATTGTTCAGATTTGAAAGAAAAAGTTCAAGTGTTTCAGAATATTTGTGGGAAATTAATGAAATTTTCTTTGAATATTGATTTGCTGAAACAAACCGAGCTAAATCTGAAGATAATTTCTTTCTGAAGTCTGAAAAAAATTTTATTATCTTGGGGGAGTTTGTTCAAAATTTATTGAAGATCATTATCACATATTTTGGGAAGATTACAGAAAGATTGAAGACTGTTTTTGAGCATAAAGGGGAGATTGTGCTTCAATGCTTATTTTTCTGAAGATGATCAGTTGTCTTAACAAAAGCGGAGATTAAATTTGTTAAAGATCTATCAAAGGGGAAGATTGTATTGCATATCTTTTTGAAGATGATCTTGATCCAAAGGGGTAGATTATTAGTGCACAAATCTGTTGGGTACAAGATCATGAAGACTGAAGACTGAAAGTCAAAGTCAAAAGCTCAAGTCAAAGCCCTTCAAGCAGAAAGTCAAATTCTTGTGTAATAAATTCAAAGTCAATGTTTAGTTAGTGTTGTGAGTATTTAGTGGTGTAAGTGTTTTCTAAATAGGGATATGACTTAGAGTAAGAATTGTACGCTTATCATTCTAGAAAGAGAAATAGTGAGATACTGTGTAATAGATTTCTTGAGATTGAAATAGAAATGAAAATTGATTGAATTGTGATTGTCATCTTGATTTGCAGTGATTGTGGGACACACACTACCAACCAAACGCGTGGTCAAATTCCATTCAAATTCCTTCAAAGTCAAATTCCTTTAATGGATTCCAATTCCAACAAATTTCATTCTGCGAACCAAACACCCCCTGAGTATTGTGGGTGTATTAGATTTTGACCTAAACTAGGGTTTCATGGGTTTTTGATTGATTATGAGTTTAATCCCTCTTCAATGCATTTAATGGTTGTGTTTGGTTATTTTTAACTCAAAGAAGTAAAAGTTAGGAATGTGGCATTTAGGGGCTCTTTCCATGCCCCATTTTACAAAGGGAGATTTTTAAACCCAAAGTGAACCATGTTTGCAACTAGTCTTTACTTTTACCAACATACTTTGATGGTTTTATGGACTTGGAATTATGCTTGGTTATTATGAGTATAGAGTGTGCAATGATATGAACTAGTGAATCTTATATGGTAAATATATTGCCTATGAGTTGATACCGAAATATGTGTGGCATTATTATCTAAAATTGCTTATGATCATATTGTAGGGTTATTATTTTCTATCTCCTTTTGCACGAGAATTTAGACCGTATGGATTGTGTGTTCATGTTGATTGGCCTCGTTGGGCCACTAGCGAGTAGGCAATAAAGGATACGTATGTCCTTGAAGTGTAACTCATCTAGATTGGATAGGCAATAATTTCCCGTAAGTCCTTAAAGTGTAACTCGACGAAGTAGGCAATAAAGGCATGTGATGGTTTGAGGTTGTGATGTCTTAATGGTATGGAAACTAAAACCAGGACATGAGGTGTAACTCAATAACATCATGGGTGACTCCACTCACGTGTTCTCGTCACCCCGATGGAAACGGGTCTCCCCCATATTTCAAGAGATATCTCTTATGTGTTCATGTTCAGGTGTGGAACATCATTTGCAAAGTTGAGAATTGGTATTTATACAACAAAAGGGAACATTGTAACATTTAATTTGTGTTATTGTTATCTCACGTGTGAACTGTTTATTTTATATGATCTCACTAGGCTTTTAGCCTAACACTTGTTGTGGTGTTTGTTGGTTCACAGGTCCCGCTAGCGGTGGATCTAGGATGTCTTGACTGGTCAATCGTGCACGTAGGAGCACTTCAAGTGTCGGGATTTTGGGGAACTTTTGAGAAGAGAGATTTTTTAAGATATAGCGACACCCAATGTTAATCTAGTTTATGTCATTTCTAGATTAAGTAGGTTGTTGTATTTTATATATCTCGATTTTTGCCATTTCGGAAGTTGTACAAACTATCCCAATTTTTATGGGTTTTAGTTGGCGTATTTTGGAAGTTTTTATTTTACTCATTTCCGAAATTTCCCTATTTTGTTGTCTAATTTTTAGGGTGTTACAATTTTGCTCGATCTTCTTCATCCCTTATCCGATTTGGGCGATTTTGGAGGCTAAAGACTTGTTTTCTGAAGCTCTTCATGGGAAGATTGAAGAAGATTAAGTTTCCTTGGTGATTAAGGTTTCTAGAAGTTGAAAGGTAAGATCTAATTCTCCATCGCTCTTTTGGATCCAGGGTTTGGCCCCTTTGCACCCTCCACCCTCATTCTTCTATTGTGTGGATTTGTGGAAGATTAGGGAGTAAAAGAGGTGTCTTGAGAGATTTACATCATATACTTGGAGATGTAGCTTGAAGATCTCAAATCTTCACCAAAGGAAGCTCAAGATTTGGTTTGGAGTCAAGATTTAGCATAAATCTAGCAAGGTGAGTTGATTTTCAAAACTATATACATGTTAAAGTATCCCTATTTTTGTCTTTGAACACATTCCATGAGTTTATTTCATATTTGATGAGTTTTTTGATTTTGGTGCATTTGGGTATTTTTTGGGTCTCAAATCTTGAAAGAATGTTTACAATATGCTTATTGGTTATTTTGAGACATAAACCTTAAATGATGGTTCCAAATGATATTTGTTGCATCAAATGAGGTTTCTTGAATATTTGGATAATGTTGTTTGGGATCTTACCCAGCTTATCTGCTTTTGATAGTGGACTTTAGAAATTTTGACCGTAAGTGTATAAATCTTTGATAAATGCCTTTCATTGGCTTTGTGGGAATTTTGAAAGTATAAACCATGGGGGTTTTAACCCTTTTGCTATTATGCTTTGAAAGTATGCTATCATCTTAATCGTTTGTAAAACATGCATTTTCGGCTTATGTGGTTTACATTGACTTTATTCAAATAATCAAGTATGTTGTGGGGTCTTTTGGCTTGATTTTGACTCAAATAAGTTTTGAGGACTTTTGTTCGGTTTAAATAGCTTAGTGTGGAGCTTTGGACATAAATTGCATTTGTTGCACTTGTGTTTGTATGTTACATGTTTTGAGTGTGTTAGTCATTCAATTGGAGTTATGTAATTTAGACTGTAATGCATTGGATCCATAGCCATGAGTCAGTCTTTTGTTAAGTGAGGATTTTTGATGTTCTCACTTAGAGACTGGTGCTTGAGTAAGACAGGTGGTTGATAGTCCAAGATCAATGAATCTGTAGAGAGAGAAATTAGAGAGAGAGCAAGGATGCACAAAACAGAGAATGTATTGATGTGTGCGTGAAAGTCTTACTCGGAATAAAGACCAAAGGGACTTAAATACCCTTGGTCAGATACAACACAGATAGACTCTAAACACAGTATATGACCAAGCCCTATAAATACAACGATTACTATAAAATCAGACCTAACAATCTCCCCTTTAGTAATCATTGGCGCTTTGGTCTTCAAAATTCATCTTCTAAAACAGCACAGACCATTAAAGCGACTTTGTGAAGCTTTCTGACTTTTAAGAAAAAATTTCTTCTCAGCATCTTTCAGATTAAGTTGTCTTTGTTGCCTTGAGCTCTAGACGACACACCTTTTTGAATGATCTTGAATGAACGGTGGTGGTCGGAGTAGAAACAGCAAAAGAATTAGTTGTAGCTGAGAGAATAGAATCTTTGAGCGAATCTTGATCAGCAGATAAACGTTTCTGCTCTTTGTCTCTTTATCATCTCCTTAACATCTCTTAATTCTCCCCCTCATGACCTTGATGATCAGGATCAACTTGGTCATGCAAATGTTTGAGACGAGACAGCTTAAGATCTGCAAAATCAAAGAAACAGAGAAAACAGGGAAGGTTTACGCATCACGTTGGTTGCGTAAAGTGAGGTTTGTGCATCACGCTATTGGCGCAAAGTGAGGTTTGCGCGTCACGATGGATGCGCAAAGTGAGGTTTACGCGACCAACTGATTGCGCAAATCTGAATTGGAGTTCGAAAAATTTTACCTGATTAGCTCTTTGACTCCCCCTACACAAATGCACTAAATTTGACAATTCAAGTTAGCATTCATATAAAGAATCAGATACTCCCCCTCAAAAACAGATATAAACTTTGAAAAATATTCTCTTTGTTCACTCCCCCTTGAATAATGCATAAACCCATTAAAATATATTTATGAGAACATAATGATCAAATATTAATGTACAAAGAAAAAATATACTAAATATAAATTTTAAAACAACTAAACATATAAAACTTTAAACACTAAACAAATTGAATTCTACTAAGTGAAATATGACAAATTTATCAATCAGTTGAAATCAAATATATGTTGTTGGATAAAGAAACAAGTTTTATTGCATATCAAGTTAAAACATGTTCAGTTTCAAAAACTTCCAGCAATCTATTCAGTGTGCTCACATGTGAATCTTCGATTAGTTTCAATAAAATGCAATTCTAAAAATATAATAGAGAACTTTGCATGTACTCACACTAATCCATCAAAAATTTAGATTTTCACAAATTATAGGTTTATTGCAACTGAAACATATCACCAAGTATCATGAGATGTGTGCTCATTGGCATCTTTTAGCAATGTGCTCATTTGCATCTTAACATGAGTGTGCTCTTTGGCATCTTTTAAGCTCGTGCATTTTGGCATCTTTTTAATCAAGAAGTTTATTAAGTAAAGAACATGCCGTAAACGTAACTTTCTATCTGACCCTATTGCAGGATTTGGGTCAGCCGCTCCCAGACCAGTTGGCCTTAGGGGACTAGGTGTCAAGCACCCCTTGGAACTTATTCTCCCAGATCAGAAAGGCTACATCGACATATCCTAAACCCATTCATACCAGTAAAACATGACTTTCGATCTGGTTCTATTGAAGGATTTGGGTTCGATCACTCCCAGACCAAATGACCTTAGGGGACTAGATGACAAGCATCCCGAAGAACTTACTTTCCCAAACCAGAAAGGCCACAGGTACAAACTTTTAAACTTAGAGATTTCTGAATTTTAAGAAATTAATATTCATCTCAATCACTCAGTTTTACATAAAAGTACTTAGCCCATATTTTCATTACAATCAAAATTTTGACTTTTTAGAATTTTCCAAGCATTGTAAACTATAAATATCCCGAATCACACAACTTTAAAGCAGTAATAAAAGTTTCAAACATGTTGCTGACTTTTCGACTTTTGTAAGACTTGAAATTTGATCATATAAAAACTTTAATATAAACAAAAGAACTTGAAAATTTATCCTAGACACATATTTTATTCAAAAGAAAGAAAATTGTAAAACTTTACTTTATAGAATAAATTTTGTAAAGATTTAAACTTTTAAACTTAATATGCCGTTGTTAAAAATTTTCCTTAAAGACAAAATGTAAAGAATTCGGCAAATTGATATTTAGTTGGAACAAAATAAAATTCAGTTATTTCATCTTTCACATTAAAAAAGAATTTGTGTCTCAAATTAAAAAATTGGGTTATACAAAATTAAGAAATAGTTGAACAAGCTCAAATTTTTGAAAAATAATGAGAAAAACTGGAACACATCATAATCAGAGATAAAATGCAGCAGAAATAAAATTGATGTACTCACAGTATCTCATTTAGTCAGAAGCTTAAATCATTGAAGAACGAGTTCTAAACCGATTTGTTTAGAAGTCGTAGTCTATGAAGTACGGGTCCTGAGCTGAAGTACTCAGAAGCCAACGTTCTATTACTCCCCCTTAACATGTGATGCCTGCAACTTTGAATCAGATAAAGATTTGGGTACCCACTTGAATTTGGGCCCGTGTTTGTTAGTTGCAGTTCGTATGAGGAAATATTTGTTAGATTTAACATTTAAAGCACGAGGAATATGATCAAAAAAATAATCACAATCATCAGAAGAGAAAACATAATCATCTGAACTAGAATCAGAAGACGAATATGAGACATTTTTGGAAATTTGAATCATTTGCTTTCTAGAATATTTGGAAATTTTATTACACATAACAAATGAATCACTTTTATAATATTTGTCTACATATAAATCCTCATCAATCATAGAATCAGTAGATGTCTGCTTCATTCTCCAGATCTGCCTCTTTGACTTGCTCAAAATCCTATCTGTAATAATTGAATCGGAAGAATTAGAACTGTCAGAAAGAACTGTATCTCGTTTCTTTGACTTCTTTGACCGTCTTCTTTTAAGCTTAGGTTTATAATATTGATCATTTAGCGTAAAAGAATCATCAAGAATTTTAGACTAAATATTTAAATCAGAAGAAATAAATTTATCTAAGCAACCAATCTGATCAACTAATAAATCTGAATTTGCCTCGGAGTATGAATTATTTTGAGAAAAGATTTTAAAATTGGAAATTTTCTTCTTGTTTTCCTTAGAATCAGAAGAAAGGTTAGAAATAGAATCTGGTTTTTTTGAAAATAATTTTTCTTCAAGACTAGACGTCATGAAAGAAAGAATAATATCAGATTCAATTTTCTTTAAAATATTTTGATCTTCTATCTTATCTTCAAGATCGATGATTTTGCCTTATAATACTAATGGAGGAGTATATTTCTTTGAATCATAAATGATTGGAGAAATATTTTCCTTATCAGAATCAGGGGCATAAGAAGGAACAAAATCATCAGACATTGAAGATTTAACATAAGATATATCATTTAAAATTCTTCTACCTCTCCTTGATTTTTCAGGAAAATATTTGTCATTTTCATACGTATAAACAAAAGGAATTTTATTTTTCTTATTATTCATCCTTTTTTCATTTTCGACTTCTAAAATTTTCTTTTCACTAGTCCAAAAGAATTTAAACTGAGGAGCGTAGTGTGCAAGAGTTAGATAATCGTATTTATATATAGTAGGAACTTCGTTTATCACTTTATTTAAACAATGAGGATTGTCAAAACCAAGTCCCCACCTTTGTTTTAAAGCTTCTTCACTCCGCGGTTTATTCATAAAAATTGTTTGTTCAGATTGGTTCCTTCGATAAAGCTTTTCTTCTAACTTATTTATTTTATCTGAAAATTCATCTTTTAATTTAGTCATTTTAGTCAAAGACTCAAGATAAGTCTTATTTGAATTTTCCAAATCATCCAATTTCTTTTGAAAGATGGCTTTAGTATTTTCTAAAATAGATTTTTCATCTTTCAAAGAAATTTTCAGTTTGTCAATTAAATCTGACTTTTCAGAGTTTAAATTCTTTTCAGATATAAACTTAGAACGTAAATTATGTATGGCAGTTATCATGATATGAAACTGAGAAGATATGAAACTGTAATCAAACTCTGAATATACCTCATCTTCATCAGTTTCAGAATCATCTGACTGGTCATCTCCAACCAAGCACATCTGAGCGATCTCTACGTTTGCAGCTTCATAGTCAGAGTGATCCAGCCAGAATTCTTCTTCTGCCAGCAAAGTTGTTCCAATCTCTCTTTTCTCAGCCAGCTCCAATTTTTTTTTGTAATAACCTGAGTCCTTAACCTTCTTTGCTCTACACTCTTTTGAGATGTGACCCGGATTTCCACAGTTGTAGCAAGCAGCAGTCTTTGGTAGGCATGGAAATTGGCCCCGACCCGTCGGGGAACCCGGTCCACCCGCCCCGATCGGGGATGGGGATTCCCCGCTAAACCGGGGATGGGTATGGGGACGGGGATCCCCGTTTGTCTCAAACCGGGGATGGGGACGGGGACGGGTATCGCACTCCCCGCCCCTCCCCGTCCCCGTTTTATATTTTAATTAATATTTGATATATTATTTATTTAAACTAAATTGGTAATTCATAATTTCCCATTTCCTAACTAGGTTTATAATTTAAAATTGTTATTTTTTGGATGTTAGTATGTATTTTGGATATCAATCAAAATACAATTACTCGATATGGTTTTAAATCTTACTCGATATCTTTTGGTACGCTTGAAGTTAAGTTCTTTTTTTTTCCGAATTCGGTTGAATTTCTTTTGGTTTTATGTTATTAATTATTATATGATGTTGTGATTTTTATACTAAATTAAATTTCTTTCGATTTAAGGTTTATTGGAAATATGTGATATTTAAACATGTGTGGTGTGTCGGTGTCTCATATATTTGATTTAAATAGATTACATAAACGGAAAAAGAAAATCCCCGTTTCCCCGTTGGGGATCCTCGTTCCCCGTTGGGGATGGGGATGTGATCATTTTCCCCGACGGGGATGGGGATGGGGACGGGGATGAAGATGAGGGATTGGGGACGGGGATGGGGATTGAGGTCCCCGCCCCATTTCCATGCCTAGTCTTTGGCTCGGTTATTTTGGCTTTAAACCCAGAAGTGAAGCGAGAAGAGTTGGAACTCGATCGAGGTTGGAACTTTTTCTGGTAATGTTGAGAAAGAAGGATCATAGCTTTCTGCAATGCCTCACCATCGTCATCAGTTGACCCGTTGTAAGCGTTATCAGACAACGCTTGTTCAGTTAATTGCTTTGTGAGGTGACTAACCGGGTCTACTGACTTCTTCTTTTTCTCAAGTTTTGCCTTCTTTTCAATCACCAGGCTCTCATCAGTCATCAGAATCTCGTATAATTCTTGGATTTGCATAGTGGAGATTCTGACATCATTCCTCAATCTGTGGCATGATTTATTCCATTCAGGTTGCAATGTGTTGAGAAATTTCAGATTTAATTCAAGCTCAGTCTTTTCAACCTTTATCTTCCGAAGATCATTGATCACGGCACAGAAACGATCAAACACAGTCTTTAGTGGCTCCCCGTCCTTGGCTTTGAATTCCTCAAAATTATTCATGTAGCGTGTATGTCTGAGTTGAGTTGCTACTGAAGAACCAAGCATAATCTTTTCCAACTGTTGTCACATCAGATTAGGATGAGTTTTGAAACAATCAATCCTATTATATACAGAGTTTGGCAAGGCCAGCATTAGATTTGCTTTAATATCCCGATCAGCTTGATATGCTGACAACTCATTCTGTGAATATTCTTTAGTAGGCTTGTATAATCCAGAAGCCAATTTGGGTCTTTCGAACGGTCCTTCAGATAAAATGATCATCATGTCATTTCCATTCTTTTGTCGTTCAATGAAGTTCAGGAACCGATCTTGCCACTGAGTAAATTCATTTTCATCTATCAGTACTGGTGGACGACTGTCTGTACCCAAAGTCATCATAAGATCACTTTTGTAGAACTTAGCTTGATAAGAAAACTTGTCATAATCCATTTCAGATATTCAGAAAAATTGCTAAGTGACAATCTTGCGCAAAGATGAGCTTTGCGTGTCAGGTAGAAGACGCAAACGAGACTTTGCGTACGAAGACTGATGCGCAAACTAGGTTTTGCGTGTGAAGGCTGATGCGCAAAGTAGCTTTGCGTATGCTGAAGGATACGCAAACCACCTTTGCGTGAGTAGCAGAATACGCGAACTGAAGTTTCTCGGAAGCAGAAGGAAACGCAAAGTTGAGCTTTGCGTATGAAGGTGATTGCGCAAAATAGACTTTGAGTGAACAAGCAGATAAGAAAACCAACTTTGTGTATGTCAATGGATACGCACACTGAGCTTTGCGTAACACGGAGGATACGCAAAATGGACTTTGCGTGATATGATGAATACGCAAAGTAGTTTTGCGATATGCAGAGGAGACGCAAATGTGGTTTGCGTAAGCTAAGAGATACGTGAATTAAGCTTTGCGTAATCAGTTGGATGCGCAAAGTTGAACTCCTTGATACGAAAACCTGAAATACATGAACAAGATTAGTAGAACACGCAATCAAACTAAGAACTTGCGCAAAGTAGGAAGAACTTGCACAAAGTAGATATCTTGCGCAAATCGAAGAAAAAAACACAAAAACTTCTAAAAAATCGATTTCAACACTGATTTTGATGAAATTTTCTTATATCAATACGATTGAAAACATCTTTTCAACACATTTCAATCAAAAATATCAATTAAAATCCATAAAATCTAAATTTCGTAAATCACATAGTTCGTTAAAAACGGTTTTTTCAGAAAATCACAAAACCTCAAAATCAACCTTCAAAACTCGAATTTCTTGAAAAACAATGTGAATCAAAAGTTTTCTACTATAAAAATCGAATCCAACAAACTGATTTTCAATGAAATTTGTTCAAAAACACATCCGAATTTGATGAAAATCAAGAAAACGAGATTTTCTTGAAAAAATTCAAGAAAATCGATCAAATTTTCGATTTAAACCACAAATTCAGATTCTAAAAATCAATCTCTCAATTCTCTCAAGATTCAGATGGCTCTGATACCAATTGATAGTCCAAGATCAATGAATCTGTAGAGAGAGAAAGTAGAGAGAGAGCAAGGATGCGCAAAACAGAGAATGTATTGATGTGTGCGTGAAAGTCTTACTCGGAACAAAGACCAAAGGGACTTAAATACCCTTGGTCAGATACAACACAGATAGACTCTAAACACAGTATATGACCAAGCCCTATAAATACAATGATTACTATAAAATCAGACCTAACAGTGGTCATCTCGTTATTGTGGAGTGGAACTCTTATGAGTTGGACTCTATGACCGTAGCTACTTCGGAGAGAAACCCATGTAGGGTTGGACTTCGGGACCTTTGCTATTGTAGAGAGGGACCCGTTTGGGGTCGGAATCTAGGATAATGGGTATTGCGGAGGTGATCTCTTGTTGAGTCGGACTCAGAGACCCTGGGTATTTCGATGATGAACTCGTGAGGAGTCGGGCATTGGGATCTTGGGTATTACAATGATGAACTCGTGAGGAGTCGGGCACCGGGACCTATATTTTGAGGCTTTGTCCTAATAGAGTTTATACTAAGTCATTGGGGGTATTTTGGGGATGAGCCCGCATGGACTCGGACCTAGGACCATTGGCTTGTAGGTGTAACTCTATGGTTTATAAGTAGGCATTAAGGTCGGGTGTATTGCAAAGATGAACTCGTTTAGGGTAGGGCTCCGGGAAATGGGTATTGCGGTGATAATTTGAGAGGAGTTAGACTTCAAGACCATGATCTTCAGGCGCTACTTGATAACGTTGACACATGGCTTGCTTTGTGTTTCGCCATAGTCGATGAAAACGAGTCTCCCCGTCACTGAAAGGTGTTGTTTTGGGCATCGAGTCTATGTATGTTTTTTTTTGTGATTTGGGGAATGAAGCATTATCTTTGTTTTAGGTTCTTTGTGGGATGAATGTTATCCACTCCTTTCGGGGTGGGTTTGGATGTTGGTTTTTTTTGTAAAAGACTAAAACGGGTGTTTTGAGCAATGGATTTCATTTTAGAAATGGTGGGTTTTTGGTAAAGATATTCCGTTTGATTTTAAATGTGATTTTAAATAAAGGAATGAGTGTTAAAGAGAAATCTTCCATGTTTTACCGTTTAATGTTTATGAGATAAACTATTTTAACTCATTAGGCGTTAAACCTAACATTTTTTTTTCTTATCAACATGCATATTAGGTTTTAGTTGGATCCGAATGGCGTATGGAGCTTTGTAGAAGTTCTGATAGAATGGTTTTAGAGGCATCGTCCAATTTTGAAGATAACATATTTGGTTGCTTTAGTAACACCGAACCTATTCTTCAAAAGCATATTCGGTTGCTTTAGTAACACCCGACCTATTCCAATCCTGTTTGGGAATTAGATACTCCTGTTTAGAACTCTGATACTTATCTAGTCCTCTTTCATGTGTAAACTTTATATATTTCTATATTAAAATTGTTTTAAATTAAATTGAAGGAGTTTGGAAGTTTTAAATTTTATGTTATTTTCTAAATTTAGGGGTGTTACACGATGATAGAGTGGACGACTAGAGGTGGCGAGAGAGGGGGGGCGGGAATGTCTGAGATGTTTGAATGACATGATTTGTGAATGGTAAAACTAATTTAGGTTTTGTTAACTTTAAAACTTTTCTAGTCCGTTACAAGTAACTATTTTAGATTTAAAAGATGTAAGTAACCAAATTCTAAAAGTTCCATGGTTTTATTTATTCAAATAAGATGTTCAGGGACCCAATAATTTAAAATGAGAAAGTTGAATGGTAATTCAAAAAAATTCAGAAACTTAATCATTCAAAATTGAAAATTTCATTGCATTTTTTTCTAAACTTTTCCAATTTAAAATTATAACAAAAATGGTCATATTTTTTAAAATTAAGGATATCTCAGTAATTATTTTTCTTACCTCAACATTTTATCTGATTGTCCAAATCTAAATATTTTCACCATAAAAATCTTAAAATTAAAACTTTAATAAATTATTTTTAAATACTTAAAATTATTTATTACAAATAAAATAACAAAAACCAATTTAAACTACATTCATTCACCCATTTAAAAGGTTCTTAATACATTTAGAGCATCTTCAACAGATTTTTAAAATTTTTCTAAAATAGAGAATCAAAATTCAAAATTTTTAGCAAAAATTGCATTCATCTCCAACAGATTCTCCATTTTGGAGATGACATCTTTACTAATATTATTAAAATAATGTATACATCTAATAATATATTATTTCTCTCTCCTACATATTTTATTTTAAGATTTCTTATTGGTGAAATATAATAAAACCCATTTCTCTCTCATGGTAATCATTTTTAGAGAGTTCTCCAAATTTGGAGAAAATTACTCTCTCTCTCTCTCTCTCTCTCTCTCTCTCTCTCTCTCTCTCTCTCTCTCTCTCTCTCTCTCTCTCTCTCTCTCTCTCTCTCTCTCTCTCTCTCTCTTACTTTCTCCATTTTAGAGAAAAATTTAAAAAAATATGTTAGAGTAAAAAACACCAAAATTTTCCATTTTCTCCATTTTGGAGAAACTTTTAAAGATGTTCTTGTATTGTGTAATTATCATATTATAATAATATAATATTAATAACTAATCTATTAATCACAACAACTAATCTATTAATCACAACAATAAAGGGTGGGTTCTTGAATACATTTGTATCACTTAAATTATCATATTATATACTATTAAGAACTAATTTATTTTTATTTATTTTTGAAGAAAATTAATAACTAACACTTTTTTTAAAAATACTATTTTTTTAAAGGCAACAACTTTATTAAGCAACAAAAAAAGTATTGCTTTGATGTTTCCAAATTAAATAGATATGATCCATAATACCGCCTTTCAAAAGTGAATTTCACAACTCAATATACTATTAACATATTGTGAAAAAACTCTAAATCTATGAAATCTAGTATAGTTTGTGAACATATTTTGAACGTCAACTAAAACAATAAAATTAAATATAAATCTACCACTTGTGAACACATTATGAACACCCTAGTATGAAATTTCTTAAGGTTATTTTCATTTTGTTCATAATATGTTCACCTGGTGTACATACTTAATTATGAACATGTGTGTATGTTATAGAAGAGTGATACATGGAGAATTCGAAAGGTAATAAGGATCTTCGAGAATAATCGGAAAAAAAAAAGAAAACGAGCTCGGAAGAGGCTCGGAATTTAGCATCGAAGAAGGAGCAAACAACCCTTACCAATAGTTACACCGAGACCTACGTCTCGGTACAAGTATCGGTGGCCACTGCAATGTGCAGCGCCAACAACAAAGCCTATCGAGAGTTTCACCGAGAATTAAGTCTCTGGACAAGTCTCAATAATCAAGGCAGAAGCTACCGAGAGTTTCACCGAGAGTTAAGTCTCGGGACAACTCTCGAAAACATATTTCCTTATTTTAAATATTTAAACTTAGGATAATTATTGTTAACTTTAATTATTATTAGGATTATTATTTAGTTTCCTTTTATTAATTATTTAATTAAGTTTTATAGTTGGTTTAGTTAGATTTATTTCCATAGTTATCTTTGAATTAGTTTAGCTATAAATAGGGTTGAATGTTTTCTTTAATAATCAGATTATTGATTAATAAATTAAACCTTTTTAGAGTTTTATCTCTAGTTTAAGAGTATTCTCATAATTTTCTCGAGTGTTTCGTGGTAAAGCTCGTTATCCTTGGATCCAGACGTTTGTCGATCTGTTCCGCACTTTCCCCGTTGCGTCAGTTGGTATCAGAGCAGGCTTCTCCTGTCTATTTTATTAACAATGGTCGATCGACCCACTACCAAAGCAGGTTTAGTAGAGATGCATTCCTTATCCACGACACTCGATAATCTGACAGCGGCTGTCAACAAACTTCAACCCAATTTCGTCAACGACAACAGTCGAGAAGAGACAGGATTGAAGAGCCGGTTAAGGTTCCGCGTAATGGCAACAGTAACTGGATTAATATTTCAAGTTCCGAATCCAAAGAGAATGAGGAAGAAGAACCAATGAACTTGAGAAGAAACAACCACGATTACCGGATGAAAGCGGACATCCCTTTTTTCTATGGAACCATGGGAATAGAAGAATTATTAGATTGGCAAATCGAAGTCGATCGATTATTTGACATTATGGAGGTTCCCAAAGACAAACAGGTAAAGTTGGTTGCTTTCTGTCTAAAGAGTGTCGCCGCTATTTGGTGGGATAAACCGATCATGCAAAAACAACGACAAAGAAAGGGACCAGTTCGATCTTGGAAGAGAATGAAGCAGCTTATGATGGAACGATTCTTACCAGAGGATTATGAACGGACCCTTAACAAAATCTATCCCAAACCCGATAACGACAACCACCGGAGAAAAGATAGGCACGAGAAATCAGTCAAGGTTTGGTGTGACAAAAACGACTCTATTATGCATTCGTTTATTTTCCTAGTCAAACAACCACCTGTTCCGAAAAAGCCACCCGAAAAAGATGAAGCCTTGCCGGATAGATTTGAAGAGAAAGTCATCACCGTCGTGACCGAGCCACAACAGAAAAACTTGACCGAAACCAAAGTGTATGAACCAGATCTCGAACCAGCCACCGAAGAAATCGAAAATGAACCGGTTAAGGACAATCTCGAGCCAACGAAACTTTTGTCACAAGACGTCATGAAGGTTGAGCCCGAATATGATGTTTCCATTATTTCAACACGTAAGGTTTCGAATCAAATTGAAACAGTTCCTACTAAAAATCTTGTCGCTTCTTACCCTTTCGAGTTGGATAAAGTATCGCTTATATGGAAACAACCACGGCAACATCTTTTGAGATTTGAAGATTGGTCAAGCTTTCTGAGTTCTGAAGATCGAGTTATAGATCAACATGCTTTAAAGAAGAAAATATTATATATAAGTAATTTGGTGTTACATCGGAATCCCAAGGAATCAAATGGAGTTGTTTTTCAAGTGAACTCGAGTACGAGTTCTTTTCAAGTGAGGGTGACTGATACAGGGAGAATTCGAGAGGTAATAAGGATCTTCAAGAATAATTGGAAAAGAAGAAAACGAGCTCGGAAGAGGCTCGGAATTTGGCATCGAAGAAGGAGCAAACAACCCTTACCAGTAGTTACACCGAGACCTAAGTTCCGGTACAAGTATCAATGGCCACTGGAATGTGCAGCGCCAACAACAGAGCCTACCGAGAGTTTCACCGAGACTTAAGTCTCAGGACAAGTCTCGGTAATCAAGGCAGAAGTTACAGAGAGTTTCACTGAGAGTTAAGTCTCGGGACAGCTCTCGAAAGCATATTTCCTTATTTTAAATATTTAAACTTAGGATAAGTATTGTTAGCTTTAATTATTATTAGAATATTATTTAGTTTCCTTTTATTAATTATTTAATTAAGTTTTATAGTTGATTTAGAATTAGGATAGATTTATTTCCATAGTTATCTTTGAATTTTATTTTTTTTGGTAACCGTGGGTTTCCGGGCCAGCTTACGTGCACCGACTAGTTTAGTTATAAATAGGGTTGAATGTTTTCTTTAATATTCAGATTATTGATTAATAAATTAAACCTTTTTAGAGTTTTATCTCTAGTTTAAGAGTATTCTCTTAATTTTCTCGAGTGTTTCGTTGTAAAGTTCTTTATCATTGGATCCAAACGTTTGTCGATCCGTTCCGCATTTTCCCCGCTGCGTCAGAGAGAAGATATGAGAGGAGAAAGATATTTATGAAATTTGAATTTTTCTTAAATGAATGATTTAATTATGACTAGAAGCGTACTCACGCAATGCAGCGAGATACATCACGATTTTAATGTTTCATTTTATTTTTTTGTCGATTTACAGTACGATTTTGGATAGTTTTGAGAAAGTGATAATGTTTTTTTATAAACTTGTTTAATTTAGGCTTAATAATATAATTTTTTTATATAAAAAAAATAAGTATTTTGTTAGAATTCAATGATTATCTTATATATTTTAATGACATCTAGAAAAAATAACCAATTACATATTTAATAATATAATTAAAACAAAATTATAGTAATATAATATATTAATGAGAGAATTACAGTTTTGGTCCTTAATGTTTCATATTTTCTTTGAAAGGGTGACCTATACTTCAATATCTCAAATAGTGGTCCCTGAGGTTTGGATTTTGTTTTGAAAGAAGGACCTTCTCACTAACCCGGTTAAAAAACTATGTTAGAGTAAGGGGTATTTTCGTCAAACCATGTATTATCCCTCTTTTTGCACTTTTTTTGTTTTTCTATATTTTTTTAAAACCTTAAATCTACAGGACCTGTTATGTAATTTATATATATATATATATATATATATATATATATATATATATAGAGAGAGAGAGAGAGAGAGAGAGGTGTTTAAATGAAACCCCTTTACATGGTGCAACCCCATACAACCCCTCTATCCACCACTCATTTTATTTTCACTTTTTTAATTAAAAATTGTGAAAATAAAATGAGTTGTGAATAGAGGGGTTGCACGGGTTGCACCATGTAAAATGTTGCATAATAACCTACCCCTATATATATAGTGGAATGATATTTTGCAACCCTGAAAAATGTTGCAACCCTTGCAACTCACATCTTAACCGTTGGATTCATGATCGACGGTTATTTTATTTTTATTTTTCTATTTTTTTAATTAAAAATATTGGGCCCCATATCTATTGTAACCGCCGATCATGAATCTGACGGTTAAAATGTGGGTTGCAAGGTTTGCAACCTTTTTAAGGGTTGCAAATAAAACAACCCCTATATATGTATATATATATATATATAAACACATAAACGATTTCTAAGTTTTCACAGGGACCATCATGCTCACCAAGATGTCTTTAACAATACACATGTGTGTATTGTTAACACAGACCACAGGGACTATCGTTCTCCTCCATGACCATAGGGATGACGATATGCCAACCAAACTCCATCACTTGCCAAACACATAGACCATCGTATCTTCTCCAAATCAGAGGGACGTGGTGGTCCGGTGGATCACCAAATCACAGGGAAGAGCTTCCATAACTTCCGGTTGTGACCATCGTCCCCTCCACACCTCCACTCCTCATCTCCGGCAACACCCTTTCCTCTCCTCAATCATAACCCACCATCGCATGTGATCGATTCTCGATTACAAACATCTCATCCTTATACCACGACAGCAAAAACGTCTCACCATCCTCTATTATCATTCTCCTCTCACCTATGGGAGACGCCGACAACGGCACCACCGGTGGAAATGATGGAAGGTGTGGTTTACGGCGGTGGTGTGGGTCATGATGGTGATATTCAATCACGTATTTAGATTATCACCACCATAATAAATTAAGTCTTTTCACACAAATTAACAAATCAAAGTGAAGCTTAAGGGAGTGATGGTTCAGGGAACGGAGAGGTTGGAAAAACGTCGTAGCCTCCCTCCCTGTGGTTTGTGTGCACATCGTTCATCCTCGTGTTCACTGTAAAACCTGGTGGCCTTCGTCCCTATGGTATGTGTGCCTTAATATTACACCCTTTGATGAGGATGGGTTGATGAAGCGGTCCTGTGTTTATATGTATATATATATATACATATATATATATATATATATATATGTGTGTGTGTGTGTGTCTCTGTATACACCCATTTGGTTAACCTATTTGCTAAAAATGATCCGTGGTTAACCATGATCAGTGCTCAATGGTCTGTGTATGTGGGTTTTATTATATGTGTATATATATATATATATGTATGTATGTGGGTTTTTCACAGGGATGTGTGTATATATATATATGGGGGGAACGATCAATTGGAAACCAGTATTACATTGGAAACTTTGGAACCGAAATCAACCAATCAGTGAATTTCTTTTTTTTATTTTTAATTGAAAAGGTTATTTTTGTCTTTTACATTATTTCATAATATATATGGTAACTGTTATTATTATTATAGTAATAATTATTTAATTTTAATTTAGCTTATATATGGTAATAATAATCATTGATTAATTTAAAAATGAGATATTTAATGTAGGTAAATTATTTAATTTTAATTTAGCTTATATATGATAATAATGAAACAATAATGCTAACACGATGAACCTGATGAATCTATTTTCATATACGGATATGCAACTGAACAGGTAATGAAACAAAAATGGGAAGTTAACAAAAATGACACAAATTTATCATGTTTCATTATGAAACAATAATGCTAACACGATGAACCTGATGAATTTATTTTCATTATGAAATAATAATGCTAACACGATGAACCTGATGAAATCTGTAATCCAATGAAATCTGTAATCCACAAATTCATTCTGTTTCATCACAATATTAGATTGCATGGGAAATTTTATAATAAAATGAAATTAAAAAAAATATTTTCTTACATTTTAAAAGAAAAATATTTTTTTTGATGAAAAGACAAATGCTCCTCGTTTTCATAGTAAAAAAAATCAAAATTTAGATTGCATGAGAAATTTTATTTTGATTTCAAGTAATCTAAATAAAATAAACTTTTCTTGCCACACAAAATCAAAAGACATATTTACCCTTTTCATCTATTATTTTTATTTATTATTAATAAATTAATTAATTTACTACCATATATAATTCAAATGAATCTTAACCATTGATTATAAAGATCAATGGTTGAAATTTGGTTTCCAAAGTTTTCAATGAAACTTGGTTTCCAATTGATATCACCCCTATATATATGTATGTATATATACATACATATATGTATGTGGGTTTTTCACAGAGATGTGTGTATATATATGAGAATATGTATGTGGGTTTTTGGATGTTGATGATGATATGTATTATATGGTTAATTACAAAACAGGTCCTTATAATTTTTTGGCTTTACCAAAAATATAGAAAAACAAAAAAATTACAAAAAAAGGAAGAATGCATGGTTTGACGAAAATACCCCTGACTTTAACCAAGTTTTTTAACGAAGTTAGTGAGGAGGTCCTCCTTTCAGAGCAAATACCAAACCTCAGGGACCACTATTTGAGATACGAAAGTATAGGCCCTCCTTTCAAAGAAAATACGAAACCTTAAGGACCAAAACTGTAATTCTCTCTATATTAATTAATAGTGATACATGAAAAAGTCTACATAAAAGGAAGTATCTGCACATATCAAATTGATGGGTGTTAGAAGTCTGCAGTAGTAATATGTATCTTGTGCTTTGATACTTATAAATTAAGAGATTTTTAAAATCTTACATAAAATGATGGTACCTTGTGCTTAATAATTTGTATTTAAGATTTTTTATCCGTACTTTATAATATAGTATAGATATTGATTATCTTAAATTAGTGATTTATGATAGATCTCATAAATCCACAAATTAAAAAGTTCTCATATGATTAAGCCCCGATAACTACAAATCTTTAAATATCTATTTGAAAATTACGTTTTGTAAAATAAGAATTGAAAGTAATTTCTGTTTTATATAATTTTTCTTAATAATAACAATAATACATATAAAAAATCGAGTTTAACATGGGACGTTCTAACAAGACAGACGAATTTTAATACGTTTTTTTTTTTTTGAGAGAGGTCTAAAAATCGTACATTTACGGATTTATCCATAGAAAAATTACGTATTTGTAGCTACCAACAAGAGATTAAAAATAAAAAAAGTAACATAATTATTATTTTGTAAAGGTTAAAAATGATTTAGAAATGGGAGCAAATATATATAAAGAGAAAGGTGGGTTCAAATGAAAACTCATATTTTATTGTGCATATGAGGACAAATCTTAACCATTGATCAAAACTTAGAAAATTAATCAATGGTTAATACATAATAAGGTTAATTGGGAAGTGATTAAGGACAAAATTGTAATTTTGAATCAACGTCTACCTTCTTTGACTTTTTATTTTTATTTTTAATTAAAATAAATTTACCCCCTTAAACTTTAAAATAATTTATCTAAAAAATTATTAATATTTTAATCAAACAAATTAAATCAAAAAAACGAGAATTTCGTGTTCTTCGATATGACATCCATCTCGATATAGTTTTTTTTTTTTTTTTCACCGTTTTTTACGTGAAATTCTATATACGTGTTATATTCATTATGAATATGCATGGACGTCTTCGGGTGTCCACATTCAGTACGAATAACAAAGATGAACGTTCATTCACTATTCATGATGAATAATACCGTATGCAGGATGAATAATACAATATTCATAATTTTTTTCGTTTTAACCGTTTTTTACGTAAAATTCTATATATGTGTTATATTCATTATGAATATGCATGCACGTCCTCTGGTGTCCACATTCAGTATGAATAACAAAGGTGAACATTCATTCACTATTCATGATGAATATTACAATATTCAGGATGAATAATACACGAATCCATGATTCATGTATTATTTATCATGAATCGTGTATTATTCACCCTGGATGTTCTATTATTCATCATGAATGATACATTATTCATGATGAATAATATATTAATGACCTGTGAAGGTGTAGACACATGGCGCACTCTCTTTTATTTTCCAATTCACAACCGAAATTTGGTTTAATTCATTATGAATATGTATGCGCATCCCCGGATGTCCCACATTCAGTACGAATAACAAATGTAAACGTTCATTCATTATTCATAATGAATAATATAGTATTCAGGATGAATTACACAACATTCATGACGAATAATACACGAATTCATGAATCGTGAATTATTCACCCTGAATTTTGTATTATTTATGATGAATAACACATGAATGACCTGTGAAGATGTGGAGACGTGACGCACTCTCTTTTGTTCCCCGATTCACAACAAAATTACTCGATAGGTTCTCGATTCGTCTTAATGGATGTTGGGTTACGATGCTGAATAAATGTGATGCCTTACGGCGTTGAAGAAAGTGTTGAAGAAGGTGATGTCGAGTTACATACTTACGGTGTCGAGGCGTTATACAAACTTGAACGTACATAAATGTT
The DNA here is from genome assembly GCA_954870635.1 of Arctium minus. NCBI lineage: Eukaryota > Viridiplantae > Streptophyta > Magnoliopsida > Asterales > Asteraceae > Arctium > Arctium minus. The sequence goes on from OX941092.1 coordinate 27,493,484, forward strand.
CATAATTAATATAACATATATATAGCATTTCACGTAAAAAACGGTTAAAACGACAAAAAAAACTATATCGAGATGGGTGTCATATCGAAGAGCACGAAATTCTCGTTTTTCTGATGTAATTTGTTTGATTAAAATATTAGTAATTTTTAAGATAATTTATTTTAAACTTTAATTGGGTAAAAAGTTTTTAATTAAAAAAGAAAAGAAAAAGTCAAATATGGTAGACGTGTGTTTAAATTTTCTTCCAATTTTACCCCTAAGCATTTTAAAATTAAAAACTATATTTAATATGAGTTGTTGGATCAAAAGAGATCGAGTTGCTGAGATTTGTTCTCACGTGCACAATGAAAAATGAGTTTTCATTTGAAATTTCCTCTCTCTCTCTTTCTCTCTCTCTCTCTCTCTCTCTATATATATATATATATATGGGGCTAATCAAATTAGAACTAAGTAGTTTGTGATAATTGTTAGATCCAATATGAGCCACACATTTAGAATAATTAATATTAATTTTAAATAAATAGAAAATGATATTTTAGTAACTTTGTTTAATTCCTAAAATATAACATAATTCCTAAATTTTCTTATTTCCTTTTACAAAAGGGTATCACAGTGTGCTCTCACATATTTTTTATTTTTACAAAAGGGTATCATAGTGTATCATCATGTATTTTCGATCTTTACAAAGTGTATCACAGTGTGCATAACTTATTTTCGATGTTTTTTCGATCTTTACAAAGTGTATCACAATGTGCATCACTTATTTTCGATGTTTTTTCGATCTTTACAAAATGTATCATGGTGTGCTATCACGTATTTTTGATGTTTTTTCGATGTTTACAAAAGAGAATCATAGTGTGCTATCATGTATTTTCGATCTTTACACAGTGTATCACATTGTGCATCATGTATTTTCGATGTTTATAAAGTGTATCACAGTAGACATCATGTATTCGCCGGAATAATATTTGCTAAAGAGAGGAGAGAGAAGAGAAGAGAGTAAAGATCTCAAAAATACCTAAAATTCCTTTAATTAAAATTACCAAAATTATGGATTTCCTAATTTATCTTTTGATTTGTGGTTAAGATTGGATCTCATGGTTACCACAGATAACTGAGTTCTCCCTTGAATGACCCCATATATATATATATATATATATATATATATATATATATATATATATTATATTATAAAGAAGACATAAAAAACTCTTAAAAACAAGTCTTAAAGCTTAATGTACTGTCATTTAATGCTAATTACTTAAAAAACAACCATTAAAGCTATATGTACTACATTTAATGTTATTTATTAATTTTCAATCATTATCTCTAACCATTTCAACTCTCCTAAAATCAATTCTCATTTTGACTTTCCTAAAGTAACTCTCGGCATAATTAAATATAGAATAAAATTCAAATTTTAAATATAAAAAATATAAAATATAATTAAAAAAATCTAACATAATATTTTATAAAAAAATTATATTATGAAACCAAAATAAATTACATTATATTATTAAGTCTAAATTAAACAAATTTATATAAAAAAACATTATCACTCTATCACAACCATTCAAAATCGTAATGTAAATCGACAAAAAACAGAAAATAAAATGAAACATTAAAATCGTGATGTATCTAGCTGCATTGCGCGAGTACACTTCTAGTATATATATATATATATATATATATATATATATATATATATACCACTATATATAGACGGAGGTTCAAGAGAAAACCTCAAATAAATGAAAAACTAAAAAACAATTTATCAACCGTTAGATTAAATGATCTGATGGATATCATTAAACAGACGGTAACAACAATATTTTTTAAATTAAAAAAACATCAACCCCCTATTTTTTATTTGAAAAAATACGAAAAATAAACAAAATTCGAGCGAAATAAATTACACCAAATAAACAATCATATTTTTCTCATTAATTTGACATCCATATTTATATACCTTTTCATTCGTTTTTTCGTAATTTTTTGGTTTTCTATTTATTTAGAGTTTTCTCCTTTAACTGACCCTATATATATCTATACTACCTTAATATGCATTTAAGCAAAAGTCTTAAATACAATCCTTAAAGCACAAAGTACTACATTTTAATGCATAAAATTCAAAAACTCTTAAATACTCCTCTTAAAGCACAAGTTACAAGTCTTTGATGCAAGGAAATTAAAACCGATGTTACACTCTTCAGCCCATGCTTTCTTTGATGCAAGAATATTAAAACCGATGTTACACGCTTCAGCCCATGCTTTCTGTTCTGCCTCTCACTGTCTCAACCCATGCTTTCCCTTATGCCTCTTATTTCACGTCTCACTCTCTCTCTCTCTCTCTCTATATATATATATATATATAGATATATTATGATTATGTAAAGAAGAAGAATTAGCAACAACATAATCATAATCACAACTAGCGATGTCTTCAACTCCACATAGTCTCCGTTTTACACACCAGGTTTGTATCCATGTCTGTAATTTTGACCTTCTTCTTGCTCTGTAATTTTGATTCGAAGTCAGGCCAAAGTTTTGGGCATTGTGATTATTCTGTTCGTCGAAGGATAAGAATTCAGAAATTGATTTTACTTCCGTTTACTGATTGTGCAATTTCTGCTTGACTTTGTTTACCGTCACCGGTGAACTCTTTGTAAAATATCTCTAGGGCATTAATATCAGAACAAATTGATGATTTAAAGAAATCGACTTTGGATTTTAATTACATATCTAAATTTCTCTGAGGAAAATGTCCTCTGATTTACTTTTTATTGTTTTTAAATTTCTTACATTTGGAAGATGAATGAGCTGACCAGTTCCTCTGCACAAAAGGTTTATTGGACAACTTTTAACTAAAAGTGCAGCAACTAGCTCGTTAAAAAAAAAAAGTTAGTGCAAGTTTGCGAACTATCATATCTAGATTATAACGTCAATTGTGAAACATGAGTTTGTTTTTCACCAAACATCTGCTATGTTCCATTGTTGTTTACAGAACATAAATTGTACTTCAGTTGGATATAATGTTTTAAAGTGATTTATGTATTTACTCTGTAGTAGGCCAATCACACCTCTCAGATTTCTAGGATGAGACGATGACTTCCTTCACATCTCTCTCCACTATCGCGTTCAACCTAATCGATTGGGTTTCTGCTCTTCTTTCTTCATCAACATCTCTTGATTATGGTCCTGGTACTATCTTCAATCATTTCTCATGAGTCTATCAAGGTGAGATATGTTTTTATTCTTATTGGGGAGTGCGGTTGCTATTTTGAGTTTTGGGGTTTAAAATGAAATCATAATACTTTTTTTTTTGCAGAGATTCACGACTTGTGGTATGTTATCACCCCTTATTCTGTAGTTGTACCCATTAAGACTGAGTTTTTTCTAATCTAATTGTATGCTCTGGATATAAAATCCACTATTTATATTAACTTGGAATCCATCCAGATGCATATTAACTTTATCAAGTAAGAATTAAATCTACTGCAGGTCTGAAGTAAGAATTCTTTCATTTTGAAGCTGCATAAAGAAATCAATCTTGTACTGATTGCTCTGGATTCTTTCATTTTGATTTTGAAACGAAGTTTTGATCAAAACTTTTCATTGTTCTGTTAAAAGGACAATAAGTTGTTTAAGTTTAATCTTTTTTTGGATCTTTCTTATATAGTTCATGTTTTTACTTTTTGATTCCTCTCAAATTTCTTTGTATGGTTCCCTCATATTTCTTAGTAGGGCTGGAGAACTTGTTCAGTAACTATGTTAGGCAGAGGTATTTGACTCTCGGTAAGTGTTTGATAAACGGACCTTTAAACTCTTGATTATCGCTTTAACTATGTTTTTCACATTTTCTTATATTGGAATTCGACTAGCACTATTTATATTAATAATGTTATAGTTGTACATAAATTACAGTAACAGAGGCCTCAACCACTTGCAAAGAATAAGCTCATTCCAATATAACCAATGAGCTATCCCTGAATCCTGGTGCCTGATCTACTTGTAGAGGCATCTCATTATAGACAATGATAAAATAGTTGCTATTATGTTTAATTGTAATGCGTGGATTTGAGTGGTCAGTTCAAAAATGACATTAATCTTCTCTGGATGCGTTATGTGTGTATTTGCTATCCATATATTTGATGTATTATGGGTGAAACTTCAATTTGGTTGGTTATAGTTAGAAAGGCTGGTACCAAATCTACGAATGGGAGATGTATAAATTTCTTTTGTCGATACAGTTAGAGAGCAAGGTAGATATTTCACAATTGAGGACCGCTACATGAAACCGCTTGAGATTTTGTTTTGTTCTCTTTAAAATCAGCAACAACTAGAGACAACATTGATTTATATGACAAACCATGTTGATGATGTTATCTTATTGTTCTTTTTCTCTTTATCAAGCTAAATCATTGATTTCTCTTTGTATTTATATTTGATTATTTGAAGGGTTATCTATTAGTTGCTTCTATATCCTTGAGGAATCCGGTTATCTATTAGTTGCTTCTTCCTCACTCTTGATTCCAATCGTTTAGGGTTTAACAGGTTTGTAGTCGATTGTTAGAGTTGTTCGATTTTCATTTATTTCAAAGAACCGTTGTAGTCGATTTTCATTTATTTCAATTTTCAATTGTAGTTGATTAACAGGGGAAAGTTTCTCACGGAGTATGAAGGTTGGGAAGTTTTCACAATTGATTTCGAGTAACAGGAATACAAATTTGATGCTAGAAGGATAATTATATTCATATTGATTTGGTATTGGAATTGAATAAGTACTGGATTTTGCTTCTTAAAGTTCCAGACAACTCTGATTTGGGATGAAAGGAATAATTTCAACCCTAAATCAAGTGGTTTGAATTACTTGCATGACAACAGAGATTCATCTCCCTTGAACTTAGCTCCCTCCGGTAAGAAGAGAGTTTCAAATTTGATTTTTATGACCACAATTCACAAATAGGATTGGTTTGCATACATCCTACCTATACCAAGTAGGATTGATTTTATTTATACATATTTTAGCTTATTAAGGGTTTATGTTGTAATGACATGATGGTGGGTATGGGTTGAATAGCTCATGAAAGCAAAGGCTTATTTTATAGTTCATGAAATAACGGTTTAGACATCATTGAAAAGCAAGAACAGAATTACCAACGTTGTCTTTGCACGTAGCAAAGTTCCTGGCTCCACCAAGGTTTTATCTCCCTGATTTTATTTCTAAATATTGCCAATGCTTAACCATGTTTCCAGATAATTTACTTCTTATTGACATTTAAATTGCAAAATAATAAAACTTTTGGAGAAGGCAACAAGGTCCCCATGTTAGGTAAATTGTATTTTAGTTGCCTGATTCAGGTTTGATTGCTAATTGAATGCAGTTTCAAGCCTTCACACAAAATGGGTCTTTAATAAATAATATTAGAGTTTGAGATCATCTTAAATTTAAATGGGAAAAGGTTTTTTTAAACAAAGACTTGTATTAATTTTTCATTTTCCATTTTTGAGCAAAAGGTTGATTACACGTTCGAGAGCTTTTCAATTTTCATTTACGATAAAAATTCACACTTTGCTCACCCGATGCATTGCACGGGCACATTGCTAGTATATATATATATATATATATATATATATATATACTATATTATAAAGATGGTATAAAAAACTCTTAAAAACAAGTCTTAAAGCTTAATGTACCGTTATTTAATGCTAATTACTTAAAAAACAACCATTAAAGCTGTATGTACTACATTTAATGTTATTTATTAATTTTCAATAATTATCTCTAACCATTTCAACTCTCCTAAAATCATTTCCCATTTTGACTTTCCTAAAGTAACTCTCAGCATAATTAAATATAGAATAAAATTCAAATTTTAAATATAAAAAATATAAAATATAATTAAAAAAATCTAACATAATATTTTATAAAAAATTATATTATGAAACCAAAATAAATTACATTATATTATTAAGTCTAAATTAAACAAATTTATATAAAAAAAAATCATTATCACTCTGTCACAACCAACCAAAATCGTAATGTAAATCGACAAAAAATAAAAAATAAAAAATAAAATAAAACATTAAAATCGTGATATATCTAGCGGCATTGTGCGAGTACACTTCTAGTATATATATAAAACAAGCAAATGAGGGTTGATGATAAAAAATGAGAATGATGCCACTACTGCTTTTAACCCATGCCCCTACCCTAGCGTACGCACGCGTGCCCCTCTTGACGTGACCTCTCATCATCTTTCTTTTACTCTTCAATTTTTTTTCATTTTCCATTTACCAACTAAATTTTAAATACATACTATTAAATGAAAATATCTAAAGTCAAAAATTTTAAAAAAATCTATCAAAAGTCAAAATTTAAAAAAAAAATTACATTTAGTTTTAGCATCTATTAGAACTTCTCCAAAAATATACTTTAATTTTTCTACGTCTCTATTCGACAAACTATCTGATAAATTAACTGATAGCTGATAAGTTAACCGATGATTGATAAGCTAGTGTTAACTGATAAACTAGTCGTTAGCTGATAAGTTAGTTGATTAACAAATTATGTTTGATAAAAACTAAGTTATAAGTATTTAAAATTAGCAAAAAAGAATCTTGAAAAAATAGTCAATTACAAATATTTAATAATAATATAATTCAAATAAATTTCTAATAATATAATATGTTGATCAATACAAACAAGATAGTAAAAAAAATTAAATAACATAATATGTTAATAGAAAAAATAATTAGCTCAAATGGCCAAATCACGGAGAGGGATTGGCCTCTTAGCCATCCCTGTCCCTGACTTGGAGAAATGTCCAAAGGGACAACCCCAAGGACGCAATGGAGCCCAGGGCGCAATTGCGTCCCTACGCATAATCTTACTGAAAACAAGTAATTTTTTTTTACTGATAACAAGTAGGGACGCAATTGCGCCCTAGACTCCATTGCGTCCTTGGGGCTCCATTACGTCCCTTGGGACATTTTTACAAGTCAGGGAGAGGGATGACTAAGAGGCCAATCTCACTCCATGGTTTAGCCATTTGTGTCATTATCTCTAATAGAAATGATTTAAAATTGATTATTATAGGCAAATTCTATTGATACTCAAACCTATAAAAACCTACAATTTTTCCGTACCCGGTTCTACACTACAAGATGAAAAAAAACACTCAAATCATTGCAATTAAATTTTTACTTTTGATTATTTTCATAATTTTGATTTTAACCCTTATACTTTATTGATATATTATATTAAACCCTTTTGATATTTTTTGTTATTTCCCTTACTTTTTTATTTTTTATCTTAGAGAATTACACTTTTGGTCCCTAGGGTGCAACACCCTCAAATTTGGAAATAACGACTAATTTAAAATTTTCAACAATACATTAAGGTATAATAAAATCTCTTACTACAAGTCCATACTTGAAATACATTCCTAGGTTGAACCATCAACAAATAATTAAAGTTTTACATAGAGACTAATTAAGTTCGGGTATTACTAGAACCCAATAACATTCGCTATATCCAAAATAAGTGCGGAAGACTTCATCAAGCTAATCACCTCTTCGAGCACACAACTAGCACTCATTTCTTCACAGTATCGCTAGAACTAATCCCGAAATGGAACCTGATGCACATGCCGACAAGTAAAAAAGTTAGACTAGCGCCTAGTGAGTTCAAAAGTTTTCATCATGATTATAAAAATCGTTAAACGAAAATAATGTGACTTAAATCATGATCATTTAAAATCAATTACTTTAAATATGAGAACGACCCGTTTTCCAATAATACACATTTTATAAATGAATGCCTCAACACCAAAACATTGTTTCATGAAGTGATGCAACTCAACGCTTACTCAAACGTGAATAATAGTAAATGCCCAAATATTGAAATTTGAATAAGACTTTAGAGTGAATTGTGGATTTGGTCCCTGTGGTTTAATGATTTCTTTGACCATGATCCTCATTCTATGTTTATTGTGGATTTGGTCCTTGTGGTATTCAATTTATTTTGGTCATGGTCCTTCTGACTAACACTTCTATTAACTTTGTTAAATCAAGGACTATTTTAGCCATTTTGCCTATTTTTTATCCTTTTTTGATAAGAAAAATATAAACAATATTTGTATACACACATGCACACACACATGTATATAAATAAATAAATAAATAAATATATATATATATATATATAAATAACGATATTAAAATAAATAAAATAAGACATTATTGTATGATTTAATTGTTTAATTTTTTTTAAATTAATTATATTAAATACGATTTAATTTTATTATTTTATTGTAATTGTGGAAAAATATATGTAGTTTTATTGTTTTAATGTAATTAAACTTTCAATTTAAACAAATCAGATCATAAAACTATATCTTATTTTATTTAGAGCGAATAAAATAAAATATGGTTTTATGATTTAATTTATTGAATTAAAATTTTAATTAAGTTAAAGACGATTTAATTATATTGTTCTTTTATTATCATTGCAACAAACAAGCTTATTGTTGATATTTTAACACAAAAAAATCATTAAAACCCGTTGAGAAATGAATTTTAATTTTATCATACTAAAAACAATATGAAAATTGATTTTGAGTTTTTGACTGAAAAACAATATGAAAATTGGAGCTTCTAATTTTAAGATGATAAAATTATAGTTCATTTCTCAACGGTTTTCAATGATTTTTTGTGTTAAAATATCAACAATAAGCTTGATTGTTGCAATGATCGTAAAAGAACAATATAATTAAATCGTCTCTAACTTAATTAAAATTTTAATTCAATAAATCAAATCATAAAACCATATTTTATTTTATTCGATATAAATAAATAAGATATAGTTTTATGATCTGATTTGTTTAAATTGAAATTTTAATTACATTAAAACAATAAAACTATATCTTTTTTCACAATTACAATAAAATAATAAAATTAAATCGTATTTAATATAATTAATTTTAAAAAAATTAAACAATTAAATCATACAATAATGTCTTATTTTATTTATTTTAATATCGTTATATATATATATATATATATACATACATGTGTGTATGCATGTATGTTTGTGTGTATAAAAATATTGTTTATATTTTTCTTATCAAAAAAGGACAAAAAAATAGGCAAAATGACTAAAATGGTCATTGATTTAACAAAGTTAATGAAAGTGTTAGTCAGAAGGACCATGACCAAAATAAATTGAATACCACAAGGACCAAATCCACAATAAACATAGAATGAGGACCATGGTCAAAGAAATCACTAAACCACAGGGACCAAATCCACAATTCACTCAAGACTTTATAAACCAAATGACCAAAATATGATTAAATTCAAGCCTCCAAAATTATAACGAATGAGGAATAACCCAAACTTAAAACGTCACCAAAAAACAAGGATAAAACTAAATACCCAAAACAACACCTCTCGGTGACGGGGGAGACCCGAATTCCAATGCTAGTGGCGGAACACAAAAGTAGGCCACATTCCAAGTTGTTGAGCTCACCATACTAGGATCAAGGCCACGAACACGTAGGTTCGTACTAAGATGTGGGGGAGGGCACCTAATGATTCCTAGTCATGCTCATTCACTAGGATTACATTTACGACCCACGACTAGTATCTGGTCCCAAATAACCGTACTAAGTTGCCACCCTAGGGTCCAATGTCTCAACTAGCTACAAATGGGAAGTGACTATCCCATAAAAACAGACTCAACAATTACATCACGGGCCCAAGACCAAATGTTAGACTCCACGAGCCCGCACCATAAGGCCCTCGATAATCCCATGACTAATTCTGGTCCCAACTTGGAAATAATAGCCCTTTTTCTTAAAATAATAAAGACCGACTCATATGCCTATGGATCCATTAAATTACAGTCTATAACATTACATGACTCCAATTGAATGACCAAAGCACCCAAAACATGTAACTCTCAAATGACACGTAATAAATGCCATCATACTAAAACTCCACAACGGGCTATTAAACCGGAAAAATGTCCCCAAGACTCATCTTAGTCAAAACCGAGCCAAAGGCTCTTCAATTTACTTAAATCTCCGATGAAAGCCAGTGAAAACAATAAAACACGTTTGACCAACGGTTATGCAAACATAACGACCAAAAGTATAATTAACTCAAAACTCATCATTGGTTGAGGCAAACCATTTCCAAATGAACTCATACCCTTATATTTTCGAAATGCCTCATCACACAATAATATGCATTTTCCAAACGGTTTATAAAATCAAATACACAAAAAGGACATTTACATCAAACAAACTCCGTTTATATATAAAATCGTCAAGGAAATATATCAACATGATTTATTTATCAAAATGCCCAAAAATCCCAAATGTGGGTGTTTTGTAAAGCTTATGAAGTTAAACACTTTAAATAATCAAAACTCGTCAAATAACTCAACAGTTAATAATTTCATGGTAAACACGTAAATAATTTAAAATGAATATTTTGGCATGTACAACGTTTTCACAAATCAACTTGAACTCACTTTGCTAGATTTAGGCTAAATCTAGATTTTACCCCAAATTTGAGCTCCCTTGAAGAACTTGAATCTACAAGCAAAACCTTCCAAAACCTATATTCACAAGTTTCCAACCATGAATATACTCATTCAACCATTGAGAAACAATCCCCAAACATTTACATCAAAAATCTCCATTTTATCCAAAACCCTAATTTTGACCTAATTTCTCCAAAGCCATCAAACCCGAAATTTGAGAAACCGGACACTAAGGAATCATCAAGAGAGCATTTATATCTTATATTAAGGTTTAGAAATGGAAGGGATAAATTTTTTCAGGATCGAAATTCTAAACAAGAATTTAATAAACACTCAGAAACTATGTAAAAGAAGTCGCGGAAAAACACTTTAACAATAAATCAATCAAACAGTATATAAACTCAAATCACAAGTTATATTGATTAACTTAATGATTACAAACAAAACCTCAATCTGTTGAACAAGCTCAACAGACGTTCTATACTTCTCTATTGAAAGGACTACAAAGAACCTTGAGGTTAATTCTCTAAACAAACTTATTCTATATGAATTCTTTTTAAACTATCAAAGACTTCTAAACTATATATACAGAACTAATTACAAGATAATTATCAAAACAAAATTGATCTTCATAATTCATTCCATAATTATCTTCATCTTTATCTCCAGCTCCTATTCTTTCGTTCCAATTCATTATAAGAAGCATTAACTTCATCCTTATCCAGCAGCATTAATTTTCAACAGCATTAACATCCTCAGCAGTACTAACTATGCTTGCAGTATTAATCATGCTCTTGCAGTAGTAATCTTCAAGCAGTACTAACTCTCCAAGCAATACTAACTATTCTTCTAGCAGTACTAACCTTTCAAGCAGTAGTAATTCTTCTAGCAGTAGTAAAATATTCAACTAGCAGTTTTAATCTTCAAGCTCAGCAGTAGTATCCATCCCTAGCACATTTCTGACCCAACAATCTCCCCCTAACTTAACTTTTCAAAATTAAGAAGTTAAGTTCTTTAGCATAGGGTCTTCATGATGCTTTCAAAACTGCTACTTAGTTCCCCATATTAGGATCCAGACCCAGACTTTGATTAATGGTTCTTCTGATTACAATCTTTGCTATTTCAGAACCTGTAGGGCAGACCAACTTGGCATTCAACATCCCTTGCAGTTTAGTCTTGCTATGATCATACACCTTGTCCACCAAGAAGTACTCATGATAGCTTTTGTCTATGGTTAGGACATATACTCCACATCTTTCAATGAGTATCCAGTGGTCAATGCTTCTGAATACCTTTTCATGATTCACATCTCTGATAATATGCTTAACCCTGTCAGGGTCAAACATCATGCATAGGTACTCCATGGCTATCTTGATTAGGTTCATTTCTACTCCTTTCAGCACATCTTCATACAGGGTCAGTCCAACTTTATATATTTCTTCCAAGTCAGCTCTGGAATAGCTTCTGATGACTTTGCCCCAAGTTGCATAAACCTCAAACTGATCACCCATTATCTTGATTCTGAAATATTCTTTTCTGTTATCCTTCAGAGTATCCCAATGAATAATCTCTGGTGCTTTCATTGAGATAGGGTCAGCTTGCATAGGTTCTTCATTGGTCACAGTCAAGTATAAATTCACCTGCTCATATGATTGTCTAGGCTGATCTAAAGATTGTTGTCTTGTTTGCTCTGGTCTTTGCTCTTGAGATTGAACCTCTGCTTCTGTTTGTTCACTTCCCAGCTCTGTCTTTCCTTCTTCAGTTCTAGTTCTTTTTGCCTTTGGTTTTGTGGCAATGGATTTCTTTCTTTTTATAGCTCCAATTTTCTGAGCTAAGGTCTCTTCTTTCTTCACTTTTGCCTTTTCTTTGATAGGAGTGTCTTCTTCACTGTCAGGGAAGGGTTGTTGTATGTTGAGTTCATGTCTTTCTTTCATCTTTCTTTCAACCTCTACCCTTTGAGTGAAATCCCCTTTCAACTTGGCCATCTTCTTCTTGTATAGCTCTTCTATCCTTCCAAATGACATGTTGGTAAACATTCCTTCAGGAACTCCAATAGCTCCTTTCAGAAATTTTATCATTTTCCTTCTTTCTTGATTGGCCAGGAAGGTCTTTGAAGGCTTTCTTTGGCTTTGTTTAGTTGCTCTCAATGTCACTTTCTTGGCAGCAGCAACAGTTTTCATACTCCTTTGAAATTCCTCATTAAGCTTTGTAGACAATTCCAAAGCAATCTCTCTGTCTTTTGGAGATTGGATTTCTTCTTCCTTTGCCATCTGTTCTTGCAACTTCTTTGCTAACTCTTCACCCAGAACTATTTGAGATGATTTCTTTAATGGCTTCACAGATTCAACCACCTTTTCTTTCCCTTTCCTCTTGATCTCTGCCTCACTGATCTTCTTCTTTTTCTGTTCTGATCCTCCTTCTTTGATTACCACTCCTTTAGCCTTTTGAGTGGCTTTAGGAGTGTCATGTTTTGCTTTAACTAGAGTTTCTGCAATTTCTAGTTCTTCTACTGTCAGATCAGTTTCTGCTGCTGTTTGTTCTGTTTCTGCTTCTGGTGTAGTTACTGCTGCTGACTCTGTTACTGCTTCTTTCATACTTGTTTCTGCTGCTTTACCTATTTCTGCTTCTGTACCAATATCCTTTTCTTTTTCAGCACCAGTCTCCCCCTCAAACTGAAATTTCATCTCACTTGTACTCTCCTTTTCTATTTCAGCTTTTGACCTCTCCCCCCTTTTTGGAAGCATCATTAGTCCTCTTCTTTAATACAAACTGAGTTTTCTTCTTCTTGTGCACCGGTTTGAGCACCAGCGTTTTGAGATGGGCTATCTGCTCTTGTTGAGACAAAATCACCTTTTGCATATCTTTTATCTCCAAGTTTTGATTGTGAACTTCTAGACTTAATATACCAAGAGTATCCATCAATTCATCATAAGTATATCTGTCCTCACCTCCTTTAGGTGTTTTTACCACCCTTGAAGGATCCTTGGATCTTTTAGTAGAGGCCTTCTGCCTAGCAGAAGCACCTTCTACCCCCGTGGTTTCTTGGCACCTAGGACCTTTAGATGATTGCTCATCTAAAGTTTCCGTGGGGAAGGTCTTAGGGATGTTCACACTGTCCTGTCCTACACCTTGTGCAGAAACAGTAGTGTGAGCCTTACTGCCCACATGCTCATCCTTCTCCTTAGAGAGCACCTTCTTGGGGTTGGGAGACACCCCTGTAGTTTCCCTTTGGATATTCTCTAATGAAGAATTCTCCATTAGAGGGCTTGCAGGCTGTTGGGGTGAAGATACAGACAGGGAAGGAACCTTCTGTACCTTTTTCCTTTGATATGTTTTGGTGATGGGGGAAGTTGGCTTGACAATAGGAATCTGAGGAGTATCAATTGAACTGAATGGTGTGGGTAGGTCATCAGTTGGGTGGTCAGATGTGGGCTTTGACACTGATGCCTCACCATGGGAATGAGACATAACCATCATTGTAGAGAATAATGGTGTCTCTTGTCCAGAAAAGTCCTTGCTTGGTCTTTTCATGTTTGAGAATACCTTCCCTTTGGGAGGTTTTGGTACATACACCTCTTGGAAAGAGGGTAGATCCGTCAATTCATTTAGTAGAATCTCTTGTACAAACCTAGGATACATATAAAAGCTTTTGGTTTTGGTATCCAGGTTTGACATTAAATCATTGAAAATCATTTGAGAGAAATTAAACTTTCTAGAGGTAGCTAAGCAGACTAGAGCATAAGCTAAGGTATTGTTGAACTCACTCCATCAAGTTGTTTTTCTAGTAATACAATGTTGAAGGGTATGAACAAAGAATCTCCACTGAGGTGAAAATTTGCTCTTGAAAAACTTATAAACCTCAGTTGGACCTTCATACCCCATAGGATTAATAGACTGGAAGAGATCTTCCTTGGACAGAGAAGTAATACCTGAGGCATCATCTAGTCGTAGATGAATGCGAATACAGCCTTCTGTGATGGTTAGAGGTTTATCACAGACCCTTGATTTGATGACCTGATTGCTATCTTCAGTGTGAATAGAGGCATTGGCCCAGAACTGACACATGTGCTCCACATAGATTGTGGGATTGATAGTTAATGCGTAGGCGATGTGTGAGGATTTTAGGAAATCCACCATTTGATGAAAACCTTCTGCTTGCTTGGGTTTCTGTAGCATTGTCAACTCATTGTGATCATCAATAAACATCAGTCCTGTCATCTTCTTGATATAAACTAGGGTTACGCACTGGTAAGGAAGGAGTCGAGAGAAAGAGAGAGAAATAACACTCGTAGGAAATTCAAAGAGCCGTTTGGATTTTGGCGGTCAAAGAGGGTATTTATAAGTGGAGGGTTTCAGTTAGAAGTAGTACTAAGTACCCTAGCAGTATTAACAAGCCAACAGTACTAACCCATATTAGCAGTAGTAACACATACTAGCAGCATTAACACAGACTAGAAGTATTAACACATACTAGCAGTAGTAACACACACTAGCAGCATTAATATAGACTAGCAGTATTAACACAGACTAGCAGTAGTAACACTGTCTGGCAGTAGAAATAAGGTAAGCAGTAGTAACTTTGCATTAGCAGTATAAACCACCAAGCAGTAGTAACCATACTTTAACCCTATTTGAACTGGCAGCAGGATTAATAGTGAGAGCAGTATTAACTTAAGTAGAAGTACCAAGTTCCCAATTCAACAATGTAATCTGAAACACTTAAACTCACATAGTTAGCAGCATCATGCACTATATATTATGAGAAAGTAAACATGAAGGAATTTATATAGAAATGGTACATAAAGAAAATCAAAAGATGCTTATTCAGTGTTTATCATGCCCACACTTGTGACCAAGAATGTGAATCTACCAACATCAAAAGCTTTGGTGAATAGATCAACAAATTGGTTACTTGTGTGTACCTTCAAAACTTGAATTAGCTTCTTTTCATTGCAATCTCTAATAAAATGGTACCTTATTTCTATATGCTTGGTTTTTGAGTGCTTCACTGGATTATTAACAATGCTTATGGCACTGTTGTTGTCAATGAAGATTGGAGTGTGCAGAAAAGTAACACCATAGTCCAACATCTGATTCTGAATCCATAGCACTTGTGAGCAGCAGCTTGCAACAACTATTTACTCTGCTTCTGTTTTAGAGGTGGACACTGTGGTTTGCTTTTTACACTGCCATGAAACTAGTCTTGCACCGAAAAACTGACATCCTCCTGATGTAGACTTTCT
Organism: Arctium minus; assembly: GCA_954870635.1. Taxonomy (NCBI): domain Eukaryota; kingdom Viridiplantae; phylum Streptophyta; class Magnoliopsida; order Asterales; family Asteraceae; genus Arctium; species Arctium minus. The sequence continues at coordinate 27,509,282 of OX941092.1, forward strand.
ATCCAAGTTTGCACCACCCAAATCACTATCAGAATATGCAAGTAGATCAAATGGTGAGTCATGAGGATACCAAAGACCCAACCTAGGTTGTCCTTTGAGATATCTGAAGATCTTCTTGACTGCTTGAAAGTGAGATTGTTTAGGTCTTACTTGAAATCTGGCACACACACACACAACAAACATAATATCTGGCCTTGAAGCTGTTAGATACATGAGGGAGCCTATCATAGATCTATAGTGATGAACATCTACATCCTCCCCCTCAAGATCTGCAGTGATCTGTTTGTGTGTTTCCATAGGTGTGCTTGCAGGCTTTGAATCTGAAAATCCAAATTTTGTTAGTATATCCTGCACATACTTGGATTGACTGATGAAGATACCATCTTTCTTCTGTTTAACCTGTAGCCCAAGGAAGAATGTAAGTTCACCCATAGAGCTCATCTTGAATCTTTTGTGCATTAGCTCCTCAAACTCCTTGCACAAATAATCTTTTGTGGATCCAAAGATGATGTCATCCACATAGATTTGCACAAGCAGGATGTTCTTCTTCTTCCTTTTGATGAACAAAGTCTTGTCTATTATTCCCCTTTCAAAACCATTTTCCAAGAGATAGGTAGACAGAGTGTCATACCATGCTCTTGGTGCTTGATGTAGCCCATAGAGTGCCTTCGTTAATTTGTATACTCTGTCAGGAAAGTTGGGATTTTCAAACCCTGGAGGCTGACAAACATATACTTCTTCATCAATTGTCCCATATAGGAATGCACTCTTGACATCCATCTGATAAACTCTGAACATCATGAAAGAAGCATAGGCTAGAAACAGCCTAATTGCCTCAATTCTGGCTACTGGAGCAAATACTTCTTCATAGTCTATTCCCTCTTCTTGTGTGTACCCTTGTGCCATAAGTCTGGCCTTGTTCTTTGTCACAATTCCTCTCTCATCTTTCTTATTTCTGAAAACCCATTTTGTACCAATTGCCCTTTGTCCTTGTGGAAGTTCAACCAGATCCCATACATCTTGCAGCACAAACTGTAGTAGCTCCTCTTGCATTGCTTCTATCCAACTTGGGTCTTTCATTGCATCATAGGCCTTTTTGGGTTCAATCTGGGATAGAAAACAAGATAACAAGCCTGATTGTAGGTCTTTCAATCCCCCTAACTTACTTTGTTGCCTTGTGATCATTGGGGAATTGATGTCACCAATCACCAATTGAGGAGGATGATTCTTCTGAGTTCTTGTATGATTAACAGCCTCCTCATTAAGATTTGCTTCGAGATTGGAGTCATTCTTCTCTGGAGTGCTTCCACCATATACTGAAGAATTTTCTTCATCAATATCATCTTCTGACAGTATGGGCATCTCAGGTCCTGTGTTTCCTGGATTATGATTATCCTCTTTATCACTCTTATTCTCTTCATCACCTTTGTTCTCTTCATCTGGATCAGAATCTTCTGAATCATCTTTCTTTTCTTGCTGGCAAAATTCAACAGGATCAGCAGTAGGTATGGGGAACAGCACAAACTCTTGTTTCTGTGCTTGTACCTGTTCTGAAGTTGTTCCTGCAGTTTGCACATTACTAAAACCCAAAGCATTAGTTAGTGAATCAATGTCAAACAACCAATCAGGACCTGTACCAATTTTATTTGGTGTGTTCTCATTGCATTTGACATTGTCACTTTCCTCTATAATCCTTGAAGAACTATTAAAAACTCTATATGTCTTACTCTGAGATGAGTATCCAACAAGAAATCCATCTTCAGCTTTGCTTTCAAACTTACCTAAGTGAGATTTGGTGTTGAGAATTGTGGAAGGATACCCAAAAGGTTTGAAAAAAACCAATAAAAGGTTTCTTCTTGTTAAAAAGTTCATAAGGTGTCTTGCCTTGAGATTTGACTACTAGGACCCTGTTTTGGACATAACAGGCAGTATTAATTGCTTCTGCCCAAAATGTAATTGGTAACTTTGAATCTGCCAACAGAGATCTAGCAGCCTCAATTAGTGTCATATTTCTCCTCTCAGCTACACCATTTTGTTGAGGAGTTCTAGAAGCACTATATTATTTCTCAATACCTTTATCCTAACAAAATCTGTTTAAGTCATTGTTTTTCAATTCTGTTCCATTATCAGATCTGATGACTTTAACTCTTAGATTAGTTTGGTTTTCAATCCTAAGAACAAAGGATTTGATCAGTGCACTTGTCTCATCCTTAGTCCTCAGAAAATATACCCAAGTAAATCTAGAGAAATCATCAACAATGACTAAGCAGTAGGATTTCTTTCCAATACTCATCACATTAGTAGGACCAAAGAGATCCATATGAAATAATTGAAGAGGTGAAGAGATTGTATTTATTTCTTTGGACTTATGAGAAGTTTTGTGCTGCTTGCCTTTAAGACAAGCAACACATTGATCATCACATGAAAATACTTTTTGAGGTAAACCTCTTACAAGGTTGTTTTTCACAAGAATGTTCATTGTTTTAAAGTTCATGTGACACATCCTTCTGTGCCAAAGAGATGATTCATCTACATAAGCTTTTGAAAATAGACAGTTTAATGATGAATCAGATGATACTTTCTCTAAGTCCAAACAATAAACATACATTATCCTTCCTAGGAGTTCTAAGTAGTATCATATTTTCATCAACTACCTTGAATCCTGGAGCAAGGATAATACATTCAGTCTCAGTAAATAATATACTATGTTTCTTGTCACAGACCTGTGATACACTTAACAGGTTGTATCTCAATTGCTCAACATAGTATACATCATCAAAGGACATCTTACCTTTTGATACCATACCTTTTCCACTGATCTTACCTCCTGCTGGATTGTCACCAAAAGCAACATGTCCTCCATCAAACTTTTTGAAGTTTTGAAGGCAGGCCATGTTACCTGTCATGTGCCTAGAGCAACCACTATCTACATGCCAAATGCTCCTCTTCTTGAGCTGTTGATTACCTTGCACATATGATAAAACAGTTAGTTTTTAGAGGGAACCCAAGCCAAAGTGGTCTTGGGTTGGCCTTTCTCATCAACATCTTTATAATCAGTAATCTTAGTCTGGATGAGATGATCAAATTTAGGAATCTTATGGCTGGAATACTTTGTCAAAATTATGGGCTTGGCAACATTAACACTGGTTGCAGCACTATCCTTGTTAGCAGTAGTATTTCTATCAACAACACTAATTTTGTTAGCAGTACTATTTGAGGTAGCAGTACTAACAGGTTTCTTGACTTTTGGAACCCAAATCTTGACAGAGGTGTTTGCTTTCTTGTTCTGAGAGTTACTCCTTGACTTGCTTGGAGTATTTTCTTTTGATTTAGCAAACTTATTCTGAATATGAGATTTTGCAGTCCCATTTTTCATTGGTACTGTTCTCATATTAGCAGCCATGTGATTTCTTGATTGCTTCCTATAACCAACTGAATTTTGTGTTTGTCTTTGAAAAGAAAATCTTTGGTTAATAGGATTGAAATAACAGTGTTTGTCTAGATGATTCAATTTGCCACAGATAAAACAGGGCTTTGGTCTATTGATTTTGCTTAGATCAATTCCCTGTTTTTGAGCCCACTGATTATTTCTGTTTCTCTGATTTCCCCTTATTTTATCATGTTTATGGGGCTTGTTCTGTTGGCAAGTACAGGGATTTACAATAGAGATTTGCATGTAGTGAACTCTCTGTACCTTTTCCTTTCCTTTCCTGGAGGTCTCTGCTTTCTCACTCTTAACAGTCTCTTTCTCTGTCTTGGACATCTCCACTTTATCACTCTTGATAAATGGTTTACCTCCTCCCTCATTTGTAAGAATGTGGTTTTCTAAGGGAATATCTTTATGGTCTTCCTCATTCTTACTCTCAGAATTCTCTTCTTCAAAGTCTGCCTCAACCACTATTTTGTTTAAAGGATCTACTTCTGTGGCTCCTGCAGGTAAGTCATTCCTATCCTGTCTTTCTAAGAGGTCTGAGGTGGGAGGAATGTAGTTATTGTTGTAAGGTGGAGGGGTGTTGTTGTAGCCTATACCTCTTTTTAGTTTGTCATGAATTTGAGATTTAAGTAAAGAGTCCATTGCTTTAGAAGCATTGGAATATTTCTCAATGTCTAGTTTGGCCTTCTCAAATTCACTCTTAACTTTTTCACACTCCTTTCTAGAATTTTTTAGCTCAATCTCTAACTGATTCTTCTCCCACTTCCATTAGTTGAGATCATATGAATGTTGAAGTTCATTAGCTTGATATGCCTTTATTTGTTCTTCAAACTTCTCAACAATCACAACATACTCTCTTCTATCTTTCTCTAACCTTTTAAGGTCATCACACATGCTCTGATTGTGATCCCTGTACTTTTTAAAAGTTTCAATACAGGTTTTAGAGCAAAGGTTAGATTTTACCTCTGTGGGAAGTGCAGTGCTTGATGACTCTGAAACCCCTGCCATCAATGCTTGGTTCTGAATGGCCTCCTCTGCTTGATCACTCCAATCAAAGCCCATCCCTTCTTGTGAAACAAGAGCTTGAGATGAATTCTTGTGATAGTTAGTGGACTTCGATGGTTGATTATTGCTTCCATGCTGTTGAGCAGTTCCTCCTCTGCACTCTCTTGCAAAGTGTCCCAGATTATGGCATTTGTAGCATTCCACTTTGGATTTATCAAAGCCAGCACCATCTTCTCTTCTCATGGCAAAATTGTTTCTACCTGTTCTCTTGATGAATCTTTTGACTCTCATGGTGAGCATTGCCATCTGCCACTTGATATCCATCTCTTCAAGGTCATCTACATTGATCTGCTCCAGATCATCATTGATAAGATCAGATTTAGCATGACTAGCAAGGAATGCTTCCAAAACAGAATCATTGGATCCATCCTATTTTGAGCCATAAGAAGTACTAACTGATTCTGTATTAGTAGTAGAATCAGTAGTGGAAGATAAGAGGGCAGCATTATGAGAGTATCCAGATGGCCTTTTCTTAGATTCAACTTCTGCTTCAAACACCCTTAGATCATTGTAGAGATCATCAAGCTCCTTATCTTCCAGATTATCATTCTGTCTAAAGGATACAATGTACATCACCCATTCTTCACCAAGAGATCTTAGAAATTTTCTGTTGACATCATCCTGTTCCATCTTGACACCAACAGTGGCCAACTATCCAATCAACTTGTTAAATCTATCAAAAGTTTGAGTCATGGACTCATTCTTTGTAGACATAAAATTCTCATACTGTTGTTTGAGAATAGCCTTCTGATTTCTCTTAGTGCTTTTAGTACTTGAAAATCTCTTCTCCAATGCATTCCACAGGATTTGAGCATCAGAACAGTTGCAGAATTGATGTTAGTATTCATTAGGAATTTCCAAGAGTAGAGTGCTCAAGGCTTTCATCTCAGTCTGCCTCATCTTTCTTTCTCCATCAGTCTTTGGTGGAGTTCTCTTTCCATCTGCTCCCATCTTTCCTCCATCAGAGGGGCCATTCTCAATGATGTCCCACATTGAGTAGTCTGTAAGAAGAATGTACTGCCTGATTCTGGTTTTTCACATGTCAAACTCATTGGGTTTGAGCATGGGAACTTTTGAAACCAGAACACTGTCATGAGATCCGTCCACGATGATTTTTGATTTCTGAGTTGAAGGCTCTAATACCACTTGTCAGGATTGAAATTCTAAACAAGAATTTAATAAACACTCAGAAACTATGTTAAAGAAGTCGCGGAAAAACACTTTAACAATAAATCAATCAAACAATGTATAAACTCAAATCACAAGTTATATTGATTAACTTAATGATTACAAACAAAACCTCAATCTGTTGAACAAGCTCAACAGACGTTCAATACTTCTCTATTGAAAGGACTACAAAGAACCTTGAGGTTAATTCTCTAAACAAACTTATTCTATATGAATTCTTTTTAAACTATCAAAGACTTCTAAACTATATATACAGAACTAATTACAAGATAATTATCAAAACAAAATTGATCTTCATAATCCATTCCATAATTATCTTCATCTTTATCTCCAGCTCCTATTCTTTCGTTCCAATTCATTATAAGCAGCATTAACTTCATCCTTATCCAGCAACATTAATCTTCAACAGCATTAACATCCTCAGCAGTACTAACTATGCTTGCAGTATTAATCATGCTCTTGCAGTAGTAATCTTCAAGTAGTACTAACTACTAGCAGTACTAACTGTCCAAGCAGTACTAACTATTCTTCTAGCAGTACTAACCTTTCAAGCAGTAGTAATTCTTCTAGCAGTAGTAAAATCTTCAACTAGCAGTCTTAATGTTCAAGCTCAGCAGTAGTATCCATCCTTAGCACATTTCTGACCCAACAAACTTACCACTTAGGTTTTGATGAAAACCTAGAAAACCCAAAAATGAAGCTTGAGGTTGAAGATGACAATAGTGAACTCTTGACTCTAGCTTCCAATCTTCACCACTTGATGATGGAACACTTCAAGAACACAAGGATTGGACCCTAAATGAGTTAGGGTTTGAGGGAAAGGAAGGGGAAACGTTTTGAGAGAGAATGGAGGAAGTTTAGAGAAGTGAAAATGAGAAATAAGGCTGAAATTCACGATTTAACAGCAGCCTGGGCCACTGGTGAGACAATGACATGTCGCCTGGAAATGTCGCCAAGCTCCCCCTGGCCTCTGTTCCTTCTCTGCGACTGTGACAGTGCTACTATGACATTATCATAGTCGCCGGACATTGTAGTGGGACCTTTTTGGGGCCCCGAAACTCAATATTTTTCAATGCCAACACTCCCGATACTCCAAGCGACTTTAAATAATGATTTTCCAACAAAAGTTCCGCCACTTATAAGTTCCAAAAAAGCCTGGGTGACCTTTACTTACCGAAAATTACGGGTGTTACATAGGGTTTGGTGATTTCTTTGAAAGTGGGACTTGTACTTCAATATCTCAAATAGTAGTCCCTGAGGTTTGAATTTTGCTCTGAAAATGGGACCTGACCACTAACTCCATATATTTTCATCATTAGTGCCAAGGGTATTTTCGTTCGATCACTTTTTCTGTCTAATTTTGCAATTCTTTTTGTTTTTCCTTTTTTTTTTGTAAAAAACATGAAGTTATAGGGGCAAAACTTGTAATTAAGTATAACATTATATATATATATACATACATACATACAAAACAAAGAGACTATCTTCACCGGCCTAACTCACTGCTTTCCCCTGTGCCCATTGAAGGTTCTGGTTCTAATTCATACACTCATCATCATCCAAAAAACTACCTTTACTACTCAAATTAACAATGCTAATCATTAATTCATTGTTTTTCTTAGAAGACCTAACAATCCAATCGTGATCTTTCAAATGACCCACAGGTTTATTAATCGGGGCAACACTCAAGTTTTGCACAGGGGTCGTAAATGTAACACCCTAAAAATAGGGATAACATAATTTCCAAAAATGGAAATACGGTATATAAATTTGCCATAGTAAAAGCCTCCCAAAAATGGAGAAATATTTAAACCTGTTTAATTACAGTTGTAATATAACGAGGAACAGAAAACAACCAACTAATCTAGTTTCTAAACTAGAAAGAAGATTACAAAATAGGTGTCATCTATAGACCCAAAATGTCTTCACAAAAAGTTTGTCCAAGTACACCTTCCCCAAGCTATCACCCACCGGAAACTATACCTGCTTAGAAGTAGCACCACTAGAACCTGAGATACACATCGACACCAAACAAGTGTTAGGACAAAAAGCCTAGTGAGTTTGTACAAGAAATAACATGTAAATCCAATTACAATTCTTATCAGCAGTAAACCAAAGTTCATTAAATGTGGAGTCAATAGGGGAGACCCATAGCACCAATCAAGTTCCACCCAAAGAGTCGATATACCTTGATGCCAACTACCACGAGTGACATCCGAAAGGCCTGCCACATCCGAGGACTACAACCATGGCATTACCTGGCGGAGGTCTAGGTATATACCATTACGGTGGCACCCAAGATTACATCCTCCTACTGTCTACTGACTTGGTTCGTCCAACATAATTTATAGTAAGTCTTAAGGCACATTGTGAACAAGAATATTCTCAATAACAACCATGGGTACAATATTACTATCCCAATTAATATAATGCCCATAACAAGACTAGTAAGACCACAATTTTAACCATGTAGTTGTGATCCCACCAAATGGTGTCTTAAGTAAGAAATCATCTCAATAACAAGATATGTATTCCATCAAGTCATAGTAAGTTACATAAAAACATGTATTCAAAAGAAAACCCCAAGAACATAAGCATTAAGAATGAACATTTCAAGTTAAGATGCAAGATAATAGCAAGTAGTAGATTATGACGTGTATCTAGTTTTAACAAAGGTTTTAGTAAACTCACTATCTAGGTTTTGGTTAAAACCTAGAAAATAGAGACCCTAGATGAAGATGAATGAAGCTTTGGTTGAGAAGAGTGGTGATCTTGATAGAGATATTCAATAAATAAGCTTGAAAGTGCCTTGAATGCTTCAATAAGTGCTATCACCAACCAAACCCTAGGAAAAAGGAGGAGGGTGTTTGTTTTCCTAAAAAATCGCAGGTGCAAAGTGCTTTTGGGGTGATATTTGATTAAAATCGGGTAAAAAGGGGTTTTGGGGACCTGCAGGTTGCCCCACGAATTGTATCGTGGCTAAGAGCCCGCGCCATAAGTCGCACGTGTGCCCTGAGCCTTGCACTCCAGATGGTTCTGCAGCTTGTGCCGCGGCTTGCAACCCGCGCTGTAAGTCGCGTAATACACTGTTTTCAAAGGCTGATTTATGGTTTCCAAAACATCACCAAAAAGACTTTAAACAAGAGTAGCAATTAACAGGTACGTCCTACTTCATTTAGCACATAAATATAAGATTAGAGAAGCACTATACTTACCTGAAGTTCCGGGTGTTACAATCCTCCCCACGTAATTTGGATTTCGTCCCCGAAATCTCATTCCGAATTAAACAACCGGGGATAACGCTTTTTCATGTTCTCCTCGGACTCCCATGTGATGTTAGTACCACGATGGTGCTTCCATTGCACCTTGATCATGACCACATCTTTATGTCGTAGTCTTTTCGTCTTTGATTCCAAGATTGCCTCCGGTTCCTCTACGCAACGATTCCCATTATCTACCCGGATTTCCGTCAAGGGAATCACACTTTCCTCCTCGGCTAATCACTTCCGAAGGTAACATACGTGAAATGTAGGATGTATTCCATCCATCTCCGGTGGCAAATCCAACCGGTACGCTTGAAGTCCAATCTTCTCTAAGATAACAAAGGGTCCAAGGAAACGGGGTCTAAGTTTCCTGCGTTTTTCAAACTGGATAATCCCTTTCCAGGGAGACACTTTCAACATTACACGATCGCCCACTTGGAATTCAACCGGTCTTCTCTTCTTATCCGCATAACTTTTCTGTCGGTCTTGCGCCGCCTTCAATCTTTCTCGAATTTCTTTCACTTTGTCTGTCGTCTCTTGAACTATTTCCGGCCCGACGAATTGCTTTTCACCCGCTTCGAGCCAACAAACCGGGGTTCTACACTTCCGTCCATACAATGCCTCGAACGGTGCCATTTCGATATTAGAATGGTAACTATTATTATAAGCGAACTCCACCAAAGGTAGATACGAGTCCCAACTTCCTCCGAAATCTATGACACATGACCTCAACATGTCCTCTAGCGTCTGAATCGTTCTCTCGCTTTGACCATCCGTTTGGGGATGGTATGCCGTGCTCAAATTTAATCTGGTGCCCAATTCTTTCTGTAAGCTAGCCCAAAAGTTAGATGTGAACCGACTGTCCCGATCCGACACGATAGACTGCGGGACTCCATGCCTCGACACCACCTCATCGATATAAAGCTTGGCCAATTTCTCCAATGGCAAGGTCTCTCGCATAGCAAGGAAATTCTCACTTTTGGTTAGCTGATCCACGATCACCCATATTGTATCATGACCCCTCAAGGTCTTTGGTAGCTTTGTCATGAAGTCCATGGTGATGTTGTCCCACTTCCACTCGGGAATGGCCAACGGTTGCAAACTCCCGTACGATCTTTGATGTTCCGCTTTGACTTGAAGACACGTGACACACCTTTCCACGTAATTAGCCACGTCTAGTCTCATTACCAGCCACCAATAGTTCAACTTAAAGTCTCTATACATCTTGGTGCTACCAGGATGAATAGAATATTTTGACTTATGCGCTTCTTCTAGAAGTAACTCTCGAATTCCACCAAATTTTGGCACCCAAATTTGCCCTTGATAGAGTTTGAGTCCCCGACTATCTTCCGTTAAAAGTTCACTTTGCTTCACCATAACCTCGGATTTGAGATTTTCTTCTTTGAGAGCTTCCATTTGACATGACTTAATGCTCTCCAACAAACTTGATACCACCTCGATTCTAGTGAGAGATAATTTGACACCACCTTATAGCTTCTTCGACTCAACACATCCGCCACCACGTTGGCCTTGCCGGGATGGTAGAGCAAGTCGCAGTCGTAATCCTTTAGTAGCTTAAGCCACCTTATTTGCCGCATGTTGAGTTCTTTTTGGTCGAAGATGTATTTAAGGCTCTTATGATCGGTAAAGAGAGTACACTTCGTCCCGTACAAATAGTGCCGCCATAATTTCAAAGCAAAGACCACCGCCGCCAATTCCAAGTCATGAGTCGGGTAGTTCTTCTCGTGGTCCATTAGTTGACGCGACGCATAAGCTATCACTTTTCCACGTTGCATTAGTACACACCCTAGACCCATCTTGGAAGCATCGCTATACACTGCGAAGTCATCCGATCCCTCGGGCAGGGATAGAATGGGAGCTTCACACAGCTTTTTCTTGAACGTTTGAAATGCTTGATCTTGTGCATCGGTCCAAAGAAACTTGACATTCTTTCTTCTGAGTGAGGTGAGCGACGAAGCTATCTTGGAGAAGTCTTGAATGAAACGCCTGTAGTAACCGGCCAATCCCAAGAAACTTCGGATTTCCATCGGACTCATTGGCGGTTCTCAACTCATCATCGACTCTATCTTTGTCGGGTCTACCTTCACCCCGTCTTCAGACACCATGTGGCCCAAGAATTGCACTTTTCTTGGAGCCAAAACTCGCACTTTGAGAACTTCGCGTACAACTTCGCTTTTTGGAGAACTTCTAATACCTCTCGTAGATGTTTCTCATGCTCGGCCTCATCCTTTGAGTATATCAGGATGTCGTCGATGAAGACAATCACAGACTCTTCCGAGAATGGGCGACACACACGGTTCATCAAATCCATGAATACGACTGGAGCATTGGTCAAGCCAAAGGGAATCACCAAAAACTCGTAGTGTCCATAACGCGTTCGAAAGGCCGTCTTCGGAATGTCCTCCTTTTTCACCCTTACTTGGTGGTAATCGGACCTAAGGTCAATCTTTGAAAAGCATCCCGTGCCTTGAAGTTGATCAAAAAGGTCGTCGATGATAGGTAAAGGGTATTTGTTCTTTACTGTGACTTGTTCAATTCCCGATAGTCAATGCACATCCGCATGGACCCATCATTCTTCTTCACAAATAGAACTGGAGCTCCCTAAGGTGACGAGCTCGGTTGAATGAATCCCTTCTCAAAAAGCTCTTGAAGTTGCATCATCATCTCCCACATTTCTGTCGGGGCCAAACGATAGGGTGCACGAGCTATCGGAGTTGCTCCCGGAGTGAGGTCAATTTGGAACTCCACTTGTCGTTCCGGTGGTAACCCGGGTAAATCTTCCGAGAATACGTCCGGATAGTCTTGTACAATCTTCATGTCCCCCACCTACTTCTTCTCCTTCTTCGCGTCCACCACGTAGGCCAGATACGAAGGGTAACCCTTCGCTAGAAATTTGCGATCCTTAAGAGAGGAGATGATAGGGTTACTTCCCTTCCCTTTCTCCCCGTAGATGGTGACTACACCGTTTCCCGGCAAAGGCACTTAGATCATCTTTTTGGAGCAAAAGATGTCGGCCTTATACCTTGACAACCAATCCATGCCTATGACTACGTCGAATCCCCCTATAGCCATAGGTAGCAAGTCTACTCCAAAGGAATTCCCATCGATCTCTATAGTACAATCACTAAAACGATATCGGATGATCATTTGATCCCCATTAGCTACTTCTACTACTAAGGCATCGGGAAGAACACTAATAGGAGTGACGAACTGTTTACAAAAAAAATTCGATACGAAGGAACACGTAGCACCCAAATCAAACAACACACAAGAGGGCAAGGAGTTTAATAGGTACGTACCTGAAACAACATCGGCGGTTTCCTTCGCCTCCTCAGTAGTCATCCGGAATGATCAGCTTGGCGCTCTCGACAGTTGCTCGATTCATGCCGTCGACCGGAAAGAACTTCCACGGTTTCCACCCACAAGCTTTGGGCAATCCTTCTTCATGTGTACTGATTCCCGACATTTGAAGCATACCGGCCCCCGGATAGGGCACTCCCGAATGGCATGACCCTTCTTGCCGCACTTGGCACATTCGACGGAACCTGAGTGAGATCTTGGATTGCATAGACCAGAGTGCTTGGTCTTGCACTTGTGGCACCATCGATCCTCATGATGATTGTCCCTAACTCTTCCACTTACAAACGGCTTAGATGAACGAACGGGCCCAGATGGCCTTTCCCACTTTCGCTTTTCCCCCACTTGACCTCTCTCTTCCTTCTCCGCCACTAAATCGTCTTCTACCAGCAAAGACTCCTCGATTACATCCTGAAGTGTCAATCCTCTAGCATTCCTTACTGTCGTCCTCATCCCGGCCGGCAACCCATACTAGTAAGCCTTGATCTTTGATCTCTCATCAGGGACCAGGTGTCCCACCAAGTTTAGCTTTCCCAAGAAATGCTTGGAGTAGTCGGTGACAGACAGAGTCCCTTTCCTCAACCCTCTAAATTCCTCTTCCAGTTTGTCCAACGATCTCTCGTTACAATACTTGTCCATGATTTTATGTTTGAACACCGACCAAGTTAACTTAGGGCCTGTTTACCAAATCTTCCATTAAGCCCTGTATGGATAAATGTGTCTGTCTAGATAAATGTGTCTGTCTGGATAAATTAATGCTGTTGTTTACTTTTTTATCTGAATGAACAGTCTGAATAACAGAAATGACCAATTTACCCCGGAATATGAATTTAAAGTTGTTTTATAAATTGCTGTTTATTTTTTAAGTCATTTAATCATAAATTCATTGATATAATCCAAAAATCAAAACATAAATTCATAAAGTACTTAAAATTCCAATTTCAAACACAAACTAGAAAAGTTCAAAGACAAAGTACCCAAAGTTCAAAGACAAAGTAGCAAAGTTCAAACACAAATGCTTAAAATTTAAACATTATTAACCAAATTATTTGGAATTCCATCACGCAAAGAAGCCATATATTGAGTGTTATTGGCACCCCATTGGGATATATCGAATTCTTCTTCTCCACTTCCTTCGCCTTCTTCTTCGTTCAACAATGCGGTGTCCTCGTTGCACTCCGTAAACAATTGGTCTTGAATATTATATTTTCGAATAAAATTATGTATTGCAAAGCAATCAATTACCACATTTCTTTGTGTTGTGAATGGAAAAGGAGCCATCTGCTTTAGGATTGGGAACCTCGCTTTCAAGACACCGTAAGCACGTTCAATAACATTTCTGAGCTGGGCATGTGCATGATTAAACTTTTCTTCTTTAGTCAAAGCACGTCGACGTCGAAAATCCGCCAACCAATATCTTGTGTTACGATATGGAGCCAAAAATCCCCGAGCATTGGCATATGCAGCGTCACAAAGATAGTATTTATCTGAAAAACCACCCACATCAAATATATAATATACAAAAAAAGGAATATATCGATCGAGAAAGTTGTATACCTTGTGGCGGAAAAGGAAAACCAGATCTTGGGTTAAAAGCAACTTCCCTAAGTATTCTCGAATCATGCGCTATACCTTCCCATCCAGCCCAAAACAAAGATGAATATCATGTTGAAATCACAGATTCCTAAAACGTTTTGATAACATCGACCGCCTCCTCTTCCCCTGTAAGCAGTTTGATGACTAGTTGGCACAATTGCATGTATAAGGGTACCATCCAGTGCACCTATTGCACCCTTCAATAATAGGAAAATATTAAATATATATATATATATATATATATATATAAATGTATAAAATGTTTTAAATAAACAAGAATAAATCTTACCTGAAATTTTTTTCTCAAGCGTCTTTGATTACTTGACATATTTGAAGTTGTGTCAGAAGTTGTCGGCACCACCATTTCTTTTGCGAATTCCATCATTCCTAGTAAAATTTCATGGAAACAAATATGAACGGTTCTTGTAGAGCGTTGAAATCTACGTTTAATCACTCTATACCGTTCGTTATGACCGATCATCGTCAAAAACATCGCCATCTTCTCTTCGACACTAACATGTCTACTATCTCTCACCCAATTTTTTTGCCTAAAATGATTGCATAAAAGTATATATGCTTCACGTGAGAGGCGCATCAACTCTTGACATTGCGTACTAGGTCCGGTTAATAACTCTTGGGTGTAAGTATATCCACTCAATGCATTATCGGGCATTATTTCTATTCTTTCACGTGCATTTCTTCTTCGTCTTACATATATATATATAAGAACTACCATAAGCATTTCTTCCTCAAAAGTCAACATCTATTAAAATAAAAAGGCATATCATAAATCCAAAACAATAAAAATGCATATCATAAATCCAAACAAAAGCCACATTGCATATCATGTTCAAAAGTTCCCAAAAAAACACGAAAAACGTGGCACCATAAGTTCAAAAGTTAACACCATACAAGTTCAAAAGTCCAAAAACAACTCCTTAGCAATATCCTTGTTTCTTCCCAACTATTTTCACCCAATCTTTGGCAATTTCTTCCGGTATTGTCATCCAAGCTTCTCTATTACGAGTGTCCGTAAGAAGAGAAAAAGCAATCGAGTACAAAGGATCATCTTTTTCCCACCCAAGCCCGTTCAACTTTTTTAGGCATGTGTCATATGTAAAAAGGTCGGGGTTCCCATATCTTGACGACATACTATCTAAAAACTTTATAAGTTTTTCATCAAGCTCCGAAGTGGCATGAGTACTCTTTTTACCCTTTACTTTCTCAACCGGAGCACGGGATGTACAAGGTGTTGATGACACGGGAGCTTGATCATTTGATGACGGACCATTGCCTTCAACACCGGTGGTCTCTTCATCAACGACCACGAAAGGCTCAAAGGTTGGCAAAGGGTCCTGTGATGACGGACCATGACCTCCAAGACCCGTAGACGTGCCACCCTCAAACAGTCATGCACACAAGTTAGGATATGGAAGACTTGTAGTCCTCAAAGATTCAACATACCTATTGGTCTGTGTTAAAAAGAACATCTATAAATATACAAATAAAGTAAACAAGAATTAAAATAAAACAATATCTAAAGGTAGAAAATGACCTCTATCTCCAACTCCCATTCTTCTTGCGTCAAGTTAAAAGTGTTAGTGATAGGATCATAGACATTCCTAGTTTTGTTTTTTAACTTCAACCAAACAGTATATTTTCCTTTCAGATAATCAAAATGGTTGTGCATTTGCTTTCGGTCGACCACAAAATTGTGTGTGGTTTTTAAAGTCTCGGCAACTTTCTTCCAAGAAAGTGCCTTCAAACTAGTACCCTCGTTTCCATTTAACCCCACCTCTAAAATACAAGCCTATAGAAAAGTTTTCACGACACTGAGATCTTTCCAACTTATCCTAATTCTCTTTTGTTGTTGTGATTCACCGGTTTGTTCCATACCTAAAACAAATTATGGAAGGAAAATGGTGGCAGTTAATGCATGAATCAACTAGAAAGATAACACCTTTACAGACAAGAAAGAGATCATGGTAATCTGAAAGCTCTGTACACATGGTGCAACAACTTTAGAAATCAAAATTTCACATATGACAGCAAGCATATCATCTGGTACAAACAAGCATATCATCTAGTACAACAACTTCAGAAATCAAAATTTCACATAAGACAGCAAGCATATCATCTGGTACAAGCAAGCATATCATCTAGTACAACAACTTTAGAAATCAAAATTTCACATAAGACAACAAACATATCATCTGACATCTACTAAAATTACAAATTAACAAATTAACAGCCTCAACTAACATCTACTAAAATTACAAATTAACTTTAGAAATTAACATCTACTAACATCTACTAAAATTACAAATTAACTTTAGAAATCAACAATTAACAAATAACAGCCTCAATTCACATCGAGAATTTCAGTTCCAGAAGTTTTAAATTGTTAACATGAAACTAATAAAGAACTGATTTTCCATTAATTTCATGGAGTCGTACCTGATTTTCCATTAATTTCAGCAAAAGATGTCGTACCTGAAAGTGGGTCGATGGAGGCGACGGAGGCGATGCTTGCTGCAGGCGATGCTTGCGCAGGTCGATTGGAGGTGATGGAGGCGTGAAAGAGGAAGAAGAAAGGATTAGGTTAGGAGAGAGTGTGAGGCGTTGGAGGCGATGGAGGATGCAGGTCGATTGGATGCGATGGAGGCGTGAAAGAGGAAGAAGAAAGGATTAGGTTAGGATAAATTGATGTCTGATAGTTTTTGTTTTTTGTAAGGGTAAAAATGTCTAATTTTTGGCTTATTGGGGACAACCAGTGTTTTTACATCTGTGCGATTAAGTCAAAAATGGTTGTGCGATTAAGCCATTAATCCCCAAGTAAACACTTCATGTGTCTGCGCGAATAAGCCATTCACCCCATTAAGCCCAATAAGCCCCAAGTAAACACCCCCTTAGCCAGAACTTCGGGAGTGAGGGCGGAGAGTGTGAGATTCCACCAGATCAAAGCCTCACCCCTATGTAGTTGGGAAACGAACTTAACCCGTTGTGAGACATCGCATTCACTAGATTCAAAGGCCATCTCCACTTCTTTGAGCCAGTACATACAAACAACCGGATTGACGGAACCTGAAAACTCCTTTGGATTGCACCCCAGAAAAGCTTTATAAGTGCATCCTTTGACCTTTCCCTTACTTTCGTTCTCTAAATGATCTTCAGTTATCACAACGGCCGGTTCACCACCCGACCCATTCACGATATTCTCCGCCATCGTCTCAGGTTGTCGGTGACTAGCATCTCTATCCTCCAGTAGCTTCATAAAGAATTCTTGTTGTTGTGCCATGGCCGAATTCATGGATTGCATCATGCTATCCCTTATCCTTGTTTCCATAGTCACTTCCTCCATGACTTGATCAACGGGTTCGAGATTACGTCGCGGTATGTGTTCGGGTCTCTCGCCCAGGATATTGGCCGCGGGTGGCCCTTCAGTAGCCACAACCAAAGCAGGCTGATCGACAGTAGATTCGTCTTCTACATGACCATCTGGCTGGTTTTGCAATATGTTCTGTGTGTTTACCATGGTTATCTTCCACACACGCACGAGAAAGGAGGTTGAGAAAAGACTAAGTGAGTTAAACTCATGGTACGTACTACTGCACATTTCAATCATCATAACTATAGTAATTCAAGCATGCTCACGTAACAATACATTCATAAAAGCAGTAGCTAAGTGAAATTATGAACGAATTATACCCAAGGATTCTTGTCACCACCATTACAACTCTCAAATAGTGTAATTCCATGAATCCTAACGCTCTCCCCACTTAAGACTTTTACCCCAAGGTGGATAACTTAACTCTATGCTTAAAGCTTAAGTCTAGATATACTAAGGTCAATACCTAGTTCACTTAAACTAAAGCTCTGATACCAACTTGTAACACCCTAAAAATAGGGATAACAAAATTTCCAAAAATGGAAATACGGTATATATATTTGTCATAGCAAGAGCCTCCCAAAAATGGGGAAATATTTAAACCTGTTTAATTACAGTTGTAATATAACGGGGAATAGACAACAACCAACTAATCTAGTTTCTAAACTAGAAAGAAGATTACAAAATGGGTGTCATCTATAGACCCAAAATGTCTTCACAAAAAGTGTGTCCAAGTACACCTTCCCCAAGCTCTCACCCACGGGCAACTATACTTGCTTAGAAGCGGCACCACTAGAACTTGAGATACACATCGACACCAAACAAGTGTTAGGCCAAAAATCCTAGTGAGTTTGTACAAGAAATAACATGTAAATCCAATTACAATTCTTATCAGTAGTTAACCAAAGTTCATTAAATGTGGAGTCAATAGGGGAGACCCATAGCACCAATCAAGTTCCACCCAAAGAGTCGATATACCTTGATGCCAACTACCACGAGTGACATCCGAAAGGCCTGACACATCCGAGGACTACAACCATGGCATTACCCTGAATGGCGGAGGTCTAGGTATATACCATTACGGTGGCACCCAAGACTACATCCTCCTAGTGCCTACTGACATGGTTCGTCCAACATAATTTATAGTAAGTCTTAAGGCACATTGTGAACAAGAATATTCTCAATACCAACCATGGGTACAATATTACTATCCCAATTAATATAATGCCCATAACAAGACTAGTAAGACCACAATTTTAACCATGTAGTTGTGATCCCACCAAATGGTGTCTCAAGTAAGAAATCATCTCAATTACAAGATATGTATTCCATCAAGTCATAGTAAGTTACATAAAAACATGTATTCAAAAGAAAACCCCAAGAACATAAGCATTAAGAATGAACATTTCAAGTTAAGATGCAAGATAATAGCAAGTAGTAGATTATGATGTGTATCTAGTTTTAACAAAGGTTTTAGTAAACTCACTATCTAGGTTTTGGTTAAAACCTAGAAAATAGAAACCCTAGATGAAGATGAATGAAGCTTTGGTTGAGAAGAGTGATGATCTTGATGGAAATCTTCAATAAATGAGCTTGAAAGTGCCTTGAATGCTTCAATAAGTGCTATCACCAACCAAACCCTAGGAAAAAGGAGGAGGGTGTTTATTTGCCTAAAAATCGTAGGTGCAAAGTGTTTTTGGGGTGAGATCTGATTAAAATCGGGTAAAAAGGGGTTTTAGGGACCTGCAGGTTGCCCCACGAGTTGTGTCGCGGCTAAGAGCCTGCGCCATAAGTCGTGCGTATGCCCCGAGCCCTGCACTCCAGAGGGTTCCGCCACTTGTGCCACGGCTTGCAACCCGCGCTGTAAGTCGCGCAATACACTATTTTCAAAGGCTGATTTATGGTTTCCAACACATCACCAAAAAGACTTTAAACAAGAGTAGCATAGAACATGTACTTCCTACTTCATTTAGCACATAAATATAAGATTAGAGAAGCCCTATACTTACCTGAAGTTCCGGGTGTTACAGTAAACGTCCTCAAAATTGCCCTTTTGATGACCCGAATCAAATACCATTTTCTCGATCTACGTTTAAAATCAAAACCCCCATGAGAATAGCTCCGTTGGAACTGATCGTGACTACCTTTCTCTATCGGAGTCGAAAAAAGAGGACCCAATTGAAACTGGCGCTCAATCAGGTCAGAAAGGAAGCCTCGTTCAATAGGACCCGAATACGGACCCGACGGGCGACTGCAACGAACCTGAATTGATCGAGTTTCTAGGCAAAGGTTAGAGAGGAATTGATGCAAAAGAAGTGGATCTCTCAAAAGCGAATGCCTTATCGATGGTGTTGTAGGAGTAAACATCGAGGAAAGATGTGGAGAGAGGTGTGGAGGTGTTGGCGGAGACGGAGGCGTCGGAAATTGATCGGAAAGTGGTGGTTTCTAACTTCTATTGGTACCAAACTCACTGAAGTTAGAAAGAACAAGACATGTGTATTGTCCCTATGGTTTGGTGATGGTGAAAAGGAAGAAAAGAATGGTCCCTGTGGTGGTAGGTTGGTCCCTGTTTTGGCCGGAGATGACGATCTCAACTCTGTAATTAACTACTGGGACCATTCTTTTCTTCCTTTTCATTGAATATATGCCACCTACAAAGTAAATGATTACTTTATGGAAATACTTCTTCGCACGCTTTCATCAACGCCAGATCTCTATCGGTGACGATAACACGAGGGAAGAAAGATCCATTAATAGTCAATTTCAGACAAGTCAATGCCCACGTATAGTTGCTTGTCTTTTCGTTATGCATGAATGCGAAGGCTATAGAAAACGTCTTATTTGTAGACGTGACACCAATAATTTCCAAAAATGGTAGATTATACTTGTTTGTTTTATATGTAGCGTCCATCAACACCACATGTGGAAATGCTTGCCACATCTTTAATGATGTTGGATGAATGAAAAACAATTCTTCCAACTGGTTAGTAATATCGTTTAAACGATACTCAAAATCGTACCCCTTAGTTTGCAAAATGTGTATAACATTCTACATGGGGGTTCTATCTTCTTGCTCACTCATGCGAAACTTGTGACGAGCATGGTATATAGTTTTCAGAGAAGACACGTTATCTTCATTTCGTTCTTTTAGCGTTGACAAAATATCTAGTGGTTTCACATTCACCCTTGTCAACTATTGCACCAAACGAGACTCATCATCAGACAATCGCATTGCATAAGAATGACCCTCCATATACATTGCCGGTTTGTGATTGTGATAATCACATACAACCCGCAACATCCATACAACATGCGCCTTCAAATACTTTCCCACCAATTCGAATGGACAATTAATTTTTTTGGTTTCAACATCTTTACTTCTAGATACACCACCACGATCACAACCAAGTACGATTTTAGAGATGTATCCAATAAGACTTGGCCTAGATCGTTTAGTGACGATTACGAAACCTTGAGAGCATGCCACATTTTGCACCCAAATCATTAATTCTTCACGAGATCCAAACACCTAAAAATTGAGAGAAAAAAATCTATTTTAAAAAATTACTAGATACACCAACTAATTACACACATGAAAATAATAATAAAATTAGTTTTTTTATTAAACAATAATAAAATTGGATATTATACTTGCTCGGTGGAAAATTTTGAAGTATCCGTCATCTTTTTTTCTGCAGATTTAAATGAAAAAAAAGGTTAAAATATGTTATTTATAACTATTAAAAAAATACACACAAGTTACAAATAATTTTAGGAAAAGTTCAAAAAATCCCAATAAACTATCTTATTTTGAATTATTAAGTCCCTGAACTATTTTTTGAATGAAAAAATAATTAAACTTTCTCATTTTGAATGATTAAGTCCCTCAACTATTTTTTCGAATGAAAAAACCATTAAACTTTCTAATTTTGAATAATTAAGTCATTAACCTTTTTTTTTGAATAAATAAACCACCGAACTTCTAAAAGTTGGTTACCTTTTTAAAGGTATATGAAACTGACTATAAAAGTTTTAAAGTAAAAACAAATCTAAATCAGTTTAACCATTCTCAAACTATACGCCATTAAGACCCATCGCAGACAATCGTATCGCTCCGCCTCGACACTTCCTGTTGCCCGAACGTTGTCTGTTCTCCATATCGCATAACACGTTGTTGCCCCCGTCATCGATCTCCCTTTTTTTGATCTATTTTTTATCTATCAAAAGAGGAAGAATCAAAAGATAACTGGTTATAGGTATTTTTGAGTTAAAATGATGTAAGTAACAAATTTTTAGAAGTTCGATGATTTAATTTATTGAAAAAAAATGTTCAGGGGCTTAATCATTCAAAACGGAAAAATTTAATGGTTTTTTCATTCAAAATAAGAAAGTTTAATGGTTTTTTCATTCAAAAAAATAGTTCAAAGACTTTAATCATTCAAAATGAGAATGTTTAATGGTTTTTTTTATTCACAAAATTAGTTTAGGGACTTAATCATTCAAAATTGAATGGTTTGTTGGGTTTTTATGAACTTTTCTCAAATATTTTTTAATAGTATTTGTTTAAAAGTCACTTACCTTTTTATTTACATTAAATATTTTTAATAACCTACTTCCATTCCTTCCCCATTCATTTCTACTTTCATTCACCCTCCACCCTCCACCCTTCCCCCTTCTCTCTTCTCTCTTCTCTCTCTCTCTCTCTCTCACACACACACTTAAACACAAATACACATAGATGATTGGTGATGGAAGCACATGTCTCTCTCTCTCTCTCACACACACACACACACACACACACTCTCAAACACAAATACACATAGATGGTTGATGATGAAAGCACATGATTATGGAAAAATCAACAGATTATTAGATTATTGATGAATATGTTGCTTTTGTTACTCATTTTGATCTGTCTATTTCTTTCTTCCATTCTCTAAATCTACCAAACTCTTTCTCTCTCGTTCTCATTTGAAATCGTAGGAAACATTTGAAATTGACGAAAACAGGAGGTTCTACATTTGCTCCATCTTCTTCTCTGCGATTTTTGGGTTTGTATTCTTTATTTATCTATGTTTTTTTCATTTGGTTCAATGAAAACTAGTGATATAATGTCCAAATCTACAAAAAAATTTCAAAAATAGGTTTTGTTGTTATTAATTTTGTTGTTAGAAAAGGGGATTTTTTTTATTTTGTAATTAAGAAAATGGTTTGTGTTGTTAATTTTATTATTGAAAAATAGGTTCGTGTTGTTATTTTGTTCTTAAAAAGTGTGTTTGTGTTGATTTTGTTCTTTAATTATTTTTCTATATTTGAATCTTTGTATTTTTTTTTATTTGAGATATGCTTTATGGGTTTGTTTTTGTTCATCGCAATCTGAGAAAAAATTGGAGTGTGATTAAGTTTTTAAGTTTTAAAGACTGTTAATGTGAGGGACCTAAAGGAGCCTCATCTAACGGTGTTAGTGGGAGGGGCCAACGTGGGCTAAGAAAAAGATTTATGAAAAAATAAATTAAAATATTTAAATAAATAACAAGATTGAAAAAATTACCTTTTGTGTGTTTCGGAGGGATGATGGTGGTTTGAGGTGCGACGGTGACCGGAAAAAACACCATTTGTGTGGCCGGAGGAATGACGGTAGCTTGAGGTGCGACGGTGACCGGAGGGATGACAGTGTGTGTTTTTGATAGTCTGTTTTTTTTTTTGTTTTTTTTGTATGATATATAATATACATTAAATTGGTTTTATAATTAAAAACAGTATTGGTTTTGATGATTAAAAACAATATTGGTTTGATAAAAAGATTTAAAAAGTATAAAAAGTGGTCAAAAAGGGAAATTGGTATATTTGTGAAATAGATTTAAAAACAGTATTGGTTTGATAAAAAAATTTAAAAAGTATAAAAAGTGGTTAAAAGGGGAAAATTGGTATATTTGGGAAATAGAGAGATTTAGAAAACTAAAAAGTAGTCAAAAACAAAATATTAACTAAAGAAAAGAAAATTAGTAAAAGAAAAAGAAAAAAAATAATTAACTAAAAAATTTAAAATTGGAATCGACATGATGTGTTCTTGGAAATTACATTGATTGATTGTTTTTGAACTAATAGACATCATGTTAACATTGACTATTTATCTTTAATATAGACTAGGGTGCAAATGAAAATTAGACTAGGGTGCAAATGAAAAAAACTCATCCCTAAAATAGAGAAAGTAGGAAAGAGAAAGAGTTTTTCTCCAAATATGGAGATAACCCCGAAAACGATTACTAAATGAGAGCACCAAAAGAAAACTTTGAAAGTAGATATTTGAAGTGAGAAATAATATTTTAATATACAAATGAAATATTTTAATATTATAATCAATGTTGGATTCTCCAAAATGGAGAATTTGTTGGAAATGAATGTAATTTTTTTTTGGAGATTTTAACTTTTGGTTCTCCATTTCGGAGAATGTGTTGGAGATGCTCTAAATATATAAAACAAATCCATTAAAAAATTTACATATTTATGATATTTAATAATATGATTAAATCAAAAAATATACAATATTAAACTCGTTTTGGAGATAGTGACGAGATAACTATAATGGTTTAATTTGTAAAAAATGTATTTTTAATGTATTTTTGTTAATATATGATTATGTAAGTTAATAAGATAAATGTGTAAAATGAAAATGAAAATTAAAAGATATAAAACAAATTAATTAATTAACTATAAGAGTATAACGTTAAAGTATTAAAAATAACTTATTAGTATTTATTATGTATAATAATATGATTAAATCAAATATATTCAATGGTGGGCTCATTTTAAAGATATTGACGAGATGATTATAATAGTGTAATGTGTTAAACATATTTTTAACTGTATTTTAGTTAATATATGATTATGTATGTTAATATGATAAGGGTGTAAACACTTTCTAAAAAATTCGCCGCACAACCGCCATGGCGCGCCGTGGCACAAGGCTTGTGTCTCAAACCACATTAAGTTTTTTTTTTGAAAGGCAAGACATTTTATTACCATAACAAAACCATCTGATACATAGATCCACCAAGAACCGAACCGAACAAGAAAACACAAACCAAAGACCAAACCAACAACTAAACAAAACAAAAAGCCAATCAAAACTTGGCAGCCCCTATGAAACCGTTCGCTAGATGCGAACCTTTCCGAGCAGATGAAGACGCAACCGACCTGTTTACTTTTTTCTGCAGATGTCACGCCGCGTTGGATAGCTAGAGCCCACCGAACTTCATCGCCTCACCGACGCCGGGTCCGATAGCCAGCTGCGTTTATCAACTTTCCTCCCTTTTCCCCGAAATGCTATCCACTCAAAGCACTTACATTGGAATTCAAATAATAGGTCCTCCAACTTTCTTTTATCTCCTTTGTACACGATTTGGTTCCAATTTTCCCAAATAAGATAACCGAAACTCCACATCGTCTCCGTCCACAACGAAGGCCGAGGAGAGTTACCTGTCATGTGAGAAGATAAATCCAAGAGATCCTTAAGCGAATTAAAATTGTCTTTTCTGACTTTCCACCATCGAAGCACCGAAATCCACACATTGTAAACTTCATGACATTTTACCAAAGCATGGTCAACCGTTTCCACTTCCAACTTATATCTTGGGCAAAGTACGGACTCTCATCCAACCCCATCTTGTCTAAAACCACTCTACCTGAGAGTCTACCCATGTTGGCCTTCCAAAAGAAGATACAAATAGTATCTTCATATCGATCCCCTCCCTCCTCCACCCTCCTATCAATCAATGACTTTAACTCTTGTACCGAAAAGGACCCCTCTTCACCCATAAACCACTTCACTTTATAATCTACCTCTCTTTTCGGACTCCATCCTTGAAGCACCTCTCTAAGAGAAACTAACTTCCTTACTTCCCTACCTCGCGGTCCCTTCTCCAACTCCATTTCCACTCCTAATTATCCCTAGACCACCCCCCCTTATCAGCTATCGACCCATCTTTCTTTGCATCAAGATGGTAGAGCCTCTTAAATCTATCCTCCAACCTTTCAACCCCGACCAATCTATCCGACCAAAAGCTTGTCTCACTACCTCAATCCTAAAAGAGGCTTCAAAGTTAATACCCATCTCCCCCAACTCTTTTCCCACTTTAATTATGTTACACCACACTGAACTACCCCCTCCCCTCCCTACTACCACTTTCGGCCAAACCCCCCCTCTCCTATATAAGCTTTTAATGATTTTAACCCATAATACATTCTTCTTCGTTTTGAACCTCCACCACCATTTACCCAAAATACCCCAATTAGCGGATTGGAGACTTCCCACATTAATGCCCCCTCCCTTAAAACCTCTCAAAATTCTCTCCCATTTCACCCATGCCACCCCTTTTTTATAATACATAGTTCCATACCCTTCCCCCCTCCCCAAAAGAAATGATTTCTCACACTTTCTAACTCACGAATCACACCTCTCGGGGCACAAAAGAGCGAGAAGAAGTACAAAGGAAGGCTACCTAAAATCGACTTGACCAAGGTTAGTCTACCACCGATCTAGATCAATTTTGTTTTCCACGAACCAAGTTTGTTTTTTACCTTTGCAATTACTTCTTTCCAACTATCAATCTTGCTCATGGATCTTCCCACCAGAAGTCCAAGATATGTAAAGGGCACCTCGCTACACCCGCATCCCAAACCCCTTGTCCACAATTGAGCCTCCTCTAACTCCACTCCCAAGCTGTATAGTTTGCTCTTTGCAATGTTGATCTATAGTCCCGACGCCACTTCGAAACACTTAATTATTTTCATAAGATTTTTTAAATTGGTAATAATCCATTTACCAAAAAATACCGTGTCATCAGCGTATTGAAGATGTGTTAATGTTATATCTTCTTTACCAATCTTTATGCCTTCAAAGATCCCTTTTTCTTTTGCTTCTGTCATTAAAACATTCATTCCTTCCGCCACCACTAGAAAGAGAAATGGTGCCAACGGATCACCATGTCTAAGGCCTTTCTCCATAACAAATTCTTTAGTAAGTGACCCATTGAACAATACCGACACCGACGACGATTCCAAGCACGTTTTGACCCACTTACAACACTTGCTCCCAAAACCCATTTCACTCAATAACTTTAACAAGAAATGCCATTCCACACTGCCATAAGCCTTCTCGAAGTCCACTTTGAACACCATCCCTTTCCTTTCGTTTTCCAAATAAAATTCACCGCTTCATTCGCAATTAGAACTCCATCCAAGATGAATCTTCGTTTATAAAAGTCGTTTGAGTTTCCCCGATCACACTTCCCATCACCTTCTTAATTCGTTCCGCTAACACTTTGGATAGGATTTTGTAGAAAACTCCAATTAGGCTTATAGGCTTATACTCGTTAAGATTCGTCGGATTTACATTTTTTGGAATTAGAGTTAAGAACGAGTCGTTACATCCTCCACTTATCTCCGACACTTCCCAAAATCTCTCGGTCGCCTTCAATAGATCACTTTTGATTATTGGCCAAAATCTCTTTACAAACGTAAAAGAGATTCCATCCGGGCCTGAAGATTTGTTATTACCGCATGACTTTACCACTTCCCAAATTTCGTCCTCCGAAAATGGGTTTTCCAAATTTACAACATCTTACGGATCCAACTTCTTCAAAAACGTGATTTTAATACTCAGCCCTACCTTCTTTTTGGATGAAAAGTTGTTTTTGAAAAATTCCCAAATATGGTTTTTAATCTCTTCTAGATCTTCTGACCAAACCGTGTTGATATTTAAACCCCGGATCCCATTTTCTCTCTCTCTCTCTCTAGGTCTAATTGCCGCATGAAAGAGTTTGGAATTCTCATATCCTTTTCAACCCAATTAATCTTGGCTTTTTGACTCTCAATTTCCACCATTTTTTTCTCCGCCTCTAACCATTTGGCCCTTGCTTCCGACCAACTATGTCTTTCCTCTTCCTCCAAATTTCTCACTTCGACTACTTTTTCCAACTTATTGACTTCTTCTTTAAATTTCTCCAAGTCACCTTCTAATTTTTTGAACTCTCGGCACTCCTACTTTTTAACCCCATCTTCACTCTCTTCAACTTATCTATAAAGATGCAATCCGGTTTTCTTGAAAGCACCTCTTTGCTCCATTTCGACCTAATTAGTTCTTCCGTATGTTCGTCGGACAACCATGCATTGAAAAGTTTAAAAGGTTTTGGACCGAAATCCATTTTGGATTCGGATAACAAAATCGAATTATGATCCGACCATTTCCTTTCCAAAGCCCTTACTCCCAAGTTCCTCCAAGCCAGGCGAAAGTTGTTTGAGACTATAAACCGATCCAACATGCTTAATTTCCTCCCATCATCACTTACCCTCGTAAAATTTGGCCCCTCATCGGAATTTCGATCAAATGAAAATCTTGGATGAACTAATTAAAGGCTTCTACTCCTTTGACATTTGTGATAGAATTTAGCCTTTCATGATTACCTCTAACTTCGTTAAAATCTCTGAACACACACCATTTAATTTCCTCCTTGATACATAGACGTTCAATGTTTTTCCACACCTCTTTCCTCTCATTTTGTTCTCTTGGTCCATAAACATTGATAAAACCGAACAAACCTTCCTTTCCTTTCCATGTACCAATCGCTCCCACAAAACTTTTTTCAATAATTGTGAATTGGCACGAAAATATCTTCTTGTCCCATATGAAAATCAACCCACCCGAATTTCCCATCGAATTTGCATGAATAAAATCAAAATCATCTTTGTTAGAGCACAAATTTATTGGATTTAAGATCATCAATTTCTGAAGATGGAAATCTGAAGTCAAAGCTGGAAAAGTCGACTCTCATCAAATAGTCTAGGTCCTTTGTAATAAATAGTTAAAGTTATTTTTCTTGTATTTTCGTTTTAGTCCTTTTCTCTTAAATTAGGTTTATGGTTTAAAGTGTTTTAGGTTTTTGTGTGTGGTGTGTATCTAATTGTGTTAGCAGCCATACATTCTAAGCAGAGAGAAAGAGAGAGAGAGAGAGAGAGAGAGAGACGGCAGAGAGAAAGTGAAGAGCTTCATAGAGAGAAAACCTTCAACAAGGGATTGTAATCGTTTGAATCATATATCAATCAGGTTTGATTTAATCTTATTGTTGTGTTTATTATCTTGTTTTATTGTTAAGAACTTGAATCATTATTAGGATAATCAATTGGTATCAGAGCAGATCTGAATTGAAATCGATTTTTCAGAAAATATTTTCGAACACTGTTCATCGAGTTTTCAGATTTGATTTTGAGTTTTAAGGCATTTTTCGGTTTGCAATTGATCAGGTTTTGATCGAGTCATGTTTTAAATCGAGTTTGTATTGTTTGATTTATCAATTGCACTGTAATCAAGTTTTTGCGAGACTCAGTTAGCGCAAACCTTAGTTTTCGCTAGCCTCATTTAGCGCAAACTCTTAGAATTCGCGAGTCTCATCTAGCGCAAACCTCAAGTTTTCGCGAGCCTCAGCTAGCGCATACCTCAAGGTTTCGCGAGCTTCTTCTAGCGCAATTCTGAGTTAGCGAATTCTACTTTAAAACTTGCGAATTCTGTGTATGGTTGAGTTATTTGCGAATTCCTTGCTATTTCTTTCTTCAGGTTGCGAATTTATGTGTGTGTATCTGCATATCTTGTGAATTTCGTACATATTTTTTTGTAGGTTGCGAATTCCAGACTTGAGGATTTTGGAAATTTCAATTTCTGATTTTCATTTCAAGTTTTTCTGATTTGATTGATTTCATTCGGACTAACGGTCATTTTTCAAGTTTCTTATTGCATATCTTTTCAGAAACATAATGACTGCCAGAGAAGCTCCTTCAAATAGTGTGGATGAGAAGCCACCTGTACTTTACAAAGGAGAGTATGTTAAATGGAAAAGTCAGTTCATAGATTTCATTGATAAACATGAATTAGAAAATCATATTAGACTATATCTGAGGGAAGGGAGTATGACAACTCCAAGGAAAGTTTTTACTATTATAAAGAAGAATGGAGAAAGAGAAAAACAAGAGCTTCCATTACCACTTGATATGTACTCAGACGAGCAAAGAAAAAGGCATCAAACTGACTGTTTAGCCAAATCTTTTATACTGCAAGGAATTTCCAAGGAGATTTCTATCAAGTTAGAATGCAAAAAGGCTACAGGAAAACAGTTGTGGGAACAAATCGAGAAGGAAGAGACAACTCATATCTGCCTAATGGGAAGGATGGTGATTGAAGCTGAAAATGAAGTTGAGTCAGATGAAGAAGAGAATGAAGAGGTATGCGACATGACTGAATCTGATTTTGTAAATCAAATAAATGTCATGATGATTAGACTTCAAAATTTAGAGTCAAAGCTTAAACGTGAAAGAGGTATCAATAAAGACAAAAACCAATCAATACAGAAACTTAGCGAGAATATTGCTGAGAATAAAGTATTGATTGAGACTTTACATAAAAATATTGATACCAGTGCTAAAGAAAAGACTCTCATTCTTAAAGAGTTAGCTGAAACAAATTCAAAGTATAGAATGCGTGACTTTGAATCAAAAGAGCTTTCTAAAATGTATTCTTCGCTTTCAAATGAAAAGAAATCTTTAATTAAAAAAGTGAATGTTTTGGAAGGAAAATTATATACTTTGGGTCAAACTGAACAAACCATTCATCTAAACAAACCTAAAGAGAATCCTGAGTGTTGGGGACTTGGTTACAAGAACCCACACCACCTCAAAAAGGGTATATCTGAAGCGCCTGCTCTTTATGATTTTGGATTTATGAAACTGGCACCTCAATACCCTGAACTCAAAGTTTTCTGGACTAGTCTGTCTGAAGAGGATAAAGCCAAGGAATATGCTAAAAGAAAGAGCACAACTAAAGTTCAACTTCCGTTTCGTTATGAGAGGTTGAATAATAGTTATAGTTCTGATAAATCAAAATCTCTTTCAAATGACTATTTTGAGAGTTATTCTGTGAAAGAATTGGAGGCTAAGCCCATCGAAGGTAAGCTTTACGTTCCTCCTCTCGTTTTGGAAAGTAAAATTTCTGAACTCGAGAATATTCTCACAGAAGAAAGGATTTTGATAGACTTAGAACAAACTGTTTTTTCAACTGTGTTCAAATATACTGAGTTTTCAAATTTATCCAAGGCTTTAAAATCAGATGATAGGCCTGGTTTACTTGATAATGAGTTTGATTTTCTAAACTCTGATGGTTGTTTAGATGACTGTGTTGATGATTTTGACTTTAATGCTAAACTTCTTGATCATTCATCTTTTGTTGTTAATTCTTCTGGATTACCAAGTGTGTACGTAAAAGGTGAAACATCAACGAAAGTTGATAAATCAGTTCCTGTGAAAAGGAAAGTTGCCAAAGGTAAAAAAAAGAAATCTGGGCATTCACAGAAACAGATCAACACTGGTAAGTCAAAGAAGAAGCATTTGGTTGATTCTCACCATTCTAACTCTAAAGTTTCAAATGTTTCAGATATGAGAAAGAAAAAGCTTGGAGTTAAGTCGGAATGGCTACCAAAACAGGAGATAGACGAGAAAGCTAAATCATTTTCTAGTTCTGATTGTAATAAGAAGACTACTAGTAAAGGGGATTTGATTGCGAATATTGCTGTTTCTAAACCAAAACTTGTCGATTCTCGCAAGAAATATTCCATACAACAATTATTCCAGTTATCTCCGTCTGCTAGAAAGTTTTCAAATTATGATAGATATGATCATGCTTCTCGAAAATATTATGATATTTGGTTTGACACATATCATGTTTACTCTTATCGTTCTAATTCTTCCTATGATTTTCAAAGGAAAAACGGACCCAAGTTTAAATGGGTACCAAAATCTTGTGCTAACACAGTTGGATCCAAATAGAAATGGATACCAAAGAAAAAGGATGAATCTGTGTTGCAGGCACCTTCTGTCAAGGGGGAGTAAGAGAACAAGGCTTATAAGTAAATCAGCTTAGGACCCATACTTCAACGAAGTTTGACTTCTAAACACAACAATTTAGGACTCGTACTTCAATGATCAAAGACCTTACTCCTGTGCTGATAAGAGATTGTACTCCAATACTCGAATGAGAAAATCAACCATCAAGGGGGATTACATATTTGTCTGAAATTTTATGCATCCAACTAATATGATGATCAACATTTGAGGGGGAGTTAATGCTTATATTTTACCCTGATAATTTTTCTGATGCATAATTTCAGGGGGGAGTAAAGGTGATGACTTCTGATTATTTCAGATCAGAACTCGTACTTTAATTGTTTTAATGCTTTCTGTCATTTCAATTTCAGTGAATAAAGTTGCTTTGACTAGACCTTTAGACTTTTGCAGTTTGAGAGATGCTTACAAGATCATATCTTTATGACTTTAAGCTTGACTTCATGAGATGTATGATCGCTCGTACAGGTATATTCCTTTATCTTAATCTCCTATATGGTTGAAAGAAGGACAAGTTTCAATCATAGAAAACATGTTTCTCAAATGTTCAAACCACTTCCCGATTCTTCAACAGATTTTATAATTTGGAAGTGTGATTTTTAAATGTTTTCTGCTTCATCTTTGAGCTTTAACTGATCAAGTTAAATCATCTGAGCAACATATGCTTTACAGGATAACATGGGATCAGTGTGCTAGGTCTTAAAAGAAACTTCTATCGATTCACATTAACCAGTATTTCCTACCCAAGAAGTTACTCCTTTAGTGATTGAATGTGAGGAGTCAAAAGAAATGAGTATGGGTTGTGTGATGAGGTATACTGAAAAAGAGAGTTTGGTTAGAGTAAGCTTAATGTTTAAAAGAAAGAGGGTGTGAGACCAGAGTTAAAAGAATATCAGAACTCTGCACCAACTTTTTCTGAGTCAGGCAGCCACAATTCTAGTGTTTCACATCTCTTTGGTGAACATTATTGAAACAGGCAACTAGCCCATGCCAACTCTTGCCAAAACCTCACCAGCTACTCATTTTCTTCTTAAAAGGAAAATGTTTCACATTTTTAAAGGGGATGCAACACATTTACTATCTGGTTTTCATTTGGAAAATCTGGATATTGAAAAGAAGGAAGTCTGCCCCACCTTCACACTTCACTAATGCACATTGAGTCTGTGTTTAACTAACTGTTGTCTCAGTGGTTTACACATTTTGAGCCTTATAAGCAATCATCGCGTGCTTAATTCTTTCTATCACATGCACAAACACACAAGGAATTTGTTTCTTTGTTATAACGTTCATAGAAATTGCCTTTGTGGTGTTTAGATGATTGAATGGAAGCCCTGGGGGAGTGAACTTCAAAAAGCTCATTTCCAATGTGTATTCGTTACACACTGTGACTTCGTGTTACTGACAGGCATTTTAACTGGTTCATTTGTTGATTCAGGTGTTATATTTCTATTTTGTCTAGATTTGCAAAGATCTGGATGCACATATTTATGAATTGACGGATAATCGGAGGTTCCATATGCAAGATCAGTGATCAGATATTTCTTGACGAAAAGTTTTGATGAAATCGTTGCTATTTTCATCAAAAAGGGGGAGAAGTGTTAACCAAGATATGGAGGAGATCACTTGGTTAGAGAAATGTCCAAGATCGACGTTTTTAAAGACAAAGTTTTCTGAAGATATACTGAATTGAAGAAATTTTCTTTGAAGATGATTTGCTAAAGCATTCTGAGCTGAAACTGGAGATAATTTTTTTCCAAGAGATTGTATTCTCATCGTTTGAGGAGATTGCTACATTCTGAAGACAAAGAGGGAGATTGCATCTTCTGAGCTTAAAAGAGAAGATTGAATTGCTAAATCTTTTTAATAATCATCTTGATCCAAAGGGGGAGATTGTTAGAGCACAGATTTATTGGATTCAAGATCATCAATTTCTGAAGATGGAAATCTGAAGTCAAAGCTGGAAAAGTCGACTCTCATCAAATAGTCTAGGTCCTTTGTAATAAATAGTTAAAGTTATTTTTCTTGTATTTTCGTTTTAGTCCTTTTCTCTTAAATTAGGTTTATGGTTTAAAGTGTTTTAGGTTTTTGTGTGTGGTGTGTATCTAATTGTGTTAGCATCCGTACATTCTAAGCAGAGAGAAAAAGAGAGAGAGACGGCAGAGAGAAAGTGAAGAGCTTCATAGAGAGAAACCCAACAAGGGATTGTAATCGTTTGAATCATATATCACTCAGGTTTGATTTAATCTTATTGTTGTGTTTATTATCTTGTTTTATTGTTAAGAACTTGAATCATTATTGGGACAATCAATCTTTACCCCATAATCTAGCTACTTGAACCTCTTCCCAACTTTTCATTTTAGTCTTTTGAATTCCAATCATGTCCACATTTTCTTTTACACAATTCTTTGATCCATCTCCTTTTTTCGTACGTACCCAAACCCCTCACATTTACAGAAATTATCTTCATCTACACAAAGACATGAATGAAACTATTAGGAACACTAACCTCAACGATTAAACCTCAGACTGTGTCCGTGGACCTTGGACCGAATCTGCCTCTCCCCGCAATAGGCCGATTTTGCCACCAAATTTTTCCAATTTCTCCATTTTGTCTACACTGTTAAATTCATTCGACGTTGACCGAAGATTTCCAGAGAAGCTTCCCTGTTTTTACTTTTTGCTATTCTTCCCTTCTTTATCTGCTTCCTCCTTTTGATTACCTTTCTTCGAAATTGATCTAGCCCTCTTTTTAATTAAATGGAAACTAACCTTTCCCCTACCGAGCCCCATCCTTCTCCTTTCTTACTCTTCTGCCTCTCCACACCTTTACATTTCCTTCTGTATCTCACCTTGTAATCTGTATGTTCGTTGAATTGGGAGAAATCTTGCGGGCTGAAGGAGGACTCTACTGTCCCCGAATCTCCCGATTGTTCTTCATTTTCAATTCTCTTCATCTCTGTCTCCATCGATCCTACATGTTTCTCTGTTACTCTTTCTACTATTTGCGTATTCTTGATAATCGTCCCTGAATCCACCCCATCGTTCATAACCTCTTGGGCTCTAATTTGCTTCTATGTTGGGCTTACCACTTCTTCAAGAATCATTCTTTTTTCTGATTGGCCCGCGAGTTCTGTTTCACAAGCCTAATCCAGACCATATCTTTTGGATTCTTTACTAACCAAAATTGGAATTGGGCCATCCTTAATTGATGGCCCATTGACCTCTCCAAACCCACATGATTTTATTTCCTCATTTTTAGATCTCTCCTCCATATTTACTTCATTATTCTCACTTTCCCATGCATTCACTTCATAATTACTGTTTCCATCTTTATTGTTGGAACTTGAATTTTTTTCAATTTTTTTTTCTTAATTGACTTTTTATCTCCCTCACCATGCATAGGCTTTGTAGCGTCTTTTCCAGACGAAAATTTCTCCGGTGATATGTGTCAGTCACCATGCTCCATACCTTCTATCTTTTTCTTCTTTACGACCTTGTGAATCGAATCTCCATCGTTTGAGAAATCGTTCGAAAAGTCAGGCCTCGTTACGTGAGGGGTGACTATGCCTTGTGATTGTGACAGTGTCACTCTCGCCAGGGCACTGTCGCGGGGAAAGAACACCCCATGGTACAAGTGGGGTGACAATGCCCGACAATTGTGACACTGTCACTCTCGCCAGGGTAATGTCGCGCAGGGTCGAGGGGTCGCGGTACCAAGCGGGCGAGAATGCCCCGCGATAGTGACGTTGTCACTATCGCCTTTCAAAGTCGCCGACGAGCTTTAGGAGGCTTTTAAGCCCGATTTTTGGGAGATCTTCATAACTTACCATTCTCTTCACCCTAATCTCTCTCAACTCTCCAACCCTCACTAATATCTATTTTGGTTGCATCTAAGGGTCAATCTCCCCTACTTATTCATGTTTGGACCTCATCAATGGTGAGATTTGGAAGCTATACCTTGAGTTCTTCACGTTCTTCTCCATTTCATGAATCCTTAAGTTTAGGGTTTCACCAAACCCTCCCCATTCTTTTTGGGGAGTTAAAGTTAAGGTCATTTTGGTAACCCTAGAAGTATGTTGGTGGTGGATTCAAGTTTGGCTAAGGTAATCATCTATGGAAATTAGGGTTTTGGTAAAAATGGAGATTTTGATATAAGATGTTTGGGGATCAATTCTAAATTGTTGGATATGATTATTTATGGTTGGAAATTTGTGGATCTAGGTTCTGGAAGGATTTTGCTTGTGGATTTGGATTTCTTCAAGGAAGCTCAAGTTGGGGTAAAATCTAGATTTAGCTTAAATGTAGCAAGGTGAGTTCAAGTTGATTTATGAAAACGGTGTACATGCCAAAATGCCTATTTTAAAGTGTTTATATGTTTTACATGAAATTATTAACTGTTGAGTTATTTGATAAATTTTGATTATTGGAAGTGTCTAATTTTATAAACTTCTAAAACACCCACATTTGAGATTTTGGGCATTTTGATAAATAAATCATATATTTTGGTATCTTAATGATTTATTTCATGGAAGTAGATTTTTTAGTATAAATGTATTTCATTGTGTGTTTTGGAGAAATGCATGATTTTGTGTTATGGGACGTTTTGAAAGAATAAATGTTATAAAATCACTTGGAAAATGTTTTGTCCCAATCTAAATTATGTTGGAGTTATCTCCATATTTTGGAGCATAGGTTTTCATAAATGCGAGTTGTTTATGTTCGATTTCATTTTATGATTTTCTTACAATTGGTCTTTTGATTTGTTGAGCCTATGACTCGATTTGGACCTCGTCGGGTCTTGGGGATATTTGTCTGATTTTAATAGCTCACTGTAGAGCTTGGGTTATGATTTGCATTTATTGCATTTTATTTAAGAATTACATGTTTTGGATGCGCTAGTTCATTCATTTGGAGTCATGTTAAGTTCTAGACTGTAGTGCAATTGATCCAATAGGCATGGTGTTCTTAATGTACTGTTTTGGACAAGTTCAACACTTTGGCACGGAATAGGCATCGGGTGTCAGGATCGAATTCTTAACAAGAATTAATTCTCAGAAACAATATCAAAGAAGTTTGCGGAATAACACTTTGATATTTAATCAAACAGAAAATAAAGACAGAATATAATCAACAAACTGTAAACTTGTATTTAATGCTTTGAAGTTACAAGATTACTCACTCAACCTCAATATTGATGAACAGGCTCACCAATACGAATTCTACTTCTCTAGAATTAGGATCTATGCCTTGAGGTTGATTGTCTCTCTAAAAGAATGAAAACTGAAAGTTAAATTATTATTCTAAACTATACAATATATACTGAATACAAAGATAATTACAATAAATAAAATATCTTCAGTATATCTTCCATGTATATCTCTAAGCTTCCATGTATATCCTTTCATACGAATCTTCATCATATAAGCAGTATTAATCTTCAGCAGCATTAACTTCCTTCTAGCAGCATTAACTACTAAGCAGTACTAACCACTAGCAGTACTAACTAGCTAAGCAGTACTAACTTTGTTCAAGCAGCACTAACTTTGACTAGCAGTATTAATTAATACTAGCAGTAGTAACACTCAGCAGTATTAACCTTTAAATCTTCTAGAAGTAGTAATTTTGAACCAGCAGCATTAACCATACTTGATGAATTCTTCAGTTCCCAACAATCTCCCCCTAACTTGACTTTTAGGAAGAGAAGTCAAATTCTTCAAATTTTCTTCAAGATGCTCCCAAAACTCTATTATGGTCTAAATTCCTGTGTTTGCATCCAATCCCAAACTCTGATTGATGGTTCTTTGAATCAAGTATTTAGCCATTTCTGAATCTGGAACACACCTTAACTTTTTCTTCAACATGGCATGTAGCTTCAATCTGCTATGATTATACACTCTATCCACTAGGAAGTATTCAGTGTGATTTAAATCCAAAGTCACTGTATATACTCCACTAATTTCATATAAAGTCCAACTGTTTACTGATTTGAAGACATCCTTGATCAAGTGCTTTACTTCTTCAGGTTTGAACATCATACACAGATACTCCATTACCAGTTTTGTAATTGAAATCCCTGAAGCCTTTAGAATATCTGCATACAACTTCATTCCTATCTCAAACATCTCTTCAATATCTGATCTAGAACATGTTCTGACAATTTTAGCCCATGTGTTAAACACTTCATACTTTTCATCCTTTCTTTTCAGCCTTATGTATTCCTTTCCATCCACTGTCAATGTATCCCAGAGAATCACCTCAGGAGGCTTAACTCCTACAGGCTCTGCTGAAATTGGTTCAGGCACTTTGTCCATCACTACCATATACAAATTAACATCATCAGTGTTAGATGGCTCTGTCTGTTTAGATAACTCAGGTGCCCCTTCTTCTTCAGCAACCTTATCAGCTTCTTCTTCAGATACTCTAGGCTTTTTAATTGGCTTTCTCCTTGCCATCATTTTTGTTCTCTTTAAAGTCTTTAGACTTTCTCCTAGAGTGGTCTCTTTCTTAGGGGGTGTTTCTTGCTCATCTGGAAATGGCTTTTGACAATCAAAGTCATTACTTTCTTTCATCCTCTTCTCCATCTCCACCCTAGCAGTTTCACTTCCCTGAAGCTTTAACATCTCTGAATCATAGAGTTCTTTGATCTTCTCAAAATACATTTTGGAGAACATCTCCTTTTTGACTCCTACAGCACCTTTGAGAAATATAATCATCTTGTTTCTCTCTTGGGTACCTAGGAATGTCTTTGAGGGTCTTCTCTTCTTTGCAACTGTTTTCACCACAGATTTCTTCATACTTGCAGCTTTCTTCTGTGCAATTTCAGTTGCCATGCTCTGTTGATAAGCTTCATTCAGTTCAGCAACTAGAGATTTTGCCATTTCCCTGTCCTTTTCCATCTGAACTCTTTCTTCTTTTTCAATATCCTCCTGCATCTTTTTAGCTAGGGCTTCATCTGATTCAACCAACCTTTGTTTTTTGATTGGTTGATCAGATTCTACCATCTTTGCTTTTCCTTTATCTTTGCTCATTTCCTTCTTACTGTTATCTTTCTTGATCACTTCACCTTGTTCTTTTATGATTACACCTTTGGTCTTCAAAGTGACCTTGGGAGTATCGTTCTTGGCTTTTAGTAAGGTTTCTGCAATCTCAAGATCTGTTAACACTTCTTTCACAGTTTCTGCTGCTTTATTAATGTCAGCAGTAGTAACTGTTTCTTCTTGCTGCTCCCCCTGAACATCAACTTTCTCTCCATCAAGCTCCCCCTTTCTTGTGGCTTCTTCCATGTTGATCTCCCCCTTTTTGGGAGCATCATCCTCAGTGGTCCTTCTCCTTAATTGGAATTGCTTCCTCTTCTTCCTTTGTACCAGACTAACCACCATCCGTTTCAGCTTAGCAATCTGTTCTTGTTGTGACAGAATTACTAGCTTCATTTCTTCAATTTCTTTGCCTTGTTTGAGAACATCTTGATTGATGTTCCCCATAGTTTCCATCAATTCATCGTACGTATATCTGTCCTCACCCTCTCCAGAAGTGTTACCCTCCTTTGAAGGATCATTGGATCTTTTATTTGTGGAAGTCTTCTGCCTTGCAGAGGCACTATCCACCCCTGTGGTTTCTTGGCACCAGGGACCTTCAAATGATTGCTCATTCAAAGTTGCCATGGGGGAGGTCTTATTGATGTTACCACTTTCCTCCTCTGTACTAGCAAGAGTAGTGGCAGCCTCATCACCCATATGCTCTACCTCCTCCTCAGAGAGCACCTCCTGTGGGTTGGGAGACACCCTTGTGGTTTCCCTTTGGATATTCTCTAGGGGAGAATTCTCCCTTAGAGGGCTTATAGGCTTAGTGGTTAATGGTACAAGAAGGGAAGGAGCCTTCTTGACCTGTTTTCTCTTGTAAGTTTGGGTGATGGGAGAGGTTGGTTTTTCAAGAAGGGACTGGGGAATGGATTTTGGGAGGGAAGGTTGGGCTTGGCTAGCAGTGGGTTGGTCTAAAGGGGGCCTTGACCCTGCTGCCATACCTTCATTGGTTTGGGACACCACCATCATTGTAGAGAACAATGGGGTGTCAACTCCTTCAGAGTCCCCAGCAGATCTTCTCATATTTGAGAAAACCTTGCCTTTGGGGGGTTTAGGTACATATACCCCAACAGGTTGAGGTATATCCGTTAATTCATGAGTAATAACTGCTTGAACAAACCTGGGATACATAAAAAAGCTCTTTTTGTTTCCCATGTTTGAGACAAGATCATTGAAAATCATTTTAGAAAAATTATACTTTATGGCAGTGGCCAAGCACACCAAAGCATAAGCAATAGTGCTGCTGAACTCACTCCATCCAGTAGTCTTTTTGGAGATACAATGCATAAGAGTATGGACAAAGAAACGCCATTGGGGTGAGAATTTTGCTTTAGAAAATTTGAAAACTCCCAATGGGCCTCCATACCCCATTCTTGTAAGGTTTGAAAAGAGTTCATCATTTGGGATAGAGGTTATACCAGAGGCATCGTCTAGACGTAGACAGATGCGAATAACCTCTTCAGTAACCGTGAGTGATTGATCACAGATTCTTGTCTTGATCATCTGCACACCATTCTGAACAACAATGGTTGCATTGGCCCAGAACTGCCTTTGATGCTCGATATAGATTGTAGGGGATACACTAAGAGCATGAGCAATGTGGCTTGACTTGAGGAAATCCACAATATGATGAAATCCTGCAGCTTGCTTTGGCTTTTGTAGCATCGCAATCTCATTGTGCTCGTCGATGAAAGTCATGGATGCCATTGGTCTTAGTGAAAAGCTTGCCTGAAAACTTCGAACTTGAGAGAGAAAAGATATTGAGCGCAAGAGAGCAGTATGCAAAGAGTCGTTATGAACTTTTAGGCGGGCAAATAGTATTTATAGTATTCGGAATATAAGCAGTATTAACCTAGAGCAGTATTAACTACTAGCAGTATTAACCACTAGCAGTATTAACTACTAGCAGTATTAACTGAAAGCAGTATTAACTACTAGCAGTATTAACCACTAGCAGTATTAACTACCAGCAGTATTAACTGAAAGCAGTATTAACTACTAGCAGTATTAACTGTAAGCAGTATTAACTACTAGCAGTATTAACCACTAGCAGTATTAACTACTAGCAGTATTAACTCAACTTACTCCTTTTAAACTTGCTAAACACTGAGTACTGCTATGCATATCCTGAAAAAGAAGATTAGTAACACCAAGAATAAAAATATACAGGTATAAAACCACTTTTTGAGAAGGAGATTATTCAGAGTTGATCATTCCCACACTTGTTACCAAGAAAGTGAATCTACCCACATCAAAAGCTTTAGTGAATAAATCAGCAAATTGATTATCAGTGTGAACTTTTACAACTTGAATAATTTTCTTTTCATTACAGTCTCTTATGAAGTGATACCTGATCTCAATGTGCTTTGTCTTTGAGTGCTTGACTGGATTATTTACAATGCTAATAGCACTGCTGTTGTCAATAAAGATTGGAGTGTGTAGAAAGGTTACCCCATAATCCAACATTTGATTCTGAATCCATAAGACTTGAGAACAGCAACTTGCAGCTGCTATGTACTCTGCCTCTGTTGTAGATGTGGATATTGTGGTTTGTTTCTTGCACTGCCATGAGACTAGTCTAGCACCCAAAAACTGACATCCTCCAGAAGTAGATTTTCTGTCCAAGTTTGCCCCACCTAGATCACTGTCTGAGTATGCTATTAGGTCAAAAGGTGAGTTATGAGGATACCAAAGTCCCAATCTGGGTTGCCCTTTGAGATATCTGAATATCCTCTTAACAGCTTGAAAGTGAGATTGCTTTGGCCTAACTTGAAATCTTGCACATACACAGACTGGAAACATTATATCTGGCCTTGATGCTGTGAGATACATGAGAGAGCCAATCATGGATCTATACTGATGCACATCCATATCCTCCCCCTCAAGATCTGCTGTGATCTGCTTGTGTGTTTCCATAGGTGTGCTGGCAGGTTTTGATTCTGAGAAACCAAACTTGGTTAGAATATCCTGCACATACTTGGATTGACATATGAAAATGCCATCTGACTTCTGTTGAACTTGGAGTCCAAGGAAGAAAGTAAGTTCCCCCATGGAACTCATTTTGAACCTTTGATGCATTAAATCCTCAAACTCCTTGCACATGTTGTTTCTTGTAGAACCAAAAATAATGTCATCAACATATATTTGGACCAGCAAGATATCCTTCTTCTTTCTTTTGATAAATAGAGTCTTATCAATGACTCCTCTTTCAAAGTCATTTTCCAAGAGATAGGATGACAGAGTGTCATACCATGCTCTTGGGGCTTGATGTAGTCCATAAAGTGCTTTCTTTAATTTGTATACCCTGTCTGGATAGCTTGGGTTTTCAAACCCTGGTGGTTGATAGACATATACTTCTTCTTCAATTGATCCATAGAGAAAAGCACTTTTTACATCCATTTGGTAGACTTTGAAGTTCATGTAAGAAGCATAGGCTAGGAATAGTCTGATTGCTTCTATCCTAGCTACAGGTGCAAAAACTTCTTCATAATCTATACCCTCTTCTTGAGTATAGCCTTGTGCCACCAGCCTTGCTTTGTTTCTTATAACAATACCTCTTTCATCTCTCTTGTTTCTGAAGATCCATTTTGTGCCAATTGCTCTGTGACCTTTAGGAAGGTCTACTAGATCCCACACATCTTGTAGCTTGAACTGTAACAGTTCCTCTTGCATTGCTTCTATCCAGCTGGATTCTTTCATCGCATCATGTGCCTTTTTAGGCTCAAGCTGTGATAGAAAACAAGAAAGCACTTTATGCTGTTGATCTTGCATTTCCTGAAGTCTGCTTTGATGTCTAGTCATCATAGGAGAAGAGATATCTCCTATTATCAACTGTGGAGGATGATTCTTTTGAACTCTGGTGTTGTAACTAGGTTCTTCATTTAATCCAGCCTCAAGATTAGATTCATGCAACTCAACTGAAGTGTTTTCAGATGCCACTTCATTGTTTTCTTGAGTCTCCTCATCTTTAGTGTCTTCTTCACTCTGACTTGGTTCAGTAAATGATTCCTTTTCACAGTCTTCAACTGAATTTACTGTGGGTATGGGAAAAATCACAGATTTAGATATACTTTTTTGAACTTGTGTGATCTCTGATTCTCCACTACCTGTTCCTGTATACTCATTACTGAAACCAAAAGAGTTAGTTAGTGAATCAATGTCAAATAGCCACTGAGGTCCAGACCCAACAGGATTTGGTGTGTTCTCATTGCATTTGACATTGTCACTTTCTTCAATTATTCTAGAAGAAGAGTTAAATACTCTGTAGGCCTTACTCTGAGATGAATATCCAACAAGAAATCCATCATCTGCTTTGCTATCAAACTTACCTAAGTGAGATTTGGTATTTAGAATTGTACAAGGACACCCAAAAGGTTTAAAGAAACCAATAAAAGGTTTTCTTTTATTTAAAAGCTCATATGGGGTCTTGTTCTTTTGCTTGACCATTAGAACTCTGTTTTGGACATAACAAGCAGTATTAACTGCTTCAGCCCAGAAGGTAATTGGCAATTTTGAATCAGCCAACAGAGATCTAGCAGCCTCTATTAGTGTCCTATTTCTCCTTTCAGCAACACCATTCTGTTGAGGAGTCCTAGGAGCACTATATTTTCTCTCAATACC
This sequence comes from Arctium minus, assembly GCA_954870635.1. NCBI lineage: Eukaryota > Viridiplantae > Streptophyta > Magnoliopsida > Asterales > Asteraceae > Arctium > Arctium minus. The sequence continues at coordinate 27,552,236 of OX941092.1, forward strand.
TTTTTCTTCACAAAAGGTGTTTAGATCATGATTTTTAAACTCAGTTCCATTATCTGATCTAATGACTTTTACTCTTTGATTAGTTTGGTTTTCAATTCTTAGAATAAAGGATTTGATAAGACCACTTGTTTCATCCTTAGTCCTTAGAAAATATACCCAAGTAAATCTGGAGTAATCATCAACAATAACCAAGCAGTAAGATTTCTTGCCTATACTCATAACATTTGTAGGACCAAACAGATCCATATGCAATAACTAGAGACAAGTAGAAACAGAATTTAACTCTTTGGTCTTATGAGAAGTTTTGTGTTGTTTGCCTTTAAGACAAGCAACACAATGATCATCACATGAAAAGACTTTTGAAGGTAAACCTCTTACAAGGTTATTTTTAACAAGATTGTTCATAGTCTTGAAATTCATGTGACACATCCTTCTGTGCCAAAGGGAGGATTCATCTACAGAAGCTTTTGAAACAAGACAATTTAGAGATGAATCACTATCAACATTGTCCAAATCAAGACAGTAAACATTGTCCTTTCTTGGAGTTCTAAGTAGTATCATGCTTTCATCAACTACCTTGAACCCTGGAGCAAGAATCATACACTCAGTATTAGTAAATAATATACTATGTTGTTTGTCACAAACCTGTGATACACTTAACAGGTTGTACTTTAATTGATCAACATAGTAGACATCCTCAAATGTCATCTTACCTTTGGCGACATTACCTTTTCCACTTATCTTACCACCAGTAAGATTGTCTCCAAATGCAACATGTCCTCCATTAATATGCTTGAAATCTTGAAGGCATGACATGTTGCCAGTCATGTGCCTAGAGCAACCACTATCAACATGCCATATGCTCTTTCCCTTGAGCTGTTGGTTGCCCTGCACATTAAATAAATCAATTAGTATGATTGGGGACCCAATCAAAAGTGGTCTTGGGTCTCCCTTTCTCATCAAAGTATTTACATTCCTTTTTAATGAGGTTTTTAAACTCAGAGCACTCTTTATTAGAGTACTTTGTCAATATGATTGGCTTAGCAGAACCAACACTAGAAGCAGTACTAACCTTAGAAGTACTAACAGAGTTAGCAGTACTAACAGGTTTAGCAGTACTAACAGGTTTAGCAGTACTAACCTTGTTAGCAGCATTAACATTGTTAGCAGTAGTATTACTTCTAGCAGCACTATCATTGTCAGCAACACTATTTGTGATAGCAGTACTAACAGTTTTAGTGCTTTTAGGAATCCACATATTGACACTTTCTTTAACAGACTTTTTCTTCATGTGGCTTTTAGTTTTAACAGTTTTCTTAGCCACATGCTTCTTTTCAATTTTCTTATAACCAAAGGGTTTTTGCATGGATCTTTGGAAATTCATCCTTTGTTTCATAGGATTGAAATAACAGAATTTTGCAAGATGATTCAATTTGCCACAGATAAAACAAGGTTTTGGTCTATTGATTTTACTCAGATCAACCCCTTGTTTTTGTGCCCACTGATTATTCCAGTTTCTTTGATTTCCCCTCTTTTTGTCCTGTTTTTGGGGCTCATTCTTCTTACATGCACACTGTTTGCAAGGACCTGGATTCACAACTGTGGTCTGTTTGTAATGGACCTTACCAGACTTTCCCTCTGTCTTCTCTATGTCCTTGGATTTGATCCAAGCCCTTCCACAATCATCATTGGTGATAATGTTATTCTCTAGAGGAATCTCACCACTCACCTTGTTCTCCTTACTCTTGCCAACCTCTTTCTCAGTCTTATCCTCAACAACTACCTCATCTAAGGGATCTATTTCAGTGGCTCCCTCAGGCAAGTCCTTCCTATCTTTGGTGTCTAACAGGTCTGAAGTAGGAGGAATGTAATTGTTGTTATATGGTGGAGGTGTTGCATTGTACCCAATTCCTCTTCTCAGCTTATCATGAATCTGATTTTGTAGTAAATAGTCCATTGCTTTAGAAGCATTGGAAAACTTTTCTACATCAAGCTTAACCTTGGTTAGCTCCTCTTTCAGTTTTTCACTCTCCTCTTTAGATTTGGTCAGTTTAAGTTCTAAATCCTTTTTCTCCCACTGCCAGTAATTGGTGTCATATGAGTGTTGTAGTTTATTGGCTTGAAAACCTTTGATCTGATCTTCAAATCTCTCTACAATCCTTACATAGTCTTTTATATCTTTTTCTAATCTCTTAAGGTCATCACTCATCTTCTGATTGTGATCCCTGTACCTTTTAACAGTGTCTATGCAAGTTTTAGAACAGAGATTAGAACTTACCTCAGATGGGAGATCAGATACTTTAGCCATAAGAGCTTGATTCTGAATAGTTTCTTCTGCTTGATCACTCCAATCAAACCCCATTCCTTGTTGAGAAACAAGGGCTTGAGCAGAGTTTCTGTTGTTATTGAAGCTTCCAGATTGAGCTTGTTGATGGTTGTTGTTGTGAGACATTCCACTTCTGCATTCTCTAGCAAAATGTCCCTTCAGATGGCATTTGTAGCATTCTACCTTTGATTTATCAAACCCTGCTCCATCTTCTCTTCTTTGGGAGAAGTTGTTTCTTCCAGTCCTCTTTATAAACTTCTTAACCCTCATGGAGAGCATGGCCATCTGCCATTTAATATCCATCTCTTCCAGATCATCGGGATGGAGTTGTTCTAAGTCATCATTAATCAAAGAGGAATTTCCATGATTAGAAAGAAAAGCTTCAAACACAGAATCAGTGCCTTTATCTTGATTTGATCCATTAGCAGCATTAACTGATTCAGGGTTAGCAGTAGAATCAATTGATGCTGATAGGAGTGCAGCATTATGAATATATCCAGAAGGCTTCTTCTTTGCCTCCACCTCAGCTTCAAATATTCTAAGATCATTGTACAGATCATCAAGTTCTTTTTCTTCCAACTGATCATTCTGTCTGAATGACACAGTGTACATGGTCCATTCATCTCCAAGGGACCTTAAGAACTTTCTGTTCACATCATCTTGATCAATCTGTACTCCCATAGTAGCTAGTTCACCAATTAGTTTATTAAATCTGTCAAAAGTTTGAGTCATGGACTCATTCTTAGTTGAGATGAAGTTTTCATACTGTTGCTTTAAGATTGCCTTTTGATTTCTCTTGGTACTTTTGGTACCTGAGAATCTCTTCTCTAGAGCATTCCAGAGCATCTGTGCATCAGTGTAATTGCAGAATTGGTGTTGATACTCATTTGGAATGGCCAAGAGCAGTGTGCTCAAGGCTTTCATCTCTGTCTGCCTTGTCTTCCTGTCTGCATCTGTCTTTGGAGGGGTTCTTTTGCCATCTTCACCAATCTTTCCTTCATCAGATGGGCCATTCTCAATGATGTCCCACATAGAGTAATCTGTGAGGAGAATATATTGCTTGATTCTGATCTTCCACATGTCAAATTCATTGGATCTAAGCATTGGAACTTTTGAGACCAAAGTACTGCTTGATTCTGTAAGATTTTCCATGATGAATAACTGTTTCTGAGAGAGTTTAGCTCTGATACCACTTGTCAGGATCGAATTCTTAACAAGAATTAATTCTCAGAAACAATATCAAAGAAGTTTGCGGAATAACACTTTGATATTTAATCAAACAGAAATAAAGACAGAATATAATCAACAAACTGTAAACTTGTATTTAATGCTTTGAAGTTACAAGATTACTCACTCAACCTCAATATTGATGAACAAGCTCACCAATACGAATTCTACTTCTCTAGAATTAGGATCTATGCCTTGAGGTTGATTGTCTCTCTAAAAGAATGAAAACTGAAAGTTAAATTATTATTCTAAACTATACAATATATACTGAATACAAAGATAATTACAATAAATAAAATATCTTCAGTATATCTTCCATGTATATCTCTAAGCTTCCATGTATATCCTTTCATACGAATCTTCATCATATAAGCAGTATTAATCTTCAGCAGCATTAACTTCCTTTTAGCAGCATTAACTACTAAGCAGTACTAACCACTAGCAGTACTAACTAGCTAAGCAGTACTAACTTTGTTCAAGCAGCACTAACTTTGACTAGCAGTATTAATTAATACTAGCAGTAGTAACACTCAGCAGTATTAACCTTTAAATCTTCTAGCAGTAGTAATTTTGAACCAGCAGCATTAACCATACTTGATGAATTCTTCAGTTCCCAACATCGGGTCACCATGGTAAGTAAGCTCCACTATATGGTCGGGCAGCGTCCCATGGGCAGTAAGGTGTAATTCCATTGTGCATAAGTTCTCGTTTTGGAACTGAGTTCCCGTTTTGGAACTCTCAAGAATAGACTCAGAGGAGTTGACTTGATGTTTTCGAGCAATAGACTTAGAGGAGTTGAGCTCAATATGTTTTATGAGTATAATCCATACGTTTTGGTTTTCTACATAGTTATGTGACCTACTTTTGTGTTCCGTCACGTGCAATGTAATCGGGTCTCCCCCATCACTGAAAGGTGTTGTTTTGGGTATGGATTTTTATAATCCATGTTTTCGGTGACGTTTTGAGTATGGGTTATTATCCATGTTCTAAGGTTTTGAATATTGAGTCTTATCCATGTTTTTTGATGTTTTTGATGATAGAGTTTATCCACGTTTTCATTATTTGATTGTTAAAGTATAAGTTATGTTTTACGTGAGTTTTAGGTTTTGGATTTATTTTCGAAGGAACGTTTTGTATCGTGGTTTTAATCACGAAGATGATGAATGTTGGAAAAGAGATTGCTTTCAAAATGAATGTATTTTATTTTGGGAAATCACGTTTTAAATAACACTCTTAAAGTTTATAGTTTTACATATCTATTATGAAAACTCTTGAGCTCACTAGGCGTTAAGTCTAACCTTTTATTTGTCGGCATGTGCATCAGGTTCTAGTTGGGGAAATGGTTCTAGCAATGCTATGAGGAGTTGAGCACTAGTTTTACACGAGGGTAAGTAGTTGGTGAAGTCTTCCGTATTTTGGAGATAGTGATTGTTATTAGATTTTTAGTAACATCTGCCCTATTATAGACCGTGTATAAAGATTAAAATGTGTTTATTGAAGTTAAACCTTAAATTGTTGTTGTAGATGAATCAGTTATCGATGTATTTAGAAAATTTTAAATTAGTTGCTATTTCCAGGTTGATGGTGTTACAAAATCGCCTACCTTTATATTTGTTAATTCGTCAATTTTTAACCGAAGGGATGTACCAATTAATATCTTTGCTAATTCCATATTACAATTGCCCTCCCAATCACAATTAATAAATTTAAGTGGGTGATCCAATTCTTGGCGATTGAGATGAAGACTTCCTTGTTCCAAGAATGGAGGGGAACCCCATAGACCCTTACCCATACCGTCCTTTCCCCCGCTCGATAACCTACCGACCACCTTCTCAAACTCTTAACCCAATGATGCAACCCATGCGTGTGATTGCTAAGAATATTTGTTAAGGACTTTTCTTGATTAAAGGATATTAACACATTTCTTCCTCCCAAGTAGCTCAGTGAACACCATCCAGTATTTGCCTTCTTGCATCAAGACTTAACAACTTCCAAATTCTCCATTTTCCCTACATTACCAACTAAACTATTCTTGAGTTTTCTTATTGCCATTGCATCCACTTGCCACGAACCCAATGTCTTTTCCGATCTTTCTATCGCTTCAACTTCCTTTTGATTCTCTCTTCCTACTGCCTCTTTCGCCACTTCACAATAAGATCCTTACCTGGAACTTGACCTGTGATTTTCTTGCCTTCTTTATTTTCTTCTCGAGATTTAACTGAATGGCTCGACCCTTCCTCTTGATTAACCTAATTGTTTTTGTTTACCAAAAAATACCCTGAGTTTGTACGTTCCAATCCAAATCCCGTTGAGTATTCTCTCCATTTCCTTACCATTTGTAACATTCTTGAATCATATGAAACTGAATTTCATCCCATTTTTCAACCTTCTTCCCGTCATGTATATGTCTCCGACTTCTCTGTATCGTTTGAAGATTCTCCAAAGAAGTGGGATGTCCCATTTCTCCCTTAAGTTAAAGAACATGAATGATGTCATCTTCCGATCGATGAAACTTCTTGGTTGTTGTCGAAAACCGGCTTCCCCGATGTGCTTATTCTCGCTCCTACATGCCCTAATTCTCACCCTCTCTTCCTCTCCGGTTCACTCTTACCCACTCTCTCTCTCTCTCTCTACCTAGATATCTCTCTCTCGCTCTATTGTCTCATATGTTCTTCATTTTCACACCACGTTAAGCTTGTGGCACGCCATGGCTTAATCCACAGTTTTTATAATGCAATATTTGATTTTTCTTTACGTTTTAAGTGTCTTATTTGCTCGTTTTTAATATATAACCAAATTTAATTTGCTTATTACTATTGAATCATTGAGTAACAGTACAAAACATATTTTTTATATATAATATTCTATATGAATTAGAAAATTGATGCCATAAGTAACGCCTTGAAAACGTCATGACTTCGTCGTGGCTCATAAGGCTTGAGGCTTGGACTCACCGCCACGCCTCACGCCATTTAGAACCTTGGGTGTAAATTATAAAATTAAAAAGTAAGGGATATAAAGTAATTAAATAATTAATTATAGGGGTAAAAAGTGTAATTTAAATTTTAAACATGATTAGGCAAAAATAAGCTAGTTTATAAGGTAGCTTATAAGCTAGTTTATAAGGTTTGTTGAGTACATTTTTGGATGGACATAAGCTACCTTATTGATAAGCTACTTGAAGTAGCTTATTAGGAGCTTTTCGTGACTTTTTCCAATTATACCCTTATTAATATTACTTATTAATTATAAATAAATTTTAATTATTAAAAATTAACTATTACTAATATTAATTAATTTTAACTGAAATTATTAATTAAATTTTAATTATACGTTGATGTTAATTTTTAATTATTGTTAATCATATCAATTAATTTATATTATTATTTTTTAATATTAGTCAATATATTTTAGTTATCAATTAATATATTTTTTAATTATTATTCAATTATTTATTTCTATTCATATTATATGTAATGGTTATTTAAAATCATGAGTTATTGAGATTTTTGATAAATTTTGTTTTAATAAAATCAAAATTTATAATATATATATATATATACACACACACGATAATAAATTTTAGAGAGAATTACAGTTTTGGTCCCTAACGTTTGGTGATTTCTGTGAAAGAAGGACCTCTACTTCAATAAGTCAAATTGTAGTTCCTGAAGTTTAGATTTTTGCTTTGAAAGAAGGGTCTGGTCACTAACTCCGTTTAAAATGGCCGTTAGAGCCAGTGGTATATTTGTCTAATCATGTTTTTTTATCTTTTTGTAATCCTTTTTTTTATTTTTTTCTTGCTTTTATAAAAAACCAACAATCTTCAAGGACCTGTTATGTAATTAACTCTAACTTCACTTTTCCGTCTGCTTAAACCATCTCCAGTCCTATCAGGATCCATTTCATTTGATAAGCTTCAACACCACCACCGCCATAATGAAAGAACATGATCACCACTACTACTACTTCTGCTTTCTCATGCCTTATTTTGGCTTAATTTTCTAACCCACCATCTAATTACTTATTTAACCAAATGAAATAAGAACATGATCACTAAATTCGGCGCCGCCGCCGGGAGAATGCTTCATACTTTCCACCGTCGTGGATTCACCAAGTCAATAACTTATTTTATCATCCTCCTCCTATCCTACTACCTTGGCTACTTATCAGCTCTTTTAAAGAATTCATCATGTGATCCACACCACTACTTTTCCACCACCGGTAAAGTCAACCCACCATCACAAATTGTCGATACCGATCACTAGTGATTCCAGACTCACTGTGCTCACCGATCAAGTAATCGATTTCACACAATTCCATTTCACCGCCTCCCTTTTCTCATCGTGCCCGTCCCTAGCCACAATCTGAGAAGCTTGATATCGATAAGTTAATAAGGGTTTGTCGGTTTTTTTGACCGCGAGCTTCGTAACATGTTAACGAAGACCTCTGAACTGAGGGTTCGATCAATACACCCTCCCTCTTTTGTGTTCCCTCTATCCTCCAGCCTTACAACCCCTGTTAATCGGTTGGAGAAACTCTCTCTCTTTGTTAATCGGTGCCCTAAGCTGGTCGATTGGATTGCAGAATCGATTGACCGGGTTGGAGAAACGATTTAGGTACAATAAACTGAAATGGGTGACTAGAGAGAATATTAATTGTTCATGGAACTTTGAGGTTTACTTGTCTGTTGTTCTTCGGAAGCCGAGCAGAGTTTTAAGGTTACCAGATTTGGGAAGGGAAGTGGCTACCGGTGAGAATTAGGGAGACACCCTCCTCGGATTTGGTCCTGTGATTTGATCCTTGTGTCTCTTTATATATATATATATAGTTAATTGCATATTTGGCCCCTATAATTTCCTGATTTTTACAAAAATAAGAAAAACCAAAAGGAAAGTGCAAAAAAGGATAAAAACACGGTTGGACAATTTTGCCCCCGACTCTAACTGAGTTTTTTAACGAAGTTAGTGGTCAGGTCCCACTTTCAAAGCAAAATTCAAACTTCAGGGACTACAACTTGACTTACTGAAGTACAAGTCCCACTTTCAAAGAAATCACCAAACCTCAGGGACCAAAAGTGTAATTCTCTCTAAATTTTAAATTCTTTTAAGAGTAAACTACAATTTTCGTCCCTGTGGTTTGATGTTTATAATGATTTTCGTCCCTGGTCTTTCAAAACTACTTTTTTCGTCCATGTGATTTATATTTTGCTTTCATTTTTGTCCCTCCATCCAACTTTGTTAAAATTAGAGTAAAGCGATTGAGAAAATTACATATTTGGTCCTTGTGGTATATCATTTTTTATATTTTTATCCTTAAACTACATAGTTTTATTTTTTACCTTTTATTTTTTCTTTATTTATTGTATTTCACCAAGATATTTATTTTTCTATTAATTATACTATTATAAAAATTATTATAACTTTAATTATAAAAATAATCAACTAATTTCATTAAAAATATTAATAAATACATTATTTTTTAAAGCTTTAACAAATATTAAACTTAGGAGATTTAAACCTAATCTTTTCAAGAAGTATCATGTATTTATCAATATTTAAAAAAATTTATTTGATTATGTTAAAGCATAAATGTTGTATCTAAGATCATCAAAGGTTAAAAGTCAAAGCTCAAGTCAAAGCCTCTCAAACAAAGTCAAAGTCAAAGCTCAAAGTCAACAAAGTCAAAGTGTGTTACTTTATTTGTTGTTTAGATTCCTTTGTATTAGTTAGTTATAAATAGTTTTTCTTTTCTTTTTCTTGTAGAGAGTAAGCGTGTAAGTAGAATTTAGCCGTGTGAATCTAAGAGAGAGTCTGATTGTAGAGAGAGAAATATTGATAGAGAGCATTCTGTGTACGCAATCTGTAAACTGTGTAATTGGAATTAATCATATGACAATTTGGATTGAAATTCATGTTGTTAATCTTGATTAGAACTTTTATCGTGGGACACACAATTGATATCAGAGCATAATTCGATTGAAATTTTCAAGAATGTGTTTTCGCACCCTGTTTACTTGATTCTTGATTGATTTTTGAATTTTACATTGTAATTTTGAGTTTAATTGAGTCTATGGTGTTCGTATGATGTATTAGACAAGTCTTGTATTGATTTGTAACTCATGTGCACTGTAATTGTTGGTCGATTTGATGTTTTTGTGATCTTTGAGCCGCACGAGTTCTAAGCACTGTATAGGATTCAAATTGTATGTGTGAGTGAATTTCTGTGAAATTCATTGTTTGTAATAGGATCATATACTATCCGTGACCAAATTGACAAAGTTTCAGTCTTGAATTCGAAAGATTAATGGGTATTTTGATCGATTAAAGTGTTTTCGCGTCGAACATTGAAGAACTCGCAAAATCTCTGAAGAACTCGCAAGATCTATGGATTTCGCATGAAAACCTCAAGAACTCGCAAGATCTAAGGATTTCATATAAGAGAATTCACATAGAAGTTGATTTGTGAAAATTTAAAGGAAGAATTCGCATAAGTGTTGTGTGCGAATTGTACAGATTTCGCATACTTTAGTGTACGAGAAGTTGGAAGAATAATTTCTAAGGACAGATTTCGCATCAATCTATGTGCGAAAAGTAAGGATTTCGCATATAAAAGCATACGAATTCCTTGAATTCGCTTAAGGTTACATACGAATTCTTAGGATTTCGCATAGAAAGTTGGAAGTTTCTAAGTTTAGAATTCGTATATCCCTCTTGTGCGAAAAGCTCATGCGAAAAGTTAGGGATCAAGAAATTTCTATGTCAAGAATTCGTATATAGTCACATACGAATTTCTCAAAATTCGCATATAGTTGTGTGCGGATTCCTTAGAATTCGCATATAGCAGCGTGCGAATTTTGTGGTATGCGAATTTCTTAAGCGTGCGAATTGTTCAAGGTCTACGAATTCTGTGAAAGTTGTGCGAATTCTAGTGTTAGTGGTGTGAGGATTCTTGCCTTAGGAAATTTTTGGAAATTTATTTTCTAAAAATTTTTCTAAGATTTTTCTGGTTACTGATTTCTTTTGAACTAACGATCATTTTTAAGTTCTTATTCTACAGTTTATTTGTCAGGATGACTTCAAGGGATGCACTCTCCATCGGAACCGATGCAAACAACCTGTTCTGTTCAAGGGTGAGTAAGAATAATGTAAGGACCGGTTTCTAGACTTAATTGACAGACATTCTAATGGTGACAACATCAAGATATCTATTGAGGAAGGTCCAATGATTCCTCTTACTATGGAAATTCCCGATGATGAATCATCTGATAGTGAAGATGGAAATCAACCAAGAGAACAGAGGACAAAGAAGGTTCCAATGGATATTTCTCAATATTCTGATAAAGAGAAAGAAAGGTACAAAGCTGACAAACAGGATAGATCTCTACTCCTTCAATGCATACCGAATGAGATCTACATTAAGATAGACAGCTACAAGGCAACTGCCAAAAAGATGTGGGATCAACTAGAGAAGATGATGATGGGATCCAAAGTTGGCAATCAGATGAAAGTGGCCAACTGCATAAACAGTTATGAGGAGTTTAAAGCTAAAGATGGAGAAAGCTTGGAGGAAACTTATGAGAGGTTTGTATCTTTGTTGAATGAGCTTGCAAAGAACAAAGTGAAGAAGAAACAGATAGAGAACAACGTAAAGTTTCTGAGCATTCTTCAACCTGAATGGAAGAAGCATACCAGAAGAATTAAGCAGATGAAAGACCTCAGTGACATACCTCTACATGAAGTATATGAAACCCTCTGTCAGAATGAGGAGGAAGTTGAAGAGAAAAGAGGAGAGAAGAAAAAGAATGAGAAGGTAGCTGATCCTATTGCCTTGGTTGTGAAGAAGAAAGAGAAAGACAAGAAGGATAAAAAGAAGAAAAAGAAGATAGTTGTTTCTGATTATGATGAAGCTGACAGTGCCGATTCTGATTCCGACGACGGAGAAAACCTAAAACAAGCTATGCTTTTGCTAACCAGAGCCTTTCAAAAGAAATTCTACAAGAAACCAGGTTCAAATAGTCAAAGGTACTCGTCAGGATACATAAACTATGATCATCAGGAAAGAATTGAAGGGAGAAGATTTGATGATAGGAGATCTGATGTTAAGAGTTTTGGTGAAAAGAAGCAGGAAGAGAGGAAATATGTGAATGATTATGAGCCAAAGAAGGTGGAAGATCCTATCAAATGCTACAACTGTGGGAGAATCGGTCACTTTGCCAAAGATTGTCGGAAGCCCAAAGTTTGCAATTCTGAATACTACAAGAACAAAATGCTTCTGGCAAAGCAAAAAGAAGCAGGCAAAGCTTTAATGGTCGAAGATGATTATTGGTTGGATCATTCTGAGCCTGAAGATGACAAAGAGAAGATAGCCCACATGTGCTTGATGGGAAAAGAAGTCAGATATGATGAGTCGGATGATGAGACTTCCGAAGAGGTACATAACTTTTCTGAATCTGATTTTTTAACAAAAATGGAAACCATGATGGTCGAGCTTCAAGACTTACAAGCTAAGCTTAAAAAGGATAAAAGTAGAGTTGCAAAGAAGCGTCAAACAATTTTTGATCTCAACAAGGAAATTGTTGGGAACAAAAACTTGATTGATTCTTTAAACAAATATGCTACTGTTTTTGAAAAACAAAAAGCTTGTCTTGAAACTCAAATTTCTGAAACGGTTTCAAAGTTTAATAAATCTGATCGTGAGAAACAAGAGTTTGTTTTGAAAGTTCACAACTTACAGATTGATAATAAGAATTTGCAGAAAAAGATTAATGGTTTGGAAGCCAAGCTTTATACTTGAGGACAAACGGATTACACCATTTTTCTAAACACACCAAAGGAAGAAATAGATTTTAAAGATAAGTGGGGTCTTGATTACGATAACCCACATTATCTGAAGAAAGCTATTTGAAAGCAGCCCGCTTTATATAATTTTAATTTTTTACAAGTGGCTGACAAAAATCCTCATTTGAAACCCAAATTTGTTACAAAAGCATCTGATGAGGTTGAGGCTAAGGAAGATGAGAACAGAAAGAACACAACCAAAATGCAACTACTATTCTACTATAAAAAGTTGAATGATAGTTATCTTTCTGAGCAACCAAAATTTCTATCAAATGATTATTTTCAAAGCTATTCTACAGAGGATATGGAGGCAAAACCTGTTAAAGCCAAAATTTATGTTCCTCCACCTGTCTTAGAAAGCAAAATTAATGAGCTTGAAAACATTTTAATGGATGAAAGAATTTTGGTTGATCTTGAGAAAGTTATGTTTTCTACTGTTATAAAGAACATCGATTTTAAATCTGAAGCTACAAATGACAACTCTAACTCAGAAAGAGTTTGTGTAAACAATTCTACTGATTCAAATGCGTTTTCGTGTAAATTTTTCATGGGAAATGTTTTTACAAATCCTAAAACTTCAGATAGTGCTAAAGTATCTCTTAAACAAAAGTGTTCTAATGTGTCAAATGATTTCAATTTTTCAAACTCTTCCAAGGCACCTCAAGTTTATGATGATGATGTTGATGACTTATTTGAGGATGAAAATGATTTTTTAAATTCTGATGGTTGTGTTGATGAAAGTGTTGATATGTTTGATTTCAATGCGAAACTTCCGGATCATTCTGAATTTATTATCAATTCTGAGGCTTTACCTAGTGTATTTGAGAAACGTGAATCATCAACTAAAGTTGATGAATCAGTTCCTGTGAGTACCTATTATTCTAAAGGTAAAATGCAAAAGAAAAGGTGCTCACAGAAACGGATCAACACGGGTAAGCATAAGAAAACACAAACTCAGAAATCTCATGTTCCTAATAAATCTAAATTTTGTGTTTCAAAATTGAGGTGGAAAAAGTCTGAAGTGAAACTGGAATGGAGACCAAAGCAGAAAGTTGGAGAGAATACAAAATCATTTTATGATACAAAATGTAATAGGATTTCTATTAGTGATTCTGATATAATTGGTAATATTGCTTCTCATAAAACAAAACTTGTATCTTCTTACAAGACTTACTCAATAAAACAATTGCTCCAATTATCTCCATATACTACTCAGTTTTCTACACATGATCGAAATGATTTTGTGACTCAACAATATTCTAATTGTTGGTTTGGTACTTATTATATACATCATTCTCATGTTTTTCAAAATAAAAGAGGACCCAAATTCATATGGGTGCCAAAATCTTGTGCTAACATGAAAGGACCCAGTTATAAATGGGTACCTAAACCTGTTGTTTCTTGATTTCTCCTGTGCAGACCCGTCAAATGTGGTACTTGGATTCTGGTTGCTCCAAGCATATGACTGGGCAGAAAGATATTTTATCTAATTATACAGAGAAATTCTGCGGCAATATGCGATTTGGAAATGACCAGTTTTCACCGATACTTGGATATGGAGATGTCATGCAAGAAAATGTAATGATTAAGAAGGTGAGCTACGTTGAAGGATTAAGACACAATCTGTTCAGCATTGGTCAATTCTGTGACAAGGACTTAGAGTTGAACTTCAAGGCTAAGAGGTGTTGTGTTAGAACTGAAGACGGAAAAGAACTGTTGGTTGGCATGCGAAAGTCAAACCTCTACACAATCAACTTTTCTGATCTTAAGTTGGATAATGTTGTGTGTCTACTTACTAAAGCCTCTATGCAACAGAGTTGGTTATGGCATAGAAGGCTATCTCATCTCAACTTTCACTACATCAACAAACTGGTGATTGGTAATTTGGTGAAAGGACTTCCAGAGCTGAAATATGAACGAGAACATCTGTGTGATGCATGCGAGAAAGGAAAAATGAAGAGAGTTTCTCACAAGCCTAAGCCTGAACCGAGTACAAGTACTTCTTTAGAACTGCTGCAGGGCCGTTCTTTGGGGTGTGCGGAGTGTTCTTTGGAGTGTTCGGAATATTTTTTGATTTTTATTTATAATATAGTTACTATATAAATAATCTAATGCAAGTATAACACAAAAGCAACTCTAGCGCATTGGTAAGAGGCTCCGTGTAAAGTTATTAGTTTAAATTCTACCTGGGTTCGAGTCCCTCCTCGCGTGGCTGTTTTAAAAATTTTTAAATCAATTTTGCCTTTATTAAAAAAATAGCTTTCTTTATATATATATATATACCATTGTTTACTTTAATAAATTTTTTGACTAAATATATCATTTCTTCTTATTCTTTTTATTATAGTAATTAAATTAATTATATTGTTTTAAAAATGTTTTCTATACCATTTATCCTCCAAAATTTAAATCTAAAGTTCTCAATTTATATTTTATTTTTTAATTTTGTATAATGTTTTAAGATAATAAACTTAAAATATTTTAATAATGTTAAAATTGTAAAAATAAAATAGCTCAGCTGAATATAATTTTCTTAAAGACATTAAATTTATATTGTCTATTTTAGAAAAAAAATTATAAAATACTTAATAGAGATGTTCTGAATACGTTACTTGTTTACTTTTTTTTTTAATGATATTATCATATATTTTTCTTTGAATATTTAATAGATTTAGAATTTTTAGTATTTGTTGATTTTTTTCGTATGTTTTTTGGCACACTTTTAATTTTTAATATATTGATTTCTAATGACGATACTTTCTTGTTGATATGGGTTTTGTAATTACATATAATGGTTGATCAACTATATAGAAAGATGATTGTTATTCATATATCCTCCCCACTTACATATCATGTTATTTCATATCTCCTACCTCCTCACATACCTCTTATTTTAGAAGTTATGAAAGTTAAAACACTAACATTAATTAAAAGTTAAAGAATCAATTATAAATTTTGAATCCACACTAAAATAATAACATTAAAAATTAAAATTTATCGTCAAAAGAGAATAAAAGATGGATAGTTTGATCAAATTCAAAAATAAGTTATCGGTAGATTTATTATAAGACAAATATAGTAAAAAACAATTTAATAAAGAATATGAAAAAAATTAAAAACACATTTAGTTTTTTGCACAGGGCCTCCAAAATATCAGGAACGACCCTGAACTGCTGCATATGGATCTTTGTGGTCCAATGCGAACTCAAAGCATAAACGACAAGAAATACGTTTTGGTGATTGTGGACGATTATTCAAAATACACTTGGGTCAAATTTGTAAGATCGAAAGATGAGACGTCCGATGTCATCATCTCATTCTTTAAGACCGTTCAAATGAACTTGCAGAAGACAGTTAAGCTTCTCAGAACTGATAATGGCATAGAATTGAAGAACAAAACGGTTGATGATTATCTCGATTCGGTCGGGATAACTCATCAGTTTTTTGCTTCCAGAACTCCGGAACAAAATGGGGTAGTTGAACGAAGAAATCGAACTCTTGTTGAGGTTGCACGAACGATGCTGAGCCAATCCGATCTACCTTTATTTTTGTGGGCCGAAACTGTCTCAACTGCATGTTATACGCAAAATCGTTCAATTATTCATCGCCGGTTTGTTAAAACATCATATGCTTTGATAAATAATAGAATTACCTAGCATTAAACATTTTCACATTTTTGGATGCAGGTGTTTTGTGCTGAATGACAAGGAGAACTTGAACAAGTTTAGTCCTAAGGCTGATGAAGGCATTTTCATTGGATATTCTCAGACATCTGCTGTATACAGAGTTTATTTGAAGAAGTCGAAAATTGTGGTTGAAAGCGTCAACGCCATATTTGATGAAGACAAGACTTCTGATCAAATCAATTCAGCTTCCGTTATAACTGGAGTTTTAGCTTCTGGACAAATCAGTCCAGAACCTGCGGTTAAAATTTCTAATTCTGATAAAGTGTCAACGTCTACATCTCATTTAACAGAATTAGACTTATTGTTTGAATTTTTATATGATGATTTTCTTGGTTCTGAATTGACTAAACATGTTGTGATTGACAGGTCTGAAGATTCAAGTAGTCATCATCCAATCACTTCAGATGTCCTAACTGAATCCGATTCCCCAATTCAGGAAGAAACTCAAGTTCAAACACCTATTCAATCAGTTGAAGTTGCAAATGATAATGAAGAGCCAAAATTTACACATTCAGTTGGATGTTCGGTAATGCCTACTCAACAGACATCAAATGTCCAATCCACTGAAACTTCTGCACCGATTACTTTAACTGAACCCCAACATGAAGAAAATACTGGATACTTAGATGATCAACATGATCAATCTACACCTAATCCACTCCCTCACGTATACAAGTGGACCAAAGAGCACCCAGTTCATCAAATTATTGGAGATTTGTCAAAGCCGGTGCAAACTAGGTCTGCAACAACAAATGAATGTTTGTTTGATTCATTCCTTAGCAAAATAGAACTGACAAAAGTTTCAGAAGCTCTTCGTGATCCAGATTGGGTTACAACCATGCAAGAAGAGCTCAACCAATTTGAAGCGCTTAAAGTCTGGCGATTGGTGTCTTGACCTGAAGGAAAGACAATCATTGGCACCAAATGGGTATTCAAGAACAAAAAGGATGAAGATGGTGTTGTTATTCGAAATAAAGCAAGGCTTGTATCCAAGGGGTACAGACAAGAGGAAGGCATTGATTATGATGAGACGTATGCACCAGTTGCGCGTATTGAGGCAATTAGGATGTTCCTAGCCTACAATGCACATAAGAATTTTACGGTCTATCAGATGGATGTCAAGACAGCCTTTCTAAATGGATTGTTAAAAGAAGAGGTGTACGTTTCTCAACCTGAAGGATTCGTAAGTGCAGACAAACCAGATCATGTCTATATTCTAGACAAAGCACTTTAAGGACTCAAACAAGCCCCTTAAGCCAGGTATGACGTGTTATCCAAATTCCTTGTCAAGTCTAGATTTTCCAAAGGTAACTTATTCATAAAAGGGAGAAAGCTGATATTATTTTAATTCAAATATATGTGAACGATATCATATTTGGTTCTACTAATCCAAAGTACTGTAAGAATTTTTCTAACCTCATGGTGTCACGTTTTCAAATGAGTATGATGGGAGAGATGAACTTCTTTCTCGGATTACAAGTTAGACAATTTTCCATGGGGATTTTTATAAATCAAGCGAATTATATTGCTGACATTTTAAAGAAATTTAATCTGTCAAATTGTATTCCAATTTCAACCCCGATGGCACCAGGAACTAAGATCGGAGTTGATCTCTCGGGAAAAGTTGTTGATGTTAGAACCTATAGAGGAATGGTTGGTTCTTTAATGTACTTGACGGCTAGTCGCCCAGATGTTATGTTTGCTACATGCTTATGTGCTAGATATCAAGCTTCGCCTAAAGAATCCCATATGTCGGTTGTAAAGCGGATATTTAGATATCTGAAGGGAATTGCAGATCTTGGTTTGTGGTATCCTAAAGATACATGTTTTGAGCTAACAATGTGTTCAGACGCAGATCATGCAGGTTGTATGCTAGACAAGAAAAGTACATCGGGTCACATTCAATTTCTTGGAGACAAGCTCATAAGTTGGGCGTCAAAGAAACAACTTTGTGTTTCCACTTCGACTGCTAAAGCAGAGTATGTAGCTGCTGCCAGTTGCTGCTCTCAAGTGTTGTGGATGAGGACACAACTTCGAGACTATGGTTTCCAGTTCAACAAGATTCCAATATATTGTGATTCGAAGAGCGCCATTGCAATATCAGCTAATCATGTTCAAAGCACAAAGCCTAACATATTGATGTGTGATATCATTTTATCAAAGATAATGTTGAAAAAAGTATAATTGAACTTTACTTTGTAAACACATATTATCAACTTGCAGATCTGTTTACCAAGTCGTTAGACGAAAAGAGATTTAATTTTCTCATTTCAAAACTTGGCATGTTAAACCTCAAGACTTAATCTGTAGTTACCTAGTACAGTTTATTTTTGTTATTTTTCTTCATTTCTTTATTTTTACTCTGAACGATATCTGCACTAAAAGATTCTGTTCATGTTTTCAGGAGGAGGGAGATAAAGTGTATTTGCTCTACATTCTACGGGGAGTTATGAATTTTTCTTGCATATATTTTTCACTGACATATTTTGTGATGCATATGTTCAGGGGGAGTTAGGACATTGACTTCTGATTACATCTTATCAGAACTCGTTCTTAAAAGTTTTACTGCTTTCATTTTTTATTTTTCAATAAAGTTTGTGAATAAGACTTTGTACTTTGACGACTTTTTGACTAAATGCATATTTTGAGGGGGAGCTTACAAGATCATATCAATTAATGACTTTCGAGCTGACTTTATGAGATTTAAGATGAGCGTAAGGATTATTCTAATCTTAATCTCATTGTGTTTGAAAGAAGGACAACTTTCAAACATGAAAACACTTTTCTTAAACGTTCAAACCACTTCTCGATTCTTAAACAGATTTCATGAATTAAAAGTGTGATTTTAAATTTTTTCATTTTATGTGCTTTATTGTTAACTAACTGTGTGTTTCCAAAGATATATACTTGTGTATTATCTTTTTCATATACTGTCAAGTATACATACACACCGGTTTAGTACCTTTATTGACTATGTTATTAGCATGTCTCTAAATGAAACAATTTTTCGATGGTAATAAACCCTGTTTGAACTTCATTGATATTTGAGCGTTATTTCTTTCAAACGTTTCTTTCAAGAATGTCTATACTTGTTCTTATAGACAACATCCAACTTTTCATGACCTAAGTTTTTAATGATAAATCATTCATATTTGATCTTTTCCATACATTGTTAGATTCTCAAACAAGTCTTTTGTAATCATTTCATTCTTTCAATATACTTGTTATGAGAAAATATTCCATGTTTTTAAATGCTCAAATCTTCATGATTATCTTACTGAGCATATATATATTTGACATGTATTTTATAATGTGTTTTAACTGTTGAAGTTAAACCAATTGAGCAACATTTTGCTTATAGGACAATATACATGGGAATTGTGTTAGCTTAATTGAACTTCTATGGATTCACGATAACCAGTGTTTCCTACCCATGAAGTTATTCTTGAGTGATCGATAGGCGAGGGGTCAATATCTGAGTGTGGGTGTGTGATGAGATAAAATGAAAAGATAGTTTGGTTAGACGTGAGCTCAATGTTTAAAAAAAGAGGGTGAGTGATCAAAGTAGAAGAATATCAAACTCTGCACCAACTTTTTTTGAGCCGGGCAGCCACATTACTGTTGTTTCACAATTTTTTCGTGAACTTCATTGAAACAGACAACTAGCCCATGCCAACTATTGATTTAAACCCCACCAGCTACTCATTTCTTTCTTAACAAAGAGATGTTTCAATTTCTCATAGGGACGCAACACATAATCTATCTCGTCTTCATTCGGAAGATGTAGATATTGAAAAGAAGGAAAGTTGCCCCACCTTCGCACTTCAATCATGCACAATTAAGTCCGTGTAATACTATTGGTGTCTCAATGGTTTACACATTTTGAGCCTTTTATAAACATTCATGTTTTAATTCTTTCATACACAAGCACGAACACACAGAAAATTTGTTTTTCTGTCAGAACGTTCATAGAATAATCTTGTGTTATTCAATTATTAAATGGAAGACCTGGGGAGTGAACATCAATAAAACTCCTTGTACAGTACATTCGTTGTACTAAGTGACTTCGTGTTACTTACAGGAATATTAACTGATTCATTTGTTGATTCAGGGTTACATTCTTATTTGTCTGAATTTGAAAAGATTCGGATGAATATATTATGAATTAACGAATGATTAGTGGATCATATGGAAAGATCATGGTCAGAAAAATGATGACATTTCTTGAAGAAGTTTTGATGATTTCTATGTCTACATCATCAAAAGGGGGGGGGGGGGGACATGATCAAGAAATGTTTGATTTTGAGGAAGTTAAATGTTGGATTTAGGAGAGTTTATAAAGAAATGATCTATGATGGAGAAGTTATTTCAAGAAATATGATTTAGAGAACATCTAGTATTTGTTATGGGGATATTGTACAGGATTTGAAAGAGAAAGTTCAAAGAATTCGGAAAGTTTGCTAAAATTTGCTGAAATTTTCTTTGAAGTTTGTTTAGTGAAGAAAAGTGAGCTAAATCTGGAGATAATTTCTTTCTGAAGTCTGAGAGAGGTTTTATTACCTTGGGGGAGAATGTTAAAGATTATTGCAAAAGATATTCACAGACATTGGAGGAGATTACTAAAAGTCTAAAGACAGTTCAAAGAAAAGACAGATTGTTTTTGAACAAATTTACTCAAAGGGGGAGATTGACTTTTAAAGGAAAATTATTTGTCAGAAACTTAAAGAGGGAGAATGTTCTTGAAAAAGGGGAGAACGTGCTTTAAAGATGAAATTCATTTGAAGAGAAATACAAGTTTATTCGAAAGGGGAAGATTGTTCTTTGATGCTGAAGTTTAATCTGAATCCAAAGGGGAGCTTCAATACATATCTTGTTAAAGATGATCTTGAATCCAAAGGGGGAGATTGTTAAAGCATAAATGTTGTATCCAAGATCATCAAAGGTTAAAAGTCAAAGCCTCTCAAGCAAAGTCAAAGTCAAAGCTCAAAGTCAACAAAGTCAAAGTGTGTTAGTTTACTTTTTGTTTAGATTCCTTTGTATTAGTTAGTTGTAAATAGTTTTTCTTTTGTTTTTCTTGTAGAGAGTAAGTGTGTAAGTAGCACTTAGCCGTGTGAATACAGAGAGAATCCTAGAGAGAGAAAGTAGAGAGAGAAAGCATCTTGTGTATGAATTGTGTAAACTGTGAATTGAGATTAATGACATATGACAATTTGGATTGAATTTCTTTTCGTTGATCTTGATTAGAACTTTTATTGTGGGACAAACAAATTATTTTTATAATTAAAGTTGTAATAATTTTGAAAATATACAATATAGTTAATAGAAAAATAAATGTCTTGATGAAATACAATAAACATATTATATTAAATTTATTTTAATTATATTATAAAATATTGTAATTGATTATTTTTTTCAAGCTGTCTTTTTTGGTCATTTTACATGCTTATCAGCTAGTTTTTGTCAAATGTGACATATCCATCAGTTAACTTATCAGTAATCAGATAACTTATCAGCTATAAGCTAGCTTATCAGTCATCAGCTAATTTGTCAAACATAGCCTTAGAGTTGACCATAATAGTATTGTGTGTGAAAGTAAGTAGATGCTAGGAAGGGGTATGAATTGTTGTGGGGCGTATGGTTAGCAACCCCCTTATTATATATATACTATAAATTTTGAATTTGTTAAATCAAATTTTGAAAAAATCTACATTAATCTATGGTTTTAAATAGGGAAAAGTCTAAAAAAAACCCAATGGACTTTAGTGTTTAGAGTGATTAAACCATTGGACAATTTTTTAGAACAAATAAGTCCTTAGACATTTCAAAACACACTAAATAAATCCTTGGACTTTTCTAAACTTGTTAAATACATTCTTATTACTTAAAAATGTAACTTGCAACCAACATAACAGATAAAACTACAAATTAAAAAAAAACAAAAAATATGTCACCTACTTTATCCCCCTACAGATTAAAAAATGGGAAAATTAATTAAAATAGTCAATCTTATCAACCAAATTCATTTTTTAAACACTTTTCAAAATCTCTTTTTAAAATAGTCTAAGTTTATGCATAATTTTTTTTGCCTTAAGAATTGTTTGGCAAAAAAAAATCTTTATAATTTGTTATTTAATTTACTTTATATCTTCTACTTTTTTTAATTTCAGTTAACCCTTTATTATATTAACGCACATAATCGTATATTAACTAAAATACATTAAATAGAATATTCTCTTTTTTCATATTACACGACTATAATTGTCTCGTCAATGCGTTTAAAATGAGCTTAATATTAAATTTTTTGGATTTAATCGCATATTATTAAATATCATAAATACGTACGAATTATATTTAATATTTACACTTTCTATCCTTTTAGGGTTATTTATTTAATAATATAAGATAAATTTGTAACTATAAGTATTAAAAATAGTTCATACGTATTTATGATATTGAATAATATAAGATTAAATTCAAAAACAATATTGAGTTCATTTTGAACGTATTGACCAAACGATTATAATGATATAATTTGTAAAAAAAATAAACCAATTTTTTTTTATATATTTTAGTTAATATACGA
Source organism: Arctium minus (assembly GCA_954870635.1). Lineage (NCBI taxonomy): Eukaryota > Viridiplantae > Streptophyta > Magnoliopsida > Asterales > Asteraceae > Arctium > Arctium minus. The sequence continues at coordinate 27,574,898 of OX941092.1, forward strand.
TTATGTGTTAACATAATAAAAATGAAAAATGAAAAAATAATGCATATAAAATAAATCAAATAACTAATTATAGCTTTATAATGATGGAAAGTGTATTTTTTTTTCTTAAACTATAAGCAAAATGAATATTTATACATAAATTTTTCTATGTAAGGATGTTTTTTATTTTATTTTTTGGAAAAAACAATTCGTACACAGAAAAAAAAAATTATGTGCAAACTTTAACTATTTTATAAAGAAAAAAAAACTTTGAAAAGTGCTTAAAAATTAAAATTGGTTGATGAGATTGACTTATTTCAGTTAATTTTCTTATTTTTAGTTTGTAGGTGGATAAAGTATGTGACATTTTTTTTTAATTTATAGTTTTACCTGTTATGTAGGTTGCAAGTTACATTTTTTAAGTAATAAAGATGTATTCAATAGGTTATCAAAAGTCCAAGGATTTATTTAACGGGTTTTGAAATGTCCAATGACTTATTTGTTCGAAAAAATTGTCCAGGGACTTAATCACTCCAAACCCTAAAGTCCGTTGGGTTTTTTTGAACTTTTCCCTTTTAAATAACCATTACATATTATATGTATAACAATAAAGATGATCAACCTCACATCTTCTAATTAACTAATATTTTATTAAAATTATTTATCATATTTTAATTATCTATGAAATAAAATAAGCATAACTTTAATTTTTATGTAACTTTTATAAACATTTTTAGAATTGTTTTATTTGTTTTTTGATATCTAAATATATTGAATAATAACTAAAAAATAATTGATATAGTTAATAACATTTATAAATAATTAATAAGTATTTTTACCATCTATTGTATAATTAAAATTAAGTAATAATGTATAGTTAAAATTAATTAATAATTTAATTTAATTTAATTTTAATTACTATAAATTAATATTTATTTATAATTAATATTAATCAGAGTTATAATTAGAAAAAGTGTTAAAAAGTTCCTCATCAGTTACTCTAAGTAGTTTATTAATAAACTAATTTATAAGCTATCTTATATGCATCCAAACGATACTCAAAAAATAAAGCTAACTTATTTTGCGAAATAATGCCTAAGCTCTGTTTGGCAAACTAGTTGTTGGCTGATAAACTAATTGATGGCTGATAAACTAACTGTTAACTAATAAGTCATTGGATGAACAAATTACTTTTGATAAAAACTAATTGATAAGTTAAATGAATGTAAAATGACCAAAAATACATCTCTAAAAATTAGTCAATTACAAAATTTCATAATAAAAACAAAACAAATTTCTAATAATATAATATGTTAATTAATACAAACAAGATAGTAAAGAAATATTAAATAATATAATATGGTAATTTAAATAATTTTTAATTGATATATATATATATATTATAAATTTTATATTTTTTAAAACAAATTTGAAAAAAAAATTATATTAATTTATAATTTTAAAAAACCATTACATAGTTTATCAATAAAAAAATTTGATCAACCTTACATATTCTAGTTAGTTAATTATTTAAAAAAAAGATAATTAAATTAAATTAAATATTTTATTGAAATCATTGTTATATTACTTTTTGACAACTAAATATATTAAAAAATAATATAAAAATAATTGATATGATTAATAATAGTTTTAAATAATTAATCAATGTATATTTTAAATTAATATATTAATTCATAAGTTGTATTAATATTTATTAATAATTAATATTGATAATATAAGTAATAATTAATTGTAACACCCCGATTTTCGGAAGGTATAATTAAAGTTAATACAGAAACCGGTATTTTAAGGGAAAAATAAGAAATTGGATTTTGAACTTGAATCCTAGATTTTATAGTCTTGTTGGATGAAGGATTCAATTACGAGTCCAACGGTTCTTTTCGTAGCAAAATCGGAGGTAAAACGAAGAAGTTATGGCCAAGACAGTGATCGAGAAGAAAACCGTGCGAGCAATGCCCGACGCGACTTAAAGCCTCCCGTGCGACTTTGGGGCAAGCGAGCGGGTTGTGGCGCGGGTTAGGCGCGTGGTAACCCGCGCGGAGCCCTGTCGAGCATAAAACTCGATTTTGAGCCCCAAAACTTCATTTCTTCGTAACTTCTTCATCCCAACTTCGATTTCAGTGATTCTTTTTTGATATGAACTCGTTTTTAAGAGATTTTCAAGACTAGAACAAGATAATGGAAGTATATTGGAATATCCAAGAGTATTTTGTGGTGGTAAGTTCCTCATCTATCTCAATGTTAAGCTAGGGTTTGATGGTTTCATTCTTTTCCCTTTCATCCTTCAACTTGGGTGTGATTTTGATGACTTATGTGGTGAAGGAAACCTTGTAGATATGTTGGATCTAAGATCTAGGGAGATTGCTTGGAGATTTCAAGCATTCATCAAAGGAGATTCATGTTTTGGGGTAAAAACTAGATTTTGCCTAAATCTAGCAAGGTGAGTTCAAGTTGCTTTGTGAAAATTATGTACATGCCAAAATGTATATTTTGAAGTAATGATATGTTTTTCCTTGGTAACTGTCCATGTGTTGAGTATTTGGATAAGTTTTCATATTTGATAAACTTAGGTTGTTTTAGTCTCATAAAATGCCCATATTTGGGACTTGGATATCTTGATAAGTAATAGCATGATTTATGAATATTTGTTGATTTTGTACAAATAAAGTCTATTTTATGATTTATGCATTTTTGGTGATTTTTTGTACAAATGAAGTCTAATTCATGATCTATGCATTTTTGGTGTATTTGATTTCATAAACCATTTGGAAAATGCATGTCTCCGTGTTATGAGACATTTTGGAAACATAAGGGTATAAACCCATTTGGAAAATCGTTTATCCCAATCCGTGTTGAGTTTTGGGTTAATCACATCTTTTAGGTATGTGTCTGCATAAAAGTCGTTTAAATGTGTTTTATTATTTAGGGACCGTTATTTGTTGGTCAAATTGATTTTTGAGCATTTTAGCTCGGTTTTGACTTAAAAGAGTTTTTTACGACATTTGTCCAGTTTTAATGGCTCAATGTAGAGTCCCATTTATGATTTGCATCTTAATGTATCTTGTTACATATTAATGATAATTATAGGCTCGCGTGCATTGGTCATTCCTGTGTAGTCATGTAATCTTAGATTGTGTTGCATTGGATACATAGGCACGTAAGTCAGTCTTTATTTGATGGTCATTTGGGTATTACGGAGTTGGAATCCAGGACCCATGTTTTATGACCCTTACCTTTCAAGTGTACACTAGGAGGGCTGAGTCTGGTTGTGCTTTCGTGTTAATGGGCGTTTAGGGCCTCTGCCATGTCGGGGCAATGCCTTGGTTGTAATCCTCGACTGTGTCAGGCCTTTGGTGGTATTCATGGTAATATTCACTAAGGTAAGATGTCTCTTTTGGTGTAGCTTGAAGGGAGTCGTAGGGATACTTGGGATTTTATGTCGTGAAGTGTCATACGATTAACGTTGTATGAGTGGCATACTTTTGTGTTCCTCCACTCTCAATGGATACAGGTCTCCCCCGTTGTCGGTCAACAATATTTTGGATATTTAATTGTCCATGCCTTAACATTTGGATTTCATTCCATTTTATGGTCGCGTGAGTATTGAATCTTAGTTCTATGTGTTTCGGTGGCATATTATATTTATATGGATTGTTTTCCCATGATTTATAAGTTGAGTATTATGCCCCACCCGTGTTTTGGGTGTTTCGGGGTATAAAGTGTTATCTGCGTTTTTATAAATTGGGAGTCCGTTTTCTATTCATGCTTTGAGTGAGTCTTGTGTTGCATCACTTTATAAAATGCATGGCATTGGAAACGAGTCGTTTTCATATTTAAAGTAAATCATTTTGAAAAACTATGATTTAAATTGTATCCTTTCTTTTAACGATTTCTATAATCATGATGAAAACTCTTGAGTTCACTAGGCGTTAGCCTAACCTTTTTATTTGTCGACATGTGCATCAGGTTTTATGTCGGGATTAGTTCTAGCGACTGTGAAGAGATGAGCGCTAGTTGTGTGCTCAAAGAAGTGTATAGCTTGGTGAAATCTTCCGCAGTTTGGATGTAGCGACTTTTATTGGGTTTTTAGTAACACCCGACTTTAATTAGTCTTTATGTAATACTTTATTTATTTTGTTAACGGTTAAATCTAGAATTGTATGTCTAGTGTGAACTTGTCGTATGAAATTTTATCCTTTTTGTGGTATTATTGAAAGTTTTAAATTAGTCGCTCTTTCCAAATTTGAGTGTGTTACAAGTTGGTATCAGAGCATAAGTTTGAGAGATTTAGGTGTTGATTTCAGATACCTAGACTCAAACTAGCGTTCTTCTGAGTATATAAGAGTGAGATTGCACTATTAGACACAATAAGATAGGATATTTTGAGGTTAATAAAGACACTAGAATCATGATGCGAGTAGCAAGGATCTTTATGTACGGTACTTTCATAATTGCACTTGACCAGTGTTATGGTGAACTTACATGTTGTTTGTATATGCTTGAATCGCCTTTATGTGATGACCGATGGAGTAGTGGATGAATTTATGAGGAGTAGTAGCTAGAAGGAGTTGATGTTTATAGCATTGTCACTTGGAGTGACGATTAAGAATGATGAATATATTAAGTTGACCATTTTGGATCGGGGTTATTGGTTGAATTAGAACTATAGGCCTATTAAATAGACTTTATTTCAAGAATAAATTGTAAGGTTAACCGATTTAGTTGCCAATCATTATCTTAAGATGTTGAGCACCCAGATGTCGGTAGTGAGATCGTTGGACTTGGTGAGCTCGGTCCTAAGGTTTTGGGTTTCGGCCAAAATTTATGCACGTAACTCATTTTTTTTTAAAATAACTTGCATAAAGTATTTCATACTTTCCCAAATTATCATGCAGGTCGTATTGTGGATCCATAGAAAGACGTTTAACACGCACGAGATTTAAACCATGAGTTTAAACATGCATAAATTTGTTTTATTGCACATGGTTGCAAACTTTGTTGAGATTTTCTTTATCCCTGTTTTGTCGAACGCTATTTTCGGATATTATAAGTATCTATGATTTAACCTTGTTTAGGGTCTCGAGCAAGTAACTACGATTTATGACCGTGACATTGGATCTCCTCCACATATGTTAAGGTTTTAAACGAAAAAGTTATTCCCACTATTTTAGTGTTTGAGCTTTGTTGGGATTTTTATTCATGCAAGTTTTGTTGAAAAGCATCACTTTATATCGCAATGCGATAAAAAGGAAATTTTCGGAATTATGTCATTTTAGTCATAACTTTGTCTTGTGCTATTTGATTATCGGAAACGAAAATTTTGGCACGACTTGATTTTTGGTTGTCAATGAGTTTTATGGAAATTTTGTTGGGTCTTATGGAGTTCTATTTTACGGCATTGTGCGTCGCGTAGGTGAACCTCGAGGCACGTATATTTGAATTACTGTGTGCGTTAACTTATGAGTTTTTGTTTTGTCTCATGCGAGTTTTGCACATGTCTTTTTGCAACCGTAAGAGACGTCTTGAGAGTTTTATTGGTGGATGTTATCCCATATGTTATTTTGGGAAGTTTCAATATCGTGTGATTTCTCTTTTGAGTTTTATACAAATATTTCATTGCACACAACTTACTATTATAATCGATTTATACTTTTGGTGTGAGTAAGCATATGAATGATTTATGATGGTTCGTGTTAAACTTTTGCTTTAAACATCCTCCGGTTGTTGATTTTACTGTTATAGTCACATGCAATGTTTTATATTAATTTATTCGTATGCATGGCATTATAGCCACCATTTTGGGTCAAAGAGCATTTTATCCGTGCGGCTAGAAGTTTGAAGTCGATTTAAATTATTTTATGTTTGGCCAAATCGCAAGCACTTATCGTTTTACTAAGTTTGGGAAATAAACTGATGTATGTGGGGCTTGTTGGAAAATTTATCCCATGTCATTATATGGATACATGAGAAACTTTTGGAACTTGATTACGTAAATTTCCCTTCTGGAGTTTTATATGAACGCCTTGTCATGTATTGTTTCAGTACGTGAAATTTTATTCATGCGTGGCGCAAATAGATGTATGTTGGGACCATAGCGGTTCCTTTGAAATGTTAGTTGAAATATCTTTTGTTGGTGTCAATATTAGCTTGAATATTAATCAAATACTTTCCGAAATGGTTTTATATGTGTGGCGTTTGTGACCACTTGTTATAAAGATTTTGTGTTTGCAAGTCTTGTAAAATTTCAATTGTCACATCTGTTGAGTCATATAGTTGAAAAACGTTGAACTCATTAGAGCTATAGATTTAAAGCATTGTGTGAAAGGAGCAGTGATTAGTGATTAAAGTAGTCCTTGGGAATTGAAACGCCAGATAGTCTAACTTGTGGTCAGTTTTGAATTTTGGATTTCAGTTTTATGAATCGGTGCATGCATGAATAATTGAGGTATTAGATTTATGTATTCTCCCCATTATTTAAGTGGTGATCTTTCTGTTTCGGTAAATCTTCGTGTTAAAAATTGTGTGGTTGCTCGCTTATGGTTGGATATGAAACGATGGGTTGATCTTTCAATATCATGTATGTGTTGGAAGTGTGCCATCCGGGTGAGTCTTCAGAAATAAAGAATATATTGTGGTTCGTTTGTTAGAGATGTAAGATTGGAATTTTAGTGACATGCTAGGTGTCAAATTTAATTTGACAATGGAATTTGGAATGAAATATTTGACAGTACACCCACGTTGCAGTATAGTCATTTTGAGGATAGGTTTCGACACTCTATTTTGAGGCCAATAACCGTTGTGGTGCTTTAGTGCACTTCCGATGGATCCTGTGTGTTCGCAATTTAAGTGGTAACCTTAAGGAGATTAGATGTTGGTATTTGGGGATCGATCATTGATATTTCTATAATCGACAAGACTTTCGTTGATTTGACAATCGATGCTTGAATGCCTAATGAGAGTTGTGTAACCTTGGAGTTTAGGATAATCAGCTATCTGTAGAGTGTGATGGTACGTTTCTGGGTGAAAAGTCAGACCAATGCTTTGATTAAGGGAATTTTGAGAACCCTTACAGATGTTGCGCTTTGGGAAACAAATTTACCGTTGTGTTGGATCAGACCAAACTAGTGTTAAGAATTTCGTCAAGGAAGGGACGATGAATCTTTTATGGTATTGTTTATTGAAGAAATTTAGTAGGGATATCGAGGTACACCTTAAGTAGAACTTGAGTTCCTGTAACAACAATGAGTGATCAACTCAGCAATTTTATACGGATTCCTTATCGCTCGGGTCAAGCCAAAATGGTTGTGAGTACCTGGAATCTAAAGGAGTATAGTCATCAGTGGTTGGATCGTTTCTGAAAAGGTTGTCATAGCCTTGAAGGCAAGAAAAGGTTGTAGCGTGGTTCGATGAGAGACGATTAGAAGTATGTAAGAGTGAGGTTCGCATTGGGTACACTTGGTGGAAGTGATTAGTTAAGGTCGTAAGTTACTCTTGAGGTAATATGAACAACATAATGTTGGGAGGCAACCGAGATTTAATGTTAAGAAAGTGATTAAGCAAGGACTCAACATTCATACCAGCATCAGTGAGATAAATTGAACGTTGAGATTGAGTTTGTGACAGCTCGTTATGAGAAACGCATCGACAATCTTGACTGGGATGTAATTGGGTTCATATATGAGGTAAAGTATAGATTGAGGCATCCCTTATGGATAGGGAACCAGTCGTTTTGTGAAAATGATGCCATCTAAATCCCCCACCGCATGATTGTTAGCTTCTTCGGAGTGAGTGGATGGAAAGCCATCTGTCGGACTTGTTTTCCGGGCTTGGCGACATTTTGAACCATCAGGAGTTAGATTTTGAGGACAAAATCTTTTCTAAGGTTGGGAGGATTGTAACACCCCAATTTTCGGAAGGTATAATTTCAAGTTAATACAGAAACCAGTATTTTAAGGGAAAAAGAAGAAATTGGATTTTGGACTTGAATCCTAGATTTTATAATCTTGTTGGATGAAGGATTCAATTACGAGTCCAACGGTTCTTTCCGGAGCAAAATCGGAGGTAAAACGAAGAAGTTATGGCCAAAACAGTGATCGAGAAGAAAACCGTGCGAGCAATGCTTGACGCGACTTGCGGCATGACTTAGAGCCACCCGCATGACTTTGGGGCAAGTGGGCGGGTTATGGCACGGTTTAGGCCGCGTGGTAACCCGTGCGGAGCCCTGTCGAGCATAAAACTCGATTTTCAACCCCAAAACTTCATTTCTTCATAACTTCTTCATCCCAACTCCGATTTCAGTGATTCTTTTTACTATGACTCGTTTTTAAGAGCTTTTCAAGACTAGAACAAGATAATGGAAGTCTATTGGAATATCCAAGAGTATTTTGTGGTGGTAAGTTCCTCATCTCTCTCAATGTTAAGCTAGGGTTTGATGGTTTCATCCTTTTCCCTTTCATCCTTCAACTTGGGTGTGATTTTGATGACTTATGTGGTGAAGGAAACCTTGTAGATGTGTTGGATCTAAGATCTAGGGATATTTCTTGGAGATTTCAAGCATTCATCAAAGGAGATTCAAGTTTTGGGGGTAAAAACTAGATTTTACCTAAATCTAGCAAGGTGAGTTTAAGTTGCTTTGTGAAAACTATGTACATGCCAAAATGTGTATTTTAAAGTAATGATATGTTTTTCCTTGGTAACTGTCCATGTGTTGAGTATTTGGATAAGTTTTCATATTTGATAAACTTGGGTTGTTTTAGTCTCATAAAATGCCCATATTTGGGACTTGGATATCTTGATAATTAATAACATGATTTATGAATATTTGTTGATTTTGTACAAATAAAGTCTATTTTATGATTTATGCATTTTTGGTGATTTTTGTACAAATGAAGTCTAATTCATGATCTATGTATTTTTGGTGTATTTGATTTCATAAACCATTTGGAAAATGCATGTCTCCGTGTTATGAGACATTTTGGAAACATAAGGGTATAAACCCATTTGCAAAATCATTTGTCCCAATCCGTGTTGAGTTTTGGGTTAATCACATCTTTGAGGTATGTGTCTGCATAAAAGCCGTTTAAATGCGTTTTATTATTTAGGGACCGTTATTTGTTGGTCAAATGGATATTTGAGTATTTTAGCTCGGTTTTGACTTAAAAGAGTCTTTTGGACATTTGTCCAGTTTTAATGGCTCAATGTAGAGCCCCATTTATGATTTGCATCTTAATGTATCTTGTTACATATTAATGATAATTACAGACTCGAGTGCATTGGTCATTCTTGTGTAGTCATGTAATCTTAGATTGTGTTGCATTGGATCCATAGGCACATAAGTTAGTCTTTATTTGGTGGTCATTTGGGTATAACGGGGTTGGACTCCGGGGCCCATGTTTTATGACCCTTACCTTTCAAGTGTACACTAGGAGGCTGAGTCTGGTTGTGCTATCGTGTTGATGGGCGTTTGGGGCCTCCGCCATGTCGGGGTACTGCCTTGGTTGTAACCCCGACTGTGCTGGACCTTTGGTGGTATTCATGGTAATATTCACTAAGGTCAGTTGTCTCTTTTGGTGTAGCTTGAAGGGAGTCGTAGGGATACTTGGGCTTTTATGTCGTGAAGTGTCATACGACTAACGTTGTATGAGTGACATACTTTTGTGTTCCTCCACTCTCAATAGATACGGGTCTCCCCCGTTGTCGGCCAACATTATTTTGGATATTTAATTGTCCATGTATTAACATTTGGATTTCATTCCATTTTATGGTCGCGTGAGTATTGAATCTTAGTTCTATGTGTTTCGGTGTATTTATATGGATTGTTTTCCCATTATTTATAAGTTGAGTATTATGACTCACTCGTGTTTTGGGTGTTTCGGGGTATAAAGTGTTGTCCGCGATTTTATAAATTGGGGGTCCATTTTCTATTCATACTTTGAGTGAGTCTTGTATTGTATCACTTTATAAATAACGTTTTGTATTGGGGCGTTCGTCTTTAAAAATGCATGTAATTGGAAACGAGTTGTTTTCATGTTTAAAGTAAATCATTTTGAAAGATTATGATTTAAATTGTATCATTTCTTTTAACAATTTCTATAATCATGATGAAAACTATTGAGCTCACTAGGCGTTAGTCTAACCTTTTTATTTGTCGGCATGTGCATCAGGTTCCGTTTCGGGATTAGTTCTAGATACTATGAAGAGATGAGTGCTAGTTGTGTGCTCAAAGAAGTGTATAGCTTGGTGAAGTCTTCTGCACTTTGGATGTAGCGACTTTTATTGGGTTTTTAGTAACACCCGACTTTAATTAGTCTTTATGTAAGACTTTATTTATTTTGTTAACGGTTAAATCTAGAATCGTATGCCTAGTGTGAACTTGTCGTAAGAGATTTTATCCTTTTTAAAGTATTATTGAAAGTTTTAAATTAGTCACTCTTTCCAAATTTGAGGGTGTTACATTAATTTTTATTAATATTTATTTATAATTAATAGCAATAAATACCAATTAATATTAATTAGGGTTATAATTGAAAAAAAAAAGTTAAAAAATATAAAAAAAAAACACTACTCCAACTAGCATTTCATAAGCTAGTTTATGTTTACCAAACAATGCCAAAAATAAAGTATCAAAAGTCAAAGACTATGTTTGGCAAGGTAGCTAATGACAGATAAGCTAGTTGGTAGATGATAAGTTAGTTGATGGATAAATCACGTTTAGCAAAAACTGGCTGATAACCACATAAATGACCAAAAATGACATCTTAAAAAAATAATCAGTTAAATATTCCATAATATAATTAAAACAAATTTATAGTAATATAATATGTTAATTAATACAAACAAGATAGTAAAAAAATCAAATAATATAATATGTTAATTAAAAGAAGAGTAAATTACATATTTGGTCTCTGTAGTTTATATGTTTTAACACTTTGGGTCTCTAATTTGAAATATCTATGGATTACATCCCTGTGGTTTGCAATTTATAACACATTGGGTCACTTGTCACTTACTCCATTAGATTTTTCTGTTAAATAGTTTAACTAAGAAGATATTTTGGTCATTTTGATTGTAGGGACCAAACATGTTGTTGGGTCATCAAAGATTTGAATATGACCTCCCCTTTTTGGCTTGTAATTTTGTATCTGTAAAATGTTGTACATCTTCATACTTAGATTATTTTACGGTTCTTTGTACTAGCTTAGTTGTGCTTTAAAAGATCGGTGAATCGAAGACCAACCAAATTCAACATGAAGTGAGTCTACTGTTGTGGATCAAGATAACTTCACAGGTGCTAAGCTACCTCTACCGAAGAACTACGTAATCTTCGGCAGATTTCACTCCTGTCGATGCTTCCATGATTGGTCGGCAGGAGTCCCCTCTGTCGATCTCCTTCTATCGGCCATCCCCTCTGCCGATCCTTCGGCAGACATCCACTCTGCCGATTTGTCTCTTGGTTCGGCGATCCCCTTTATAGGCAAATCCTCGTGATTTGACTATACTTCTTCATTTCCAGCATCCTTCTGACAAAAGGAATGGAACTTTCTATTGCACAGAGGATATTCACTCAAGTTCTGATCTGATAGAGACTTTCGTCAAAAAGATCTCAAAAAGATTTGTACCAAGTACTCCCTCCGTCCCAAAATAAGTGTCTACATTTCTATTTATGTTTGTCCCAAAATAATGGCCACTTTCAAAAAGTAGATAACTAAATTCTCACATTTACCCTTAATTAATACACAAATATATAAGAATTGTGAAGAAAGAGAAACATTAAATAAGGGTAAATATGTCATTTAGTGACAAAAATGTGTAATAATTATGCATGTCTAAAACTGTGTGTCAAGTCAATTGTAGACACTTATTTTGGGACGGAGGAAGTATATTTTATTGAGATATTGTCTTATCATAGTACAAAAGTCCCTTTTGTATATTAATAAGACATTTCAAATATCTCATATTTTATTCTAGAAAATCTCAAAGATCCATTCAACATTTGACAAGTGTCCTTTGCATTCAATGTATTAGGTAGTATATAAAGGTGAAGACTTCCTCCATGCAACTCACGCTTTCAGCTCAAGAGAACTCAGTGCACTCAAGAAAAGTTGTCAGCTATTTCTCTCATATTCATAGCTTTCTAAAAACTTAGTGTTTTCAAAGTTGTGTTCTTAAGGTTCTAAGTGCTAGATTGTTAGAATAGTTTACTGTTCTTTTCCGCAACAATCTTTTGTTTACTAAGTGTAATTCTTGATATTTTATATCAATAAAATAATTTAAATTATGTGAAATATTTCAGTATTGTATTCAACCCCTCCTTTCTACAATACTGTTTTGCTTATTTGGGACCAACACATGTAATAGAAACCATAAGGACCAAACATGTAATTTACTTTCAATATATATATATATATATAGAGAGAGAGAGAGAAAGAGAGGCGGGTTCATATGAGGAGGGGATCTAATTAAGAAAATAAAGGGATGCATCTTAGCCCTTCTTTTATTAGATCAATGGTTGTGATTAGAAGATGACAACAAATTAAAAAAAATTAAATAATAAACAAAATAAATGAGATGGACGTGGGATAAATGAAATTTAGGGGCAAAATTGGAAAAGTCACTCTGAAACAAGATACATGATATCCTTAGTTCCTTAGGGGATCATCATCCCTACCAAATAGGAGAAAGAGAATAATTAACAAAAAAAAACCCAGGAACTACAATCGCTCCCAAAAAGTTTCAAAACCTTCAACCTGAAATCGGGAAATCTTTGAAGATCAATACTCACACTCAGTTCAAACGAGGTCGAGAATCCGAAAACAAAGAACATTCTGATAGCACATTCAATGGATTCGACAGGTTTGAGATTTTATTGCAAATTTGATTTTAGGGTTTTAAATGTATTGAAAAGGTTCCTGGTGAAATTTTTTGTTTGTTTATTGTTGAAGAACGTCGAAAAAGTAATAGAATAAAAATAAAATCGAAGATTGGAAGTTCCAAAACTCAAAGGAGATACCTATGGAAGTTGACAATGATGGAAACGGTGAAGGAGAAGAGACAAATCAGCTTTTGATAAACAAAGAAGAAGCAGAGACACGGCCTTTGATAAATGAAGAAGGTACATAGGATTAAACTTACTGAATCATATGTGATTAGAGTTGTTTCTTTTAAATATAACAATTATTTTGGATTAAGATTATGAATATCCCATTCAAAAAGATAAAGTTGAATCATATGTGATTTACTAGGACTGATATATTGTTTGATGATGGAAAATTTTCATATCACTTAGTTATTAATCATATGTGATGTATAAGGACAATTATATTGTTTAATAATATGATATCTCTTAGTAAATCATATGTCTATAAGAAATGTTATATTAATATAACTTGGTTATTAATCATATGTGATCTTAATCTGATAGTTTATGATGAAATATTGTTAGGAACACCTAGTAAATCATATGTGATTAAGAAACATATCTCTTAGTAAATCATATGTGATCTATAAGAAATGTTATATTGTTTAACAATCTGATGTCACTTAGTTATTAATCATATGTGATCTTGTTTTACAATCTGATAGTATATGATGAAATGTTGTTAGGAACACCTAGTAAATCATATGTGATTAAGAAACAATCTGATATCTCTTAGTAAATCATATGTGATCTATAAGAACTGTTATATTGTTTAACAATCTGATGTCACTTAGTTATTAATCATATGTGATCTATAAGGACAGTTATATTGTTTTACAATCTGATATTATATGATGAAATTTATGATGAAGCATTTTCATATCACTTAGTTGTTAATCGTATGTGATTTAGAATGATTGTTATATTGTTTGACCAAACATTTTCAAAACAATTAGTAAATATAACAAAGTTAAGTTCATATGGTTGAATCATATATGATTTAGTTGAATATTGTTGTTACAATCTGTGTTTTCAATTTACAGATATAAATCATATATGATTAGAATGCAATTAATACATTTTGATGACTTGAGACATGAATATTGCAATCTGTGATATGTAAATCATATATGATTTACCATTTCTTATGTACTAATTGTATTCCAATTTGGACAGGATCTTCACCGATAGCAAAAAGAAAGAGAGAAAAGACAGTTGAAGGAGAGGAAAATGAAAAACAAGGAAAAAGGAGAAAGCTGATAAAGAAGAAACAACCAACACAAGCCAAAAGCATATGGTTGAGGACAACACCGTACCCACTGTTCAATGTTATTAGGTCACTTTCAGATGCACAACAAACATGTGTTAGGAAAATGGGTTTTGGTGGGATGATTGGAATGAAGTTGTATGGAATACCATCCAACCTAGGACTGTATGTAGCATTGAACTTTGATGAAGAAAACATGACAGTCAAGACAGCAAAAGGGACAATAACAATAAATGAAGAATCAGTAAGAGACATGATTGGATCACTGATGGGTCCTATAAAGAAGTTGATTCAAGAGGCAGGGAAAATAAAGGAAGAACGGTTGGTGTGGTGTTAGTTGATAGTATAACGTTTGGGAGGTTTAGTTTGTGTTGGAAAACTTGTGTTGATACTATAGTATTTTGTTCAATGCTTTTGATAACTGAATGATATATGTGAATTATGATGTTTGTTTGGGATATTTTTAGTATGAATATGTCACACATGTGATCTTGTTTTATTTGGAATGTTGCTAGTAATATGACTTAGTTAAACAATTTGATCATTTATGATGAAACATTTTCATATCACTTAGTTATTAATCATATGTGATCCATAAGGAGGGTTATATTGTTCAAAAATCTGATATCTCTTAGTAAATCATATGTGATCTATAAGAATTGTTATATTGTTTAACAATCTAATGTCACTTAGTAATTAATCATATGCGATCTATAAGGACAATATTGTTTTACAATATGATATTATATGATGAATTTTTTAGTATCACTTAGTAAATCATATGTGATTTAGAAAGACTGTAACATTGTCTTACAACTATGATTTACAATAGAATTCCATATCACTTAGTTGTTAATCATATGTGATTTAGAATAGAATTCCAGCCCATATATAATCACATATGATTTTGTTAAGATGCATAATACTCATGCATTACAACCAACTTTTAGTATATAAAATCATATGTGATTTTGGAGGTCTTTCTTTTTTAATATGTTTTATACAACTTCCTAACATAACGATTTTACATATTGATCCTAACATAACCTTAAACTTAAAATTGTAGATAACGTAAAGCAAACAATAACCAAAACAAGCGTTTAAATTGTTTAAATCAAGTTTAATCAATAATACGAGTAAAATAACCAATCTACTCGGTAATTCCTTTCTTTGTTGGATAATTGCGAGAGTCGTGGATTGTAAGTTCACCGCACCCTCTACACTTCCTCTTGTGTCTAGCTTTTTGGATAGCTCTCTCACCGGCACCAATCAAGCGCTTACCGGTTTAAGTCCTTCCGGGACATTTGGTATAACATTTATTGATGCACTATATTTAGCCTTCTTTGATACATTCAAGGTTCCAATTTTGCCCAACATCTCAATCTCAGAGACTGCATAAAAGATAAATTCTATGTCATATGAAGAACATAATCATATGTGATCAGACATGGAAAATGTAAAAATCATTAATCACAAACAACATAAAATGGTTCTCTGTCATATGAAGAACAAAATCATATGTGATCATACATGGAAGATGTAAAAATCATAACTCTTGCAAACAATATCAACTGGTTCTCTGTCATATGAAGAACATAATCATATATGATCATACATGCAAAATTTATAAAATCATAACTCTAACAAACAACATCAACTGGTTCTCTGTCATATGAAGAACATAATCATATGTGATCATATAGGCAAAATTTTAAAATCATAACTCTAACAAACAACTGGAGAGTAAGATATTAACCTCTAACTAAAGAACATATGATTTGATTTCAAATAAACAAAAGTAAAAAACAACAATAAACCTAATAACTTAAAATCAAAACAATCAAATAAAATAACAAACAAAATCAATAACAACAAACTAAAATACACATTACCATCAACATCCTCCATTAATGTATAATCAATTGAATGCTCACTATCACTGGAAATAGGTAAATTGACCTAGAAGCTTGTTTAGATGAATCAATGGCAAAATCAGAACTCTCACTTGAAATGGTAATTATGACCTAATAGCTTCTTTTTATCCCTAAAAATGTATACTATTGCCATGATTGATGAGCTAAGGTCATGAATTTGAACTGTGTGAATGAAAAATGGTCAACTAAATGCTTCCTCAACATTTAGGGTTACTTGGAGAAGAAAAACTGATAAACAGTTCCAATGGATCTGAGAGA
The DNA here is from genome assembly GCA_954870635.1 of Arctium minus. Taxonomy (NCBI): domain Eukaryota; kingdom Viridiplantae; phylum Streptophyta; class Magnoliopsida; order Asterales; family Asteraceae; genus Arctium; species Arctium minus. Next base: position 27,591,273 of record OX941092.1, read on the forward strand.
TTCTATAAACAGTTCGTTTGATCTAAATTTGCTCACACATCGTTGATTACGAATGCATAAAATCAGCCAAGGCAGATGAATTTTTGACAAATACTTGTAATTGATCAGAGAATACAAATTGAAGCACATTTTCGATTCTTCACGAAAGTTTGAGATCCAATCACAATTGCTAGGAACACACACAAAATAAATTAAATTAAAAGAAGAGGAAAGTAAACCTGATCAGAAGCGCATATTCCAGAGCTTGAATTGCATCATCGAAAGATCCATTGTTGTTATGATGATCATATCTGTAACGACTCTCAGCATCTCCATCCCGATCTTCATCGCTGACGTCTCCGATCGAAGAACTACTCGATGAATTACATTCCTCTTGTTGTATGATCCTCATCGACTTTGTTCCTCCGTCGATTTCTAACATACTTCCGTTTTCTCCTCCTCCTCCACCAACTCTTGTATCTGTCTCCTGCATCATCGTCCGACAACCACCACCGCCGCTTCCATCATCTTCACCTTTTTCCCAAATAGTTTTCATCTGATGGATCCAATGTATCAAAAGATAGAATTTTCAGAAATCTAAGAAACAATAACCAAATAAAGAGGTAACAATTCAAATGACACAAATACCCTTTCCTAAAATAAATTGGGAATTTTAATTTGATTGGCTGAGAATGCTCCTCTTATTTTCTTAAATTATTAGGATTCTCACATGAACCTTCCTCTCTCTCTCTATATATATATATATAGGGAGAGGTTCATTTGAGAAATGCTAAATATATGAGAAATAGAAAAGTAATCCTAGTCTTTCATTCGGTCAAGATCGGCTTTTACTAGTCAAATATTGCGTCTTTGACTGGTCAACAATTACGACTTTAACTCGTCAAAAGTTGCGGCTATTCCAAAAGTAGGACAGTTTCGTAATTTTTACAAATACACGGGATGAGTTCATATATGAACCTGTATGATTCACATATGAAGTCTTTTAACTGATTCATATATGAACCAATTAACTAATTCACATATGAACTAATTAACTATAGGTTCATATGTGAATCAGTTGAACTAATTAACAGATTCATATATGAACCTTTGTGATTCACATATGAACGAATTAACTGATTCATTTATAAACGTATAGTTCATATATGAATAAGTTAAAAGAGTTCATATGTAAATTACACTGGTTCATATATAAACATATAATTCATATGTGAATCATACAGGTTCATATATGAACATATAATTCATATGTGAATCATACAGGTTCATATATGAATTCGTCCCGCATGTTTTATGAAACTACCCATCTATCTTTTACAGACCACACAAGGAATTATCCGGTGCTTCACGGTCAAAGCTGCAAATGTTGACCAGATAAAGGGCTATGATAATTTCTTTATTTCTCATATTTTTAGCATTTCTCAAATGAACCTAATCCTATATATATATATATATGTGTGTGTGTGTGTGTGTGTGTTTAGGGTTGGGTTCCGGTGAGAAGTTAAGGTAAACGTGAGAAGCGTGAAAGTGGTTATCAACCGTTGGATGAGAAATGGAAGCACATTAGGATGAGATGCACCGAGATGTACCAGATCAATTCCCTTCTAAGACGCAATTCATGGGAAGACGTGAGATTAAAAGTGATCAACGGTTCAGATCTACTTCTCACGCTTCTCACGATAACCTTAACTTCTCACACGATCCTTCACCTATATGTTTAATAATATTATATATATAATATACATTTAATAATCAATAATATATATACATATATATATATTTATAGTATACCTTTAATAATTAATAATATATAATAGTTAATAATGCATGAAATTGTACGTAAATTAAATATTTTAGAGTAACATATTTTTTAATTATGATTATTCTTTTCAAAGAACACATATCTTTTAACAACTTTTTAAAATGTTAGCGATATAAAATGTATTTTACAAATTTTCTTAATATTGTTATATTAATGAATAAATTAGAATTTTTGAATTAATTTATTAAATAATATTTCAAGTCATTTAAAAAAAGATATATTGTTTTCAAGATAAGTACTTTATTTGTAAAAAACATGACAATTTTTATCTCCCTTCTTCAAAAAGTACACTTTTAAACAATTCTTAAATGTTAACGAGCTAGATAAGTTATGATTTGCAAGTTTTATTAATATTGTTATACTAGTAATGAATAATTTAGATTTTTAATTAATTTAATATACTTTTTAAATAATCTGTAAAGTTAAAACTTTTGAAAATATAATGTTGTAGTAAGAAAACATCACGTCAGCAGTATGTTACATGTGAACGAGGGTAGGGAAACCTGGTAACATGTGTTATGTCATCTTAATTTAAATCAAAAGATTACTTATTACTATGATCGGTAATTTTTTAAAGTACAATGTCTTGATAAAAAAAATAATTTGAAAGTATCTTGATGTGATAAGAAAAAAAGTAAAAAGTGCAATTTATAATAAGAAAGTTTATGAAAATAGGTTGATATTTCATGTATTTGGCCTGAATTTAAAATGTATATATATACAATATTATTAATTATTATTATTATTATTATTATTATTATTATTATATATATTATCGTTAATTATTAAATGTATATTATAAATATATATACACATATAATATTATTAAACATATATTAATAATAGGGCCTAATTATATGAGACCCTATTAGATTGTGGTAACTATGAGATCCAATCTCATCCATCCATCTAATATTATTTTATTTTTTTATTTATTAATAATGAAGGATATTTTGGTCATTTGATAAATTAAATAATATTAAAAACAAAATTATAACTGAAAAAATCAATCATTTATAAATTAAATATATTGTTTCCTAAAATTTCTCAACCAACTGATTATGAGATATTTTGTTTACTTTTTGATTTGGTCGTATGAAATTTTAAATTATGCATCCTTTCCATCGTTCACATTGTAACACGATGTTAATCACAGTGTAACACAATAGTAATCACAGTGTAACACGATGTTAATCACAGTGTAACACAATAGTAATCACAGTGTAACACGATGTTAATCACAGTGTAACACGATGTTAATCACAGTGTAACAAAATATTCTTTGAGTGCATCACAATAGTAATCACAGTGTAACACGATGTTAATCATAGTGTAACAAATGTTCTTTGAGTGCATCACAATAGTAATTATAGTGTAACACAATGTTAATCACAGTGTAACACAATATACTTTGAGTGTATCACATTGGTAATCACAGTGTGTTACACTGTATTTTTGGTATTCATCGGGATAAAGTTTGATTGAATGATAAGTTTCAATATTTTGAGATAATCTTATCTGATTTCATTCCAAAATTATCGGACCCGCCTAAATTAGATCACAATGAATTATAAAGTTTTTTTGACAATTTTACCCTTTTTACCTATTTTAATGACCTAAAATTGTGTTTTTAATTAATATATCTCTTATTTATTTTTAACCATTGATTACTAAGATGGATGGATGAGATTGGATCTCATGGTTACCACAAAATACTAGGGTCTCCTATGAAAGGCCCCCATTAATAATATATATATATATATATATATATATATATATGAATATACAATACATAGAGAGTAAATTACATGTTTGGTCCTTATGGTTTTTATTACATATTTGGTCCATACGATTAAAATGATCAAAATGACCTCTTAATTAAACTATTTAACAGAAAACTCTAACGGAGTTACTGACAAGGGACCCAATGCGTTACAAATTGCAAACCACATGGATGTAATCCATAGATATTTCAAATTACGGACCTAGAGTGTTAAAACACATAAACCATAGAGACCAAATATGTAATTTATTACAGTTTCGCCATTGGAGTATGTAAAAATGAGCGGATTTGGTCCCTTTCTTTAACGACAGTTAATAAATCCCGTTAAGTGATGGGTAGTTTAGTCTTTTTAGGTTTGTCTCATTTTCTAATAAAAGTAAAATAAATCTTTTATAAAGCAATCCACTAGATTCATGCCACCTATCATAACCCTAGCCCTTTCTTTTTAGAAACCATGAACCCCTTTCCACAAGTGAAACTTCTGGTCATCTTCTCCGGCCAACCTCTGATCTCTCAAAACCCAAATCCAAGCCTTTAAACCAAAATCAAAATATAAACCTCAAATCCAAGCCTCGTGAACTCCATTTTTGTGAACAAAACCAAACCCCACGGTAAACATAACCAAAACCCACGGTGATAGAGATCTTGTCGGAGGAGAAATCAAGGAGTCGTTGTTGCCCCTTGTGTTTTGCGTCATGTATTACGACATAGATACGAGCAAGTACAAAGAAAATGGTTAAGAAGATGGTGGTTAGATGGGGCTGTGACTCGTTAAGAAGGAGGAGATATAAAGAAAACCCATGGACCCAGCTATTTCGACCTCCATCGGTCCAAGCCCCTCCCCCTCCCCCTTTGCACGATATTGTTCGGCTCGATGTGTATGTATAACAATTATTCATTGAAGGGAACTTGGATCTGCAAATGAGGCATGAATGCTTTGTGGCTTAACGATGTCAAAGCTCAATGAAGTCAAAGCTCATTACACGTTAACCATAGAAGGATCTATGGAGTTAACAATGTCTTGTGGTTGGAAGGATCTATGGACTTAAACTGATTTATATCTACATAAAGAGAGATTCATTGAAGAAGAAAGTGCAAAGCAAAGTGGTCCTTCCTAGTTTTGTTTCTATACCCCCACGTCGTTCTCTTACTCTAACATCTTCTGATCTGGTATGTGTTTGATTTGGTATTGATCTCATTCCACCGTGAAAGAGTTCTTTGAAATTTGAAAACTTCATTATAACCACCCCATCACCATGAATACTCGATCCTCCCCGAAAACTTCATTGTAACCCATCAACATGAAACCTCTACCCTTCTCCAGCCTTTTTTTTTCTCTCGATCCTACCATGAAAACTCCACCAACCCTCCTCTTTTCTTAAGATCTGGAACGATTTTGTAGGTGTGTGTGTGTATCTGGAAGGATTTTGCAGATCTGGACTCCATTTACTCAACCATCAGCATCAGTCGCACCCCGATGAGAGGCCACAGTCTGAATTTTTTACGTGTTCCTAAAATATGGTTTTCAAGTTTCTTTGAATCTGGGTTTTGAGATTCTTCAAGTTTAGTCACAAATTTGGGTTTTCAGGGTGGGCATTCAAAGATCAGGGATGGAGATCGTGGTTACAGTGAGAGACTCATGAGACAAAGTTGGAAAAGACTAAACTATCCCTCACTTAACGGGATTTATTAACTGGTCGTTAAAGGGAGGGACCAAATCCGGTCGTTTTTGCGTACTCCAATAGTTAAAATGTAATTTCGAAACTGTAGGGACCAAAAGTGTTATAAACAAGAAACCACATCGACCAAATTTGTAATTTACTCTAAAATATATTATTATATATATACTTTAAGTTTTGAATTTGTTAAAACAAATTTCAGAAAAAATCTACACTAACTTATGATTTTAAATAACCATTAGATATAATAAGAATGGAATAAATGACTGAATAATAATTAAAAAATAATAGTAATTCATAACTAAAATATATTGACTAATAATATAAAAATAGTTAATATGATTAACAATAATTTTAAATAATTAAAATTTAACATCAATGTATAATTAAATTATAATTAATAATTTTTGATTAATATTAATTAATATTAGTAATAACTAATTTTTAATAATTAAATTTTATTTGTAATTAATGGTTAATAAATAACAACTAATATTAATAAGGGTATAATTGGAAAAAGTCACAAAGAGCTCCTCATAAGCTACTCCAAGTAGTCTATCAATAAGCTAGCTTATGCTCAATCAAACATGTACTCAAAAAATAAACTAGCTTATTTTTGCCAAACGATGCCAAAATATCTTAAAAAAACTACATCTCATTCCAATAGCTACAGTACTTTAGCAATCCTAGCATTAACTATATTATTAAAATATTCTATACATTAACCAAAATATTATTTATATCTCCTAAAAACTCTGAATATGAGAGGGAAATAATATTTTAATTTTTTCCACCAATAAAAGTTATTGAAAGTAATTTTAATTTATATCCCACGGATAGTATTAGTTATATTTTTAAAATATTCAATAGACTTACTTAATAAAATATTATCTCTTTTTTAAACAATTAAATTTAATGACTCTTATGATAAAAAAAAAATTAAACTAATATTTTTCTATATTAAATATTAAGATTTTTCTAAACCTGAAGATTCCGATCGTCTTTTTTTTTTTGGTAGCACCTCAAAATGGGGCAAATAAATAAATATGAAAAGAAAGGAAAAAGGAAAATAAAATAAAATGAGTTTTATTTTATTGGACAAAAGAAAAGTGAAAAAAAACATGAAAAAGGGCAGTCATTTAATGAAAGTGATAATGAAATAAAGGAGTTTATACTCATTTGGCTGAAAATGTTAAAATATTTAGTCAAAAGGGGGTTATAATGTAAATTTGACCAAAATAGTGAGAGTAGGGGGCTTAATTTAAGAATTAGAAAGTCTAGGGGACCGAATGTAACATGTCCAAAAGATGGAGGACCTGATATACCAAAAGGACAACACTGTTTCATATATGAATTTGTAAAAAAGACTACTCGATGTTATACTTTAGAGCTCTCGATTAGCTTGAAAGGTCAACGAATAAGCCAAATATTTCCAGATTTAAGTAGCTAATACTACCAGCTACATTTTTTGTTCAATAATTTTCAAAAAATGTGGAGAAACGAGAGAGATACCAGAGATCAAAGTCTCCACCCAAAAGCTCTGTTTTTCGTCGATTCAAAGTATTTGGATTGAAGCTATCAGTAGCCGATCTACACACAATCATGTAAGTCTTTATGAGACTTACAATGGGATGCATACCTACGTACAAATTTATGTTGAGCATTATATGATTTGTATGGTGATGTGTACGTATGCATGTTGTTTCAGTTTTCATACATGATACATTATATTTTACATGTATGTTATTTATGATAAGTTGCATGTTATGTGTTTATTTTGTTTTCAATATAATTATAGCATGTTATTTCAGTCACAAGTTTTATTATTCGTTTTAACGGGTGGGCATTTGAAGGGTGCAGGTCGGACAACCCAGGGAATGCCAGTGACAAAATGAACCATACCAATTGTTCAGAGTTTTTAGGCACCAGATATATCGTTTCAGATCAACTTAAATGTTACATACTTTGAAGTAACATTTTCTCATAGAATTTTTTTCAAAATAATGGACTTTCTACAATGCCATATTGGTTGAGAAACACGACAATAGTGTTATGGACCTAGTGAACATAAAGTGTGGACCATACTTAGATAAGTCGTTATAGTCGTTAATTGCAGTGTGCTCAGTTATTTGAGAAATAAGGCTAAACATGTATAACGTCAAAATTTGGTCCCATAGTTGTTAAAGAAGATAAGTTTTAAAGGAAAAAAAACATGTGAGTTGTAGATGCAAAGTTTCAGTTTTCTTGGTCACGTGGTTGATAAGAAGGACATCTAAATAAAGCCAATAAGCTTGGAGGTTGTATCATATTTAAAGCAGTCAAGATTAGTAATCGAGTAGAAGTTTATTTTGGTTACTAGATTATTATCGGAGATTCTTTAATGATTCTGTAAATTGCAGATCTTAATGTCATCATTGACCCGTAAGCACAATAAGTTAGATTGAGGTAAAAAAGAACAACTTTTTCAGTTGTTGAAAGAAAAAGTAGAACTATGTATAAATTTGATGGTTGTAAGAAGGACTAGAAAACTTGCAGTTTTCAGTCATACATTGAAGTTCGAATTAGACTTAGTATTAATGTAACGAGGCAAGTTTATCGCATACGCATCACGCCAATTGTAAGAACATGATACTGTTAATCCAACAGATGATCAAGAGTTAGGAGTGTAATAACTTCACTCGATTTTCATAAGTATTACCACCATGGCTCACAAAGTGTTCTATATACACATTTCATGGCAATTAAAAGTTCAATTTCGATTGGAAACTAATAAGTTTGAGGTTGAGACATTGATTAGCATCATCGAATAACTATGATGGTGAGATCCTTTGTCATATAGAATATGCAAAAAATGATCATATTTTTTTAGCTATGGGATTAGATATCATATTGAGTCAAATGGTCATACTCAAACAGTACGATAAGAACTATTCCATAAGAGAACGTTAAGGAATAAAATGATTTTCTATTAGTAGACTCAGATGAAACCTTGTAGATTTCGGAGCAAAATATGGGCTCTAGCATGGTAGGTCCGAAAAAGACAAGGTAAGAAGGATTATGTAAATTTTTGTGCCTGGAGCATCTTAGCAGTGATATGATATGAAATAATTTGAAAATATGTTATAGAATATGTAAAAAAAATGTCGAGACAATCAAATCAGTGATAGTGGGCCAAGGTCATAGTTTCAGAAATGACTAATATATGCCTAAGGGCCTATGTACGAAGTCAAATTTGTAAGGCAAACATTAGTTTGATAGACTTCTGGCGAAGGTAAATAAGTGATGTATCATGCGCTCCCTAGCATATAGAGGGATGGTAAAGCAAGGTGGAGTAGGTAATATAAGTTATTTCATAGTACCTTGACAGTGTAAGTATGAATATTATGTAAGCATTAATATCTCCATTAGTAATCAATATATGCATTGAGTATGCATCAAAGTATCAACAAACACATTAGCGTCGTGCATCATGCTCGTCTAAATATTCCTAGCAATGTTCTTCTATCATGTATCGTGTTTGATGAATATTTCCAACAATGTTCAGTTATGGCACGATAGGTTTAGTCAATATGTTTTTTTTTTTGCCATGAAGGGTGTCTTTGCATAACTTCTTTAGTAGAACATTATGTACAAAAAGTTGTCTAATACATGCATAAAAATGCAGCCAGACATGTTACCAGTTTGAGTTAAGTAACAACATGACCATGGTAGAAATACATAATACATGGAGAGTTGAGCCAATAAGAAGAGTAGACCGCTAAAGTTTCAGGCAATGGAGGAAACCATGTTAAAGACATCATTCTAAAAGGGCACGGTCATTAATGAAGAGTAAGGTATATAAAGTTCAAAGTTTGTTGGACCTAAGAGTTAGTTGCAAGAATTGATAGAGTAGTCTATCAACCAAGTTGTCCATAGAGTTATAAGTTAAATTCTCGACACTTTTCATGTGTTGAATTCAAGGAAACGTTTGGATGATGAGTCAAGTATCACAAATTTGGAAAGTGTCGAGGGTAACGACACACTCACTTATATGGATGCTACAGTCAAAGTGTTGGTAAAGAAAATGAAATGATTAAGGAATAATCCTACACTTTTGGTACTAGTGATGGTGTTAAAGAAATTAGAATTCTTTAGGTTCATAAATGAGTTGGTAGCCGGAAAATAGATAAGGACAAAAAAAATCCTCATCAACCTAGCCATTATAATTCTGAGAACATAATTCCTTAAAGGATGAGAGATTTGTGACACCCCAAAATGGGGCCAATAAATAAATATGAATAGAAAGGAAAAAGAAAAATAAATATGAAAAGAAAGGAAAAAATAAAATAAAATAAAATGAGTTTTATTTTATTGGACAAAAGAAAAGTGAAAAAAAATGAAAAAAAGGGTCACTTATGTCATTTAATGAAAGTGATAATGAAATAAAGGAGTTTATATTCATTTGGCTAAAAATATTAAAATATATAGTCAAAAGGGGGTTATAATGTAAATTTGACTAAAATAGTAAGAGTAGGGGGCAAATGAAAGAATCAGAAAGTCTAGGGGGGTGAATGTAACATGTCCAGAAGATGGAGGACCTATTATACCAAAAGAACAATACTATTTCAGTTCTGAATTTGTGAAAAAGACTATTCGATGATATACTTTGGAGCTCTTGATAGGCTTGAGAGGTCAACGAATAAGCCAAATATTTCCAGATTTAAGTAGCAAATACTACTAGCTACATTTTTCATTTAAGAATTTTCAAAAAATATGGACAAACAAGAGAGATACCAGAGATCAAATGTAACACCCTCAAATTTGGAAAAAGCGACTAAATTAAAACTTTCAATAATATACTTGATAATATCCCTAATTCAAGTTCTAATTGTACAAACAATCAAGATGAACAATTCATAAATCATATGTCATTGAATTCCAAATCACAAAGATTACAATCACAACTTTCTCTCACTACATACACTCTATCTCTCTCTCTAGAATGATATATGCAATCACACCTTCTCTAATCTGCTCCGTATGTCAAGTGTTGTTGTTACAATGACTTACTTACTAACTGCAACAATGACAAGGCTATTTATACTAAGCAACAAATACAATATTTTGACTTTGACTTTTATTACAAAGACTTTGACCTTCATGCTAGAGAGTTGACTTTGAGGCTTTGACTTGTTTGACTTTTATCTTCAGTAATAATGATCTTGTATCCAACAAATCTGTGCTCTAACATTCTCCCCCTTTGGATCAGGATCATCTGAAAAAGATTTTGCAATTCAATCTTCCCTCTTTAAGATCAATTTGAATCTTCTCCCCCTTTCTGTACAAACATTACAATCTCCCTCTTTGTAGATTAAAATCTGATTAAATCTTCTCTTTTATGCTTATCACATTCTCCCCTTTCTTTTATAAACTTTGTCTTTAAACTTTCAGCAATCTTCCCAAAGTCTGTTCTTCAAGAAGAGTAACATTCTCCCCAAGGTTATAAAACCTCTTTCCAGACTTCAGAAATAAATCATCTTCAGGTTCAGCTCGGTTTGCTTTGACAAAATTATCTTCAAAAGAAAATTTCTGTAAAATCCTCAACAATTCTGAAATCTTTAAACTCTTTCAACTTTGAACAAACTTCAACAATCTTTCTTTAACATCTTTCTTTCACAGTCAATTCTTGATCATTTCTTCCATCTCCAACATTTCTTTATTATCTCTCCCCCTTTTTGATGATTTGTAACATCCCAACAGTTTCGAAAAAAATTTGAACTTTTACAAAATACCCATTTAATTGCATAAGATACCATTAATAATCCAAATAACCGTTTCATTGAAAACTTAATTAATAAATGTTCTTATTTAAACTAGACAGCGGAAGTAAATTGTTCTAAAACATAAATTAAATCTTATGAATGCAAAGAGCCATTCGTACGCGCCATTGTGTACCGTCACGCCTTGGAGCCACTAGTACCTGAAACCACAATTTATAGGGAAAGGGTAAGCACGAAGCTTAGTGAATTCAACACCACATATAGCACGATTATAACCTTACCCCTAAACAGGTAGATATACAAAACCGAGCATACAAGTCAAAGGACGCATCCTTAACAAGCATACTCACACTAACCCACCTAACCAAGCATCCATCGGTCTCCCCGATGACACACGATAACCGTGCACGTATCCCTCGGTCCCACCGAGTTCCTACGCCACTCGTGTACACAATCCTCGGTCCCACCGAGCCCTCGGTCCCACCAAGTTTACACGACCTCCAAGGTCCATACTAGACACAACACCATTTAGTACCACATAACAAGTAATACCACATAGCACAAGCAAGATACAGTGATGTAAATATAACCATAGTTCTACGTAGTGAGTGAACTCACCTCAAAAGCGATGCACAAAAATCTCGAACGATCACACGAGCTATCCAACTCCAAAATCCGAAATAGTGTAAAAAGAAGTGCTTCAAATCACTTCTCTACACCTAGATAAGTGCTATATAGTGTCAATTCGAAACCCGGGACCCTTAATTATAAGCATAAGATTACACAGGTGATATTTCGTCTTTTCGGTCTAAATTATAGGTCTGTTCAGGACCTGTTTAGCCCCTTCTAAACCCACGAATTTAGATATCAGTGTTTACAATCAAATAGATCTAGGTCTTAGAATTCCAGGGACATACTATACGCGTTCTAACGATTTTCCTACGATTTTATATGATTTTTCTAAAACTGAAGCGTCAATCTGGCAGATTCGGACCTTCTGTAAAAATAGCTAATTTTTACATAGTTAAAAGCTGAATCAGGTTTTCGCTAAAACACAAAAAATGTGCCCAACACATGATGTGAACCGTCGGCACCAGTTTCGCCTACAACTGAGCTACGACGGAAAAGTTATGGCCGCCGCAAAACAGTGGCAGATTACACATTCTCATATAAATTGATACCCCCTTTTTTTTAAACGGCTAAGGGTTTTCGGGTTTGCAAGGGCTGGACAAAACCACGCACCACCCTCTGTCACCTCCGGCAATGGTGGTCGGCGGCGGCGGCCACCGGCGGTGATGGCGTTTTTCTTTGGTTTTCAACGCCGAAACGAAAAGAAAAGAAGAGAAAGAGAAAAGAAACCTTACCTCTCGAGAAACGCGACTCGACGGCTCCGTATCTCTCTCTCTCACTCTCGTTCACACCGGCGTCAAGTAGTGGCGGCGGCGGTGGGGTCTTGGGAAACTCACGACGCAAGGGAGGGAGGAAGAGAGAAAAAAAAAAGGTTTTTCTTTTAGCCAAATAGGGTTTGTCTTGCTTAAATATCAATGCCATGACCGGCCCATGCAACCTTTACCAATTGCCAAAACTAGTTCCTCGTTATAAAGTCTTGCCAAAATTTTAACTCACAAAAACTTGGATTTTTAAATATTTAACCCCTAAGGACCAAAAAATGTTTACAAACGCATTATTTACATAAAACATAAAAAAAAAAAAAAAAAAAACCGTACCGGGACACGGGCTTTACATGATTGCGGCATCGAGATCATCAAAACTTTCAACAAGAAATGTCTTTGATATAATCTGACCACTGATCTTTCATAATGAGCCTCAGATTATTTACCAATCCAAAAAGATATTCATCTGAATCTTTGCAAATTCAGACAAATTATGAGTGTAACACCTGAATCAACAAATGAATCAGTTAAGATGTCTGTCAGTAACACAAAATTACTGTGTGTAACAAATACACATTGGAAAAGAGCTTTTTGATGTTCACTCCCCCAGGTCTTCCATTCAATCATCGAAACACCGCAAAGGAATTTCTATGAACGTTATGACTAGAAAACAAATTCCTTGTATGCTCGTGCAAGTGTTTGAAAGAATTAAGCACTTGATGATTGCTTTTATTTGGCTCAAAATTGTGTAAACCATTGAGACAACAACAGTTAAACACAGACTCAATTGTGCATGATCGAAGTCCGAAGGTGGGGCAGACTTCCTTTTTTTTCAATATCCAAATTTTCCGAATTAAAAATCAGATAGATTATGTGTTGCGTCCCCTTGAAATATGAAACATTTTCTTTTTAAGAAGAAAATGAGTAGTTGGTGGGGTTTTTATCAAGAGTTGGCATGGGCTAGTTGCCTGTTTCAATAATGTTCACGAAGAATTGTGAAACACTAGTAATGTGGTTGCCCGACTCAGAAAAAGTTGGTGCAGAGTTTGATATTATTTTATTCTGATCTCTCACCCTCCTTCTTTTTAACATTGAGCTCGCTTCTAACCAAACTCTCTTTTACATTTTACCTCATCACACTGATCGAAGGTTCAGGAGTTTGTGTGGGTGTAGGAGGGTTTCTTCTCTGACGGTTGCTTCGCCGGTGAGATGGTGGGACGTCATCAGGATCTCTTACGACGGGGACCTTCATTCTTGCCATTTCTTACAGAGCGTAATTTGAGAGAGACAGAAAAATCGTGGGGGGTGGGTATAATGAAGAAGAACAGTTTCTTGGAAAGGAAATGATGATGGTGATGGTTATTGAAAGGTTTTTGAAAGGGATGGGTTGAGAAACTGAAAAGTCAGTTTCTTTTTAACCAAGGATTTTGATTGGATGTCCAAGGGGTTTTTAGAAAAGAAAATACTCAAATGAGATAATACATGGGGAAGGCAAAATAGTTGTACAAGTAATGATTTTTTTCAAAAAGGAGACAAGACACCTACTTTTCCTGAGAAGTTTCCATAATGATCTCATTTGTACCTTCCTTGGACTACTTTTGAATTTATTCCCTCTTTTCCCGCTCAAACCTTAAAGACTGATATTTCCAAAAATTAGGGTTTTGATGCAGCATGATTGCTGCAGCATGCCCTGCTGACCCCCAAATTAAGATTCAAGCTACAAAATGAAACAAACAAACGTGAGATTAATCTAGAAAGCATTTAAAATAAAGAAAACTTATTTATAAACAAAATGAGAAATGACTTTCAACAAATTGTGACCAAATCCACAAAGCACGGCTCTGGGATGGTCACAGGCTCATGGTACAGTTGTACTCTCTGGCCATTCACTTTAAACACAGTGTTGTCTTTAGGGTTTACTAAGTCGACTGCTCCATATGGATAGACATGGTGGATGAGGAAAGGTCCTGACCATCTGGACTTTAGCTTTCCTGGAAACAGTTTCAACCTAGAATTAAACAAAAGGACTTTTTGGCCTGCTTTTAACTTTCTGTGTTGTATTTTCTTGTCATGCCACTTCTTTGTCTTTTCCTTATACAACTTGGAATTCTCATAGGACATGTTCCTATGTTCTTCTAGTTCACAAATTTGGAATTTTCTTTTGATTCCAGCAGCATCTGGGCGCATATTTAAAGCTTTGATTGCCCAGTATGCCTTATGTTCTAATTCCAAAGGGAGGTGACAAGCTTTGCCAAAGACTAGCTTATATGGAGACATACTAATTGGTGTTTTGAAAGTTATTCTGTATGCCCATAAAGAGCCATCTAACTTAAAGGCCCAGTCTTTTCTATTTGGCTTGACCACCTTTTCCAAAATTCCCTTAATCTCTCTGTTTGAAAGTTCTGCCAACCCATTGGTTTGTGGGTGGTATGAAATGGCAATCTTGTGATTAATGTTGTATTTTTCAAGAACTTCACGTAACAGATTGTTTACAAAATGAGTTCCCTCATCACTGATTAGTGCCCTGGGGGTAACAAACCTTGTAAAAATTTGTTTCTGAAGAAATTTAACCACTGTTTTTGCATCATTTGAAGTACATGCCACTGCCTCCACCCATTTTGAGACATAGTCTACAGCAACTAAAATGTATTGACACTTGTTTGATGGGGGGGAATGGTCCCATGAAATCAATTCCCCAAACATCAAATAACTCAACTTCAAGGATCCCATTTAGCGTCATTTCATTCCTTTGAGAAATGGAACCACTTCTTTGGCATTCATTGCATCTTTGTGCAAATGTGTGGGAATCCTTAAAGAGAGTTGGCCAATAGAAACCAGATTGTAATGCCTTAGTCGCTGTCCTTTGCCCTCCAAAATGTCCTCCATAAGGTGCTTGGTGACAATGCTGCAGGATTGCTGCAACATCTGTATCTGGGACACACCTTCTTAATATCTGATCTGCACCTAATTTGAACAAGAAAGGGTCATCCCACAGATACATTTTGGTGTCATGGAGAATTTTTTTCAACATCTGGCTAGTATAGCCAGAGGGTTTTATGCCGCAGGCCAAGTAGTTTGCAATGTCTGCAAACCATGGAGAATCCTTATGCTGCAGCATGAGAATCTTTTCATCCAGAAAAGTCTCAATGATGTCTCCTAGGTCTTCACTAGGTCTCTCTAATCTGGACAAATGGTCTGCAACTTGGTTATCTACCCCCTTCCTATCCACAATCTCTAAGTCAAACTCTTGCAACAACAGAACCCATCTTATTAACCTGGGCTTAGCATCTTTTTTTGAGATCAAATACTTGATGGCGGCATGATCGGTATGTACAATGACTTTTTCTCCCATCAAATATGACCTAAAATTTTCAAAGGCAAAGACTACAGCCAAAAGTTCTTTTTCTGTTGTTGTGTAGTTGATTTGTGCTTCATTCAAAGTCTTACTTGCGTAATAAATTGAATGAAATACTTTTTCTTTTCTTTGACCTAACACAACACCAACCGCCCAATCAC
This sequence comes from Arctium minus, assembly GCA_954870635.1. Taxonomy (NCBI): domain Eukaryota; kingdom Viridiplantae; phylum Streptophyta; class Magnoliopsida; order Asterales; family Asteraceae; genus Arctium; species Arctium minus. The sequence continues at coordinate 27,607,226 of OX941092.1, forward strand.
TCGCGTCACACATGATTTCAAAAGGTTTTTCCCAATCAGGAGCAACAACCACTACAGCAGTCACCAAAGCTTTTTTCAAAATTTGGAATGCATTTCTACACTCCTCAGTGAATTCAAATTTGTGGTCATGTTGTAATAATATACACAAAGGTTTTGATATTTTTGAAAAGTCTTTGATAAACCTTCTATAAAATCTAGCATGCCCAAGAAAGCTTCTGATTCCTTTAACAGTGGTTGGTTCGGGTAGTTTTTCAATTGCCTCAAGTTTAGCTTTGTCTACCTCAACTCCTCTTTTTGAAATTAAATGACCAAGAACAATTCCCTCTTTTACCATGAAATAACATTTTTCCCAATTCAGGACCAAATCGGTTTCCTCACATCTCTTAAGACCCTTTTTAAGATTGTCCAAGCAATTATCAAAAGATGAACCATAAATTGAAAAATCATCCATAAAGATTTCAATGGATTTTTCAAGCATGTCTGAGAATATGGACATCATGCATCTTTGAAAAGTTGTTGGAGCATTACAAAGTCCAAATGGCATTCTTTTGAAAGCAAAGGTGCCATAGGGGCAAGTGAATGTGGTCTTTTCCTGATCCTCGGGTGATATAGCAATCTGGTTGTATCCTGAGTAACCATCTAAAAAACAATAGTACTCCTTATCGGCTAACCTATCCAACATTTGATCCATGAAAGGTAATGGAAAATGGTCCTTTTGTGTGGCTTGGTTTAGCTTACGGTAGTTCATGCAGGTTCTCCATCCGGAGACAACTCTAGTGGGGATGAGTTCATTTTTATCATTTGTGATGACTGTCATTCCTCCCTTCTTTGAGACACATTGGACCGGACTAACCCAAGAACTACTGGCTATGGGAAAAATAATTCCAGCGTCTAACCAATTTAAAATCTCCTTTTTCACTACCTCTTTCATGAAAGGATTTAGCCTTCTTTGTGGTTCAATGGAAGTGAAGATTTTGTCCTCTAGGATGATTTTGTGTTGACAAATGGATGGACTTATTCCCCTAAGGTTAGCCATGGTACATCCTAAGGCCTTGGTGTGTAATCTTAACATGTCTACCAACTTCTTTTCTTGATGCAATTCTAGGGTAGATGATATGATGATAGGCAATTTGCCTTCTTCTCCTAGAAAAGCATATTTCAGATGAGATGGGAGTTTCTTTAACTCCAGGTCGGGTGGTGAGACTATGGATGGAGTGGGTGGTTTCTGATCACTACTGTCAAGCTACTCAAATGCTGCAGCACTGGCCAAAACAGGTTCTTCCGAACTTGAATTTTCAACATCATCTCCTAAGTCTATTTCCTCATTACCTTCTTCTTCCAACTTACAGGTCCTTCTAACCTCTTCCTCATGGCACAGTGATTCAATCACACTTAAAGTTGAACAATCCTCAAAATCATCAGGGTATTTTAAAGAATTGAAAACATTAAATGTGACTTTTTGATCTTGAAGTCTCATGGCCAGTTCTCCTTTTTGGACATCTATCAAAGTCCTTCTGGTGGCCAAAAAGGGTCTTCCTAAAAGAATAGGAATATCTTTATCAGCCTCAAAATCCAAGATAATAAAATCTGCCGGAAATATGAACTTGTCAACCTGAACTAGAACATCCTCAATTTTTCCCTTAGGGTAGGCAATGGTCTTGTCAGCTAACTGGAGTGTAACTGTGGTGGGCCTAGCTTCTCCTATCCCTAAGTTGTTGAATACTGATAAGGGCATGAGGTTGATACTAACTCCTAGATCACACAAAGCTTTTCCTACTTCCTTCCCACCTATTGAACATGGAATGGTGAAACTTCCTGGGTCTTTCAACTTAGGAGGTATTCCATTGGTCAGGAGTGCACTACTTCCTTCAGTCAAAGCAACTGTCTCATATTCATTCAACTTCTTCTTCTTGCTTAGGATGTCTTTAAGAAATTTGGCATAACTAGGCATTTACTTGATTGCTTCAACAAGAGGTATGTTGATGTGCAATTCTTTGAAAACATCCAAGAATTTTTTAAATTGCAGTTCTTGTTTTTTATTCCTTAACCTTTGAGGGTAAGGAACAGAAGGAGGAACTGGTTTTATGAAAGCTTTACTTGGATGTGTGGAGCAAGATGTGTCTTTTGTGCCCTTGGTCTCACTCTCCTTTGGTAAGGTTGGGATTTCATTCACTATAGGTTGGACAGGACTGGCTACCCCGGGCTCTAGATTCCTTGTGGGCTTAGGCTGTAGTTCAGAAGCTAAAGCAGTAGTCTCGGGTTCTGACTGTTTAGTATTTTCAAATTTTGTTTGAGTCATTGGTCCAAACTTGTTTTGTACTGTTTCATTCAATTTTTTACCACACCTAAGAGTCACAGCTTTTACATGTTCTTTACCAGGAGCCCTTAGGATTTCTGTGTCACTAGGTAACATGTCATTAGCCCTACTGTTCTGATTAAGTGCAATTTGGCTCACTTGTGTTTCCAAATTTCTGATGGCTGCACTCTGTTGATTGAAAAGAGCTTGATTTTGGCTCAGGAGTTGTTGTTGAGCTTGTGACTGAGCCACAAGGCTTTTTATCATAGCTTCCAAAGAAGATGATGGTTCAGCCTGTGGAGGAGGTTTTTGAAAATGCTGTTGGTTATTTTGAAAATTCTTGTTCTGATGATGCTGTGAACTTTGGTTATGATGGTTTTGAGAACCTTGATTTTGGTGATGTGAACCTTGGTTTTGATGATGTGAACTACTAACATGATGTTGTGGCTGAAAATTTGAAGTTTCTTGTGGCTTAGGAGCTGGCTGATTTAGACATGAACTGTTCCAGGAAAAATTTGGATGTTGCCTCCAACTCGCATTGTAATTGTTGCCATAGGGAGCATTCCTGTTTTGAACATAGTTTACTGATTCGAAGTTTTGAGGACAGTGTTCATAGGAATGTTCCCCACCACAACAAACACATTGAACAGAAAGGACTGACTGGGTGGATGTAGCAGCAACTGGTTGCGTTCCTTGATTTGAAGACAAGTTTTTAAGCATTGTAGCCATGGAAGCAAATTGTGTTGTTAATGCAGTATATGCATCCACATCATGAACCCCAGCAGTTTTCTTTTGCAGTTGAGCACGTGGATCAGCCCAATGTCCATTGTTTGTTGAAATTTTTTCAAGAATTTCATACCCGTTATTGTAGGTGTTGGCTGTAAAGGCCCCTCCTGATGTCGCATCGAGCATTTGTTTTGCCATGTGGTTTAATCCATTGTAAAACGTCTCGAGTTGAATACAGTAGGGAATGCCATGGTGAGGGCATTTTCTTAACAACTCTTTAAACCTTTCCCAAGAATTGGGAATTGCCTCATCGTCCATTTGTTTAAACATGCAAATTTTGTTTCTGGACTTAGCATTACGGGTAGGTGGAAAATACTTTCTCAAAAAAAATTCAGCCATGTTGCTCCATGATGGCACAGAGCCAGGTGCCAAAGAATTGAACCAAGACTTTGCCCGATCCCTTAGAGAAAAAGGAAACAAAGTGAGTCTTAGGGCATCGTTAGATACCCCAGGGATCAGGAATGCATCAGTGATCTCCATAAAAGATTTTAAGTGAGAATGTGGATCCTCTGATGGCATCCCGGCAAATTGTCCGTTTGTTTGCAACATTTGAAACATGATGGGTTTTAGCTCAAAATGGAGGGTGTTAATATGGGGTCTAACTATCCCTGAATTTAATTGCTCAAAATCGGGGATAGCGTAGTCCATAATTTTTCCCTCTTTGGAGTTTGCAAGATTAATTATGTTTGGAACTTCATTTCTTATTTCATTGGTGCCTTGAGATTCTACATCATCATCAACATGGTTATGATTATTATCACTCCCTTGATTTGGCGGTTCTTGTCGAAAATGGTGCTCAGGTGGGTTTCCAAAAATTGGAGGTGCATCATGAAATATTGGTGCTCCCCGTGGATTTTCCAAAAGTGGTGGTGGTCTAGGTCCTCTATTTTCAAATCCGGGCGGTGGTGGTTCCATAATTGGAGGTTCTATGATTAATGCGATTCTTTGCGTTCTCCTCCTATTATGAAACGTTAGTTCAATTTCCGGGTCAAGTTCGAACAACACCCCACGTGGTATTCTTGGCATACACCAAACAAAATGTGATTCAAACGGTGGTAGAAAAATCAAATCTTTTTAAAACTTTTTAAAACTTTTAGCATGCCAATCCCCGGCAACGGCGCCAAAAACTTGATGCGAAATGTTTGCACACTTCTAAGACATGATAAATTAAATCTCAAAGCAAGTATACAATGGGATCTAATATCGTCTCTCAAGTAATAAAGTGGTAAAATACCGAATATCGTGCCATAGAGATTGTCGCAAAAGATTAATAAAGGTGTAAGAAAAGAGATGATTTTCAGAGTATACCAAGCAAAAGCAAGCATAGTGTCCCGTGTAATCAGAGATCCTACTCGGGTCCTCCCGAGTGTACCAAGTGTGAAAAGAGGGACCACATGACCCGTGATTGTCCTATCCGGGGACCCATTTGTTATGAGTGTCGAGATCCGAGGCACGTAAAGAGAGATTGCCCGAAATTGAATGGAGGCAACCGTGGGTTCTCAAGCGGGTCTGCTCCAAAAAAAGAAAACCCACCAAAAGTGTCGAGCCGAGCCTTTCAGATGACCGCCGAGGAGGTGACAGAGACTGCCGATATGGTATCAGGTACGTTTCTTGTAAACTCCTTGTCTGCTCATGTTTTGTTCGACTCGGGTGCAAACCGATCTTTTGTTTCAAACTCCTTTTGCACGATGTTTTCCACTCCCGTTAGTACCCTTTCTGATGCATTAGTGGTAGAAGTAGCCAATGGAGAACAAGTGTTAATTCGGGAACACTACTGTGATTGTGTCTTAGAGATAGATGGGAATTCCTTTAGGGTGAACCTCCTACCAATGTCCATTGGGGGTTTTGACATGGTAATAGGCATGGATTGGTTGATCGAGAACTGCGCCGACATCTTTTGATCTAGGAAGATGATCAAGGTTCCTATGGCAAACGGAGGCACAATCACGATCTACGGAGAGAAGCGAAAGGGGACCACTCCCGTTATCTCTTTCTTGAAGGCCCGTAAGCATCTAACTAAGGGATGTCCCTCGCACTTAGCCTACATTGTGGATGCAAAGTTGGAGAAGAAGTCGGTTGAAGACATGAAGATTGTTCGAGACTACCCGGACGTTTTTCCGGATGATCTACCCGTATTACCACCAGAGCGCCAAGTGGAGTTTCGTATCGACCTCACCCCGGGAGTGGCCCCAATAGCTTGTGCTCCCTACCGGTTGGCGCCAACAGAAATGCAAGAAATGATGTCTCAACTGCAAGAACTCCTAGAGAAAGGCTTCATTCGACCAAGTTCGTCACCTTGGGGAGCCCCGGTCTTGTTTGTGAAGAAGAAAGATGGGTCAATGCGAATGTGCATTGATTACCGAGAGTTGAAAAAGGTCACGGTGAAGAACAAGTATCATCTTCCCTGAATCGACGACCTCTTCGATCAACTATAAGGAGCAGGATGGTTCTCGAAAATTGATTTGAGGTCGGGATACCATCAAGTAAGGGTGAAGAAAGACGATGTTCCGAAGAAGACCTTTCGAACTAGGTATGGGCATTACGAATTGTTGGTGATGCCCTTCGGTTTGACAAATGCACCCACGGTGTTCATGGATTTGATGAACCGGGTGTGCCGACCTTTCTTGGACAAGTCAGTGATAGTCTTCATCGACGACATTCTAATCTACTCGTGAGACGAGGAGGAGCATGAGAAACATCTGAGGGAAGTTTTGGAAGTCCTTCGTAGAGAAAAACTATTCGCAAAGTTTTCGAAATGCGAATTTTGGTTGCAAGAGGTCCAATTTTTGGGCCACGTGGTGTCTAAAGACAGAGTAAAAGTGGATCCGGGAAAGATCGAAGCAATGATGGGATGGGAACTGCAGACGAGCCCAACGAAGACTGGTAGTTTCTTGGGTTTGGTCAGATACTATAGAAGATTCATCCAAGACTTCTCAAAGATCGCTTCACCACTTACGTCATTGACAAGGATGAACGTCAAATTTATATGGACGGACACTCAAGAGCAAGCTTTCCGTACTCTCAAGAAGAAGTTGTGTGAGGCGCCGATATTATCCCTACCTGAAGGATCGGACGACTTTGTAGTCTATAGTGACGCTTCCAAGATGGGCCTCAAATGTGTACTTATGCAAAGAGGGAAGGTGATAGCTTACACGCCGCGCTAACTAAAAGATCATGAGAAGAACTACCTGACCTATGATTTGGAATTAGTAGCGATGGTGTTCGCGTTGAAGTTGTGGCGTCACTACCTCTACGGGACTAAATGTACACTGTTTACCGACCACAAGAGCTTGAAGTACATTTTTGACCAAAAGGAGCTCAATATGTGGCAAAGGAGATTGCTAGAACTATTAAAGGACTACGATTGTGAGTTACTTTACCATTAGGGTAAAGCTAACGTAGTAGCGGATGCTTTGAGCCGAAGGAGCCATGGAAGTTGCACCATTTTATCGCTCGCTAGAATTGACATAGTGTCAAGTTTAGTTGAGAATATCAAGACGTGTCAATCGGAAGCACTTCGAGAAGAAAATCTCAAGGCCGAAGTTATGGTAAAGCAACGGGAGTTATTAACGGATGATGGTTGTGGCTTAAAGTTGTTCCAAGGTCGAGTATGGGTACCAAAGTTGGGAGGAAACCATGAGCTTCTCCTAGAAGAAGCCCACAAATCCAAGTACTCGATTCACCCTGGTAGCATGAAGATGTACATGGATCTCAAGTTGAATTATTGGTGGTCGGTGATGAAGCTTGGCGTGGCCAATTATGTGGAGAAGTGCGTCACTTGCTTGCAAGTCAAGGAGGAGCACCGAAGATCCTACGGGAGCTTGCAACCCTTATCTATTCCGGAATGGAAGTGGGAGCATATCACGATGGACTTCGTCACCAAACTACCGAAGACTTTGAAGGGTCATGACACGATTTGGGTAGTAGTGGACCGACTCACCAAAAATGCACACTTCTTGGCAATGCGTGAGGCATTGCCAATGGACAAATTAGCGAAATTATACATTGATGAAATTTTGTCAAGACATGGCATTCCGTTATCTATTGTGTCGGATCGAGATAGCCGATTCACTTCCAAGTTTTGGGAAGGTCTACAGAAAGAGTTGGGAACTAAAGTCAAGCTAAGCACGGTGTACCACCCTCAAATGGACGGACAAAGTGAAAGGACCATCCAAACCCTAGAAGACATGTTGAGATCGTGTGTCATCGATTTCGAGGGAAATTAGGACTCGCATCTACCGTTAGTGAAGTTTGCCTACAATAATAGCTACCATTTGAGCATTGGGATGGCTCCATTTGAAGCCCTTTACGGTCGCAAGTGTAAGACCCCGACTTGTTGGCTTGAAGCGGGGGAAGAGCAATTTTCCGGACCGGAGATCATTCAAGAAACCGCAGATAAAGTGAAAGAAATTCGAGAGCGTTTAAAGGCGGCTCAAGACCGACAGAAGAGCTACGCGGACAAAAAGAGGAGACCGGTCGAATTTCAAGTAGGAGATCGAGTGATGTTGAAAGTGTCTCCATGAAAAGGGATAATTCGTTTTGGGAAGCGCGGAAAGCTTAGTCCCCGTTTCCTTGGACCCTTTGTTATTCTAGAGAAAATTGGACTCCAAGCTTATCGGTTAGACTTGCCACCGAAAATGGGTGGAAAACATCCCACTTTTCACGTATGCTATCTTCCCAAATGTCTGGCCGAGGAGGAAAGCATCACCCCATTGACGGAGATCCAAGTGGATAACGGAAATCGATGTGTAGAAGAACCGGAGGCTATATTAGAAACCAAGACGAAGAAGCTTCATCACAAAGAGGTGACAATGGTTAAAGTCCAATGGAAGCACCATCGTGGTGCCAATGTAACTTGGGAATCTGAGGAGGACATGAAGCGGCGATACCCCCACTTGTTTCCTTAGAACAGGATTTCGAGGACGAAATCCTATTTAAGGTGGGGAGGATTGTAATGCCCGGAAATTCTTAGATAGGTAAGACTCTAGCTTAGTCCTCGTTGTGTCACTATAGTAGCTTTTATCTGATTTAGTGCATTCTCATTCATGAAACTAATCATGCGAGTCACTATTAAATGTTAACGAAAGAAAACGAGCCAAAAATCGGACGAACAACCCCTCTTGGTGACCTTGCTGGCAATAGTGACACATGTCAAGGTCGCACGACATAGTCGTATGTGGCCTATGGCTTGCGATACATCTCGGGAGAGAGTGACTGCGATTGTGCCCTTGGGCACTCTCGCCGGTCACAATCGCCGGGAGTGTACCGAATGTGGGGTGTGGGCGGCGGCGACAGTTCCAGTGGCAATGTCGTGTGGCACTATCGCCCACGGGGTCTGATGGTTTAAACACACTCCAACTCATTTTTCACTACACACTTCTCACAAATTAGATTAGGGTTCGTTTGGGACCATAGTTGGGGGCGATTTCCACTCCATTTTACACTCCCTCCTCTATTAATGCTCTAGAGGTTTTTAGGTGCCATAAATCTTCATCAAGACACAACTAGGGTGCATTTAAGAGCTATCAATCAATCTTGGGAATCTCAAGACTTCTCCTCCTTTCATTTCATTAACTTTTCTAGGGTTTTTATCTAAAACCTAGATAGTGAGTGTTCAAAACCTTTATAAATGAGATACATGTATTTATTTGCATAATTATTGGTTCCTCTATTTCATGGGATTAGGGTTCACATTTTGTTTATTTGACCTAATGTTGCCTTGGGTTGTGAAGGGTTAACTTTGAAGGGTAGAAGTAGAAATGTGCACATATTGGTAATATGAACAAGTAATAAGTGATATTCATGTTTATACTACTCTATGTTATGATTACTCATGTGTTGGGAAATCTCCTCATTGTGGGAATACATTCCTTTTGGTTAAATGCATAAACAAGCATGAAGTGTATAATGTATGTTCCTTGCTCTTACATGTTGATGTGTATGAATAATTGGACCATACAATATACGTTGGTGTAGTATACATCTTATGAGAGTAAGTATGCTCATTGGTCATAAATGAGTTGTATGGATGGACCAAGTCAAATAGACACTAGGAGGACATAGTCTTGGGCACCACCGTGTTGGTATGTGCCTAGACCTCCGCCATTTTGGGCAATGCCTATGTTGTACCCTCGAATGTATCGGGCCTTGTGGTGTCACTCTTGGAAGTTGACACTAGGATATCTCATCTCTTGGGTGTGATTTGTTTGGTGTTATGGGTCTCCCCCATAGATTCCATTTGTGGATATGCCCCTTCGTTGATGAACCATGAAATTTTCATTTTGCATCTATAATTGTCATTCAACCTCACTAGGCTTTTTGGCCTAACACTTGTTTGATGTTTACGTGTATCTCAGGTTCTAGCGTCGCCGCATCTAAGAAAGTTTAGGCAATCTCAAGTGAGCTTGGGAAGGTGCAAGTGGGTGCACTTTTTGTGAAGATTTTTTGTGGAACTATAGGAGACACCCCTTTTGTAATCTTATTTCTGTTTAAGGAATTAGATTAATAGGTTTTTGTTTATTTTCCTTATAACTACAAACTGTAATTAAACAGGTAAACATATCTCCCCGTTTTTGGGAGGCTCATGCTATGGCATTTCAAATATCTCATTTCCATTTTCCGGAAATTTTTGTTAACCCATTTCTGGGGTGTTACAATACCCTTTCTATAACTCAATACTACAATTAACTTCGTATAGTAAAACTGGATTTAACATCAACAATAGGTAACCAAGTCTTACATCAAGACTAAATCAAGATAGGGTGTTATCAAAACCCCATAATAGTCGTTATCTCCGAATGCGGAAGACATCTTCAAACATCTAAATCCTTCACGCGCATCTAAATAGCATTCAGTTATTTACGATGTTCGCTGGTAATTTCCCCCCAACAAGGAGTTGATGCACATGACGAAAAATAAAAAAGGGTTAGGCTTTAACGCCTAATGAGTTCAAGAGTTTTATCAATTATTGTAACACTCGTAATTTTAGTAAGTAAATGTCACCCGGACATTTCTGTGACTTGTAATCAGTGGGGTTTTGTTGGGGAAATGCTTTGTATAAGTCCCTCAGAGTATCGGGAGCTTTGTCGTTGAAAAAGTCGGAATTTGGACCCTCAGTACACTTTGGGCGACTATGCCCGCGATTGTGACAGGGTGTCACTCTCGCATGGCACAGTCGCGAGAATGGTACCGCGGGCACTCCACTTCGGGCGACTATGCCCTTACTATGCCAAGGGCATAGTCGCGTGGCAATGTCGCCGGCGGAGTGCAGAGCTGCATAAAGTCGAATTTTCAGCCTTTCTCTCATTCCAACTTCCCCCATTTCACCCTTTTCTCTCTAGAAACCGAACCCAAACCCTAAAATCGGTTTTATACCCTCATGTCACCAAATCCATGATATTCCAAGTGTTTCCCCACCACCCAACAAAGATTGGAAGCTATGGTCAAGAACCTCCACCTTCATCTTCCCCAAAGTTCGTGTTTGGGAGTTTGGGTTGAAGAATTGTTATGGGTGTCCTCTGAAGGTCTCAATCGTCTCTAGTGGTAAGCTTTCTTGATTTTAAAGGTTGAAATACTCCATTGTTGATCTCTTAGTGTTTAGTATACCAAATCTCGGATTTGGTGGTTTTGGAGAAATTAGGGTTTTGGATATTGTTTGGGATTTTGATTTATAATGTTTGGAGAATGTTCCTTATGGTTGATTATGGGTATTTTTGGGTTGAAATGTTCGGATCTAGGTTTTGGAAGATTTCGGCTTGAGGATTCAAGTGGTCTTCATAAGAGCTCGTTGGGTGAAATCTAGATTTAGCCTAAATCTAGCAAGGTGAGTTCAAGTTGATTTGTGAAAACGATGTACATGCCAAAAATGTGTATTTTAAAGTGTTTTACATGAAATGGTTAACTGCTGATAAGTTTTGAGTATTTAGAAGTAAAATATGTTTTACTTAGTTATTTGTCAAAGTGTGAGTATTTGGATAAGTTTTCTTACTTAGTAAACTTGGGTTGTGTTAACCTCTTAAAATGCTTCTATTGGGTTTTGAATGTTTCCAACAATAAACAACATGAATTACGTATTCTTGGTGATTTTGTACAAGTAAGGGCGATTTTATGAGTTATATGTCTTTGACGATTTTGTACAAGTAAAGTCTAGTTCATGTTATATGCATTTGGTGTATTTGCATTCATAAACACTTTGGAAGTCTTGAGTCCCATCTTGTATGGAGTTTTGGGTAAATCTAGTCTTTGAGGTACGTGTCTTCATAAACGTTATTTAAAGACATTTCACTATTTTGGAGACCGTTGATTATTGGTCAAACGGATTTTGAGCTCTTTAGTTCGGTATTGGCTTAAACGAGTCATGTGGAAATTTGTCCGGATGTTTAACCGTCGTGGGTTTTGGATATGAAGACACTTAATTTGTGTCGTTGGTGAGTTACATGTTTTGGGAGCTTTGGTCTTTCAATTAGAGTCATGTAACGTTAGACAGTGTGTAATGGATCCATAGGCACGTGAGTCAGTCTGTCTTGGATGGTCAATTGGGTATTGCGGGGTTGAACTTCGGTACCTATGTTTTATGACCGGAAACTTTACAAGTGATCTCTAGGAGGGTTGAGTCGGCTAGTGCTACCGGAATAGTAGGCGCTAGGACCTCCGCCGCTTGAAGTAGTGCCTGGGAGGTAGTCTTTAAGTGTGTCGGGCCTTCGGGATGGAGTTCTTCGGAATGATCCATCAAGGTCAACTGACTTGGGGTGACACTTGTAAAGAAGTCGTAGGGACACCGGGCTGGGATGTTGGGAGGTGTCATGCGATTAACGTTGTTTGGGTGGTATACTTTTGTGTTCCCTCCACCCTCAACGGATACGGATTTCCCCCATTGTTGGTTATCAGTATGTTAAATATAAGAACGTCTTATTTTATTGTCATTGGTTTCTTACGATCGCGTGGGTATTGGACCAAGTGTCCATGTTTTCGGACGTACGGTATATGTGATTTTGATAGCGTTTTATGGGTCGAACATTCTGTCCCGCCCGCGTTTTGGGTACTTTGGGTTATAAATGGTTATTCATGTTTTTACCAAATAAGTGTCGAACTATGATCCCGTTTGGGTGAGTTATGCGTTGCGCGTTATATAAGAAATGTGTGTTTTGGGAGCTTTTCCTTTGAAAGTGTATATTATGGGAAAATATGTCGTTTCCATTTTTAAGCGTAATATTTCGAAGGACCTTGCTTTAAATTGAATTCTTTTTTTTAAAGATATATACTTATGTTAAAACTCTTGAGCTCACTAGGCGTTAAGACTAACCTTTTTATTTGTCGGCATGTGCATCAGGTTTCAAGGTTGAGAGTTGGTTCTAGCAGCCCTGTGAAGAGTAAAGCCTTAGCTAGATCCGAAAGTAAGTATTCGTTGAAGTCTTCCGCATTATGGAGATAGTGACTATGCATGGGTATTAGTAGCACCCGTCCCTTATAGTTTGTATATATATAAGATGGTATACGTGTATTGTAGCTAAATCTGAATTTGTGGTTGTAGATGATTCATTTATTGATGTATTTAGAAAATTTTAAATAAGTTGCTATTTTCAGATTTGAGGGTGTTACAATTATATAAGACGGAAAAGCAAAAAGAATATATTATTTAAATCATAATTCTCAATATGCAAAGCAATTAGAATAGAAAGTGATATCTTTCCCCAAACCCCATTTTTGTGATAAAATGCTTGAATAGAGACACTCCATAATTATGGAACCAAACTCAATACTCACACAAATACAATAAGATTAAAATCCAATTTCCAAAACATGGGATTAATTCCTTTATTCAAAACCTTGATATATGGAGGGGATCTAATAAGTCAAAGTCATAGAATACGGTTACTTGCCAAAACCCAAACAATATTGAAGCATGGATATTACAATATCCGAAAAATAATGTTTGACAACAATTGAGGAGATCCGTATCCGTTGAGAGTGAAGGGAACACATGAGTATGTCACTCGCACAACGTTAATCGTATAACACTTCGCGAATAGACGTCCAAATGTTCCTATGACTCCATAACAAGTTTCACCTCAAAAGTCGGTTGACCTTAGTGTCTATTCCTATGAATTCCACCTCAAGGCCTGGCACACTTAAGGACTACCTCTAAGGCATTACCTTCAAGCGGTGAAGGTCCTAGCGCCTACCTTCAAGGTAGCACCTCCAGACTCAACCCTCCTAGTGCCTACTTGAAAAGTTTAAGGTCACAAAACATGGATCCCGGAGTCCAACCCCGTAATACCCATTCGATCATCAAATAAAGACTGACTTACGTACCTATGGATCCAATGCAATACAACCTAAATTACATGACTCCAAAAGAAAGCCCAACATCCTCAAAACATGTAATTTACTAAACATGCCATAAATGCATGTAATTCCAAAAGAATGTCCAACACTCTCAAAATTACAAGTAACAGTAAATATGCCAAAAAAACATGCAACTTCAAAAGCCCATCATAGAGCAAAATAAACCGGATTAATGTCCCAAGATTCTTTTAAGTCAAGACCGAGCCAAAAGCTGAAAAACTCAATTGACCAACAAATAAAGGTCCTTAAACAATAAAACGCATTTAATCGGAGTTTATGCAAACACATATCTCAAAGATATGATTAACACGAAAACTCGTCATTGTTGAGACAAACAATTTTCCAAATGAAATCACACCCTTATATTTCCAAAATGTCTCGTAACACGTAACGTGCATTTTCCAAATGGTTTATAAAACCAAATATACCAAAATGCATAAATCATCAAATAGACTCCATTTGTACAATAAATCACCAAAAGAACACATTCTTGAGATTTTACTCATCAAAATATTCAAAAACCCAAATATAGGCATTTTACAAGGTTTATCAACCAAAATTTACCAAATACGAAAATCCCGTCAAATACTTAACACATTTGATATTATCAAGTAAACACGTTATTACTTAAAAATACACATTTTGGCATGTACATAGTTTTCACAAAGTAATTTGAACTCACCTTGCTAGATTTAGGCTCAATCTAGATTTTACCCCAATCTTGAGCTTCTTTGAAGTAACTTGAATCTACAAGAAATCTTTCCAAATTCTAGATCCACAAGTTCCCAACACATAAACAAACAAAACCACATGTTTAGAATCATTCCCCAAACATCTTATATCAAAATCTCCATTTTGACCAAAACCCTAATTTTGACCTAACTTTCCCTAAATCAACCAAACCGAAAATTGTGAAATAAAAGCATTTGGAAACTAAGAATGGAGTATTTATAACTTTGTATAAGGATTTAGAAAGGAGAAGGATGAACTCACCACTTAGGTTTTGGTAAACTCCAAAAACCTAGAAATCTCAAGAAGTGAAGAAGAACATTTGGTCTTGCACCATAGGTTGAAATCACAAGCTTTGATGATGATGGAACGCCTTAAAACCCAAGGAAATGGCCCCAAAATGAGTTAGGGTTCGTCAAAAATGATGGGGAATCGATTTGGGCGACATTGCCAGGGTACAATGCCATGGAAATGTCGCAACCTCGCATGTAGTGTCTAGAAGGTGCCCCCTTCCCCGCTACATTGTCAGGCGACATTGACACTTGTCATAGTCGCTGGGCATTGTAGCCGGACCTGTACCGCGCCCAAAAACTCGACTTTTCTGGCACGAAACACCCTTGCCACTTAGGGACTAAAAGCAAAGATTTCCTAACACAAAAATTCATAAATTGGAAATCACAAATGAACACGTGGTGACTCTTACTTACCGAAAAATCTGGGTGTTACATCAAAGTCTCCACCCAAAAGTTTCGTTTTTCATCGATTCAAGGTATTTGGATTGAAGCTATCAGTAGTCGATCTACATGCAATCAGGGTAGTCTTCATGATACTTACAATGGGATGCATACCTACGTACAAATTTATTTTAAGCATTATATGATTTGTATGGTGATGTGTACGTATGCATGATGTTTCAGTTTTCATACATGATACATTATATTTTACATGTATGTTAGTTATGATCAGTTGTATGCTAGGTGCTTATTTTGTTTTCAATATAACTATGGCATGTTATTTCAGTCGTAAGTTTTATGATTTGTTTTAATGGGTGGGCATTTGACCAATAAGTCACAGGACAAGTGGCAAGACCCCGTAATGGGTGTCTAGACGGGTTCAGGTTGAACAACCCAGGGAATGCCAGTGACAAAATGATCCATACCCGATGAGACACTTTATGAGATCTCTTTTCTTTCAGTGTTACGGTTTTCAGAAAATGCATACTATTTGGTACAAAGTTTACAAGTTGATATGTATTATGTGAAATGATTTTATTCATGCAAACCATGAACTCTTTGAGCATTATAAGCTAACTATAGTATGCATCTCAGGGACAGAAGGTTTTAGGTTGGATAAAGGAAAATGGCACACATAGAGACTTGCCATATTCATTTAAGTTTAGTATTTATGTGCAGACATCTTTGATGGATCAACTTTGTAACGCAACCTGGTATGGGACGTGTAAGCATTTAAGTTATATATTATTGTTTTAAAGTCTTTCGCTGTAAATAGTTTAAATGGTTTTAATTTAGCCGTAGTTTTGGAGTATTTTTGGAGGAATTGTTTTAGATTACGTAACATTTCTCATGGTAAAATATGGGTGTTACATTTTCTCTCTAAGTTTGAACATTGCAGCATAATCGTTGAAGCAAACGTAGGTGTTAAAGATGGTATTAGAATTAGGGGTGCTCAAAAACCCGACCAACCCAATCAACCCAACATGACATAACTTAACTAGAAGCAACCCGATGTCTAATCGAGTGGTAAAATCTTCAAACCATAGGTATTGGGTTACTTTTATTTGAACCCACCCCAACCCGATGAACCCGAGGAACCCGATATCCTTTTATTTCATGGATTTAATATTGAGTATGTATTAATATGTGCATTAGACAATTACACCATCACATACCCTCTTCATATACATATATTTTCAATCTATTCTCCATCTCTATGTAACTCCTTTGGATATATGTTTAATAACTGTGAACACACACAAACATGCAAATTGATAAAATTAATTGAATGTATATACTTAAAATTTAAGAAGTATGGATAAGTTGCACCAAATGGTTGATGATGAAAACTAAATTATGAGTAGACCAGAGAAAACAAGTTAGGAGAATATTTTGATGTACCAAAGTATCAACCCGATATGGTTTGGGTTGGGTTGAGATTTTTCAAACCGCAAGGATTGGATTGGGTTGTTCAAATGCCTTCAACCCGATCAACCCAACCCGTAAGCACCCCTAATTGAAACATCTTCTACATATTCTTTAAAATAAAGAATTAAAAATTAAATTCTCCAAATTATATTCCATTCAACTTTGATAATTTATCCATTTTAGATATTATAATATTAATTATTTATTAAAATATTCGATATATTTTATAAAATATTATTCTTTTTCCTTGTAAACATTTAATTTGGAATTAATAAAAAACCATTTCTCCCTTTCAATCAAATTTGAAATTTTTGTTAAAGAAAAGTATTAATTTAAAACCCCCAAAAATCTTTATTCTTTTATTTTGAAGAATTTGTTAAAAAAAGATCTTCCTATTTGTAAAATATTTTCAAATGAGTTGATCGCATTGAAAATAACTAAAATAGAAAAAAAAAAAAAAAAGTTTTGTTCTCTAAACTTCTCCAACAGCTTTGCTATCTTATTCTCTATAATAGAGAAAACTTGAAATTTTTCTAAATTTAGAGAATTTTTTAAAACTTGATGGTGGGAGAGAGAAATGATTATTTTATTCAATTCCACCAATGAGATTGAAGTTTTATTATTTTATATAATTTTTTTAAAAATGTATTGGGATGATAAATTAAATAATATTATAATAATATAATTTGTATTAAAATCTCTCCCTTGAAAATAAATCATTTTAGAGATTTTAACTTTTGATTTTATATTTTAGAGAAGTTATAGAAACCTATTAGATATTCTCTAATCAAAGAAAGATTTATTCAACAATAAACGGTTGGAGTATTATTTCAAACCTTTATAATCTTTTATTAATTAATCTAATTTATTAAAATTTTAAAATAAAAGTAAATATTTTTTATAACAAAATATATTAGAAAAAAGAAAAGCTCTCATCAAGACAATGATACCAATATCGAATACTCCATAAAACATAAATATCATATAATATTTTACGAAGAATGCAAATAAAATTTACAAATTTTGGATTCGATGGATTGACGATTAACACGCCGTATATATGATGGTTCTTAGAGAAGGGGTTTTATAAAACAATTAAAATAGACGAGAATAAAAGGTAAATGTTGATTGTTAAAAAAAAGCTTTTGAAAAAACATTTGAATTGGAGAATGGTCGAATTAATGGTTAGTCTCGCTCTCCACCATACTGCTAGATTGGGTAGCTAGGGTTTTTTTGTCACCTAGGCTCGAGACATGCCTTCTATCGTGCTTTAGGAGAGGTTTTCTGAAGTTTTTTTATTACTAGAAAACTAATGTGCCAAAAATAAAAAGCTTTTTTTAAGACTCGACCATTGGAGATGCTAAATTATATAGATATTCAAAACTATTATAATAATATAACAGAAGGGTGCATTGATTTGGATCCAGATTGAATTGGAGTTGAAATTAAAATAATAAAATTGAATATTGAACCAATCTAAACCCATTTGGTAGCAAAACTGAACGATGAATTGACTACGTACTTTTTTTTTGTAATCGTGGGTTTCCGGGCCAGTTTACGTGCACCGACTAATCCTCGGGTGACCACGAATGGTCTGGAGTCATCGCAGGTGAACGTCCATGACCACAAGAGCTTTGGCAGCGCCTGGATTTGAACCCTGGGTAGATGAGATCTTCCACTACATCCCCCAAAGGTTTTACCAGTGCGCCACAACCCAAGTGATTAATTGGCTACATACTTGGGTTTGTCTTAAATTGAAATATATAGATCTAAAATGGTGTCGTTTCATGTTTGGAAATTTGGAAAACCGGTTTGCTTCCGGTTTTGATTTGGATCGAATATGACCCAAAATTGAATTTTGAAAAAATCTTGAACCAAGAACCGATTTTTAGGAAAATTATAGAATCAAGAATAGAACTAAACAAGCTGCTGCTAGTCCAATTTGATCCAATCCTTATTGGTTGATGTGGTTTTGTCATTCCAGACCAACCTTTTTGCACATTCCTAACTATACAAATCATTCAACTTTCAAAAACGGTTATTCAGTTTAAACGATGTTCGACCCATTTGACTCTTTTTTTTTTACTGTTTTCTCATTTATTCCGTGAAGGTAATATAATTTAAATCATCTATACTTTAGATAAATGTGTTGGATTGTATCGTTGAACTAGGATGTTGTGTAAAGGTGGTGCAATTACAATATGGTAGAATTTCAAGTTGAAAACAATTAATAACAATAATAGTAATCTATACTATATTATAAAAGAGACATAAAAAACTCTTAAAAACAACCCATTAAGCATTATGTACTATTATTTAATGTTAATCTACTTAAATCTCTTAAAAAACAACTAATGAAGCAATATGTACTACTTTTAAATATTTTTAACCCTAATTAATAAATTCCATCCTTATCCCCCAAAATTCTTATCTCTAATCCCCAAACCTTAAAATTATGAAATTTGAATTCTGATAAACATAATTAAAACAGGATAAATATCTCAATTTAAATATAAAAAATTTAAAATATATAAAATAATTAATGAATTTTAACAAACTACTTAATTTTTTTTATATAAAAAACATTATATTATTAAGCCTAAATTAAACAAATTTATTAAAAAAAAAATCATTATCACTCTCTAAAAACCATCCAATATCTATACTATATTATAAAACATTGATTCAAAACTCTTTAAAAACAATCTTTTAAGCATTTGGTACTACCAATTAATGCTAATTTACTTAAATTTCAAGTTTACAACTTGCTATTGCCTATGGTACCACTTACTAAAGCACACTATCAATGCATATCCTTAAACACGTTCAACCTTATCCCTAAACCAGTTCAACTTCCTTCCTATCCCTAAATCCCTCCAACCCGTTCAAATCAAAATTCAAAACCATTGTTATCATCATTTTCATGTATCTCTATCTCTAAACACGCCCTCTTCCCCCTATTTATATCCTTATTTAAACATAAATTTTGAATGGAGAAGATGAGGATGAAATCGAAAAGATCGATCGAGTAGCGCCTTTTTCAAACAACTGTATCAGGTTTTGTCTTCTTTTTCGTTTTTGTTTGACTTGTTTGAGTGTGTATTTGTTATTACCGTCCTTCTTGATTTCTTCTTGATTTCTTTGAGGTGTTTGTGTTTGTATCTAAAGAGACCCGTCAATCAGTGGAACTTGAGAGAATCAATCGAGTGGTCTTATCTCAAATGGCGGTATCATGTTTGTCTTATTTTTCCAGTTTCTCGCATATTTGATTTCTTTACTATGAACAACAAATTTTCATTTCTACATATCTGGTTTCCTTCATATGTTTGTCTTTCCTTCATTTCTACATATCTATTTCTTTGTTTGGATGGTTAACAAAGTTTCTCAACAGTCAACTCATTTACCAACGGAGCTACACGCTCGAGGGCTTTTAATTTTTCATTTACGATAAAATTTTACACCTTACTCACCCGGTGCATTGCACGGGCATGATGCTAGTAATAAATAATGATCTTAAAAAAAACCCGTCTCATAGTGTTATAACAGTTTTTTTTCTATATAACTTCTAAAAAACCGATCATGATAGTCTGATAACGAAAAAACATTTATTTAACAACAGTTAGATCTCCATAACGATACTTTTTCCTGCAACATTGTTACACCTTTTACAAGTGTTGATATATAAAAACCAAATATACTTGCAATTAGACACATCCATTCAAAACGCATTTACGTTCTCATTGTCACAAACCTGAGAACTACAAATAAAGAAAGTACACCTTATGTCCCAAAATAAATGTTTATAATGAAAAAAGCACACTATTTTAGGAATGTGTAATTATTACACTTTTTAATTAACAAATGACAGTTTTACCCTTTATTATATAGAGAGAGAAATGTTTTCCATCACATAATTAAGGGTAAAATAGAAAAGTAGACATTAAAATTTGAAAATACATACTTATTTAAGGACAAATTAAAATATTAATGTAGCCATTTATTTGGAAACAATTATAATTAAAAAAAAGGAATATTAGGGTTTCTATTTTAATACAACAAGATTTGATTAATCACTTGGAAATTGTTCACCACAATCTTGGGATTTTGTAGACTCAATAAAATAATTCTACTAACTTTTTTTATTTATTTAATATTTAATTATTGTAGCCTTTTGTAAACCACTTTTTAAAAAAGAAATTAGAGCACTTTATTTGATTGGGAAGTTCATTATGTTATGTCCACATGGGTTTATGCCTAGACAAATGCCATAAAAAGAGATGTCAAGATTCACCCCACAAATCAAACCATCTATCCTTCACTCATAACTATTCTTTTTATTTGCTTTTCTAGACAAGCAAGGAAATACATAATACATTAAAATAAAACTAATTTATATATATATATATATATATATATATATATATATATATATATATATATTAAAAATGATAGTTTTTATTAAAAAAGGTAGGATATCGCCGATGGTGATAGTTTTAGTAACGGAAAAACTGACCTATTGTAATGCTCTCATATAAGATGCAGTGTTGTTGGTCATATTTAAATAAAAAATTGATTAACGACTGAGGCTAAAGGGCAATGATCGAATGCGATATATGTCTTGTATTTGGGCCCATCCCTTTGCCAACTGAGAATGCATTGGATGGATGCCCAGACATTGAGAAGGAATGACGCTTTCAGAGATAAAAAGCTACACGTCAGATGCACTCTTACTGGTCATATAAGTTTAAAAGATTCATTGAGTACTCAATTAGAACAACTATCAAAACCACAACATGTTAATTTGTTGTAATGCCTAAAAAGAAAATGTTCTTGAGAAAATAATGTCCAACAATGAAGTCTGTAATGATTAGCAAGTACAATTGTGCTCCTTTAATTTTCGTAGTTAATATTAGTGATGGCCAAAAATCCGGCTCGGGCCGGGCTGGGCTGGACCAGAACGGGCTTCGGGCCCAAACAGTGATTTTAAAAACCAGGCCAATCGGGCTTCGGGCCGGGCCGGGCTTCACCCAAAAATGTTTGACCCATTTAAGGTGGGAGTAAATCGGTTATATAAAAACTGGGTCGGGCCGGGCCCAAACCGGGCCGTGATCGGGCCGATGAATTTTTCGTATTTTTTTTAAAAATAATTTATTTATATAATGTATCACTAAAATACACTTTAAAAATACGTTTTTTTATAATAAATCACTAAAATACACTTTAAAAATACGTTTTATATATAATTTTAAGTTACAAACTTACAATACAAGTATTTATAGGGGTTTGGGGGGTAAAAAAATACAAAAAAGGTCAAAAAAACGTATATAAACGGTAACATAACGTCTTTTTTTTTTAAAGTACGAATCGGGCTGGGCCGGGTCGCCAAAAACGCCAAAAACCCAAACCGGTCCATGATTTTGGGCTTCAAACCGGTTTGACATCGGGTCGGGCCGGGCCGGGCTTTCATACGGGTCGGACTCGGTTAACCGATCGGGCCGGGCCAAGATGGCCTTCACTAGTTAATATAGATGTTATAAACAAATTTAATATGAAATCATAAATTAAGAATTTTCTTGTCCAAATAAAATTTATATTAAATTTATAAAATATTTAATTTCAAATCATAAATATAATTAGGTTGTATATCAGTTTGCTCAGATAATCCCCTTTTATCTCTCCTAATTTTTTGGAGTTGTTTTGAATTAATCAGATCATGTAGAAACAAAGTTCAAGTCTATTGTTAGGGTGACTCAGTTGCATCATCATTGCACTTCCACTTAGCGAAATGATTACTAGGGTAACCCAACAAGTTCTTGCTAATGGTAAAAAAAGTTTAAATACAAATAAATTCTGGTATTTCCAAAATGCGGAATAACTAAAAAGGAAAAGGGATGGTGCTTTCTGAATGTAGATTTGTACATATAGTTAATTGAACACTTTCCGTTTTTTGTTATTAAATGATAAAAGCTTCATACCTATAATCAAGAGAAGTGAACATGAACAACAAGATCAATCGAGACACAAAAATAATGTGTATATAGCAAGATGTTACTATTTAATCGTTGTTCTTCCCCAGAGAGCTTTATTTTAGTAGCACTTTCGAAAAGCAACATATAAAAGAAAAAGTTGTTAGCTTGTATTCAAAACTCTTCAATAAAAGAGCTTTAAATTTGACTAATTGATATACAAGAAAACAATATCTATACTATATTATAAAGCACGGATAAAAAACATTTAAATACAAATTATTAGGCATAAAGTATCATTATTTTATGCAAAATTTTAAAAATCTCTTAATAAACAAGTATCAAAACACAAGATACATATTAATACTGCAGACTTCTAGCACCCACCAATTTGGTATGTGCAAAGTCTTCCTTTTATGCAGACATTTCCATGTATCACTATTAATTAATATATTATATTATTATAAATTTGTTTTAATTATATATTATTAAATATGAAATTGGTTATTTTTTATAGATGTCATTAAAATATATAAGATAATCATTGAATTCTAACAAAATATTTATTTCTTTTTATATAAAAAACATTATATTATTAAGCCTTAATTAAACAAATTTATAAAAAAACATTATCACTTTCTCAAAACCATCCAAAATCGTACTGTAAATCGACAAAAAAAACATTAAAATCGTGATGTATCTCGTTGCATTGCACGAGTACGCTTCTAGCTTTTAATGATTTATAAAAAAATAAAAACCTTTGTACTAAATTTTCTTTTCTTTCTGTGGCCAAGACACCTTCACAATAAAAATACAACTCTCAACTCAGTGCCGCATGCATACACGTTTGTGGTCACTGAGAGGTCAGGGTTGTAGACGAAGTCTGTAGTCACAACTTGCCATGAAGTTAATCTAGACGAACCTTGAGATCACCCACTTCCATAGAAAGACAAATCGACAGTGATTTAAGACCTATCGTCATGATTTATGAACTTTTTCGACATGAATGATTAAATTCAACATATATACACAATTATATCAAAAATTATACTTTCAAGCGGTCTTAATCTTTTTACATTCTATAATAAGAATACTAACAAGTTGCTCCTATATTTTCTCTCCTTAGAATGTGCATTAAATAAATTTCGAAATTTCTTCGTTCGTACCGAACCGCTTACAGGTGGCGGCCAACGGACAACCGGCAGTGCCACCTCCTACTATTATATAGTCATAGTAATACTCCGATGGAAAGTTTTTGGCTCTTTCACCTCCCAAAGAGCAAAGTTGGCTTGATGAGCGTAGATGAGGAAGCGGGAGCAAGAAAACCAAGAATATCTATCTTGTCCTTCTACTTAAGGGGCAAAGAGAAGCGCTTTTGCTACTGAGAAAGCGAACGGTCATCGCGAAGGTTCCCAGTATGTTATACATAAACAAGTAGTACTCTACTTTAAAATAAAGTTTTGGAACAAATTTTTGATTAAAAAAGACATGGATAATTCAAGACCAAACTATGCAAAATAAGCTTTGAAAAAAAAATACGACTCTACGCAGTAAATAGATAGATGTTAACCGACACTCTACGCAGTAAATTGATGGATGTTAACCGACACGATAAGACTAAATATGGCCTTCATAGATGATAATTCTACAATGGAGAAATCTTCGTTCTCTCTCATTATACCAGAAATGTGACTGACATATTGGTCCTTGCATATGCCACAACTATATTAATGGTTCATCCTCTATCACGATTCGACCAACGAATGAAGTGGGTCAACTTTTTGTCTTCGGCCAAAAAGTTTTTCTGAGCTTACGACAAAAAAAGCACGAATAAAACCATTTAAAAGAACCAATAGAGTGCAGTGCCAAAGGTTCCTCTTTACAAAAAGAAGTGCTAAATGATACTTGGAACAGTACAATGAGAACCACTTGACATAAAAACCACAAAATATCAAATCGACATATGCAGGGATAACCATAATACAACATCCAAAATGTTGTACGTCGATTAATACCATGGGCAAAGCTAATAATATACTAACCATTGAACCAACTCAATGTAGAATAAATTACATAACAAATAAATTCGACCATAAACAAAATACTTAATGTGGCTTGATGAATAATGATCACGACGCCACAAATCAGCCACAAATGTGTATATACGGACGTGCATGGATACATAGACATAGGTATGCCTTTTTGTAGATGTGGTTTCTTAATGTTACAGTCAATTAACTAGTCAACGATATTTCTTAGCAGTAGATGTGTGGTCGTAATCATATGTATGAGGTCCCCGGTTCGAGCTTGGGCACCACTGCTCTACCAATGGGATGTATGCACAATTCATCTATCTATGATGACCGTGGGACCAGTCTAACGAGGGTGCTCCAGAGTGCCAAATACCTTTATTCTAGTCTACAAGGCTCATACATGTCAATATGCACAAGTCGGAACAAACTTATATGTATGTACGCATTAGTCTTTACGGAAACAAACTCTCTACCCCTTAGGATTGGTCTCCATATCTTACCCTTCTCATACCCTACTCCGTATGGGATTTACTAGGTAAACGGTAAGTACTAGTCCCTAATCCCTAGCATTAACTGATATCACCTGAAGGGAAAGGGATTCCAACCAAGATATCATTCCAAATTGAACACAAAACATACAAAACACCATAATATTGTGTTGTGTGTTTTTATATACATATGTATATATATACACACACACATGTGTATATAAATAAGGCCATCTAGATGATGACCATTAGAGGACAAAAGAGTGGAACTTCCAGGCCCTGGCACATCCCTGTCCTCAAAGAGTGAGAATCAGACAGGCTTAACAGTGCCCTCTGTGGACCATCATTTTCCCTTTAATTCTAAGCCCCACCTAATAAAAAAATGGAAGCCCAGACCCCCCCCCCCCTCCTCTTCCCCAATAAGGAAGATTGCCTTACCCACCCCCCCAGACCTCAAATTACTAAACAAAGATCAATGTACAGCTTCCTGTGCATAATGTACAACTGGCTAAGAAACCATTCATCTGAAGTTGGTGATTTTTAGGTCAGGAAAGAAGCTTTTTGAACCCATTCCTAATAAGAATGTAGGAAAAAACAAGGCAACAAAAGCATCTCATGATCACTAGACTGCTACCATCATATACAAACATATAAACCTCTTTCATCTCTCTCTCTCTCTCTCTCTCTCTCTCTCTCTCTCTATTCTAATGGAGATGAAGAACACAAGGCAACAAGAAAGGGCAAAATGGACCAGCCAATAACACCAGCCTCACAAATTTCCCACTTTTCTACTCAAAACCAGACCCATCCTGCTTCTTTTGCTTCTCTAAATGTTTTATGCAACCAAATTTCCCACTTTTTTCCCTGATGGGTTGTAGGAGACACTTTCTTGAACCACACCCTCCACCCCTACCCCTATCCCTATCCCCACCCCCACCCCCACCCCCACCCCCACCCCCACCCACCTTCCACTTTCTTTTTCTATTCATGTTTGCTGTCTGCAAAACCCCTTCCTGAAAACCTGCATTTCATCTGTGTATGCATGCTATAGAGCTGTTACAATCTACCCTTCCATTATCAAACAAAGTCTTTGGGGTCGGTCCCATCTGGTAGAAAAATGTCATCTTAAAAGATTCTTTTTTTACAACAGTTTAGTGCATTTTTAGGTTTTCATCAACTTGATCTCCTCTTCAACCATCTATCTGTTAGCATTTAGATTTGATCTTGTTTAGATTTTAAGTTCAGAGAGATCTTAACTGGGGATAATCGTGGTTTAGAGAGAGAGAGAGAGATTGGAAGTCAAAAAATAATGGAAGTTAGAGAGAGGAAGACTACAAATCACAATAACCCACCTCAATCTAATCAGGAAATGTTCACTTATGCAGCTTTAAATTCTTCAAGAAATGAAACCCCAGATCAGCTTCGTCTCCATCTGCATCAAAGAAACAATTATCATGGATTGGAGTTGCAAGAAGAACAAATGGAAGCACATAGACAAAGAAGCGAATCAAACCCAGATCCAGATCCAGATCCAGTGTCTCAAACACTGCCACCACCACCATCACCACCGCAACCATCTGCCACCGATGGTGCTGCCGCTGAAGTGGTGGTCCGGTATAGGGAATGCCAAAAGAACCATGCTGCCAGCATGGGCAGCCATGTCATAGATGGCTGTGGAGAATTCATGGCTAATGGAGAAGAAGGCACCCCAGAAGGTTTAAAATGCGCAGCCTGTGAATGCCACCGGAGTTTCCACCGGAGAGAGGTGGAAGGCGAGTCACAATCCACCACAAGGGTACCTGTTATACATAATCCACCACCTCGAGCCATCGCAATGCAGCCCATTCCGGCGTCATCACCTCATCAGCAGCACCACAGGTACCACCACCAGATGCCACCATTCATGGTGGCATTTGGTGGTGGCAACAGTGTTGTTGCACCGACGGAATCATCAAGTGAAGACCTTGACGCCTTCCGAACACACGGAGGAGGAGGACACATGATGATGGAGCACCCATCCAAGAAAAGATTCCGTACAAAATTCACAGAAGAGCAAAAGGAAAAGATGCAAGATTTCGCGGAAAGAATAGGGTGGAAGATTCAAAAGCAAGATGAGCAGGAGATACGACAGTTCTGCAATGAAGTTGGATTGAAGAGACAAGTGTTCAAAGTATGGATGCACAACAGCAAACAAGCTATGAAGAAGAAACAAGTGTAAGATTGATTGATCTCCGGTTCTATAGATGAATTGGAGTAACACGAATTTGAGTAGTTTTTTCTTCATTTTCTTGACCCCATGTGTATAGGGTTTAAAATGCAGATAGTAAAACTACAGACATGTAATAACTCCCAAGATATCAATTAAGCAATAAGTATCCATGAGCTTGTTGTGCTACTTTCACTCAGTCAAACAAATGATCTCCTAATTTCAAGATCCTTATGGAATATTTCTATTTCTTTTTTTTATTTATCAATCTGCCGGCATAAAGTAGGTTCAAGAACTACAAATATAAAACAAATTGATGTGGGTATGCTAAAAAGAGTTACAAATTTAATAGAGAAAGTTAAGGAGTGAGACCTAGACCTATGAAGTTCTTCATTGTGCTTAACTTCTTGTCGGAAGCTTAATTTCTCCCCAAAATTTACAGTACTGATTAACTTGTTGTTTCTTCTTGTACTATGTCTTCATAGAGCTTTCACTGTGTACCCTTTAGTACTGGGACCAGCTAATAGTTTCTTTCGCATTAAAGAGTAGTACCTTACACAACAATGCATGTACTCTAATTTCTAACCTCAGATATAGACACAGTATGTATAAGTCTTGAAAAGAATTTAACAATTTAGATAATTTATGAGCTGTGGGATTATCTAGGAACACAGAAATGAAGATTGTGACGTGGTTCTACAATTATAATTTTGTAGTGATATTGTAATTATAGTTTCAAAGACAATCATGCTTCACAATTTATTAAATTTTGGCAGAAGATAGGACTTAGCTCTTTTGGAGAAGAGAAGATGAGAAAGTTGACTGGGCAAGACTGCATTAGATCCGTGGGCTGCATGGTAACTAAACATCAGAGATGGCCTGCTATCTGCAATCCAAGTCCCACCAAAATAATAATAATAACAATATTAAAAAACAGAAAAAGAATCAAACATCTAGATGTAATTAAATAATAAAGATGAAACCCTAAACCACGTTTTGGGTTAATTATTTTATAGGGGAGGGGAAAAATTGTTACTGACATGACCGAACCCCGTTCTCTAGGTCAAGCTGAATGGCAACCGAGCTGAGGTTTGTTACTTCATTAGAAACTTATCAAAGAAACTTATAGATCAAATGCAAACTGCACATGGAAAGGAAAAAGGTAGCTCAAAGAAATAAAAGTTCCAAGTCATCAACTAATCTGAAGATAGAGAACCAACAATATATATAAAGGCATGTTCAAACGAGAAGCTAAACATTTTGCGAGATGACGAGAAGTGTGATATCATATATGATTAAACACAGGTTACATTGGCAATACATAGACGATTAATCATATATGATTAAAACACACCCACATGTCATATAATCATATATGATATCACACTTCTCGCCTTTTCACAAAATGTTTAACTTCTAGCATGATCCTTCCCCTCTCTCTCTCTCTCTCTCTCTCTCTCTCTCTCTCTCTCTCTATATATATATATATATATATATATATATATATATATATATATATATAAGAATTTTTAGATAGCAATCAAAGCATAAACACAAGCACACAACCTTGGTTCGTGAGCGTCGAACAGCTGATATGTGATCATTTCTCTTTTCTTTAAATTTCACCAAAGTGTCTTCCAACAAGCGTTTTAGTTTTGACAGTTTGGGGAATTCGGTCAAGGGTTGCTTGTAATAATCTTATCAATTTACAAAGATATAATGGACCTACTAAATCAAGCCATATTTCCTAATCTAACAAGACTATCTGGGAAGAGAAGCAATTAAAGTAAGTCTTACAGAAGAAGCAGTTCATTCTGGAAACTAAATCATACTTAAAAGCAAGGAACACAAACTACACCAACTCGATTAATTAGGGGCATAAGATTACAAACACAACCTACAATTATCTTATTACGCTTCCAACACAGGGAAGACCATCATGTATAACTTAGATTTGTATAACAAATAACCTATGATAATCTTACACGGATATCCTACTTACAAGGAGAGACAAAGAGAAAAAAGAACCTCATGGGGCAACCACACCGTCATAGCAAGGAAAGGCCTTTTGTTGGATTATCATAGCTTCTATGTACTTAGTGTTGATCCTAGATTCCCTGCAGCATCCGATGCTTTTTCCTTGGCATCACCATAGGTTTCCTTAGCCTGCTCATTCATCGAGTCTTTTGCAACCCCATAAGCGTCATCGGCCTTGGCTTTAGCTGCATCATAAGCATCACTTGCTTGATTTTTAGCATCCGATGCTTTTTCCTCGGCAATCACATAGATTTCCTGGGCCTGCTCATTCATCGAGTCTTTTGCAGCCCCATAAAAGTCATCTGCCTTGGCTTTTGCAGCACCATAGGCATCAAGTGCCTGATCTTTTCCATGAGACATCGCTTCTCCAAGAGAATCTTTAGCCTCACCAGCCTTCTCTGAAGCCATATCTTTAGCCTTTCCCGCCAGATCTGAAGCCTTATCTTTAGCCTCGCCTGCCTTCTCTGAAGCCTTCTCTTTAGCCTCGCCGGCCTTCTCTGAAGCCTTCTCTTTAGCCTCGCCGGCCTTCTCTGAAGCCTTCTCTTTAGCCTCGCCGGCCTTCTCTGAAGCCTTCTCTTTAGCCTCGCCTGCCTTCTCTGAAGCCTTCTCTTTAGCCTCGCCGGCCTTCTCTGAAGCCTTATCTTTAGCCTCGCCGGCCTTATCTTTGGCGGAGTTGTAAGCATCTTGTGCTTTATCTTTACCATCCAACGCCACTCCTTCCACAGTCTCTTTGATATTGTCTGTGGGCATTCGAATGACTTGATCGGTTTTATCTGAGGCATATGCATAGGCATCGGAGGCCTTGTCATTTACCGTATCTTTGGCTTTATTGGCCATGTCTGAACCTAAGTTCATGGCTCGACCAGCCCCCTCGGATACAGAATCATAAGCATCATTTCCTTTCTCTTCCGCTGTCTGCCCAACACCGCCAGCCAAATTCTGAACCGTCTTCAGGGCTTCACGTGCTAGTTCGGAGATGTAGGCATATGCTTTCATGCCGGCATCTTCAGCATCATCACCAGCACTATCATAGGCATCAGCAGCCTTGTTCTTCATCGCCTCCTTTGCATCACCAGCTTTGTCCATGGCTTCACTTGCCTTCTCAGAAACATACTGTGAAGATTCTGCAAGAAAATGGGCTTAATTACACAATGAGCATACCATTTCGATGCAGAAGATATATATATATATATATATATAGAGAGAGAGAGAGAGGGGGGGGGTATTATGCAAGCCCTTTGCATGATGCAACCCATGCAACCCCTCTATCCACCACTCAATTTATTTTCAGTTTATTTCTTTTTTCTTAATTACATAAAATGAGCGGTGGATAGAGGGTTTGCATTGGTTGCATCATGTAAATGGGTTGCATTTGAACGCTCCTATATGTGTGTGTGTGTGTGTTCGTGTGCGTGTACGTGTATGTATATCTGTATATATAAATATCACCACAAATTCATTGTGGGTGTTCTCCTTGATAGCAGCATCACATCGATTAAAAACGAGCATTCCAGCTCCACGAAAAAAGATACATGCATATGACATGTATCTGCAGATTTGTGCATGAACGTGTATGCATAGTAGTAAATATAATTACCTGAAGCAGCAGAATTCATTGTGGAAGTGCTGCTTGCTGCAGCTTCACCAGCTTTATCCACTGCACTGTGAGCAGCCTCTTTCATGTCATCCTGGTTCAAACCGAGACCCCTAAAACATTTCCAAACATAAGTTGGATATGCCACAATTGGACATAGGAAAACCGGAAGATGGCCAAAGTAGTGATACTGAAACAATGGAGAACAAAAGGGGGAGCTTAAGTTCTGCCTAGAGTCCATCACAAATGTTTCCCAGGGTTCTTTTTCTTATTTTCCCTTTACGAGCATTGGAATGTTTCTCTTGATTCACCAATGGAAGTCAGGATCTGCTAGGTTTTTTTAAGCTCCTTATAAAATAATATCAGATCCCAATATTCAAGGAACTACTCATTTTATTTAAAAAAGGAACGAAAAAAATAAAAAGCTACTTGATACCATAAGGATATGGGATACCAATTTGTTTGACATGTAAAGGTCAAAAGATGACACCTAATGCGGAATCGGGGGAGCGGGTCAGGATTACAGCTCCATCAATTACACATAGAGTTCCCTGCAATTAAGGATAAAACTTGGCCAACCTAGCTAGTGGAAGCATTAATACACAGAATTGTCTGTCATTTCTATTATCTAATACCTCTTCCTCGTGTTCCCAGCCTCTAAGTTATTATGAAGTTTAATAAAGACCAGGGGCGAATGCACTTAATAATTTATGGGGGGATAGGCCCCCATTAGAAAATAAAAAAAAGATTTTTTTTTAAGGTTAAAGATAATTTTTTTTGTCATTTCTACCATAGTTCCCCCCAGTGAATTTTCGTATGGGACCCCATCAACCAAAAAAAGTATCTCGAAATCAACCAAAAAAACCGAAAAAATCTCTCAAAATCACCAATAAACTTAGAAATCCCTAGAAATCAACCAAGAATACTTTAAAATTCGTTAGAAACGGTGGAATTAGGCTAAAAATATATCGGACGACTTTGCGGGGCTTTAATATATCTTAAAGGTGCCCCCACTTAGAAAAAAATCCTGGATCCGCCACTGACAAAGGCCAAGACAGACCAATAAATATTCATGTTAGTTTTAACATGCTTAAAGACATCATAAGAATGAAGCAGAATAATATTAAATGTCAGCATCCGAAGAAAATCAACAAAGGAGAACCCTTCAGGTAGTTAAAATAATTTGGACAACCTTGGAAAACAACATTTTGAAGTATGTTCCTAAATGATATCAAGATGAATTGAAAAATAGAAAGGAAGCTAGGCTAATTCATTTCACATCTTAATCACTGGCATCTATTCGTTGATAAATCTGTAGTGTGAAAATATGTGGAACCCCATTAGATTACTCTCCAAAAGAGTCACTGAGGAGAGAAAGGATGTTCCAACGTATATTGAGGAGAAGTGGTTTAAGTCTAGCCAATGTGGACTCTAACACTCCCCTTCCAAAGGAGGCTAGACAAGCACAGATTGTCCAGCGTGTCGAGAGAGGGTTGCACAGGTATAATTAGGGTCCCACATCTAACCAAGGTGGGACTCTAGCACCCCCCCCCCCCCCCCCCCAAAAAAAAAATCCTCCCACAGAAAGTTAGATGAACAAGATTGTCCCAGTATGTCAAGAGGGGGCTAGACGAGTACAGATTGCCCCAGAGCGGTAAACCTTGGCTCTGATGCCATGTGAAAAAAACGTGGACCCCATTAGATTACTATCCAAAAGAACCGTTAAGTAGAGAAATGAGGTTCCAACATATATTGAGGAGAAAATGATCAAGTTAACCCAATGTGGGAATCTAATATGTACCTAAAAACTTTGCTAAAATAGGCCGGTGAGCATAAGCGCGTTTCCTCATTCTGTACTAATCCTTGGCTGCATGTGATCCATCCTCAAGAATCACTTCAATGTTACTAAAATTGATTCAAGAGTACCTCCTTCTACAAAAATGCCATTAAGCTCAAAGCCTCAAATATGTGCACTTGCACCTTAGGATGCCAAATAATTTATCCTCACCACATTATGTTCTCCGTACTTCATTGGAAATTATCCTAATATTTAACTTCAAAATGAATTCATAAATCATTGTTGTACAACTTGCATCAACGTTAGTTTTGGAGAACCAAAGGCATAAACTCTATACTGCTATCCAAGGTTCTCCCTTGGAGAAATCCCATGCAAACACAATAGTAATGTTATATCCTCCTAAACTTACTACTAAAAGTTCTCCTAATTGACCCTTCACAAAATCTTAAATGATGATGACTTTTGCATATGCATGCATTTTTGCCAAGCTTCCAAGTTTAGAAAGATATAACATTACTCAACACAATAAAGAGATGATCAAAAAGCATTAAGTCGAGTCCTCAATCATCTAATTAAGGATGAAGCAAATGCCCAACTGGACGTCAAACATAATTTTGATACTATGCTATTATGGTATTCCATTGATACAATTACCATGAGAGAATCATAAAATTTGAGAAAGTTTAATTGATAAAACACAATTGGACTAGTAAATTTGATTTTATCACAATTCAACAAATTAGGGGACCTATTGGTCGAAAAGAAGGCCACAATTTTGATTTGCAATGCCTAGCATTTTCTATGGGGGCAATAGACAAAATATTACCTGATGTACGTTTAGGCTGACGTTGACGCATCATAGTTTTACATCCTCAAAATAATTATCTTGCAAAAAATTAGGGCTTATTTCAATTTAGTGAATTCAACTAACCTAACAACTGACCACTTAAAGAGTCACGAAATGGAGGAAGCCTAAACCTAGGCAATTAAGAGGTATTTTCGGAACATTAATTAAAATAACAAAGAAGGACAAAAGAAGCCTAAGGAACTTGGAAGATTTTCTGTCTTTTACAGTTTAGACCTTAATTACGGGGAACTTATCTGTCACCATTCCTAATTCTAATCTAAATCGTTGTTTAGTAGTTCGTCAGAAATATTTGCCAATTGCATCAACGAATATGGAACCGAAGTGAGCAACTTAATTAGCATTGTCAACTAGCTTACTATTATCATGTTTTTCAATCTAAATCTAAAGAGGATCATATGAATCATAATCTCCAATCGCTGATCTGGAAAGGGACACAGAGAAATATATAATTGTTCAATTCAAGCAACTAACCCTAACATAGCATGATGATTGTCGATTGAATAATTAAGTAATGCGATAATCTACGGAAACTATGATGATATATTATTAATTACTTACGCCGCGACTTTGGTCATGACACCTTCGGCGTTCATCTTCATATCCTCTGCCGCATCACTCGCCATTGCTTTTACGTCCCCGACGCCACTCTCCACCCCGCCATAACTCCGGCACACCGTGGCGCTTGCCGTTAGCCATAACACCATGAGAACCACCGACTTTCCCATTTTTCACGTGAAACAACAATGAACCGGAAAGAAATTAATGTTTTGATTAGAATGATTAGAAGTTGGAGAAATCGGAAGTTTTATGGGAAAAGATTGTTGAAGATTTTGGGGAAGGAGCAACAAGTTGCGGTAAAGGCGGTGTACCGACTATATTTGGCAACGTGGCAACTTTCACTGGTTTTCGTATTTCCGGTTGTGCTATCTTCCCGCCACGTCTCTCTCTCTCTCTCACATAGTCGTAGTTTTGTATACTTTATTGTAAACATGCCAAAAACTGACACGACACTGACACGACACGCTAACTCAACACGAAATCGACACGAAATAAACGGGTTTGGGTAATACATTTCAACCCGTTTAAATAAACGGGTTGACACGACACGACACGAAAATTAAACGGGTAAGGTCAGGATCAAAAAATTCAACTCGAAAATGACTCGAATAACCCGTTTATATATATATATATATATATATATATATATACTATATTATAAAAACGACATAAAAAACTCTTAATTACAAAATTTTAAGCACAAGGTACAACTAATTAAAGCCAATTACTTAATTTACAATTTTTTAATGCTTTGGTACAACCTTTCCAAGCACAGTATCTCACATAATCATCTATTTGTGGAATTAATACTATTTATTAATATAAATATTTGTTTTTTTGGTGGAGGATTTTATAAAATATATTTTATATTAGCATAATCTATTTTAAATGTAGATTTTACATTTAAATCTATATTAATGAGATGTAATATAAAATCTTTTTTCTTCCGTATTTTTTTATATTACATCTCATAATGATTTTTCCATATTTTATTTTATAAAATCTTTTTACATAATGAGATGTAATATAAACTCTTTTTTCTTCCATATTTTTTTGCTAATATAAAATCTATTTTATTTTATAAAATCTACACGTATTTTATATTAGCATAATATAAAATCTACACGTATTTTTTTTCACGAGCATTAAAAGAAGAAAAAAGAAGGTTGATATGATTTAAAAATAAAAAATAGCGAGATACACTAATAAATTATGGTATTCTTTAAAATAAAAATATTCCGCAATACTTTCCAAATTAACCAAGTGTAAAGAAAATAAAATAAAACGATGTAGATATAAAAATATTATTCCATATTTTTAATATATTTACATTTAAATGTAAAATCGAAAATGAAAATAAAAGATTTTAAAATATTCTATACATTCACTATAAATATATATAGTTTCTCTATGTATCATCCGAGTACAAGAAGAAGACGAACGGTCGGGTGTCAATGGCGGAACCTGCAACTGAACAAAAAGTATTCCACTATATTTTTGTTTCTTTGAAAAACTACTTTTTTATTTTTTATTTTATTTACTGAGGATTTGTTTATATTTTTCAAAACCCACAATCATATTTTTCGAAGTAGGGGAATAAGATATATATATACATATCTTTATTTTTATCGATTAATACTATGAGGTCTTGAAGTCAATAGTCAGATAAATTTTCAAGTGGTACTGAGTGAATTTGAACTATACCAGTTGAGTTGCCGGTTACAAAAGATAGAAATCATTTATTTTCTTTGTCATATTTGATGTGGGTTGAATGTTGTTAATTAATCTACAGATTTATACGTTCAAAGTGATTGTCAAGTGTTGTCGAGAAGGTTTCAGAAAAATTGCAAAATCTGTAAAAACGTATGTTTATTTCAATAATAGTGATATGTTGTGAGACATGTCGTTTGAGTTTTAAATAATATAATACAAAACTATTACCAATATTATTGCACAAACTCACAACAAACGATTAAGAATATATGCAAGTTAACCACTTATGAAAATACATTCGTTTTTCACATTGTATTTCATTAACTAACAGAGAAATTACGTTTCATTTTAACTCGGTTCAATATTCCAACAAAAAATTTATCCTCCCGTGCAACGCACGGGCCCAACACTAGTATATATATATATATATATATATATATATATAAGTTTTCCTTTTAATGCTTTAGATTTTTAGTGTTTATTTGATTATAATTTTGAGCTATAAATTTTGGATTTCTAATGCTTTCATTTGAATTTTGTATTTGTATTTTTTTGTGAATTTTCGATTTTTTATTTTAATTTTATAAATGTTAAACGGGTTAAACGGGTTAGGCGGGTCACGGCGGGTTAGGCGGGTTGGGATTAGGGTTAGACACTTTCAATCCGTTTAACTTTGAACCTGACACGCACTCGACACGACACGACACGTTTGTCAGGTCTACTTTATTGTTAGACTTTTTTTTTAAAGAGGAGGCTAATTGCACCCATGACTTTGCTAAGTGCACCGTCATAATTAATTTTCTCCTCACACACATCAACATCTGCTTTTTACATTTTCAATGCACTAATTACATTCTCAACGCATGAATTGACTTGATTTTAACATAATTTTGGTGCAAATAGCACTCCCCTTTTTTTATTTAGACTGTTTTTTTTTCTTTCAATTTTCAAATTCCCTTAACTTTTAAATACGTCAGAAATAAGAAATGATGACCTAACCAAGGGCGGATCTACAGTCATGGGAGGGGGGTCTCGTACACCCGCTCACTTGATTGTCGTAAAGGAAAAAATATAGGCGTGTTGAAGGTGCAACCACTTGATTTTAAGGGTACACTGAAATATTTTAAATCTGAATTTAGAACACAAATAAGTGTGTTAAAGGTACACCCGCTCGACCAAAATCATGGGTCCGTCACTGGACCTAACTTCTTAAAATCTCTCATCGTCACCTCAGTTCATATAATCTTTCTTTCTCTTAAGACAACTCTAGACGTTACAGAAACATACAGTTTTGTTAATTTAAATTTTAGATTTCAGTACCATCTCTTATTAATCAGAAGTAAAATAAGACTTCAGAGTTCAGGCATTTTAAAAAAACAAATGGCTTTGAGACCATTGAAAAATCTTGAAAAAATATCGGTTTGGTCTTTGTGTGTTTTATGGAATTGGTGATTAGATTTTATCTATATTATCTATCTATATCTATATCTATATTATATTATAAAGCACGGATAAAAAAACTCTTAAATACAAATTATTAGGCACGAGGTACCATCATTTTATATAAAATTTTAAAAATCTCTTAATTTACAAGTTTTAAAGCACAAAATACATATTACAACTGCAGACTTCTAACACCCATCAATTTGGTATGTGCAGGACCTTTCTTTTATGCATTTTCATGTATCACTATTAATTAATATATTATATTACTATAAAAAAATTTAATTATATTATTAAATATGTAATTGGTTATTTTTTCTATATGTCATTAAAATATATAAGATAATAATTGAATTCTAACAAAATACTTAATTTTTTTATATAAAAAACATTATCACTTTCTCAAAATCATCCAAAATCGTACCGTAAATCGATAAAAAAAAATAAAATGAAATATTAAAATCGTGATGTATCTCGCTGCATTGCACGAATACGCTTATAGTTTATTACATAAATTATTTAGTTATTAGTATTTTTTTAAGTCCTTTGCACTCACGGACATCTACCTTGTCGATTAACTAACTATAAAGGAATTTCGGTCGACTTACCAGTTCTCATCCATTTCTTTTTTGTTTTATTAGGTTGAATAATAGTCTTCTTTCACATAAACTAGATATTTATTCGATACAAATATCTCGAATTTAAAATTAAGAATTCAAAAGAATAAACTTGTTTCATGTTTAATTTTATTTTCCGTCACACGATCGTAATTTTATGATTTTATGTGTTTTTAAATCACATATCGTATATATAAAATTCAAGATTAATATGGTTAATTTGGTAAAAAGAAATTGAAAAAGATCCGCTCGATAGTGAGGTCTTCAAACCCATAGCATTTGCACTTATTTTAAAGGTATTGATGAGACGATTAATGTGTTTATTTAATAAATAATTATATATGTTAATATGATAAGGGTGTAAAATGAAAAATAAATGGATATAAAAGTAATTAAATAACTAATTATAAATGTATAAAGTGTTATTTAAAAATAGAATATAATATTATTTTTAACTAGTTGTTTACCCGTGGAATGTGGCGGGAGCCGTAAATGTAAATGATTTTAAAGTTAGAGTATGTAATAATTTACCGGGTAAGATTATAATCCATCTAAATGGTATCGTATGTAACAATTTATTGGGTACGATTATAGTCCATCTAAATGGTATCGTATGTAACAATTTATGTCAGCGCTTACCGGGTAAAAGTCATCACCGTCACTTACCGGGTAAGAGTCATCACTGTCACTCACCGGGTAAAACCCTTCATCCTTATCATCACTTTTACCGGTAAGATTATCATTCCTTACCATAATCATTTGGTAAGGTAAACGACCGGATAAGCGTTTATCGGGTAAATGTTTAAGTAAATGATCCCATAGTCTTTACATATTAATACATTTTGAACGAAAAAATAAATTATTTTATACTAAGGTATAAAAAAATAAATTATTTTATGTAATATTTTTATTCTGCATCTTGGTGTACAAAATGGTTAAAAAGATTATATGATTGATCAAATAATGGATGTTAACCAAATCAATTCAATCATCCATTGGTATTTATCGACAGTGCAAATCCAATTTATCTCCTCATCCCACCTATTTTATAAAACCAACATTTTCCACCATTAAATGGAAGTATTGGACAATTCAATTTGCTTTTCTACATGACAATTAGAAGCAATCATTGACCAGAAATTTTGAAGTTAATAATCTTAGGCTGGGATTCTGAAAACATAGATTAGGACATTATGTGTCAATCCAACCACTACACAACATTACATAGATATGCAAGTTAACTGTAACAACCAAAGCACTTGGAACCCCTAGTAACCTCTGAATCACCAATCTACCATTTGATTTGTTGGCTCAATAACTCACCAATGTTACTGTAGCATCCAGCCCTAGTTGATCTTGTTTTTAGCTATTGAATTCATCGGTAGTTCTTCCCTTACATGCATGAAAAAACAAAAAAACATTATAGTTTCAAATTACTCTAAGAAGCTCCATTACAAATGCCACTAAACAAACCTACTAAATCAAAACAAAACATTTAAAACCACAACCAAAATCAAAACCAAACAAACCAACTAAACCCCACAAAAAAGTATGGGTCGAAAGAAATAGTACCTATAAAAAGAAAGTAAAAACACATAGGTAGTACCTATGGAAAGAAAGTAACAAAACAGAGATAGTGGACAAACATTAAAAACAAATGAAAGAACATCAGGTGGTAGATGAAAAAAACAACAATATGCAACAATCGAGAAATGTAAATGACAACAACTACAATATGCAAAGACTAAATGTAAATGACTACAAACTATTTCTACCTACCGATGTGACGTGATACAACTTATAATGAGCATTTTTGGTACCGAATGCTTTTGACAATGAATGACTACAAACGATTGCTACTGAATGGTTTTTAGATATAAACAATTGCGACAGGATATGGTATATAAATTACTACAAACGATTGCTACAGAATGGTTTTTAGACGATTAAACAATTTTGTATAACAAAGACTAAATGGCTTGTAGAAGTTCTATACATAATTGATTTTATAAGAAAACTACTGTCTCTTATGAGATTCGAAAAGGCTAAATGGAAAACTGTTGTTTAATTAAGAATGGAAAATGTTGATCCATACTCTCTCAGTGATTTGATAACGACCATTTTCTATACTTAGTGAAAATTACGTTTAATTTTATGTATTAGGGGTTGTTTGGCAGTTGCTGAATGGTTAAGTGCAGAATGATTAAGTGGTCAGAATGATTAAGAGGTTCTTATGATATAGTGCAAAATGAAATACAATTGTTTTTTAATTGTTCAAAATGAAATCAGGACTCTTAATGGTTAAGGGAGGGTCAACATACAAAATCATTAAGAGGGTTTTGGAACCATTAAGAGGCATACATTTTCTTTGCCAAACAAGATTCACCTCTTAACGATTCAGAGGTTGCCTCTTAATGGAACCACTAAGAGGTA
The DNA here is from genome assembly GCA_954870635.1 of Arctium minus. Taxonomy (NCBI): domain Eukaryota; kingdom Viridiplantae; phylum Streptophyta; class Magnoliopsida; order Asterales; family Asteraceae; genus Arctium; species Arctium minus. The sequence continues at coordinate 27,647,297 of OX941092.1, forward strand.
AACAAACAACCCCTTAGTGTTTCATCATCATCAATCAAGCTAAATCCGTTCAGCTATCACTGATGATCTGTAACACCCGTAATTTCTTAATGTATCCTCAACGGTGTTACTAGAGTCGTTTGGCTCTTGGGTCGTAAAAGTACCGGGAAATCAGGTAAGTTCATAATGGAATCATCGGGAATCGAATCAGGTGCGAAAGTCATGAGAGAACCGAGTTTGGGGCTGCCGCGGGTTGTGGAGCGACTTGGAGTCGCGGCATAAGCCGTGTAACTCACTGGATGTGAGTTTTCAGGACACGGGCGACTTGCGCCGCGACTTGCAAGTCGCGGCGTAAGTCGCGGAAGCCATCTGATGGGTTTTAATCGCGATTTTAGGGCTTCAACCTCATTTCTCTCTTATCTTCTCCTTCCCAAAGTTGTTTGGAGCAATTCTTGAACCTAGGGTTCGTCTTTTGGATCTTTTCAAGTAGAGAAGGAAGTAGATTGAAGTATTGGGTGAATCCAAGAGTTGATAACCAAGGTAATATACCCTTTCTCTCCATCTATAAAGTTAGGATTTGGTGTTCTTCATCTTGTTTGGCATTCCTAGAGTTGGTATAACTTTGTAGATGTTTGTGGTAGTGGATCTATAGAAAGCTTGGAGCTAGTGGAAGGATTCAAGATCTTCTCTTCTAAGGAACTCAAGTTGTGGGTAAACCTAGATTTAGTCTAAATCTAGCAAGGTGAGTTCTAGTTGCTTTGAAAAACTATATACATGTCAAAATGCACATATTTTGGGTTTTAAAGGTATATCCATGAGTTACTTCATTTTGATAAGTTTTTGGAAATATTTGTACACTACACTTATTTGGGGATATAAATCTTGGAAAATGGATTACGTTATTTTATAAGGTGTTTGAGTCACAAAAAGGAGATTTTAATCCGCCACACTTGTTTCTTGGTTATTGGAAGTATTTGGGTAATTGGTGGCTTGAGTCACTAATATGAGAATATTTGGAGTACAAATGGTTTTAAAGGGGATCTTAGTGTGGGTTGGAGATTTTAAAGAACGGCCATGGAAATATGGTCATTTGGGGTTTACTCACCCTACGGGTTTTATATTTGAAAACTTTGATCCCCTTGACTTTAAAAGTGTGAGTTGTTAGGATGGCTACCTTTTTAATTGGGGATATTTGGAAACGTTGTTCATCGATTTGTATAGCCATATTGGCTCTTTTGAGTATCAAACATTTTATGAAGCCTTTCGGCTTGAATTGTACCTTAACGGGTTTCGGGACGTTGTCCGGTTTAAACGACTCCTTATGGAGTGTTTCATTGAAAAACAACCATTATATAAATGTTGGTTAATTACATGTTTTGGATGCGTCAGTTCATTCATACGGAGTCATGTAATGTTTAGACTGTAATGCATTGGATCAATAGGCATATGAGTCGTTATGTTCATCATGGAGTTTTAATGTCCATGTTTGAGTCTAGTGAGTGGTCCCCAAGTCATGTTGATTATGTAAGCTTGCGGTGGTAGCTCGGATGAGCCATATACGGAGCTAAGTCTTGCGGTGCTGCCCAGAGTGAGCCGGATACGGGGACTTGTGACTTTGTGGTGAGACTCATCTAGAGGTCGAGTAGACACTAGGATCAGTGGTGTCTTGCGGTGGTAGCTCGGATGAGCCGTATACGGGGAACCCTGGTCTTATGTGAAACTCGTGAACGTCGATACGTGGCTTAACTTTGTGTGCCCGTCACATACGATGGAATCAGGTATCCCCCGTCATTGAAAGGTGTTATCTTGGGTATTCCCTTATCCATGCCTTCGGTGTTAAAATGTACATTTTAATTACACAATGAGTCTTTTGGAGAAATACCGTGTGGGTACGTTTTGGGGAATTTGGGCGTTAGTTGGTTATTTAGAATGGGTGATTAGAAATGTGAAGGAACGTGTTATGTCAATAAAGCCACTTTACAATCAACATTTCTAAAATGGCCTATTAAGAGTAAAATGTTTACTTTAAATGTTTTATGATTTATATGATGAAAACTGCTTTAACTCACTAGGTGTTAAGCCTAACACTTTTTCTTTTCGACATGTATATCAGGTCTTAGAGGGATCTGAGTGGTGAGTGGAGCTTGGTAGAAGTTCCGGTAGGATGACGGTAGAGATATCATCACGTTTGGTGAAGATAGCAGATTTGGTGGTTTTAGTAGCACCCGACTAATGTTGTCCCTAGTTTGTGGGACTAGATAGTTCCGTTAGAACTCTGATACATTGTTGTAGAGATTCTCCTTTGTAACTTTAGATTCTTGTCGTTTCAAAGCTTTGTATTTATGAGTTTTTGGAAGGTTTAATTTGTCTGTTATTTTCAAATTTTAAGGGTGTTATAAGTTGGTATCAGAGCTCTACTTTAAGTGAACTAGGTATGAGATTTAGATGCCTAGACTTAAGTTGATACTTTAAGTTATGACTTGTTCGTTATAGATAGAACTGTTAAGAAGAGAGTGAGTTGTTGTGATCGACAGGAATGCACTAGTTAAGAGTCGTGGCTATGGTGACGAGGATCCTTATGTATATTATGTTCATAATTTCACTTAGCTACTGCTATTATGAATACGATGTTACGTAAGTGTGCTTGACTCTACCATTATTACGATACTTGATGTGTGTAGTAGTATGTCCTAGTTGCTTTCATAGTATTGGTCTAAGTTTCTTGATCTCGTTCTCGTGTGTGTCAGAAAAGAATGGCGGATGCAAGGAGAGAAGCACAAACTCAAGAGGCGAGTCCTCAAGGTGAGTTGCTGGATAGCGTGGTACAGTTGATGAAGTCGGCCATGGAGCAACAAGAGGAAAGGATGATGAAGGCGTTAGAGGTCAGGGATGCCAATGACCGGAGACGTGAAGCAATTAATGAGCTTGATGTGCGGAGTCTCGGAGGCACCGGGAATGTGATCCGGATGGAGGATCTTGTTGTTGTTAATATGAAATATAGTGAGAGAACCCGCACATACAAGAACTTTCTGTGCAACAAGCCGCCGGAGTTTTCAGGAACTGACAGTCCAGTGGCGTGCTTGAATTGGATACAAGAGATGGAACAAGCATTTGACACTAGTGAGTGTGAAGAGGGGCATGTTTGCCTCCCGCATGATGAGAGGACGAGCTCTTACTTGGTGGAACGTCACCAAGACCGCTATGGGGACTGCTGCTGTTTTGTCACTAACGTAGGACGCATTCAAGAAGGAAGCGTTGAAGAAGTACTGCAGCGAAATGGCGTTAGACAGAATCAAAGAGGAGTTCCAAGCCCTCAAGAAAGGGGATATGTCGGTGAGAGAATACTCCAATCTCTTTATGGAGAAGTTGGATTTAGTGGGACATGTCGTTCTGAGTGAGAAGAATAGAGTCAAGGCCTATAAGAACGGGCTACCCGCCCGCATGAAGGCGATGATCCGAAATTCTAAAGCATCCACCCTCCGGGAAGTAATGGAAGAATCGCAATTCATGGAAGATATGTGCATCCGAAGTAATAAAGAAGAAGAGGTGGCGACTAAGGAAAAGAGAGAACGGGAGGACCAGTGGAGTCCACCCCAAGAGCGCAATGATCATGGCGATAACAGGGAGGTTGGCCATCGTAGGAAATCGAAGTGGTGTCAAGGGTGCCGAGTCAAGCATGCAGGTAGGTGCCACCCCAACCACATGTCATGCTTCAAGTGTGGAATGTTGGGTCACTCTCACCGTGATTGTTCCATCAAGGGAACTATCTGTTTTGTGTGTAAAGAGGCGGACCATGTCAAGAGGGACTGCCCTCGTGCCGGGATCAGAGAAGGTTCGGGAAGCGGACACAGTATGCCTAGTCTGGAATGGCACGTTAGTGACGATAGGTACGTTTCCCTTTTCGCTTCGTTTTGTCTGATAGTTAAGCTGTTGTGTTCGAGTCTTTGTCAGAGTGGGTTGCCGCTACCTCATCCGAGCGGGTAGGTTGTACCGCGTGTAGTATTGGATGCTAGAGACCGATGTTTTTTTAGCATTTCTGGGAACCCCATAGGGGTCCGGTAAGTGGACTTTGGGTGTTAAGTCTTATAAGTTGAGGCTTGAATCATTAATAGGTAGGGAGTAGAAGCTTTGGGAGTTAAGCGTCGGGTTTGATGACTAATCGTTGTGGTTGTTGTATTTATGAACTAACACCGAAATTGTAAAATTGAAAATGTTAGTATTCGTGGTGGTATAGTATCGGAGTTAGAGGAGATCTCTTGTTGCGAGTCAAGTGTCGGGTTACCCGTATAGGCCAAGGAAGTGCTTTCACCAGTAACCATAAGAGAAGTCGTAGCCAGTGACCACCAAGAATTCGAGATGTCTTTAGGAGTTAATAAGATGAACGGTAGAGGATAGTTGGTCAGAGGGCGCAAGAAAGATCTGCGCAACGTTTTGGAAGACCTTGACGGGCGGACTTTTAGGAATTTATGAGTCCATGGGTTGGTCGACTCGAGGCTATCGCGGAATTGCAGAACCAACCAAATCCTAGACTTAAGATTTTGGCTTATTTTCAGGTAAGACGCCCTCTTTTATGATGAGTTAAACCAACCGTCGAATAGTGCCGATGTTCGGTCGGGTATGACTATGTATATAGGTTGGAGTGCAAGCAATTATGAGGCTAATGTGGCTTTCTAGGCAAAGGCAGAAGTAAGCTGTGAGTGTCGTAAGGATTGTGGAACCTTGGATGATTGTAGACTCTAAGAAAGATTGGGAACCTGGGCAACCTTAATGGTGACTCGTGTTTAGGGTCTCGCTTTTATTTGATAGTGCTTCTACCTCTTGTAGACGTACTAGGTTTTCTTGCGGTTGTTTGGGGCAAGAGCTAAGTTGAGATCAGTGGTGGTTTTAGGAATGATCTCAGAGTTGGGATAGGTATCCCGAGGCTTGGACCCTCGTTAGATGGCTTTGTAGCAAGGGCCATTCGTAGGGTTGCTCTCAACTTGTTGGAGTTCTAAGTGAGTCTACCAGAAAGAGCAAATCGTTGGAGAATCCTTCGAGGATGTGGGGATCGGTAGGTCAACAACTCTTCACAAAACCGCGCGGAATAAGGGATCGTTGAAGGTTAGTGAGCAGCTAACCGCCCAAGTCTTTCGGGTGAAAGATTGTGGGAAGATTAGATATTGCTAGTAAGAACGACAACAATGTTATCTTCGGGTATAGAGCCAATTTCTGAGTGTGGCTCATTTTGGGTAGTTTTGGATCTGCTAATAATCCCCCGTATCCCGTGGAGTTTTGGGGATCTCGATCAAGATTTCGAGGACGAAATCATTTTCAAGGTGGGGAGGATTATAACACCCGTAATTTCTTAATGTATCCTCAACGGTGTTACGAGAGTCGTTTGGCTCTTGGGTCGTAAAAGTACCGGGAAATCAGGTAAGTTCATAATGGAATCATCGGGAATCGAATCAGGTGCGAAAGTCATGAGAGAACCGAGTTTAGGGCTGCCGCGGGTTGTGGAGCGACTTGGAGTCGCGGCATAAGCCGCGTAACTCACTGGATATGAGTTTTCAGGACACGGGCGACTTGCGCCGTGACTTGCAAGTCGCGGCATAAGTCGCGGAAGCCATCTGATGGGTTTTAATCGCGATTTTAGGGCTTCAACCTCATTTCTATCTTATCTTCTCCTTCCCAAAGTCGTTTGGAGCGATTCTTGAACCTAGGGTTCGTCTTTTGGAGCTTTTCAAGTAGAGAAGGAAGTAGATTGAAGTATTGGGTGAATCCAAGAGTTGATAACCAAGGTAATCTACCCTTTCTCTCCATCTATAAAGTTAGGATTTGGTGTTCTTCATCTTGTTTGGCATTCCTAGAGTTGGTATAACTTTGTAGATGTTTGTGGTAGTGGATCTATAGAAAGCTGGGAGCTCGTGGAAGGATTCAAGATCTTCTCTTCTAAGGAACTCAAGTTGTGGGTAAACCTAGATTTAGTCTAAATCTAGTAAGGTGAGTTCTAGTTGCTTTGAAAAACTATATACATGTCAAAATGCACATATTTTGGGTTTTAAAGGTATATCCATGAGTTACTTCATTTTGATAAGTTTTTGGGAATATTTGTACACTACACTTATTTGGGGATATAAATCTTGGAAAATGGATTACGTTATTTTATAAGGTGTTTGAGTCACCAAAAGGAGATTTTAATCCGCCACACTTGTTTCTTGGTTATTGGAAGTATTTGGGTAATTGGTTGCTTGAGTCACTAATATGAGAATATTTGGAGTACAAATGGTTTTAAAGGGGATCTTAGTGTGGGTTGGAGATTTTAATGAGCGACCATGGAAATATGGTCATTTGGGGTTTACTCACCCTACGGGTTTTATATTTGAAAACTTTGATCCCCTTGACTTTAAAAGTGTGAGTTGTTAGGATGGCTACCTTTTTAATTGGGGATATTTGGAAAAGTTGTTCATCGATTTGTTTAGCCATATTGGCTCTTTTGAGTATCAAACGTTTTATGAAGCCTTTCGGCTTGAATTGTACCTTAACGGGTTTCGGGACGTTGTTCGGTTTAAACGGCTCCTTATGGAGTGTTTCATTGAAAAACAACCATTATATAAATGTTGGTTAATTACATGTTTTGGATGCGTCAGTTCATTCATACGGAGTCATGTAATGTTTAGACTGTAATGCATTGGATCAATAGGCATATGAGTCGTTATGTTCATCATAGAGTTTTAATGTCCATGTTTGAGTCTAGTGAGTGGTCCCCAAGTCATGTTGATTATGTAAGCTTGCGGTGGTAGTTCGGATGAGCCGTATACGGAGCTAAGTCTTGCGGTGCTGCCCAGAGTGAGCCGGATACGGGGACTTGTGACTTTGTGGTGAGACTCATCTAGAGGTCGAGTAGACACTAGGATCAGTGGTGTCTTGCGGTGGTAGCTCGGATAAGCCGTATACGGGGAACCCTGGTCATATGTGAAACTCGTGAACGTCGATACGTGGCTTAACTTTGTGTGCCCGTCACATACGATGGAATCGGGTATCCCCCGTCATTGAAAGGTGTTATCTTGGGTATTCCCTTATCCATGCCTTCGGTGTTAAAACGTACATTTTAATTACACAATGATTCTTTTGGAGAAATACCGTGTGGGTGCATTTTGGGTAATTTGGGCATCAGTTGGTTATTTAAAATGGGTGATTAGAAATGTGAAGGAACGTGTTATGTCAATAAAGCCACTTTACAATCAACATTTCTAAAATGGCCTATTAAGAGTAAAATGTTTACTTTAAATGTTTTATGATTTATATGATGAAAACTGCTTTAACTCACTAGGCGTTAAGCCTAACACTTTTTCTTTTCGACATGTATATCATGTCTTAGAGGGATCTGAGTGGCGAGTGGAGCTTGGTAGAAGTTCTGGTAGGATGACGGTAGAGATATCGTCACGTTTGGTGAAGATAGCAGATTTGGTGGTTTTAGTAGCACCCGACTAATGTTGTCCCTAGTTTGTGGGACTAGATAGTTCCATTAGAACTCTGATACATTATTGTAGAGATTCTCTTTTGTAACTTTAGATTCTTGTTGTTTCAAAGCTTTGTATTTATTAGTTTTGGAAGGTTTAATTTGTCTGCTATTTTCAAATTTAAGGGTGTTATATGATCTCTCTTGTAAACATTCATATGTAAAAGTGTTTCACTATCAGCGATCAAATACTGAGTATGTTCAGTATCGCTGATGATTTCTCATGTAAACAGTTAGACGTAATCCCTGAAGACAAGTTTCGCGACAATAGATGTTCACTACTGAATCGAAGACAAAGTTGTTGAACAAATACAAGTCTACTCATGACCTGATGCGGATATCAGTGAAGCAAAGACGAATCTACACACGCGAAGAAACCTGAGGAAAAGCTTCAGCGATAGATGAACTTCTTTATATCTCTGAAGGAAGAGATATTCAGCGATCGATGATCACTTAGGTTATGCCTCAAGTCTTCTTTGTCTTACCCTTGCACACCTGTACGATTTGTCAGAACAGACATACCTCTACAGCAATTCGTACAACAACTCTGTCAACTACACTGTTCATCATACGGCCGAAAGCATGTCCCCTAAAGTCAGACCCATGCAGCCAATCAATGAAGGACACGTGTAAAGTACTCTGCCATGCATTTAATGCATAGGGTATAAATAGAAAGATCAACACTCCATCTAAGTGTCTCCTTCATATTTCTAAATATATAGAAACCCTTGTTTTCTATATTCTCCCAATCCCCTATTCTCTATTTCTAGTGCAACCATCGTAGTGATTCTTAAGTTTGTTTAGATTAGGTTTTACTTAATCTTATTCCGCAACAAACTTGTAAATTGTGTTTTGATTTATCAATAAACAATTTATTAAACTTTAAAATTATGTGTTTGTATTCAACCCCCCCCCCTTCTACAAACTTGTTAAGCACCTTCGAGACCAACAAGTGGTATCAGAGCAGAATGTTTAATCTAATAAACAAGATGTTGCTTTATTCTCTTCCTTGCTATTCTAAGTATGGCACTTAATGCAAACACAAACTACTATGATAATGGCTCACTCTCTAAACCTCCTCGATTTAGCAGAGATAACTTTGCTCTCTGGAAAAATCGAATGATGCTATTTCTAGAAGGTGTAGATCCTACTATACCTGAATACGTAGCAAATGGTCCATATGAAGCTTTCACAATCATAGCTGTCGTTCCAGCTACTACCACCACTCCTATTGTTCCTGAACATTATGTTATTAAGGAAATAAGACAGTGGAGTGATGAAGACAAAAAGAAGGTTGGTCTAGATGCAAAGGTAAAACCCATTATCTCTATGGATCTGCCTGATGAATCCTTTCCATCATGCATCTTAAAACTACCAAAGAAATGTGGGACACTATATGTGTTCAATATGAAGGCACCACTGAAGTCCAAGAAACTCGAAAGATTAATTTGGTAAGAAAGTATGAAAGTTTTATCGCTGGTAAGAACGAATCTCTCTCTGATGTTCACCAGAGGTTTAACTGTTTAATCATTGATCTAAGAACTGCTGGTAGGACCTATTCTAATTCTGAGGTCTTAACTAAATTCTTAGAATGTCTTCCTGAAAGCTGGGACAGTTATTCAATGTGTCTCAAGCTGACAAAAGACTTAAATTTTCTCTCTCTTAGCACCTTGTATGGAATATTGCTCAACTATGAGCAATCAAATCTATTGAAGAAGAATCTTGTAAAAGATTCTAAAGACTCCAAAAGCACTCATGTTGCTTTAGTATCCTCAGAGATCATTCCATCTCAGCGATCTACTCTCACAATCACTGAGTTAGATTCTGACACTGAGGAATTATCATACACTGATCTTTCAGAGTTTGATGAATCCTTAGCACTCTTGACAAACTCTTTTAAGAGATTTGCAAGAAAGAGCAATTTCAGAAGAAATAAGCCTCTCTCTCTAACTGACAAGCCAAAATCAACCCCTGTTGATAAGGTTACTGCTACTTGCTATAACTGTGAAAAGATTGGACATTTTGCAAGTGAGTGCAGGTCAAAGAAGGTCTTTAAATCTTCTACCTCCAGAAAGTCCAGCGATAACAAATGCCTTAAGCTGAAAGAAAAATATAAAAAGTTGAAAAACTATAAAAGAAAAGGTAAAGGTCTTATCGCTGAAGAACACGACTGGGCTGAATCAGAAGAATCAAGTTCTGATGAAGAGGAAGTCGCTAATCTCTGTCTTATGGACGAGATTAAAGAAGAAGTGGAAGAATCACCAGAAACTTCCATGAGCTATAACTCCTCTCAGGTATCAATCTCTACCAATCACTCTCTATCTGAAGTTGAGAGAAGTCGCGTTGTCGATGTGCTGACAATTGATCTATACAATGCAATAATGGCAAAACTCTAGCTGAAAACAAAAATATTGATTTAACTGAACAGCTAGAAAAATGTCATGAAAAGATCAGAGAACTTACTCTTTTAGAGGAAAGTTTGAAAGATCAAGTCATTGTCAACGAAATCATCAGCATTGAACACGAACAAGCCATCGCTGCTTTAAAAGCAGAAAAGGCAACTGTTGAAGGATGGTGCAAATCCTCAACAAAGATCACTGAGATTATAAGTGCTCAAATCCCTGCTAGTGATAGAACTGGTCTTCGTTTTTGGAAACAACAGGATGAACCTAAGGAAGACAGTTCCATGCTTAAGTTTGGAATGTTTGTCTCTTCTATCCCTGACACCTCTTATGCTCAGTGCTCTTCTTCATCTTCCTCCAATCCCATCCCTGAGGAATAATCAAAAGGCTCTAATCCTGCAGATAAAGAAAAATCCATTTTTCATCCTCAAAAGGCTACCAAGAAAGCAAAACTGAAAGTTCCTTTTAAATCTTCAGTAAATCGATCTTCTAGCTCTGTGACAGAAATCTTTGATATCTGTCCTCCAAAGCTGAAGATTGATCTTAAGCCTAAGAAATCTGAAGAACTGAAAGTTCCTCCTAGATCTCATGCTAAAGGCATTCTTGGAGTTGGCCCTGCTCACCTCAAATTTTCTAAACTTACTACTCATGGTCCTAAAACCACTTTCAAATATAGAAAATGCTATCATTGTGGATTTACTGACCATATTGCTAGTAAATGTCCAACTGCCACAAAGGCTGATAAAACAACTAAAGTGAAGATGAATGCCTCTAAGGCTGATAAGGTCACCAAAGTTGAGAAATCGACGAAGGTGAAAAATACCACTAAGGTTAAGAAATTAACCAAAGTGAAGGTTACCACTGAAGCTGAATCTTCATCTGCTGTGAAGATTGTTGAACCTTCTATCTCCACTAACCCTACTGGACCCATTGAGAAGTGGGTACCAAACAAAACTTAATCTTCCTTATGTTTGCAGGGATCAAAGGGCATCTGGTATCTAGATAGTGGATGCTCTTGTCACATGACAGGACAAAAAGACCTGCTTACTGAATACAAGGAAGAGAAAGGTCCTTCAGTGACCTTTGGTGGAAATGGAAATGGATATACCCGAGGGTTTGGTGTCCTCAGCAATGGGACAACAACCTTCAGAAGAGTCGCTTACGTAGACGGACTTAAACACAATCTTCTAAGCATCAGTCAGCTATGTGACAAAGACTATGAAGTTCGTTTTACCAAGAAAGCATGTTTAGTGGGAAATGAGAATGGAAAACTTGCTCTCAGTGGTTATCGTAAGGAAAATGTCTATGTAATAGATATGGACTCTACTACCACTGAAAACGTATGTTTTCTTTCTAAAGCCTCTTCTGATGTCAACTGGCTATGGCATAAAAGGCTTTCTCATCTAAATTTCAAAACCCTGAATTCTCTCTCTTCTAAGGAACTGGTCTCTGGTCTTCCTCATCACTCATATGCTAAGGAATCTCTATGTTCAGCATATGAAAAAGGAAAAAAAGACAAAGGCTAGTTTCAAATAGAAACAAGTTTCATCAGTGACAAGTCCTCTTCAACTTTTGCATATGGATTTGTTTAGCCCTATCAATATTCAATCCATAGCTGGAAATAAATATACACTTGTCATTGTAGATGAATACTCTCGCTACACCTGGGTTATCTTTCTTCGCTGCAAAAGTGATACTCCAGAAGAACTGATATCTTTTGTTAGAAATATGGAAGTGCTGAATAATCTTACTGTTCGCTCAATAAGAAGTGATCATGGAACTGAATTCAAAAATATTTCCCTGAATAATTTCTTTGAGAGCAAGGGAATTTCTCACAACTTTTCCTCAGTAAGAATGCCTCAGCAGAACAGAGTCGCTGAAAGAAGAAACAGAACAATTATTGAAGCTGCCAGATCAATGCTCAACGATTCTCATCTCCCTATTCAATTTTGGGCTGAAGCTGTTAACACTGCATGCTTCACTCAAAACAGATCGCTGATAGTAAAGCGATTTAGAAAGACAACTTATGAACTATTTCATGGAAGAAAACCCTCTATTAGTTTTCTTAATATCTTTGGTTGTCAGTACTTCATTCTAAACAACAAAGACTCTCTTGGAAAGTTTGATCCAAAAGCTGACAATGAAATATTTCTTGGATATTCTTCCATCTCTAAAGCCTACAGAGTTTTCAACAAGAGAAGACAAACTGTAGAAGAAACAATTCATGTCACCTTTGACGAAACCCGATCAACGAACTCTAAACCCATCGCTGACAATGAAGAACTAAATGCTTGGATGTTTTCTCATTACAGAGAAATAGAACCTTTCTTCTCAAACCATCAGCACACAAATCATCCAGTTGCTGATGATGATCCAAACATCATCCCACCTAATGTTGTATCCACCTCATGGGTTTTAGCTGAGCCTCTAAATACACTCCCTCCATCAGATCTTCCTTCGTCTGAAAACCTCTCAGAAAATAATGGTATGTCTGACACTCAACAGTTAATTGTTGATAAACCTCTAGCTTCTTCATCAGTGAACATTCCTATTATTGATCCAACTCCTGAAGTGAGCGATCTTGCTCCTGCTCAGCGATGGACCAAAGATCACCCCATAGATCAAATTATTGGTGATCCCGATGCAGGTATTCAAACTCGACGAAGTTCAGGTAATATATGTCTCTTTCTCAACTTTATTTCTTTAATAGAGCCAAAGAAAACTGATGATGCCCTCAAAGATCCAAACTGGGTCAGTGCTATGCAAGAAGAGTTGACTGAGTTTTCTCGAAACAAAGTTTGGAATCTCGTTCCTAGACCATATGATAAAACTGTTATAGGCACCAAATGGGTGTTTATAAATAAGTTAGATGAACATGGAACTGTAACCCGCAACAAGGCTAGACTTGTTGCTCAGGGATACAGACAAGAGGAAGGCATAGACTATGATGAAACATTTGCCCCTGTGGCTAGGCTCGAAGCAATTCGACTCTTCTTAGCTTATGCAGTTTACAAAGACTTCATTGTATATCAAATGGATGTAAAATCAACATTCCTAAATAGAAAGCTGAATGAAGAAGTCTATGTAGAACAACCCCCAGGGTTCTTTGACCCTAAGCATCCAAATTATGTATATAAGTTGGATAAGGCTCTCTATGGTCTAAAACAAGCTCCTCGTGCTTGGTATGACACTCTCTCATCTTTTCTTATCTCTGAAAAATTTGAACGTGGTAAAATTGATAATACCTTGTTTTTCATAAAGATAAAAGGTCACATTATTCTTGAGCAAATATATGTCGATGACATAATATTTGGTTCTACTAACCCATCTCTGTGTACTCGCTTCGCTAAAAGAATGAAGAAAGAATACAAAATGAGTATGATGGACAAGCTAATTTACTTTCTTAGCCTTCAGATTAAGCAAACTGAAAAATGTACCTTTATCAACCAAGGTAAGTATGTTAAAGATATGCTGAAAAAGTTTGATCTAACTCAGACTTCAGCGATGAAAACTTCTATGGCACCTTCTCTGACATTAAACAAGGATCTAGCTGGAAACTTGTTAATGTCACTACCTATAGAGGAATGATAGGCTCCCTGCTGTATCTTACAGCAAGCCAACCTGACATCATGTACTCTACATCTCTGTGTGCACGTTATCAATCTGAACCCAAGGAATCCCATCTGGTCGCTGTAAAGTGAATCTTCAGATATCTGAAAGAACTCCTAACCTCGGTCATTGGTATCCCAAAGACTCAGGGTTCGATCTAATTGGATATTCATATAGTGATTTTGCGGTTGTAAACTCGATAGAAAGAGCACCACTGGTGGATGTCAACTTCTAGGAGGAAAGCTGGTAAGTTGGACGAGTAAAAAGCAAAATCCAGTGTCCACTTCCACAACTGAAGCTGAATATGTAGCCGCTGGAAGTTGTTGTGCTCAAGTCTTATGGATGAGAAATCAACTATTAGACTATGGCCTTCAGCTATCAAAGATTCCAATCTATTGCGACAACACTAGTGCTATTGCTATAGCAAACAATCCAGTACTACATTCAAAGACAAAACACATAGAGATCAGATATCATTTTATCAGAGATCATGTGATGAATGGTGATATTGAACTTCACTTTATCCCCACTGACTATCAGCTCGTTGATTTATTCACCAAACCTCTTGATGAGACAAGATTCAACTTTCTCATCAGTGAGCTTGGAATGCTGAATCTTGAAGAGTGACTCTTCATCTTTCATGCATTATGTCTGTAATACTGAGTTCCCCTCATCACTTACTCTCTGAACAAATATCTCTGACTCTCAGGTATGTTCTATCACTCTCAATCACTGAATATTCATTCAGTAAGACAATTTTCAAAATCAAAACTTTAATCACTGTTTTTTTCTTCAAATGATTAAAAGCTTTTTGATAAACAAAATCTAACACTGATATTTCTAATCAGTGATCGAAAACCGATCTCTGAATTTCTAATCAGTGATCCTTTGAAAAAGAAAATCTATCTCTGACTTTTCTTCAGAGATACTTTCAAAAAGGACAAATGAAACGTTTTTTTTTTTCTCTCTCCTATGACGTCATTTGAACTGACAATCCACGACATGCCTTTTTCTCTGACACGTTCGTCCGTTGCCCTTATATCCAATCAACTTCGTAAGACTTGTCCATGTCATGATGAGCATTTGTTTTCCCGCCTCATTCATTTTCTCTCTCTCTCTCTCTCTCTCTTCATATAAAAAGAATGTCTTTTTCATTCTTATCTTTTTACGCTTTCTTGAAAACTTTCTAAGCAAGTAACAAACTTCCAAGGCATTCAAGCAGACAAGAAGACAAGAACATCTAAATCTTCATATCTTCAAAACTAACAGGTTTTTGTTCTGCCCATATTCAATCTATTCTTAAAATCCTCAACATTCTATTATTGTGGACTTTAAAATATTTCTTAACTCTAAAATCATTTCTTTTGATTTAAATAAACTCTAAAAACACTTGGTTTGTCGAACATGTTCTTTCTTCTTCACAAAGAACTATGTTTTACTCTAAAACAATTTTTTTTCTATGTTTCTTTCTAACTACAGAAACTAGCAAAATTTTAAATTGTTTTTAGACTCTAAACCTTTCATTCCACTCTACTTCTTTCTATATTCAGAAACGGACCAAGCTACTCTCGTTGCTTCAAAGAATGTGAAATTCTCCCTCACTGAATCTGAAGTACCAAAGAACAACCACCTTGCTCGGTTGGAATTTGATGCTGAGAAATACCCACATCTAGTGGACGCATCCGCATTTCTGAAGCAATCTTGCCTTGCTTATGCTCTCTCTGTGGACCCAAAACCATCAAAAAATATTCTGCAACAATTTTGGTTCACAGCTGATGAGACCACCATCACAAACAAAAAGGGTGAAGTGATCCCTGCCATCTCCTTCACTACTGAACTGGGCTTCAGACTGCTCACTGCTTATGGTCTCAGGAAGGCTCTGAGATTTCTTGCAAAGACCAATGCTGGCTTCGATTCCCTTCCTATTGACGCTGAGTTGATCATGTTTTTGGATGACATGGAGTACTCCTGGGAAAACAAACCTCGTTCCAAGATTCCAAATAAGAAGCTCACCAAGATCCAGAAGGCGAACATGCCTTCCCAACTGAACTACATCTTCACCCACATCATTCAGAGCATGAGTGGGAAGATAGTCTCTCTGGACCAAGCAAGCAAGATGCAGCTACAAATGAGCTACTCAGTCATAGCTGATAAACACTATGACTATGCCAGCGCAATCTTTGACGATCTAAAGTCAAAGATTGAGAAGACGGAGAGGGATCCCAAGATCCCATACGTATGTTTCATCTACGCCTACCTACACTTCCTATACGATGAGAAGTACCCAACTTCTAATGATGGTACCTTCTCAAAGGTGGGTCAGCGAACGCTTGAGATCAAGCATGTCGACAATGAGGTAAGTCTTTCAACCTTACGTTCCCGCCTCTCTCTCCATTCTTCTTCTTCAGCGGCAACGCAGGAGGTTCCTTCTTCTGCTATCCCTGCCGCTACCACCGCTCCAAAAAGACAATCAACTGCCCTCTCTAGTCCCTCTAAGAAGGCCAGAAAGACCAAGGAGTCTACCCCTTCGGGATCTATCCCTGAAGTAGTTTCTCAACAAACTACTTTGGATGCTTTCGTGGGTATCTCCTTCACAACTGCAGCTCCAACTTCAACCATGTCAGTGATGACAACTGCTGACACTGCACCAGTAACAACCCAACTTCCCTAAGTTCCTCAACACCAATCAACTGAGGTAATTTCCACTGCTCTCTCAAATTCTTCTATCCCCATTATTCCTTCTTCCTATATTTCTTTGGTCAATAACCCACCCATTATTATGCAGCAACCTCCTCATGTTGCATCCCTAGGACCTGATAATCAAAATTTTGAAGGAGATATACAATTCTTCAACATGTTTGACATATCAGGTACTCCTCAACCCACATACACCTCTCCCATCTCTCCATATAAGCCTGAGCAACGTTGTGCTCAACCACTAACTTTTCTTGCAGGTTCTAATTTGGGAACTATTGACGCCCATGTCAACAAACTTGCTGACAAAATAGATACTCTATCCACTTCTCTGAATGAAACCACCAATGTTGTCTATCAAGCTGGTGAGGAGCTGAAGAAGCTGACTGCTGCCTCCACCTCTCAAAACACGACTCTTCAAGAAGAGCTCGTCAAAATAAAGTAGGACTTGGTTGTTAACCACCAACAAACTCAACTCCTTCAGGGACGTATTGGCTCCATCAGCACTGAAGTACAAGGTCTCTCCTCTAAAATCGACTCCTGCACCGCTATACTTCAGCAAGTCCTGACAAAGTTGAATGAACCAGCTCCAGTGCCAACACCCCCCTTCATAGAAATTGACCGTACCTCACTGAATATAATTGTTGAATTTATTCATCAGGCTACTTCAGATATCTCTGTCATTGAAGGATGGTTGGAACGCTTGGAGGCTGAAGTCTGTTATCTGGACACTGCTAAAGCTGCTACAGCCTCTGCTGAACTCCCCCTTGTGGATAATGACAAAGAGGGGGGGGGATAACACTTGAAGAAGAAAATACAACTGCAACTGAGGTTTAGACAGAAGAACCTTCCTCTCAGGTTGAGGGGGAGAAGGTAGTTGAACAAGCCCCTCCATCTTCTACACTTGCTCAGATTCTAAATGAAGAAGATGAAGAGGAGAAGGATGAGGAAGATGATGAAGACCTTGATCTTCATGATCAAGAGAAAGATCTGCCAGCTGATGATGAAGAGGACCAATCTCTTTGGTTCTCATCTACCAATGCATCATCAGCGACAACTTCCAAGGGAGTTGTCATTTCAGAAGTAGGGGGAGAAAGGAAACAACTTCATATGCTCCATCCCAAGGCAAGCAAAAGGGGATAGCTTCTGAGGGAAATCTGAAAATTGTCTCACCATCTGAGGGGGAGAATCCTTCTCAGGTATGCCTTTCCATCGTACCTCTGTCCTTCTATACCTACCACACCCCTCTCTCTTTCTAAGCCTTTATCTCTTTTCTTCCTAAATTAAACACTAACTCTTTTCTTCTTTTTGATCAGTTAGTTCTCTCCCATGCTTAAGGGAACTGAACCCAACCTCAACAGCTGAAGACCAAATAATCCCAACCTCATTGAATGAGGTTGATGAACAAGAAGAAGAAGTCATGCACCACCTAGGAAGGCCCTCTAGACCATCTCAATGGTTCGAGGAGGAACTAAACAGAAGAACATAGATGATCTCTCATCTGGAGAGTCAACGACTAAAGATCCCTCTTCAAACTCCATCTACAGAAATTGACTTCCTAACTGAAGCTGAAATATAAGAATCCATCAGAGCTGAGAAGCTGATTGCTGAATGCCAACAAGATGTAACTCTTGCTCTCAAGGTTCAGTCTTCTCAAGTCAAGGATAAAAAGTTAAAGAAAAATCCAGTGGAAATTCAAGTTGCATTGCTGAAGGAAATTGAAGAGGAGCGCTCAAAAGAAAAGGAGGTCAGCGATAAAACACTTGAATGGTGTAAACAAAAGATCGATAATCGCTCTGACCCAATGAAGATCACTGTCATTGTCATCTCTAGAAGAAAGAAGAAGGACCGAACATTTGTAACAATGGAGATAACCAGAGAGGATGGAAGCTCAAAGGTAATGTTCGTCTCAAGACTTGAAAGCTTCTGCTACATGGAATGGTTAGAGTTTAAGGAAGCCCTGAAGAAATCAAAGTCAACTTACAGGGGCTATGTTGAAGGAATCAATTATGCTCTCATCAATAGATTCGTTGTTGTACTAAAGGTACCTTCCTCTCTTCCTTCTAAGCCAAAGCAACTCAAAAGAAATCCTACCTCCTCCTCCTCTGAAAATGTTGCTGCAATCAGAAACGACACCTCCATCAAATTTTCAAAGGAAGCATTGTTCGGGCCTCCTCCTGATCCCTCAGTTCTTGATCTCTCCATACGTTCTAGTGGACCATTTATTCCAGGACAAGTGCTAAATGATCCTTATGGAATCTTCTTCAGAGATGATGAAGGGGTACAGATTTCAAAGAGTCTCTGAGATTCCTATATGTCCTCTGAATCATCTCAAGGACCTTTTGTTCCTATGGTGTGACTTCTCTCCATTAGCTGAACCGATCAAGACAATCATTCGTCAAGAATCATCAGATCGAAGGCAAAAAGGAGAAAAAGTACCTGATTACATGATAAAGGTCCTGCAATCTCATCTAGATAGCTGATAGGAGAAAAAGTACCTGATTACATGATAAAGGTCCTTCATATTTCTAAATATATAGAAACCCTTGTTTTCTATATTCTCCCAATCCCTTATTCTCTATTTCTAGTGCAACCATCTTAGCGATTCTTAAGTTTGTTTAGATTAGGTTTTACTTAATCTTATTCTGCAACAAACTTGTAAGTTGTGTTTTGATTTATCAATAAACAATTTATTAAACTTTAAAATTATGTGTTTGTATTCAACCCCCCTCCTTCTACAAACTTGTTAAGCACCTTTGGGACCAACAGAAAAGCATCATAGTGGTATGAGATTCGAAAAAGCAAAACGATTTCTACCTACCGATGCAACAGAATCTTAACTTAAGACGGACTCCTGGTAAGACACACTCCCAAAGAATGAGGTTATATTTCTTTCCTTCACCCAAAAGATAGACTCATGGAAAAGTAAATACAACAAATTGTACACGAAATAATTTGATTAATCATCCTACCTTCTTCACATAACTAAAAAAAATAATGATTGCCTTTCACAAATTTTTTTATCGAGATAGTGTAGTGATTCTATGAAAGAAACAATAAGCTAAAGTACAATTACATAAACCAAAATAATCCATATTTTGCAAATTTGTTGGTTCCTCTAGAAAGCTACATGAATAAGTCAAACCAAACTTTTGAAGAGCCTTGTGCAAAAAATAAGCCTCTATAAAGCTACATAAATAAGTTATATCTACTATATTAGTTAGAAAAAAATCCTTCATGCAATTAAAATGACAATTTGCACAACAAATAATAGGGCACAAATTCTAAAAGCAAATTAAAGATTAAGTTCCTTCAAGAGAAAAAAAGACAAATAAGAGCATGAAACCAATGCGTTCTCATGTTTCTTAAAAGTTACAATTTATTGTAACCTAACGCCTTTTGAGTTGTGACTTCTAATTGATCATGTTCAATTGTTCATTACCAACACCATTTGCAGTTGAAATTTAAATGTAGAAGGCGATAAAAGAAAATTACCTCAACCTTGAGCTCGACCAAATCAATGTCAAGGACATTAGATCTTAGACCAACACATTTCCTGTCCTTATAAGGTGAAATATCTCTCTTTAGCTGAAATGTGAACATGCATTTTAACAAAAAGAGAATATGCAAGTAAATCAACATTTCTTGAAGCATTTTTTCAAACATCTATTGGTTTTGAACCTTGAAAAACAAAATCATAAACATAGAAATAGCAATGGGATAAATGATTCACTCTAAAAGCGTTGATCAGCTAAAAGCGTTGATCAGCTCACCTTCGTAAAGTAGCATACACGATAAACAATTTCTACCTACCGATGTAACAATGTAACACCCTCAAATTTGGAAAGAGCAACTAAATTAAAACTTTCAATTATACATCAAATAAGGAAAAAAATCTATTCTACAAATCATCACTTGAGCCACCTAAAAAAGAATGCTAGATTTAACTTCAACAAATAATAGGTCAAGTCTTGTATAAAGACTAATCAAAGTCGGGTGTTACTAAAACCCAATAACAGTTGCTATCTCCAAAGGTGCGGAAGGTTTCACCAAGCTACTCTCCCTCGTGCAGGACTAGCACTCATCTCACCACGAAGTCGCTAGCAACAATCCTCAACCAAACCTGATGCACATGCCGACAAATAAAAATGTTATGCTAACGCCTAGTGAGTTCAAAAGTTTTCATCATGAAACAAATATATTTGTTAAAGGGAAAGAGTGTAGTTTAAATCATAATCTTTCAAAAGGATTTACTTTAAATATAAAATGACTCATTTTCCAAAAAAACACACCTTTAAAAACAAGTAACCCAACATAAAGATTCTTTCGTAAAACAACTTCAGCCCCAAACTCACCCATAACGTGAATAGAAAAATGAACTCCCAATTTATAAAAGTGCAGATAAAAAATTTATTTCCCGAAACACCCAAAGCACGGGCAGGGAATAATACTCATCCCATAAGTCTTGAATAACAACCATAGGTGCAAAACGTCACCGAAAACATGGATAATAAAATAACATGATTTAATACCCAAATAACACCCTCCGGTGACGGGGGAGACCCAATTTCGTTGTACGTGGCGGAACACAAAGTTAAGCCACATAGCCACGTTGTCGAACTATACCTCGGATCGTAACTATATTGCCTGCTCTGCTGAGATACACCTCTAGTCGGACTGTTTTCCAAGTCCTAAGCACTGTATCCTATATTGCCTGCTCCGTCGAGCTATACCTCAAAGATACGCGATCCTATTGCCTGTTCGGTCTCTAGTGGAGTTTCATCCTCAGGGTACTCATTCGACCCTTAGTGCCTACTCCCTAGCATTCAAGATAGGAGCCTCAACTCCTTACTTGATAACTCACGATGTCTAACCCTTGTGCACAAGAATTATAACATCAAATCCCAAAACCCATGGTCCCGAAGTACAACCCATAAATGTTCCTCTCTGCAAAACAACCGGGACAACAACAATGCCAACATGGCATAATTCCCAAGGTGAGAATGTCAAGACTCCTCGCCCTTCAATATAACTGACTTACATGCCTATGGATCCAATGCATTACAGTCTAAACACATAACCCCAAATGAATGGCACACGCACTCAAAATATGTATTTTCCAAAATAAAGTGCAATAAATGTAAATCACACCAAAATGTTGCGTTAAGTTATTAAAGTTGGACAAGTGTTCTCAAGACTCGACACAGACGAAAACCGAGCATTAAGCCCAAAATCAAGTGACCATAAGCTAAAAATCCCCAAAATGCAATAAAATGCAACGACCATCGTTTATGCAGACACATGCTCCAAAATACATGAATAGCTCCAACACAATTTAGACTGGGGTAAATCATTTTCCAAATAAGTCTGTACCATTTAATCTTTCAAAAACGTCCCATAACACAAAATCAATCATTTTTTCCAAAACACACACTAAATGTACATTTATACTCACAATATCTACTTCCACAAAATAACTCATTAAAACACAAATACTTGTGATTTATTTGTCAAAATGCCCAAAATCCCTAATGTGAATGTTTTACATGTTTATAAAATTAAACACTTCAAATAATCCAAACTCATCAAATAACTCAACAATTGATAATTTCCTGTAAAAACATACAAACATTTAAAAATTGACATTTTGGCATGTACATCGTTTTCATAAATCAACTTGAACTCACCTTGCTAGATTTAGGCTAAATCTAGATTTTCCCCAACTTGAGCTCCTTCAAAGAAATTCGAATCTTCAAGCCAAAACTCCCAAAAACCTAGATCCATTAATTTCCAACCATAAATATCCATTTTCAAACATATAGAATTGTTCCCCAAACATTTTATCTGAAGATCTCACCTTATCTCAAAACCCTAATTTCCATAGTTGAAGATAAAAGAATATTACCTTTACCAAAGCTTGAACCCATCAACACTACTCTTCTAGATCTTCCAAAATAAACCACAAACTTCTAATCTTCAAGATGGTGGAAATGGTTGGATGGAACCCCAAGAACTTGGTGAGGAAGATGAAGATGAAGGATTATGGTTCTAACCTCCAAACTTGCTAGATGATGAAGAATCACTTGGCTTTTAGAAGACCCCCCCCCCCCCCCAAAAAAAAAAAAGCTAGGGTTCATATGAGAGGGTGAGGGGTCGTTTTGAGAGAAAAAATGGGAAGGGATTTGAGGGTTTTGGTGAAAATGGGGAGGGAGACCGGTTTTAGACTTATAAATATGCACAGTGGCTCCGCGCGAGCGCTGACGCGGATCGACTCGCGCGGAGAGTCACACGGGCCTTTGGAGTCGCAAACAAACATAGTCTTGTGCGGTTCTCAGTGCGGCTCAACTCGCGCGGAGGGTCGCACGGGGCTCTGTTTGCGTTTTTCGCCTTCTCTTCGGCCAGAGATTTCAGGGTGTTACAAACAGGATCCTGAATGAAGGATAAAACCAAAAGTCAAAAACGAAAATTTTCAATCTCTTATCGTCTTTACCTCCAAAGCTTACCTCTAGAGCTTACCTTGCAAGAATGTTATAATAACTTATCGTATTCTAAAAATGAACAACTAATGCATAATCATTATAAAAACAACATCTATTATGAAGAATAGAACGAACAATAACGAAACATTGAAAAGCAAAACAAGAAATCCAAACAGAAAAATTTAAAACATGAAATCCAAACAGAAAAATTTAACAAAGTTAATGAAATCAAGATTAAAGAAAACAACAAAGGCATTTCCTCAAACACCTTATGTGCACGTTGACAACAGATTGAAGAAAGCAAGAAAAATGTGAATCAATGAAAAGCAAAACATTGGGCAGTGGGTTGATAACAGATTGAAAAACTTAACATGTTAATGAAATACGACCTAGATTTTGACTATTGCAATGGTTGATAATAGATTGAAAAAATCCATGTTGCATTAGGTTAATAACAGATTAAAGATATCCATGTTGCAGTGGGTTGATAACAGATTGAAGTTATCTATGTTGCAGTGGTTTGAGGACAAATTGTATAAAGCAAGATTAAAGAAAGGGTGAGGATATGTGTAGCAAAAGTTATGGATAAAGCCACTGTCGACGGTCTCAACATCGACAGACATGAACGCCATCGGAATCACTAATCAGAGAGAAACCAACGTTGTTTGGAGCAAATCCACCGGCCTTCCTCTTTGCAACACCGTCATTTGGATGGACATTCGAACCAGTTCCATTTGCAGGCTCATTATATCATCATCATCATCTTTTTCTAAATCCCTTTTTTCCTGATCAAGATATTCATGATGTTTATGAATCATAGAATTAGAGATGAAGTTATTTCAGTGCATTTATTTCTCATCAAAAAGATTATCCATATGGAGCTCAAGATGTTTCGTAATTGAAGAACACATAAGAGAATAACATGTAACTACCTCGAATCACAATAGAATCGAACCAGGAAAAAACCCTAACCGTATGATAGGATTGAGAATTGAACCGGGAGAAAACCCTATCCGTGTAATTATATGATCTGGATATCAAATCGATCACATCGGGAGCTTGAATCGTCGAAATATGAATTTGCGAATCGTCACATTGGGAAGGAGCGATGAGGGAGCATGTCTTGGAAAGATAAACCCATGAGTAATGTTGGTATTAGGACCTGAACTCTCATTTTGGCATTGGTAAGTTGTGGCTTTGGTAAGTTGTCCTTAAGCTTAAAGGATTGTTTTTAAGACTTTAAGACTTTTGAGAAATCTGGTTTATAAGATAGTATAGATATAGATTATCATATTGAATGTGGGAGATTTTGAAGATTTTAAACATGTAAATTATTTATCGAGATTTATAGATATAGTCAGGTGTTTCAGATGTTATCTTGTCAGATAAATCAACATTAGCTTTCTCAAGTTGTTTGATCTTTTCATTCAACTTGGATTTTTCATTGCAAAGTTTATCAAATTTGCTTTGAAGATCAGATCTAGTCTTCTGTCCTTTCAAAATATCTTAAGATAAAGAAACCAACTTATTTGTCAGTTCAGAAATCTCATTTTCAAAAAAAATTCTTTCAGATTCAAATTCTTTTTCCAAGTTCTGATTTTTCTTAAAGATTTCTTTGAAAAGTACAGTATTTTTCTTTTCAGTATTTTTCTTTTCCTTTTCAAAAATATCTCTTTCAGTAATAACAATTTTTTCAAATTCATAAACTTGTTTAGAAAGTTTAGCACATATGATTTCTAATTCTTTCTTTTCTAATTCAGCTTTCTTAGAAAGATCAGATAATCTATGGTTGAAAGTTTTCTCAAATTCAGCTTTCTCTCTCTTGCTTTTCTCATCAACTCCCTTGAGCCATTCATTTCCCTTAGTCTGATATGTGGAAACTTGAGTTTCAGCTTTTGTCAGCTTGACATTCAGTGCATCAATCTCAACTTTCAGCTTTGAGTTCTGAAGTTTAAGTTGTTCAAGTTCAACTTCCATCTTGGGAATTTCAGGCATGTAAATGCACAATCTCTCTTTGTGAGAACAGTGTGTCATTTCTCATCTATGTAAGGCATGATTAGTATTTATCTGAAAAATAATGTTTGAATAGATCGTTAGTCAGATAATCAGAAAAACCAACTGTCAAAAATCACTTAAAAATTACTCAAAAATAAGCTAAGTATAGAATTCTTATGATATTCACACCACAATTCGCATGCACACACAATTCACATATACACTCAATTCACAATTCACATAAGCAAAGGTAAGAAAACTTCACTTTTCGCATGTGCTTGTATGCGAGTTCTTCACTTTTCGCATAAAGAAGGGTGCGAATTTTGAACTTCTCGTATACAAAGCTATCTCAGAGATGTGAATTCCTCCCTTAGAAATTTTCTAGGCTCAAACAATTCGAACAATTCGTATCGATACGAATTCCTTCCTTAGAAAATTTTTCAGACACAGATGTGAATTCCAAGCTTTTCGTATGTGGCTTTGTACGAAATCTTCACTTTTCGTATAAACCTTTGTGCGAATTCTGTCCTTGGAACAATTAAATCACTGAAATATGTGAATTCTTCAACGTGCAAGTTCTTTGTGCGAGTTCTTCATGATTCGTGCGAATTTTGTGGATCTTGAGTACTTTTTCGAAAAATCCAACTTAAAACTACCCAAATCTTGCAATTAGACTCTGAAACTTGGTAGAATCGATCACTGTAGCATCGAGAACAACCCTATAGCATGAATTTCTTCAAGAATCACCATGATTGAAGAAATCTGATCTTTGACATTCCGTAAATGGAAAGTTTCCAAAAATGGTAAGATAAATCAAGTTCTCCTAATTTGTTGTTCAATTGAATTATCTTTCTGAATGAAAGATGTTCAGTATCATTTGGCGATCACAGTGTGAAAAAATTTACAATCAATTCATCATTGTTTCACAATCTTGATCAATGCAACAGTGTCGATGAACAGTAACCTTTCCAATCTTGGAAATCGATCTTTCTGCTAAAACTTTGATTTATCTGATTAATCTGAGCAGGCTCTGATACCAATTGTGATCCCAGATTTCAAGCAATTGACATTTAAAGAACAAATTCAAGAAAGGACTTAGAGAGAGAGTTAAGTCACAAGTGTCGTAGTCATATATCTAACAATGAATGATTACAACTTGACACTTCTTACAAGCATAATCACGTAAAACATCCTCATAATAATGTTAGCTAAGCGAAATTATGAACATGCGATACATAAAAATTTTCATCACCATTACCATAATTCTCAACTTATGTAGTTTCCATCGACTCTAAGACCATCCTATCTTAGGAACTCTACCCAATCTCACTCAATCATAACTTAAATTCACAACTTAAGTCTAGGTATCCTATAACCATACCTAGTTCACTTAAACTAATGCTCTGATACAAACTTGTAACACCCTAAAATTTAGAGAAATAAAAATTCGAAAATTTTGCAATATGACGGCTATAAACTGGGTAGACCTGGGTATATAAAACCTGTCATAACAATCCCAAAGTATCATCCCAAGAAATGGGGAATAAAGTTGTAGCCTTTACAATTAATCGAATGAAGAATATTACTTAACAACCTAATAATCTAACTTAATACAAGAAAGATTAATATCGGGCATTGCTATTCTTCCAAAAATATGTCCACTATCAAAATGCACTGGTCAATACATATCCCAAAAAGACCGCTCTTGGCCCCAATGCCATCTACTCAATCCCGACGAATCCCACCGGTAGCTTGACCTGTTATACATGTCGTTTTAAGAAAAAGTGTTAGGCTAAAGCCTAGTGAGATCAAACGTTTGCAGTTAGAATAAACGTATGTAATTGAAGACAAAAGAATTGAACTTGTGAAAATAATGATAACGTTCTTTAATATAGCAAATACCTCTTGGGTTAACGGGGGAGACCTACTTACTAACACAAGTGATGGGACACAAAAGTAAGCCACTTGACAAGTCAGTAAAGCCAATACACAAATAAAGTACACTAAAGGGATGTCAGGCTCAGTGGCTTTAAACTTACACCCACAGAAAGTCAACTTCAACCGCGAAAGGTCCTTACGTTGAAATCCTCATCCAATATCGTAATACTTAGCACGTAGGACTTATAACACAATCGGATGCCTAAACGTGCCTCAACGTGGAAGACTAACGTCCCAACATCGGATCAATATTATAACAACTATGGGGTCATGACTCCCAATGCAAGCAATTAAGCCACATAATGTCCGTAAGGCCAAAAGCAAAATCCGTCATTTGATAATATGAGAGGTGGTTTTCACAAGGAAATCCTCATTGTTTATCAAAGGCTCAATAATTGATAATAAGTGCCCTTACTTGCCTCATTTCCAAAACATGCTAAATACCAATTTACAAACTTATCAGCAGTTAACCACAAGTTCATCATTTCCAAATTCATAATTTTACATGATTGAAGCCATTCATTTAACTACATTTCCCAAGTATAAGTAAGCTAATAGAACATCATCAAGGTTTATAAACCTCCATTTCATACATTTCTCATAAACCCTAAAAATCTCCAAAAATTAGGTTTAATACAAAGTTTCCATAACAAGTATATAAAAGGAGATGATTAGGTGTTTAAAAACCCACGTTTTGACATGTATAAAGTTTTATAAAAGTGTATGAACTCACCTTGGTAGTTTTTCAAAAGAAAACCAAAACCCTAGAATGGGGATAATAGAGATAGGATGTTAAACCACTTGAGAGCTCTTCAAAAATACTTCCTACAAATGCCATGGGTCACCATTAATGGATAAGAGGTATCATAAATGAAGAAAGAGACTTTTGGTGAAGAAAACTTACCAATAATGCAAAGAGAAATCGCCCCTCAACCCTAGAAATCAGATAAACTGATTAAAAATCGTGACCTTTCTAATTTATACTCGGTGAGCCGCCCGCGAAAGTGACATAGCGATAGTGACATTTGTCACTATCGCGGGGCATAACCGTCGAGAGTGTACCGAGACTCAGCCCCTCTCTTCCCGCGATTGTGCCTTGGCAAAAGTGACATATGTCACAATCGTCAGGCACTTTCGCCTCAGGTGTACCGCGGGCACCAACCCCTCCGCGGTTGTGCCCAGCGAGAGTGACACTTTGTCACAATCGCTGGCACTCTCGCCAACCCAGTACCGAGCCCTTCCAAGGCCAAAACTTAACGGAGATACCTGATCAAACGTACGAGTTGATTTACGTAACCAAGTGCCATAACTAATAATATCGAATCTATAATGAACATTCAAACGCATAACAAATTTCGGGGTGTTTCAATTTCCGACAAGTCCATTGTTTATATCGGCACAAGTGACAAGGGGATATTTGAATATCGATAGAGGTTACTGATCAGGGTGGATATCCAGGGAAGTTAGGGAGGGGTTGCAGTCGCCAAATGGGCTGATGTTAGTTTTTTCCTTTTTTTTATAAATGTTTTAACAATTTGTACATATGTGTTAAAAGATTCGTACACTATCTGTCAGTCCTGGAATATAATGACTTACACAAGATGTGTTTGTAGAAGGGTGGGTTGAATACAAAAACAAACAAGTTTTCACTTTTAATTTTATATTTTGTATTAAAACATAAAATTACAGATTTATTGCGGAAGTTAAGAAGGTAAGACCTGATTCTAAACAAATGGACTGTTGACAATTTTGCTAACACTAAAAGAGTAAAGGAAGAAGGTATCTTACAGATCTGAAGTACTAATATAGTCCTTCAGATGGTGACGCCAATTTTTTCTAATAAACTATCACTTAGAAGTTTATTAAAAATGGGCGAGTAGCAACAAGTGACAAGGGTGACCTTTTATAGCCACCTTTGCATTAAATGCTACCTTCCCGTTTTAACACGTGTCTTTATCTGATTTGTTAATCCATGCATGCTTGTACTCTTCACTTCAACCTTTGTAGTTGATGTGGGCACTTGTTAATGTAACACCCGTGATTTTCGGTAAGTAAATGTCAACCGGACATTTCCGTGACTTGTAATCAGTGGGGCTTTGTTGGGAAATGTCTTGTTTAAAGTCCCTTATAGTATCGGGGTTATTGGAGTTGAAAGAAGTCGATTTTTGGGATTCGTGGAGGTCTGGGCGACAATGCCCGCGACAGTGACAAATGTCACTGTCGCCGTGTCACAATCGCGAGCAATGTACCGCGAGCTCTTAGCAGCGGGCGACTATGCCCCGCGACTATGCCAAGGGCATAGTCGTCGTGTCATTGTCGCGTGCGGGGGGCTGAGAGGCTGTTAAGTCGCGAAAATCGGCCCATTTCTCATTTCTCACTTATCTTCTTCTTCCCTTTTCTCTCCTAAACCCTAAAACCGAACCCTAACCTATTTTGGGGGTTTTTCCTCTTCTTACCACATGATTCTTAATCATCTAACTAGTTGGGAGCTTAAACCACAAAACCCTCATCCTCATCTTCCCCATCAGGTTCAACGATTGGGAGCTCGGGTCGAAGTGTTGGATTGGGTGCTCTCGGAAGTCTCACTGTCTTTAAGGGTAAGTTTTCTTGTGTTAGTATTATAAATACTCCATTAGTGGTTTCTTAAGGTTTGATATCTCAAATCTCGGATTTGATGGTTTTGGAGAAATTAGGGTTTTTGATCTTGTTCGGAAGTCTCATTGTCTATATGGTTGGATATAGTTACTTATGGGTTGAAATGTTCGGATCTAGGTTTTTTTGGAAGATTTCGGCTTGAGGATTCAAGTGGTCTTCAAAAGAGCTCGTTGGGTGAAATCTAGATTTAGCCTAAATCTAGCAAGGTGAGTTCAAGTTAATTTATGAAAACGGTGTACATGCCAAAATGGTTATTTTAAAATGTTTTACATGAAATGGTTAACTGCTGATAAGTTTTGAGTATTTTGAAGTAAAAACGTATTTTACTTGGTATTTGTCAAAGTGTGAGTATTTTAATGAGTTTTCATATTTGATGAACTTGGTTTATTTTAGTTCCATAAAATGCTCATATTTGGGATTTAGACATCTTGATAAGTAATAGCATGATTTGTGCATTTTGGGGATTTGGTACAAATAGAGTCTATTTCATGACTTATGCATTCTTGGTAATTTTGTACAAATGAGGTCTTATTCATGACATACGTAAATTGGTGTATTTGGGTTCACAAGTCTAGTTTGGAAAACCTTTTTGTCCCGACTTAAACTGTGTTGGAATCCATCCAAGCATTTTGGGAGCGTGTAATTTCACGGTATGGGTCGAGTGTGTTTATTATATTGAAAAATGTGAGTATTGGACCGGTATGGGTCAACTAACTTGGGGTGACACTTGTAAAGAAGTCGTAGGGACACCGGGCTGGGATGTCGAGAGGTGTCATGCGATTAACGTTGTTTGGGTGGTATACTTTTGTGTTCCCTCCACCCTCAACGGATACGGCTTTCCCCCGTTGTTGGCTATCAGTATTTTAAATATAAGAACGTCTTATTTTATTGTCATTGGTGCCTTACGGTCGCGTGAGTATTGGACCAAGTGTCCATGTTTTCGGACGTACGGTATATGTGGTTTTGATAACGATTCATGGGTCGAGCATTTTGTCCCGCCCGTGTTTTGGGTGCTTTGGGTTATGAATTGTCATTCATGTTTTACCAATTAAGTGTTGAACTATGATCCCGTTTGGGTGAATTATACGTTGCACCATTTTATAAGAAACGTGTGTTTTGGGAGCATTATCTTTAAAAGTGTATATTATGGGAAAATGTGTCGTTTCCATTTTTAAGTATAATAATTTCGAAGGATCTTGACTTAAACTGATTTCCTTTCTTTTAAAGATATATTCGTTCATGTTAACACTCTTGAGCTCACTAGGCGTTAAGCCTAACCCTTTTATTTGTCGGCATGTGCATCAGGTTCCTAGCGGGGGGTTCAGTTCTAGCGGTGCTATGAAGAGTTGAGCCTTAGTCTTGCAAAAGTAAGTAATTGGTGAAGTCTTCTGTGAGTTGGAGATAGTGACATGCTTTGGGTTTTAGTAGCATCCGTCCTTACGATTTACTGTATGTATAGATAGAAGATGTGCTTTGTAGCTAAATCTGAATTCGTGGTTGTAGATGATTCTTTTATTGATCGATTTAGAAAGTTTTAAATAAGTTGCTATTTTCAGATTTGAGGGCGTTACAAGTTGGTATCAGAGCTTAAGTTTGAGAGAATTAGGTATTGATTGTAGGATGCCTAGACTCAAACTAACGTTTTTATAAGTGATTATAAGTGAAGTTGCACATTAGGAACCTTAAGATAAGATATTATGGGGTTGATCGAGTCACTAGAAACGGGAAACTTGTCGAGTGTTGCAAGGATGAGCATGTGCGGTACGTTCATAATGGCACCTGGCCAGTGTTATGGTGAACCTACATACTACATGTGTATACTTGAACTACCTTGGTACGATTACCGTTGGGGTAGTGAGAAGGTTTCTAAGTGAGTAATCTAAGGAAACGTTGATGTCTATAGCAATGTCACGTTGAAGTGATAGTTAAGTGCGTTGAATGCATTAAGTTGATCGTCTTGAGTAAGAATAATTGGTTGGAGTAGAACCTTGAGCTTATGGAATTGACGTTATACGAGGAGAGGTTGTAAGGTGAACCGATGAAATATCCGAGTGTTTCTTTAAGATGTGGAGTATTCGGATGACAATAGTAGGAAATTGAGATTGTTGTCCTAAGATGCTTGATGCACCCGGATGATATTAGTATGTCGGGTTGTTGAGAAGCGTAGTCCAGAGGGGTGAATGCCGACCAAATTCATGCACTAAAGTTATTTCTAAAATGAGTTTGCATAAATTGTTTCTCATGTTCGCCAAACTTAAAGTGTTTTGGATTATAAAGTTTTAGTAAAACATTTAGCCCTCATCAGATTTTAAACTGTGAGCTTAATCTTGCATGAAATAGTTATGTTTCTCGTGGTTGCAATTTATATTGAAAATCTCTCCGTCCCTGTTTTGTGTTTAACGCTATCTTTGGACATCTTAAAATCCGTACTTTAATACCACATGTGGTATTGGGCAAGTGACTGTAGAATTTTTAACCTTGACATTGGATCTCCTCCACGTATGTTAAGGTTTTAAAGGAAGAGTTGTCCCGCTGTTCTTGAGTCGGGATTTTCTGTGTAATTTTAGTCGGTATGAGTCGTGTTTAATTTTACGGGGTATAGTTTTGCGATCTTTTTGGGTTCGTAAGTGTATTTTGAGATGCGTGAGTTTTAACTTTATGTCGTATAATTTACGAGCTTTTGAGTGTCGTATCTCATGAGAGTTTTGTTGAAAAATGTCACTTTATCTTACGTGGTGGTTTTAAAATTTTTAACCTTTCTAGACTTATTGTCGTTTTACGCTCCTATGTCGGGAAACAGAGATTTGACACCGCTTGATTTTACCGTCAATAAAATTATGAAAGTTTAGTTGGGTTTATGGCGTTTTATTTTATGACCATTAGAACCGCGTAATAAAAAAGAAATTTTGGAACGTGTAGATTGGCATTATTGTGTGCATTAATTTACGAGTTTTGTTTGATACCTTGCTTCATGCGGGTCTTGCATCTACACTTTTGCAACCGTAAGAGGCACCTTGAAAAATCTAAATGTCGCATGATTGCATCTTGAGTTTCACACGAGTATAGGTGCATACTTTTGGGGTGAATCCGACTTTCACTCGCGTGAGTAAATATGCGAAATATTTATGTTGTCTTATATTAAATTTTAATCTAAGCGTGCTTCGCTTGTTGACCTTGCTGTTATAAATTTTCCGCAATACATGAAATGAATTTTCGAATTGCATATCGTTGTAGTTACCATCTTGGTCAAATGTGTTTTATCGAGGCGACTTAAAGTTTTAAACTCGATTTGAGAATTATTTGCATTCTTATCATTTCACCGAACTTTGGAGAATAAACTGTTGCATATGGAGTTGTTAATAATTTTATGACACAATAACTTTTGGTTTGGAAAGTCAGAACTTTAAAGTTAATTTGTGAACGTCTCTTTTGGGAATTGTACAAACTTTTATTGCACATGTTATAGTGCGGAAAGTTATCTTTCATATGCATAGTATAAATTGATGCATTACTAGGACCATGGTAGTCCGTTTGAAAATTTTGTTGTGTATGTTTATTTATTGTCTTTGCTATCGTAAGTATTGAACAAATGAGTTTTGGAAATGGTTCGTATGCGCTGTGTCGATAGTCAATTTTGAAACCTATCGAATGAACGGTAGTGTATTTTGCCGCATGTTTAATCGTCAAGAAGCTTTTGTATTTGAAGGTTTTATAAACTCAAATTGGCATACTGGTTGAAAAACCTTGAACTCATTAGGCATATAGATTTAAACCCTGTAGTGAAAGAAGTTGTATTAGGATTAATGGGATCCTTGGGATTTGAAGCGTCGGATGATCCGACTCGTGGTCAACCTTGATATTTTGGGTGTGGAGCTTTTGGAATCTGTGCGCGCTTGTATTATGAAAATAGTAGATTTAAGTTTCCCAGTTATTAAGGAGTGATTTTATACTTCGGTAACCATGCGGGATAAGGTCTTAGGTGATTATCTACGCTTAAATGGAGTTGATTTGGTGGAAATTGCTCGTCAGTGTGTCATCATGTTATCGGTTGATGGTGTACCGTCCTGGTGGGTTTCGCGATCAAGGAACATCCTTGTGGTCTGTTTGTTATAAATGTAAGGGTTGGGATTTTTAGCACTCTGTTAGGTGTCAACCCTAGTGCGACCATCCGTCTGGAATGAAGTCTTGGACGGGATGTCCACGTTTTTTAGGTCACCGTTTGGTCCTAGGCATCGACTTGTTACTTGGAGTCAATGGATCTGGAAATGTTTGAGATGTATCCCGGCTGGATTGTGAGAAATATTGACCTTTCAATGATGAGATTTAATGGAAGGTTAGATGTTGATGATTAAGTACCGATGGGTATAAGCTTTTCCATGGTGATAGAGGTTGTACTAGAGGATTGTTGTGAGGTTGGGATTGGAACGAAGTTGAGTTTCAGCCGAATCTGTGTTAACCGGTTACATGAAGGACGTATTGGTGCGCCTTGGAAGGATGTCTTTATAGATATTAGGAATGAACCAGTTGAAATCTAAAGATTTTAGAAGTTTGGTTGCAATCTTTGATGTTGGGTTCGGAACCGTGTAGATCCGAAGGAAATCGATCGGTGGAAAGTTTGGGTCATAAACTACCTGGGGATAGTAATTGCCAGCCAAGGTTGGGAGATGACCGTAACCTTGTGAGTAAAGGCTATCTGGGGAGTTAAGTGTCCACTTGGTTATGAGTACAATGTGCCCAAGAGAGACAGTTGATGGGAGTACCAGTGCAAGAATCGTATTAGTGATGCTGACAAATGGTTTAAGGCAAGTCCTTCTGCGGGTAAGATTTCATGGGAAAGGTAGATTTCGAGGACGAAATCATTCTAAGGTTGGGAGGATTGTAACACCCATGATTTTCGGTAAGTAAATGTCAACCAGACATTTCCGTGACTTCTAATCAGTGGGGCTTTGTTGGGAATGTATTGTTTAAAGTCCCTTATAGTATCGGGGTTGTTGGCGTTGAAAAGAAGTCGAGTTTTGGGATTCGTGGAGGTATGGGCGACAATGCCCGCGACAGTGACAAATGTCACTGTCGCCGTGTCACAATCCGTATCACAATCGCGAGCATTGTACCGCGAGCTCTTAGCAGCGGGCGACTATGCCCCGTAACTATGCCAAGGGCATAGTCGTCGTGTCATTGTCGCGCGCGGTGGGCTGAGAGACTGTTAAGCCGCGAAAATCGGCCCATTTCTCATTTCTCACTTATCTTCTTCTTCCCTTTTCTCTCCCAAACCCTAAAATCGAACCCTAACCTATTTTGGGGGGTTTTCCTCTTCTTACCACATGATTCTTAATCATCTAACTAGTTGGGAGCTTAAACCACAAAACCATCATCCTCATCTTCCTCATCAAGTTCAACGGTTGGGAGCTCGGGTCGAAGTGTTGGATTGGGTGCTCTCGGAAGTCTCATTGTCTTTAAGGGTAAGTTTTCTTGTGTTAGTATTATAAATACTCCATTAGTGGTTTCTTAAGGTTTGATATCTCAAATCTCGGATTTGATGGTTTTGGAGAAATTAGGGTTTTGATCTTGTTTGGGATTATGGTATTTATTTATTTCGAGGATGTTTCTATATGGTTGGATATAGTTACTTTTGGGTTGAAATGTTCGGATCTAGGTTTTTTTGGAAGATTTCGGCTTGAGGATTCAAGTGGTCTTCAAAAGAGCTCGTTGGGTGAAATTTAGATTTAGCCTAAATCTAGCAAGGTGAGTTCAAGTTGATTTATGAAAACGGTGTACATGCCAAAATGGTTATTTTAAAGTGTTTTACATGAAATGGTTAACTGCTGATAAGTTTGGAGTATTTTGAAGTAAAAACGTATTTTACTTGGTATTTGTCAAAGTGTGAGTATTTTAATGAGTTTTCATATTTGATGAACTTGGTTAATTTTAGTTCCATAAAATGCTCATATTTGGGATTTGGACATCTTGATAAGTAATAGCATGATTTGTGCATTTTGGGGATTTGGTACAAATAGAGTCCATTTCATGACTTATGCATTCTTGGTGATTTTGTACAAATGAAGTCTTATTCATGACATACGTAAATTGGTGTATTTGGGTTCACAAGTCTAGTTTGGAAAACCTTTTTGTCCCGACTTAAACTGTGTTGGAATCCATCCAAGCATTTTGGGAGCGTGTAATTTCACGGTATGGGTCGAGTGTGTTTATTATATTGAAAAATGTGATCGTGGGTCAAAAGAGGTTTTGAGCATTTTGGCTCGATATCGTTTAAAGGAGTTTTGAGGACATTTGTCCGGTTTTATATGGCTCAATGTAGAGTCCGTTTATGACGTACGTACTAATGCGTTGTGTTGCGTATTGAGGTTGGTTACGGGCTCGGGTGCTTTGGTCATTCGTGTGTAGTCCGGTAATGTTAGACAGTGTGCAATGGATCCATAGGCACGTGAGTCAGTCTGTGTTGGGATGGTCAATTGGGTATTGCGGGGTTGAACTTCGGTACCGATGTTTTATGACCGGAAACTTTACAAGTGATCACTAGGAGGGTTGAGTCGGCTAGTACTACCGAAGTAGTAGGCGCTAGGACCTCCGCCGCTTGAAGTAATGCCTGGGAGGTAGTCTTTAAGTGTGTCGGGCCTTCGGGATGGAGTTCTTCGGAATGATCCATCAAGGTCAACTGACTTGGGGTGACACTTGTAAAGAAGTCGTAGGGACACCGGGCTGGGATGTCGGGAGGTGTCATGCGATTAACGTTGTTTGGGTGGTATACTTTTGTGTTCCCTCCACCCTCAACGGATACGGCTTTCCCCCGTTGTTGGCTATCAGTATTTTAAATATAAGAACGTCTTATTTTATTGTCATTGGTTCCTTACGGTCGCGTGAGTATTGGACCAAGTGTCCATGTTTTCGGACGTACGGTATATGTGGTTTTGATAACGATTCATGGGTCGAGCATTTTGTCCCGCCCGCGTTTTGGGTGCTTTGGGTTATGAATTGTCATTCATGTTTTACCAATTAAGTGTTGAACTATGATCCCGTTTGGGTGAATTATGTGTTGCACCATTTTATAAGAAACGTGTGTTTTGGGAGCATTATCTTTAAAAGTGTATATTATGGGAAAATGTGTCGTTTCCATTTTTAAGTATAATAATTTCGAAGGATCTTGACTTAAACTGATTTCCTTTCTTTTAAAGATATATTCGTTCATGTTAACACTCTTGCACTCACTAGGCGTTAAGCCTAACCCTTTTATTTGTCGGCATGTGCATGAGGTTCCTAGCGGGGGGTTCAGTTCTAGCGGTGCTATGAAGAGTTGAGCCTTAGTCTTGCAAAAGTAAGTAATTGGTGAAGTCTTCCGCGAGTTGGAGATAGTGACATGCTTTGGGTTTTAGTAGCACCCGTCCTTACGGTTTACTGTATGTATAGATAGAAGGTGTGCTTTGTAGCTAAATCTGAATTTGTGGTTGTAGATGATTATTTTATTGATGGATTTAGAAAATTTTAAATAAGTTGCTATTTTCATATTTGAGGGCGTTACAGTTAACCCATTCCATCATTTTGTATGTAGATAGAACAATAAAGAAAGTATTACACCAATAAAATAATGCTTTAGAACTTAATTTGGCTGACATGCTGAGTATGTTCCCATACTAGGATGAGAGTTTGGGAGAGTTGGTGAGCCAAACCTTGTTGGACAAGTTTGCACTCCAAAATTCGGCTTGCCACTAGTAGTATTTGTCATACTACTATTTGACTTTATCTTGTATTGACGTAGATATGACATATATATAAATTAAATCACCCAAAGAGGGGAAATTGTAAAAGCGTTTACAACCCAATAAATGAAAACGGTAAATAACAATCTACTAATCTAAACTATGCTAAGCTTAGATTAAATACGGGTGTCACTATCATTTTCCAAAAGAATTTGTCAAGAGTTTATACGCCAATCTGACCAAAAATAGATAATACTAAAACATGCCTCTAACGACAACCAACTCTCTGCTCAAGAATTCAGAGCCCCACCGCTAAGAGAATCTGATATCATGTCATTTATCTTAAGATGACGGGGGAGACCCAATTTCCATGGATTGTGGCAGAACACAAAAGTAAGCCACATCCATGTTATAGAGCTCATACTAGGATCAATGGCCTACGAGTTCTCCGACCCGTAATAAGTATGTGTGGATAAGGGTCCGCCGATGATCCTAGTCATACTCATTTACTAGAATTACATTTTTGGTCAATGGCTAGTATACGGCTCCACATGACCGTACTAAGTTTCCCCCGATGACCCAATGTCTCAATTAGTTACAAACGGGAAACTATCCCAATTTACACAAAGCCGACTCCTATGTCTATGAATCCATTTGCATTAGTCTAGACTCGTCACATTTACATTGTGATCAACTATAATCGCACATATAGTTCTTATAGATCAAATGTTCTCATAAAATCGTTTCTTTCATATAATATCATCATTTAGGTCCAAGTCCATAAAATATACAAAGGGAACCATTTTATCATCCCAAACATAACATTTCCCAAAACCAAGTTTTCCAAAGTTTTTACAATATCTAGAATAACCTTACTTCACTTGTGAAGTAAATCACTCATCTCATTTCCAAAATTGCAATTTTTCCAAGTAACCATTCAATCATGTGAAAATTATGATTTCTCCCAAAGTAGAATATTCAAGTATCAAGAAATAAATATGCACTTTTAACATCATCTAATAACATATAGAGAAGATCTCATCATTTATCATCAACAACGTAGGAAACCCTAAAATCTCCTAAAATACTCAAAATAGGTTAAAACCCTTCAAAATGAGAAACATTTCAAAAGATATTTGGGAGACTAAAAATGCAAGGTTTTGACTTGTATAAAGTTTTAGAAAGAGTTAGGATGAACTCACTTGCTAGGTTTTGTAGAAACCTATAAATATTTGTGAAACCCTATAAATTGGATGACAATGATTTGGAGCTTGATCAATGATTGCTTTCTTCACATTAGAATGCTAGCAAACCTTAGGAGATGAGCATTAAGTGCTCTTGGAAGCATTCCTACCGAATAAATGAAGAGAGATGGTGTAACACCCCAAAAATGGGACTAACAAAAATTTCCGGAAAATAGAAATGTGGTATGCATAAATGCCAAAGCACGAGCTCATACAAAAGGAACAACAAATGCCTGTTAATTACAAGTTTATAATAAGACATAATAATAGATGACAACTCCCTAATCTAAGTCTCACTAGACATAAGATTACAAAAAGGTTGTCAACTATGTCCAAAATAATGGTCTTCAATATTGGCATCCCAACATACTCCCAAGCTCACCACTAAAGTCGATTAAGCTTCCTTGGCGCTCGCGCCACTAAAACCTGAGATACATATCAACAATCAAGTGTTAGACCAAACGGGTCTAGTGAGTTACATAAAAACATAGCATATTAA
The DNA here is from genome assembly GCA_954870635.1 of Arctium minus. Classification (NCBI taxonomy): domain Eukaryota; kingdom Viridiplantae; phylum Streptophyta; class Magnoliopsida; order Asterales; family Asteraceae; genus Arctium; species Arctium minus. Next base: position 27,686,001 of record OX941092.1, read on the forward strand.
CATAACGCATATTATGAACAATTATGACACTTCAATCACCAAAGTCCTTACGGGGTCAATCATGGGGGAGACCCATCGCCAATGAGTTTTACCTCGAGTCAATGTACCTTGACGTTCACTCGCTTGAGCAACATCCCGAAGGCCCGACACACTTGAAGACTACCTCCCAGGCATTACTCCAAATGGCGGAGGTCTAGGTGCATACCATTATAGTGGCACCCAAGACTACATCCTCCTAGCACTTACTCATGGTTCGTACTGTGTACTTACAATGTCCGTCTCTATACATAGTTTCATACCCATAATATACATGTATAAGACTACAACAATCCCAAGCATAACTTAGGTACAAAACTCCAAGATATGCAAATACTCACTATTATCCATGGCTCATCAAGACAAATATGTAAACATGCTCAAACATCAAGAATAATAACCTCATCCATGTCCATAACCATATTCAAGGCTAAGATACCCATAATACCAAAATTAGCAGTTAGGTCAAACTTATCAGGTGATCAGATCTTCTCATAACAATAATACATTAGGTATGAAAGCATATAAAATATGTATCTCATTTGAAAATAATGTAAGAAACTCACTATCTAGGGTTTTATACAAAACCCTAGAAAACTTGGATTGGATGGTGAGAAGGTGGAGTCTTGAAATGTGGCTTGAATGCTTCCCTTGAGTGATCTTCTAGTTCCCTCCAACACTAATAAATGTCCCCAACTAATCTAGGGTTTCAATAAATGTTTTGTGGGTTTAAAAGTAGAAGAAAATCGCCCAAACTAGCTCTAAGCCGGCCCCAAAACGATTTGAGATGAGAAATGAAGTCAAAATAGTCAAAGTTGGATTTTTATACTCTCAGACACCGTCGGCGATAGTGCCTGGCGATTGTGCCCATGGCACTATCGCGACTCTCAAACGACTTATGGTACATCCCAGGCGATAGTGCCCGACGATTGTGCCAAGGGCACTATCGCGAAGGCACAATCGCGAACCTCCCTGACCTCTCGGTACATATCCAGCGATAGTTCCCGGCGATTGTGCCAAGGGCACTATCGCGATGGCACAATCGCGACTATCCCCTTTGACACCGAAAACTTGAATTTCTAAGGTTCGATAAAGCGAAGCTAAAAAGGCAGATTAACATACACATAACAGGTTGATAAAATGCCAATTAAGCACACAAAGAGATTCTCAAATTAACAAAAGTCAAGGAACGAGGGGAATACTTACCTTAGATTTTTCGGGTGTTACAATCCTCCCCACCTAATAGGGATTTCGTCCCCAAAATCTTATTCACTAAAACAGATGAGGATATCTCTTCCTCATGTCTTCCTCCGATTCCCACGTCACGTTAGCACCCCGATGGTGTTTCCATTGAACCTTCAACATAGTCACTTCTTTATGTCTCAATTGCTTCGTCTTTGACTCTAGGATAGCTTCTGGTTCTTCTACACATCGATTTCCGTTGTCCACTCGTATTTCCGTCAACGGAATAACACTTTCTTCTTCGGCCAAATACTTGCGAAGATAACAAACATGAAAGGTAGGATGGATTCCGTCCATTTCCGGCGGTAGATCCAACCGATAAGATTGAAGTCCGATCTTTTCTAAAATCGTGAAGGGCCCAAGGAAACGGGGACTAAGCTTCCCGCGCTTCCCGAAACGGATGATTCCCTTCTATGGCGACACTTTCAACATAACCCGGTCCCCCACTTGGAAGTCCACCGGTCTTCGCCTTTTGTCCTCGTAACTCTTTTGTCGGTCTTGGGCCGCTTTCAATCGCTCTCGGATGCCCTTCACTTTATCCGACGTCGCTTGCACAATTTCCGGACCCGCAAATTGTTTTTCTCCCGCCTCGAGCCAACATACCGGTGTCCTACATTTTCGCCCATAGAGCGCCTCGAATGGAGCCATCCCGATACTCGAGTGGTAGCTATTATTGTAGGCGAATTCTACTAATGGCAAGTGTGAATCCCAAGTTCCTCCAAAGTTTATGACACACGATCGAAGCATGTCCTCGAGAGTTTGGATCGTCCTCTCACTTTTCACGTCCGTCTGAGGGTGATAGGTCGTGCTTAACTTAACCTTCGTGCCCAACTCCCTTTGCAACCCATCCCAAAACTTGGAAGTAAACCGGCTATCCCTATCCGAGACTATGGATAGTGGGACACCGTGATGAGACACTACTTCATCAATATATAGCTTAGCAAGTTTGTCCATCGGTAACGTTTCCCTCATTGCTAGGAAATGAGCACTTTTGGTAAGTCTGTCTACTACCACCCAAATAGTGTCATGACCTTTTAGGTTCTTCGGCATTTTCGTGACGAAGTCCATCGTGATGTGCTCCTACTTCCATTCCGGAATGGTTAGCGGTTGCAAACTCCCGTAAGATCTTTGATGCTCCGCTTTAACTTAAAGGCATGTGACGCACCTTTCCACATAATTCGCTACGTCGAGCTTCATTACCGGCCACCAATAATGAAGTTTCAAATCTCTATACATCTTGGTACTACCAGGATGTATGGAGTACTTTGACTTGTGTGCCTCCGTCAAGAGCAACTCGCGGTTTCTCCCGATTTTAGGCACCCAAATCCTCCCTTGCAATAACTTGAGACCGCGGCTATCCTCCGCTAATAAGTCTTTTTGCTTTACCATGACCTCGTCCTTGAGATTCTCCTCGCGAAGTGCTTCGGCTTGACTTCTCTTGATGTCCTCCATAAGACTTGATATTACCTCAATTTTAGCAAACGTTACTTTGCTTTCCCCTCCGTAGCTCTTTCGGCTTAAGGCGTCCGCTACCACATTGGCTTTGTCGGGGTGGTAAAGCAATTCACACTCATAATCCTTCAAGAGTTCCAACCATCTCCTTTGCCGCATGTTGAGCTCCTTTTGGTCAAAGATGTATTTTAAACTTTTATGATCGGTAAACAACGTACACTTCGTCCCATAAAGGTAATGCCGCCATAACTTTAAGGCAAAAACCACCGCCGCTAGCTCTAAGTCATGCGTGGGGTAATTCTTCTCGTGATCCTTGAGTTGCCGCGATGCATACACGATCACTTTCCCTCTTTGCATTAACACACATCTGAGTCCAAGCTTGGAGGCGTCGCTATAAACCACAAAATCTTCGGATCCTTCAGGCAAGGATAGGATTGGTGCTTCGCATAATCTCTTTTGGAGGGTTCAGAAGGCTTTCTCTTGTGACTCGGTCCATGAGAACTTCACATTCTTCCTTGTCAGAGACGTGAGTGGAGACCCAATCTTCGAAAAGTCCTGGATAAAACGTCGGTAATAACCGGCTAAGCCCAAGAAACTCCTTATCTCTGTTGGGTTCGTCGGTGGTTCCCAATTCATCATTGTCTCGATCTTAGCAGGGTCCACCTTTACTCCATCCTTTGACACCACGTGGCCCAAGAATTGCACTTCTTGTAGCCAAAATTCGCACTTCGAGAATTTGGCGAATAATTTCTCTCTTCGAAGGATCTCTAAAACTTCCCGCAAATGTTGCCGATGCTCCTCCTCGTCCCGCGAGTAGATCAAGATGTCGTCGATAAAGACTATGACCGACTTATCTAGGAAGGGTCGGCATACTCGGTTCAACAGGTCCATAAACACGGCCGGAGCATTAGTCAGCCCGAATGGCATAACTAAAAACTCATAGTGACCGTACCTCGTCCGAAACGCCGTCTTCGGTATGTCGCTCTCTTTCACCCGCACTTGATGGTAGCCGGATCGCAAATCTATTTTGGAGAAACATCCCGCTCCTTGAAGTTGATCGAAGAGGTCGTCGATCTGGGGAAGTGGATATTTGTTCTTAATGGTAACTTTGTTAAGCTCGCGGTAGTCTATACACATTCGCATAGACCCATCCTTCTTCTTTACAAACAACACCGGCGCTCCCCAAGGCGACGAGCTCAGTCGTATAAATCCTTTCTCGATTAGCTCTTGGAGTTGCGTCATCATCTCTTGCATTTCTGTTGGGGCTAAACGGTAAGGAGCACGAGCAATCGGAGCGGCTCCCGGAGTAAGGTCGATGTGGAACTCCACTTGTCGTTCCGGTGGAAGTCCAGGTAGGTCGTCTGGAAAGACATCCGGGTAGTCGCACACCACCTCCACTTCTTCCAATTTCTTTTTCTCTAGCTTCGCGTCGATCACATAGGCTAAGTACGACTCACATCCTTTGGCTAGGCTCTTGCGTGCCTTGAGTGATGATATAATCATATGGGCTCCTCGATTCTTCTCCCCATAAACCAACACTTCACCGTCCTTAGACAAGGGTACCCGAATCAACTTCTTAGAACAAAAGATATCGGCGTCGTGCTTAGCTAACCAATCCATTCCCACTATTACATCAAATCCTCCAATATTGGACGGTAACAAATCTATAACGAAGGGCTCTCCATCTAACTCTAAGGTACATCTTACATAACAACTCCTAACAACCATATGCTCTCCATTGGCTACCTCTACCACTAGAGCATCATTCAACAAACTACAAGGAGTAGAGAGGTTCTTGCAAAAGGAGGTAGACACAAAAGATCGGTTCGCAGCGGAATCGAATAAAACACGGGTAGGTAGAGAGTTCACTAGAAACGTACCCGACACTACGTATGTCGCCTCCTTTGCTTCACTAGCCGTCATCTGGAAGGCCCGACTTGGCGCCTTTTGTTGAACTTCTTTCTTCGGCAAGGCCCCACTTGGCACCCCTTGGCCACCTCTCGCTAACTTAGGGCAATCACGCTTGATGTGCCCCGGTTCCCGGCACTCGTAACAAACTCCCCGCGAGGGGAAATCCCGACTCATGTGGTCCTTTCGTCCACACTTAAAACATTCCATAGCTCCCAAAAACGGACTCGGATTACAAGGTCTGAGGTGCTTACTCTTACATTTGGGGCACCACCTCGCCTCCCGGCGCGGATCAGTGTTCCTTCCCCCGCTGAAGGGTTTGGAAGATCGTACGGGCCCGGTTCGCCCCTCCCATTTACGTTTCTCTCCTTGAACTTTCTTCTCCTATCTCTCTTGAATCAGATCATCTTCCACCAACTGAGACGCCTCGATCACTTCTTGTAATGTAACCTTATGAGCGTTCCGCACGCCCGTCGTCATATCCGCGGGTAGTCCCTTCACAAAGGCTTTTATTTTGGACCCCTCATTTGTTGCCAAATGTTTGACTATGCTGAGCTTGTCCAAGAACTGTTTAGCATAATCCGCGACTGACATATTTCCCATCTTCAGATTCTTGAACTCTTCCTCTATTTTGTCGAGGGCTCTCTCGTTGCAGTATTTCTCCATGATTTTCTTCTTGAAAGTTGGCCAAGCGAGCTTGGCCAAAACTTCCGGTGTAAGTGCCCTTCGGGTGATGTTCCACCAACTCAGAGCATCCCCTCTAAGCAGTTGAGAGGCAAACCTGACTCTCTGAGAGTCCGCGCACTCGCTTGACTCGAAAGCCATCTCTACATCTTGAATCCATTTTATGCAGACTAGCGGGACAGTCATTCCCGAGAATTTCGGAGCTCGACTACACAGGAAGGTCTTGAAAGAACAACCCCTTAGTGTTTTCTATATTCCTTAATCCTTGAACTCCAAATAGAAACCTTTGTTTTCTATATTCCTTAATCCCCCATTCTATGAAATTCTTGTGCAACCATCTTAGTGTTTCTTATGTTTATTTAGATTGAGTCTGTCTTAATCTTATTCCGCAACAAACTTGTAAATTGTGTTTGATTTATCAATAAACAATTTGTTAAACTTTAAAATTCTGTGTTTGTATTCAACCCCCCCCCCCCTTCTACAAACTTGTTAAGCACCTCCGGGACCAACAAGTGGTATCAGAGCAGACTGTTTAATCTGATAAACAAGATCTTGCTTTATTCTTTTCTTTGCTATTCTTAAATGGCACTTAACACAAACACTAACTACTATGATAATGGTTCACTCTCTAAACCTCCTCGATTTAGCAGAGATAACTTTTCTCTATGGAAAAATTGAATGATGCTATTTCTTGAAGGTGTTGATCCTACTATACCTGAATATATAGAAAATGGACCCTATGAACCTGTTAGAATTATAGCTGCAGTTCCTGCTACTGCCACTACTGAAGCTGTCCCTGAACGCTATGTCGTTAAGGAAATAAGACAGTGGAGTGATGAAGACAAAAAGAAGGTAGGCATAGATGCAAGAGCAAAGACCATTATCTCAATGGATCTGCATGATGAAGTTTTCCATTCCATCATGCATCTTAAAACTTCTAAAGAAATGTGGGAAACCATTTGTGTTCAATACGAAGGCACCACTAAAATCCAAGAAACTCGAAAGATTAACTTGGTAAGACAGTATGAAAGTTTCATCGCTGGTAAGAATAAATCTCTCTCTAACGTTCATCAGCGGTTTAACTGCTTAATCATTGATCTAAGAACCGTTGGTAGGACCTATTCTAATTGTGAGGTCCTAACAAAATTCTTAGAATATCTTCCTGAAAGCTGGGACAGTTATTCAATATGTCTTAAGCTGACAAAAGACTTAAATTCTCTTTCTCTCAGCACTCTGTATGGAATATTGCTCAACTATGAGCAATTGAATCTCTTAAAGAAGAATCTTGTAAAATATTCTAAAGACTCCAAAAGCACTTCTATTGCTTTAGTATCTTCAGAGATAATTCCATCTCAGCGATCTACTCTCACCATCACTGAGTTAGATTCTGAATCTGAGGATCTATCAGCCCTGATCTTTCAGAGTTCGATGAGTCCTTAGCACTCTTGACAAACTCTTTTAAGAGATTTGCAAGAAAGAGCAATTTCCGAAGAAATAAGCCTCTCTCTCTCACTGAAAAGCCAAAATCAACTTCTATTGATAAGGCTACTGCCACTTGCTATAACTGTGAAAAGATTGGACACTTTGCTAGTGAGTGCAGGTCTAAAAAGGTCTTCAAGCCTTCTACCTCAAGAAGATCCAGTGATGACAAATACCTAAAGCTGAAGAACAAATATCAAAAGCTGAAAAGCTATAAGCGAAAAGGTAAAGGTCTCATTGCTGAAGAACATGACTGGGCTGAATCAGAAGAATCAAGTTCTGATGAAGAAGAAGTCGCTAATATCTGCCTCATGGCTGAGATTAAAGAAGAAGTGGAAGAACCATCTGAACCTTCTATGAGCTACATATCATCTCAGGTATCTATCTCTACTAATCCCTCTCTGCCTGAAGCTGAGAGAAGTCGCGTTGTTGATGTGCTGACGATTCATCTTTATAATGCTCTAAACGACAAAACTCAAGCTGAAAATAAAAATGTTCATTTAACTCAAGAGCTAGAGAAATGTCATGAAAAGATCAGAGAACTAACTCTTTTAGAAGAGAAGTTGAAAGATCAAGTCATTATAAATGAAATCATCAGCATTGAACGCGAACAAGCCATCGCTGCTCTAAAAGCAGAAAAGGCTCATGTTGAAAAATAGTGCAAATCATCAACAAAGATCTCTGAGATAATAAATGCTCAAACTCCTGAAAGTGATAAAACTGGTCTTGGCTTTTGGACACCACAGGATGAGCCTAAAGAAGAAAGTTCCATGCTTAAGTTTGGAACATTTGTCACTCCTATCTCTGACACTTCTTATGATCAATTTTATCCTTCTTCTTCAAATTCTATCCCTGAGGAAAAATCCAAAGGCTCTAAGTTTGCGGATAAAGGAAAATCCATTCTTCGTCCTCAGAAGGCTACCAAGAAAGCAAAGCTGAAAGTTCCTTCTAAACCTTTAGTGAATCAATCCTCTAGCTCTGTGATAGAAATCTTCGATCTCTGTCCTCCAATGCTAAAGATTGACCTTAAACCCACGAGATCTGAAGAAATAAAAATTCCTCCCAGATCTCATGATGAAGGCATTCTTGGAGCTGGACCTGCTTATCTTAAACTTGCAAAACCTTCTACTTCTGGTCCTAAAACCATTTTCAAATATAGAAAATGTTATCACTGTGGTTTTACTGACCATATTGCAAGCAAATGTCCAACTGCCACTAAAGCTGATAAAACAGCTAAAGTGAAGATGAATGCCTCCAAGGCTGAAAAGATCACTAAAGCTGAAAAATCGACCAAGGTGAAGAATACCACTAAGGTTAAGAAATTAACCAAAGTGAAGATTACCACTGAAGCTGAATCTTCATCTGTTGTGAATATTACTGAATCTTCCATCTCCACTAACCCAAAAGGACCCATTGAAAAGTGGGTACCAAACAACGTTTAATCTTCCTTATGTGTGCAGGGATCAAAGGGCATCTGGTATCTCGATAGTGGATGTTCTCGTCATATGACTGGACAAAAAGACCTGCTCACTGAATACAAGGAAGAGAAAGGTCCCTCTGTGACCTTTGGTGGAAATGGAAAAGGATATGCCCGAGGGTTTGGTGTTCTCAGCAATGGAACAACTACCTTTCGAAGAGTTGCTTATGTAGATGGATTGAAGCACAATCTTCTAAGCATCAGTCAGCTATGTGACAAAGACTACGAAGTTCGCTTTTCTAAGAAAGCATGTTCAGTGGTGAATGAGAAAGGAAAACTTGCTCTCAGTGGTTATCGTAGAGAAAATGTCTATGTAATAGATATGGACTCTACTACCACTGAAAACTTATGTTTTCTCTCTAAGACCTCTTCTGATGTCAACTGGCTATGGCACAAAAGGCTCTCTCCTCTAAATTTCAAAACCCTGAATTCTCTCTCATCTAAGGAACTGGTTTCTGGTCTTCCTCAGCACTCATATGCTAAAGAATCTCTCTGCTCAGCATGTTAAAAAGGAAAACAAACAAAAGCTAGTTTCAAATCTAAAAAGGTTTCCTCAGTGACAAGTCCTCTTCAGCTCTTACATATGGATTTGTTTGGCCCTGTCAATATCCAATCAATAACTGGAAAGAAATATACACTTGTCATTGTAGATGAATTCTCTCGCTATACCTGGGTTATCTTTCTTCGCTGCAAGAGTGATACTCCAGAAGAACTAATATCTTTTGTTAAAAAGATGGAAGTGCTGAATAATCTTACTGGTCGTTCAATAAGAAGTGATCATGGAACTGAATTCAAAAACAACTCTATGAACAATTTCTTTGAAAACAAGGGAATTTCTCATAACTTCTCTTCAGTAAGAACACCTCAGCAAAACGGAGTCGCTGAAAGAAGAAACAGAACGATCATTGAAGCTGCTAGATCAATGCTCAGCGATTCTCACCTCCCTACACAATTTTGGGCTGAAGCTGTAAATACTGCATGTTTTACTCAAAACAGATCGCTGATAGTAAAGCGATTTGGAAAGACAGCTTATGAACTCTTTCATAGAAGAAAGCCCTCTATCAGCTTTCTTCATATCTTTGGTTGTCAGTGCTTTATCTTAAACAACAAAGATCATCTTGGAAAGTTCGACCCAAAAGCTGATGATGGAATATTTCTAGGATATTCCTCCATCTCCAAAGCCTACAGAGTTTTCAACAAGCGAAGACAATCTGTGGAAGAAACAATTCATGTCACGTTTGATGAAACTCGTTCAGCGAACTCTAAACTAATCGCTGACAATGAAGAGCTAAATGCTTGGATGTTTTCTCATTACAGAGAAACAGAACCCTTCTTTTCAAACCATCAGCACACAGATCCACCTACTGCTGATGATGATCCAAACATCATACATCCTAACGCTAAATCCAACTCATGGGTTTCAGCTGAACCTCTTAACACACTGCTACCATCAGATCTACCTTCGTCTGAAAACCTCTCTGATAACAATAGTTTGTCCACTACTCAACAGTTAATTGTTGATGAACCTCAAACGTCCTCATCAGTAAACATCCCAATTGTTGATCCAACATCTGAGTTAAGCGATCATGCTCCTGCTCAGCGATGGACCAGAGATCACCCAATAGATCAAATTCTTGGTGATCCCGATGCAGGTATTCAGACACGACGAAGTTCAGGTAATATTTGTCTCTTTGTTAACTTTCTCTCTTTAATAGAACCAAAGAAGATTGATGATGCCCTCAGAGATCCAAACTGGGTCAGCACTATGCAAGAAGAGCTGATTGAGTTTACTCATAACAAAGTTTGGAATCTCGTTCCTAGACCATCTGATAAAACTGTTATAGGCACCAAATGGGTGTTTAGAAACAAGTTAGATGAACATGGAACTGTAACCCGAAACAAGGCTCGACTTGTTTCTCAAGGATACAGACAAGAGGAAGGCATAGACTATGATGAAACCTTTGCCCCTGTGGCTAGGCTCGAAGCAATTCGACTATTCTTAGCTTATGCAGTCTATAAAGACTTCATCGTTTATCAAATGTGTTAGTGTATTAAATTGTATCCAAGATTTAGTGAGAAAAGTCATGTAAAAGTCTTTATTCTTGAATAGTCAATGAAAGTCAAAGATAGTCAAATTATGAGAAAGTCAACATAAGTCTTAGAAGGGTTTTAAGTACTTGAGAGTTTAAGTACTTGAGAGTTTGTGTGGATACTTATTCAAGTTGCTTGAGAGTTTAGTTGGATTACTTGAGAGTTTCTAGTTCATATAAATAGGTTTTTTACTTGTAATTTTGAAAGAGCTTACATTGTCAGATTAATGAATACGAAGAATATTTCTCTCTCTACTCTCTCTCTCTCTCTAGAAATATAACACTGTCATATTATAATCTAGAGTTAGATTGCTTGATTTTGATCTGGGAACACATTTTCAATTGGTATCAGAGCAAACCAAACAAATTCAGAAAGATCACTGAATTAGTTTTTGAATCAGATTCTTGAAAATTCAAGAAAATTGTAATTTCTTGAAAAAGTCACTGTTTGATCAATTTTTTGTTGAAAAATCATTTTTAGTACAAGTAAATGGAATCATTTCATTCGATTTATGTTTTGAATCATTTCTTGTGTTGATCATATCTCAAAATTCACATTAAATCAGATTCAATTTTGAATTTTGAAATTTTCTTGAAAACGGACTCGAACACTGTTTCTTGAATCAATTTGTTGCTTTTTGTTGTTTTTAATGAAAATCTTGTGGTAAAATTGTGTTCTAATTGATAAATCGATCATATTGGTGCAATTTCATGTTTTAATATGCAGGATTGAATCAATTTGGATCGATTTCGTGAAAAATAGCCAAGAACGCGCTAGATTCACGAAACGCGCAAGTTCATCCGTAGAACGCGCAAGGTTCATGTGAAGAATGCGCAAGCAAAGCCTGTGAGTTCATCATCAAATGCGCAAGTATCTGAAGAACGCGCAAGCAAAACGTGCGAGTTTGCTAAAACGCGCTAATAGAGACAAGCGAGTTTGATAAACACGCAAGACAAAGCTTGTGAGTTTGATCGAAACGCGCTAAGAGGCATGCGAGTTTGAAATCCGTGAAAAATTTTCTGAGTGCTGAAACGCGCAAACGTCATAACGCACAAACATCAAAAAATGCGCACGTAGCGGCTAGCGAGTTCCAGAAACGCACAAGTGCCTATTAGCGAGTTTCAGCGTGAATAGTGCTTTGCGCTTTCAGTGGCCTGCGAGTTTTTCAAACGCGCACATAACGTCTAGCGCATTTCTCAGTGAATAGTGACTAGCGAGTTTTAGTACTTTGCGAGTTCACTTGGTCTGCGCGTATAGTGATCTGCGAGTTTCAAAAGATAGATTTTTTTTTCGAAATTAAAATTTTTTTTGTGATCCAAGTTTGACCTTCAGTCAACTTTTCTGAATTGGTTTGGGAACGATCATTTAGCGGAACCCCCGTGCTAAGTCTGCGGAGGGGGACATATTTTGTTAGTGGTCATAATTTTCTGATTTTTGACGATCATTTCATTGTCAAGCTAATCTGACAAGATGCCTACTACAGACGAGAGAGGGAACACTGTTTTATCTGCAAGAGATATGGCTTTTTTGTGCATGCCGGAAATACCAAAGATGGAAGCTGAATTAGACAAGCTGAAAAATCAGAATTCAAAGCTTCTTAAACAAATTCAGTATTTTAATTCCAATTTGTCAAATTCTGATACAATTCCTGTTTGTGCAAAATGTACTGATAATGTCAAATCTGTTTTTGCAGGTAATGATAGTGCAAGAGAGAAAGAGATTAAAGAGAAAGAGAACATCATTGCTTTAAAAGAAAATATAATTGTTACATGTGAGAAAGAATTAAAGTTAAAAGAGACAAAAATTGTAAAACTTCAAAGCCAACTGAAGACGACTGAACAGAAAGCATCGGATTTGCAAGATGAATCAGTCAAGCTTCAAAACAAGTTTAAGGCTTTCGAAGAGAAGATATCTGCTCTGGAAAAGAAGAATGCTGAACTGCAAACAAGTCTCCAAGCAGAAAAAGAAAAATCATGTGGGAAGACATCTTCTACCCAACAGTCATCTGAAATTTTAAAGAAAACTTTACAAGAGAAGAAGGATCTTGAGCTGAGATGCATTAAACTTTCCAAGCAAGTGTCTGATTTTGAAAAGATAATCATTACTGAAAGAGACACATTTGCTAAGGAAAGAAAAGTTCTTGAAGATAAAAACTCTGAATTTCCCAAGCAAATTTCTACTTTACAAGACTTGCTAGAAAAGGAAAGAAATATTTTCAAAGAAAAGAAGCAGTCTTTTGAGCAAGAAAAGAAATTATTTGAAAAGAAAAATGTTGGGATTTTCAAAGATATTTCTGAGAAAAACATGAACTTGGAAAAAGATTTTGAACAAGAACGTTCATATTTTGAATCTAAAATATCTAAGCTCACATCCAAATTATCTGTTCTATCATCAGATATTCTTAAAGAACAGATGGCCAGATCTGATTTAAAACACAAGTTTGACACACTAACTTCTGAAAGAAACATTTTATCTGAAAAGATAAAGAACTTAGAAGCTGCAAATGTTGATTTGTCAGAAAAAGTTTGTGCTGATGTGATCAATCAATCACCAGTTGACAATTCAACCGAATCAGTTTGCTCTTTTAAAACTGCTTCTAGTTCTATTCATGACAAAAATGTTTTCAAAAACAAAAGTGTCAAATCACAAACTGTCAAATCAAATCAGATCAGACCATCTAATCTATTTTATGACAAATCTGTTGATGGTTCAGCAAATTTTTACATCAAATCTCTTGGAAAGTCTTCTAAGAAAAATCAGATGGTCTGGAGAGTGAAGAGTTCTTCAGATGATGAAAATATAAAGGACAAAGCATTCAATTCCACATCCAAAGCCAAAAAGAACAGAACACATAAAGGTAAATCTTTTGGTAATCCTGATATATATTTCTCTACTAATCATTTGATCAAGATTGCACAGAAGAAAATCTGTTGTTCTTACTGTGGAGAGAATGACTTCGTTCAGAAACAATCTGCTCATAACTGGTACGGTTCTTACAGAATAACTTCTCAGAATTATGGATTTAAAAGATATACATCTAATGAGAAGTGGATTCTTAAACCTAACATACCAGGACCCAAATACCAGTGGGTACCAAAACCTGTTAAATCTGTTTCGCAGGTACCACAGGTATAGGGAGAGCAAGATGTTTGACTTCTGATCATGTACAGATCAGGACTCGTACTTCAAAGTACAAAATTATGACTTCTAAGTAATACAACTTAGAACTCGGACTTCAATGTCAAAGACTTTGGTTTCTAAACACTTCAGTTTAGAATCCGAACTTTAATGTAAAGACTGTGGCTTCTGATCACATGACAGATCAGGACCCGTTCTTTAATGTTCAGATAAGGATATTATGCAAAATATCCAGGGGGAGCTTATCTGATCTAAATCATTCTATAATGATTTGAGGGGGAGCTTAAATGTAAGTATCTTCTAATCTTACATCTCTGATTGTTTGAAAGACGAACAACTTTCAAGCATGAAAAACGATTTGTTAAATGTTCAAACGACTTCTCTATTCTCAAAAGATTTCATGAATTCAGAAGTGAGCTTTTAAATGTTTTTCATTATTAAGCTTTCATGTTTAACTGACCGTGTGTTTCCAAAGATTAATACTTGCGTATTATCTTTTCTATATACTGTCAAGTATTCATACACATCGGTTCAGTACTTCATTTGATTTTGTTATTACCATGTCTCTAAAAGAAACAATTTTTCGATGGTAATACTCCCGTTTGCTTTCAAATGTTGTTGAGCATCAATCATCATTTTATTCTTTGTGCTTTCATTGCAAAATTGTTTATATTTGTTCATATAAACAAAATATCCAATTCTTTGATACCCTAACCATTTTATTTGATCTGATTGATACATTGTCAGATTCTCAAAACAATTCTCTTGATTTCATTTCATTCATTCAATATCCTTGTTTTGAGAGATCTTCATTGTTCAAATGCTCAAATTTCATTCTTAATTTTAAATGAGCATACATTCTGTCAATATTATCATTTTGAGCTTAACTGTTCAAGTTAAACTGTTGAGCAACCATTCTTTTTAGGACTTACATAGGATTCATGTGTGAGCTTAAAAAGAACTTCCATGGATTCACGTAAACCTGTGTTTCCTACCCAGGAAGTAATCCTAGAGTGATTGAGGGGTGAGGGGTCAAAATCAAAGAGTGGGGGAGATAACTCATTCGGTTGAGTTTTTCTCATTGAGCTGAGGTAAAATGTAAATGAGAGTTTGGTTAGAAGTGAGCTAAATGTTGAAAAGAAAGAGGGTGTGAGAACAGAGTTAAAAGAATATCAAAACTTTGCACCAACCACTTTCTGAGCCGGGCAGCCACATCTACTGATTGGTTCACATTTTTTGGTGACCATCATTGAAAAAGGCAGTGAGCCCATGCCAACTCTTGCATTAACCCCACCAGCCACTCGTTTCTTTCTTAACAAAGAAATGTTTCATTTTCTTTGGGGATGCAGCATATCTGCTATCTAGTCTTCACTCGGAAGATTTAGATATTGAAAAAGAAGGAACGTTGCCCCGCACCTCTTTCATGCACATTGAGTCCGTGTAATATCTGTTGTTGTATCAATAGTTTACACAATTTGAGCCTTATGAAACACAATCATTATGCTAAATTCTTTCATACACAAGCACGAGCACACAGAAAATTTGTTTTTCTGTCAGAACATTCATAGATAAACCTTGTGTTTTTTCAATGATTGAATGGAAGTCCTGGGGAGTCATCATCAAACCAGCTCCTTATATTGTACATTCTTTGTACACAGTAACTCCGTGTTACTGACAGGCACTTCTAACTGTTTCATTTGTTGAATCAGGGTTACAACGTTCATTATATCTGGATTTGAAAAGATTCAGGAATATACAGTTCATGATTCAGCTACTCAGATCAAAGGGCAGAAAATGTCAAATGTATCTCAAAGGGGGAGAATATTTGTAAAGGGGGGAGATTCAAAGAAAGTGCTGAAATTGAGGATGTTTTGATGATTATGGTGCTCACAATCATCAAAAAGGGGGAGACATCTACAAAGATCAATTTCAAATCAATTTCAAAGCTATAAAGTGATGAAGAAAGTTCAAAGTCAAGATTTGTGCCATAAAGTGATGAAGAAAGTTCAAAGTCAAGATTTGTGGAGATTTCTGAAATTTCAAATCAGTTGAAACGAAATCATTCTCAAAAGATTCTGAAGATAAGACCAAATTAAGAAGATTCGTGAAAGTTTATTTTTCCGAAGATGGTCAAGAGATCAAAGAGATGAAGATACATGATCAGAGATTCCTCAAAGTTCAAAGATGAATTTTTCAAAGAAGTTTTCAAAGGTTTGTTCAAGTCATATTGATTTACAAAGATGCAAAGTGTTAAATACTTTTCAAGATTCTTCAACAACTTCAGAAAGAGCTTCAAAGTTCAAAGCCGTCAGAGTTAAATATTGAAGAATCAAAGCGCTGAAGACTAATGTCAAATTTTTTTATTAAATCTTGAATACAAAGGGGGAGAATGGTAGTGTATTAAATTGTATCCAAGATTTAGTGAGAAAAGTCATGTAAAAGTCTTTATTCTTGAATAGTCAATGAAAGTCAAAGATAGTCAAATTGTGAGAAAGTCAACATAAGTCTTAGAGGGTTTTAAGTACTCGAGAGTTTAAGTACTTGAGAGTTTGTGTGGATACTTATTGAAGTTGCTTGAGAGTTTAGTTTGATTACTTGAGAGTTTCTAGTTCATATAAATAGGTTTTTTACTTGTAATTTTGAACTAAGCATTCATTGTCAGATATATGAATATAGAAGAAGAATTTCTCTCTCTACTCTCTCTCTAGATCTTGAATGTTAAATCTTGTTTTAGATTGAGAATTGCTTGATTGTGATTGGGATTACAATTTCAAAATGGATGTAAAATCAGCGTTTCTAAATGGAAAGCTGAATGAAGAAGTCTATGTAGAACAACCACCAGGGTTCTATGACCCTAAGTATCCAAATTATGTTTATAAATTGGATAAGGCTCTTTATGGTCTAAAACAAGCCCCTCGTGCTTGGTATGACACTCTCTCATCTTTTCTTATCTCTGAAAAATTTGAACGTGGGAAAATTGATAATACATTGTTTTTCAGAAAGATAAAAGGTCATATTATTCTTGTACAAATATATATCGATGACATCATATTTGGTTCTACTAACCCATCTCTGTGTACTCGCTTCGCTGAAAGAATGAAGAAAGAATACAAAATGAGTATGATGGGTGAGCTGACATATTTTCTTGGTCTTCAGATTAAACAATCTGACAAAGGTACTTTTATCAGCCAAGGTAAGTATGTTAAAGACATGCTGAAGAAGTTTGATCTTACAAAAACTTCAGCGATGAAAATCCTATGGCACCTCCCCTGACACTTAACAAAGATCCATCTGGAAAATCTGTTAATGTCACTGCCTATAGAGGAATGATAGGCTCCCTGCTGTATCTTACAACGAGTCGACCTGACATTATGTACTCTACTTGTTTATGTGCACGCTATCAATCTGAACCCAAGGAATCCCATCTGATCGTTGTTAAGCGAATTTTCAGATATCTGAAAGGAACTCCTAATCTCGGTCTTTGGTATCCCAAAGACTCAGGGTTCGATCTAACTGGTTATTCTGATAGTGATTTTGCAGGTTGTAAACTAGATAGAAAGAGCACCACTGGTGGATGTCAACTCCTAGGAGGAAAGTTGGTAAGCTGGACAAGCAAAAAACAAAATTCAGTGTCCACTTCCACAGCTGAAGCTGAATATGTAGCCGCTGGAAGCTGTTGTTCTCAGATCTTATGGATGAGAAATCAACTATTAGACTATGACCTTCAGTTATCAAATATTCCAATCTATTGCGACAGCACTAGTGCTATCGCTATAGCAAATAATCCAGTGCTACAATCAAAGACGAAACACATAGAGACCAGATATCATTTTATAAGAGATCATGTGATGAACGGTGATATTGAACTTCATTTCATCCCTACTGACTATCAGCTTGCTGATTTATTCACCAAACCTCTTGATGAGACAAGGTTCAACTTTCTCATCAGTGAGCTTGGAATGCTGAATCTCAAAGAATAATTCTTCAGCGTTCATGCATTAAGTAAGTAATCATAAGTTCCCCTTTTATCACTCTGATAAACATTCTGACTCTCAGGTATGTTCTCTTCATCCCTACAACTGAATCTTCATTCAGTTAAGATGTTTTTCAAAATATAAACTTTAATCACTGAACTTTCTTCAAATGATTAAAAGTTTTTTGAAAAATAAATTTATCACTGATATTTCTAGTCAGTGATCCTTCTTAAAAGAAAATTCTATCGCCGTCTTTTCTTCAGTGATAATTTCAAAACGGACAAATGAATAGTCTCTCTCTCTCTCTTCTATCACGTCATTTGAACCGACAATCCACGACATGCCTTTTTTCTGACACGTTCGTCCGTTGCCCTTCCATCCAATCAACTTCGTGGGACGTGTCCATGTCATGATGAACATTTGTTTTCCCGCCTCTCACACTCTCTCTCCTCTCTCACGTATAAAAAGAATGTTTTTCCATTCTTATCATTTTATGCTTTCTGGAAATACTTTCAAGGCAAGAAAACTCTCTCAAAAGAATTCTAGCATTCTCAAGCATTTGCATCATCTCCTTCAAGATCAACAGAATGGCTCAATCTGCACTTGTCGCCTCTAAGAACGTAAAGTCCGCCATCGCTGACTCTGAGCTTCCTAAAAACAATCATCTTGCTCGCCTTGACTTTGATGGTGTCAAATACCCGCATCTGGTGGAAGCCGCAAAATTTCTGAAGCAATCCTGCATTGTCTATGCTATCACTGTGGATCTCACACCTTCAAAAGCTCTTCTCCAACAATTCTGGTTTACCGCTGAAGAGACCTCTCTCACCAACAAAAAGGGTGAACTAGTTCCTGCTATCTCCTTCAGCACTGAACTTGGAACAAGGATGATGACAGCCTTAGGGCTGAGGAAAGCTTTGCGATTTCCCGACAAACCCAGGAATGGATTCGATGCCTTACCCACTGATGCTGAACTCATCCAATTCCTGGATGCTATGGAATACTCTTGGGAACCCAAGCCAAGGACGACGATTCCAAACAAAAAGCTGACTCTGGTGAAGAAGGCTCTCATGCCTTCTCAGCTTAACTACATCTTCTCTCACTTCATTCAGTGTATGAGTGGGAAGAGTGGGTCACTGGACCAGGCCAACAAGATTCAGGTTCAAATGGCTTACTTAGTGATCGCCGGAAGAAATTTCGACTACGCAACAACTATCTTTGACGATCTAAGGTCAAAGATAGAGAAGACCGAGAGGGATCCAAATATTCCCTATGTACGCTTCATCTGTGCGTACCTGAAGTTCCTCTACCCTGCTACTTACCCCACTAATGCTGATGCATCTTTTCCCAAAGTGGGTCAGCGCTCTCTGGAGGTCAAGCCGCTCCCCAATGAGGTAAGTATCTCTGAACTTCGCTCCCGACTCTCTCTCCTCACTTCTTCGTCTTCAGCGGCCACGCAGAAGGTTCCTTCTTCTGCTATCCCTGCCGCTACCCCTTCCAAACGACCATCAACTGGCTCCCTTGGTCCTTCGAAGAAGGCCAAGGTGACCAAGGAGAAAGCTACCTCTAGCTCAATACCTAAGGATGTTTATCAACAAACTTCCTTGGATGCATTCGTGGGTCTCTCCTCCACATCCTCAGCGATACCCACTTCAACCGTGCCAGCGATCTCGGTCGCTGTCACAACAACAGTGACGCAACCTACGATCTCAGTTCAGCAACAAACTGAGGTAACTACCCCTCTCCCTACATCTTCTATCCCCATCTCTCATCCTTCTATTTCTTTGGTCTCTGACCCATCCTCTACTTTCTCACAACCACAGTTTGGACCCATAGGACCTGAACATCAATCTTTTGAGGAATCTATGCAATTCTACAAAATGTTTGATAATTCAGGTACCCCTATAACCTTAAACACTACTCCCAACTCACCGTATAAGCCTGTTTCTCAAAAACTAACTTATATTTCAGGTCCTAGTTTGGCGACTGTTGACACCAATGTCAACAGTTTGAGTGCAAAGGTGTAGTCTCTGAATGCCTCTCTCAACAACACCACTAGCGCTATTCATACCGCTGGTGAAGCACTGCAGACGCTCACAGCTCAATGCGCCTCCAAAGCTGATGTTTCTCAAATCACTACTCTCCAAGAAGCTATTGCCAAAGTCAGGGAAGACTCATAACAACAGTTTGCAGCCCTGGTTACAAAGGTTGATTCCTGTGAAGTTCTTCTTCAGCAAATCCTGACTCGCCTGAAGGCACCAACTCCGACTCCTACTCCCTCATTCACAGAGAACAATCGTACCTCACTGAACATTGCCGTGGAGTTCATTCATCAGGCTACGTCAGATCGTCCTACATTTGAAGGCCGTCTGGACAGTTTGGAGGCTGAAGTTCAGGTGTTGGCCGCTGCAAAAGCTTCATCTCCTTCCAAAGATCTCTCCCTCAATGATAATGACAAAGAGGGGGAGAAGGCAGCTGAAGAAAATACGGAGTTTGAGGTTGCTGCTGAGGTCCAACAGAAGGAAACTCCCTCTCAGGTTGAGGGGGAGATAGCTGCTGAAAAAGCCCCTCCTACCATCGATGAGTTAATCGATGAAGAGGAAGAGGAGGACGATGAAGATGAAGCCCTTGATCTTGAAGATCAAGAGGAAGAACCTCATCAAGATGATGATGATGACGATGAAGAAGATCAATCTCTATGGTGTTCTTCAGCCGTCACTTCATCAGCGATAGCTTCGAAAGAAGTTATCAAAGCAGGGGGAGCCATGGAACATCTTTAGGAACCCCTTCCCAAAGCAAAGGTGCTACTGCTGAGGGAAGCCTGAAGATGACTTCACTATCTGAGGAGAATCCTTCTCTGGTATGCCTTTCCCTCGTTCCCTTATCCTTCTATAAAAATCCCACCTCTGTTTCTTTCTAAACCTTTATCTCTCTTCTTCTATAAAAATAAACTAACCTTTTTCATTTTCTGACCAAACAGTTCTCTCCCTTGCTTAAGGGTAAAGAGCTCCAAATAATCCCAGCTGCTGAAGCTGATGACCTGATAATCCCAATCTCTGTAAGAGAGATTGATGAAGAGGATGAAGAAGATGAGTCCCTGCAACACCCACGGAGGCCCTCTAGACCACTTCATTGGTCAGAGGAAGAGATGAAGAAAAGAACAGAGATGATCTCTCATCTGGAGAGTCAACGGCTGAAGATCCCCTCTCAATCAACAGATCTAGAGTTCCTGACTGAAGCTGAAATTGAAGAATCCGTCAGGGCTGAGAAGCTGATCGCTGACTGTCAAAGAGATGCCACTCTGGCTCTCAAAATTTAGTCTTCTCAAGTCAAAGACAAGAAACTGAAGAAGAAACCAGTTGAAGTCCAGGCTGCTCTTTTGAAAGAGATTGAAGAGGAACGCTCAAAAGCTCTAGTGGTCAGCGATAGCTCAGTCGACTGGTGCAAACATAAACTCGACTATCACTCTGACCCAATGAAGATTGTTTCAGTCGCTATCTCTGGAAAAAAGAAGAAGGACAAAGTTTCTGTCACTATGGAGATTACCAGAGAGGATGGAAGCTGCAAGGCAATGTTTGTTTCAAAGCTGGAAAGCCTCGGCTATATGGAATGGCTTGAGTTCAAAGACGCGCTAAAGAAATCAAAGTCAATCTACAGAGGCTATGTTGAAGGGATAAATGATGCTCTCATCAACAGAGTCGCTGCAATATTAAAGGTGTCGTCTGCTCTTCCTTCTAAGCCAAAGCAGATCAGAAGAAAGCCTGTCTCCTCCTCCTCTGAAAATGTCGCGGTGATCAGAAATGAAACCTCCATCAAATTTTCAAGAGAAGCTCTGTTCAGTCTTCCTCCTGATCTTTCAGTTCTGGATCTATCTCTGCCTCCTGGTGGACCATATGTTGCGGGACAAGTACTTGAAGAACCTTTTGGAATCTTCTTCAGAGATGACGAGGAACAACTCAGATTTCAAAGAATCTCTGAAATCCCTATCTGTCCCCTCGGCCTTCTCAAGGATCTCATGTGCTTATGGTGTGATCTCTTTCTTGCTGCTGAGCAAATCAAAGTGATAATTAGCAAAGAATCTTTAGAGCGAAAGCAAAAAGGAGAAGATATACCTGAGTATTTGATCAATCCTCCTAAACCCTCTTTAGATAGCCGATAGATTAGTTTTCTTCTTGTAATCTATTAGTTTAAACTTACACTAGTTAGTACATCACTTGTACTTGTAATTTTCATACCTTGTAATTCTTTTCTTGGATTAATGAAAATTTTAGTGAAGTACTTAACTCTATCAGTACTGTAAAAGATCCCTTAAAATAGTAATTGGGACATGTATGTTATGAGTCCTGATTATTCCATCATTTTGAATTATAAAGTAATTTTCTTCAGTTACTTTGTCATTATCAAATAGGGGGAGATTGTTGATTCAAACTCTCTCAGTGATTTGATAACGACCCTTTTCTGTACTTAGTGAAAATTACGTTTAATATGTATTAGTGTTTCACCATCAGCGATCAGACTGAGTCTGTTCAGTTATCGCTGATAGTCTTTCTTATAAACATTTAATATATATGTGTTTCACTATCAATGATCAAACTGAGTCTGTTCAGTTATCGCTGATAGTTCTGATGTAAACAGTAACGTAATCCCTGAAGACAAGTCTCGCGTCAACAGATGTTCATAGCTGAATCGAAGACGAAGCTGTTGAACAAAAAGAAGTCTACTAGTGAGCTGATGCGGATATCAGTGAAGCAAAGACAACTCTACTTATACGCGAAGGAACATGAGGAAAGCTTCAGCGATCGCTGAACTCTTGATGTCTCTGAAGAAAGAGATATCCAGAGATCGAATGATCACAAAGCTTATACCTCAAGTTTCCTTTTGTCTTACCTTGCACAACTCAGTACGATGTGTCAGAACGGACATGCCTCTGCCACAATTCGTACAACAACTCTGTCAACTACACTATTCATGATACGGCCGAAAGCATGTCTCCCAAAGTCAGACTTCCAAAGCCAATCAGTGAACGCCACGTGTAAAGTGCCCTGCCATGCATTTAATGTATAGGGTATAAATAGGAAGTTCACCCCTCCATCTGAGGGTGTGCTCAATCCTTGAACTCCAAATAGAAACCTTTGTTTTCTATATTCCTTAATCCCCCATTCTCTGAAATTCTTGTGCAACCATCTTAGTGTTTCTTAAGTTTGTTTAGATTGACTCTGTCTTAATCTTATTCCGCAACAATCTACTAATCTAAACTATGTTAAGCTTAGATTAAATACGGGTGTCACTATCATTTTCCAAAAGAATTTGTCAAGAGTTTATACGCCAATCTGACCAAAAATAGATAATCCTAAAACATGCCTCTAACGACAACCAACTCTCTGCTCAAGAATTCAGAGCCCCACCGCTAAGAGAATCTGATATACATGTCATTTAAAGAAAAAGTGTTAGGCTTGACGCCTAGTCAGAACAAACATTTATAATGAAGTGTAAACAACTGAATAATAAGAGATATGAGTTTAATGTAAATATTTCTTTCACATAAGAACCATAAGGTTCGTAATTTATCTTAAGATGACGGGGGAGACCCAATTTCCATGGATTGTGGCAGAACACAAAAGTAAGCCACATCCATGTTATAGAGCTCATACTAGGATCAATGGCCTACGAGTTCTCCGACCTGTAATAAGTATGTGTGGATAAGGGTCCGCCGATGATCCTAGTCATACTCATTTACTAGAATTACATTTTTGGTCAATGGCTAGTATACGGCTCCACATGACCGTACTAAGTTTCCCCCGATGACCCAATGTCTCAATTAGTTACAAACGGGAAACTATCCCAATTTACACAAAGCCGACTCCTATGTCTATGAATCCATTTGCATTAGTCTAGACTCGTCACATTTACATTGTGATCAACTATAATCGCACATATAGTTCTTATAGATCAAATGTTCTCATAAAATCGTTTCTTTCATATAATATCATCATTTAGGTCCAAGTCCATAAAATATACAAAGGGAACCATTTTATCATCCCAAACATAACATTTCCCAAAACCAAGTTTTCCAAAGTTTTTACAATATCTAGAATAACCTTACTTCACTTGTGAAGTAAATCACTCATCTCATTTCCAAAATTGCAATTTTTCCAAGTAACCATTCAATCATGTGAAAATTATGATTTCTCCCAAAGTAGAATATTCAAGTATAAAGAAATAAATATGCACTTTTAACATCATCTAATAACATATAGAGAAGATCTCATCATTTATCATCAACAACGTAGGAAACCCTAAAATCTCCTAAAATACTCAAAATAGGTTAAAACCCTTCAAAATGAGAAACATTTCAAAAGATATTTGGGAGACTAAAAATGCAAGGTTTTGACCTGTATAAAGTTTTAGAAAGAGTTAGGATGAACTCACTTGCTAGGTTTTGTAGAAACCTATAAATATTTGTGAAACCCTATAAATTGGATGACAATGATTTGGAGCTTGATCAATGATTGCTTTCTTCACATTAGAATGCTAGAAAACCTTAGGAGATGAGCATTAAGTGCTCTTGGAAGCATTCCTACCGAATAAATGAAGAGAGATGGTGTAACACCCCAAAAATGGGACTAACAAAAATTTCCGGAAAATAGAAATGTGGTATGCATAAATGCCAAAGCACGAGCTCATACAAAAGGAACAACAAATGCCTGTTAATTACAAGTTTGTAATAAGACATAATAATAGATGACAACTCCCTAATCTAAGTCTCGCTAGACATAAGATTACAAAAAGGTTGTCAACTATGTCCAAAATAATGGTCTTCAATATTGGCATCCCAACATACTCCCAAGCTCACCACTAAAGTCGATTAAGTTTCCTTGGCGCTCGCGCCACTAAAACCTGAGATACATATCAACAATCAAGTGTTAGACCAAACGGGTCTAGTGAGTTACATAAAAACATAGCATATTAACATAACGCATATTATGAACAACTATGACACTTCAATCACCAAAGTCCTTACGGGGTCAATCATGGGGGAGACCCATCGCCAATGAGTTTTACCTTGAGTCAATGTACCTTGACGTTCACTCGCTTGAGCAACATCCCGAAGGCCCGTCACACTTGAAGACTACCTCCCAGACATTACTCCAAATGGCGGAGGTCTAGGTGCATACCATTATAGTGGCACCCAAGACTACATCCTCCTAGCACTTACTCATGGTTCGTACTGTGTACTTACAATGTCCGTCTTTATACATAGTTTCATACCCATAAGATACATGTATAAGACTACAACAATCCCAAGCATAACTTAGGTACAAAACTCCAAGATATGCAAATACTCACTATTATCCATGGCTCATCAAGACAAATATGTAAACATGCTCAAACATCAAGAATAATAACCTCATCCATGTCCATAACCATATTCAAGGCTAAGATACCCATAATACCAAAATTAGCAGTTAGGTCAAACTTATCAGGTGATCAGATCTTCTCATAACAATAATACATTAGGTATGAAAGCATATAAAATATGTATCTCATTTGAAAATAATGTAAGAAACTCACTATCTAGGGTTTTATACAAAACCCTAGAAAACTTGGATTGGATGGTGAGAAGGTGGAGACTTGAAATGTGGCTTGAATGCTTCCCTTGAGTGATCTTCTAGTTCCTTCCAATACTAATAAATGTCCCCAACTAATGTAGGGTTTCAATAAATGTTTGGTGGGTTTAAAAGTAGAAGAAAATCGCCCAAACTAGCTCTAAGCCGGCCCCAAAACGATTTGAGATGAGAAATGAAGTCAAAATAGTCAAAGTTGGATTTTTATACTCTCAGACACCGCCGACGATAGTGCCTGGCGATTGTGCCCATGGCACTATCGCGAAGGCACAATCGCGACACTCAAACGACTTACGGTACATCCCAGGCGATTGTGCCCGGCGATTGTGCCAAGGGCACTATCGCGAAGGCACAATCGCGAACCTCCCTGACCTCTCGGTACATATCCAGCGATAGTGCCCGACGATTGTGCCAAGGGCACTATCGCGATGGCACAATCGCGACCATCCCCTTTGACACCGAAAATTTGACTTTCTAAGGTTCGATAAAGCGAAGCTAAAAAGGCAGATTAACATACACATAACAGGTTGATAAAATGCTAATTAAGCACACAAAGAGATTCTCAAATTAACAAAAGTCAAGGAACGAGGGGAATACTTACCTTAGATTTTTCGGGTGTTACAGATGGAAGAGGTGAGAAAATTTCCCTTAATGCAGAGAGAAATCGTCCAAGAACTAATATGAATATGAGTCTGCTGTCCAAAAATCGGCTTTAGGGCTTTTAAACCCGATCTGGTCGTCGACGTTCTTGACAAGGCGATTGTGCCAACGACACAATCGCATGGCACTATCGCCCCGATTGTACCGTGGTCCTCTCAGCCCGGGGGACCTTGACAGGACACTATGCTCATGTCACTATCGCGGGGCATGAGTGCATGGTTTGTATCGAGCCCCGGTATCTCCAAGCGATAGTGCCAAGCGACTATGCCCAATGGCATTGTCACAAGGCATACCCGCCGAATCAGTACAAAGCCAAACTCCAAAATTTTCCAATTTTGAGATTTTCTCGCCCGATAGATATCTAAATGCAAACTAACTTAAACGCCAAAAGGATTAACATTCGAAAGAAAGAAAGACAAATTAGGAATCAATTACCTAAAATTTCGGGGGGTTACACTAGATGAAAAATCAATCCACTTTGGTAACGTTCTTAACCTCAATTCAACTAGTCTTCGATTTTGTTGAAGGCTTTTTGTTCTTGGATCGATACAAATAGTTACAAGACTTTTACAAAATAAAATCTTATCTAGTCTATTCCGAAATATAAGTTATAATTTGGATTCCAGCTATAGACTATTTATGAAGTAGAATTATTAGATTTCAAAATAATTTAGAATAATTGTTGGTTCCTTTTGAGACCGATTGACCATATTAATATGATCAATCAGATTCTTAATTTGGATGAGTATTAAAATCTGAAGTTTTGATTCCAACAACTATCATGGTTGTAAATCCGATGGTGACTAAGACCCGAGACTATGAACCTATAATATCTATTTATACAAGGTTCAAATGTCAGCATATGAAATATCAAATCCGATAAGTAATACAGATCAAATATGACATTTGTAAGGCAAATTTTTATTTTTTTACTTCTAAGTGTTTTATGGATGCTAGTTGTATTATTTTACAAATCTGATGGTTGAAACCAACACTATCTTTTTCTTATAAATAGGCAAAAAGACCAAAATTCCCCTCAAGTAGCTAGCACGTGAGAACACTTAATAACAATTAACGAATAGAGTTGATTTCTAAAATGAAATACAAATATGAATGATGGTAATTTCAAGAAGTTAAAAAACGAAACAACTTCTCAACTAAGGCATTGTTTGACAATTAATACTAATTGAAAATTATTAATTAAGTCAGTGAAGTTTCTATAATGTTCTACCTTTGCGTAGTCTTGGTCCATAGTGACAGTGGAAGGCTTTGCAATTGTACATTAATATTAATTATTAATTATTTGTAATTATTATTAATCATATCAATTATTTTTATATTATTATTATTCAATATATTTAGTAATCAAAAAGCAAATAAAACAAATTTAAAAATGTTTATATAAGTTGCATACAAATTAAAGTTATACTTATTTTGTTTCATAGATAATAAAAAAGTGTTACATGATTTTAATAAAATATTTAATTTAGTTATTAACTATATTTAAAAAAATATTAATTAATTATGATATGTGAGGTTCCCAAATTTTATTTTTATTCATACTATATGTAATGGTTATTTAAAATCATTGATTAATGTTGATTTTGTTTTAAATTTGTTTTAACAAATCTAAAATTTATATTATATGTATACATATTATATAATAATCAATTTAAAATTATTTTAATAAACATATAATATTATTTGATTTTTTAGAGTAAATTATGGATTTGGTCTCTGAGGTTTGTCATTTGTTACGGAATTGGTCGTTTACCTTCATTTATTATAAAGAAACCTTCACCTATGCAATTTGTCTTGGATTTGTTCTCTTGTGCAAATGTCCGTCAATTGTCTCCGTTAAACTCAAGGGCAAAATGGTCACTTGACATTTTTTTCTCTATTTTAACATTTCTATTATTTGTTTTTGTTTTTCTTTAATCTTCATCTTATTCAACCTACAACCATCAACCGCAACACTACCAAATACCTAAATCAATCCATTCAAGAACAAAGCAACCTATATAATAAAAAATATCATCATCAACAACTTACTACATTTAAAAAAAATAAATTGTGATAAATATACTAAATCAAACTCTAGACTAAGACCTAAGCACTAAATCAAATACACAAAATAAACATAATTGAAGCAGTAAATTAAATACAAAAAAGACGAGATTTGGGATCTGGGTATCGAAGCAGAGTTAAAGTAGAAGACTTCTTCTTCAACGTTGGTTTTAGGGTAACGGTATTTGATTCATGGTGATGCTTGAAGGATTTGATTTATAGCTCAATGGATCTTGTTTAATACATACCAATGCTTAAAGGGTTTGATTCATGGCTCGATGGATCTTGTTTAATACATACCGATGCTTGAAGGATTTGATTCATGGCTCGATGGAACTGTTCGTTGGGTACAGAGGGATTAAACACGATCTGGTATGGGAACGATGGTCAGAATCTGGGTTCGTTGGGTGCAGTGGGATTAGTGATGGCCAAAAACCGGGCTCGGTCAGGCCAAAACGGGCTTCGGTCCCAAACAGTAAACCCAAAACCCGGGCCAATCGGGCTTCATGTCGGGGCGGGCCGAGTTTCACCCGAATATGTTCGGCCCGTTTAAGGTAGGAATAAACCGGTTATATAAAAACCGGGTCGGACCGGCCCAAAACCGGGCCGATGATTTTTTTGTATTTTTTTAAAATAATTTCTTTATATAATAATTAATTACTAAACTTTAAAAAATAAAAATTGGATTAGATCACTAAAATACACTTTGAAAATACATTTTATTTATAATAAAATCACTAAAATACACTTTAAAAATACATTTTATTTATAATTTTAAGTTACAAACTTACAATACATAAATTCTAAGAACCCGAAGGTCCCGCTCCCGAATTCCCACCCTCACCCCATCCCCATTGATTGTAATTGTATGGATTGAACTATGAATTGTAGTCTTCAAGAGTTCCGTACTTTTCCAGTCGTTCAACAGTTGTATTATCATCAAGGCAGTCGGTGTCTGGTTCTTCTTCTTCATCGTCGTAACGTGAGAAGCCACCGACACTACTAGCATCGTCCTTGGTTACGGGTCCCGGCGTACTTAGTCATTCGTCCACTTCGTTTTCGGCTAGGTTTAATTCCACATCGTTTATATCCGCCTCCAGATTTGTTTCATGTTGAATTCTTTGTTGGCTATCCAAGTAATCCTTCAAACATATACAACACTCTACCGACTCTGGGGTTAATCTTGACCGACACTCCGATATGATCATGCCACTAAGAGAAAAAGCAGACTCCGAAGCTACGGTACTAGCTTGGATTGTTAGTATATCAAAGGCAATAGCCGCCAAAACCGGGTATTGAGGTTGTTTAACTTTCCACCATTCTAATAAATGTAGTGATTTAACATCGTTGACGGTTGTGGAGGATGCCGCTATAAAATTAGTATGTATGTACATATTGAATTCACCCAAATTATCCCCATCAAATCTAGATTTTTTACTAGATTCATTTAAAACCGAGTTCATTAAATTTGCCATTAAGTCGACCCGGTTTCGGACACGAGAACTAGAACTAGAACCCGGTGAAAACATTTGAGTTGTAGGGGTTTGTTGGCTTCCTCCCCCATAATTAATTCTATAAATATCAAATAATTGATGAAAATCACTATTTATAGGGGTTTGGAGGGGTAAAAAAATACAAAAAAACGGGCAAAAAAGGGTCACAAACGGTAACAAACGGCTAGTTTTTTTTTTTGAATTTCAAAGAATCGGGCCGAGCCGTGAATCGGTTTCGGGACGAACCGGGCCGGGCCGACAAATCTTCCAAAAACATGAGCCGGTTTAGCATTTCAGGCTTCAAACCGGTTTTCCATCGGGCCAAGCCGGGCTGGGCTTCAGGCGGGTCAGGCTCCGGTTAACCGATCGGGCCGGGCCAAGATGGCCATCACTAAGTGGGATGGAAGCAGCGAATGTTACATTTATCACCTTACAATTACTTATTTAATTCATCTTACATCCCTTATTTTTTCATTTTTCATTTTACATCATTATCATATTAACACAAATAATCGTATATGAACAAAAATGCAACGAAAAAATATGTTTCTTTTTTTACAAATTATATCATTATAATCATCTCGTCAATATATCTTCAAAACGAGTCCAATATTGAATATTTTTTAATTTAATCGTACTATTAAATATCATGAATCTCTACTGCTATATAAAAAAAACTATTACGTACAAACTTTTGTACAATAACACTTATCACCCTTATAATGTTACATTTATCACCCTTACAATTACTTATTTATTTTATCTTATATCTCTTATTTTTTCATTTTTCATTTTACATCATTATCATATTAACACAAATAATCGTATATGAACAAAAATGCAACGAAAAAATATGTTTCTTTTTTTACAAATTATATCATTATAATCGTCTCGTCAATATATCTTCAAAACGAACCCAATATTGAATATTTTTTAATTAACCGTACTATTAAATATCATGAATATCTACGAACTAATTTGTTTTCTATCCATACGTTTTTTTCCACCGTTAGCACATTAAAAATACATAATCGTAAAATATGTTTCATTCTTATTATAAATTATATCATTATAATTTTTTTTGTCAATAATTGTAATATAAACTAATTATTGAATATCTTTATGGGTTTAGGCAGTGACGGATCTAGAAAATTTCTTGGTTGGGGGCACCCTTAAGGGTGTCGAAAAATTTCCGAAACCGAATAATTTATCCGAACCAAAACGGTTTCGGGTTTTTCGTTTTTGCCTTACATGGTTCGTTAAATCAAATGAAGATAACATATTCGGTTCAAATGCTAAGAAAATAAAACCAAGTTACCAAATACCAACAATTCAACAAAATCATTTATCAAGATTCAAGAAATCAAAAATTTAGGTTTTAAGTTTTTACCCAAATGGTTGGAGGCTGGACCGCTGCTGGAGAGTGGAGATCGACGACCGAGTGACCGACCAGTGACTTCTTCTTCTTCGTTTCCACAAATCACAATACTTTCGAAAATCACATAAACAGAAGCGAGCTGAGTACAGTACCAAGTAAAGTTACTAACAATTCAGCAAAATTGCAAAATCAATCCAAAAATACCAAATACCCAAATTGCAAATAACCTACAAAATCAATCCAAAATACCAAATATGCAAATACCAAATTACAAATAGTCAAATACTCAAAATCAATCCAAAAATACCAAATACCTAAATTGCAAATAACAACTACTAGGAAAATAAAACCAAATACCAAGTAAAGTTACTAACAATTCAACAAAATTATTTATCAAATATCAACTAAAGTCTAAAATCAAGAGTATAAATCAAATTAGGTTTTTAAATTTTACCCAAATTCGAAATCAAATTAGGTTGCTCTTGCTGACTTGGTGTTGGTGCAATGGTGCAACGATTAAACGAGAGAAAGAAGGAAGCGACCGACCAACCGATTGAGGCCTGGGCTGTGTCTGTCCGTCGTATCAAAGAATATCGAGCGAGAGTCGAGAGAGAAAGGAGACACGAGAGAAAGAAGGAAGCTGGAAGCGACCAAGTCTTGAAATGAAGAGAATATGGGCTGGAAAGTGGAAGAAGGGGCCTCAAAGAATTATTGTAGGGGGCCCATATGTTTACACACTATAAAAAATCAGTAGAATTTTTTTTTGGCTATCATGTGGTCGGCTGGTAGGGGGCCCAGGACCCCTACCACCAAAGTGTGCATCCGCCCCTAGGTTTAGGGTTTCATAAATTATGATTCTTAGGTCATGGTTGATTGTTGATGACATGTCTATAAGGAATTAACATTAATTGTTCGTTATTTATTTACATTTCGTTCCATCGTACGGGTATATGCCTAGTTTATATATAACGAACTAGTTTGTCAAACATACACCGACACAAAACTCGTATATCAATTTTTGGCAAGTTTTTTTTACGAGGAATTCGGTAGTCTTTTTGTGCAAGAAAAGGTCTTTAACCATAAACGCCTGTTAAAATGACCAAAATCTCCCTCGTTCATGTCCCGTTGCTCAAATTCAACAGAGAGGGTTTCTTAAAACCCTAAACTTGAAAAGGGGGTTTATGCTC
Organism: Arctium minus; assembly: GCA_954870635.1. NCBI lineage: Eukaryota > Viridiplantae > Streptophyta > Magnoliopsida > Asterales > Asteraceae > Arctium > Arctium minus. The sequence continues at coordinate 27,717,889 of OX941092.1, forward strand.
TTCCACCGAATCCTTAACCCAGAGGCTTTCATTTCGGTGAATTGATTTGCAGATAGGTTTTATAGCGTCGAAAGTCCGTCAATGGCGGCTTCCAGGTTTGCATCTTTGGCTGCTATGGCAGCTGTTGCGGCCGCATCAACCACCACTTGCTCCTACGCCGACGCTCCGTCGTACCGTTTCAATCCGTTTGCTCAATCTCCGGCTCCATCTCAGTCGCCTCAATCGCAATCGGCGTCGGAACCTTCAAATGCGGAACCTAAGCCAGAGGTTGAGGATTCGAAAGGCGGTTTTGATCCTGAAGCTCTAGAAAGGGGGGCTAAAGCACTCAGAGAAATCAATAGTTCTCCCTATTCTAAACAGGTGAATGTACTTGAAATGTTTTGTTGTTATTGATAGTCACTATTTAGCTCTGGGTGCGAGTACTGTCTATCTGCTAACTAAAATTAAATTACATAGGCAGTTGAGGACGTTATTGTATGTGTTTCCGATACAAAGACTCAGATTTTGTTTGCGGACTAATGCTTTGAGCATAAGCAGATTTTATGATGATATTTGATTGGTTAGAAAAAGATAAGCAATTCTTCAACTTTTTGGCAATATAACATATCTATATGACCCTAACAACTTCATGTACTTCCAATTTCCAAATGCTGAATGGTTATTTGTGTGTACCTTCTCTAACAACTTCATATACTTCCATGGAAACCTTTTGTCCAGCCAAATGCATGGGTTGCTCAGAGGTAATTTTGTTCATTTTTGCTAGGTATTTGAGGTGATGAGAAAGCAAGAGCAGGGTCGTCTTACTGAATTGGCAGCGGAGAAGGCTCACCAGGAAGCTATTCAGGCTCAACTTGATATTGTGAGTGATATTTTACATCAACCTTTGAATTGATTTCCGACCGTTTGTGTTTCTTGGAATTGGGAATTACACATTATTTTTGTTTGTAAAGTATGTAATTGGGTAATGTGAATGGTGTGGTTAATGATGGTGGTGTAGCTGTTTATTTATGTCCTCTCTTTATGAGTTGTTGTACTTTCCAAATTGAATGGTGGTGGCTATCAATTGTAGATCACATCACATAGCTGTTTACATTTATAAGATAACAGGTTATGTCACTAATTAAGAATTAAGCAACATATATTTAGCAATTGAATCTCTGAAATGATCCAGCACCGATCATGCTAAGCAACTCTCAGCACCGAACAAGTTATAGTGTTAGCACTCTCAAGGTCAAGCATCCATTATTTTCTTTGTTTTTCTGGGGGAATAATTCTTTACAATTTAATTGAAGGGTCTAGTTGAAGTGTTCAGTTTTTCTTCCTTATGGGAAAACCATCTACCTTATATTTGTGAGAGGCAGACAACAAAATACATTAATACAGAATAGAAGATATATTAGAGGAAAAAGAAGACAGTAAAACTCAATAGTTTGGAGAAGGGATTGATGGCTCATTCTTGATTGCTGAACCATGAATTGCACTTACAAAAAAATAGAAGCTTAAAATTGGAGAGTTCTGAATGTACATGACTACCTAATTTAATCCCACACCTATGTGGCTGTCACTTGTATCCTTTGATACATTTTCACACTTTATGGCCTATGCTTTCTAATGATTTTGTTCATATGCAGGAAAGACAGCGAAAACTTGCCGAAGATCAAAGGAATTTAGTTCAACAACAATCACAAGCTAAGGCTCAGATGTTGCGATATGAAGATGAATTGGCTAGGAAAAGGATGCAGGTATGAGGATCTTTCTCTCCCCACTCTATAAAGTTTCTCCACTTAGGAATTGGAATTGAGATTGGCTGGTTAAAAGTGATTGCAGACCACCTTTGCCAGCGGAGTGGAAGGAAATAATATCAGTTGAATTGTTAGGTCGACAATCTTATAGTTAGTTTTACTTTGAAAACATTTTCACAATGCAATTTGTGTACACAACATCTAATTATTTCGTAACTTGAAAAATCTAGAGCTAGTTCAGTTAGTCATTTGTAGCATCCTTTAATATCTGCAAATACTGTATTCTTGAATGATATTTTGATTTTTTCATCGTCAATACTATTTGTAGACAGATAATGAAGCCCAAAGACAACACAATGTTGAATTAGCTAGGATGCAAGAGGAGTCTTCTATACGGAAAGAACAAGCAAGACGAGCAACTGAAGAGCAGATTCAAGCTCAACAACGGCAGACGGAAAAAGAGAGAGCTGAGATAGAACGTGAAACCATTAGAGTTAAGGCCATGGCTGAGGCTGAAGGACGTGCCCATGAAGCAAAACTAACTGAGGACCACAACAGGAGGATGCTTGTAGAACGAATAAATGGTGAGAAGGATAAGTGGCTTGCTGCAATCAACACAACTTTTGGTCACATTGAAGGTAAAGAAAAGATAATGCTTCAAATAATTGTTGCAGACAATGACCTGGACAGCATTGAATACTTGTGTAACTTTTTTTCCCATTGCTCTTAAGCAATTTTTTAGCATATACTAGGAAAAGTTACCAGAATATACCTCATTTAGTCGTGTCTATCACTAGTGCAAAGTAGATTATCTGGAGATCAATACATTTAATTATCTTTAATCTACACTTGGAATTGGAGGAAGTTAGTAAAACAGTCTCTTTTTAAATGGCACATGCTATAATCATTTTATTCATCACACCCATTATTTTTGACAACATGAAACTTTCCCTCAATCCTTCTTTTGAACAGCACACTCTCTTCAAAAAGGTGAGTTGGCTGTTCGCTTGTAACTTCTGTCTGCCATGCTTTATTGCATATTCTGAAAACTGGTCAACGATGAGTGCTGATGTATGGGGGAGATTTATTTGGTGGTCTGATGGCTATAGAAGGTCGTATGATCTATTCTGAAATGGGTTCAAGTAGGTGAACAACTTAAGGTAGTTGACATTTGCTCTTCCTTTTTTTTAGAAGTTTAGTAATATACATGCTGATGCTAGACTGCTAGTGAAATTCCACGTGCTACCAGAGTGGGAATGACAACCAGATGACAGGCGTGGTACAAAACGGTAGTTCAAGTCTGTAACATAAGGTGTATAAAATATGACATTGCCACATTTGATTGCTATATGTTTGCTTTGCTTCCTTTTGTTGTTCTTTTTAGTCAGTCAAATGAGAAGTATTTATTTCTCCTCTCTCTAATTAATTGCTCTTTTGTTTTTTAGGCGGCGTCAAGATGTTGTTGACAGATAGAAGCAAACTAGTAATGACCGTTGGAGGAGTTACCGCCTTAGCTGCAGGAGTTTATACAACCAGGTCTACTATCCCCATACTTCAAAGTTCAAACTCACTTTATTTGATTGATGCTTTAGTTTCCTGTAAACGATTCTCACCACCCTCCTCTGGCGCAAACACCGTTTGCTGTTGCCATTATTTAAGTAGAAAATGGCATTACTATCAGCCATTGTCTTTAAGGTTTAATCTGTTTGGAAAATGTAATTTCTATTGTAGCCTTATGTTCTAAAACTGATAAACAAACAAGGGTACTTTCACCTGTTACAGCAGACTCACATGCAAACCGAGGAAGCATACTAAAGTAATGGAACATCAAACGCATCTGTAAATAGAGTTTCTTAAAATTTTCTTTTCTAATAATTCATCCACCAATAAGTATCTGTCTCAATTTGATTTTGAGCCCTCCTCCGAAATAAATTTAATCTTAAAAGAATGGCATGTGGAGACTGGAGCCAAGTATATGTTATAATTTAAATTTGTCTGTTTTGGAGTGGTTGATCTCCGCTAGTGTATAGTTTGTAACACAAATGGTCTACAAAGGAACGACCTTTACTTGGTCAACAAAACACGGAGTTAGCTTGTTTGCATACAATTACAAAGCTTGATGAAGATGCTGACAAATATGATCCGCTGCATGTTTTCAGGGAAGGTGCCAGAGTTATGTGGGGGTATGTAAATCGAATTCTTGGACAACCATCACTAATTCGAGAATCATCCATGGCAAAATTCCCATGGTCAGGGATAGTAACGCGTGGAACACAAAAACTCCGTAATTATACTACTGCAACCGGAAAATCAGCTTCTGTGGAAGATAAAGCTAAATTTGGGAACATTGTACTCCATCCTTCTTTGCAAAGGAGAATAGAGCATCTTGCTCGAGCTACTGCAAACACCAAGTCACATCAGGCACCATTTCGCAACATGCTCTTTTATGGACCTCCTGGCACTGGCAAAACTTTGGTTGCAAGGGAAATAGCTCGAAAATCGGTATGCAAGAGATATAGGCTTCAAACATTTCACTCCTCTCAATTCAATTCACAACCTTCTGGATGCATTATCCTTTTCCATTTTCCACCGTATCTCGGAATATATTTTCTGAGTCATCTTCATATATGCTACTCCCTTTGTCCCAAAATAAGCATCCACTTTTCTATTGAAGTTTGTCCTAAATTAATGTGTCTAATTTCCAATTCTACCTTAATAATGAGATGGAGAAATTCAATACCCTCTATTGTTAAGGGTAAAATTGTCATGTAGTTGATTAAAAAGTGTAATAATCATACATTTCTAAAACAATGTGCCTTTTTTCATTGTGGACATTTATTTTGGGACAAAGAGGGTATATGGTAATGATTCTATCATGCCACTGGTTTTTCGATGACCATAATAATACTTGTGATTAGTTCTGCATGCCACAAGCTTATTTATCTAGAGTTGCAGATGTCTTATGCATGTTATAATTTTTCTCATATCATATCAAAATGTGTTGTGCAGGGCTTGGATTATGCAATGATGACAGGAGGAGATGTTGCTCCGCTTGGTGCACAGGCAGTTACTAAAATTCATGAGATATTTGATTGGTCTAAGAAGTCAAAGAGGGGTTTGCTGCTCTTTATTGATGAGGCTGATGCTTTCCTTTGCGAGTAAGTTGCACTAATTTTCCTCAGAATTTGGTCTTTTGGGAGTACTTGGAAGTAGAAATGTGCTTTGATGCCTAATTATGATCAGATTCATAAATTTGAGAATTTATGATGGTTCCTTCCTACCCCAATACATGAAGGGTGCGTTTGGTACGCCGTACGAGGAAAAGTATAGGGCAGGACAGAACAAAAACTCATTGTCCCAAGTTTGGTGCGACAACTAGACTGGGACTGGACAGGACTGGGTAGGACAAAAATGTATTTTTTTTTTCTCTCCCACCAAGATAGGTGGAACAAAAATAGGGAGATGGGATAAGCTTGGTAAATTACTAAACTACCCATGTCAAATTAAAACCCTAAAACCTTCCACAATTCTTTCAAACCGCCTACCTCACTTTCGTTCATCGAGTCCAATCCTGTTCAGTCCCGTATGCATACCAAACGAACCCTGAATGATGAAAACAACCACCCCCATTTTCAAAAGAAAGAATCTCATCTGACTTTTAAAGAGCCAAACCCGTGTTATTAAAATCGACACTGGCAAGGTTTTTTCATCAACTTGGATCGGATTTATATGGTTACCCCATGGTAATCTTTTGTTTCGGGGAAGCCCTTTTATATACTCCATCCATCCCAAATTAAGTGTTCACATTTCTATTTTAGTCTGTTTCAAAATAAATATGCACTCTCAAAAGTAAGCGTCTACTTTCCAATTCTACCCTTAATTATGAGATGGATAAATTCATTACTCTCTATGTTATCAAGGATAAAATTGTCATATAGTTAACTAAAAAGTGTGGTAGTTACATATTTATAAAACTATATGCCTTTTTTATTGTGGACATTTATTTTGCGAAGGAGAGAATATTTTAACTCGACATGAAATTGGAAAAAGATGTGTTTCACTTCAGGATCATATCTTCTAACAGCTGTTTTAGTAGCTTCTTGATTTTGGAACCATTAACCGTTACACTATATCTTCAATGCAGACGCAATAGCACACACATGAGTGAAGCCCAAAGAAGTGCTTTAAACGCATTGCTCTTCAGAACCGGAGACCAATCAAGAGACGTTGTTCTTGTCCTTGCCACCAATCGACCTGGGGATCTCGATAGCGCTATAACCGACCGTATCGACGATGTGATTGAGTTCCCACTTCCTCAGGAGGACGAACGGTTCAAACTATTGAAACTCTATCTGCACAAATATCTCTATGAGGACAGCGACGACATCAAGGAATCCAAATGGCATTCGCTTTTCAGCAAGAAAACACAAAAGATCGTGATCAAAGATTTGTCGGATGATGTGATTCGAGAGGCTGCTAAAAAGACGGAAGGGTTTTCCGGCCGTGAAATAGCGAAACTAATAGCCAGTGTTCAAGCAGCGGTTTATGGACGGCCGGATTGTGATTTAGATTCGCAGCTGTTTCTGGAGATCGTGGATTATAAGGTCGGTGAGCATCGTCAGCGATTGGAGCTAGCGAATGCTGGTAATCAGCCAGCATAAACAAAACTCGTTTCTGCGACTAGAGGTGCAATTCATTCTTGTTTTCGATTTTGCCTGCCAGAATTTTGAGCGATATACGAATATAAATATTTGAAGAGGAGACGAAAAGGGGTGGGTTTTAGTAGGATTTGAGTAATAGATAAGAGGCTTTGGCAACTAGGATTTATGCAGTTTTTGCTTGTTTCTGTAGTTGTGAAAGTATGTATTCATAAAAAAAAAAAAAAAAAGGCATTTCTATTTAAACATTGAGAACTATCGATTTGACCCTTTGTGCGGGTGAAAGTGGGATCATGATGTGTTTGGCAAAGTAGGCCGTTGAGACCTTGATGCTTATTGTCTTCCAAAAATAAGTTAGCTAAGACCATCTCTAATGGGACATTAGGGGGCTGTTTACTAAGGGTGTGTTTGGTATGCAGAACGGAGTGGAACAGGACATAACAGAACAGGCTTGTCCCATGTTTGGCGTGACCATATGTGGGACACGCTAGAACTAAGTGGAACAAGCATGGGACACACTTGTCCCACTCCAACCTCATGGAACTAAGTAGAACAACAATATTTTGACTAATATACCCTTTGTTAAAAACAAAAACATAAAATATGTATTCTCATCATCCACGCCTCCAAGCTAGGGGTGTGAAAACCCGAATAGTCCGAAATCCAAATCCGCATCCGAACCGAAAATAAGGTGTTTTTGCAAAACCCGAATTCCCCGAAATCCGATAATCCGAAAATAAGGGTTTGATCGTTAGCCATCCAATCTGTCCGAAAACTCGAAATAACATAAATCTATATTTTAAATACTATATATATATATATATATTTATTTATTTATCTAATTATTTTTTGAAAATCGTAAATTATAGTCTGTTGAAATATTTTCTAAATTTTATACTTGCTATCGATTTCATCAATCATTCGATCGATTGTATTCATCTTAAAAAACGATTGAATTTATATATAACTTTTGCATTATATAATACCCGAACCCGACCGGCATCAATCCGAAACCCGACCAACCCAAACCCGAAACAACCTAAAATCCGAAACTTAAAATTTGGGTTTTGATTTCCTTATCCAAAATCCAATCGTGATAAAATAGTTTTATGTTTTTGATAATCCATTGCACTATGTATTAGTGATGTAAATTAGTATTATGTGATGTAATCTATGATTTTTTATCAGGGGTAAATTCGTCATTTAACCAACCTAGTCCTGTTCTGTCATGTCTTGCCAAACACTGGACAGATGTCCTGTCCTGTTTCATCTTGTCCTATCCTGTCTGCGTACCAAACGCACCCTAAACGCTTACCTGGTAAGCGTTTACTAGGTCATTTACCTTACCGGATGAGCATGACAAGTGCCGAGAATCTTACCCGATAAGAGTGATGATAAGGATGGAGACTCTTACGGCCCCAAGTCTAGCACCAAATACCGAATTTGACGCTAAATTATATTTCAATGGGACATTTTACAGCAAGAGCTATACCAATTAGAGAAAATAAAAAGAAATATATCTAGAATTTTAAGTTTTGGCGTACCAATTTTATGAATTTGGTGTTACCTAAACATGATTTTTTGAAATAACTTTGTTTATGGTTGCCTCTATCTTCCCGGCCCCTCTTGTGTTATCGCGGTTGGATCCCCCTATCGGTTCAAACATCAATTTCATGCATGTTAAGATTTCTACCCTATCAACCCATAAAATTAATACAGACTATATAAAACTCGTATGTGTTTCATCGTGAACAATTTATAGCAAAGGTGATCATTTGTGGGCTTAGGTCGGTCTCGTGTCAAGTCTAATTTTCTTGCTATCGAGCATAATTATTGTAAGTCTAAGCCCGTTCTGGACTTGATAACTTGTCCATAACTGCCTTATAATCTTACCCATCGGGTCCACAGAATAACGGGCCTGAAAGGTTTTTGCATTTGAAAAAAAAAACTTATATAAAATAATAAGTTACGTAATTATTCAAAATACATATTTTTTCTAACTTAAAATAAGCCGTAAAAAACGTAACAAAATGGTACTCGGTACAAAAAACATAAAGTATGAACATTTTTTCTTCAAGGATTTATCAACCTCTAGAGTTCAAATTCTTCAGCAACCAAGTATTTTATCATATAATAATATTTCAAGATCAAGATTCGAGATGTACGATATGATATATCATATTTCGGAGATCGTTTGTACTCGGTACAGGGAGTCCGGTCAAAAGCCAACAAAATGAGCTGCTAAATTTTTTTAATTAAATAAATTATTAAGTGTTAGTTATACATTAATTTTAACTCACTATAAAATCATAAACGGGTCGAACTAGCTTGTCCATAATATTGTTTTCATTGCACAAAACACACCCAATAAGTTTAACAGTCTAACTCAAGTCCGTCCGTTAATTCAAGAATAATTGTCCAAATCCGTTTATAACAATCCCAAAAAACCGAGTCTAAACTAAGAAAGAGTAAAAGACATAACTGGTCCCTATACAATGGAACTAATATGAAACAATCACAAACAAACATAGAGGCAAACAATTAAAATGCATCAAAAAAACATATAAAACGAACCCAGTAAATCTTATACAGAGCACGATCTAATTAACCGACACCGCATGCAATGGAACTTTACGGGAATGCATTATTTCAAATCTTCTGTACATTTGTGTTTCATAATAAACGAAATAAACTTAGTATATCCCATCTGAGATGGGGTCTATAGAGGGTAAGACGTAAGCAGACCTGACATCTATCCAAAAAATAGAGCCGCTGAGATTGTAACAAAGAGAGAAAGACAGAGATATGATAAGATTTGAAAAGCTGGTTAAATCTTGTCGGGTAGTAACCGATGAAGCCAATTATCGGCTTTACCTTTCGACTAACGTCTATAATTAGGGGAAGGAATGTAGCCAGACTCTATGTGCCTAAGGTCTTCAACAAGCAATTCATAGTGTCTTTTCACTTCTTCCGGCGACTTGCCGCCACCCACTGCCCTCGCAATGAGCTGCCACCGGTCAGCGGTGTCGCGATCATACACAGCAAGGGCGGTTTCGAACAACTTGTTCTGCTTGGCTGTCCAAGAGCAAGTGGTGGAGCTATATGAGATGGAGTTTGATGCCATTTTTTCAAAGACTTGTGTATTTGAATTCTTGATAAAAAGAGTGGAATTGGATGAGTGATGGTTTGAAAGATGGTATCAGAGGAAGCTCTTTATATACAATAGGAAAGTGGGGGTTCCAGTTGGGAGAATATAAGTTGCAAGAGGGTGGAATTGGAGACATAATGATGAGTTTATTAGAAGAATCAATATCTGTTTTTGGACCTGTGGGATTCTAAGGCAAGAAATTGTGGTAAACTCATTTGTTTTTGTTGATTTGTGTTAAAAGTTTGGATCTACTTGTGTGTTATAAGGGACCTGATTCTTCCCATCTTTTATTGTTCCAATTTGGCATTTGGACCACATTTGTTGATGAAAAAGAAGGATATTATTCCGAATTTACCCGATTTGTATCTTGACACAACGTATTCTAATTGGAAGCAAGTTGTTTGAGTATATATCTTAACATGGTATCAGAGCCGGTATCTAGCATCTCTGGGGTTTGATACACTCGAGTCGACAACCAATCTAGTCTAGCATTTGTTCGAGGGGTGTGTTGATTCTCTTGTCTCAAACCCGCCTTTATATATGTAAGATTATCTCGTCTCAACCTTTTGGGCTAGCTCAATTGGTAAATAAATACTAGGAAGTCACTAGTTCGAGTCTCCTTAAGACCACTGAGAATTTTTCTGACTTTTATTTTCAGGGTCTCATGAGTCGAGGTGCACGCAAGCTGGTCTTGACACTAACGGTTAACAAAAAAAGGTTATCTCATCACTTTATAAGGACTCTGAAACGATTGTGGAGTAGGTATATACTTGTCGAAGAGTGTCTGGGTTCATCACCAATTAAGTTTATTCATCTACCAAAACGTATAAAGGTAATGTGACAAATACGTTTTGGGTGGATAATGTGGACCCAAAGAGCTTAGGGTTTTGAAACTCAAGAAATTATAAAGGAAAACCAAAATAAACGAGTTTAGACTTAGTATATTCCACTCAAAAAGTATGGTCTCGAAGGGGTAGATTAGACACGAACCTATCTTATAGCCCAAAAGATAGAGTGGTTGCTTCCGTGAAAACATCTGATCTGTTAAATGTAAGACGAACAATGATTAGTAAATAGTAAACAACAAGAAAAAGAAAATTGTGTAAATAATAGGTAAATTGAAACATAAAAAGGATAAGAGAAAACACACATCACTGTATCTATGATACGCATACATGCTTGATGTATGGTGTATATGTATACATATATAAGTGTACGGATTGTACGATAACAAAATTATTTTTTACAAACAACGTAGGAGATAATGGTGTTCGATCCAGGAGGCCAACTTGATCCGTTTCAAGTGATTCGATACATAATTCATTTTGACTTGTTTGAAGAAACCCGTTCTTATTCGCCCAATATCTATTAGAGTTGTTTGTCGCATTTAACACGTGAGCAGTGAATATGAAAAGGAAAAATATAACGTATAGATTGTTGCTATATAAAATTATGTACAGTTACAACTTACAAGCATAAAAATATATAAAAACCATTTAAAATAGCGTTAACATCGCACATTTGATGTAAATAGATATTGGAATAACCGATCTAGAGACTATTGCAATATGCAACCAATTTTAAGGGCTATTTGATTACTTTTTCATTAGGGGCTGTTTGGTTGGTTTTTTATTAAGACTCGTATGGATAAAACTGTCTGTTGATTAATTGTATAGATTGAGAAAGTTTTGTTTGAGAGAGTTTTTTCATAGATGGAAAAAGGAGTGTACTTTTTTTAATTGAGAGGACAGGTTTGGAAAAACTTTGGCTTTCTACATAAAGCTACCCTCTAAAAGCTTACCGAATAAACCATTTTTTATATCATTAAGTCACTATCAAACAATCATGTATAGCTCACAGAATAAGCTATAAATCCTGATTATAGGCTAGGGGCGACGGCCCAAGGCAGCAGAAAGCCCAAGGGTAGAGATGGCCAAAAATCGGTCCCGGGCCCAAATTGGTCCAGGTCCCAACAGTGTTTCCATAACCAGTCCCTGTCACGACCAAAATACTTCGGTCCGGTTAAGCTTTACAAGGCTCCATTATGAGAACCGGTCCCGGTCCCGGGTTGGGCTTGAATTGGTCCTACTTAATTTTTTAAAATTGATTTTCAACAATTCAACATATAAATAATATTTTTTTGAAGAATTTTGTCAATCAAATACACATATAATGATACAAATACGTTTTTATTATAATTAGGTCAATCATATATACTAAAAAAACACGTTTTTGTTATAAAGAATTTGATCAATCAAATATATATACTTTAAAATATTTAATTGGATCAATCGAATACACTAAAAAAATAAGTTTTTATCATAATACACTTAAAAGTACATTTTGGCCTTCAATCAAATACACTTAAAAATACATATATAAATAAACTTATTAATAAATTTTAAATAAAAAGTCGGGTCGATCTCATTGGTCTGGCCAGGTTGGACCTTGTTTTGGTGGAATATCGTAACCGTGTCGAAAACGACGGTCCCAGGCCGGGTTGGGCCCAAGTCGACCCCGGTCTTTCCCGACCCATTTGGCCATCTCTACCCAAGGGCATTTGTCTTTGGGTAGGATTAGTTTTGGGCCTAAAAAATGTTAACGCTTAACTTGCCTAAGGCGCTTGCTGTATAGCGTATATGGCTTAATCGCTCAACCATAACAAATCGTTTAGGGGTTGTTTAGTTAGCTCTTAATGGTTACATTAAGAGCTTACCTCTTAATCGGTAAGAGGTAGAGGCTGTTTGGCAAAAAAAAATTGCCCTCTTAATGGTTACAATTACCTCTTAACCATTTTGTAGCTAGGGCTTCCCTCAACCATTCAGACCCTAATTATTTCCATTGCTACCCTTCTTCACAAAAAGAAAAAATGCCTGCATCCTCCCTTCCACACACATCGTCCCTTCCACGCACATCGTACCTCTTGCCGACGTTCCTTCCAGAGCTCTCGCCGGCGTTCCCTCCACAACTCTCGCCGACATTCAACTCCGACGTTCCTTCGCTGGACATATCTCGGCGGCGTTCCTTCCCCACACATTGTACCTCTCGATTTTTTTCTGTGTTGCAGGTATCACATCGTCCCCCTTTCTCTTCTTTTCTTCTTTTTTGTGCTACTATCGATTTTGTCTTTGCTGCTATTGATTTTTGATGCTAGTGATTTTTCTTCCCCATTGTTGCTACTATTGAATGTTGCTATTGTCGATTTTTTAGTGCTAATGATTTTTGTCGCTAGTGATTTTTTCTTCCCAATTGTTGCTACTGTTGAATCTTGCTGCTACTTTATTATGATAAACAATCTGCTACTATTATTGCTTCCTTTTTGTTGATTTTTTGTTTTGTTTTTGCTGGGTTTTTTTTAACACAATCTGCTACGGGGTTTGTTTAACACAATTTGATTTTTTGTTGATTTAACACAATCTGATTTTTTTGTTGGGGTTTTTTCATGTGTAATAAATTATTCAGTTGCTTAAAATGTTTCATGTAGTTATATTTGTAAATTAATTGTTTTATTCAGATATCTGCCAAACGGTTTTCTGTCATTCAGAACTAAATCATTTAGAGGGTTAAAATAGTAATTTGTTGTCATTCAGAGCAATTACCAAATAGCCATATTTTATTCAGCACTATATCATACAAAGCCTATTAAGCATTCTGACCTTTCAACCGTTCAAACACCTAACAAACAACCACTTAGTTGTGGCGGTGTTTACTTGGGGCTTAATGAGCTTAATGAAAAAACCGGCTTATTCGTGCAGGCGTTTGGAGTGTTTACTTGGGGCTTAATGACAAAACTGACTTATTCGCACAGACATTTCCGGCTTAATCACTAAGTAGGGGAAAGATGTGTTGTCCCCATTAAGACACATCTTTGACATTTATACCCTTTAAAAATAAATACATGCCTACCTTCCTACTCAATAATCACGCAATAAAAAACAAGGTGCTCGATTTCACCTTCACTACTTGTTCGATTTCGATTTCATCTTCACCGCTCGTTCGATTTTACTGCTTCGAGTTCATTGCTGGTTCGATTACACTATTTTAATTCGTTGCTGGTTCGATTTCAACCCTAGACAATAATTTCCTTTGGTCGATTTCTCCAAAGGTAATGATTTTACTGATTGTTCGATACTTGTTTCTTCTCCATATTCGATTGTTGTTCCATACTTGTTTCTTCAGTCGATTGTTGTTCCATACTTATTTCTTAATTCGATTGTTGTTCCATACTTGTTTTCTTCAGTCGATGGTTGTTCCTTACTTGTTTTTTTAGTCGATTTTTGTTCTATACTTGTTTCTTCTTCATAGTTGCTCGACATTTCTACAATGTAGATTTTTGTAACCATAATTTCTACAATGTCGATTTCATACTTGTTACCTTTTGTTTGAACTTGGCTTCGTTGTGTTTGAACTTGGAAGTTTAAGTACTTAATGGATTTTTGTTTGATTTTTGGATTATATCAATGAATTTATGAATATATGGCTTAAAAAATAAACAACAATTTATAAAACAACTTAAAATTCACATTCAGGGGTAAATTGGTCATTTCTGTTATTCAGACTGTTAATTCAGATAAAAAAGTAAACAACAACATCAATTTATCCAGACAGACAAATTTATCTAAACAGACACATTTATCCATACAGGACTTAATGGAAAATTTGGTAAACAGGACTTATTCGTGACTTAATGAAACATTTACTCTTCAACCATTAAAAGTAGGGGTGTAAATGATGCGAGTCGAGCTCGGGTATCAGTAAACTCGACTCGAGCTCGAAATAAAATTCTCAAGCTCGAGCGAAAGCTCGCGAGTAGTCAAAATTCAAGCTCGAACTCGACTCGATAAACAATTCCCAAACTCGAGCTCGAGCTCGAATCAAAACTCAAACTCGAGCTCGAACTCGTTTCAAGCTCAAATCAAAACTCGAACTCGAAAGCTCACAAGTAGTCAATATTCATGCTCAAAGCAAATTCTTAAACTCAAACTCGTTTCAAGCTCGAATCAAAACTCGAACTCGAACAAATTCTCAAGCTCAAACTCAAAAACATAACACTAAAACAAACAAGAGAACCCAAGTTCAGAGGGTTCTCCAATAAATCTTTACACTTAAAATCAAGCCACTAGGCTCAACAAATTTTGAAGGCATTGATAGCAAGAGAAAAGAATGAGATGAAGCTTATATATATACTAGAGTTCAAGCCCTTAGGAAAGTAAATCCCACCGATGTGGGATAGAAATGAAGGAATTTCATCTTTCTCCTTCTCTTGAGAGTGTTAAAACTGATGGTCATCCCACATCTATACATTAAACAAATAAGGGACTAGAGAATTGTTTGCTATTGATTTTTTATTGTTATTTTATTACACTAAAATCTTGGAGCTTTGATTATTATTATTATAGGGGTTGTTTCATTTGCAACCTTTAAAAAGGTTGCAAACCTTGCAACCCACATCTTAACCGTCGGATTCATGATCGACGGTTACAATAGATATGGGGCCCAATATTTTTAATTAAAAAAACAGAAAAATAAAAATAAAATAACCGTCGATCATGAATCCAACGGTTAAGATGTGGGTTGCAAGGGTTGCAACCTTTTTCAGGGTTACAAAATATCCTTCCACTATTATTATATTAGGTATATATATATATACATATATTAGGTATTAAGTATAAATATAAATAACAATTATTTAATAGTTAGTTTCTTAAATATTTATTTGTTAATTATTATTATTAGTAAACGAACATAATAAAATGAACATTAACGAACGTAAACAAACATAATAAACAAACGTTCACGAACGTAAATGAACGAACGAGACATTTGTTCGTGCTCGTTCATTTAGTTAAACGAACAAAAAATCTTGTTCATGTTCGTTTGTTTATTAAATAAACAAACATAAACGAACTTCCTGCCGAACGGTTCATTAACGGTTCGTTGGATGTTCGGTTCGTTTACAGCCGTATGTATGTATGTTCGTGTTCATTTTTGTTCGTCAAGTTAAAACTGAAAACAAGCATATACAAACTTAAATAAAAAGAAGGTGCACCTATTTTGATAGTATGCTCCTATAAACCCTTTCACTAGGTCAAGCCATTAGCTCAAGCAAAAAGGCTCAAGTTACAATTTTCGAGTGTCTTAACATTAATGTATTGTATTAAAATATTTATTATTAATTTTTTTACATTATACTTTATAAATTATAATATAAATTAATTATATATA
Organism: Arctium minus; assembly: GCA_954870635.1. Lineage (NCBI taxonomy): Eukaryota > Viridiplantae > Streptophyta > Magnoliopsida > Asterales > Asteraceae > Arctium > Arctium minus. The sequence continues at coordinate 27,733,662 of OX941092.1, forward strand.
TAATATATATTCGGGTATCTCACGAGTTTATCGAGCCTATTCGAGTCGAGTATTGATCGACTTTTGACCGAGCGAGTTGTCTAGTCTCATTTACACCCCTGGTTAAAACCATCTCCAATGGACGTTGTTATAAGTATCGGTTACTGCTTCCAAAGAAATCGGCGGTTTCAAGCATCTGCGTCTCCACGATCACAGGTTTGTCTCCCATGGTTTTTGATTTCTCCCTGTGGTTTTCGATTTTTCTCCGTGGTTTGTGTACACTAGAATAAATTAGGGTTTAAAACCAAACAGCCCTCAAGTCCAAGTCCGTCTGACTTCTTTTTCTCTGTTGCCTCGCTTCATACTTGACGATTGAACCGACTCTCGACTTGTTTCGGAACCAAGTGATACCCAGTAACTCTCGAAATGGAACTCGGAGTCGCTGGCTCATGAAATCTCTCACTCTCTCTTGTCTCTTGATCTACGCTACTCCTCTCGAACTCCCAGGTCTCTGCGGCCCTCTCTTAATCTTAAGCAACCAATTTAGACTCCTGGTAAGTTTTAATGCCTAACGTTTATGTCTTTCACTCTTTTGTAGATTAAAGACGTTTCTAATTTGTTCTATTTTTTGGATTGTTGTCTATTTGTCTTGTTGATTTGCTAATTTCTGTCTATCTTGGTTTCTCGATCGTATTTGTTTTATGCTTGGGGTATGATTTGTTACTTATTGTTCATAATATTACCAAGGCCGATGATGCCCTCCAACTTTTCGATGATTGCCACAAACATAAACTCTTTGATATTCTTGTCACTTTAATTAAAATTAGGGATAGTAATTACAATTTATCAAGGTCAATATAGGAAGCCTACAAAAGAATGGAAGTAACATTGTTGTGTCATAGTTACTAAAGATATTTTTGGAGAATGGGTTGTTTTTCGAACTAGTGAAAGGTAATTCACCTATGATTTGTTGTCCAATTTGTGATTAAAATTGTGTGGTATCATGATCACGTTATTTCATGTTCAATGGTTTTTTAGGACCTTTGATTTTAAGATGAAATTTGGTTAGGATTTAGGGTTCATGACAAATTAATCACACATTAACTTTTAGAACCGAGTGTTGTACATATTGCTTAGAGTCACATGAAACAAAGTTATAAACATAATCAACCGTATCTCTTTCATAGCATGTTGACATATTCAATTAGATGCGCCATTCATAATCTATTAGTAATCACATTGTTTTAATTTCGTTTAATGAAGTATATAACTATGTTAATTTGCATAAATCTCGTGGTTTCTCTACCTAATCAGTTGTTTATCAAATTGATTTTATAAACACTAATTCTTGTATCATGTTAAACATGTTTTCTAGATTTCTAGCTTACTGCTTACACATCAAGTTGTCTCATGTATTCCCAAGATATTTCTTAAATAATCTTTAGTTTCCAAATATGCATTAATGTACAAGCTATATTTGAGTCCTTTAAGTCACCCATTTTTCCATATATCTAATAATTTGTTACATATTTGTGTTGTTCGAAAATGTTGACATTTGATAAATGATCTGTAAGTGGCCCATGGTGACAGGTTACTAGTGTGATTTCTTTCATTTGAAAACTCGTAATTCACCCGTAAATCTTTGGTCTCTTAGAAATAGTGTGTTTTGTTAGTTTTTTTGTTTAGGGGTAATTTTTAGATTTTCGCCACAGCATGAAAAACCTCAGGACCCGTCCTGATCCTGTAAGCTCGTTAAGCTGCTGACAAACATTTCCTAAGTCCTATTTGTTTCACTCTCTAAATGGACTGTCTAAATGGCAGAAAATTACCATTTTACCACCCTTTTGATTTATAATCAAATATTTGCCGTTGCCGTTGTTTATGGGGTCATCCTTGCTGTTGCCATTCAACATCTGAAAGAGACGCACCCAATTGAAAAAGCTTCAAGCACCAGGTATCTATGTCGCAATTGATGCCTCTGATTTTACCTATTCTTCTACTCGTACCAATGCAATGAATTGACAGACTTGTTATAATTTCTTAATTTCTTGCCGTAATCGAAGGGTTTAGGGTTTTGGATTTTGGATTTGAAATCTTTGTTTATGTATGATTTCAGGAATTTCTGGTTGCAATTCACAACTTTTTGGCACGAAATCAGATCATAATTCGTTGAATTGTATCAAAGAGATTACGCAAATGGCAACGGAATCATCGGAGGGAGAAGAAGAAACCAAGCTGATGGGAGGGAATCCGCAGCTGGTGGTGGATGGTGACCTTCGTGAGATGGCAAAGATGGCTGCTTGGAGCGTAAGCTCTTGTAAACCTGGCAATGGTGTTTCTTCTCTACGAGATGACAATTACGAAACCTATTGGCAGTGCGTAAAGTTTTCTATTCTGTTTTCCCAATTTCATGAGTTCTCTCTGTGTGTGTGGTTTTGTGTTTTACAAGTGTTTGATTAATTTTCTATTCAGATCAGATGGTGCACAACCACATCTTGTTAACATTCAGTTTCAGAAGAAAGTTAAGCTTCAAGTAAGTAGTATACTGCTTTATTACTTATTCCTCTGTTCTATATACAACACAAGGGAAAGGGAGATACATTTAAAAAATCACAGTTTTGAAATCCAGTTCATGTTTCTGAAACCTGAGGAATAAAAGAAGTTATATAATGTTGGGAAATACAACTATAGTCAGTATAAAGTATATAATTGATGCTATCATTACCTTCAAAAGTTGAATGAAAATTGTATCGATTGTAAATAGTAGCATTAAAATTCTTGAGCTACTCTTTGGTGGATAGACACGGTCCCTTTCTCCTCTATATATGTTGGAACTTCCTCTCTCTCCCAATGACTCTTTTGGAGAGTCAGTGGCTGAGCCAGAAATTAGAACGAGGGGGAGCACCCAACAAAATAACATAAATATTAATTGTTTGAAAATGGCAAAAACAACGATATTATATTGATGATATTCTGATGTTTATAGATTCAACAGTGACCTTGACGAGCTTTCCTTTTTTGAAACTTATCTCTGATATCTTTGTTATCAACCTTAGTAAAAAACATATTTTTTAATATAAGTAACTAAGCAATCGTTCGTCCTTTCATCTCCCATTTTATTATGCCACCTATATATATTCATAGCTGAAAATGTTCTCTCAACTGTTGTAGTCGCAGTAGGTAATATCATTGCTAGTTTTATAAGCAAATACACTTAATGGTAAACAGTTACCAACATGGGCATAATCAAATGAGAGCCCCATAGTCACAATAGGTAATATCATTGCTAGTTTTATAAGTAAATATCGTGATAATTATTATCGTAAGGTATTGTTTTACATTAATTTTTCCGTTAAATAATCGGTTTTTGTTAATAAAAGCCTAACATGGAGTGCCCAACACGTTCCAAGCTAACTAAATGGACCGTCCTTGTACATTATGGAACCTAATATTTCTACATTAAAAGGTATTTTTAGAAGTCCAGGGGAGCCGGGAGCCCATGCACCCTTTGGTGCTCAAGTGCCCCCCCCCCCCCCCCCCCCCCCGGCGGGCGGGGGTGAAGAGTAATCCAATAGGGTTTCACATAATTAAAGTTGAAGTCTTCCTCTAAAAAGGGACTTTGGCACCCTGGAGCACTGTCTCCCTCTAGCCTCCATTGGAAAGGGACGTGTTGGAGTCATGCATCGGTAGACACGGTCTCTCTCTCATCTATATATGTTGGAACCTCCTTTCTATTCTCAAGGGATCTTTTGGAGAGTAATCTGATGGGGTTTCACATATCTCACAAGATGAGTCAATTCTTGCACAGGTCGATTTTAGTTGCCTTGGCTATGTACCTTGAGTCAATTCTTGTGTATTTTAGGAGTGCTTGTGATAAAACATTAATTGTAGTTTGAGAACTTATACCTCTTCTAGAAACGGTCCTCAAAGTTCAAATGTCAAAAAGAGGAAATTCCTCTTCTTGTTTTGTTTTTAAGGTAGGGGAGTAGTCTTATTCCTTTTGTTGTTATCACGTCTTGCATTTCAATTTTATAACAGGGGTTTTGTTGCTTCTTCAGTTAGTGGCGCTTTATGTTGATTTCAATCTTGATGAGAGTTATACACCTAGTAAGATTTCAGTTCGTGCTGGAGATGGTTTCCATAATTTAAAGGTGTTTATTCTCAAACTGCTGATCTTTGACTTCTATCATCACTTCTGATTGTTGGTTAATGGATTATAATATGATTTGGATATTAGAGAGATATGCATCGGCTTACCCTATGAGCTTGATCATGTTCTTCCTTATTCTTCTTCGTAGGAGAGAAAAACAGTAGAACTTGTCAAGCCAACTGGTTGGGTATACATATCTTTATCTGGAAACGATCCTCGGTAAGCAATACTGGTTAACTTTCTGTTTGTTCTTTGTGTTCTTTTTTATCAGTCTTCTTCCTTGATGTGTTTGATTCATCCCATAACTAAGATGAACAGGAATTGCTTAGAGCTTCTTACAGTCAGCAAATACAATGACTATAAACCAAACTAAAAAACCAGTACATCCCTCTCGAAAGCAGGGATAGAGCGGCTGTGAACTTGAAGTTGTATAAATCCTTTACCAGTATTCAATTAGGGCATCACATTTTCTGAGAGCATCTCCAATAGATTCTCCAAAATGGAGATTTCGAACCAATTTTATGCTCCAACAGATTCCCTAAAAACTATCTCAAAAATGGAATATACAACACCTAAAAATAATTACCATATGAGAGAAATATTTCTTAATATATTTCCACCAATAGGAAACTTTGAAAATAAATATTTAGAGCGAAATAATATTTTAGTAGATGAATGAAATATCTTAATATTATAATCAATGTTAGATTCTCCAAAATGGGGAGTCTGTTGGAGATGCATTTAATTCTTTTTGGAGATTTTGACTTTTGGTTCTCCATTTTAGAAAATTTTTGGGGAATCTGTTGGAGATGCTCTGAGATCCCTTCTAACATTCATTCAGTAGTCCAAGAATCTCGGTGTCTGAAATGAAAGTTCACCTTCATGTTGTTAGACTTGTTTGATCTCATCATCTGGAATATCTCTCGGACATTATCATGAATTCTTTAGAATAGTATGAAACCAAATCAAATGAACCCAGTGAATCATTCAGAGTAGGGTCTACGAAGGGTAGGATGTACACAAACCTTGCTTCTAGTCCAAGGAGTAGAAAGCTTGTTCCTATAAACACGAAACTTACAGTCTATTTTATCTTTCTATGTTACTCCCTCCATGGCTCCATCCCAAAATAAATGTCCACCTTTAGATGTAAGGGTCTATTTTCCAATTCTGCCCTCAATTATGAGATGAAGAAATTCATTACCCCTCTATTATTTAGTTGATTGAAAAGTGTAATAAGTACACATTTTCTAAAACTATGTGCCTTTTTTTATTGTGGACTTTTATTTTGGGACGGAGGGAGTATCACTTTTTCTTGATTCAGGTAGCCGATAGGATACAATAATAACCTTGTCTTGTGGCAGGGAGGCTTTTGTGAATACCTTCATGTTGCAAATCGCTATATTGTCAAATCATCTCAACGGGAGGGATACGCATGTTCGCCAGATAAAAGTCTACGGACCACGACCGTGCGTGACCATCCTTTTAATTAAAGTGTTTTTTTTCTCCTCCGGAAGGAACTCGTTTTTGATCAATTCCTAATTCAAGAATCTTGTTATTGTGTGTTGTGTTGCAGGAATCCTATTCCACACCAACCATTTCAATTCACTTCAACTGAATTCATTACTTACTCAACTGTTAGATAAGGAAGCTAAAAGGTGTTGGATTGGTGGCTTACAATTTGCCTTGTACTTTTACAGAGGTATGCATACATTTTACACCAAAAATTCTGCTTCTAAATGAGATAAACTGGGTTGGGCTGGTTTGATTTAAGTATAGTACCATCTTAAGTTTATGGAGAGTTGTTCTATTTTTGTTTTTGTTTTTATTTAATTTTTGGGTGAAAAAGAATGGTGCTTAATGTGGTACTTCACAAATCACAACACTGACCATTTGTTTTCTTTTTTTCTTTTCAATTTTACAATCTGACATGTTGGAATTATTATACTTGTTTTTTCTTTGTTCTTGTAAAATGCCAAAGGAAAATTGGAATTTTGATGATTTTAAAATTTAAACAATGATAAAAATATAAAATACAAGAGATCGTTTGACTCGTTATTTGTAGAAACTCTTCATGTAAACCTATATATGCTTCTAATTGATACCCACATGCAAAAACAACTCTCAAGCAAATCACATCGAAGTATCATGTAGGAGACAAATTAAGTACAAAATTGACCTTTATGTGCCGGCTTAAGAGCCTGGTGCTTACAAAAAGCTCTGTTTACTAAACACTTACCTAGTAAGTGCTTACCAGGTCATTTACCTTACCAACCTACCAGGTGAACGTGACCACGGTCGAGTATCCCACCTGATAAGAGGGATGATAAAGATCGAGAGTTATACCGGGTAAGTGAAATTGATGACTCTTATCTGATAAGTGTTTACCAGGTAAATTGTTGCAAACGATACCATTTTGATGAACTACAATCTGATATGGTAAAGCAATTTAGGGTGTTGAGTTTTACTGATAAGTGCTTATCGGGTAAATCTTTTGGTAAACGGCCCCTTAGACCATCTCGAATGGTTTGCACCATTTATTGCATCAAATGACATAAAAAAGGAAATTTGGTGCAAACAGTAATTCATCTCCAACCAATTACACCATTTTCAACATCAATATTTTCATATTTGTAGTTTATATATATTTTCAATTATACCCTTGTATTTATTATTTGTTAACAAATTTAACCATAAATTTTAACTTCGTAAATTGTAATATTATAAATTATAACAAAAGGAATTTATTTATAAATAATTTATTCTGAACTAATTATCATTTCTTTTAAAAAGTTACAAAACACATTAAAAAAAAGGGAAATTAATTAAAGTAGTAATTGGGTTAATCTTCTAGCCATTTTCTCCCTTAGTTTATTAAAATAGCCGCTATGTTCGTGAAAGGAGTTCGTATATACGAACACCTTCTTAGAGTTGATAAAGTTGATACATCTTCGTAATATATGTTCGTATATACGAACATAATTTAAAAACTCATTAAAAAATCATAACTTCGTGAAATGGTTCGTGGAAAATGCAAGGAGTTAAATTTTTTTTACGTTTTTGGCCCCTGTTCATGAAATTCCAATATATTACGAACCTGGAAGTTACATTTTTGGCCCTGATTGTGAAATGGTTTGTATTATACGAACCTAGAAGTTACATTTTTGGCCCATGATCGTGATATCCTAATTACGAACACATTTTATTCAAAAAAATAAGCAAGTTATAATTATGGCCCCTCATCTTTGAAACATAATTCAAAGACATTTACGTTTTTGGCCCCAGTTCGTGGAATATGTTCGTGATATAAGAACATATTTTTTGAAAAATGAAATAGTTACAATTTTGGCCCCTCATCTTCGCATAATAAATTAAAATGTTACAGTTTTGGCCCCACTTCGTGATATTTGTTCGTGAAACATTTAAAAATAATTTCACGAACAGGGGCCAAAGCCGTAAATTTCTTTACCTCTTTAACTTTTTCCACGAACCCTTTTACGAACTCATGTTTTTTATGAATTTTTAAGTTATGTTCGTATATACGAACACATATTACGAACATGGATCAAGTTTTTGACTTCAAAGGAGGTGTTTGTATATACGAACTCCTTTCACGAACCTAATGGCTATTTTGATAAAATAAGGGAGAGAATGGCTAGGAGGTAAACCCGATTTTCTGAAATGACTACTTTAATTAATTTCCCTTAAAAAATGCATTTGAATAGTTTTCCCATAAATGTTCAAAATCGTAGATTGAAGTTAGTTTCAAAAATCCTTGATTTTGTTTACTAGATTATTAGATTACTACTGTATATTATTTTGTTTGTCCTAGAATAAATGTCTACAATGAAAATTGCACACAGTTTTTAAAATGTATAATCATTGTGCTTCTTTAATTAACTGAATAACAATTTTACTCTTAGGCTATATTTGGCAAACTAGCCGATAAAGTTAGCTTATGACTGATAAGCTACTTGATAGTTGATAAACTAGTTGTTGGTTGATGAGGTAGTTGGTAGCCGATAAACAAATCTTGTTTGCCAAAAACTAGTTGAGGCATGTAAAATGACTAAAAAGAACATCTTAAAAAAATAGTTAATTGCAATATTTCATAATATAATTAAAACAAAATTTTAATAATACAATATGTTAATTAATATAAAGAAGATAGAAAATAAGAATTAAGTAATATAATATATTAATTAATTTAAAATTGATAAACACTATAAATTTTGAATTTGTTATAAAACAAATTTAAAAGAAATCTACATTAATTTATGAATAACTATTATACATAAAATAAATAAAATAAAAATGGTTATTTCAAAAATATAATTAATAATTTATGAAAATCATTTAGAATTATTATATTTAGTTTTTGATAAATAAATAAATGGTGACGATGGGGGGATTAGGAGGGTGAGGTTGGTGGGTGCTTAGGGATGCATGTGGGGTAAAGAGTTGGAAAAAATTGGGATTTCGTTTAGGATTTGTGAGAAAGCTTTACAGTTGGAATATGATAAGGAAGGAGGCTTTGATTTGCAATCTGAGTAGTGAATGAAATTGGACAATCGTTGGTGTGGTTCGTGGGTAAGAGAACCTACACCAATTTTAGGCCAAATGATAGAGACCGATGGACTTGGTGATTAGGGAAAAACAGGGACTTTTCGGATCTTAGATGCTTGATTGAAAACAAATTTTTGCAGGTTCCCGAGAATTTTGTCCCAACTCGTCGGAGTATTTACGTGCCTCGTAAGGTTTGCATCTTTTTTTGGCGGCTTAGGATTCTTCATAACAAAGGCGTCGACCTCAATTCCATTATTTGTCCGTGTTGCGGTAACGTAGCACCGCTTCTTCATTGCCCTTCTAGCTTTTCCTTGTGGAAGGACGTCTTCAAGTGGTGGGGTTGGAACTTGACGCCCTCATTTTCTTTCGACGATTTGTTGAATGGATTGGGCTTCTTTAGCAATTCAAGATGTAAAAGTCACCTTTGGAAGACGGTATTAAGGATCACTCTCTATTTAATTTGGAAGCATCAAAACAATCGGGTCTTTTTAGACAACCTGAATGACCTGCTTGATCGGTTCTTCACGGCACAAATTCTTTCATTCCAATGGATTTCTAAGCGCACCAAAGGTTTCCACTTGCCTTGGTCGGAATAGTGTAGTGGTCAAGATTTCGTGGTGTAGTTTGTTTTAGGCATTGGTTTTGTCGTGTCTCTCTTGGGTTCGGGCTCTACTTTGTTCCTTGTCTTGGCTCTGCTTTTTGGTGTCTTGGGTTGCTTTCTGTATCTTGCAGAAATGTTTTTCTTTTGTCTTATTGTACTTTTGTTGTTCTATCAAAGTTCTGATGCCTTTAAAAATAATCATATAAAAATAGTTGATGTGATTAACAATAATCCTAAATAACTAATAGTTAATATTAATGTATAATTAAAATTAATTAGTAATTTTCAATTAATATTTTTATAATTAATGGTAATAAGTAATAATTAATATTAATGAGGGTTATAATTAAAAAAAGTGATAAAAACCGCTTAATAAGCTACTCAAAGTAGCTATCAATCTAGTTTATGTTCATCCGAATGTCTACTCAAAAAATAAGTTAGCTTATATTTGCTAAACATTGTCTTAATAATAGAGGGAGTATTAGATTTATCCATTTCATAATTAAAAGTTTAATTAAAATGTATGTACTTACCTTTGAGAGTAGTCATTTATTTCGAGACAAATAACAATAAAAATATGATACTTTTTTTAGAACGATTGGAGTATTTAATATATTTTTTTTCCCAATTATGTATCTTTTTATTTCATCATGTTGTAGTATTTATTCAGTTGTGTGTTGTAATTCATATGTGTGATAATTTTTTTTTTCAAATTATTAACTTTTTAAATAAGTTTGAAGTATAAAAATGAATAACATAATTTATAATAATTATTATAACCAAAATACCATTTGATTACAAAGGTATCGAGCTCCATCTCCTTCATTGTCCTTGCAGATTGGCATTGCTTTGTCAAGTGTTTAAAGAGCTTTTATTTATGGAATCGAATCTTTTGGTGGTGGGGTTGATCTTTTTCGTTGGAATGATTTTCTTAGTTGTTCAGACTTTCTTACTGTTCCGAATTCTCATAGTCCCTTTGGATGGCGGCGGTGTGGTGGCACTCTATTCAATTGAATAGTACATCTTAACAATCGAGTTTTCTTTCAACGTTCTTCTCAACAAACAGATGGTTCTTCAATCTACGGCTTTTGTCATTTAATTGGATCTCCAAGGGCGAAGAATTTTAGTGTTTTTTAGATCGGATTGGTGTAGCGGTTGTGGGTTTGATGGTTAACATTGCTTGGGTTTATTTGGTGTTTCTGCTAGTGCTCGGTTGTTTTAGGCAGTTGTGTTCGTGTTTTGGCTTTTGTTGTGGATTGTTACGTTGTTGTCCATTCTTGGGTCTCTGTTTTATTTCGTGAGTTTCCGCTTCTTGCAGAAGCTTGAACTTTTCACATTTTGTTTTTTTAAGTTTCTTTTGGTTTATATTTGCTACTTTTCGAGGGAAAAATAAAAATAAAAAAACTACATAACTATCAAACGTGGGGAATATTTTTGTATTAAATGGTGCAAAATGTGGTGTTAGGTTGGAGTAATTTGGTGTTAAGTTTCATGTAATAAATAGTTATTAGTTTAGGGGTATTTTTTTATATACAGATTGGATGGAACGGGACTGCATTGGACGACTGAGGGGGCGTTTGGTTCGCAGAATCTGATGGAATCTGATGGAATTGGAATGTTGAATTCCTTTGACCAGATTCCATTCCATTGTTTGGTTCAAAGTTTTTGATGGAATGGAATCTTCCAATTCCATTAAATTCCATACCTAAAGGATTTTAACATTCCATCATCAAACCCAAGTATTTCAATGGAATGGAATTTGTTATTTTCATAATTCCAAAATTACCCCTTATCCCAAACTAAACCCTACTGATATTGATTATCAGCAGACATCAACTCTCTCTCTCTCCTCTCTACCTCTCTCTCATCTCTCTCTCTCCTCTCTCCCTCCCTCTCTCTCTCTCCTCTCTACCTCTCTCTCATCTCTCTCTCTCCTCTCTCCCTCTCCCTCTCCCTCTCTCCTCTCTCTCATCATCATTCATGTGTTAAAATAATCAAAGCAATTTTAGTTAAAAATTAAAGTATTTAATGACTATTTCATTAAAGTAATTTTTGTTGAAAAAAATTAAAATAAACAAAAAGGGTATTTTGGTCATTTACCAAAATTCCATTCCAATTCTAAAGCTACAATCTGTGAACCAAACAGAAAAATTTCAATTCATTTAACACTTTCCATTCCAATTTTGTCAACCAAACATGTGGTCAAACCTGACAACATTCTATTCTAATTCTTTCAAAGTCAAATTCCTTTGACATATTCCATTCCATCAAAAAACATTCTGCGAACCAAACGCCCCCTGAGAGTGAAGTAGGTGGGTGAAAGAATTAAGAAAAATTTTAAGGTTTTAATTTGATATATATAGCTTAGTAATTTACCAATTTCTATGTCATTTCCTTAGTTTTTGTTCCAACTATTTTGGTGGGAAAAAATGCACTATTATCTCGCCAAGGGGCTATTTACTTACAACTTAATGGTCTAAATGGTTTAATCACTCAGCAATAGATAAGTGTTTCTTTATGGCTTAATCATTAAGACATTAGTCAAAATGACTATATGGAATAAGCCATGACCCCTCTGTTGTACCCTTAAGCCACCTTAGACAAATTAATACTAGAAATGCATCAGAAATGTTCTAATCCTCTCTCTTTTTTGGGAGAGGGTATCCTAGACCACATTGGGCCCAGACTAATCCCTGGCAATATGGGCCGAAGCCCGACTGCTAAAGCATGCAGCCCGGGGTCGAAGCCCCCGTACCTCCAGGATGCGTCCCCCAGGGTTCGAACATGAGACCGCTACTAGCTAGTCCACATGCCTTACCACTAGGCTAACACCCTTTTGGTTAATCCTCTCTCTTTGCCTCCCTCAAACCCATCGGTTTCTCGTCCACCAGTCAGACATTTATCTAGACAAACAATCTATCCCATACAAAATTTAATGAAAAAAAAAAAGATAAACAAGCCCTAAGTCATGCATTATCCTATCTTGCTTAACAAATGCACCCTAAAAATTGTAATTTTCATATTATGGCTTTGAGATTGATTTATAAAAGTTTTCAAACGGGACCACAAAATAATTAGTAAAATAGAAATTAAAATTAAAATTAATTATGAAAATACAATTTAGAGTAAATTAAGTTTTTAGTCCCTGTGGTTTGTAAAAAACTGTGAATTTCGTCCCTGTGGTTTTGAAATTTTAGTTTTCGTCCCTAAGGTTTGTATTTCATTTCTATTTTCGTCCCTGAGGCCAAAACACTACTTTTAGGTATGAGGACTAAAATAGAAATGAATTGTAAACCATAGGGATGAAAAAAGCAATAAAAATTAAACCATAAGAATGAAAAAAGTAATGAATTATAAACCATAGGGATGAATATCTAATTTTAAAATTATAGGGACGAAAATAGAAATTTTTAACAAACCCTAGGGACTAAAAACGTAATTTACTCTACAATTTATTTAAAAATGACAAATGGTTTTTCTTATCTTTTTTTTCTTTTTGCTGTAGTTTCCAAAAAATTTAAAAAGATTTAAAGGATTTAAACTTTCAACCTATAACTTTTTGTTAAATTAAAGGTTCACGCATCTATTTAAGTCGGATGAACTTTTAATATATCTAAAAACTTTTCCATTTCGTTGACACGACAAAGCGTGCATCCTCTCTGCTATACTAAAATTCGCCCCTGTTGTGGCTGCGAGTTTCATATGTTTGTTTAAGTCTACCATGTCAAAACTGTAATGTCCGGGTTTTCGGTAAGTATTCTAGAACGTATTTCAATACATGTGAATGTATGTATATAAGTATGTTTAGGAACTAAATTCGTATATTAGTATGCCCGTCAATGTTTTAGGCGGTGTTAGCCCGAATTCTCGTTTTAGACTCACAATATTAACCCTTGGAACCAATTATGATAGAACCAAATCGAAGGGACATACTTGGGAATCAAAGCAGGGAAATTCAGAGCCCTGGACAACCGGTGCGACAATGCCCGACGATTGTGACGCAAGTCACTATCGCCAAGGGCAAAGTCGTTGGACTTAAGCACCCTTCGGTACACCGTGGGCGACAGTGCCCGACGACAATGTCCGGGTCACTGCCGCAGGTCATTCTCACGGAGCACGTACCGCGGCAGGGGAGAGCGGGCGACAGTGCCTCGCGATTGTGCCTTGGGCACTATCGCGATGTCAAGGTCGCCGGGACCTCCAGCCCTTAAATACGTGATCTGACCTATTTTTGTCATATTTTCTCACTTGGGGGCTTATTGTTGGGCGATTTTCTGTTGCCTCCTAGGTAAGACTTCAAACTCTAATTCCTCTCCTCATTTATTACGTATTGGGGGTTTTCTAAAGACATTTATGGTCTTGCTTCCTAGGTTGTTGGGCAATAAGTGCAAGGGAATCACCTTCTTGATCAAGTACAAGAACCACTACTATTGCTAGGGTTTCACTCCACTTAGGGTTGTATAAAAACCTAACAAGGTGAGTCTCTCTTCCTACAGAACTTTATATATGTTAAAATGCTCTTTTATGAACCAATAAACTAGTTTTATATGACTTCTCTTGAGGAACTTTGGTAATAACTTACAAAACTAGGGTTTCCCCATTTAAGGGGTTCATGTGGAAGAAAGATTGGAAGGTGTTGTAATATACTTGGATGTTTCACATTACTTGATTTGCATACCCTTGGAACTCCATAATGGGGTAAGATGATTATATTTTCTATATTGTTGATTTAAAGAGTCATTTCATAAAGTCCCCACTTCATAGAGTCTATCCTTGATCATGGATATTTTATGTGCGAATGGTACGTAAGAAAGTTGGGGGATCGATATTGTTGGGGGAGTCTAATTCCCAAAAGTACCAAGAAATAGGCATGGGGTCATAAAGGGTCATAGTTGTGGACACCAAAGTCGGACAGCGACCAATGGCCATTAATTGTAATTTCTTGCGAGTGAGTGAAATCTAGAATTGGTGGTTTTACCATTAGTTCGTAGTGGGGCTCTTAAACATGGTAGGTGACTTACTTTGTGTTCCATCACCCACATGGAAAGTCGGGTTGCCATCTTGGTAAAATGATTGTGCACATGTCAACATTGGATAATAAAAAGGAAAACTTTGGGAAAGGATTGAGTTTATATTTTTCCGGGAACTACATTTATTATATTAATTGCCGTAATTGATTGATCTCACTAGGCGTTAGCCTAACACTTCTTCCTGTTGTGATGTAAAACAGGTCCCAAGGGTAGCGGGCCGTCAAGCTCGAGAGTAAGGTGCTAGTTGCCGGTAGATGGCAATTTTTGGGAGCACATGCGTGAGAAGAGATAATTGGAGATTTGTGATTAGAATCCTTTTTGGTGATTTTGACGACACCCGTCCATAATATAGATGTTTGCTAGTCTAGATTAGTAGGTTGTTGTGTAAGTGTCCGATGTATTGATTGTAACTCTTAACCAACTCCATTCCCCATGATTGGGTAATTTTTGTGTCACGTATAGGGTCTCTTGTGTTAACCCAGGTTTCTTCTATCTATAGACGTTATATTGCCGGATTTTTGAATTTTATGTTCACTCTAAATTTTAGGATGTTAGAAGTTGGTATCAGAGCTCTAGTTTAAGTGAACTAGGTATGGTAGTAGGATGCCTAGACTTAAACTAAGACGTTAAGTTATGATTGGTGAGGCTTAGGTAGACTTACTGGGTTAATGTGGTCCTAGAGTCAACGGAATTATGCTAATTGAGAATTGTGATAATGGTGACGAGAATTCTTGTGTAAACTATGGTCATAATTTCACGTAGCTAATGCAATTATGAATATATCCTTACGTGAGCATACTTGCTCTACTATTGTTATGATGATTAATGAATGTAGTAGTACGTTATTTGTATGCATATGTTAGCCTATTCTCACCCCATTCTCGTGTAGTTGACAGTTCGAGATGGTTAGTACTCGGAGTAGAGTGCCTAATCGCGAAGACCCTCCGAAAATCAGTGTGACGGCTCCCGGTCCATCGATACAAGGGGGCGACCTCGAGCCCCCGATTCCGAAAATGTTGGTAAGACGGGTGGAAACGGTGCCCCGAGTGAGTTTAGTCACCGACGACCCCGTCATCCAAGAAATTGATCCTCAAACCGCAATGATGGCCAACTTTTTGCAAATGATGAACACGGCCATGGACAAAAGAGACGAGAGACTAATGAAATTGTTGGAGGATAGGGACGCCGAGAATCGAAGGCCGGAAGCGGTTACGGAGAATGCAGTAATAGGTTCTGATGGTACCGGAAACATCATCGGGACCGAAGAGCACATCATGGTAGAGGCAAGGAGGATAGAAAAGGGGTATTCCTTTAAGTCATTCCTATGTTGCAAACCGTCAGAATTCTCGGGGGCATCGAGTCCGGTTGTTTGTGTGAAGTGGTTCCGAGAGATCGAACTAGCCTTTGAATCAAGCGAATGCGGGGAGACTCGGAAAGTTAAGTTCACTTCTCAACTGTTTAGAGGGGAAGCCCTTAAATGGTGGAATATGGTTCGGTCAACCCTAGAGCCGACGGTCTTGGCTCAACTCTCGTGGGTGGCCTTCAAGAAAAAGGTAATGGATAAGTACTGTAATGAAAGAGCGCTAGACCGGATCAAGGACGAATTCCGGAATCTGAAGAAGGGTGACAAACTGATAGTCGAATACTCCCGATTGTTCGTAGAGAAGTTGGGTTTTGTGGGACACCTAGTCCTCGACGACAAGGCAATGATCAAGGCCTATTTGAAGGGCCTACCTGCGGAGATGAAGACCACGGTAAGAAACTCTAAGGTGGCCACCTCAAATAGGAAATTGAAGAATCTCAATTAGTGGAAGACGATCTTGCGCAAGGCCGGGAAGAGAAGGCTAGAGTAGGGGAGAAGAGAAAGTGGGAGAGTCGGTCGGACCCTCCTCAAAAGCCGAAACCGTTTGTTGGAAATCTTCGAGCTGAGCCACAAAAAGAACCCAATTGGTGTCCAAAATGTAGGAGTAAACATTTTGGCCCGTGCCGAATCACTTCGAGTGAATGTTTCAAATGTGGAAAGCCCGACCATACCATCAAGGACTGTCCCATTTGGGGACCGACGTGTTACGAGTGCAAAGAGACCGGCCACTACAAAAAGGATTGTCCCAAATTAAAATCTGGGGGAAATCATGGAAGGAGGGACAACCCACCAAAAGCGACCGAGAGGGCTTTCCGTATGTCGACCGAGGAAGCTAAGGCATCGGCGGACGTGGTTTCAGGTACGTTTCTTGTGAACTCCGTACCTGTGCGCACCTTATTCGATTCTGGTGCCAATTTATCTTTTGTATCGCAATCTTTTCGCATAAATTGCTTACACCCACCTCTACCTTAAGCGACGCCTTAGTAGTTGAAGTGGCGAACGGATGTCAAGTCATTGTTCGCAATGTCCATAAAGGTTGTGTGATTTCGTTAGGAGGGAAGGAGTTTTCGATTGACCTCTTACCTATGGAAATAGGAGGATTCGACGTAGTCATTGGCATGGAATGGTTAGTTTTTAACCAAGCCGAAATCCTGTGCGCCAAGAAACTGATAATAATTCCTGTAGTCGAAGAAGACACTGTGCTCGTGTATGGAGAAAGCAGGAAGGGGGACGTTGTAACGCCCCAAAAAAAGGGACAACAAAAATTTCCGGAAAAATGGAAATGTGGTAATTAGATATGCCATAGCATCGAGCCTCCCAAAATGGGGAAATAAATGACCACCTGTTGAATACAAATGTAATCTAAAGTAATTGACTAACAACCTAATAATCTAATTTCACATGAAACAACATTATAGTTCGAGTGTCACCCAACTACTTTCAAAATAACGGTCTTCTATAGAATGGTGTCCAAAATCTTTTTCCCCAAGCTCGTTCTAAGCCCGTCTAAGCCTTCTTAAGACCGACTCCGCTAGAACCTGAGACACACACCAACCACACAAGTGTTAGGCCAAAAAGCCTAGTGAGCTTGAACAAGTAAATCAATAGTAACGTTACAACAATTAATTATATGCGTAAAGCAGTGCCATGATACTTGGAATCAATGGGAGAGACCCAAAAAACAATCAAGTTCCACCCAAAGAGTCGAGATACCTTAGTGTCGATCCATACCATCGACACCCAAAGGCCCGACACATTCTAGGTTTACACGCAGGCATTGACCCAAATGGCGGGGGTCTAGGTGCATACCCACACGGTGGATCCTAAGACTACGTCCTCCTAGTGTCTACTTGCCTTAGTTCATCCAACATTCACAATCTTGTTTCTCAAAGATAACAAACCAAGTATTAGTACATTTATGAACAAATACAAATACTCATGGTCCGAACACCATCTACTTCGCATTATTTATGTCATGGCTACCACACTCTCATGATGGCCTATTTACCATATTGTAAGTCACAAAATAATCCCAAGTTAATATATCCTGTAAAAGAGATTGTACAATATACCAAGTGCACATAATGAGGAAAATCACCTTTGTAGACAAATCCCAACTAGGGTTGGGGTTAGAACTCAACATTTCTTCCCATTTCACAAGACACCATATAAGGATAGAAAATACTAACATGTGAGATTTATATGCATAATACTCATGGACTTTCTGTAACACCCCGAAATTTTAGAATTTAGTGTTTGATGTTATCATATTATGAATTACCGTGCATCGGGATTTAGTGTTAATTGACATTTTTATCAATTTTGATCTTCGTGGGTTGAAAGTATCAGATCTGGAAAAGTTTAGGCGTTCGGTACCTTTTCGGCGATAGTGCCCGCGATAGTGACATGGGTCACTGTCGCGAGGGCACAATCTCCCCGCTTGTACCGTAGGTGGGTGGATCCCCGCGACCTTGCCCACGATAGTGACAAATGTCACTATCGCCGAGGCACAATCGCCGACAATCACTGTGGTATAAATACTTCATTTACGGGATTTCTTCATTTAGGGCTAATTTTGGGAGCTGATAGAAGGTTTCACTCCAGCGTTTTTGGTAAGGTTTCTACCCCAACTTCAACCACAACTTTTAATTATCTTCTAGGAGTATTAATGGTGGAGTAAATGCTTCCTTAGGTGCGGTTTTGGAAGGAATCTAGCTTGTACTAACTCCTCAAGTCTTCAACTTCTCATCTACCATTTTAGGGTTTGATTTCTTGAAAGAAATCACTAAGGTGAGGGTGTTCCTTGACCTTCCTACTTATTTACATGCTTTATAAGGTGCTAACCATTATTTCAACCTTTCTTGTCTTTGGAGTTGATTCACGCAAAGTTAACCTAAAATCCTATTTTGGGGGAATGTCTCAATTGAAGAGTAATTGGAAGGAAAAGTGATCTTAGTATGTAATATGGGTTATGTAAACTACCACGACACGTATTGGTCTCATTAATCGCTTGTGTAAGGGCGTTATGTTAATTAAACTAAAGACTCAATTTGAGTTGATGTCGTGTTAGACTAAAGACTCGGTTTGAGTTGACGTCCCTAATAGACTAAAGACTCGGTTTGAGTTGATGTCTCAAATAGACTAAAGACTCAGTTTGAGTTGATGTCCCCAATAGACTAAAGACTCGGTTTGAGTTGATTGTCGTGAGAGACTAAAGATTCGGTTTGAGTTGATGTCTCTAATAGCTAAAGATCTAGTTTGGGTTGATGCTATTAAGTAGATGGCTCGTTGGAATTATGATCATTGATTGTAAATTCACATTGAAAACTAATCTTTGATGGCAGGTGAAGCAATTGGTGTTGATACCAAATCAATGAGGACGATTCCGTGTATTGTAATTTTATTTCGTTAAGTACTTTACAAGTATTACTTCTCACTAGGCTTAAGACTAACACTTGTTTATTTGGTTTTCATGTTTGTCAGGGCATCCTAGTGGCGGGGATCGTCGGGAATGAGAGGACGATCGCGTGATCGAGAGCGGTCATTTTTGGAAGTCTAGAGACCGGTTTATACTTTTGGTGGTTAACCATTTTGGAAGAATAGCGACACCCGACCGTAATATATTGGAATAGTTTAGATTATTAGGTTGTCGTATATTTATTCTTCATTTATCGAATTTGTAAAGGTCATACTATATTCCCCGTTTGGGATGAAACCTTGGGATCTTTGGCAGGTCTTTGCTTAACCAGGTTTTGTTCAGTTTACAGTCGATATATTGCCAAAATTTTAAGTTTTAAATTACTCCAAATTTTGAGGATGTTATAAGTTGGTATCAGAGCATTAGTTTAAGCGAATTAGGTATGTACGTAGAATACCTAGACTTAAGCTGTGAAATTAAGTTATGATTGAGTGAGTTTGGGTAGAAATCCTAAGATAGGATGGTCTTAGATTCGATCGAAAACTACATAAATTGAGAGTTATAGTAATGGTGATGAAAATTATTATGTATCGCATGTTCATAATCTCGCCTAGCTAACGTTATTTTGAGGATGTTTTACGTGAGTATGCTTATTTCCGTTGTTACAATGATTAATAAGTGTATTAGTACGTTTTTTGGTTTTCTTTCCATGATCTATATCTCATCTATATCCTCGCGTATGTGTGGCAGAAGATGGTTAATACTCGGAATCGACCGGAGGGTCAAGATACAACGGCGTCTACGGCCGACCAACCAAGGGTAACCAATGCAGATCTGCCCCCACCATTTATAAACGTGTTGGGCGGGGGACCGGAGCACATACCCCAACGTAATATAGCTGCAACTCATCCGATTCTTGAAGAGGCAACTCCGGAGACCAGAATGATGGATCGGATGATGCAAGCCATGAACGCAGCAATGGCTCAACAACAAGAAATGTTCATGAAGCTACTAGAGGACCGAGATGCCAGTAACCGTAGGCCCAAAACGGTCGCAGAGAATGTTGTAGTGGCGGGATCCGGGGGTACGGGACCCGTGATCCCCAGTAATGAAGCCCCAATTCCGGAAGCAAGGCAAGTGTCTAAGCCTTGCACTTTCAAGACATTCCTTGGATGCCGACCCCCAGAGTTCAAGGGTACCGATGATCCGCTAGTGTGTATGAACTGGGTTCGAGAGATGGAGTAGGCCTTCAGATCAAGTGAATGCGGAGTGAGTCAGAAGGCAATATTTGGTTCTCAGATGTTGAGATAGGCGGCTCTAACATGGTGGAACGTTTACTCCTCCTCGGTGGAGGCTACAGTTTTGGCCAAATTGAGTTGGTCAACCTTCAAGCAGAAATTGATGGAAGAGTTTTGCAATGAGCGGGCATTGGACCGAATAGAGGAAGAGTTCAGGAGTTTGAGTAAGGGGAGCTCATCTTTGAAAGAGTATAACCGTCAATTCATGGATAAGCTCGGCTTGGTGGGACATCTGGTCCCGACCGAGAAGGAAAAGATCAAGGCCTACACCAAAGGGTTGCCAAGTGAGATGAAAAATCTAGTTCGAGTGTCTAAAGCCTCTACCCTCCATGAAGCTATCGAAGAGGCTCAGTTGGTGGAGGACTCCTATGGCCCGAGCAAAATTGAGAGGAGTGGACCGGTGGAGAAAAGGAGGTGGGAAGGAAATTCCGCACCTTCAAGAAGGACGAAGCCTTTCAACAACAATTCTCGTGGGAACGAATCTGTACGCGAAGCTAGATGGTGCTCAAAGTGTCAGAGCAAGCATTTTGGCCCGTGCACTTCGGGCGGATCAAATTGTTTCAAGTGTGGAAAGTCGGGTCATGATCGTCGTGATTGCCCGGTCCGAGTGATCACGTGCTTCGAATGCAAGGAACCGGGTCATATCCGAAGCGAGTGTCCGAAGTTGAAGACTGGGGGAAAGGAAGCAAAGAAGGCGGATCCTCCGAGAGTAACGGGAAGAGCGTTTCAAATGACCATCGATGAAGCGAAGGCTTCAACGGATGTAGTGTCGGGTACGTTTCTTCTAAACTCCGTGCCTACACGTGTATTATTTGACTCGGGAGCTAGTTTCTCATTTGTATCAAGTGCGTTTTGCCCAAAACTATCAATGCCCACTACTAGCCTAGAAGATGCTTTAGTAGTTGAGCTAGCGGATGGGGATCAAGTAGTGGTTCGTAGCGTTGTTAAAGATTGAAAGCTTGAGATCGAAGGGAGAGAATTCCCGATCGACTTAATGCCCATGGTCATCGGAGGATTTGATGTTGTTATCGGTATGGATTGGTTGTCGTCTAACCACGCTGAAATCCTGTGTGCTAAGAAGTTGATTCAAATTCCAATCTCGAATGTCAAGTCGGTAACCGTGTATGGCGAAAGACGGAAGGGCGAAGTGGCTATTATTGGCTTGGTGAAGGCGCGGAAGTGTTTATCGAAGGGATGTTCGTCTTTCTTGGCATACGTCTTGGATGCGAAGCTCGAGAAGAGGAAACTTGAAGATGTAGTGGTGGTAAAAGAATTTCACGACGTGTTTCTGGATGACTTGCCGGGACTACCACCCGATCGTCAAGTAGAGTTCAAGATTGACCTAACGCCGGGAGCGACCCCAATAGCTAGGGCCCCGTACCGGTTAGCTCCATCAGAAATGAAAGAGATGATGAGTCAACTGCAAGATCTTCTTGAGAAGGGTTTCGTGAGACCGAGTTCGTCGCCGTGGGGAGCACCAGTCTTATTTGTGAAGAAGAAAGATGGCACGATGTGCATGTGTATTGATTATAGGGAGTTGAATAAAGTTACAGTGAAGAATAAGTATCCACTCCCTATAATCGACGATTTATTTGACCAACTTCAAGGAGCGGGATGCTTTTCAAAGATCGATATTCGCTCAGGTTATCATCAAGTAAAGGTCAAGGAGGATGATATCCCGAAAATCGCGTTTAGGACACGCTACAGACATTATGAGTTCTTAGTGATGCCCTTTGGTTTGACGAACGCCCCGGCAGTATTCATGGACTTAATGAACCGAGTGTGTCGACCTTTCCTTGATGAGTCGGTTATCGTGTTTATTGATGATATCCTCATTTACTCAAAAGATGAGTCCGATCACGCACATCACCTTCATAACATTTTGGAAGTTTTGAGGAAAGAGAAGCTTTATGCAAAATTCTCCAAGATACCTTAGTGTCGATCCATACCATCGACACCCAAAGGCCCGACATATTCTAGGTTTACACGCAGGCATTGCCCCAAATGGCGGGGGTCTAGGTGCATACCCACACGGTGACACCCAAGACTACGTCCTCCTAGTGTCTACTTGCCTTAGTTCATCCAACCTTCACAATCTTGTTTCTCAAAGATAACAAACCAAGTATTAGTACATTTATGAACAAATACAAATACTCATGGTCCGAACACCATCTACTTCGCATTATTTATGTCATGGCTACCACACTCTCATGATGGCCTATTTACCATATTGTAAGTCACAAAATAATCCCAAGTTAATATATCCTGTAAAAGAGCTTGTACAATATACCAAGTGCACATAATGAGGAAAATCACCTTTGTAGACAAATCCAAACTAGGGTTGGGGTTAGAACTCAACATTTCTTCCCATTTCACAAGACACCATATAAGGATAGAAAATACTAACATGTGAGATTTATATGCGTAATACTCATGGAGTTTCTGTAACACCCCGAAATTTTAGAATTTAGTGTTGATGTTATCATATTATGAATTACCGTGCATCGGGATTTAGTGTTAATTGACATTTTTATCAATTTTGATCATCGTGGGTTGAAAGTATTAGATCTGGAAAAGTTTAGGCGTTCGGTACCTTTTCGGCGATAGTGCCCGCGATAGTGACATGGGTCACTGTCGCGAGGGCACAATCGCCCCGCTTGTACTGTAGGTGGGTGGATCCCCGCGACCTTGCCCGCGATAGTGACAAATGTCACTATCGCCGGGGCACAATCGCCGACAGTCACTGTGGTATAAATACTTCATTTACGAGATTTCTTCATTTAGGGCTAATTTTGGGAGCTGATAGAAGGTTTCACTCCAGCGTTTTTGGTAAGGTTTCTACCCCATCTTCAACCACAACATTTAATGATCTTCTAGGAGTATTAATGGTGGAGTAAATGCTTCCTTAGGTGCGGTTTTGGAAGGACTCTAGCTTGTACTAACTTCTCAAGTCTTCAACTTCTCATCTACCATTTTAGGGTTTGATTTCTTGAAAGAAATCACTAAGGTGAGGGTGTTCCTTGACCATCCTACTTATTTACATGCTTTATAAGGTGCTAACCATTATTTCAACCTTTCTTGTCTTTGGAGTTGATTCACGCAAAGTTAACCTAAAATCCCATTTTGGGGGAATGTCTCAATCAAAGAGTAATTGGAAGGAAAGGTGATCTTAGTATGTAATATGGGTTATGTAAAGTACCACGACACGTATTGGTCTCATTAAACGTTTGTGTAAGGGCGTTATGTTAATTAAACTAAAGACTCGGTTTGAGTTGATGACGTGTTAGACTAAAGACTCTGTTTGAGTTGATGTCCCCAATAGACTAAAGACTCGGTTTGAGTTGATTGTCGTGAGAGACTAAAGATTCGGTTTGAGTTGATGTCTCCAATAGCTAAAGATCTAGTTTGGGTTGATGCTATTAAGTAGATGGCTCGTTGAAATTATGATCATTGATTGTAAAGTCACATTGAAAACTAATCTTTGATGGCAGGTGAAGCAATTGGTGTTGATACCAAATCAATGAGGACAATTCCGTGTATTGTAACTTTATTTCGTTAAATACTTTACAAGTATTACTTCTCACTAGGCTTAAGACTAACACTTGTTTATTTGGTTGTCATGTTTTTCAGGGCATCCTAGTGGCGGGGATCGTCGGGAATGAGAGGACGATCGCGTGATCGAGAGCGGTTATTTTTGGAAGTCTAGAGACCGGTTTATACTTTTGGTGGTTAACCATTTTGGAAGAATAGCGACACCCGACCGTAATCTATTGGAATAGTTTAGATTATTAGGTTATCATATATTTATTCTTCATTTATCGAATTTGTAAAGGTCATACTATATTCCCCGTTTGGGATGAAACCTTGGGATCTTTGGCAGGTCTTTGCTTAACCATGTTTTGTTCAGTTTACAACCGATATATTGCCAAAATTTTAAGTTTTAAATTACTTCAAATTTTGAGGATGTTATACGTTCCCTACCATTTTATGCAAAATAGTTCACTTTGACAAATATGAGAGATTTAGAATATATAAGTAATAATGACAATAAGTATGCAAGAAATAGTGTGTGTCTAGAGTTTTAAAGGTTTAGAAACAAACTATCTAGGTTTTTTGTAGAAAACCTAGAAACTTGACCAAACCCTAGAAATGTAGGAGAATGAGTGCTTGAGGATGATGACTTGATGATCCTTGCTTGAAAAATCTTCAATGAATGTACCCAAAGTACACTAGATGAACACTAGGTGAAGAAATCCAAACCCTAGGCTTGCATTTATGAAGAGGGAGGTTTTGGAGGGTGAAAATCGCCTTCAATGAGCTCTCAAATCGGTTAGGTTAGAGAAGTAATGGCTAAAATCCCGAAATTGGTCTTTTTATACCAAACAACACCCGGGGGATAGTGCCCGGCATTGTCGCAACCCAATTGGGCGACTGTGACACGCGAGAGCGCCCAAGGGCACAATTGTTGTCACTATCGCCGAGTCTGTACCGCAAGCCTCCTAAGCCCCGCGATATAACCCAAGTGGCACATTCATTGTCACTATCGCTTGTAGTGTCCAGGGATTGTTTTTCGAATGTTTCCTCCGATATTTGCAAGGTCCACACATGCCAAGAGGAGATAATTAATATGCATATAAGGGTGATATTTAAACCACATAAAACTATATATTATGTAATGGTTAAAGGCTTACTAACGAAATGAGAGTGTTACAATCCTCCCCTCCTAAAAGAGGATTTCGTCCGCGAAATCGCGCTCTAACCAAACAAGTGAGGATATCTCTTCTTCAAGTCCTCTTCCGACTCCCACGTCACATTAGCCCCACGATGATGCTTCCATTGAACCTTTACCATGGTCACCTCTTTATGGCGTAGCTTTTTCGTCTTTGACTCTAGGATAGATTCCGGCTCCTCCACGCAACGTTTCTCATTGTCCACTCGGATTTTCGATAACAGAATAACGCTCTCTTCTTCGGCTAGGCATTTACGAAGATAACATAGGTGGAAAGTGGGACGAATCCTGTTCATCTCCGGGGGTAAGTCCAACTTATAAGCTTGGAGCCCGATTTTCTCTAAGATTGTGAAGGGTCCAAGGAAACGAGGGTTGAGCTTCCCTCGTTTCCCGAAAAGGATAATCCCCTTCCATGGAGATACTTTTAGCATGACTAGGTCCCCCACTTGAAAATCGATTGGCCTTCGCTTCTTGTCTGCGTAACTTTTTTGTCGATCATAGGACGCCTTCAAGCGTTCCCGAATTGACTTCACTTTATCCGCCGTCTCTTTAACGATCTCTGGTCCGGCGAACAGTTTCTCCCCCGCTTCTAGCCAACATACGGGAGTACGACACTTTCGACCATAGAGGGCCTCGAACGGATCCATTCCGATGCTTGAATGGTAGTTATTGTTGTAAGCAAACTCTACTAAAGGTAGGTGCGAATCCCAATTCCTGCCAAAGGCTATAACACATGATCTCAACATGTCCTCGAGAGTTTGGATAGTCCTTTCGCTTTGTCCGTCCGTTTGAGGGTGATAGGTCGTGCTCAGATTCACCCTCGTACCTAACTCCCTTTGCAACCCATCCCAAAAATTGGAGGTAAACCGACTATCCCGATCGGAAACAATGGATAATGGGACCCCATGCCTTGACACCACCTCATCTATGTAAAGATTGGCCAGCTTGTCCATAGGTAGCATCTCTCGCATTGCCAAAAAGTGTGCGCTCTTCGTAAGTCAATCTACCACGACCCAAATTGTATCATGACCCCTCATGGTGTTTGGTAGCTTTGTGATGAAATCCATGGTGATGTGCTCCCATTTCCATTCCGGTATCGTCAAGGATTGCAAGCTCCCGTAGGGCCTTTGATGTTCCGCCTTGACTTGAAGGCACGTGACACACTTTCCACGTAGTTAGCCACGTCGAGTTTCATCACCGACCATTAATAATGTAACTTTAGATCCCGGTACATCTTCGTACTACCGGGGTGTATTGAGTATCTCAACCTGTGAGCTTCTTCAAGTAGCAATTCAAGGTTTCTTCCTATCTTTGACACCCAAATTCGACCTTGAAAGAGTTTAAGGCCTCGACTATCCTCCGACAACAACTCTCGTTGTTTCATCATGACTTCGGCTTTGAGATTTTCTTCTTGGAGTGCTTCCATTTGACTTGCCTTAATGTTCGCGATTAGACTCGACACCACATCAATTTTGTTGAGAGTCAACTTTACACCACTTCCATGACTTTTCCGACTCAAGGCATCCGCTACCACATTGGCTTTCCCGGGGTGGTAGAGTAGGTCACAATCGTAGTCCTTCAAAAGTTCGAGCCACCTCCACTAACGCATGTGGAGCTCTTTTTGATCAATTTGTGATCGGTATAGAGAGTGCACTTCGTACCGTACAAGTAATGACACCATAACTTCAGTGTAAAGACCACCGCCGTCAGTTCCAAATCGTGAGTCGGATAATTCTTTTCGTGGTCCTTGAGTTTTCGTGATGCGTAGGCAACTACTTTACCTCGTTGCATCAATACGCACCCGAGACACATCTTAGAGGCATCGCTATACACCACAAAGTTATCCGAACCTTCCGGCAAGGACAAGATCGGTGCCTCGCATACTTGAGGGTCTTGAAAGCTTGGTCTTGTGCATCGGTCCAGATGAACTTGACATTCTTCCTTGTCAATATCGTGAGTGGCGAAGCAATTTTTGAGAAGTTCTGAATGAACCGTCTGTAGTACCCGGCTAAACCCAAGAAGCTTCTTATTTCGGTCGGACTCGTAGGTGGCTCCCAACTCGTCATTGCCTCAACCTTTGCCGGGTCCACCTTAACTTCGTCCTTAGACACCACGTGGCCTAAGAATTGTACTTCTTGCATCTAGAATTCGCACTTCGAGAATTTAGCAAACAATTTCTCTTTTCGAAGAACTTCTAATACATCTCGCAGATGTCGATCGTGCTCTGCCTTGTCTCTCGAGTAAATTAATACGTCTTCAATAAAGACTATGACAGATCTGTCCAAGAATGGACGGCACACGCGATTCATCAGATCCATGAATACGGACGGGGCGTTCGTCAAGCCGAAGGGCATCACCAAGAACTCATAGTGCCTATTGGTCGGTGGATTATGTAACCCGAAAATCACAAATGGAATCCCATGCAAGTATACATGTAAAACCACTATCATTTGAACAAGTAATAAAGTGGTACTAAGTACCAAGTATCGATCCCAGAGGGACAATAAAACAAGCCGTGATTCTTAAGTCAGTCTTAAAAGGTGATTTCAGAAAGAGATTTGGAAGGAATGATCTTTGAGTGTTGTTGACAGTAAATTAAAATGCTTAAAACAGATTTAAAAGAAAGCAAGGGTGCAAGATCCGGCTGGAGTTGTAAGCAACTAAATAATAGGACTGATGTTGCAGCAGATGTTGCAGCACTAGGTTCTCAACTTCACTATCGGTTCACAAAACCCTTTTGCAAGGTTCATATTAGAATAGGTTTACCGGCAGCGACTAATTAGGCGACCCAACCGGTTCCGCACAGATATTATTATGATCCCCGTATAGTTTACAATCAATAAAGATTGAGAGGGTTTGTTACAACCCCTATAACACTTCAGTGTTCTGAAGAATATGCTAGCTTGCAAACAAGCCGCTAACCCAAGTGAAACAATGTACGTCACCTCATCAAGAAGCACTTGGTCGAAACTCAGAAACAAGGAGTGAATAGTAAAGTTGATAGCTAGTAGCAAAACATTAATCCATACTACATAGGCTTTTATCTCCCAACCATCACTTACACCCAAGCTAGGGACTTACCCCATCATCGCTTGACACATGGTGTGCGGCATTATTGGAAAGATAATAAGCATATGCATGAAAAGTAAATGACTGGAATTGGACAACATAAATGTAAAAGACAGAAACGTAAAGCAGAAATGTAAAACCGAATTGTAAATGACAAGAAATGTAAAGGTGCTGTGAACGGTGCTGTGACACTGAACAGTAGCGTACTGGAATTAAAGACTTAATATTAAAAACTTAAAGTAACTAGTTAAGATAGCTAGATGAGCTATCCAACCGTGAACATTGTCTACAAAATACTGGAAGGATCCCTCTATTTATACATAGAGGAGCTCTTACAAAGCATCTAAGAAAGCATCTAAAGAGAGCATCAAAAGTACAAAGGTACAATGGTCCCCACCACTTCTAGGAATCAAAATGTCAAACTTAGTACAACAAGCATCTTTAAGGAATCAAATTATTGTCAAAGGAGCATATATTCCCTGCTCCATGTCTTCTTTCCACCGAAATTTCCAAGTATTTCCCCAAAGATCTAGTTGCACCAACCAAAAAGTTTATGAAGCTTCGTCTATGACTGCAGTCCTCTTGCTGTGGCTCCTGTTGTAGCATCATCCATCAGTAAATTGACATAAAAGCACAAAAGTAAGGTCAATTTCCACCACTTAGCTCCCAACTCAACAAATGATAAAATTAAGAATAAAGGACTCAAATATTGTGATTTGGGAAATGAAAATGCTAGAAAATCCTACTAAAAAGTGATGGAAAATGTGATAAGTTATCCACTCATCACCTATCTTATTCGGAAAGTCGTCTTTGGAATGTCGTCCTCCCTTACTCTCACCTGATGGTACCCATATCGTAAGTCAATCTTTGAGAAGCATCTCACGCCTTCTTCTTTACGAACAAAACTGGAGTGCCCCACGGTGATGAGCTCGGACGGATAAATCCCTTCTCTAGAAGTTCTTGCAACTGCATCATCATTTCTTGCATTTCCGTTGGGGCTAAGCGATAGGGGCGCGGGCGATCGATGCCGCTCCCGGGGTGAGGTCTATGTGAAACTCCACTTGTCGTTCCGACGGTAGACCAGGTAGATCTTCGGGGAAGACATCGGAGTAGTCGTGCACCACGTCTACGTCCTCGATCTTCTTCTTCTCCGCTTTTGCGTCCACCACATAAGCCAAGTATGACCAATATCCCTTGGCCAAGAATTTGCGTGCCTTTAGAGAGGAAATAACCGACATGGCCCTCTTCCCTTTCTCGCCGTAAACGGTAACCACTCTTCCATCGGACAGTGGTAAACGAATTATCTTTTTAGAACAGAGAATGTCGGCATCATTCCCGATCAACCAAGCCATGCTGATAACAACATCAAAACTCCCTATGGTCATGGGTAATAGATTAATTTTAAAGAAGTTCCTGTCTATTTCCAAAGTGCAATCAACAAAACATTCACGGATCAAAACTTGTTCCCCGCTAGCTACCTCTATTATAAGGGCGTCCGGGAGGGCGCTAAGGGGAGTGGTGAATTGTTTGGAAAAAGATCTCGACACAAAAGAGCGGTTTGCACCCGAATCAAACAGTACACGAGCTGGCAAGGAGTTTACAAGGAACTTACCCGTCATCACGTCGGCGGTCTCCCTTGCCTCCTCCGTAGTCATCTAGAAAGCTCGGTTTGGGGCTTTCGGGGGGTTCTCTCTCTTTACCGCCAATCCGCTTAGCGTCGTGTGATTTCCTCCAGATAGTTTTGGGCACTCTCTCCGCATGTGTCCCAGTTGACGACACTCAAATAGACCGGCCCCCGGATGGGGCAGTCTCGAGCCGAATGATCTATCTTCCCACATTTGCCGCATTCGGAGGAATGCGAGGACGACCTAGAGTTGCACGAACCGCTATGCGTGCTTTTACACCGGTGACACCATTTTACCTCCCGCCGGGGATCGTTGTTTCTTCCCCCCAGAAAATGGCCTAAACTATCGTGCAGGTCCGTTTGACCCCTCCCGTCTTCTTTTCTCCCCGGTCACCACTTTTTCTTCTTTCCCCCTCGCGTACACATTTTCCATGATTTTAGCTTCCTCTATCGTTTCTCTCAACGTGACAGCTTTGGAGTTCCGGACCATGGACATCATATCCGCCGGTAACCCTTTGAGGTAGGCCTTGACTTTCTCTTTTTCCGTTGGGGACACGTGCCCCACCAAATTTAGTTTTTCCATGAAAAGCCGAGTGTATTCCCGGATGGTTGAGTTACCCTTCTTGAGCGAGCGGAACTCCTCTTCTATACGGTCCATTTCTTGTTCGTTGCAGTATTCCTCTAAAACCTTTTTCTTGAATGTGGCCCAATTCATTTTTGCCAACACCGAAGTTTCTAGGGTTTAGGTGAAGACATTCCACCAAGTGAGTGTTGATCCTCGCAACAACTGTGAACCAAACGTTACCTTCTGATCCTCACCACAATCACTAGCCCTAAAGGCCGACTCAATCTCTCGGATCCAATTCATGCATGCCACTGGATCATCAGAACCGGCAAACTCGGGAGGTTTGCAACCAAGGAAGGACTTGTAGTTGCAAGCTTTACTCGTCTGTCGGGTGTCTAGAGTCACATGTCCCTCGGTTGGGCCCCCGCCTCGGGTACCCCCAAACCCAAGGACTATCATATTCTCAGCAACTGTTTCGTGCCTGCGGTGGCTAGCGTCCCTGTCTTCAAGTAACTTCATAAACAATTCTTGTTGTTTGACCATTGTTGCATTCATAGCCCGCACCATATCCAACATTTCTGTCTGAGGCGTCGCCTCCACCAAAACAGGATTCGTAGATGTCAAGTCAACCCTGGGTATGTGTTCTGGTCCTCCTCCCAAGACGGATGGTCCCGGGGGATTTGTGGCGGTAGCGACCCCTTCCAGTTGATCGGCCGTGGATTCTGTCACAACATGACCTTCTGGTGAAGACGGGTATCGGCTTCGAGTATTTACCATTCTCGATTTGCCATACATGACGACATCATACTGATTAATTCTTTCTAAGATTAACGGTTAACACGTACTAATACAATTATCAATCTTTATAGTACCAAATTCAAGCACGCTCAAGAAATAATATATTCACTATCGCATGGGCCCTATGAAATTTTGAATATACTATACACAAGAATCCTCTCCATCATTACTATAATTTTCAACAACTGTAATTCCGTAGGTCCTAAAGCTCTCCCCACCTTGAATTCTACCAAAGTAAGAAAAGTTGCACACTAGCGCTTGCAGTCTAAGTCTAGGCATTCTAAAGTTGACACCTAGTTCGCTTAAACTAAAACTCTGATACCAACTTGTAACGCCCCAAAAAAGGGACAACAAAAATTTCCGGAAAAATGGAAATGTGGTAATTAAATATGCCATAGCATCGAGCCTCCCAAAAATGGGGAAATAAATGACCACCTGTTGAATACAAATGTAATCTAAAGTAATGGACTAACAACCTAATAATCTAATTTCACATGAAACAAGATTACAGTTCGGGTGTCACCCAACTACTTTCAAAATAACGGTCTTCTATAGAATGGTGTCCAAAATCTTTTCCCCCAAGCTCGCTCTAAGCCCGTCTAAGCCTTCTTAAGACCGGCTCCGCTAGAACCTGAGACACACACCAACCACACAAGTGTTAGTTCAAAAAGCCTAGTGAGCTTGAACAAGTAAATCAATAGTAACGTTACAACAATTAATTATATGCGTAAAATAGTGCCATGATACTTGGAATCAATGGGGAAGACCCAAAATGTAACATCCTCAAAATTGGAAAGAGCAACTAATTTAAAATTTTCAATAAAGCCTCAAATAAAGATAAATCCCTTACAACAAGTCCAAATTTGAATTAATAATCTAGGTTTAACCATAAACTCATAAATAGAATCATACAGAAATACTAAATAGGGTCGGGTGTTACTACAACCCAAATACGAGTTGTTATTCCCAAGATAAAGGCGGAAGACTTCACCAAGTTACTCACCCTCGTGGATATAACTAATACTCAACTCTTTGCAACAACGCTAGTACCATTCCCCAACCGGAGCCTGATGCACATGCCGACAAATAAAAATGTTAGGCTAAACCTAGTGAGTTCAAGAGTTTTCAATATAAATAAATACATATTGTTAAAGGAAAGAAAGCCATTTAAATCGTGAATTCCCAAAATGGTTTGCTTTAAATATGAGAAGACTCATTTTCCAATAATGCACGTTTTAAAGATAAATACCCCGACGCAAAACATTCATTCATAAAGTAAATTCAACCCAAGATTCACTCAAAACGTAAGTATAAAATGACTCCCAATTTATGAAAACGAGAATAAAACTTCATATCCCAAAACATCCAAACACGGATGAGACATAATACTCGACCCATAAATCATGAATAAAACCCATACATATAAAACGTTACCGAAAACATGGATACTAAAATACAATACCCAAAACAACACCTTTCGGTGGCGGGGGAGACCCGATTCCATCGAATGTGGCGGGCACACAAAGTTAAGCCATGTATCTATGTTATAAGCATAACTTCAAGGATGGACAACCTTTGACATCAACCCTATTCATGGATCTTTAGTCAAGGAATGCATCAACCTTATTCATGGATCTTTAGCCCAAGCATCACCAAGTTCAACCCTATTCATGGATCTTTACCTTGGGACCTCACCATCCTTGACATGCTTGTTCGTTTGGAAACTTACATCGTATCACCAATGCCTATTTCCAAATTACAACTCGGGGACCTTATCCCACATTTACATGATAAACCGACCTCTATGCCTATGGATCCAATGCATTACAGTCTAAACATTACATGGCTCAAAAGGATGACGACGCACTCAAAACATGTAATTTCCATCAGGACGCAATTAAATGCACTATAAAACCAAAACTCCTCTTTGGGCCCATAAAACGGGGCAAATGCCCCCAAGACTCATTTGAGTCACAACCGAGCCAAAACCTCCACCCATTAACCGACCAATGACCAAAAATCATAAAATGTGATAAACACAAATGACACATTTATGCAAACTCACTCCAAAAAGCATTAGTAAACTCTACACGAAATTAGACCGAGACAAGTCATTTTCCAACGAGTACTTACCCATTTATTCTTTCAAAACGTCTCATGACCCAAGAGCACGTATTTCTCAAAACATGTGTTAAAATGCATTTATACTCAAATGACCTCATTTCATGACATAAATTATCGAAATACCATTATTTATGAATTACTCATAAAAATGCCCCAAATATTCACAAGTAGATAATTTACAAAGCTTGTAAAGTTAAACACTTCAAATAATTAAAACTCAACAAATATTCAACAATTAATAATTTCATGTAAATCATGCAAACATTTAAAAATTAACATTTTGGCATGTACACCGTTTTCACAAATCAACTTGAACTCACCTCGTTAGATTTATGCTAAATCTAGATTTTACCCCAAATGAGCTTCCTTGAAGAAATTTGAATCCACCAACCAGATCTTCAAAACCTAGATTCACAAGTTCCAACCATAAATATACATAACCAACCATTTAAAATCGATCCCCAAACATCTTATATCAAAGTCCCCAAATTTGGCCAAAACCCTAATTTTGACCTAACATTTCCCAAACTCAACCAAAGCGAAAATTAGAGAAACA
Organism: Arctium minus; assembly: GCA_954870635.1. NCBI lineage: Eukaryota > Viridiplantae > Streptophyta > Magnoliopsida > Asterales > Asteraceae > Arctium > Arctium minus. The sequence continues at coordinate 27,767,529 of OX941092.1, forward strand.
TAGCACTAGGAAATCATCCATGGAGTGATTATAACTCACAAAGAAGCTTAGAAATGGAGGGGATGAACTTACAATTAGGTTTTTGAGCAAAACCCCCACAACTTAGAAATCTTCAAGAGATGATGATGAACACTTGAATCTTGCTCAAGAGGTTGAGGTTACAAGTATAGATGATGAGAGAGTACAAGGTTGTAGGGGAAAACCCCCCAAAAATGGGTTAGGGTTCATATGAGAGGGTGGGGTTCGGTTGAGAGAGGGTTTAGAAGATAGTAGGTTAAGGGAATGAATGAGAAAAGTGAGAAAGGGGGTTTAAAGGGGTCTGGACCCCGATGGCGAGAGTACCCCGCGAGAGTGACACTCTGTCACAATCGCGGGCACAATTGCCCGCTTCTCCCCGCTCTCGGTACAAGGGCCGCGAGAGTGCCCCGCGAGAGTGACATCCTGTCACAATCGCGGGCACAATCGCCCAAACCGTACCGATATCCAATTTGTTGACCTTTCGAACTGAAGTGTCCCCGATCCAAGCTTCTAACTTCACAAGGGGTTTATAATTATGGTTTTCGATCAGGAGTTGGTAAGGAAGGGCAAGATAAAGGCTTAACGAAAATACGGGCGTTACACAAAATACCAATCTAGTTCCGCCCAAAGAGTCGAGATACCTTAGTGTCGATCCATACTATCGACACCCAAAGGCCCGGCACATTCGGGGTTTACACGCAGGCATTGCCCCAAATGGCGGGGGTCTAGGTGCATACCCACACGGTGGCACCCAAGACTATGTCCTCCTAGTGTCTACTTGCCTTAGTTCATCCAACATTCACAATCTTGTTTCTCAAAGATAACAAACCAAGTATTAGTAGATTTATGAACATATACAAATACTCGTGGTCCGAACACCATCTACTTCGCATTATTTACGTCATGGCTACCACACTCTCATGATGGCCTATTTACCATATTGTAAGTCACAAAATAATCCCAAGTTAATATATCCTATAAAAGAGCTTGTACAATATACCAAGTACACATAATGAGGAAAATCACCTTTGTAGACAAATCCCAATTAGGGTTGGGGTTAGAACTCAACATTTCTTCCCATTTCACAAGACACCATATAAGGATAGAAAACATTAACATGTGAGATTTATATGCATAATACTCACGGACTTTCCCTACCATTTTATGCAAAATAGTTCACTTTGACAAATATGAGAGATTTAGAATATATATAAGTAATAATGACAATAAGTATGCAAGAAATAGTGTGTGTCTAGAGTTTTAAAGGTTTAGAAACTCACTATCTAGGTTTTTTGTAGAAAACCTAGAAACTTGACCAAACCCTAGAAATGTAGGAGAATGGGTGCTTGAGGATGATGACTTGATGATCCTTGCTTGAAAAATCTTCAATGAATGTACCCAAAGTACACTAGATGAACACTAGGTGAAGAAATCCAAACCCTAGGCTTGCATTTATGAAGAGGGAGGTTTTGGAGGGTGAAAATCGCCTTCAATGAGCTCTCAAATCGGTTAGGTTAGAGAAGTAATGGCTAAAATCCCGAAATTGGTCTTTTTACACCCAAACAGCACCCGGCGACTGTGCCACAAGGGCACTATCGTCGGCATTGTCGCAGCCCAACACCACCATTCGGTACCAATGGGGCGACTGTGACACGCGAGAGTGCCCAAGGGCACAATCACTGTCACTATCGTCGGGTCTGTACCGCAAGCCTCCTAAGCCCCGCGACTGTGACTTGCGGCAGTGCCCAAGTGGCACAGTCACTGTCACTGTCTCCTGTAGTGTCCAGGGATCGTTTTTCGAATGTTTCCTCCGATATTTGCAAGGTCCACACATACCAAGAGGAGATAATTAATATGCATATAAGGGTGATATTTAAACCACATAAAACTATATATTATGTAATGGTTAAAGGATTACTAACGAAATGAGAGTGTTACAGACGTCGCAATCATAACCATGGCAAAGGCGCACAAATGTCTAGTGAAGGGGTGCATGTCATACTTAGCCTACGTGTTGGACGCCAAGGCGGAAAAGAAGAAATTATAAGAGGTAAGAGTAGTGCGTGACTACCCAGATGTCTTTCCAGACGATCTGTAACACCCGTGATTTTGGTAAACTCTTAACTCTCGCTTATCTGGTTAAGCTATGATTATAAATCTTACCCAAGTTGTGTTGGCGTATGTTGGGTTTCGTATAGAGAGCACGTCGGTCGAAAAATCGGATTTTTAACCTTCGGTACTGTCAGGGCGACAGTGCCCGGCGACTATGCTCCCTGACATAGTCGCGTGTCATAATCGCGACCCCTCCCTGCTCTCGGTACACTTTGGGCGATAGTGCCCGACGATAGTGCCAGGGTCACTATCGCGAGGCATACTCGCGGGTTTTGTACCGCGACTCCTTTTGAGCGGGCGACTATGCCCAGCGACTATGCCAAGGGCATAGTCGCGTGTCACAATCGCCTGCGGGCCCTAAACGCTTTTAAACTCCTTTCCTCACTCATTCTCACTCACTTATTCATTCACCTTCTTCAAGAACTCTCTCTCAAACCTCCACCCCCATTGAATTCGGTTTTAGAAGCCACCAAGTGTTCATCCACACTCATTTACTTCAAGATATTGTGTCTCTATCAAGTTTGGAAGCTAGGGTCAACTTCCCACCATCTCCATTGTTGTCCCTTCCAAGAAAATCCTAGAGTTTTGATTGTAAGTTCATCCCTTCTTCCTTCTAACGCTTTAATCAAGTTATAAATGCCCTATTTATGACTTTCTAGTGCTTTATTTCTTAAGTTTTCAGTTGTATGATTTTGGAGAAATTAGGTCAAATTAGGGTTTTGGCCAAAGTGGGTATTTTGATGTGAGTTATTTGGGGAACGATTCTATATGGTTGAATCTGGTTATTTACGGTTGAATACTTATGGATCTAGGTTTCTGGAAGATTTGGCTTGAGGATTCAAATTTCTCCAAATGAGCTCAAGTTGGGGGAAATCTAGATTTAGCCTAAATCTAGCAAGGTGAGTTCAAGTTAATTTGTGAAAACGGTGTACATGCCAAAATGTTTATTTTAAAGTGTTTTGTATTTTGCATGAAATTTATTAACTGCTGATAAGTTTTGGTTATTTTGAAGTGTTAAACTTTATAAACTTATATAACATACATTCTTGGGTATTTTGATAAATGAATCATGTAGACATGTATCCTTGACAATTTTATATAAATGGAGTTTATTGGACGTAATTGTCGTTTCTGGGAAAATGCATATCATTATGTCATAAGGTATTTTGGAAATAAGGGTATGAGTTCATTTGGAAAAGGGTTTGCCTCAACCAACTTTGTGTTTTGGATTAATCAAACTTTTAGTCGTTGGGTTGCATGACCGTTGGTTAAAAATGTTTTATGGTTTACACCGCCATTTATTGTACGATAAAACAATCTTTGTTGAGCTCTGGCTCAGTTTGATTAAAATAAGTCTTTGGAACATTTGTTCAATCTTCGTAGCTCGTTAAGAAGCCTTGGTCGTATGGTGTGCCTAGTTACACCTTATTTGGGAATTACATGTTTTGAGTGCGTTGCCATTCTTTTGAGTCATGTAACGTTTTGACCATAAGTTGGATCCATAGGCATAGAGGTCGGGTTATCATGTAAATGCGGGATGAGGTCCCCGAGTTGTAATTCAGAAATAGGCATTAATGATACGATGTAAGTTTCCAAATGAACAAGCGTGTCAAGGATGGTGAGGTCCCAAGGTAAAGATCCATGAATAGGGTTGAACTTGGTGATTCTTTGGAACTAAAGATCCATGAATAGGGTTGATGTTCCAACGGCTAAAGATCCATGAATAGGGTTGATGCATATGATGACTAAAGATCCATGAATAGGGTTGATGTCTACCTTGACTAAAGATCCATGAATAGGGTTGATGTCAATGGTTGCCCATCCTTGAAGTTATGCTTATAACATAGATACATGGCTTATCTTTATGTGCCGCCACATTCGATGGAATCGGGTCTTCCCCGTCACCGAAAGGTGTTATTCTTTTGGGTATTGTATTTTGGTTTCCATGTTTTCGATGACATTTTATATGTATGGGTTTTATCCATGATCTATGAGTTGGGTAATATGTTCCACCCGTGTTTGGGTGTTTCGGGAAATTAAGTTTTATCTACGTTTTTATAAATGGGGAGTTCAATTTCTACTTAATGCTTTGAGTGAGTTTTGGGTTGAATTTACTCTACGAAAGAATATTTTATGTTGGGGTATTCGTCTTTAAAATGTGCAGATTTGGAAAATGAGTCGTCTCATATTAAAGCTAATCATTTTGGAAAATTATGGCTTACATGATAATCTTTACTGTTAACATTAAGTATTCATATATGTTGAAAACTCTTGAACTCACTAGGCGTTAGCCTAACCTTTTTATTTGTCGGTATGTGCTTCAGGTTCCAGTTGGGGGTTTTGGTTCTAGCAGTACTATAAAGAGTGGAGCCTTAGCCTTACACAAGTGTAAGTAGTTGGTGAAGTCTTCCGCAATTTGGAGATAGTGACTGTTATTGGGTTTTAGTAGCACCCGTCATTATTATAGTCTGTATGTATGGAATTGAATGCGTGTATTGAGGTTCAATCTCAAATTGTGATTGTAGATGAATCAATTATCGATGCATTTAGAAAATTTTAAATTAGTTATTATTTCCAGAATTGAGGGTGTTACACGATCTTCCGGGCTTACCACCCGATCAGGAAGTGGAGTTTCGAATCGATCTCGTCCCGGGAGCGGTTTCAATAGCTCGGGCACCATACCGTCTAGCCCCTACTGAAATGCAAGAAATGATGTCACAACTTCATGACCTACTTGACAAGGGGTTCGTAAGGCCTAGCTCGTCACCGTGGGGAGCACAGGTCCTGTTCGTGAAAAACACGGATAACACTATGAGGATATGCATTGACTACCGGGAACTGAACAAAGCAACCATCATGAACAAGTATCCGCTTCCTAGGATTAACGGCTTGTTTGACCAACTACAAGGCGCTGGGTGCTTCTCCAAAGTTGACTTGCGCTCCGGCTACCATCAAATGAAGGTAAAGAATGAGGACGTTCCAAAGACGGCATTCCGAACACGTTATGGCCATTACGAGTTCCTAGTGATGCCATTTGGTTTAACGAATGCACCGGCCGTGTTTATGGACTTGATGAACCGGATGTGCCGACCTTTCCTCGACAAATCGGTAATCGTGTTTATCGACGACATACTCATCTACTCTAAGGACGAAGAAGAGCACGAGTGACATCTCCGGGAAGTGTTGGAAGTTTTGAGAAAAGAAAGATTGTACGCGAAGTTTTCGAAATGCGATTTCTGGCTTAAGGAAGTGCAATTCCTGGGTCACATAGTTGCTCAAGATGGCGTGAAGGTGGATCCGACAAAGATTGAAGACATGACAAATTGGGAACCGCCCAAGAGCCCATCCGAAATCCGTAGTTTCTTGGGTCTAGCGGGATTTTATAGAAGATTCATTCAAGATTTCTCAAAGATCGCATCTCCTCTAACGGCCTTAACCCGAAAGAATGTGAAATACGTGTGGACCGACACCCAAGAGCAAGTTTTTAGGACGCTTCAGAAAAAGTTATGTGAAGCACCGATCCTCTCTCTACCCGAAGGAACGGAAGATTTTGTGGTCTACAGTGATGCCTCCAAATTGGGCTTGGGTTGCGTGTTGATGCAACGGGGGAAAGTGATTTCATATGCGTCAAGGCAACTCAAAGAGCATGAAAAGAATTACCCCACTCACGACTTGGAATTAGCCGCGGTGGTCTTCGCCTTGAAGTTATGGCGGCACTACCTTTACGGGACCAAGTGCACCCTATTCACTGACCACAAGAGTTTGAAATACGTATTCGATCAGAAGGAATTGAACATGCGACAACGTCGATGGTTGGAACTAGTTAAAGATTATGACTGCGAACTACTCTACCACCCGGGAAAGGCAAATGTCGTGGCTGATGCTTTAAGTAGGAAGGAATACAACAGAAGCATCAGGACCTCTATCGCAAGAATAGATGTGGTGTCGGGGCTAATCGAGAAGATCAAGATCTCTCAAACCGAAGCCTTAGCGGGGGAAACCTCAAGGAAGAGCTAATGGCAAAGCAATGTTTTCTCTTGACGGAGGATGGTCGAGGAGTGAAACTATTTCAAGGTCGGGTATGGATACCCAAGGTTGGGGGATGTCGAGATCTACTTATGGAGGACGCCCACAAATCCAAATACTCTATACATCCGGGGAGCACCAAGATGTATAGAGACCTGAAATTGAACTTTTGGTGGCCCGTGATGAAGTTGGATGTAGACAGCTATGTGGAAAGATGTGTGACCTACTTACAGGTGAAAGCAGAACATCAACACCCTTATGGAAGTCTCCAATCCTTGGAGATTCCTGAATGGAAGTGGGAGCACATCACCATGGATTTCGTGACCAAGCTGCCGAAGACCTTGAGGGGCCATGATACGATTTGGGTGGTGGTGGACCGTCTGACCAAGAGTGCTCATTTCTTGGCTATGCGTGAAACCTTGCCTATGGATAAGCTAGCCAAGATTTACATCAATGAGGTGGTATCTAGGCACGGAGTGCCTTTGTCTATAGTCTCAGATCTAGACAGCCGGTTTACTTCGAATTTCTGGGACGACCTACAGAAAGAATTAGGGACAAGGGTGAAGTTGAGCACGACGTACCATCCACAGACTGACGGGAAATGCGAGCGGACGATACAAACTCTAGAAGATATGCTCCGGTCATGTGTTATTGACTTTGGTGGAAGTTGGGATTCTCACCTGCCTCTAGTGGAATTTGCCTACAACAACAGTTACCATTCTAGTATTGGAATGACCCCGTTTGAAGCTTTGTACGGGCGTAAGTGTAGGACCCCCGTGTGTTGGCTCGGGTCGACCCCGAGATTGTTTAAGAGACAACCGACAAGGTTAAATGCGTCCGAGAAAGACTGAAAGCAGCTCAAGACCGCCAGAAAAGCTATACCGACAAGAAGAGGCGACCCATGGAGTTTCAAGTCAGGGACCGGGTCATGCTAAAGGTGTCACCGTGGAAAGGAATAATACGGTTTGGGAAACGCAGGAAGCTAAGCTCTCGCTTCCTTGGACCATTCACCGTGTTGAAGCGTGCGGGACTTCAAGCTTACCAGTTGGAACTACCACCGGAGATGGACGGAATCTATAATACGTTCCATGTTTGTTATTTACGTAAATGTCTGGCGGAAGAAGAAAGTGTGATACCTCTTTCGGAGATTCGAATTGACGAAGGTAACAGTTGCATTGAAGAACCGGGCGCGATTTTGGAAAAGAAGACAAAGCAACTTCGTCATAGAAGCGTCATGATGGTCAAGGTACAATGGAAGCACCATCGTGGGGCCAATGTGACATGGGAGGCCGAGGAGGACATGAAACGAAGATATCCCCATTTGTTTGTGTGACTTTGATTTCGAGGACGAAATCGTTCCCAAGGAGGGGAGGATTGTAAAGCCCGGGTTTTCGGTAAGTATTCTAGAACGTATTTCAATACATGTGAATGTATGTATATAAGTATGTTTAGGAACTAAATTCATATATTAGTATGTTCGTCCATGTTTTAGGCGGTGTTAGCCCGAATTCTCGTTTTAGACTCACAATATTAACACTTGGAACCAATTATGATCGAACCAAATCGAAGGGACAAACTTGGGAATAAAAGCAGTGAAATTCATAGCCCTGGACCACCGGTGCGACAATGCCCGACGATTGTGATGCAGGTCACTATCGCCAAGGGCAAATGCGCTGGACTTAAGCACCCTTCGGTACACCGTGGGCGACAGTGCCCGACGACAATGTCCGGGTTACTGTCGCAGGTCATTCTCACGGAGCACGTACCGCTGCAGGGGGAGAGCGGGCAATAGTGCCTCACGATTGTGCCTTGGGCACTGTCGGGGTGTCAAGGTCGTCGGGACCCTCCAGCCCTTAAATACGTGATCTGACCTATTTTTGTTATATTTTCTCACTTGCAGGCTTATTGTTGGGCGATTTTCTGTTGTCTCCTAGGTAAGACTTCAAACCCTAATTCCTCTCCTCGTTTATTACGTATTGGGGGTTTTCTAGAGACATTTATGGTCTTGCTTCCTAGGTTGTTGGACAATAAGTGCAAGGGAATCACCTTCTTGATCAAGTACAAGAACCACTACCATTATTAGGGTTTCACTCCACTTAGGTTTGTATAAAAACCTAACAAGGTGAGTCTCTCTTCCTACAAAACTTTATATATGTTAAAATGCTCTTTTATGAACCAATAAACTAGTTTTATATGACTTCTCTTGAGGAACTTTGGTAATAATTTACAAAACTAGGGTTTCCCCATTTAAGGGGTTCATGTGGAAGAAAGCTTGGAAGGTGTTGTAATATACTTGGATGTTTCACATTACTTGATTTGCATACTCTTGGAGCTCCATAATGGGATAAGATGATTATATTTCCTATATTGTTGATTTAAAGAGTCATTTCATAAAGTCCCCACTTCATAGAGTCTATCATTGATCATGGATATTTTATGTGCGAATGGTATATAAGAAAGTTGGGGAATCGATATTGTTGGGGGAGTCTAATTCCCAAAAGTACCAAGAAATAGGCATGGTGTCATAAAGGGTAATAGTTGTGGACATCAAAGTCGGGCAACGGCCAATGACCATTAATTGTAATTTCTTGCGAGTGGGTGAAATCTAGAATTGGTGGTTTTACCATTAGTTCGTAGTGGGGCTCTTAAACATGGTGGGTGACTTACTTTGTGTTCCGTCACCCACATGGAAAGTTTGTTGCCATCTTGGTAAAATGATTGTGCACATGTCAATGTTGGATAATAAAAAGGAAAGGATTGAGTTTATATTTTTCCGGAAACTACATTTATTATATTAATTGCCGTAATTGATTGATCTCATTAGGCGTTAGCCTAACACTTTTTCTTGTTGTGATGTAAAGTAGGTCCTAAGGGCAGCGGGCCATCAAACTCGTGAGTAAGGTGCTAGTTGACAGTAGATGGCAATTTTTGGGAGCACATGCGTGAGAAGAGACAATTGGAGATTTGTGATTAGAATCTTTTTTAATGATCTTGACGACACCCATCCATAATCTAGATTTTTGTTAGTCTAGATTAGTAGGTTGTTGTGTAAGTGTCCGATGTATTTATTGTAACTCTTAACCAGCTCCATTCCCCATGATTGGGTAATTTTTGTCACGTATAGGGTCTCTTGTGTTAATCCAGGTTTCTTCTATTTATAAACATTATATTGTCGGATTTTTGAATTTTATGTTCTAGGATGTTATAAAAACCGAATGTCGTGATGGTCGATATCGACACGTTTGAAGGGCACTTTTGTTTCCCTTTTCTTTCCGGTCCTTTAATAGGATAAAAAGTGCATACACATATAACAAACACTTTAATAATAAAAACATCAACACCTTTCCAATACATTTGACTTGATTCTGACGGTAAAAATGGATGCATACAACGATACCCAAAAACAAATAGCCAAATTGATTAGAAAGAACTTTGATTTTACAGTCATACCGAAGTCGACTTTACCTTTCTCGTCTCTTGGGCAACATTTGGTTCACAGGATTTTAATAATACTTCTTCAGTTTGAAAAAATAATATAATATCTGATTTACACATAACATAATAAATATGATTATGAATTAGATTAAAACACACTTCCATAAAATATAATTTAAAAAAAAACCATAAACTACAATCAAACTCATTAATATATTATAATTATTGTTAATTATTAAATAAATAATTATTTTGAACAACTCTAAAAATAGTTGATTTAAATAATAAATGGAGTTTTACTAGGATCAATGTTTCTTTTTTCCTTATAAAAGTTCTTGCCAAATTACATTTTGGACACACTACTTATCATGATATATATCATCATCATCCAAGGTTTATGATAACAATGTTTTACCTACATCATATTGGGTTCAAATTCTAGTTAGGATTTGTAAATTTGGTGTCATCCAAGGTTTATGACAACAATGTTGAAGGAGAGTTGCAATATATACCAGCAAAGTGCCCATCAACTGCAGAAAAAAAATATTATATTCAGAAGAGGATGTTGCGCTTGCATCTTATCCCCCGACTATGTCTTTTGTCGGATAGGATATACTGAGTTTGTCTGATTCTGTCTTTTCGAGTTCAAGACTCGGAAAGAAAGATGGTGAAGTTGAGGTTTTTGACACAAGTGTCAGCCATACCTTGGAATTAAAAGATGGCTGCATCACTCAACTAAAAGGGAATTGTGATTTTGAATGATTGACTAAAGTCAACAACTCCAATCATCTATATTTGTTCTTTTCAACTTGGGAACTTGTTTAATCAGACATGCCTCTCCATGATGTTCGTGGGACCGTCTCCGAAACTATCAAAGCCTCTTTGTTACCCCTACACTATCAGGATCTGGACCGGGATGTCGATAAACATCCACTAGTATAAAATTTTAAACATTATTGCAAAGCAAAACTATCCTGTGTAACTATGGTCTGCAGCTCATACAAGACCACCTAAGAAGCATATATCTATATTAGGATTATTAGCACCATGTATCCGAGATGGGTAACCTTGATCTCCAAATGAATGATTTTATGTTTATGTTATTTGTAGAAAATTGAAGTATACAGCATAGAAACTTGTAAAGCAAGAAGAATAAACCTGGTTGTATCAGCATGGTGTACATATATACCACTTAATGTAGGCTAAAGTTTTCCAGCCTTCTCGGCTTCAAGCTTCCTCAACGTGGAAGAACTCAGCTTTTCTCCACTTGATTCTCCGGATACCAGATTTACAACTTCAACCTGCACATAACCCAAGTTTAGTAAGTACCCAAAAGATATAAATACCAAGCTAGTTAAGAAAGTCGATGTAATTTGTAGAAAATGTACCTTTAGTTGTGAGAGGCCTCCCTCTGCTCTCTTCCTGTTGACGGATAATCCACCAGGTAATGTCTCCTTGCTGCCAAACAAGATTCTCATATTAGTTGGCCGTACATCAAAAAGACATTCATAGAACTAATCCCATGGGTCCCTAAAGATAACAGCCAGAAAAATCCCCAATGACCTTGACAACGGAATCGAACTGACTACCTATGAGTAGTAGCCCCAAGGCCTAGCCTTATTTGCCCGTTGAGCTGGCCCTCAAGGTTGGTAACCAGCTATGGTAAGTTGGTAACCAACTAATCTAAGGTGTTAATGGTCGATCAAATGATTTTTGAATATGACATGAGAAGTTTTTAAACCTCAACTTTGGCCATCACGTTGGAGGCCAAATAAGTGACCAAGAAAAGCAAAACAGAAATGTGGCTATGTACCCTACCGATTTTGTCATATTATTATGGAAGATTCAGATCATTCTCCACACTAAAAATCATTTATTTTCTCTAAAAAAAATTAACTCCAAGAAGATCCAATTGGTCAAGGAGCAAACCTGACAACAATGGCCTCCAAATCTTTATCGACAATTGCAGGACCATAAGGATCAGTAATGGGTTCAACTTGTACTGCCAGCTCAGGCTTGATAGACTGAAAAGAGATTAAATTAGTGGGCATGTTCAACAACGAATTAATGGAGTAAAAAATTTAATACGTAAACTAAAAAGAAGAGCTTGTCAGTATTCTGCTATAGCATGGAATGAGGCTCTAGCCCCCTCATGCAAGTGATCATCTTTTTAAATAAAAAAGTATGTCCTAATTTCTACTCCCCTTGATAAAAACACCAAGGTTGGGTGGAATGCCAGGAAATGAGGTACAATGACGAACTTGACGCCCACCTAGGGGTATAGAAAAAGAAAGGATCAAACAGGTCATCTTGCATCTTTAGTTAACCAGTTAGACTCTAGTAAGGAGAAAAATCAAGAGCTATCAACTAATTTAACATTTAAATATGGATTCATAAGTAAGGCAGATTCTAACAGATGATGGAAAGAAAAAAAAACAAATAGAAGCTTTGGCACCTTAATGTAGTTTTCAACTATTTTCATTCTCTCTTCAATGGGCATAATGAGATCTGCAAACTGCAAAAGTTGGTACATTGACATCACAGTACATAAGTCACAGAATTTGACCCCCAAGTTGGAAGAATGTCAAAGTGAGGATGATTATGATGATGATTGATGGACAGGAGATGACAGGTTAATACAAAATCAAACAGAATATTACCTTCTTGATTAGTACTCAACCTTATGGAAAAGATTCTCAAGACTTGAAAGATGGAAATTATATTTCAAAATCTACGTAATTACACAGGTGTGCCTATATATGCCATTTACGATTCTTAAAGGTTGATATTAATTATAAACTTGCCACGCTGTCTTTCACTAAAAATACTCTTCTCCTCTATTTAGGGGAAAAGAATGGAGGTGGTGGCTAGAGTTTGATTCATAATAAATCCACCAACGAGCATCTACACCAATGTTGAAACTTAGCGTAGCAGTTTTTCCTTTATTCTTTTTTCATTTTTGTTCAGGAGGGGGTGAGGGGTTGGCAACTAACTGCTCTACATTGGACCCAATTTTGCACAATCATGCATTTTCCTCTGTATATTCATGCTATGCAAGTGCTGTCATACAATAGTAACAAGTGATAAATTAGAGTGCACATGTAGGAACAATTGAAGGAGCAAGGTCCAAACCTGTTTCTTGGACAGCATAGGTCCATCAGAAACACCAACTACAATTCGATCCCTTGCTAACTCAGCAGCTGCCTGCAATTAACATTCAAAGCCTCCTCACCTCAAAAGGAATTAACCAAACCTCATCTGATGATTGTTTTTGTGTGTGTGTGTGTGTGTGTGAGAGAGAGAGAGAGAGAGAGTGTGTGTGTGTGTGTGTGTGTGTGTGTGTGCATGTCATAAAAAATAGATAAATGCATATAGGCAAAAAGACCTTAAGGAAAAGGCGATGACCGTCGTGTAAGCGATCAAAGGTGCCACCTAGAACAACGGCTCCATAGGAATTTGGTGGAGATATGGTTGACAAATTAGGTGCAACCTTTGGATTTGGGTCCTCCACAATTGTCATTTTATTGCAGCTACTTGATATATCTGACTTGTACTCCTTCAAAAAGGTATATGTGCAATGTATTGATTGTCTTGCAACTGCCTGATCGCATTCATCAAATAAGCTAAAACATTAGCATCCAATAATACAAATCACAAAAATCCCGAAAATCACATTCTCTCAACTCAATTAACCTGAGAAAAACAACATAGCTACTATAGGCAGTTTCAAAACATTAATTATCATCATATGCAGACAAAATCAAGATGAACTCGAGCAGATTTATGTGCAATCGTGTATTCTTATAATTGCACGAAATTAATCAACGCCGTTGGAACTTAATTAACACAATAAAAGCATCGTCAGACGCAAATAATGCGAATACTTGTTCTATTACTGTACGTACGGATTTGAGTACAACGAGTACAGCTAGGCAAGAAGTATCATATGGACCCCTACCTCTTTTTGCCCTTTCGTCAAAACATTTAGCTTAAATCATCTTAAAACTTGAACATAAAGTACAAAAAAAAAAGCATCAGTCTAGAATGAAGACCAAATGAACACTAGCTTGAAGCTCCAAAAATTCACAGATGAATATCACTCCGGAACAAATTCGATTCCACGATTTCGTATAATCGCGACGGAGAAGGACGAAGGAGAGAACGAAAGAAGATGATCGTTACAGAGAGAAACGAACCTGGAACCGCTGGTAGATTGAGGCGATCGAACTGCGGAGGAGACCAAAGCTACAACAGATAAACTAATTAATTAAAGATATTGCAAATTCAAAGACGCAAAAACAAATCATACCTCTGTTTCTACACGACTGAACTGCAAAACACCTTTATGAATCTAGATTCAGGGCTGCAACATAGAAACAAATCCAAATTCAGATTAAAGTGAAGTCCGATAACGAAATCGAGAGCGCAAAAGAGATGAAAAAAAGGCAGAAGCACCGGAAAAAATGGAGCTGGACAGTAGTTCTTCCACAAGCTTTTGGTTGTTTAATCACGCAATCACCATGGAAAGTAGGGTTTGGGAGATAACATAGAGAATCGAAGATGGTGAAATCACGCCCACCAAGAAAGAAACAGAACTTATATTCGATAAAAATAGTGATCCAAAGATGACTAGAATTGTTTCATCGATGAAAATAGAAAATTCCGTGGGGTAGAATTTATATTTTGGTCATATTTTCATATGCCACATAATTTCAGAATTCTTCTTATTAAATGAAACATTTTTGTTATTTTTATATTTATTATATGTTTATACAAGTTATTTACGTAAATACAAGAACACTTGTAAACTCATCACTCTTTTTTAGTTACGGTTTTAGCAAGATTAAAGAAGAAATAAAATATAAAATTAGTATTTAGCCACAATTTTTTTAAATTTGAGAATTAAGAGGGTCTGAAATTTGAACAAAAACAAACAGTCTGAATGGAAAAATGTATGATCGATTCAGACTTAAAAGATATTAAGAGGTTTTTAAAAAAAAAAAAAAAACCCTTAGTATTGCTTTGCTTGACCCCCATCTTGTTGGCGTTTTATCAACATGACCAAAACTTTAACAAATTCATGCATGTTGAAGCAATTAAATGTATGTAAAAGTTGGTGAAAATGACTTAAAAGTGAATATAGAGAAAATTAAGTTAGATTAAAAAAATCAACTCATTAGAAGGCTAAAAAAATGTTCTCACTATTCTCATATAACTGTTATTTTCATGCAATGTTTCGTCTTTAACCACATCCTTTTATCAAAGACAATTTATATAAAATTTTTGATCATATATTTTTTTCTTCCCTCCGCCATTCTATAAGCAAATGCTTGCGGAGTTTCGGGTAGGATTTCTCTATAAAACCATCTTTAGCGTATTTCAAAACTTTTATTTAAATACCTTATTGTAACATTTTAAACATTTAAGTATTTGTCTTATAAATGAAAATACAATGTATTTTGGTTTGATGTCTATTTTGATAACGTATTTTTGGTCAGTATGTTTGAGATATGAAATTCGAGATACCAAAATAAAGTTCTATAATTACGTTATATAAAATAAAAATCGAACCAAAGCATTTTCATGCAAGTTTTCTCTTTTATAAGTCGCAAGTTAATCATTTTATTTGTTAAAATATAAAGAACAAAAAACGTTAAATACATCAAGATCGATGAGTATAAACGTAGGAAGCGGTTCAATCAATCAGGGCCGGTCCTGGGACTTTTGATGCCCTGTGCGGAAAGATTCAAAAAGTGCCCCCATGTCGAATTTTTAGCAAACACAACAAACTATTTTTAAGGGGTTTGAAACCTAGTTAAGCCTCACCCTCGTACTGATTCTTATTAAATATAATAAAATAATGCAACTAAAGAAGGACATAAACCAAACCCTAAATAACATAACATAAACTTACATTACCTAAAAGATGTATTTGTGCATTTTTTGAAACAAAAATAACAATCATATTTGTCACATTTGTGTTCACCACAATATGTGGAACTTGGAAGAAAATAAAATAAATAAAGTTAATTTTAACTAAAATAATAAAGTTACATGAATGCTAATGCCACATAAATTGAAAATAATTATCATTAAGTACTTGTACAAAGCAAAGCAATCTCAATCTATGAACAAAAAGTCAAAAATTAAACGACATGTCAGGATGCATGGTTACAAACATTTACAAACATCAAAGCAGTTGCAAATTAAAAAATAACAAAAATCAAACTATGGCTAACATTTACAATACGAACAATCAGTAATTTTGTGTAAGTGTGTGAGCAATAAAGCAATTTCATTATTCGAATCTATGAATATAACGGTTTCATGCCTATCTATTACAAATGAACATTTTTAAACATTTCGTACCTAACAAGAATGATGATTTCTTAAATGTATCAAATTTGAAGCTCTCACAAGTATTTAAAGAAAAGATGTGATTTTTTTAACAAATATCATTTTAAATACAAAAAGAAAAAAGTTTCTTCGAATACGATAAGTGATTTGCTTATATCATTTTAAATATAAAGAGAAAAATGTTTCTTAGAATAAGATGATTGGTTTTTTACAAATATTATTTTGAATATAAAAAGAAAAATGTTTCTTAGAATAAGATGACCTATGAACATATTTGGGAAAATAAACATAGATAAAGAAAAGTGGAGAGCGATGTGGAGCACGAGGAAGCGATTTTTTGATCTTAGAATTCTTGCTTCATCACCATTGTTGTGGGCTGGAAATGGAACGTCTTTCAAGCCTTGAAAATCGGAACAGCCAAACTCGAATAGATGAAGAATAAAAGAAATCGGCTTAGTTATTTGTACGTTCATGATGCTATTCTCCATTCATTCTAGTTAATGGACCAAATACCGATTATTTAGGCGCTTAATTGATTACCTTGGTGGCTCGGGAATGAATCAGTTGCTTATAGCTTGGTATTAAACTCATAACTAATAACATATTAAAACTTGATGCCCCTTGAACTTATGATGTCCTGTGCCACCGCACGGGCTGCACATGGCCAGGACAGGCCCTGCAATCAATCTATGTGAAAATGTGTCAATTTTGGTTATATATAATTGATAAACGGTTAGACAAATAAAAGAAAATACTTGAATAGAAAAAGGGCCAAATATATTAGAAGTATTCATATACTTATGATATCCTAAATTGTTTCGAATTATTTTTTGAATAATATTATTGATAATATTATATTTAACATATTAATAATCAATGAAGTTTAAAAAAATATATATATCAACCGATCAATATGATCTATTTATATTGATTTTAGAATTATAGTCGTTATGTTGAGCTCAAAGGACAATTCTTTACTTACATGTTCTACATATACCGTTCACCAATGTCCTACATGTTGTAGCCCAGTGGTAAGGTAACATCTTGGGGGGGTCAGTGGATGGTATCCCTGACTACCCAGGTTCGAACCCCGTGGTGAGCATCCTGTGACATCCATGATCATGGGTCTGCCACATAGTGGTACCCTTAATTGGGCTGGGTCGTGGTCGACGGGGATTAGTCGGGTGGCACCTTTAAGTGGGAGCCCGGATACCCCGAGAATGTGTACGTGTGTTAAATTGCCGTACCCTTAATTGGGCTGGGTCGTGGTCGACGGGGATTAGTCGGGTGGCACCCTTAAGTGGGAGCCCGGATACCCCGGGAACGTGTGCGTGTGTTAACTTGCCGTTCAAAAAAAAATATACCGTTCACCAACACTCACGAACACTCCCCCCGGGGCCCATTGATCACCATGACTTGTCCTGTCACTTCAGAGATTTTGAGAGAATCCCTTCTTAGTTTTTTTCTATTTTAGGAAAATGTTTTAAAAAACTTGTCTGGAACAAAATTATATCAAAAATCCTAAAATATTCATTTTAAAGAATCTATAGAGATGATCTAATAAATTGGATTTTGGTTTCATTAAAAATATAATTTATGTATTTTGATTATTAATATTTTTGTATGTATTATAAATAAATTTATAATTAAGTTTTTATCTATTATAATTTTTTTTTAACATAAATCGTGTCTATTTAAAACCAAATTTGTTTGCATTTTTATTTTGAATAACCAACTTTTAAAATCTTTATTATACTTCAAAATCTTTATTATTAAAAACCAACTTTACTTGTAAAATTATGGGTTGTTTGGTTCCGACATAGAAATGAAAATAACAATGAATAAAATGAGAGTGATTTTTATTCCCCCAATTTAACTAGGAATGAAAATTTGTGCTTGTGAAACCATTATATTATATAAAATAAAACAGTTTCTTTATATTCATATCTCATTAACTACCGATTGATGAATACTTCTAACCAAAGTACCAAACAGCCTTAGGTTACTCAAAATAAAAGGCTTTGAAGTTGGTCAATCACATCATTTGGGTGATGAAAAGTCGTATCATATGGATATAAAAGTCGAAACAAATCTAAATAGACCTTTTGATAGATTTAATCTATACTATATTATAAAGCAGACATAAAATACTCTTAAAAACAAGTCTTAAAGCTTAATGTACTACATTTAATGTTATTTATTAATTTTCAATCATTATCTCTAACCATTTTAACTTCCTTAAAATAATTTCTCACTTTAACTCTCCTAAAATAATTCTCAGCATAATTAAATATAAAATAAAAATCAAATTTTAAATATAAAAAAATCTAACAAAATATTTTATAAAAAAAATTGTATTATTAATCCAAAATAAATTACATTATATTATTAAGTCTAAATTAAACAAATTTATATAAAAAAGTCATTATCGCTCTTTCACAACCATCCAAAATCGTAATGTAAATCGACAAAAAAAAAAACAGAAAATAAAATGAAACATTAAAATCGTGATGTATCTAGCGATATTGCACGAGTACACTTGTAGTGAATAATAAGAATCGGATACCACAATGCTTAAAAAAAGACCACCAAAAAAATAGATAATTTGACATTTCAACACCATTATAATAAGGTAAACCAAACCTTCTTTAAAGGTAGCCCAGTCCAGTTTCAATTTAAACAGAAGCTAGAATCAGAGAAAGTATGGCATGTTGACCAAAAACTCTTACCTGACTATAGTTTTTCTAAACCATGGAATGGAAGGGGCTAACTTGTACGTACCTCGACTAATTTCATGGGCCCTGAAGAACAACCAGCAAAATCCCCAATGAGCTTGAAAGGGCTCGAACCGCTGACCTCTGGGAAGAAGCCCAAAGGCCCAGACGTTATTGTTAGTGAGCTAACCACTCAAAGGTTTACCTGAATACAGTTTGTCAAACCCCATTTTGGTAATCAACTCTAAAATTTAACCTCTGACAATAATCCTGCTGTAAATATTGTAACCTTTGACAATAATTCATTTTGGTTAGTTGTATTCTGTTACACCTTTTGAGAAGGAAATCAAGAAGCCATTCTAACAAGCTTTTTTCAATATCACTGCACCAAGTTGTACAATTGCTTACCTTCAGCAGAAAAACACTGATTCAAAAAATCATGAATTAGAGATGTGTATGTATCTGGGAATGTTCGATAATGATCTACATGTGGGGTCGACTTGAAGTTGAATGTCGTAACTTTCCTTCCGAGTTTCTTTTGGTGCTCGATGAATGATTCTATTTTCTGTGACGGAATCACCCTATCGGCTGTACTGTACAGATAAAGTTGCGGATACGAGGGTTGGTTGTTTGTGAGAGTGGATGTTATTTTTGTCAACCTCCTGTGACATAAAAATCGAGATATCATTCGTAAGAAACTATTACTTATGTCCTATAAAATTGCAAATATCACATGGTCCAAGGAGACAATGTTTGTGCAAAAGGGTCCACACCACGCTCTCCCAATAGCATCATGTGAGTGGCAAATCAGGCACACAACGACCCGCTAAGTGGTTGGCTTAAGAGCTCAGTGCCCACAAGGACCTCAATCCCCAAATGAATCATAAATCCCACACTTTGGTTACCAGACTCGAACCCTCTCCTGTTTTGCAAGTAGGGCCGTAAACGAACCGAACGTTCGGCAAACCTTTCGTGACCGTTCGGCGGGAAGTTTGTTTATGTTCGTTTATTTAATAAATGAACGAACATGAACACGTTTTTTCGTTCGTTTAGTTAAACGAACGAACATGAACAAAGGTCCCATTCGTTCATTTATGTTCGGTTACTTTCGTTTATGTTCGTTTATATATTGAATTACGAGTTATGACTTAAATATATAAATATAAATAATCTTTTATTAAAGTTCAGTTTTCGTTTAGCTTCTCTTTTTAACTTGTTCGTTTAGTGTTCGTTCATGTCCGTTCGTTTATGTTCGTTTAGCATGTTAACGAACGAACATAAACGAACACGAACACACCTGATTTCTAAACGAGCACGAACACAAACACAAACACATAGAATTTCGTTCGTTTACCGTTCGTGTCCGTTCGTTTACCGTTCGTTTGTTCAATTAAGTTAAACGAACACGAACAAACCTCCATTCGTGTTCGTTCGGTTCGTTTACAGCCCTAATTGCAAGTATACTAGCCCGGAACCAATTGCCCAATGCCCTCGGTGCTCCAAGGACAATGTTACTTTTTGAAGTATTTGATATTTGTACGATTTATTAGGTTTGTAAATGATTATGTGTCTATATATACACACTTCAAACAGGCACTTACTTCTTTATATCCGGGAATTCAAGCAGATAAATGAAGAACTTCTCGAAAAATGTGAGAAGCAAGACCTCAATGAACAACGGTTCCTTCTCGTATGCATTGGCATTTTTTGCTTCATTTTGTATTTCCCTGGGATCAGAGAAAGAGTTAACCGCAGAGCTTTGTTTTTTAAGCATGGCCGTAGAAAATCCAGCTGCCCATACCTGCAAAGAGTCGGAAAAAAAAAACAATACATCATTATTTTGGTCCTCATCTTAACCCCATGAAATGTACGGAAATATCATTGAGATCCAATATTACTGAAACCATATATAATGTCGAGCAACATATAGATCTAATAACCTTGAGGGCCAACTCAACTAACAAATAAAGGCTAGACCTCGGGACTCCTCCTATCTTCAGAGCCCCATTGGATTAGTCGATGTGCACGCATGGTCCGTCTGATATGATCCCACTCTGTACAATATGATAACTAGATGCAATAGGAGTCTGGAGCATATCAGACTTTCTTTTTTTGTCACACTTTTTACAAGCCGGGGATCTTCAAGAAAACAGTCACTCTAGTATGGGGTAGAGGTCACGTCTGCGTACATCTTACCCTTCCTGTACCCCACCTCCGGGTGGGATATACGGGGTACGATTGGTTTGATTTGTAAACCAAACCCGTAAAAAATGAAATGTAAATCGAACCAAACGAGCACAGTATATCCCACCCCGGGGTGGGATGGGATGTATTGTGTACACAGACCTGACCTCTGCCCATAGTTGTTAAAGGCGCAAGACGCACTTAAGCGCAAAGGGGTCCTGGAACCTAGGAACGAGGCGCGGGCCTCACGAATGCGAGGCGCGTCGAATAATAAAATATAAATATATATATATATATATATATACACACACAATTATGTAGCAACAGGTACAAGCCTCCAATGCAGCAAGTCGGCAACCAGAAAGATGTTTAAAGAAGTAAGAAAGAGGTTTTGGGCTTAAAGCCGTGAGGGAGAAGAATGAGAGGATGTATTTATAGGGCTTAAAGCCGTGAGGGAGAAGAATAGATATGGATTGTATTTATAGGGAGACTTGTCTAGTTACTCTTTTTTATAGGAGATAAGAATGGAATAGATCATAGACTTATCACTTGCCTCATAACTCCTTTTTGTAGAAGTCTAGGAGGTTAAAAGACATCATTAATATTAAAGTTGACATAATTATTAACTTTTTTCTATAGAATTCTAAGAGGCAAAGCAAGTAATTATAAAAAAAAGAAGATAAATATTCATGAAGCGCGCCTAAGCCCAAAATGCGCCTAAGCCCAAGGCGGAGCGCCTTGGTGCGCCTCTATAACACGCCTCGCCTTGACCTCTAAAAAGCCCAGAGTTTTGCGCCTCAGGCACGCTTTTCAAAACTATGCCTCTACCCCAAGAGTAGAAAGGTTGTTTCCGTAAAGACCCCCGTATTGTGCAAAGTGTGAAGATTCGTTTGCCTCCACATGCCTGCCGCGGGTTTCACCGTGGCCTTAGCCGCGCCCATAGTCGCACCAGCCACTGTCAGGCAACCACAGTGGCTCACGCGGGTTCCCACGCGGGTGTACCCGCGCCCTAAGTCGCCCGTTTCCACTGTGTGGTGCGGAATGTTGTTAAAGGCGCAAGGCGCAAAGGGGTCCTGGGGCCTAGGCGCAAGGCGTAGGCGCGGGCCTCACGAATGCGACGTGAGAAAGAGGTTTTGGGCTTAAAGTCGTGACTCGTGAGAGAGAAGAAAGAGATATGGGTTGTATTTATAGGGCTTAAAGGCTTGAGGGAGAAGAAAAGATATGGATTGTAGAATTATCTACTTACTCTTTTTATAGGAGATAAGAATGTGGTATAAACTGGTAGGGTTTTATTTCTCTCAAATGGAAGTGAAATTCAAATGATTAACACCCTGGCATTCGAGAGGCCAGATTCTCTCCCAAGAGCTTTCGCTCAGTTACAAAGTAGCTACAAAACTGAATGATCCAAACAACTCTTTCCCACACCCAATTATACTGCACTAACAAACTAATAGAGAAAATACCGAAATTACCCTCACAGACTTATTAGATTTAAACTACCGAAAGAACCCCCCCAAACAACTCAAAGCTCAACTACTTATTCCCTCTTCTACTATAAGTATAACGTAGTGAAGGTTGACCAATACTCCCCCGCAAGAGTTTCACCTTGTCCTCAAGGTGAGCATTAGGAAACTGATGGACCAAAGTTTCCAAAACTTCCCACGATGATTCAAACTCTGATAAATCTTTCCACTTGACCAAGACCTCCAATTGACCAGGATCCCCATTAGCAAGCTGACGAACATCAATGATATCTTCAGAAGTGGACTGCATTTCCAATTCTTCAGTAAGCTGTTGGAATATCTTTGGCTGCTACACAGTTGCCAATAGCCTGCCGTAGTTGGGAGACATGAAACACGGGGTGAATTCTTGTCGAAGCTGGAAGCTCTAAACGATATGCAACTGCACCAATCTTCTCCAGAATTTTATAAGGCCCATAAAATCTGGTTAAAAGTTTCGGACTATTGCCACTAATCAAAGACTTCTGTCGATAAGGACGAAGTTTTAAGAACACCCAAGTACCCACTGAAAAATCTACATCTTTCCTCTTCAAATCCGCTTGTTGTTTCATCCTACATTGGGCTTTCAACAAGCACATACGGATTTCATCCAAAATCTGATCACGTTCTAACAAATCTTGTTCTACCGAAAACAACTTAGATGAAGTGGGTCGATATCTCAAGAATGGTGGTGGGTCTCTACCATAGAACGCACGAAAAGGAGAACATTTAAGAGAAGTATGGTATGAAGTATTATACGATAGTTCGGCCCAAGATAACCACTTACTCCAAACTTTAGGTCGATCAGAAACCCAACAACGTAAGTATTGTTCTAAACACTTATTCACCACCTCGGTTTGGCCATCCGATTGTGGATGAAAAGCGGAACTGTACTTCAGTTTCGTACCCTGCAACTTGAACAGCTCCTTCCAAAACGTACTTAAGAATATTTTGTCTCTATCCGAGACAATAGACTGAGGAAATCCATGTAACTTGACGACATTATGCACAAACATCTCCGCAACAGATTGAGCAGTGAAAGGATGCTTTAGCCCGATAAAGTGAGCATACTTACTAAATCTATCGACCACAACCAAAATCGAACTCATACCATTCGACTTAGGCAGTCCTTCAATGAAATCCATCGATATTTCGTCCCAAACCTGACAAGGTAATGCCAGAGCCTGTAGGAGCCCAGCTGGAGACCTGAAGGGACTTGTTTCTTTGACAGACCTCACACTCTTTTACCATTAGAGAGATGTCTTTCCTCATACCAATCCAAAAAACCTCCGAAGCAATACGCTGATAAGTTCGATCTTCCCTGCAATGACCTCCCATCGGCGATCCATGAAACTCAACAAAGATTAGAGGAATGAATTGCGATGATCGAGGAATAACCAATCTGCTTTTGTACAATAATAATCCATTTTGCAATTCGAATCCTTTGTGACAATTGCTGTCCCTCTCTAAGTCTTCTTGCAACTTCTTCAAAAAATTATCAGTGTTGAGTTCAGCCTTTAAAGCCTCCCATTGCCTCCAATTGGGGCCTCCTATCGTTGAACATTCAATTGTTTCAGACTTGCGAGATAAAGCGTTTGCTGCACTATTCGCGTTCCCCGGTTTATAGACTATCGAAAAGTCATAACCCCAACAGCTTGCTGACCCAGCGTTGGTAATCGGGTTCAATCACTCTTTGTTCAAGAAGGAATCGAAGACTCTGTTGATCACTTCTTACTGTGAAATGCCTGCCCATCAGATAAGGACGCCATTTTCTAATTGCTAAAACAATGGCCATTAACTCTTTTTCGTACACCGACTTCTGCTTAGCTCGTAAACCCAAAGTCAGACTAAAATAGGCTATAGGTTGCTCCTCCTGCATCAAGACTGCCCCTAAACCATACCCCGATGCATCGGTTTCAATTACGAAACTCTTAGTGAAGTCTGGTAGTCGTAGAACAGGGGTTGTTGACAGTAACCTTTTTAACTCCAAAAAGGCTATTTGAGCATCATGCGACCACACGAATTGATTCTTTTTGAGCAACTGAGTAAGGGGCGATGCTACTGAACCATACCCTTTTATAAAGTTCCTGTAATACCCCGATAGACCTAAGAATCCCGAGTTCTGTGATGTTTTTCGGTGTATTCCAATTCATTATGGCTTGTACTTTGGACTCATCCACCTCCACCCCGGCACTCGAAATTACATGTCCCAAGTACCCCAGCCTACTGCGATTAAACTCACATTTCTTTCGATTTGCGTAGAGTTTATTACGGCCAAGAATTTCAAACACTAATCGTAAATGATTTTGATGGTCAGCTAACGATTTACTATACACTAGTATATCGTCAAAGAAAACTAAGACAAACTTTCTCAAGAATTCATGAAATACCTCATTCATTAAACTTTGGAACGTCGCCGGAGCGTTCACCAATCCAAAGGGCATTACCAAGAACTCGTAATGCCCTTGATGAGTTCTAAACGCCGTCTTTTGTACATCACGATCAACCATTCTTATCTGATGATAGCCTGATTTCAGATCAAGCTTAGAAAAAACTTGTGCCCCATTCAATTCGTCCAGCAGCTCGTCGATCACTGGAATAGGGAACTTATCCAAGATTGTAGCCTTATTCAGTGCCCTATAATCCACGCAAAAACGCCAACTCCCAACCTTTTTTTCAACTAACAGAACTGGGCTCGAGAATGGACTTGCGCTAGGTTGTATTATTCCTGCCTCGAGCATCTCCTTCACTAATTTTTCTATTTCATCCTTCTGATAATGCGGGTAACGATACGGTCTTACATTGATGGGTTCTACACCGTCCTTAAGCACAATTCCGTGTTCTTTTCCTCGTATTGGGGGTAAACCCGGAGGCATATTGAAAACATGTTCAAACTCTTTCAACAAAGGATCGAGAGAGTCTTCATTGACTACGACTTCATTGTGATCAACGAGACACGTACCCAACTCCACTAAAACAGCATGGCCCTCCTGCCGAATTACTTTTCCCAAAGCTTTTAACGAAATCATAGATTTTCCAAGTGAGGGATCGCCCCTCAATGAAACTGACTTTCCTCCTATAGTGAATTTCATGATTTGTTGTTTCCAATTAACGTGAGTCGATCCCAATGTTTCAAGCCATTGAATCCCCAAAATCACGTCACTATTACCCAATTGGATTGGCAAGAAATCCTCCCGAATTTCTAACCCCTGCATGAACATTGCAATACCCCTACAAACCCCCTCACCCTTCAACGAGTTACCCGTACCCATGGTAATCGTGTATTCCTTCGTCACTTCTACATCTAACTTCAAACGTTCCACCACTTCTTTTGAAATGAAATTATGTGTCGCCCCGCTATCGATTAATACTACAACTTTTTGATCTCCAATTTCACCTTCCAACTTCATAGTTTTAGGATTAGATAATCCCACCACTGAATTCAGATGAACTTCTACCTTTTGTCCAACATCGACTACATCCACAGCATTCAAGTAGTTTTTTCTCCCTGTTCCTCATCTAATACAGTCTCTAACTCCTCTTGTACCAATAACACACTGACTTCTTTCTTGCTACACTTATGTCCCGGAGAATATTTTTCGTCACATCTGTAGCAAAGGCCAAGTGCTCTCTTTTGTTGTACTTCAGCGTCAGAAAGTTTTCTGAACTCCGATCCAGACCGATTTCCAGCAATCGAAGATGTCACACTACTCTTGGATTCCACACCACTACTGAATCCCTTCTTCCCCAAATAATTGGACTTCTCACGACCTATCAATTTGTTCCTCACCTCTATTTTTGAAGATAACTCCATAGCTTCACTCAACGTAAGCGGATTTAAAAGACGTAATTCCGCTTTTATCGAGTTCTCCAGTCCATTGATGAATTGACTTAAAAAAATCTCTTCAGGAATTCCGTCTAACGGTGCAGCAAACTCCACGAATTTCTTCTTGTAATCATCGATCGACCCTTCCTGTCTCACTGCCAAAAATTGCTCGCACAATGATCCTGCCGCAATTGATCTAAATTGACGCAGAATAAGTTGTTTCAGATCCTCCCACCTTGTAATCGGATGACGTTTATTCTCCCATTGGAACCATTTGAGTGCATCTCCTTCAAAAGCAATAAACGATACGTCTATTTTCTCCTCTTGACTCAGACGATTCAGAGAAAAATATCGCTCAGCTCTCAAAATCCATCCATCTGGATCTCTCCCATCGAACGTCGGAATTTCAAGCTTCCGCCCTTTAACCGCCAAAAAACGAGATGAATCACGTTCGTCTCCTTTCTCCCTTCCTTTACTGCCCGATCCCGATGCTTCCTCACCTTCCGACACCATTGGACTATTGATCTTGCTAGTTGCTTCCTCTTGATGTTTGATAATCCTATCCATTTTTTCTATCATCGTCTGCATCACATTCTCTATCGAACCGACTCGGCTCTCCAGATCTTCAACTCTCGTTGTCGTGCTCCTAGTTGTCATCTCCACAGGAACGAAATTGCTCTGATACCAATTTGGTATAAACTGGTAGTGTTTTATTTCTCTCAAATGGAATTGAAATTCAAATGATTAACACCCTGGCATTCGAGAGGCCAGATTCTCTCCCAAGAGCTTTCGCTCAGTTACAAAGTAACTACAAAACTGAATGATCCAAACAACTCTTACCCACACCCAATTATACTGCACTAACAAACTAATAGAGAAAATACCGAAATTACCCTCACAGACTTATTAGATTTAAACTACCAAAAGGACCCCCCCCCCCAAACAACTCAAAGCTCAACTACTTATTCCCTCTTCTACTATAAGTATAGCGTAGTGGAGGTTGACCAGAATGGAATAGATTATAATCATTATATAGACTTATCACTTGCCTTTGTAGAAGTCTAGGAGGTTAAAACTTAAAAGGCATCATTAATATTATAATTGACTTAATTATTAAGTTTTTCTGTAGAATTCTAAGAGGCAAAACAT
Source organism: Arctium minus (assembly GCA_954870635.1). Classification (NCBI taxonomy): domain Eukaryota; kingdom Viridiplantae; phylum Streptophyta; class Magnoliopsida; order Asterales; family Asteraceae; genus Arctium; species Arctium minus. The sequence goes on from OX941092.1 coordinate 27,794,849, forward strand.
GTAAATTTTAAAAAAAAAATCAATATTCGTGAAGAACTTGCAAACCAAATGGTTTCTAATTAATAGAATTCACAGGCTTCATGAACTGGAACTCGCATACTGTGTGAATTAAAAACACTTCAGCCGCCGATAATCAATTTAAATCCACCGATTTAATGATTAATTCCACCGATTGCATTTACAAAACTCAACCAATGATGGCTTAGGCGCCTAAGCCCAGACTGCGCCTAAGCCCAAGGCGCTGCGCCTTGGTGCGCCTATGCAATGGGCCTCGCCTTGACTGCTAAAAAGCCCAGGGCTTTGCGCCTTATGCGCCTCAGCGCCGCCTCAGGCGCGCTTTTCACAACTATGGTGGTGCGTGTGATGGTTTTTGGTGGCCAGCTCATTTCCCTCTTAAATGTGCAAGAGACCCAAAAATAGAAATCAGATTTTGAACCTCCCTCCCTCCCTCTAAACTTGGTCTCCAAGTTTCTCTCAACCTCAAGAACCCTAGATTATTTCTCCATTGATATAAGTTGTAAGCTGAAATTTTTCTCAAGTGTATCATCATCAAAGTGATAGTGGATTAGTTCTCGGCGTCCTCCGCCCATGGTTTTTTCCCTTTCCGGGTTTCCACGTAAAAATCTCGGTGTCTCTCTTTCTTATGCTTTATTTTGCATTTACTTGGGTTTGATCTTTGTTTACATTTTCTTAGTGGTTGATTAGCATTGTCAATCGTATTTCCGCTTTGAATCTCGATATAGAACTTTAGTTCATTTGTTCTTGGGTAACTTGTGTTTTATCGGGAACCAACCTATGAGTGTTTAGCTATTTGGGTCTTGGTAATTTCACAACACAAAGTGTGCGGAAAAAAGATAAAACTTGCTTGAAAACAAGAAAGACAGTGGTAAATATTGAAAAAACAATACCATGCAATGATGGTTCATGGTTCTAAGAGATAACTAGTCCTACAAATACTTTATTCTGGTTTTAGCCATTATCAGCGATCAAATTACAATGCGACTCATGATAACACCATTTTATATTAATCATATTTCAGAAACAACAGACATTACATAATTTTACCTGTCCCATAGTGTGATTTCTTGGTTATTATATGAACGTGTACAAAGAAATATAGAGAAAATGTATTGTGCATCTATAAAGCTTACAACGAATAAAAATAAAGAATACAAGTCTTAAGTTTTTGAACATAGAAATATCAGTAGAATGAATCATATGATCATATAATACGAACAAAACAATTCGCAACTAATATCAACTTCGACCACCAAAAATTACACAAACGAAAAGATAAAAACCTTAGGGTCAAGCTCCGGATCTCCTCCTGAATCAACAACACACCCTTTGATCTTCTCCAGTAGCTCTGGTCTACCCTGCAATATGTTCAAAATAGAACCGTAGCTGCAAATACAATTACAAAGACATAAGAACACGTAAACACCCATGTAAATACAAAATAAAGAATCAATCATAAAATCATGTAAACTTGTAAAGCTCGCATATACATACATATGTAGAGGAAAGTTCATTTAGAAACCATAAATATTTTGAAAACCCATAACATTCATTCATAATGAATATACATTCATTCATAATGAATATACGATCATTCATAACGAATATCATGATATTCATTATGAATATAAGCCAAATTAGGTCTCCAATACCAACAGAAGTGGCATAGTAATTCACTGATGCCCATTTCATCCAAGCATTGGTTACAGCAACTAATCAAACATAACAAAATTTCAAAAAACTTGTTACAGAAACCATTGAATTAACCTACGCAAGCCAACCAGTGTTACTGAATGTATGAAAAATCAAGAACCGTTCCCTCCCATCATTCTCCTTTTTCTCCTCCTCCAGCCACAACACAAGCTCATCCGTCAACGCTGCAATTCTCGTCTCCAATTTCCTCCCCAAATCGAAACCAAGAACATCGAAAACCGAAGCAGCAAAAGTAACCGCATTCATACCAAACACGTTATACAGCTCTGCATACCTCCTCAAGTGTTTCTGCTTAGACCCTAGCCAACCTAACAGCACCACCGTCACAATCGGCCGTTTATCCTCATGAACAAACCCTAATTTTCCGCCGTTTACTCCATCGAGAGCGAACTTCCATTGAAAAGAGTTGTCGTTGTGGCCCGATAAGATACGAGCAAAACGATGGCTTGATAGGGGAGGATTGACGGTGGATTGGAAGGAGGTTGTGGTGAAGAGCGAGGGGTTCAATTTGGGGAAATGATTGCGAGGGTGAGAATTAGGGTTTGAGAATGAGAGGGTGGTGAGTGGGGTGTGTTGAGAGATGGGTAGGAAGAGAGTTGGTGATGGATGGGATTTGGAAAGAAGGATTGTTGTGAGGAAATGGCGATTGGTGGATTTGATGAGTGCTCTGGTTAGTGAAGCTTCCATGGCGGAAATTGGGATTCAGAAGAGCATATGATGAATCAAGAAGAACCCAAGGCGGAGAAATTGATGGGATTCATCTCAAGATTTTAGGGAGTGTATGAGATTGCGTTGCTTTTTAGCTTAATTAAAAGGGCTTATAGCCGGTGTCAAACCGCTGAAAAACACTTTTTAATAAGTCATTTGGTTTTAATTTATCAACTTATTTGAAAAGTGCTTATCAGTTTTTGGTTATTTTATATGTATAAGTAATCTCAAACACCTTTAAATAACAACTTATTAGCTTATTACGTTTTGGTACCACAATAAGCTAATCCAAACATTTTTTTAAAAACTCTGGTTTAACATCGCATAAGTTAATAAACACTTTTTAAAATAAATATAAGTAGTTTTAAATAAACAATCCCAAACACCCCCTTAAACTCCTACAACTTGAATTCATAAGCTCATTCGTCAAATTCCTAAAATCTTGATCTAACACCTACATTGGCATTAGCAAATTGACTTTTTTGAACAATCTATTTTTTTCTTTAATTTTAAATTTAACAGATTTTTTAAACTTAATGATTAAAATTAAAATTTTAAAAAAAAGTTGATGATCATCTCGAACAACTTTTTCATTTTACCTGAAGTCTACTCAATGTCGTCCCTAGGGAGAACGGACCAGACCCACGACCAAGGCCCAAAGGAAACAAGGCCTAAATTTTTTAATTATATACTATACTAGATGCGTACTCGCATAATGTAGCGAGATACATCACAATTTTAATGTTTACTTTTATTTATTGTTTTTTATCGCTTTACAATATGATTTTGGATGATTTTGAGAGAGTGATAATGGTTTTTTATAAGTTTGTTTAATTTAAGCTTAATAATATAATATTTTTTATATAAAAAAGTTAAGTATTTTGTTATAATTCAATAGTTATCTTATATATTTTAAATTATTTATATTTAAATTGAGATGTTTTTTCTGTTTTGATTATGTTTATCAGTTAGTTATGAATTCAAACATATAGATTTAGAAATTTGTACTCATGCATCATGACTTATAATCTTGAATTTTAAGTAATGTGTATCAATAAACAGTACTTAATGCATAAAAACTTATTTTTAATAGTTTCTTCGATAGTTTAATAATAATGTAATTTATTTTTGGTTTAATAATATAATGTTGTTTTTATAAAATAAACATTAAATATTCTGTTAGATTTTCTTAATTATATTTTATATTTTTTTATATTTAAAATTTGATTTTTATCCTATATGTAGTTATACATGAAGTGATTTTAGGGGAGTTAGGGCCTGTTCGGTAGCAGCTTAATGGGCTGAATAAGGGATATGGCTGATTCGGTCAGCCATATATGAGTGTTCGGTAGTGGCTTAATGAGACAACTAATGGCTGACCGAATCAGCTACCAAAATAAAGTCATATACATTCAGCCATTTATTATCCTTTAATTTCCTCATCTACCCTTTAATATCCTTTAATAAACCTGTACTCTTAAAACCCAACGTTTGTATCTGCTTCCTCTCCATCGATTGAAGAAGCACAGGAACGATCTCTCTCTTTTCCTCTCCATCGATTGTGGTTTTCCTCTCTAGGTACTGTAACATCTCCCTTTTCCTCATCGATCTCTCTTTTCCTCTCCATCTATCTGAAATCCAACGTTTGTATCTGCTTCCTCTCCATCGATTGAAGAAGCACAGGAAAGATCTCTCTCTCTTTTCCTCTCCATCGATCGCGGTTTTCCTCTCCAGGTACTGTAACATCTCCCTTTTCCTCATCGATCTCTCTTTTCCTCTCCATCTATCTGAAATCCATCGATTTGGTTAAATCCATCGATTTGGTTAAACCCATCGATCTGGTTTAAACCCATCGATCTGAATGTTGACATCGATTTTTTGGGTTTGGATTGAAATGTATATGTGAATGTTGACATTGTTTTGAATGGTGACATCGATTTGGATTGAAAACGTTTTACACAGTAGCAAACATTTTTTCACAGTAGCATACGTTTTCACAGTATATGCAAGAAATGTTTTACACAATAGTATACGTTTTCACATTTTTTCACAGTAGCATCGATTTGAAATGTAAGAAATGTGGGTTCTTATATGTTTTCACAGTATATGTTGAAATGTGGGTTCTTATATATCGATTTGGATTGAAATGTATATCTTGTTTTTCTTTTCACGGTATATGATGTGGGTTCTTATAAAGACTGGGGGTAAAATGGTCATTTTTGACATTCAGACTGTTTATTCAGCATACTAACCGAACAACAACTTTTCTGTTAACATACAGACAACTATATCCAGACAGACAGCTATATCCATTCAGGTCTTAACCAAAAACCAACCGAACAACACCTTAAAGTGGTTAGAGATAAGGATTGAAAGTTAATAAATAACACTAAATATAGTACATAAAGCTTTAATGGTTGTTTTTAAGAGATTTTAAGTAATTAGTATTAAATAGCAGTATATTAAACTTTATCAATTGTTTTTAAGAGTTTTTTATAATATAATATAGATAATAGTAGTTAAAAAAATTGTAAATAAAAAAACAAAAAAAAAAGTATATAAGAGCATCTCCAACAGCTATGCTAAAATGGAAAAATTTGGGATTTTAGCATTTTTGTTGCTCCAACAGCTATGTTATCCTCTATGCTAAAATAGAGAAAAGAGGTGAGAGATTGTAAAAATCTATAAATTTAGAGAAATATCTAAGAGCATATCCAACAGCTATGTTAAAGTTTTTCTAAAATAGAGTAAAAGAAATCAAAATCTCTAAAAAAATTTGCATCCAACTCCAACAGCTATTCTATTTTAGCAACTCTAGTATTAATTATCTTATTAAAATATTTAATTTATTTAATTACTAGTTGTGTGCCCGCGCAATGCGGCGGGGGTGCAAAATCACCAAGATGTAAAAAAAAGGTCACGCTGCATAAAGTTTGTTGCGCAAAAACAACGATTCTATAAGATAAATGCGAAGGTTTTGAATTGTTTGTTTCAGAGGCTTAATTTTAATCGGAATAATCAAATAACAAAAATGTTACAAACCATGTTGAGTAAGATGTTAATGGTGCATTCTATGTTGTTCTAATTTTTTTTATCATAAATTACTGGGAAAAAACAAAGTATTCTAATCTTAGAACACTGAAAATACTAAATTGCAAAAGACAAATACTATGAAGCCATTAACACATACAATTGGTAATTTTGAGTTAACTCAAAGTCTCGAAACATGTTGTTGGCTTTGTGCGCCATGGATTAACTCTGCATGACAAAGAATGAGTAGATGGGGGCAGGGTTTACCCGGTAAACGATTAACAAATAAGAGTTTTTCTCTCACTTATCGGGCAAGATTCTCGATCCTTGTTATGCTTCTTAATGTTTAAGTTCAAAGATAGTTTAAACTTTGAAAAGAAATATTCACTCACATAATTTTTCAATGTCAGTCTAAATAGATGACACTTTCTATTCTATTGCAGATGGTTTCCAACCTAATGACACGAAACATGTTTTATGTGTTTTAAGTTGTTTTAAATAGCAAGCCCCTTCTGCTCCTTAAACACAACCTCATGACCAGAACCAAAATGATGTAGAAGTAAATATTCATAAGCAGTAGAGATCAAGAATTCGTCCAGTTGCATTAGCATATTTAATCAACATAGGAGTGTAATAATAATTTGTACATTATACTTCGTTCTTTAACATGACCAAACTTTAATCAGATCCATTGTAACGATATCCAAATGGGATAATTTTGTTTGCAAAAAACACCATTAACTGCACTGAAACAGAACAAAATAAGAACAAACAGATGTATTTTTTGTCTAAAACATTCAATCGCAACTCTGCATTATCCATCACAAGGCTTGCAATAGTCCAAACACAGAAGTAAAAAGGGTTGCGTATTTACAAAAGAATGTTTTGTATAGGTTGAAATTAGACTTATTATTACAATTACATCATTACATAAGGATAGGCATGCCGTCTTGCCAAATGGGGTTTGGCCGAACCACTGAAAAAGCATCCTTAACCCTTGAGAACAACAAAACAAAAATTTATGTATAAACTTATAACAAGTATAATACCATCTTCGGAAAAGATTTCATCGATAGCATGAAGTGGATCACCTGTCAAACAACATAGAACAATTTACAATTGAAAAAGTAGGCTAAAACAAGAGCAATTCACAAAAAATTCCATGAATAACATATGTAAAAGACACCGAAAACCAACATCCAAACATCCAAGCAAATATAGCAAAAACGAAATCAATAAGGCAAAATGTAGCAAACCAACAACAATGAATTAAAAATAGAGTATACAAACAATAATATTCAAGAAAAAGAAGATCAAAAACAAGTAATGGAAAAAAAACCTAAACTACCAGAAAACAAACACCTCCATCGACTTTTAAAAAGCAACCTAAACTACCCCTCTCAGTTTCGAGAAGTAGAAGTAAGAAGAAACAATTTGAAGAAGTAACAATAGAAATGAAGACTCACCATCAATTTGAAGAAGCAACGGTAGAGATTCCGTTGAAGATTTGAAGACTCACAAGAACCATGGACCCATAAACTTCATCTGCTACAACAGGGATAAATAAAGAACATGGATTAATATAGAAAAACACACAATAGATTGAAAATAATCATACCAATCTGCAACATAGAACAATAAGCTTACTTGATGAAGTCTAAAGAAAGCATAAAAGTCGACCTTTTCCCTAGAAGACACGAGAATGAACCATCGATTTGGGAGAGAGATCGAGAAACTTACCCTAAATGAACTAGAGGTCGAAACATCAGAAAAAGAACCATCAGGTCATAACATACCGAGAACTAAAACCACAAAGTACCGGTAGGGAAATTGAAGAGTTTACCTTCAATGATTCGGGCGTTGATACATGCTCTTGGATTACCATTTTGGTTAAAAGCCAAAATGTAACAAAGTTTTCACAACATAACTTTCTTAACGAAATCCCTCATAATATACATTGCCTTCCTTATCTTCTCTGAAACATACACTACCTTCCACCTCCGACTAAAGATCTGGAAAAGCAAATGGGAATAGCTTATTGTCCATAAAAGTCTTATACATTCAGTTTGGACAATACAAATATAGTTAAAATGAATGATGACCATTTCTAAAAAATGTTAATAGTTTTATAATTCAAAAGTTTAATTTATGCAAATCTATATCTATATATAAAGTAGAATCAT